>OV702284.1:61629934-64129934 GCA_916181665.1 Avena sativa | reverse complement strand
ATATTAAAAGCAAAAAAATTGACAATATGCCACAAGAGACAAGCAAAAGGCATGATATAAACAATACGTCAGAAGGAGCTAGGTATGGAGATTGGGAAGATGCTAGAGATGGAGGAGATGCATTGGGCTCAGCGTAGCAGGATTAATTGGCTCCAATCTGACGGTAAAAATACTTCTTTTTTCCATAATTTTGCATCAGCAAGAAGGCAAATGAACCATATAAAAAGATTGAAGGATGACATTGGTGAATGGATAAATGGCTCAGACTATTTAAATCCTTTTATTTTGGATTTCTTTGCGGGGCTGTTTACTACTGAAATAGAAGAGCCCAATCTTGCACTTAATTAGAAAGTGGTACCAAGGGTTACTGCTGAAATGAATGATAGTTTGCTAAAACCATATACACCAGAAGATGTGAAGAAAGCCCTATTTTCTATCGGTGATACTAAATCCCCCGGTACATATGGGTTGCATGCCATCTTTTTTTAAGAAGTGTTGGAATTTGATCAGTGAGACTCTAACACAGGAGGTCTTGGAGATATTAATTCAAAGGTAATTCCTGATGGGTGGGACGATATTGTGATTGTTCTTATCCCAAAGATCGACTCCACGGAGAAGACTTCACAATACAGGTCGATCAGTCTATGCAATGAGTTGTATAAGGTGATTTTGAAAATGATAGCAATGAGGCTTAAGGTAATTCTTGATGATGTTATCTCATAAGCACAAAGTGATTTTGTTCTGGGTAAAATGATTACCAATAATATTTTGATTGCTTATGAGAGTATGCATACAATAAAGAAATGGCTGGTCTTCGTTCTCTTTTAGACCTTCTGAGTTCATCAGACTCTTTCTCATTTCTTGCCTCGGGTTCAGGCACATTTACAGTATGTGGCTGTTCTGGCTCCCTTTCATGCTCAACAGTGGGTTCAGGTGGCTCCTGATGGACAGGTTCCGAACTTTCGCCCATTGTTGTCACGTGTGGAATCACAACAGGTGTCGGCACCACAACCTCAGGGGTTGTAAATGGTGGCACAACAGGTAGCGAGAAAAATGGCTCCTGAGTCATCGGATTAGGTGCATGCACCCTCTTCTCCTCAAGATCAATTTTCCTAGCTACCATGCTCCCCCTCATCAGTTCGTCCTCCAAGAAGACTGCATGTCTCGTTTCTACAAACTTTGTATATCTGTCGGGACAGTAGAAACGATAGCCTTTGGACTTATCTGGATAGCCAATAAAATGGCAAGATACTGTTTTGGGGTCTAACTTTGCAATGTTTGGATTGAAAACTTTTGCCTCAGCTGGGCTCCCCCAGACCCTCAAGTGGTGCAGAGAGGGGACTCTGCCTGTCCACAATTCATACGGTGTTTTGGGCACCGATTTACTTGGTACTCTGTTGAGAATATGAATGGCGGTTTTAAGCGCCTCCATCCACAATCCCAATGGGAGGGTGGAATAGCTCATCATGCTGCGCACCATATCCATAAGGGTACGGTTGCGCCTTTCAGCTACTCCGTTTTGCTGAGGTTCGCCCGGCATAGAATACTGGGCGACTATTCCATTTTCTTGCAGGAACCGTGCAAAAGTTCCTGGTACTTGACCATATGGAGTATGCCGACCGTAGTACTCCCCCCCACGATCGGACCGAACTATTTTGATTCTTTTATCGTGCTGATTTTCTACTTCGGCTTTGAAAATTTTAAATTTATCCAACGCTTCAGATCTTTCTTTGATTGGATAAATATACCATACCGGGAGTGATCATCCGTGAATGTTATGAATGAATCATAGCCATCCACACTTTTCACCGGAAACGGTCCACAAATATCCATGTGGATTATTTCTAGTGTAGCTATGCTTCGGTTTGCACCCTTTTTAATTTGTTTGACATACTTTCCTTTAATGCAATCTATGCATTGTTCTATGTCGGAGAACTCTAACGGAGGAAGAATGTCATTTTTAACGAGGTTTTCTATTCTTCCCCTCGAAATATGGCCTAGTCTGCAGTGCCATAGTTTCGATGAGTCAAGAGTTCGCTTTCTTTTCTTTTGTTCTTTGTTCGACAAGGAAACTTTTCCATTCACATCACACACAGAAAGAACTTTCTCATGCAGGGATAACAAATATAACTTATCAAATAATGTAGCAACACCCACACATTTGTCTTTCAACCAAATGGCACACTTGCCATTTCCAAAATAACATTCGTAAGAATCTTTGTCCAAACAGGAAACACTTATTAAATTCCTATGTAATGAAGGAACGAAAAGCACATCTTTGAGCAAAAGCAAAGAGCCATCAGCCAGCTCCAGAGGGACGTCACCAATGGCCTCCACTTCTGCTTCTATTCCATTCGCCACTTCAATGTGTCTTTCTCTTCTTGGCGTGGTCCTTGTCGAATGGAACCCCTGTAAAGAGTTGGCAACATGAACCGTTGCTCCAGAATCAATCCACCAAGTGGATCTAGTAAACTTTTCATACAAAGATTCATTAACAAAAGAAACAATATCTTTACCATTTTTGGCCATGATGTACTTTAGCCAAATCGGGCAGTCTTTCTTGTAGTGGCCCGGCTTTTTACAGTGATGGCACTGATCCTTCTCCCCAGGGGTAGACTAGTGATGCTGGTACTGGTGCTGCATGGGACCCTTGCCATGGGGCTTGGAGAGTGAGCCACCATGGTTGCCGCCTGTGAAGCCTCTCTTCCTGTTGTCCTTCACGAAGTTCAGAGAACCGCCGTGAAGGGCTTTCAGCCTTTCCTCTTCCTGGGAGCACATCCCAATGGTCTTTTCTATGTCCCACTTTTCAGGGGACATATTATAGTTTATCACAAAGTTTTCAAAAGGCTGTGGAAGTGAGGCCATCACAAGGTGCACCAAGAGTGCTGGCTTTAACTCGAGGTCCTCATCCATTGGCTTGAGCTTTGCTGCCATGTTTGACATCCTCAAGATGTGCTCTCTTATTCCGTGGGGTCCTCCCGTATACTTTTCAGTAACCAGCTGCTTTAACAGCTGGGTCGCATACATCTTTGAAGAGACAGTAAACTGGCTCTTTATCTTGGCGAGATACTCGCCCACGGTAGCACACTCTCCAATTGAGCCCACTATTGCGTTCTCAATTGTGTTCTTTACGAAGGCCAGACACTTCTTGTTGGCGTTCACCCATTTTTGGTTATCGATAGAGTAAGCCAGCTCCAATGGAGCATGGTCCCTCTTCCTTTTCTCAAAGTCAGCACTTTCCTCAGCGGCCCCCCTGACCGGGTCAGCGGGCTTGACTGGTTGCTTGGTGTCAACCACCCAATCCACTTCGGCGCATACGAACGCCAAGTCAACTTTCTTCCTCCATTCGGAGTAGTTGTCCCCCCTAAGGAGCGGGATGTCCTTCAAACATGCCATGAGGTTGAGACCTCCTGAAAATCACAAAAGATATGAGATCACCAAGTAAAACAACTGTATGCGTTAATTCAACGTTGGTATAAATTAAGCATGCAATCGTTTCGTGCTATTTAAAATTACATCACCGTTGGGCAGAAATAAATTTAAATGCACCTTTAATACTTAATAGGAAAAATTATGGTCATGATTATTAATAACGTTGGTCAATTAATAGCATGAGGCATAATTACTTTAATCACATCTTTATGTCAAGATTTAATCAACTTTTATTGCATTTGGTGCAATTTTAAACCATACATTTCAATGTAAAATAACTATTTGCAGCGGAAACTTTCATAAAAAAACTCATACTTTGCAGAAAAATTCTGCCTTTGGAACATTCTCTAGTCACAATATACTTAAAAAATAAAAGGACTAGAGAAAACTATGCAAAAATTTGCTTAAAACTAAGCAAAAAACATTAAAAAACAATTCTGTAAAATAAAAAAAAGAAAACTTTAAAGGAAAACGCCCTGCTGGGCCGACATTCCCTGGCTGGCAAGCAGCAGCCCAGCAGCCCGAGGCCCACCTAGCCTACCTGGCCCGCCACTGGCCTGCCCCGCCCGCGCGCGCTGCCTAGTTAGATGCCGCTCGCGCGCTCTCTCTGCCCAGCAACCGAGCAGCCGGCCCACGGCCTGCCGCACGCCCGCGGCCCGCTCGCGTGGCCCGCTCGGCCCAGCAGACCCGCAGCCGCCCTCGGCCTGCTGCCGCCCGCTCCCCCACCGATCGATCCTGACCGTTCAGCCCCTGAACCCTGGATCCGACGGTCACGCGCACTGTTCGGGGGTATAAAAACCCCCCACCCACCGACCCCCACACAAACCCTAGCCATAGTCTTCCCCTCACTGCCCCCGCGTGGCCACCGCGGCGGCGCCGCGTCCAGCGCGCGGCTGCCCCGCGTGGTCCGCGTCCCCTCCCCGCGTGCCGTCTGTGCGTGGCCACCGCGGCGGCGCCGCGTCCAGCGCGCGGCCGCCCCGCGTGGTCACCGCGGACACCCCGCAGCACGCGTCCACCGCGGCGGCGCCGGCGGTGTGGTGGCTCGTGGCGGAGCCGGCGAGGCGGCTTCGGCCCCTCCCTCCCCACGTCCCCATCTGTGGCGCAGTGGCGTGGCCGGCGGTGAGCTCGGCTCCGGCGGCGTTGGAGAGGGGAGGTGGCCGTCCGTCCGGCAGCGGTGCCGACGATGGTCCCCTCCTTCCTATAGCGCCGCCACCCTTTTCCCCTTTCTTTCTCTCCCAACCACCAACCAAAATCAACCGAGGAGGTTGGCGGCCGGAGCCACGGCGCCCCCCTGGCCCCCTTGCCGGCGGTGCGTCCACCCGAGGGTGGGCGCACGAGCGTCAAGAGGACTAGCGGCGGTGCCCCTCGCCGGCGTGCGGCGGCGGCTAGTGGGTTTCCCCACTTCCCTTTTTTTTTGAATCGGGCTTTGGGGTAAACGAGAACCGGGGAATTTTGGGGATTTGTTTGGCTTTTTCTTGCGGGATGTGGGAGGGAGATCTTTCTGTCTATTTGGCGGGATCTTGGATTTACTTTGCCCCTGAAGGGGTGTGTCCTTCTTCCCTATGCCTCGGCTTGCCGATGCGCATAGGGATCGAGGGGGACGGCGCGGCCAGAGGGGCAAGGCGCACTTTTGGATCTAGGGTTTTCCTTTACTTTTACTTCTCTACCAAAAAAAACTAGCATCTAAGATGCTCTGATACCATTGTTAGAACTAGACCATTCTCAGTAGATGCACTATAGGATTAGATCTAGAAGAACTGAGAGAGAGAGAGACTACCTGCGCCCTGGCTTGACAAGCAGGAACCGGAGGGGATTCCGGAGCCAGAGCCGGAGCTAGACCCGCCGTCGTTGGCCATGGAAAACGGGGTGACGGCGTGAGCGTGGGTAGTTGAGAACGGTGGCGGCGGAGCTTCCCGTCGGCCTAGTGCGAACCCTAATCGGTGGGTGTGTTTGTGGGGGGTTGCGGCGCACGGTGAACCTCGTACCGTGTGCGTCCGCCCCCCCCCCCCCCCCACCTATTTATATACGCACTGACGACAGGGGCCCACAACCATGGATAGGGTTGGGCGCCCCTGATTAGGGCGCGTTGAGGGACTCCGTTCGGGCCGTTGGGCCTGAACGTGGGAGAGATCTATCCAACATGGAGGAGTGTCAATTATCTGATATGGGTTATATTGGTGACAAATTTACTTGGCATAGAGGAGAGATTAGAGAGAGGCTAGATAGGGCCTTATCCAATGAAGCATTGAAGGAAAGAAAATCCCAAATTCACCATTTGTGTCATTTTGATTACTAACAATTCGATCAGAAGACGATTCTTATGAGTACGGAAGAACCAGAAGTGGGCCAGAACATATGCCCATCGATACTGAGGTTTGAAGTCCGCTTGTTTAAGGAGAAAAACTTTATGGACATTGTGGAGGGGACCTTGGAACTATCGGGTCCACTAGCTCAAAATGAGACATCATTAGCTTCATAAGTGGGATATAACAGTGTTGAATAGAACAAAAAAATCTAGTCGAAAAAACAAAAAAAGAGCTGGAAAAGGTTGTTCGAGATAATCCGTGAAAATATAGCGTGTCAGAAGGAGCTTTTTTTTTGAAAAGGGGATATAGCCCCGGTCTCTGCAACCGTCGTTGCACACAGCCTATTATTAAAAAGAGTCAAATATCATCCATCAACCAAACGAAAAACAAGTCATGGGTCGCTTAGCATTGATACATGAATCAGCCAGCGAAAAAAAGAATGAAAAATCTAGTCATCCCGTAGTCGACTAAGCGGCTGCCAGCACAACTGGCCGAATAAGTGATGGACGGCCATCAGCAAATGGTTGCACCCAGTAGCCATAATATCCCGCTGGTCGGGCGTAGATAGGAACGCCCAAAGTTGTACCCAATGTGCCATCTTATGGATAACCTGCAAAAAATTGTAAGAGTTTGTTTTATTAAAGATAATGTCATTTCTGCATCTTCAAACAGACCAACATAAGGCAGAAACATCAATGTGAATTCTATCCTTAGATGGTTTGTCCATTCCATTCAACCAATTTTTAAACATGTTTGTTATATTAGTTGGAGGAGGTATATTAAAAGCAAAAAATTGACAATACGCCACAAGAGACAAGCAAAAGGCATGATATAAACAATACGTCAGAAGGAGCTAGGTATGGAGATTGGGAAGATGCTAGAGATGGAGGAGATGCATTGGGCTCAGCGTAGCAGGATTAATTGGCTCCAATCTGACGGTAAAAATACTTCTTTTTTCCATAATTTTGCATCAGCAAGAAGGCAAATGAACCATATAAAAAGATTGAAGGATGACATTGGTGAATGGATAAATGGCTTAGACTATTTAAATCCTTTTATTTTGGATTTCTTTGCGGGGCTGTTTACTACTGAAATAGAAGAGCCCAATCTTGCACTTAATTAGAAAGTGGTACCAAGGGTTACTGCTGAAATGAATGATAGTTTGCTAAAACCATATACACCAGAAGATGTGAAGAAAGCCCTATTTTCTATCAGTGATACTAAATCCCCCGGTACATATGGGTTGCATGCCATCTTTTTTTAAGAAGTGTTGGAATTTGATCAGTGAGACTCTAACACAGGAGGTCTTGGAGATATTAATTCAAAGGTAATTCCTGATGGGTGGGACGATATTGTGATTGTTCTTATCCCAAAGATCGACTCCACGGAGAAGACTTCACAATACAGGTCGATCAGTCTATGCAATGAGTTGTATAAGGTGATTTTGAAAATGATAGCAATGAGGCTTAAGGTAATTCTTGATGATGTTATCTCATAAGCACAAAGTGATTTTGTTCTGGGTAAAATGATTACCAATAATATTTTGATTGCTTATGAGAGTATGCATACAATAAAGAATAAGAAAAAAAGGAAAAGTCGGGTATTGTGCTCTGAAGCTTGACATGGATAAAGAATATAATTGTGTGGAGTGGGTTCTCTTAAAGAAAATGATGATTCGCCTCGAGTTTCAGTCAGATTTTGTTGATTTTGTGATGGCATGAATTAGTTTGGTGAATTATAGCAATTCAATGACCAAGAGACGGAGTCTTTTTATCCTACTAGGGGACTGTGGCGGGGTGATCCGTCGTCGTCTTATCTTTTCATGTTGTGTGCATAAGGCTTATCGAGTGCAGTGACTCACAAAGAGGAGGTTCGTGGCATACAAGGTGTTTGGGTGTGCAGAAATACACCATCATTTTCTCACTTATTATTCGCTGATGATTCCCTTATACTTATGAAGGCAAATATTACTAATGCAACCTTGTTGAGACGGGCTCTAGATGAGTATTGTGCAAGTTCGGGACATATTATAAATGAAGATAAATGTAGTATATTTTTTGTCCCAATGTGGATGTACAAGTAAAGGCTCAAATTTTCACACAGTTGAACATTATGATTGAAACTACTCCCTCCGTTTAGAAATATAAGATGTTTTAGGTTTGTGAAGAAGATGTATCTAGACATCTTTTAGTGTATAGGTTCAAATGAATCTAGACACTAAGGTGTCTAGATAATCTCATTCACATTTTAGGTTTGTGAAGAAGATGTATCTAGACATCTTTTAGTGTATAGGTTCAAATGAATCTAGACACTAAGGTGTCTAGATACATCTTATTCACAAACCTAAAATATCTTATATTTCCAAACGGAGGAAGTATATCGGATAAATATCTGGGCTTACCATCAATGGTAGGTCTAGATTTTTTTCTTGAGAATATGGTAGGTCTAGATTGGAGTGATAGTTTTGTGTATTTGTTTGAGAGGATTATACAAAGTAGTTTTGTGTATTTGCTTGAGAGGATTATACAAAGACTAAACGGTTGGAAGGAGAAGTTCTTATCGATGGGGAAAGGAGATATTATTGAAGGTGATTATTCAATAAATTCATGTGTTTGCTATAGGTGTTTTTAAAATACCAAAAAACTTATGTAAAGAAACTTATGTAAAGAGATAAATGATACTATGTCGGCATTCTGGTGGGGGTGATTCTGAGGAGTAGGAAATACAGGTTTGCTTGGTGGAGAATATGTGTATCAAAAAAGTTGGGTGGAATGGGCTTTCGTAACTTATACTCTTTTAATCTAGGAATGCTAGCGCACCAAGTGTGGAGATTAATAAACAAACCAGATTTCTTTCTGGCCACCGCTAGGAATCGGATGCCGATCTTAGCTTCCCGTCGGACCACTAGCGCATCGTAGGATTAAATTGATCTGATGCGTTAGATGGCCGAGCAAAATCAGGACGTGGGTGGTTAGTTTGCACGTAGGATTTGCACTAATTGCTAACCGCTTCCGTAAACCACGCCATCCTTAAATCTCGACGCTAATTACGTGGGATTAACTTCCTATTTGAACTTTTATTCCTGATTTTAAGAAACAAAAATTCCAACGATATGCATATCTGCTTCCAACGCAACGAATCTTGTTTCCAATGGAAAGAGAATGTGCTCCCGACAAAACTGAAATTTGCTTCGACATGAAAGACACTTTGTTTTCTTTGCAGATTTCTGTTTGTTTCTATAGATAGGAGAGCTTTCTTCTATGTTGAAAAAAGATCTTGATTTGAGTTAATATATATAAGTTTGTGTCTTATGTATAACATATATATTGCTTCGAAAGCATCAATGGACACGATTATTGCTTCCAACCAATTAGAAATATGTTTCCATCAATACAAATAATTCCATTTCACTGTTACTCATGCTTCAAACAACTTAGGTACATGCTTCTGATAAAATAAAATGTGCTTCTAGCTAACAGTGGCAATGCTTCCATGGAGCAACAATTTTGGTTTTGTCCATGCTTTCTTCCATACGGCACACAACCATGAAGTCACAACCTTCAACGTGCACGATCATGTCGCCATTGTGGTACTAGAGTAAGTTGTTCATCGCAGTGCCGGTGCTTCAAACAATAGAAGTTGACCTGCATAAACTTCGGCCTTCGCCCATCGTATCTGCCCTACCATCGAATAGATCCCTCGCATTCTCCTTGGTTGCCATCGCAACCCTCTTTTGCGGTCAATGGCAGCCCATGCGGTGCAGTCGTGTCTCATGCTTCTTCCGCCGAGCAGAGCTGCCACCGGATTGAAATAAGCACTATGTCATCTAAAAAAACAAACAAACAAGGGTAGAAATGAGCACATCAAAACAACAAACTAAAAAGACCAGTCCACAAAGTGGCTAATCCTCCAAATATTTATCCAAATCACTAGAAAATTTCTTAAAGCAAAATATAGTTCCATTTGAAGCAATTAAATGTTTGAGTGGAAGCATATAAACAAGGTGTGTTTACTGAATTAGTGTGAAACAAAAGGTGTATAGCTGAAGCATATAATTTAACATTTCGAAAAATAACAAAGTGGGATGGAAGCATACAATTACTTACACTAAAAATGTCTTGACAATAATGCAATGTCAAAATTGTTAATTAGGAAGCATATAAACAAGGTGCAAGCAATTAAATGTTTGAGTGGAAGCATATAAAAACATATATCAGTTTGAAAAAAATACACTCTAACCAGAGCACACCTCAGTTCAATACTGCAGGATCAATTGCTATTTTTCAGAAGTTGTACTTCACGATGAAAGAAATCTAGAACAAATCGAGCAAGGACATATGGAATAAATTAACGCTAGTGAGATGGGCAGATGCATGATGCGATCTGCTCCCAAACTTCCTCAGACACCATTGCCTGATGATAGGATCGGCCGCCGCCTTCTAATTGGGATTCCCGCCGGTTGTTGGAATATATGGTGCAGGTTCCTGTTAAGAAGGCGTTAGGCATTGCCCGAGTGCTGGCGGCGGAGCCACCTCTAACCCGGCCGCGCCGGCCGATGGCGGCCAGGGATTCCTCAACCATGATTCTCTGCGGAGGAAGGCCATGCTTGCCGGAGTCGATCCTGGCGGAAGCACATCTCTCTAACTTGATGGGGTGTGCGGCGAGAGATGAGACACGATGGGATAATAGAATCGTGATGGAGAGCGAGGTTCCTAGCAGCAGATCGATTTAGACAGAAATTTTGGAATTTAGGTAGGCAAGGTGCGGTGTTAACGGGCCTAATTATTTTCTCGTGGAAAGTAACGCTGGTATAAGGCGCGATGGAGTAGTCCGACGATATGCGTTCCATCGGACCGCGATGTATAGTATTTACCTTTCTTATGTGCGCAGTTGTTGAGAGCTAAATACTACAGTATCAGTCAAGGGATATCGTGAAGGCTGGTCCAAAGAAGGGTTCGTCATATACTTGGCAGAGCTTATTTGCTGGTCTTCAAACTTTCAGAGAGGACACATTTGGAGAAAATTTTGGATTTAAAGGATTTCCCCTAAAAAAACAGCTGTCAAAAGAACACGTGGGCATATGCTTCAGCAGTAAGATGCCAGATCGGCAGATTGCAAAGTACTTTGACAGACCCAACCGGAGTAATAATAAGCAAATAACTTGATCTATCTGTTCTTGTTCCATAACTGGAAGAATATTCAAGATACATAAAGAGATTGTTTAGTGTACTATCTAGGAACAAATTAACAACACGTGCATTCTGCTCCAACTTCACATGACAACGGGTGAAGCGTCCTGACGGCATTATTAGCTATATATACACGTGACAACAGACGGATAGCAGCTCCCAGATTTAAGCAGCTGCGGCCTTTGGCAGCTTTGTTTATTGTGTGGACTGTATGTTGTACTATCATGCTGATAGTTCTACAGGGCAGAACCTGCGCGGCGACGCCTCGTCGCGTTTGATGTAGCGATCTGGCCAAGCTGCTCGCTGTCGCTCGGTGGCACCCGTTCTCTCACAGGGGTGTAATGCCTCAGCCAAATACCGGTATATACCTGAAGAAATAGCAAAGCACCATTCAGAAAACAATCGTTACAGAAATAAGAGAAGATCTATCCTGGATGGTTTCATTTTAGGAACTGCATGACTCAAACAATGTTAAAGGGATAGTTTGTTCAACCAATTTTGAGAAGTGGCAAGAAATAAAAGTAGCCTAGGAGGACAAGGTTTAGTGAAAGTACGACTGGAATTCAATGACTCAACTTCTGTACAAACATAATTGTTTGATCATTTCAAAGGTGCACACAGGAACATCTCTCACGCAGAGAAAACCACAGGGGACATCTAGCTCCACCAAACGGCATTCAAAAGAATAAGTAACAAGTACGAGCAATATATTTCCCATTACACATCCAAAAATAAAAATTCTAAGCTGGCCTCTATACACTGATCACAGAAATTACGTTGTCAAATACCCACACAGGAAGTTAGAATGGTTGTCGTTGAATTCAGAAGCAAGAAAACAAATTCTCTCTATATATATATCTATTGGTAGACACTGACCTGTTGGGGCCTCATAATTTTATTGTCGGGGTCATCAAGTGACTCCTTCCAATGTGCTAACCAACCAGCCATGCGAGGAATTGCAAACAGAACAGGGAAAAATTCTGTAGGGAATCCCATTGCCCTGAAAATCAATGAGACACAATTTAAGCACTGCAACAACAAAACTAGTGCAGAGGTTAGAAAATAGACTCCCAAGTTGGAAGAACAACCAATGTACCTATATATTAGGCCAGAATAAAAATCCACATTTGGATAAAGCTTCCTCTTGATAAAATACTCATCTGACAGTGCTGCCTTCTCCAAAGCAACGGCGACCTGGCATGACATCAGAATGCATCATAAGGGTGTGTCTCAATTTGGCAAAGTTACAGTTGCACAGAGATAGCCATGCTATTTAGAATCCTTGGATAAAGAACATGACATAATTCTTAGGTCCCTACTGATAGCAAAATGAAAGGCCAGCAGACCCTGAAGAGTGTTAAGCCGTATTCAAAAGTCGGCCAATAAACCTTTCTAGAATAATAATCAATCGATATTGGGCATATCATGCATTGGCAATTGCGGAAAGGATCAGATGTAACACTATTCTTCTTGGATAGCCCTGGTAAGAGGGGTTAAAGGGTGCGAGGTAGCAATATTCCACCAGAACACGGAAAAACTAGTGATGCTACAATGTCCATCAGATATCCACAATAGCACTTGTTCTGTCGCAAGTTTGCAGCATAACTATGCAGATGATGAATGTATCAACATAGCTGGTCAAACTCGACGTTTCTTTGCAGGATGAAATATTAATGATCACATAAAATCACACTAGTGGCATACTAATGAATATACGTAGGTAAAGAAACAGCCTGATGCCAATCCTCAGTGTTTCATGCACATGTTAGTTGAAAGTATCTTAAGGACCAGAATAGCATAAACAGACAGTTTTTCTCGAGCATAAGAAAAGATGGATGGTGAACACTAGGACAGCTTGAGTCTACTAGTTTTGTCCCTCTCAACATCTTCGGATCCAAAGTGGAACAAATCTGAATTGCACTTCACCTATCTTACTGATTTTCATAAGTTCAACCTTTTACCCAGTGGGAAAACAAATAGTATATTTTTATTGCATTCTTCTCTCCTGCATGGTTCAGATTTTTTTACTATGTTCATTGCAAAAAATAATGTTTCATACACCAAGTTAGTGTCACACCCATAGCATAAACAGAGCAAACTCTATTTCATTACATGAGAACACTGTTCACACTCTAGCTAAAGAAAACGGAAGATTGATAATCTCTTCAGAAAATACTTGCTCTCAAAAGTTGAACAGATAAGGAATAGCTAACCTCGATAAGAGGATCCCGTCCCACAATTGTGAAAACCTCCTCTGCTAACTTCCGGATGACTTTAGCACGAGGGTCATAATTCTTATACACACGGTGTCCAAAACCAGACATTTTCCGCTTCCTGGAAAAGAACAGATATCTCTTGTAAATCACCAATAGCACATCAAGAAGGACTGGAGTGAAATTCTATTGAAAGTATTAACATGAGGACCAAATATATATCAATCAGGCAGGAGTTGCATATCACCTGTTTTTCACTCCCTCAATGAAATCCGGAATATTCTCCACACTTCCAATCTCATTTAACATTTTAAGTACCGCCTGACAACAGAAAATAACATTTAGCACCACAATAAGATGGCGATCCTCTGATCTCTACAGTAGTACAGTAACAGATAGCTAAGATTAACCCTATTAGCCAGAATGCAGGTTTCGAATATTAAAGAACATAAAAAACTACTAGTATTTCAGGACTACATGTACATTCCAGAAAATAGGGTGGTATGGGAAGGGAAGAGGATTCTTGAGTGGATAGATCTACTTGCATGATGCCATGATGAGAAACAGAACATATTCACAGAAAATGCGGTGGTGGGCCTTTCTTCAGAAATTCACTCCTGCGAGTTTCAATGCAAACCAGACGAAGATTACCCACCTCTGAAATTATAAATGGTATGCAGTCTCCTTTGCATGGAGAAAATTACAGCCTGCCAGTTTACATAAACTCTTTGCAGGTACCAAATCTAATTAAATCTACACACAGTTCAATATGTTGTTCCTCGTCGTCTATGAATCTTGCTTATTCTTTTTGCACTAGTTCCGACTGTTCAAACTAAGGAGATACTGAGCAACGTAGTTGAGGTATCAATATGAGATTCTCTTCGTGAAAGAAATTGGAGGCACTGGTCATCATGGAGACGTTGTGAGCTTCTGCCATCAACAAATTTAAGATACGTAGGATGACGCATAACTGCATGACATTAGTCATAACATACTTTCAGTTGTGTTGGGTTTCAATTTGGGTATTGATTGGGCATGTGTAGGGCAGAGGTGAAATACGCAAGTCTAAAACTTACTGAGTGTAAGTTAGTCATCATTTAAAAACGAGCTTCTTTTATGAGTGGATGCAAGATTCATAAAGTTTATACTCTAAGAGCTGATGAAGCAAGGCCTATTGCTTCTCAGATTTATGAATTTCTAATATGTGTAGAAACATTATAGAGCTTGAATGCATCAAGCAGGAGAAAGCTCAATATAATTTACCTCATTTGCGCCACCATGAAGTGGACCATATAGAGCTCCAACAGCACCAGAAAGAGCAGTGAAGACATCGACACCACTGCATAAATATTTCTATTCAGGCATCAATTTACTCCTACTACTTGAGCAGAGAATGAAGGACGTGATTTACCTCGAAGCAAGGTGCCTAACAGCAGCCGTTGAGCAGTTCATTTCATGTTCAGCATGTAGAATAAAAAGGACGTCTAGAACCCGGGCAAGTCGGGGATTTGGCTTATAATCTTTGTTACCCCTGGAAAACATTAAAAATAGGAAAATATGTATCAATATTGGAAACAGAAACTTGAACCTTTTAGCATATATACGTGAGTAAAACCGATAGGGCTTCCAAGTAACTTGACTTACATAGAGTCCAGCATATACAAGAAGTTTTCTGAATAAGAAAGATTATTTGAAGGAAGGACAACAGGTCTGCCTGCTAATCTCAGGTAGGCTGCAGCTGCTATTACTGGTGCCTACACGAATTGTGATGAGATAGAAAGTTAAGCAACATGCTTAACAAAAATCAGAATGAACCATCATTATAATTTTCATCATGAGGTTACATGCAAAATTTTGGGGTATTTTTGGCACGGTGAACATAATTTAATCAGGTTGAGTAGTACCCTAAAAAACTACACTAACTGAAGATGATCAGATAATTGCCATACCTTCCCAAGAACTCGTACAATTTGCTTATCCCTAACCTGCTTCGACTTGTATAGATCTTGACCCTGCATGGGTAGCATTTGTCAGAGGCCAGCTTTAAACTGTTAGACAACATGTAACAAATGTAAGCTCCATGGTTACTATACATTGAGTAGGAACTATGTCCCCACTCCTTGCATTTAGAAAGTACTCACTCTAAGAGCAGGGTTTGCATCTGGATGGAAGACTGAAAGTGTGCTCATTGCGCTGGCAAGGACACCCATGGGGTGGGCATCATGAGGCATTGATTGTATTATATCCTGACAAAAATTCAAGAGCAACAGTATATCACTTTGTAACCCAAGCAAAGCCTGAAACCTGTCTGAAATTCTGAATATATTGCAATATCAAGGCTAATAAATAAAATGTAATGGAAAAAAGCGTACCAAGAGTCCTTGAGGAACAGCAGAGTGCTGCGAAATTGCAAACTCCCAGCCTGCCAGTTGACTCTGGGTAGGCAGATTCCCGTACACTGAGCGCAGCAAGTCATTAACAAAAAATTATAAACAGCAAAGATGTGCTACAATTAAGTAGAAAGACAAGTTTCGTAACACTTACTTAAGAGGTAGGCGACCTCAACAAACGAACTGTTTTCAGACACCTCCTCAATTGGATAACCTCTGTAGCGAAGAATTCCCTCATCCCCATCAATGTAGCAGATGGAAGAACGCACGGGGGCAGTGTTGAGGTAACCAGGATCATAAGTCTTAAGACCCTTGTCATCCTTTCCAGTGGTAATCTACATCATATCACAACAAGAATCAGTTTTTTTCTTTCCGATTTGATTTGATATACAGATAAAGCATCATCGAAATCAAAAAGTAAAATGCGTTAAGTGGTTCTGCATTGAAATTTGATGTTATAAACCACATTAATTTATAGACAAAGTAGTACCGAGATGTTTACTGAAAAAACAATAGAAATCAGTTAGGCTGCCAGCTCCCCTGTAAGCTATACATGTTGGTCAACTATAAAAGTTTCCTAGACCATGCTCTCAGTGTCACTTGCAATCACTTACCGATCAAAAGAAGTTATAAGCTTCTCCTGGTTATCACCTTTGATCTATATAACAACTTTGATCTTTATAACATCCTCACTTGCAATTTATACAAAAGGATACCTCACCCATTGCCGCATCCTCTAATAACAGGTTCAAAATTTCTCTGAATTACTGGACTGGAACGTGGAACTGAGCCCTTCTACATGCGCCTAGCTATGACAAGTACATCAAAATCTAACCAATCCCGAACCCACATGAGCTCAGCTTATCCTAGCCGAACTCCGGAGCAGAAGCTCCTAAGGACAGCACAGATCAAGCTACAGATAGTCCACGGCCAGCCCCGGCTCCGGACAACTGGTTACCTTCTTCAAGTCGGTGGCGCGCACGGTGCCGTCCTCCGAGACCTTGACCTCGTACCGTTTCCCCGTCCTCGTGTCCACCACGGCGAGCACGCCGGGGCGGGTCGCCGGAGGCGCGGCGGCCGACACCGGCGACCTCTCCAGCAGGGCCGCGGGGCCCGCGCCCTCCGCGGCGGCGCCGAGGAGGTGGGAGGAGAGCACCGCGAGGCGGCCTCGCGCGGGATCGGCGCGATCCATCGAATCTCTGTCGGTGGCGGGTAGGGGCAGGAAACGACCAGAGCAGAGCGGAGCAGAGAAAGAGAGAGACGCGGCTACGCGAAGGAAGCGGTTGCTTGGACGTCTTGTTGGGGTTTGGCTTTTGCTTCTCCTTCGCGCAGCTCGATGCGTCGTGTTTTATCGACTTGGGACTTGGATAGGAGCCGTGGGAATTGGGATGCTGAAGGTCTGAAGGTCTTATGAGAATTATTGCATTCGGTTTTTCCGTTGCATAAACTAGTGGGTTCCTTTATTACTGTCGAAAAAAGAATACGGGTGGGTTTCACTTTTATTAGGCCACACTTTATTCAAATTCAAATGGTTTAAACAATTATCAGGATTCAAATCGTTTATCAAGGATTTTGGAGTGTTGGAAAAAGTCTATCAATGAAAACCTTTTCGGAAAAAATGTTTGTTTTCCATATAGTCTAACTGCACTAGTTTTGCTGTAGATAGAATAAGATCCAAATGAATGAATTTCTCTTTCCTTTTGCGGAGTATTTAGATATATAGAATCCTCTTCTCAAAATATGCTTTCGTCCCGCTATATTAATATAACAACCACATATGATACAATAGTTTGAAGCCACTAAAACGTTTGGGCAACAACAAAAAACCTACCAAAAAGAAGTGAGTCTTGCCCACTTGGTTAAGGTAGTGGATGTACAAGTCCTCAAAGACGCAGATTTGGGTTTCTTATTAAGCTGGAAACGTTCGGCACAGCTGCTCCTATTTCGATGGGCTGGCAGCCCATTTACAGCCGATATGGCCTGTTTCAAGGCGAGTTAGGACGGTATGTTGTAGCCAAGTCGATGTGGTTCATCCTCTTCCTGCCAGTTTCCTTATACTACGTTCCAAAAAAAATACTAGGAAACAATACAACAGTGGAAGTTCTCAATGAGGATCTCGCCGGCGGCCACCAATTGCTGAAACGGGAAGCGGCAAACAATTATAAGGAAGGAGGGGATCCTTCATAAGTGATTACTTGAATGAGGGCTCATAGGGGACGGCAGATCTAGCCGATTTGGATTTGTACATTTGCTTTTTGGGAACGGAAATTAATCAGCCTGAGGTTGAGGGAGAGGACGACGACCAGTAAATCGCGAATTAGCCATCGTAGGCCGGACAAGTTCCCGCATGTTACCCCCTCGTCGCCGCGGCTAGCACCTCGCCTCACTACCACGTTTGTCGTGTCCTCGTTAGCGTACTTCCGGGGATGTGGTTGGGTATGGGGTCGCCAAGATCCAGGATGGGGAGAGGAAGGTCCAAGTATCGGCGACCGGAGGAGGTAGGGCGAACAGCAGCGGTCGGAGGAGGCAGGGTCGCATCGGGAAGGAGGGTTGATGTGGTCGGAGGATGAAAAAGAAATCTAATCGAACCGGGTAAGTTTCACTTCGCGGTGGCAACTGGCCGTAAATACATGCTGCTCCGCGTTCCGCTGTTCCGAGAATCGTCAAAATACCAGCTCCGCGGTTTGTACACAAAAACGACCCAGCTTCCCGGATCTAGCTACGCGAAGCTAAAGTGTTCGGTTCATCTCCGCCAGAAAATTGGAGAAGCTAGAAGCCGGATGACTACCGAACATGGCCTTAGAGTATTTCAAAAACAAAATCGCTGTACGGGTTTTTCCTACTGCATTCCTTTAAAAAAAATACTCTAAAGAAAAAAAGAATAAAGATAACGGTGAATCGACTAAGCAACAGGGACTTGAAATCGCTTTGCCCTTCAACTTTGTCCCACCACAATACATGCACTCCGAAGTCACCAGTACCAAGCAGCACAGGGACCGTCAACTCGGTGTTGATGCCCGGACTAGAGCATTGGACCTAGGGTTTCCACTGACACTCAAGATACAGTGGGCAGAGGATACCCATGTCGCTCTCCAGAAAGGAATGGCGTCACTGAAGGCGACACTGCAACGCTGTTGGATGGGCCAACAAGGATTTCCCCGATCCCTACCCACAAAAAAATTCGGGTGCAATGGAGCACCACCACCAATCTCACCGCCTACCAGTCTACGCCACCATGATCCCACAGTTACCGCCGTCATCGTCTCTTCGTGACCCCTAGTACGTGGCCTGCAAGACGGTGGCCTCAAACATCACTAGACGAGGAACAACAACATCGCCGCCACACGGGAGGGAAGGACCTCCACTACCAAGAAGCGATAGTCAACAGGATAGAGCAGCGGGGGCGCACCAGGCCCAAATCATGGCCCGTAAAGCCCCTGTCGCCCTGCAACAAGCATGGCCGCAGGTCCCCAGTTCGAGCAACATCAGCGTGCCTCCATCTCCAGAGAGCAAAGTGGTCTTCAGACGCATACAACCCAGATCTAGACCCATCAAGACCCACCTGCAAGAGGGCTTTAAATTCATAATCTGCATGCCTTATTTGCATGGGTGATGGGTAATGTGACCGATAGAACTAAGCCAATTTCATGAAGTTCATATCTAAACACACCCACATGTGTTAGAATATAGTGTTGCTTTCTCCATTTATTCTCTCTATAAGTATAACTTGCAACGTCATATTTGGACCTATTGAATACTTGCTCTGGTTACAGGTATGAGTCAACATCCATAATGTCTCCAGTGTGAAACTATGAGCATCAATGTGTACGAAAATATATTGATTTTTAAAACATTACACAAGTATTCATAATTAGTCTAGTACTATAATTTTCATGATAGTCAATGTTTTCAAGTTTCTTTATAGTGGCAGTTAAACTTAAGAATGTTGATAATTGAGCTAGTGGAGTAGATACAACTTAGCCACTTAGGTTTAAATCCTCATGAACGGGGATTTTCGTTATTACCCTTTAAGAAACAATATGGTTGTAGATGTCATTTTTTCAAGACGTTAGAATGTTAGACTTGGGAAAAACCTAAAGCAACTTATATTTGCAATCACACTACTAGAAAAACAGCTATCCGTGGCGCACCGATTTTGGTTACCCGTATCGCACTACAGGTGCGCCACTAGGCTCGCGCTATGGGTAACATTTTAGCCGTGGCGCATTAGGTGGTGCGCCGCGGGTAGTAGAAGTTAGTCGTGGCGCACTAGGTAGTGCGCCACAGGTAGGGGTTCACAGTGCGCCATGGGTACAATTTCAAATTAAGAAAAACAGGATCTAATCTAGATCTAGATCGATCCACCAGCCGTCGTTGTCGTTGGTGCTATCGCCTCTCATTGGATGTTGTCGCTGCTGGAGGTGATCGGAGGCTGATGTAGGAGGTCGTGTCCGGAGGTGGTCAGAGGAGGGCGCGGTCAGAGAATGGTGGAGGAGGGTGCGGTCGGATGGTGGAGGTGTTGGAGATATGCCCAAAAGGCAATAATAAAATGGTTATTATCGTATCTTTGTACTTATGATAAATATTTATATACCATGTAATAATTGTATTAACCGGAAACATTAATACTTGTGTGATCTGTAATATGTAAGAGTCCCTAGTAAAGCCTCTTGTTAAACTAGCTTGTTGGTTAATATATGATCATGGTTTCCTGATCATGAACATTGAGATGTTATTAACAACAAGGTCATATCATTAGAAGAATGATGTCATGGACATACTCCTATAGTTAAGCGTAGCATAAGATCAAGTCATTTAAATAGTTCACTTGCTATAAGCTTTCAATACATAGTAACCTAAATCCTTCGACCATGAGATCATGCTAATCACCATCACCGGATGGATGCTTTGATGACATCAAACACCACTTCGTAACTGGGTGGTTATAAAGGTGGCATTGAGTGTTCAGAAAGTATGTGTTGAGGGACATGGATCAAGAGTGGGATTTGTCCATCCAGATGACAGATAGATATACTCTAGCCCCTCTTGGTGGAATGTCATCCAATTAGCTTGCAAGCATGTGACTGGATCACAAGGGATCACATATCACATAAATGAGTAAAGGGTACTTATCGGTAACGAGGTTGAACTAGGTATACAGAGATACCGACGATCAAACCTCGGATAAGTAAAATATCGCGAGACAAAGGGAAATTGGTATCGTATATAAATGGTTCATTCGATCATGAAGTAATCATAGAAATATGTAGGAGCCATATGAATTTCCAGATTCCTCTATTTTTTATTGATCGGAGAAGAGTGTCGGTCATGTCTGCATAATTCACGAACCGTAGGGAGACACACTTAAGGATTCGATGTTGTTTAGTAGATATGGAATGTGAGTAAGAAGACCGAATGTTGTTTGGAGTTTCGGATGGGATCCGGGATATCACGAGGAGATCTGGAATGGTCCCGAGAATAAGATTCATATAAGGAAAGTCCAATTCCGGAGTTCAGGAATGGTTCCGGTGTTTTCACCGGAATGTTCTAGAAGGGTTTAGAAGGTTCACCAATCCAGAAGGGGAAGGGTACATGGATGTGTCATGACAAAGTAGAATGGTCGCATCATGTCCTAGGTCACTTGGCTGGACACTTGGAAGAGAGAGATCAAACTCTAATTTGAAAGCCAAAAGAGCCTGTTTGAAAAGGTCAAACTGGGACAATGTTTCCAAGTGGAGGGAGGGAAGGATTCCTACCTAGGGAAGGAATCCTCCCTCTCCTTGCCGCCGACCAAGCAAGGGGAGTTGGGGGAGGACTCCCCTCCCCTTGCCGCCCTCCCTCTCATAAATAGAGGGGAGGGGTACCCCTTGCCCCTACACCTCCAAACCCTAGCCAAGGTGCCACCCTCTCTAGCCCCCGCCACCTAGGGTTCCTCCTCTGGTCGCCGAGATGGGCGCTTATCCCTAGCCCCTAGCCACCGGCCACACCACCCCTCAGCGCCCTATAAACTCTAGATCGTCGAGGCCCTCTTCTACTCCACCATACTTGCTCTGGCTTAGGCGAAGCCCTGCGGGATCTCCCCTCTACTTCCGACACCACGTCGTCATGCTGCCGGAATCACGAGGAGAGAGCCACAACCTTCGCTGCCTGCTAGAACAAGGGAGAGGAAGGTATTCATCGAGTACCGAACGTGTGACCAACTGCGGGAGCGCTGCCGGAACGCGCCACCGGAAGGATCATCTATGCGATCTTGAGATCGGAAAGTGAACGACTACATCACCCACCAGAATCTGCTCTCGTTATCCGCTTTGGAATCTTCGAGGGTGAGTACTCCATCGACTCGTTGCTATAATCTAGTAGATAGTTCTTGGCTTGTATGTGTTCATGCGGTAGAAATTTTTGTTTTCCATGCTACGAACCCCTACATAGGTATTAGAGTCATGTCTATATGTAAATCTGTTGCACGAGTAGAACACAATGGTCATTATGGACGGTGGTGATTTTATTATCAATTGCTTCTTGTGTACTTGACATCTTTCGGGATGGTGGGATGAAGCGGGCTGGACTAACCTTACATGACATCATTCATGAGACTTGCTCCACGCTCGACATGCAACTTGTATTGCATAAGTGATTTGCGGGTGTTTGTCTCTCCCATCATAGTGAAGATTTAATTTACAACAGGCACTTAATAGTTCTTGTGTAACATCCAAATTTTTGTATTAAGATGTTACTAGAAGCATGCATCATATCTTTTCATCATTGCATCATACAACTAAAGTTGCATCAAAACCCTACCACCAAACCCTAATAATAGTTTCTCTATATGAGCAAGAAGGGGGTTTACTATGCTTAGCCTTCCAAAAGCTATATAAAAAGATTATATTCTGGTTCTATGTTAACCACCTCATTATTACAAAAATTTAGAAACCAATTTCACTAAATTTGGAGCTTTTATGCATTAGTTATTAAACAATTTGTGAAACAAGAAAGAAAAAGGAAAAATACAAAAAAAACTAACCTAAGCGGTCCATCTAGACCAGCCCGCCACCTATCTACCGCCGCGCCTGGCAAGCGAGCGTCACGCAGCGCTATGGGCCGGCCCAGCTGAAAGGATCGTATGGGCACCTAGAGGGGGGGTGAATAGGTGCTACTTCAAATTTTCTTCTTTTTCAACTTAAGGTTTGACAAGAAAGGTAAATTCTCTAGATTATGCAACTACGGTGAATTTACGTATATGTCAAACGAGTACCAACAAGCACAACACTAAGTACGAAGAAGTCAAGTAGAGTGCGGTAAAGTATAGAAGTTGTCACGTCTCGCGTCACCGCGCCGCGTCAGATCAGCTCAACCAATCAGCGGCCGCCACTTGTCACGGATCTGTTAGGGTTAGATTTAAAATAGGCAGATTAGGTTTAAATCTTGCGAAATTCATAGTAATTTGATCACTTGCCAAAAAATTACAAATAATATGTCGTTGGATTTCTAATTTTGTGTAGAACAAAGATCTGAAATAATATTGCGAGTTTGCTGCAGTAGTATCTGTGTAGATTTTAATCTCTAGATTGGAGTATTTAATTCATAGAAAAATAATTAAAACTCCGTTTTAGCTGATTCTTGTTACGTTGGCTTTGTTTTTATGATGCCCACTGTCTAAAATTATAAAACCTTGCTTAGGACCTTTATATATGTTTTGTGGCAGATTTGAAGTTTGGATCTCCTTATGAGCATATAAAATAAAGTAATAATCCAAATTGCTTAAAATTTGTGGCAAATTAATACTAATAACATCCCCAACACAACACCATCCTCTTATTAGTATCTTGGTCGATTTGGAACTCATTCTTGTATATTACCATGTTGCATACATGCATATTCTTTCCGTGGCATTATTTTGAGCAAGTTGTGATTGGATCTATGTTTGTGTTTTGTTAGATTGTTCGGAGTGCACTGAGGAGTACTGTTGTGTAGAGTGTTGCTCGGATCAAGGCAAGTTACACCACTTGTTCATATTTTTGTCCTAGTTTTGATTCTATGCATGTGATCTCCAAATTCTGTAGTATGAATGTGTAGGATGTTCTGGTAGAATTTTTCCTTAGTATTATTTTGCAAGTGCGATGATTTGTAGTATGCCATGAGTAGCTCTATACTTAGGATTTTTCCCTCCTAATAGGTTACCCCTGTTTTTGCTAAGTCCTTGCTATGCTATATATATAAAGTACCGTTGGGGGGTTCGAAATACAAGGAATTTTTCTAAGTATAATGGCTCTCTTGAGCGGTCTTTTCTTCTCAAATCCACTTCAAAATAAAACTAAGTTTTCTTCTGGGCGGAATGGTTGTCGGGTCAACGAGTGGAATTTGGTGGAGGACGGCCGCCTAGGAATCAGAGAAGTCTGCCATGTTTTAGAATTCAGGAGCTTCCAGTGCAACCACAATACATATGGTCTCTGTCTTAGCCTAGTACTTAGTAGGAAACCTCATCGGGGTACCAACATTTGGAGGTTCTTGGCATGGTTGGATCTAGCTGTTAGAGGGGCTACTAAGGGAAAGCCTCGCCATGGTCTTGTCTGTAAAAGAACTTGATCGTGGATTGTGGGTAAAGTGCACAAACTCTCGAGAGTATTGCGATCTGATCGATCATCCGAGTTCACGGAAAAGAACACTTGAGCATCTGAAGGACGGAGACTATGAAGGATCTTCCTCTCTCTCTTTCAAAACTTAAAGTTTTCTAAAACCCTTGGCATGAGTCATATCGCTAATGGGTGGGATTTTGGGGACTTGGTGAGTAATATCCAAGTGTTAGGTTGTTTGGACACTTGGTGAGTAATATCCTTGCGTGCCATTCGACCCTATATTACTTAAGCAAATGTTTACAAAGTAGGAAAACTTTCTCTCTCTTTTCTCCATACTTAGAGAAAACTAGCTCTATGCAAATGAACTCCACAGCCTAAACTAGCCTTGCATGTAGAGTTAGTCTTTTTCTTCCTTGGTGTAATTTGCTAATACATTCAAAGTATTGACCTAACTTGTTGGTTGCATGTCTTATGTGCAGAATCCGAAGATTGAAAGGTGTGTAGGGATTGCGAGTCAACACTCAACAAGCCTGGGGCGTTGATGGACTCAAGTTTTTTATGTTTCCACTCTTATTTGAGATAGCTTTATGCTAAGAAAATTTGTAATAATTTCATACTCTGGATTCTTTGTGTAATAATGACATTGTGTTTTACATGATATTCATAGACTGTGAGTGCTAGCTATTGATCCAGGGACTAGCATGTAAATCACAGGGACCAGGGGTATTTATTGACCAGAGGTCACAACATCTTTGCATCAATGTTGTGGTTCATGTTCGTAAGTTAGGACGATACTTATTGGAAAGCCAAAAACCACGTAAAACATGCAAATAAAATTAGAGGCATCTAACATTGTTTTGCAGGGGTGTGTTTGATATGTCGGAAACGTATATATAATTTTTGATGTTCCATGCTTGTTTAGTATCTACTTTACTTTGATTTGTCTACATGTTGAGGTGTTTTTATATCTTTTCTGGAACTAATCTATTAACAAGTTGCCATAGTTCCTGTTGCTTGTTTTCTTCTATTTTTGGTTCCAAAAGGGCAGAAAATCAATATTCTCAGAATTGGATGGAACAAAAGCCAAAGTCAATATTTTGTCGTGGGCAACACGAATCCAGAAGACGAGACGGAGGGGAGACACAGGGTGGCCAGACCCCCCTAGGCGCGGCCAAGCCTGGCCCGCGCCTGGGCAGGGTGTGCCCCCCCTGGCTCACCCCTTCTCCTATAAGAAGCCCCCGATGCAGAAACCCTAGGCACCCGATCAAAACTCCACGAAACTGTTTGTAGCCGCCGCCACCATCGTCCCTAGATCAGGGGGGATCTGAAGTTCTTCTCGGCACCCTGCCGGAGGGGAGATCATCCTGGAGGCCTTCTTCTACGGTATGAAGCGTGAGTAGTTCCACCTTGGACTATGGGTCCATGTAGTATCTACATGGTTGTATCTCCCTCCTTGTTCTTTCATGTATAGATCTTGTGAGCTCCGTTCATGATCAAGATCTAATCTATTTGTAATCATGGATGTTGTGTTTGCGGGGATCCACTGGATATTGAGATTACTATGTCAGATTGATTAATGGTTGTCTTATTGATTCTATCATGTCTATGTTGTTTGTGATCTTGCATGCTCTCCGTTGTTAGTAGCTATCTTGGCCAAGTAGTTGCTAGTGACTCCAAGAGGGGGTATTTATGCTCGATAGTGGGTTCATGCCTCTAGTTTCCAAGGGAAGTGACAGAAATCTCTTCGGTTGTAGATGTGTTGTTGCCACTAGGGAGAAAACAACGGGCTCTTGTTCATGGAACAAGTGGATTGTTTACCTTACACACTTTGCTTAAAGCAGTTGTCTGTTGCTTGCAACTTAATACTGGAGGGGGTTTAGATGATAACCTGGAGGTGGACTTCTAGTCATAGATGCAGTTGGATGGCGGTCTATGTATATTGTTGTATTGCCCAATCGAATCTCATAGGATCTTTTTGTCTAGTATTGCATTGTTATGCCTTGCTCAGTTCTTGTCAATTGCCCTGCTGTAATTTGTTTACCCTTCATGCCATGTTGCTTATCTAAGGAGAGCACCTCTAGTGAACTATGGACCCCGGTCCAATCTTTACCATTGATACATCTTCCACTGTTTACTTGCTGCAAACCATTCATCACCTTCCACACCATACATTTAATCCTTTGTTACAGCAACCGGTGAGATTGACAACCTCACTATTTGTTGGGGCAAAGTCTTAAGTTTGTGTTGTGCAGGTTTCCACGTTGCTTGCAACACTTGTGTGATGTTTCCTTCCTCCTACTGGTTCGATAACCTCGGTTTCTTACTGAGGGGAAACTTGTTGCTGTGCTGCATCATACCTTGCTCTTGGGGTTTCCTGACGAAGAGCTCCACATTGACGCAACGCCATCAGTGTTGTGATGTGATATGGCCATGATTGTGATTATATATGATGTATGCAATGATCCTTATTGTAAGTCGGCAACCGGCAGGGGCCTTATGGTTGTCTTTTAATTTCGTTAAGACATGTGTGTCTTTTATTCAAAGTAGTTGTAATAGTTGATGCTGGTGGACGACAACCATGGAGCGGTGCCATTGACCTTGACACCATGCCGGTGATGATGGAGATCATGTCCGTGCTTGAAGATGGAGATCCGAAGCACAAGAAGAAAGGCCATATCATATCACATATTTTGAATTGCATGTGATGTTAATCCTTTTATGCATCTTGTATTGCTTAGATCGCGACAGTAGTATTATAATATGATCTCTCTCACAAAATATCAAGTTATAAAGTGTTCGTCCTTAGTAGGCACCGTTGCGAAGACTCGTTGTTTCGAAGCACCACGTGATGATCGGGTGTGTTAGATTCTGTGAGTGTATACAATGGGAGCAAGCCAGATTTTCTCATGCGGAAACTAAGGTTAATCTTGATGAGCCTAGCATGTACAAACAAGGTCTCGGAACACGGAATACTGAAAGGTAAAGCATGGGTCATATAGATGATATGATGAACATGGGCCTTTGAAACTACATCATGTCACGTGATGATCGGACTTGGTGTAGTGGATTTGGTTCATGTGATCACTAAAACAATGTGCGGGATATTGTTTTGAGTGGGAGTTCAACAACAATATGATTAAAAGTTGAACACTATTTATCATAAATTAAATCAAAGTGTATTTGCATAGTTGTTGTAGTCATTGGCATCTATTTAACACCTTGCGCTTAGTTATAATTGAGATAATAGAACTATAGAATTTTGGTTAGTTACTTTACGATCCAGTATCTTATTGTTTTGAAGTGTTAATCTAAAGTTTAAAAGACCTATTGCAAACTTTCAGTAAGTTCTGGTTACTCCGTGAAGTTTAATAATTAGTATTAAATCAAGAGTAACAATTCCATTGTTAGTATATAAGTATCATGTTTGTCTCCATGAATCTTGATATTCTTAATATCAAGGTTATCGGGGAGCTGAAAGAATTGTTTCAGAAACCATCATGTGTGGAAGATATTGCGGTATCTAAAACGATGTTTTGGTTGCAACATGAGAGAGTATAATATGGCAAAAAAATATGTTCTCATATTTGATGAGAATTTACAAAAGGTTGGAGACACTAGTTGTCCTAATCCTCTAAAAGGTTTTGGAGAGCAACATTATACTCGCGATTCACCGTTATAAGCTAAAGTATCTTGATCATGAATAGTTCCATGATAAAGATGAATATTTGATGTAGGTAAAATGTTTACTACACTAAAAGATTACTAAAGAATGGAATTTTAAATAACACCAAGCATTTGATGATGGTGATCTACTTCAAAGTGCAAGTCCAAAGACATTGGTATTTAACTATACACTCTTTGGACTATGTGTCATGATTATAGCGCCACTGTTGATGTTGGTAGATTCTTTTGAAAAGAAAAAGAAATGCTGAAAGAGAAATCTAAGAAATATTTGGTAGAAAAGAAAAGACTAGAATTGTTCAGCTTAAGTATATAGAGGATATACGTGTTATGGTTGTATTCTTTGCTTGTTAAACAATGTAGTTCTTAAGTATTGGATACTGAATTTGTTGGTGTGAATCGTCATACAAAACAACACAATTCATGAACTACTATGGCCTAAGTAACTAGAAAAACAATATGTGATGATATTCATCGAAAACAAATAAAGAGTTATTATGTTTCTCGTTAATATCAAAGCTTACCTTCAAGATTTGTTTTATCAGGTATTATGAGAACAAAACATTGTTCGAATAATTTCCGTATTCCATAAAATATGGATGATATACAAGTCTAGTTGGAGAAATCACATCTATAAAACTAATGCTAAAAATGTCGGAAGACAAATGATTGAAAGATTATTTAGGAAGTGACATCGCTGTTTAAATTATAGTGGAAAGAAAACATGAAGAAACTCCATGTGGATGGAATTTTGAAGTATTTTGATCTCTATCAAATGACGCTTGTGAAACTTTCCTAGATATAATTAAAACTCCGTTCATAGGCCAAAAGTGAACGAATGACTATCTTATTGGAACTTGTACATATAGATGTATGAAGCTCATTATGTGTAGTCGAGAGCGGTGGATTTCAACTTCATATGTTTTCTCTGAAAATTTTGTGAATATATGTATATTTACTTAAATAAGGATTAAGTATAAAACATTTGAAAAAGTTCAAAGACTTTCAAGATGAAGTGGAAAATCAATGTAACAAGAAAATAAAGAGTTTATGATTCGATCATAAAGGAAGATATTTTAAGTTACAAAGTTTAGAGAAATACCTAAGATCCTAGGAATCGTTCCATGGATTTGCATTTCCCGAAACACCACAAGAGTATGGAGTGTTAGAGATATGTAATGAAACCTTTTTTAAACATGGTAAGATCAAAGGTGTAATTTATAAAATAGCCATTATATTTTAAAGATTAAAGCTTTAGAGACTACCGCTTTTTCACTAAAAAGGGCTACATCATGATCCGTTGAAATGACACCATATAAAGTTGTGGTTTGGGGTAAAACCCAAGTTGTCCTTTCTTAAACATCGGTATGCTATGCATAAGTAAGATGTTTGCAACCAAAGTCGGATAAACATGTCTTTGTATGTTATTTCAAATAACTGTTGAGTATTCCTCCATAACACCGAAGACAAGAGTGTTTGTCGCTTAGAACGTTGAGTTTCTTAAGAAGGAATTTTTCGTAAAACGTTAAGTGGGAGGACAATAGAACTTTGATAAAGTTAAAAGAACCTTAGCTATATGTGCAAAGTTGCACAATGCCGAAAAGTGTTCCGGAGGCAGCAACAATGATCATGGCTCACGTGCCTCAAAGGTTGTAGTCACGGAGGTCTAGGTTCCTATTGAACCAAGTAGGTCGGGTAAACAATAAAATACTAGGATTTGAAAGTAAATCATTGTTGTTTGACAATGATGAACCGACTATATGCAAAGAAGCGATGATGGGCCCTGACTCCATTAGATGGCTTTAAGCCATAGAATCCGTGATAGTTTCATACACGAGAAATCAAGCTTTGAACTTGGAAGACCCTCTAGAAGGTGTAAAACCTTATAGTTGTATTTGGATCTATAAAGAAATAGACATGGATGTTTCACATCTATGAAATAGTTGACATGTTGGGAAATAGTTCACAACAATGTTCGAAGGTTGACTATGACAAGATTTGATCTTTCATAACGATATTTATTCTAGACAGATTAATGTATCAACCACTACATATAATTCTATTATATGGTAGTTGAACAAACAAAACAAAGTTATTTTAATAGAATTATTACCTAGGACGTGTACTTAACACGATCCAAAGGGTTTTGTTAATTCAAAGGATGCTAAAAGCGTATGCAAACTTTAATGGTTGAAATAAGCATCGAGGAGTTGGAATCTTCACCATGATGAAACTGTTAAAAGAGTTTAATCTCATCGGAGATGATGAAGATGCTTGCATTTGCAAGAAATTAAGTGGGAGCGCTAAGACATATTTCTAATGCATTATGTGTAAGACATATTATTGATTAGAAATGATGTATCTTTTATTGACATAGGTTAAGAATTTCATCTCGATGAAATACTTAGGCAAAACCTGAATGTTTGGCATCAACATCTATCTAGATAGATTGAGACACTAATATGGTTGTGCCAAATGTACATAGATGAGATACTGAATGAGTTCAATATGGAAATGACAAGAAAGTTTCTTGCCACACATAAAGGATTAAATCAAAATTCAAGTGTATCGACACTTGATAAGTGAAACAAAGATTCGAGTATTTTTTATACTTGATGAATGAAATCACAAAGAGCATTTTTAATCATACTGTGATATGTACACATCCAGATATGTCCTATGCTCTATATGTTATAAGTATATACCAGAATGATTCATAATATGATTATTGGACGATATTAAATATATTCTGATGATATTTTGGAAGAACTAAGAATATATTATTTTGTATAGGTGACACATAGATGGTTAGTTTATTGTAAAAGTACTACATTGATACTAGTTTTATCACAAAATACAAATTAAGTTTATCTCAATCTAAACTAAGGGTGGCACAATATAATAGAAGGTAAGTTCGATAATGGATTTGGATGAGTTCCAAAGTTAAAACATTGTGACAGACACTACAACAAAAGTCTAAGTATATGACTGCTATTATAGCAACAAAAGAGGGCATTTGTGTCAAGCAGTTTGTTATCAAACTAGGTGTGGTTCAAAGCGGGATAGTACTATGAAGATATATTGTACGAAAATATTATCAACATGTTTTAACCCCAAGGAACTAAAGTTATCACCAAAGGCCAAATTTATACGTAGCCATCTCATTAGAGAATGAGTGATGCGTAGAGACGCAAGGAAATGCAATTACACACAGACCTAAAAGTGTCGGATCCGAATGCGGTGACCCAGCATACCACTGCATGATGTAGTACACTATAGTCATTGACATAACACCAATGAAACACCGTTCACTAGTATTACATCCCTCAGAGTAGTACAACAGAAACACAGCAGGTCCAAGACATGACTGTAGGTTACAACTCAACTCTTTACACAAGATCCAGAGGACACTCTAGGTGAAAGAGAGAGAAAGAAACTTCTTACAAAGAAGAATCAGAAATAAACAACTCATAACTATTATGCTAATAAAATTAGTATCTAACTATTTGGCTTGTATTGCTGCTATTGCAGTACTCTACAGAAGTAGGTTCTATGGCTAGAGATTCTATTCTTATCTAATCCGCAACTTTGTCTTCACTTGAGTTGATGTATATGTTGACTTTCTTGAAGAACTTTAGCTTTTAATGATGATTCCTAGAGCATAACTTGATGTAGTCATCGTCTATACTGGCTTTAGAACCTAGCAATGGTTAAGAAGATACGTTGAGTACGAGCGTACTCAGCAAGTTCACTAGAAAAGGAGTGTTTGATGCACTATAGCTACAGCCACAGACCGTAGGTCGTAGGCAATGCAAGTTTTTGTAAACATTTCTTCAAAGGTTGCTTTTATTCCGAAAATCTATGTCTGTCAGCCTTCACGGGTTTACCAGAACCTTCATGGGGTTCCTTTCCCGCTGCGTTCGCAGCTCCTTCCCGGAACAGGGAGTAACAAGTTACAGTTCTTACACTCTGCAGAGGTGCGTCACTTTACCCACTAGAGACCTTAGGTTTTGTTGCACGGCCGGGAGTATGTCCCCGTTCAAACTTCCTTGGTTTGAAGCCAAACCTAAGATCCAAGCCAATCACTGCCTTCTCCGCGACCCCTCATGTCTCCTTGGTGTACACCATGCCCACCTATTGAATTACGGCAATGGTTTGTACAGACCATTCAGATGCCGGAACTATCGTGGGACGTTGAGGGCTCCCACCCATATGCTGCATATCCTCTACAATTACCATAAATAATATGCACACTACGAGTGATAACAGCCACAACCCGCACATCCAGCTCCATGCGAGAGGGAAAAGATACAGCTGACTTCTCCGCCCCATTCCAAATCTCATGGTCAACGCGTAATATACGGCGCAAGAATCACTAGCGACATTGGTTGTTATGTCCTAGGTAATATGTTCCTTTACCACCGGAACTCTTATAGTAGGTTATTACCTCATGGTAAATAACCTATAATCACATTCTGACCTTTTTCAAATGCAGGTGATGACAACACTGGATTTGTAAAATACTTTACAGAAAATAATCAAAGGACATGAGAAAGTGTGAACTTGCCTTTTGTGATTGCAAGATTATGCATTCACGGTCTTCAGAACAATATAAGATCCAATATCTGAAATCGGCATCATTGGTCCGGTAAGGACTAATGTTTAAAGAAGCAAGATGTAGTTATGCATAACTAATGATATGCATTTCGTAAAACTCCCAAAGTGAATCCCCAATGTTATGAGTGAAGTGAATCTAGGTGATTCTTTTAAGAGTTGGTTTATCTTCAAATTTTACTTTATAAGTAATGTCATTTATAAGGAACTTAAGTGATAAATTTTTTAAATATACAGATAAAGTATAAAGTAATGTGATTATGATTAATTGTTATTTGGTGACTAAGATAAAAGTCCTTGGTTTTAATTGTTAAGAGTTGAAGAATTTATTATGGGATTATTGTTTGAAGTGGCAAAAAAATTACATTTGAAGAAAAGATTTCCTTCTTAAGGTTTGAACAACCCTGATAGCTTTTAGAATATGATGGATAGAATGTGATTGATGTTGTTTATGCTTGCTTCAATAGTCTGAACTTGAGATGCATTATGTCTTGATTGAAATAGACCAAAGTTAACTATAAAAACACAAGTAGTTTATTAGACATGATGTTTGTAAGCTTTTGAGACTAAAGTTAACTTTAAAAGGTTAAGTAAACTTAAAATGTAATATATTTTAATTCTTCCCAAGTTTTAGATTTATGACAGGTATAATTAAAGTGTGGAATTATTCACTTTCTATTTAAGTGAATGATTGGATTAAATTTGTTTGTCCATTATGAAAGGAATATGTTTTTATTTAATGGAATCATAATTAGATAGTCTTACTACTTTGTTAGAATTTAAAGTTATGTTAGTAGTGGTTAAGATATAATGATTATTCACCATATTATATAAATGGGTGATACCCAATGTTTATTTAAAAGGATTCTTAATAAGACTTTTAAAAGAATATTTTAAAGTTAAAAGTTATACTTAAGTTTGATGATGAATTCAAGTGATGGATTTATAATTAGTACCAAGACACTAATTACTCAAGGTTTTATAGGAATTGTAATTATTTCTTACTTAAGAATTGTTTTAAAGAATTCACAAAATAGGTATTAGGTAAGGCTTTATTATTTAAAATATTAAAGACTTTCCTAATAGTATATTTAATATTTTTCTAGTGTAATATATTTATTCAAGATCTTAAAAATGAATTTTATTTATTTTTAAGTATTATCTTTATTTTTATAAAATTCATCAAAGAATTAAGTGTCTTTAATTATTTGATTTATATTCTATTTGTAAAAACTCTAAGTTAGTATTTTCATAAAATAGTAAAGTTATTTTTATACACATAAATGATTTTTATTAAATTTTAGGAGTTTTTCTTATTTTATGAATTTTTACTTAATATTTAATAGTATTTAATCTTTATTTGTATTTTATTAACTTAAATAAGTAAAGTTATATTTTTCTTAGGTGGATATTATTTTTGTGATAATTTTAATACATTAAATATATTTTTAGGGTTTTTCTATATTTTTTCTAGGGTATAATTTATGTTCAGGGGTAGTTTGGTCATTTAGTGATTTGATAAATATTTTATTTTCTTATTTATTTTTTCTTTGGAATTGGGCTAGGTTTACCAATGGGCCCATTTGGACCCAATCTGGCCCATCTCAGGGTCAAACCCCACCCCGGCCTGTCTCCCCCATCCACCCCCTCTTACACCTCACGCACTCACCTCCCCTTCTGGCTACTGGCGACGCCGACGCCGTCGCCCGCCAGATTCCGGCGAGGTAGGCCGTTGTGGTCGCCGCTGATGGTCATCGGGGCTTCTCCTCCCTCAGGCCGACCTGGCTCTCCAATTGGATTTGTTCTTAAAGCCCCCCTCGAGCTCGCCCCACCCATCTTGTGTGCGTCTAGGGTTCCAGTGCCTTACTTTACTATATTTTTGTGATGTTCTGATGGTGATTCGGGGTAGTTTGGTGTGGTGTTGGTGGTGATATGATTGTGGTGAAGTTGGGTTCATTCTCTTCTAGTCCGATGCCGGTGGGACGGCAGTAGGTGCAACCCCGGTGTCGGAACTATGGTGGTCGTGGTGGTGTTGATGGGGTTTGAAGACTACCTCGGGTTAGTATCACTCTGGCCACGCGGGCACTGCCCCGCCACGCCGTGGTGAATGCTTCTCGGGCGCCAGGTACACTCCCTCTATCTCACATCTACTTCTCCCTTTGTTTATCTCTCTCTGCTTAGTATCACCTGTTGAATGTTGTTCAACACCAGTGGTATGGGATCGCTTGTTAACACAGTAGAGAATCTGTGGCTATGTGCTGCAATGAGCTTCAGTTGGAGGAAGGTTTATTTATTCTTGGCATGGGATGTTTCTTGCAAATCACTTGATCACCTAAATACATGAGATATGGTCCAGGTTGATGTATATGTGTTATTAAGGATTTTCTATTGGCTATGATGTACTGGTGTGATTTACAAATAGATTCTGGATGGATTTAATTGTTGTCTATCAAATGTGTATTACTATAGCAACCCTACTCTCATAAATTGATCAAAAACATATCTTTCTCACTTACTTGGCTAGCAAATGGTGCAAAGGCTGAGGTTTTATCTTGAGTCAAACACATACTAAGATGGTTATCCTTAGCTGGTCATAAGCTAGGTAAAATGATTGTAGAGATGAAATGATTTCTAGATTGGTGGCTAGGAAGATGATTAGATTCATTTAATTGATCTCTGTTGCATAATAAAATGGGTATAGTGTCTGGCTCTAGTAACATCTAATGCACTGGTTGTTGTTGTGGTTTCTAGTACTGTGATAGTTTCCCTGAGAGTTTGCATGGTGGTGACTCCTAGCTAGAGGAGTTGTTGTTGTTCCTAACTAGGAAAATATTTGCCTAATGGATTGTTATAGAGAAGATGTGGTGTAGGTTTCCACATTTGAGTCCAGCTACAACCTATCGGTTGAAACTAATCATGAAGGACTACATATACTGATTCTTAATAATATCTATTAGGAAAATGATCTATTTTGTTTGGATTATTTGAAGATAATCAAATTGTCATGCTTGCTTTATATCTTGCGAAAGACTTGAGTTCCTGCCCATATGGACAGAGAGCTAATATGCATTTTTGATTCCTGGATTATATTCTTGGAATATGATAAAACTTGTTTTGTTTGAATAACTTGAGAGCTAGCTAATACAGAAGAATTATTCCGGTGGCTTCTGCTGTCCTGGGCTACTACTGTGGTGCCTCCGACCTTGGAGAGTGCACAATGGTAGCCCAGGTAGCATAACTTGTTGTTGGTAACATCTACAGGGATGTAGTTGTTGTTGGTGTTAAAAGAAAAGGAACTTAGCTCATGATGCAAAAAGGATGAAGCTATTTTAGTGGCTAAAATACAGATTCTTTCACTTGGCTTTATATTAGCTCTAGGATGATACTGGAGTAGCATTACTACCCAGCCTGAGAGCTTTGTTCCTCTCCCAGCACATGTTCGAAAACAATATGATAAGAACATATACTAAGAGTTGACTTGATAGAATAATAAAATGGATATGTGCTTGATTTCTTGGCTCTGCCCATGATGCATAGGTTGAGGCATATTTTGGATAAGAACAGATATTCCTATGGGCTTTAAATATCTATGATGAACCTTGCATGGTACTTCCATGCAAGTCTGAGAGAATCTCTCCATCCAATCCTCCTAGATAAAGATCTAGTGGAAGGGTAGATGGATTTGGTTGAGGTGTATTATTTTCTTTGAATCCCTAGATCTGTATGTAAGATATAAGGACAGATGATGTATGATCTAGTGGGCAAAGCTAATAATTTTTCTTTTTACCTGCTATTGGGAAATGATCTATGGCCTGCTGGAGATCTTGGCTTATTACTATTGCTTCTTGATCATCTAGATTCATATCAGGATGCTTGATCTTGTCTACTTTGGCACTTGTAGAAGGGAATTGGAGATTGCACATCACCAATTGGGCCGGCTGCTCATGTATATATAGACGGACACATGTACAATTATAGGTACAACCCTGACAAAACACGGGGACCTATACCTATACAATATGTTACTCAACACCCCCCGCAGTCGAAGGGTCGGCACCGACACATAGACTGGAGAGAAACTCAGGAAAAGTCATGGACGACAATCCCTTCGTCATGATATCGGCAAACTGCTGAGATGTCGGTACGTGAAGAAATCGAACATGACCGAGGGCAACTTGCTCACGAACAAAGTGGATGTCCAACTCGATGTGCTTGGTGCGCCGATGATGAACGGGGTTGGCGAAGAGGTAAACAGCCGACACGTTGTCGCAGAAGACCACCGTAGCCTTGTCAACGGGACAAGAGAGCTCGGAGAGAAGCTGGCGAAGCCATGTGCACTCGGCCACAGCGTTAGCCACGACACGGTACTCGGCCTCGGCACTGGAGCGAGACACGGTGGGCTGCCTCTTGGAGGACCAAGAGACGAGCGACGAGCCAAGGTAGACGCAGTAGCCGCTGGTGGAGCGGCGCGTGTCCGGGCAGCCCGCCCAGTCCGCGTTCGAGTCGGCAACGAGGTCGGTCGATGTCGAGGGCGAGGCATGCAGCGACAGGCCGTAGCCCAGGGTGCCATAGATGTAGCGGAGAATCCGCTTCACCGCGGCCCAATGGGCACCCCGAGGAGCATGCATGTGCAAGCACACCTGCTGCATAGCATACTGGAGCTCCGGACGTGTCAACGTCAAGTCCTGGAGGGCGCCGACGATGGAGCGGTAGAACAGGGCGTCGGAGGCCAGCGACCCATCACTGGCTGAAAGCTTGGCCTTCGTGTCGACAGGAGTAGGCGCAGGATTACAGTTAAGCATCCCTGCACGCTCGAGAAGCTCGCGTGCATACTTCTGCTGATGAAGAAAGAACCCGTCCGCACGCCGGACAACCTCGATGCTGAGGAAGTAGTGGAGTGGGCCGAGGTCCTTCAACACGAACTCAGCACGAAGACTGTCGGTGAGCTGTCGAAGAAGACCAGCGGTGGATGCCTTCAAGATGATGTCGTCGACGTACAGCAACAGGTAGGCCATGTCGTTGCCGGTCTGGTAGACGAACAACGACGCATCAGAACGCGTGGAACGGAAGCCGAGCTGATGCAGAAACGCGGCGATGCGCTGGTACCAGGCGCGGGGCGCCTGCTTCAGTCCATACAAGGACCGAGAGAGCAAGCACACGTCATCGGGGCGCTCGGCGTCGACGAAGCCAATGGGCTGCTGACAGTAGACCTGCTCCGACAGGTGGCCATGGAGGAAGGCGTTGGACACGTCCATCTGATGCACTGGCCACGCGCGAGAAGCGGCGAGGTGCAGCACCGTGCGAATCGTGCCCGGTTTGACAACCGGAGAAAACGTATCCATGAAGTCGACACCCGCGTGTTGCCGAAAGTCGCGCACGACCCAGCGCACCTTGTAGCGCTCGAGAGTACCATCGGAGCCTAGCTTGTGCTTGAAGACCCATTTGCCGGTGATGACGTTGGCACGAGGGGGCCGGGGAACCATTTCCCAGGTCCGATTACGCTGCATCGCGTCATACTCCTCCTGCATGGCGGCGCGCCAGTGCGGGTCGCGCAAGGCGGCGCGAGCCGAGGTGGGCACCGGCGAGAGGGCGGAGGTCGACGGCGCACGCGGCAGCAGGGAGGGCGACTCCCCCTCGCGGGACGATGGCACCCCGCCGTCATGCGGCAGTACACTGTTCCCGCTGGCCCAGAAGGCAGACGCGGCGGACGGGAACACCGTGCAGACGTACTGGTCGGCGGGGGTAGCGCGTAGACGGCCGCCGCACTCCCGCACATGCTCGGGTGAGCATGGGCGCAGGAGCCACAGCGACGGGCGGCGTGGCGGGGGCCGAGGCGGCTGATGAAGCGGGTGACGAAGAGGCGCTCGAGCTGGTCGACGGTGCCGGAGGCGTCGCAGGAGGGGGCGACGGGGGTACCGCGGGCGACGGGGGCGCCGCGGGCGACGGGGGCGCCGTAGGGCCAGGCGGGGGCGCCGCGGGTCTAGGCAGGTCCGGCCCAGGGGGGGCCGCTGGGGCCGCCGCGCGCATTTGGCGGCGCGCGGGTCTGGCCACAGAGGGGCCAGCAGGCGCCGGGGGCGTCATCGGAGGCGTCGCCAAGAGTCCCTGCTGAAACGGAAAAGACAACTCATCAAAGTACACGTGCCGGGAGGTGAGGACGCGATGTGAGACCGGGTCGTAGCAGCGGTAGCCCTTGGTGTTGGCGGGGTAGCCTAGAAACACACAAGGGAGAGAGCGAGGCGCAAGCTTGTGCGCGGCGGTAGCAGCAGTGTTAGGATAAAACTTGCAGCCGAAGACGCGGAGGTCATCATGGGTGGGCAGCGCACCGTAGAGGAGGTGATGCGGCGTGTAATACCAACGCACACGACACGGGCGGATGTTGACAAGGAGAGTCTCCATGGCAAGAGCATCCGGCCAGAACCGTGGGGGCATGTGGGCGTGGAACAGAAGGGTGCGGACACAATCGTTGAGAGTACGAAGCATCCGTTCAGCACGACCGTTCTGTGGGGAAGTGTAGGGACACGTGAGGCGGAAGATGGCACCATGGGCGGCGAGAAGTGAGCGAATAGTGATGTTGTCGAACTCTTTGCCGTTGTCAGTTTGTAAGGCGTGAATAGGGCGACCGAACTGAGTGGAAACGAAGGCGAAAAACGCGGTGAGAGTGGCGGCAACATCGGATTTGCGACAAAGAGGAAACGTCCATACAAAATGAGAGTGATCATCCAAAATCACGAGATAATAATTATAACCAGAATTACTGGGAACAGGCGAGGTCCAAACATCACTATGAATAAGTTGAAACGGAAAAGACGCGACTGTGGAGGAGGAACTAAACGGGAGGCGAACATGTTTGCCTAGGCGACATGCTTCACAAGAGTGGGCATCCGTTTTATTACAGGTAAAGGAAAAGCCTTGCATTATTTGACGCAGAGCGGCGGAGCTAGGATGGCCGAGGCGAGCGTGCCAGAGATCGACACCGGTGGAGAGGGCGAGTGAGCTGCTGGCGGTGGTGGAGGCCGAACCAACAGGGTACAGATCGCCGGGGCTGTCACATCCGTGGAGGATCATCCGAGTACGACCATCCTTGACAGAGAAACCAAAAGCGTCAAATTCCACAGTCACAGGATTATCATGACAGAAAGATTTAACGGAAACAAGATTTTTAATCAAGGCAGGAGAAACAAGAACGTTATTTAGAGAGAGAGGAGTGGAAGTGGAGGGAAAAGAGGCGGAAACGGTGTGAGTAATGGGAAGAGCATGACCGTTGCCAACGATGATGTGAGAGGAGGTGGAGGAGGGTGTAGAAGAAGAGAGGGTACCGGGGTGCACGACCATATGCGCGGAGGCGCCGGTGTCCATGAACCAGTCGCCACCGCCACCATACGCCCCAGCGGTGGGGGCGCTCTGGAGGGCGGTCAGGAGTGCGGGGTCCCACGGGGCTGAGCTCGGGGGGGGGGGGGGGAGGGGCGGCGTAGGCTGGGCGGAGTAGGGCGCGGCGGAGTAGGGAGCGGCACCATAGCCTGGGGCGGTGTCATAGCTCGGCGGGACGGCGGGTTGGGGCGCCGCGTAGAAGGCCTGGTGGGTGGCCGGACGCGGCCCCATGATGCTCGGGTAGGGAGCGCACGGCAGGGGCATGGAGTAGGCATGGACGACCCCGGTCCACGGGTTGTGACCCGCGAGCCACGTCGGAGTGGGGGCGGCGTGCTGAAGTGGATTAGGCGCGGGGGCGGTGGCGTTGGCGCCACCATAGCCACCGCCGTTGCCACCACCGCCACGGCGACGACGCCCGTGGTGACCACCGCCGGTACCACCACCGCAGGTGGAAGGGGGAGGGGGCGGGGGCGGCTGGGTATAGAAGCCCGGAGGCGGACCCATGGGGCGAGGCACGGAGGCGGGAGTGGTGGCGCGAGGCGCGGGTGCCGGGGCGGCGCGTGAGAGACCAGCGACGAAGGCGGTGTGAGCCGCCCGAGCCCGGAGATGCTTGAGGCGGCGCTCCTCAAGGCGCAGGTAGGAAAAGGCCTCCTCGAAGGAGGGCGTGGTGAGGAGCATGAGATTGGAGGCAGCGTTGCTGAGATCCTCGCTGAGACCTGCCGACAGGGTGGAGAGCATGATCTTATCGTCGATCGGAAACTCCAAGTCACGAAGCTCGTCGGAGAGACTCTTCAGCTTGAGAACGTACTCGTCGAGAGAGTGGTCGTTCTGGTGGGTGCCAAAGAACTCCTGCTGGAGGAAGGTGACCCGCTGGATCTTGTTGTCGGTGAAGAGGCCGGTGATTTTCTCCCACACCGTGTGCGCAGTGTCTCCGTCCCGGACGTCGGTGCGGAAGATGTCGTTGGAGACGGTTTGATAAAACCAGCGGATGATGGTGGCGTCGATCGCGAGACACTCGGGGTCGTGCGGCATGGCAAGGAGGTCGATGGTGCCGTCGACGTGGTCGATGAGATCATACTCGCGGAAGAGCAGCCCGAAGTACGTGTTCCACGGGAAGAAGTTGGCAGCAGTGGTGGAGAGCTTCACCGGCATGCGCTCGACGATAGGGATGTCGCGGATGACGGCGACGGAGGGGCTGGCGAAGGGGTTGCTGCTACCGGAGAGGGAGGAGTTGAAGGGATTGGAGGGGCCAGAGGAGGAGAAACCGGCCATGGCGGAAGCGGCGGTGGTGGTGGGTGGCGTCTAGGGTTTGGGGGAGGAGGAGCCGGCGGCGGCCTAGGGTAGGGAGTGGGCAGCGGCTAGAGGGAGGGGCCAGCGGTGCCCTAGGGAAGGGAGGGGGCGGCGGCTAGAGGGAGGGGACGACGACGCCCTAGGGTAGAGAGGGGGCGGCGGCTAGGTCAGGGACCAGAGGGTCTCTGATACCATGTAGAAGGGAATTGGAGATTGCACAGCACCAATTGGGCTGGCTGCTCATGTATATATAGACGGACACATGTACAATTACAGGTACAACCCTGAAAAACACGGGGACCTATACCTATACAATATGTTACTCAACAGTACTGTCCTGCACCTCCTGGTGCTGCTGCTGCCCTTGATCTTAGCCTGCACCTTCTGGTGCTGGTCTTGCCTTCCAGCAATTCAACTCCATCCATTAGGTGACCATCTTGGATGGTTTCTTGAGGGATTGTGTTGGTGAGTTGTGGTTGGATCTGCTGGAATTCTAACGAGTGCTGGTGCTGTTTATTGTGTGTTATTGAGGTGAAGAGATATAGCGGTGGACTAAGATTGGGAATGAAGACAAAGTGGTACTGGCTTTGTGTAGTAGAAAGGGTCTTTGCTGCAACGGCCGTGTTTAATACTCCCTCTCACATCCCTCCCGTGTTGACAGCACACCAATTTGCATGTGTATGTGTGTGCTACTTGCACTGTTCTGGATGAGTACAATACTAAATATCTTGATACTCCTCTTTTTTACTTCTACCACTCTGGTGAAACTTGCCCCATAATTCACTGCTAATGAGGTTGTACTGAGGCAAAATTTCCTGATAAGAACAGATTCTTGACATGGCCCCTTGATTAATACTCTATGATGAATTAGGCACTAGCATCACTAGGCCAAGTCTGAGAGGAAAATTCTAACCAATTAACATCCTTTTATTTTATTTTATTTTATTTTATTTTTTTGTCCTGTTTTATTTCCTTTTTGTTGTGTTTGAAATGAGAAGAAGAACAAGTAGAATCAGAAGAAAGGAAGATGAAAGATTATAGATAGGATATAAGTTAGGGTTTCATTTATTATTATGTAACTTTCTTTTATTGAAAGTAGAACTTTGTAAATTAACTTGTAATATGGTACTGTATTCAGAAAGTTAAAACTTTCTCTTTTATTAGTCAATTGTAAAGACAATGTAATTTGTTATATTATAATAAAGTTAAATTTCCTTCTTTTTGTAATTTGATTCTAGTAAATATTTACATCTTATATATAAATATTAATTCATTTATTATTTGTTATAAAGTATATCTTGTTTATTCGTAATTGAATATCAATTATGGAATGCTATACTTATCCATAACACAATTTCATTTTTGTTTCAAATCCAATAATTTGTTAAATATTTCAAATTTCAATTTGTGAATTTTATAAATTCATTTGAATTCAAATAAGAAATTCAAATATATGTTTAAATTCTTTTCCCCTCGAAACACAAAGATTCAATAGGAGTCATGTCGAAATCCATCGCACCTGCCCTGATGTTTCCATCAGAATAACAGAGATATCAATCCCTCTATAGCTTCTTTAGTTTTGCGCAAAAATTCTCCGGATTTTCTTATGCATGAATGCAATGCACACATCTAAGTTCAACTTATTTCTAAGCTCTAATGCTGGGGTGTTACACCGAAGATCAGTTGACCACTAGCAATCGTGTAAATACAACACCAAAAAGCCATAGGTGTTGAATGCACAAAGGTTTAAAACTAGATTATTAACTCTAGTGCAAGTGGAAGACTGTTGAAGATATGCCCAAGAGGCAATAATAAAATGGTTATTATCATATCTTCGTACTTATGATAAATTTTCGCATACCATGCTATAATTGTATTAACCGAAAAAATTAATATTTGTATAATTTGTAAGCATGTAAGAGTCCCTAGTAAAGCCTCTTATTAAACTGGCTTGTTGGTTAATATATGATCATGGTTTCCTGATCATGAACATTGAGATACTATTAACAACAAGGTCATATCATTAGAAGAATGATGTGATGGACATACTCCTATAGTTAAGCGTAGCATAAGATCAAGTCAATCAATAGTTCCTTTGCTATAAGTTTTCAAAATACATAGTAACCCAAATCCTTCGACCATGAGATCATGTTAATCACCATCACCGGATGGATACCTTGATGACATCAAGCACCACTTCGTAACTGCGTGGTTATAAAGGCGACATTGAGTATTCTGAAAGTATGTTTTGAGGCACATGGATCAAGAGTGGGATTTGTCCATCCATATGACTGATATATATACTCTGGGCCCTCTCAGTGGAATGTCATCCAACTGGCTTGCAAGCATGTGACTAGATCACAAGGGATCACATATCACGAAACGAGTAAAGAGTACTTATCGGTAACGAGGTTGAACTAGGTATGTGAAGGAAATATTCCCTAGAGGCAATCATAGAGATGATTATATTTCATATGTATCCATGAGTTATTGTAATGTTCCTTGAATATCCATATCAGGCAAATTGTATTGATTGGCAATTATGTGAATTGTTTGTGAAATTATTTACTTGTATGGTTATTTAACAGTTGTCCCTAGTCGGAGTTCATGTGAGGACACATGTGAATATTAGACTAGCACATCGATTGGTTGATGACTATGTTTCGCAAGTCATAGACATGGAGATGTCAAACCAATGATGTGGACATATGTTATGAACATGGGGTTGGACTGACCCAACCTGAGACTGGCAATTAGTTGCAGCTCTCTCTCTACACATCGTGTATGTTTTGTCCTTAGACCTGAGATTGTCGCATGTACTTGAGATGTGGATCGACCTACTTTGGGGCTATCAGACGCTATTCCGTGACTGGGTAGTTATAAAGGTAGCTTTCGTGTTTGTCCTGAAACATGCTGCAAGGCATGGTCAATCAAGATGGGATTTGCCCCTCTCTACTTGAGAGAGATATCTCTGGGCCCCTCGAGTGATCGGATCCAGAAATGCATGTCCGTGGTACATAAGGTTAAGAGTTAACCTAGTAAAGGGATTCCGAATCGCGGTATCGAGAAAGGGAGGTCAGTTGGAGCTAGACCAAATATCGTGAGGCAAAGGGAAAGACATGTACTAAACCTTGTGATGGTTCGTCCGATATGATCTTTGCATGCGTTTAGTAGTTGGCACGTCTTGCTAGAGGCCGCTACCAACTATTGACAGAATAAGTGTATTTGTGTCATGTCTATACGTATATAAACCTATAGGGTCACACACTTAAGGGGCTGGAAGCCTAATGAGGATTGGATCCGAATTAGACCAGGCTTAGGCTACTAATGTAGAAGCCCACTAGGGACGCCTATATAAGAGAGGGTGGGGCAAGATGACTAGGGTTAGACCTCAGACCATTCCACCCAGCCGCCACTCCTCACGCATGTGTCGCACGCGTGGACCTAGCAGTCCAGCGTCTGACGCTTCCACCCCGCACGTGTGGATACCTCGGAGGTGCTGCATCTGTGGCACTTGGACGATCCGTGCAAGGGGAGCTTCTCGTGGGACGAGGACAAGGAGGATACATGGAATGTCTGCACTGCCTCGACGCGCTTCATCAATTCCGCAACTGCGCGTCTAGTGATAATCCCGTGATCTATGACAACAGTAATCCTGGTATACGCGGTAGAAAATTTTGATTTGCGCTAGTGTAGCCTACCCGTATCCCTTTAGTGGTATCAGAGCCGATGCTGTTCAGTTATAGGTTTGGGATGTTTGCATATGGTGATATGCAGATATATATGAATGATGTGATCGTTTATATGGCGGTGGTTCAGGATTGATCTATGATCTTGTTTTCCGTGATCGTGATTCTGAGGTTGTCGAACGACTTACCCCTACCGATCGGTTTCCGCCATCGGGGTAGACAGTGACACATAAATCCTGTTGAATCACGCGAAGATCAATATGATTGATCGAATCGGAACCTAGATCTAAAATCGATGTACCATGATCAAAGGAGTTTGATTGAATCGGGACAGGAGTCGGTTTATGGTAAATTTGATTTGCCGATCAAAATCCTTAAAGAAAATTGTGAATATTTGATCTCTCATTTTTCACGGCAAGGAGGAGACCCCTTAGACCCCCCTTCAAACCCTGCAGGGGGAGACCCCCTAGACCCCCCTTAATCGTAGCCCCTTTTGTATCTCGTTAAGGTAACTTGGTGCTACGATGTCACATGATCCGGTAGAATGCCATTCTATGCATAACTTGTTTTTGTAGGGTGTATGTGATCAGTATGGCCCATATGTGTATGTGATGCATGTATGCATTTTTTTGCACGACCTGCGTGTCGTGAGTAGGGCAACACAGCTGGAGCCATATGTGTTGTAATTTATTGTAATGGCCTGCGTGCCAACTTGTGATGATCCCAATACTATGTAATTTTGATTACTGGCTGTTAGGAGTAATAGCTTGTATTAGTTCTTGGAGGACTCATCACTTGGAAGATGGCTCACATGGAACATGAAGATGGAGATCATCATGGTCGACAGGTTCTATGGCGATGGAGATCACCATGAGAAAATGGGCCATACTGTGTCACATATATGTGAATGCTATTCTTATGTGTTTTACTACTATGCATGCTTAGATGATAGAAGTAGAACGATCCCTCGGGAAGTTTAAGTTAAACTGTGCCCTCCCAACCAAACCTTGCACCATCCTATGCCCTGTACAATCGTTGGTGGGCCTATGAAATTAGGGTGCCGCGGTTTTCCTTGGCTGGATGGGTTTGTATCGGATATCTACACGCATAAGGGTTGGTGAGCTTGACAAGGTCATCTTAACAGTTAAGGACCTTGGGGCATAAAGGTTGGGCGCCTAGTTTTGACATAGAGATGTCACCCAACAACAAGAGTCATATGTGATATGATTAGCAAGTGTTGCTTACCGATTTACCTTGTCTTCTAGAAGTGATGCTAAATCTCACTAGTCGAGTTGTTAATTGTGGATCTTGAATCACTTAGTATCAATAGAGGGATATTGATTTAAGTGGGAGTATATGCTATTAAATTGTTTAATATGTTTTACTCTTTCATGGTTACATGGCTTAGTATTTTGCATGTTTTCTGTTGTAGATCAATGGCACCGAACACTACACCACCTTTCTCTTTGCGTTCGATTCTTGACAAAGATAAACTAAATGGAACAAACAATTCGGACTGGGTCCGTAACCTGAGAATTGTTCTCAGGTCTGATAAAAAGGAAATAGTTCTGGATACCCCAATCCCCGATGAACCTGCTGATAATGCATCTGCTGCCCTCAAGAATGCCTACAAGAGAGCATGTGATGATTCTCTTGAGGTTAGCTGTCTTATGCTTGCATGCATGGAACCTGAACTCCAAAAGAAGTTTGAGGATCAGGAAGCGTACGATATGATCGTCGCGCTTAAGGAGATGTTCCAAGATCAGGCAAGGACTAAGAGGTACAATTTTGCCAAGTCCTTTATCGAATGCAATCTGGCAGAGGGAGCAGCTGTAGGCCCCCATGTGATCAAAATGGTTGGTTACAGTCAGACTTTGGAAAATCTTGGTTTTCCACTAGGCCAAGAGTTGGCCACTGACTTCATTTTTGCATCTCTTCCATCTAGCTATGGGCAGTTCATTTCGAACTACCATATGCATGGGGTGGAGAGGGGCCTTAATGAATTATGTGGTATGCTTAAAACAACAGAAAGTGACATGAAGAAGTGTGCAGGGCATAGCCATGTGATGGCTGTGCAGAACAAGCCTAGCTTCAAGAAAAAGGGTACTTCTTGGAAGAAGAAGGGCAAGGCTAAGGATACGATCCCTAAGTCTGCACCCAAGCAAAAGGCTGGACCTGTAGAATACACTGAGTGCTTCTTTTGTCATGAACATGGCCACTGGAAGAGAAACTGCAGCAAGTACCAGGCTTCTTTGAAGAAGAGTGGAAGTAAGAGTACTTCCCACTCAGGTACGCTTGTTGTAAATGTTGTTGACATTGTTCTTGATGATTCCTATGTTAACTCTTGGGTAATTGATACTGGATCGGTTGCTCATATTTGCAATTCGATGCAGGGTCTAATAAGGACTAGAGAAGTACAGAAAGGCGAAGTGGATTTTCGCGTCGGAAATAAAGCAAGGGTTGCTGCATTGTTCGTCGGCGTTATGCAACTTCACCTTCCGTCAGGATTTATTATGGAGTTGAATAATTGTTATTACATTCCTAGTATGGGTCAAAACATTTTATCACCATCATGTTTGATGAGGGATGGATATTCATTTGCGAGTATGAACAATGGTTGTGTAATCTCTAAGAATTATATGTGTTGGGGATATGCTATATAGGTATCTCTATGGCATGTCTCTTATCCGGCTAACCCGGGTGGCCCACAGTTGGTAGCATGGCCTATGGCCTGCTGGGCGGCCCAGTTAGATGGATCCAGAAGGGAGGCCCATGTCGGATAAAGGAAGGCTACGGTTGGAGTCACCGACGTACCCGGAGCCTTGGAGTACAAGACACGCAAGACTAGTAATAGACAGTGTAGGACTCTGTAACCTATCCGGCTAGGACTTTTTCCCTGTAACCCTAGGTCCTGGCGACTATATAATTCGGTCCTATGGGAGCCTTTAGGGCACGATCAAGAAAAATCTCAGATGATCATAGATCGATTCATACAACCTCGCACAGCGAACCTATCTCTGTAACTCGGCGTATTTCCCTTATAGTGATTTATAGCAGGAGTAGGATTCCGCCACCGTCGTGGGATCTGAACCTGGGTAAGCTGTGTTACCTCGTACCCGTCAACCATCCGCCTTCCCCCACGTCTCTAAACACGCACTGTTAGGACCCCTCCATGGCGTACTCGTCGGCAATACCATGACAGTTGGCGCCCACCGTGGGGCAAGAGGCGCTTCAGGCTCTTTAGCGGGCGAGGACCAAATCTTCACGGGAATCGGCAAAACCGTAGCCATCGGTCGTATTCTCTTCTCCGGCAACGTTCCGATCGTCCCTCCTGACGAGTTCTGGATCCCGGTGAAGACGAACCCTACGCGGTGTTCGATCGTTCCTATCGGAGACATCCACCTCTTCATTGGCGAAACCGACTCGGGCACTAGTTCCCTGGGAGTCGGAGGAGCATAAAGGCCCGCACGGACCGCCTACAGGCAGGATACGTTTGCGGAAGGATCAATGTCGGATCTCTCTTTGGAGTTTGCCGGCAAAGATCGGAAAAACCCAAGGCCCGCACGGACCGCCTATGGGCAGGATACGTTCGCGGAAGGATCGATGTGGGATATCTCTTTGGAGTTTGCTGGCAAAGATCGGAAAAATTTAAGGCCCACCCAAACCGCACCTGTGCAGGATATAACGGTGGAAGATCGCTGCAAGTACGCTGGCTTCGCCCGTGCGTCTAGAAAACAGAGATCCAAGTTCGTCGGCGTGGTTACCATCTTTGACCTGGCACGTTGCGTTCAGAGAGAGGGCGAAAACCCCCACGATTACCTGGCCAGGTGGCTCCGTGTACGAGCCGATCTGGCCCACTACCCCGATGATAACGCTATGTATCACTTTGTGGAAGGACTAGATCGGGGCACACTTCTCCGACATTCTCTGAGACGATAGCAAGCGGCAGGTCTCCTTACCTTCGAAGGCATGGTGAGCACCGTCAACAGCTACGCGGAGGCTGACGCGGCGGCTCAGACAGCGCTCTCGCTCGCTGACGGAGCCCCTCCGATTCAGCCACCGCCACCACCGCCTCCGGCCGCCATCGTCGCAGCAGCGCCGCCACCTCCAGTCATCGTTGCTGCTGTCGCACCTCTGCCGCTCGTCATCAAGGAAGTCCTGGCACCCTCCGACTCTGTTATTGACGCGCTTTATGCTGACTTCGGTGCAGATTCAGAGGAAATAGATTTTAGCCCAGAAGAGCTAGACTCCGCCATGCAGGAGATGGATGAGGAGTACGCGCGCGACGAGCAAGCCAACAACGTCATCGTATCTCGAGAGGTGTTCGTCACCATTGGACGGCGATGGATGAAGATCAACCCGAACGAGATCCGCCTACCACACTGGACAAGGGGAAGGGGCCACTTATTGCTGCTGGCGATGATCGCGCAAAGGTCATGCCTCCTCCGCCCAACCCAGTGGAGCAGCCGCAGGAACTCGGCACCGGCCCGAGCAACAACACCGCAAACTTGCCGCCTTCAACATCTACGTCTGCAGCGGCCCAAGTCACTCCGGCTGATAGAGTGATGTACGGCAATCTCCTCGTCGAACAACCGTCCATTGCTCATATCCGGAACATGGTCCGGCTCGATGAGAAGCGCCAGCAACTGCTGGAGGAAGCGCATGCCATCGCAGAGCAAGGCGCTAAGCTAGATCGAGATCTGGTCAACGCGCAGAAGTCCATAGAGAAAGCTAGAGCAATGGAGGTCGAGTACAAGACTTTGCTGCAGCAGCAGAAGGCCAAGAAAGCTCCGGCTCGCGTCATCAACGATCCTGGTGTACGACGAAACCTAGGATGGGCTCCCGCAAAGCCGGCACAGGCTAAGCCATACATTGATAGTGAAGGAAAGCAGGTGATGCCCACCCCGCTCCTTAACCTCGTCGTCGCCAAGACCCTCCTGGAGCAGGATAGATCGCCCGAGGCAGTGGAACAGGTCTATGACCTAGTGGCCAAGGCGGTAAAACAGCAGGAAAAGGCCACCTCTCAAAGGCTTGAGTCTGACCCAGTGCTCTGCCGACCTAGCCAGTATAAGCCGGCAAGGGACAGATCTCCTCTTGATGTCGGGTCCCAGACGGGTTCATTAGAACGAAGACAGAGGGATGCGCGCAACAGGAAGGACGCCATCCCCATATCCTCCGACCACGGGGAAAAGGCCCGACCTCGTCGCCCATCGCCACCGCACCGGTCCCCCCGACATCGCGAAGATCACAAGGCTCACCATCATACGGATATGCCCCCACCAAAGCAGTGCGACATCGTCATCCGCGACAACACGGAGAAGACCCGTCATGATGGGGAGCGCAACCAAGGACACAGGAGCAGGTCACACCATGACCCTCCGCGTCCGACAAGCAACTGTGACAGGCGCGAGGCGTCGTAGGAGGGTAACAGCAAGAAGGCTAACCCACCGCCACCTCCGCCTCCGTCACCACCAAGCAGTCACCATGGCGGAGGAGGCCCGCGTCGTTCACGCAGCCCATCCCCTGTTGACAAGAAGAAGAACCCGGAGCCATACGATGCACGTTCACGAATTGACAAGATCCACGAGGCCCGGGAAGGACCATACCTGGGACCACGTTGCTTTGGACCTGCAATACGGTCCGCAACTTACCCCAAAGTTTTCCGTATTGACAAGACCATAAAACCCTATGACGGCACCGCCAAGCCAGCCACATGGTTGCAGGACTACGGCAACGCGGTGGAGATTGCCGGAGGCAACCCCAACGTCACCGTCAAGTACCTCCCGTTAATGTTGGCGGGCACGGTCCGTCAATGGATCGACGACTTGCCGGAGAAATCCATCTACAATTGGTTGGACATGCAAGAAGCGTTCACCAAGAACTTTGAGGGTACGTAAAAACGTCCCTGCACTGTTGGTGATCTACAGCGGTGCGTGCAAGATAAATACGAGACATCTCGCGCTTACCTCTCCCGCTGGCTGGACATGAAGAATTCCTGTGAAGGAGTGCACGCTCAGACCGCCATGGCCGCCTTCATCGATGGGTTGGAAAGGGGCATGCTGCTCCGACATAAGTCGAAGCGCTTGCAGGACAATCACCAGCTTGACTTGAATCAGATGATTCAGTTGGCCAGTGAGTTCGCAGTTGCCGACGATGATGCTCGCGGCTCTTTGCTGGCAACGGCCGTTCCAACTCAAGCTCGGAGGAACAGTAGTACAAAGCGGAAATCCGCTCCAGAAGAAAAGCAATCTATTGACATGCTTGCTATGACTTTTGCAGGACGAGGCGATGGCGGACAACGTGGCCGAGGAAGAGGAGCTGGTCGGGGACAGCAACGAGGAAGTGAGACTACCTCGACAGCGCACTGTGTTCCCCAAACATACGAAGAGTACCGCGATATGTCGTGCCTCGTACATCTCGACGCCAACGGTAAAGCTACTCACACCAATCGACACTGCAAGTTCGTCAACGACCTCAAGGAAGACCCGGAGTCTGGCTATAAGCAAAGTCGGAATAATAGACCGCGAGGCAAGGGCAAAGGGAATAAGAAGGAGGAATAGTCCAAGGATTTAAGTGACATGGACGAGGACGTTGATCCCAAGCACGCCGCCAAGAGCGACGACAAGGGCAAGAACCCCTTCGCAAATAAGGCACAAGTCCACCACACCTTCCTTGGTACCCCTTCCGCCTGACAACATAAGACCTCCATGAGGATCCTGATGGCTACTCTACCCCTAGTTCCCCAATACCTGCGCTGGTCGGAAATTCCAATTACTTGGGACAGGACGGACCACCCAGACCTTATCCCTACGGAGAACCAGTACGCAATGATCATCAACCCTTTGATTGATGGCGTGGAGTTCACCAAGTGTATGGTGGATAGTGGAAGCAGCATCAACATCCTGTACCTGGATACACTGCAGAAGATGAACTTGACGGAGGCAAACCTAAGAAGGACCAACACCATCTTCCACGGCGTAGTTCCTGGTCGGGAGGCTCAGTCCTTTGGGTGCATTGCACTTCATGTTGCCTTTGGCGATGTTAACAATTACCGCCAAGAGCGCATGACCTTCGAGGTGGTCCCCTTCAAGAGCGTGTACCACGTCATATTCGGCCGCGACATATTCCACACGTTCATGGCCAAGCCATGCTTCGTCTACAACAAGCTCAAGATACCCGGACCAAATGGTGTCATCACCGTATCCGGAAGCTTTACCAAGGCAAGGGGCTGCGAGATCAATGAAGCAGCCTTTGCGGAAGCTATCCTCTACAGCGAAGAATTCAAAGAGATCTAGAACAAGGTCAATGACTCAGAGATGCCCACGTCGAAGAAGCAGATCTCTGACTCCGCTCCTGCGTTCAAGGCCGCCATCGAGACCAAGCCGGTGGAACTTGTGGTAGGCGATGCCTCCAAGACCACCGCCATTGGGATGAACCTGGATCCCAAATAGGAAAGCGCGCTCATCGAGTTCCTCTGTGAGAATAGGGACATCTTTGCCTGGCAACCTGCCGACATGAAAGGTGTACCTAGGGAACTTGCCGAGCACAGCTTAAACATTGATCCAAAATCCAAACCAGTGAAGCAACCTCTACGACGCTTTGGATATGAGAAGAGACGCGCCATTGGCAAAGAGATAGCTAGGTTACTTAAGGCTAGTTTTATCCGAGAAGTCCTTCACACCCAATGGGTGGCCAATCCTGTACTTGTCCCTAAGAAGGGAACCAATGAATTAAGAATGTGCGTTGATTACACCGGCTTGAACAAAGCATGTCCCAAAGATCTGTTTGCTTTGCCGCGCATTGACCAAGTCATTGACTCGACGGCTGGCTCAAAACTTTTGTGTTTTCTCGATGCATACTCAGGATACCACCAGATCAAGATGAGGAAGTTGGACCAATTGGCCAGTTCTTTCACTACCCCATACGACACGTTTTGCTATGTTACGATGCCCTTTGGGCTAAAAAACGCAGGTGCTACGTTCCAACGGACAATGAAACGTTTCCTTCACGACCAAATTGGTCGGAACGTTCACACCTATGTGGACGACATTGTGGTGATGTCTAAAAAGTCAAACGACTTAATCTCCGACTTGAAAGAAACCTTTGATAATCTCCGGAAATACAACATGCTGCTTAACCCTAAGAAGTGCGTCTTCGGGGTTCCAGCAGGCAAATTGTTGGGATTCATCGTTTCCCAGCGCGGAATCGAGGTCAACCCGGAGAAAATAAAGGCCATCTTAAACATAAACCGTCCGACATGCCTAAAGGACATCCAACGACTAACAGGTTGTGTTGCAGCAGTTAGTCGGTTCGTCAGCCGACTTGGAGAGAAGGCTCTGCTGCTGTACAGGTTGCTGAAGAAGGCGGACAAATTCACGTGGACGGACGAAGCAGATGCAGCATTGAAGCAGCTAAAGGAAACTCTTTCCTCATCGCCTATCCTTGTAGCACCCGAGCCTGGAGAGCCCTATTAATATATATGGCGGCAACCGACCGGGTAATCAGCGTCGTCGTCATGGTAGAGCGGAAGGAACCTGACTATGAGCACGGAGTTCAACAACCAGTTTACTATGTAAGCGAGGTCTTGACGGAGTCCAAGCAGTGTTACCCACACTACCAAAAGATAGCTTATGGAGTATTCCTTGCTTCTCGGAAGCTGAGGAATTACTTTCAGGAGCACCCAATCACAGTGGTGAGCAAGACTCCATTGTCCGACATTATCAACAACAGCGACGCTACAGGAAGGGTCACGAAGTGGGGCATCGAACTTGCCGCCTTCGAGATCACCTACAAGAGACGCGACGCTATCAAGTCACAAGCCTTGGCGGATTTTGTTGCAGATTGGACGGAGATACCAGATGCTACTCCATTGTCGGAACCAGAGTACTGGGTGATGCACTTTGACGGATCAAAGTTTCTCAATGGCTCGGGGGCTGGTGTATTGCTACAATCACCAACAGGAGACAAGCTACACTACGTTCTACAGATCCACTTCGAGGCTACAAACAACATGGCGGAGTATGAAGCACTCATTCACGGACTACATGTAGCCAAGGATATTGACATCAAGCGCATAGTTTGCTGTGGAGATTCCGACTTGGTTACCCAGCAGGTGGCTGACACCTGGAATGCGCGGAACCCTATGATGGCGGCATATCGTGACGAAGTGGACGAGATAGCCAAGAGCTTCTTGGGCTACGAAGTCAAGTATGTACCTAGGGAACAAAACGAGGCGGCTGATCTATTGTCTAAGCTTGGATCAGGGCGCAAGCGAATTTCGCCTGGAGTTTTCCTAGAGCACCTGCGCACCCCATCCATGAAGGGAGCCAACATTGACAACCCGGACAGAGCTGACTCTTTCGTCAACATGGTGACAAAGGTCCCTCCGGCTTGGACAAAACCGTTCATGGAATATCTCGAACACGGAACTTTGCCTGACGACGAGGTCGAAAGACGACAAATAGTACGGCGAGCAAAGGGTTATACCATAATTAATGGGCAACTCTACAAAATAAGCACTACTGGTGTATTCCTAAAGTGTGTTTCCCAGCTAGAAGGTATGGAAATCCTACGCAAAATCCATCTCGGAGATTGCGGGCATCACGCCGCTCCTCGATCGTTGGTCGCGAAAGCCTTCCGGCACGGATTCTACTGGTTGACCGCGAAGGTGGACGCTGACAAGCTGGTTGAGACATGCATGGGATGCCAGTATTATGCCCGACAACCACATGTTCCTGCTGAAGAATTGCGAACAATACAATAACTTGGCCGTTTGCAGTCTGGGGGCTAGACATGGTGGGACCGTTACAAACGGCACCATGTGGGTTTACACATCTTCTCGTAGCAGTTGATAAATTCACTAAATGGATAGAAGCTAAACCCATTAGAAAGCTTGATGGGGCAACTGCCCTCAGGTTTGTCCGAGATCTAGTGGTGAGATTTGGTCTCCCACATAGCATTATCACCGACAATGGCAGCAACTTGTCACTCGGAGAAGTGGAGGCTTATTGTTGGGAGAAAGACATCCGACTTGACCTTGCATTTGTGGCACATCCACAATCCAATGGTCAGGTTGAGCGAGCCAATGGATTAATTCTGTTGGGAATCAAGCCACGTCTTGAGGCACCGCTACATAGAGCAGCTGGAGCTTGGGCGGAGGAACTACCATCTGTGCTGTGGAGTTTGCGAACTACACCCAACAGATCCACCGGCTACACCCCTTACTTCATGGTATATGGAGTAGAAGCTATCCTACCTTCCGACATACTTCATGATGCACCAAGAGTCGCCGCCTACGATGAGGATGATGCTGAAGAATCCAGACGCCTAGATGTGGACCTTCTCGAGGAGGAGCGCGTTTTGGCATGCCAAAGATCCGCCATCTACCAGCAGAAGCTATGCAGCTACCATAGTCGCTACGTTCGGCATCGCTCGTTTAAAGAGGGGGATTTGGTGCTCCGACTTAAGTAGAAGAAGTCACACAAGTTATCCCCGCCATGGGAAGGACCGTTCATCATAAGCAAGGCGCTACTCAATGGGTCTTACTACCTCGTTGGCAATCGTGAACTGAAGAATAGACCCAACGAGGATCATAAGTGTAAGAGACGTGACCCGAATGATGACTACCCAGAGCTTGATCGACCATGGAACATAGCACAACTACGTCCTTTTTACACTTAGCATTTTTATCTAATTGTGTACTTATATGATCAATGAAATAAAGCTCTTTGGTTCACTCGTACTTTATGAGTCTTTTACCTCCTTTAGTGTTCATTTTTGGATCATGTAAAATCTTTTATGCACAAGTTTTGCGATTGCACTTGTGAAAATTCCGCCTACGGGCATTAGCTTAAGTTTTCTGGTCTACACGTTCTTTGTCGTTTTTATGTGGATTCTGGAGTAGTGACTTTTGGCACTTATTATCAGCAATTTTGTGCTTAGGTTATTGACGGTGCCATTGGGCATCATCACCTGAGCGCATGGTTCCGACAACGAGTCTTCCAACTCACGAAAAGTCAAGCATAAGAACCAAAGTAATGGAGAAGCCAACACTTGCTTAAAAATATATACATGCTGGAAATTAGTTCTTGAGTAGCAGGGAATAACAACCATTGTTTTCCGCCTTAAGATTACATAAATAAGTTTTTTCCACATATGCACCAAAGGTGAAACAAATATTACAAAGTTGTTCTTCATTCCTTTGGCGCAGGCGACTTGGACACAGCGTCATCAGCAGCAGGAGAGCCACCCTTGAAGTCGGTTGTGTGAAGAGACTCAGAGGAGCTTTGGTCGCCGTCATCGATGGTATTCCTGGGCACGAAGACATTGACGTCAACCAGCTCGGTGACTCTGGTGTCATTGCCCGCAAGTGATGACAAGATGGACGCATGATTAATAGCCTTGCCATCGTCATCCACATCGGGAATTCCAGAGGTCACCGTGTCAATGTCGGCATCATCATAGTGTGCCTTCACCATTGACAGCGCCATCCTTGCGCCAACCCGTGCACATGAAGCTTTCCAGCTTGTGATACGCTCGGGGGCTCGACGCAGGATCTCTGAGTACTTCGCCACAGAGTCTGATGCCTTGATGTTAATCTGGAGGGGCTTGGCGATCTCTCTCGCTTGCGCAATGGCGGTGTTAATAAAGTTACCAGCAAGAACCATGCATTCCTTGGCTGGAGGAGGCGAACGGGTCAAACCCATAGGAGCTGCCAAATCCGACAATGAGCACATGAGTTCAACAATTCAGAGTATCTAGACTACAGAAATCCAAGGCGGAGAAAACTTACTGAAGATGCCGGCCTTAGCTTGCCAGAGGGTGTCCGCCAAGGATTCTTTCTCTTGTTGGAGGAGTTTATACGCCTCGAGATGGCGTTGATTCTGCTCATCGGCAGCTTGCTTATGATCTCTTAAGATAGAGATCTCCTCCTTCAAGCGATTGATCTTCTCGGAGGCGGAGTCCTGCAGGACCTTCATTGACTCCTCATGCATTTTCAGCATGTCTTTCCTCTCCTCCTTAAGGATCTTGTTCTCGCTATCCAGCTGTTGAATGTTCTTGGATTGCTCGGCAATGTCCTTAGCCTTGGCAACATGTTCTACAATTCGGAGAATTCAAAGTACACAGTGAGTACTCGGAGAATATGAGCACAAAACCAAGACAGAATGTGAAAAAAGAAAACGGACGCTTGTTCTTGATGATATGTTCCTTCAAAATGGCAGTTTTACCCTTTTCGGCTTCAAGGTCTGCGCGCATCTTCTGATACTTGTCATTGGCCATGCCCCTCCGAGCATTCTCGTTCTATGGAAAAAAGGAAAAAGTTAAACGTTGTTTGGTCTGCTTGGAGCCTCTAGCCGGAAATTTTCCACCTAGACGCTCGAGGGCTACAGCGAGGGTTTTTTGACCTAGCAATATGCTTAGCTTTTCTTTAAGCATCTAGTCGGAACTAATTCAGTTACAACTAGAAGCTTGGGGGCTACAGTATAAAGTTTTTTAACTCGGATATATGCTTAGCTTTCCTTTAAGCATCTAGTCGGAACTAATTCAGTTACAACTAGAGGCTTTGGGGCTACAATATGGAAATTTATAAACACTGCGTATGCTACTCTTAAAGCATCTAGTCAGAATATTTCATTCCATCTAAATGCTTGGGGGCTACAGTGAGAAGTTTTGTAGCTTAGTCACTCTTAGAGCATCTAGACACAAAGACCTATGGTTTTCCGTCTACATCCTCGGGGGATACAGTGGGATATTCATATGAAATGAAAAAGGCAAGTAAAACTTACGAGTGCAATGATCTTGAGATTAGTAGCGCTCTCGGCCAGCAGCTTGCCAACGGATATGCTATTTCCTTGGAAGATATTTGCTTGTCGGAGGAGCTCCTCTAGACCGCACGTCGGAGATGTCGGTGCTGCACCAGGAGCCAGAGTTGTGCTACTCGGCGTAAGTGCCGGGTAGACTATCTTCGGGAACTCAAAAGGTTTCTAGGGAGCAAGGGCGCTGCCTTCGGCAGAAGTACCAACTTCCACCACCGCCTTGCCGCCACCGATGGCATCCTTAGCCGAAGCTTTATCCATTTGGTGGGTGGTACTCTCCTGCGTCGCCTGCTCGCCGACAATAGCGACCTCGGTAGAGGCACCTGATTCCACTTCCATGGCGGAAGGGCCAGATGCCTCCTTAGCTTGTGAGCTTGTCGGGGCAGACGAGGGCTTGACGAAGGGAGTGGCAGGTGCGATGGCGGGAGATGCGTCGCGATGCAGCATGTCCTTAATGGTTTTAGAAGCCCCCAATGATTTGGAGGTCTTCCTCAAGCTGGTCTTGGCTTTCTTCCTGAAACGTGCAAAGTGCATAAGTATAGGAGGAAGACGGATAAATAGATAATGTCGGAAGAAAAGAAGCTTACACAAGTGGGGGTGCTTTAGCAAAAGGGATCCCGATGGTTTTTCTTTTCTCCGCCTCTAGGGCGGCGGTAGTCTTTTTGGAGGCTCCACCCTCCGTCTTCTTCTTCTTGCCTCCGTCGGCAGTGTCAGAGGTGGAGCTCTTCCGCTTTCGCGCCACCGAAACATCGTTGTCAGACACGACGGTGACTTCCTTCATCTTTGGTCCATAGATTTTGGGAGCCATGCTGTCCTCATCTATGTCACAAAGCTGTTGAGTGAAGGTCCACCGTGTTAGATGAGATGGCAGTTGCTAGACGAAAGAACTGGATTATATGTCATACATGGGAAATAAACAGTTACCTTTGGGTACTTGCCGTCTACGAACATGTCGTAGGTGATGGCGAAGCCACGCTTCTTGTCCTTCACCTTGAAGATGTCCTTAAGACGGAGCTTGACGGAGTCACTATAGAAGTTATCCACGGAGATGCGGAGGCTATCCCTTCTGTCGCTGGTATACTCGTGCATGAGCTTCGCGCGGTGCTGCAAAGGTTGGATTCGCCTGATGAACCAGCACATGGCTAGGTCCAAGCCGGTCAAACCTGTATCCACGAGCCATTCGATCCACCTTATGGCACGAGAAGCGTCGAGGTCGGAGGGAAGGGAGGCCTGGGATCTCCATGACGAGGATTCAGCGGCGGCTCCGTCTACGAAATCCGGGTATGTTACTTCTCGGCCGGCCAGAGGGATATCTGGGCCATAGAAGTAAGTACGCTGCCAATTCTTGCAAGACTCGTGGCCGACAATGTCGGGGAACCGCCGGCCAAGACGGATCTTGAAGCTTTTGGTGCCACAGTTCTTAAGTTCGTCCTTGCTAGCTCCGGCTTCACGTTTGACGGTGAAGAAGTACACGAAAAGATCTAGCCTAGGCCTTATCTCTAAGTAACCCTCGCAGAGCGCCACGTAGTTGCTAAGCGCTAAGCTACTTTTGGGGGAGAGGTTATGGGGTTGGACTCTGTAGTGATTCAAGACGGAGAGAAAGAAGTTGGAGATGGGCAGGGAGACGCCGTGTACCAGTTGGGCTTTGAGGTACACCTTTTCTCCGGTTTGAGGAGAAGGTGTCACCTCGCCGGCCGGAGCCGCCCGCCAGGCGAGCCCCTCCGTCGTAGGGAGGTAGCCTTCAGCGATCAGCTCTTGGATATCACAATCGGTGATGTCTGAGCCACGCCAGTCGCCCTTGTGCGAGTCAAGTTCCTCCCCAAACGGCTCCAGCGCCGCTGGATTATGGTCGCCGCCGGTGGATTCGACCACCGCCGAGACGGGGATGACCAAACCCTCTGGGGGCACGACGATGGAGCTCGCCGGCTTCGCCGCGGTTTCGCTCGACGCCGCCATAGAAGGGGAAGTGCTGCTGCTGGCCATGGTGTGAGTATGGAGGTGACTGGTGCAGATTAGGGCTAGGGTTTTTCGAGAGTTTTCGCGGAGAGCTCGAGGAGGCACGCGCTGGAGGAAGAAGACGATGCGAGGATAATGAGGTAAAAGGTGAAAATTCCACCACAGTTACTATTTATCATCTCTAGCGTCGAGATTCGTGCAGCTTGATCGGACGGTTGCCGCGTAGACAACGTGTTCGTGAACGTGTGAGGAAATTTCGCCACGTCTCCAACCGTCGCCGCCAATGGTTCGTATTGCTCGCGCGAGAAAATAGGACATGATTGCGTTCTCTGCATATGTGAGTTACGAGGCGTCGCTGACCTAAGCCTACGCCGCCTTAGCTGACATAGGCAGATGAGCCATCACATCGAAGATTCCGGCATGGACGGATCCAGTCTGGCTACTGAAGAGTACGATGGAAGATTCAGCATTTCTCCGACTTACAAGTTAAAGACGGAGAAAACCTTACAGGGTTGTTTGGGAGGACTACAAGATATTGCTTGACGATTTGCCGACATCCATCTAGACCGAGCATTCCACGTGAAGAGGCAAGACGGCACAAGATCTCAGAGTTCTCCGGGGGCTACTGTTGGGGATATGCTATATAGGTATCCCTATAGCATGTCTCTTATCCGGCTAACCCGGGTGGCCCACAGTTGGTAGCATGGCCTATGGCCTGCTGGGCGGCCCAGTTAGATGGATCCAGAAGGGAGGCCCATGTCGGATAAAGGAAGGCTACGGTTGGAGTCACCGACGTACCCGGAGCCTTGGAGTACAAGACACGCAAGACTAGTAATAGACAGTGTAGGACTCTGTAACCTATCCGGCTAGGACTTTTTCCCTGTAACCCTAGGTCCTGGCGACTATATAATTCGGTCCTATGGGAGCCTTTAGGGCACGATCAAGAAAAATCTCAGATGATCATAGATCGATTCATACAACCTCGCACAGCGAACCTATCTCTGTAACTCGGCGTATTTCCCTTATAGTGATTTATAGCAGGAGTAGGATTCCGCCACCGTCGTGGGATCTGAACCTGGGTAAGCTGTGTTACCTCGTACCCGTCAACCGTCCGCCTTCCCCCACATCTCTAAACACGCACTGTTAGGACCCCTCCATGGCGTACTCGTCGGCAATACCACGACAATATGTTTATGGCTAATGCTCCCATTGTGAATGGGTTATTTATTTTAAATCTTGATGATGCATCTGTTTACAATCTTAGTGCTAAAAGGCTTCAGCCTAATGATTTGAGTCCTACCTATTTATGGCATTGTCGTTTGGGGCATATAAGTGAAAAGCGCATGAAGAAGCTCCATGGTGATGTTCTTCTAACTTCGTTTGATTTTGAATCATACGAGAAATGTCAAGCTTGTTTACTTGGAAAGATGACCAAGTCGCCTTTTTTGGGTTTACCCGAGAGAGCGACGGACTTGTTGGAACTCATACATACTGATGTATGTGGACCCATGAGCACGACAACCAGAGGAGGATATCACTACTTCATTACTTTTATTGATGATTTCAGTAGATATGGTTATGTCTACTTGATGAGGCATAAGTCTGAAACTTTTGAAAAGTTCAAGGAGTTTTAGAGTGAAGTAGAGAATCAACGTGGAAAGAAAATAAAGGCCTTGCGATCTGATCGTGGAGGTGAATATTTGAGTCACGAATTTAGCGATCATCTTAAGAGTTGCGGAATTGTTCCACAACTTATGCCGCCCGGAACGCCTCAAAGAAACTGGGTCTCCGGACGGCATAATCGAACTTTGTTGGACATGGTTCGATCGATGATGAGCCAATCAGATTTACCATTATCATTTTGGGGTTACGCTCTAGAAACGGCAGCTTTCACACTTAATAGGGCACCATCTAAATCCGTAGTTAAGACACCATATGAGATGTGGACTGGAAATAATCCTAGTTTGTCTTTTCTAAAGATTTGGGGTTGTTATGCATTTGTCAAGCGACTTCAGTCGGACAAGCTAACACCCAAATCAGATAAGTGCATTTTCGTGACATGAGTGGGTATATAGGAAAGGAATCCAAATCCGCCGAATCGCTCTGAGAAAGCCTAAGCGCTAAACCACATCCTTCTCGCGGGTCCTCTTCGGAGCGGAAACGGACGTGGCGCGAAAGCCGTATTTCTATCTTTTTCTATTTATTTAGCTCAGCACCGATAGCAGTGGAAGCGTTAGCCACAGAGTGACTTAGGCTCATACCCTTGGGGTTGCAGGTTCGAAGGTGCTGGTGCTCCACCCCACTCTAAGAAGTATGACTGTGATTTGCCGATATCCGAGAGAAGGGTATTACTTCTACAACCGAGAAGAGGGCAAAGTGTTTGTCGCTCGTAGCGGTGTTTTCCTAGAGAAAGAGTTTCTCACAAAGGGAACAAGTGGAAGGTCGGTGCGACTTGAAGAAGTTCAAGATGAGCCAGTTGGGGATGCTTCTACGAGTGATGCTATTGTAGCAGAACAAGTTGAGGAACCCGTGGCAACAGAAGCACCACAACCACGAAGGTCGGCGAGGCTCCGCGAAGCCCGAGAATTATTATTGTTAGACAATGATGATCCTGCGACCTATGCAGAAGCGATGGTGGACCCAGACTCTGAGAAATGGCTGATTGCCATGAGATCCGAGATAGAGTCCATGGGAGACAATCAAGTTTGGAACTTGGTTGACCTGCCTGATGGTTTTAAAGCCATCGAGTGCAAATGGATCTATAAGAAGAAGATTCATATGGATGGAAATGTTCACATCCATAAAGCTCGACTTGTTACAAAAGGTTTTCGACAAGTTCAAGGAGTTGACTACGGCGAGACTTTCTCGCCCGTAGCTATTCTTAAATCTATACGGATAATTTTAGCCATTGCTGCACATTTCGACTATGAAATATGGCAGATGGATGTCAAGACGGCTTTCCTAAATGGAATCCTAACCGAGGACGTGTATATGATGCATCCCGAAGGTTTTGTCGATCCAAATAATGCTGGAAAGGTATGCAAACTTCTGAAGTCCATTTATGGGCTGAAGCAAGCATCTCGGAGTTGGAACATTCGATTTGATGAAGTTGTAAAGGAGTTTGGCTTCATCAAAAACGAACAAGAACCTTGTGTTTACAAGAAGGAAAGTGGGAGAGCGCTGGTATTTCTAATCTTATATGTAGATGACATATTGCTGATTGGAAATGACATTCCTATGCTCGAGTCTGTCAAGGCCTCATTGAAAAATAGTTTTTCGATGAAGGACTTGGGAGAAGCGGCATATATTCTAGGCATCAAGATCTATAGAGATAGATCAAGAAGGCTAATTGTATTAAGCCAGAATACATACATTGACAAAGTGTTGAAATGGTTCAGCATGGAAGAGGCTAAGAAGGGGTTCTTGCCCATGTCTCACGGCATTAAACTCAGCAAGACTCAGTGTCCTTCGACTACTGATGAGTGTGAGCGCATGAGCAGGGTTCCATATGCTTCGGCTATTGGATCCATCATGTATGCAATGATATGTACTCGCCCAGATGTTTCCTATGCTCTAAGTGTTACGAGCAGGTACCAGGCTGATCCAGGTGAAGGTCACTGGACAGCGGTAAAGAACATCCTTAAGTACTTGAAAAGGACTAAGGATGTGTTCCTAGTTTATGGAGGTGAGGATGAACTGAGTGTAAAGGGTTACACAGATGCGAGTTACCTTAACGACTCAGATGATTCAAAATCGCAATCAGGTTATGTGTTTGTCATGAATGGTGGTGTTGTGAGCTAGAAAAGTTCCAAGCAAGATACGGTGACCTCCTCTTCAACAGAAGCTGAATATATTGCTGCCTCGGAGGTCGTAAAGGAAGCTGTTTGGATTAGGAATTTCCTGATCGCTCTCGGTGTGGTTCAGGGCACGTCCAATCCCTTGGACGTTTATTGTGACAACAATGGTGCTATTGCACAAGCCAAGGAACCTAGACATCACCAGAATAACAAACATATTCGCATGCGTTACCATCAGATTCGAGAGTTCGTTGAGGATGGTAGTGTCATGATATGCAAAATACATACAGACTCAAATGTTGCTGATCCCTTGACTAAGCCTCTCCTGCAGCCCGCGCATGAAGCGCACACAAGAGCAATTGGTATTAGATACATTTTAGATTGACTCTAGTGCAAGTGGGAGACTGAAGGAAATATGCCCTAGAGGAAATCATAGAGATGATTATACTTCATATGTATCCATGAGTTTTTGTAATGTTCCTTGAATATCCATATCAGGCAACTTGTATTGATTGGCAATTACGTGAATTGTTTGTGAAACTCTATACTTGTATGGTTATTTAAGAGTTGTCCCTAGTCGGAGTTCATGTGAGAACACACGTGAATATTAGACTAGCACATCGATTGGTTGATGACTATGTTTCGCAAGTCATAGACATGGAGATGTCAAACCAATGATGTGGACACATGTTATGAACATGGGGTTGGACTAACCCAACTTGAGACTGGCAATTAGTTGCAGCTCTCTCTCTATACATCGTGTACGTTTTGTCCTTAGCCCTGAGATTGTCGCATGTACTTGAGATGTGGATCGACCTACTTTGGGGCTATCAAACGCTGCACCGTAACAGGGTAGTTATAAAGGTAGTTTTCGGGTTTGTCCTGAAGCATGCTTATGAGGTCAGCTTGGAGCTAGACCAAATATCGTGAGGAAAAGGGAAAGGCATTTACTAAACCTTGTGATGGTTCGTCCGATATGATCTTTGTATGCGTTTAGGAGTTGGCACGTCTTGCTAGAGGCTGCTACCAACTATTGACAGAATAAGTGTATTCGTGTCATGTCTACACGTATATGAACCTATAGGGTCACACACTTAAGGGGCTGGAAGCCTAATGAGGATTGAATCCGAATTAGACCAGGCTTAGGATACTAATGGGCTGCTAATGTAGAAGCCCACTAGGGACGCCTATATGATAGAGGGTGGGGCGAGCTGACCATAGTTATACCTCAGACTATTCCACCCAGCCGCCACTCCTCACGCATGTGTCGCGCGCGGACCTAGCAGTCCGGCGTCTGACGCTTCCACCCTGTACGTGTGGATACCTCGGAGGCGCTGCATCTGTAGAGATTTGGACGAGCCACGCAAGGGGAGCTTCTCGTGGGACGAGGACAAGGAGGAGACATGGAACGTCTGCACTGCCTCGATGCGCTTCATCAATTCCGCAACTGCGTGTCTAGTGGTAATCCCGTGATCTATGACAACAGTAATCCTAGTATATGCGGTAGAATTTTTTTGATTTGTACTAGTGTAGCCTACCCGCATCCCTTCACTCCTATGCATAGGAATCTTGTAAAGAAACAAGTCATGAAAGCACAAAGCAACAAGCATAGGAAAGCAAAACAAGTGCAACTTCAAAATTTTCAACATAAAGAGGGGAAACTTAATTTTTTTGAGATACATAAGACCATGTTTCCCTCTCTCATAATAGCTTTCAGTAGCATCATGAATGAAATTAACAATATAACTATCACATAAGACACTCTTATGATGAGCCACCTGCATAAAATGATTACTACTCTCCACATATGCATAGTCATTCTTATTAATTGTAGTGGGAGCAAATTCAACAAAATAGCTATCACTATTATTCTCATCACCATAATCATCAAATATAGGAGGCATATTGTAATCACAATTAATATCCTCCTCAATAGTAGGTGGACTTAAAATATCATACTCATCATTGTAATCATCATAAATTGGAGGTTTGGTATCATCATAAGAAATAGAATAACTATCTTCCAAAACTGGGGGACTAAAAAGATCATTTTCATCAAAACTAGCTTCCCCAAGCTTATACTTTTCCATAGCATTAGCAACAATGTTGTCCAAATAATTCATACTAATAACATTGCTATTAGCATGCAAATAAATCTCCATAGGTTTTTTAATTTTCTCTTCAAACACTTCATGTCCTAACTCAAGATAAAAACTATAGAGCTCTCTAATTTTGTTGTTTTTTTCCATTAAGCCTAATTAGTGAAAACAAGAAACAAAAAGACAAAACTGCAAAATATAAAGGAAATAACTTCGAGCACTCACACCGGAGGACGTGAGTACCTTTTACCTTACCTCCCCGGCAACGGCGCCAGAAAAGAGCTTTCTGGCTTGCTGTTGCCGTGGGGTAACGTGTGTGAGTGCCTTTTACCTTTCCTCCCCGGCAACGGCGCCAGAAAAGAGCTTGATGTCTACGCACTTCTATTCTTGTAGATAGTTGTTGGGACTCCAAGTGCAGAGGTTTGTAGAACATAAGCAAGTTTCCCTTAAGTGGATTACCCAAGGTTTATCGAACTCAGGGAGGAAGTGGTCAAAGGTATCCCTCTCAAGCAACCCTGTAATTAAGATACAAGAAGTCTATTGTGTCCCCAACACACCCAATATAGGTGCACTAGTTCGGCGAAGAGATAGTGAAATACAAGTGGTAACGGTGCCAGAAAAGAGCTTATGGCGTGGAGGTAAAGATAAAGGCAACAAGAAGGAAGCAAGCAAACATGCAACAGATCTAGTAGCAAACGGTGTTTCAATGTTTATAAACAAGGCCTAGGGATCATACTTTCACTAGTGAACACTCTCTCATATAAATATCCTCTCTTCATGATACTACTCTTAACTACTCTCCAGTTGGACACTCTAATCCATGGTAGGGCTATAACAGCACACCTCAAAGTCTGCCTTCCCCAATCTAGATAACCCCACACTGTCACCTTGAGCGCTAGATGGTTCCAACAAACACCACAATTTCATAGAGACATCCAACTCCAAATATAACTCATAGCAAATATTCAATCTAGCCAAAGTGCCACACACGGTATGCCCGCTGTCACTTTCACACACATGGGGAAAGCATAGATCTATTAAAGCACAAGGAGTATTTATGTAGACTCAAGCCTAAATGCCACCATGGTGTGCATGTTGTCACTTTCACACACATGGGGAGAGCAGAGATCTAATGAAGCACTTGAGTAGCAAGGTAGATCTACTTGATTACAAAGCTCATGATCACAATATTACCATGCATAGAGAGAGATGAACACATAGCTACCGGTAGAGCCCTTAGCCTTGAGAGAGAACTACTCCCTCCTCATCATGGGAATCAGCAACGGTGATGGAGATGGTGGTGGAGGTCGATGGAGATGGATCCGGGGGCACTTCCCCGTCCCGACAGGGTGCCGAAACAGAGACTTTCTGTCCCCCGAATCTCCCCTTCAGTGGCGGCAGCGCAGGAAAGGTTTTCGTGGATTTCTTCTGGATGCCCTAGGGTTTTTGGGTTGGAGGCTTCTTATAGGCGCAGGAATCAAGGTCGGTGGGGGTCAAGGGGGCCCACACCGCCTCCAGGCGCCTCCAGGGCTTGCCCACGCCTAGGGGGTGTGGCCACCCTGTGGCCCCCCTCCGGCTCTGCTTCGTGGTTCCGTGTTGCTCCGGGAAAATAATAACTTTGGCTTTTGTCCTGTCCAATTCCGAGAATATTGATTTTCTGCCTTTCTGGAACCAAAAACAGAAGAAAACAGGCAACTGGCACTGTGGCAACTTGTTAATAGGTTAGTTCGAGAAAAGATATAAAAACACCTCAAAGTGTAGACAAAGCAAAGCAAAGTAGATACTAAAGAAGCATGGAGCATCAAAAATTATAGATACGTTTCTGACATATCAGAAGGGTACATGGATGTGTCATGACAAAGTGGAATGGTTGCATCATGTCCTACGTCACTTGGCTGGACACTTGGAAGATAGAAATCAAACTCTAATTTGAAATTCAAAAGAGCCAGTTTGAAAAAGTCAAACTGGGACAATGTTTCCAGGTGGAGGGAGGGAAGGGTTCCTACCTAGGGAAGGAATCCTCCCTCTCCTTGCTGCCGGACAAGCAAGAGGAGTTTGGGGAGGACTCCCTCTCCCCTTGTCGCCCCTCCCTCTCATAAATAGAGGGGAGGGGGCGCCCCTTGCCCCTACACCTCCAAACCCTAGCCAAGGCACCACCCTCTCTATCCGCTGCCACCTAGGGTTTCTCCTCTAGTTGCCGAGATGGGGGCTTATCCCTAGCCCCTAGCATCGGCCATACCACCTCTCGATGCCCTTTAAACTCTAGATTGTCGACTCCCTCTTCTACTTCACCATACTCGCTCCAGCTTAGGATAAGCCCTACGGGATCTTCCCTCTACTTCCGACACCACACCGTCATGTTGCCAGAATCGCGAAGAAAGACCTACAACCTCCGCTACTGCTAGAACAATGTTGGAGATATGCCCAAGAGGCAATAATAAAGTGGTTATTATAATATCTTCAGTATTATGATAAATGTTGACTTGGCACATTAATACTTGTGTGATTTGTAAACATAAAAGAGTCCCTAGTAAAGCCTCTTGTTAAACTAGCTTGTTGGTTAATATATGATCATGGTTTCCTGATCATGAACATTGATATGTTATTAACAACAAGGTCATATCATTAGGAGAATGATGTGATGGACATACTCCTATAGTTAAGTTTAGCATAAGATCAAATCATTCAAATAGTTCACTTGCTATAAGCTTTCAATACATAGTAACCTAAATCCTTCGACCATGAGATCAGGCTAATCACCATCACCGGATGGATGCTTTGATGACATCAAACACCACTTCGTAACTGGGTGGTTATAAAGGTGGCATTGAGTGTTCGGAAAGTATGTGTTGAGGCACATGGATCAAGAGTGGGATTTGTCCATCCATATGATGGATAGATATACTCTGGGCCCTCTCGGTGAAATGTCATCCAATTAGCTTGCAAGCATGTGACTGCTCACAAGGGATCACATATCACATGAACGAGTAAAGAGTACTTATCGGTAACGATGTTGAACTAGGTATGTAGAGATACCAACGATCAAACCTCGGATAAGTAAAATATTGCGAGACAAAGGGAAATTGGTATCGTATGTAAATGGTTTATTCGATAATTAAGTAATCATAGAAATATGTGGGAGCCATATGAATTCCCAGATTCCTCTATTGGTTATTGATCAGAGAAGATTCTCGATCATGTCTGCATAATTCACGAACCGTAGGGAGACACACTTAAGGATTCGATGTTGTTTAGTAGATATGGAATGTGAGTAAAGATACCGAATGTTATTTGGAGTCTCGAATGAGATTCGAGATATCACGAGGAGATCTGGAATGGTTCGGAGAATAAGATTCATATAAGGAAAGTCCAATTTCGGAGTTCAGGAATGGTTCCGGTGTTTTCACCGAAATGTTCTAGAATGGTCTAGAAGATTCACCAATCCGGAAGGGGAAGGGTACATGAATGTGTCATGACAAAGTGGAATGGTTGCATCATGTCCTAGGCCACTTGGCTGGACACTTGGAAGAGATAAATCAAACTCTAGTTTGAAAGACAAAAAGGCGGTTTGAAAAAGTCAAACTAGGACAATGATTTCCAAGTGGAGGGAGAGAAGGAAACCTACCTAAGGGAGGAATCCTTCCTCTCCCTTTTGCCGACCACATGAGGTGAATTTGGTGAAGGACTCGCCTTCCCAAACCGCCCCTCCCTCTCATAAATAGAGGGGAGGGGCGCCCCCTTGCCCACATAAGAAACCTAGGTTGGCTGCCGCCCCCCTCTCTAGTTGCGGCCAATCTAGATCTCCTCTAAACTGCTACCGACTAGCTAAACCCTAGTTGCTAGTTACCTCTAAACCTCGGCCATATAAACCCAAGATCATAGAGGCTCCCTCTACTCCACCATACTCGCTCCGGCTTAGGCGAAGCCCTGTGGGATCTCCCCTCTACTTCCGACATCATGCCGTCGTGCTGCCGAAATCGCGAGGAGAGAGCTACAACCTCCGCTTCCTGCTGGAACAAGGGATAGGAAGTTCTTCATCGAGTACCGTACGTGTGACCGACTGCGGGAGCTGTCAACACCCAGATTTTTAATCCCAGATGCCTGTTATGCCATACATCACAATCCCAGGATTACCATTTTTGCGAGACATAATAGATTGGATAACATAGTACATCATCCATTACAAACCATACATAAGGTATTACACAAATAAGGATATCATGATCCAGTCTTAATACAATTCAAGCAGTAGAATAACGTAATAATAACGATAGCGTAGGCGAGACTCCATCTTCACGATCACAGGCAATGCTGACGATGGGAGACGATCCTAGTTGTCATAACCTTCCTGCTGTCCGTCCTCCTGATACTCCTCTTCATAGTCTGGCCACGGGAATAGCCAGGGACAAAGCCATGAGTACTCTTTAAGTACTCGCAAACTAATACTAACAAGTGAAGTGGTTTTTGAGTAGGATACTAAGCTCTAGGGTTGTTTTGCAAAAAGCCAGATTTACCTCTACTAAGTTCAGAAGCAAAGAAAGCTAGTTGATAGTTTTATAACACCTAAGTGGGAACTTGAATTTCATGTCACAACTCTATTGTGGTCAAGTCAAAGTCATAAATCATTTCACAAGTCATTTTAAAAACATCTGACGACGAAACAGTATGGCCACTCCAACTGTCCATAACCGCGGACGCGGCTATTCAAATAGTTTGACACTCTGCAAAGGTGGTACACTTTCACCACAACATTCGATACATCCATCAGGAACAATCCTGAATTCACCAAACTCAGTATGCGGATAATCAATCCTAACCTTTCAATTACACGCCCTAGTATAGGCACCTCTCCTGTGAGCTTGGCCTCCAAACCATGACCAACAGTCATCTTGGGAACTGCATAGGTGGACAATCTTCACAAGGTAGCCTCAGCTCAAACCTTGGCCACAAGGGAACCCATACTAAGGTATATAAATTTCCGGTCAAGCCCTACCCAAATTTCGGGTATTGTGGTTGTACGGTAAAATTGGAATGGTATCGCATCCAGACAACCATCAGTTTTATAAAGGGCTAAGGCTCATGCCTTAACATTTTCATCATCAAAATCATCTGGTGTTCAAGAACACATGTCAAAACATTTCAGTAGAATGACTCATCATTCTAAGGTTTTCATAACCATTTTCACCAAGTATTCCCATCTAAAGTTGATCAAGTTTTATGCTTAGCACTAGCATCTACAAGTGGGGGTAAATACTAATGAGGGGTGGTAAACAAGTGTGAATTAGCTAAGTTCAATCTCATGCCTCAGGATGACATCAAGATTATCTAACTTAGGTCAAGTTTTATGCTCTTTATGCTACCTTCAGATATCTTTCTAAAATCTACAAGTAACTAAGTAATCTCTAATAGAAAGCTTTGATAAAGAAATAAAATAGCTAAGCTTGCAAATAAAACTAGGATTTGGTATTCTCAAGAGAGTATAATCACATATGCTTAAGGCATCTAGTTTGCATGGTTGTCATGCAAGGGTTAACTTGAAAAGTCAATAGCTTGCCTTGTACAGAGCAGTGGTTGAAGTTCTCCTCGGCTTCTTCCTCGTAGTATCCTCCTTCCTCCTCGTATCCTTGGTCGGTACTAGCATCTATAAATAAATAAGAGGTACACAATCACCACACAATACTTAAATAGTTCTATTCCTCACACCAAGGTTTTCACTAGATGATATAGGATCATCACAAGCATTACAACCATTAGGGCAAATAGTTTTATTTCCTTTATTTTAGAAAAGTAATTTCTAGTCATTGAAAAACTACTTAATATTTAATATTCTCCAACTAAGACATGGGATCATGTTGACACATGTCACCACCACATATTTCAGTACATGGGAATGTGATTTAAAGTGGTGTCACAATTTAATAAGGTTTAACCTTTTTATTTTAATTAAATAAAGTGACTAGAATGGCCTATGAGGCATTCTTTTATTACTTGATCATTATTTCTGCAAGTAAACCTATATATTTTTATATATTTAGAAATATCTTGTTAAATGTTATTTTTGAGAGTTGGAATCAACTCAAAAGCTTTTGTGGTTGAATTTTGAAAAATGTTTGAATGCAGAAAAGCTTCTGCCTTGTTATTTTTACTATAGAAGATCTACAAATCCAAATGGTTTGAATCCAACGGGCTTGGATTAAGCACTCCAGTACCTTTGTAGCTAAATTGGTTTCATGCATTTTAGTTCGGTGAATCGAGCTGGGTTGATTTTTGAATTTAGGTACAAAACTGAGTTTGAAACTAAAAGAATAAACCTAGATTTGAATTACTGGGTCGCGCGGGAGGTTAACTAGGCCGGCCCACTACGCACAGCATGTGCGCGGGCTGGTTAAGTGGTTGTCCCCACTCGTCAGCGAGACAGAGAGTGGCGAAGCGGTACGGGGGGATGTGAACCGCACGATCAAACTCTAATCCAACGGTTGTGGTTCATCATCCACGCCTGAACAGGACGCGACAAGGTTGAACCCTAGCGCGGCCAGTGGGGGTCGTGGGAGGCTCACCGGGGCTCAGGCGATGGTCGGCGACGGGGGCGAACGACGAACGGAGGTGGCCTCCTTTTATAGTGGCTGAAGGGGACCGATGGGTGCGGGCTGAGCTCGTCGTGGTCGTCGGCACAGCGTGCTAATGGCATGGGCGACGATAGGGGGAGGTGTGTTGCCTCCTAGCGAAGCTCAACATCTTGATGGAGAGGCGTGGGGCGATGCATAACAGTCAGAACGTCTCAGCGCTCTGGGCGGGTCCGACGGTGATTTTAATGGCGCACAACATCTATGGTCCGCGCGGCGGTGAACGGGCGCGTCCGCGGGGTTGCTGGGGTGCTGGCGATCCTTCTTTCACGTGGCGAGGGCGACGCGCGTTCTGTGGGCGTGTGTCGCGGTTGGCGCACTGGCACGCTCTCGGCTCGCTTGTAGAGAGGCTTGGCATGCTCGGGCTGGGTGGTCCAGGGGATGGCAATGCTCGAGGCTTGGACAGGGGGTGGCGGTGGACGGTGGTCAATGCTCCAGACATGCTTGCTAGGCTTGGTGCTTATCCTAGCTCGTTGTTGACATGGGGGTGGCAAGTTAGGTTCGGCCTGGTCACCATTGATGGCTATAGCATGCTCACAGTGGTGCTAAAGATTGTTAAAGGGGCTAGATGATCTAGTAAGAGCTTGCTGCAAACCAGAGAGGGGACAAGGTTGGCCAAAATCACTCCTCCTAATAATGTTTGATGTTTGTTTGTTTGGTGATTACAAGTTGTTTGATGAAACAGCCGGAAGAGATTCAAATTTGAATTTTGGATTCAAACTTGGTGGGTGTGTTAGTTACATACTAGGGAGTCTCTGGTTAGTTGGATTAGTCAAGTGGAATTGGTTTGGTTGGTTTTTGAAAAAGGGGTGACCTTCACATATGAATTAGATTCAATTTTGAAATGTGATTTGAATCAAGTTACCAAATGTTTCTGCAAGTGTGAAAGGTGGGCTTTGATTCACTTTTACTTGGTCTAGCAAGTGGTGAAAAGAAATGGAAAAGTTTCTATTTGAAATCTTGGACTAGAAACACTCAAAGTGGCCTAGTGAGCAAGATTGGCAAAAATGACCATTTGCTTTATTTGTTGTGTTTTTTATTTTCTCTTGATTTGTTTCTCCTTGGATATGTTTTAGATGATGTTGTTTTCATCCTTAATCCATTCCTTGCTATTTAGATCAATCACACAAGTCTATTCATGCATTCACACAATCATCACATACACACATGCATTCATAAAGATTTGAATTAACAAAAGTTTGTGTTAACCCTAATTTTGGTGATTGGAATTTGATAATCATTGCTCAACATTTTTGGGATGTTACAGGAGCGCTGCCGGAACGTGGCGCTGAAAGGATCGTCTACGCGATCTTAAGATCGACAAGTGAATGACTACATCACCCACGAGAATCTGCTCTCGTTAACCACTTTGGATCTTCGAGGGTTAGTACTCTATCGAATCGTTGCTACAATCTAGTAGATAGATCTTGGCTTGTGTGTGTTCATGTGATAGAATTTTTTTTCCATGCTACGAACCCCTACAAACAAGGGAGAGTAAGATCTTCATCGAGTACCGAACGTGTGACCGACTGCGGGAGCACTGCCGGAAGGCATCGCCGAAGGATCGTTTACGCGATCTTGAGATCGGCAAGTGAACGACTACATCACCCACCAGAATCTGCTCTTGTTTATCGCTTTGGATTCTTCGAGGGTGAGTACTCCATCGACTCGTTGTTACAATCTAGTAGATAGATCTTGGCTTGTGTGTGTTCATGCGGTAATTTTTTTTTGTTTTCCATTCTACGAACCCCTACAGGAGGATGATGACCTACAAGTATATGGGGTATATCATAGTACTTCTGATAAATAAGAGTGTCAAACCCAACGAGGAGAAGAAGGTGTTGACAAGCGGTTTGGATTAAGGATTCACTTTAAATACTAAGCAAACAGATTTTTAGGTTTTTTTGATAATGCAGATAAATAAAGTGCGAGTCAATAAATGTAACATCCCTAAAATCATGTTTCAAACTCATGCATATCATCCATGCATCCATGATCATGTAAGATTCCATTTTCAAAAATCATTTCAAAACAGGAGCATATATGCTCATTATTTTATGTATGAATGTTCTAGCCTTGGTGCTACATACTATTGAGAAAGGCACTTATATTCTATCATTATTGTTTTGAATCCTAACTTAAGTGTTTCCAAAGGTTTGAGCCAAGTTTCAAAACAAGTATGAAATAAAACCAAAGTTTATGCCTTTTATTATATCTCCAAAAGGCTTGTTTTTATTTTATTTTTCAATTAACCCAAGTAGGTATGACTGAATAGATGTTTTTGACACTTATTTGAGTACAAGATTTATTGTACAAAAGTACAGAGAAGTTTTGAATTCAAACAGATTTGAATTGGAGTTTGAAAATCCTTTTTAGAAAAGCAAACAGAAAAAGAAAAAGTTTAAAAGAGAAAAAAATAAGCAAACAGTCGAATCTGGCCCAACCAGCCCAACTAGCCCAGCAACCCCACCCCGCGAAGCGTTTTCTTTACTCACAACCGCACCCACTAGGTCGCTGACAATCTGGACCCACCTCCCCTCTCTTTCTCTCGCTGTCAACCGCGGCCCACACGGTGTCATCGTCTCCACCCCGCGAACAGCTCAATCCCCAAATTACGCCGGTCGTTCTATGTATTGATTCGCGGCTTCAATTCACATTCAATGCCGGAGTAAATCACGCTCGCGACCATGATACTTAAACCCCCTCTGCCGCCTCTCCATTTCCCCCAGACCCCGAGCATAGAGCGCCCCCAGGCTGCCCGCAATCGCCCTTGCACCGCCGCAGGCAGAACCCTCTCCGGCGACCAATCCCGGTGAGTTCCGTGCGCCCCTTCCTCTCTGGTTCATGCGAACAGCTTCACAACCTCCTTGCACTCCTCCTGATGTCTTTGGTTCATCCTATACTGCCCCAGGTCGTCGTCTTCATCAAGCACTACAAGCTCCCGACGACGTCACCAACTCCGGCGACTAAATTCGGTGAGCCCCGTGTTCCCCTTCGCTTTTGATTCACACGAGCATGTTCGCCGTAGCCTTGTGCACCCCCTGATGCCTTTGATTCGTGCTAGGGTGACCCAGAGCGCCGCCAGCGACTTCGTCACTGAACACCCGACGCTGTCAACTACTCCGACGAGCTCGTGTCGCCGTGTCCGTGCGCCCCTTGTCAAGCCATCGCCACGATGAGATTCAGTACATCGCCACGAATCTGGTTAGCGCCTCCGACGACCCCAGAACCCCCTGTAGCGCCGCGCCGCCGTAGACAGAGCTCACCGCCACTAGTTGCCACCGCCAGCGCCGCCCATCCGTGGTCGCTTGATCGGTGACCGTTGGATCTAGATCCAACGCATAGGAATAGATCACTTAACGAAACGGTACGATTAGATATGGACCGTGCGCGATCAATTTAATCCAACGGCCTGCATCGACCGATCCGTGCGAAGCGGTATAGACCAATCAGAACAGGACGCGTGGCTAGGGATTAGATTTAAAAATCAGAATTTGAATCTATTAGTTGTTTGATTTTGTTTTAGCCATAACTTTTGATTCCCACGTTCAAATTTGACAAATTTTATATCAATGGAATCAGGAGAGCAAGCCCTTTCCAAATATGCAATGTATTTAATGTTTTGTTTCTGTTAAAATGGTTTTATTTACAGAAACATGTGTAGGCCTATTTTGTGTATATAAATTATTTGAGAAATGTTTTAGTGTTTAAATAAATGTTGTTTGGCAAGTTTTGAACTTTTTTATGAACCAGTACTGTGCACTTGTCTTGTTGAGTTTAGAAAAATCATCACATATCATATTGCATGCATCCATATATTTTTGCTTGTATTTATTTGGTATGTGATTTGTTGCTATAATTTTATGTGTAGATTTTGGTGCCAATAGTGATTGTGATTGTGAGGAGTGTAGCTACTCTCCAAACTACCAAGGCAAGTGGTGCTTCATGATATTTTTACCCCTATGTTTTCTATTATGCATTAGAAATATTTTTGCTAGTCTTGCATGGTTATATTTTTGCTTATATGCTATGCTTGGGAAATCCTAGTAGTTGTAGAATTGCTAGAAATTTCTAAGTTAAGATGCTTATCTATGCCATGCTTAGCCTAGATAGTAGCAACCAATGGTGGTGACTTATTCATGCTATGATAAAATATTTCTAAGTCTTTGGACTTGTGTTTTGCTTAATAAAACAACTAAGTAAATGAAACACCTGGGTGGAATGGAAGGAATGGTTTATGTTGAGTGGTTACACAAGGCACATTTATATGGTTTACCTTGTGTATCTCACTTGTGGAAAGCCACCCAGGAACAAAGGGATTTGAGAGGCCAAATGTTAAGAAGCTTCTAGTGCAGCCACTTGGCAATATGGGCTCTGCCTAGATCACATAGGTTGCAAGAACTTAGCCATTTGGACAGTTGGTGGTAGTGGGATGATAGGTTGGAACGTGTCCATTTGGTCTAAGGGAAGGCTTCTGAAAGGTCCTGTCTTTGTGAAAATCAAGTCTTGTGGTGAAAGTGCACAACCTCTGCAGATGGAAGAATCTAAGTACTTAGCCATGTCCCTGGAAAAGGACAACTTGAGCATCAAGACATGGAAGCTATCAAGAATATCCTCATCCCAATTTCTAAGTAAAACTTGTGGGTGAACAAGGGTGAAGGACCCCAATGTCTATTGGTGGTTCCTTGGGAAAAGTTTTTGACTAAGAAAAACTTAGTGATTTCAACTAATAGGCAAAACCTATTTTGAGCAAAGCAAGCCTGAGCTACACTTATCCAAATTGCATATAGTATGTAGTCCACCAATATTATACTAAGGTATCACTTGCCAATACTATTCCAATGTATTGACCCACTGTTGCTGTAACTTGTGATGTTGCAGGTTACTCTGATGAGGATTAGGAGTCATGAGTCTACACTCAACATGTTTGCCTGTGGCACATGAAGATGAAGACTTTTATCTATTTACTTATTTAAACTCTTGTACTAGGCCTGTGGCCATGGAGTTGTAAAGACTATGTTGTCTCTGGAATGACTGTAATAATGACCTTTGTTTTTGTGTACTTCATCTTAAACTGTGGATGCTAGCATTGATCCAGGGACTAGCATTGCAATCACAGGGATCCTTTTCCTTTATAAAGGAGGGATCTTATAGATGGTATCAGAGCACTGTGTTGCCTGTAGTATTATGACCCTAGGATTGGAAACCACTAAGGAAAAAATTTCAACAACTTCTACACTTGTCTATTCTTCTCGTAAACTTTTCTAATCTTCTTTCTCATCTCTATTTGTAGATGAACTCCATCAACGAAGCCGTAAGGAAGGGACCACTCATGACAATGACTTTGGAGTGTGAGACAGAATTTCCCAAGGCTCTCAAGGACCTCATGGTTGCAATGGGAATACATGGTGCAGCTGTGTACAAAGGTTTTCCTGTGATGGATGAAGGAGTTGAGTACTGGTGGGTGCAACTTCACTTGTATAAAAACAAGGAAGACAACCACAAAGAATCAGGATTCTGCATGTTCACCAATTCAGTGGTGTACACTACATTCTTTGATTCAGCAAGGGATGCAGCTTGGAAGACCATCAAAGAACTTGGTGATAGAGTCAAGTGCAGAATGCTCAACATCCAGAATGACCTAAAGGAAGAGAAGAAACATACCCAAGAGTTGGAGGCTACCAACCAAACCTTAAGAGGAGACATTATAGACTTAGTAAAGGAGTCATGTACTCAAGATAGACTGATTGCTTCTAGAAATATTGTGTTAGCCAACATATCTAGTGAGTTGGGATTGTAACGTACTTCGTTAGTTGGACCACCACTTATCACCTTATTTTCCAAATGTTGCTTAAAATAAGTTGAACCTTGGTTGTTGTAATGGATCCATGTATGCCATGACTTGTGTGTTTTGATTTCTAAAGATATGCATGTGATGCTTTGCCTTGTGTTTTTTCTTAAATTGTGTTGTTTCTAACTTTTTCTATCTTATAAATAGATGCCTAATGTTACCATCAGCACTGTTGAAGAGTTCTAGGGAACTCGTTTTGGCCCTCGTATTATTGAGCTCACTAGTTTGCTCAATCTCCCTCTTCCTACTATCATGGTGCTTCCCCTTACCAAGTTTGAGAGGAAAGACCTTTGGGGCTTCAAGGCCAATCAGCCCGGACGCCAGACTGAGCCTACCACGGAGGCTATCATCTTCAAGCTCATGCACGATGACAAGGAGAGAGGCCTAGAGGTAGTCATGCAGGACTTGATTGGACGTCTGCTAGGGAGACACTCTCGACAGGTTAGAGGTACTCACTTCCACGTCTTCGGTAGACGTGATGAGGATGGAGAGGCCATCGACTTCGAGGACACTTCGAGAGAGACAACAGAGTCGATACGTCTATACCTCTAGGACTTAAAGGTTCTTCTTAGGCACGTGGACACTGATAGGACCAACGTCATGCTCAGCAATGACGAACTCCAGGTGCAGCTTCGTGAGAAGGACAAGCTCTTCGCGGAGCAAGATGATATAGTCAAGGAGATGGAGGCAAAGTTCGAGATTCAGGATAAAAAGTTCAAGAGTCAAGAGAAGCGAGTCCAAGATAGGAACAAGAGGATTCGAGACATGACTGCAGAACTAGAGGCCAAGGACTTCGAGCTCGAGCATCAGCAGACTGTGATTGAGAGGCTTCGTTCTCAGAAGAGGACTCTCAAAGCCAAAGTAGAGACCTTGACCACCAATGTCGAGGAATACAAGACCGCTATGGAGAATGCAGGTCTTACATTTGTTGAGGAGGAGGTTGATGCCGAGGAGTAGTGTTGACTACTCATTTATCATTTATTTACCATGCTTTATTTGAGTCGCAATGACCATCCAACATGTGGATGGCTTGCTATTGGTGTGATTACTTTGCAAACTTGTTATCTTGTTGTTGAACTTTTATTATTGTGATGCATGCTTGGTGATTGTTTATGTGATGTATTGTGCATGATAGCATCTATGGGTATCTCATTCTTATCTCTATTGAACAAACCACAGATGCCTCCCCGTCGTGCCAATCCCAACCCCAACAACAACAACATCACCCCTGAGATGCAGCAAATGATGACAGCTCAGACTCAGCTGATGCAAATGATGACTACGTTCATCCAGAACCAGAACAACAACAACAACAACAACAACAACAACAACAACAACAACAACAACAACAATAACAACAACAATAATAACAACAACAACAACAACCCACCGGGTTTTGACATGCTTACCAGGTCTTGAGATTGAGGCCAGCAAAGTTCTCAGGAACAACTAATCCTATGGTGGCCAATGATTGGCTACGCTCTGTGAACAAGGACTTGGTAACAGTGGGTTGTAATGATGCGGAAGAAGTTAGATTTGCAGCACATTTGTTGGAAGGACCAGCAACTACTTGGTGGGATAACTTCCAGATCACCACTCCCATTGCAGATGTGACATGGGCTATCTTTGAAGATGGTTTTAGTACTTCTCACATCTCATCCGGAGTGATGAGTTTGAAAAAGAAAGAGTTCCATAATCTGAGGCAGCGCCACCGCAGCGTGGCTGAATATATTGAGGAGTTCAATAATCTGGCGCGTTATGCACCGGATGAAGTTGACACTGATGATAAGAGGAAAGAAAAGTTCCTTGAAGGGTTGAAGGATGAACTAAACCTGCAGCTATCAGTGGCCTATGTTCCCACTTATCAGTCTATTTGTGATAAGGCTGCTATTTTGGAGAACAAAATGAAGCAAGTTGAGAGTAGGAAGAGAAAGCACTCGGACAAGCACAACTCGGGATCGTCTCACAAGCGTTCCCATTATGAAGATAGTGGAAGCTCAGGATCCCACAAGCATGGGAAATTCAACAAGCACCACAACCACAACCGTCATCATGACAACAAGCATCACCGTAGTCATGACAATGACAAGTACAAGAACCACAAGGGTGGATATAAGAGCCACCATAGTGGTAGTGGAAGTGGCAGTGGAAGCCAGCCTGTCAAGAAAGATATTAGTCAGGTTGAGTGTTTCAAGTGCAATAAGATGGGGCATTATGCAAATGAATGCCTGGAAAAGAAAGTTGAAGGACCCAACAAGCCCAACCCTTTTCAGAAGGGACAAGTGAACCACATCAATGTGGAGTAAATTTATGAGGAACCTGATGCTGTTGCTGGTAAGTTCAAACTCAATTATGTTCCAGCATTTGTTCTCTTTGATACTGGTGCATCTCATTCATTCATATCAAGAGCATTTGTTGAAAGAAATGAACTACTGGTAGAAACTATTGGGTGTCCTATAAAAGTAAGTTCTCCTGACGGAGAAATGATAGTGAATTCAGGGTGTCATGATCTAGTCATAGAGTTTGGGAAATATAAGTTTCCCGTTAACTTGATAATCCTAAACTCCCAAGGATTGGATGTCATTTTGGGAATGGACTGGATGACTAAGCACAAGGGAGTAATAGATTGTGCCAACCATACTGTCTCACTCACAACTCCAGAAAATAAAAGGATCAGATTCAAGACCAACTTTGAAGCAAAAAGGAGTATGCTAAATTCTCTAAAGGGGGTTAGCATAGATAGTGTGCCAATTGTGAGTGAATATCCGGATGTGTTTCCGGAAGAATTTCCTGGAATGCCACCAGATAGAAATGTGGAGTTCCTTATTGATTTGCTACCAGGATCTGGACCAATAGCAAAAAGACCGTACAAGATGTCGGTTGATGAACTGAAAGAACTCAAGAAACAACTTGGAGAACAGTTGCAGAAAGGATTTATTCAACCAAGTTCTTCATCTTGGGGAGCACCAGTTTTGTTTGTTGAAAAGAAAGATAGAAGTCAAAGGTTATGCATAGATTACCGTTCACTCAATGAGGTGACTATCAAGAACAAATACCCTTTGCCAAGAATCAATGACTTGTTTGATCAGCTAGAAGGAGCCTATGTGTTCTCAAAGATTGACCTCCGGTCAGGTTATTTCCAAATCAAGATAAGAGAACAAGACATACCCAAGACAGCTTTCACCACAAGGTATGGATTGTATGAGTATACCGTGATGCCATTTGGTTTGACCAATGCACAAGCGTACTTAATGAATATGATGAACAAGGTGTTCATGGAATTTCTTGATAAGTTTGTTGTCGTTTTCATCGATGACATTTTGATCTACTCCAAGAGCAAAGAAGAACATGAAGGACATTTGCGTTTGATACTTGAGAAGCTCAGAGAGCATAAACTATACGCTAAATTCAGTAAATGTGAATTTTGGTTGAATGAAGTTGGATTTCTTGGACACGTTGTGTCAGGAGATGGTGTTGCAGTTGATCCTGCTAAAGTTTCAGCTGTAACTGAATGGGAATCTCCCAAGTCAGTGAAAGAAGTTCGTAGTTTTCTTGGCTTAGCAGGTTACTACAGAAGGTTCATTGAGAATTTCTCCAAGGTAGCAAAACCTATGATAGAATTGCTAAAGAAAGACAAGAAATTTTCTTGGTCTGAAGGATGTGAACTCAGCTTTCAAGAATTGAAGAAGAGACTTGTGACAGCACCAGTCTTGTGTTTGCCAGATTTGGAGAAGGACTTCCAAGTGTATTGTGATGCATCTCATCATGGTTTGGGTGCAGTACTTATGCAAGAAGGAAAATTTGTGGCTTATGCCTCGAGACAACTCAAAACTCATGAAGTGAACTATCCTACTCATGATCTAGAGTTAGCCTCTGTTGTCCATGCACTCAAAACATGGAGACACTATATTTTGGGAAAGCGTTGTGAAGTGTTCGCAGATCACAAGAGTTTGAAGTATATCTTCACCCAGAAAGAAATTAACATGAGACAAATAAGATGGCTAGAACTCATCAAAGACTATGACTTGAGTTTGCAATACCACCCCGGTAAAGCAAATGTTGTAGCGGATGCTCTAAGCCGTAAAGTTTTTGTGAATGGTCTCACTAAGGGAGAATTGCCAGATGATCTGTGTGCCCAACTTAGAGACCTCAGATTGGAGATTGTGCCTGAAGGACATCTCATGTGTTTGGATGTTCAACCCACTTTGTTGGACAAGATCAAAGAAGCCCAGAAGACTGATAAGGAAATTGAAGAGATTAAGGAAAATATTGGCAAGGGAAAAGCCAAAGGATTCCATGAAGACGAACAGGGTACTTTATGGCATGGAAAACGTATCTGTGTTCCACAAGATCCGGAGCTTCAGAAACTGATTTTACAAGAAGCACACAACTCACCATATTCTATTCATCCGGGTAACACTAAGATGTACATGGATATGAAAGAAAGGTTTTGGTGGAATAATCTCAAGAAGGACATCGCCAAACATATTGCTTTGTGTGATGTGTGTAGTAGAGTGAAAGCAGAACATCAGAAACCAGCAGGTTTGCTTCAACCACTACCTATTCCTGATTGGAAGTGGGACAAGATTGGTATGGACTTCATTACCGGATTGCCAAGGACCCGGTGAGGATATGATTCTATTTGGGTAGTAGTGGATCGCCTAACCAAAGTGGCTCATTTCATACCCGTGAAGACAACTTACACAAGTGCTAAATTGGCCAAGATCTATATGAGTAGAATTATATGTCTACATGGAGTACCCAAGAGTATTGTGTTAGATAGAGGAACCCAATTCACTTCTCATTTTTGGAGGCAATTACATGAGTCATTGGGAATGAGGTTGGAATTCAGCACTGCTTTTCATCCTCAAACTGATGGAAAAACAGAAAGGACTAATCAGATTCTTGAAGATATGTTGAGGGCATGTGCCCTAGACTATGGAGCCAGTTGGGATGAAAGTCTGCCTTACGCAGAATTTTCTTATAACAACAGCTATCAAGCCAGTATTGAGATGGCACCGTTTGAGTTTCTCTATGGGAGAAAATGTACCACCCCATTGCTATGGAATGGTGTGGGAGAAAGAAGTTTGTACGGACCAGAACTTATCAAGGAAGCTGAAGAGAAAGTCAAGCTGGTTAAAGACAGATTAAAGATAGCACAGTCTCGACAGAAGAGCTACGCAGATCCTAAGCGTAGAGAAGTCACCTATGAAGTTGGTGATAGAGCTTATCTTAGAGTGTCACCACTTCGTGGAGTGAAGAGGTTTGGACTCAAAGGAAAGTTGGCCCCAAGATATGTTGGACCATTCAAGATTCTGAGTCGTAAAGGAGAAGTAGCCTATGAGATTGAATTGCCGGAGTCTTTGTCAGCTGTTCATAATGTGTTTCATGTGAGTCAGCTTAAGAAATGTCATCCAGAAATGGAAGAAACTTCTTTGAAGGATACTATACCTTTGGAAGAGGTTCAGTTGGAGAGTGACCTCACTTATGAGGAGAAACCTATCAAGATTCTTGAGACTACGGAAAGAGTTACTCGGACTAAAAGCATCAAGTTCTGCAAAGTTCAATGGAACCATCATTCCGAAGAGGAAGCAACATGGGAAAGAGAAGATGATCTTCGGAAAGACCACCCTCACCTATTTGCTAGCCAATCCGAATCTCGAGGGCGAGATTCACCTTAAGGGGGTTATATTTGTAACATCCCTAAAATCATGTTTCAAACTCATGCATATCATCCATGCATCCATGATCATGTAAGATTCCATTTTCAAAAATCATTTCAAAACAGGAGCATATATGCTCATTATTTTATGTATGAATGTTCTAGCCTTGGTGCTACATACTATTGAGAAAGGCACTTATATTCTATCATTATTGTTTTGAATCCTAACTTAAGTGTTTCCAAAGGTTTGAGCCAAGTTTCCAAAACAAGTATGAAATAAAACCAAAGTTTATGCCTTTTATTATATCTCCAAAAGGCTTGTTTTTATTTTATTTTTCAATTAACCCAAGTAGGTATGAGTGAACAGATGTGTTCGACACTTATTTGAGTACAAGATTTATTGTACAAAAGTCCAGAGAAGTTTTGAATTCAAACAGATTTGAATTGGAGTTTGAAAATCCTTTTTAGAAAAGCAAATAGAAAAAGAAAAATTTTAAAAGAGAAAAAAATAAGCAAACAGTCGAATCTGGCCCAACCAGCCCAACTAGCCCAGCAACCCCACCCCGCAAAGCATTTTCTTTACTCACACCCACACCCACTAGGTCGCTGACAGTCTGGACCCACCTCCCCTCTCTTTCTCTCGCTGACAACCGCGGCCCACACGGCGTCATCGTCTCCACCCCGCGAACAGCTCAATCCCCAAATTACGCCGGCCGTTCTCTGTATTTATTCGCGACGTCAATTCACGTTGAATGCCGGAGTAAATCACGCTCGCGACCATGATACTTAAGCCCCCTCTGCCCCCTCTCCATTTTCCCCTAGACCCCGAGCACAGAGCGCCCCCAGGCTGCCCGCAATCGCCCTTGCACCGCCGCAGGCAGAACCCTCTCCGGCGACCAATCCCGGTGAGTTCCGTGCGCCCCTTCCTCTCTTGTTCATGCGAACATCTTCACAACCTCCTTGCGATCTCCTGATGTCTTTGGTTCATCCTATACTTCCCCAGGTCGTCGTCTTCATCAAGCACTGCAAGCTCCCGACGACGTCACCAACTCCGGCGACTAAATTCGGTGAGCCCCGTGTTCCCCTTCGCTTCTGATTCACACGAGCGTGTTCGCCGTAGCCTTGCGCACCCCCTGATGCCTTTGATTCGTGCTAGGGTGACCCAGAGTGCCGCCAGCGACTTCGTCACCGAACACTCGACGCTGTCAACAACTCCGACGAGCTCCTAACGCCGTGTCTGTGCGCCCCTTGTCAATCCATCGCCACGTTGAGCTTCAGTACATCGCCACGAATCTGGTAAGCGCCTCCGACGACCCCAGAACCCCCTGTAGTGCCGCGCCGTTGTAGACAGAGCTCGCCGTCACCAGTTGCCACCGCCAGCGCCGCCCATCCGTGGTCGCTTGATCGGTGACCATTGGATCTAGATCCAGCGCATAGGAATAGATCACTTAACGAAACGGTACGCTTAGATCTGGACCGTGCGCGATCACTTTAATCCAACGGCCTGCATCGACCGATCTGTGCGAAGCGGTATAGACCAATCAGAACAGGACGCGTGGCTAGGGATTAGATTTAAAAATCAGAATTTGAATCTATTAGTTGTTTGATTTTGTTTTAGCCATAACTTTTGATTCCCACGTTCAAATTTGACAAATTTTATATCAATGGAATCAGGAGATCAAGACCTTTCCAAATATGCAATGTGTTTAATGTTTTGTTTCTGTTAAAATGGTTTTATTTACAGAAACATGTTTAGGCCTATTTTGTGTATATAAATTATTTGAGAAATGTTTTAGTGTTTAAATAAATGTTGTTTGGCAAGTTTTGAACTTGTTTATGAACCAGTACTGTGCACTTGTCTTGTTGAGTTTAGAAAAATCATCACATATCATATTGCATGCATCCATATATTTTTTCTTGTATTTATTTGATATGTGATTTGTTGCTATAATTTTATGTGTAGATTTTGGTGCCAATAGTGATTGTGATTGTGAGGAGTGTAGCTACTCTCCAAACTACCAAGGCAAGTGGTGCTTCATGATATTTTTACCCCTATGTTTTCTATTATGCATTAGAAATATTTTTGCTAGTCTTGCATGGTTATATTTTTTGCTTATATGCTATGCTTGGGAAATCCTAGTAGTTGTAGAATTGCTAGAAATTTCTAAGTTAAGATGCTTATCTATGCCATGCTTAGCCTAGCTAGTAGCAACCAATGGTGGTGACTTATTCATGCTATGATAAAATATTTCTAAGTCTTTGGACTTGTGTTTTGCTTAATAAAACAACTAAGTAAATGAAACACCTGGGTGGAATGGAAAGAATGGTTTATGTTGAGTGGTTACACAAGGCCCATTTCTATGGTTTACCTTGTGTATCTCACTTGTGGAAATCCACCCAGGAACAAAGGGATTTGAGAGGCCAAATGTTAAGAAGCTTCTAGTGTAGCCACTTGGCAATATGGGCTCTGCCTGGATCACATAGGTTGCAAGAACTTAGCCATTTGGACAGTTGGTGGTAGTGGGATGATAGGTTGGAACGCGTCCATTTGGTCTAAGGGAAGGCTTCTGAAAGGTCCTGTCTTGGTGAAAATCAAGTCTTGTGGGGAAAGTGCACAACCTCTGCAGATGGAAGAATCTAAGTACTTAGCCATGTCCCTGGAAAAGGACAACTTGAGCATCAAGACATGGAAGCTATCAAGAATCTCCTCATCCCAATTTCTAAGTAAAACTTGTGGGTGAACAAGGGTGAAGGACCCCAATGTCTATTGGTGGTTCCTTGGGAAAAGTTTTTGACTAAGAAAAACTTAGTGATTTCAACTAATAGGCAAAACCTATTTTGAGCAAAGCAAGCCTAAGCTACACTTATCCAAATTGCATATAGTATGTAGTCCACCAATATTATACTAAGGTATCACTTGCCAATACTATTCCAATGTATTGACCCACTGTTGCTATAACTTGTGATGTTGCAGGTTACTCTGATGAGGATTATGAGTCATGAGTCTACAGTCAACATGTTTGCCTGTGGCACATGAAGATGAAGACTTTTATCTATTTATTTATTTAAACTCTTGTGCTAGGCCTGTGGCCATGGAGTTGTAAAGACTATGTTGTCTCTAGAATGACTGTAATAATGACCTTTGTTTCTGTGTACTTCATCTTAAACTGTGGATGCTAGCATTGATCCAGGGACTAGCATTGCAATCACAGGGATCCTTTTCCTTTATAAAGGAGGGATCTTACAATAAAATATAATAATAATAATTGCAGCAAGTGGCCCAATCCTTTCTTCAGCAAACGACAAGCCGATTGTATTACTTAAGATGACCAAACGTTATCGAGGACAGATGGGAATATTGTCAAGTGCTTTTGCTTCGTATAGTTGATTAATCTTCTTTGGTTGGACAAGTGTTGTGTGGGTGAACCTATACTAATGTACTGACCTTACTTGGACTAATACATACTTGTGATTATACCCCTTGCAAGCATCCACAACTACAAGAAAGTAATTAATATAAAGACCTAACCACAACATTAAACTCTGAGATCCTACACTCCCTTATACAATGGTTTGCTAACGGGGGTTAAGGTTTCTATCAATCCGGCATCCCCACAATTAGTAGCCAAATACACAATGCATTCCCCTAGGCCCATAAAGGTGAAGTATAATGTAGTCGACGTTCAAATGACACCACTATAAGAATAGCACCACAACTTAAATATCAAACCATCAAATATTTCTCAACATAATTCCACTATTAACAACATGACTTCTCCCATGTCCTCAAGAACTAAACGAACTACTCACGAGACATCATATGTATCAAGATCAGATATGAAATAATGATAAGTAACAATCTGAACATGAACAATAATCCAATGGTTCCACTCAATAGCATCAACTACAACAAGTAATCAACATCGGGAAAGTTTCCCCTAAGAACTATGCAAGATTCAACCCAATTGTTACAGCGGTACTACGTGGTGATGATGATACTGGTGGTGATGATGATGATACCGATGAAGTCTAGCTTGATGACGATGTCGATGGCGACGATCTCCCCTCTTCGGGAAGGAATTTCCCTGGTAGATTTCTGCATGCTGGAGAGCTCTTTCTCTCTCTGTAATTTCCGCCCCGCGGAGGCGGCGGAATCTTTATGTGGTCGCTCCCAAAGTCTTAGGTTTCGGGAGTATTATATACGCTAAAGGGAGATGCCAGAGGTAGGCCAGGGTGGCCACACCACCTAGTGGCGTGGCCCAGGGGGACCCGCGCCAGGGTGTGGTGTGGGCCCCCTATGGCCCATCTCCACTTCTCCTTTTGGTTGTCTTCGTCTTCTGGAAAAATAGGAATTTTCGTATATTTTCTAGGATTTTCTGATCTTCGCAAATATTGCATCTGGATAGCGCTTTTTCCATCAAAACCTTGACTCCGGCGGTTCATCCTCCAAAAGTCATCAATCATGCAAAATAGATGAAATAACATAAGTACCATCTCTTAATATGAAATATATCAACGAATAACAGTAAATTATGATATAAAATAGTGATGCAAAATGGACGTAGCAACTCCCCCCAAGCTTAGACCTCGCTTGTCCCTAAGCGAAAACTGAGCTCAGTAAACATGACCACAGGTTTATGGAGTGAAGTGTCGATAAAGAAAATACGGACAATAAGCATCACATTTATTGATACACAAATCATAATAGAAAACAACTCACTCTTATATAACTTAACTTGCAACGAGTATGGGAGTCACAATAAAGATACAGAAAGAAAATCATAATTGGTGATGGCAAACTTTGTTCTGGGTCAGAGAACAATTAACAAATCATACTTAGTTTTAGGCAAATCTTTTATAAAGGAGTTTATATTGCAGGAGTTCAAAGTTATATTCATCAGATAAGAGCATTGTGCAAAACAAGGAACATAAGGAACAAGATTGAATAAATCAACATATGGATGATTGAATCACAACAACTCAAATGCTTGCTTGAGATAGAAAGGAATAGATTTACTGACTCAACATAAAAGTAAAATATAGGCCCTTTGCAGAGGGAAGCAGGGATTTCAACTTTCATAAATAGCTTCCAAAAATTATGGTACCTACTAGCTTTGAGATCTCATTGCCCCTATCATAAGCATCTTGAAGTGGTTAAAGTAAATGTGAGGGAAATATGAGTTATATGCTTGACAAATCATAAGTTGAAAATCTCATGCCCCTTGATTACAAGTACCAGACCTCATGTTACTCAACTTTGGTCACAAGAAAGTTCTTGTCATTGTAAGTGTATGTGTATCATAGAGAACTGCCAACGGGGTACCCCTTGCCCCATGACACAGGAGCTATCCCATATCAAAATGACAAGGCAACAGACAATGAGTATCTTAGCAATCTTTTTATTTGCTATTTGCATAGGGTTTTTTTGAGGATGCTTCACAAAATTCTCATTATGGTTATGCTGCAAGTTTCCACCATGATTAGGCATGGCTTAGGCTAGACGCCCAGACATTTCTCTAACACAAATACAAACTCCATGAGCTTACATGCTCCCCTTTTATTTCACACCGTCGACATCCATAAACAAAAGAACATGATATCAACTATATAAATAAGTGCAATGTTGAAAGCGGACCCCATGACAACATGGTTTTGCTAACTCCCAACTTATAATTTGAAAGCATACAAGCATCACAAGATAGTCACAATGGTTCAAATTTATTAAGTACAAGAAAATAAAGTGCGCCATAAAGTTCGTGAGAGCTTTACTAACTAATGTTCTCATAAATTTTTTTTTAATTTGGAAGATAGATAAAACTTGAGAATTTACTTGGAATAGCAACAATGCTAATAGGTAGATATGGTGGACACAAATGGCATAGGTTTTAGTTAAAAGCTTGGATGCACGAGAAGCATTCCCTCTCAGTATAGGTTTTTGGCTAGCAAGGCTGGGTAGCAAGCATAAGAATTGAGGGAAACAAGAAAACATACAAGTGATAGAAACAATCATGCAATCTTCCTATGAAGCAAAAAAGGTCTTAACTAAAGAATACTAAGCTTATGAGCCAAACAAGAAAGAAAGAAAGTTAAATAATATGTATATAAGTACTTTTATCTTTTCCACTCAATTCTCAAAGTAGTGTTGCTACTGACCAAAGCTAAGTTTACCAAAATCAACTAAATTTACTTGATGCTTCCAAAGTGATACCAATACTAACAACAAGATCAATCATATAACAGAAATTCCAAACTAAAATAAGATGTGCAAAAAGTAAATGATAGAACTTCTCATTAAAATTCCATAACGGCACTCACACCAAGGGATACATAGATAACCAACTAGAGGAGAGATACTTCAACAATGCAAACCATCCTATATGATAAGTTCTCTACTCATGATATGACTCTACTAAAAAGGTTAAAAGATAAAAGATAATGATGTGATACCGCGGCACTCCCCCAAGCTTGGAACAAACCAAGGGGATGCCAAAACCTGATGATGAATTACTCCTTCGGTGGTGGTGGTGTGATCTTGATCGGAGTGAGAAAATATTCCAGCATCTTGCGAAGCCTGTTATTCTCCTCTTGAAGTATATCCACCTTTCTCCTCAGGACTCGGTACTTATCACAAAACTCATCAGTGGCTCGAAGGGCTTCCACTGCCGTAGGGCAGGAACTGACGTCTGGAACTGGAGGTATCAGCCCCTACATGTTATGAGAAAAAGCACGTCTAGTGTTAATTGTCCTTGCAAGAATAGGTTTTCTTGCCCTTGATCCTGTAGCAATCTGTCCCTCCATGCCTACTGACATGTTCTTTACTTCCTCCTTGACGCTTTGATCCATGTTTTCACGCCTAGATGTGATCCTTTCTTCTTCCACCCATCCAACGAAAGTCTTTTGCTCAAGATTGCGAAGGAGGTCGTGTCGGCGTCACAACTCATAGTCCTCCAAAGACGAACCCTGGAACGACATCTGAATAGAGCCGATCGAAACGAAAACACGATATATGAACCTTGGGGGATCCGGGGGATTATATATCACAAAGTTTAACGACAAAAGGAAGGTACTGGGAGAAAACGGGTAGGAGACGGGCTCCGAGGTGGCCACACCACCAGGTGGCGTGGCCAGGTGGGCCCGCGCCAAGGGGTGGTGTGGGCCTCCCGGGCTCCGCTTCCGTCCCTTTTCGACTCATTATCTTCCATGTTAGATAAAAACTGCAAAAATATAAATTGGAAAGTTTTTCGCGAACCTTTTCTTACCAGAACTGTTACCTATTCAAAAACGGACTCTGCAGGTTCTTAAATTTGGTCTTTAATAAATTCTTCCGGAGTCACCACTTGAATAATATCAATATCTTCATTATAAGAATCTCCAGAAATATAATGTTTGAGCCTTTGACCATTCACCACTTGCGTAGTGTTGTCTCTCAATGAGGAAATTTTAATTGCACCTAAACGATATACCTCTTCAATGATAAAGGGCCCTTTCCATTTTGAGAGTAATGTTCCTGCAAAAAATCTGAGACGAGACCTATACAGTAGAACTTTCTCACCAACATGGAACTCTCTCTTAAGAATTCTCCTATCATGCCATTTTTTTAATTTTTCTTTAAAGAGTCCATCATTTTCATAAGCTTCACTTCTCCACTCATCCAAAGAACTGAAGTCAAGCAATCTTTTCTTACCAACAAGTTTGAAATCTCTATTCAATTCTTTCATTGCCCAATAAGCTTTGTGTTCTAATTCTAAAGGCAACTGACAAGATTTTCCATAAACCATTTTGTAAGGGGACATTCCCATAGGATTCTTATAAGCAGTTCTATAATCCCATAAAGCATCGTTCAACTTTTTAGACCATTTTTTCTAGATCTATTAACAGTCTTTTGCAAGATAGTTTTAATTTCTCTATTTGATAATTATACTTGGCCACTTGTTTGGGGATGATAAGCTGAAGCAATTCTATGATTAACATCATATTTAGCGAGGGTCTTCCTAAAACCACCATGAATAAAATGAGAACCTCCATCAGTCATAAGATATCTAGGCACACCGAACCTAGGAATAATAACATCTTTAAGCATTTTTAAAGAGGTCTCACCATCAGCTCTTTTTGTAGGTATGGCTTCTACCCACTTATTAACATAATAAACGGCAACAAGAATATGAGTATAACCTTTTGAAGGAGGAAAAGGACCCATAAATTGAAATCCCCAATAGTCAAATGGTTCAATAACAAGAGAATAATTCATAGGAATTTCATTGCGCCTAAAAATATTGCCAACTCTTTGACATTCATCACATGATAAAATAAACTTTCTTGCATCTTTAAAAAGAGTATGCCAATAGAAACCGATTGTAGAACCTTTTGTGCGGTTATATATCCCGCATGATGTCCTCCATAAGCACTACCATGACATTTTCTCAATATTTCTTGTTGTTCATATTCTGGAACACATCTTCGCATAATACCATCCACTCCCTCTTTATATAAGTGTGGGTCATCGCAAAAATAATGCCTCAAATCATAAACTAATTTCCTTCTTTGTTGGCTGTAAAGGTTGGAGGCAAATACTTGGAAACAATAAAGTTAGCATAATCAGCATACCAAGGACTCTCTCTTGAGCTTACCTTTTTCGAAAACTATCATTAACATGCATAGGATCAAAACAAATGTTTTCCAATCAATACAAATTATCAACAATAGGATTTTCAGCACCTTTCCTATCTATAATATGTAGATCAAACTCTTGTAAAACCAACACCCATCTAATAAGTCTAGGATTATCATCTTTCTTTGTCATAAGGTATTTAATAGCATCATGATCGGTATGAATAGTAACTTTTGAATCAACAATATAAGGTCTAAACTTATCACAAGCAAAGACTACAACTAAGAATTCTTTTTAGTAGTACCATAATTCTTTTGAACAACATCAAGAGTGTTACTAGCATAATGGATAACATTCAACTTTTTATCTATTCATTGTCCAAGAACAGCACCTATAGCAAAATCACTAGCATCACACATAATTTCAAAGGGTAAATTCCAATCAGGTGGTTGTACGATAGGAGCAGTAGTCAAAGCTTTCTTTAGAGTTTCAAAAGCTTCGTTACAATCATCATCAAAAACATAAGGTACATCTTTTTGGAGAAGATTGGTAAGAGGTTTTGATATCTTGGAGAAATCTTTAATAAACCTCCTATAGAAACCAGCATGACCAAGGATACTACGAATACCTTTAACATCCCTAGGATAGGGCATTTTCTCAATTGCTTCAACTTTGGCTCTGTCAACTTCAATGCCTTGATGATCCACAAGTATAGGGGGTGTATCGCAGTACTTTTGATAAATAGGAGTGTCGATCCCAACGAGGAGCAGAAGGTGTTGACTACTGGTATGGAGCAGGAAATCTCTGTAAATACTTAGCAAACGGATTTTTAGGGGTTTTCTGATAAAGCAACAAAACAAAGTGCAAGTAATAAAGACAACGAACAAACGCAGCAAGTGGCCAAATCCTTTCTTAGAAAAGGACAAGCCGGTGTAAATACTTATAAGGACCAAACTTTCTCGAGGACACATGGGAATTCTTTCAAGTGCTTTCGCTTCAAATAACTGAGTACTCTTCTTTGGTGTTGTAAGTGTTGTGTGGGTGAACCTATGCTAATGTACCGACCTTACTTGGACTAATACATACTTGTGATTAAACCCCCTGCAAGCATCTGCAACTACAGGAAATTAATTAAGATATAAACCTAACCATAGCCTTAAACTCTGAGATCCTACACTCCCTTGTGCAAAGGTGTCCTAACGGGGGTTCAGGTTTCTGTCACTCCGGCAACCCCACAATTAGTAGCCAAATACACAATGCATTCCCCTAGGCCATAAATGGTGAAGTATCATGTAGTCGACATTCACATGACACCACTAGAAGAATATCACCACAACTTAAATACTAAACCATTGAATAATAACTCAACACAAATCCACTACTAACAACATGACTTCTCCAATGTCCTCAAGAACTAGACGAACTACTCACAAGACATCATATGGATCAAGATCAAAGATGATATGGTAATGGATAACAATCTGAACATAAAAAATAATCCAATGGTTCCACTCACAAGCATCAACTACAATAGTAATCAACACCGGGAAAGTTTCCCCTAAGAACTAATGCAAGATCCAACACGATTGTTACAGTGGGATGGAGTGGTGATGATGGTGCTGGTGGAGATGATGGTGTGGATGACGATGATGATCCCGATGAAGCCTAGCTTGATGATGGTGTTGATGGCGACGATCTCCCCTCTCCGGGAAGGAATTTCCCCGGCAGAAATCTGTTTGTCGGAGAGATCTTTCTCTCTCGGTGTTTTCCGCCCCGTACAGGCGACGGAAATCTTTCTGTGGTCCCTCCCTTGGTATTAGGGTTCCGAGAGGAAGATATAGGAAAGAGGGCGGAGTCGGAGGCCGGTCAGGTGGGCCACACCTACCCTAGGCGCAGCCCAGGGGGACCCGCGCCTAGGGGGTGTGGGCCCCATGTGGCCCAGCTACGCCTCCCCTTCTAGCTTCCTTCGTCTTCTGGGAAAATATAATTTTCCAATATTTTCCTAGTATTTTTCTGATCTTCGCGAAATTGCATCAAAACACCTCTTTTTCCATCAGAAACCTGACTCCGACAGTTCATCCTCCAAGAATCATCCAACATGCAAAAACAGAGGAAAAGACATAAGTAACACCTCATAATAAGAAATATATCAATGAATAGAGGCAAATTATTATATAGAATGGTGATGAAAATTGGACGTATCAACTCCCCCAAGCTTAGACCTTCGCTTGTCCCCAAGTGAAAACTGAGCTCAGTAAACATGTCCACAGGTTTATGGAGTGAAGTATCGATAAAAGAATACAGACAAGAAGCATCACACTTACCATTACATAACTCATAGAAGAAAGCAACTCACCATTATATAACTTAGCTTGCAACAAGTACATGAGTCACAACAGAGATGCATAAAGATAAATCATAATTGGAATTGGCAAACTTTGTTCTTGGTCAGAGAACAACTGGCAAACAGTTTCACAAAAAAACTTTTTGAAGAAGTTTTACAACAGGAGCACTCTTTGCTCAAAAAGGTTTTTCACAATGAAGGCTTTCAAAGTAATACTCAATAGATAAGAGTCTTGTGCAAACAAGGAAGATAAAGAACATGATTGAATAAATCACCATATGAATGCTTGAAACACAACAACTCAAATGCTTGCTGGAGATAGAGAGGAAGTAGGTTTACCGACTCAACTTGGAAATAGAAGAAAGGTCCCTTCATAGAGGAAGCAGGGATTTCAAGTCATAAAGAGCTTCCGAAATATTATGGTACTTACTAGCTTTGATCCCTAATTGCCCCTATCATAGGTATCTTGAGATGATTAAGGTTAAAGTGAACAAGGATGGAGTATATGCTTGACGAAATATAAGTTGGCAATCTCATGTCCCTTGAGTACGAGGGTCGCTTCTCATGCTACTCAACTTTGGTCACTGGTAAGTTCTTGTCATGGTAAGTACATGTGTATCATAAAGAACCACCAACGGGGTACCCCTTGCACATGATACATGATCTATCCCATAACTAAAATGACAAGGCAAGCAGACAATGAGCATCTCAGCGATCTTTTTATTTACTATGTGCATAGCCTTTTATTGAGGATGCTTCATAGAATGCTCATTTTGGTGATGCTGCAAGTTTCCACCATGATTAGGCATGGCTTAGGCTAGCGGCCCAGGCGTTTCTCTAACACACATACATCACTCCATGGACTTACAAGTTCCCTCTTTATTTCACACCGTCCACATCCGCAAACAAAAGAGTATGATATCAACTGTGTACAACGTACATGTGCAATGTTGAAAGCGTTCGCTGTGACAGCACGGTTCTGCTAATTCCAACATATAGATGCAAGCATATACAACTTCGATGACACAATGGTTCAAGTCTATTAGGGGCAAGAAAAATAAGGTGTGCCATCAAGTTCGTGAGAGCTTTACTAACTAGTTTTCATATAAGAAAATACTTTTTAATTCGAAAGATAGATGAAGCTTGAGAATTTGCTTGGAATAGCAATAATTCTAATTGGTAGATATGGTGGACACAAATGGCACATGTTTTGGTTCAAAGGTGTTGGAAGCATGAGAAGTATGCCTTCTCAAAACAGGTTTTTGGCTAGCAAGGCTGGGTAGCAAGCAAAAGAGTTGAAAGAAACAAACAAACATACAAGTGATAAAGCCAAACATGCAATCTTCCTTGAAGACACAAAAGATATTAAATAAAGAATACTAAGCTTATGAGCCAACAAGAAAGAAAACAAATGATACAAAATACCTATAATCCTTTTCTTTTTTCCTTTCAAACCTCAAAAAGTGTTGCTACTGACCAGAGCTCGGTTTGCCAAAACCAATTTAGATTTACTTGATGCTCCCAAAGTGATGCCAATGTTGATCAACAAGATCAATCATATAATAGAGATTGCAAACTAAAATAAGAAGTGCAAGAAGTAAAAGATGAGACTTCTCATTAATATTCCATAAAGGCACTCACACCAAGGGATACATAGATAACCAACTAAAGGAGAGATACTTCCACATGCAAACCAACCTATAAGATAACTTCTCTACCAAAGATATGAATCCACTAAAAAGGCAAAATATAAAAGATAATGATGGTGATGATACCGCGGCACTCCCCCCAAGCTTGGAACAAGCCAAGGGGATGCCAAACCTGATGATGAATTACTCCTTCGGTGGTGTTCTCTTGTCATCATAAAACTTCCAAGGCAAAGGTTCCCCATCCAAAAAGGACATCTTGGTTTCCGCAATCTTGAAACTAGCAGCAGAGCTTATGCGATCAAATCTAGCCTCATACTCACAGTTTTGATTTTGTATGTCGTAGAGCTGTGCTTGTAATTGGTTGGTGGTCTGACGGAGTGAGAAGATTTCTTCTCGGAGCTCAGCAACCTCATCCTTGTACTTGGCGATGAGTTCTGAACTTATCTTGTGAATAACATCCACTTCGTGTTCTGCCATCTTCTTGTACCTAAAAGCTTCCTGCTCCAATGCTTCCATCCTATCTTCCAGACTGCCTTCTCCTTTAGGGACTTGAACTCATTTCATCTGCACCTTCCCATCTTTGAGAATCAACTCCTTGGGATGGATCCTCAACTCATACATGTACGGGTTGATGAAATCCGCAAATGAATCCTCCATGGGTGATCCAGAGGAAGACATTGTGGCTCCGAAACTGAGAATTTGCCTGAGAGAAACAGATTGAAACAAAAAAAACGACGAGAACTCGATACAAGAACCTCGCGGAACCTGGGGGGTATATATTACGAAGTTTCAATGCATAAGGAAGGTACTGGTATGAAAACGAGGCGGAGACGGATCTCAGGGGGCTCACACCCCCTCCAGGCACGGCCAGCTGGGGCCCATGCCTGGGGTGGGTGTGGCCACCCTGGCCTCCGTTTCCTCCTCTATTTTGTCTCGTAACTTTCTGTGCGTAATAAAAACATCAAAAATATAAAAAGATTAGGCTTTCACGAACCTTCTGTTTTCACCACTTTTACCTATTCAAAGTCGAACTCTACAGATTCCTTTCCCCCTTCGCCTGGAACTTGCTTTCTTCATAAGTTAATACACAAACTTCAAGGGAAACATTAGTGTAAGCAAAAACAATAAACCATTAGGTTCACTCTTCAACTGAAATCCAACAAAACAAAGGCTTATGTAAGAGGCAAATGCAAATGATAACAGAAATCTGTCAAAACAGACCAGCAGATAAAGATTGATTTTTTTGAAAACCTTCTGTTGCTCAAATAAAAAAGTGCAAAACTAATGAAAGTTGGGTAACAACCTGGAGAACAAATTCAGAAAAATACAGCTCCATCCGACGTACTAATATCCCTCACGAATTTTTACAATGCAGCACGAAAATCTGTCCCAGGACAACCACTTTTCACAACTCCTCTACTTCTGAAAAGTAGTTGAACTCGACACAAAAACCAAAACAAAAAGGATAAGGAGCAGTTATTACTGAGGTAATAACTTCCAATACTCAACCAAACTCTTGGGTTATCTCCCAACAAGTACTTTTCTTTAATGCCTTTAAGTTAGGTTGAAAGTTTCAAAGATGCTCACAAAGGAGATAAATATTTGAAGTGAAAGAGAGCATCAAGAAAGCAAATACCCAACACATTTGAGTCTAACCCACTTCCTATGCATGGGGGTATCATGAGAAAACAAATTGTTGAAACAAAAATCCACTAGCATAGGAAGACAAAACAAATGCAACTTCAAAACTTTCAACATAAAACGGGAAAACTTAACATTATTGAGATGCATAAAACCATGTTTCTCTCTCTCATAATAACTTTCAGTAGCACTTTGAATAAATTTGACAATATAACTGTCACTGGCAACAACTTTATCATCAGAATGAGCATACTTACTATCACCAAAAAGAGGTCCAAGGTCATAAACATGATCAATAGAAGCAAGTTGTTCCATCCTGAAATCTTCATTAGGCAAGCTATTTTCACAAGGAGCTTTAGCAAATTTGGAGAAGTTAAACTCATAAAAATCTCCATCAAACTTAGTTAAAACTTTCTCATTCTTACAATCTATAATAGCTCCACAAGTGTTCAAGAAAGGTCTACCAAAAATGATAGGGCAAGTTTTACTAGCTACTGAATTAAGTACTAGAAAATCAGCAGGATACTTAATCTTACCACAGAGAACCTCCACATCTCTTACAATACCAATGGGGAAAATGGTTTACTTATTTGCAAGGTGAATAACCACATCAATGTCCTCAAGCTCACAAGGAACAATTTCATGCATAATTTCCCTGTAAAGCTCATAAGGAATAGCACTAGAACTTGCACCAATATTGCATAAACCATAGTAACAATGATCACCAATTTTAACAGAAAGCACAGGAACACTAGCTTTTCTAGCCTTACTAGGATTAGAGATAATATTAGAAGAGTCTTCACAGAAGACAATGTGCTCATCCTCCATATTTCTAGTGACATGGTCTTTCACAATAGCTACCACATGTTCAGTATTCATTTTCTCACCAGGTTCCACAGTTTTCTTTGTACCTTTGTTATTCGCACTAATCATCATAGAGTACTCCTTTACCTTAGCTGGGAAAGGTATTTTCTCAACATAAGGTTCAGGCAAAATATGATCAATAGTACAAACTTCGGTATTTCTAACAGCAACATGACTAACAGCATCTTTATAAGGTGCATGGTACTTGTTCCACTTCTTTTTGGGAATTTCTATGTAAGAGGCAAAGGCTTTAAAACAATTGGCAATACTTTGGGAATCAAGACCAAACTCATTACTAATAACTCGGAAGTCATCCGTTCCCATAAAAGATCTTATGCATTCATAATCATAGTTTATACCCGACTTTCTTCCTTTATCATTCTCCCAAGCTTCAGTGTTCTCTTGAATACGGTCTAGTAGATACCATTTAGCTTCTTCCTTCATACGTGTGAATGATCCAGCACAAGAAGCATCTAGTAAATCTTTATCATGAAGAGAAAGCCTAGCATAAAAATTATTGATAATAATATTGTTAGGGAGTTCATGAATAGGACATTTAAGCATTAGTAACTTCAATCTCCCCCAAGCTTGAGTTGTACTCTCTCCATCACGAGGACAAAAGTTATATATCAGATTTCTATCCTTATGAATCTCACTGGGAGGATAGAATTTAGAATAAGAGAGAGATGCCATTTCCTCCCATTCCATGGATTGTCCATTCTTCGACAGCTTATACCATTCTTCAGCTCTCCCTTTCAAGGATATGGAGAGTAACTTCTTCTTCACCTGTTCAGGTGTGATACCTGCACACTTAAACAACCTTCATAATTCATGGATAAAAAGAAAGTGATCACAAGGGTGGACAGTTCCATCCCCAAAATAATAATTATCCATAACACGATCAACAATACTTGTAGGTATCTTAAAAGGATCTATCTCAACAGGTGGTGGTTCATCTACTACCCTAACCGTGGTAGTAGTTTTCCCAAACAGAAAACCAAGTGGGTTATCCATATTGGAAACAAAGTAACAAATAGAAACAAAAAAGCAATACTCTCCAGCAACGGCGCCATAAAATAGTCTTGATGACCCACAAGTATAGGGGGTGTATCGCAGTACTTTCGATAAATAGGAGTGTCGATCCCAACGAGGAGCAGAAGGTGTTGACTAGTGGTATGGAGCAGGAAATCACTGTAAATACTTAGCAAACAGATTTTTAGGGGTTTTCTGATAAAGCAACAAAACAAAGTGCAAGTAATAAAGACAACGAACAAACGCAGCAAGTGGCCCAATCCTTTCTTAGAAAAGGACAAGCCAGTGGAAATACTTATAAGGACCAAACGTTCTCGAGGACACATGGGAATTCTGTCAAGTGATTTCGCTTCAAATACTTATGAGTACTCTTCAAGTGAACTTGTGCTAATGTACCGACCTTACTTGGACTAATACATACTTGTGATTAAACCCCCTGCAAGCATCCACAACTATAGGAAAGTAATTAAGATATAAACCTAACCAAAACTTTAAACTCTGAGATCCTACACTCCCTTGTGCAAAGGTGTCCTAACAAGGTTTTAGGTTTCTGTCACTCCGGCAACCCCACAATTAGTAGCCAAATACACAATGCATTCCCCTATGCCCATAAATGGTGAAGTATCATGTAGTCGACGTTCACATGACACCAATAGAAGAATAGCACCAGAACTTAAATACTAAACCATTGAATAATAACTCAACACAAATCCACTACTAACAACATGACTTCTCCCATGTCCTCAAGAACTAGACGAACTACTCACAGCACATCATATGGATCAAGATCAAAGATGATATGGTAATGGATAACAATCTGAATATAAACAATAATCCAATGGTTCCACTCACAAGCATGAACTACAATAGTAATCAACACCAGGAAAGTTTCCCCTAAGAACTAATGCAAGATCCAACACGATTGTTACAGCGGGATGGAGTGGTGATGATGGTGCTAGTGGAGATGATTGTGTGGATGATGATGATGATCCCGAATAAGCCTAGCTTGATGATGGTGTTGATGGCGACGATCTCCCCTCTTCGGGAAGGAATTTCCCCGGTAGAAATCTGTCTGCTGGAGAGCTCTTTCTCTCTCGGTGTTTCTGCCTCACAGAGGCATCGGAAATCTTTGTATGGTCCCTCCCTTGGTATTAGGGTTTCGAGAGGAAGATATGGGCAAGAGGGCGGAGTCGGAGGCCGGCCAGGTGGGCCACACCTGCCCTAGGCGCGGCCTAGGGGGGACCCGCGCCTAGGGGTGTGGGCCCCCTGTGGCCCAGCTACGCCTCCCCTTCTGGCTTCCTTCGTCTTCTGGGAAAATAAAATTTTCCAATATTTTTCTGGTATTTTTCTGATCTTCGCGAAATTGCATCAAAACACCTCTTTTTCCATCAGAAACCTGACTCCGGCAGTTCATCCTCCAAGAATCATCCAACATGCAAAAACAGAGGAAAAGACATAAGTAACACCTCATAATAAGAAATATATCAATGAATAGAGGCAAATTATGATATAGAATGGTGATGCAAATTGGACGTATCATGCCTCTTTCAGAAATTTTATGTCCAAGGACAATTCCTTCATTAACCAGGAAGTGGCATTTCTCCCAATTAAGAACAAGATGAGTTTCTTAGCATCTCTGCAAAACTTTATCAAGGTTGTGTAGACAATTACCAAAAGAAGTTCCATAGACGGAAAAATCGTCCATGAATACTTTCACAATTTCTTCACAAAAACCATCAAAGATAGCAGACATACATCTTTGAAAAGTAGCAGGAGCATTACATAAACCAAAAGGCATACACCTATAAGCATAAGTTCCATAAGGACACGTAAAAGTGGTTTTCTCTTGATCTTGTTGTTTAACAGCAATTTGAGAGAATCCAGAATATCCATCCAGAAAACAAAAATGAGTCTTCTTAGACAACCTTTCTAACATTTGATCTATAAAAGGTAACAGATAATGATCATTCTTAGTAACTTTGTTAACCTTCCTGAAATCAATGCACATCCTATAACCAACTACTACTCTTTGAGGAATAAGCTCATTATTTTCATGGGGCACAACATTAATTCCTCCTTTCTTAGGGACACAATGAACATGACTAACCCATTGACTATCAGCAATAGGATAAATAATACCAACATCAAGAAGTTTTAATACCTCATTTCTTACCACTTCCTTCATCTTAGGATTTAAACGACGTTGATGTTCAACCACTGGTTTTGCATCAGGTTCTATATTAATAGCATGATGAAATATAGTAGGAGAAATCCCTTCTAAATCATCAAGAGTATATCTCATAGCTCCTCGGTGTTTCTTCAATACTTCTAATAATCTTTCCTCTTCCTTTCCTGAAAGTTTAGAACTAAGAATAACAGGATATATTTTCTTATCATCAATGTAATAATATTTAAGATCATCAGGTAAAGGTTTCAGATCAAAAACCGGATCCTTTTTAGGTGGTAACATGGTACCCAAATCTTCCACAGGCAGATTATGCTTAAGCATCTTGGGTTGACGAAGGAGAATCTCGTCAATCTCATTTCTTTCTTCCATGAAGATATCACTTTCGTGGTCTTCCATATATTGCTGCAAAGCATTATTAGGAGCAAGTTGTTCAACTCTAAAATCCTCATCAGGAAATTCATTTTAATAAGGAGCTTTAGAAAATTTGGAAAAATTAAACTCATAAGATTCTCCATCAAATTTAGTTAAATTTTTTTTATTAGAGAGATAGTCAATCTATTAGTAAGGTGAATAACCACATCAATGTCTTCAAGTTTACAAGGACCAATTTCATGCATAATTTCCTTGTGGATCTCATAAGGAATAGCACTTGAACTTGCACCAATATCACATAAACCATAATAGCAATGATCACCTATTCTGACAAAAAGCACAGGGACACTAGCTTTCCTAGTTCTACTAGGATGTGAAACAATATTAGAAGCATCTTCACAAAAGACAATGTGTTCATCTTCTACATTTTTAGTGACAAGGTCTTTCACAATTGCTACTGCAGGTTCAACATTTATTTGTTCATCAGGTTTTACAGCTTTCTTTGTACTTTTGTTAACCACACTAGTTATCATAGAATATTCCTTTACCTTAGCAAGGAAAGGTATTTTCTCAAAATAAGGTTCGGGCAAAATACGATTAACAGTACAAACTTCAATATTTCTAGCAGGAATACAATTAACAATATCTTTATATGGCGCATGATACTTGTTCCATTCTTTTTTGGGAATTTCAATATAAGAGGCAAAGGCCTTAAAACAATTTGCAAGAACTTGAGAATCAAGACCATACTCAGTACTAATATTATGAAAGTCATCAGTTCCCATAAAATATTTAATGCATTCATAATCATAATTTATACCTGACTTTCTTCCTTTCTCATTCTCCCATGCTTCAGTATTTTCTTGAATATGGTCTAGAAGATCCCATTTAGCTTCTTCTTTAATACGTGTAAATGATCCAGCACAAGAAGCATCCAATAAATCCTTATCATGAAGAGAAAGCCTTGCATAAAAGTTATTAATAATTATATTATTTGGGAGCTCATGAATGGGACATTTGAGCATTAGTAACTTCAATCTCCCCTAAGCTTGGGCAGTACTCTCTCCATCATGAGGCCAAAAATTATATATTTGATTTCTATCTTTATGAATCTCACTAGGAGGATAGAATTTAGAATAAAAGAGAGGTAAAATTTCCTCCCATTCAATAGATCGGCCATTCTTCATCAGCTTATACCATTCCTCGGCTCTTCCTTTCAATGATAAAGAGAATAGTTTTTTTCTTAACTTGATCCATTGTAATACCTGCACACTTGAACAACCCGCATAATTCATGTCTAAAAGAAAATGATCACCAGGTTGGACACTTCCATCTGCAAAATAGTAGTTATCCATGACACGATCAACAATTTTTGTAGGTATTTTACAATAATCTATTTCGGTAGGTGGTGGTTCATCTACTACCATAGCAGTGGTAGCAGCTGTAGAGGTCCCAACCTTTAATAAGGTAGCGATCCCTGTGTTTACAATGCTAGTCCATGGATCAATAGCTAGCATCCATAGTTAAGATGTAATATCAAGAAACAAAGGTCATAATACAACTTTATAACTAGGAATAAAATAATTCATTACATCTTACATAGCTCATTTGGATATCTCATTACAATGCAGCAGAAATAACTATAGCATGGAGTCCTTTATCTTCAAAGTGCCACAGGCAATCATGTTGGTTGTAGACTTGCAATCCTAATCAACACACTTCACTAACATCAAACAAACCTGCAACATAATAAGTTACAGCTACAAGGGTCAATACATTTGAATTGTATTGGCAAGTGATACTATGGTAGAATAGTGGTATCTATCATCTATATGCATTTGGCTAAGTGGAGCTTAGGCTTGCTTTGCTCAAAATAGATTTTCCTTATGATTTGAAAACACTAAGTTTTGTTTGGCAAAAATCACCCAAGGCATCTCCCAATAGAAATTGGTGATCCTTTAACCCTTGTTCAACCACAAGCTTTTAACTTAGAAATTGGGATGAGGAGATTCTTGATAGCTCAAATTGTCCATTGCCAGGGACATGGCTAAGTACTTAGATTTTACTCTCTCGAGAGGTGGTGCACTTTCCCCACAAGACTCGACATGCATCGAGACAAGATCTTTCAGAAGCCTTCCCTTAGACCAAAATGGACGTGTTCCAACCTATCATCCCCTACCACCAACTGTCCATTTGGCTCAGTTATTGCAACCTATATGATCCAAGCAGAGCCCATAATGCCAAGTGGCTACACTTGAAGCTTCTCAACATTTGACATCTCAAATCTCTTTGTTCTTGGGTGGCATTCCACAAGTGTGATACACAAGGTTCACCAGTCCCCTGGCCTTGTGTAACCACTCAAAATAAATCCATCCTTTCCATTCCACCCAGGTGATTCATTTACATAGTTGTTTTATTAAACAAAAACACAAACCATAGACTTAGAAATATCTCATAGCATGAATATAATCCACCCTTGTTTTCTACTAGCTAAGCTAAGCATGATAGTAGTAGGAATCTTAACTTAGGAAAAATTCTACTAAGTTTTCATCTACTAGGATTTCCCATGGCATAGTTAACACTTAGAAAATTCCATGCAAGTCCTACTTAGAAATATCACTAATGCATAGTGAAAATAATGGGACAAAAGTATGAATCACCACTTCCTTTTTTGGTAGAGAATATAAGTTCACTCCTTGATCTTGAAATAGTCACACTCTTCAAATTCCACTACAATTCAATCAAGCAAGCAGTATTCAATCTACCATTCAAGCAATCATCACATAAAATAATAAAAACAAGGCAATGCATGCAAGCATGTAAAATATTGTTTTATTTGGAAAAGTGGTTTCTAATAGGTTATAAACATTTTAAACCACATATTGATCACTTGTAAAAGTGTCAAAACTATTGGATATCAAGTTAGTGAAAATGGCCATTTTAAATCATTTTGTTTTGCTAGAAATGATTTAAATCAAAGGAAGATTTTCTAGTGTTTGCCAAATATATTTTTAACATAAATGTTAGCGCTTTAGGTTCAAGTTTTTAGTATTAAACCATTGGCCAAAGGTTTCATCTAAAAACCATTTTTAAATTAAACAATATTTTATTTTGTTGGAAATGTCTATAAACAAAGTAATAATTTTATAGAGTTCACCAAATATATTTTTAAATCATAAAACTTGGTATTTAGGTTTAGAGAGTTTAAATCAAATCATTTTCCAAAGGTTTTACTCAAAAATCATCTTTAAACCATAATCAATATTTTTATTTGGCTAGAAATGCTTTTATTCAAAGATTTATTCCTTAGCCTCACAAAATACACTTTTGAAACCATAAGTTGGTTTCTATGGTCAGTAGGTTCAAATAAAACCATTTACAAAAGATTTTATCCTAAAAACATATCTAGAATAATTTTTATATTCAAAATATGCCTACACATGTTTCTGCAAAAACAATTAATTTTGCTGAAGAAAATCATTAAACCAAGGGCATGGTTGGAATGTACTTGTTTTGCTGATTCCATTGATATAAAATTTGCAAAATTTGGACATGTATATTTAAAGTAATGAATTTTGCAAGTTTGAATATCTAATAGATTCATTTCTGTCTATTTAAACCAAACAATGGCCATGTGGCATGATTTAACCGGCCGATACCGTTTCGTTCGGATCAACCAATACATGCCGTAAGATCTATTTAACATTACACGGCATAGATTACTCCATACCGTTTTGTTAAGTTGTTCTGTCCTAGCCAATGGATCAAGATCCAACGCTCCTGATCGATTTGACCACAGATGGGCGACGCTGGGTCAACGGCAAGCGGCGGCGTGCTCGGGCTGCGGTGGTACGGCTAAAGCAGGAAGCGAGGAAGAGAACTGAGAGGCTCACCGAGATCATCGTGGAGTGCTGGTTCTCGAGGTGGTTGTTGCAGGGACAGGGGCGCACGGTGTTCACGACAATTGCTCGTCGGAGTTATCCACTGGCTCGGGCTTGCACGGTTGTCGACGGGGACGAGTCTACAAGGCACGGGAGAGCAAAGTAGAGGGTCTGTTAGACGCGCGCGAGAGAGAAGAGCGTAGGAGTATCATCCAGAGATGAAGGGGAGGACGTGGCTTACAGGGAGGCATCGTCGGAGTCGAAGCAGACGGCAGTGGCAAGCTGGCGTTGAGGTTGCCAACGCTAAGGGGCTCGAGCGGCTGAGCTCGGGGTACCGGGAGATGCAGGAGATGCGGGAGAACACACTTGTGTGCTCAGGGGCAGTGGGGCGATGAGGGCTGGCCGGAATCGGAGTGGGAGCTCGTCGGAGCAGAGGGTGGTCACGGGCGAAATCAGTGCAGCCTGGTGGCGGAGGGGAGATGGTGTCTAGGGGGAAATATAGACGGGGGAACGGTCGCTTAAGTGTGCAAGGTCACAGGGAGGGTTAATGGCGGCAATAACGCGAATTGATGCCATCTTCAACGGCCAGAAACGACGAGGAGGGGTTGGGGGCGTGGTCACCGCGGGTGAGAACGAAGCTGACGGGGCAGTGGGACCTGGCGGCAGCGAGAGAGAGAGGGGAGTGGTGGGGTCCAACCGTCAGTGAGTTCGCGGGTGCGTTAGTGAGTGTGAAACTTTTTCCGCGGGGAGGAGGGAGTGGGCTGGTTGCTGGGCCTGATAGGCTAGTTGGGCTGGGTTGGTTTCTTTCCCCTTTTTTTTGTTCTGTTTCATTTCTCTTTTTCCAATTTCATTTTCTGTTTTGAATTTGTTTAAACATTTCAAACAACCATTTGAATTCAAAACCTTCCAAACTTTTCAGTAAGTTTTTTAATATGTTTTAAACATGTATTTAAAGTTCTTTTTTTGGGAATAATTCCTTTATTTATTTATGGTTTATATTTTATTTAAAAAGGGCACTTTCCTTTATTAAATAAGATTTAATTAAATTCTCAAACCATTATTTGAAATCAAAATTTCACCAAACCCTTTGAGTAGGTTTTAATTATTTAATAGGGTGTCAATTAATTCACTTTGAAATATTTTTAATATGATTTATCAATCATTTAAATTAAGCATTTGTCTTAATTCAAATAAAATCCAATATGGTTTTAAATCCATATAAAGTTTTATCCAAATGATTCTTTTATTCCATTTAAGTTAATTAAATACTTTTATTCCACTTGGGCAAATTCAAATTATTATTTTCCCATGATTTAATTAATCATTCTTATTAGGGATTTTGTCTTTATTTAATAGAATGGAATTTGGTTAATGCCATATAATTTTATTGGAATAATCATTATCCTATTATTTTATTTGGATTATCTTTATTTTCATTTGCTTATGGATTTGGCCAAGATTTAATTTGGCTTTTAAATATTCCTTATTTATTTATTCATTTCCTTGTCTTATAAAATCCATATCTTTTTATTTATAGATCCAAATTTGGTGATTCCAATTTGTATATTTTTATTTAATATTTGTTTATCATTTTAAATCTCTTTAGGATTATTTTTCTCACAATTTGGTATAGATTTTAGATAGGATCTTTATTAGCTTTGGAATTTATTTCCTTTCATCTTATTGAATTCATAAGTTTTTATCTATGGTTCCAAATTAAGTGAAACCAATTTCTATGGTTTTATAATATTTTTATTTATCAACCTTGATAATTTTAAAATGATTGTTGCTGAATTTTATATGGATCAAATCCTTAATCTTAGAGTAATCTTGGAATTATTTTCTTCCATTAGGGTTTTAGGGTTTTGGTTTATTTTCCAAGTGTTTAAATTTCAAGATGCAGTTATGAAGAATGCATTTCACTTGATTTGAAGTTTGTTGGTTTCCATTTTCATTCAAAGTTTGTTCAAGATGGGTTTTGATGTTTCCATTTAGAAACAAAAAGTTTCTTTTCACCCTAAATTTCAACAATTATTTATTTTGTTTATTTATTTCTCACATTACAAAATTTGGAAAATTTTGGTATGTGACAGGCTACCACCCTTAAAAGAAATCTCGTCCCGAGATTTGGGGAGTCTAAAGGTTACAAGTTGGCTTCAAAGAAACTAGGGTACTACCACCCTTAAAAAGGTTTTCCACTAGATTACATCTTGGCTTACTTGGGATCTTGATGAAACTTCTCTAGGCAAACATCTGCATAGTGTCCTTTGTTTCCACACTTGAAACATGTGACAAGGCTGAGATCCCTCATAGGCTTGCTTGTCTTGTACTTCATCTTTTCTGGACAATTGCTTGCATAATGTCCTTGGTCACCACAATTGTAACATGTGACAAGGTTGAGTTCTTCACGTATCTTCTATGGACAGTTGATACATAATGGCCTAGCACTTTGCAGTTGTTGCACCACACTTGGTCGATTTCCTTATTCTTCTTTTTCTTGGGTTTCTCCAAAGCTATGAGTTCTTCTAGTTCATGCTCTTCGCATCTCACCTCAAAGGTGGGAAAGTCTCCTTGGTTCCTTAATCGTTTCTTTGGATAATACATACGTTTCTTCTTTTGTCCATCAAGGTGATTCTTAGTGTATGGAGGTGCAAGCTGAGATTTTCCTTTATCTTCATCCTTCTTGGTAGAAGTTGTTTCCTCATGGGGGTTTAGAAACTTTTGATGCACTCCACCTTGTTTACTTTGTTGAACTATAGAATAGATGGGGCATTGGATAGGGACATGATTATTTCCTTCACATAGGAAACAAGTAGCTTGTGATGTGGGGCATTATTTAGTTGGATGATTCTCTTCACAATTTGGGCATTGGTCTTCATGCTCTTTGGAAGTGTGATCCATGTCTCCACAAATATTGCAAGCTTGAGTTCCTTCTATAATATCATCCTTGACATCATTGTTGTCACAAACTCCTTGTGAAAGGTTGTCTCCCATGTTGATCATTTGATTTGTCACCCTTTGCATCAACTGGGTTTGGGTTTCCAAAAACCTTTGCATGGTTGGGTCTAACTCATTGCTGTTGGCTAAAAACTGAGTTGTCACTTGGTTCACTGGGTTTGGGTTACTATGAGTTCTCTCATGTGCATTTCTTCGTTGTTGCTGTCACCATTTTTTATGTTGGAGTTTCTTGGGGAAGTCATCTGTTTGGGTTGGATTGGGATTAGAATAGGCAAAAGATTTCAAAGGAAGAAGTATATCACACACAACAATTCACACAAGCAATGTGCAAGCAATCACAATCAAGCATTCCACTCAAACAACAAGTTTCAAGCACATTTTTAGGCAACAAAATATTTTTGCTACACCACATAAGTTGGTGTGTTTGATTTAAACTAAACACTAATATGGTGGTCCAACTATATGGTTTTCTTGAGGTCATTCCATTCTTCTTAGTTGTTCCTTCTTGAACAAGATCATTGTATCCTTGGAATAATTCTTGTGTCTTGGTCACCAAACTTCAAAGGTGATGATGGTTTCTTCTAAGTTGTGTTTCCTTATTCTTCAATTCTTGAGTAATATTCCTTGTCTCACTTGTAGTCCATATTGATGTCTAAGTTGAAGTCCTTGATGAAATTAAGGTTGAAGTCATTGGTGATGGTGAAGTTGAAGTCATTTGAGTTGGTGAAGTCCTTTGCTCATGTTGGAGTCTTGTCCAACAAGTTGAAATATAAGAGATGAAGAATCAAAACAAAAAAGGCTGAGGAAAGAGTTTACAAGATTGTTTGTAAATAAGTTTTGGAACAAATACAACTCCTATTTTTCTAAGGGGTTTTGTCCAATCCTAGGGTTACAATCCTACAGGCAACACAGTGCTCTGATACCATCTGTAGAGGTCCCAACCTTTAATAAGGTAGAGATCCCTGTGTTTACAATGCTAGTCCCTGGATCAATAGCTAGCATCCACAGTTAAGATGTAATATCAAGAAACAAAGGTCATAATACAACTTTATAACTAGGAATAAAATAATTCATTACATCTTACATAGCTCATTTGGCTATCTCATTACAATGCAACAGAAATAACTATAGCATGGAGTCCTTCATCTTCAAAGTGCCACAGGCAATCATGTTGGTTGTAGACTTGCAATCCTAATCAACACACTTAACTTAACATCAAACAAACCCGCAACATAATAAGTTACAGCCTCAAGGGTCAATACATTTGAATTGTATAGGCAAGTGATACTATGGTAGAATAGTGGTATCTATCATTTATATGCATTTGGCTAAGTGGAGCTTAGGCTTGCTTTGCTCAAAATAGATTTTCCTTATCATTTGAAAACACTAAGTTTTGTTTGGCAAAAATCACCCAAGGCATAACCCTTGTTTAACCACAAGCTTTTAACTTAGAAATTGGGATGAGGAGATTCTTGATAGCTTCCATGTCTTGATGCTCAAATTGTCCATTGCCAGGGACATGGCTAAGTACTTTGATTTTACTCCCTCTAGAGGTGGTGCACTTTCCCCACAAGACTCGACATGCATCGAGACAACTTCTTTCAGAAGCCTTCCCTTAGACCAAAATGGACGCGTTCCAACCTATCATCCCCTACCACCAACTGTCCATTTGGCTAAGTTATTGCAACCTATATGATCCAAGCAGATCCCATAATGCCAAGTGGCTGCACTTGAAGCTTCTCAACATTTCACATCTCAAATCTCTTTGTTCCTGGGTGGCATTACACAAGTGTGATACACAAGGTTCACCAGTCCCCTGGCCTTGTGTAACCACTCAACATAAATCCATACTTTCCATTCCACCCAGGTGATTCATTCACATAGTTGTTTTATTAAACAAAAACACAAACCATAGACTTAGAAATATCTCATAGCATGAATATAATCCACCCTTGTTTTCTACTAGCTAAGCTAAGCATGATAGTAGTAGGAATCTTAACTTAGGAAAAATTCTACTAAGGTTTCATCTACTAGGATTTCCCATGGCATAGTTAACACTTAGAAATTCCATGCAAGTCCTACTTAGAAATATCACTAATGCATAGTGAAAATAATGGGACAAAAGTATGAAGCACAACTTGCCTTTTTTGTAGAGAATATAAGTTCACTCCTTGATCTTGCAATAGTCACACTCTTAAAATTCCACTACAATTCAATCAAGCAAGCAATATTCAATCTACCATTCAAGCAATCATCACATAAAATAATAAAAACAAGGCAATGCATGCAAGCATGTCAAATATTGTTTTATTTCGAAAAGTGATTTCTAATAGGTTATAAACATTTTAAACCACATATTGATCATTTATAAAAGTGGCAAAACTATTGGATATCAAGTTAGTGAAAATGGCCATTTTAAATCATTTTGTTCTGCTAGAAATGATTTAAATCAAAGGAAGATTTTCTAGTGTTTGCCAAATATATTTTTAAACACCAATGTTAGTGTTTTAGGGTCAAGTGTTTAGTATTAAACCATTGGCCAAAGGTTTCATCTAAAAACATTTTTAAAATTAAATACTATTTTATTTTGTTGGAAATGTCTATAAATAAAGTAATAATTTTATAGAGTTCACCAAATATATTTTTAAATCATAAAACTTGGTATTTAGGGTCAGAGAGTTTAAATCAAATCATTTTCGAAAGGTTTTACTCAAAAATCATTTTTAAACCATAATCAATATTTTTATTTGGTTAGAGATGCTTTTATTCAAAGATTTATTCATTAGCCTCACAAAATACACTTTTAAAACCATAAGTTGGTTTCTATGGTCAGTAGGTTCAAATCAAACAATTTACAAAAGATTTGATCCTAAAAACATTTCTAGAATAATTTTTATATTCAAAATATGCCTACACATGTTTCTGCAAAAACAACTAATTTTTCTGAAGCAAATCATTAAACCAAGGGCATGGTTGGAAAGTACTTGTTTTGCTGATTCCATTGATATAAAATTTGCAAATTTTGGACGTGTAGGTTTGAAGTTATGAATTTTGCAAGTTTGAATATCTAATAGATACATTTCTGTATATTTAAACCAGACAGTGGCCACGTGGCGTGATTTAACTGGCCGATACCATTTCATTCGGATCAACCAACACAGGTCGTTAGATCTATTTAACATTACACGGCATAGATCACTCCATACCGTTTCGTTAAGTTGTTATGTCCTAGCCAATGGATCAAGATCCAACGCTCCTGGTCGATTTGACCACAGATGGGCGGCGCTGGGTCAACGGCGAGCGGCGGCACGCTCGGGCTATGGTGGTACAGCTAAAGTAGGAAGCGAGGAAGAGAACAGAGAGGCTCACCGAGATCATCGTGGAGTGCTGGTTCTCGAGGTGGTTGTTGCAGGGACAGGGGCGCACGGTGTTGACGACAATTGCTCGTCGGAGTTATCCACTGGCTCGGGCTCGCACAGTTGTCGACGGGGACAAGGCTACAAGGAAAGGGAGAGAGAAGTAGAGGGTCGGTTAGATGTGCGAGAGAGAGAAGAGCGTAGGAGTATCATCCAGAGATGAAGGGGAGGACGTGGCTTACAGGGAGGCGTCGCCGGAGTCGAAGCAGAGGCAGTGGAGAGCTGGCGTTGAGGTTGCCGATGCTAGGGGGCTCGCGCGGCTGAGCTCGGGTCACTGGGAGATGCAGGACATGCGGGGGAACACACTCGTGTGCTCAGGGGCAGTGGGGCGATGAGGGCTGGCCGAAATCAGAGTGGGAGCTCGTCGGAGCAGAGGGTGGTCTCGGGCGAAATCAGCGCAGCCTGGTGGCAGAGGGGAGATGGTGTCTGGGGGAAAAGATAGAGGGGGAACAGACCCTTAAGTGTGCAAGGTCATGGGGAGGGTTAATGCGGCAGTAACGCGAATTGATGCTGTCTTCAACGGCCAGAAACTGCGAGGAGGGGTTGGGGGCGTGGTCACCGCGGGTGAGAACGAAGCTGACGGGGCAGTGGGACCTGGCGGCAGCGAGAGAGAGAGGGGAGTGGTGGGGTCCAACCATTAGTGAGTTCGCGGGTGCGTTAGTGAGTGTGAAACGTTTTTCGCGGGGAGGAGGGAGTGGGCTGGTTGTTGGGCCTCATAGGCTAGTTGGGCTGGGTTGGTTTCTTTCCCCTTTTTTGTTTTGTTTCATTTTTCTTTTTCCAATTTAATTTTCTGTTTTGAATTTGTTTAAACATTTGAAACAACCATTTGAATTCAAAACCTTCCAAATTTTTCAGTAATTTTTTAATATGTTTTAAACATGTATTTAAAGTTCTTTTTTAGGGAATAATTCCTTTATTTATTTATGGTTTATATTTTATTTAAAAAGGGCACTTTCCTTTATTAAATAAGATTTAATTAAATTCCCAAACCCTTATTTGAAATCAAAATTTCACCAAACCCTTTCAGTAGGTTTTAATTATTTAATAGGGTGTCAAATAATTCACTTTGAAATATTTTTAATATGATTTATCAATCATTTAAATTAAGCATTTGTCTTAATTCAAAGAAAATCCAATATGGTTTTAAATCCATATAAAATTTTATCCAAATGATTCTTTTATTCCATTTAAGTTAATTAAATACTATTATTCCACTTGGGCAAATTCCAATTATTATTTTCCCATGATTTAATTAATCATTCTTATTAGGGATTTTGTCTTTATTTAATAGAATGGAATTTGGTTAATGCCATATAGTTTTATTGGAATAATCTTTATCCTATTATTTTATTTGTATTATCTTTATTTTCATTTTCTTATGCATTTGTCCAAGATTTAATTTGGCTTTTAAATATTCCTTATTTATTTATTCCTTTCCTTGTCTTATAAAATCCATATCTTTTTATTTATAGATCCAAATTTGGTGATTCCAATTTGTATATTTTTATGTAATATTTGTTTATCATTTTAAATCTCTTTAGGATTATTTTTCTCACAATTTGGTATAGATTTTAGATAGGAGCTTTATTAGCTTTGGAATTTATTTCCTTTCATCTTATTGAATTCATAAGTTTTTATCTATGGTTCCAAATTAAGTGAAACCAATTTCTATGGTTTTATAATATTTTTATTTATCAACCTTGATAATTTTAAAATGATTGTTGCTGAATTTTATATGGATCAAATCCTTAATCTTAGAGTAATCTTGGAATTATTTTCTTCCATTAGGGTTTTAGGGTTTTGGTTTATTTTCCAAGTGTTTATAATTTCAAGATGCAGTTATGAAGAATGCATTTTACTTGATTTGAAGTATGTTGGTTTCCCTTTTCATTCAAAGTTTGTTCAAGATGGGTTTTGATGTTTCCATTTAGAAACAAAAAGTTTCTTTTCACCCTAAATTTCAACAATTATTTATTTTGTTTGTTTATTTTTCACATTACAAAATTTGGAAAAATTTGGTATGTGACAGGATACCACCCTTAAAAGAAATCTCGTCCCGAGATTTGGGGAGGCTAAAGGTTACAAGTTGGCTTCAAAGAAACTAGGGTACTACCACCCTTAAAAAGGTTTTCCACTAGATTACATCTTGGCTTACTTGGGATCTTGATGAAACTTCTCTAGGCAAACATCTGCATAGTGTCCTTTGTTTACACACTTGAAACATGTGACAAGGCTGAGATCCCTCATAGGCTTGCTTGTCTTGTACTTCATCTTTTTTGGACAATTGCTTGCATAATGTCCTTGGTCACCACAATTGTAACATGTGACAAGGTTGAGTTCTTCACGTATCTTCTATGGATAGTTGATACATAATGGCCTAGCTCTTTGCAGTTGTTGCACCACACTTGGCCGATTTCCTTATTCTTCTTTTTCTTGGGTTTCTCCAAAGCTATGAGTTCTTCTAGTTCATGCTCTTCGCATCTCACCTCAAAGGTGGGAAAGTCTCCTTGGTTCCTTAATCGCTTCTTTGGATAATACATACGTTTCTTCTTTTGTCCATCAAGGTGATTCTTAGTGTATGGAGGTGCAAGCTGAGATTTTCCTTTATCTTCATCCTTCTTGGTAGAAGTTGTTTCCTCATGGGGGTTTAGAAACTTTTGATGCACTCCACCTTGTTTACTTTGTTGAACTATAGAATAGATGGGGCATTGGATAGGGACATGATTATTTCCTTCACATAGGAAACAAGTAGCTTGTGATGTGGGGCATTGTTTAGTTGGATGTTTCTCTTCACAATTTGGGCATTGGTCTTCATGCTCTTTGGAAGTGTGAACCATGTCTCCACAAATATTGCAAGCTTGAGTTCCTTCTATAATATCATCCTTGACATCATTGTTGTCACAAACTCCTTGGGAAAGGTTGTCTCCCATGTTGATCATTTGATTTGTCACCCTTTGCATCAATTGGGTTTGGGTTTCCAAAAACCTTTGCATGGTTGGGTCTAACTCATTGCTGTTGGCTAAAAACTGAGTTGTCACTTGGTTCACTGGGTTTGGGTTACTATGAGTTCTCTCATGTGCATTTCTTGGTTGTTGCTGTCACCATTTTTTATGTTGGAGTTTCTTGGGGAAGTCATCTGTTTGGGTTGGATTGGGATTAGAATAGGCAAAAGATTTCAAAGGAAGAAGTATATCACACACAACAATTCACACAAGCAATGTGCAAGCAATCACAATCAAGCATTCCACTCAAACAACAAGTTTCAGGCACATTTTTAGGCAACAAAATATTTTTGCTACACCACATAAGTTGGTGTGTTTGATTTAAACTAAACACTAATATGGTGGTCCAACTATATGGTTTTCTTGAGGTCATTCCATTCTTCTTAGTTGTTCCTTCTTGAACAAGATCATTGTATCCTTGGAATAATTCTTGTGTCTTGGTCACCAAACTTCAAAGGTGATGATGGTTTCTTCTAAGTTGTGTTTCCTTATTCTTCAAGTCTTGAGTAATATTCCTTGTCTCACTTGTAGTCCTTAGTGATGTCTAAGTTGAAGTCCTTGATTAAATTAAGGTTGAAGTCATTGGTGATGGTGAAGTTGAAGTCATTTGAGTTGGTGAAGTCCTTTGCTCATGTTGGAGTCTTGTCCAACAAGTTGAAATACAAGAGATGTAGAATCAAAACAAAAAAGGCTGAGGAAAGAGTTTACAAGATTGTTTGTAAATAAGTTTTGGAACAAATACAACTCCTATTTTTCTAAGGGGTTTTGTCCAATCCTAGGGTTACAATCCTACAGGAAACACAGTGCTCTGATACCATCTGTAGAGGTCCCAACCTTTAATAAGGTAGAGATCCCTGTGTTTACAATGCTAGTCCCTGGATCAATAGCTAGCATCCACAGTTAAGATGTAATATCAAGAAACAAAGGTCATAATACAACTTTATAACCAGGAATAAAATAATTCATTACATCTTACATAGCTCATTTGGCTATCTCATTACAATGCAACAGAAATAACTATAGCATGGAGTCCTTCATCTTCAAAGTGCCACAGGCAATCATGTTGGTTGTAGACTTGCAATCCTAATCAACACACTTCACTAACATCAAACAAACGTGCAACATAATAATTTATAGCCACAAGGGTCAATACATTTGAATTGTATAGGCAAGTGATACTATGGTAGAATAGTGGTATCTATCATTTATATGCATTTGGCTAAGTGGAGCTTAGGCTTGCTTTGCTCAAAATAGATTTTCCTTATCATTTGAAAACACTAAGTTTTGTTTGGCAAAAATCACCCAAGGCATCTCCCAATATAAATTGGTGATCCTTTAACCCTTGTTTAACCACAAGCTTTTAACTTAGAAATTGGGATGAGGAGATTCTTGATAGCTTCCATGTCTTGATGCTCAAATTGTCCATTGCCAGGGACATGGCTAAGTACTTTGATTTTACTCCCTCTAGAGGTGGTGCACTTTCCCCACAAGACTCGACATGCATCGAGACAACTTCTTTCAGAAGCCTTCCCTTAGACCAAAATGGACGTGTTCCAACCTATCATCCCCTACCACCAATTGTCCATTTGGCTAAGTTATTGCAACCTATATGATCCAAGAAGAGCCCATAATGCCAAGTGGCTGCACTTGAAGCTTCTCAACATTTCACATCTCAAATCTCTTTGTTCCTGGGTGGCAATACACAAGTGTGATACACAAGGTTCACCAGTCCCCTGGCCTTGTGTAACCACTCAACATAAATCCATACTTTCCATTCCACCCAGGTGATTCATTCACATAGTTGTTTTATTAAACAAAAACACAAACCATAGACTTAGAAATATCTCATAGCATGAATATAATCCACCCTTGTTTTCTACTAGCTAAGCTAAGCATGATAGTAGTAGGAATCTTAACTTAGGAAAAATTCTACTAAGGTTTCATCTACTAGGATTTCCCATGGCATAGTTAACACTTAGAAAATTCCATGCAAGTCCTACTTAGAAATATCACTAATGCATAGTGAAAATAATGGGACAAAAGTATGAAGCACCACTTTCCTTTTTGGTAGAGAATATAAGTTCACTCCTTGATCTTGCAATAGTCACACTCTTCAAACTCCACTACATTCAATCAAGCAAACAATATTCAATCTACCATTCAAGCAATCATCACATAAAATAATAAAAACAAGGCAATGCATGCAAGCATGTCAAATATTGTTTTATTTGGAAAAGTGGTTTCTAATAGGTTATAAACATTTTAAACCACATATTGATCATTTATAAAAGTGGCAAAACTATTGGATATCAAGTTAGTGAAAATGGCCATTTTAAATCATTTTGTTTTGCTAGAAATGATTTAAATCAAAGGAAGATTTTCTAGTGTTTGCCAAATATATTTTTAAACACCAATGTTAGTGTTTTAGGGTCAAGTGTTTAGTATTAAACCATTGGCCAAACGTTTCATCTAAAAACCATTTTTAAATTAAACAATATTTTATTTTGTTGAAAATGTCTATAAACAAAGTAATAATTTTATAGAGTTCACCAAATATATTTTTAAATCATAAAACTTGGTATTTAGGGTCAGAGAGTTTAAATCAAATCATTTTCCACAGGTTTTACTCAAAAATCATTTTTAAACCATAATCAATATTTTTATTTGGCTAGAAATGCTTTTATTCAAAGATTTATTCCTTAGCCTCACAAAACACACTTTTAAAACCATAAGTTGGTTTATATGGTAAGTAGGTTCAAATCAAACCATTTATAAAAGATTTTATCCTAAAAACATTTCTAGAATAATTTTTATATTCAAAATATGCCTACACATGTTTCTGCAAAAACAACTAATTTTGCCGAAGAAAAACTTTAAACCAAGGGCATGGTTGGAAAGTAATTGTTTTGCTGATTCCATTGATATAAAATTTCCAAAATTTGGACGTATAGATTTAAAGTTATGAATTTTGCAAGTTTGAATATCTAATAGATACATTTCTATCTATTTAAACCAAACAGTGGCCACGTGGCGTGATTTAACTGGCAGATACCATTTCGGATCAACCAATACAGGCCGTTAGATCTATTTAACATTACATGGCACAAATCACTCCATACCGTTTTGTTAAGTTGTTCTGTCCTAGCCAATGGGTCAAGATCCAACTCTCCTGATCGATTTGACCACTGATGGGCGGCGCTGGGTCAACAGCGAGCGGCGGCGTGCTCGGGCGGCGGTGGTACGGCTAAAGAAGGAAGCGAGGAAGAGAACGAAGAGGCTCACCGAGATCGTCGTGGAGTGCTGGTTCTCGAGGTGGTTGTTGCAGGGACAGGGGCGCACGGTGTTGACGAAAATTGCTCATCGGAGTTATCCACTGGGTCGGGCTCGCACGGTTGTCGACGGGGACGAGTCTACAAGGCACGGAAGAGAGAAGTAGAGGGTCTGTTAGACATGCGAGAGAGAGAAGAGCGTAGGAGTATCATACAGAGATGAAGGGGAGGACGTGGCTTACAGGGAGGCGTCGTCGGAGTCGAAGCAGACGGCGGTGGCGAGCTGGCGTTGAGGTTGCCGACACTAGGGGGATCATGCGGCTGAGCTCGGGGTACTGGAAGATGCAGGAGATGCGGGGGAACACACTCGTGTGCTCAGGGGCAGTGGGGCGATGAGGGCTGGCCGGAATCAGAGTGGGAGCTTGTCGGAGTAGAGGGTGGTCTCGGGCAAAATCAGCGCAGCCTGGTGGCAGAGGAGAGATGGTGTCTGGTAGAAAATATAGAGGGGGAACGGGCGCTTAAGTGTGAAAGCTCATGGGGAGGGTTAATGGCGGCAGTAACGTGAATTGATGTCGTCTTCAACGGCTAGAAACGGCGAGGAGGGGTTGGGGGCGTGGTCACCGCGGGTGAGAACGAAGCTGACAGGGCAGTGGGACCTGGCGACAGCGAGAGAGAGAGAGGGGAGTGGTGGGGTCCAACCGTCAGTGAGTTCGCAGGTGCGTTAGTGAGTGTGAAACGTTTTCCGCGGGGAGGAGGGAGTGGGCTGGTTGCTGGGCCTGATAGGCTAGTTGGGCTGGGCTGGTTTCTTTCCCCTTTTTTTTGTTCTGTTTCATTTTTCTTTTTCCAATTTCTTTTTCTATTTTGAATTTGTTTAAACATTTCAAACAACCATTTGAATTCAAAACCTTCCAAACTTTTCAGTAAGTTTTTTAATATGTTTTAAACATGTATTTAAAGTTCTTTTTTTGGGAATAATTCCTTTATTTATTTATGGTTTATATTTTATTTAAAACAGGCACTTTCCTTTATTAAATAAGATTTAATTAAATTCTCAAACCCTTATTTGAAATCAAAATTTCACCAAACCTTTTCAGTAGGTTTTAATTATTTAATAGGGTGTCAAATAATTCACTTTGAAATATTTTTAATATGATTTATCAATCATTTAAATTAAGCATTTGTCTTAATTCAAATAAAATCCAATATGGTTTTAAATCCATATAAAATTTTATCCAAATGATTCTTTTATTCCATTTAAGTTAATTAAATACTTTTATTCCACTTGGGCAAATTCCAATTATTATTTTCCCATGATTTAATTAATCATTCTTATTAGGGATTTTGTCTTTATTTAATAGAATGGAATTTGGTTAATGCCATATAATTTTATTGGAATAATCTTTATCCTATTATTTTATTTGGATTATCTTTATTTTCATTTTCTTATGCATTTGGCTAAGATTTAATTTGGATTTTAAATATTCCTTATTTATTTATTCCTTTCCTTGTCTTATAAAATCCATATCTTTTTATTTATAGATCCAAATTTGGTGATTCCAATTTGTATATTTTTATTTAATATTTGTTTATCATTTTAAATCTCTTTAGGATTATTTTTATCACAATTTGGTATAGATTTTAGATAGGAGCTTTATTAGCTTTGGAATTTATTTCCTTTCATCTTATTGAATTCATAAGTTTTTATCTATGGTTCCAAATTAAGTGAAACCAATTTCTTTGGTTTTATAATATTTTTATTTATCAACCTTGATCATTTTAAAATGATTGTTGCTGAATTTTATATGGATCAAATCCTTAATCTTAGAGTAATCTTGGAATTATTTTCTTGCATTAGGGTTTTAGGGTTTTGGTTTATTTTCCAAGTGCTTAAATTTCAAGATGCATTTATGAAGAATGCATTTCACTTGATTTTTGGTTTACCTTTTCATTAAAAGTTTGTTCAAGATGGGTTTTGATGTTTCCATTTAGAAACAAAAAGTTTCTTTTCACCCTAAATTTCAACAATTATTTATTTTGTTTATTTATGTTTCACATTACAAAATTTGGAAAATTTTGGGATGTGACAGCAGCTTTCCAGAATAGAAAAATAAGTGTATTATCCATATTGAAATAAAATAACAAACAGAAATAAAAACAATAATCACAGTAGAAATTTCCTTTACCAGTTCCACTCTTCAATAGCGCTTCACTCCCTAGCAACAACACCAGAAAATAGTCTTGATGACCCACAAGTATATGGGGTGTATCGTAGTACTTTTGATAAATAAGAGTGTCGAACCCAACGAGGAGTAGAAGGTGTTGACAAGCGGTTTGGATCAAGGATTCACTGTAAATACTAAGCAAACGGATTTTTAGGTTTTTTTTGATAATGTAGATAAATAAAGTGCGAGTAAATAAAAGACAATAATAATCATTGCAGCAAGTGGACCAATCCTTTCTTCAGCAAAGGACAAGCCGATTGTATTACTTAAGATGACCAAACGTTCTCGAGGATACATGGGAATATTGTCAAGTGCTTTCGCTTCATATAGTTGATTAATCTTCTTTGGTTGGACAAGTGTTGTGTGGGTGAACCTATGCTAATGTATTGACCTTACTTGGACTAATACATACTTGTGATTATACCCCTTGCAAGCATCCGCAACTACAAGAAATTAATTAAGATAAAAACCTAACCACAACATTAAACATTGAGATCCTACACTCCCTTATGCAATGGTTTCCTAATGGGGGTTTAGGTTTTTTTCACTCCGGCAACCCTACAATTAGTAGCCAAATACACAATGCATTCCCCTAGGCCCATAAAGGTGAAGTATCATGTAGTCGACATTCACATGACACCACTACAAATATAGCACCACAACTTAAATATCAAACCATCAAATATTTCTCAATATAATTCCACTACTAACAACATGACTTCTCCCATGTCCTCAAGAACTAAACGAACTACTCATGAGACATCATATGGATCAAGATCAGAGATGAAATAATGATAAGTAACAATCTGAACATGAACAATAATCCAATGGTTCCACTCAATAGCATCAACTATAACAAGTAATTAAAATCGGGAAAGTTTCCCCTAAGAACTATGCAATATTCAACCCAATTATTACAGCGGTGTAGCATGGTGATGATGGTACTAGTGGTGATGATGATGAGGATGATGATCCCGATGAAGTCTAGCTTGATGACGGTATCGATGGCGACGATCTCCCCTCTCGGGGAAGGAATTTCCCCGGTAGATTTCTGTCAGCTGGAGAGCTCTTTCTCTCTCTGTAGTTTCCGCCCCGTAGAGGTGGTGGAATCTTTCTGTGATTGCTCCCCGAGTCTTAGGTTTTCGGGAAGATTATATATGCCAGAGGTGGGCCAGAGTGGCCACACCACCTGGTGGCGTGGCCCAAGGGAACCCGTGCCAGGGGTGGTGTGGGTCCCCTATGGCCCATCTCCACTTCTCCTTCTGGATGTCTTTGTCTTCTAGAAAAATAGTAATTTCCATATATTTTCTAGGATTTTCTGATCTTCGCAAATATTGCATCTGGACAGCGCTTTTTCCATCAAAATCCTGACTCCGGTAGTTCATCCTCCAAAAGTCATCAATCATGCAAAATAGATGAAATAACATAAGTATCATCTCTTAATATGAAATATATTAACGAATAAAAATAAATTATGATATAAAATAGTGATGCAAAATGGACATATCAGAGGAGGGCGTGGTCAGAGGATGGTGGTGGAGGCTGCGTCCGGAGGTGGTTGGAGGAGGGCGCCGTCGAAGAATGGTGGAGGAGGTTGCAACCGGAGGTGGTCAGAGGAGGGTGTCATCAGAGGTGGGTGCAGCCGGGGAGAGGAGAATTAGAAGTGAGGATGAGGAGAAGGTAGGTAGGAGAAGTGGAGGAGAAGGGGAGAAGGAGAAATGGGGGAGATGGAGAAGGAGGAGAAGGGAGGAGTGGAGAAGGAGAAGTGGAGGAGAGGAGAAGGGGAAGATAAGGGGTGGGTAGGGAAGATAAGGAGGGGTAGGTGGCCGCGTGGGGATTCAAATTTGAATCTCGCCCATACTTACTCGTGGCGCACTACGTGGTGGTGCGCCACAGGTAAGCGGCCTCATTTTTGTGTGTAGGATATTTTTTCTTTTTATCGTAACTTTTTATCCTTTTGAATTTTGAGAATCTAAAAAATCGCTAAACGACTTAAGATAGTTGCAAGCAGATGCAAAATTTCGTGCTCGTCATTTTGATATATTATATTTTTTTCGACATCATATGCAAAAGTTATGGCCGTTTTACTGTGGCATGACCTTTTTTGCAGAACAAGTCGAAATTAATGTTTATTAATTTTCCTACAAACTAGACCATATTACCTACCTACATTTGAAAGGATTTTAGTTTTTGAAGTGTTCTTCATTTTCTTTTTTATTTTACAAAACTTAAAAGGTGATCTCTAGGGGGTGGAGTTGGTGTAGGCCACTTACCCGTAGGGAACCACATAGTGGTACGCCACTCGTAGGAAACATACCCGTGGGACAGTTCGAAGCCACGCGCCATGATTATATACCAGTGGGATACTACCTACCATGTGCGCAATGGCTATGTGGATTACCTATAGCTGTTTTTGTAGGGGTTCGTAGCATGGAAAACAAAAAAGTTCTACCGCATGAACACACAAAAGCCAAGATCTATCTACTATATTGTAGCAACGAGTCGATAGAGTATGCACCCTCGAATATTCCAAAGCGGTTAACGAGAGCATATTCTTGTGGGTGATGTAGTCGTTCACTTTCCGATCTCAAGATCGCGTAGATGATCCTTCCGGTGCCACGTTTCGGCAATGTTCCCGCGGTCGTTCACACGTTCGGTACTCGATGAAGACCTTCCTCTCCCTTGTTACAGCAGGCAGCGGAGGTAGTAGCTCTCTCCTCGTGATTCCGGCAGCATGACGACATGGTGTCGAAGATTAGAGGGGAGATCCCGCAGGGCTTCGCCTTAAGCCAGAGCGGTAAGATGGAGTAGAGGGTTTCCCTGGCGTCTAGGATTTAGATGCCGGAGAGGGGGAGGTGGGCCGGCAACGGCTATAGCAACGACGGCGGCGGAGTGGCAGTGGCTTGTGGGGTTGGGGCCGTTGTGGTGTAAATCTTTGGGGCAGCCCCTCCCCTCTATTTATGAGAGGGAGGGGCAGCTAGGGGAGGGGAGGACATATCCTCCCCCAACTCCCTCTCCTTGGCGCGCGCGGTGGAGGGAGATAAGGTTTCCTCTCCTCCCTCCACCAGGAACCATTGTCCCAGTTTGACTATTCAAACTTGCCTTTTGACTTTCAATTTTGGAGCTTAATTTATTTCTTTTAAACGCACATCCAAGTGACCTAGGACATGATGCAATCATTCCACTTAGTCATAAAACATTCATGTGCCCTTCCCCTTCCGGTTCGGTGAACCTTCTAGACCTTTCTAGATCATTCCGGTGAAATAACCGAAATCATTCCCGAACTCCGGAATTGGACTTTCCTTATATGAATCTTATTCTCCGGACCATTCTAGATATCCTCATGATATCCCGGATCCCATTTGAGACTCCTAACAACATTCGGTATTCTTACTCACATTCCATATCTACTAAACAAAATCGAATACTTAAGTGTGTCTCCCTACGGTTCATGAATTATGCAGACATGACCGAGACTCTTCTCCGATCAATAACTAATAGAGGAATCTAGAAATTCATATGGCTCCCACATATTTCTATTATTACTTTGCGATCGAATTAACCATTTACATACGATACCAATTTCCCTTTGTCTCGCGATATTTTACTTATCCGAGGTTTGATCGCCGGTATCTCTGCATACCTAGTTCAACCTCGTTATCGATAAGTACTCTTTAATCGTTCATGTCATATGTGATCCCTTGTGAGCCAGTCAAATGCTTACAAGCTAATTGTATGACATTCCACCGAGAGGGGCCAAAATATATCTATCCGTCATATGGATGGACAAATCCCACTCTTGATCCATGTGCCTCAACACATACTTTTCGAACACTCAATGCCACCTTTATACCACCTAGTTACGAAGTGGTGTTTGATGTCATCAAAGCATCCATCTGGTGATGGTGATTAGCATGATCTCATGGTCGGAGATTAGAGGGGACATCTCGCAAGGATTCACCTTAACCCGGAGCGGGTAGGATAGAGTAGAGGGGTTCGCCAGCGTCTAGGATTTAGAGGCCGGAGAGGAGGAGGTGGGCCGGCAGCGGCTTGGCGGCGACGGCTTGTGGGGCTGGGGTCGTTGTGGTGTAGATCTTTGGGGCAGCCCCGTCCCCTCTATTTATGAGAGGGAGGGGTAGCTAGGGGAGGGGAGGCCGTATCCTCCCCCAACTCCCTCTCCTTGGCGTGCGCGGTGGAGGGAGAGGAGGTTTCCTCTCCTCCCTCCACCAGGAACCATTGTCCCAGTTTGACTATTCAAACTTGCCTTTTGGCTTTTAATTTTGGAGCTTAATTTCTTTCTTTTAAACGCACATCCAAGTGACCTAGGACATGATGCAATAATTCCACTTAGTCATGAAACATTCATGTACCCTTCCCCTTCCGGTTCGGTGAACCTTCTAGACCCTTCTAGATCATTCCGGTGAAAACACTGGAAGCATTCCCGACCTCCGGAATTGGACTTTCCTTATATGAATCTTATTCTCCAGACCATTCTAGATCTCCTCGTGATATCACGGATCCCATCTGAGACTACGAACAACATTCGGTCTTCTTACTCACATTCCATATCTACTAAACAACATCGAATCCTTAAGTGTGTCTCCCTACTGTTCATGAATTATGCAGACATGACCGAGACTCTTCTCCGATCAATAACCAATAGAGGAATCTGTAAATTCATATGGCTCCCACATATTTCTATGATTACTTTGCGATCGAATGAACCATTTACATATGATACCAATTTCCCTTTGTCTCGCGATATTTTACTTATCTGAGATTTGATCGTCAGTATCTATGCATACCTAGTTCAACCTTGTTACCGATAAGTCCTCTTTACTTGTTCGTGTGATATGTGATCCCTCGTTAGTTAGTCACATGCTTGCAAGCTAATTGGATGACATTCCACTGAGAGGGTCCAGAGTATATCTATCTGTCATATGGATGGACAAATCCCACTCTTGATCCATGTGCCTCAACACATACTTTCCTAACACTCAATGCCACCTTTATAACCACCAAGTTATGAAGTGGTTTTTGATGTCATCAAAGCATCCATCCGGTGATTGTGATTAGCATGATCTCATGCTCGAAGGATTTAGGTTACTATGTATCTGAAAGCTTATAGCAAACGAACTATTGAAATGACTTGATCTTTATGCTACGCTTATCTATAGGAGTATGTCCATCACACCATTCTCCTAATGATATGATCTTGTTGTTAATAACATATCAATGTTCATGATCAGGAAACCATGATCATCTATCATCCAACAAGCTAGTATTATAAATAGGCTTTACTAGGGACTCTAATAAGTTTAAAAATCACACAAGTATTAATGTTTCCGGCTAATACAATTATAGCATGAATGTAAACATTATCATAAACACAAAGATATAATAATAACTACTTTTATTATTGCCTCTAGGGCATATCTCCAATAGTCTCCCACTTGCACTAGAGTCAACTACTCAAGATTACATGGTAATATACCGAACACCCATGGCGGTTTGGTGCTGGTCATGTTTTGCCCTCGGTAGAGGTTTAGTCAACGGATCCGCCACATTCAGATCTGTGTGTACTTTGCAAATATTTATGTCACCATCTTGGACATGCTCTAGAATAGCATGAAAACGTAGCTTGATATGCTTCAGCTTCTTGTGTGAACTTGGCTCCTGCGCATTGGCCATGGTGCCCATGTTTTCACAATAGATAAACATTGGGTCCAGCGCACTAGGAACCACACTGAGCTCCATAATGAACTCCTTCATCCATATCTCGTCTTGTGAAGCCTTCGAAGCAGCTATGTATTCCGATTCACTTGAAGATCTCGCCACAATGCTTTGCTTTGCACTCCTCCAGCTTACTGTTGCACCATTAAAAGTAAATACGTATCTAGATTGAGATTTAGAATCATCCGGATCGGTGTTCCAACTAGCATCGGTGTAACCATTAACAACGAGTTGTTCATCACCTCCATAAGAAAGAACCATGTCCTTAGTTCTTGTCAAGTACTTAAGGATGTTTTTGACCATTGTCCAATGATCCTCCCCTGGATCACTTTGATATCTGCTAGTCAAACTAACAGCATATGCAATGTCGGGTCTAGTACATAGCATGGCATACATGATATATCCTATGGCTGAGGCATAGGGAGTCTTACTCATCCTTTCTCTATATTTTGTTGTAGACTTTGAGTTTTACTCAAGGTCGTATTGGGCAACATGGGCAAGAACCCTTTCTTGCTATCTTCCATTCCAAACCTTTTTAGAACTTTGTCCAAATATGTACTCTGTGAAATCGATATTAGGCGTCTCGATCTATCTCTATAAATCTTTATGCCTAATATGTAAGTAGCTTCCCAAGATCCTTCATTGAAAAACTATTATTCAAATAATCTTTAACACTATTAAGAAGGTCTACATTATTCCCAATCAACAATATGTCGTCCACATACAGTACTAGGAATGCTACAAAGCTCCCACTCACTTTCTTATAAATAGAAGCTTCTCCATAAGTTTGTATAAAACCAAAACTTTTGATTACCTTATCAAAATGTTGATTCCAACTTCGGGATGCTTTCTTCAATCCATAAATGGACTGTTGAAGTTTGCATACCTTGTTAGCATCTTTAGGATCGACAAAACCTTTGGGTTGTACCATATACAACTCTTCATCAATGTCTCCATTGAGGAACGCCGTTTTGACATCCATCTGCCATATCTCATAACCGTAATATGCAGCGATTGCTAACAAAATCCTCATAGACTTTAGCTTCGCTACCGGTGAGAAAGTATCATCATAGTCAACTCCTTGAATTTGCCAAAACCCTTTAGCGACAAGTAGAGCTTTATAGACAGTTACATTACCATCAACATCTGTTTTCTTCTTGAAAATCCATTTTTTCTCGACAGCCTTCCGGCCATCCGGTAAGTCCACCAAAGCCCATACTTGGTTTTCGTACATGGATCCAATCTCGGATTTCATGGATTCTTGCCATTTATTGGAATCTGGACTCATCATCGCTTCCTCATATGTCGCAAGATTGTCGGTGTTGTCCACCAACATGACACTTATAACGGGATCATACCAATTGGGAGTGGTACAAGTTCTCGTCGACCTGCAAGGTTCCGTAGTAACTTCGACCGAAGTTTCATGATCATCATCATTAGCTTCCTCTCTTATTGGTGTAGGCGCCACGTGATCTTCTTCCAGTGCTGCGCTACTCTCAAATCCGAGAGAAGGTTCGATAACCTCGTCGATTTCTACTTTCCTTCCAGTCACTTCTTTTGAGAGAAACTCCTTCTCTAGAAAGGATCCATTCTAGGCAATGAAGATTTTGCCCTCGGATCTATGATAGAAGGTATACCCAATAGTTTCCTTCGGGTATCCTATGAAGACACATTTTTCCGCTTTGGGTTCAAGCTTGTCGGGCTATAACTTCTTTACATAAGCTTCGCAACCCCAAACTTTAAGGAACGACAATTTAGGTTTCTTTCCAAACCATAATTCATACGGTGTCGTTTCAACGGATTTAGATGGTGCCCTATTTAAAGTGAATGTGGCTGTTTCTAATGCATAACCCCAAAACGAGAAAGGTAAATCTATAAGTGACATCATATAACAAACCATATGTAAGAGAGTTCGATTACGATGTTCAGACACACCATTACGTTGTGGTGTTCCCGGCGGTGTCAATTATGAAAGTATTCCGCATTTCTTCAAATGCTCTCCAAACTTGTAACTTAGATATTCACCTCCACGATCAAATCATAGAAATTTAATCTTCTTGTTACGTTGATTCTCTACTTCACTTTGAAATTCCTTAAACTTCTCGAAAGTTTTGGACTTATGTTTCATGAAATAGATATACCCATATCTACTAAAGTCATCCGTGAAAGTAATAACATAACGATAAACACCGCGCGATGTGATGTCTACGCACGCTTCTATTCTTGTAGACAGTGTTGGGCCTCCAAGTGCAGAGGTTTGTAGAACAGCAGCAAGTTTCCCTTAAGTGGATCACCCAAGGTTTATCGAACTCAGGGAGGAAGAGTTCAAAGGTATCCCTCTCAAGCAACCCTGCAATCAAGATACGAGAAGTCTCTTGTGTCCCCAACACACCCAATACACTTGTTAGGTGTATAGGTGCACTAGTTCGGTGAAGAGATAGTGAAATACAAGTAATATGGATGATTATAAGTGGTAATTGCAATATGAAATAAAAATGGCAGCAAGCAAAAATGTAACGGGACTGATTGTAAATAGTGTTTCAATGCTTAGAAACAAGGCCTAGGGATCATACTTTCACAAGTGCACACTCTCAATAAACATATAATATCTTCTCTTCACTATACTACCCTGAACTACTTTCCAGTTGGACGGTGTAGGACTATAATAGCACACCTCAAAGTTCGCATTCCCCGTCTAGATAACCCCACACTGTCACCTTGAGTGCTAGATGGTTCCAACAAACACCACAATCTCATAGAGACATCCAAATCAAATTATAACTCATGATAAGTATTTCTGTAACCTTTAGCCTAAGTGCCACACGGTGTGCACACTATCAACTTCACACATGTGGGGATAAGCGGAGATTACATTAAAGCACTTGAGTAGCAGAGTAGCATCTACTTATTCAACTAGACTACAAAGCTCATGACCATAATAAGATCAGGCATAGAGACAGACAGAGAGAGAGAGAGAGAGAGAGAGATGAACACATAGCTACGGTAGATCCCTTATCCTCGAGGGAGAACTACTCCCTCCTTATCATGGGAGTCAGCAACAGCGATGGAGATGGCGGTGGAGTCGATGGACATGGCTCCGGGGGCAATTCCCCATCCCGGTAGGGCGCCGGAACAAAGACTTTTATCCCTCGAATCTCATCTTCGGTGGCGGCGGCGCTGGAGAACTTTTTGTGGAATTCTGATCTGGTGTTTAGGGTTTTTGCCTCGAGGGAAATATATAAGTGAAGGGGCAAGGTCGATGGACGCCCGAGGGTCCCACACCATACGGTGGCATTGCCAGGGGCCCGCGTGGCCAGGTGGTGTGGTTGCTTCGCGGCTAATCTTCTTCTCCCCTTCAAACTTCGTGTCGTGTCTAGAAAAATAGGAACTTTGGTTTTTGTTTTGTCCAATTCTAAGAATATTTCTCTACTAGCTTTTCTGAAACCAAAAACAGCAGAAAACAGGAAGTGGCACTGTGGCATCTTGTTAATAGGTTAGTTCTAGAAAATGCATAATAATGCCACAAAGTGTAGACAAAACATAAAGTAAATAGTGCAAAACAAGCATGGAGCATCAAAAACTATAGATACATTTACGACGTATCAAGCATCCCCAAGTGATGACTCCTTGATGGCGCCAGAAAACTTGGTGGCTGATGTGGAGTCTTGTTGGGAACCCGAAGGGTAAGGTGTGAAGAGTACAGCAGCAAGTCTTCCCTCAGTTGAGATCGAGGTTATAGAACCAGTAGGAGGAAGGAAACGTCACACAGGTGTTGCAAGCAACGCGGAGATCTGCACAACACAAACTCAAGACTTTGCCCCAACGAATCAGTGAGGTTGTCAAGTTCACCGACTTGCTGTAACAAAGGATTAAACGTATGGTGTGGAAGGTAATGGTTTGCAGCAAGTAAACAAGTAACAATGGTAGATGTACCAATGGTAAAGATTGGACCGGGTCCATAGTTCACTAGAGGTGCTCTCCTTAGATAAACAACATGGCATGAAGGGTAAACAAATTACAGCCAGGCAATTGACAGGAACTGAGCAAGGCATAACAATGCAATTACTAGCCAGAAAGATCCTATGAGGTTGATTGGGCAATACAACAATATACATAGACCGTAATCCAACTGCATCTATTACTAGAAGTCCACCTTCAGGTTATCATCCGAACCCCCTCCAGTATTAAGTTGTAAGCAACGGACAACTGCTTTAAGCAAAGTGTGTAAGGTAAACAATCCACATGTTCCATGAACAAGGGACCGTTGTTTTCTCCCTAGTAGCAACAACACATCTACAACCGAAGAGATTTATATCACTTCCCTTGGAAACTAGAGGCATGAACCCACTATCGAGCATAATACTCCCTCTTGGAGTCACTAGCAACTACTTGGCCAAGATAACCACTAACAACAGAGAGCATGCAAGATCACAAACAACACAAACATGATAGAATCATAAAGATAAAACCATTAATCAAACCAACATAAAAATCTCAATATCCATCGGATCCCCGCAAACACAACATGCATGATTACAAATAGATTAGATCTTGATCATGAACGGAGCTCACAAGATCTATACATGAAAGCACAAAGGAGGAGATACAACCATCTAGCTACTACATGGACCCATAGTCCAAGGTGGAACTACTCACGAATCATACCGTAGAGAAGGCCTCCGGGATGATCTCCCCTCCGGCAGGGTGCCGGGAAGTGCTTCAGATCCCCTCGATCTAGGGACGATGGTGGCGGCGGCTACAGACGATTTCGTGGATTTCTGATCGGGTACCGAGAGTTCCTGCATCGGGGGCTTCTTATAGGCGAAGGGGCGAGTCCGGGAGGCGACCAGGGTCGCCAAACCCTAGCCAGGCATGGGTCCACCTGACCCCGCGCCTGGGATGGGTCTGGCCCCCCTGGACAGCCCCTCCGGCTCTCCTCTGGACTTCTTGTTCCCCACGGAAAGTTATTGACTTTGGCGTTTGTCCCGTCCAATTCCAAGAATATTTCTTTACTAACTTTTCTGAAACCAAAAACAGCAGAAAACAGGCATCTGGCACTGTTTCAACTTGTTAATAGGTTAGTACCAGAAAATATGTAAAAAGCACCTCAAAGTGTAGACAAGTAAAGCAAAGTAGATACTAAACAAGCATGGAGCATCAAAAATTATAGATACGTTTCCAACGTATCAGCATCCCCAAGCTTAACTCATGCTCGTCCTCGAGTAGGTAAGTGATAAAAGAATAATTTTTGATCTGACATGCGCCCTCACAATAAAGATCCAACCATTTGCAAACATTGAAAGTTGGGATCAAAGAACTCTAAACATGTGCATGAAAGATGGAGTTCTAACAATAGGACAAAGTAACTATGCATGCAACATGGCAAGCTACAAACAAAGATCATGAATAATATGCATTGAAAAACGTTTGTTTGTTTCACATGCAGAAAACATAGCATAGTGGCAATCAGCTTGTCCCTCATAGAGTAGAAATATAATGCATAGGACACCTACAAAGTTCACAAGGGTGACTAGAAACAAATAGCACAAGAACAAGTAATAACACAATATGCATCAATTAATAAGCTTTGGAACATTGCACACAGAATGACAACTATGCTCTCTTAATGGTGCCTAAAGGTAGAAGGTGGAGACTCAAATAATGGTGGAAGAAAGGCCTTTCTGTAAAGGAAGCAGGGATTACAAGTTTAAAAAAGAGCTTCCAAAAATTATGGTACTTATTAGCTTTCAGCCCTCATTGCCCCTATCATAAGCATCTTGAAGTGGTTAAGGTTAAAGTGGCAAAGCTAGAGTATATGATTGACGAAGTATAAGTTGGCAATCTCATGCCCCTTGAATACGAGGGCCACACCTCATGCATACTCAACTTTGGGTCCAGGTAAGTTCTTGTCACTGTAAGTATTTTTATATCATTGAGAACCGCCAACGGGGTACCCCTTGCACATGGTACAGGAGCTTTCCCATAACCAAAATGATAAGGCAAGCAGACAATGAGCATCTCAGCAATTCTTCTTATGTACCATGGGAATATGGTGCTTTTTTCTCTCTTTCCTCTTTTCTCAATGTGTCTCTTTTTTAAGAAAAATGCTTCATAGATGTCACTATAGTGATGCTACAAGTTTCCACCATGATTAGGCATGGCTTAGGCTAGCGGCCCAGGCGTTTCTCTAACACAGGATACAAACTCCATGGACTTACAAGTTCCCTATTTGTTTCACACAAGTGACATCCATAGACAAAAGAACATGATATCAACTGAGTACAACAAGGTACAAGTGCAATGTTGAAAACGTTCCCCGTGATAGCACGGTTCTGCTAATCCCAACTTATAAGTGCAAGCATATACAACAAAGTTGCCTCAATGGTTCAAGTTTATTAGGGGCAAAGCATAAAATGTGCCATCAAGTTTGTGAGGGCTTTAATCACTAAGTTTTCACATAACAAAATTGTTTTTAATTGGAAGATAGATGAAAACAAGAATATACTTTGGAATGGTGTAACTCACCATGCATAGGAGTTTATAGTGGACACTTTGGAATAACTTGGCTTCTTGGAAGTTGGAAGCATAAGTAGAACTTACTCATACAAGTGTAGGCTAGAAAAAGACTGGGAGCAACCAACTAAGAGAGCAATAATGGCCACAATTATGCAATGCAACAAAGCAAACTAATCAAAGCAAAGAGTGGTACTACAAGTCAAGGACTAAATGACCATAGAGGCTAATGGTGACTTGTCATAGTCTTAACATGGTGTAAGCATGTGCCAAATCAACCCAAGCAAAACATCCAAGGAGAATACCACAATACTATGCTTTTGCATGCTAAAACAACGCATAATTTCTTCAAGGCACATTAAGAAATCCCAATTGTTTGGAACAAGACATGCTACAACAATAATCACTAAGCATAATGCTAAAACAACACCTAGCATGTCATGCTAAAGTTTTAGTCACAGTCAATGCAAGCTCCTCTTGCACTTCAAGCAAGAACTTACTACTCCTTTCCAAACACCAAGCAAACTTATTTGCAAAACAACACAGCGAGAGCGGGGGTCCAAACTATTAAAGCAAACCAAACAAACTAAGCAAAGCAAATTAAAACTAAGACTCTCCAAGAATAACACAACTGTGCATGAAATAATAAAATCGAAGTGTCTAGACAAACCTGAGCTTTTTATTGATGAAGAAGGGGATGCCTTGGGCATCCCCAAGCTTTGACGCTTGTACCTCTTGGATATTTCTTGGGGTGACACCATGGTGGCATCCCCAAGCTTGAGCTTTTGTCCATTCTTTATCTCATTGCATCATTCTCTCTCTACACCTATTTTTTTCCTTCATACAAAACTTCACACAATCTTCATTAGCAACATTAGCTTATTCAAAATGTATTAGACCACTGGCAAAGCTTTGGAACAACAAGGCTTTTCACTAAAAACACAAGATACTGAAGTAACTCCTCCAAATAAACTCAATTTACATGAAGAGAGCTAACAAAGGAATCAATAAGAAGCAAATGCAAATAATGCAGAAATCTGTCAAAACAGACCAGCAGGTAGAAACGAATTTTTTCGAACATCTTATGTTGCTCAAATCAAAAAGTGTTGAACTAATGAAAGTTATACAACATAATGGGATATTTACTCATAAATTTTGAGCTCAATATGAGTTACATAGCCTCCTCACGATTTTTTCTGGTGGAGGACAGAAATCTGTTTCGGGACAGCAACTCCCCAAATCTTAGTTCCCTCTCATTAGAGGTCATTCTTGGCACAAAAATCAAACAAAAAGGATAAGGAGAGGTCATTACAGTAGTAATAACTTACAATACTCAAGGAAACTCTTGGGTTATCTCCCAACAAGTACTTTTCTTTAATGCCTTTAAGTTAGGTGCAAGAAGCAAAAAGAATCAAGTATTTTCAAATGAAGAATTGCCCCTCTTGTTCCTTCTTTTCTTACCTTTATTTTTCTACTTAGGGAAGATATGATTGCTTACCGGGGGAGTAAAGTGCATGATGCCTTCTCCCACGTCTATTACTGCCCCAAGGTGTTTCAGTAGAGATCTTCCAACTGTGATCTGTCCTTTGCCTACACATTCAATAACAAGATAATCAGTAGACACCATTTTCCCTGAGATTTTTGTAAACACACCTTCAGCTATTCCAATGGGCAATATAGTGGCGTTGTTGGTAAGAGAGATTTCCTCTCCTCCTTCAATAAGCCCCCAAAGACTCAAGGAATCAAAAATATCTTTAGGCATGAGACAAAATTCAGACATGATATCACAGCGAGCATCAAAAAGTGTAGTGTTTATTGAGACTTTAATTGTGGGAAACCAATTTGAAGGCTCAGAATATATAGGAACATAATCATGGTAAGACCTAAGAGTGTGATAGCAACTATTCATGGCAGCAATATTAGTCTCAAGAGTGTTCAACCTGGCAAAAATATTTGTGAAAGAGGAATCAGACTTGACAGGTGTATTATAAATTGCAATCAGCTTTTTTATGGCATCAAAGGCTTCATCCTCAGTACAAAGCAAAATATCTTTCTTATCCACAGCATCCAAAGCATATCTATAACGAAGAGCAATACCGTGGTAAAAACTATCAATAACCAAGCTGGGGCTTACCTCAGGCTCAGTTTCCCTCTGGAAAGCAGAGATTCTAGACCAAGCTTCCTTAAAAATTTCTTCACTTTTTTGCTTAAAAGTGGATATTTCTACCATAGGGGAAATAAAGGTTGATACAAAACCTGACATGGCAGCAACTAGAGCAGGAACTAATTTTTTTGTGTTTTTGAATAAAGCAAGCAAACCAAACTAGACTATTTTTTTGCAAAGAGGCAAACAAAACCAAGCAAAAGAAACAAAGCAAACTAAAAACAAAGTAAAGAGAAAGGAAGTCAAGGACTCCCCTAGTGAAGACGTCCTTAGCCTCCCCGGCAACGGCGCCAGAAAACTTGTTGATGACTCCTTGATGGCGCCAGAAAACTTGGTGGCTCATGAGGAGTCTTGTTGGGAACCCCAAGAGCAAGGTGTGAAGAGTATAGCAGCAAGTCTTCCCTCAGTTGAGACCGAGGTTATCGAACCATTAGGAGGAAGGAAACTTCACACATGTGTTGCAAGCAACACGGAGATCTGCACAACACAAACTCAAGACTTTGCCCCAACGAATCAGTGAGGTTGTCAAGCTCGCCAGTTTGCTGTAACAAAGGATTAAACGTATGGTGTGGAAGGTAATGGTTTGCAGCAAGTAAACAAGTAACATTGGAAGATGTATCAATGGTAAATATTGGACCGGGGTCCATAGTTCACTAGAGGTGCTCTCCTTAGATAAACAACATGGCATGAAGGGTAAACAAATTACAGCGAGGCAATTGACAGGAACTGAGCAAGGCATAACAATGCAATTACTAGCCAGAAAGATCCTATGAGGTTGATTGGGCAATACAACAATATACATAGACCGTAATCCAACTACATCTATGACTAGAAGTCCACCTTCAGGTTATCATCTGAACCCCCTCCAGTATTAAGTTGCAAGCAACAGACAACTGCTTTAAGCAAAGTGTGTAAGGTAAACAATCCACATGTTCCATGAACAAGGGACCATTGTTTTCTCCCTAGTAGCAACAACACATCTATAACCGAAGAGATTTATGTCACTTCCCTTGGAAACTAGAGGCGTGAACCCACTATCGAGCATAAATACTCCCTCTTGGAGTCACTAGCAACTACTTGGCCAAGATAACCACTAGCAACGGAGAGCATGCAAGATCACAAACAACATAGACATGATAGAATCATAAAGATAAAACCATTAATCAAACCAACATAATAATCTCAATATCCATCGGATCCCCGCAAACACAACATGCATGATTACAAATAGATTAGATCTTGATCATGAACGGAGCTCACAAGATCTATACATGAAAGCACAAAGGAGGAGATACAACCATCTAGCTACTACATGGACCCATAGTCCAAGGTGGAACTACTCACGAATCATACCGGAGAGAAGGCCTCTGGGATGATCTCCCCTCCGACAGGGTGCCGGGAAGAGCTTCAGATCCCCTCGATCTAGGGACGATGGTGGCGGCGGCTATAGACGGTTTCGTGGATTTCTGATCGGGTACCAAGAGTTTCTGCATCGGGGGCTTCTTATAGGTGAAGGGGCGAGTCCGGCAGGTGACCAGGGTCGCCAAACTCTAGCCAGGTGCGGGTCCACCTGACCCCGCGCCTGGGGTGGGTCTGGCCCCCTGGCTAGCCCCTCCGGCTCTCCTCTGGACTTCTTGTTCCCCACGGAAAGTTATTGACTTTGGCGTTTGTCCCGTCCAATTCCGAGAATATGTCTTTACTAACTTTTCTGAAACCAAAAACAGCAAAAAACAGGCATCTGGCACTGTTGCAACTTGTTAATAGGTTAGTACTAGAAAACATGTAAAAAGCACCTCAAAGTGTAGACAAGTAAAGCTGACATGGATATGCCCTACGGGTACCCGATGTTAGTATACCTGGTCCATCCCGACGGAAGGCCCGCTCGACGACCTGCCAGGGTCCATGACGCATATGACGTTTCGGCTGCTATGAAGCCCATATGGACACGGACTCCCAAGCGCACAAGACAAGGAAACCTCAAGACTAGAGTTTGAATACAACTTGTAACCTACTCGTATCGGTACCTGAGACCTAGCCTCCCCAAATATAAAGGCTAGGAGGGTCCAACAAGGAGGGCACGTACACAACAGAAAAACTCGACTCATACTTTCGCACACGCATCCATGCCAGATCGAATCTGCGCACCCTGTAACCTTCGGTTCCGCCGTAATCAAAGAGCAGACAAGCAGGATTAGGGTTTTCCCTCCGGGGGCCTGAACCTGGGTAAATCTCGTGTCCCCTGGTTACTTGTCTGTTAACCGTGCCACGATCTCCAGCATCCCCATCTTCTCCAAAACCCAAGTCCATAACAATGGGCATTGACGAGATTAAACCTCGTCAATTGGCGCCGTCTGTGGGAATCGGGGCTGCTGATTGTGCGATCGTGACGGTTCCATCACCCATGATTTATGATTCGCCGACTTCTGGGAGTTAAATCCATCTTGATCTTCTTCATTGTGCAACTGGTAAAGTCGACAGCTGCGAGTAGATCTCATCTGATTGGACTGGTCTACGTCAGTGCGCAATTGACTCAGTCCCGCGTACCTACCTGGAGAAAAGAAGCAAATTTGGAAGCTAAGGCACGGCATCATACTGATTCGATTCCAATCGATCATGTACTAGCGTCCGGATAGTCTGGAAGTACTACTTCCGTCCACCAGATTGGTATCACCACGCCGTACAACTAGCTGATTCCGATTGACAAAGTTCCAAAGATAAGAGCATACCAAACCAAAGGAATTAATTGTGGGTTCACGTGAAGCCACAAAGAGACCTGCAGAGCTACTATTTAGCAAGGAAAGAGATTTACTAGCTCAGCCACGAGATCATGATTTTTGATCAATCGAGAACTACGACCACCGTATCAACTCTCCCACTACTGTTTCGACTCTACCGGCTACGTTGATCTTACACCTAGGGCCTGAGCCAACTTCGCGACCCGCTACGATCTTCAGCTACAGCGACTCGCCGTTACGGTATTCAACTCCGCCGACCTTCTTCGGTCTTCGGCTCTAGCAACCCGCTGCGGTCTTCGGCTTCGCGACCACGACTTGGGGGCTCCCTCGACATCGGCAACCCAATGCGGTTTTCGACTGCGATGACCCGATACAACCTTCGGATGTGGTGACCCGGTGCGGTTATCGATTGCAACAATCTTCGGATGCGGAACTCGCTGCCGCCATCGACCCCAGGAACCTATCGATGCTATGACCGTGGTCCACCGCATCGACTACGTCCGCCGCATGAACCTCTACCGCATCAACTTCGTCCACGACAACTACCAATAAAGCTAAGTTTCCCTCTACTTAGAGATGATTTCTTTTATCTTTAACTCGCACTCGAAATACTCGGGGGCTGCGCCCTCTTAGAGTAACCTAATGTGCCATCGGCTCCACACACTCGAGCACCTCGAACGCGACAGCCCGAGTAGCTGATTCTGCCTGATCGTCGAATCCTTGAACTCTGAGTGCCTCGGCAAGGTACTGAGACTAAGGGTAATCAGGCTAACGAAAAGACCTAGCATACAGTGCAAAAGTGTCGACTCGATCGGCACCAGAATCTTACTGTCCAAGCCGATAGGCAAATATTCTTTACAAGATACAAGTACTTCACAATTTTTTATGTTTTCTGCAGCTTACAAGGACGTCGACTGCGTCGAGCTATTCTATCGGGTCCTCCAACAGGAGTCGACAAAACAACTGGCTACGCCATAAGCTCAAGACCCGAGTCGAGTCACTCCTCGGATGGTTGCATGTCTTAATGCTACAAAGACGCGATGTTGGCCACGTACCCGACAGACGCGACGTTGGTCGTGCACCCGACAGAAGAAACGACGTCGACTTCATCCGCAACGTCGAGTACTTCCGGCTAAAGAGCCGCATCACTCCGCTACGTTGACTCCTGGCTCCTTAAGCGTGAGACGCTGACTCGATGCACTTCCGGGTCAGTGGTTTATCCTCGCATGAGTCTCCACTCGAGTTTGCGACTCGAACAGAGACTCAGGGGCTACTCCTATCAGGAGCGCTGGTTGCACACCCGATGTACTTCCGGGTCAGCGGTACGCCCACGAGATATCCTACTACAACTCCATGATACAAGACTCGAGTTTCTGCCCGAGTCTACGACTCCGCCAGACACTCGGGGGCTACTCCAAACTGGAGCGCTGGCCGCGCACACGCAAGATCTTCGAGTCCTACGCCGAGTCTACGACTCCACTACGGACTCGGGGGCTACTCCCATAGGGAGGATTGATTCAAGCATCCGAAAAAATTGTGTCCTACGGACCTCAAGCAAACAATGGCTGAATTAAAGTCTCTGCTCGAGTCTACGACTCGAACAGAGACTCGGGGGCTACTCCCATAGGGAGCGCTGGTCGCGCACCCTATAGTCCATTGTGTTGACTACGTCCACGATGTCGATTCCTTTACAACAGCCGAACAAATTCAGCTGACCCGATGAACTTCCGGGTGAAGTGCTTCGCACTCGACACAACTTTCGACTCCGACATCCAAATACAAGGTTCAAGACAACTAAGTCTCCACCCGAATCTACGTTTAGGATGGAGACTCGGGAGCTACTGACATGGATATGCCCTACGGGTACCCGATGTTAGTATACCTGGTCCATCTCGACGGAAGGCCCACTCGACGACCTGCCAGGGTCCATGACGCATATGACGTTTCGGCTGCTATGAAGCCCATATGGACACGGACTCCCAAGCGCACAAGACAAGGAAACCTCAAGACTAGAGTTTGAATACAACTTGTAACCTACTCGTATCGGTACCTGAGACCTAGCCTCCCCAAATATAAAGGCTAGGAGGGTCCAACGAGGAGGGCACATACACAACAGAAAAACTCGACTCATACTTTCGCACACGCATCCACGCCAGATCGAATCTGCGCACCCTGTAACCTTCGGTTCCGCTGTAATCAAAGAGCAGACAAGCAGGAGTAGGGTTTTCCCTCCGGGGGCCTGAACCTGGGTAAATCTCGTGTCCCCTGGTTGCTTGTCTGTTAACCGTGCCACGATCTCCAGCATCCCCATCTTCTCCAAAACCCAAGTCCATAACAATGGGCATTGACGAGATTAAACCTCGTCAAAAGCAAAGTAGATACTAAACAAGCATGGAGCATCAAAAATTATAGATACGTTTCCAACGTATCACCAAGCTTAACTCCTACTCGTCCTCGAGTAGATAAGTGATAAAGATAATAATTTTTGAGGTGACATGCACTTATCACAATCTTGATCAAGGTATTGCAAGGCATTGATAGCTGGGATCAAAGTACTCTAAACATAAGCATGAAAGATATATTTCTAATAATAAGACATAGCAACTATGTTGCAACATAAAAGGCAACATAAACAAAAGATCACGAATAACAATGCATTGAAAGACATTTGTTTGTTTCACATATAGAAAACATAATAAGAGTGGTAATCAGCTTGTCCTTCATGGAGTAGCAAAACATAAATGCATAGGACACCTTCAAAGTTCATAAGGGTGACTAGATACAAATAATTTAAGAACAAGAAATATCATAATTATGAATCAATCAACAAGTTTTGGAAAATGCAGATTGAACTAAGAATGACAACTATGCTCTCTTAATTGGTGCATAAATATAGAAGATGGAGAATCAACAAAAAGTAAAAAAGAAAGGCCCTTCATAGAGGGAGGTAGGGATTTCAAGTTTCATAAAGAGTTTCCAAAAATTATGGTACTTACTAGCTTTGAGCTCTTATTGCCCCTATCATGAGCATTTTGAAGTGATTAAGGTTAAAGTGAGACAAATATGAATTATATGCTTGACAAATCACAAGTTGAAAATCTCATGCCCCTTGAGTACGAGGGTCGTTCCTCATGCTACTCAACTTTAGTCACAAGCAAGTTCTTGTCATTGTAAGTATATGTGTATCATAGAGAACCGCCAATGGGGTACCCCTTGCCCCATGACACAGGAGCTATCCCATATCAAAATTACAAGGAAACAGACAATGATCATCTCAGAGATCTTTTTATTTACCATGAGCATGGTGTTTTTTTCTTCTTTTTCTATTTTTTTCTGAAGATGTTTCATAGATTGCTCACTATGGTTATGCTGCAAGTTTCCACCATGATTAGGCATGGCTTAGGCTAGCTGCCTAGGCATTTCTCTAACACATATACAAACTCCACGGACTTACAAGCTCTCACATCGACGACATCCATAAACAAAAGAACATGATATCAACTGAATAAATATGTACAAATGTTGAAAGCGTTCCCCATGACAACATGGTTCTGCTAAATCCCAACTTATAATTTGCAAGATATAAGCAACATAGATGGGCACAATGGTTCAAGTTTATTAAGTGCAAGAAAATAAAGTGTGCCATCAAGTTCGTGAGACCTTTAATCACTAATTTTCACATAACAAAATTTAATTTGGAAGATTGATAAAAACATGAACATACTTGGAATGGTGTAACACACCATGCATAGGAGTTTATAGTGGACTCTTTGGAATAACTTGGTTTCTTGTGAATTGGATGCACGAGTAGATCTCATACTCAGTACATGTGGAGGCTAGAAAAAGACTAGGAGCGACCAACTAAGAGAGCAATAATGGCCATAATCATGCAGAGCGACAAAACATTACTAATTAAAGCATAAAGTGATATCACAAGTCAAAAACTAAATCATCATAGAGGCTAAGGTTACTAGTTCATATTCTTAACATGGTGTAAGCATGTGCCAAGTCAACCCAAATAAAGCATCAAATGAGAATACCATAATATTATGCTTTTGTATGCTGAAACAACGCATGATTCTTTCATGGCACATTAAGCAATCTCAATTGTTTGAAACAAGTCATGTTACAACAATAATCACTAAGCGTATGGTTAAAGCAACATCTATCATGACATGATAATGTCTAAGTCACAGTCAAAACAAGCTCCTTTTTGTACCACTATAAGCATGAAACATTCTACTCTTTTCCAACACCAATCAACTTATTTGAAACAACTCACAAAGATAATAATCAATAAAGATCAGAGATCGTGTCTCTCCTAACTACAAACTTCCAAGACTCAACAAAAGAAAACTTACTGAAAGCAAACATATAATGGGTTGTCTCCCAGAAGCTCTTTCTTTATAGACATTAAGATAGGCATGATAATTTTGATGATGCTCACATAAGAAATATGAATTGAAGTAAAACAGAGCATCAAGAAGAAAATATAAAACAAATTTAAGTCTAACCCAATTCCTATGAAAAAAAACCTTGTAAAGAAACAAGTCATGAAAGCACAAAGCAACAAGCATAGGACAGCAAAACAAGTGCAACTTCAAAAAAATTAGCATAAAAAGGGGAAACTTAATATTGTTGAGATGCATAAAACCATGTTTCCCTCTCTCATAATAACTTTCAGTAGCATCATGAATAAAATTAACAATATAACTATCACATAAAACATTCTTATCATGAGCCACATGCATATAATAATTATTACTCTCCACATAAGCATAGTCGTTCTTATTAATTGTAGTGGGAGCAAATTCAACAAACTAGCTATCATTATTATTATCACCATAGTCATCAAATATAGGAGGCATATTGTAATCATAATTAATTTTCTCCTCAATAGTAGGTGGACTGAAAATATCATATTCATCATTGTAATCATCATACATTGGAGGTATAGTATCATCATAAGCAATATAATAGCTATCTTACAAAGTGTGTTCATTTGTAAACATATCATCATTGGAAGGAACATGGATAATAATAATAGTACATCAATTATTAACATCATCATTTTCAGAATTGGTACCAAAGAGATTTTCAATATCAAAAGTAGTGTGCTTTTCCCAATCATGATCACTACTATAGGTAACATGCATAGGTACATCATCGAGTTCATACTCATCGGCAAAAACTATAATAGGAGAAACATGCTTAGGGGAAAATACTGTTTCCTCTCTCCTTTTACTCCTCTTCTTCTTCTTCTTCTTCTTCTTCTTCTTTTTTCTTATTCTTCCCCTCTTTAGGAGGGAGAGGCTTGAAAGGAAGCTTCTCCACATACCCCGGTTTATTGTTAGAGACAATATAAGAAACTTTGGAGGATTCCTCCTTTTCATTAATAAGAACAAAACACATATTAGTTCTATCATATTTTGGTAAAATCTCATCTTTTATAATATTTTGTATGTAAGTATTTGCGTAACAATTATCAACACAGTAAATATGACAACCATGCAGGACGCTATTCATATCAAAAGCACTCATATCTACCAAAGAAGTTTTTCTTGATAGTTCTTCACACCCCAAAAATCATGTAAGTTCATCATGCTGATTAAGAGTGATCATTTTATCACAATACAAACTTGTAGTACTCATTGGATTAGAAAGGCTATTATTATAGCCTGAGCATTGAAAATTGAAATGACCCAATTTATAGCAAAGTTCACAAATAAAAGGATAGAGGGCACATACTTTTTACCAAGATCATTTAGAGACCTATACCACGTTCTAGTTTTTTCGTTCCTGTTGTAGATACAATATTCTTCTTCGATTTGATTCTTTTCACAAGGTCTATGTACTCCACAAAAATTAACATGCTTATAAGAAATAGTACTTTCAGAGGTTTGAGCATGTTTATTGATATCATTAGTAACAATTTCATTTTTCATTCAAGTGTCTTTAAAAGGTTCATGATACATGTCCTAATTTTCTTTAGGATCATTAATATGAGAAGCAAAGGCTCTACAACAATCAACAAGAATTTGAGGATCACGACCATATTTAGCACTAAGCTCTTGAAAATCAGCTGTTTCAGCGAAAGACTTAATGCAATCATACTCATAGTTTATACCTGGTTCTTTACCTTTGTCGTTATCCCAATCTTCGGTATTGCTTTGAATAGTTTCAAGAAGATCCCACTTAGCTTTGACCTCCTTACTTTGAAGGATCCCTCTAAACAGGTATCTAGATAGTCCTTGTAATGTCCTGAAAGCCTTGCATAAAAATTATTAATAACAATATTACTGAGGAGCTCATGAATGGGACATTTAAGTATTAGTGACTTCAATCTCCCACATGCTTGGGAAATACTTTCTCCATCATGAGGATGAAAATTATAAATATAATTCCTATCTTTATGAATTTCATGAGGAGGATAAAATTTACAATAAAAGAGAGATTCAACTTTTTTACACTCCAAATGATGAGGATCATCTAGTAGCTCATACCACTCCCTTGCTTTGTCCTTAAGTGATAAAGAGAATAGCTTCCTATTAACTTGGTCCACTGAAATACCTGCACACTTGAATAACTCGCATAATTCATGTATAAAGAGTAAATGATCACCAGGTTGGACAGTTCCATCTCCAAAATAGCAGTTATTCATAACACGTTCAACAATTTCCATAGGTATTTTAAAAGGGACACTTTCAGTATGGGGATTTAAAATATCACAAGCATCATCAGAATTACCACGTATGGGATATAAAGTATCATCAGAGCAAATTTTCTCCTCTAAAGATGGGGAACTAAAAAGGTCATTTTCATGAAAACTAGATTCCACAAGCTTAGATGTTTCCATAATATTAGTAACAAAGGTATTCAAAAAATCATACTAATAACATTGTTATTAGCATGCAAAGAAAGTTCCATAGGTTTTTTAATTTTCTCTTCAAACATTTCTAACTCAGGAAAAATACTGTAAAGCCCTCTAATTTTGTTGTTGTTTTCCATTAAGCCTAACTAGTGAAAATAAAAACAAGAAACAAAAATATATAATTGCAGAATCTAAAGGAAATAACTTCGAGCAGTCACACACCAGCAACAATACTAGAAGATAGCTTAGTAGCCAGAGGATGTGAGTACCTTTTACCTTACCTCCCCTGCAACGGTGCCAGAAAAGAGCTTGATGTCTACGCACGCTTCTATTCTTGTAGACAATGTTGGGCCTCCAAGTGCAGAGGTTTGTAGAACAGCAACAAGTTTCCCTTAAGTGGATCACCCAAGGTTTATCGAACTCAGGGAGGAAGAGTTCAAAGGTGTCCCTCTCAAGCAACCCTGCAATCAAGATACAAGAAGTCTCTTGTGTCCCCAACACACCCAATACACTTGTCAGGTGTATAGGTGCACTAGTTCGGCGAAGAGATAGTGAAATACAAGTAATATGGATGATTATAAGTGGTAATTGCAATCTGAAATAAAAATGGCAACAAGCAAACATGTAACAGGTGACGAGGTTTAATCTCGTCAATGCCCATTGTTATGGACTTGGGTTTTGGAGAAGATGGGGATGCTGGAGATCGTGGCACGGTTAACAGACAAGCAACCAGGGGACACGAGATTTACCCAGGTTCAGGCCCCCGGAGGGAAAACCCTACTCCTGCTTGTCTGCTCTTTGATTACGGCGGAACCGAAGGTTACAGGGTGCGCAGATTCGATCTGGCGTGGATGCGTGTGCGAAAGTATGAGTCGAGTTTGTAGATCTGTAGATCTGTCTATTGTGTACGTGTCCTCCTCGTTGGACCCTCCTAGCCTTTATATATGGGGAGGCTAGGTCTCGGGTGCCAACACGAGTAGGTTACAAGTTGTATTCAAACTCTAGTCTTGAGCTTTCCTTGTCTTGTGCGCTTGGGAGTCCGTGTCCATATGGGCTTTATAGCAGCCGAAACGTCATGAGCATCGTGGACCTCGGTAGGTCATCGAGTGGGCCTTCTGTTGAGCTGGACCAGGTATACTAACATCGGGTACCCGTAGGGCATATCCATGTCAGTAGCCCCCGAGTCTCCATCCGAAACGTAGATTCGGGTGGAGACTTAGTTGTCTTGAACCATGTATTTGGATGTCGGAGTCGAAAGTTGTGTCGAGTGCGAAGCACTTCACCCGAAAGTTCATCGGGTCAGCTGAATTTGTTCGGTTGTTGTAAAGGAAATCGACATCGTGGACGTAGTCAACACAATGGACTATAGGGTGCGCGACCAGCGCTCCCTATGGGAGTAGCCCCCGAGTGATTCAGCCATTGTTTGCTTCAGGTCCGTAGGACACAATTTTTTTCAGATGCTTGAATCAATCCTCCCTATGGGAGTAGCCCCCGAGTCTGTAGTGGAGTCGTAGACTCGGCGTAGGACTCGAAGATCTTGTGTGTGCGCGACCAGCGCTCCAGTTTGGAGTAGCCCCCGAGTGTCTGGCGGAGTCGTAGACTCGGGCAGAGACTCGAGTCTTGTATCGTGCAGTTATAGTTGACAATCTCGTGGGCGTACCGCTGACCCGGAAGTACATCGGGTGCGCGACCAGCGCTTCTGATAGGAGTAGCCCCCGAGTGTCTAGTCGAGTCGCAGAATCGAGTGGAGACTCATGCGAGGAGAGACCACTGATCCGGAAGTGCATCGAGTCAGCGTATCATGCATAAGGAGCCAGGAGTCGATGTAGCGGAGTCGCGCGATGTTTAGCCGAAAGGACTCGATGTTGCGAATGAAGTCAATGCAGTTGCTTCTGTCGGGTGAGCGGCCAACGTCGCGTCTGTCGGGTGCGTGGCCAGCGTCGCGTCTTCGTAGCATCAAGCGATGCAACCATCCGAGGAGGGAATCGACTCGGGTCTTGAGTGTATGGCGTAGCCAGCTGTTTTGTCGACTCCTGTTGGAGGACCCGATAGAATAGCTCGACGTAGTCGACGTCCTTGTAGGCTGCAGAAAACATAAAAAATTGTGAAGTACTTGTATCTTGTAAGAAATATTTGCTTGCGGTTTGTATAGTAAGATTCTGGTGCCGATCGAGTCGACACTATTGCACTGTTTGCTAGGCCTTTTCGTTAGCCTGATTACCCTTAGTCTCAGTACCTTGCCAAGGCACTCGGAGTTCAAGGATTCGACGATCAGGCAGAATCAGCTACTCGGGCTGTCGCGTTCGAGGTGCTCGAGTGCGTGGAGCCGATGGCACATTAGGTTACTCGAAGAGGGCGCAGCCCCCGAGTGTTTCGAGTGCGAGTTAAAGAAGAAATCAACTCTAAATATAGGGAAACTTAGATTTGTTGGTTGTCGTGGCGAAGTTGACGCGGTAGCGGGTCACACGGTGGACGTAGTCGACGCGGCGGACCACGGTCATAGAAGCGACGGTTCCTGGGGTCGATGGCGACAGCGAGCTCCGTATCCGAAGATTTCCGCAGTCAAAAATCGCATCAGGTCGCCACATCCGAAGGATGTAGCGGGTCACCGCAGCCGAAGGCCACAACGGGTCTCGCGGGAGTTGAAGACCACAACGGGTTGCTGGAGCCGAAGGCCGCGGCGGGCCGTCGGAGCGGAGGGAGCCCTCGAGCCCCCGGGTCGTTGGAGCCAAAGATCACATCGGGTCGAAGACCGCGCCGGGTCACCGAAGCGAAGTCAGCGCAGCTGAGGACCGTAGCAGGTCGCCGCAATCGAAAATTGTAGCGGACCACCGCAGTCGAAGGATTCCTGGGTCGCCAAAGCCGAAAACCGCAGCGGGTCGCATGGCGTAGTCGGCGTAGCTCTTGGGCGTAGTCAATGTGAGACACGTCCTCTATACTGCGTGTGTCTTCTATCTTGTACTGATTTTTTGCGATGCCTTTGACCAATAAATATGAATTCTCTTTTTTCTGAAACTGATCCGTGTCCATCGCTTTTATTGTTTTTGAGTCGAGTAGATTGTGGCATGTAGAATCGTTGTGTAGTAGCTTCTCTGGTCCAGATCAATTACACCTGACCTCATACTTATTATGCACATCCGAATAATACATCTTGGATTTCGTGTTGGACTCGATACGCGCTGATCGACTTGGCTGCTGCTATTGTCCTTCACGTGAGAAGTAGAAAATTCTCAATTTGGTGGCTCTGACTTTGACTAGATGATGGATCCCAGATTGGAATATCGCCAGACCTTCACGTTGGCCTTAGATTATTTTTCTGCATGCAATCATGGATGTGTGTTGCTGATCCATTAGGTGATGATTTGCTTCTATAGCTTTTCTTTGACGTATCCGCGTGGAGCGTTGATCGATGGATCGAGTCAGCTTCCTGCCTTGTAGATCGGCTTTTTGGTTGATTCTTCGTCGCCCCTTCCGCTAGCTAGCGTTAGACCTGATCACGCGTGTGGCTGGCGAGTGGATAATGAAGCCGAAGGTAGCCGATGAATCATAGATTACTGGCGATGGAACCGTCACGATCGCACAATCAGCGCCCCCAATTCCCACAGACGGCGCCAATTGACGAGGTTTAATCTCGTCAATGCCCATTGTTATGGACTTGGGTTTTGGAGAAGATGGGGATGCTGGAGATCGTGGCACGGTTAACAGACAAGCAACCAGGGGACACGAGATTTACCCAGGTTCAGTCCCCCGGAGGGAAAACCCTACTCCTGCTTGTCTGCTCTTTGATTACGGCGGAACCGAAGGTTACAGGGTGCGCAGATTCGATCTGGCGTGGATGCGTGTGCGAAAGTATGAGTCGAGTTTGTAGATCTGTAGATCTGTCTATTGTGTACGTGTCCTCCTCGTTGGACCCTCCTAGCCTTTATATATGGGGAGGCTAGGTCTCGGGTGCCAACACGAGTAGGTTACAAGTTGTATTCAAACTCTAGTCTTGAGCTTTCCTTGTCTTGTGCGCTTGGGAGTCCGTGTCCATATGGGCTTTATAGCAGCCGAAACGTCATGAGCATCGTGGACCTCGGTAGGTCATCGAGTGGGCCTTCTGTTGAGCTGGACCAGGTATACTAACATCGGGTACCCGTAGGGCATATCCATGTCAACAGGACTGATTGTAAACGGTGTTTCAATGCTTAGAAACAAGGCCTAGGGATCATACTTTCACTAGTGGACACTCTCAATAAACATAAAATTTCTTCTCTTCACTATACTGCCCTAAAATACTCTCCAGTTGGACGGTGTAGGACTATAATAGTACACCCCAAAGTTCGCATTCCCCATCTAGATAACCCCACACTGTCACCTTGAGCGCTAGATGGTTCCAACAAACACCACAATCTCACAGAGACATCCAACTCAAATTATAACAGATGATATGTATTTCTGTAACCTTTAGCCTAAGTGCCACACGGTGTGCACACTGTCAACTTCACACACGTGGGGATAAGCGGAGATTACATTAAAGCACTTGAGTAGCAGAGTAGCATCTACTTATTCAACTAGATTACAAAGCTCATGACCATAATAAGATCACGCATAGAGAGAAAGATGAACACATAGCTACTGATAGTGTTGGAGATATGCCCAAGAGGCAATAATAAAGTGGTTATTATCATATCTTCATACTTATGATAAATGTTTACATACCATGCTATAATTGTATTAACCGGAAACATTAATACTTGTGTGATTTGTAAACATAAAAGAGTCCCTAGTAAAGCCTCTTGTTAAACTAGCTTGTTGGTTAATATATGATCATGGTTTCCTGATCATGAACATAGAGATGTTATTAACAACAGGGTCATATCATTAGGATAATGATGTGATGGACATACTCCTATAGTTCAGCGTAGCATAAAGATCAAGTCATTTAATATAGTTCATTTGCTATAAGCAGTCTGATACATAGTAACCTAATTCCTTCGACCATGAGATCATGCTTATCACCATCACCGGAAGGATGCTTTGATGACATCAAACACCACACCGTAACTGGGTGGCTATAAAGATGGCATTGAGTGTTCGGAAAGTATGGGTTGAGACACATGGATCAAGAGTGAGATTTGTCCATCCATATGACAGATAGATATACTCTGGGCCCTCTCGGTGGAATGTCATCCAATTAGCTTGCAAGCATGTGACTGGCTCACAAGGGATCACATACCACGGGAACGAGAAAAGAGTACTTATCGGTAATGAGGTTGAACTAGGTATGCAGAGATACCGACGATCAAAACCTCAGATAAGTAAACTATCGTGAGACAAAGGGAAATTGGTATCATATGTACGTGGTTCATTCGATTGCAAAGTAATCATAGAAATATGTGGGAGCCATATGAATTTCTAGATTCCTCTATTGGTTATTGATCGGAGAAGTGTCTCGATCATGTCCGCATAATTCACGAACCGTAGGGAGACACACTTAAGGATTCAATGTTGTTGAGTAGTTATGGAATGATGAGTAAGAGACCGAATGTTGTTCGGAGTCTCGGATGGGTTCCGGGATATCACGAGGAGATCTGGAATGGTCCGGAGAACAATATTCATATAAGGAAAGTCCTATTTCGGAGTTGGGGAATGATTCCGGTGTTTTCACCGGGAATGTTCTAGAAGGGTCCGGAAGGTCCAGCACTCCGGAAGGGAAGGGTACATGAATGTGTCATAACAATGTGTAATGGTTGCATCATGTACTAGGTATCATGGCTGGGCAAAATAAAGGGATAAATCAAATCCTAGTTTGAAAAGTCAAACGCCAATTTGAAAAAGTCAAACGGCAGTTTTGCTTGGTGGAGGGAGAGTAGGAAACCTACTTGGGGAGGAGTTCCTCTCCCTCCACCCGCCGGCCAAGGAGGACGACTTGGGGGAGGACTCTCCTCCCCTGGTCGGCGCCCTCCCACCTATAAAAGGAGGGGCAGGGGTGCCCCTCTAGACCTACACCTCTATCCTCTAAACCCTAGCCCTAGTCGCCGGCTTCCACCAAGTCGCCGCCGCCCCTAGGGTTTTCCTAGCCGCCGAGTTGGGGCTCTTCCCTTGCCCTAGCCGCCGGCCTAGCCCTCTCTCCTTGGTGCCTCTAAACCCTAAGATCGCCAAGGGCTCTCTCATAGTCCACCATACTCGCTCCGGCTTAAGGCGAAGCCCTGCGAGATCTCCCCTCTACTTCCGGTACCACGCCGTCATGCTGCCGGAATCGCGAGGAGAGTACTACAACCTCTGCTGCCTGCTAGAACAAGGGAGAGGAAGGTATTCATCGAGTACCGAACGTGTGACCGACTGCGGAAGCGCTGCCGGAAAGCAGTGCCGGAAGGATCGTCTACGCGATCTTGAGATCGGAAAGAGTACGACTACATCACCCACGAGAATCTGCTCTCGTTAACCGCTTTGGATCTTCGAGGTTAATATTCCATCGACTCGTTGCTACAATCTAGTAGATAGATCTTGGCTTGATCATAGATTAGATCTTGATTGTGTGTTCATGCGGTAGAAATTTTTTGTTTTCCATGCTACGAACCCCTACAGATAGAGCCCTTAGCCTCGAGGGAGAACTACTCCCTCCTCATCATGGGAGTCAGCAACGACGATGGAGATGGCGGTGGAGTCGATGGAGATGGCTCCGGGGGAAATTCCCCGTCCCGGCAGGGTGCCGGAACAAAGACTTCTATCCCCCGAATCTCGTCTTCGGTGGCGGCGGCGCTGGAGAACTTTTCGTGGAATTTTGATCTGGTGTTTAGGGTTTTTGCCTCGAGGGAAATATATAGGCAAAGGGGCAAGGTCAGTGGATGCCAGAGGGGCCCACACCATACGGTGGCGCGGCCAGGTGGTGTGGTTGCTTCACGGCTAATCTTCATCTCCCCTTTGGACTTTGTGTCTTGTCTGGAAAAATAGGAACTTTGGCTTTTGTTTCGTCAAATTCCGAGAATATTTCTTTAATAGATTTTCTGAAACCAAAAACAGCAAAAAATAGGAACTGGCACTGTGGCATCTTGTTAATAGTTAGTTCCAGAAAATGCATAAAAATGCCACAAAGTGTAGACAAAACATAAAGCAAATGGTGCAAAACAAGCATGGAGCATCAAAAATTATAGATACGTTTACGACGTATCACGATGCTACACTCATCGGGCCACACATATCGGTATGTATGATTTCCAATAAGTCTGTAGCTCGCTCCATCATATCAGAAAATGGATTAGTCATTTTACCCATCTGACATGCTTCGGATCTTTCAAGTGATTCGAAATCAAGTGATTCAAGAAGTATATCAGAATGGAGTTTCTTCATACGCTTCACTCCAATATGACCAAGACGATAGAGCCACATATATGTTGAGCTATCGCTTAATTTCAAACGTTTAGCTTCAATATTATTAACATGTGTATTACTACAATCGAGATTCAACAAGAATAGACCATCTATCAAAGGTGCATGTGCATAAAACATATTACTCATATAAATCGAACAACCATTATTCTCGGACTTAAACAAGTAACCGTCTCGCAATAAACATGATCCGGATATAATGTTCATGCTCAAATCAGGCACCAAATAACAATTATTTAAGTATAAAACTAATCCCGATGGTAGATCAAGAGGTAGCATGCCGACCGCGATCACATCAACCTTTGATATATTTCCAACGCGCATCGTCACCTTGTTCTTTGCTACTTTTCGTCTATTCTGCAGCAGCTATTTCGAGTTACAAATATGAGCAACCAAACCAGTATCAAATACCCAGGCACTACCACGACTACTAGTAAGATACACATCAATAACATGTATATCGGATATACCTTTCTTCTTGATGTTGCCGTTCTTCAGATCTGCCAAGTACTTGAGGCAATTCCGCTTCCAGTGATCCTCTCCCTTGCAGTAAAAACACTTAGTATCAGGCTTAGGCCTAACCTTGGTCTTCTTCGTCGGCACGGTAGCTTTCTTACCGCCCTTCTTGAAGTTTCCCATTTTCTTAGACTTGCCTTGCTTCTTTAAATTGGTGGTCTTATTGACCATCAACACTTGGTGCTCTTTCTCGATCTCCACTTCCACAGACTTTAACATAGAGAAGAGTTCTGGCAATATCTTATCCATGCGCTGCATGTTGTAGTTCATCACAAAGTTCTTATAACTTGGTGGTAGTGATTGGAGGACACGATGAATCCCCAACGCATTAGGAATTATTATGCCCAAGCTCTGGAGCTTATTAGCGTGCCCAGACATCTTAAGCACATGCTCATTGACGGATCTGCTCTCTTCCATCTTGTAGTTAAAGAACTTTTTAGAAGCTTCATAACTCTAAACTGCCGCATGAGCCTCAAATATCATTTTGAGTTCACGGACAATATCATGTGGGTCACAGTTCTCAAACCTATTTTGAAGCTCCGATTCCAAACCATACAATATAGCACACTGAACCGTAGAGTACTAATTCTTCCGAGCAAGAAAAACATTTTTCTCATCATCGGTAGCATCATCTGCAGGTGGGTCACCCAGCTTTTTGCATCCAGCACATAGGTCAACTGACCAGCATTGAGGACAATCCTGAAATTGTGGAACCAATCCACGAAGTTGCTTCCATTGTTTTTCAACTTTTATTTCTCTAGGAACGCATTAAAATTGCCATTGATCTACAACATATTTGCAATAATTTAGACTAAGTTTATGACAAATTGAGTTCTAATTAATAGTTAAATTAATCTAGGTGAACTCCCACTCAAAACAATATCCCTCACATTGTTTTATTGATCACATGAACCAAATCCACTACATCAAGTCCGATCATCACGAGACATAATGTAGTTTCGAAGGCGAATAATCAACATGTTCATCATATCTACTATATGACTCATGCTTTACCTTTCGGTGATCCGTGTTCCGAGACCATGTCTGTACACGGTAGGCTCGTCAAGATTAAACCTTAGTTTCCGCATGAGCAAATCTGGCTTGCTCCCATTGTATAAAATAGCAGAATCTAACACACCCGATCATCACGTGGTGCTTCGAAACAACGAGTCTTGGCAACGGTGCCTACTAAGGATGAACACTTTATAACTTGATATTTTGTGAGAGGGATCATATTATAATGCTACCGTCGCAGTCTAAGCAATACAAGATGCATAAAAGGGTTAACATCACATGCAATTCAAAATATGTGATATGATATGGCCTTTCTTCTTGTGCTTCAGATCTCCATCTTCAAGCACGAACATGATCTCCATCATCACCGGCGTGGCGTCAAGGTCAATGGCACCAATCCATGGTTGTCGTCCACCAGCATCAACTATTACAACTACTTTGAATAATAGACACGCAGGTCTTAACGAAATTAAAAGACAACCATAAGGCTCCTACCGGTTGTCGACTTACAATAAGGATCGTTGCATACATCATATATAATCACAATCATGGCCATATCACATCACAGCACACCCCTGCAAAACAAAGTTAGACGCCTCTATATTTTTTTGCATATTTTACGTGGTTTAGGGATTTCAATAAGTACCGTTCTAACTTACGAACAAGAATCACAACGTTGATGCTTGAACTATCATGTGCCCGTTGTAAATTAAATCTTTACTATGATGGGAGAGACAGACACCAACAAAGCCACTTATGCAATACAAGTTGTATGTTGAGCGTGGAGCAAGTCTCATGAACAATGTCATGTAAGGTTATCCCGGGCCGCTTCATCCCGCCATACCGCAAGATGCAAAGTACACAAGAAGCAATTGATAATAAAAGCACCACCGCCCATAATAACCATTGTGTTCTACTCGTGCAACAGATCTACATATAGACATGGATCTGATACCACCGTAGGTGTTCGTAGCATGGAAAATAAAAAATTTCTACCGCATGAACACACACAAGCCAAGATCTATCTACTAGATTGTAGCAACGAGTTGATAGAGTACTCACCCTCGAAGATTCCAAAGCGGTTAATGAGAGCAGATTCTCATGGGTGATGTAGTTGTTCACTTGCCGATCTCAAGATCGCGTAGACGATCTTTCCGGCGCCGCGTTCCAGCAGCACTCCCGCAGTCGGTCACACGTTCGATACTCGATGAAGACCTTCCTCTCCCTTGTTCCAGCAAGCAGTAGAGGTAGTAGGTCTCTCCTCGTGATTCCGGCAGCACGACGACGTGGTGTCGGAGATTAGAGGGAAGATCCCGCAGGGCTTCGCCTTAAGCCGGAGCGGGTAGGATAGAGTAGAGGGGTTCCCCGGCGTCTAGGATTTAGAGGCCGGAGAGGAGGAGGTGGGCCGACGGTGGCTTGGCGGCGACGGCTTGTGGGGTTGGGGTCATTGTGGTGTAGATCTTTGGGGCAGCCCCTCCCCTCTATTTATGTAACACCCCCGAATCGGGTCTATGTAGATCTTAGCATTTCCCGCCAAAATCCGCATAGAAGCGATTCAAAGACGCCCACCAGACACTTTCGTGTGGGTGGGATTTGAATACAAGTAGTTACATCACAGTAGTTTACAACAGAGTCCACAAGAACTTATATATACAGCAACGACTCAACAAGTCAAGAATACAAAAGATACAATACGAGGATACAACTCAGAAAGAAAGCAAAATAGTATCCGAGTATGGACAAGATCCAAATGGGACTAAGAGAGTCCTGAAGAATAACCAAGCGGTGTCCAACCCTGCCCAGGCCAAGCCGGAAGGGTAACCTTTCTAACGTCGTCAATCACATACCTGTCAAGCCAAAAGGGTGCCAACAAAGGGCAGAGGAAAACAGAAAGAGAGCGGTCAGTACTGAGGCCAGTACACGGCGAGACAAGAATTCGGCGGTCCTCGCTTACATAGGTATGGTGGGCTCAGCGGCAGCAAAGCTTGCACTATGTAACTTATAGAGACACGTTACAACTTCGGCTATTAGAGTGAGATAAGAGAGCGCTATGCGGTAACAATAATATAACACCAAACATAACCCACCCGAAGATTTCCCCCTCGAAGACCAGTCGAGGAAGTCCTCTAGCGGAACACACACGGTGGCAATTTTAGTTAAGCATGTGTTTAGTTGATAAGACTAATTACTAATCATATTATTAGAGGCAAAACATTAATGGCATTGTCTATGATCATGACACTGTACTCCTGAGGCGTCCATAACCGTGGACACACGGCTTCTCGAAAAGATCTACCCTGCAGGGGTGCACTACTGTACCCAAACGCATGCTCAACCCTTCAGACAACATATCACGCGTGCCTTCCGAATCTCACAACAAGAACTGTCCCTTAACTACGCGCATATCCAGAGGCATCACCTACTGTGTTTTACCCATACAAGAGATACAGCTGATTCTCCAGGTGGCACAGCGTTTGAGTCTACGGCCGGACGATGATCAGAAGATAACTTGTAGAGCTCCATCCCACCTCCGGCACGATATCCCGATTTTATGCAATGCAAGCCATGTCAGTCCACCAAAATATCAAGTCCGAAGACATATCAACTCACCCATGTCTGAGGACATATAATGCGTATGCACCAAATGGAAACCAATTTTGTAACCCTCTGGATATACGAATAGCGCCGGTAGTTGAGGGGGGATCCCAGAGGCCCCACGTTTGGTTAGCGCGATCAACTCAGAACTGGTATCGTAGAACGAACGGGTCCTAGGTCGGCTCAAGCAATTCCCAAAAATGGTCCCTGCCGGGGCCTTATCATTAGGTGAAACCATAACCAACAACATTAGATTAATTATCTTATCATCAACCATATCCGAGTATTATATTCCACATGTATGAGAGCGGTACTAACCATGCCTACGACTCGCAAGGACAAAACTAGATAATCAAACAAGGCAATAGGATAACCAAGGCAATATAGTGGAGCAGATAAATAAAGGAACGGTACTATAGCATCGACAATAAGGATAGCAATAGATCAATTAGAAGAAGTAAATACTATAAATGCAAAATAGGTAAAGGGGGAGAATGCTCGCCTGTGAGACGAAGTCGGAAAACCGGAGGCTTGTCGTATCTCACATCGACTCATCGTCGTATCCAGGAAGAAGCAAAGTACTAGAAAGAAACACCCGATGCGATATTTAATAATACGGCGGAAGATCCGGCATGTTTATGATTGTAGCATCCCAATTGTCTAACAATTGCAATGCTACTAGCCTAGTCTATATAAATGCTACTTCCTATATATAATTGTTGCATCATAATTATATCATGCTCATGTCATCATGCCACCTTGCATTTGAGCATCATATAAAACCCTTTTTGGTTTGGTTCTTCTCTCATATGCATTGTTAATTGTATTTGCCTCTTGATATTGTATTTGGTTATTGATATATTGTTTAAATGCCCAAGTTGAGTTGGGGGCATATCTTTTATTCAACTCCATCACCTTTCTATGCCACCACCTTATAATTCCACCATCCAACTAAATATGAGCTTTGCACTTTATTGGGTTTTACCTCTAGCTCATGTGGGTTGGGATGGATCCAATTCTATTTCCACATGCTCTCATCTTAGCATCATGTTGTTTTCACATTATTGATATGTGGAGCCACCTTTGCATGCATTATGAGTAGTGCTCCTTTTTCCTAGCTTTCATATGGATTATCATGGATTTATGCTCATGTTGGGATATTTTTGGGACTATTAAACATCTAGTGGAATATACACACTAGCAAGTCCCAATTATAATCAAATGTGATCATATCCATCTACTCCATCTGGAACTTTCCTTTAAATTCTTTTGCTTGGCTTTATTCCAATTTTGGGGAATGCATAAGAATAATGCCATGTTAATATTATTGTTTTCACAATATTTTAATCATGGCAATTATCATTTTTGCATGGGCCATGCAACCTTCTCCAACTTTGGTCCTCCTTTGTTTTTATTTGAATTTTTGAGTGGCTCATCTCTCATCTCTCTCTCTTCCTTCTTTTGGCTTGATCTTGTTTGATCTTGCCTAAACCTTATCACCACATCAACCTCTCTCTAACCCTCACCACCTTTTCCCTAGTCCCTCAATCTCTAATCTTCTCTCTAAACAAAACCTAACCCGAGCTCTAACCTAGCTACTTACCCCCTCTCTCCAAAACCCTAGCATCTACCCGAGCCACTCTCCCTCTCTTCTCTCCATGCCACAATGCCCCACCAGCCCGAGCCTGCCCTCCAACCCGAGCCTTCCCCTAGCCAACCCTAGCTCCTAACCGAGCTACACCCGAGCCTCCTCTCTCCCTACCCTCTCTCTTCTCTACCTGCCAGCTAGCCCCACCCCGGACCTACCTCTCCTCTTCCTGGCCACCTGCCCTAACCTGGACCAGCCCCAGGCCGAGCCTGCCCGACCACGTGAGGAGGAGGAGGGAAAGGTGGCACCCGAGACCACCTTTTCCATCTACCCCGCGCCCACACGCTCCTCCCCTATCCCTCTGCTATCTGCCACCACCTCCCACGTCTCTGTCCCGCCAGATCTACCCCAGGGCCTTGCCCTCTCCTCTCCTTCCTCTCCACCAACGACCACCCTCCCTCGCCGGCCACCGTCGGCCTCCACCGCATCCCGTCGAACCAGCCGTGCAGCGCGTCCGTGGAGCGGCCTGGGAGTTCGAGGACGCTCCTCTGCTTCACCCTGTACCCGCCGTCGAGGAGGAGAAGGGCTGGAGCCGAATAACATCGCCGCCACCGACGCCAAACCCTAGCTCCGCCGGCCTCTGTGTCATCGTCGATCCGCTGCTCCCCGAGTCGATCCAAACTCTCCGTTGAACTCACGGTGAGCTAAACCATCTCCTAGACAACCCCCTCTGGCCGATCCACCTCTGTACGCGCTAGTCTTTTTGACGAGCGCTCTCTGCGCTGGCGCGCTCGTGTTCGCGTCCTCGCCGTAGTGCCGCGGTAGGGTTTTCTGGCCACGCAGCCGTTCCCCAGCAACAACGCCAGGCCACCGCAGTGGCTGCCGCCTCCGCGCGCGCACGCCCAGGTCCTGGGTTCGATCCCCCGCCCCGCGCCGCGCACCGATCGGTCGCCAGCGACGCCGAGAAGAGGAACAGTACGGGCGCCCTTTTGCGCTTACCCCCCCCCAACCTTTTTACTCCTAAACCGCGGTCCACCAGTCCCACCTGTCAGCCACCCCGTCGTTCTTGCAGAAAAGTCCCTCTGTTTCTCTGGCCGTAACCCGCGCTCCAGCTCGGCCCCGCCTGGCAGTCCCTGCGCGCTCGTTCGCTGGCACGTGGGTCTCCCGTTGCCGGCCCCATCTGTCACACTCTTTGGCTAGGAAGCCCCGCAGTGAGAAAAGTTTTCGCCGCGTCAGTTCGCCCAGTCAGCATCGGCCCCACTTGTCTGTGTCTATGGCTATGTTTGTCTGAGTACGAAAAGGTTTTCTGTTTTCTGTTTAAATTTAAAACTTTTCAAATTTGTTTTAATTCAAATTCAAATCTGTTTTTAATTAACTTTTGAAATATAATTCCAAATAATACAAATAATATATTTTTTGAAATCAGAAAAATGTGAGGAATTCAAATCTTCCATCCAAAATATATTTTGAACACTTGAAAGTTCAAGTTGATTAAAATTACAATAAAATGCCCTTTTGCCTTAATTAATTAATAACTTTTGTTTTATAACTCCAAATTTGACAAATAATATGTCTAAAATGATTAGCTCGACAAGACCTTTCTGTTTATGCATTCCATGTTCTGTTTTGCAGCATGCATAATATAAATATAAAGTATACAGCAACTTATTCAAGAATAAAATGTGACCAAAACTCAATAAAATGTTTATTTCTTGTATTCTACACCTCACCCATGCCATGCTACTTTATTGCCATGCAAATTGTGCATCATTCATCATGGCATGATTGTTTGTTTGTCGCATTTTATTCTTATGCTTGTGCACTTTATTTATGTTGGTCCTTGTTTGTTTGGTTCTTCTTCGAATAGACGCTGAGCAGGGGATATATCAAGAAACCCAGGAGCACTACCCAGATCCTGCTCTCGCTTCAACTGAGCTGCCAGGCAAGCACTACCACATGCTCGCATACATATAGTACCTATTGCCTCTATCTTATTCTTGCATCATTGAGTCGCGATCGCATTAAACTGAATCCCAAGTACTGCATAGCCTTTACATTTAAACCCCACCGAAGCTTGTTCCTCCATCCCATGAGCCATTACTACAGGAGTTGTTTGAGCCATGCGGGTCGTAGAACAGCATGTGTAGGGTATGTGAGTGTCTGATGGATAACGAGGTACCTATACAACTTAACCTGAGTAGTAATGGGATAACTAATGAAAGTGGCACCGGTGAGCAATATCTGCTATTTGGTTTTTCATGCTCACTTGTGTCCCGTAGGACCCCGAGTACTTGATTCCTGTTCCTTGAATATTCGCGCTATCCACATCCGGGAGGCTTATGGACCCCCCTGAGCCAGAACTTGATTCATTCTTATTTCTTGGGGCCACAAAGTAGTTTGGGGCTTTATTACTATCCTGTACTTATGCCATGCTTTACTGCTTTATTTACGATTGTGCGAGGAGCACCTGTACTATTTAGGATCGTGACACGTTTTCGCTGTATCGACAAGCCCAGTCACACTTTCGGGTTCCCAGTCGTTTAGAGCCGTCCACACAAACCTTGAGTCCGTCTCGGAGCCGGCCAACTTCGTTGCGGGTAGCTTAATGGGGTGGCCCCCTGAAATATTTCTGAATCCTGTGATCGCTTTGTCGTGAATGCCTCGTTGGGTTTTGATTTGGTTTTTCCGAGGTTGATCGAGTGTGTGTTGCTATTTGTGCACCCCTGCAGGGTAAAACTTTCTGAAAGCCGTGTCCGCGGTTATGGACGACTTGGAGCACAGTTTCTCGATCATAGACAAGTATAACTAAAGTACCGCTTTTAATTTGACTAAGTAACTGACTAGTAAATAGTGCAACACTCATGGAATGGATAATAAAATTGCCAACGGATGGGGGGGTGTTCGTCCGCTTCCTCGTTGGTAAGCGAGGAGGAGGATGGATCTGTTAATATTACTGTTATAACTGTTGTTATTAATTCACGGACATCCGTCTATCTTTGGTTAGGCGGATGGTTAGCGAGTATCTATAGAATTGTTAGGTATTATCTTTTGCTGCAATTGCGTCACCCAGGTTGTGTCCCCTTTAGAGGCATAAAGACTTGCTGAGTACCCCTAGGGTCTCACACGACAAATTATTTGATTCAGATGAACAGGTACACTCACAAGATGGATACTGGGTGGAGGAGACGGACGATGTGGGCAACGATCATTCGGTGTAGAGATTCCGAGAACGGGGATCCGTGAGATCTGTGGGCAGGATGTGTTTATTATGGGGCATCTTATGCCGATTTGCTTCTTATCCGTACTCGGATCTTGTTTGTCGCTTCCGCCTGATACTCTGATGTTTGATGTATGAGGAGATATCCTAAACTATTATATCTATCTAGGACATTTGGATCTTGCCGTATGGCGTTGCAATATTTCTATTTCTTTTAGATGGAATGGCTCTGAGGACTGTTGTATGGTGGCTTGCATACATACTCATTTGTGTATGTAGTTGATCCCTTCGCCTGCCGATTACGCCGCCCGTTCTTGTCCCGATGTTTGGAAATGGTTAGGACGGCCGAAAGGTCTACCTGTGAGTGGCATTTGGGCCCCACCGTACTATTTTAACCATTTCCGCTCATCCAGGCTTGTAACTAGGAGCGTAATTCACCGAGGTAGTTACAATGATATGATACATGGCATGGAAATATGCGGTCCTACTTAGCAATATTAAGCGGAAACGGGATCCCGACAAATAAATATTATGGTTCGAGTTGTTTATCTACCCCGCAATTTAATATTGTATTAAAAAGGCAAAATTATATCATCGGTTCGCTACACAAATTTAAATGGAGCCAATATTAGACTAGATTCGTCCGCATATGGGCTCCATATTTAATTATGAGGTGAGTCGACAAAATACCCCCCAAACACCCACAATATGTATGCAAGTATGAATGATTATATGCAACAAGTATATTATCATTTATAAAAATAGGATCTCGGCAAAAGGGGTCACACATTGGTCCCGAAGATTTTGGGTCCGGAGGAATCAGGGACGGTCTTCAGATCTTATGGTTCGGGATTTTCGGTCTTTGGTGGTAGACGATCTTGGCTTAGCGACACGGTTCACCAGGCGACGTCGCATTATTTGTGCCGACGAGGAATAGAAACGTGGACTGGTTCTCGGTTGCGTCCTTGTCGATCTACGAGGATTAGAAGCGAATAACGGTGAGGCTCGGGACAAAACACATCGGATACATGATACAACGGAGGAGCATTGCCTTCACGGTAACGTCGCACCTGTAGAGTTCACAAGCAACAGGAGGAGTCCCGACAGGGACAACATCGTTCGGTTGAGGTGGCCTCCGCGGTGGCGCCGTCTTGATGCATGCGAGGTTGCTAGAGACCGAGCAGGGACAAAAGGACATGAGCCTGAAAACATGGTGTGCTGGACTCATGCAGAAGACAACATCGTCGAGGTAGATCCCGCTGGAGGCGACGAAACAGGAGGGATGCGAGGTCGGTCAGGCACCCAAGAAAGGAGAAGACGGGGCGGAGCTTGACGAACGCGCTACTGCAGAGCAGGAGCTGGTCAGGAGGAGGGCGCTCGCGACAGCGCTTGGTATCCTGTCGGGGTGGCTGGAAGCAGCCATACGCGAGCCTGCTGCCGGAGGCAGAGGGAGGTCGAGGGGCGAGGCCAACGCCGGCGAGGCGCTTGGACGGAGGAGCGGTTTGCGCTCGGAGGTCGATGGCGGCCGGACGGCGGAGGCGCACGACCGGTAGAGGCGCTCGCAGTGGCGGGGATGGCGAGGCGGCCGTCGACGTTGACAAGTACAGGAGGTCGGCAGGCAGGGAGACGACCAGAGGTCGAGGTGGAGGCGGTCGACGACGATCGCGGTGGTCATGGCCGCTGGCGGCCGGAGAGGGGGGAGAGGAAGGAGGGGTACTTAGCGCTGGGCAGAGGGCAGAGATCCTGGCGGTGGAAGAGGAGCGCTCGGGAGCAGAGAGATGAGAGGATGGGGTTGCGAGTCTTCGTGCGGTTCCTAGGCGTGTTTGGTGCGTGCGTTGCGTGGCTGTGTGCGTGTGTCCTGGGTTACGTGTGTGTAGGTGTGTGCGTGAACGTGGTGTGTGTGGTCGGTTAGGGTGTGTGGCAGCGGCAGGTGGGGTGTCTGTGGCTAGGGTTAGGATTAGGGTTTTGGAGAGAAAAGGGGAATGGATTACATATCTAGTCCAAAGTAGACTAGATGGGGCTAGTTTTGGGCCAAAACATTAGACGGGCTTTTAGCCTAATTTTATTTTAGTCAAATAAGAAAAGCTTTTGTTGCGAGAAATATTATTTCTTTTAATTTTAAAATAAGAACGAGAGTGGGTTTAATAAAACCACATGGATATTTAGTAAAACAAAAATAGTTTTTTAGCAAAATAGTTTGTGATTAAAAATGCGGATAAAATATGCATGATGATGTCATAATGATGCACAAAACAAAATAACAATCAATTTTATTTCCGAATATTTTCGGGGCATTACAATTTATGAGAGGGAGGGGTAGCTAGGGGAGGGGAGGCCGTATCCTCCCCCAACTCCCTCTCCTTGGTGTGGGCGGTGGAGGGAAAGGAGGTTTCCTCTCCTCCCTCCACCAGGAACCATTGTCCCAGTTTGACTATTCAAACTTGCCTTTTGGTTTCAATTTTGGAGATTAATTTGTTTCTTTTAAACGCACATCCAAGTGACCTAGGACATGATGCAATCATTCCACTTAGTCATGAAACATTCATGTACCCTTCCCCTTCCGGTTCGGTGAACCTTCTAGACCCTTCTAGATCATTACGGTGAAAACACTGGAAGCATTCCCGACCTCCGGAATTGGACTTTCCTTATATGAATCTTATTCTCCAGACCATTATAGATCTCCTCGTGATATCTCGGATCCCATCTGAGACTCCAAACAACATTCGGTCTTCTTAATCACATTCCATATCTACTAAACAACATCGAATCCTTAAGTGTGTCTCCCTACGGTTCGTGAATTATGCAGACATGGCCGAGACTCTTCTCCGATCAATAACCAATAGAGGAATCTGGAAATTCATATGGCTCCCACATATTTCTACGATTTCTTTGAGATCGAATGAACCATTTACATACGATACCAATTTCCCTTTGTATCGCGATATTTTACTTATCCGAGGTTTGATCGTCGGTATCTCTGCATACATAGTTCAACCTCGTTACCGATAAGTAATCTTTACTCGTTCCTGTGATATGTGATCCCTCGTTAGTCAGTCACATGCTTGCAAGCTAATTGGATGACATTCCACCGAGAGGGTCCAGAGTATATCTATCCGTCATATGGATGGACAAATCCCACTCTTGATCCATGTGCCTCAACACATACTTTCCAAATACTCAATGCCACCTTTATAACCACCCAGTTACAAAGTGGTGTTTGATGTCATCAAAGCATCCATCCGGTGATGGTGATTAGCATGATCTCATGGTCGAAGGATTTAGGTTACTAGGTATCTGAAAGCTTATAGAAAACGAACTATTGAAATGACTTGATCTTTATGCTACATTTATCTATAGGAGTATGTCCATCACAACATTCTCATAATGATATGATCTTGTTGTTAATAACATCTCAATATTCATGATCAGAAAACCATGATCATCTATCAACCAACAAGCTAGTATTATAAACAGGCTTTACTAGGGACTCTAATAAGTTTACAAATCACACAAGTATTAATGTTTCTGGTTAATACGATTATAGCATGAATGTAAACATTTATCATAAACACAAAGATATAATAATAACTACTTTTATTATTGCCTCTAGGGCAATATCTCCAACAATTTTCCTAGTAGTGTCAGAAAGAGTATGAGTCGGTGCCAATAAGTCATATAAGTGACTGCTAAGGAATTGTCTTAATCCCAATACTTCTGGTATAACAAAGATGGATTAGGGAGGGGCTTATATTATTATAAATTTCCCACCATAATGAATAGGCATTAATGATTGTTCTGTCATATGATATGTTCACAAGGAAACTATTGTATCCTAACATATTAGTTAGATTTTATGCGATTATAATCTAAGAGGAAAATATTACTCCCTCCGATCTATATTAATTATCGTACAATCGGATGTATCTATACATGTTTTAGTGCTAAATATATCTATTTCAGCAACAATTAATATGGATTGGAGGGAGTAACAAAATTTACGTCATACAGTGGAAAGATGTCAGTTTGTACTACAAAATTGTCTCTATAGATTGCTAGCTTATGTTATTGGCGTAATATAGGTCTCATGATTTTCATGCAAAGGACATTTTTGTTACGGAAATAATTACTAAACACCTAGGGGTCCATTACAAGTTTACCAAGCACCTATATAGATAAAAGTAAAGCAAAATAGAGTCACACATTCGTGAACGTCCAAAAATCGATGCTCATGGCATAGTCAACGTATCAAATATAGACTCATAGAAGAAGGAACTCATTACATGAAAGGATGAATGGGTTAGTCCACTACATCATGTACCATGGACTATCCCATATCTCCTTCACTTTCCTCCAAGATTATTAGACCAAATTTTACCATTGTAGCCCTCCCATCTACCATCGTGAAGAGTAGCCTTGATCATTTGTCAAGGATCCCTTCCTTATATAACCTCATCACAATAACACAGAGATTTTATCATAACTCCATCACGTCATCACCAAAGGTTTTAACATAACTCTACCACGTCACCGCCGAATGTTTTCTTCTAGTGATAGAATTTCTAGTATTCATTATGAAAAGTAAAACATCTACAAAACTATTCGTGTTACCAATTGCATAATTTGGTGGTACATAGCTTTGATTTCTTGCCGATGATCGTAGTCAGGTCCTTACCAAAATGTGGTGTAAATGGATTAGAGCATCTCCATCCGCGAGCCCCAAACGACATCCAACAAGAACACTAGAGCGACCGTTTCGGGAGCGTCAACATGAGTGGACGCCTTTAGGACACGCCTCTCCCCGACCGCACCCCTCAAAGGTGGCTCCCTACGGTTTTTTCAAAAACGTTATAGCAAATTTGAATGAAAACAAAAATAGTTTGACCACATAATTCAAACCCCAGCCACACTACAGACATTGTTTAAACACATAAAATAGAAGTTCTACAATATTTCATACACTTCAAATAAAATGAAGTTCACTCTCTTGCAATACTGTCCCCTCTCCTTGGATCCTGCACAAATCCTCTATCAGATCATTTCTTACCTGGTAATGAACAATCTTGACATGAATCTCCGTATGTATGGCGACAAAATCAATCCAATCCGCCCACACTAGGTGATCAACAGAGGCAATAGGACGCCGACACTCATATGGACGGTCATAATTTGCTGGATGTTTATGCTCACTCTCTATGATCATATTATGCAAATCATGTAGGCATTCATCACCTCCCACATCTAATCTTGAGACTTGGTTAGCGTAGGGTACCGAACAATATCAAATCGATATTAGAGCACACCAACTGCTCGCTCGACATCCTTCCTACAACTCTCCTGGTGCACAACAAAATGATACTTTGCCAAACCTAGAGGGTTGGTGATTGTCTTCAAAAATACCGACATTTTGGATAGGTGCCATCGGCTAGGTAGTACATTCTGGTTGGCCACTGATACTATAATTGCACTCTAGAGCATGACCTTCAGCAAGTTTGCTAACACTGGAGAGCGCCGCAACACGTTGATGTCACTAGGGGTCCTGTCATGCTAGAGAAAACATGTAGTTCAAATATCACACTACAATATCCATGATGCCCTTTGTACAAACCTTGCCAAGCAAATGGGCAATTCTTTCTATGCTCCCAAGAATCCAAGAAAATCCTCCTGACGATGTTCTGTGCCATGATCCTAGTAGCATCGTCTTCATTTAGCCCCCTAAATAGTCTTTCTCAAACACTCTGATCACCGCCTTGCAAAATCGATGCATGGCTTCAGACGATGTTCATGGCATATAGATCACCATTGTCGTTGTTCATAGCCTATAGATCATACAAGAAGCAATCAGTCACCTACTTAGTGGTAATGGCAGCAAAAATTAGGAAAGGAGCCTATCGAGGCAAAGAAGCAAACACCTTGTGTGCAAGGCAGGCGAGCAAGGTCGTGCAGGCGGTTAAAGACTCAACGAACGCTAGAGGAAGCTTGGAGGCAATAGGTGACTCAGACAGCAGGAGGGCTCCGACGGTGACCCATCGGTGTTGAACGGGGCGATGGGGTGATTTATAGTGTGAGAGGTGAATGCAGCGCATCTTCAGGTGTAGGGAAGAAACAATGGCTAGGTCGATGACAAGTGGAACATGTTTGACTGTATCTGACGTGGTGGGGTGCGAGGCTTGTGTCCGACACACTCAGAAGGCTCCCTGTGGCGCGGGGGCGGACTGGGCGTGCATGAGAGGCTATTGGGCCACGTCGGACAAAATGCGGCCTTCAAGGGCGTGACTGAGCGCAATTTTATATCTGGCGTGCCCAATAGCTGCTTGGAGAACCCTTTAGGGCTCGCTGCCGGAGATCCTCTTAGATATATATAGTTATTTTATGGTTTTTAGCAATATATCATCAGATATTAGGATGACAACGAGAGGGTTTGAGATTGTCTATGGGATTGTCTATATAGATTTATGTGACGTGTAGTGGTGTACATTCTGTATGGTGTTCATCAAAATGAAATAAGTGTTGTGTTTTTGTGTGTATTATTATGTGTTTGTCCAATAAATAAAAAATAAAAAAATCTAAATTAAGTTGAGGATTTATAATTTATTACGGGATGAATTAACATTTTCTATCATGTTTTTTCTAGGACAATATTTTGTATTTTGTATTTGTACCATGTAAATGACAGAAATTGCTTTTGTACGGCAAAATTTGCTAACGTAAAAAGCTGTTCACGGGCTGTATGGGCCTGAGCAATTAGTCCGCCACCACATGAAGGCCCCAGATATCTAGGGTTTCCGCCTCTACGCCGTCGCACAAGTATAAACGAGCGACCAAAACCCTCGTCCATTCTTCCCCACCGCCGCCTCGTCCCCTCCAAGCTGCAGCGCCGCCCCGCGTCGACCGAAGAATCACCAATGGCGCCGACGTCAAAGATGGCCCTGGGCATCAAGCGCGCGTCGCGGTCGCACTCCTACCACCGCCGCGGGCTCTGGGCCATCAAGGCCAAGAACGGCGGCGCCTTCCCCAAGGTCGAGAAGCCAGCCGCCGTCGCCGAGCCCAAGTTCTACCCTGCTGACGACGTCAAGCCACGCACCGTCAGCACCCGCAAGCCCAAACCCACCAAGCTCAGGTCCGTCCCTTCCCTGAAACGCCGCACAATTGGCTTCTGCCTCTGCCGATCCCACGCGGAGGTTTTGAACGAGGACGATGTGGTTGTTGCAGGTCGACCATCACACCCGGTACGGTGCTGATCCTGCTCGCGGGGAGGTACATGGGGAAGCGCGTGGTGTTCCTCAAGCAGCTCAAGTCCGGCCTGCTGCTCATCACTGGTAAACATTGCTGCTTCATGTGATGTGATATTGTGATGTATCATTTGTTGCCGTTAGTTTCCCTGACACTAAGGTAGATCTAGTGACCGATATATGGCTTCTTATCGTGAACACAGTTGTAGGATGAATATATCTAGTGGATTGTTCTGCCGAGGAATTTTAAGTTCACGGCCTGTTTAGTCGACTACCTAAGTCTCGTGTTACAGATGTTAGATTGCAGAATAACTCAGAACAGTTTTATCTGGTACATAGATTGTGAATCATTCGTGTGCCTAGTAAGTGATTTTGGAATGTTCACATGATTCGGTGTTTTAAAAATGTCTGTTGTTAAACATTTAAAAAAGTGTCCTTGGAATTTTACTTCCCTAATGTCAATGCGGCCACCATGGATGTAAAATCATGCGAATTCTCTCTGTAGTTGAGCTGTTCAGAGGACCTAATTTGCATTGACCATTTTGTTAAAAGAAAATTGGATTGAGGATTCTTAACTCAGAATTTGTTGGTTGTTTCAGTTAATTTGTAATGTAAACCAATTCAAGTCCTATGGTGGTGGGATACTTAGGCCTCAACTAGTCAACTGTTCCCAGTGCAAATTGCAACCAAACAATAACTATGTGTATCACTTCATTGTGATGTCATTTTTAAACTCTAATTTGAAATGTTGCTGTTCTCTACAGGACCTTTCAAGATCAACGGAGTGCCAATCCGTCGTGTGAACCAGACTTACGTCATTGCCACATCCACAAAGGTGGACATCTCTACAGTCAACGTGGGGAAGTTTGATGACAAGTACTTCGCCAGGGAGAAGAAGACCAGGGCGAAGAAGACTGAGGGCGAGCTATTCGAGACAGAGAAGGAGGTAACATCCACTCACCATTATTCTCTGTATATTGTTATCAACCGTGTTCTGATAGTCATGTTGTCTCTTCTCTGTTAACCTGCAGGCAACCAAGAATCTGCCTGACTTCAAGAAGGATGACCAGAAAGCCATTGACGCTGAGTTGATCAAGGCTATCGAGGCCGTCCCTGACCTTAAGAACTATCTTGGTGCCCGGTTCTCTCTCAGGGATGGTGACAAGCCGCATGAGATGTCCTTCTAAGTTAGTCGGTACAATTTTCGAGTTTTGCGGATCGCGTTTTTGTCTAGTGTGTTGTTCTGTACTTCTGAACTTTGTGTGCCCGGTTAGTAAACTATTGATTTCAACTGAAGTCTGCCTGTCAAATATTGAGGAAGATTACTAAAGGAGTACTGTCCTTTTTGATGGTTCTTTGTGGTAATTTCCTGCTTCACGGCATTTGTGGTGCTACGGTTCAATGTTTGACCTGCTTGTTGTGCTGAAAGCTATGTTTTGCTTCAGGTGAACAGCAATATTGTGGTTGATATTTGTTGCCCTGGGCGTTCTTCAATGTGAACCTGCTGATAGTATCTCTTGCAATGGTGATTTCTTATATTTCTGTGGGGTGTGGGCATGTAACTCGGAATTGCTTCAGCTATGAAAGATGCATTGGACTGCAGCCAGTGCCTGTAACTGGCGAAGCTACTATGTCACCATATGTTTGTAGATACCATGCCACAGTTTCTGTCACCGGGCACACTGCTGTTTGGCTGTTTATTTCTGCTTATTTTGGCTTTTATTAGCTTGTTAAACTATCATCTAACAATATCAGTCAAAAGCATCTAGTGTTTTTTGTGGCTTTTATAAGCCAAAGTTCAAAAGCAAAAAATAAGTCTAACCAAACAACTTTTTGTCTCTTTTCTGCAGTCAGAACCAACAGATCGTGGAGGCGTTTTTTTTAGATAATAGGCCTATGGCCCGACGTTGAAAGAGGATACAAGATACTGTACACAACATTACACACTCACACAAGATCGGCCTACCAAAGGGGCTGCGACCGGCAGCAGGGAACCAAGGACACAACACCTACGGAGACTAAGCCGGGGAGGGTGACCGCTTGCTGGACGAACAAAGATGTTGGGCCGAAGCTCTCCTTAGAGCTTGGGCATGCCAACCAACTATGCACACTGTCGAGACTACTACACTGACGCGGGCATTGCCACCAGGAGCCGAGCAGCCTCTCCCATGCACCGACGCTGACAAGCACTGAGGAAAGAGCCTAGAGAAAAACGTCGAGGGTGTGAAACAAGGAGCAAGCCTGTCCGAAGCATGCATAACAGAGATCCAACGCGAAAGCACAGCAGCTCCGCCACACCACCTTCGGAGAACCGCGCACGGTGGGCTCCAAAGCGAACGACGCTAGAACACCGCCATCACCCGATTCAAGAACCTAAGGTTTTAACCTGGAGCACGGAAAACTGACAGGAGAAAGCCATCACGATGCCTTCAGGAAGGGGGATGACGTCCATGGACGTCGCCGCCGTGGCCCCGATGGGGAAAGCTTACACACAACATTACACACACTCACACAAGATCGGCCTACCAAAGGGGCTGCCACCGAAAGCGGGGAACCAAGGACACAACACCTACTGAGACTAAGCCGGGGAGGGTGAGCGCTTGCTGGACGGGCAAAGGTGTTGGGCCGAAGCTCCCCCTAGAGCTTGGGCACGCCAACCAACTATGCACACCGTCGAGACTACTACACCGACGCGGGCATCGCCACCAGGAGCCGAGAAGCCTCCCCTACGCACTGACGCTGACAAGCACCGAGGAAAGATCCCAGCAGAGAAGAACGCCGAGGGTGTGAAACAAGGAGCAAGCCTGTCCGAAGCACGCAGAACAAAGATCCAACGCCGAAGCACCGCAACTCCGCCACACCACCTTCGGAGAACCGTGCACGGTGGTCTCCAAGGCGACGTCTTCAAGAAGAGTACGACGCTAGAACGCCGCCATCACCCGATGCAAGAACCTAAGGTTTTCACCCGGAGCACGGAAAACTGACAGGAGAAAGCCACCACGACGCCTTCAGGAAGGGGGACGACGTCCATGGACGTCGCCGCCGCGGACCCGACGGGGAAAGGTTTCCCCTTGCATGGTCTCGCTGCCAGCTCCACCACCACATGCAGCGCCGATCACCACCCGTCCTCCCGGCCATGGTCACCAGCCAGCATCTGAGTCTTTGGCTCGCCTGCCAACCAACAAGACTCCCACCTTCCAGGGCCGCCACCCCGGCGTCCCAAGTCTGCACACTGAAGAACAAGAGGAACCGAGGGCTGCCGCTGCGAGGAACTCGAATAGCACCACCTTGCCACCACGACACACCACACTGAGACCTACCAATCAAGACCCCTCGACCAAATCGGCAACATCCCCTGGTTGCAGGTGCCATCGGATCTGGGACGGAGACGAGACTCCTCCGGCTAGATCGGCAACCGACAACACCCTGGGATATCGTCGCCATCGGATCTAGGACAGAAGCGATGGGATCGAAAGGGCTCGGGGGCCCGTCCCAAGAGGCGGGCAGAGGGAGCCACACTGCCTGACGCTCCACTAGGAGGCCTCCTTGCAAATCCGGCAGGTCGCGGCGCCGTCGCCGGCCAGGCTACCTTCGCACTCAATGCTCGACACGCCTCGTCGCCGCTAGCTCGTCGATTGTAGAGCTCGCGCAGCCCGCAATAGAGCACGCAAGGACCTACCGCCACGAGCACCACGCCGCCGCGCCCTACGCCCAACGCCACGCCCTCGCTGCCATCACCGCGCGAGGGGGAGAAAAGGGCCCCCCGCCGCCGGCGCGCCCTCTGGCGGCAGCGAGGGGGAGGGGAGGGGCGCTGCCTGGGGGCTCCCGGTCGCTCGCAGGAGCGACTCGGGAGCTAGGGTTTATGTATCCGGAGGCGTGTTCACTATACAGCTAGTGAGGAACGAGCTAACAACGTTAACGAAAAGGTCCAAATGTATTTTGTAACAGCACGACCAAAGAAAATATGTTCTATTGTTTCTTTGAAAATGCATTTATCACTACCATTCCACACCTCCCTTTTTTTAAGTAACAATATATTTTATTAGACAATCAAGGGATTACATATATGGTCAACACCTAAGACAAATACAAATATGCTTGTCAAGTAACTTTGCGCAAAGAATCCCTCAGCGTATGTGATAGTCCATCTTTAATTAAGATACTAACTTTTTTTTAAAGTTTATCGATCTATTAATAACCATCAACTACTACAAAGAGCCCCCAAAGCAACCAAAACTACAACTAGTTATTTGAACCACCTAGCGAGCTGAAAGCACGCCGTTGTCCTTGCCCCTCCATCAGGAGAGTCGAACAGTAGTAGAGCTTGTTATAGTAGACAGACCGGAAATCATCGTGCTATGGCCAGAAATACCAACACACCATAGAATAAACCATCACCAATGATGAGAGCCTTAGATTAGAAGCCTAAATGAACCGACACCAATGAACATAAAAACTGGCAGAATACTTTTGCAAACAACAATTTTAAAATGAAGAGATCCGTCAAAAACAAACTCCATAAGTCCTTCGCCAGCGCAAGGCGCACCACCGGAACGTGGATAGAGTGGGGATGACCATGTCGCCGCCATCTCACCATCCCAAAAAAGACGCTAAAATAAAGTAAAACAAGAACATACCCCTCCCCCGCCAGTGAGTGGCCAGGATTCGTCGCACCTGCAAGGTCCGAAAGGCCATTGACTCCTTTGTCTTATCTTGTACAATTGTACCATTTGAACTAGTTTAGGCAGGATACTGGCTATAGAGGTGATCCACAAGAAAATTTAACTTTCAAAGATACTTTTGCAAACAACAATTTTAAAAAAGGACAAGTAAATTGAGAAGCTTTCAAAGCTAGCTACATTGAGTGAACACTAAAAACACTAGAATAAGTCAGCTACCATTTATCATTGTCTTCCTCCCCATTTAAATATATACCTCTATACAAATCTTGCAAGTTAGTCCACATATATACTAGCTGGTTCATCCCAAAAGAATTATTTCAAAACTAAAACATGACTAGTCTTTAGTAAAAACTCTATTCACAATTATAGGTTTTTATGTGAAAGATTACCTAGGAATTATAATAGCTAAAGGTTTGCGCTAATCCAAATTTCGCTCTCTAAGATTACCAATAAATTCCTATTGTATTTAAAAATACATCTTTAACCTTCATGATACCAACCCAAAAGTGAGAATATACATGTTTCAACTCACATCGTGATAGTGTAGTTAGGAGGTATTTAGCTCTAATCATACCTTGCTAGAGTCACCCCTCATCATTTAATTCCCATATTCATTTACTAAGGAAACAAATATTCATAATTTTTAGGTCTAGCACACGTAAACCCTTCCTGGACCAATTGGTATTTCTTACTATTATGTTCCTCATTCCAGAGAAGAATTCTCACAAAGAAATCCATGTCTTTGCATGGGCCCAAGGAAGGCCCCACCCCGCACAAAAGACACATTTCCCTTCCCATGTACCCACTTTTTTCTACTTTATTTTTTGTGTTACTCAATGAGACTTCCTTAGTTTTTTTTAATCGTGTTGAGATATTGGAAGATATCTCCAAGCTTGCTTATGCTCAACACATGTTAAAAGTTGACATGTAACCATTCCCTTTTTCACTAGCTTTACCAAAAAAAATCAATTTTGTGAAATTTATCTTAAGGCCATAAAGTGTTAAAAAATCCATAGCAAGTACTTTAAGTTCCTAATAGTATCAACATCATCACCAGATGTAAAGATTGTGTCATCAACATACCATAACATAGTTAAATCATGTGTTGCTCAATTAGGAGTAATGTTGAACCAAACCTACTCCTAAGCCCTCCCCACAAGATCTACTAGTATATCAACTATACTAAATTGAATAGGAGACCCATGATCTCCTTGTCTAAAAAAATTGATTATTTATATATCAAAAACTATGCCATTATTAATACTTATCATTACCGAGTCAACGACTCAAAATCAATTTCCATAAGGGAAAATTGTTTTTCTTTAGGGAGGCTCTAGATGCGGTCGCTCAATACCCCAAACTATTTGGTTCTTAGCAGCAGTAGTTCCCAATTGAGTATTTGGGTATTCTGATATATTATTGGAGACTTACAAAATCTGAATGGAAACATGTGAAGGATCGTCTTTAGAAGATACCAAGTAGATGAAAATGAAAATCATTACCTCTTGGAGCAAGATTGGTACTCATTAACTCGATACTAAGTAATAGGGTGATGTATGTGTTATCTTTCTTTCACTTCCCAAAAGGAGCCTTACAAATATTGAATTACTTCTGATCGAGACTTTTTTGGCAACGAGATAGTGAGAAAAAGTAAATATTGTCTGGATAGATGCAACGTAGTTTTTACCCAGAGGACGGTCTTCGTATTCATGACCTCAAGGTTAAAAAAGGCCCTACTTATTAAATACTATAGCTTTTCAAGCTTCTTACCGAGGATGTGGTTTGGGAAACCCTTATGAATAGAAAGTACACTGTCTGAAAGGTGTTGTCACAAGTTTATTGGAAACCATGTGATTCACATTTTTGGGTTGGCCTAATGGCGAATAAGGACTATTTCTTGCACTCTAGATCATTTGATATCAAGGATAGGTTAAAAATTTGTCTAGACGATGCCACCATCGAAGAACAATATCTAGCTTTGTACATTAATGTTCGTTAAAAGAGCGATTCAATCGCTACGGTTATGAGTATTCTCCACCAAATGTGACGTTCATGTGAGATTTAATTGGTCCTATACTTGTGGCATTGAACACTCTATGTCGGTTGGAAATGGTTGACTTGTCGCATGAGACGATGAATTTCATTGGAACTTACATGAAAATGGTAAGTTCTCGTTTGATTCAATGTATGGAGCACTTGTCCATTCGGAGCTGGCTATCAATAATAATAAAATCTAGAAAATGAAGCTATGGCAAAAAACCAAGTTTTCTGTGTAGTGCCTTAGCAAATGTGTGATCATTACTAATGATAACCTTGTGAAGCGAAACTGGCATGAGAGTGCAAAGTGTGATTTTTTTTAACCATATGGGATAAGTAAGCATTTATTTTCCAAATGTTAGTTTTACCATCATTATGGTCACTCATTCAAGTGTATTCTAGTTTGTACCCACCTCGCAGTTTTGGAAATATTTTTGGCAACTGAATACGCCAAATAAACCACAGGTATAGAATTATAATTAGGTTGAGAGGTTGACGTATTATAATCACTTTGGTTGTATAAAAATGATTATTTAGTGATAATTTGTCTTCTTTTTTTGTAACAAAAATAGTAGGTAAGGCCCCTACCGTGTCATTTTCATTTTATAAAATAGACCCAAAAGTCATATGTACAAAAATTGAGAAAAGGAAATTACAAGGTATCAAACCATTGAGTCATGCCATCTTTCAAGCTAGGCTTAGCTTTGTATCTAACCAATTCAAAAGACTCCACAAAGAAACTGAAGCAAGCAGCCATGTTTATGGGCTGGTATCAAATATATTCTTGTTTCTATGATTCCAAAGACTCCAGCAACCTAGAATAACAGATTCTTTGAAGCATGAAAAATTGTATCTGACTCTAGCATCAATGAGAATCTGGTAAAGATCCATATCAGTATCCCATCCCATGTTAAGTTTCCACTAGAAATTTTGTCTGAAATCACATGAGAAAAAAGGTGCATGTAGTCTTCGTGAGCATCATTCATGCATAAGACACAATTATGTGAATCCACATGAAAATTATTCCTACCAAGGATGTCTCTTGTATTGAGTCTATCTTGTAACAACATCTAGAAGAAGAATTTGTGTTTTGGCATAACACATGATTTCCAATTCCATTTAAAGGGCACAGGAGCAGTTTGAGTAGGAGACATCGCTACATAAATTCTCTTTCTTGAGTAGCTTTTATTCGTCTTTTTCATTAACCATACATATTTAACAGAAGCACTATCATTGTTTAGGAGCTGGGATGCCACCTGATCACATTGTTCTGAAGCAATCATTGGGAGTGGGAGATGAAACATATCATAAATATTTTATGTAGTGTTGAGATTTATTGCCTTCTGTAATTGGATACATTGGTCTTTTGCAAAAGAGTAAAGATGTGGATACTTAGTATTCAAACATTGCCGATCCCAGATTCCTGATCAAAGCCTAGCAGTATCTCCATCTCCAGGTGAGCATTGGAATTGTGCAAGAAAAATGTTTAGGAGCTTAAAAAATCTATCCACCAAATATATCCACATGGATAGAATTTTGTGGTAATTTATTGTTTCCATAGTGTGCTTGCCAAATAATACTGACCTAGGGAATATCTTGTTTGTTCATAAACTTGTAAAGAAATTTGACTAGAATATCAACATTCTTTGTTCTAAGATTCAAAAGGCCGATGCCACCTGTTGGAGATATGCCCAACAGGCAATAATAAAGTGGCTATTATCATATCTTCATACTTATGATAAATGTTTACATACCATGCTATAATTGTATTAACATGAAACATTAATACTTGTGTGATCTGTAAACATAAAAGAGTCCCTAGTAAAGCCTCTTGTTAAACTAGCTTGTTGGTTAATATATGATCATGGTTTCCTGATCATGAACATAGAGATGTTATTAACAACAGTGTCATATCATTAGGAGAATGATGTGATGGACATACTCCTATAGTTAAGCGTAGCATAAAGATCAAGTCATTTAATATAGTTCATTTTCTATAAGCTTTCTGATACATAGTAACCTAATTCCTTCGACCATGAGATCATGTTAATCACCATCACCGGAAGGATGCTTTGATGACATCAAACACCACACCGTAACTGGGTAGCTATAAAGGTGGCATTGAGTGTTCGGAAAGTATGGGTTGAGGCACATGGATCAAGAGTGGTATTTGTCCATCCATATGACAGATAGATATACTCTGGGCCCTCTCGGTGGAATGTCATCCAATTAGCTTGCAAGCATATGACTGACTCACAAGGGATCACATACCGTGGGAACGAGAAAAGAGTACTTATCAATAATGAGGTTGAACTAGGTATGCAGAGATACCGACGATCAAAACCTCGGATAAGTAAACTATCGTGAGACAAAGGGAAATTGGTATCGTATGTAAGTGGTTCATTCGATCGCAAAGTAATCGTAGAAATATGTGGGAGCCATATGAATTTCTAGATTCCTCTATTTGTTATTGATCAGAGAAGTGTCTCGGTCATGTCCGCATAATTCACGAACCGTAGGGAGACACACTTAAGGATTCGATGTTGTTGAGTAGTTATGGAATGATGAGTAAGAGACCGAATGTTGTTCGGAGTCTCGGATGGGATCCGGGATATCACGAGGAGATCCGGAATGGTTCGGCGAATAAGATTCATATAAGGAAAGTCCTGTTTCGGAGTTCGGGAATGATTCCGGTGTTTTCACCAGGAATGTTCTAGAAGGGTCCGGAAGGTCCGACACTCCGGAGGGGAAGGGTACATGAATGTGTCATGACAATGTGGAATGGTTGCATCATGTACTAGGTCACTTGGATGGGCAAAATAAAGAGAGAAATCAAATCCAAGTTTGAAAGTCAAACGCCAATTTGAAAAGTCAAATCTGAAGTTTGCTTGGTGGAGGGAGAGTAGGAAACCTACTTGGGGAGGAAGTCCTACTCCCTCCACCCGCCGGCCAAGGAGGTGGAGTTGGAGAAGGACTCCCTCCTCCCAACCGGCACCCTCCCACCTATGTAAGGAGGGGTAGGGCGCCCCCTCCCACACACACCCAAAACCCTAGCCCCAAGCCGCCGACCTCCTCCAAGTCGCCTCCGCCTAGGGCCTCCTCTAGCTCGGCGAGTTAGGGTTTCCCCGAACCCTAGACGCCGGCCAAGCCCTCCCCTTGGTGCCCTCTAAACCCTAGATCACCAAGGCCTCTCTCATACTCCACCATACTCGCTCCGGCTTAAGGCGAAGCCCTGCGAGATCCCCCCTCTACTTCCGACACCACGCCGTCGTGCTGCCGGAATCGCGAGGAGAGTGCTACAACCTCCGCTGCCTGCTGGAACAAGGGAGAGGAAGGTCTTCATCGAGTACCGAATGTGTGACCGACTACGAAAGCGTTGCCGGAACGCAGCGCCAGAAGGATCGTCTACGCGATCTTGAGATCGGCAAGTGTACGACTACATCACCCACGAGAATCTGCTCTCGTTAACCGCTTTGGATCTTCGAAGGTTAGTATTCTATCGACTCGTTGCTACAATCTAGTAGATAGATCTTGGCTTGATTATAGATTAGATCTTGATTGTGTGTTCATGCGGTAGAATTTTTTTGTTTTCCATGCTACGAACCCCTACAGTGGTATCAGAGCCGTGTCTATATGTAGATCTGTTGCACGAGTAGAACACAATGGTCATTATGGGCGTTGATGCTTTTGTTGTCGATTTCTTCTTGTGTACTTTGCATCTTGCGGGATGGTGGTATGAAGAGGCCCGGGCTAACCTTACATAACATCGTTCATGAGACTTGCTCCACGCTTGACATGCAACTTGTATTGCATAAGTGGCTTTGCGGGTGCCTGTTTCTCCCAACATAGTTAAGATTCAATTTACAACGGGTGATTTACAATACTAGTATCAATGTTGTGGTTCTTGTTCGTAAGTTAGAACGACACTTATTGAAAGCCCCAAACCACGTAAAACATGCAAAGAAAATTAGAGGCGTCTAACTTTGTTTTGCAGGGGTGTGCTATGATGTGATATGGCCATGATTGTGATTATATATGATGTATGCAATGTTCCTTATTGTAAGTTGGCAACCGGAAGGAGCCATATGGTTGTTTCCATTAAGTCCTGCGTGTCTATTATTCAAAGTAGTTGTAATAGTTGATGCTGGTGGAAGACAGCCATGAAGCGGCGCCATTGACCTTGACGCCACACCGGTGATGATGGAGATCATGTTCGTGCTTGAAGATGGAGATCGGAAGCACAAGAAGAAAGGCCATATCATATCACATATTATGAATTGCATGTGATGTCAATCCTTTTATGCATCTTGTATTGCTTAGTTCACGACGGTAGCATTATAAGATGATCCCTCAAGCACACAATTTCAAGTTTTGAAGTGTTCATCCTTAGTAAGCACCGTTGTTAAAGCTCGTTGTTTCGAAGCATCACGTGATGATCGGGTGTGTTAGATTCTGCGAGTGTATACAACGTGAGCAAGCCTGATTTGCTCATGCGGAAGCTAAGGTTTGATCTTGACGAGCCTAGCATGTACAGACATGGTCTCGGAACACGGATCACCGAAAGGTAAAGCATGAGTCATATAGTAGATATGATGAACATGTTGATTGTTCGCCATTGAAGCTACATCAACTCTCGTGATGATCGCTTTGATGTGGTGGATTTGGTTCGTGTGATCACTAAAGCAATGTGAGGGATATTGTTTTGAGTGGGAGTTCAACGGAAATATGATTAAAAGTTGAACACTATTTATCATAAATTAAATCAAAGTGAATTTGCATAGTTGTTGTAGTCATTGGCATCCGTTTACCACCTTGCACTTAGTTATATTTGAGATGATAGAACTATAGAATTCTGGTTAGTTACTTTACGAACTGGTATCGTATTGTTTTGAAGTGTTAATCTAAAGTTTAAAAGTCCTATTGCAAACTTTCAGTAAGTTCCGGTTACTCCATGAAGATTAATAATTGGTATTAAATCAAGAGTGACAATTCCAAGTGTTAGTGTATGAGTATCATGTTTGTCTCCATGATTCTTGATATTCAAAGGATTGTCTTAATATCAAGGTTATCTAGGATCTGAAAGAGTTGTTTCAGAAACTATGATGTGTGGAAGATATTGTGATATCTGAAACGAAGTTTTGGTTGTAACATGATAGAGTATAATATGGCAAAAGTCATGTTCTCATATTTGATGAGAATTTGCAAAAGGTTGGAGACACAAGTTGTCCTAATCTTCCAAAAGGTTTTGGAGAGCAACATTATACTCGCGATTCACCGTTATAAGCTAAAAGTAGCTTGATCATGGATAGTTCCATGATAAGGGTGAATATTTGATAAAAATTTTACTACACTAAAAGATTATTAAAGAATGGAATTTGAAAGAACACCAAGTATTTGATGATGGTGATCTACTTCAAAGTGCAAGTCCAAAGACCTTGGTATTTAACTATACATGATTTGGACTATGTGTCATGTGTATGGCTCCACTATTGATGTTGATAGATTCTTTCAAACAGGAAAGGAAATACTGAAAGAGAATCTCATAAATATATGGCAGAAAAGAAAAGACTAGAATTGTTCAGCTTAGGTATATAGAGGATATACATGTTATGGCTATATTCTTTGCTTATTAAACAATGTGGTTCTTAAGTATTTGATACTGAATTTGTTGGTGTGAATCGTCATACGAAACAACACAATTCATGAACTACAATGGCCTAAGTAACTAGCAAGAGAATATGTGATGATGTTCATCGAGAACAAATAAAGTGTTGATATGTTTCTCATTAACATCAAAGCTTGCCTTCAAGATTTGTTTTATTAGGTATTATGAGAACAAAAGGGTTGTTCAATTAATTGCCGTAATCCATAAAAGATGGATGATTTACAAATCTCGTTGGAGAAATCACATCCATAAAACTAGTGCTAAAAATGTCGAAAGACGAATTGATTAAAAGATCACTTAGGAAGTGACATCGCCCTTTAAATTATATTGGAAACAAAACATGAAGAAACTCCATATGGATGGAATTTTGGAGTCTTTTGATTTTTGATCAAATGATGCTTGTGAAACTTTCCTAGAGATAATTAAAACTTTGTTCATAGGCCAAAAGGGAACGAATGACTAGCTTATTGGAACTTGTACATATTGTTGTATGAAGTCCATTATGTGTAGTCAAGAGCGATGGATTTCAACTTCATATGCTTTGTCCAAAAATTTGAGTGAATATATGAATATTTACTTAATAAGGATGAAGTATGAAACATTTGAAAAGTTCAAAGACTTTCAAGATGAAGTGCAAAATCATTGTAATAAGAATATAAATAGTTTATGATAAGATCATAAAGGAAGATATTTGAGTTACAAGTTTAGCATAATACCTAAGATTTAAGGAATCGTTCCGTGGATTTGCATTTCCCGAAACACCATAAGAGTATGGAGCGTTCGAGATATGTAATTAAACCTTGTTTGACATGGTAAGATCAAAGGTGTAATTCATAAAACTGCCATTATATTTTAAAGATTAAAAGCTTTAGAGACTACCGTTTTTCCACTGAAAAGAGCTCCATCATAATCCATTGAATTGACACCATATAAAGTTATGGTTTGGGATAAAACCCAAGTTGTCCTTTCTTAAACATTGGTATGCTATGCATAAGAAAGATGTTTGCAACCAAAGTCGGATGAACCTGTCTTTGTATGTTATTTTCAAATAACTGTTAAGAATTCCTTCATAACATCGGAGACAAAAGTGTTTGTCGCTTAGAACGTCAAGTTTCTTTGAGAAAGAATTTTTCGTGATAAGATAAGTGGGAGGACAATAGAACTTTGATAAGGTTAAAAGAACCTTAGCTATATGTGCAAAGTTGCGCAGCGCCGAAAAGTGTTCCGGAGGCAGCAACAATGCTCAAGGCTCACGTGCCCCAAAAGTTGTGGTTACAGAGGTCAAAGTTTCTATTGAACCAAGTAGATCGGGTAAACAATCAAATACCAAGATTTGAGGGTTGAATCATTATTTGATAATAATAATGAACGGACTACATACACAGAAGTGATGATGGGCCCTAACTCCGTCAAATGGCTTGAAGCCATAAAATCCGTGATAGTTCCATATACGAGAGATCAAGCTTTGAACTTGAAAGACCCTCTGGAAAGGTACAAGACCTTACAGTCATATTTGGATCTATAAATAATAGACATAGATGTTTCACATCTATGAAATTATCGACATGTCGGGAAAGAGTTCACGACAATGTTCAAAGAGTTGACTATGACAAGATCTGATCTTTCATTAAGCGATATTTAGTCTAGATGGATTAATGTAGCAACCACAACATATAAATTTTGATTATATATGTCGAATAAACAAAACAAGTTCTTCTAATAGAATGGTTACCTAGGACATGTGCATGACACGGTCCAAAGGGTTTTGTTAATTCAAAGGATGCTAAAAGCATATGCAAACTTCAATGGTTGAAGTAAGCATCGCGGAGTTGGAATCTTCACTATGATGAAACTGTTAAAAGAGTTTAATTTCATCGGAGACGATGAAGATGCTTGCATTTGCAAGAAATTAAGTGGGAGCGCTAAGACATGTTTCTAATACATTATGTGGAAGACATATTGTTGACTGGAAATGATGTATCCTTTTATTAACACAAGATAAGAATTTCATCTTGATGAAAGGCTTAGGCAGAACCCGAATATTTGGCATCAATATCTATATGGATAAATTGTGACGCAAATATGGTTGTGCCAGAAGTACATAGATGAGATATTGAATGAGTTCAATATAGAAACTACAAGAAAGGTTCTTGTTGCACAGGAAGGATTGAATAAATACTTAAGTATTTTGATACTTGATAGATAAAATCACAAAGAGTATTTTCTCAATCATGGTGTGATGTGTACAAATCCAGATATGTCCTATGCTCTAAATGTTATGAGTGTATACCAGAATGATTCATAAGATGATCATTGGACGATAGTAAATATATTCTTATGATATTTTAAAAGAACTAAGAATATATTATTTTGTAGAAGTGACAAACAGATGGTTAGTTCATTGTAAATGAATTACATTGATACTAGTTTTTTCACAAAGTACAAATTAAGTTTATCTCAATCTAAACTAAGGGTGGCACAATATGATGGAATGTGAGTTCCATAATGAATTTGGATGAGTTCCAAAGTTAAGACATTGTGACAGATACTACAACAAAAGGCTAAGTATATAACTGCTATTATAGCAGCAAAAGAGGGCATTTGTGTCAAATAGTTTGTTATCAAACTAGGTGTAGTTCACAGAAGAGATAATACTATGAAGATATATTGTACGACAATATTATCAACATTTTTTAACCCCAAAGAACTAAAGGTCACACCAAAGGACCAAATTTGTACAAAGCCATCTCATTAGAGAATGAGTGATGCGTAGAGACGCAAAGACATGCAATTACACACGGACCTGGAAGTGTCAGATCCGGAGATCAGTTGATCACTAGCAATCGTGTATATACAACACCGGAAAGCCATAGGTGTTGACTATACAAAGGTTTGAAACTAGATTATTGACTCTAGTGCAAGTGGGAGACTATTGGAGATATGCCCAAGAGGCAATAATAAAGTGGTTATTATCATATCTTCATACTTATGATAAATGTTTACATACCATGCTATAATTGTATTATCAGGAAACATTAATACTTGTGTGATTTGTAAACATAAAAGAGTCCCTAGTAAAGCCTCTTGTTAAACTAGCTTATTGGTTAATATATGATCATGGTTTCCTGATCATGAACATAGAGATGTTATTAACAACATGGTCATATCATTAGGAGAATGATGTGATGGACATACTCCTATAGTTAAGCGTAGCATAAAGATCAAGTCATTTAATATAGTTCATTTGCTATAAGCTTTCTGATACATAGTAAGCTAATTCCTTCGACCATGAGATCATGTTAATCACCATCACTGGAAGGATGCTTTGATGACATCAAACACCACACCGTAACTGGGTGGCTATAAAGGTGGCATTGAGTGTTCGGAAAGTATGGGTTGAGGCACATGGATCAAGAGTGGGATTTGTCCATCCATATGACAGATAGATATACTCTGGGCCCTCTCGGTGGAATGTCATTCAATTAGCTTGCAAGCATGTGACTGGCTCACAAGGGATCACATACCGCGGGAACGAGAAAAGAGTACTTATCAGTAATGAGGTTGAACTAGGTATGCAGCGATACCGATGATCAAAACCTCGGATAAGTAAACTATCGTGAGACAAAGGGAAATTGGTATCATATGTAAGTGGTTCATTCGATCCCAAAGTAATCGTAGAAATATGTGGGAGCCATATGAATTTCCAGATTTCTCTATTTGGTATTGATCGGAGAAGTGTCTCAGTCATGTCCTCATAATTCACGAACCGTAGGGAGACACACTTAAGGATTCGATGTTGTTGTTCGGAGAAGTAGTTATGGAATGATGAGTAAGAGACCTAATGTTGTTCGGAGTCTCGGATGGGATCCGGGATATCACGAGGAGATCCAAAATGGTCCAGAGAATAAGATTCATATAAGGAAAGTCCTGTTTCGGAGTTCGGGAATGATTCCGGTGTTTTCACCAGGAATGTTCTAGAAGGGTCCGGAAGGTCCGACACTCCGGAGGGTAAGGGTACATGAATGTGTCATGACAATGTGGAATGGTTGCATCATGTACTAGGTCACTTGGCTGGGCAAAATAAAGAGAGAAATCAAATCCAAGTTTGAAAGTCAAACGCCAATTTGAAAAGTCAAATCTGAAGTTTGCTTGGTGGAGGGAGAGTAGGAAACCTACTTGGGGAGGAAGTCCCACTCCCTCCACCCGCCGGCCAAGGAGGTGGAGTTGGAGCAGGACTCCCTCCTCCCAACCAGCACCCTCCTACCTATATAAGGAGGGGTAGGGCGCCCCCCCTCCCACACACACCCAAAACCCTAGCCCCAAGCCACCGGCCTCCTCCAAGTCGCCTCCGCCTAGGGCCTCCTCTAGCTCGGCGAGTTAGGGTTTCCTCGAACCCTAGACGCCGGCCAAGCCCTCCCCTTGGTGCCCTCTAAATCCTAGATCACCAAGGCCTCTCTCATACTCCACCATACTCGCTCCGGCTTAAGGCGAAGCCCTGCGAGATCTCCCCTCTACTTCCGACACCATGCCGTCATGCTGCCGGAATCGCGAGGAGAGGGCTACAACCTCCACTGCCTGCTGGAACAAGGGAGAGGAAGGTCTTCATCGAGTACCGAACGTGTGACCGACTGCGGCAGCGCTGCCGGAACACAGCGCCGGAAGGATCGTCTACGCGATCTTGAGATCGGCAAGTGTACGACTACATCACCCACGAGAATCTGCTCTCATTAACCACTTTGGATCTTCGAGGGTTAGTATTCTATCGACTCGTTGCTACAATCTAGTAGATAGATCTTGGCTTGATTATAGATTAGATCTTGATTGTGTGTTCATGCGGTAGAAAGTTTTTGTTTTCCATGCTACGAACCCCTACACCACCTGCTTTCTTTGGCTTACAAACATTCTCCCATTTAACTAGGCAATTACCTTTCTTTTCTATGTGTTTGCCTCTCCATAAGAAACCCCTTGCCAAACCTTCAACATGGTCATGAAATCCCATTGGTAGGCCGAGAGTACACGTAGCAAAATTGGGAATGGCATTAATGATTGATTTGAAAATAATTAATCTTCCATCATATGAAAGAGTATCTACAAAACCAACTAGTCTTCTACCAATTCTTTCAAGAATACCAATAAGATGTTCCATTTTTGGTTTTGTAGTGCCCATAGGTAGTCCTGGGTAGGTAAAATGGAATATTTTCCACTAAACACTCAAATAGGGCAACAAGATCATGTGTTCTTTCTTGGGAAATATTAATTGGCACCATAGAGGATTTATTATAATTGACCTGAGCCTAGTTGAAGAGGATAACTGATGAAGAATATTTGTTTGCTTTAAGAGTTGAACATCACATGTATGCATGACAATCATAGTGTTATCTACACATTTAATAATGGGGTAATTAAACTCAAAAGAGTTATCTAGAGGGAGCTGGATATCACCATTTTGTCAAGCATCGTTGCTAATATATTAAAGTAGTTTTGCATAAGAGACAAAAGGAAGAGGGGATTATGGGTCTCCTTGCCTGACCCCTTGATACGTCGGAAACGTATCTATATTTTTTGATGCTCCATGCTTGTTTTGTATCATTTGTCTAATGTTTTGTCTATACTTTGAGGTATTTTTATACACTTCCTGGAACTAACCTATTGACAAGATGCCACAGTGCCAGTTGCCTGTTTTCTTCTGTTTTTGGTTCCAGAAAGGCAGAAAATCAATATTCTCGGAATTGGACGGGACAAAAGCCAAAGTCATTATTTTTCCTGGAGCAACATGGAACCACGAAGCAGAGCCAGAGGGGGGCCACAGGGTGGCCGCACCCCCTAGGCGCGGGCAAGCCCTAGAGGTGCCCACATGGGGTGTGTGCCTCCTGGACCCCCACCGACCTTGATTCCTGCGCCTATAAGAAGCCTCCGACCCAAAAACCCTAGGGTATCCAAAAGAAATCCACGAAAACCTCTATAGCACCACCGCCACCGAAGGGGAGATCCGGGGGATAGAAAGTCACTATTCCGGCACCCTGCCGGGACGGGGAAGTGCCCCCGGAGCCATCTCCATCGATCTCCATCGCCATCTTCATCACCATTGCTGATTCCCATGATGAGGATGGAGTAGTTCTTCCTCAAGGCTAAGGGCTCTACCGGTAGCTATGTGTTCATCTCTCTCTATGCATGGTCATATTGTGATCATGAGCTTTGTATCAAGTAGATCTTTGTTTAGAATAGAAGTGCGTAGACATCAAGCTCTTTTTTGGCGCCGTTGCCGGGAGGTAAGGTAAAAGGTACTCACATCCTCCAGTGTGAGTGCTCGAAGTTATTTCCTTTATATTCTGCAATTTTGTATTTTTGTTTCTTGTTTCACTAGTTAGGCTTAATGGAAAACAACAAAAAAATTACAGAGCTTTATAGTATTTATCTTGAGTTAGGACATGAAGTGTTTGAAGAGAAAATTTAAAAACCTCTGGAGCTTTATTTGAATGATAATAGCAATGTTATTAGTATGAACTCTTTGGATACCATTATTGCTAATGATATGGAAAAGTCTAAGCTTGGGGAAGCTAGTTTTGATGAAAATGATCTTTTTAGTCCCCTAGCTTTGGAAGATAGCTATTCTATTGCTTATGATGATACCTAACATCCCATATATGATGATTACAATGATGAGTATGATATTTTCAGTCCACCTACTATTGAGGAGAAAGTTAATTGTGATTACAATATGCCTCCTATATATTATGATTATGGTGATGAGAATAATAATGATAGCTATTTTGTTGAATTTTCTCCCACTACAATTAATAAGAATGGCTATTCTTATGTGGAGAGTAATAATCATTTTATGCATGTGGCTCATGATAAGAATGTTTTATGTGATAGTTATATTGTTAATTTTATTCATGTTGCTACTGAAAGTTATTATGAGAGAGGGAAACATGGTCTTATGCATCTCAAAAATATTAAGTTTCCCCTCTTTATGTTGAAAATCTTGAAGTTGCACTTATTTTGCTTTCCTATGCTTGTTGCTTTGTGCTTTCATGACTTGTTTATTTACAAGATTGTTATGCATAGGAAGTGGGTTAGACTTAAATGTGTTTTGAATTTGCTTCTTGATGCTCTCTTTTACTTCAATTCATATTTCTTATGTGAGCATCTTCTCAAACTATCAAGCATAACTTAAAGGCGTTAAAGAAAATTACTTGTTGGGAGATAACCCAAGAGTTTTATTGAGTCTTGGAAGTTATTACTTCAGTAATGACCTCTCCTTATCCTTTTTTGTTTGATTTTTGTGCCAAGAATGACCTCTAATGAGAGGGAAATAAGATTTGGGGAGTTGCTGTCCCGAAACAGATTTCTGTCCTCCACCATAAAAATTCGTGAGAAGTCTCTGTAACTCGGATTGAGATCATAATTTACGAATAAGTCCCCCAGTATGTTAGCTAACTTTATTTAGTTCAACACTTTTTTATTTGAGCAACATAAAGTCTTCTAAAAAATCGGTTTCTACCTGCTGGTCTTTTTTGACAGATTTCTGCCATTATTTGCATTTGCTTCTTATTGATTCCTTTTTGGGTTCTTTTTGGGAAATTGAGATTTTTGAAGGAGTTGCTATAGTAGCTTGTGTTTCTAGTGAAAGTTTTGCTGTTCCAAAGCTTTTCTAGAGATCTAATATCTGTTGAATACACTAATGTTGCTAATGAAGATTGTGTGAAGTTTTGTATGAAGGAAATTTGCAGGTGTAGAGAAAGAATGATGTAATGAGATGAAGAATGGACAAAAGCTCAAGCTTGGGGATGCCACCCTGTGTCACCCCAAGAAATATTCAAGAGGTACAAGCGTCAAAGCTTGGGGATGCCCAAGGCATCCCCTTCTTCATCAATAAAAAGCTCAGGTCTGTCTAGACACTTCGTTTTTATTGTTTCATGCATAGTTGTGTTGTTCTTGGAGCATCTTAGTTTTTGTTTGCTTTGCTTAGTTTGTCTAGTTTTCTTGAGTAGTTTGGACCCCCGTTCTCGCTGTGTTGTTTTGCAAATAAGTTGGTTGGTGTTGGAAAGGAGTAGTAAGTTCTTGCTTGAAGTGCAAGAGGAGCTTGCATTGACTGTGACTTAGACTTTAGCATGACATGCTAGGTGTTGTTTTGACCTTATGCTTAGTGATTATTGCTGTAGCATGTCTTGTTCCAAACAATTGGGATTTCTTAGTGTGCCTTTAAGAAATTATGCGTTGTTTTAGCATGCAAAAGCATAGTATTGTGGTATTCTCCCTTGATGCTTTGTTTGGGTTGACTTGGCACATGATCACACCATGTTATGACTCTGAGAAGTCACCATTAGCCTCTATGGTCATTTAGTCCTTGACTTTTAGTAGCACTCTTTGCTTTGATTAATAATGCTTTGTAGCTCTGCATGATTATGGCCATTATTGCTCTCTTATTTGGTTGCTCCTAGTCTTTTGCTAGCCTCCACTTGTATGAGTAAGTTCTACTCATGCTTACAACTCCCAAGAAACCAAGTTATTCCAAAGTGTCCACTATAAATTCCTATGCATGGTGTGTTACACCATTCCAAGTATATTCTTGTTTTTAGCTATCTTCCAATTAAAAACTATTTTGTTATGTGAAAACTTAGTGATTAAAGTCCTCACAAACTTGATGACACACTTTATATTCTTTGCCCCTAATAAACTTGAACCATTGTGTCTTCTATGTTGTATATGCTTGCACTTATATGTTGGAATTAGCAGAACCGTGCTGTCAAGAGGAACATTTTCAACATTGCACTTGTACTTTATACTCAGTTGATATCATGCTCTTTTGTCTATGGATGTCACCGGTGTGAAATAAAGTGGGAACTTGTAAGTCCATGGAGTTTGTATCCCGTGTTAGAGAAACGCCTGGGCCTCTAGCCTAAGCCATGCCTAATCATGGTGGAAACTTGCAGCATCACCATAGTGACATCTATGAAGCATTCTTCTTATAAAAAAGAGACACATTGAGAAAAGAGGAAAGAGAGGAAAAAATCACCATATTCCCATGGTAAATAAGAAGATTGCTGAGATGCTCATTGTGTGCTTGCCTTGTCATTTTGGTTATGGGAAAGCTCCTATACCATGTGCAAGGGGTACCCCATTGGCGGTTCTCTATGATATGCAAATACTTACAATGACAAGAACTTACAGGTGACTAAAGTTGAGTAGCATGAGGTGTGGCCCTCGTATTCAAGGGACTTGAGATTGCCAACTTATACTTCGTCAAGCATATACTCCATCTTTGTTCACTTTAACCTTAATCACTTCAAGATGCTTATGATAGGGGAAATGAGGGATGAAAGCTAACAAGTACCATAATTTTTGGAAGCTCTTTTTGAAACTTGAAATCCCTTCTTCCATTATAAAATGCTTTTCTTCCACCATTATTGAGTCTCCACCTTCTACCTTTAGGCACCATTAAGAGCGCATAGTTGTCATTCTGTGTGCAGTGTTCCAAAGCTTATTGATTGATGCATATTGTGATATTACTTGTTCTTGTGCTATTTGTTTCTAGTCGCCCTTGTGAACTTTGAAGGTGTCCTATGCATCTATATTGCTACTCTATGAGGGACAAGCTTATTTCCACTATGCTATGTTTTCTATATGTGAAACAAACAAACATTTTTCAATGCATGTTATTCATATCTTTGTTTGTAGCCTTTCATGTTGCATGCATAGTTACTATGTCCTATTGTTAGAACTCCATCTTTCATGCACATGTTTAGAGTTCTTTGATCCTAGCTTTCAATGCTTGCAAATGGTTTGATCTTGGTTTTGATGGTGCATGTCACCTCAAAAATTATTCTTTTTATCACTTACCTACTCGAGGACGAGCAGGAGTTAAGCTTAGGAATGCTTGATATGTCGGAAACATATCTATAATTTTTGATTCCATGCTTGTTTTGTATCATTTGTCTTATATTTTGTCTACACTTTGAGGTATTTTTATACACTTTCTGGAACTAACCTATTGACAAGATGCCATAGTGCCAGTTGCCTGTTTTGTTCTGTTTTTGGTTTAGAAAGGCAGAAAATCAATATTCTCGGAATTGGACGGGACAACAGCCAAAGTCATTATTTTTCCCGGAGCAACACGGAACCACGAAGCAGAGCCAGAGAGGGGACACAGGGTGGCCGCACCCCCTTAGGCGCGGGCAAGCCCTGGAGGCGCCCACAGGGGGTGTGGGCCCCCTGGACACCCACCGACCTTGATTCCTGCGCCTATAAGAAGCCTCCGACCCAGAAACCCTAGGGGATCCAGAAGAAATCCACGAAAACCTCTGTAGCGCCGCTGCCACCAAAGGGGAGATTTGGGGGACATAAAGTCTCTGTTCCGGCACCCTGCCAGGACGGGGAAGTGCCCCCAGAGCCATCTCCATCGATCTCCATCGCCATCTTCATCACCATTACTGATTCCCATGATGAGGAGGTAGTAGTTCTTCCTCGAGGCTAAGGGCTCTATCAGTAGCTATGTGTTCATCTCTCTCTCTCTATGCATGGTCATATTGTGATCATGAGCTTTGTAATCAAGTAGATCTACCTTTCTACTCAAGTGCTTCATTAGATCTCTGCTCTCCCCATGTGTGTGAAAGTGACAGCGTGCACGCCATGGTGACACTTAGGTTTGAGTCTACATAAATACTCTTTGTGCTTTAATAGTTCTATGCTTTTCCCCACGTGTGTGAAAGTTACAGCGTGCATACCGTGTGTGGCACTTTGGCTAGATTGAATATTTGTTATGAGTTATATTTGGAGTTGGATATCTCTATGAAATTGTGGTGTTTGTTGGAACCATCTAGTGTTCAGGGTGACAGTGTGGGGTTATCTAGATTGGGGAAGGCGAACTTTGAGGTGTGCTGTTTGCCCTACCATGGATTAGAGTGTCCAACCGGAGAGTAGTTAAGAGTAGTAGCATGAAGAGAGGATATTTATATGAGAGAGTGTTCACTAGTGAAAGTATGATCCCTAGGCCTTGTTTCTAAACATTGAAACACCGTTTGCATCTAGATCTGTTGCATGTTTGCTTGCTTTAGTCTTTACCTCACCGTCAAGATCTTTTCTGCCACCGTTACCACTTGTATTTCACTATCTCTTCGCCGAACTAGTGCACCTATACACCTAGCAAGTGTATTGGGTGTGTTGGGGACACAAGAGACTTCTTGTATCTTGATTGCAGGATTGCTTGAGAGGGAATACCTTTGACCACTTCCTCCCTGAGTTTGATAAACCTTGGGTAATCCACTTAAGGGAAACTTGCTGCTGTTCTACAAACCTCTACACTTGGAGGCCCAACAACTGTCTACAAGAATAGAAGTGCGTAGACATCACCCCTCATTTTCACAGGATGTTTTTGCCAGGCACTCCATTAAGTAAAACAGGAGTGGATGTAGATGAAAGGATGCATTTGATCTAATATAGCCAGTGATCACCAAAGCCCATATGCTTTAGCATCTAAAAGATAAAATTATATTCCACTCTATCAAATACTTTTTCAAAGTCTAGCTTCAGGATAAGTATATCTTTTTTGGATTTGTGATAGAGATGGATATATTCAAAAGTCCAGGCCAAATAGTCATGGATGGTTCTTGATTTGATAAAACCATATTGATTTTTGTGAACAACTGGATAATTATTTTCTGCATTCTATTGGCCAATAATTTAGTCAAAAATTTAAGAGCCAGACTAACTAGAGACATAGGCCTATAATCAATTATCTTCTCAGGATTATTGTTCTTGGGGATCAGAGTGATGAAAGGAGTATTGATGCTCTATATATCCAATTTTCCTCCATGAAAATCATTAAAAGTCTATAAAGTTGATGTTTTACTATGTCCCAACAGTGTTTAAGAAATTTCCCATTGAAACCATTAGGCCCTAGTGTTTTATCAGTTGGCATACGTTTAAAAATATCATCAATTTCCTCATTGGTAAACTGAGCCACCGGACTATCAAAATCAATTGAAGGATTTTTGTGTACAATCTTGTGGAGGTCAAAGAGAATAGTGGGACTACCAGTGTTGCAAATTCTGCCTTAAAACACATTTCAGATAACCACAACTTTGACTTCATGATTAAGCAGGATTATGTCATCATTTGTCCTGATACATGAAATATAATTGCATATGTAGCTCTTAGTAGCAACTATGTGGAAGAATTTAGTATTTTCACCTCCCAATCTGGCCCATCTGATTTTGGCTCTATTTCTCTAGTAAATTATTCTAGCTTCAAGAAGGTTAATTAGGTGTAGATTTAGAAATTTCCTGAAGTTCTGTTCCTGAATGGAAATGTGCCTTTACTCTTCTAGGCCATAAAATAGGGAAAGAACAAAATTGCATGATTCTATGATTTTGTTTCAATTGAGACAAGTTTTTCTCCATTTTTAGTCCTTGCTTGAGTGATTTCATTCTGGTTGTGATATCTTGAGGAGATTTTTGCAGAACACTAATCATTAAAACCCTCAAATTCAAGCCAGTAATCTTCAAACCTTAATATTTGGGATTTTGGTATCATGGTGCCAAATTTGGATTTTTAAAGGAATGTGATAAGAAGATACCCCGACCAATGGGATAGCAGTGGTGTCAGGGAAGTTGGTAGTCCAACTAAAGGAAGTGAAAATCTAGTCAAGTCTTTCCAGGAGGGGTGTCTGTTGCATATTGATCCAAGTGAAGGCTCTACCTTTGAGTGGAATTTCCAAGAGATCAAGGTGACTATGATTCTATTAAATAAGAGCATATTGTTAGTGCTACATTCTTCTCTGTTTCTGTCATCAGGGCTCTTGATTAAATTAAAATCCCATAGGATCATCTAGTGTTCCATTAAAGTCATATCAATGTTATATAGCCAACTTGTGAAATATCTATCTCTCTTATGTTGTTGTTGGCCCATAAACATTAGTGATATACCACACTTGAGCAGATATTCTATAGGTAAGTTCCATAGTGACTTGAAACCTAGAAGTACTGATTAATTGCCCAAAAAATAGATTGCAATTTCATATGCTTATGAGCCCACTAGAATTACCAATTGATGGTTGATGGCTGTGAAATATAGCCATCCAAGTTCGAATTTAAACTAGATATTATTCATATATTTGGTGAAATATCTCTCTAAACCCTGCCACTAATGCCTAATGGTCAAAGGGGTATGCAATCCTTTTTTGCTATTTTTCCATGCGCAGATAATGACGTATGATGATGGGAATCACTACATAAATGCCAAAGATACGAGATTTTCAACACGTCAAAGAAACCAGGATCCGTGAAGTGAATGCTGAAGCTTTAACGACCAACTATACGGCGGGAAATTTATTCCGGCCATATAGTTTGCACCAACTTTATTAGGTCAAACAGAACAACTTTCGTGAAGGGACCCCTATATAAAGAGGCTTCGGGCGACGGAAAACAATGCTTCTTTTCGACCTCAACTCTCCCTGCCACTAGAATCCGCCACATCGGAGGAATAGATCTAGATCTAAACCTCTAAACCCTTCTCCACCACCATACCCATCTTCCACCACTTGTAATAGTAGATCTCTTCTCCAATTGGCGACATTGTAAGACTATTTGATATCAATCTTATGATCTCTATTACAATGTTTATGATTGTTGATTTCATCTCTATGTGTGAGTAATTCTCCTTGGTCTAAGGGTTTCGGTCTAGCCATGTAGCTTTTTGTGCATGCTATTTATCATAGATGGGATCATGTATTAGTTTGCATGACATGATGATTGTAGTACCCTCTCTTGCCTCAATCTAAGGATTTTTCAGGTACCCAAGACCCCGAGGATTGATCCAGGTAAAGGGAGTGTGAGTAATGACTGATCTGCAGGATGGAAACCCTAGTGACAGAAGGGGTAGTACGACTGTATGTGAGGGATTTACTTGGGATTAACGGTGACATCACTATGCATATAATTAGTTCTCTTTATTTTATGGTGAGACTAGTAGGTTATTTCTATAAGCGGTTGTGGAGGCGATAACAATTATGGATGCACTGCCCACATATAATTATCTTGCTCTAATAATTACATGCATACTTTATTATTATCTATTATTCACATCAAGATGTTTTGCACAGCTACTGGTGAAAACCGAAGACCCTAGGCCCTCTCTCTCTCCATCGTCAACAACAACAAAAAGATCACAAACTCTTGGTCCGGTGAAAACACAAAAGGAATTATAAAACTCTCAAAGGTCTGTATAAGTAATCTCACTTTGCTTTTTGCTTCCTGAGGATTCGATAAACCTAGGTCTACTAGAGAAAAAGAGCTATACTACATCCATAATCCGGATCAAAGGTATCAACCCTTTTTTTGGCACCGTTACCGGGGAAGCAATAGCTACCCTGGTGAGGTTAGTTGGAACCTTGCTAGTTTTAATTCTTGTTTTTAATTTTGTTAGTTTGCTTTCAGTCTTTATTTGAAAAACCAAAAAAATTAGTTAGCCTTTTAATTCTTATTTTTATCATCATTAGTACTTGTTTAAGAAAATACAAAAACAGAGGAAGTATGGCTGAAAAGAAACTAGGGAAGTTTGCAACTCCCAACAATGATTATTTGCGTACTCCTATTACTCGGCCAACAATTGCTGCTGAGGATTATGAAATTAAGCCCCACAATTTAAGTTTGGTTCAACAGAATCAATTTGGAGGCTGTGCTGTTGAAGATGCATGTATGCACTGAAATACTTTCACTGAAATATGTGATATGATGCGCATTAAAGATGTTGACCCCGACGCGGTCAAGTTGCACTTATTTCCTTTCTCTCTTAGAGGAAGAGCAAAAGAATGGTTGCTATCTTTTCCTAGAAATACTATTGCATCATGAGTGGAATGTACTTCTTTATTTATGACTAAATTCTTTCCACCTGCAAAAACTATGCAACTAAGATCTAATATTACTGGTTTTAGACAGGAAGAGCGTGAGCCACTAGAGCTTGCATGGGAGAGAATGAAAGAATGCATGAGAAACTGTCCCGGCCATGTGATGGAAGATTGGTTAATTCTCCATTTATTTTATAATTCTCTTAACCCTGTGTCTAAGTCTATGCTAGATACTGCAGATCGAGGAACATTTATGGGTAAGCAAAGCAGTTGTTAGACAATATGCAAGACAACCATGCCCAATGGCATATGGAAAGATCAAACACAAAGAAGGTGAACTCCGTTACACCTCAAGAAAATGAAGAACTCAATGCTAAGTTGGATGATCTCATATTAGCCATTAAAGGTAAGGAAACCCAGGTAAGAGCTACTCCCGAACCAACTATTTAAGAAATAGACTTCATATCTCGTAATGATTATAACCCTGCTTGGAAAAAGAATTATAATCCAAATTTTTAGAAACATTATTCTAGTCCCGCAGGTAGCTCTAATAATAATATGTCATCAAGTAATAGTAGTCTCCAAGAAACTCTTAAATCTTTTATGGACTCTCAAAATGAAAAAAACAATATTCTAGTTAAAATAACGGAGAATCATGATACTATGCTTGGTAAATTATCCAACCAAGCTGTTAGCTTTGAGGAATGATTTGCAGGCCCTCCAAGAAAGAACAATGATTGTTGAGGCACAACTAGATAAGATAACCGAGAGTCAAACTCTCATTCTAGCTAGGTAAAGCTGAGACCAATCCGGTAGAAGACCTTAAGATGATAAGAATTCAAAGGGAGGAGCCCGACGAGCTTGATTATAGCAATGCTCCTTCACCGAACTACACAGTTGAAGATATTAAAAAGGATCAATGACAAGATTCCTATAAGTGAAGGAAATGAGGAAGCCATGTATCAACACTTTGTTAATCAGGTAGTAATAAAGGTACTTGAGCTTGAATAAGAATGTAAGGAAATTGCTAAAAAATTGCCTATTAAGCTAGATGATATATTAGAGCCCACCATTAAGATTAATATTGGGACTAATAACATAGCTACACTGTGTGATCTAGGTGCAAGTGTTTCAATAATTCCAAAGAGTCTTTTTAATAAGTTAAATCTTGGCTCTTTTGAAATCAGCGAAGTAAAATTGCATCTAGCAGATTCTACTTACAAACACGCAGTAGGCATTAAAGAAAATACCTTAGTATATATTAAAGGCTGTCCAGCTCTTATTGATTTTGTTGTTGTTGACATGCCTGAAGATGCTACTGCTCCTATCATATTAGGCCGTCCTTTCTTAAGAACTATTAAGGCTTAATAAATTTGCATGAAGGTAACGTAAAGCTCCAGTTGGCTTCGTGGGATCTTTTTGTTATTCATTTTCCTAGGAAAAAGAAAGCCAAGCAAGGTGATAAGGAGGCCATCACTTTGAAGGCCACTTTGGAGTGGGTGTTCCACTCATATGGCCTAAGTGAATAACATCAAGGTCAAGCTATTGACCATAAAAGAGCGCTGCATGGGAGGCAACCCATGTGAAATAAAGGTTTGAGTTAAGTTTTTAAGTTTTAGTTTAAGTTTTTTGTAGAATAAAGAGTGCTAGAAAACTCCACTGAGAAGGAGAGATTCAGCGGTACTAAAAACTCCTGCTTTATACATGCCAAAGTAGGTCGACAATTTAGTCTATCATTTTTCTATCAAAACAAGGTGTTTCTCTAAGTCTTAGTCTAAAAATTAATTCTTGAAGAAATAGATTTTTTTGGATGTGTACAGAAGCTTTAATGACCAACTATACGACGGGAATAAAAATTCCTACTGTATAGCTCCGGCCGTATAGATATTTGACCCATCGACAATTTTTCATCTCGGGATACAGAAGGTTTGGCGACCAACTATATGGCGGGAACAAAAGTTCCAGCCATATAGTTATAGCCGCTAGGAAAGAAACCCTAGAAACCCTATTTTTTTTGCTGTTAGACAAACTATACGGCGGGAACAAGTGTTGCGGCCGTATAGTTGCGGCCGACCACTTAAACGCACGGGGAGGTACCCAAAATATCAAAACATCAATCCTTTTTTCTATCTTCTACCTCCAAAGTCTCCCAAAACCTCAAGGGATCTTCACCCTACTCAATTTCGTTCGATTTCCTCGCACACAAGTGATCTACGATATGTTTCTCCCCCGATCCTCCAATTACTTTTTGCAAATTCATCTCTGATTTATTGTTATTATCAATCTAGGGTGAGACTTATTTTGAACTATTTGCCATGATTATCTTGCCTAGATTATTATGTTGGGGAGATTCTTTAATGTGCTATGATGAGGAATATTCTATGACTATTATTGTTGGATCAAAAAGTTTTATAATTATCTTTCTTATTTATTTTTAGAAGATGAACACGAGGAGCCAGACAGTGCTCTTGCCACCACTAGTTCTTCTCGAGCTGCATCTCAGGAACGCATGGGGATTCGATTCAAGAATGAGTCCCACCATGATCATTTCGGCAGGATAAAAAACCAAGAAGTCACGACAACCAAGTCAGCTTGTCCCGTCATATTGAACCAACTCGGTATTTCTGACGACTTTAATTTAATTTGCAATAGGGTTGGCCTGTAAAACTTTGTATTTCATGATGCACCAACCAATCGCCGGTTAACCATTGAATTTATTAGTTCTTTGAAAAGCACCGTTAAGACATGGCATGGGGAGGATAGAATTTCTTTCCGACTCATGAACAACAATTATTCTTTATCACTGGATGAATGGTGCAATTTTTTTTTGGTTTACCCAACAACGATCCTAATTCTCTACGTGCATGTTTTACCAGCATAGAACCTTCCCCTGAACTCTGCTATAATAGAATTAGCTTTACTTCTAGAGTCAGTAAAGGGAACAATATTCAACATCCTGCTATTTGCTATTTGTTCTATGTTATTGCTAACACCTTGCAGGCGCGTAATGAGTTTACAAGACTCAATGAGGAGGACATCTTAGTCCTTACAAAAGCTGCTTTCAACAACGACAACTCGTCACTCAACTTGGGCGCAATTCTTGTGCGTTACTTGGAGTACCAATCCTCCCAAAGCCAAGGACCAATCACTTGTGGAGGCGTCATCACCGTGCTTGCCAATGCCTTGGGGATCAACCTAGGTGAGTAACAGCCGGTGCTAGGTGAGCGACGTGTTGGTTTCTCTACTTTGAGGGATTGTGGAATGCTCACTAGGAGAGGTGGTGTATTTTCATATTGCTAGAGCTTGGCGTCTCTACCCCGCTCCTTTGCCTAATGGTATTTTCTCTATCGAGGAAGGACGTGTGCTTTATGACTTGCAGGTTGAGCAACACCAACCCCGGGAGGAGATTCCGGAAGAGGATGAGGACCAAGAGGAGGAACAAGAAGTCCCTCATTAATAGGAGCATCCACCAAACCGGTTCGCTACATATCAAGATTTCCAAGAACTTGGAGGAACTATGGAGGGGATGCATAATCTCGCCCTGAATCTCCGAGAAACAACAAGTAGCTTATCAACTCAATTTGCGGACTGGAGTTACAACTTTTCCCCCCACCAAAGTGATTTGAAGGGCTTGCAAAAGCCTAAGCTTGGGGAGGTTTTCTATCTATTTTTATTTGGCTTTCATTTGTTTTATTTTATTTTCGAGGTTATGCTTTTATTTGAGTTTATAAGCACCCGTGTTCGTTTCCCCAACACTTTATCTTTAGTTACTTCATTTTGTTTGAGATTTTCAAGCCGAGATTTGCCGCCAATTTTCTATTCTTTAATTCCCCTTCTCAAAAACCACAAAAAGATTTCTCCGTTTATCTTTATTTCCCTCTCTCTTTTTCTTTTCGCCTTGAAGTTCTCATAAATTTGCAGGAGAGTGATTTACTTCGAGTTTCCAAGAAACAAATAAAAAGGGAAGAGAGAAGTGGAACCAAACATGAGAGGTATGCCTTATGACTCCCCACTTTTGAAGTTTGAGAAACCCATGCTAGTTGGTAGTAATGTTAAGATGTTATATCGTTGTAGTGAGTCTCTATATTGTAGTAAACTTTTGTTTGCATGGGTATTTAATTGAGTATGTTTTGTTCCAGCTCTTGTAGTTAACCAAGTCTTGTCTAATTTTTTTCTAAAAAATTGAAATAAGAAAAAATCTTACAATTGAAGGATTGGGTGTTATAGTGTTTAGTCTTGAAAGCTTATTCCTAGAGACACTCAACACCACAGAAAATAATGATTGACTTGATAGTTCTCTTTGAAAGAATTTGTTCAATTGAATTAATGTTTATAGGTTTTTGTGAGCATTCCAAAGTTTGACTTGTGAATCATAAGAATGATATAGCTTTATGCGTGTCAAACTTCATGGGATGCCAACACCTATGCTAGCCTACGAACGATCTTCATGGAGGAAAATCCTAGATTTCGGCTATGACTTGATTAAACATATGTAGTAGCAATGCTATAATGGGTAAGATTCTTGGCACTCCTGGGTAACTGTAACAAGATGGAATCACTCCTCTGGCTGATATGAGTAATCATTATGCAAAAGGAACAAATACCTTAGTGATGCCACAAGCGTCCATCACAACCCGATAAACTAATGATTTTTTTGGCATGCTCTCAATTACTTAAGAACTAAAATTCTTGAAGGATAATGAATAGAAAGGTAGTGCCTAAAAAGTCTTGACTTATTGATGTGGGAGAATTGAGATACTTTAGTGTATATGCTTATCATGACAAACTCTCACACTCTCAACTTTATATGATTATACTTTATTATTCCAAGGCAAGCTTATGAGTTGATTGCATGACATTGATAAAGATTACTCTTTTGAATCATCCATGCTTACAATAATTTTGTTGCTCTATAAGGATTCATGAAACCTGTATGATATGATTTCCATTACTCTATCTATGCTGAAGTTTTTCAGATTAATAAAGTGGAGGAAACATGGGACTACCAATAATGAGTAAGATCATCATCTCGTTATTTCAGTTTAAATGCTGAGTTCCCTTTTGATTTTGGTTTTCTTGCTCGAGGACGATCAAGTTTAAGATTGGGGAGGTTGATGGCTGTGAAATATAGCCATCCACGTTGTAACATCCCTAAATTCATATTCCAAAACTCATGCATATCATCCTTGCATTCATCATCATTTAGAGATTTTCCCAAAATCATTTCAGAAAAACAGAAGCTTTTGATGTTATGATTTTATGTGGACAGATTTAATTCAAAAGACCTACACCATTTGAAACTTGAATGTTTAGGAACTTGTTTGCTTGCCCCATTGTTGGAAAAGTTTAGGAGAGAAGGGTTAGCCAAAGTTTCAAATTTAGAAAGAAATTCAAAATCCCTTTTCCAAACATTTTCAAAACAGATGCAAAGCCTCTGTTGTTTGAAATCCAAGTTTGACCAAGCCCTTACAGAATAACCACATGGTTAAATAACAGATTTTAGAAACCATAGTACCCTGCAAAATCCCCAGAATTGTTTGAATTCAAAAAGGATTTGAATTCATACCTAAATCATTCATGAAAAACCAAATTAGAAAAGAAAAAGAAATAAACAAATGAAAAGGGCCAAGCGCCAGGTTTCTGGCCCAACAAAGGATCGAGCCCAACTAGCCCACCCGGGAGTTCCCTTTTCTTTTCTCACGCGTGAGCGCACGCGTTCAGCCACTGACGACCATACCCCACCTCCACCTCGCATCTTTCGCTGACGAGCGGGCCCTGTCCACGCTGTGATCGTCTTCCCCAAACCACGCCCGCGACCACGTCGCAGCTGCAGTCACTGCCGGTAATGGCGCGGCTTAATTGGGCATTAAAACTCGGGAGTTTCCTGTCGAGGCACCGGCTATAAGATCTCCACCTCCTCGCAGTCATTTTCCCCAGCCAATTCTACACTCACGCCACCAGGCTGCCCACGACTCGCTCAAACCCGCCGCAGACAGAGCAACTCCGGCGATCGATTCAGGTGAGCTCCGTGCGCCCCTTCCCCTCTGGATTGTTCGAGCCACTTTGTAATCTCCTGGCGCACCTCCTGACCCCACTAGCTCATCCTGTATTGCCCCAGGTCGCCGTATTCGCTTGACACCGTAAGCACCTGACGACCACCCCAACTCCGGCGACCAATCTAAGTAAGTCCTGTGCACCCCTTGCCTTTTCCTTCACACGAGCGTGTTCGCAACTGTCTTGCGCACTTCCTGAACCCTTTGATTCATGTTAGGGCGACGCGGAGCCTCGACAATGACTCCGACAACATCCACCCGACGCCAGACGCAACTCCGACGAGATCCAGAGCCCATCTCCGAGCGCCCCTCCGCAAACCAGTACCACGACAAGCTTCAGCACGTCTTGGCGGATCTGGTAAGCACCTTCCTGCTTCCTGGAGCGATGTATAACGCCGGCGCCGCCGTAGCCAGACGCGCCGCCGCCAGTTAACGCCGCTAGCACCGCCAGATTGTGGCTCGATGGTTTGGTCCGTTGGATCTGCATCGTAGGGCTAGGATAGATCTTGAACGAAGGGGTACGCGCGCATCTGAGCCGCCAGATCCCACTTAGATCGTGCGGTCCGCAGAACCCGATCCAACCGAAGCGGTACGCACCAATAGGGACACGACGCGTGGCAAGGGTTAGAAATAAAAACAGATTAAAAACCAGATTTTGATCCAAATTTCAAATGCTTATAACTTTTGATTGCCATGTTGGATTTTTGCAAACTTTATATCGTTGGATTCAGTGAAACAAGACCTTTATGAATATCCAATGTGTTTAGCAAATAGTAACAGTTAACATGACTTTATTTGTAGAAACATGTTTAAGGCTATTTTAAATCTAGATTTATTTTGGTAAATTGTATTAGTGCCAAATAAGTTTAGTTGGAAAACTTGTGACTTGTTAAGTTTCAGTAAACATGTGCATGCTTGGTAGAGTTTTCAAAATCACCACTTAGTAAATTCTTGCATGCATGCATTCATATTATTTTTGATTGAATAAAATTGTGTGTAATTGTATGCTATAATTTTTGTGTAGATCTTGCTAGTGATTGTGATTGTGAAGAGTGCTACTCTCCCCACTACCAAGGCAAGTGATATTTTCATGAATATTTCTATCCTATGTTTTTGTACTTGCATTAGATATTTTGCTAAGTCTTGCATGCTATTTTTGCCTAGTGCTAAGTTGGGAAATCCTAATTAGTGTAGAATTGTAAAATTGCTAGGGAATTTTCCTAAATTAAGTTATCTTACCATGCTTAGCCTAGCTATTTAGCAAACAAGGGTTGGTGAAAATCTATACTTACTATGATGAAAATATTTCTAAGTCATGAGACTTATACTTTCCTAATAAAACAACTAAGTTAAATAAATCTCCTGGGTGGAATGGAAGGATTGGGTTATGTTGAGTGGTTACACAAGGCCATGGACTTGGGTTGTGTATCTCACTTGTGGTATGCCACCCAGGCACAAAGGGATTTGGAGGCCAAGTGTTGAGAAAGCTTACAGTGCAACCACTTGGCAATATGGGCTCTGCCTTGATCACATAGGTTGCTAGAACTTAGTCACTTGGACAGTTGGTGGTAGTGGGAATGATAGGATGGAGCGCGTCCATTTGACTAAGGAAAGGCTTCTGAAAGGTCCTGTCTTGGGAAACCAAGTCTGGTGGGGAAAGTGCACAACCTCTGCAGATGGAAAAACCTAAGTACTTAGCCCAGTCCAAGGCAATGGACAACTTGAGCATCAAGACATGGAAGCTACAAGAATCTCATCACTCCAACTTCTAAGTAAAATTTGTGGGAGAACAAGTGTGAAGGACCCCAATGTCTATTGGTGGTTTCTTGGGAAGTTTTTGATAAAGGAAAACTTAGTGATTTCAACTAATAGGTAAAACTTATTTTCAAGCAAAGCAAGCCAAGCTACACTTAGCCAAAGTGCATATAGTAATATAGTCCACTTAAAATATACTAAGGTATCACTTGCCAATACTATTCCAAAGTATTGACCCTCTGTGGCTGTAACTTGTGATGTTGCAGGTTACTCCGATGATGAGTAGGAGTCATGAGTCTACACTCAACATGCTTGCCTGTGGCACATGAAGATGAAGACTTATGTTTATTTACTTATTCCTTAAACTCTTGTATTAGGCCAATGGCCCTGAGTTGTAAAAGACTATGTTTTATCTCTGGAACGAATGTAATAAACGACCTTTGTATCTGTGTACTTCATCTTAAACTGTGGATGCTAGCATTGATCCAGGGACTAGCATTGCAATCACAGGGATCCTTTCCTTTATAAAGGAGGGGTCTAACAGATGGTATCAGAGCACTGTGTTGCCTGTAGGATTGTGACCCTAGGATTGGAAAACCACTAAGGAAAAGTTTTTCAACTACTTCTACACTTGTCTATTCTTCTCGTAAAACTTTTCTAATCTTTTCATTCTCAACTCCAATTGTAGATGAACTCCATCAATGAAGCCGTGAAGAAAGGACCACTCATGACCATGACCTTGGAGTGTGAACCTGAGTTTCCCAAGATTCTCAAGGACCTCATGGTGGCAATGGAAGCACATGGAGCAGCTTTATACAAAGGCTTTCCAGTGATGGATGAAGGAGTGGAGTATTGGTGGGTGCAACTTCACTTGTACAAAAACAAGGAAGACAACCACAAAGAAAGGGGATTCTGCATGTCACCAACACTGTGATGCACACAACATTCTTTGAGTCAGCCAGAGATGCAGCTTGGAAGACTATCAAAGAACTAAGTGCTAGAGTCAAGTGCAGAATGCTTAACCTCCAAAGAGACTTAGAGAAAGAGAAGGAACTTACCCAAGAGTTGGAAGCCACCAACCAAGAGTTAAGGGGAGATATTATAGACTTAGTAATGGAATCATGTGAACAAGATAGGTGGATTGCCTCTAGGAACATTGTGATAGCCACCAGATCTAGTGAGATAGGATTGTGAGCACACTTCGTTAGTTGGACCACCATCTATCACCTTATTTTCCAAAAATGATACCTTAAATAAGTTTGAATCTTGATTGATGTAAGGGATTTGTGTATACATGACTTGTGTGATGTTTGTGTTCCATGGATATGTATGAATGTTTGTCTTGATTTACCTTAAATTGTGTTGATCTAACTTTTTCAATCTTATAAATAGATGCCTATTACCATCAGCACCGTTGAGGAGCTCCAGGTTACCTGTTTTGGTCCCCGTATCATTGAGCTTACCACTTTGCTCGATCTCCATCTTCCCACCATCACGGTGTACCCACTCACCAAGTTCGAGAGGAAGGACCTCTGGGGCTTCAAGGTGAACCAGCCTGGACGCCAGACAGAGCCCACTACGGAGGCCATCGTCTTCAAGCTGATGCACGACGACAGGGAGAGAGGCATGGAGGTAGTCATGCAGGACCTGATAGGACGTCTGTTAGGCCGTCACTCCCGACAGGTTAGGGGCACTCACTTCCACGTCTTCGGAAGGCGTGATGTTGATGGAGAGTCCATCGACTTTGAGGAAGACTCGAGGGACGCGGCAGAGCCGATACGTCTCTACCTCCAGGACCTAGAGACTCTCCTCAGGCACGTGGACACGGATAGGACGAACGTCATGCTTGGCAATGACGAGCTTCAGGTGCAGCTTCGTGAGAAGGACAAGCTTTTTGCGCAGCAGGATGAGATGATCAAGGAAATGGAGACAAAGTTCGAGGCCCAGGACCGCAAGTTCAAGAGTCAGGAGAAACGTGTCCAAGATAGGAACAAGAAGATCCGGGACATGACCGAGGAACTGAAGTCCAAGGATTTCAAGCTAGAGCAGCAGCAGATGGTTATAGAGAGGCTTCGCTCCCAGAAGAGGGCTCTCAAGGCCAAGGTCGATTCCTTGACCACTACGATTGAGGAGAACAAGACCGCGATGGAGAACGCAGGTCTTACCTTCGTCGAGGAGGAGATTGATGCTGATGAGTAGACTTGACTACTCGTTTATCTTTCATATTCGTACTTGCTATTGTGAACTTATTATTGGACCATCCGACATGTGGATGGCTTGCCACTTGTGTGTTTTACTTCATGAACTTATAATGTGGTTGTTGAACTTTATTCTTATGTTGCTTGCTATGTGTTTGCTTATGATGTATTGTGCATAAAACATCTATGGGTATCTCATTCTTATCTATTTGAACAAACCACAGATGCCTCCCCGTTGCGCAAACCCCAACCCCAACAACATCACCCCGGAAATGCAACAAATGATGAATGCGCAAACACAACTTATGCAAATGATGACAACATTTATTCAAAACCAGAATAACAACAATAACCCCAATAACAACAACAACAACCCTCCGGGTTTTGATATGCTCACCAGATTTCTGCGTTTGAGGCCAGCAAAGTTTTCGGGAACAACTGATCCCATGGTGGCCAATGACTGGCTACGTTCCGTGAACAAAGACTTAGTGACCGTGGGCTGCACGGATGCTGAAAAAGTCAGGTTCGCAGCACATCTGTTGGAAGGACCAGCCGCCACATGGTGGGACAACTTCCAAATTACCACTCCTTTGGATGAAGTAACTTGGGCTATCTTTGAAGATGGCTTCCGCACTGCTCATATCTCATCAGGAATGATGAGTCTGAAAAAGAAGGAGTTTCACAACCTGAAGCAGCGCCACCGCAGCGTGGCAGAATACATAGAAGAATTCAACAATCTGGCGCGCTATGCACCGGATGAGGTTGACACGGATGCCAAAAGAAAGGAAAAGTTTCTGGAAGGCTTGAATGATGAGCTGAATCTGCAGTTGTCTGTGGCATATGTTCCAACTTATCAGTCTTTGTGTGACAAGGCTGCTATTTTGGAGAGTAAAATGAAGCAAGTCGAGAGTAGGAAGAGGAAACACTCCGACAAGCACAGCTCGGGATCGTCTCACAAACGATCTCACTATGATGACAGTGGCAGCTCAGGATCCCATAAGCATGGGAAATTCAACAAGCACCACAACCACAACCGTCATGACAGCAAGCATCACCGCAGTCATGACAATGACAAGTACAAGAACCACAAGGGTGGCCATAAGAGCCACTATGGTGGAAATGGTAGTGGAAGTGGAAGCCAGCCTCCTAAAAAGGACATCAGTCAGGTTGAGTGCTTCAAATGCAAGAAGCTGGGGCATTATGCTAATGAGTGCCCTGAGAAGAAAGTTGAAGGACCTAACAAGCCCAATCCTTTTCAGAAAGGACAGGTTAACCACATCAATGTGTAAGAGGTCTATGAGGAGCCTGATGCCGTTGCTGGTAAGTTCAGACTCAATTCCATTCTAGCATTTGTACTCTTTGACACTGGTGCATCTCATTCATTCATATCAAAAGCATTTGTTGATAGAAATGGGTTTGCATCTGAAAACATTGGGTGTCCAATAAAGGTTAGTTCTCCGGGTGGAGATATGATAGTAAGTCTTGGATGCCGGGATCTTGTCATAGAGTTTGGAAAGCATAAGTTTCCAGTGTGCCTGATAATCCTAGATTCCCAAGGACTAGACGTAATTTTGGGAATGGATTGGATGGCTAAGTATGAAGGAGTACTAGATTGTGCTAATCGTACTGTTGCACTCACAACTCCAGAAGGAAAAAGAATAAAGTTCAGATCCAATTTTGAATCCAAAGAAAGTAAGCTAAATTCTCTTAAGGGGGTTAGTATGGATAGTGTACCAATTGTGTGTGAGTATCACGATGTGTTTCCGGAAGAGTTGCCAGGAATGCCACCGGATAGAGATGTGGAGTTTCTGATAGATTTGGTACCAGGTTCTGGACCAATAGCTAAGAGACCGTACAAAATGTCAGTTGATGAACTGAAAGAGCTCAAGAAGCAACTAGGAGAACAGTTGCAGAAAGGGTTTATTCAACCAAGTTCTTCATCTTGGGGAGCCCTAGTATTGTTCGTAGAGAAGAAGGATAGAACACAAAGATTATGTATTGACTACCGTTCACTCAACGAGGTAACTATCAAGAACAAATATCCTTTGCCAAGAATCAACGATTTGTTTGATCAACTAGAAGGAGCATGTGTGTTCTCGAAGATTGATCTCCGGTCAGGTTATTTTCAACTCAAGATAAGAGAGCAAGACATACCTAAGACAGCATTCACCACAAGATATGGATTGTATGAATACACAGTGATGCCTTTTGGTTTAACCAACGCTCCAGCATACTTCATGAATATGATGAACAAGGTGTTCATGGAATTCCTTGACAAATTTGTTGTCGTTTTCATCGATGACATCTTGGTCTACTCCAAGAGCAAGGAAGAACATGAAAGACACTTACGCTTGATACTTGAGAAACTGAGAGAACATAAACTTTATGCCAAATTCAGCAAGTGTGAGTTCTGGTTAGAGGAAGTTGGTTTTCTTGGTCATGTTATGACAAAGGATGGTGTAGCAGTTGATCCTGCTAAGGTTTCAGCTGTGACAGAATGGGAATCTCCCAAGAATGTGAAAGAAGTTTGTAGTTTCCTCGGCTTAGCAGGTTACTACAGAAGGTTCATTGAAAATTTCTCGAAGGTTGCTAAGCCAATGACAGAATTGCTAAAGAAGGACAAGAAATTTGCTTGGACTGAAGGTTGTGAAGTCAGCTTCCAAGAATTGAAGAAGAGACTTGTAACAGCACCAGTGCTATGTCTGCCAGATTTGGAAAAGGATTTCCAAGTATATTGTGATGCGTCTCATCAAGGTTTGGGTGCCGTACTTATGCAAGATGGTAAAGTCGTAGCCTATGCTTCGAGACAACTCAAAACACATGAAGTAAACTATCCTACTCATGATTTGGAGTTGGCCTCTGTCGTCCATGCACTCAAAACATGGAGACATTACCTTTTGGGAAAGCGTTGTGAAGTATTCACCGATCATAAGAGTTTGAAGTATATCTTCACCCAGAAGGAAATCAATATGAGACAAAGGAGATGGCTAGAGCTTATTAAAGATTACGACTTAAGTTTGCAATACCACCCCGGTAAAGCAAATGTAGTAGCAGATGCTCTAAGTCGTAAGACGTTTGTAAATGGCCTTACCAAAGGAGAATTGCCAGATGACTTGTGTAAGCAATTCAAAGAACTCGGATTGGAGATTGTGCCTGAAGGACATCTCATGTATTTGGATGTTCAACCCACTTTGTTGGACAAGATCCGAGAAGCTCAGAAGACTGATAAGGAAATTGAGAAGATTAAGGAAAATATAAGTCTAGGGAAAGCTAAGAGTTTCCATATAGACGAACAAGGTACTTTATGGCACGGGAAACGTATATGTGTTCCACAAGACCCGGAGTTGCGGAAACTGATCTTACAAGAAGGTCACAACTCTCCGTATTCTATTCACCCGGGAAACACCAAGATGTATATGGATATGAAAGAAAGATTTTGGTGGAACAATCTAAAAAGGGACATCGCCGAGCATATTGCTTTGTGTGATGTGTGTAGCAGAGTAAAAGCGGAGCATCAGAAACCAGCGGGTTTGCTTCAACCACTGCCTATTCCTGAATGGAAGTGGGAAAATATCGGTATGGATTTCATTACCGGATTACCAAGGACAAGGTCAGGGTATGATTCCATATGGGTAGTAGTGGATCGCCTAACTAAAGTGGCTCATTTTATACCCGTGAAGACAACTTATACCAGTGCCAAGTTAGCCAAGATCTACATGAGCAGAATTGTATGCCTTCACGGTGTGCCTAAGAGTATAGTGTCTGATAGAGGAACTCAGTTTACTTCTCATTTTTGGAGACAACTTCATGAATCTTTGGGAACAAGGTTGGAATTCAGCACTACTTTTCATCCTCAAACTGATGGACAAACAGAAAGGACTAACCAAATTCTTGAAGACATGTTGAGGGCATGTGCCCTAGACTATGGAGCAAGTTGGGATGAAAGTTTGCCTTACGCAGAGTTCTCTTACAATAACAGTCATCAATCTAGTATTGGAATGGCACCATTTGAGTTACTCTACGGAAGGAAGTGTACCACCCCATTGCTATGGAATGGAGTGGGAGAAAGGAGTTTGTTTGGACCTGATCTTATCAAGGACGCCGAAGAGAAAGTCAAGTTGGTCAAGGACAGGTTGAAAATAGCACAGTCCCGACAGAAAAGCTACGCGGATTCTAAGCGTAGAGAAGTCACCTACGAAGTTGGAGATAGAGCTTATCTTAGAGTATCACCACTTCATGGAGTGAAAAGATTTGGAGTCAAAGGAAAGTTGGCACCAAGATATGTTGGGCCATTCAAGATTCTAAGTCGCAAGGGAGAAGTTGCATATGAAGTTGAATTGCCAGAATCTCTGTCAGCGGTCCATAATGTGTTTCACGTGAGTCAGCTCAAGAAATGTCACCCAGAGATGGAAGAATCATCTTTGAAGGATACCATACCTTTGGAAGAAGTCCAACTAGAAAGTGATCTCACCTATGAAGAAAAGCCTGTCAAGATTCTTTAGACCAGAGAAAGAGTCACAAGGACAAAAACTATCAAGTTCTGCAAAGTGCAATGGAATCATCATTCCGAAGAGGAAGCAACATGGGAAAGAGAAGATGATCTTCGGAAAGACCACCCTCACCTATTTGCTAGCCCATCCGAATCTCGAGGGCGAGATTCATCCTAAGGGGGTTAGATTTGTAACATCCCTAAATTCATATTCCAAAACTCATGCATATCATCCTTGCATTCATCATCATTTAGATATTTTCCCAAAATCATTTCAGAAAAACAGAAGCTTTTGATGTTATGATTTTATGTGGACAGATTTAATTCAAAAGACCTACACCATTTGAAACTTGAATGTTTAGGAACTTGTTTGCTTGCCCCATTGTTGGAAAAGTTTAGGAGAGAAGGGTTAGCCAAAGTTTCAAATTTAGAAAGAAATTCAAAATCCCTTTTCCAAACATTTTCAAAACAGATGCAAAGCCTCTGTTGTTTGAAATCCAAGTTTGACCAAGCCCTTACAGAATAACCACATGGTTAAATAACAGATTTTAGAAACCATAGTACCCTGCAAAATCCCCAGAATTGTTTGAATTCAAAAAGGATTTGAATTCATACCTAAATCATTCCTGAAAAACCAAATTAGAAAAGAAAAAGAAATAAACAAATGAAAAGGGCCAAGCGCCAGGTTTCTGGCCCAGCAAAGGATCGAGCCCAACTAGCCCACCCGGGAGTTCCCTTTTCTTTTCTCACGCGCGAGCACACGCGTTCAGCCACTGACGACCATACCCCACCTCCACCTTGCATCTTTCGCTGACGAGCGGGCCCTGTCCACGCTGTCATCGTCTTCCCCAAACCACGCCCGCGACCACGTCGTAGCTGCAGTCACTGCCGGTAATGGCGCGGCTTAATTGGGCATTAAAACTCGGGCGTTTCCTGTCGAGGCACCGGCTATAAGATCCCCACCTCCTCGCAGTCATTTTTCCCCAGCCAATTCTACACTCACGCCACCAGGCTGCCCATGACTCGCTCAAACCTGCCGCAGACAGAGCAACTCCGGCGATCGATTCAGGTGAGCTCCGTGCGCCCCTTCCCCTCTGGATTGTTCGAGCCACTTTGTAATCTCCTGGCGCACCTCCTGACCCCACTAGCTCATCCTGTATTGCCCCAGGTCGCCGTATTCGCTTGACACCGTAAGCACCTGACGACCACCCCAACTCCGGCGACCAATCTAAGTAAGTCCTGTGCACCCCTTGCCTTTTCCTTCACACGAGCGTGTTCGCAACTGTCTTGCGCACTTCCTGAACCCTTTGATTCGTGTTAGGGCGACGCGGAGCCTCGGCAACGACTCCGACAACATCCACCCGACGCCAGACGCAACTCCGACGAGATCCAGAGCCCATCTCCGAGCGCCCCTCCGCAAACTAGTACCACGACAAGCTTCAGCACGTCTTGGCGGATCTGGTAAGCACCTTCCTGCTTCCTGGAGCGATGTATAACGCTGGCGCCGCCGTAGCCAGACGCGCCGCCGCCAGTTAACGCCGCTAGCACCGCCAGATTGTGGCTCGATGGTTTGGTCCGTTGGATCTGCATCGTAGGGCTAGGATAGATCTTGAACGAAGGGGTACGCGCGCATCTGAGCCGCCAGATCCCACTTAGATCGTGCGGTCCGCAGAACCCGATCCAACCGAAGCGGTACGGACCAATAGGGACACGACGCGTGGCAAGGGTTAGAAATAAAAACAGATTAAAAACCAGATTTTGATCCAAATTTCAAATGCTTATAACTTTTGATTGCCACGTTGGATTTTTTCAAACTTTATATCGTTGGATTCAGTGAAACAAGACCTTTCTGAATATCCAATGTGTTTAGCAAATAGTAACAGTTAACATGACTTTATTTGTAGAAACATGTTTAAGGCTATTTTAAATATAGATTTATTTTGGTAAATTGTATTAGTGCCAAATAAGTTTAGTTGGCAAACTTGTGACTTGTTAAGTTTCAGTAAACATGTGCATGCTTGGTAGAGTTTTCAAAATCACCACTTACTAAATTCTTGCATGCATGCATTCATATTATTTTTGATTGAATAAAATTGTGTGTAATTGTATGCTATAATTTTTGTGTAGATCTTGCTAGTGATTGTGATTGTGAAGAGTGCTACTCTCCCCACTACCAAGGCAAGTGATATTTTCATGAATATTTCTATCCTATGTTTTTGTACTTGCATTAGATATTTTGCTAAGTCTTGCATGCTATTTTTGCCTAGTGCTAAGTTGGGAAATCCTAATTAGTGTAGAATTGTAAAATTGCTAGGGAATTTTCCTAAATTAAGTTATCTTACCATGCTTAGCCTAGCTATTTAGCAAACAAGGGTTGGTGAAAATCTATACTTACTATGATGAAAATATTTCTAAGTCATGAGACTTATACTTTCCTAATAAAACAACTAAGTTAAATAAATCTCCTGGGTGGAATGGAAGGATTGGGTTATGTTGAGTGGTTACACAAGGCCATGGACTTGGGTTGTGTATCTCACTTGTGGTATGCCACCCAGGCACAAAGGGATTTGGAGGCCAAGTGTTGAGAAAGCTTACAGTGCAACCACTTGGCAATATGGGCTCTGCCTTGATCACATAGGTTGCTAGAACTTAGTCACTTGGACAGTTGGTGGTAGTGGGAATGATAGGATGGAGCGCGTCCATTTGACTAAGGAAAGGCTTCTGAAAGGTCCTGTCTTGGGAAACCAAGTCTGGTGGGGAAAGTGCACAACCTCTGCAGATGGAAAAACCTAAGTACTTAGCCCAGTCCAAGGCAATGGACAACTTGAGCATCAAGACATGGAAGCTACAAGAATCTCATCACTCCAACTTCTAAGTAAAATTTGTGGGAGAACAAGGGTGAAGGACCCCAATGTCTATTGGTGGTTTCTTGGGAAGTTTTTGATAAAGGAAAACTTAGTGATTTCAACTAATAGGTAAAACTTATTTTCAAGCAAAGCAAGCTAAGCTACACTTAGCCAAAGTGCATATAGTAATATAGTCCACTTAAAATATACTAAGGTATCACTTGCCAATACTATTCCAAAGTATTGACCCTCTGTGGCTGTAACTTGTGATGTTGCAGGTTACTCCGATGATGAGTAGGAGTCATGAGTCTACACTCAACATGCTTGCCTGTGGCACATGAAGATGAAGACTTATGTTTATTTACTTATTCCTTAAACTCTTGTATTAGGCCAATGGCCCTGAGTTGTAAAAGACTATGTTTTATCTCTGGAATGAATGTAATAAACGACCTTTGTATCTGTGTACTTCATCTTAAACTGTGGATTCTAGCATTGATCCAGGGACTAGCATTGCAATCACAGGGATCCTTTCCTTTATAAAGGAGGGGTCTAACACACGTCCGCATTTAAACTAGATATTATTCATATATTTGGTGAAATATATCTCTAAACCCTGCCACTAATGCCTAATGATCAAATGGGTATGCAATCCTTTCTTGCTATTTTTCCCTATGCAGATAATGACATATGATGATGGTAATCACTACATCAATGCCAAACATATGAGATTTCCAACACGTCAAAGAAACCAGGAGCCGTGAAGTGAATGTTGAAGATTTAACGACCAACTATACGGCAGGAAATTTATTCCGGCCATATAGTTCCAGCCGTATAGTTTGCACCGATTTCATTAGGTCAAAAAGAACAACTTTCGTGACGGTACTCCTATATAAAGAGGCTTTGGGTGACGGGAAACATCACTTCTTTCCAACCTCAACTCTCCCTGCCACCAGAATCCGCCACACCAGAGGAATAGATCTAGATCTAAACCTCTAAACCCTTCTCCACCACCATATCCATTTTCCACCACTTGTAATAGTAGACCTCTTCTCCAATTGGCGACATTGTAAGACTATTTGCTATCAATCTTATGATCTCTATTACAATTTTTATGACTGTTGATTCCATCTCTTTGTGTGAGTAATTCTCCTTGGGCTAAGGGCTTTGGCCTAGACATGTAGCTTTTTGTGCATGTTATTTATGATAGATGGGATCATGTATTAGTTTGCATGACATGATGATTGTAGTACACTCTCTTGCCTCAATCTAAGGACTTGTAAGGTACCCAAGACCCCGAGGATTGATCTAGGTAAAGGGATTGTGAGTAATGACTGATCTGCAGGATGGAAACCCCACTTGCAGAAGGGGTAGTATGGCTGTATGTGAGGGATTTACTTGGGATTAACGGTGACATCACTATGCATATCATTAGTTCTCTTTCTTTTATGGATGAGACTAGTAGGTTATTTCTATAAGCGGTTGCGGATGCGATCACAATTATGGATGCATTGCTCACATATAATTATCTTTCTCTAACAATTACATGCATACTTTATTATTATCTATTATTCCCATCAGATATTTTGCACAGCTACTGGTGAAAACTGAAGACTCTAGGCCCTCTCTCTCCATCATAAAAAACAACAAAAAGATCGCAAACTCTTGGTCCGGTGAAAACACAAAAGGAATTATAAAACTCTCGAAGGTCCGTTTAAGTAATCTCACTTTGCTTTCTGTTTCTCGAGGATTCGATAAACCTAGGTCTACTAGGGAAAAAGAGCTATACTACATCTGTAATCCGGATCAAAGGTATCAATGGTAAGAGTACAAATTGATTAAGATTCATGGGACATAAATTCTTGATGTACATATGACCAAAATGCTCCCTTTTTTGTTTCTTGCAAACAAATAATATTGCAATCAGCTTCATTGATTTTGTCTCTAATGTCATCCCATCTAATCTGAGAATTAATTCCTCTCAGATTCCAGTACATTATATATTCCACTATTGAAAGGGCATGTATGCCCCATGTATGGTTTTAATAATTAATGGCAATCCCTATGGACTAATGTGCAAATTAAGTTTCACTTTTAACTTTGTCCATTGGCATCACATGGGCCATGTGTTGGTCTGAAGGTTGAAAGATAGATCAACACTCAAGAAGGAATGAAGAAGTGCAAGGTCAAGATGCATCATCTCTAGAAGATCTCATGCTTGGAGCTTTCCATCCTCGGTGATCATGGAGTTATGAAGACAAGTTCAAATAAGAGGTTTTCCCATGGAGTATGGGGGAGCAATTCGCAAGTCTTCATCAAGCAAGAGAAATCAAGAAAGGTGTTCCGTCTTGAGAAGGACAAGATGGTCTACATCAAGATCAAGTGGAATGCTCAAGGCGAAGGTATGATCTTGATATGGTTTCTCTTTTGCCGGTCTCATGTTGTTAGTTGGGAGACCGGGTGTGGTGACCCAGCATACCACTACATGTTTTAGTATACTATAGTCGTGGACATAACACTCACGGAACACCATTCCATAAATATTACATCCAAAGTAGGTCCATAGGCATACATTATCATTATTACAACCAGAAATTACATGACGACTTCGAGATTCTCATAGGTCCATAGAGGTATCCCGATGACTCAAGGCTAAACTATAATAACTCTGAGAACAAGATAAAGAGGCAAACTAAACTTTAAGGTTTATATGAGATTAACATATAGAGGATAGAGATCTATGCTACTAGACTCGATCAAATATATTTGACACATCTACGCTTCTGATACTTCGGTTTCCATTCCATAGATGCTTTCGTAGTTGTCCCCTTCAACACTTCTAGAAACTTCAGATTCCTCATAGCGGAATTCTGCTTGGTATTCAACTAAATAGATTATTTCCTCTTCTTGGTCTCTAATGTCTTCGAAATCTAGCAAGGGTTAAGAAGATACGTTGAGTACGAGCGTACTCAACAAGTTCACTAAAAAGTAGTGTTTGATGCACTATATCTACATCCATAGACCATAGGTCGTAGCCAATGCAAGTTTTTGTAAACATTTCTTCAAAGATTGCTTTTATTCTGAAAAGCTATGTCCGTCAGCCTTCACAAGTTTACCAGAACTTTCGTGGAGTTCCTTTCCTACAGCGTTCGCAACTCCTTCCTGTAACAGGGAGTAACAAGTTATAGTTCTTACACTCTGCAGAGGTGCGTTTCTTTACCCATGAGAGATCTTAGCTTTGTTTCACATAAGGGCGCGCATTCCCGTTCACACTTCCTTGGTATGAGGCCCAGACTACGATCCAAGCCAATCACTGTCCTTCTCCACGACCCCGCATACAGCGCAATTGTTGTATGCCTAGACTCAAGGTAGACTTCTCTCCGTATAAAACAACTATACCTTAGTCTGATACACACAACAACCATTAACACTAGAAATCCGTATTTTGTAAGCCCAGATCCATGGTAGACTTTTACCCGTATACACGACTATACGCATGATCTGCAACTTAAAAAACTCCCAGAATAGTGTCCGAGGCATGCGAAAGGGAGCCAATCCAGCTGACTTCTCCGTCCCATTCCAAATCTCATGGTTAACACGTAATATACGGTGCAAGAATCACTGGCGACATTGGTTGTTAAGTCCTAGGTATTATGTTCCTTTACCACCGGAACTTCCATAGTAGGTTATTACCACTTGGTAAATAACCTATAATCATATTATTATGAAAATAGTGTTTTGTGACCTTTTTGAAATGCAGGTGATGACAACACTTGATTTGCAAAATACTTTACATAAAATAATCAAAGGACATGAACAAGTGTGAACTTGCCTTGATATAGCGAAGTTTTGTAGTCGAATGTCTCGACTTGACCCTGGACCTCGGGTTCTACAAAAATACCATCATTGCCCGGTAAGGACAATTATTTAAAGGAGCAATATGCTATTATGCATAATTAATGAGATGCATGTTGTATAATCCCCAATTAATCCCCCAACATTACATGTGATTTGGATTTAGATGATTTGTTTAGGATTTGATTTATCTTCAAATTTACTCCACGAAGGAGTGTCATTGCAAATATTTTAAGATAAACATATAAGACATGAAAGGTAAAGTACAAGCATAATACAATTCTAAAATTAAGTGGTATCATGTAATTATTTCAAGTTCAATTTTAAGTGGTTATGATTTAAAAGAAATGCATAGTGTTTCTTTTGAAATGTCAAAAAGAATAACATTTGAAGAAAATCTTATTTATTTTAAGTTAATCAACTCTGAAGATTAATAAGATTGAATCTATGATTTTTAATAAGGTTTAAATAATCTTGAGTCATTGTATATCTGGCTTAGGGTATATCAGACCAAAGTAAACTATAAAAATGTAATTGGACTTGAGATATAATATTTGTAGCATTATCAACTATTAAGGTTTTTTCTAAGCATAATCAAATATGGAATCTTACAATTAGGAAACTTTGTTTTAAAGATTTAAATCTAGCATGTGTAATATTTATATATTATACTATAAGATTTTTCTATATAAAGAAAAACAGGTGAATTTATTTTATAATTTATTTAGTGAATACCAAGTTTGCTAAATATGATTATATATGAATTGAGACCACTTACTTGAAATATAAGTTAATGATTTGCAAAAAATAACTCTGTAAATCTTTGACTTATAGTTAGTTAAAGTTTTTAAAATAATATTATAAAGTTAATTATTTACACCTGGATTTTATATTAAATTATAATTATGGGTTTAAACTAGTTAAAGGATTGTGTTTTGAATATGATTATTTCTTACTTGGGAAATAATTTTAATTAATTAACAAAACAACTATCTTATTTTAATAATTTAGATAATTGAAGTTGTATGATCTAGGAACTTTAAAAACGTTTTTGGAATAACATACTTAGTATTTTTCTAGTAAATATACTTACTTAGAAACTTAAAAATATGAATTTTATTTATTTTTAGGCATTATCTTGATTTTATGGAATTTCTCAATTATTGAATGTCTTTAAATATTTGTTTTAAATTTTATTTGTAAAAATTTTAAGTTTGTATTTTTATGACATAACAGATTTCTTTTTATGCATAAAAGTGATTTTTATTTATTTTTAGGATTTTTCTAAATTTACTAAATTTCATTTAGATATTTAAGTGTGTTAATATTTATTTGGGTAGAGATTATTTTTGTGATTATTTTGATATATTGTATATATTTTTAGATTTTTTCTACATTTTTATAGGGCTTGAAATTCTTCTAGGGTCATTTTGGTAATTCCCTTAATTCTTATATTCTCTTTATTTCGTTTCCTTATTATTTTCTATTAGGCTAAATCTAATCCATGGCCCAAACCGGCCCAATTCACTTCTTTCCTTTTCATTTTCTTATCTCTCTTTCGATACACACACCCGCACGCGACCTCTCTCTCTCTCTCTCTCTCACACACACACACACACACACACACACACACACATGCATGCGCCGCCGCCGCCACTACTCCGGCTGTCGCCGATGGCAGCCGGCGCTGCCTCGCCACCTCCTCATCTTCCCTTTATACCGGCCGATTTAGCTCGACCGCGCCGTCACGTGTGCCCAGCCGAAACCCTAGCCCTTGCCTCGATCTTTTCCGCCGACTCTGCCTCTGTGACCCAGCGCTTCGTCGTCGCTCATGACCCCCATCTCCACCTCGAGCTCCTCCTCTAGGCTCGGCTTCCTTGACCCGGCCTGCACGACCTTCACATCAACCGATTTCTCTCCAGTGGTGTGGCTGCTATAGTGCCACTACTACCATGGGCGGACCGCGGCTTTCTGCCGCTCGTCCATGTTGCCTACTTCTTCCCTAATGCCGGAGGGACGACAACTTGGGCTGTAACCCCGACGTCCTTTGATGTGCTGCCGTGCTGCTTCACTGTGGTGGTGACATACTGGTGGTGCCACTGCGAGGATATGCCGTGTCGCCAACTTCCACCTTGATGTCGGCGGGACGGTGCTGCTATGGCTGTGCAACCCTGACATCGATTGCAGCGCCGCCGCCTCCGGTTCATGTATTTTCTTCTGTGACCGGCCTTTGAGCTTATGCACTAATTTAGGTATAAGGGTAGGATTGTGATGATGACCAACTATTAGTAGTGAGTTGATGGCCATAATCCATGGTGTTTGTGCAGCTTGGTGGTGTGGTGGTCTCCTTGACATGTGCCATGTCCATGGTTTGCTTTAGTTGACTTACTGGTTACTAGTTGGATGATTGACCCGACTTTGCTCTAGTTAGTTAGTGGATTTATCAAATGGTTCTGCTGGTCATGACTCTCTCTTAAGCTATGTTATTCATTCATTTGATGTATTTCTAGAAATTATGGCTTGTGTTAATCTGTTGTGGTGGATAAATACTGTAGCTCGTCTGATCTATGCTTTATTTATGAAATAATGCCTTACTTTGGATAGCTTGTTCATCTTGGGAATGAATGGTTTGTTGTGATGCTATCTCTGACCAAATTATCTTGATTGTGTGGTTAACTGAACCTTACTTGTTAAAACTAAAGGCAAAGTTTACTACTGGATATGAGAGTATCCAGCTTATGAATGTGTTTCTTGTACTGTTGGACGGATCACAGTAAATGAAGTTGTGGTTGATTTGTATACTTTCCCTAGTAAATAAACTACAGGAACAACTACTGTCAAATTTGATAGTAAATAAGGATAATATGTGATTCAGTTACAATTTTAGTTTTATGTCTTGAAAAAGATTTGAGTTCCTGTTACTATGGATAGAGAACTAAAGTGCATATTTGATTCATAGATTTTCTTACTAGGGAAATGATAGAAACTGTCTCGTTTGAACAATCTTGATGACTAGCTAATATGGAAACTTACCCTTGTGGCTTCTGCTGCCTTGGGTTGCTGCTGTGGTGCCTCCAACCTTGGAGTGTGCACAGTGATATACTAGGTAGCATGATTTGCTGTTGGGAACCACTACAATAATGTAGTTCATGTTGATAAAAAATAGAGATTTAGCTCATGATGCAAAAGGCTGAAGCTAGATTGGTTGGCTAAAACTATTAAGTGTACCACTACGGTATCTCCCCTAGGAGTGTGCATAGTGGTAACATCTTAGATGTGGACTGCTAGATTTCTTGGTTTGGCCTGTGATGCAAAGACTGAGACACACCTTTGGATAAGAACATATATTTATGTTGTCTCTAAACCTCTGTGATGAACCTTGCCTAGCATTTCCATGCAATTTTGAGAGGACCTCTCCATCCAATCTTCCTAGATAAAAATCTAGTTGAAGGATAGATGGAATTTGTCAATTTGTAGTATTCCCCTGGTATTCCCAGTTCTATATATTAGATACAAGAATGGGTATTGCATGATCTAGTGGGTGGTTCTGATGACTTTCACCTGATGTTAGTGATTGGCTTATGGCCTGTTGTAGATCTTTTGCTTGCCCTTGATCAGCTGCTGGAAATCCTCCTTGAGCACCTGGATGGCTTTCCCAAGCAACCGGGGTGCTTGTGGTGTATATGTGGTGCACCAAAGTGATCTGGGAATGAACCAGTGTATGTGTTCTTGACACTATTGTACTACTAAGATAGATGAGTGAGGTTTCAACTAGAATGTTGGGGTAAGTGAGAAAGAATCTTGGAATTCCCTCACAGCTACCTTTGTACTACTGTACTGATTGATGTGGTGGTGACAACACATGCTATGCATGTATTGTGTAAGATGTTTGTGTGCTTGCCTCCCGTGTGTGGATCAGATCAAGTAAATATTGGATATTTCCTGATGGTTTTACCTTTACTACTTACTATTTTGGTGAAACTTGCCCCACTTCTGTCAATGATGCCGTGTTGAGACAACTACTATACTGATAAGAAAAAATTACTCGTTTTTGGTGAAACTTTCCCCTTGTCAACCCTGCTTAGGGATGTAATGAACAGTGCACCTCATTTATAGACTGAGAGGAAAATTACTAACACTAACCCTTTTTTTATCTTCAATTTATTTGTTTTGCAGGAATCAAAAGGATGTCCAGGAATATCAAGACTAGATATAGAAATTGTAGTTTAGATTTAAGTTACTGTAATTTTCTTATTCATTTGTAATAACCATGTAATACTTATATTTTTGATTAAAGTATTTCTTTTTCTTTACTTGTAATTGTTAATCTGTGTAATGACTTCTAAATTACTTGTATTCTTCTAGTCTTTGTATTATTAAATAAAGAATTCTACTTATTTGTATTTGTTTGAATTTCATTATTGTATTTGATTTCCTTCATTTCATTTACTTAATTGTAATTTACTTTTATTCTTTTATTGTAAAAGAACAATGTAATACTTCATGTATTCTTATCAATAAAGAATTCTTTTATATCATTATTTTAATCATTTCTTTTTACTTAGTTATAGTATTATTATTCCCGAACTTCTAAATTCAGATTTGAATTGGATTTGGAAATTCAAAGTAGATTTCAAATTCTACCCCTCCAAAAACACAGATAGTACCTAAAGGTCATGTCAAAATCTATCGCACTCACTGAGATGGCTAATTTCTAATCCATCAAAGCAAGAGAGATTCTGATCGCTCCAGGGTTTTAGTTTGTGAAAAATTTACTCAGATTTTTAGATGCATGATTACCCACAAGTATAGGGGATCACAACAGTCTTCGAGGGTAGTATTACCCAATTTATCGATTCGACACAAGGGGAGCCAAAGAATACTTGCAAGCCTTAACAACTGAGTTGTCAATTCAGGTGCACTTGGAAATAGTTCTTGCTCACAGTAGTTTACCAGTAGCAACAGTTTTGTAGTAGCAATAGCAAAGCAACAACAACATCAAAACAAGAGCAATAGTAACAGTAATAGCAAACAGTAGAAGTAACATCATGAGTATCAGAAGAAGTTTCAGATTCAGCAGTAGTAGTAGTGTGTGGAGCATGAGTATGTGGTGGTGGTGTAACAAACTTACTTATAACAGACGGTGAATCAAGAGTAGCAGAGGTGTTTAGGATTGTACCTCTTCTTGTAGTGGATGGTAAAATAGGAAGCTTTCCATCACGAGACTTCCCCATGATAAATGTAATAGCAGTGAACAATAATAGATCCAAGTGAACTTACAAAAAAAGCTATGCTCCCTGGCAATGGCGCCAAAAAATAGTGTCGATGACCCACAAGTATAGGGGATCGCAACAGTCTTCGTGGGTAGTATTACCCAATTTATTGATTTGACACAAGGGGAGCCAAAGAATATTTGCAAGCCTTAACAACTGAGTTGTCAATTCAGCTGCACCTGGAAATAGTACTTGCTCACAGTAGTTTATTAGTAGCAACAGTTTTGTAGTAGCAATAGCAAAGCAACAACAGCAACAAAACAAGAGCAATAGTAACAATAGTAGCAAACAGTAGGATATGAGCAAAGTAGGCATAGGGATGGATGGATGGGCGTTGCATGGACGAGTCTAAACATGTAACTTCAAGATCTAGGGCAATTTCATATAAATAAGATAACGCATCCAAGTACTAAACAATCATAGGCATGTGCTCCATATATAGTCATGCGTGCTCACAATAAGAACTTGCACAACATCTTTTGTCCTGCCAACCCGTTGCAGCGGGGCCTCAAGAGAACTACTGGCAATTAAGGTGCTCCTTTTAATAGAGCACTGGAGCAAAGCATTAACACTCGTGAACACATGTGATCCTCACATCACAGCCATCCCCTTAGGTTATCCCAATTTCTATCACTTCGAGGCCTTTGGATCTAGACAATGATATGTGTACACAACTTGCAGATAAGATCACAAACAATACTATCATAATGATTCAATAATAAGTTCAGATCTGAGATCATGGCACCCGGGCCCTAGTGACAAGAATTAAGCACAACAAGTTGCAACAAAGTCAAATAGCACTAATAGAGATACTAGACACCATGCCCTAACAATCTTATTCGATTACATGATAGAACTCATCCAATCCCTACCATCCCCCATAGCCTACAGCGTGGGATTACTCATCATGGATGAGGGAAACATGGATGGTTGATGGAGAGGCGTTGTTGATGATGATGATGATGATCCTCTCCAAATTCCCTGTCCCGGCAAGGTGCCAGAACGGAGTTTCTGGTTCCGAATCACGGTTTCTCGTGGTGGCAGCACAACAGAACTCTTTCTAGAAAAACGTCGAACCTCCTTAGTTTTTAGGTCAAGAGGAAACTTATAGGGGAAGAGGAAGGCCGAGGGGGTGCCTAGGGTGGCCACATCCCCTCCAGGCACGGCCAAGCCAGCCGCGGGCCCCACTCCATGTCGTCTTATAGCTCCATGAGTCTTCTGGTGAAATAGATTTTTTGGCATATTTTCCGGGATTTTTCCTGATAGTTGATTTTCTGCACAAAAACTAGACACCAAGGTAATTCCGCTGAAAACAACGTCAGTCCGTGTTAGTTGTATCCAAATCACATAAGGTTAGAGGAGAAACAATAGCAAAAGTGTTCGGGAAAGTAGATACATTTTGGACGTATCAACTCCCCCAAGCTTAACATATTGCTTGTCCTCAAGAAATTCAGTTGAAAACTGAGTGCGATAAAAGAACTTTCACGAACACATTTGCTTTATATGATGTATATATTCTCAGCACATGAGTAGATACTTATACCATTCATAATAAGAAGTATGCAACTAAGTCTACTCAATAGTCATTGCAAGCTATGAAGAGATTCCAACTCAATAATAATAGGTAGCATGAAACATAAACATAAGCAACATTGCAATGCTCATAATAAGTTAATAGAGTGGTATCTCGCTTGCCTTTGTTTGTAGAGCACAATATAAATGCCAAGGCACCTCTGAAGTTCAAGTGAAGACTAGAAGTAAAGATATCAGAGATACAAGCATCAAAGTCATGACATAATTAACCAAGTTTTGAGACAAGCACATTACACTAAGAATGACAGCTATGCTCTCAAGAAGGTGCTCATAGAATAAGTGGTGACTCAACAAGGAAGTGAAAAGGTTTTGAAAAGTTTGAAAGGCTTCAAAATGCTGAAAGTAAGGTACTCATTAGCTTTGAGCTCTCATTGCCCCTATCATAGGCATCTTTAAATGGTTAAGGTGAAAGTGAGGTCCAATATGAGTTATATGCTTGACAGACCATAAACTGGAAATCTCATGTCCCTTGAGTACGAGGGCCACTCCTCATGCTACTCAACTTTAGTTTTTGGTAAGTTCTTGTCATCATAAATACATGCGTATCATAGAGATCCGCCAACGGGGTACCCCTTGCACATGGTACATGAGCTATCCCATAACCAAAATGACAAGGCAAGCAGAGAATGAGCATCTCAGCTATCTTCTTATTTGCCATGGGAAAATGGCGCTTTTCTCTCTCTTTCCTCTTTTCATTATGTGTCTCTCTTTTTTTATAAGAAGGAAGCTTCATAGATTGCTCATTATGGTTATGCTGCAAGTTCCCACCATGATTAGGCATGGATTAGGCTAGTGGCCTAGGCATTTCTCTAACACATATACATAACTCCATGGACTTACAAGCTCCCCTTTTATTTCACACCGACGACATCCGCAAACAAAAGAGCATGATATCAACTGGGTATATAGTTACAGGTGTTGAAAGCGTTCCCCGTGATAGCACGGTTCTGCTAACTCCCAGCCTATAATTTGCAAGCATATAACTTTCATGGACAGGTCACAATGGTTCAGGTTTATTAAGTGCAAGAAATAAAGTGTGCCATCAAGTTCGTGGGAGCTTTACTAACTAACTTTCTCAAAACAGTCAAACATTTTATTTGGAAGAAAACAAGGCATAATAAATATGCACTAAATTAGGAAAATGATGCTAATAGGTAGGTATGGTGGACACTGTTGGCAATATTGGTTTTGGGGAGTTGGATGCACCAGTAGATCTCATAATCAGTGCATGTGAAGGATAGCAATAGAGAGGGAGCGACAAACGAGAGAGCAATAGCTGTCATAATCATGCTTGCAACAAAATAGAACTAATTATGGCATGAAAGTGATACAAGAACTCTGAGGCAAAATAAATCATTGAGGATTACTGACTATTGTTTAGTCATATGCATGCATGAGCATGTGCCAAATCGGTTCACATGAAACATTCAGAGGAGGATACCATAATATCATACCAAGTTATGAATAGAAAAATACAAGCAAATATTCACATGACAAGCTACAAACTATTAGCAAGCTGGAGCTAATCATAAGAGAGCAAGAACTACTAAGCATTCATAAATAACATACACCTTACATGAACAGGCTAAGCATGCTCACAATGATGAGTATATGTACAAAAATGAAAACAGATAGAGTTCGTTACCAGCCTCTTACCACACCTCAAGTTGTCTTGATCTTCATTATTGCCCTTCACTTCTGTGACTTGAATAATAACATGAAACCAAACGCCATTGAGGACTGCTGAACCCTGCAAAGAACTTCACAAAACCAAAGAAGATCAACAAATATTTTTGGTGTTTTCAATTTTTAAAGCAAGCACCCAAAGAAAAACCAAACAAAGCAAAATATTTTTGGATTTTTCTTTTAAGCAAACCAAAGCTAACAAGAAAATAAACAAAACAAGAAAAACGACGAAATTATTTTTGGTCTTTTTGTGTTTTGAGAAAGCAGAAACAAAAACCAAAAAGAAAGCGAAACAATGGATATACAAAGAACCGACGAAACATGATATATAGATGAGTGTGATGTCGGTATACCTCCCCCAAGCTTAGGATTTTGGCCTAAGTGGGGCTCAACTCCATGGTGACCAAGAAGGTGCACGTCCGTAATACGACGAAGAGGCTCCTTCGTCCTGTTACGAGCTTGAGGACTCCCCTGTGTAGTGCACAGAGGGGTCGTATGAGGGTGCGTCCCCCTGATAGTGTCCGTGGAAACCACGAATGCGTAGCTACTCGTCCATCTCCTCCTTGGAGCATGACCAAGGTCCATGGGAAATACAGAACAAAGTGGTTTGGGGCAGAGGAATCTCTCTCTCTTCCCCGTTAGTAAACAATATTCTATAAACCAGACTCTCAATGGTAGAGCCAGCAGTGACAAAGTGATGTGTTGGGAATATGCCCTAGAGGCAATCATGTATGATGAGATTTCCCATTGTATTCATAAAGATATTAAGTAGTCCTTGTATAAACATCTGATGTGTATTATTGAATATGTGATTCGGTTGTGGAACTATGCATTCATGTTGTTTGTACTAAATATCCTTGGTCATTGAGGTTGTGTTGGACACACAACTTAGACCAATGTGAAAGTTGTCTTGATGACTCGGTTCCACTTGTCATGGGCATGGAGATGCTATTCCAACTTACACAGACTCGGCTAAAGAGTTTAGCGAGTCAGATTGACCCATATTGAGGTGCAACGAACTAGCTGTCATTTGTATATCTCAATCAATGTAATCCTTAGACCTGAGGTTGTTGCATAGTCCGAGTTGAGGATCACCGACTTAGGTTCTCAAACGCTGATCTGTAACTGGGCAGTTATAAAGGCAGGGTTCGGGTCGACTAAGAAGCAAGCTGCGTGATGTGAATAACCAAGATGGGATTTTGCCCCTCCACTTGGAGAGATATTCTCTGGGCCCTCTTGTGATATATGATTCGGAAAGCATGGCCATGCACGACTCGGTTAAGTGTTAACCGAGGCGATCGACTAAGAGTTAGTCGGGTGAATCACTTATCTCGGATCAAGAAGAGAGTCGAACTATTTAAGGGATGAAATATATTCGCCTATAGTCTGACAAGGTATATCGTGAGGCAAAAGGGACTCGGACGCAAGTCGCATTGGAAAGGCAAATCGTCATGACTCTTTGGTACTTGGGAGTCGGTACGTTCTGCTAGGAGCCGCTACCGACTGATCGATTGAGAGTCGGACTCCAATCGTGTCCAAGTAGCCATGAGCCTGCGGGGTCACACACTTAAGAGCGGGAGCAAGTTCGGATTGGATCTGAACATGTAATCTGGTTGGGTTGGACCTTAACCTGATTAGGACTGAGTTAGTGAGTTGGACTCACGGTGACTAGTGTTATATGGGCTTTAGTGAATGGGTCGCGCGAGCAGAGCCCACGTTCACTCCCTATATATAGTGGAGCACCATAACCCAGAAAGGTTAATCGTTGTTCGGTTAGGTCATTCCATGTGTTGGAAACCCTAGCTCCACAGCAGTCCAGCCGCCGTAACGAACCTAGCAGTTCGCCGCCGGCGCTCCTCCTTGTACGTGTGGATACCAGCAGAGGTGCTGTGCGATCAGCACCAGGACAATCGGATCGTGAGGACTTCACTGCATCAACTGACGCGCTTCATCAGTAATCCGCAACCGCGCGTCTAGTGGTAAACCTCGTGGCCTTCTACCTCAGCTAGATCTTGGGATCACCACGTTAGAGGAAAAGCTTTTGTTTTATCTCTGCGTGGCCCAACATGATGCACTTTCATGGCAGCTAAATCAAGCCTCTGAGGAGCCAAAACTATATCATTTGGATCAATAGAAAGGTCTAAGGAAGCAACAACACGTGCATCAATAATTCCCCCATAAATGGGTCCCTTAGAAGCTAAGCGACGAGCAATGAGAGAACCAAGATTGTACCTGGTTTCATTGTTGAGTGCAGCAGCTAGGAAGGCCAAATGATAGTTGAAAATATTGCTGGCGTTCTCCCTACCAAGAACACTAGTGGCAAGATAATAAGCAAAATACCTGATAGCTGGGAGTTGAATATTTCTTATCTTTCCACGCTGGGCTCTGCGGTCATCATCATTAGTTATCCTGCGGTAGAGCTCCAACAAATCAGCGGGTTGAGCTAGAATCTTTTTCACCGTCCCAACCGTGCCAATACCCAAGATTTCACAAAATTTCTTTAGTGTCATGGAGAAAGGCCTGTTATAGATTTTGTGTAACATCCCTAAAATCATGTTTCAAAACTCATGCATATCATCCATGCATCCATGATCATTTAGGGTTTCATTTCAAAACCATTTCAAAAACAGGAGCATCTGAGGCTCATTATTTTATGTGAGCAACTATTAATCTAATGCCACTCTCAATTGAAGAGTTTATTTGTTTTAAACCAAGCCTTGCTTGCTCTCTTATTACTTGGTTTGATTGTTGGAGTTTGGAGAAAAATTTACAAAACAAATGTGATTTGAAAACCATTTTCAAAACTTATTCAAATCAAGTGCTATAGCACTGTTTATTTTTGTTCAATCAAAGGGACCAAGCTAGTACAGAGAGACCACTTGGTTTAATGCCCAAAAATGTGAGTGCTACACTCTACAAAAATCCAGAAAAGATTTGAATTCAAATGGCCTTTGAATTTATTTGAAAATGGATCTAGAAATTTAAACAGAAATAGAAAAGGAGTAAAGAAAAGGAAAAAGGCCAGCGTCGCCAATCTGGCCCAACACTGGATCCAGCCCAACAACCAGCCCACTCGGGATTTCCCTCCTCTCCTCTGTTTCTCACCCGCGCGAACACACCCCTCTCACTGACGCCCGGACCCACTTGCCCCGTCAGCGTCGTTCCCAAACCTCGCCCACGACTGAGCCCTCCGTCGTTTCCTCCCCGCGTCACCGCCGTTGATTGCGCGAGTAAATGCCGTTGATTCGCCGAGTAACTCCACGCCCAGCTCCGGCTACTTAAACCCCTCCCCCTCGCGGCCATTTCCCCCAACAAATCCAGCCAGAAGCGCCACCAGGCTGCTAGAATTTGCCCTCACACCGCCGCGGTACCGACAGACTCCGGCGACCGATTGTGGTAAGCCTCGTGCGCGCCTCGCTCTCGGGTTCATGCAAGCTTGTCCACTATCACTTTGCGCATCTTCTGACGTTCGCCGTTTGCCTTATTTCGCACCAGAGCATCGACTCTGTCAAGCACCGCAACTTCCCAACGCCGTCTCCAACTTCGACAAGGAATTCCAGTGAGGTTCGACCGCCCCGTGCGTTTTCCTTGACCCCATCTTGTTCTCCTGAACGATGCGCACGCGCTGATGCCTTTCGTTTGTGTTAGGATGGATAAGAACGTCGCCAACGTCGCCGTCCACCTAAGCCCGACGCCGCCCCGACTCCGACGAGCTCCCACGGCCACAGCAGCACGCCCCCGTTTCCACAACAACCACGTTGAGCTTCCTCGTGCACGTGCGAGTCTGGTAAGCATCACTACTGCCCCCAGACCTTGCTAGATTCGCCGATCCATCGCCGGTAGAGCCGTCGCCGCCGTTCTGGCCATTTGCGCTGCCGGGTTTTGGTCAAAGCATTTAGATCCACTAGATCTAGATCTAGTGGTCGAGATTAGAAGATAGGCGAAGGGGTATGGTTAGAACCGAGCCGTTAGATTTTAAGTTAATATGACGGTGCGTGAACGCGATCCAGCGCGAAGCGGTACCAGCCAAACAGACCCTGCCACGTGGCACGAGTTTTGTTTTAAAAGTTTGAATTAGATCTATTAGATGTTTAAACTTGTTTAATTCATAACTTTTGAATCCCACGTCCAAATTTGACAAATTTTATATCAATGGGATCAGGAGAGAAAATCCTTTCCATCTATGCAATGTGTTTAATGTTTTGCCGCTATGAAAATGGTTGTTTTTGCAGAAACATTTGTAGGCATAAAATGGGTATATTAATTATTTGGAAAATGATTTAGTGTTCAAATAAAGTTCTTTTGTCAAGTTTTTGTCTTGTTTATGTTTCAGTATTGTGCACTTGTCTTGTTTGGTGTAGAAAATCATCACATGGCATAATGCATACACTCATGTATTTTTGCTTGTATAAATTGTGTATGTGATTTTGTGCCATCATTTTATGTGTAGATTTTGGTGCAAATAGTGATTGTGATTGTGAGGATTGTTGCTACTCCGCAAGCTACCAAGGCAAGTGGTACTTTATGATTTTATTCCTATGTTTGCAACAATGCACTAGAAATATTTTGCTAGACTTGCATGAATATTTTGATCTATATGCTATGCTTGGGAAATCATAGTAGTTGTAGAATTGCTAGAAAGTTTCTAAATTAAGATTCTTATCAATGCCATGCTTAGCCTAGCTAGTAGCAACCAAGGGTGGTTATATATTCATGCTATGAGAAAAGTATTTCTAAGTCTTTGGACTTGTGCTTTGTTAATAAAACAACTAAGTGCATGAAACATCTGGGTGGAATGGAAAGAATGGTTTGTGTTGAGTGGTTACACAAGGCCCATTTCTATGGTTTACCTTGTGTACCTCACTTGTGGAAAGCCACCCAGGAACAAAGGGATTTGAGATGCCATATGTTAAGAAGCTTCTAGTGCAGCCACTTGGCAATATGGGCTCTGCCTGGATCACGTAGGTTGCAATAACTTAGCCATTTGGACAGTTGGTGGTAGTGGGATGATAGGTTGGAACGCGTCCATTTGGACTAAGGGAAGGCTTCTGAAAGGTCCTGTCTTGGTGAAAATTGAAGGGAATATGCCCGAGAGGCAATAATAAAGTGGTTATTATCGTATTCCTTATTTATGATAAATGTTTATTTTACATGCTATAATTGTATTAATACGGAAACGTTAATACATGTGTGTTTAATAAACAAAAGGAAAGTTCCTAGTTATGCCTCTCTCATAAACTAGCTCGTTGATTAACAAGATGATCAAGGTTTCCTGATCATGGACATTGGATGTTGTTAATAACGGGATCACAACATTAGTGTAATGGTGTGATGAACATTCATCCGAAGTATAACATTACGATCAAAGTCATTGAGTTTATATTGCTATAACAACTTACGAAGTGATCCTAATCCTTAGACCATGAGATCATGTCAATCACTAACACCGGAAGAGTTTCTTGATAACATCAAACGTCACACCGTAACAGGGTGATTATAAAGATGGATTCAGAACTACTAAAGTGTTATGTTGAGGCCCATGGATCGAGAGTGGAATTTGTTCATCCCGATGACGGATAGATATGCTCTGGGCTCTCTCGGTGATATCACATTGATTAGCTTGCAAGCAAGTGATTTGATCACTAGAATGTTATATCACGGGAACGAGAAAAGAGTGCATGTCGGTAACGAGATCAAACTAGGTATGGAGATACCGATGATCGAATCTCGGAGATGTAATATATCGCGAAACAAAAGGATTAAGATACTAGCGTAAAAAGGTTCCGACGATCACAAGAAAGTCATCGTTGAATGTGTGGGAGTCAGTATGGGTCTCCAGATCCCGCTTCTGATTATTGATCCGAGAGGGGTCTCGATCATGTCCGCATTATTCGCGAACCGTAGGGTGACACACTTAAGAGACACCGACATCCATTTGGAGCAAAAGTTTCATGCCGAAAAGAATAACAAGCGCAGGAATTTATTTCACTAGATACCGAAACGGGTTTTCGGGTGAAATTGCAGAAAGTGTTTCTGCATGTGAAATGAAATACTAGCAAGGGGTTATTTGTGAATGTTTGTCATTAAAGTAATTGACAAAATTCTGAATAAAATAAAAGAGTTTTATTTAATGAGAGTTTGCATTAAATTTGGTGGAAATTTAATGGGAATTTGAGTGGGTTTTTGAGTGGAGAAAATTGAAGGGCCATTTTGTGAGTGGAGTGTCCACCCACATGAATGAGGGAGAGGTGGGGGCACCCTCCATGGCCGGCGGCCACGCCCCCTTGGGCTGCCCCCTCCCCTATATAAGGAGCCCCTCCTCTCACTTCTCACTCACACCTCCTCGTGAAGGATCTCTCTCCCCCTCTAGAATTTATCCCCCATGGTCTCGGACTAGCGAGATACATGTTCCCGGTGGCTTTTCGGCAAGAAAGAGTTGTGCTTCCGCTGCATCGCTGGAGCGAGGAGGCGGAGGTTGCTCGGTGCCTCGAACGTGTGTGCGAGCACGGATGCGCTGCTGTTTTGCGGCGCTAGGACTTCCTCTCGATCTTGAGATCGGCAAGAGATCGTCTACATCAACCACGAGTTTGGACTCGTTAAGCTTTGTCGGTCTTCAAGGGTATGTTCTCTACGGATATACATCCGCCCGTTGTTTGTATCTAGTAGATAGATCTTGGTACATAGTTGTTCCCATCGTAGGAAATTTTTTGTTTTCTATGCTGCGAACCCTACAGTGGTATCAGAGCCGGATCTATGCGTAGATACTTTGCACGGGTAGTACACATATGAGTATGTGGGCGATGATGATCATTTTATTGCTTCTTAGTTGTACTTTGGATATTGGTGGCATAGTGGGATGAAGCGGCCCGGACAAACTTTACATGTCCTCGCACATGAGACCTGTTCCACGCTTGACATGCAACTAGTTTTGCATAAGTGGCTAGCGGGTGTCTGTCTCTCCTACTATAGTCAATATCTAATTTGCAACGAGTTGTCAACAATCTGGTTATCCTCGTTGTGGTTCATGTTCGTAGGTAAGAACGGTTCTATCTTCGAAAGCCCTAAGCCACGTAAAACTTGCAATGGATAAATTAGAGGCGTCTAGTTTAGATTGTTGCTGGGCTAGTGTTATGATATGGTGATGTTGCAAGTAGAAGTATGAGATGATACTCTTACAACATACATAACGTGTAAACTCCATAGACCTTGGATTTACACATAAAGGTATGATAGTGATCATACCACGGTGCACATGATAGAGATCATATGCGAGAACCATATCATTCCACTAATAAACATGTGATGTTTGATAGCATCTTATATTGCTTGTTTGGCGTTTTATTAGCATAATAAGATGATCCCTCATTTAGATATCAAGATAAAAATGTGTTCTTCCTTAAGTATGCACCGACAATGTTTCGTCGCTTCAAGACATCACGTGATGATCGGGTGTACTTGAATCCACGAGCATATCTCGGGTGTAAGACAGTTACACACGCGAATACTAAGGTTCTTACTTGGCGAGCCTAGCATGTACAGACATGGCCTCGGAACACGGACCGAAAGGTTAAGCATGAGTCATATGTTTTGATATGATGACCATATGGATGCTCGCCTTTGAAACTACACCGACTCACGTGATGATCGGACTTGGTGTAGTGGATTTGGTTCATGTAATCACCAAAAAGACACGAGGGATGTCGTTTTTGAGTGGGAGTTCATTTCTAATTTGGATTAGTAGAACTCAATTTATCATAAATTAAATCAAAGTAAATTTGCATAATTTGTTGTAGTCATTGGCATTCGTTCACCACCTTATGCATAGTTGTAATTGAGATAATAGAACTATAGAATTCTGGATATATACTTTACGAACTGGTATCGTATTGTGCTGAATGTCAATATAAAGTTTAAAGTCCTATTGCAAACTTTCAGCAAACTCTATTTACTCCGTGAAATTTAATAGTTGGTATTAAATCGAGAGTAACAATTCCAGTGTTAGTATCTTAAGTATCATGTTTGCCTCCACGATTCTTGATTGTTTTAATATCAAGTTTATCTAGGAGCTGAAAGAATTGTTTCAGAAACCATCATGTGTGGCAGATAGAACGATATCTGAAACAATGTTTGTTGCAATATGATAGAGTATAATATATGTTCTCATATTGGATGAGAATTTACGAAGGTTGGAGATGCTAGACATCCTAATCATCCAAAAGGGTTTTGGAAAGTAATGTTATACTCACGATTCGCCTTTATAAGCTAAAGTAGCTTGATCATGAAAGTCGTCATGATAAGGGTGAATAGAATATGTATGTAAAATGTTTACTACACTAAAAGATTACTAAAGAATGGATTTTGAAAGAATACCGATCATTTTGATGATGGTGATCTACTTCAAAGTGCAAGTCCAAAGGTATTATTATTTGAATATACACGCTTTGGACTATGTGTCATGTATATGGCGCCACTGTTGATGTTGATAGTTTCTTTTAAAAAGGAAAAGGAAATGCTGAAAGAGAATCTATAAAATATATTTGGCAGAAAAGAAAAGATTGGAAATATCCAATTTAGGTATATGGATGATATACATGTTATGGTTGTATTGTTTGCTTGTTAAACAATGTGGTTCTTGGGTATTGGATACCGAATTGGTTGGTATGAAATTTCATACGGAACGACGCAATTCATGAATCACAATGGCCTAAGTAACTAGCAAGAGAATATGTGATGATGTTCATCGAAAACAAACAAACCGTTGTTTGTATTTCTCGTTGACATCAAAGCTTGACTTCAAGATTTGTTTTAATAATTGTTATTTAAATCAGGTATTATGAGAACAAAGGTTGTTCAAATAATTACCATATTCCATATAAGATGGATGATTTACAAATCTAGTTGGAGAAATCACATCCATAAAACCTAATGCTAAAATGTCGCAAGACAAATGATTGAAAGATCACTTACGAAGTGACATCGCTATTTAAATTATATTGGAAAGAAAACATGAAGAATCTCCATATTCATGGATTTTTGGAGTCTTTGATTTGATCAAGTGACGCTTGTGAGACTTTCCACGTGATAATTAAAACTTCGTTCAAAGGCCAAAGAAGAACGAACGACTAAATTATTGGAACTTATACATATCGATGTATGTAGTCCATTATGTATAGTCGTAAGCGATGGATTTCAACTTCATATGCTTTCTCCGAAAATTTGAGTGAATGTTCACTTAATGCGAGAGAAGTATGAAATATTTGAAAATGTTTCAAAGACTTTCAAGATGAAGTGCAAAATCATTTTAAACAAGAAAATAAATGGTTTATGATTTTATCATAAGGGATTTGTTTGAGTTACAAGTGTAACAAGAAAATAAATGAATTATGATTTTATCATAAAGGGATTTATTTGAGTTGCAAGTTTAGCAAAACACCTAGATTTACATCTCCCGAAACACCATAGGAGTATGGAGTGTTTGAGATTTGTAATGAAACCTTGTTTGACATGGTTGGATCAAAGGTGTTATTTATAAAACTGCCATTATGTTTTAAAAGATTAAAGCTTTAGAGAATACCGTTTTTACACTGAAAAGAGCTCCATCTTGATCCGTTGAAATGACACCATGGAAGTTATGGTTTGGGGTAAAACCCAAGTTGTCATTTCTTAAATTTTGGTATGCTAAACATAAGTAAGATGTTTACAACCGAAGTCGGATGAGCATGTCTTTGTAGGTTATTTCGAATAACAATTGGTTATTCCTCCATAACACCGAGGACAAAAGGGTTTGTCGCTTGAAATGTGAAGTTTCTTGAAGAAGGAATTTTTCATAAAAGTTAAGTGGGAGGACAATAGAACTTTGATAAGGTTAACGAACCTTAGCTAAAAGTGCTGAGTTGCGCAGCGCCGGAAAATGTTCCGGAGGCTGCCATAATGCTCATAGCTTATGTGCCTCAAAGGTTGTGGTCACGGAGATCTAAGTTCTTATTGAACCAAGTCGGTCGGATAAACAATCAAATACTAAGATTTGAGAGTAAATCATTATTGTTTGACAATGATTAACCGACTATATGCAAAGAAGCGATGATGGGCCCTGACTCCGTCAAATGTCTTGAAGCCATAAAATCCGTGATAAGTCCATACACGATAAATCAAGTTTTGAACTTGGAAGACCCTCCGGAAAGGTGTAAAAACCTATCGGTCGTATTTGGATCTATAAAGAAACAGACATGGATGTTTCACATCTATGAAATAGTCGACATGTCGTAAAGTATTTTACGACAATGTTCAAGGAGTTGACTATGACAAGATTTGATCTTTCATAGCGATATTTAGTCTGGACGGATTAAAGTAGCAACCACTACATATAATCTGTTATATGGTAGATGAATAAACAAAACAAAGTTCTTCTAATAGAATGGTTACCTAGGACGTGTACATGACACGATCCAAAGGGTTTTTGTTAATTCGAAGGATGCTAAAAAGGGGCATGCAAACTTCAATTGTTGAAGTAAGCATCGTGGAGTTGGAATCTTCACCGTGATGAAAAAGAGTTTTCATCAAGAGACGATGAAGATGCTTGCATTTGCAAGAAATTAAGTGGGAGCGCTGAGACATATTTCTAATACATTATGTGGAAGACATCTTGTTGATTAGAAATAATGTATTATTTATTGACAAAGGTTAAGAATTTCATTTCGATGAAATACTTAGGCAAAACCCGAATATTTAGCATGAATGTCTATAGTGGATAGACTGTGACGCTAATATGGTTGTGCCAAATGTACATATATGAGATATTGAAGGAGTTCAATATAGAAACGACAAGAAAAATTTCTTGTTGCATGGAAAGGAATTGAATCAAGATTCAAGTGTATCGACACTTGATAAGTGAAACAAGATTCAAGTGCTTTGACACTTGATGAGTGAAATCACGAGAATGTTTTGATCAATCATACCATGATATGTACACATCCAGATATGTCCTATGCTCTAAGTGTTATGAGCATATACCAGAATGAATCATAAAATGATCATTGGACGATAGTGAGGATATTCTTATGATCTTTTTGAAAGAACTAAGAATATATTTGTGTAGAGGTGACAAACAATTACAAATAGTTCATTGTAAAGCGTTACATTGATACTAGGTTTGTCACAAGATACAAATTAAGTTTATCTCAATTTAAACTATGGGTGGCACAATGTAATGGAAAGGAGATTCCATGATGGATTTGGAAGATTTCCAAAGTTAAGACATTGTGACGAATACTACAACAAAAAGGCTAAGTATATGACTGCTATAGTAGCAGCAAAGGAGGGAATTTGTGTCAAGTAGTTTGTTATCAAACTAAGGTGTGGTTCGCAACGGGCTAACACTAAAGATATATTGTATGACAATAGTATCGACGTGTTTTAACCCCAAGGAACTAAAGGTCTCACCGAAAGACCAAATTTATACAATGCCATCTCATTGGAGAATGAGTGATGCGTGAAGACGCAAAGACATGCAAATACACACGGACCTGAAGCGTCAGATCCATAGATTATGTTAACCACTTGCAATTGCGTATATGGAACACCGTAAAGCCATAAGTGTTCAATACGCAAAGTTCTCAAACTAGATTATTGTCTCTAGTGCAAGTGGGAGACTGAAGGGAATATGCCCGAGAGGCAATAATAAAGTGGTTATTATCGTATTCCTTATTTATGATAAATGTTTATTTTACATGCTATAATTGTATTAATACGGAAATGTTAATACATGTGTGTTTAATAAACAAAAGGAAAGTTCCTAGTTATGCCTCTCTCATAAACTAGCTCGTTGATTAACAAGATGATCAAGGTTTCCTGATCATGGACATTGGATGTTGTTAATAACGGGATCACAACATTAGTGTAATGGTGTGATGAACATTCATCCGAAGTATAGCATTACGATCAAAGTCATTGAGTTTATATTGCTATAACAACTTACGAAGTGATCCTAATCCTTAGACCATGAGATCATGTCAATCACTAACACCGGAAGAGTTTCTTGATAACATCAAACGTCACACCGTAACAGGGTGATTATAAAGATGGATTCAGAACTAATAAAGTGTTATGTTGAGGCCCATGGATCGAGAGTGGAATTTGTTCATCCCGATGACGGATAGATATGCTCTGGGCCCTCTCGGTGATATCACATTGATTAGCTTGCAAGCAAGTGATTTGATCACTAGAATGTTATATCACGGGAACGAGAAAAGAGTGCATGTCGGTAACGAGATCAAACTAGGTATGGAGATACCGATGATCGAATCTCGGACATGTAATATATCGCGAAACAAAAGGATTAAGATACTAGCGTAAAAAGGTTCCGACGATCACAAGAAAGTCATCGTTGAATGTGTGGGAGTCAGTATGGGTCTCCAGATCCCGCTTCTGATTATTGATCCGAGAGGGGTCTCGATCATGTCCGCATTATTCGCGAACCGTAGGGTGACACACTTAAGAGACACCGACATCCATTTGGAGCAAAAGTTTCATGCCGAAAAGAATAACAAGCGCAGGAATTTATTTCACTAGATACCGAAACGGGTTTTCGGGTGAAATTGCAGAAAGTGTTTCTGCATGTGAAATGAAATACTAGCAAGGGGTTATTTGTGAATGTTTGTCATTAAAGTAATTGACAAAATTCTGAATAAAATAAAAGAGTTTTATTTAATGAGAGTTTGCATTAAATTTGGTGGAAATTTAATGGGAATTTGAGTGGGTTTTTGAGTGGAGAAAATTGAAGGGCCATTTTGTGAGTGGAGTGTCCACCCACATGAATGAGGGAGAGGTGGGGGCACCCTCCATGGCCGGCGCCATGCCCCCTTGGGCTGCCCCCTCCCCTATATAAGGAGCCTCTCCTCTCACTTCTCACTCACACCTCCTCGTGAAGGATCTCTCTCCCCCTCTAGAATTTATCCCCCATGGTCTCGGACTAGCGAGATACATGTTCCCGGTGGCTTTTCGGCAAGAAAGAGTTGTGCTTCCGCTGCATCGCTGGAGCGAGGAGGCGGAGGTTGCTCGGTGCCTCGAACGTGTGTGCGAGCACGGATGCGCTGCTGTTTTGCGGCGCTAGGACTTCCTCTCGATCTTGAGATCGGCAAGAGATCGTCTACATCAACCACGAGTTTGGACTCGTTAAGCTTTGTCGGTCTTCAAGGGTATGTTCTATACGGATATACATCCGCCCGTTGTTTGTATCTAGTAGATAGATCTTGGTACATAGTTGTTCCCATCGTAGGAAATTTTTTGTTTTCTATGCTGCGAACCCTACAAAAATCAAGTCTTGTGGGGAAAGTGCACAACCACGGCAGATGGAAGAATCTAAGTACTTAGCCATGTCCCTGGTATTGGACAACTTGAGCATCAAGACATGGAAGCTATCAAGAATCTTCTCATCCCGATTTCTAAGTAAAAACTTGTGGTTGAACAAGGGTGAAGGTTCACCAATGTCTATTGGTGGTTCCTTGGGAAATATTTTTATCAAAGAAAACTTAGTGTTTTCAACTAATAGGCAAAACCTATTTTGAGCAAAGCAAGCCTAAGCTACACTTAGCCAAATGCATATAGTATCTAGCTACCCATATTATTCTAAGGTATCACTTGCCAATACTATTCCAATGTATTGACCCACTATGGCTATAACTTGTGATGTTGCAGGTTATTCTGATGGTGATTGGGGGTTATGAGTCTACACTCAACATGCTTGCCTGTGGCACATGAAGATGAAGACATATTTATCTTATTACATATTTAAACTCTTGTACTAGGCCTGTGGCCATGGAGTTTGTAAAAGACTATGTTTGTCTCTGGAATGACTTGTAATAATGACCTTTGTTTCTGTGTACTTCATCTTAAACTGTGGATTCTAGCATTGATCCAGGGACTAGCATTGCAATCACAGGGATCCTTTTCCTTTAGAAAGGAGGGATCTTACAGATGGTATCAGAGCACCGTGTTGCCTGTAGGATTATGACCCTAGGATTGGAAACCATTAAGGAAAATTTTTAACAACTTCCACACTTGTCTTTTCTTCTCGTAAACTTTTCTAATCTTATTTCTCATCTCTATTTGTAGATGAACTCCATCAATGAAGCCGTGAGGAAGGGACCACTCATGACTATGACTTTGGAATGTGAGACAGAATTCCCCAAGGCTCTCAAGGACCTCATGGTTGCCATGGGCATACATGGTGCAGCTGTGTACAAAGGTTTTCCTTTGATGGATGAAGGAGTTGAGTACTGGTGGGTGCAACTTCACTTGTATAAAAACAAGGAAGACAACAACAAGGAATCAGGATTCTGCAAGGTCACCAATTCAGTGGTGCACACTACATTCTTTGATTCAGCAAGGGATGCAGCTTGGAAGGCCATCAAAGAACTTGGTGATAGAATCAAGTGCAGAATGCTCAACACTCAGAATGAACTTAAGGAAGAAAAGAAACATACCCAAGAGTTAGAGGCTACCAACCAAAGCTTAAGGGAGGACATTATAGACTTAGTAATGGAGTCATGTGCTCTAGATAGACAGATTGCTTCTAGAGATGCCCTGTTAACCAACTTGGCAAGTGAGATGGGATTGTAACGTACTTCGTTAGTTGGACCACCACTTATCATTTTATTTTCCAAATGTTGTTTGAAATAAGTTGAACCTTGGATGTTTGTAATGGTTTCATGTATGCCATGACTTGTGTGTTTTGATTTCCAAAGTTATGCATGTGATGCTTTGTTTTGTGATTCATCTCTATGTATGTTGATTCTAACTTTTTCTATCTTATAAATAGATGCCTAATGTTATTATCAGCACGGTTGAAGAGTTCAAGGGAACTCGCTTTGGCACTCGTCTCATTAAGCTTACTAGTTTTCTCAATCTCCCACTTCCTTCCATCATGATGCTTCCCCTCACCAAGTTTGAGAGGAAAGACCTTTGGGGCTTCAAGGTTATTCAGCCAGGACGCCAGACTGAGCCAGCCACGGAGGCCATCACCTTCAAGCTCATGCATGATGACAAGGAGAGAGGCCTAGAGGTAGTCATGCAGGATTTGCTTGGACCCTTGGTAGGGAGACACTCTCGTGAGGTTAGAGGTACTCATTTCCACGCCTTCGACAGACGTGACGAGGATGGTGAGGCCATTGACTTCGAGGATACTGCTAGAGAGATATCAGAGCCGATTCGTCTGTACCTCCAGGACCTAGAGGTTCTTCTTAGGCACCTAGACACTGATAGGACCAACATCATGCTTAGCAATGACGAACTCCAGGTGCAGCTTCGTGAGAAGGACAAGCTCTTCGCGGAGCAAGATGTGATAGTCAAGGAGATGGAGACCAAGTTTGAGAGTCAAGATAAAAAGTTCAAGAGTCAAGAGAAGCGAGTCCAAGATAGGAACAAGAGGATTCGAGACATGACTGCAGAACTAGAGACCAAGGACTTAGAGCTCGAGCATCAACAAGGTGTGATTGAGAGACTTCGTGCACAGAAGAGGGCTCTCAAAGCCAAAGTAGAGGCCTTGACCACCAATGTCGAGGAATACAAGACCGCGATGGAGAATGCCGATCTTACACTTGTTGATGAGGAGGTTGATGCAGAGGAGTAGTGATGACTACTCATTTATCATTTATTTATCATGCTTTTGATTATTGAGTCGCAATGATCATCCAACATGTGGATGGCTTGCTATTGGTGTGTTTACTTTTCCAAAACTTGTTGTCTATGTTGTTGAACTTTTACTACTATGATGCATGATTGTGGTTTGTTATGTGATGTATTGTGCATGTTAGCATCTATGGGTATCTCATTCTTATCCTTATTGAAAACCACAGATGCCTCCCCGACATGCCAATCCCAACCCCAACAACAACAACAACATCACTCCTGAGATGCAGCAAATGATGACAGCTCAGACTCAGCTGATGCAAATGATGACTACTTTCATCCAGAATCAGAACAACAACAACAATAATAATAACAACAACAACAATAATAATAACAACAACAACAACAATCAGAACAACCCACCGGGTTTTGACATGCTTACCAGGTTCTTAAGACTGAGGCCAGCAAAGTTCTCAGGAACTACTGATCCTATGGTGGCCAATGATTGGCTACGCTCTGTGAACAAGGACTTGGTAACTGTTGGCTGTACTGATGAAGAGAAAGTCAGATTTGCAGCACACTTGTTGGAAGGACCAGCAACCACTTGGTGGGATAACTTCCAGATCACCACTCCCATTGCGGATGTGACATGGGCTATCTTCGAAGATGGTTTCCCTACTTCTCACATCTCATCCGGAGTGATGAGTCTGAAGAAGAAAGAGTTTCATAATCTGAAGCAGCGCCACCGCAGCGTGGCAGGGTATATTGAGGAGTTCAACAATATGGCGTGTTATGCACCAGATGAAGTTGACACTGATGCTAAAAGAAGAGAGAAGTTTCTCGAAGTCCTGAACGATGAACTGAACCTGCAGCTATCAGTGGCCTATGTTCCCACTTATCAGTCTCTTTGTGACAAGGCTGCTATTTTGGAGAACAAGATGAAGCAAGTTGAAAGCAGGAAGAGAAAGCACTCTGACAAGCACAGCTCAGGATCGTCTCACAAGCGTTCCCATTATGATGATAGTGGGAGTTCTGGATCCCACAAGCATGGGAAGTTCAACAAGAACCACAACCACAACCGTCATCATGACAACAAGCATCACCGTAGTCATGACAATGACAAGTATAAGAATCACAAGGGTGGATATAAGAGCCACCACAGTGGAAGTGGAAGTGGCAGTGGAAGCCAGCCTGTCAAGAAGGATCTTAGTCAGGTTGAATGTTTCAAGTGCAAGAATATGGGGCATTATGCAAATGAATGCCCAGAAAAGAAAGTTGAAGGACCCAACAAGCCCAACCCTTTTCAGAAGGGACAAGTGAACCACATCAATGTGGAAGAAATTTATGAGGAACCTGATGCTGTTGCTGGTAAGTTCAAACTCAATTCTGTTCCAGCATTTGTTCTCTTTGATACTAGTGCATCTCATTCATTCGTATCAAGAGCATTTGTTGAAAGAAATGAACTACCGGTAGAAACTATTGGGTGTCCTATAAAAGTAAGTTCTCCTGGCGGAGAAATGATAGTGAATTCAGGATGTCATGATCTAGTCATAGAGTTTGGGAAGTATAAGTTTCCCGTTAACCTGATAATCCTAGATTCCCAAGGATTGGATGTGATTTTGGGAATGGACTGGACGACTAAGCACAAGGGAGTGATAGATTGTGCCGACCATACCGTCTCACTCACAACTCTAGAAAACAAACGGATCAGATTCAAGACCAACTTTGAATCGAAAAGGAGTAAGATAAATTCTCTTAAGGGGGTTAGCATGGACAGTGTGCCAATTGTGAGTGAATATCCGGATGTGTTTCCAGAGGAATTTCCTGGAATGCCACCAGATAGAGATGTGGAGTTTCTTATTGATTTGCTACCAGGATCTGGAAGGATAGCAAAGAGATCGTACAAGATGTCAGTTGATGAACTGAAAGAACTCAAGAAACAACTTGGAGAACAGTTACAGAAAGGGTTTATTCAACCAAGTTCTTCATCTTGGGGAGCACCAGTTTTGTTTGTGGGGAAGAAAGATACAAGTCAAAGGTTATGCATAGATTACCGTTCACTCAATGAGGTGACTATCAAGAACAAATACCCTTTGCCTAGAATCAATGACTTGTTTGATCAGTTAGAAGGAGCTTGTGTGTTCTCAAAGATTGATCTCCGGTCAAGTTATTTCAAGCTCAAGATAAGGGAACAAGACATACCTAAGATAGCTTTCACCACAAGGTATGGATTGTATGAGTATACCGTGATGCCATTTGGTTTGACCAATGCACCAACATACTTCATGAATATGATGAACAAAGTGTTCATGGAGTTCCTTGACAAGTTTGTTGTCGTATTCATCGATGACATTTTTATCTACTCCAAGAGCAAAGAAGAGCATGAAGGACATCTACGTTTGATACTTGAGAAGCTTAGAGAGCATAAGCTGTATGCCAAATTCAGCAAGTGTGAGTTTTGGTTGAATGAAGTTGGATTTCTTGGACACGTTGTGTCAGGAGATGGTGTAGCAGTTGATCCTGCTAAAGTTTCGGCTGTAACTGAATGGGAATCACCTAAGTCAGTGAAAGAGGTTCGCAGTTTCCTTGGCTTGGCAGGATACTATAGAAGATTTATTGAGAATTTCTCCAAGGTAGCTAAGCCTATGACAGAACTGCTAAAGAAAGACAAGAAATTTTCCTGTTCTGAAGGATGTGAACTTAGTTTCCAAGAACTGAAGAAGAGACTAGTGAAAACACCAATCTTATGTTTGCCAGATTTGGAGAAGGATTTCCAAGTTTATTGTGATGCATCTCATCATGGATTAGGTGCAGTACTTATGCAAGAAGGAAAAGTTGTGGATTATGCCTCGAGACAACTCAAAACTCATGAGGTGAATTAACCTACCCATGATTTAGAGTTAGCCTCTGTTGTCCATGCACTCAAAACATGGAGACATTATCTTTTGGGAAAGTGATGTGAAGTGTTCATAGATCACAAAAGTTTGAAGTATATCTTCACCCAGAAAGAAATTAACATGAGACAAAGAATATGGCTAGAACTCATCAAGGACTATGATCTGAGTTTGCAATACCACCCCGGTAAAGCAAATGTTGTAGCAGATTCTCTAAGCCGTAAGGTTTTTGTGAATGGCCTTACTAAGGGAGAACTGCCAGATGATCTGTGTACCCAATTCAGAAATCTCAGGTTGGAGATTGTGCCTGAGGGACATCTCATGTCTTTGGATGTTCAACCCACTTTGTTGGACAAGATCAAATAAGCCCAAAAGATGGACAAGGAAATTGAAGAGATTAAGGAAAAGATTGGCAAGATAAAAGGCAAAGGATTCCATGAAGATGAACAGGGTACTTTATGGTATGGGAAACGTATCTGTGTTCCACAAGATCCGGAGCTTCGGAAACTGATTTTACAAGAAGCCCACAACTCACCATATTCCATTCATCCGGGTAACACCAAAATGTACATGGATATGAAGGAAAGATTTTGGTGGAATAATCTCAAGAAAGACATCGCCGAACATATTGCTTTGTGTGATGTATGTAGCAGAGTGAAAGAAGAACACCAGAAACCAGCAGGGTTGTTACAACCACTACCTATTCCTGATTGGAAGTGGGACAAGATTGGTATGGATTTCATTAATGGATTGCCAAGGACCCGGTCAGGATATGATTCTATTTGGGTAGTAGTGGATCGCCTAACTAAAGTGGCTCATTTCATACCAGTGAAGACAACCTATACAAGTGCTAAGTTAGCCAAGATCTATATGAGTAGAATTGTATGTCTACACAGAGTGCCCAAAAGTATTGTGTCTGATAGGGGAACACAATTCACTTCTCATTTTTGGAGGCAACTACATGAGTTATTGGGAACGAGGTTGGAATTCAGCACTGCTTTTCATCCTCAGACTGATGGACAAACATAAAGGACTAATCAGATTCTTGAAGATATGTTGAGGGCATTGCCCTAGACTATGGAGACAATTGGGATGAAAGTCTGCCTTACGCAGAATTCTCTTATAATAACAGCTATCAAGCCAGTATTGAGATGGCACCATTTGATTTTCTCTATGGGAGAAAGTGTACCACCCCATTACTATGGAATGGTGTGGGAGAATGAAGTTTGTTCGGACCAGAACTAATCAAAGAGGCTGAAGAGAAAGTCAAGCTGGTTAAGGACAGATTGAAGATAGCACAGTCCTGACAGAAGAGCTACGCAGATCCTAAGTGTAGAGAAGTCACCTATGAAGTAGGTGATAGAGCTTATCTTAGAGTGTCACCACTTAGAGGAGTGAAGAGGTTTGGTGTCAAAGGTAAATTGGCCCCAAGATATGTTGGACCATTCAAGATTCTGAGTCGTAAAGGAGAAGTAGCTTATGAGATTGAATTGCCAGAGTCTTTTTCAGCTGTTCATAATGTGTTTCATGTGAGTCAGCTTAAGAAATGCCATCCAGAAATGGAAGAGACTTCTTTGAAGGATACTATACCTTTGGAAGAGGTTCAATTAGAGAGTGACCTCACTTATGAAGAGAAACCTATCAAGATTCTTGAGACTGCAGAAAGAGTTACTCGGACTAAGACTCAAATTCTACAAAGTTCGATGGAACCATCATTCCGAAGAAGAAGCAACATGGGAAAGAGAAGATGATTTTCGGAAAGACCACCCTCACCTATTTGCTAGCCAACCCGAATCTCGAGGGCGAGATTCACCTTAAGGGGGTTAGATTTGTAACATCCCTAAAATCATGTTTCAAAACTCATGCATATCATCCATGCATCCATGATCATTTAGGGTTTCATTTCAAAACCATTTCAAAAACAGGAGCATCTGATGCTCATTATTTTATGTGAGCAACTATTAATCTAATGCCACTCTCAATTGAAGAGTTTATTTGTTTTAAACCAAGACTTGCTTGCTCTCTTATTACTTGGTTTGATTGTTGGAGTTTGGAGAAAAATTTACAAAACAAATGTGATTTGAAAACCATTTTCAAAACTTATTCAAATCAAGTGCTATAGCACTGTTTATTTTTGTTCAATCCAAGGGACCAAGCTAGTACAGAGAGACCACTTGGTTTCATGCCCAAAAATGTGAGTGCTACACTCTACAAAAATCCAGAAAAGATTTGAATTCAAATGGTCTTTGAATTTATTTGAAAATTGATCCAGAAAATTAAAACAGAAATAAAAAAGGAGTAAAGAAAAGGAAAAAGGCCAGCGTCGCCAATCTGGCCCAACACTGGATCCAGCCCAACAACCAGCCCACCCGGGATTTCCCTCCTCTCCTATGTTTCTCACCCACGTGAACACACCCCTCTCACTGACGCCCGGACCCACTTACCCCGTCAGCGTCGTTCCCAAACCTCGCCCACGACTGAGCCCTCCGCCGTTTCCTCCCCGCGTCACTGCCGTTGATTACGCGAGTAAATGCCGTTGATTCGCCAAGTAACTACACGACCAGCTCCGGCTACTTAAACCCCTCCCCCTCGCGGCCATTTCCCCCAACAAATCCAGCTAGAAGCGCCACCAGGCTGCTAGAATTTGCCCTCACACCGCCACGGTACCGACAGACTCCGGCAACCGATTGTGGTAAGCCTCGTGCGCGCCTCGCTCTCGGGTTCATGCAAGCTTGTCCGCTATCACTTTGCGCATCTTCTGACATTCGCCGTTTGCCTTATTTCGCACCAGAGCATCGACTCCGTCAAGCACCGCAACTTCCCAACGCCGTCTCCAACTTCGACAAGGAATTCCGGTGTGGTTCGACCGCCCCGTGCTTTTTCCTTGACCCCATCTTGTTTGCCTGAACGATGCGCACACGCTGATGCCTTTCGTTTGTGTTAGGGTGGATCAGAACGTCGCCAACGTCGCCGTCCACCTAAGCCCGACGCCACCCCGACTCCGACGAGCTCCCACGGCCACAGCAGCACGCCCCCGTTTCCACAACAACCACGTTGAGCTTCCTCGTGCACGTGCGAGTCTGGTAAGCATCACTACTGCCCCCAGCCCTCGCTAGATTCGCCGATCCATCGCCGGCAGAGCCGTCGCCGCCGGGTTTTGGTCAAAGCATTTAGATCCACTATATCTAGATCCAGTGGTCGAGATTAGAAGATAGGCGAAGGGGTATGGTTAGAACTGAGCCGTTAGATTTTAAGTTGATCTGACGGTGCACGAACGCGATCCAGCGCGAAGCGGTACCAGCCAACCAGACGCTGCCGCGTGGCACGAGTTTTGTTTTAAAAGTTTGAATTAGATCTATTAGATGTTTAAACTTGTTTAATTCATAACTTTTGAATCCCACGTCCAAATTTGACAAATTTTATATCAATGGAATCAGGAGAGAAAATCCTTTCCATCTATGCAATGTGTTTAATGTTTTGCCTCTGTGAAAATGGCTGTTTTTGCAGAAACATTTGTAGGCATAAAATGGGTATATTAATTATTTGGAAAATGATTTAGTGTTCAAATAAAGTTCTTTTGTCAAGTTTTTGTCTTGTTTATGTTTCAGTATTGTGCACTTGTCTTGTTTGGTGTAGAAAATCATCACATGGCATAATGCATACACTCATGTATTTTTGCTTGTATAAATTGTGTATGTGATTTTGTGCCATCATTTTATGTGTAGATTTTGGTGAAAATAGTGATTGTGATTGTGAGGATTGTTGCTACTCCCCAAGCTACCAAGGCAAGTGGTACTTCATGATTTTATTCCTATGTTTTCAACAATGCACTAGAAATATTTTGCTAGACTTGCATGAATATTTTGATCTATATGCTATGCTTGGGAAATCCTAGTAGTTGTAGAATTGCTAGAAAGTTTCTAAGTTAAGATTCTTATCAATGCCATGCTTAGCCTAGCTAGTAGCAACCAAGGGTGGTTATATATTCATGCTATGATAAAAGTATTTCTAAGTCTTTGGACTTCTGCTTTGTTAATAAAACAACTAAGTGAATGAAACACCTGGGTGGAATGGAAAGAATGGTTTGTGTTGAGTGGTTACACAAGGCCCATTTCTATGGTTTACCTTGTGTATCTCACTTGTGGAAAGCCACCTAGGAACAAAGGGATTTGAGATGTCATATGTTAAGAAGCTTCTAGTGCAGCCACTTGGCAATATGGGATCTGCCTGGATCACATAGGTTGCAATAAGTTAGCCATTTGGACAGTTGGTGGTAGTGGGATGATAGGTTGGAACACGTCCATTTGGTCTTAGGTAAGGCTTCTGAAAGGTCCTGTCTTGGTGAAAATCAAGTCTTGTGGGGAAAGTGCACAACCACTGCAGATGGAAGAATCTAAGTACTTAGCCATGTCCCTGGTATTGGACAACTTGAGCATCAAGACATGGAAGCTATCAAGAATCTCCTCATCCCAATTTCTAAGTAAAAACTTGTGGTTGAACAAGGGTGAAGGTTCACCAATGTCTATTGGTTGTTCCTTGGGAAAGATTTTTATCAAAGAAAACTTAGTGTTTTCAACTAATAGGCAAAACCTATTTTGAGCAAAGCAAGCCTAAGCTACACTTAGCCAAATGCATATAGTATCTAGCTACCCATATTATTCTAAGGTATCACTTGCCAATACTATTCAATGTATTGACCCACTATGGCTGTAACTTGTGATGTTGCAGGTTATTCTGATGGTGATTAGGGGTTATGAGTCTACACTCAACATGCTTGCCTGTGGCACATGAAGATGAAGACATATTTATCTTATTACATATTTAAATTCTTGTACTAGGCCTGTGGCCATGGAGTTTGTAAAAGACTATGTTTGTCTCTGGAATGACTTGTAATAATGACCTTTGTTTCTGTGTACTTCATCTTAAACTGTGGATGCTAGCATTGATCCAGGGACTAGCATTGCAATCACAGGGATCCTTTTCCTTTATAAAGGAGGGATCTTACATTTTGAAAGACACATCTAGCTTGAAAGGGCTGTTAAAAAAGAGAAACTCTCCACAAAGGTTTTAGTGAGCGTAGCATATTGCACACTCTCATCCTACATATAACTCGTTAATCCAACCCTCCGAACCAAGGTTAGGAAATCATTGAGAATCCCTACAGCCCGCAAAAAGGTAGGACAAGGAAAGGTAGAAGGGTGCCTATCCCCTCATCTTTCTCGTCGCCAAATCACGGTGTAATGAGATCCTCATTGTATGAGGGCCTAGATCGTGAGGATGATCTTGAAGGCCTTGTACTCCTAGGTGCATCACTCTCAAATACTTCACCAAAGGTGTGGTTGTCCATTACCCCTTTTTTCTGAAATTTTTAGACAAACTTCAAACCAAGTGATTTCCAATTTGGTAAATGGTGAGAAACTACTATAGGAACTTGCTAGAGGACTAAACATGCATCAAAATGGAAACTCTAAGCATAGAACAAGCATGCAAGCTCACACAGCCTGACACCTATAGCAGCAAAATACTCAAGATACAATCTACCAATCAGAAATCTAATTGGACAAGCGGAGGAGACACATACCAAGGAGCAATCCCTCCAAAAATCAGCAGCAAAGATGGGCTGATCAAGGAGATTGAAAATTGGGAGCAAGAACAACAGGAACTCGATCTTGAGAAATTTTTCCGTTGTTTTTCGGGAGAGAGATAGAAGTGGCTAGAAGGAGACAACTTGGAGGGCCACAAGTGGGCCCCACCTAAGCCAGGCGCGCCTTGGGGGCTGGCCGTGCCACCAGGGGGTGTGCTGGCCTGGTGGGTCCCCCTGGGCCACTCGAGGTGTCCCTCTGCCCCTTTTTTCGAGGAAAAATTTAATATGAATTTTCTGGGATTTTTCGGGGAACTTTAGGGCCAATTTTCAGGGTATGAAAATTGATTTTCTCGCAGAAAAGATTTTTTTAGAAGAAGCAAAAGCAAACAAAAACCAAAACTACAGAAGTTCTAAGACACTCTAACAAGCAAACAACTAGCAAAACTAAAGCTAACAAGAGAAAGAGCAAAGACTAGGAAGGATAAAAATAAAAGTGAGCAAGTATAACCACTATGAATGCATTGTTTTGTTCATTAAAATCCCTTTGTTAACAAGGTTGATCAAGTCTTGTTACCAAAAAAATCTTATATGAAACAAAACTTTGCATTCCGCAAAGTGATTATGTTACCTCAAACTTGATAGCAATGGTCCCAATCATAATAGTTTCAAAACTTTCTTGTGGAATGGGACAATATATCTCTCAAACTTTGATGCTCTCAATATTGTCAATGGAATTCAGGCCATAGCTCTTATCAATCTTCTTGGGGAAATATACAGTATGCTCTTTGTCATTAATATTAGAAGTTACTTTTCCTTGATTACAATTGATGACAACATCTGTAGTATTAAGAAAAGGTCTCCCAAGAATAATAGACATATTATCATCTTCAGACATTTCAAGCACAACAAAATCAGTTAAAACCAAGCAATTATGAGCCATTTGAACAGGTACATCCTTACATATATAAAACAGTAATAGTAGTTGACTTATTAGCCATTTGCAAAGATATATCAGTTGGTATCAACTTTTCTAGCTGGAGTCTCTTGTAGAGAGAAAAAGGCATAACACTAACTCCAACTCCCAAATCACATAAAGCAGTTCTAACATAATTATTCTTAATAGAGCAAGGAATAGTTGGTATACTTGGATCACCAAGTTTCTTTGGAACCTTACCATTGAAGGAATAATTAGCAATCAAAGTATAAATTTCCTCATTAGGAATAATTAGAGACAATATCCTTCATATATTTTGAATAAGGAGGCAACATAATAGCATCACTCAAAGGAATTTGCAAAAATAGAGGTTTCATCCACTCAAAAAATGTTGTATTGTTCTTCCTCCTTTGACTTATGTTTCTTATTGGGAAAGGCATAGGTTTCTACACCCAAGGTTCTCTCTCACTACCATGTTTTTTAGTAACAAAATCTTCCTTAGTGTACCTAGTGTTCTTAGTGTGCTTCTCAGGTTCTTCCTCAACTTCCTCGTTATCAGGAGCATCATTTTTATCATTACCACTCTTAGTTTCAGCATTAGAGACAGATATACTATTAGGATATACAGTGTAGCACCCCGAGAAAACCACTACTAGAAAATCGCGGTGTTTTTGTGCATTGCATCGTCATGACCGCATGCTCATGTCATCATGCCACATTGCATTTGAGCATCGTCATCATCATGCATTTGTTTGTCTGAAACTATTTTCGAAAAGCCTGTTTTTGTTTTCTAAATGCCCCGTCTTGATTTCAAATTAAAACCCGGGTCTCCGGAATATTTTGTTTTGTCTGCCAACGGTTTTCAAAAGCCTCGTTTTAAATAATAAAATATTTTAAATTATTAATGGGGAGGCAGCCAGCCAGGCCCGAAAGCCTAGCCGGCCACCTCCAAATTAAAACCCTACCCTGTCTATCCCCAATCCCCTTTGCTACCAAATACTCTACCCACTCTAGTCCTATCCAGCCCTCCACCTCACTCCCACCACTCACGGTTTGCCACCTCATCCTCTCCACTTCGCCCTGCCAATCCGGGCTCGCCACCTCACTCCTCCGGTCCCACCTCCCCAGCTTGGTCGCTCCCCACCTGCCCAGATCCCCGTGCACCCGTACGCGGTCAACGCGGCCTCTACCGCGTACAACCCACGCGTCCCCGCTCCCTCGAAATTCCCCACCTCGTCCCCGTTCCCCTGGCCCCTGCCCGCGCACCCACCTCCCGACCCAGTCCCATCCTTCTCGCCCGTGTCCCCCCTCCTCGGCTCCGCCACCGAGCTCCGCGCCCCGCCTCCCCCAAGCGCCGCCTCTCCTTTGTCTCCGGCCGTGCCCCGCGAGCCCGCGCTCGCCTCTTTCTCCGAGCCCGCGACCGCCTCACCGCCTTCCCCCTCCTCGCGCCGTCTGTCTCGCCCTTCCCTGCGCCTCAACCTCCACCCCATCCCGCCCTTCTCTGTCATCGTCCTCGGCTGCGAGGCCCCTCCGTCCGCGTACTTCCTCGTCCTGAAGCCCGAGCGCTACATCTTGGCTGCAGATTGTCCCGCAAGCATCCAGGGCACATGGTTGTGTCTCCTGTGCACGTGTGCTCTGCTGTTTTTAGTGTGGTGTTGATTCGGCCGTGATGTTACCACATAGGCGACCTCCGATACATTTTGTCTTGATGTATCCGATCAAGTATTTTTCTCCATGCGGGTCAATATCGACCTTCCATGGCGCATTCCCGTCGGCAAAACAACAACATGGACAAGTAATCGCCAAGATCGACATCGATCAGGCAGATCCGTTGAACCCCCGGCGCCACGCCAAGTGCTCCTTCCCGGAGTGCGAAGGCCAATCTCGCCAAGACCCGGATCCGAAGACCGCCAAGATCGTCACCGGAACGACAAGCACTTCATCATGGAACACCATGATCTCCAACCCGGAGCACCGAGTGCACCGACATGGATCCGAAGGCCGAGCCCTCGACACGCCAAGGTCTTCTCCCCGGAACGCCGAGTTCTCCATCTTGGACGTCAAGCACGTCGACATGAAACCGAAGGACGCCGAACGCCAAGCTCTTCATCTCGGACCCAGTAGCCCTGATCTGAACCTCGATCCCTGTTGAACCCTGAGTCCGGCCCCGAACCCCCGGAACCAAGATCTCCCGAGCCCAGATGTGTGAACCTTTCCCGAGCCCCTATTTTATAAATGCTAGATATAAAACTGTCGCATATTAATTTGTTCATGCATGCACACCTGTCTGTGGGTTGGGGGCATTATGCCGATTCACCTTATAATTAAATATGGAAACTATATGACGGCTATTCTAGTCATATATTGACCCCATTTAAATTTGTGTAGCGAACCGGTGATATCTTTTGCCATGTTCCGACAACATTTAAATTGCAGGGTATCTAAATAACTTGAACCGTTTAATTAAATGTCAGGACCCTGGTTCCGCTTAATATGATCTAATTGCATTGCACCTTTGCCATGTCATACATCATACATGCATCATGCCCGATCTTTTGCCGTAGTATTAAATAGTCCATCCGGTGTTTCTTCTAGTGCTTTGCTTCTTCACAGATTAGGCCGTTGAGTTGATGCGAGTGACGCCCGTTCTTCGGACGAATCTTCGGCAATGTTTTTCAGGCGAGCACCTCCCCCTTTCTACCTATCTTACTTTTATAGTATTTATTTCCCTCCTGTTGATCTATTGCTATCTGTGTTGCGTTGCTCTAGTTTTCGTACCCGTGATATCCCTTGCAGCCTTATATTGCCTTGGACACATCCTATTACTTGTTGTTTGGTAGATAGTTGGACCTGCGCGTCGTAGTCGCTGCTCAGGTGCTGTTGCGTGTCGTCAAGCACCATAGTTGTTGGAGTATTGCCGCATGTTTAATGTTGGAGATGATCATGGCTTTAATTACTGTTTAATAACTAAAATTGAAGTAGGTAAATGCAGAGGCACAGGTGGGCAATAGATGTTATTTGGTTGTTAACCGTCCACTTGTGTCCCGTAGGACCCTGAGTTCTTGACACCTGTTCCGAGATCGAGCGCGCTAACCACAGGTGGGGTGTATGGGAACCCCCATCGATTTAGTACCTGATTCCAAGTACTGTACTGGGGCCACAATTAGTTTGGGGCTTTATTACTATTCTGTACTTATGCCATGCTTTACTGCTTAATTTAAATTGTGCGAGGTACTGCACTTGTACTGTTTAGGTAAGCGGAGTGTTTTCGTTGTATCGACAAGCCCAGTCTCATTTTCGGGTTCCCAGTCATTTACAGCCATTGGCGCAAACCCTGAGTCCGTCTCGGAGACGGGCCGACTTCGTTGCGGGTAGCTTAGTGGGGTGGCCCCCATGTACTTGCTTTGGGTCTGGGAAACTTCGTGTCCGAAACCCCGTCGACATACCGTTGGGTGTATGTTTTATGATCTTGTACCTACCTGATCCGACAACAAGGGTGTAGGTGCGTGTGGAAACTTTGGTGCACCCCTGCAGGGTTAAATCTTTTCGAGAAGCCGTGTCCGCGGTTATGGACGACTTGGAGCACAGTTCTCGATCATAGACAACTATAACTAAAGTTTGCTGTTATAACTTGACTTGTATCCGATATGACTAGTAATCAGCTTCACTACAACGGAATGGCTAAATAAAAGTACCAACAACTGCTGGGTTTGGGATATCTCATGTTATTTGTATCTGACTAGTAAGTGTTGCAACTACAACGGAATGGTTAACCAAAAGTGCCCACTGCATATTATATCAGGATGACTATCTATACCTGACTAGTAATTGCTGCAACGATAACTGAATAAATAAAACTGCCAACGGTGTGAGTTCCTCGGTTGACTTCCTCGTTTGGTCTCGAGGGGGAAATACCAGGATGGGTATGTTTGGTGGTAGTATCAGGATGGTTCCGAATAGGTCTTTCTTACCCCTCTCTGATAGCCGCTAGTTGTATCGAGTCTCTATAGGGTGTTTAGTGCATGCTGCGCTGCCGCTTCAGTCCACCATACCTATGTAGGCGAGGACCGCCGAATTCTAGCCTCGCCGTCTACTGGCCTCAGTACTGACCGCTCTCTCTTTTTCCTTTGCCCTTTGTCGGCACCCCTTTTGTTCAAGCAGGTTTTGAGATCGATGTCGTTAGCAGGGTTACCCTTCCGGCTTGGCCTGGGCAGGGTTATGGACGCCATCGGTTATTCTTCAGGGCTCTTAGCCCCATTTGCATCTTGTCCGTACTCGGACGCTATATCGTTTTAAAGGTGATTTGGATCTTTGTATTGTATATCTGTATTCTTGACTCTTTGAGTCGCTGTTGTATATATGTTTTGTGGGTTCCATCGAGGACTATTGTGTAATGATATTACTTCATCTTCCACCCGCACGAAAGTGCCTGGTGGGCACCTTTGAATCGTTTCTATGCGGGTTAGGCGGGAAGCGCTAAAACTTGCATAGGGCCGATTCTGAGGGTGTTACAGAGTGGTATCAGAGCTCAGCAGTTGCGATACCCCACAAGTCCAGCCTGTAGGATAACCTAGTTAACGACCGAAGTAGAGTGTCAAAACTATTTTTGCAAAATCGGTTGGATAGTTCTGATTAGGTCTGATTTTACTCCTTACCCCTCTGCTGCTCTCCTCTCACCTCTGCGTGTTTTGAATCCGCTCTCTTCTCTCTCTTCGAGTCCAGGATTTCTCGTGGTTGGGTTCCATCACACCTTCAGGGTTTCACTTCCTCCTTTGGTAACGGTGTTGCTACATCTGGTCTTCATGCTATCCGAGGAATCCTTCGTCTGGTGGACTTCTCTTTGTTCCTTCTTGTGCCTTCCGGTGTTTTCCGACGCGACGACATCATCTACGCCAGATCCGATGCAGAGTCTGCATCACTCCTTTGTTCCTGAACCTCGATTGTCAAGATCTTCAGTCTGATTCCGAGAATGGTTGCACGCTTTTCTACTGATTGTGCAGAGTAATAGTTTGGGTGCGTGATGGATTGGCCCCCATGCCGACTACTCACTCTATTCGCTTGTGTACATTGAAGTGGATGAGAATGCATCGGTTGTCTCTTTCTATCGAACCTAGAGGTGGCTTTATTTGTTGATACCTCTACCTGCGACCTTTTGTTCCCGGAGTGTTCTCTCGACGATCACGGACAACGACCTCTTGTTAGTGGTGTCGCGAGGATCTACACGAAGCGAGAAGACGCTGATCGCCGACCTTCCTTCCGGTACCATGAGGCGGATCTCGAGGGCGAGATCCATTGTTAGTGGTGTCGAATTGTAGCACCCCGAGAAAACCACTACTAGAAAATCGCGGTGTTTTTGTGCATTGCATCGTCATGACCGCATGCTCATGTCATCATGCCACATTGCATTTGAGCATCGTCATCATCATGCATTTGTTTGTCTGAAACTATTTTCAAAAAGCCTGTTTTTGTTTTCTAAACGCCCCGTCTTGATTTCAAATTAAAACCCGGGTCTCCGGAATATTTTGTTTTGTCTGCCAACGGTTTTAAAAAGCCCCGTTTTAAATAATAAAATATTTTAAATTATTTTTGGGGAGGCAGCCAGCCAGGCCCGAAAGCCTAGGCGTCCACCTCCAAATTAAAACCCTACCCTGTCTATCCCCAATCCCCTTTGCTACCAAATACTCTACCCACTCTAGTCCTATCCAGCCCTCCACCTCACTCCCACCACTCACGGTTTGCCACCTCATCCTCTCCACTTCGCCCTACCAATCCGGGCTCGCCACCTCACTCCTCCGGTCCCACCTCCCCAGCTTGGTCGCTCCCCACCAGCCCAGATCCCCATGCACCCGTACGCGGTCAACGCGGCCTCTACCGCGTACAACCCACGCGCCCCCGCTCCCTCGAAATTCCCCACCTCGTCCCCGCTCCCCCTGGCCCCTGCCCGCGCACCCACCTCCCGACCCAGTCCCATCCTTCTCGCCCCTGTCCCCCCTCCTCGGCTCCGCCACCGAGCTCCGCGCCCCGCCTCCCCCAAGCGCCGCCTCTCCTTTGTCTCCGGCCATGCCCCGCGAGCCCGCGCTCGCCTCTTTCTCCGAGCCCGCGACCGCCTCGCCGCCTTCCCCCTCCTCGCGCCGTCTGTCTCGCCCTTCCCTGCGCCTCAACCTCCGCCCCATCCCGCCCTTCTCTGTCATCGTCCTCGGCTGCGAGGCCCCTCCGTCCGCGTACTTCCTCGTCCTGAAGCCCGAGCGCTAGATCTTGGCTGCAGATTGTCCCGCAAGCATCCAGGGCACATGGTTGTGTCTCCTGTGCACGTGTGCTCTGCTGTTTTTAGTGTGGTGTTGATTCGGCCGTGATGTTACCACATAGGCGACCTCCGATACATTTTGTCTTGATGTATCCGATCAAGTATTTTTCTCCATGCGGGTCAATATCGACCTTCCATGGCGCATTCCCGTCGGCAAAACAACAACATGGACAAGTAATCGCCAAGATCGACATCGATCAGGCAGATCCGTTGAACCCCCGGCGCCACGCCAAGTGCTCCTTCCCGGAGTCCGAAGGCCAATCTCGCCAAGACCCGGATCCGAAGACCGCCAAGATCGTCACCGGAACGACAAGCACTTCATCATGGAACACCATGATCTCCAACCCGGAGCACCGAGTGCACCGACATGGATCCGAAGGCCGAGCCCTCGACACGCCAAGGTCTTCTCCCCGGAACGCCGAGTTCTCCATCTTGGACGTCAAGCACGTCGACATGAAACCGAAGGATGCCGAACGCCAAGCTCTTCATCTCGGACCCAGTAGCCCTGATCTGAACCTCAATCCCTATTGAACCCTGAGTCCGGCCCCGAACCCCCGGAACCAAGATCTCCCGAGCCCAGATGTGTGAACCTTTCCCGAGCCCCTATTTTATAAATGCTAGATATAAAACTGTCGCATATTAATTTGTTCATGCATGCACACCTGTCTGTGGGTTGGGGGCATTATGCCGATTCACCTTATAATTAAATATGGAAACTATATGACGGCTATTCTAGTCATATATTGACCCCATTTAAATTTGTGTAGCGAACCGGTGATATCTTTTGCCATGTTCCGACAACATTTAAATTGCAGGGTATCTAAATAACTTGAACCGTTTAATTAAATGTCGGGACCCCGGTTCCGCTTAATATGATCTAATTGCATTGCACCTTTGCCATGTCATACATCATACATGCATCATGCCCGATCTTTTGCCGTAGTATTAAATAGTCCATCCGGTGTTTCTTCTAGTGCTTTGCTTCTTCACGGATTAGGCCGTTGAGTTGATGCGAGTGACGCCCGTTCTTCGGACGAATCTTTGGCAATGTTTTTCAGGCGAGCACCTCCCCCTTTCTACCTATCTTACTTTTATAGTATTTATTTCCCTCCTGTTGATCTATTGCTATCTGTGTTGCGTTGCTCTAGTTTTCGTACCCGTGATATCCCTTGCAGCCTTATATTGCCTTGGACACATCCTATTACCTGTTGTTTGGTAGATAGTTGGACCTGCGCGTCGTAGTCGCTGCTCAGGTGCTGTTGCGTGTCGTCAAGTACCACAGTTGTTGGAGTATTGCCGCATGTTTAATGTTGGAGATGATCATGGCTTTAATTACTGTTTAATAACTAAAATTGAAGTAGGTAAATGCAGAGGCACAGGTGGGCAATAGATGTTATTTGGTTGTTAACCGTCCACTTGTGTCTCGTAGGACCCCGAGTTCTTGACACCTGTTCCGAGATCGAGCGCGCTAACCACAGGTGGGGTGTATGGGCACCCCCATCGATTTAGTACCTGATTCCAAGTACTGTACTGGGGGCCACAATTAGTTTGGGGCTTTATTACTATTCTGTACTTATGCCATGCTTTACTGCTTAATTTAAATTGTGCGAGGTACTGCACTTGTACTGTTTAGGTAAGCGGAGTGTTTTCGCTGTATCGACAAGCCCAGTCTCATTTTCGGGTTCCCAGTCGTTTACAGCCATTGGCGCAAACCCTGAGTCCGTCTCGGAGACCGGCCGACTTCGTTGCGGGTAGCTTAGTGGGGTGGCCCCCATGTACTTGCTTTGGGTCTGGGAAACATCGTGTCCGAAACCCCGTCGACATACCGTTGGGTGTATGTTTTGTGATCTTGTACCTACCTGATCCGACAACAAGGGTGTAGGTGCGTGTGGAAACTTTGGTGCACCCCTGCAGGGTTAAATCTTTTCGAGAAGCCGTGTCCGCGGTTATGGACGACTTGGAGCACAGTTCTCGATCATAGACAACTATAACTAAAGTTTGCTGTTATAACTTGACTTGTATCCGATATGACTAGTAATCAGCTTCACTACAACGGAATGGCTAAATAAAAGTACCAACAACTGCTGGGTTTGGGATATCTCATGTTATTTGTATCTGACTAGTAAGTGTTGCAACTACAACGGAATGGTTAACCAAAAGTGCCCACTGCTTATTATATCAGGATGACTATCTATACCTGACTAGTAATTGCTGCATCGATAACTGAATAAATAAAACTGCCAACGGTGTGAGTTCCTCGGTTGACTTCCTCGTTTGGTCTCGAGGGGGAAATACCAGGATGGGTATGTTTGGTGGTAGTATCAGGATGGTTCCGAATAGGTCTTTCTTACCCCTCTCTGATAGCCGCTAGTTGTATCGAGTCTCTATAGGGTGTTTAATGCATGCTGCGCTGCCGCTTCAGTCCACCATACCTATGTAGGCGAGGACCGCCGAATTCTAGCCTCGCCGTGTACTGGCCTCAGTACTGACCGCTCTCTCTTTTTTCTTTGCCCTTTGTCGGCACCCCTTTTGTTCAAGCAGGTTTTGAGATCGACGTCGTTAGCAGGGTTACCCTTCCGGCTTGGCCTGGGCAGGGTTATGGACGCCATCGGTTATTCTTCAGGGCTCTTAGCCCCATTTGCATCTTGTCCGTACTCGGACGCTATATCGTTTTAAAGGTGATTTGGATCTTTGTATTGTATATCTGTATTCTTGACTCTTTGAGTCGCTGTTGTATATATGTTTTGTGGGTTCCATCGAGGACTATTGTGTAATGATATTACTTCGTTTTCCACCCGCACGAAAGTGCCTGGTGGGCACCTTTGAATCGTTTCTATGCGGGTTTGGCGGGAAGCGCTAAAACTTGCATAGGGCCGATTCTGAGGGTGTTACATACAACAGGTTCAAATGGTTCCTCAACTATTTTATGTTTATTTTTCTTCCTCTTATGAGGACTACCGTTATCTTCACCGTGTTGGGAATCCTGCTCTATTCTTTTAGGGTGTCCTTCAGGATATAAAGGATCTTGAGTAGCTATAGCACTCCTAGTTCTAATTCCATAAGCATGTTTATCTCCTGAAGCATTAACTAGCATATCTTTTTGTACCTTAGCAAGTTGATCAATTTGAGTTTGAACCATTTGAAAGTGTTTACAAAGCATTTTAATATCATTAGCAGTTCTTTCCACAATATCTTTCAACTCCTTAATAGCTCTAGAGTTTTCCAATAAATGATTCTGAACTTGTTTATTAAAATTACTGTAGAGGGAGTGTCCCAACCTTTACACAATATATAAGGTGGAGTCCCCTGTGTTTACAATGCTAGTCCCTGGATCAATAGCTAGCATCCACAGTTAAGATGTAATATCAAAAACAAAGGTCATAATATAACTTTATAACTAGGAATAACATACTTTTTATTACATCTTACATAGCTCATTTGGCTATTACATTACATTGCAGCGGAATAACTATAAGCTTGGGTCCTTCATCTTCAAAGTGCCACAGGCAGATGTTGGTTGTAGACTTTGTAATCCTAAATAATCAATCTTCACTAAAATCAATCAAACCTGCAACATTACAAGTTACAGCCACAAGGGTCAATACATTTGAATTGTATTGGCAAGTTTCACTACTATGTAGAATATATGTGGATCCTATCATTACATGCATATTTGGCTAAGTAGAGTTTTAGGCTCATTTGCATAAAGCAATATTTTATCCTAACTTTTCAAAATGGTTTTGGTCCTTTGTCAAATCTCCTTTTCAAGAATCCCTTGAACTCCTTGGTAACCCCAAGTGTTCAAGTCTTTGTCAAAAATCCCTTGAGCTACTTGGTAACCCCAAGTGCATCAAGTCTTATAAAAATCTCATGAGTTCCTTGGTAACCCCAAGTGTTCATGTTTTCAACAAAATCTCTTGAGTTCCTTGGTAACCCCAAGTACATCAAGTTTTGTCAAAGTCCCTTGAGCTCCTTGGTAACCCCAAGTGCATCAAGTCCTTAAAAGTTTTCTTTTAGAAATTAGAATGTCGAGATCTCACATAGCTTCAAACTTTAGTTGCTCAGTATTGTCCATAACCGGGGACACGGCTAAGTACTTAGATTTTATTATCTTCTGTAGAAGGAGTACACTTTACCCACATGTCAGAATCCCATCCTTTTGCCACCAGTGGCCACTGGATTAGTGCTCACCAAAATGGAGTACTGGCAGATTGAGAATGTGACGAAGTCTTTCCAAAGGGTCCTCCCATACACCATTGCTAGCTTGCCTTCAGCACCCATGTAGGATTCCAGGTCCCCATGTCCAGTTAACTGAAGACAGTGCATGGGTCTTCCCAATGTAGTTGACTAATCCAGAGCCATAATAGCATGTGGTTGCACACGAAAGCCACAATTGGAGAAACATGTTCAATCTCTAAGTTTCCTGGGTGGTTTTCTTTGGAGCACAACACAAAGAGATTGCCATAGACATGGTTCCTTTTGTTGCCACCTTCTCCAATACTCAAAGTATCCTTGGCCACCCAGGTGGTTCATTGAGTCCTTGTTTTATTATATAAAAAACACAAGTCCTTTTCTCATCTTCATAAAATCTCAACATGTATCTCTTTTCAAAATATAGCATGGCTAAGCATGTATCAACTACATTGTTTTCACTAAGGAATGTATAGGGAATCCTATTAGGATTTAGCATAGCATAAGTATAATATTCTTTTCATGCATGTTTTCAAAATCCACTAAGTATAATGAAAAATAGTAGGATTTTAGATGATAGTGTAACTTGCCTTTTTGGTAGGGAATGATGGTTCACTCCTTGATCTTGCTAGTCTCACACTTTGCTAATTTCAATACAATCAATCAAGCAAACACCATATCAACTAGCATTCCAAATAATCAATCAAACATTTCACACACATAAAACAATGGGATCAAGGTCATGCATGTAAACATGCAAGAGATGGTTCCATTTGCAAAGATGGTCTCCACTAGGCTTCTAAACTTGGTAAGGTCCAAAGTGGTCATTTTTCCAAAGTGGCAAAGTCATTTTCAAAAGGGTTTTGTCCATAAACTATTTTTAAATCCTTTCATTATTTTATGTGGTGGAAAACATTTGTATTAAAGTAACAACTTTATGTTGTTCACCAAATAAGTTGCTCATTCACAAAACTTGGTGTTTTGGGTCAGTAGGTTTGGTCCACAACATTTTCCCAAAGTTTTTACATCCAAAACATTTTCCATAACAAAAACCAATAATTTTATTTGGCTAGAAAATGGCTAAGTCCAATAATCCAACCTAAACTTTACCAAAATCATTTTCAAAACCAAGGGTTGGTTCCTAGGGTCAGTGAGTTTACAACAAACCATTTTGCAAAGGTTTTAACCCTAAAAACATTTTTAAACAATTTTTCTAATCTAAACAAGCACACAAAAGTATCTGCAAAAACAAGAAAACTAAAAGATACTATTTACTAAACCAAAGGCATGGTTGGCTAGGGCTTGTTCCACTGATTCCAACGATATAAAATTTGTAATTTTTGGACGTGTGGATCAAAAGTTACAAAGGTTTGAAAATTGAATCTATAACAGATTCAAATCTGTTTTTAAAACGAAACCTGGCCACGCGGCGCGTTCTGGTTGGATGATACCGGTTCAGCCGGATCGGCAACGTGGACCGCAGGATCTGAAGCGTATCGTGCGGCACAGGATCGATCTTACCCTTTCGATAAGTCATTCAATCGCGTGCCTCGGATCTGGATCGGACGGCTGTTAATGCCTGGCCAAGAACTGGCGGCGCGACGATGGCGGCGCGCGGCGACGGTGCTCTGGCTACGGCGTAACGGCGAGAACAGGAAGCGAGAGGAGTGGAGAGAATGCTCACCAGATTCTCCGTGGAATGCTGGTGCTCAACGTGGTCGTCTCCGTCGAAGGGGCGCTCGGGGTAGTCTTGAATCGCTCGCCGGAGTTGCTCCTGGCATCAGATGGTCCTGCTCGTGGTCAGGGTGGGTGCTACAGATCGCAAGGAAGCAAACCGAGGGTACGGTTAGACGCGCTAGGACATGGTGTAGGTGTGTGCGTGAATGAGAGGAAGAGGGGCGACCGGAAACTACCTGTGGGGCTCGTCGGAGTTGGAGCGGACGGCGGCGTCGTTCAGAGCTTGTTGCAGACATTGCTCTGGGGCGCCCGCGGTCGTATGGGTGGTACGGAAAGAAGCGTCTGGGAGTGGGGAGTCTCCTAGTGTGCTCAGGGAGGCACGGGGCAGTGTTGAGTCGCCGGAATCGGCACCGGAGTGTCGTCGGAACAGAGGGAGTGCCAAGCCAAATTGAGGCAGCCTCGGGGCAGAGAGGGAGTGGCGACAGAGGGGAAAGGAGGAGAAGGCGCTGGCGTTTTAACGTGCATGGTCAAGGCGCGTAATGGTGGCCGCGTTAAGACGAATTAGTGCCGCGGAATCACTGCAGGAAACGGCGACAGGGAAGGGAGAAGAAGTCGCGCGGGTGAGGAGGATGACCAGGAAGGTGGGGTCGGCTGGTCAGTGAGAAAAGAAGTGAGGGGAAGGGTCCTCCAGTCAGTCTCTTTGCGGGTCTGGAAGTGAGTGGAAAACGTTTCGTCGTGGGAGAGGGGAGCTGGGCTGTTTGATGGGCTTGTGGGCTTGGCCGGCTGGGCTGAGTCCAGATTCCATTTTTTCTTCCTGAAACCTTTTCTTTTTCCAAAACTAATTTCTGTTTTTGAATTTCAAGCAAACAAATCACACTCAAATCAATTCAAACAATCACCAAACTTTGCAACTATGAATTTGGTTCTGTTCAGTAACATAAACCAAAATTCCAAAACCCAAATAATAATTTTATTTTATGTCCATTATTAATTAAATAAATAGACCATTGTTATTAAATCAAAATAGAATTTGATGTTTATTATTTTAAAACTCCATTTTGAAATCTAATTATTTTCAAAACCAAATCAGTAGGTTTTATTTGGGAATATAAAATACTTGGAAAACTTATTTTTAAATAAATAAATAAGTTTTGATATTTTGGAAATAGTAAAACCTTTATTAATAAAACTTGGATATTAAATCCTTATTAATTTATTTTAAATAAACCTTTACCTCTTTTATCAAATCAAAATGTTTTATTTCAAAAGCTTGGCCAAGGTTTAATTTGGCTCTATAAAATAATCCTTATTTATAAAACTTCTATTTCTTTTGAAAACCAAATCCTTTTATTTAAAAGATCCAAAATAGTATTTCCAAAATATTTTATTTTCCTTTATTTAAAATGTTTATCTTTTTAAATCCCTTTAGGATTTTATTTAATCCAAATAGGTTTGAAGTTCCAATTGAATTCAAAAAGTTTCTTTTGGCCCTGAAAATCAAACAAAATTTTATTTTATTCAATATTTTTTTCACATAACAAGATTTGGAAAATCTTGGGATGTGACAATTACCTTGTTTAACAATAAATGTGTCAAGTTCCTCTAAGCATTTATCAGGAGGCTTACCATAGGGAATATCACCTTCATTAAAGTGGAGAGAGTGTACCTCAATAGTAGATGAGTGGGTAATTGTCTTGCATAATTATTCTATAGGAGGTAGATTCATCACATTTTCATCTCTAATACCTTTCTCCTTTAGATATTTTGTTAGCTTCCTTCATCAATTCATCATTTAATGCAATTACTCCCCTCTTCTTTGGTGTTGCTGTTGGTTCAGGCACAACTGGTTCAGGAGTAATAGGCTCAGGTGTATTTTGCTCAATTGAAGTCCAACCATCATAATTCTTGCTTATTTTAGCCATTAATTCTTCAACATCTATAGGAGTTCTTTTCCTGAAAACACAATCAGCAAAACTATCTAGGTATGTCCTAGAATCATTAGTTAGTCCATTATAATAAATATCAAGAAACTCATTTTTAGGCAATGGACATCCAGGATGTGCATGAATCAAGGCACAGAACCTTGTCCACGACTCAGGCAATTTCTCTTCTTCTCCCTATTTAAAATCAAAAAGTCTCTACAAAGTAGCATGTCTAGCACTAGGAGGAAAATATTTCTGGAAGAAAGAAGCAATCGAACAATCAGGACTATCAATGGATCCAGGAGGTAATCTACTAAACCAAGCTTTGGCTTCTCCTTTTAGTGAAAAAGGGAAGATCTTAGTAACAAAGTACTTGTGCATCTTAAAATCATCAGAAAATAAGGCACTCATAGCGGAAAGCTCATTCATATGTGCCACAACACTCTCACTCTCAGTCCCACAAAAAGGTTCATTATCAACAATGTCTAAATAGGATAAATCAAGAAAAAATTATAATCTTTATCTTTAATATCTATGGGAGAAGTGGCAAACTTAGAATCAGAGGACAGTTTAGGAATAATGTACGTCTCTCAAGGAGACTCTTAATAGCACTAGCACCATGTGTGTTTTGGCACTCTTCAATAAAATCATCAGTCAACTCAATGTAACCATCATTAATATCATATCTCTCTCTAGACTCAGGTGAGCTAACAGGTGTAACAATGTCTTCACTGGAGTTTCAGTATTTCCTAGACTAGCCATAGTAGCATCTAGGAAAGGATCTAATGAACCACTCGCATCAAGCACAGTAGAAGTAACATCATGAGTATCAGAAGAAGTTTCAGATTCAGCAGTAGTAGTGTGTGGAGCATGAGTATGTGGTGGTGGTGTAACAAACTTACTTATAACAGACGGTGAATCAAGAGTAGCAGAGGTGTTTAGGACTATACCTCTTCTTGTAGTGGATGGTAAAATAGGAAGCTTTCCATCACGAGACTTCCCCATGATGAATGTAATAGCAGTGAACAATAATAGATCCAAGTGAACTTACAAACAAAGCTATGCTCCCTGGCAATGGCGCCAGAAAATAGTGTTGATGACCCACAAGTATAGGGGATCGCAACAGTCTTCGTGGGTAGTATTACCCAATTTATTGATTCGACACAAGGGGAGCCAAAGAATACTTGCAAGCCTTAACAACTGAGTTGTAAATTCAGCTACACCTGGAAATAGTACTTGCTCACAGTAGTTTATTAGTAGCAACAGTTTTGTAGTAGCAATAGCAAAGCAACAACAGCAACAAAACAAGAGCAATAGTAACAATAGTAGCAAACAGTAGGATATGAGCGAAGTAGGCATAGGGATGGATGGATGGGCGTTGCATGGACGAGTCTAAACATGTAACTTCAAGATCTAGGGCAATTTCATATAAATAAGATAACGCATCCAAGTACTAAACAATCATAGGCATGTGCTCCATATATAGTCATGCGTGCTCACAATAAGAACTTGCACAACATCTTTTGTCCTGCCAACCCGTTGCAGCGGGGCCTCAAGAGAACTACTAGCAATTAAGGTGCTCCTTTTAATAGAGCACCGGAGCAAAGCATTAACACTCCGTGAACACATGTGATCCTCACATCACAGCCATCCCCTTAGGTTATCCCAATTTCTGTCACTTCGGGGCCTTTGGATCTGGACAATGGTATGTGTACACAACTTGCAGATAAGAGCACAAACAATACTATCATAATGATTCAATAATAAGTTCAGATCTGAGATCATGGCACCCGGGCCCTAGTGAAAAGAATTAAGCATAACAAGTTGCAACAAAGTCAAATAGCACTAATAGAGATACTAGGCACCATGCCCTAACAATATTATTCGATTACATGAGAACTCATCCAATCCCTACCATTGTAGAGGTCCCAACCTTATAATAAGGTAGAGATCCCTGTGTTTACAATGCTAGTCCCTGGATCAATAGCTTGCATCCACAGTTAAGATGTAATATCAAGAAACAAAGGTCATATTACAACTTTATAACGAGGCATAAAATAATTCATTACATCTTACGTAGCTCATTTGGCTATCTCATTACAATGCAGCAGAAATAACTATAGCATGGAGTCCTTCATCTTCAAAGTGCCACATGCAAACATGTTGGTTGTAGACTTGTAATCCTAATCAACACATTTTACTAACAACAAACAAACCTGCAACATAATAAGTTACAGCCACAAGGGTCAATACATTTGAATTGTATTGGCAAGTGATACTATGGTAGAATAGTAGTATCTATCATCTATATGCATTTGGCTAAGTGGAGCTTAGGCTTGCTTTGCTCAAAAAGATTTTCCTTATCATTTGAAAACACTAAGTTTTTGTTTGTCAAAATCACCCAAGGCATCTCCCAATAGAAATTGGTGATACTTTAACCCTTGTTCAACCACAAGTTTTAACTTAGAAATTAGGATGAGGAGATTCTTGATAGCTTCCATGTCTTGATGCTCAAATTGTCCAATACTAAGGATATGGATAAGTACTTAGATTTTTCACTACCAAGGACCTGCTCAAATTGTCCAATACCAAGGACATGCTCAAATTGTCCAGAATGGACGCGATCCAATCTATCAATCCCCTACCACCAACTGTACATTTGGCTAAGTTATTGCAACCTATATGATCCAGGCAGAGCCCATAATGCCATGTGGCTGCACTAGAAGCTTCTCAACATTTGACATCTCAAATCTCTTTGTTCCCGGGTGGCATTCCACAAGTGAGATACACAAGGTAAACCATAGAAATGGGACTTGTGTAACCACTCAACACAAACCATTCTTTCCATTCCAACCAGGTGATTCATTCACTTAGTTGTTTTATTACACAAAATTCAAGTCCTTGACATAGAAATATTTCATAGCATGAATATAATCCACCCTTGTTTTCGACTAGCTAAGCTAAGCATGAAAGTAGTAGGAATCTTAACTTAGGGAAAATTCTACTAAGGTTTCATATACTAGGATTTCCCATAACATAGTTTATACTTAGCAAAAATTCCATGCAAGTCCTACTTAAAAATATTACTAATGCATAGTGAAAATAATGGGACAAAAGTATGAATCACCACTTGCCTTTTTGGTAGAGAATATAAGTTCAATCCTTGATTTGCAATAATCACACTCTTCAAATTCCAATACAATTCAATCAAGCAAGCAAATATTCAATCTACCATTCAAGCAATCATCACATAGAATAATAAAAACAAAGCTATGCATGCAAGCATGTCAAAGATTGTTTTATTTGGAAAAGTGGTTTCTATTAGGTTATAAACATTTGAAAACACCCATTGGTCATTTATAAAACTGGTAAAACCATTTGATATCAAGTTAGTGAAAAAGGCCATTTTAATCATTTTTGCTTTGCTAGAAATGATTTAAATCAAAGGAAGATTTTCTAGTGTTTGCCAGATATATTTTTAAACACAAATGTTAGTGTTTTATGGTCAAGTGTTTATTAATAAAACCATTTGCAAAAGGTTTTACCCATAATTCATTTTTAACTCAAAGCCATATTTTATTTTGTTGGAAATGTCTTTAAACAAGGTAATTATTTTATAGAGTTCACCAAATATATTTTTAAATACTAAAACTTGGTGTTTAGGGTCAGAGAGTTTAAATCAAATCATTTTCCAAAGGTTTTACTCAAAAAGCATTTTAAAACATATTCAACAATTTTTTGGACGTGTGGATCAAAAGTTATGATTTTTGCAAGTTTGAACACTAAATAGACAAGTTTCTATTTTCAATTTAAAAGGGTGGCCACGTGTCTGCGTGTTACTGGACAATAACGGTTCGCACGGATCGAGTAGTGTGATGCGTTGGATCTAAAGTAAATTGTGCGGCACAGATTGTTTCGTACCCCTTCGGTTAAGTCATTCTATTGCATCCTTACGATCTAGATCCGACGGTCCTCAGCGCATCGACCAAGAACTAGCAGCGCTGGCGTCTGACGCGCGGCGGCAGCGCTCAGGCGACGGTGGTACGGCGAATCTAGGAAGCGAGAGGAGGATTGGGAGGTCTCACCGGGTTCGCAAGGTCACGGTGATGCTCGAGGTGGCCGCAGGAGGGACAGGGGCGCACGGAGCTGATGGTGATTCCTCACCGGAGCTAGCGTCGGCGTCGGGCATGTACTGTTGTTGTCGGGGGCGAGCTCCTGGGGCGTAAGAAGGCAAGGCAGCAAGTCAGGGAGATGCGCACGGTTGTAGAGGTTGCGAGGGGACCTACCAGAGGGCAAGGGGCGTGATGAATCGTCGGCAACCTCTCGCCGGAGTTGAAGCAGTCGACGGTGGTGAGAAGGTGTCATTGTTGTCGAGTCTCTGGGGCGCGCGCAGGCAAGGGGGAGGTGCTAGCAGGTGCGTATGGCGATGGGGAGTGAGCTTGCGTGCACTAGGGGTTAAGGGGAGGGTCGAGCTCGCCGGAATCTCTACCGGAGCTTGCCGGAGACAGTGAGAGCTCGAGCAAAAATTAGGGTCAGCCTGGGGCTCTCGTGGGATGGGGTCTGAGGCGAAAGATAAAGGAGGTGCGGGCGAATAAGTGTGCATGGTCAAGGGGCAAGAATCACACGGCATTGATGCGACTTAAACACGTGAATCAACGGCAGAAACAGGAGAGAGACGGAGGAATAACTGGTCGCGGCGGGTTGAAGAGATGACTGACAGGTGGGGTCATTTCGTGAGCGTGTGAGAGAAAGAAGGGGTGGGGTCCAGCGGTCAGTGGCGATGCGGGTTTGTTCTGCGGTGAGAAAACGCTTCGCGTTAGAGAGAGGGAGAGTGGGATAGTTGGGCCAGTGGGCTGGGCTTGCTGGGTTGGGTTGTTTTCCATTTTTTTCTTCTGATTCATTTTTCTTTTCTATTTTATTTTTCTATTTTGATTTTGTTCAAACAATTCAAACAAACATTTCAATTGAAAACCTTGCCAAACTTTCTATAAGTTTTTAATCTGTCTAAACATGTATTTTTAAATACCATTTTAGGAATAATTCTCTTATTTATTTATGGTTTATATTTAATTTAAAAAGGGCACTATCCTTTATTAAATAAAATTTAATTAAATTCTCAAACTGTATTTGAAATCAAAATTTCACCAAACCTTTTTCATTAGGTTTTATTTATTTAACAGGGTGTTAAATAATTCACTTTGAACTATTTGAAATATTTTAATATGATTTATTTATCTTTTTAAATGAGTATTTGTCTTCAATTAAATAAAACTTGATTATGGTTTTAATACCATATAATTTTATTGGAATAATCTTTATCCATTTATTTTATTTGGATTATCTTTATTTTCATTTGCTTATGGATTTGGCCAAGATTTAATTTAGCTTTTTAAATACTCCTTATTTATTATTTCTTTCTTTATCTTATAAAATCCATATCTTTTTATTTATAGATCCAATTTTGGTGTTTCCAATTTGAATAATTTTATTTAATATTTGTTTCTCCTTTTAAATTTCTTTAGGATTATTTGTTCACCATTTGGTATGGATTTTAGATAGGTGATTTATCAGCTTTGGAAATTTAATTTATTTATCTTACTAAATTCGTAAGATTTTATCCAAGGTTCCAAATTGAATGAAATCAGTTCCTATGTTTTTATAATATTTACCATTCATCATTTTTGATCATTTTAAAATGTTTGTTGACCAATTTTTATGTGGATCAAATCTATAGGCTTAGAGTAATCTTGGAAATGTTTTTCCTTTAGGGTTTTAGGGTTTTGGTTTATTTTCCAAGTGTTTAAATTTCAAGATGCATTTATGAAGAATGAATTGCACTTGATTTGAATTTAGTTGGATTCAAATTTTATTCAAAGTTTGTTCAAGATGGGTTTTGATGTTTCCATTTCAAAACAAAAGTTTCTTTTCACCCTAAATTTCAACAATTATTTATTTATTTTTTCACATTTCAAAATTTGGAAAATTTTGGGATGTGACAGGCTACCACCCTTAAAAGAAATCTCGTCCCGAGATTTGGGAAGGCTAGAGGTTACAAGATGGATTCAAAACAACTAGGGTACTACCACCCTTAAAAATTTCTCAACTAGATTACATCTTGGCTTGCTTGGAATCTTGATGAAGCTTCTCTGGACAGACATATGCATAGTGTCCTTTGTTTCCACACTTGAAACATGTGACAAGGCTGAGATCCTTCATAGGCTTGTTTGTCTTGTACTTCATCTTTTCTGGACAATTGCTTGCATAATGTCCTTGGTTACCACAATTGTAACATGTGACAAGGTTGAGTTCTTCACGTATCTTCTATGGACAAGTTGATATGTAATGGCCTAGCTCTTTGCAGTTGTCGCACCACACTTGGCTAATTTCCTTATACTTCTTCTTCTTTTCTGGACATTCATTGGCATAGTGTCCCATCTCTTTGCAAGTGTAACATTGCTCTTGGGTAATATCCTTCTTGCTAGGGTTGGGGCATTTCTTCTTCTTCTTGGGTTTCTCCAAAGCTAGGAGTTCTTCTAGTTCATGTTCTTCATATCTCACCTCAAAGGTGGGAAAGTCTCCTTGTTTCCTTAATTGTTTCCTTGGATAATACATATGTTTCCTCTTTTGTCCATCAAGTTGAGTCATATTGCATGGAGGTGCAAGCTGAGATTTTCCTTTGTCTTCCTTCTTGTTAGAAGTTGTTCCCTCATGGGGGTTTTCAAACTTTTGATGCACTCCACCTTGTTTCCTTTGTTGAACTATGGAATAGATGGGGCATTGGATAGGGACATGATTATTTCCTTCACATAGGAAACAAGTAGCTTGAAATGTGGGGCATTGGATAGTTGGATGCTTCTCTTCACAATTAGGGCATTGATATTCATGCTCTTTGGAAGTGTGATCCACGTCTCCACAAATATTGCAAGCTTGAGTTCCTTATATATTATCATCCTTGACATCATTGTTGTCACAAGCTCCTTGGGAAAGGTTGTCTCCCATGTTGATCATTTGATTTGTCATCCTTTGCATCAATTGGGTTTGGGTTTCCAAAAACTTTTGCATGGTTGTGTCTAACTCATTGTTGTTGGCTAAAAACTGAGTTGTCACTTGGTTCAACTGGGTTTGGGTTACTATGAGTTCTCCCATGTGCATCTCTTGGTTGTTGTTGTCACCATTCTTGATGTTGGAGTTTCTTGGGGAAGTCATCTGTTTGGGTTGGATTGGGATTAGAATAGGCAAAATATTTCTAAGGAAGAAGTCTATCACACACAAAAATTCACACAAGAAATGTTCAAGCAATCACAAATAAACATTCCACTCAAACAACAAGTTTCAAGCACATTTTTAGGCAACAAAATATTTTTGCTACACCAAATAAGTTGGTGTGTTTGATCTAATCATTTGTATGGTGGTCCAACTATATGGTTCACTTGGGATCATTCCATTCTTCTTAGTTGTTTCTCCTTGAATGAGATCATGGTTTCCTTGGAAAAATTCTTGTGTCTTGGTCACAAAACTTCAGAGGTGATGATGATTCCTTCTAGGTCTTCAATTCTTGAGTGATATTTCTTGTCTCACTTGTAGTCCTTAGAAGTCCTTGTTGAAACTAAAGTTGAAGTCTTTGATGATGTTGAAGTTGAAGTCATTTGAGTTGGTGAAGACCTTTGCTCATGGTTGAGGTCCTTCTCCATCAAGTTTGAAAAGGAAGAGATGTAGAATCAAAACCAAAAGGTTGAGGAAAGAGTTTACAAGATTTGTTTGTAAATAAGTTTTGGAACAAATACAACTCCTATTTTTCTAAGGGGTTTTGTCCAATACCAGGGTTACTATCCTACAGGCAACACAGTGCTCTGATACCATCTGTAGAGGTCCCAACCTTTAATAAGGTATAGATCCCTGTGTTTACAATGCTACTCCCTAGATCAATAGCTTGCATCCACAGTTAAGATGTAATATCAAGAAACAAAGGTCATATTACAACTTTATAACCAGGAATAAAATAATTCATTACATCTTACGTAGCTCATTTGGCTATCTCATTACAATGCAGCAGAAAGAACTATAGCATGGAGTCCTTCATCTTCAAAGTGCCACAGGCAAACATGTTGGTTGTAGACTTGTAATCCTAATCAACACACTTTACTAACAACAAACAAACCTGCAACATAATAAGTTACAGCCACAAGGGTCAATACATTTAAATTGTATTGGCAAGTGATACTATGGTATAATAGTAGTATCTATCATCTATATGCATTTGGCTAAGTGGAGCTTAGGCTTGCTTTGATCAAAATAGATTTTCCTTATCATTTGAAAACACTAAGTTTTTGTTTGTCAAAATCACCCAAGGCATATCCCAATAGAAATTGGTGATCCTTTAACCCTTGTTCAACCACAAGTTTTAACTTAGAAATTGGGATGAGGAGATTCTTGATAGCTTCCATGTCTTGATGCTCAAATTGTCCAATACCAGGGACATGGCTAAATACTTAGATTTTTCACTCCGCAGAGGTGATGCACTTTCCCCACAAGACTCGACATGCATCAAGACAAGATCTTTGCAAAGCCTTCCCTTAGACCAGAATGGACATGCTCCAACCTATCAATCCCCTACCACCAACTGTACATTTGGCTAAGTTATTGCAACCTATATGATCCAGGCAAAGCCCATAATGCCATGTGGTTGCACCAGAAGCTTCTCAACATTTGACATCTCAAATCTCTTTGTTCCTGGGTGGCATTCCACAAGTGACATACACAAGGTATACCATAGAAATGGGCCTTGTGTAACCACTCAACACAAACCATTCTTTCCATTCCACCCAGGTGATTCATTCACTTAGTTTTTTTATTACATAAAACTCAAGTCCTTGACTTAGAAATATTTCATAGCATGAATATAATACACCCTTGTTTTCTACTAGCTAAGCTAAGCATGAAAGTAGTAGGAATCTTAACTTAGGGAAAATTCTACTAAGGTTTCATATACTACGATTTCCCATAGCATAGTTTATACTTAGCAAAAATTCCATGGAAGTCCTACTTAAAAATATCACTAATGCATAGTGAAAATAATGGGACAAAAGTATGAATCACCACTTGCCTTTTTGGTAGAGAATATAAGTTCACTCCTTCATTTGAAATAGTCACACTCTTCAAATTCCACTACAATTCAATCAAGCAAGCAAATATTTAATCTACCATTCAAGCAATCATCACATAGAATAATAAAAACAAAGCTATGCATGCAAGCATGCCAAAGATTGTTTTATTTGGAAAAGTGGTTTCTATTAGGTTATAAACATTTTAAAACACCCATTGGTCATTTATAAAAGTGGTACAACCATTTGATATCAAGTTAGTGAAAAAGGCCATTTTAATCATTTTTGCTTTGCTAGAAATGATTTAAATCAAAGGAAGATTTTCTAGTGTTTGCCAAATATATTTTTAAACGCAAATGTTATGTTTTATGTTCAAGTGTTTATTAATAAAACCATTTGCAAAAGGTTTTACCCATAATTCATTTTTAACTAAAATCCATATTTTATTTTGTTGGAAATGCCTTTAAACAAGGTAATTATTTTATAGAGTTCACCAAATATATTTTTAAATCCTAAAACTTGGTGTTTCGGGTCAAAGAGTTTAAATCAAATCATTTTCCAAAGGTTTTACTCAAAAAGCATTTTAAAACATATTCAACAATTTTTATTTAGCTAGAAATGCTTTTATTCAAAGATTTACTCTTTAGCTTCACAAAACATGTTTTTAAATCCACAAGTTGGTTTATATGGTCTGTAGGTTCAAAACAAACCTTTTGCCAAAGATTTTACCTTAAAAATATTTCTAGAATAATTTTTATATTCAAATTATGCCTACACAAGTTTCTGCAAAAACAACTAGGTTTACAGAAAAAAAATTACTAAACAAGGTACATGGTTAGAAAGTAATCCTTTTGCTGATTCCATTGATATAAAATTTGCAAAATTTGGATGTGTGGATCAAAAGTTATGATTTTTGCAAGTTTGAACACTAAATAGACAAGTTTCTGTTTTCAATTTAAAAGGGTGGCCACGTGTCTGCTTGTTACTGGACAATAACGGTTCTCACGGATCAAGAAGTGTGATGCGTTGGATCTGAAGTAAATCATGCGGCACAGATTGTTTCGTACCCCTTCGGTTAAGTCATTCTATTGCATCCTTACGATCTAGATCCGACGGTCCTCAACGCATCAACCAAGAACTAGCGGTGTTGGCGTCTGATGCGCGGCGGCGGCGCTCAGGCGACGGTGGTACGGAGAATATAGGAAGCGAGAGGAGGAGTGGGAGGTCTCACCGGTTCGCAAGGTCACGATGATGCTCGAGGTGGCTGCAGGAGGGACAGGGGCGCACGGAGCTGATGGAAATTCGTCACCAGAGCTAGCGTCGGCGTCGGGCAAGTACTGTCGTTGTCGGGGGCGAGCTCCTGGGGCGTAAGAAGGCAAGGGGAATGATGAATCGTCGGCAACCTCTCGCCAGAGTTGAAGCAGTCGACGGTGGTAAGAAGGTGTCATTGTTGTCGAGTCTCTAGGGCACGCGCGGGCAAGGGGGAGGTGCTGGCAGGTGCGTACGTCGATAGGGAGTGAGCTTGCGTGCACTAGGGGGTAAGGGGAGGGTCGAGCTCGCCGGAATCTTTACCGGAGCTTGACGGAGACAGTGAGAGCTCGAGCAAAAATTAGGGGCAGCCTGGGGCTCTCGTGGGATGGGGTCTGAGGGGAAGATAGAGGAGGTGCATGCGAATAAGTGTGCGTGGTCAGGGGGCAAGAATCACGCGGCATTGATGCGAATTAAACACGTGAATCAATGGCAGAAACAGGAGAGATAGGGAGGAAGAACTGGTTGCGGTTGGTTGAAGAGATGACTGACAGGTGGGGTCATTTCGTCAGCGTGAGAGGGAAAGAAGGTGTGGGGTCCAGCGGTCAGTGGCAATGCGGGTTTGTTCTGCGGTGTGAAAACGCTTCGCGTTAGAGAGAGGGAGAGTGGGATAGTTGGGCCAGTGGGTTGGGCTTGCTGGGTTGGGTTGTTTTCCATTTTTTTCTTCTGATTCATTTTTCTTTTCTATTTTCTTTTTCTGTTTTGATTTTGTTCAAACAAACATTTGAATTCAAAACCTTTCCAAACTTTCTGTATGTTTTTAATATGTCTAAACATGTATTTTTAAATACCATTTTAGGAATAATTCTCTTATCTATTTATGGTTTATATTTTATTTAAAAGGGCACTTTCCTTTATTAAATAAGATTTAATTAAATTCTCAAACTCTTATTTGAAATCAAAATTTCACCAAACCTTTTTCATTAGGTTTTATTTATTTAATGGGGTGTTAAATAATTCACTTTGAACTATTTGAAATATTTTAATATGATTTATTTATATTTTTAAATGAGTATTTGTCTTCAATTAAATAAAACTTGATTATGGTTTTAATACCATATAATTTTATTGGAATAATCTTTATCCATTTTCATTTTCTTATGGACTTGGCCAAGATTTAATTTAGCTTTTTAAATACTCCTTATTTATTATTTCTTTATTTATCTTATAAAATCCATATCTTTTTATTTATAGATCCAATTTTGGTGTTTCCAATTTGAATAATTTTATTCAATATTTGTTTCTCCTTTTAAATTTCTTTAGGATTATTTGTTCACCATTTGGTATGGATTTTAGATAGGTGCTTTATTAGCTTTGGAAATTTAATTTCTTTATCTTACTAAATTCATAAGATTTCATCCAAGGTTCCAAATTGAATGAAATCAATTCCTATGGTTTTATAATATTTATCATTCATCATTTTTGATCATTTTAAAATGTTTGTTGACCAATTTTTATGTGGATCAAATCTATAGGCTTAGAGTAATCTTGGAAATGTTTTTCCTTTATGGTTTTGGTTTAGTTTCCAAGTGTTTAAATTTCAAGATGCATTTATGAAGAATGCATTGCACTTGATTTGAATTTAGTTAGATTCAAATTTTATTCAAAGTTTGTTCAAGATGGGTTTTGATGTTTCCATTTCAAAACAAAAGTTTCTTTTCACCCTAAATTTCAACAATTATTTATTTTGTTTATTTATTTTTTCACATTTCAAAATTTGGAAAATTTTGGGATGTGACAACCATCCCCATAGACTATAGTGGGGGATTACTCACTCATGGATGAGGGAAACATCGATGGTTGATGGAGAGGCGTTGTTGATGATGATGACGATGATCCTCTCCAAATTCCCCGTCTCGGCAGGGTGCCAGAACGGAGTTTCTGGTTCCGAATCATGGTTTCTGGTGGTGGCGGCGCAGCGGAACTATTTCTGGAAAAACGTCGAACCCCCTCGGTTTTTAGGTCAAGAGGCAACTTATAGGCAAAGAGGGAGGCCGAGGGGGTGCCTGGGTGGCCACACCCCCTCCAGGCGCGGCTAAGCCTGGCCCGCGCGGCTAGGGGGTGTGGGCCCCCCAGGGCCCCACTCCGTCTCATCTTCTAGCTCCGTGAGTATTCTGGTGAAATAGAATTTTTGGCATATTTTCTGGGTTTTTTCCTAATAGTTGATTTTCTGCACAAAAACTAGACACCAAGGTAATTCTGCTGAAAACAGCGTCAGTCCGTGTTAGTTGTATCCAAATCACACAAGTTTAGAGGAGAAACAATAGCAAAAGTGTTTAGTAAAGTAGATACGTTTTGGACGTATCAATGCACAAAATCCTAAATCTACCCTTCGTTTAGTCCTAAATGCTGGGATGTTACACCGGGTTTATGATAGATATCCATACTATCAAGAGAGGCCCTCGAGTGAGTTACTCGATCGCAGATTTCAGAGAGAGCTCAAACCTTTGCTTTCTTGCATCATATTTCTCTGTTGTTATTTGGGTCTTGTACATGTGAGGATCTAGATCTTGTGGTTATCATCATAATAAGCTCTAGTTCATCAAAAACAGATTTCCACTACATGTCTTATTGCATTCTTGATCATGCAGATTTTTCCGGCTCCACACCTTGGGAGATATCTCACATGTATGTACTTGATATTTTCTCCCTTTGTAGTATCCAATATTTCACATTTCTTTCATCCCAATCAGAGTTTCCAAGCTCAACTTGTGTTTTGGGTTTTGGAGGTTTTACCGGTTCATCGCTTCTAGAGAGGTCATACCTTTATCTACTTGGTTTTATCCTTCCATGTCGGACTATGCTGTTTCTTTGCATAATCTTGTATATCTTGTCATTCTCTTCAAAACTAGCCCATGATCATAAAAAATGGAGTCCGAAATCAAAAGTTATTAAAGTTTTCGTGCAATGTCGTCCAACGCGTTTTTGCTTGAGCAGAAGTTCCGGCCCAAATTCTGACCCAACTTTCGGGGAAGGCTCGTTTCTGTTCAGTAACTTGTGTTTCAATTTACCGGAAGTTCCGGTGATGCGCGAAACTGACACAAACAGGCATATTTCTCCTATCCTATTTAAGGGACCCCTCTTCCCTAATGTTTCCACTCTCTCTCCTCCATTTTTGACATTCAAAATCTTTCCCTATTTCCTTCTCCCTCCCATGATTCTTGCATCTCTTTGAGGGATTTGATAGAGGAGATCTAGATGTATAACCCCACCTGACCAAATCCCTTCTTTGTGAAGGAATCCTTGGGATGATCTAGATCTTGGAGAGTTTTGTGTTTTCCTCTTGTGTTCTTCCTCCCTTATTCCCCCAATAGCGTTTGTAGCTTTGTTGGAATTTGGGAGTGAAGGACTTGCCCTTGCATTTATTGCATAGGTTTGAGTTCTCCACGGAGATTCGGCGAGTATAAGCTTGTGGGCTTGTTACTCTTGGGTTCTTGGAACCCTAGACAGTTGTGTGGTTGGTGTGTTGATTTCTTGAGGCCTCCATTGTGGAGTTCCCTCAATCTTGTGGCCTTTTGTGGCTTTGTTGTTGGAAGCCTCCAATGGAGTTGTGGAGTTATCCCCAACCTTGTACGGGTTCGATGACCGCCCTCAAGTGTCCCGTAGTGGATCATGAGTAGGCCTTTGTGGTGAGCTCACGGGAGAATAGGGTGAGCCTGTTGTGGCATCAGTAAGTTGCGTGCATTCATATCTTGGGGTGAGCCCTTGTGTGGTGTTGGGTGAGAATTGATGACTACAAGTGCACATATCGTTTGTAGCTAGTTTTGAAATAAAGATATTGATCCCACATGGAGTAGGAGTCTGAAGTCTAGGAATTCTTGAAATAAATACTAAAAATAGAATTGCTAAATAAAGTTCTAAGCGACAAGATAAAATGCGAGTACTGCATAAAAAGGTATTCTTGGGTTTTTGGTATAAGAGAACAATGAGTAAATTAAACATAACTGAATATATTTAATAAGTATCGCGTATGTAAAAGAGATTTGAAACTTCAGTGGGAAAAAGTGTTCTCAGGGATTAGCGGATACACCACTAGCATTATAAAGGGGCTAAGGTAAAGATTATCATCATGAATATTCTCAACTATGTATATGTGGGAGGAACTCCATATTGGAAAAGAGGCAGCAACCAATGCTCAAATCATCCTCATAACCACAACAGACAGCAATCAACATCAATTGAATTACTGCGCTATTAAGGGACATAATCCCGCAGGACATGTCCCATGGCATGGATAGTGTTTTGTGAGTTTCCTCGATTTCCAAGTTGAAGGAGTGCCAAAAGGTTTATAGTCACTGTAAGTTCTAACATCCCTCCGTCTACCAACAAGTAGTTCCCTCCATCAAGTCCCCACAAGAGGCAAATATTGAGAGGTCGCCTTCTCCCAACATCAAGATGAAGACAATCTAACACATGGTCATAGCGATGAATATCATAATAAACTTTATCCTATTTCAATCTCATGCTAGGGTTTATCCATCTCCCCAAAAACTGATGATCTACTAATACATGGAGGCAAATAGCATCATGGCAATGGTAATGGAAACGATTATTGATGAATAGTACTTGTATAAATACACAACTAGTGCAAGATTTACAACAAGATATAGATGAGATGGATGGAGATGATGATGGTGATGAAGATGCATCGGTTGATGAAGATGGAGATCGATGCCTTGGGCTCCCAGATCTGCTTAGGGCAAAGATGGTTCCCTAGGGAAAGTTCCCCCTCTAGATGCCTTCTGGAGGTGAGGTTTCGGCGATTTCTGGGTGTTCTGTATGTCGTCTCCCCGATCCAGTTGCACGGGGTGAAACTATTTGAGGAGGCGGAGGAAGCGCCAACTATACGGTTGGAACTATACAGCGGCGGCCCGTATAGTTGGTTGTCAACCCTTCTGTCTCCTTTGCTCGCTTCGGGTTTTCTTCTGGTATTATTAATATTTCCCAAATAATCAATTTATGTAGTTTTTGGCTCCTTTTCACTCCAATATAACTTCAGTAATTAACAGTTCATAAAATATTATTCTCAATATGATGTAAAAGTATTCGATTCAACCGAATGAGTTAGTGAGGTAGTCCCAAGTGTTTTTAGGATTAACATATTCACTTGGGATTCAAAATATCAAACGTCTCTTTGTCTTACTACAATATTGTGGTATATGCCTACTTGCTGTTTGCACATTCGCTCTTTTTCTTCATCTTTCGTTTTCTTCTTTCTCTATATATATATTTGTGATCACACTTTTGTTTAAGTGTTGTGCAAATAATCTAGCCATATATTCCACTTCATGTAGGAATTTCAAAGTTTAACGATCTCAATTACCAAATTCCAAATATATATGAAGCATCTTTATAACTTGAGTATGCTACCTCAACTTGTTCTCACTCTATTTGATAGCACTTATAATTTCTCCTTTGTTCAAGGTTTTTATTTTTAATCTTAATTAATTAGATAATCTCTCCTTTTTGTAAATCAAACCATTGACCTAGAACATATTGATCAAATTATCTGTATTTGTTCCATTAATACCAATGGTGTGGAAGACTCCTATTGCTATCATCAAGTGCAAGTAAAATTATACTCAAGCCATTCATATATCCAATAATACAAATGCAAACTCAATAATGCTCTATATATTATAATAAACTCAGAATTTCATAAGAGGGATGAATTATTCCTGAAGGGAATTCTAATGATGCAAACTTTATTTATGACCTCGAACTAATGCAAAACTAGAATAGAAATAAAAAAATTGTTAGATAGATTACAAGGTCTTAAAGATCTCCCCAAGCTTCACTACAAGGAATCTGGCTATATATGACGCTCTATTTTCGTCACAAAATCGTCACAATAGTCCGTTTATGACGATTCTATGACGATTTTGAGATCGTCGAAAGCTGGGCGTCGCAAATGAACTATAACGACGATTTTAGTGAAATCGTCATAATCGTCTATGACGATATTGTATCATCATAACTATTATGACGATCCAATATCGTCATGGGAAAACTGACATGGCCAGGTCAGATCCCACGGGGCCAGTCCGACGTGGCACGAAATCAGCCCAGTCCATACCTGCTGTTTATATGGGCCAAGCCCAACAACTTGGTCAATTAATTTTTGTGTCAATTCAGTTGATTTGTTGGGCCAAGCCCAACAAGTTGGCCTTCTCTATTTTCATGGCCTTTTCCTTTTGAAGGTTCGTTTCTTTTTTATTTTCAACCATTTTATGAAATTATACACCTCTCTAGTCTAAAATTGTGCCGAGGCCTTTTTGCAGCCCATCTAGCATTTATTTCATTTCAGACAAACAACAGTAAACATCAAATATTTACTTATGGATAGGCCAAATAACATTAATTTTTATGAATGATGACCAAATTTAGATCAATATTACACTCAGGACATACTTGACATCACCCAAGAATATAAAACAGCTACAAATAGTACACTAGTATATTACAACCATGGAAAACTGCAAGTATGTACATCTCGAGCCACTTGCTACATGAACTGTACAATCATGTGAGCAAAACCCGCAACAGTCTTCTGCCTTCTTTGAACTTAGTCTGGAGCTCATGTAAGATGACACCACAATATATCTGGTAGCAGCAATAGAACACGTGAGATAATAACAGTAAAGTATCTAACAGTAAGTTATGCAAAGAACATATGGGCATGTTTCTGGACATCAAATAAAGCACTATCCTAGCCCACATAAACAATACATTACTTTATTTTCAGTTGCAACAGGGTTTCAAATGTTCACAACATGAAAAATGGACCTTTTCTATGTTACTAAAGAGATCAGTCCCTAACTATACCTGCAACTGCTTATTAGAAATGTTCGCTCTAGATTTCACAATCTCTGTTACATTGGTAATTATGTTAATTCAATAGTGAATATAATTCCATCGCAACACAAATAGCAGAGGTTGCTACCTAATAACTCTAGTATAAAAAATTTAGAAACTACAGCAGTAGTTTCAATGTGCTCAAAAAAGAATAGCCAATGTCATCCCAAAAAAGAAAACATGCTGATACCGCATATATTGTAACAGCAGGAACAAGAATGTTGCCGAAGATAAAAACAATAGTAGGTGTAACTACAGACTACTAAGGAAATAACAGAAACATTAATGATTTGGAATAAAAAATGTACGAATGCTCGATTTTCTACTATACACATTACCGCTATGCAATCAATAGAACAAATATTTCATCGGATTTCAGAGGCCACACAGGGCAATGACAGTTCAGATCTTGTCGATACCACACCGAGCGGATGGATCAATAGATCACATCTCGCTCTGCCAAGGCATACACACAAACAACCAAGGGAAGGGTGGGGAAACTCACCAGTTCGACGAGGTGGTCACGGGATCTGTACTGCGAAAGGGGGTTGTTTCAAAAGTGTCTAGCATCCGCTGGTGCGACTGGTTTCCTTCTGCTTTGAACTGACCTAGCAATTCCATAAAATAACATAAATAAAAAAGGCTGGGATAGATATGGTAAAGTGGTATGAGTAACTATGTAAAAGATTGGCTTTAATGAAACCATGACTCAATGAGCAAGACAGCCAAAAACTATATGACACAGATCATGTTATATAATAGAGATCAAATCAACATAGCACATCAAGGCGTGTTAACTTCATCGAGCATATCACAGCGTGTAGCATGTCAACTTTCTATACCTATTCAAGTAAAGGGAGGATCTTAGTGCAGTTCATATATGATGCAAAGCTAGCTAAAGATTTCCAAGCAATCCTAAAAAGATTTCAGAAAACTGAACTGTCTGCGGTAGATAGAGAAGCTGCATATGCACCGTTTATCGGCCAGGTATAGGAATATTCATGCTCCAATTAACTAACAGTAATGATCTAGAACATCATAAACATCGGAATTGTGTTCTTGGAGTCCTAGCAAACAAAGAAGAGTGCATAAACTAAAGTGAACTATCAAACAAAATTACCATGTAGCCAATATCAGGAACAACTGTAACTCTTTTTAGTACAATTTGATGGAGCCTGCAGCACATTTTTTAGCAACCGAATTGTGTTCTTATACCCTTAATAATATCCTTCTACCAAAAAATCTATGTGTCGATGTAACTCTTGCAAATTCCACATAAACATCTATGTATCTCTTAGGATTGTTTTCGGCTTGATGAAAAAAATCTATATATCTAACCACTATGTTGGTTTGACATTTGGAATGAGTAGGAGTTTCTTGCCAAACATTTCGAATCATCTACAGCCTGCAGCACAACCACAAAAAAATCAAAGTGCCAAGTAGCTAGCGTGCATGAACATCATCATAAACCAGCCGGAGGCACTCCTAATGCAACAATCCACCCACGAATCCAAATCCAAGTCGCAGTTCCTCGCGCTAAATCCCGGAGGAGATCGAGCCCAAAACAAATCTGGCTTAAAATTGCAGAAGAAAGGGAGGAAGAGATGGAAACCTTACCTGAGAGGCGTCGTTCTCCTAGTCTGCGAGACCCTCCTGGACACACCCGGAGAAGCGTCTCCCTCCACCCACTTTCCAACGGCTGCTGAAAGTTCAGCCACCCAGTGCACTCCACTCCTCCATGGTATCGAGGATGCGGACCCCTTCTCGTGACGCCGCTGCTGCCATAAACCCAAGAAGAGAGGAAAACAGTAAGGAGAGGAGGAGGAGGGAGAAATTGAGCACACCAAGAGAGGGAGTTGAGGAGTATGCTCACCCTGCTTCCTAGGCGACCGCCACGCTCGTGGTCAGGGAGGGGCCTCGACATGGAGAATCGACGCCTTGACCTGGAGCCATCCACCACGTGCCAGACCTCCTCCGGATCCACTCCTTCGTCGGATCCTCCCCTCTAGCATCTGCTCCTTTCCTCCCCTCTGCCGCCTGTTCCTTTTCTTGTCGGCTCTGCTGGGAGACGAGCGCTGTGGAGGGAGGACGAGGGGCGCGGGATGCTAATGATGAGGGCGTTGTTCCTGTCCGCCGCTGCGACTGTGGTGAGGTGAGGAGAGGAGGATAGGGTGGTTGCGAGATCTTGCTAGAGAAGGAGGGGAGCGGCTAGAGCAAGCAGGAAGAGCGGCGGTGCGCGGATCTCGCTAGAGAAGGAAGAGCAACGGTGCACGGATCTCACTGGATACGATAGGTTTAGGGTTGGGGATCTCGCTGGAGACGATGGGTTCAACGGCTGGAGCGAGCGGGAAGAGCGGCGACGCGGATCTCGCTGGAGCAGCGGCGTGGATCTCGCTGGAGCGGCGGCGGTAGGTTTAGGGTCGAGGAGACGTGTGCGCTGGGAGAGGGTGGGGATGTGGCGGTTTTGGCTCGGTCGGCATGCGCAAGATGTGAAAATATTTTGTGCCTGCGCGCGATGGGTAGTCCCATGTCATCAATCCATGTCAAAGCTCCCGCATATCAGCATCCTGCCCGTCCATCTTGTTTGGATCCAACGGTACATGTTGCTATCCTCTATATTTAGATCTCCCTAGCTATTATGACGATTTCATTTAAAGGAATTATGACGTTTTTGAGCAAAATCATCATAGTTTACTAAGGCTTTGACCCTCCCAAGCAGCTTGAGCGGAATCTTCATAAATCTAAGACGATTTTGTAGATGGTCACTACCAAAACGTCACAAGCTAACACATATCTTGTAGTGCTTGGAATCAAGCTAGGCAGGATCAAATAATCCCTCACGATTATTTGATACTGTGTTTTACTGAAGGTCACTTGGGCTCCATGGCACGTGGTATCTTCTCTTCATGGGCCATCCTGAGGCGGAGGGATTGATTGATGGCCTCCAGTTCTTTAATGCGCAGCTTGTAGAGAAGATTATTCTTCTCCATCACCTTAACTTGTTCTTTAATAATATCATTGTTGTTTTGGAGGGTTTGTATCGCCTTTATACTCATGGTGAAACCTGCTTTGGTGGTTTTCTTGATATCTTCATCAAGTTTATCATGATAAACTCGCAGCCACCCAAGATGCCTGGGCGTCCCTGGCGCCTCCTTATTTATTTCTTCAATCTTCAACTCGAGGGCCTTCAATTCCCTCTTCTGGCGTTCTTTGTCGTCATCAAAAAACTCGAAAGGGGTAGTCTTGATCTCCTTGCCTTGCTTGCTATTGCTTCCTATCTCCATAGGAACTCCTCCCCATGGCCTCTTGGATCTTGATGGCTCTATGTGGTGTGTCCCCTTGTATGAACAAGAGGTAGATTTGTTCCTGGTGATTGTGATTAGAGAGAGAGGCACAATGGCAATATATAAGAGGGGTCAGAGGTCGGTAAAACTTGCGAGAAATACCAAATTCTCATCCAAGAAAAACATCCAAACCGACTAGGAAAAGAAATCATGGATTTGGAGGAGTCCTGCACCATAATGACCAACTATATGGTCGCGGCCCATATAGTTCCGACCGTATAGTTGGTTTCGGGCAGATATTTCCAAATATCTCGAGCCCAGGTCGATTAAATTACCGACTAGGAACCTACAAATATATATATATATATATATATAAACAAAAAACGGGTCGAGAGTACTGAAGCTTTGATGACCAACTATATGGCGGGAGAATTTTCTTCGGCCGTATAGTTGCGCTCGTATCGATACAACACCCGGAAAGTTATTTCGTGAGGGGGTACAGAACATTTAATGACCAACTATATGACGGGAGATTTTTCTCCGGCCATATAGTTGAGCCTGTATAGTTACATCACCCCGAAAGTTATTTCGTGAGAGGAGTACAGAACGTTAACGACCAACTATACGGTGGGAGTATTTTCTCCGGTCGTATAGTTGCGCCCGTATAGTTACAGAAACCCCTCAAAAACTTCAGAAAAACAAGAGGAATACAAAGGAAAAAAATTGAGTAGTAGAAACTATGAAAACAAAGCACTTATTAGAGTTATAAAACTTACCTTCCACTTACCGTTTTATTTAGTCGGGAGTGACAAGCTCCTCCAACAGTAAGGATTTATTATTTTTGGGAGGATTTGACCTTAGTTCATATAATAATTCTTGAAAACAAAAATCAGCAAGACTAAAGTTCCTCTCAATAAGATCGATATCCTGCTGGGCACATAGAGATGCTACATCCACTATCTTTGCTTCTTGTCTCTGCATAATCTGCAACTCAAATTCTTGAAGTAAAAGGATCCAACGGATCAGTCTTGGCTTATGAATCTTCCTCTCGAGGAGTTCTTTTAAACCATCACGATCCGTATGAACTCTTACTTTTGCATCAATAATATAAGAATGAAACTTATCACAAGAGAAAATACAGCAACAAGTTCTCTTTCTTCCTGAGGATAATTCTTTTGAGCACTATGGAGAGTTCTACTAGCATGATGTATAATATTAAATAGGCGACCTATATGTTGTCCCAGAGTTACTCCTACATCATCATCACTAGCTTCACATATTAAATCAAAAGTCATATCCCATATAGGTGGTTTAATGATGGGAGCATGAGATAAAGCATATTTAAGTTTATCAAAGGCAATAAGGCACTTATCATCAAAATTGAATCTTACTCCCTTTTGCAACAGATTAGTCAAAGGTTCAGAAACTCCAAAAAATCCTAATAAACCTTCTATAAAAGCCTACATGACCAACAAAACTTCTTATACCTTTTACGTCCCTTGGTTGTGGCATTCTCTCTATTGCTTCAACTTTGGCCCTATCTACTTCAATACCCTTACCTGATACTTTATGTCCAAGGACTATGCCTTCTTTGACCATAAAATGACATTTCTCCCAGTTTACAACAAGATTGGTTTCTTCACAACGCTGCAATATTCTATTGATATTATCCAAGCAACTAGTAAACAAAGTCCCATAAATAGAAAAATCATCCATAAATACTTCCATTATCAGTTCTATAAATCCGTGAAAATAGCTGTCATGCATCTTTGAAAAGTAGCTGGAGCATTACATAACCCAAAAGGCATGCGTCGATAAGCATGTAAAACATAAGGACTAATGAAAGTTGTTTTAAATTGGTCATCAGGATGAACAACTATTTGGAAAAAACCAGAGTATCCGTCCAAGTAGCAAAAATGAGTGTGGTTTACTAACCTCTCTAAAGTTTGATCTATGAATGGTAAAGGATAGTGATCTTTCCTTGTTTCCTTATTCAATTTCCTGAAATCTATGCACATCCTATGTCCAACAATAGTTCTAGTAGGTATAAATTCATTGTTTTCATTAGGAACAATAGTAAAGCTGCCTTTATTAGGAACACAATGAACATGACTTACCCATTCACTTTCTTTTACAGGATAAATTATACTTGCATCAAGTAGGCTTACTATTACTTTTCTTACCACTTCCTTCATTTCAGATTTCAGTCTTCTATTAAATTCTGCAACTGGTTTAGCACCTTCTTCCATGTATATCCAATGGACGGCTATCATGGGACTAATACCCTTCAAGTCATCCATTGAGTTCCCAAAGGCCTTGCGGTATTCCTTTAGTACCTTCATGACTTCTTATTCTTCTTCCTATGAAAGTTTAGCACTAATAATAGGGAATTTATTAGTATCATCTCAGTATCTATACTTAATATTATCTGGTAGAGTTTTTAATTCTCGGGTGGTAATTCTTCATCCCCTCTCTTTTCTGGCTTTTCAAAAGCTTCATCAGTTGGAGGTTCTTCAATGGGAAATGAATCAAAATCACTTTCTAATTCTTCTAAAGTTTTGTCCTCCATAATTATTTCTTCACAATTTGGGTCTTCATTTATTTCTTCATCTTGATTATTTAAGAAAAGAGCTGCTATCTCCTCGATAGTCTTCTCTTTCTCTTCTTCTTGTATATGTAGAGGTTTGTTTTTAAATTTGGAAAAGTGGAATTCTTTTTCCTCTTTCCCAAGCTTAAGGGATACAACCTCCTTTTTGAAGTCGACTGTGGCACCTATATCACTCAAAAAGTTTCTTCCAAATATGATTGGGCAAAGAGTGTCAATTGACATATCAACAACTACAAAATTAATAGGGAAAATTTTATTGCCAATTGTGACAGTTGCATCTTCAACTACTCCCATTGGAATTCTAAGATTTTTATTGGCTAACATGATTGTCATATCAGTACTTTCTATTGTATCCTGTGCTATCTCTTCTTTTATTTCTAAATAAAAATCATAAGATATAACATTAACTTTGGTGCCAAGATCACATAAACCGTAACAAAAAGTTTATTTAAATATGCAGGGAAGAATAGGCTTACCCACATCTTTTACCTTAATTTTTCCTTCAACCAATATATAAGTCTCTTCATCAAGTTCAACTATGTTACAATGTGTATACATAGCCATGATTGCTTCCTTGGTTACCTCTTTATATTTGGTTTCATCTAGATGTGCTTCAAATATTGGCACATGTTGACCTGTTCATATTCCAAAATATTCTTCTGTGCAGTGTTAGGGAAAGGCATCTCATACATTGGTTCTAGGGAGGCCAATGTTGCTTTAACTTCTCTTTTCTTCTGAGGTCCGGGTGGTGGATCATACTTGGCTAAACCCTCTTTTGGAGCTTTGATGTGTTCCGTAAAAGCTTTAACAACTTGCAACACAAGATCTGAATCTAAATAAAGCTCTTTAGATAATTCATTAAGATGGCCTTTTTTATTATAGTCGTGAACACATTCATGATCTATTTTTGTGCCTCCTTCACTTCCTAGACCAAAATTCCATGAAACTCTATGATTGCAAATTCTATTAAGTAAATCCCAATCTTTAGTTATAGGTAAATCCATAAAATCTCCTCTCGCGCAAGAGTCTAGTTCAATTTTATTAGGTTCAATTAAACCACCATAAAAGATATGTAATAAATACCATTCAGGCAAATCATGGTGAGGACATTGACTAAGTAAATCTTTAAATCTTATATAAGCTCTTACTAGTCCTTCATTGGGACGGTTCCTCCAAGTCATTATAAGACGCCTGATTCCAAAAGATTTTGATAATGGATAATATTTGGACAAAAATTCGCAAGCTAAATTATCCCAATTAGTAGTGGCTTCTGAGGATAGAGATCTATACCATGAGAGAGTTGTAGTTGTCAAAGTTTGACTAAAAAGTTTAACCCTTACCTCATCAGCGGTATACCCTGTTAATTGGAACATGCCACATATATCTTTGAAACATGCAATATGTTCATATGGATCAGGATCTTCTTCATCTCTAGTAAATTGCTTCTTGTGTAAAATACCAAGTAGTAGAGGATTTATTTCAAAGCCCCTTGTCTTCTCGTTGGAGTTGTCTCTGTTATAAATATCAGAGGGCTTCCCAAAGTGGTTGAGTGGGTTGGCACTAGTCATATTCTCAAACTCCATCATGTTGGTGGAAGCCTGTAACTCAAAACAAAACTAAAGTAAGTAAGCAAAAACTAAAAGACCTACAACACTTAGCTCCCTGCCAACAGCGCCAGAAAATATCTTGATGACTGCAAGTGCACAGATCATTTGTAGCTAGTTTTGAAATAAAGATATCGATCCCACAGAGAGCATGAGTCTGAAGTCTAGGTATTCTTGAAATAAATACTGAAAATAGAATTGCTAAATAAAGTATTGAGCGACAAGATAAAATGTGAGTATTGCGTAAAAAATTGTTTTTGGGTTTTTGGTATAAGATAACAATGAGTAAAGTAAACAAACCTGAATACAGAAAATAAGTATCGCGTATGTAAAAGAGATTTGAAACTTCAGTGAGAAAAAGCGTTCTCAGGGATTAGCAGATACATGACTAGCATTATAATGGGGCTAAGGTAAATATTATCATCATGAACATTCTCAACTATATATGAGTGGGAGGAACTCCATATTTGGACAAAGAGGCAACAACCACTGCTCAAATCATCCTCATAACCATAGCAGACAACAATCACCATCAATTTAATTACTGCGCTATTAAGGGACATTATCCCGTAGGACGTATCCCATGGCATGGATAGTATTTTGTGAGTTTCCTCGATTCCCAAGTTGATATGTAAGGAGTGCCAACAGGTTTATAGTCACTATAAGTGCTAACATCCCTCCTTCTACCAACAAGTAGTTCCCTCCATCAAGTCCCCACAGGAGGTAAATATTGAGAAGTCGACTTCTCCCAACATCAAGATGAAGACAATCTAACACATGGTCATAGCGATGAATATCATAATAAACTTTATCTTATTTCAATCACATGCTAGGGTTTCTCCATCTCCCCAAGAACTGACGATCTACTCAGACATGGAGGCAAACAACATCATGTCAATGGTAATGGAAACGATTATCGATGAATAGTACTTGTTTAAATCCACAACTAGTGCAAGAATTACAACAAGATCTAGATGGGATGGATGGAGATGATGACGGTGATGAAGATGCAGTGGTTGATGAAGATGGAGATCGATGCCTTGGCCTCTCAGATCTGCTTAGGGAGAAGATGGATCTCTAGGGAAAGTTCCCCCTCCAGATGCCTTTCGAAGGTGAGGTTTTGGTGAGTTCTAGGTGTTCTATATGTCGTCTCTCCGATCTAGTTACACAGGGTGAAACTATTTGAGGAGGCACAGGCGGTGCTAACTATACGGCCGGAACTATAGGGTGGCGGCCCGTATAGTTGATTCTCAACCCTTCTGCCTCCTTTGCTCGCTTCAGGTTTTCTTCTGGCATTACTAATATTTCCTAAATAAGAAATTTATGTAGTTTTGGCTCCTTTTCACTCCAATATCTCCGGTCCAAGAATTGTGTCCATCGGATCCATCATCTGTTCTGATCCTGGTGAAAATAAACATAAAAAGTGCGTGTGAACGCCGTAAAATACCAAGATCCTACATCTACAATGTAAAACATGATGCAAATATGCACTCATCAAGCATCGATCCACCACACCTCAAGGTGAGCCACTTGTGGCATTCGGAGAGTATTGCACCATCGCACCTATCCAACGGAGACGTAGCTTCTTTGGAAGTGAACTTCAGGATAAAAATCATTGTCTCCACGTCCATCAGTTATCTCTCAATCGAGCCCTTTACTTATGAATTTTATATTGTGATAGCCTTCGTGCTTGAAGTATTTTATCTTGCTATCACCTTGTTGCTTGTCTTCCTTAGCATAGGTTGTTGGTGAACTTATTTGAACCTAGTGGTTAGGTTTTATGCTCAATAAATTAAATGTTAGTTTTATTTCGCATTTATTAGAGCCTAAACTCGTAATATTTTTAAAAAAGCCTAGTCACCCCCTCTAGGCGATGTCCTTTTCACTTTCAACTGTCTATTCACTAAAACAGGTGTTTGCGTGGAAAAACTGAGCAATATTAAAAATCCTTGGATATGAAAAGATAGATAGATCCAAATTGAACAGTCTCAGGAAGTAACACATGGAAATGAGTATATTTATTATAGATTCAACGCGACAAAAGTTTGACATAGTACTGATAGACATGCTAGAAGTTTTCATCCATAGATTACATGCCAAAATAGAGTGGCCAGATAAATGACATAGAGTAAAGGATAAAACATTGATGGTATATGAAAGAGGGGATGTGGATGCATCCAGATTTCTTTTCCACCATCTAGGAAGATTATTCCAAGCTATCATTTGTACTATCATGATTGAGACTTTCTTCAAACACATCATCAGGGTGCATTTGGCAGGGGCCCGTGCCTAGAGCTTGCAAGGTGCTAACTGGCATGATAGGTGGTGGAGGTGCCTTCACATATCTGACTTGTGCATCAAATATTGGTCCCATGTCACCAGCGGGAGCTTCATAGTCCTCAGCATCCTCAGTTACATTGCCATCTTTGTATCCCTTGTTGGTTTTGCAATTCTACCACTCCTCCTTACATTGGCAACATTGTCAGGGGCTTTTCCTTTCATTTTCTTTGTAGACTTTTGCTAAGCAGTTTCATCTAGATACACATCTTCAAATGATTCTTCTTTTTGGGGGAAGGAAGTTCATCACTGACAGTGTTAACCTGAAGATATCATTTTCTTTTAATTCCAGAGGATGATTCCGCATCAACATTCTTGCAGGAAGTACTGATAACATTAGACCCCATAATGACAGCTAAAAAGAGTCTTGGCTGATGAGACAATGTCACTAATCAGATTTTTTTACTGCAAATAGGGGATCAGGTTCCTGCATCATACCAGCTTCCAAGATAGAGCTATCACCGTGGTCCATTTTATGTGCATTAGGAGACAACTGGTGGCCAGGTACAACAGCTTCAGCAGAATCATGAGCAACAAAAACATCAGCTGGTGTAGGAGGATTCTGACCAGGAACAATATTGATCTCCACATCAACATCTTGAGCAGTTGGAGCATCTAGGGCAGCATGATCAGGACTCTAAGGTGGGGTAACCACCATAGGCTCACTAGGTGCAGCATTGTTACCCACAGGTGTTGGAGGGGCAACATTGCTAGGCTATCCTTCATTGTGTGCATGCCACACTGCAAAGTCATCAATAATGATGGGAATAGAGTGAGGATTCTCACCATTAGGGGCAGTGGATCCTCATCCCTAGGTGCTGCTCTAAAAAAATTCATGTTTAGCAGAATACATGGGCACGACCAAGAATTTCCATGGCCTTGACCACTAGTGTTTTGGATCACCACAATATTTCCAAGAATTTTGTTGATGTCATAGGATCTAATCTTCGCAAGAACTCTGGCTTTGTCATTGTCATATCTATTCCAAATTAAAAATATACCGAGATATTTGATCATTTGCCCCACTTTACTCTGAAATTTGATCATTTGCCACATTGACCACCACATGTCAGTGACACAGTGTGTGGCAAATGATCAAATTGCAAAATAAAACGGGGCAAATCGTCAAATCCCCCAAATATACCATAGGGTGCAAGAGTGGTAACAATGGTGTGATACGTCTGAAACGTATCTACTTTCTCGAACACTTTGCTATTGTTTCTTCTCTAAACTTGTGTGATTTGGATACAACTAACACGGACTAACGCTGTTTTCAGCAGAATTACCTTGGTGTCTTGTTTTTGTGTAGAAAATCAACTATCAGGAAAAATCCAGGAAAATATGCCAAAAACTATTTCTCACCAGAAGATCCACGGAGCCAGAAGGGGAGACAGAGAGGAGGCCTGGGGGGCCCAGACCCACCCCAGGGGCGGGCCCACCTGACCACGCGCCTGGAGGGGGTTTGGCCACCCCAGGCAGCTCCTCGGCCTCCCTCCACGCCTATAAGTTTCCTTCTGACCTAAAACCTCATGGGGGGTCGATAGTTTTCCAGAAAGAGTTCCGCTCCGCCGCCGCCACCAGAAACCAAGATTCGGATCCAGAAACTCCGTTCTGGCACCCTGCCGGGATGGGGAATTTGGAGAGGATCATCGCCATCGTCATCACCAACGCATCTCCATCAACCACCGATGTTTCCCTCATCCATGAGTGAGTAATCCCCCGCTGTAGGCTTAGGGATGGTAGGGATTGGATGAGTTCTATCATGTAATCGAAGAATATCTGTTAGGGCATAGTGCCTAATATCTCTATTAGTGCTATTTGACTTTGTTGCAACTTGTTGTGCTTAATTCTTGTCACTAGGGCCCGAGTGCCATGATCTCAGATCTGAACTTATTATTGAATCATTATGATAGTATTGTTTGTGATCTTATCTGCAAGTTTTGTACACATATCATTGTCCGGATCCAAAGGCCCCAAAGTGACAATAATTGGGACAACCGGAGGGGATGGCTGTGGTGTGAGGATCACATGTGTTCATGGAGTGTTAATGCTTTGGTCCAGTGCTCTATTAAAAGGAGCACCTTAATTGCCAGTAGTTCCCCAGAGGCCCTGCTACCACGAGCTGGCTAGACAGAAGATGTTGTGCAAGTTCTCATTGCGAGCACGTATGACTATATTTGGAGCACATGCCTAGGATTGTTTAGTACTTGGATGCTTGTTATTATTTATCTACAATGCCCTAGATTTTGAAGTTACATGTTTAGACTCATCCATGCAACACGCGTCCATCCATCCCTATGCCTACCGCACTCGAATCCTACTGTTACTGTTACTATTACTATTACTATTACTCCTGTTTCACTATTGCTGTTGCTGTTGTTGTTGCTTTGCTATTGCTACTACAAACTGTTGCTACTGATAAACTTCTGTTAGCAAGAACTATTTCCAGGTGCAGCTGAACTAACAACTCAGTTGTTCAGGCTTGCAAGTATTCTTTGGCTCCCCTTGTGTCGAATCAATAAATTGGGTAATACTACCTACGAAGACTATTGCGATCCCCTATACTTGTGGGTCATCAAGACTATTTTCTGGCGCCGTTGCCGGGGAGCATAGCTTTATTTGTAAGTTCACTTGGATCTATTATTGTTCACTACTACTCCTTTCATCATGGGGAAGTCTCGTGATGGAAAGTTCCCTATTTTACCATCCACTACAAGAAGAGGTATAGTCCTAAACACCTCTGTTGCTCTCGATTCACCATCTGTTATAAGTAAGCTTGTCACACCACCACCACATACACATGCTACACACACTGCTACTACTGCTGAGTCTAAAACTGCTTTTGATACTCATGATGTTACTTCTATTGTGCTTGATGCGAGTGGTTCATTAGGTCCTTTTCAAGATGCTACTATGGCTAGTCTAGGAAATACCGAAACTCCTAGTGAAGCTACTGTTACACCTGTTAGCTCACCTGAGGCTAGTGAGAGTTATGATATTAATGATGGTTACATTGAGTTCACTGATGAATTTGTTGAAGAGTTCCGAAACACACATGGTACTAGTGCTATGAAGAGTCTCCTTGATATACGTACTATTATGCCTAAGTTATGCTCTGACCCTAAGTTTGACACTTCTCCCAAAGATATTAAAGATGAAGATTATGATTTCTCTCTTGATTTGTCTTATTTAGATATTGTTGAGAAAGAACCTTTTTGTGGGACTGAAAATGAGAGTGCTGTAGCTCATATGAATGAGCTTTCTACTATGAGTGCTTTGTTCTCTGATGATTTTAAGATGCGAAGTACTTTGTTGCTAAGATCTTCCCTTTTCACTAAAAGGAGAAGCTAGGGCTTGGTTTAATAGATTACCTCCTGGTTCCATTGATAGTCCTGATTGCTTGATTGCTTCTTTCTTCCATAAATATTTTCCTCCCAGTGCTAGACATGCTGCTTTGCAGAGACTTTTTTATTTTAAACAGGGAGAAGAAGAGAAATTGCTTGAGTCATGGAAAAGATTCTGTTCCTTGATTCATGCACATCCTGGATATCCATTACCTAAAAATGAGCTTCTTGATATTTATTATAATGGACTAAATTATGATTCTAGGACCTACCTAGATAGCTTTGGTGATTGTGTTTCCAGGAAAAGGACTCCTACAAATGCTGAAGAATTAATGACCAAGATAAGCAAGAATTATGATGATTGGACTTCAACTGAGCTGAATACACCTGAGCCTATAACTCCTGAACCAGTTGTTACTAAACCAATTCCAGCACCAACACCAAAGAAGAGGGGCGTTATTGCATTAAATGATGAAGTGATGACGGAAAATAAAAAGTGTCTAAAGGAGAAAGGTATTAGAGCTGAAGATGTGAAGAATCTACCTCCTATAGAAGAATTATGTAAGACAATTACTCACTCATCTACTATTGAGGTACACTCTCTCCAATTTAATGAAGGTGATATTCCTTATGGTAAGCCTCCTGATCAATGCTTACAGGAACTTGACACATTTATTGTTAAACAAGGTAATTTTAATAAACAAGTTCAGAATCATTTATTGGAAAACTCTAGAGCTATCCATGAGTTGAAAGATATTGTGAAAATAACTTCTAATGATATTAAAATGCTTTGTAAACACTTTCAAATGGTTCAAACTCAACTTGATCAACTTGCTAAGGTACAAAAGGATATGCTAGTTAACGCTTCAGGAGATAAACATGCTTATGGAATTAGAACTAGGAGTGGTGCAGCTACTCAAGATCCTTTATATCCTGAAGGACACCCTAAAAGAATAGAGCAGGATTCCCAACACGGTGAAGATAACGGTAGTCCTCATAAGAGGAAGAAAAAGAAACATAAGATAGTTCAGGAACCTCTTGAACCTGCTGTAGATCCTAATAGTATATCTGTCTCTGATGCTGAAACTGAGAGTGGTAATAATAATAATGCTCCTGATAAGGAGGAGGTTGAGGAAGAACCTGAGAAGCACACTAAGAACACTAGGTACACAAAGGAGGATTTTATTGCTAATAAACATGCTAAGGAGAGAGAACCTTGGGTGCAAAAACCTATGGCTTTTCCAGGTAAGAAACACAAGTCAAAGGAGGAAGAACACTACAACAAGTTTTGTGAGTGGATGAAATCTTTATTTTTGCAAATTCCTTTGACTGATGCTATTAAGTTGCCTCCTTATTAAAAGTATATGAAGGATATTGTCTCTAATAAAAGGAAGATTCCTAATGAGGAAATTTCTACTTTGCTTGCTAATTACTCCTTCAATGGTAAGGTTCCAAAGAAACTTGGTGATCCAGGTATACCAACTATTCCCTGCTCTATTAAGAACAATTATGTTAGAACCGCTTTATGTGATTTGGGAGATGGAGTTAGTGTTATGCCTTTTTCTCTCTATAAGAGACTCCAGCTAGAAAAGTTGATACCAACTGATATTTCTTTGCAAATGGCTGATAAGTCAACTACTATTCCTGTTGGTATATGTGAGGATGTTCCTGTTCAAGTTGCTCATAATTGCATGGTATTAACTGAATTTGTTGTGCTAGAAATGCCTGAAGATGATAATATGTCTATTATTCTTGGGAGACCTTTTCTTAATACTGCAGGTGCTGTCATCAATTGCAATCAAGGAAAAGTAACATTCAATATTAATGACAAAGAGCACACTGTCTATTTTCCCAAGAAGGTTATTAAAAGCTATTGCCTGAATTCCATTGAAAATATTGAGAGTGATGGGGATATGCCTACCAGGGTATGCCCAGCGGGACATTTCCTATTGGCCCAAGATGCCAGCGAGTGGTCCTGCAAGACGGCGACTGGATCGGGACTTGGCGTGGACTCAGGCGACTGGAAACTGGAGGCCCAGAAGCGTAGCTAGGCCCAGTCGGACTAGGTCAAAGACCCTCCGAATCCTTAACTAATTCGATTGTAAATCTGTAAACCCTAGCGAGGTGAGCCTATATAAACCTTCCTAGGGTACGCATAGAGGACATGTTCCATCATACACCCTAGCGACTCTCCGCCTAGTCGTTGAGCTCGTCCTTTGTACTCTCTCCATAATACAATCTAGCAGGAGTAGGTCTTTACCCTCAGGGGGGGCCGAACCTGGGTAAACCCTTGTGTCTCCGCCCTCATCTCGCATCGCAGATGGCTGGCCGCCCTTGCCCCATGTTCTACTACTCGCTGCCGATTGCAGCATTTACCGTGGCCATTCCCACGATAGTGGCGCCCACCATGGGGCCTGACCGGTTAGGACGGTGTTCTGCGGCGAGATCCAATCTGCCCATCAACGAGACGATCGCCAGCGGCCGCATGATCGCGATCAGCGAGATCCTCCAGATCTTGCCGAGCAGCTATGTCCCTGCGGCACGCCCCGTCACGCACACCGTGATCTTGCCGGTCGACACGATCAGCCTCTTCGTCGGCCTCACCAACGTCATCGTCTCGGAGAACTCGGCTCGCATCCGCGAGTCGCCGCCACGCGACTAGCTCTCTGAGAGCCAGGTCCGCACGATCCACCGCCTCGCCTCCGAGTACGACTCAGCCCACAGCGACGTGGCCAAAACCGCCATGGTCGCGGACGACGCGGCCCTCAACGATGACGCCGACTCGGTGACCCTGGCGTCGGCTGCCGGATCCATCATCGCCGCATCGCCCGCGGGCTCCATCACCCAGGTCTCCAACATGGGATATTTCGAGGACCCCTCCATCCTTGGGATCTTCGACTTCGACCCCGGTTCGGAGAACTCCGCCAACCTCCACGACGGGACCGGTCGCCACGTCGCGACCTACATGGCGACTGGCACCGACCCCCCGCAAGACCCCTTCTCCATGCCGATACCACCGAACGCAACGGCAACAGAGGTCGAGGAACTCCGCCTGCGGCTGGAGGAGGCGGTCCGCAAAGAACAAGCCGAGCGCGAGAAATTTCGCCTCGAGCAGGTGACAACGCAGGAGCTCTCGCGTTACCACCAACTCCGAATCAGGTCGCGCCTGAACCCCACCATTCAGGGGCGCGCCCTGAACTTTGACGACGAGAAGACCCGGCTCGCACGACCGAGCGCGCAATCTGCGAGAACGCGCTGCCAGGAGGGAGCTTCCGGCCCCCACCAGGCGCGACGGCCAACGGCGCCCCACCACCACCCAACCGCGCAACCCCAGGGACCAACCAAGAATCATGGTCTCCTCGCGGGAGCGAGATGCAAACGGCCTCCCGCTGTTCTCCACTCTGATGGACAATGTCCTCGCGAGCCGAGCAGCGGTCGACAACATAAACGTAACCGGGGAAGGCGCCCTGCAGATCCAGTATGCCAAGGCTCTACTCGCCAAGGCAGTCGAGCAACAAAATGCGGGTGCCGACTCACAGGGTCGTATGTACTCGCGTTCGTCAGGCAGCAGGGCGGCCTCGAGCGGCCGTCCAATGGTGGCGAATACCCTCAACTGCCCATCACCCGAGCCCCTGCAGCTCCAACATCGACCCGCGAACGTGGCACTCTCCACCAACGACCCGCGACCGGCAAACAACTTCATCGCTGCCAACGGGTAGCCAGTCGACGCGCACACACACATCATCAACAACCAGAGCTAGCACGCACGCCAGCCCGATGACCTGAGGCATACCCTCACCAACCGCCGCGACGGCGAACCAAGGGGATCGCTGAGTCGAGTCGGACTCCAATGCTTCGGACCAATGATCCGAGGTGAAAGATACCCGACAAACTTCAAAGCGCTGAAGGAGATTGAGAAGTACGACCCCTTGTATGACTCGTCCGTGTGTCAGGACACCTAGCTCATGGCGATGGGAATCGCCGGCCACACCGACCTACTCGATGCTCGCTACCTCCCCCTGATGATGGAGGGAGCGTCCAGGCAATGGATCAACACCCTCCCCGCGGATAGCATCGACTCTTGGGAGGAAATGCGCGACGCCTTCGTCAGGAACTTCGAGGGTTCCTACACCCGCGCCACCACCATCGAGGACCTGGAGCGATGCGTCCAGGGACCCCGCGAGTCGACCCGCATGTGGGTCCAACGATGGAAAGACATGTGGTATAACGCGGCCGGAATCCACCCGGACACCGCGATCCACTGCTTCAAGACCTCGTGCCGCTATGAGCCCCTGGTCGCCAAGCTCAAGCGAGTGTACAGAACACTCGACAACATACCGGACCTCCTGGAGATCGCCAAGTGGTACGCGGAAGAATACCCAAACCAAGAAACCGACGACGAGTCGGGAGGAAATCGCCGCATGAGCGGCCACGACAACGGGAGGCGACCCGAGCTACGCTACAGCAACACTCGCCTCACCGGCAAGCGCCGCGGTGATGGGCGAGTCGACTTCGTCGCTAATGCCGGGTACGCGCCGCGTGAACCCAAGAGCTTCCGCCGCGACGGAGGCCAGCGCCGCAACGGCGACAACTACAAGGCGAAGCCAAGGTTCACCCCCACGGCTCTCCTCAATCAACCCTGTGTGTTTCACAGCAGGGAAGGGAAGCCCGCCACGCACACGACCACCGACTGCCACTCCCTCAAGGAGATTGAGAAGCCACGGCACGCAAGGGAAGACCCCGACAACAACCTGCCAAACGGCGGAAAAATTCGGCAGCGTCGCCGGTTCGCTCCACACCTTCACAGGCTTCAACACGAAGCGCGAGAAGAAGGTCATTGCTCGCGACGTCGCCGTCAACGCGGTGTCCCAGATAGATATCCCCCAGTTCCTCAACTGGTCCGAGCAACCAATCACCTGGAGCCACGAGGACCACTCGCCACGGATCGAATATCCGGGCCGAGTCGCCTTGGTGGTCAATCCCAAGGTGGGGGACTACTGGCTCCCCAAGACGCTGATGGACGGCGGCAGCTCCATCAACATCCTATACCTGGACACATTCAGGCGACTGCGGCTCCCATAGTCGATGATCGAGACGACCTACACCACCTTCCACGGCATCGTCCCTGGTCGGAAGGCGTACCCGATCGGCAATGTGACGCTGCCAGTCACCTTTGGCACACCAGCAAACTTCTAAACCGAGCGGATCGCCTTCGAGCTGGTGCTGTTCAACATCCCCTACCACTACGTCCTGGGGCGCCAGGCATTCGCCAAATTCATGGCAGCGCCCCACTACGCATACAACGCGATGAAGCTCCCCGGGCCGTGTGGCATCATCACTGTCCATGGCGACCCCGACATGGCCGCAGAATGTGAGGCCAAAGGCGCCGAACTCGCTGACACCGTCATTGCGGCGGAGGCCAACCACGCCGAGGAGCTCGCCAAGTACGCGAGTGGGGTCAACAATGACGACCCCACCATACTCAAGAAGCCCAACTTGGAGGGTGGAAGCTCCACCGCCTTCGAGGCAACGACGCACACTCGCACCATCGAGCTGGTCCCTGGCGACTCTAGCCAGACGGTGACGATCGGGACGGGCATGAGCCCAGCACAGGAAGGCACGCTCATCGAGTTCCTATGTGAGAATCGCGACATCTTCGCATGGAAGCCATCTGACATGCCTGGTGTCCCGAGGGAACTCGCTGAGCACAAACTCAACGCCGACCCCAAAGTGCGACCTGTCAAGCAGTCGCTATGGCCCTTCAATGAAGAGCACCGCCGAGCAATCGCTGAGGAGGTACAGCATCTGCTCGCTGCAGGCTTCATCCGGCCAATCAAATACTCCAAATGGCTAGCAAACCCAGTCCTGGTCGAGAAGAAAAACGGGACCTGGAGAATGTGTATTGACTACACAAACCTCAACAGCGCCTGTCCCAAGGAGCAGTTCGTCCTCCCGCGGATCGACCAAATCATCGACTCAACCGCGGGTTCGGAGTCGCTATGCTTCCTTGATGCCTACTCTGGGTACAACCAGATCAAAATGGCAGTCGAGGACGAAGATAATACGGCGTTCATCACGCCATTCGGAGCCTTCTACTACACCGCCATAACCTACGGCCTCAAGAACGCTAGGGCGACCTACCAGAGGTGCATGCAGGAGTGCCTTGCGAGACAAATTGGCCGCAACATCCACGTCTACATCGACGATGTGGTGGTAAAATTGACTCGCTAGGGCGATCTACTTGCCAACCTGGCGGAAACCTTCGCCAACCTGCGGAGGTACAAGATAAAGCTAAACCCAGGAAAGTGCACCTTCGGTGTACCTACTGGACAGCTGCTGGGATACGTCGTCTCCAAGCACGGGATCGAGGCGAACCCCGCCAAGATCAACACGATCGCCCGGCTCAGAAGACCCGAGTGCCTGCGCGATGTCCAGAAATTGGCCAGGCTAGTCGCGGCTCCCAGTCACTTTATCCCCCGGCTAGGCGAGAAGGCGATGCCCCTCTACCGCCTAATGCACAAGAACCCCACCTTCCAGTGGGATAAGGAGGCAGACGACGCGCTCCACGCTCTCAAGGAGGTGCTACTCGCAGCACCACTACTCGCCGCCCCCGTCGACAAGGAGCCCATGCTAGTCTACGTCGCGGCTTCCGAGCGCGTCGTCAGCGCCGTCATGGTCGTCGAACGACCAGAGGAAGGCAAGGAGCGCCCGGTGCAGCGACCCATATACTACATCAGCGAAGTTCTCACGGAGTCGCGCCAGCGCTACCCGCAGTACCAAAAATTGGTATATGTGGTCTTCAGAGCACAACGGCGACTGCCGCACTACTTCCAGGAGAACCCAATAACGGTCGTTTCCTCAGCACCGTTGCAGGACATCATCCGCAACCGCGAGGCGACAGGGCGAGTCGCCAAATGGGCCGTCGAGATCGGCGTCCACAACATCAGGTACGATTCATGCAAAGCGATCAAATCGCAGGCTCTCGCAGACTTCCTCGCCGACTGGGAAGAGTCCCAGCAGCTAGAGAAGCTGCCATACCTCCATTACTGGAGCCTACACTTCGACGGCTCCAAGAATGCAGATGGCGCAGGAGCGGGGATCGTGCTAACATCTTCGAAGGGCGACAAGCTATGCTACGTCCTCTACCTCGACTTCACCCCCTGCACCAACAACATGGCCGAGTACGAGGAGCTACTCCACGGCATGCGGGCAGCCAAGGAGATGAACATCAATTGCCTGCGATGCTATGGAGACTCTGTCCTCGTCGCCGGCACCTGCGACACAGTCTCCCCCACCATGGCGGCATACCGTCAAGCAGTGGACCAGCTGGGAGGCCACTTCGCCGGTTACTCCGTCGAGTGGATCGACATGCGGAAGAACGAGGAGGCCGACGCGCTCTCTCGCATCGGCTCGGCTCGACTCGCACCACCCGCCGGCGTCTTCCTCGACACCATCAACAAACCCTCCATCTCTCCCCCAAGGGAGATCGACATCGGAATCCCGCTGCAACCAGACGCAGCCCTGGTCGCACTAATCGCCGAGCCAAGCGACTGGACCGCGCCATACGTCGCTTACCTGGAGGGAGGCACCCTACCCACAAACGAAACGGAGGCCCGGATGATAGATGCCGCTGCAAATCCTTCGTCATCATCAACGACGAGCTCCACAAGCACAGCGTGACTGGCGTGTTCCAACGCAGCGTCCAACCCGCTGAAGGACGCAAGATCCTCTAGGACATCCACTCTGGCGACTGCAGCCACCACACCAGCGCCCGCTCTCTGGTCACCAAGGCCATGAGACATGACTTCTACTGGATAACCGCACACGCCGACACGGTCGGCATCGTCCGGCGATGCATCGGGTGCCAGAAGTAGCCCAACTAGACTCACGTACCGAGCTCGGCGCTCAAGACAATCCCCATCACCTGGCCATTCGCCGTATGGGGCATGGATATGGTAGGCCCCTTCAATAAGGCCCCCTCCGGCTTCACCCACCTCCTAGTCGCAGTCAACAAATTCACAAAATGGGTGGAGGCCAAGCCAGTCCGCAATTGCGACGGGAAGACCGCTACAAATTTCCTACGCGAGCTCATCTATCGCTACGGGTTCCCAAACAGCATCATCACGGACAACATCACCAACTTCGCCAAGGGAGCCATGGCCGAGTTCTGCGAGGAACACAACATCCGACTCGACCTCTCCTCAGTCGCCCACCCGGAGTCCAACGGCCAGGCATAACGTGCCAACCAGAGCATCCTCCATGGTCTGAAGCCACGGCTACAAGTCCCACTCGAGCGCATCGCCGGGTGCTGGGTCGAAGAACTCCACTCTGTCATCTGGGGCATCTGCACCTCCGTCAATAGGTCAACGGGGTTCACCCCCTTCTTCATGGTGTATGGTGCCGAGGCAGTCATGCCAAGCGACCTCGAGCAAGACTCACCTCGGGTGATCAACTACACGGAGGCTGACAACGAACTCGCACGCCAATTCGGAGTCGACCAGCTCGACGAAGCACGCGACCTAGCTCGCTCCCGCACCGCCATCTACCAGCAAGGGCTTTGCCGCTACCACAGCCGGCGAGTACGGACTCGCACTTTCCAAGAAGGCGACCTGGTACTGCGTCTAATCTAGGACAAGAAAGGCATGCACAAGCTCTCCCCCCCTTGGGAGGGACCATTCGCCATCGGGCGAGTCCTAGGCAATGACGCCTACTACCTCACCGACGTCCGAGGCGATGGAAAACTCGACGTCAAGCGGCCATGGAATGTAAACCTCCTACAGAAGTTCTAGTCTTAGAACTCCAGACATGTACCCCTACCCGCTATGAAATAAAGCAGAATGATTCGCGCAAATTGCGTCTACTCTCCATGTCTTGTGCCACTCGCACTCGTCATAATAGCGATACGCTATTCGCAGAAGTCAACCTTTGGTAACGCGACCGGTATGGCCAAGTAGTGCGGTATGAGGGCACTGGAAGAATTCAGGCCTTGTACCGTCCACGAAAAAAGCTAACCCGGAGGCCCATTGGAGTCGCCTAGCTCGACTGGCTCCCCGAGCCAAGACGACTACACTCGCTTCCCACAGCGACCTAGTCCTCCACATCCACGGCGCAGCGACTCGAACGGCAAAGTACCACGCTCGGGGACTGACAACAGCCCAAAGAAGAGCGGCTAGGGAAAAACGCCAAGTAAGAGAGCGCGCCCAGGACTCGCCATGCGACTGATCTTACGGATCAGGCGGGGCGACGCGCCTAACACAACGCGCTTAATCCTCACCTACCTTGGGCATGCGACTAGAACGGCAAAGTACCACGCTCGGGGACTCGGCGACCCGACCCCGTTCGCACTCGGTAAAATGGCCAAGTAAAGAGCACCTCTAGGAGTCGCCATGCGACTGGCTTTACGAGCCATGGCGAGTCGACCCTCACTCACTAACAGTTCACACAACATACAAAAACGAGGTTAACTCCATAAAAAGGGCGGACGCGCTCGGGGACTCGTACAACCAACACTCAAACCACAAATTCAATGACAAAATTACCCACACATTCCTTCATAGCAGCAATATTTGTTCGCATACAAGGAGAATTACATTATTGTCTTACTCTAACGCCGAACGGAAACACACTCTATTCCATAGGCTTTGAAGAGGAGGCGCCACCATCCTTGCGATTGCGGATAAAAGGAACCCAGGGATTCGACGAGTATGTCGTGAGCTCGCCCGCCATCGCCGCACGAAATGGTTGCTCCACCTTGAAGTCGCGGTGCTTCAGCTCAGGGTCATTGGGGGCAACGACCGTTTCCTGGTAGGGAATAAGGTCGCCTATCGCCCAAACACGGTCAGAGTACACCGCGGCTCGGTCCGTTAGCTTCAACACCTCGGCAATCTCGACCGAACCCATCGATGAGGGGTACCCGCTTGTGACGTCGTCGAGGTCGAAATTGTCGGGAAAATGCGCAAGCCCAAGGCTCAGCGCAGTCGCCGCTCCACGACGGAAGGCCGACCGCGTCATGAACTCCACGACCGATAGGGCCTTCTCCAGATAGCGCCATACCTTGACGAGGTCACTGGGTATCACCTCCGTAGGCGAGATTTCCTGAAGATATGCACGGAGGCAAGTCGCTGACAGCGCGGCCGAATCGACCAGGGTGGTCACGCATTGCCGCGCATCGTACGACTGTGCCTCTTAGGCGTTATCTGTGATCAGGCCTACAACACACAAGCAAACAGTGAGCGAAGCACTAAAGTCAAATGCGGTACGCGAGCTCGGAAACTGGCTAAAGGAAAGCTCACCAATCAGCGGGCAGCAGAGGTCCGTGATGAAATTCTGAAGAGCCGAGAAGTTATTCTGCAGCCCGGAGACGAGTGCGTCCGACACCTTCCGCTCCTCAGCAGTAGATGTGACGGCCACCCTAGCTCGTCCTTCCGCCGAGCTCGCGTCCGCCTTCGCCTCCTTGAGCTCACGCTCCAGTTCGGTGATTCTCTTCTCAGCAACGCTCAAGGAAGACTGCGCCGCCGCCAACTAACTCGCCGGAACAAGGCCCTGGCGAGCCTCCTTCACTGCGGCCGCACTATTTTCTGTTTTCAAAACAAAACGGTCAACACCACAACAAGTTCGCGACAAGCGCCAAACAAGAGAAACACTCACCCGCCGTTGCTCGAAGCTCCTCGTTTGTACCCCGGACAGCGAGAAGCTCCTTCTCCACGTGGCACTTGGCAGCAAGCCTTTCAGTCGACTCGCGCTGCAAGCCCTGTGCAACAAACACAGCATTAGCAAACAAAATTCCTCAGTGCCCAGCCGCTGAAATTCAGAGACTAGGCACTCGGGGACTGGACGACAAAATTCTTAAGTGCCCAGCCGCTGAAATTCAGTGACTAGGCACTCAGGGACTAGACGACAAAAAACAGTAAGAATCCGACCACTGAAATTTAGTGGCCAGATCCTCGGGGACTGGACATACCTGGATGACGGCACCTAGCATGCCATGAAGCTCCATCGCGTCCACCGATGCAAGAACGAGCGGAGTATGCCCGTGACGCTGTTCGACCTCCATGCTGGCGGCCAAAGGGAGTTGGCTCGATGGCACCGAGGCACTCGCCATGGCGGCTCTCGCCACAAAGCGAGGGAATGTTGCCACTGCGGCGCCCGCCCCACTCGAAGGCGGCCCGGTCGCCTCGGTCGAAACCACGGGCATTGCATGCTGCGACCCCGTATCCTCCTTGGCCTTTAGAGCTACGTCCACTGCGGTTGGAGGTTCGCTCGGGGCAGCCGCATCTCGTCAGATATCATGACGACGTCATCCCCCTTTGTTCTCTTGGTGCCTTCCACGGGAGCAATGACCTCGTCGCCCTTCCTCTTCTTTGAGGGATCAGCCGGCACCTCCGCGGCGACTGGTGGAACCTTGGCCACCGAAGGGTGACCTATCTTCTTAACTCCAGTCTTGCGAAAACAACTCCGTCAATAACACTCGCCGATCGAAACACGAAGCAAGAAGACGGATGAAAGGTCGAGAAATACTCACTTGGCGACTGGAATAAATCGCAGGCCGGTGCGGATGCTGGCCAGCTTCTCCAGTTCTGGCCCCAGTTTCTGACTGAGGCCCGTCTCGAACATGCTTTGTGCCCAAGACACTAACGGTTTCTTCGAGGATGAGGCTGCCGCAGGAGCTTCAGTGGCAATCACCGCGGGAGCTCTCCTCGGCGACGAGGCCCCTGAGGCTGGAGCGGCCACCAACCCGGTGACTGGGGCGAATGGTGGCAGCAGTGATTCCAGCGTCGCCTTGTCCTCCGCAACGGTCGCGCCGATCGCTGTAGCCGCGTGAGCCGCTGGTTCTTCGGCTGCGCTGGTAGCATCGGAGCTACTCACGGAACGAGGCGGAGACACCAGCTTGGCCGGCTTCGTCTTCTTCTTGGGTGGAGGCGGTTTCTTCTTCTTCTTTGACGGCGTGGCCTCACGCTGTGAGGTATGCTTGGGGAGCTCCTCGTGTTCATCGTCATGAGCCTCGAGGATTTTGCTGGCCTCGAGTTCACGCTGGTGCTACCCACGAGTCTTGCGGACCATGGGGGAAGCAACCTCCACGGCTTCGTCGCCATCATCCTTGTCGTCGCCATCGCCGCCCTCGTCACTCCTGACATCGCCCTTGTCAGGCAACGACTCGCTCTCGTCCTCAGCGGACGAGTTCGAGTTCTCGTCATCTGCGGGTGGAAGCCATCCTTCCACCACTTGCAATAACTGCAACAAACAAATAACGTTACCACGACTGCGAATGCACAAACTGCGACTGCTAGTGCAAGGGGAATAACCACTCACCGTTGGAGCCGGGTGCTTTGCGGTATAGGGTGCGACCCCAGCCTTTGCGTCAAGGTACACCGCCTGGGTGATCTTCTTCAGGGCCAGGGTGTAATCGTTGAGTCTCCATTCGTCGTAACAGGACTTCGTCGGGTCTTCCTTGCCCGAGTACTCGTATATATAGTGGGCACGACTGGCTAGAGGCACGAGCCGCCGCCCGAGCCAGCAATTGTAGAGATTGATGGTTTGGAGGCCTTTCTTCTTCAAGTTGCGGATGGTCTGCAACATCTCGTCTACGACCATCCGCTGGTCCAGCGGAAGCTTGGTGACTTGGAGCCGACGCGGCTCGGGCCGGTCGGCGGAGTACCTTGGAAGCGCCACCTCGTCGGCCGGCGTCGACTTGGTAACGTAGAACCGGCTCCTCTTCCACTTGTTCGCTGCTTTGGCAGGCAACATCAGATCGAAGAATGACGCCTTCGACTTCAGCTGGAAAGTCAAGTCGCCCGCGGCTAGCATTGGGCCGCCTGCCTCTTCGCGACTGATCCTCCCACGAAATAGATCTTGCCATAGGGGAAAGTAGGGCCTGCAGCCCAGGTAGCACTCGCAGAACACCACGAAGATGGCGAGCTGCTCGATGCTATGTGGACCCAGGTCCGACAGCTGGATGTCATAGTAGGCGCAGAAGTGCCGGCAAAAGATGGAAGTGGGGAATCCGAGCCCCTGTTCCAGGTGGCTGGTGAAGCAAACAAATTCCCCCTCGCGCGGATCTGGAATGACTTCTCTAGCCCCGGGGATGCGCCATCTCCCGACGTGGAGGATCCCTGCCTCCTCGAACGATTTCAGCAGTGCCTTTGTGCACTTGGATCTGCCCCATGGTTCTGCAGGAGGAGCCATCGGCTGGGGGATCGGGGGTTGCGGATCACTCTCGGTCGCTCTGGTCGTCGTGCGGAATGGAGGAACGAGAATGCGCAAGTTCGGAGGAAGTGAGGGAAGCGTTTTCCCCTCACCCGTCACTCTCCTTATATAGTGGTTGTTACCCGCCATTTTCGGGGAGCCGTTACCACGCGGTAATTACGCTGATATTACCGTTGGATTACCCAACGACTAGTTTGACCGAGCTGACGGTCCAACTTCGTCCACTCGACTCGCTGTCTTCAGCGACTCGACGATTCACCGACCCAATCACTATAACAGTGACTTGATTATCCGCCGACCCGTTCGCCAAGCTGCGATCTGATTGGTCGCCGTTATTGCGACTAAAGTGACTAGTTCTTTCCTTTGTTCAGAAGTCCACCGCCGATTCGACTGGGCGTCCACATTGGACCCGCGTACTCCGACTGCCAACGAACACCTGCGACGAATCAACGATGGCCTCGGGGACTACTAATGGGGATATGCCTACTGGGGTATGCCCAGCGGGACGTTTCCTATTGGCCCAAGATACCAGCGAGTGGGCCTGCAGGATGGTGTCTTGATCGAGACTTGGCGTGGACTCAGGCGACTGGAAACTGGAGGCCCAGAAGCGTAGCTAGGCCCAGTCGGACTAGGTAAGAGACCCTCCTAATCCTTAACTAATTCGGTTGTAAATCTGTAAACCCTAGCGAGGTGAGCCTATATAAACCTCCCTAGGGTATGCATAGAGGACAGGTTCCATCATACACCCTAGCGACTCGCTGCCTAGTCGTTGAGCTCGTCCTTTGTACTCTCTCCATAATACAATCTAGCAGGAGCAGGTCTTTACCCTCCGGGGGGCCGAACCTGGGTAAACCCTTGTGTCTCCGCCCTCATCTCGCACCGCAGATGGCTGGCCGCCCTTTCCCCATGTTCTACTACTCGCTGCCGATTGCAGCCTCTGCCGTGGCCATTCCTAAGATAGAGAGCATCAAGGTTGGAGAAATATATTGTCCCATTCCACAAGAAAATTTTGAAACTATTATGAATGGGACCATTGCTATCAAGTATGAGGTAACATAATTACCTTGTGGAACGCAAAGTTTTGTTTCATATAAGATTGTTTTGGTAACAAGACTTGATCAACCTTGTTAACAAAAGGATTTTAATGAACAAAATAATGTTTCCACTATGGTTATACTTGCTTTCTTTTTCCTTTCCCCTTCCTAGTCTTTGATTTAGCTTTAGTTTTGCTAGTTGTTTGCTTGTTTGAGTTTCTTAGAGATGCTGTAGTTTGGCTTTTGGTTTGATTTTGCTTCTTCTGAAAAAAAAAACTGTTTCTATGAGAAAATCAATTTTCATACACTAAAAATTGGCCAAAAATAAAGTTTCCCAAAAAGTCCCAGAAAATTCAAAATATTTTTTCCTCAAAAAAAGGGGCAGAGAGGTACCAGAGGTGACCCAGGGGGCCACCCCAGGCCACCACACCTGTGGTAGGCGCGGGCCCACCACTAGTGGCGCCTAGGGGGGGTCTGGCCCACCTGGGCCCCTCCAGGCTGCCTCCTCAAAGCAACCTTCTTTATCTCTCCCGAAAAACACAGGAAAACTTGCTCAAGCTCGAGTTATTGATGTTCTTGCTTGCGATTTTCGATCTCCTTATTTAGCCCATCTCAAGTGCTGATTTTTGGAGGGTTTGCTCCTTGGTATGTGCCTCCTCCACTTGTCCAATTAGATTTGTGATTGGTAGATTGTGTCTTGAGTATTTTGCTGCTATAGGTGACAGGTTGTTTGAGCTTGTATGCTTGTTCTATGCTTAGAAACTTTGTTTTGATGCATGTGTAGTCCTCTAGCAAGTTCCTATAGTAGTTACTCATCATTTATCAACTTAGAAATCACTTGGTTTGATGGTTGTCTAAAAATTTCAGCCAGGAAGATGAGTGCTTATCCACTGAATCAATATGACTTGATGGTGCATGAGCCAATGAAGGTTCATCGTGAGGAGGCCGTTTTTCCTTCCATATATTCATGCCATGAATTTATGAGAGCTGCGGGGATCCTCCAAGATTTCCAAACTTTGGTTACAAATGCAGGGTTGGAGCACTTTGTTGAAGGAGAACCAATCCAATATGTTAAGCTAACCATGGATTTTGTGCAGGACTTCCGGTTCACTTGCAATTAGAGTACCTCAGTGGGGATCTTGTGAGAAGATCAAGGAGAGGCCCAAGTTAGTTGTTGATTTGTATGCTGAGATTTGCCAAGGTTTCGACTTCTCAAAGGAAAGTGGTAAAATTCGGAACATTCAGCTCCCAGCTATTAGATACTTTGCCTATTTCATTACCAAGTGTGTTCTTGCTAGAAAGACTGCTAGAAAGTTGTCTTCTTTTGATCTAGCTTTTATTGCAGTTGCTCTGAATAGGAATAGATCTTATAGCCTGGGTGCGCTGATATCTCACCATCTCACCACCAACCGTGAGAAAGGTGGAATTTGTGGAGGTCTCATTGCTTTTAGGTTGCTAGCTTTCCATGGTTTAGAGCCTCATTATTCATATTTTCAGTTCCCAATAGAGAAGCTTGATATTGAATCTATGATTCAGCATGGTTTTGTTTCCTTGGGGGCTAATGTGAGAAGTTTACCATTTGAATTATCTTTTGCCCAGCAAGGTTGGAGAAAGGGTAGGACTGAGAAAATAGTTTATTTGCATGCACCTTCTTTGTTTAACTTTGATAACAGGCAAGGGTGGTCGCTTACGGAGGAAGAGGTTGACACATATGATGGGGAACTCTCCCAGCAAGAGCAGAATGTTGAAAAGGATGCCGAAGACAATTCGGTTTAGCCCTCCAACTTGGGAGAGTCTTCATATCAGCAGCCCTCCTTCTTCTTCATCACAGGTGACTAACTATGATCATTCCGATGATGACCCACCAGCATGGGGGTACTATCCGTGCTACTGAACCCCACTTAGGACAAAAGCCTAAGCTTGGGGGAGGTATACTGACATCACACACTCATATATATCATGTTCGGTCGGTCCTTTGTATATCCATTGTTTTCGCTTTCTTTTTGGTTTTTGTTGCTTCTTTCTAAAAAACCCAAAAATACCAAAAATATTTTCATTATTTCTCTTGGTTTGTTTCTTTACTTTGGTTTGCCTTAAAAGAAAAACCCCAAAAGATTTTGCTTTGTTTGGTTTGCTTTGTTTTTGTTTGGTTCTTTTTTGTTTGCTTGTTTCTAAAAAATCGAAAACACCAAAAATATTTGTTGTTCTTCTTTGGTTTTGTGAGTTCTTTGCAGGGTTCATCCGTCCTCAGTGGATTTTGGTTTCATGTTAATTATTCAAGTCACACAAGTGAAGGGCAATAATGAAGATTAAGACAACTCGAGGTATGGTAAGAGGCTGGTAACGAACTCTATTTGTTTCATGTTTGTACATATACTCATCATTGTGAGCTTGCTTAGCCTGTTTGTGTAAGGTGTATGTCATTATGGATGCTTAGTAGTTCTTGCTTGTCTATGATTAGCTCCAACTTGCTAATAGTTTGTAGCATGTCATATGAATGTTTGCTTGCATTGTTTTATTCATACTTTGGTATGATATTGTGGTATCCTCCTCTGACTGTTCATGTGAATTGACTTGGCACATGCTCACGCATGCATATGACTAATCAATAGTCAGTAAGTCTCGATGATTTATTTTGCCTCAGAGTTCTTGTATCACTTTCATGCCATAATTAGTCATGTTTTGTTGCAAGCATGATTATGACAGCTATTGTTCTCTCCTTTGTCGCTCCCTCTCTATTGCTAGCCTTCACTTGCACTAAGTATATGCTCCACCTGTGCTTCCAACTCCCCAAAACCAATATTGCCCGCTGTGTCCACCATACCTACCCATTAGCATCATTTGCTACTTCAGTGCATATTCCATATGCCGTATTTTCTTCCAAAATAAAATGTTTGTCTATTTTGAGAATTTTAGTTAGTAAAGCTCTCACGAACTTGATGGCACACTTTATTCCTCGCGCTTAATAATCCTGAACCATTGTGACCTATCCATGAAAGTTATATTCTTGCTAATTATATGCTGGGAGTCAGCAGGACCGTGCTGTCACCGGGAACGCTTTCAACACTTTTTGGATATCCTATCCAGTTGATACTTTGCTCTTTTGTTTACAGATGTCGACGATGTGAAATAAAAGGGGAGGTTGTGAGTTCATGGAGTTTATACATTGTGTTAGAGAAACGCCTGGGCCGCTAGCCTAACCATGCTTAATCATGGTGGAAACTTGCAGCATCACTATAATGAGCATTTATGAAGCATCCTCAATAAAAAGCTATGCATATGGTAAATAAAAATATTGCTAAGTTGCTCATTGTCTGCTTGCCTTGTCATTTTGGTTATGGGAAAGCTCCTGTACCATATGCAAGGGGTACCCCGTTGGCGGTTCTTGATGATATGCATGTATTACAATGACAAGAACTTTCAGGTGACCAAAGTTGAGTAGCATGCGGAGCGACCCTCGTACTCAAGGGACATGGGATTTCCATTCTATGGTATGTCAAGCATATGATTCAGAGTGGACCTCACTTTCACCTTAACCACATGAAAATGCCTATGATAGGGGCAATGAGAGCTCAAAGATAATGAGTACCTTCCTTTCAGCATTGGGAAACCTTTCAAACCTTCACAAAAACGGTTTTACAACCTTGTTGAGTCACCACTTATTCTATGAGCACCTTCTTATGAGCATAATTGTCAATTTTGTGTTTGTTCCAAAACTTGGTTAATTATGTCATGACTTTGATGCTTGTATCTCTGATATCTTTATCTCTAGTCTTCATGTGAACTTCAGAGGTGCCTCAGCATTTATATTGTGCTCTTCAAACAAAGGCAAGCGAGATACCACTCTATCATACCTTATTATGAGCATTGCAATGTTGCTTATGTTTATGTTCCATGCTACTTATTATTATTGAGTTGGTTTCTCTTCATAGCTTACAATGACTATTGAGTATACTTAGTTGAATACTCCTTATTATGAATTGTCTAAGCATCTACTCCTGTGCTAAGAATATTTAAATCATATGAAGCAAAGTGTTCATGAAATTTCTTTTATCGCACTCAGTTTTCAACTGAATTGCTTGAGGACAAGCAATAACCTAAGCTTGGGGGGAGTTGATACGTCCAAACGTATCTACTTTCTCGAACACTTTGCTATTGTTTCTTCTCTAAACTTGTGTGATTCGGATACAACTAACACGGACTAACGCCGTTTTCAGCAGAATTACCTTGGTGTCTTGTTTTTGTGCAGAAAATCAACTATCAGGAAAAATCCCGGAAAATATGCCAAAAACTATTTCTCACCAGAAGATCCACGGAGCCACAAGGGGAGACAGAGAGGAGGCCTGGGGGGAGGGCAGACCCACCACAAGCGCGGGCCCACCTGACCCCACGCCTGGAGGGGGTTTGGCCACCCCAGGCAGCTCCTCGGCCTCCCTCCGTGCCTATAAGTTGCCTTCTGACCTAAAAACTCATGGGGGGTCGATAGTTTTCCAGAAAGAGTTCCGTTCCGCCGCCGCCACCAGAAACCAAGATTCAGATCCAGAAACTCCGTTCTGGCACCCTGCCGGGACGGGGAATTTGTAGAGGATCAGCGCCATCGTCATCACCAACGCATCTCCATCAACCACCGATGTTTCCCTCATCCATGAGTGAGTAATCCCCCGCTGTAGGCTTGGGGATGATAGGGATTGGATGAATTCTATCATGTAATCGAATAAGATCTGTTAGGGCATAATGCCTAGTATCTCTATTAGTGCTATTTGAATTTGTTGCAACTTGTTGTGCTTAATGATTGTCACTAGGGCCCGAGTGCCATGATCTCAGATCTGAAATTATTATTGAATCATTATGATAGTATTGTTTGTGATCTTATCTGCAAGTTGTGTACACATATCATTGTCCGGATCCAAAGGCCCCAAAGTGACAATAATTGGGACAACCGGAGGGGATGGCTGTGGTGTGAGGATCACATGTGTTCATAGAGTGTTAATGCTTTGCTCCGGTGCTCTATTAAAAGGAGCACCTTAATTGCCAGTAGTTCCCTAGAGGCCCCGCTGCCACGGGCTGGCTGGACAGAAGATGTTGTGCAAGTTCTCATTGCGAGCGCGTATGACTATATTTGGAGCACATGCCTAGGATTGTTTAGTACTTGGATTCTTGTTATTATTTATCTGAAATGCCCTAGATCTTGAAGTTACATGTTTATACTCGTCCGTGCAACGCCCGTCCATCCATCCCTATGCCTACCGCACTCGAATCCTACTGTTACCGTTACTGTTACTATTGCTCCTATTTCACTATTGCTGTTGTTGTTGCTTTGCTGTTGCTACTACAATATTTTGCTACTGATAAACTTCTGTGAGCAAGAACTATTTCCAGGTGCAGCTGAACTGACAACTCAGTTGTTAAGGCTTGCAAGTATTCTTTAGCTCCCCTTGTGTCGAATCAATAAATTGGGTAATACTACCCGCGAAGACAGTTGCGATCCCCTATACTTGTGGGTCATCATGGTGTCTAGGTTCCAACATCCAGGAGGGTAGTTCAACAACATGACCCAGGTATCATAAGTAAAGGTGGCGGATCTATGATTCCTACCCTTGTCCTACTCAATGACATCCATGATTGTATCACCACAAAGTAAGGACTGTTCATCACAACGTTATCTCGATCCATGACATCTTGGAACCTAACTATTGCAGCACCCATGGAAATTAGAGATTTGCTTGATTCCATAACCACGTTGAACCAACTGATCACGGATAAGAGCAGGAGTACCTTGGAATTGTTGCCAATCTAGCTCAGGCTCGAGGAGAATGATGGCCCAATCGTCGCAGTTGATGGGAAATCTTCCACCAATAACAACATACCCATGCTGTGGGCGCGTATGATTTAAAGGAACAATGTTGGCGCCAGGTGAGAGGTGGGGAATTTGGAGAGGATCATCGCCATCGTCATCACCAACGCATCTCCATCAACCACCGATGTTCCCTCATCCATGAGTGAGTAATCCCCCGATGTAGGCTTGGGGATGGTAGGGATTGGATGAGTTCTATCATGTAATCGAATAAGATCTGTTAGGGCATAATGCCTAGTATCTCTATTAGTGCTATTTGAATTTGTTGCAACTTGTTGTGCTTAATGCTTGTCACTAGGGCCCGAGTGCCATGATCTCAGATCTGAAATTATTATTGAATCATTATGATAGTATTGTTTGTGATCTTATCTGCAAGTTGTGTACACATATCATTGTCCGGATCCAAAGGCCCCAAAGTGACAATAATTGGGACAACCGGAGGGGATGGCTGTGGTGTGAGGATCACATGTTTTCATAGAGTTTTAATGCTTTTCTCCGGTGCTCTATTAAAAGGAGCACCTTAATTGCCAGTAGTTCCCTAGAGGCCCCGCTGCCACGGGCTGGCTGGACAGAAGATGTTGTGCAAGTTCTCATTGCGAGCGCGTATGACTATATTTGGAGCACGTGCCTAGGATTGTTTAGTACTTGGATTCTTGTTATTATTTATCTGCAATGCCCTAGATCTTGAAGTTACATGTTTATACTCGTCCATGCAACGCCCGTCCATCCATCCCTATGCCTACCACACTCGAATCCTACTGTTACTGTTACTGTTACTATTGCTCCTATTTCACTATTGCTGTTGTTGTTGCTTTGCTGTTGCTACTACAATATGTTGCTACTGATAAACTTCTGTGAGGAACTATTTCCAGGTGCAGCTGAACTGACAACTCAGTTGTTAAGGCTTGCAAGTATTCTTTAGCTCCCCTTGTGTCGAATCAATAAATTGGGTAATACTACCCGCGAAGACTGTTGCGATCCCCTATACTTGTGGGTCATCATGGTGTCTAGGTTCCAACATCCAAGAGGGTAGTTCAACAACATGACCCAGGTATCATAAGTAAAGGTGGAGGATCTATGATTCCTACCCTTGTCCTACTCAATGACATCCATGATTGTATCACCACAAAGTAAGGACTGTTCATCACAGCGTTATCTCGATCCATGACATCTTGGAACCTAACTATTGCAGCACCCATGGAAATTAGAGATTTGCTTGATTCCATAACCACGTTGAACCAACTGATCACGGATAGGAGCAGGAGTACCTTGGAATTGTTGCCAATCTAGCTCAGGCTCGAGGAGAACGATGGCCCAATCGTCGCAGTTGATGGGAAAGCTTCCACCAATAACAACATACCCATGATGTGGGCGCGTAGGATTTAAAGGAACAATGTTGGAGCCAGGTGAGAGGTGGGGAATAGGGTCACAGGAATAGTTGGCCATATCATCGTCGGCAATGCCACATGCGGTGGTAATAGAGGAGGTGATATTGGTTTTGTCGTGGGTGAGAAGGAGTTGTGATGAAATATGGGAGGCATTGATTGGTACCTTCCAGGTGAATCTATCGTAAACACCCCTATCGGCAATAGACGCGATATTTGTTACGTTTGTTAAGGAAGCCATGAGAAATATGCCCATAATTCTAGCAGGATCGGCACCTCAGTTGGTTTTTGAAATCTTTCTTTTCATGGCCCATCACCAAGCAACGAGGGCCAGTAGCGGGCTAGGCTGGGCTGACAATTTAGAAACCTGTAGGGTTGGGTAGGTGGGGTGGAAGGCTAAGGGGTGGGCCGAACAACCCATCTAGTCTCTTCATTTGAAAGATCGTATTTCCCACCAACTCCCTGCCGTGATTGACGATCAACTGGACCCAGTGGATTGAAATATGAATATTGAGTATTTTCGTTCAAACCAAGACCAAGTGGGCAAGAATTAGCACCAGTAAGTGGTGGAATCATCCGAGAACTAGCAAGATCAGAGCGGATTCGATTAAAAATTGACTGAACTCCAATAGTATGATGGGAAAATGATCTGTTACCAGGTTGACGAGCTGACCGATGAGATCTGGAAGGTGATGACCATTCAACATCCTACTCAACATACCACCGAATCTCTTCTCTCTGCCAGTTAGGTCCTCCACGACCCTAGAGATGAAAATAGCACTTGAACATGGAGCATGAGAATGATCTGAGATTATGAATCAAGAAGCCCATAGACTTGTAACATACAACAGATTTGAAAACCCTCGCTAACAAGGTCTCCAAATCAATTTCATCATAAGCAACTCCCAAGGAAGCCGAGAGAGCCAGGCTGACATTGAGTTGATATAGGCGGAAGGATGCATGGACAAAGGAAACCACCAATAAAAAATGACTAGAGGATGAGACATGGCTGACTGAGGTGGAAAAAAGATCATGAACCTTGGCTCGAAAATGATGAAAAAATGAGAAATCCAATGAGTGAGCAATAGGTGAAGGATCATTGAATGGATCCATCCTCAAGAATTCTAGAATAACCCCGTGGTTGGATATTAGATGGTGAGTGTACCACCATCGCCATGAGAGTCGCTGGAGCTAGGGGTGAGGGTGGAAGCCATGCTAAAACATAATATTAGTTAACATTTGGCTTGTTCTTTGCAAGTCATATACCATTATACTCACTTGCTTCATTCATTGTCATCTCTTCAAGGCATGGAGATCAGTGACCTATTTGTGGAGGTGTGTACACGATCCGAGGAAGAGCTGTGAGGGATATTTTTTATCCCACATGGATTATAGGGTAGTCTGTGGATCAACCCTCCTCTGCCATAGGAGGTTATCAAGATTTTTATGCTATCTTGTTATACATAATTTTTTATTTTCTTACTTTTGGTGTTTGTGGGTGTGTGCATCCTAGCTATGCATAGGCCGGCACAGGCAGGCGTAGAGCCCCTATTACCTGGCGCTTGCCCGGGATTGACCTCCGAGCGTGGGAAAATTTTATTCGCCATGAATGGGACCTGACTTGGGCTATGCGTAGGAAAACTTCCAAGACGAGCGAAACTCCCAGCGACCGACCGCCCTCGTTCCCTACTACGACCCCCAACCTGCTCCAACTGACTTCCCCTATTCATAACAAGCTCAAGAATGAATGGTTCAATAACTTGATGATATGTTACACAGAGCGGGATATATATATTTGGATAACTTGATAGTGATGTTATTGCTCAAAGGTTTCTATGAAGTAGAGAAGAAAACATTTACATCGTAGACGTAGGGCTAATTAGCACATGATTGGTAATATCTCGGTATATTTATTTGTCTCATGAGTCAACATGAATATATTTTTCAAGGTATTTTCATATGATTTACTAATCCATCTTTCTTTCTTATCATGTAGTCTTATGTGGGCGAATTTGTACATTTCAACTCTTGTCGCTCATCTTGGGAGTTCCATTAGTCTTTTGGGAGTTCTTGCTAATTCCTATCATATCTAATATTAGCGCATATGAGCATTTGGATGTGTTGGAAACTTGTGAATACTCGAGTGTATTGTGAACTTGTGAACATTAGAATGTGTTGTGAACGTGTAATGTATTGTATTTGTGTTTTCACACTAAAACTATTGTGAAAATTAAATTTGCTTCATATGATGCTTATATTTTGTCCGAGAAAATTTTTAGTTGCCTTGTGGCGCCCCTAGGCTTCGACAAACTCCTAGGTCCGCTTCTGGAGGCCGGGTGTAAACTCTCTTGAATTGTATCAATTTTGGAGTTTAATAAAAAACTTTATTGAAAAAGCTAAACAAATACTTTTAGAAATCAGATGTGTACTTTAAAATATTAACATCTCTACACCTTCAATCTGAGTAATTGCTTGCCACGTCCTCCGCGTTGGTATTCATGTTTGCCATGCCACAAGAGTATACAAGATAGAAAAGGTTTATTGCAATATTTTCGTTCTCGATTACATATACCCACGCCCATGCCATATACACTACTCCCTCCGACCCATATTAATTGACTTGGATTTGTCAAAATTTAAATAAATCTAGACACTATTTAGTATATAGGTTCATCCAAAATTTGACAAATTAAAGTCAATTAATATGGGCCGGAGGGAGTAGGAAAAACAGCGTCGTCGAGAGGTACAAACGGAGATACACCCATACGCATCATCTATATATGCATGTGAAGCTACTGCGTACATACGTTTATTTCCACCGGAAGAAAAAAGAGCCACATACGTTTATTCGTCTATTATTTCTAGGCTTATGTGATCGGCCTTGTCATGCATGCCCCACGTACGTATGTGTGATCGATAACCATGCAGCTGATACAGTAGGTATTATAGGTGGATGATGGATCGTCTTTAAGGCTACTACTGGCGTCGGCTGGTATAGGGCCCGGTGAACTTCCGTCCGCCGGAGCCGGCCTGGCGCTGGCAGTTGAAGTACTTGGCGGCGACGGGCGCGCCGAGGTTGTAGCAGCGGGTGTTGAAGTTGTGGCGCATCGACGGCGCGAACACCGTGCCCCGGCCGAGCTGCCGGAACAGCACCAGCACCATGCGGTGGATCCCCGTCGCCGGCGCTGGGCTCTCGTAGCACACCACCTCCCGGCCTGATGCATGCGCGCAGAAATTCCAGGTCAAAACTAGTCTTGTCCAAACAGAGTCTAACCGAGTCCATGCAAATCAGCCAGACAGAAAAAAAAAGGTGACTAGATGTTACTAGCTACTACATTCACACTGAGAGTGGAGTGCTCACCGTATGTGTCGTCCGTTGATGCTGGGATATCAGTCACCATCCTACATGGAGGAGAGCATGCGCATGGACATAAATCAGTCGGTCGACAGTTAGTTAGAATCATATGCGCTCGATCACATGCATATAGAATCGGGAGCATGAATTATATATTTGTACATAGTACAATGATCCAATCGTGAAATATGCATATAGTATAACTATATATCGGTCGAGAAGCGTCCCACATGCACATATCTTATGTTAACGTATGTGCATGCAAGGAAGGACCTCATTGGTGGATCCAAAAGAATACTACATAAATAATGGCATGACATGCATATACATGTATTATCCTTTATTATCCATCTATCTATATGTCTGCGGCTAGGTGTATGGGTGTGTGCATGTATATATTGATATATATTTCGTATGAGCAAGACAGCAAGAGCTACACTACCAACTACCAAGCTATAGCTAGCATGCATGGTTCCAAAAATAATAGAACCCAAATCGCGTGCGCGAACGTTCGTGAACTCGCTCGGCGGCGCGACGCAGGCTGGGTCGCACGATCTAAACTAGCAAGGGTAGATGGAAATCCTAGTAGGAAGAAAGAAAAAAAAACTAAGTTGCAAGCCTGGCAACTTAGGGCACGTTCCACCCATATAAATTCCGAAATAATAAGGTAGGTAGCTATAGCTAGCCAGGGTGCTCTCACCAGTGCAGATACTCCCGCAGGGTTGGATTGCTGGGGTTAGGAGCATCAGGATCCACCATGACCTGTATCATCGATCGTATCCGCAAATGATGATCACATTCCCAAACTCGTAAATACTAACTGATTAATAATAATCAAAGTGTGATGGCTGGGCTTACTAGGGTGTATGTGACGCTACTATCGTCGCCTCCAATCTCGACCGTCGGCCTGCTCAATACCGCCGGCGAGCGGAACTCCATGCCGTTGATGATGGGCCTACCGCCGTAGAGTACAGTCATATCAATGGTGGTGCGGAAGGGGTCTAACACTTCCCCTATCACTCGTCCGGTAACCAAGGAGTCATTTGACATCTTTTACTATATGTATGTATATATGACAACGCTACGTAGTATATCTGTATGCTAGTGTAGTGTAGTGTGTGTGTTGATGTAGGTCTAGCTTCGGTGTGATGGGCTTTGTACCTGCAATGATACAATAGTAGGTGCTCAGGTGTGCTATTTATAGTAGCAGCGCGCTAGCCAGGAGAAGAGAGCCGGCCACCATGCATCTCACATGCACATGCAATCCCTGTCATGTCATCGATCGTTCATCTCTGCCCTGCTTGGTAGCAATTTTCTCTCTAGAAATTTGACCGGTCGTGCTTGATAATTCCAGCCATGTCTTTCTGGCTAGAATGACGTATAGTAATAAAGCTACAAATTGATGTGTGTACGGACAAACCTATGTCTGACGACATTTGTATCATATGAAGAAACACGTGGAGAACCTCTTTTATTTGATCACGAGCTTGAAGCAAGTCTTGCTGATCGCTGGCCTTCTGCCATTAGTTCTCTACCTTCCAATGGTCGTCTATTGTTTACTGGCTACACAAAACTTGGCATATATTTGTTTTTCTATAAATTCTAAATATACTAGACAAATGTTTTTTCTCACGTGTGAACATGTAAGGAAATATACAGAAAGGTGGAGATATTTAGCGTGGCAAGTCGAGGACAGAATTTCCTTAGAATTACACAAATAATTACTATATATATGTTCCTAAATATAAGACATTTCAGTAGGATAAAATAACCTACCAAAACATCTTATATATTTTTTAAGGAAGAAAGCTATTTTCTCCATTGTACCATATGCCTTCTATTATTACTACTCCCTCCGTCCAAGAATAGATGTCTAGGAGGGAGTACAATTTTCTACTTAAATTTAATTAATTCGCATTAATTTCTAGGGATGAAAAATAAGAGCAGGTATTGTATACGACTTATTTTTATTGCCTTCTCTAAATGACATGGATGGCTAAAAGAACACCCGACTTCTCTATGACCTAACAAACCATAGGCTGAGTGGATATGGGTGGTTAAAAAACCCCATATTTGACGTTATGTATGTCCCATAAAGAAAAAAAATCGGATACTGCCTAGCTCCTAAATTAAGTAATTGGCATCTTACAATGCATATACTCCCTCCGTCCTAAAATATAAGACGCCCTTAAATTTCGCTGGTCAACAATATATAACTTTGACCATGATTTGTACTTATAAGATATTCATAAAATATGTATATGTATATATGAATGAAAGAGTTTTGCAACATGAATTCAACAATACCATTTATACATCCTAAAACCATGTCATTTTGTATATATTAGTGGTCAAAGTTTCTTCTATACTATCATATTTCTATAGTCGTCATTTACTGACAGATTCGTACAAAGTATCACACTAGAAACCATTTTCAAAATTTATATATATAATACATTAAGATGTGTCTCTACTTATATGTGGTTTTTCTATGCACGTAGTGGCCATGATGAATTTAGTTGCATGGCAGTCCTTTCTTCTATCTAGTCCTTGGTTACTATCATTTTAGATATCATTGTAGAAAACCTGTCTTTAACATTTTACAAGTTTAACCACTACGATATACATAAGTAATTGGACTGCCGTATGCACATAGTGTTGCTAGAGTTTCCATCTAAAACAATTCCGTATCATTTTTTATAACATGTTGTTACAAGAAAATAAGGTTGAAGTTATATTGAAATTTGTATTATCCAAAACAACATTAGAAGTGGTAGCCGGAAGTAAAATTCATATGTAAAATAAAACAAAGCTTAAAAGATAACAACATGTACAAACATACTGTAAAACATAATAAGCATGGAATTGTAGGAAATGTAACTCTATTTGTTTATTGGTAATTACATAATACGCTACTATGTCGGCTAAGATAATTTAGCCTTTTATTTTTTCTTAACTCCAAGACATGTGCCACTTGTTAATTAGTTTAGTTTGTTAAATTGTAAATACTCGAGAGCGAGACATTAGGCAAGCTCGCGGGTTTATCTCGAGCTCATGATAAAACCTGGTCATGGGTGATCAAATGCAAAATTCTCATGGCCAATAATTAGGGGGAAAGTCGATGCAAAATAGAAGGCAAACAACCCAATTAACTGATCAATGATATTGACAGCTAAAATACATATAGTTGCTACAGTAGTTCATCTTGCTTGAGATTTAGGTTAAATTTGTGGCTTAATCAACCGTCAGTTTGAAGCTGATGCGATGCGTCGTTGTGAAATCTAGAAAGTTACCCCAGTCGATCGCTACCAAGTTTTCAGTATAGTTCCGGTGTAGGTTATTTGAAAGAAACTATATACCTGCTTTTAAAGCTGGTATACCTAGCAACGGAAACACAGAAGAGGTAGCCAAAACACAGAAGAGCTGATCACGTTCGCCAATTTTTCATTATTTATAGTGCAGATACACTTGTACTAGGTGGCACGATTGTAGAGAGACAAGCTGATGATGGCCTTTTCTGGACGGCGGGCCGAATTGCGATGGAATACATAATATGAGGAAGTAAACGAAGCACGTCGATCTGTGGCATACCCAAGTGGCACTACACTAGCCCATTTGCCAAACTTGATTCTGTTTCCACCGGATAACCGAGCGAGGCTGACAGCGCAAGCCAGATTCAATTCAATTAAAGCACACACAGAGACATATACCTTGCTCTGTTCTAGCTAGTTTCTTCACGTGCTGCTGCTTTTCCACTCCATTTCGCTTTCCACTTTCCTGGTCCCTGCAATCGGATTGCAGCCGCATAGACTCGTTGTGACTCGACTCTGACCGCCGTTTTTTCTTCTTGCCTCCTTTCTGTTTCAGGGGATGACCGCAGAAACAGACCGTGTGTGTACTTGGGAAACATGGACGGAGCCGTATTTTGACATTTATGGTGCATATAAAAATTGCAATATTTCATCGTTTGTGTTAGAGTATTGTATGGACATGGTTATTGGGCTTATAGCTCTCATGCGACGTCTTTACGCGGAATTAGAAGGAACACGACATCGTTGAAAAGAATAGCTCGCATGCGACGCTTGTGAGGCAGCTAATAGCCCAGGGCCACACGGGCCAGAAAACGGTCGTTAAGGACACATTTAACTTTGTTCTAAGATTAGGGTTAAGCCAAACAAGTCGGTTGGGACAGCCAGTCAAGCCAGTCAAACCAACCGCTTCCGACCAAGAGCGCGCGTCACACTGACTGTAGCTTCCCCGACGGCGGCGGCGGACCTCAGCCATCGTTCTCGGCGCCGGCGCCGGCGGCAGGGCAATTCATTTAGGCGACGAAGCTTTCGTTCGATGGCGAAGGTGGTGAGTGCCATTTGTAAGCTAATTCCTGTCCCATTCTTCTCAATTCGAGATCTGAGCGTGCCCATTGATGCTAGATTGTGGAGGCGAGGGTGTGCTGAACGGGGCGAGGGGGAACGAGATGGAACATGGAGAGGGGACTTCTAATCGGTATATCCCGTATCTCTGCACTTAATTTCTCTAAGGTTGAGCTCTTTGTTCGCTTCTGCTAGCTCACAGTGCCCGCCAAAAATAGGGGAGACGATGTTGCGCGCCAAACCTTCAAATTAATTTCTTTCCCTCTAGGGCTGTTTTAGTTGATGGCAACACGCAGCTCATTGAGAGAGACACAGTTGTTAAATGGGAGGTGGAATTAGAACATGTTGATCCCCAAGAGCTAATAAACATGGGAGAGGAGGCGGTGAGGAAAATGGTGGAAAAAATTGGGGATAGTGTGGTTTGGGGGCCAGAGCAAGAAGTTTCTTTGTTATGATTTGATGGTTGCAAATGTGACTATGTTAGGGTTGAGACAGGGGAACATATAGTTGATGAAATCGATGAGCGAAACGGTTGGACAAGCAAAACTGTTCTGTTTTTAGCAGAGCTCATTGATCTGAAACCTGATTCGAGGGTTGGATATGTGGCCTCAAAGCTGGCTGCTCAGATGGTCGAGGATGATTGACCTGCACAAAGGCAAGTAATGCCTATACTTACTAAGTTGGAAGTGTTAACAGTGGAGGATAATGCTAATGCATAAGGGGAGGCTGCAGATGCTACTACACAAAGGATTATAACTGTTGATTGGAATTCAGTTGAGATACATGACCGGTCCGATTTGGTCATTGCACCAATAGATGACATTGAAATGGCAAAGATTTTTGGCATTCCTATAGATGACAGAGACAAGGAGAAGAAGAGGGATGAAGCTGCAAATGATGGTGACAACCATTTAAGAGATGAAGAGGCAGATATAGATCTAGAGTTGTTGGAAAATGCTGCAGTTCATGTAGATGATGCACATGATGATGAGCTAGTAACAGTTTATGACAAAGAGGACCCAGTTTTTGAAGTTGGGAGATTGTTTCCAAGCATGGATGAATTCAAGATGTATTTCAGGACATATACAGTCAAACATGAGTTTGCTGCCAAGACTATGTGGACTGATAAAAAGAAGTTCTATGCAAAATGCATAGGTTATGATGGTGGTGCCAAGCCTTGCAAGTGGTATATATCTACTAGACGCCAACCTGATGGAAGGACAATAAGAGTGAATCAAATTCCAAAACCTCATACTTGCATTACAAGTTCTCAAACAGTTACAAAGATGACATCACAATTATGGGTTGCAGAAAAGATCAAGCCCATTTTAGCCACAACACCAAACAACACTGCAAAGAGACTGAAAATAGACTTGGAAAAGCAGTATCCCATTAAGCTGAATTATACTACAGTGTGGAAGACAAAGCAAAGGGCAATGAAAGAGCTATATGGTGATTGGGCAAATACCTTTCGAATGCTTTATAACTTCAAAGCAGAAGTAGAGAAGAGGTCACCTGGCAGTGTTGTGGAGATAGATACTAAGGTAACAGCTGATGGGAAAGTATTCTTCTCTAAATTCTTCATGGCTTTAAAGCCTTGCATTGATGGCTTCAAAGCAGGGTGCCGTCCATATTTGAGTATAGACTCATCTTTCTTGACTGGAAAGTGGAATGGTCAACTAGCAGCATGCAATGCTTTAGATGGACACAATTGAATGTTCCCTGTAGCTATTGGCATGTTTCAGTCTGAGATAGAGGCATCATGGACATGGTTCATGATGCAGTTGAAAAGATGCATAGGGCCAGTCTCTCCATTGACAGTGCACACAGATGCATGTAAAGGTTTAGAAAATGCAGTGAAGATTGTTTTCCCTCATGCTGAGAACAGGGAGTGCTTCGGCCATATGTGGATGAATTTGACCAAAAAAATTAGAGGAGATGATTTTGGACGCATGTGGCTAGCAGCAAGATCTTACACCAGACATACACATTCATATCACCTTGAGAAGATTAAGGCGGCATGCTCCGAGGAGTATAGGGTCAAGTTTTGTACATGGTTGTAAACCTACCATTCTCTTTTATGGTACAGGTCAGATTTTAACACTGCCATCAAATGTGATCATATCAACAATAATTTGGCAGAAAGTTTCAACAACAAAGTGAAGAAGTTAAAAGACTTGCCTGTCCATGACATGGTTGACCAGATCAGGATCATGATCATGATCATGAGGTTGTGGGAATTGAGAAGAAGGCTTGGTGATGTTCTTCAAGAAGATAAGCTTCCTGATGTTGTGCAGCAGGTGGTCAACAGGAGCAAAAATCTTGCACATTTGCGTGTTGAGAAATCCTCATTGTGGGGTGCTGAAGTCAGAGATACAAAGACTGGCAGGAGGCATGTTGTTGACACTCAATTGCATGAATGCACATGCCTTGAGTGGCAACACACTAGGAAGCCTTGTGAGCATGCCATACTTTTCTTGGCCTCCAAACACAAGCTAAATATGCACCCATATTTGCATGAGTATTATTCTGTAGCAAAATTCAAGGCTGCATATGGAACACCAATTCCAACACTTACAGATCAGTCTCAGTGGCCTGAAGTGGACATTCAGTTCTCCTTGTGTCCTCCTTTGATGAAAAGAAAGGCTGGCAGGCCCAAGGAGAGTAGATTCAAGGCTTGGTTTGAGAAAGGTGGGAGCAGCAAGAAGGGAAAGAAAGATGCCAAGCCAAAAAGGGCACAAAAAGGTAACAAGAATAGATGCAAACTCTATGAAGAACTTGGACATCGAGCTGGCTTTACCAAGTGCAGATACACTGCTGAAAAGCTAAAGTATGTTCATCCAAAATCTATCCCATTTCTTGTTGATGATTTTTCTCCCCAGCTAACTTGCTTGTTTTCAGGAGGAAGCGTGGAGAAAAATACCCACCTCTTGTTGTTGATGAATGCTGGCCAGTGAAAAGGGCAAGAATCAATGGCCAAAGAAAGAAGAGAACTAACCAGATCATGTTTGGTGCCGCTGAGGTGCAATCTGAACTTGTTTTGGAGGATGATGTGCAAACTGTTGAGGCTTTAGGGCACACCGTTTCTGATTTGGAAGCTCTGGTGCAAAATGAGGGGCAAAATGAGCATGTTGTTGAGCCTCTAGTGCAAAATGAGCCTGTTGTTGAGGATTTGGTGCAAAATGAGCATGTTGTTGAGGCTCTGGTGCAAAATGAGCATGTTGTTGAGGCTCTGGTGCAAACTGACCATGTTGATGAGGCTCTGGTGCTAGATTGTGTTGTTGAGGAGGTGCAGGAGGTGAAGGAGACTCTTGGACGTGCTGTGGGGAGGCCAGATGGTAATGGTAAGAAAAAGAAGAGCATAAACCTGTTGTGTGGCGTGAAACTTGTGAAGGAGAAGAAAACGAGGAGTAAGAAGATCCAAAAGAAATAGACTTTGAATTTGGCACTTGTTGTTGTAAACATTTGTTCTTGTAATAATTTGGCACTTGTTGTAAACATTTGTTATTATAATAATTTGGCACTTGTTGTTGATAATTTGGCCAAAATTCAAATATGATGGTAAATTTGAATTTCAACAAATGTAGCTATGTATACTTTTCTATGTTGGTATGAGCTTCCAACGTTTTTCTCATATGTAGAGTACAACTCATCCTCACCCTGATCCCTTTTGTGAAGTACAACTCACCCTCACCCAAAATGTGGTAGAAATGGGCCCCAAAGCTAGGGTAAACCACCCATTTCTAAGCAAGTTTTTTTCGACCATTTCTAAAACCAAGTTTGATATTTTTCCTCACAACTATGTCACATAACATGACACCATGCGAAGGTTTTGTATTTTTTGAATTAGTTATGCACATTTGAATGTCTGGTCAAACTTTTTGAAGGGTTTTCATAAATATTCTTAGCTAGGGGCCGAGGCTCACAAAACTAGCATTGGATCTCTGATGAAATAGCATGTTGTGAACCTAAAAATGATTTTTACAAAAAATCATCAGCATGAAATCATGTACCTGTAGTTCATATCTTACCCACTTCCAACCGATTCGGCAGGATTTGTCTTTTTCACCAGGGATGGAATAAAAGGTTTGAGATACTCAAGTTGGGAAATTGTACATGCTAGGTGGTCTAGTATTTTTGAAAAATAGGATGTTACATTTTGAAACTTCAATTTGGTGGTTGCTTTACAAATCCCCCCTCTTTCGGCACTCAGAAAATAGAAAATGGATTTTCTGTGCGTCGAAAAGGAAAACTTTGTACTACAACATTGTTAGTCATCCCATTATACACATGAATATGGGCACATTATCACAAACTATGCCTTGATTCTAGCCATATTATTGGTCATTTGACCCGAAAGCCAGAAAACGTCAAAGGAGATAGGTCATTTTGTGAAGGTTTTTTTGAAATATGATCAATAGACCAAGTTTTATATTTTTCCTCACAACTATATCACATAACATGACACCATGCAGAGGTTTTGTATTTTTTTTATTTTGTTTGAATTAGTTATGCACATTTGAATGTCTGGTCAAACTTTTTGAAGGGTTTTCATAAATATTCTTAGCTAGGGGCCGAGGCTCACAAAACTAGCATTGGATCTCTGATGAAATAACATGTTGTGAACCTAAAAATGATTTTTACCAAAAAATCATCAGCATGAAATCATGTACCTGTAGTTCATATCTTACCCACTTCCAGCCGATTCGGTAGGATTTGTCTTTTTCACCAGGGATGGAATAAAAGGTTTGAGATACTCAAGTTGGGAAATTGTACATACTAGGTGGTTTAGTATTTTTGAAAAATAGGATGTTACCATTTTGAAACTTCAATTTGGTGGTTGCTTCACAAATCCCCCCTCTTTCGGCACTCAGAAAATACAAAATGGATTTTCTGTGCGTCGAAAAGGAAAACTTTGTACTACAACATTGTTAGTCATCCCATTATACACATGCATGCCCAATATGGGCACATTATCACAAACTATGCCTTAATTATAGCCATATCATTGGTTATTCGACCCGAAAGCCAGAAAAACCTCGGAGGAGATAGGTCATTTTGTGAAGGTTTTTTGAAATATGATTAATAGACAAAGTTTTATATTTTTTATCACAACTATGTCACATAACATGACACCATGCGAAGGTTTTTATTTTTTATTTTTTTTGAATTAGTTATGCACATTTAAATGTCTGGTCAAACTTGTGAAAACCCCGTTGACTGCATCCTAAACCCAGCTAACCCTAAGGCCGAATGAGGAACGTAGATCTAACCCTAGCGCGGCACTGTGACCGTCCGATCGCGTCTTCTAGAAGGATTTCGCGGGTGGCTCTGGGCGATCCGTGGAAGGGCTTGTTCTGCAACCTGATTAGTTGGCGTCTCTTAGAAGGATTTCGCGGCTAGATCTTGGCGATCCGTGGGATGGATGATTCTGGAATCTGATTGGCTCGCATCGTTTTCCCATGAACAGATAAGGTACAGCATGGCACACTCCATTGACCGTTGGACCGAGCGTGGCATGCGAGGGCGCTGGCCAGGGCGGGCGCTGCACCATGCATGCATGCCATGCAGCTGCCTCTCGCGTCGCAGTCTAGCTATTTTGCGTACAACCAACCGACGCAGCAGCGCTGCAGCATATTTAGTCCCTCCGTCGCATTAAATAAGTGTACGTCTAACAACTTTCTTCAGACAAACTTACTCTTCTCCGGTTCATGCGCCATAGAAAAAGTCAATATTTATAATCTTTGACTACGTATATAACAAAAAATATCAAAATCTAAAATATGTAATAAATATAAGGTACAACGTGGCACACTCCGTTGACCGTTGGACCGAGCGTGGCATGCGAGGCGCTGGGCGGGGCGGGCTGCACCATGCATGCATGTAACACCCTCAGAATCGGCCCTATGCAAGTTTCAGCGCTTCCCGCCAAAACCCGCATAGAAACGATTCAAAGGTGCCCACCAGGCACTTGCGTGCGGGTGGAAAACGAAGTAATAACATTACACAACAGTCCTTGATGGGACCCACAGAACAGATATATATACAACAGCGACTCAATGAGTCAAGAATACAGATATACAGAACAAAGATCCAAATCACCTTGAAAACGATAGAGCGTCCAGCTACGGACAAGATGCAAATGGGGATAAGAGCCCTGGAGAATAACCAATGGCGTCCATAACCCTGCCCAGGCCAAGCCGGAAGGGTAACCCTGCTAACGACGTCGATCTCAAAACCTGCTTAAACAAAAGGGGTGCCGACGAAGGGCAAAGGAAAAAGAGAGAGCGGTCAGCACTGAGGCCAGTACACGGCGAGACTAGAATTCGGCGGTCCTCGCCTACATAGGTATGGTGGACTGAAGCGGCAGCGCGGCATGCACTAAACAACCTATAGAGACTCGATACAACTAGCGGCTATCAGAGAGGGATAAGAAAGCCCTATTCGGAACCAACCTGATACTACCACCAAACATACCCATCCTGGTATTTCCCCCTTGAGACCAAACGAGGAAGTCAACCGAGGAACTCACATAGTTGGCAGTTTTACTCATTCCGTTATAGTTGCGGCAATTACTAGTCAAATATAAATAGCATGAGTCATCCTGATATAATAAGCAGTGGGCAATTTTAGTTAACCATTCCGTTGTAGTTGCGACACTTACTAGTCAAATACAATTAGCATGAGATATCCCGAACCCAGCAGTTGTTGGTACTTTTATTTAGCCATTCCGTTATAGTTGCAATACATACTAGTCAGGTACAATGGTAGCAAGCGACAACCCAAACAAGCAATTGTTGGCAATTTTATTTAGCCATTCCATTATAGTGAAGCTGATTACTAGTCATTATAAAGTCAAATTTATAGCACTACTTTAGTTATAGTTGTCTATGATCGAGATACTGTGCTCCAAGTCGTCCATAACCGCGGACACGGCTTTCAGAAAGTTTTACCCTGCACGGGTGCACAAATAGCAACACACACTCGATCAACCTCGGAAAAACCAAATCAAAACCCAACGAGGCTTTCACGACAAAGCAATCACAGGATTCATAAATATTTCAGGGGGCCACCCCATTAAGCTACCCGCAACGAAGTTAGCTGACTCCGAAACGGACTCAAGGTTTGGGTGGACGGCTGTAAACGACTGGGAACCCGAAAGTGTGACTGGGCTTGTCGATACCGCGAAATCGTGTCCCGATCCTAAACAGTACAGGTGCAGTACATCGCACAATTTAAATAAATCAGTAAAGCATGGCATAAGTACAGGATAGTAAATAAAACCTCAAACTAGTTTGTGGCCCCAAGAAATAAGAATGAATCAAGCTCTGGCTCAGGGGGGTCCCATAATCCTCCCGGATGTGGATAGCGCGAATATTGAAGGAACAGGTATCAAGTACTCGGGATCCTACGAGACACAAGTGGACGGTTAACAACCAAATAACATCTATTGCCCACCTGTGCCTCTGCATTTACCTACTTCAATTTTAGTTATTAAACAATAATTAAAGTTATGATCATCTCCAACAATAAACATGCGGCAATACTCCAACAACTGTGGTACTGGACGACACGCAACAGCACTTGAGCAAGCGACTACGACGCGCAAGTCCAACTATCTACCAAACAACAGGTAATAGGATGTGTCCAAGGCAATATAAGGCTGCAAGGGATTTCACGGGTACGAAAACTAGAGCAACGCAACACAGATAGCAATAGATCAACAGGAGGGAATAAATACTATAAAAGTAAGATAGGTAGAAAGGGGAAGATGCTCGCCTGGAAACATTGTTGAAGGATCTCCCGAAGATCGGGTCGGTACTCGCATCAACTCATCGGCCTAATCCGTGAAGAAGCAAAGCACTAGAAGAATATAACGAATGCACTATTTAATACTACGGCAAAAGATCGAGCATGATGCATGTATGATGCATGGCTTGGCAAGGTGCGATGCAATTAGGCAATATTAAATGAAACCGGAGTCCCGACAATTAGTTAGATGGTTCATGTTGTAGATACCCCGCAATTTAAATGTTGTCTTAACATGGCAAAACATAGTATCGGTTCGCTACACAAATTTAAATGGGACCAATATTAGACTAGATTTGCCCGCATATGGGTCCCATATTTAATTATATGGTGAATCGGCATAAGGCCCCCAAAACCCACATGAATATGCATGTAAGCATGACGATTTATATGCAACAAGATATATCATTTATAAAAATAGGGGCTTAGGGTCACACATCTGAGTTCGGCAGATCTTGGGTTCCGGGGTTCGGGGTTCGGTCTCAGGGTTCAGGGTTCGACGGGATCGGTCTTCGAAGGTCGGATACAAGATGAAGAGCTTGGCGTTCCGGGAAGAAGGACTTGGTGTGGCGTCGGGGGCGCATCGGACTCGCCCTGGTCGGTGCCGATCTTGTCGTCACGAAGATCTTGTCGGGTCCACGGATCGGGTCGGATTTGGCGTTCGGGGTGAAGAACTTGGCGTTCTGCGTCGGTGTCCTTACCGTCCGGGTTCTCGAGCATCGCATCCGGGAAGAAGTACTTGTCGCACATGTGGTCTTCGGGTCCGACTCCGGGAAGGAGAACTTGGTGTTTCGAGGGGGATCTTCGGGTCAACGGCTCCAATTGTTGACGATGTTCTTGGTTGGGTGCCGGGGTGTCTTCAGGTACCGCGGATCATGTACATCCTTGGCCGCGACACGATTACACATGCGAAAGGCTCCTGGCACGAAACGACATCGGGTCGATCTTGCAAACAACCACACAGGAGAACCCACAGCAGACATTGGTCAAGGATAGACCTAGTGACGCGCAGGAGGCAGGACGAGGCGCGCCTGGCCACGACACCGAGGAACAGCAGCGCTGTCTCGCTGCAGCAGAGAGGATGCGGGGAGGGCGCGCCCGAGCGACGAAGGGCAGCGGCGACGGGAAGCGGGCAGAGCCTCGCGGGCCCAGGGCTCGGTCGGCGTGGGCTTGCCGGACAAAGCAGAGGGGGGGCCGGCCTCGAGGTCGGCTCTGCAGGGGAGGTGGGGGAGAGGATCGGTCGAGCGACAGGGTAGGACGCGAGGAGGATGCAGAGCGGGGTCGGGCCGGCGGAGAGGAGAGGAGGCTTGCGACGCGGTCGTGTGGGCCCAGCGACGACGCGCGCTCGACGAAAAACAGGGAGGAGCAGAGGGGCACTACGGTGGCGTCGGAGAAGACGGGCGACAGCCGTGTGGCTTGCCGTGCGAGCGAGGAGGACGCGGCGCGGCGGTGCCACGGCAGGGAGGCAGACGGTGCTAAGCGGGATCCCGGCTGCTCCGAGCTCGAAGGCGGAGCAGGGCGAGGAGGGCGGCGGTGACCGGTGTAGGGCGATGTGGCGGGGGGGAAAGGCGGGCTAGGGAGAGTCGGGCCGACGGTGGCTCGCAGGGCGAGGGAGAGAGACGAGAGAGGAGGCCCTGACGGAGATCGTTCACAGAACGAGGGAGCGAGCGGGGTGGTGGACGGGCCAGAGAGGTGAGCGGCGATGGAGGAAAGGGTGCTCGGGGAGGGGCGGGCTCGAGGTGGTGCCAGGCGGAGATAGGAGGGCGACCTGGGGCTCGTAGAAGGGAAGAGCGGCGACGGGGAAAGGGCACAGAGGCGGCGGCGGTGCCTGGGAGGAGGCGGGGGAAGAGAGAGAGGGGTTTGGTGGGGAGGCCCGATGCGGGGAAGGGGAAAAAGGGTGGGGCTGGTGAGATGGCGTGCACCGATTGGTGCAGGTGAGGTGGAGGGGGGCTGGGTAGGATAGGACTGGGTAGTTTTAGGATTAGATATTTTGACTAGGGTTTTCTTCTGGGCCGGGTAGTAGGGGGTCTGACCGGTTGGGCTTCTGGCCTGACCGATCGGACTGCCTCCCCGGACAAAACATTTTATTATTTATTTTATTTGTAAAACATTTTTGTAAATACTTTTTAGACAAATAAAAGATCTGAACAGACCGATGTTTTGTTTGAGATTAAAGGAGAGGGCTAATTAGAAAACAACTTAGGCTTTTACGAAAATAGTTTTTATGCAAGATATATGCATGATGGTGACGATGCTCAAATGCAATGTGGCATGATGACATGAGCATGCGGTCATGATGATGCAATGCACAAAAACAACGCGATTTTCTAGTAGTGGTTTTGCGGGATGCCACAATCCGACACCACTAACAATGGATCTCGCCCTCGAGATCCGCCTCATGGTACCGAGAAGAAGGTCGGCGATCTGAATCTTCTCGCATCGTGTAGATCCTCGCGACACCACTAACAAGAGGTCATTGTCCGTGAACGTCGAGAGAACACTCCGGAAACAAAAGGTCGAAGGTAGAGGTATCAACAAATAAAGCCACCTCTAACTCCGATAGAAAGAGAGAACCGATGCATTCTCATCCACTTCAATGTACACAAGCGAATAGAGTGAGTAGTCGGCATGGGGGCCAATCCATCACGCACCCAAACTATTACTCTGCACAATCAGTAGAAAAGCGTGCAACCATTCTCGGAATCAGACTGAAGATCTTGACAATCGAGGTTCAGGAGCAAAGGAGTGATGCAGACTCTGCATCGGATCTGGCGTAGATGATGTCGTCGCGTCGGAAAACACCGGAAGGCACGAGAAGGAACAAAGGGAAGCCCACCAGACGGAGGATTCCTCGGATAGCATGAAGACCAGATGTAGCAACACCGTTACCAAAGGAGGAAGCGAAACCCTGAAGGTACGATGGAACCCAACCACGAGAAATCCTGGACTCGAAGAGAGAGAAGAGAGCGGATTCAAAACACACAGAGGTGAGAGGAGAGCAGCAGAGGGGTAAGGAGTAAAATCAGACCTAATCAGAACTATCCACCCGATTTTGCGAAAATAGTTTTGACACTCTACTTCGGCCGTTAGCTAGGTTATCCTACAGGCTGGACTTGTGGGGTATCGTAACTGCTGAGCTCTGATACCACTCTGTAACACCCTCAGAATCGGCCCTATGCAAGTTTCAGCGCTTCCCGCCAAAACCCGCATAGAAACGATTCAAAGGTGCCCACCAGGCACTTGCGTGCGGGTGGAAAACGAAGTAATAACATTACACAACAGTCCTCGATGGGACCCACAGAACAGATATATATACAACAGCGACTCAATGAGTCAAGAATACAGATATACAGAACAAAGATCCAAATCACCTTGAAAACGATAGAGCGTCCAGCTACGAACAAGATGCAAATGGGGCTAAGAGCCCTGGAGAATAACCAATGGCGTCCATAACCCTGCCCAGGCCAAGCCGGAAGGGTAACCCTGCTAACGACGTCGATCTCAAAACCTGCTTAAACAAAAGGGGTGCCGACGAAGGGCAAAGGAAAAAGAGAGAGCGGTCAGTACTGAGGCCAGTACACGGCGAGACTAGAATTCGGCGGTCCTCGCCTACATAGGTATGGTGGACTGAAGCGGCAGCGCGACATGCACTAAACAACCTATAGAGACTCGATACAACTAGCGGCTATCAGAGAGGGATAAGAAAGCCCTATTCGGAACCAACCTGATACTACCACCAAACATACCCATCCTGGTATTTCCCCCTTGAGACCAAACGAGGAAGTCAACCGAGGAACTCACACAGTTGGCAGTTTTACTCATTCCGTTATAGTTGCGGCAATTACTAGTCAAATATAAATAGCATGAGTCATCCTGATATAATAAGCAGTGGGCAATTTTAGTTAACCATTCCGTTGTAGTTGCGACACTTACTAGTCAAATACAATTAGCATGAGATATCCCAAACCCAGCAGTTGTTGGTACTTTTATTTAGCCATTCCGTTATAGTTGCAATACTTACTAGTCAGGTACAATGGTAGCAAGCGACAACCCAAACAAGCAATTGTTGGCAATTTTATTTAGCCATTCCATTATAGTGAAGTTGATTACTAGTCATTATAAAGTCAAATTTATAGCACTACTTTAGTTATAGTTGTCTATGATCGAGATACTGTGCTCCAAGTCGTCCATAACCGCGGACACGGCTTTCATAAAGTTTTACCCTGCAGGGGTGCACAAATAGGAACACACACTCGATCAACCTCGGAAAAACCAAATCAAAACCCAACGAGGCTTTCACGACCCTGCAATCACAGGATTCATAAATATTTCAGGGGGCCACCCCATTAAGCTACCCACAACGAAGTTAGTTGACTCCGAAACGGACTCAAGGTTTGGGTGGACGGCTGTAAACGACTGGGAACCCGAAAGTGTGACTGGGCTTGTCGATACCGCGAAATCGTGTCCCGATCCTAAACAGTACAGGTGCAGTACATCGCACAATTTAAATAAAGCAGTAAAGCATGGCATAAGTACAGGATAGTAAATAAAACCTCAAACTAGTTTGTGGCCCCAATAAATAAGAATGAATCAAGCTCTGGCTCAGGGGGGTCCCATAATCCTCCCGGATGTGGATAGCGCGAATATTCAAGGAACAGGTATCAAGTACTCGGGATCCTACGGGACACAAGTGGACGGTTAACAACCAAATAACATCTATTGCCCACCTGTTCCTCTGCATTTACCTACTTCAATTTTAGTTATTAAACAATAATTAAAGTTATGATCATCTCCAACAATAAACATGCGGCAATACTCCAACAACTGTGGTACTGGACGACACGCAACAGAACTTGAGCAAGCGACTACGACGCGCAAGTCCAACTATCTACCAAACAACAGGTAATAGGATGTGTCCAAGGCAATATAAGGCTGCAAGGGATTTCACGGGTACGAAAACTAGAGCAACGCAACACAGATAGCAATAGATCAACAGGAGGGAATAAATACTATAAAAGTAAGATAGGTAGAAAGGGGAAGATGCTCGCCTGAAAACATTGTTGAAGGATCTCCCGAAGATCGGGTCGGTACTCGCATCAACTCATCGGCCTAATCCGTGAAGAAGCAAAGCACTAGAAGAATATAACGAATGCACTATTTAATACTACGGCAAAAGATCGAGCATGATGCATGTATGATGCATGGCTTGGCAAGGTGCGATGCAATTAGGCAATATTAAACGAAACCGGAGTCCCGACAATTAGTTAGATGGTTCATGTTGTAGATACCCCGCAATTTAAATGTTGTCTTAACATGGCAAAACATAGTATCGGTTCGCTACACAAATTTAAATGGGACCAATATTAGACTAGATTTGCCCGCATATGGGTCCCATATATAATTATATGGTGAATCGGCATAAGGCCCCCAAAACCCACATGAATATGCATGTAAGCATGACGATTTATATGCAACAAGATATATCATTTATAAAAATAGGGGCTTAGGGTCACACATCTGAGTTCGGCAGATCTTGGGTTCCGGGGTTCGGGGTTCGGTCTCAGGGTTCAGGGTTCGACGGGATCGGTCTTCGAAGGTCGGATACAAGATGAAGAGCTTGGCGTTCCGGGAAGAAGGACTTGGTGTGGCGTCGGGGGCGCATCGGACTCTCCCTGGTGGGTGCCGATCTTGTCATCACGAAGATCTTGTCGGGTCCACGGATCGGGTCGGATTTGGCGTTCGGGGTGAAGAACTTGGCGTTCTGCGTCGGTGTCCTTACCGTCCGGGTTCTCGAGCATCGCATCCGGGAAGAAGTACTTGTCGCACATGTGGTCTTCGGGTCCGACTCCGGGAAGGAGAACTTGGTGTTTCGAGGGGGATCTTCGGGTCAACGGCTCCAATTGTTGACGATGTTCTTGGTTGGGTGCCGGGGTGTCTTCAGGTACCGCGGATCATGTACATCCTTGGCCGCGACACGATTACACATGCGAAAGGCTCCTGGCACGAAACGACATCGGGTCGATCTTGCAAACAACCACACAGGAGAACCCACAGCAGACATTGGTCAAGGATAGACCTAGTGACGCGCAGGAGGCAGGACGAGGCGCGCCTGGCCACGACACCGAGGAACAGCAGCGCTGTCTCGCTGCAGCAGAGAGGATGCGGGGAGGGCGCGCCCGAGCGACGAAGGGCAGCGGCGACGGGAAGCGGGCAGAGCCTCGCGGGCCCAGGGCTCGGTCGGCGTGGGCTTGCCGGACAAAGCAGAGGGGGGGCCGGCCTCGAGGTCGGCTCTGCAGGGGAGGTGGGGGAGAGGATCGGTCGAGCGACAGGGTAGGACGCGAGGAGGATGCAGAGCGGGGTCGGGCCGGCGGAGAGGAGAGGAGGCTTGCGACGCGGTCGTGTGGGCCCAGCGACGACGCGCGCTCGACGGAAAACAGGGAGGAGCAGAGGGGCACTAAGGTGGCGTCGGAGAAGACGGGCGACAGCCGTGTGGCTTGCCGCGCGAGCGAGGAGGACGCGGCGCGGCGGTGCCACGGCAGGGAGGCAGACGGTGCTAAGCGGGATCCCGGCTGCTCCGAGCTCGAAGGCGGAGCAGGGCGAGGAGGGCGGCGGTGACCGGTGTAGGGCGATGAGGCGGGGGGGAAAGGCGGGCTAGGGAGAGTCGGGCTGACGGTGGCTCGCAGGGCGAGGGAGAGAGACGAGAGAGGAGGCCCTGACAGAGATCGTTCACAGAACGAGGGAGCGAGCGGGGTGGTGGACGGGCCAGAGAGGTGAGCGGTGATGGAGGAAAGGGTGCTCGGGGAGGGGCGGGCTCGAGGTGGTGCCAGGCGGAGATAGGAGGGCGACCTGGGGCTCGTAGAAGGGAAGAGCGGCGACGGGGAAAGGGCACAGAGGCGGCGGCGGTGCCTGGGAGGAGGCGGGGGAAGAGAGAGAGGGGTTTGGTGGGGAGGCCCGATGCGAGGGAGGGGAAAAAGGGTGGGGCTGGTGAGATGGCGTGCACCGATTGGTGCAGGTGAGGTGGAGGGGGGCTGGATAGGATAGGACTGGGTAGTTTTAGGATTAGATATTTTGACTAGGGTTTTCTTCTGGGCCGGGTAGTAGGGGGTCTGACCGGTTGGGCTTCTGGCCTGACCGATCGGACTGCCTCCCCGGACAAAACATTTTATTATTTATTTTATTTGTAAAACATTTTTGTAAATACTTTTTAGACAAATAAAAGATCTGAACAGACCGATGTTTTGTTTGAGATTAAAGGAGAGGGCTAATTAGAAAACAACTTAGGCTTTTACGAAAATAGTTTTTATGCAAGATATATGCATGATGGTGACGATGCTCAAATGCAATGTGGCATGATGACATGAGCATGCGGTCATGATGATGCAATGCACAAAAACAACGCGATTTTCTAGTAGTGGTTTTGCGGGATGCCACAATGCAGCTGCCTCTCGCGTCGCAGTCTAGCTATTTTATATGCAACCAACCGACGCAGCAACGCTGCAACGTATTTACTCCCTCCATCGCATTAAATAAGTGTACGTATAACAACTTTTTTTTAGTCAAACTTACTCCCCTCCGGTTCATGCGCCATAGAAAAAGTCAATTTTTATAAACTTTGACTACGTATATAAGAAAAAATATCAAAATCTAAAATATGAAGCACCAGTACCTCGCCAAGCCACCCAGGAAAAAGAACCAGGAGAAGCCGCTGATGGAGCTCACCACACCGGAGTCTCCGGTCTACACCGGAGTCTCTAGACCGACCCCCGGTCCGACCCCAGGAACCGACCCGGGGACAGTCTGTATGCCCCTCCGGAGATTAACCGGAGTCTCCGGCCTAGACCGGAGTCTCTGGACCCCACACCGGAGTCTCCGGCCTGTGCGACAACTGGCATGTTAAGGCCTTTTGGGCCTGGCCCATGTAACCCCCAGATTCGCCCCAACTTCCAGTTTTATTCCCAAATTACCCCTGTTTATGTGGCTGACCTATATATAGCCCCACCCCTCTATTGTAAACCCTAGACTTGATAATTGTAATTGAAGACACCCCTAGAGGATCTATCAATTGCTAGTCACAGGATCCTTGACAAGGAGCACCAATTATACCCCTCCTCTTGGATTTTGCCTCGTGCGTTCAAGTTGTACAAGTCCTTGGAGTTCGGTTATCGTCTCCAAGTAGTCAAGATCTCATAAAGCCTCTCACCCCCATTGTTGGTCGTGGGAGAGTGTCTTGCCCAATGCCGATCCTAGGGATTGTGTTGGACCGGTTGCCACCAGCGTGAGCTATCGACTTGTATCGTGTTTTCGTGTGTGTGTGTTCATCGAGTTCTTCGCATGTGAGTTCGTGGATCTCATCCTCCTCACTCCCCCCTCGATTTCCATGGGATTCGTGAAAGATCGGGCCTCCCCAAGGTTCACCCCTAACATATTGGTATCAAGAGCAAGGTTGATCATGAATTTCCCCTCATTTTTTTCTTCTATCCACCATAAATTCGAAAATTTACCAAAAAAGAGCCCCAATTTGCCTTTGGATCAATCTCTCGTTCTGGAGTGTTATTTGTGGTTTTGATCCGACCAAATCTTGTCTAAGGTGTTGGTACAGCTTTTGCCTGTGTTTCCCAGCCCAATTTTGGCCAAATTTTCACGGATTTGAGGACTCTTGGCGTGGATTTCTGCTCAAGAACACGAGCTGTTTTTCACGCACCAGAGTCTCCGGTCCAGACCGGAGTCTCCGGCCCCGAACGCCAGTTTTGTCTTCTGCCTCTTATTCTGCATTGGCTGATTTGTGCGCTTGTTGTTTGTGTTCCGTGTGCATGTCACCAACTAACAGATAGCTTCCGCAACATCGTCCGTGCTCTTCGACAGCACGGACCCCAAACTTCTCCCCGCTCCATCGACACAAGCTCATCATGAACAACTAAGGTATAACTTGTGTCAACCCTTGTAGACATATCTTACTTTGTGTGTACCTATCCTATGAGAGCAACTCATTTTGTGTTTGCCTAAGCATTGTGCACTTGTCCTTGGAAAGTGAGTGTGCGGAAGCAAAGACAAAAGTTAACTTAGTAGTATAGAAAGGGAGAGAAGAATCAAAAAAAAGAGGAAAACAAAAGAAAAATAGAAAGATACATAGTCTCCCAATACAAAGAGAGTGTCAAGCTTGTAAGAAAAAGAGAGAAAAGAAAGAGCAACCAAGGCAAGTGCACAAATCCGTTGCTTACCTCTTTTGACGAACGAGTTGTGGTCTCTCCTTGAGTTGGCATGACAACCGAGCGTAGTCGTCGTTAGGACATTTTGTGCTCTTTTTCATAGTCGTGCTAACCCCATTTGTCTCCACGCGTGTGTGTAGTCGTAGGTTCTCGTCACATTTCGAGTTGACCATCTACTTTTGACTTGAGTTTTCTTGGATCTTATCCACTTTTAACTATCCTTTTCGTCTAGTGGGTTCTTTGGTTTTCCACAATCCTAACCTTCCACCAAAAGCTTTGAGAGTTGTATCTTCCTTGTGTGTGAGTTTCTTTGCGATTTCACTTTGCAAGCTCTTAGCTCTCTTGTGTGGAAATTGGTTTGATACAATCTCCAAGGTGAGGTAAAAGGCTAACTCTCCACGTTTTCTCCTCCATATATACAATCCTTGTCGGCTTTGCATCATGGACAGGAATGGCGAGTCGTCCCAACCAACCCCACCTCAAGAGGAAGACACACAATACATGACAAGATGGGATCATTGGAAGGTCCGAGGAGAATTCAACTACCGTTGTGATGCCCTTGAGCGGCGCCAAGACGAAAAATTTAGCAAAACCCGAGTGGAGTTCAAGATCATCGACAACCTCTTCGAGGAGGTCTGAGGACAAATGCATGCTATGCAACACAACCTCGGCCATCAAAATGAAGCTCTTGGTCGCGCTCTTGCCGCAATGTATGAGAAGCTTCAACGCCTCATTGATGGGTTAGCAAGACCGTGATCTAGCGACTCAAGCTCGTCACAACACTCCTCAAGTGAATCAAGTTCTTCATGCCATCACGCTTCAAGGCACCAAGATGGACCCGTCCTTCACTCCATGAGCTCTTCTCAAGCGGTACCATCTCCGTGACACACCGCAATGTCAAGCTATGATGGTGACCTATCTGCAAGACCTCCAAGACGTGAAGCGAACCGACCACAACCAAGGGCACTCGTGATTCAACAAGAACGACCTCAAGTGGACCCCCAAGCCCATCGTCACCGACACATTCCTTCTACAACAAGTGAAGCCTCCGAATTGGATGAACAAGATCGCAATCGACGTGAAGCACTCAAAGACCCACCAAGGCGTAATCACCGACATGAACGTCAATGTAGACAACATGATCACCATGACGAGCCTCCTCCACATCATGACGAAAAGGAGCGGCCCATTTCACGTGCGATTCGCCGTCCTCCTCGCCACATGGCTCAAGACAATGCTCATCGTCATGATGACCAAAGACCGAACCAACCTCGTGAGGAACAAGCACCTCCTCCTCGTCATCAACCGCACTGAGAACAAGAGCAAGCTCCCCAAGCTCATCGTGAGGACCAAGCGCCTCCTCCTCGTCATCAACCATGCCAAGATCACGAGCAAGCTCCCCAAGCTCGTCGTCAAGAACAAGGTCCACCACCAAATGCGACACTACAACAATCGCAAGGGAAACGCCACTATCTCCAAGCAAGCCGTGAGAGATCGGATGATGAATATGTCCACCAAAATCATGGCAGCCGCCGATATCGGAACCGCAATGAAGAAGAAACTTTCAGCAAGCTCAAATTCACCATGCCCAAGTTCACCGGTTCCAGTGAACCCGAAGAATACCTCTCATGGGAACTCAAGGTTGACAAGATCTTACGCATGCACAACTATAGGAATGAGAAGATGATGTCCATGGCGTCCCTCGAGTTTGATGAGTATGCCAACCTTTGGTGGGAAAAAGTCCAACTCGCTCGTGAAGCAAAAGAAGAGCCTCCAATTACAACTTGGCAAGATATGAAGGCTCATATGAGATCCCGCTTTGTTCCTTCGCACTACATGCGTGACCTCTTCAACAAGATTCAAACGCTTAGTCAAGGGACAACGACCATGAAAGAGTACTTCAAGCAAATGGAGCTCAACATGATCCGTGCCAACATTGAAGAGCGTGATGAACAAACAATGGAACGTTTCCTCAATGGCTCGAACCACCCAATCAAGCGCATCACCGAGTTCCAAAAGTACACCAACATGGTTGAGCTTGTGCACATAGAAACAAAAGCCGAACGTCAAGTGCAAGAGGACATCGAGTACAACAAACCAAAGACGTACTTCACCTACAAGCAAGCGCCAACCACTACATCAACAACACCTAGTGGAAGCTCATCAAGTACCACAAAGCTTCCCTTCAAGCCAACATTTCCTCAAGGAAAACCGCCCCCAAGTGGAAAATACACGAAGGATGATCAACCATTCAATAGTGAATGCTACAAGTGTGGAGGCAAAGGACACAAATCATCCACATGTGGAAACAAGAAAGTTTTGTTCATCCACGACAATGACGATGAAGAATACTTAAGTGAAGATGAGTTTAATGCAAGGGTCAAGGAAGCATTGGCGAGGCAACATTTTGAAGATGAACAAGAACTACTTGTGTGTGAGCATGACGCAAGTCCATCGCTTGTGGTCACAAGGGTCTTAACTACTCAAGTCCACGAGAATGAAGACCAAAGATCAAACATCTTTCAAACTTGTGCCAGTATCAATGGGAAGTCCATCAAAGTTGTCATCGATGGAGGGATTTGCCATAATATTGCAAGAACGGAATTGTGTGAGAAGCTCAACCTCACCCTCCATCCACACAAGCATCCCTACCATATACAATGGCTAAGTGACCAAGGGTCCGTCAAGATCAAGCACACCGTCTCGGTAAATTTCTCAATTGGACCATACAAAGACACGGTGGAGTGTGATGTGGTCCCCATGACGGTTTGCCACATGTTTATAGGTAGGCCGTGGAAATATGACAAGCATGCTTTGCATAATGGTCACACAAACGATTATACCTTCAAATGGCTTGACAAGACTTGTGTTTTGCAACCAGTGACTCCTAGCCAAATAATTGCGGACAATGCAAAGGCTTTAGCGAGGGCGCAAATCACAACACCATATTGTGAGAAGAGCGGTGAGCGAGAGAACCACACTATAGTTAGTGAGAGCCACAAACCAAACTCGAGTGGAAAAACTAAGAGTGTTCTTCATGCCACCAAGAGTGAGATGAGAGAAGTGCGGAACAACCCATCCATCTTGCACTATGTCCTTATATGCAAGGGACTAGCGCAAGGAACTAATGACTTGACAAATGTTCCTCCTTCTTTGATGACTATTTTGCAGGAATTCCAAGATGTGTTCCCCGAAGAGCTTCCTCATGGACTACCCCCTCTTTGTGGAATCCAGCACCGCATCGACCTCATACCTGGCGCACCCCTTCCAAACCGCGCTGCGTACCGCACGAACCCGGAAGATACGAAGGAGATAGAACGACAAATCAACCAACTCGTCTCCAAAGGTTTGATCCAAGTAAGCACTAGCCCAAGTGCGGTACCCGTGATTCTAGTCCCAAAGACAGATGATACATTGCGGTTATGCATGGACTACCGTCCAATCAATGCTATCACCGTGCATTATCGACATCCTATACCATGTCTTGATGACATGCTTGATGAGTTGTGTGGGGCCACTATATTTTCAAAAAATGACCTTCGTAGTGGTTACCATCAAATACGCATGGCCGAGGGTGATGAGTGGAAAACCGCCTTCAAGACCAAACTTGGTCTCTATGAATGGTTGGTTATGCCTTTTGTCTTATCTAATGCCTCATCTACCTTCATGCGCCTTATGAACCATATTTTGAGATCTCTCGTTGGGAAGAGTGTCGTTGTTTACTTTGATGATATTCTTGTCTATAGCAAGTCACTAGAGGAGCATGTTACTCATGTTAAGGAGGTTCTCCAAATCCTTCGTCATGAAAAGCTTTATGCTAATCTCCCAAAGTGCACTTTTGCCAAAGACAAACTGATTTTCCTCGGTTTTGTTGTGTCTTCTAATGGCATTGAAGTTGATGTCTCAAAAGTTAAGGACATACGAGATTGGCCCGTCCCTACCAATGTTAGTGAACTTCGTAGTTTTCATGGGTTGGCCGGTTTCTACCATCGCTTTGTGAAAGACTTTTCTACCATTACTTGCCCTCTCAATGAGTTGACCAAGAAAAATGTCACGTTAGTTTGGGGCAAAGCACAACAAAAGGCATTTGATGAGCTCAAAAATAGGCTCACGAAGCACCACTCCTTGCTTTACTGGATTTCACAAAAACTTTCGAGATTGAATGTGACGCTAGTGGTATTGGCATTGGAGGCGTCCTTATGCAAAATGGGCGTCCTATTGCATACCATAGTGATAAACTTGATGGTGCACGCCTTAACTACCCGATTTATGACAAAGAGCTTTTTGCATTGGTTCGTGTCCTTCAAGTGTGGCAACACTACCTTTGGCCCAAAGAATTTATCATACACTCCGACCATGAGTCGTTGAAATATCTTAAGGGTCAATATAATTTGAGTAAAAGGCATGCTAAGTGGGTTGAGTTCATGGAGTATTTTCCTTACATTGTCAAGTACAAGAAAGGCAAAGAAAATGTGGTGGCGGACTCCTTGTCCCGCAAAAATACGAGCATTCTTATGCGCCTTGAAGTAAATGTCTTGGGACTTGATAGCATCAAATATTTGTACTCTTCCGATCCATTCTTCAGATCAATTTTCACTAAGTGTTCAATAGACAAAGGGGTTGATGATTTCTATTTGTATAAGGGTTTTCTATTCAAACAAAATAAGCTTTGCATTCCGAAGTCGTCTCTCCAAATTTTGCTTCTTCAAGAGTCCCATGGTGGAGGCCTTATGGGTCATTTTGGCCGTCACAAGACATATGACATGCTCTCCACTCACTACTATTGGCCCAAGATGAAACGCGACGTGGAACGCCACGTCCAACGATGCACTACTTGTGTCCAAGCTAAGTCTAAGTCTAACCCTTTTGGTCTTTATATGCCATTGCCTATTCCTCATGCACCTTGGTCGGACATTAGCATGGACTTTGTGTTAGGTTTACCTAGGTCTAAACATGGTCATGATTCTATATTTGTGGTAGTGGATCGTTTTTTACAAAATGGCACACTTCATTCCGTGCCATAAGACCGATGATGCTTCACATGTGGCAAATTCGTTTTTTAGGGAAATAATACGTCTTCATGGTTTACCAAGGACAATCGTTTCCTACCGCGATGTCAAATTCATGAGCTACTTTTGGAAGACACTCATGGCCAAGCTCGACATCAAGCTGCTATTCTCGTCCGCATCACATCCCCAAACTGATGGACAAACCAAGGTCGTCAACCGAAGCCTCGGAACACTACTCCGCGTGTTGATCAAGAAGAACCTTAAGGATTGGGAGGAATGCATTCCCCACGGCGAGTTCGCTTACAACCGCGCCAAACACTCCACCACCATGAAGATACCATTCATGATCGTCTATGGATTCGAGCCTCTCATCGCACTCGACATCCTACCTCTTCCTCTATATGACCGCACCAACATGGACGTCAACAAGCGTGCCCAAGCAATGAAGAAACTCCATGAAGAAACAAGAGCTACGATCGAGCAACAATTCCTTCGCCAAGCATCAAGGCTAAACAAGAACAAGAAGGAGTTAATCTTCAAAGAAGGCGATCTTGTGTGGATACACTTGAGCAAAGACCGTTTTCCCAATGATCGCGACTCCAAGATCAAACCAAGGGGAGATGGCCCTTTCAAGGTCCTTAAAAGAATCAACAACAATGCGTACGTCATCGACATACCAACCTCCAAGTACCTAGTGAGCAATACGTTCAACGTCAAGGACCTATCATCGTACCATGGAGAGAATCAAGATGTCAACCATGAAGAGTCGAGGACGACTCTTTCCCAAGGGGGGGAGCTGATGTAGCATGTCCTATGGACGCCCCTCCATCTACACCACCTAATCCCCCAAGTGGACCAATGACTCGCGCCCGAGCCAATCTCGTACAAGCTAAGGTTAACTCGCTCCTTTCATCGTGTGATTTTGATATGCCTTTGGATGGCTTGATACTTCATGCAACTACACTATGTATCCTCAGCTATGAAGCACCAGTACCTCGCCAAGCCACCCAGGAAGAAGAACCAGGAGAAGCCGCTGATGGAGCTCACCACATCGGAGTCTCTGTTCTACACTAGAGTCTCCGGCCTACACCGGAGTCTCCGGACCGACCCCAGGAACCGACCCGGGGACAGTCTGTATGCCCCTCCGGAGATTGACCGGAGTCTTCGGCCTAGACCGGAGTCTCCGGACCCCACACCGGAGTCTCCGGCCTGCGCGACAACTGGCATGTTAAGGCCTTTTGGGCCTGACCCATGTAACCCCCAGATTCACCCCAAATTCCAGTTTTATTCCCAAATTACCCTTGTTTATGTGGCTGGCCTATATATAGCCCCACCCCTCTATTGTAAATCCTAGACTTGGATAATTGTAATTGAAGACACCCCTAGAGGATCTATCAATTGCTAGTCTAAGGCTCCTTGACAAGGAGCACCAATTATCCCCCTCCTCTTGGATTTTGCCTCGTGCGTTCAAGTTGTACAAGTCCTTGGAGTTTGGTGTTCGTCTCCAAGTAGTCAAGATCTCATCAAGCCTCTCACCCCCATTGTTGGTCGTGGGAGAGTGTCTTACCCAACGCCGATTCTAGGGATTGTGTTGGACCGGTTGCCACCGGCGTGAGCTATCGGCTTGTATCGTATTTTCGTGTGTGTGTGTTCATCGAGTTCTTCGCGTGTGATTTCGTGGATCTCATCCCCCTACTCATACCCCTCACCCCCCTCAATTTCCACGGGATTCGTGAAAGATCAGGCCTCCCCAAAGGGTCATCCATAACATACATAGACCGCCATCCAACTGCATCTATGACTAGAAGTCCACCTTTGGGTTATCATCTGAACCCCCTCCAGTATTAAGTTGCAAGCAATAGACAACTGCTTTAAGAAAAGTGTGTAAGTTAAACAATCCACTTGTTCCATGAACAAGAGACCGTTGTTTTCTCCCTAGTGGCAACAACACATCTACAACCTTAGAGATTTCTGTCACTTCCCTTGATTAAATAGAGGCATGAACCCACTATCGAGCATAAATACCCCCTCTTGGAGTCACTAGCAACTACTTGGCCAAGATAGCTACTAACAACAGAGAGCATGAAGAATCACAAACAACATAGACATGATATAATCAATAAGACAAAACCATTAATCAATCGGACATAATCATCTCAATATCCATCGAATCCTCGCAAACACAACATGCATGATTACAAATAGATGAGATCTTGATCATGAACGAAGCTCACAAGATCTAGACATGAAAGCACAAAGGAGGAGATACAACCATCTAGCTACTACATGGACCCGTAGTCCAAGGTGGAACTACTCACGCTTCATACTGGAGGCTGGCATGATGAAGAAGAAGGCCTTTGGGATGATCTCCCCTCCGACAGGGTGCCGGGAAGAGCTTCAGATCCCCCCGATCTAGGGACGATGGTGGCGGTGGCTACAGACGATTTCGTGGAATATTGATCGGGTACTTAGGGTTTAGGCATCGGGGGCTTCTTATAGGCGAAGAGGCAACGCAGGAGGGCGGCCAGGGGGCCCACACCCTGCCCAGGCGTGACCTAGGGTGGGCCCATGCCTAGGGGGAGGGTGCAGCCACCCTGTGGCTCCCCTCCGTCTCTCCTCCCGACTCCGTGTTCTCCTCGGTGAAATATTGACTTTGGCTTTTGTCCCATCCAATTCTGAGAATATTTCCTTACTAGCTTTTCTGGAAGCAAAAACAACAGAAAACAGGCAACTGGCACTGTGGCAACTTGTTAATAGGTTAGTACCAGAAAACATATAAAAAGAACCGCAAAGTGTGAACAAATAAAAGTAAAGTAGATACTAAATAAGCATGGAACATCAAAAATTATGGATACATTTCTGACGTATCAAGCATCCCCAAGCTTAACTCCTACTCGTCCTCGAGTAGGTAAGTGATCAAAGAATAATTTTTGAGGTGACATGCACCATCAAAACCAAGATCAAACCATTTTCAAGCATTGAAAGCTGGGATCAAAGAAATCTAAACATGAGCATGAAAGATGGAGTTCTAATAGTAAGACAAAGTAACTATGCATGCAACATGAAAGGATACAAACAAAGATCATGAATAACATGCATTGAAAAACGTTTTTTGTTTCACATACAGAAAACATGGCATAGTGGCATTCAGCTTGTCCCTCATGGAGTAGCAAATAGATGCATAGGACACCTTCAAAGTTTATAAGAGTGACTAGATACAAATAGCACAAGAACAAGTAATATCAACAATATGCATCAATCAATAAGTTTTGGGACAATGCACATAGAACTAAGAATGGCAACTGTGCTCTCTTAACTGGTTCCTAAAGGTAGAAAGTGGAGACTCTATATAATAGTGGAAGAAAGGCCCTTCATAAAGGGAAGCAGGGATTTCAAGTTTCAAAAAGAGCTTCCAAAAATTATGGTACTTGTTAGCTTTCAGCCCTCATTGACCCTATCATAAGCATCTTGAAGTGATTAAGGTTAAAGTGAACAAACTATGGAGTATATTCTTGACAAAGTATAAGTTGGCAATCTCATGTCCCTTGAATATGAGGGCCGCAGCGCATGCTACTCAACTTTAGTCACCTGTAAGTTCTTGTCATAGTAAGTTTATGTGTATCATAGAGAACCGCCAACAGGGTACCCCTTGCACATGGTACAGGAGCTATCCCATAACAAAAATGACAAGGCAAGCAGACAATGAGCATCTCAGTGATCTTTTTATTTGCTATTTGCATAGGTTTTTATTGAGGATGCTTCACAGATTGCTCATTATGGTGATGCTGCAAGTTTCCACCATGATTAGGCATGGCTTTGGCTAGCGGCCCAGACGTTTCTCTAACACAAAATACATAACTCCATGAACTTACAAGCTCCCCTTTTATTTCACTCTGACGACATCCATAGACAAAAGAGCATGATATCAACTATGTACAAAGTACAAGTGCAATGTTGAAAGCGTTCCCCGTGACAGCACAGTTCTGCTAATTCCAACGTATAAGTGCAAGCATATACAGCATAGATGACACAATGGTTCAAGTTTATTAGGGGCAAGAAATATAAAGTGTTACATAAAGTTTGTGAGAGCTTTAATCACTAAGTTTTCACATGACAAAATATTTTTTAATTGGAAGATAGCTGAAAACAAGAATACAGTTGGAATGGTGTAACACACCATGCATAGGAATTTATAGTGGACACTTTGGAATAACTTGGTTTCTTGGGAGTTGGAAGCATGAGTAGAGCTTACTCATACAAGTGGAGGCTAGCAAAAGACTGGGAGCAACCAACTAAGAGAGCAATAATGGCCATAATCATGCAGAGCGACAAAACATTACTAATCAAATCATAGAGTGGTACTATAAGTCAAGGAATAAATGATCATAGAGGCTATGGTGACTTTTTCATAGTCATAACATGGTGTTAGCATGTGCCAAGTCAACCCAAACAAATCATCAAAGGCGAATACCACAATACTATGCTTTTGTATGCTAAAACAACGCATGATTTTTTCAAGGCACACTAAGCAATCCCAATTGTTTGGAACAAGTCATTCTACAACAATAATCACTAAGCATAAGGTCAAAACAACACCCATCATGACATGCTAAAGTCTAAGTCACAGTCAAAGCAAGCTCCTCTTGCACTATTCAAGCAAGAACTTTCTACTCCTTTCCAACACCAATCAACTTATTTGAAACAACACAGCGAGAGCGGGGGTACAAACTACTTTATTCGAGCAAACTAAACAAACTAAGAAAATTAAACAAAAACTAAGACGCTCCAAGAACAACACAACAGTGCATGAAACAATAAAAACGAAGTGTCTAGAAAGACCTGAGCTTTTTATTAATGAAGAAGGGGAATGCTGGTGGCATCCCCAAGCTTTGACGCTTGTACCTCTTGGATATTTCTTGGGGTAACACCGGGGTGGCATCCCCAAGCTTGATATTTTGTCCATTCTTCATCTCATTACATCATTCTCTCTCTACACCTGAAATTTTTCCTTCATACAAAACTTCACACAATCTTCATTAGCAACATTAGTGTATTCAAAAGATAATAGACCCTTGGGTTTAGCTTTAGAACAGAAAAACTTTCACTAAAAACATAAGATACTGTATCAACTCCTTCAAAAAGCTCAATTTCCCAAAAAGAACCCAAGAAGGAATCAATAAGAAGCAAAGGCAAATAATGGCAGAAATCTGTCAAAACAGACCAGCAGGTAGAAACCGATTTTTTCGCAGACCTTCTGTTGCTCAAATAAAAAATTGTTGAACTAAAGAAAGTTATCTAACATACTAGGGGATTTATTCGTAAATTTTCAGCTCAAGCCGACTTAAAGAGACTCCTCACGAATGTTTATGGTGAAGGACAGAAATCTGTTTCGGGACAGCAACTCCCCAAATCTTACTTCCCTCTCATTAGAGGTCATTCTTGGAACAAAAAAGCAAACAAAAAGGATAAGGAGAGGTCATTACTTAAGTAATAACATCCAAGACTTACCCAAGTCCTGTGGGCCCACACCTGGGGGGTGCACCCGCCCTGTGGCTCCCCTCCGTCTATCCTATGGACTCCGTGTTCTCCTCGGTGAAATATTGACTTTGGCTTTTGTCCCGTCCAATTCCGAGAATATTTCCTTACTAGCTTTTCTGAAACCAAAAATAGCAGAAAATAGAAAACTGGTACTGTGGCAACTTATTAATAGGTTAGTACCAGAAAACATATAAAAAGCACCTCAAAGTATGGACAAAGCAAAGCAAAGTAGATACTAAACAAGCATGGAACATCAAAAATCATAGATACTTTTCTGACGTATCATTGGCGTATATTGACAATGTATGTTGACTTCTGTGTGGCAATTAATGTTGGAAATATTCCCTATAGACAATCATGAGTTGATGATATTTCTTTGTGCATTCATGTGTTATTCGAATTGTCTTTGAATGATGTATCGGTAAGTCCGTGAGACTGTATTGTATCATGATTGTTCTATTTTTTCTAAAAAGGAAAAGACCTGGTGATGAGGTTTGATCTCATCAATGCCCATTGTTATGGACTTGGTTTTTGGAGAAGGAGGGGAAGCTGGAGATCGCAAAACGGCTAACAGACAAGCAACACAGGGACACGAGATTTACCCAAGTTTAGGCTCCCGGAGGGAAAACCCTACTCCTGCTTGTCTGTTCTTGATTGATGGTGAAACCGATGGTTACATGGGTGCACAGATGCAATCTGACTTGAGATGTGTTCTAGGGTATGAGGTGTTCGAGAGAGCCTCCTCACTACGCCCTCCTGGCCTTTATATGGAGAGGCCAAGTCTCGGGTAGGTCGAGTAGGTTACAGATTAGCGTTGACCCCTTTGAAATTATTTCTACACTTAGCCTTGTCCTCCAAGAAGTCGACTTCTCTCCGGCCTTAGGCCATCCGAATTCTTCTTGGGCTTTACGTTTGCAGTAGGTCTTCGTGTGGGCCTCCACTAGGCTGGACCAGGTAGGATAACGTTAGGTACTCGTAGGGCATACCCATGTCAGTAGCCCCCAAGTGTTCAGTCGAATCATAGATTCGACTAAAAACTCTATAGTCTTTCGAGTGCTTCTCATCCGAACATGTTGGGGTGGATATGTTGATTCATAGGGATTGTTGATACGTGTGCCTGATTCTCCTAACGGATCAGGGTCGGTTAACTGTCTTTGGACAAAGCAACACGATCTACTTCAGACTCGAGTCCCCGGACTCGTATCCGGAAAATTGCTGGCTTAATTCGACTCAGGCCGTGGAGGTCTTACAGGAGTCGAATTGCAGTGTTTTAAGTCATGTACCGAACGCGTCCGTCGGGATTTTTCATCATGCTTGTTGACACAGAATGTTACTAGCAGAGCGCAGTCGGGTGCATTACTAGGACATCAAATGAAATCTGTAGGTCTTATCTTTGCGTCATAGACACAACATCCGAAAGTTTGTCGCCCCTTAGCATTAATTTGGGCAAAGTTGCCAACGTGATTTTTTTGTTTTTGACATGAGTGATCCGAAGAATCTCATCTGAATAGTTCATTGGATGCGCGACCAGCGCTCCATATGGGAGTAGCCCCCGAGTGTCCGTTTGAGTCGTAGACTCGAGCGGAGACTTTAATTCTACCGACGCCATCAACGCCAGTGCTTTTTTGCGTGCGCGATCAGCGCTCCCTATGGGAGTAGCCCCCGAGTCCGTAGTGGATTCGTAGACTCAAGGATGGACTCGAAGCTTGAGGAAGTGTTTCAACTGAAATAGGTACCATGTCAATTTATTAGGTGCGTGGCTAGCTCTCCTGATAGGAGTAGCCCCCCGAGTAGTTGGTTGAGTCGTAGACTCGAGTAAGTACTTTATGTGCAGTCGATAGTTTGTAGCCGTTGCTGCCCTTTTCTTTGCTGATGTCATTGCTGACGCCTGGTGAGCTTAACCGTCTGCGATAGCAGAAATGATGTGACGAGACAATCGTGGGTCCCACTATCTGACTTGGATTTGCCTAGTCATGCGTAGTTTACGCGATAATTACTGCGTCTCCTCGATTTCCACGCATAGTGGATGGCGTGCTCGCGATGGTTCGGGTGATGCTTGCCACATGTACAGTGCGATGACGCACACACGTTAGGGTAAGTGGATTGACGGTTTAGCGATGTCGTCTTTGTTGATTTATACAACGAGGCGTGGTGGTAATTTTGCCTTCACCATTCGCTCTCGCCTCTTGCTGTTAGTTTTCCTTCGCCATTTCCAGAGCTCGCACGCACCATGCACTGGACATCCTTCGCATGTTTCCTTTCTCTTTCTTTCATGCCCACCGAGATGCGCGCCATGCTATAAAGATGGAGAATCCCAAGAAGTCCGCCGCCGCTGGAACAAGCACCATGGGTGATGTCAAGAAGAGCTCCAACACCGGACGCGTCACCAACAGCAGCTGGTGGCGATCGATCGTGAGGGAGGTGGACCTGCGCCGCTTGAACGAGTCGCATATGATCCTAGAGAAAAAGGGCGACGTCCTCATCCCCAGCAACGAGGTAATTCATCGTCCTCCCAAGGGATTTGTTGTTGTTTTCATGGCCTTCCTCATTTAAGGCCTTTCTCTTCCTACCCACGATTTTCTTATGGGCTTCTTTTCTTCTACGGGCTTCAGCTTCACCAGCTGTCGCCCAATTCCATTCTACACATTCTGTCTTCATCATGCTGCGTGAGTATTGTCTTGGAATTGAGCCACACTTTGGCCTCTCCAGGAAGTTCTATTCCCTAAACGGGCAGTCGGGCTCCCAAGGGGTCTATGAGCTGGGCGGATGCGGGATATCCAACCGCCCGAACCTCCAATACTTCTCCTTTTCTCTCTGTGAGTCAGTCCAAGGGTGGACAAACAAATGGTTCTACATCCCCGACTCCAAGCTTGCCGGCCAGAATTTCGGCTTGGCCCCCTTCAACGCCAAGAAACTGGTAGCCCGCAAGCGTTCATGGTCAAACGAAGTTCTTGCAGGTGAAACTACGGAGGTGGAGAAGCTATACAAGCGAGTTGAGGTCCTCCAGCTGGTGCCAGGAAAAGAAGTCTCTGCAGTCAACATCATCCGGACTTTCCTAAAACATCGGGTGCAGCCCCTCCAAGCTAGGGTTCACCCGATGTTTCCGTATGCTGGCACCAGCTACCCTACAAGGGTGATAAAGGAGTAGATGTCCTTAGCGACCTGGACGGGCGCTCCGGCCTCTGCTCAAGTTCAAGGCTGATGATCCTCTACCCACGGAATCGTCGACTGCACCTTTAAGCGCGCAGAATGCAGTTCCTCGGGTATGAATTTATTCCCTTCTAAAGAGATGTGTCGGTTGACAGTTCTTTTGTTTTATTGCTTTGACTAATTCGAAATCCTTTCGTGGTGCGTAGGATGTTGTCATTGCGGGCATGTTCCCGCCTCTTCCTGAGGAATTCTCGGAAGCACCGGACGGTAGGGACATGGGGTCGGAATCCACCGTCTCTCAAGCTCAGTCGCCTACCGGAAACGAAGCCCCCGAGTGTAGCGACGAGCGCTTATTGAAGAGATCCTGGAGCGAAATCTTAGATGCTTCGACGCCGTTGACCCTATAGGGGCCTGATCACCTGGAGAAGCATGAACTGGGGGATGGCGCCTCCTCTCCCTTTCCTGATGTTCTTCTTTGATCGATGGCTCCTCAGCCGCCGACCAAGAAGAAGAAGGTGGCACCCGTCTTCAACCTCTCTGATATCCCCTCGTAAGTATCGAGTGTTTTTATGTCTTTGATCGTGTCCCGTTTGATGGGCTTTTTGAGTGAGTTTACTTGTTCTTGCTGCATCATGAGATGATCCTTAGCCGAATCCATGAAGTATGAGACTGAAGAGGTTGATGTAGAGTCGAAGATGGTGCATGCAAAACATGCAACCGCCTCCTGAAGACACTGGCCAACTCCGGTGATGCAGCGTTGAGCTCCTCGAAGCCGAGGACTCATGCAGTCTTTACCCGGAAGACGCAAGCTACTCCTTCGGAGTCTTCGGGTTGCCATGTGAGTACTTTGTTGTTTGACACGGGCTAGCCCCAGTCCTTTGCTTACTTGGTTTGTTGTTTCCTTGCTGCATCCCTTCATCCGTGACATCAACCGCCTCGGGCAACAATACCTCACCTTGGAGGAGAGTTTTCAGCAACTCCAAGGTGTGTATACTTCTTCTCTTTAGTCCTCGGGTTCTGGTGATGATGTTTTCTTTTTTTCTTTTCTGATCTTTATTCCTGCTGGTTGTTGCATATGAGAACAATGAGGCTCTCCGCAAGCTGAATGCACTCAAAAAGAGGCAAAGCTAGGCGGAGACCAAGGCGAAGGATGCCGTGCAGGCCCTCGAGCGCTGTAGGTAGGAGGCCCAGGAGCGCAAGGAGCATCTTGTTGCTGCCGCGACATCGCAGGAGAAGGTGATGGCCAAACAGCTTATGGTTGCTGCCCAAGCGTTGTCCGGTAGATTATCATATGCTTCTCTTCTTGAATTTTTCTGGTTCGTCTTATTTTCCTCATCCAAAATTTCCTTGTTGCAATATGCAGGTGCCAATGGTATCCCGTTTGATCAGGATTCTTTGGAGCATGGGGAGCCCATGGAGGATGCTGTTGTGGTGGTCGAAGAATGTTGCATCTCTACTGTCGAGATGCTAGGTAAGGCCAAGGAGGTCCTCGCCTGCTTCTACCGGGACATCTTCCCGGAGGGCGTCTCTATCGACGACGTCGATTCCCTAGTGAAGGCCTTGGCGGGCGATTCCCCTGCGGACTACAAGAAGACCAATAAGGGTGTGGCTGCTACCCTGGGCCTGGCGATGGAGGCTGCCGTGCATCTGAACCTAGGCCAAGTCACCTCCAGGATGCCGGTGGCAGCGGATGGCGTCGAGGTAGCCTTTTCTCCTTTCTCCTCCCGCTGCAAGCACTTTGGCCCGAAGCTCATTGATCTTCTAGCCACATACGCGCTGGAGCAGCAGTGGGGAGCTAAGGCTGCTTCTTAGGGCTCTTGTGCCGTAGTTTACTTTGTAGTGTTTTGAGTGTACTTGTCCAGTGTGCATGTAATGCCTCACACAGGATGAATCTGATGTTACCACGTAGTGATTATTTTGATGTAAATATTTGTGTTTGCTTTGACTACTATCGATTGCTTTTGTCTTTATATTATGTCACATGTGCGTCTCCTAGGGTCCTTCAAATATTGATCCAGTGGCTACGTCGTCCGCCTTGACTATTTCCCATCCTTCGTCAGGTGAGGCATCACAGTTGCCTCTGCTACGTGATCGCATCCGAAGCATAGAGATGGATTTCCTCGTCATCCGGGGTCATGCGGATGTTTGGAAATCCAAGACCGAACGGGCCATTGTGAGAGAGGAATTTCTCCTTAAGGAGTTTCGGCAGATCGGCGAGCAACTCCAACGTAAGTCACCGTGAGCGCGTTTTATTTTTTGATTGAGCCCGACCTCCATGGCTTTCTAAGCTGCTGCTCTTGTCTATGGTTGTCAATCTTCTTCCGCGGGAAGAGAAGGAGCGAGTTGCAATTCGATTTAATTGCCTTACCCAGTACGAGTTGGAGGCCGGAGGCTTCTTTTGGATGGACCGTGATCTGGCGACTGTTGTCGCGATGGTTCAAGATCACGTCCAACAAGTGCTTCAGGTGCTGAAACGCGCAAGGTTTTCACTCACGTCTGTCTAGGCTGCAATGTTCCCCCGGTATGTAGCTCCATCCAGCTTCTTAGGGCTGTTGGGAAAATTTTGAAGCGTGGAAGACATGAAAGAGCTTGTATGTCATCATCTTGTGGCGGTCGCGAAGGCGGCGCTAGCGCTCGTTAAGCTGCATCTTCGTGATGTTGACCTGGCGGAAATAGCGGCGGGGTCACCTGTTCCTCCGGATGGTTTGGCATGGAACATGCGCCCACACTATGCCGCGGTGGCTCGCCATGCTGAATACATTGTCGACGTCTTCGATGAGTGGTAGAACGTCCTGCTCCTACATAGTTGAATCCTGCGAGCTATAAATGTAACAATGTAAAATCTATATAGTACCAAGTGGGATTTTGTGCCCTTGTAAAGTTTGTCAGTATGTATTGGCACGCAGTGTGTTGTTGTCTTTAAGTTTTGCATGTCATTTTCGTTAGCCTGACATGGTCAACTACTCAGGGTGATGCATTGTTGTGATAGTCCACGAAGTCATAAGGTGAGGCACAACCCCTGAGCGTATTTAGGGATGTAAATGTACACAAGAAAAAAAAATAGGCTGGCCAAGGAACATAGCTTTTATTCATCGCATAGTAGGGAGTACATGTTTTGGCTGAGTAGCCTGGCTGAATAGCCTTATTGAAAGTAAAAGATGACTAAGGATAGAAGCGTCACAGTTGTGCGACGTTCCAGGGGTTGGCGTGTGCTACTCCGGACGCAACGTCCTTGAGGCGATAGGCGCCACCTGAGATTACTTCGGTGACCATGTAGACGTCTACTTCGACGAAGGACCTTGGGCGTAGACGTCTACTATGATAATTGCGGATACTTTGTTGGTACACCATCAAACGGGTCACGACAATGTCGCGAGATTTGTCTAGTGTGTCAACGGCGTCTTCGAGTGCGACTATTGATTCGGCTTCGCTGTAAGCGATGACCCATGGGGCCTTGTAGCGTACCTCGGCGAGTAACATGGCTTCGACTCCATGCATCATGAAGAAGGGCGTGTAGCCAGTGGCACTGTTTGGCGTTGTGCGTAGGCTCCAGATGATGGAGGGTAGTTCATCCGCCTAGGTTCCCGCTAGCCATTCGAGTGGGCATAGTAGCCGCTTCTTGATTCCGTTGCAGACTAGACCATTGGCCTTTTCGACCTGCCCATTGGTCTGTGGATGTGCCACAGAGGCATACATGAGGTTGATGCCGAGCCCTTCGCAGAAGTCTCGGAACTCCTTCGAGGTGAAGTTCGTGCCGTTGTGAGTTATGATGCTGTGAGGCACTCCGAACCTGTAGATGATGGATTGAAAGAATTTAACAGCAGTAGCGCCAGTTTGGTTAGTCACGGGCATGACCTCAATCCACTTCGTGAACTTGTTGACTGCCACCAGGAGGAAGACGTGTCCTTCAGGTGAGGACTTCTACAGTTTGCCGACCATGTAGAGTCCCCACTGGGCAAAGGGCCAGGCTAATGGTATGGGCCATAGCTTTGAGCCTGGTGTGTGTGGCTTGTTTGCAAACCTTTGGCAGGCGTTGCACTTCTCGACAATGGCGTCATGCATCGCGGTTGGCCAGTAAAAGCCAGCTCGTAGAGCCTTGGCGACAAGGGCACGGCTGCCTGCATGGTGGCCGCAAACGCCTTCATGGATGTCGAGGAGGATGCTCTTCCCGTTGCTGTTGGTGACGCATCGTTGGAGTACTCCTATGATGTTGCGCTTGTATAGCTCGCCGTTGATGATGGTGAATGCTTTTGATTGGCGAGGGATGTGCCAGTTGTCCATCGGATCCTCGAGCATCTATTTGCTCACCAGGTACTTGAGGTATGGCTGACTCCACGTTTACTCGACCCTCCAGGACCTGCATGAGACTCACCAGCTCGACCTCCGTGTCTAGCTCTTCGGGTGCTTTGTTTTTCTCGGGTGGCGTAGCCCCCGAGTGTCCCGCGGCGTCGGTTGTGTCCTTCGGTTTTTTTCCGTTTGATGGAGGTCACATAGATTTTCTCAAGGAACACCCCCGGTGGTACTGGGGCGCAGGTGGAGCCAATGTTGGCGAGCTTGTCGGCCTCCTCATTGCTTTCCCTACCGACATGCCGGATCTCACAGCCATCAAAGTCTCCTTCGAGCGAGTTGTAAAGCGTATGGTATGCGATCATGTTGCTACTATGTGCGTCAGACTTTTTCATCATCTGTTGAACGACAAGGTTGGAGTCACCGTAGATGACGAGGCACATGGCGCCGCATACTTTGGCCATCTGCATGCCGTGTAGGAGTGCCTCGTACTCAGCCACATATTTGGATGCGTGGAACTTCATCCGCAACACGTACTTCATCTTGTCCCCTTGAGGGGATGTCAAGATTACCCTGGCTCCTGCTCTGACCTCGCGTTTGGAGCCGTTGAAGTGCATCGTCCAGAGCTGGTACATGTCCGGAGTGTCCGATAGCTGGAGCTCCATCCATTGGACGAAAAGTCTAGGAGAACATGTGACTTGATAGCGGTGCGGCGCTTGTAGACGATGTCTCGAGGGGACAGTTCGATGTCCCACAAGGCTACCCGCCCTGTATCTCTGGGGTTGTTCAGTATGTTTGATAGTGGTGTGTCGTTGACGACAATAATCTGATGCTCCTGCAAGTAGTGGCACAGTTGACGCGCGGCCATGAATACGCCGTAGGCGAGCTTTTGGTAGTGAGGATACATTTGCTTTCTAGGTGTCAATACGTTGCTGAGGTAGTAGACTGGGCATTGTACCCCATGGGTTTTGCCGTCTTCGGGTCATTCAACCATGAGGGTAGTGCTGACCACTTGGTGCGTGGCAGTGATGTAGAGCAGCATGGGATCTCTCTCCTTTGGCATTACCAGTACTAGAGATGTAGAGAGTAAGTGCTTGAGGTCCTCGAATGCCTCATCGGCTTTAGCTTTCCACTCGAACTTGTCGGCCTTGCGCATCAGTTGGTAGAAGGGGAGAGCCTTCTCACCCATGCGGCTGATGAATCTGCTGAGTGCCGCGATTCGCCCAGCTAGCTGCTGGACTTCTTTGACATTCTTCGGCTTCTCCATGGCTAGTATAGCCCTGATTTTATTCGGGTTGGCCTCGATGCCCTTTGAGAGATGAAGTACCCGAGTAGTTGCCCGGATGGGACGCTGAAGGCACACCTTTCCGGGTTTAGCTTGATCCTATAGCGATCAAGGTTGTCAAACGTCCCGCAGAAATCGTCGATCAGTGTTTGGCTTTCCTTGGTCTTGATTACTATGTTGTCGACATAGACTTGGATGTTGCGACCAATCTGGTTCTTCAGGCATGCCTGCATGCACCTTTGATAGGTGGCGCATGCGTTATTGGGCCCGAAAGGAATTGTGTTGTCACAGAACACCCCGACTGGTGTGATGAACACCGTCTTCTCTTGATCATCGACCTTTAGTCGAATCTGATTGTAGCCTGAGTAGGCGTCAAGGAAGGAGAGTCTCTCGCATCCTGTAGTGGAGTCGATGATTTTATCGATCCGTGTCAAGGGGAAGTGGTCCTTAAGGTAATGCTTGTTAAACGCCGTGAAGTCCACACACATCTGCAGGATGTCCGTGTCCTTAGGGACCAGCACGAGGTTAGCTACCCAGGTGCTTTCCTTTATATCCCTTATGCAGTTGGCATCAAGGGTCTGTTGATTTCGATGCCAACTACTTCAGCTTTTTTCTCGGACAGTCGAAGCATCGACTGCTTGACCGGTTTGCATCCGGAAACACATTGAGTGTGTGCTCAGTGAATTCCCTGGGAACTCCTGGCATGTCCGTAGGACACCAGGCGAAGATTTCCCAGCGCTCACAGATGAATTCGATGAGTGTGAGTTCCTATGCAGGACTCATGTCGTTGGTGATTAGGGCCGTATTGGTAGGGTCCATCGGGTGGACCTGTACCACCTTGGTGTTGACTATGAAGTCGAACGACATGTCAGGTGCGTTTTGCCTGGTAACAGGGGACATGCTATTGTCTGTTGACTCCTTCAGCCTTGCGAGCTCCTCCTGCATGCCGAATGACTGGGAGATTCTATTGAATTCTCTATCGCAGCTATCAAACTTGGTAAAGCTGCCTGGAACGATGATAACACCGTTAGGTCCTAGCATATTCAGTAGGAGTTACGTGTAGTGTGGCACTGCCATGAACCTTGCGAATTCCACGTGCCCGAGGATGGCATGGTACTGTGAGGTCCAGTCCACCACCTCAAACTCGAGCCGCTCACGCCTGAAGTTGTTGGGGGTGGCAAAGATGACATCGAGTCATATTCTACCCAGGGGATACACTCCTTTCCCTGGTACAATGCCGTGGAAGGTCGTGTCGGACACCTCCAGGCTGCATAGCGGGATCCGCATAGCTGTGAGTGTGTTAGCGAACATCAGATTGATGCTACTGCTGCCATCCATGAAGAAGCGAATCATCTCAAATCCTCCAATCTGCACCTCGAGCACCAGGGTAGAGTGACCCAGGCGAGGTATTTGGCATGGGTGATCCGAATGATCGAAGGTGATGCATGACTCCGAGCCATTGAGGTACTCAGGTATGGCCAGCGGAGAGGTGACGGCCAGGTTGACCTGTCGGGTGATCGTCTTATGCACCCTGTTGGATGGACGTCCCTTTTGTATCATCATAGCCCCAACGATCATGGGTATGGCTCTGCTCCATTATTTTGGGCCAGCGCAGCCACAGGCTGTGCGGGTGCTCCGGGTGGCGGAGGTGGAGCTTCGTGTGCGACGGCTCCTGGGGCGGGGTCGAATCCTGGATATACCGCCTGGCGCCGCATCTAGGCGTACCCTTCATGGAGCTCCTGGAACTCCCTGCAATCTTTGAGCATGTGGTTGGCTTTCGTTTTGCCATCATGCTTATCGATGTAGAAGTTGATGGTGTAGGGACCCAACAGTTTGTCGAGTGCGGATGGCTTGTCATCACGGTTGCGGGGCTGCCATGTTTGTGTTGGCTTTCTGTTGTCGCGGTAGTTGCCATTGTGGTACGCACTGTTGTGGTGTCCATCTTCACGGTGATCGGTGTAGACAGCTGCGACCATATCGACCTCTTCATGCTCAACGTAGACGCGCACTCTTCTTTTTCCTCAACGATTGCGTCTACGGCCAAAGTCATCTTCATCATCTGAACGTGTTCGGTTGACGACATCCTTGCCATTGTCCCAGCGGTTGGCGATGTCCATTAGGTGATCGATGGTTTTGAGCTTGACGCACCTAAGCTCTTCTCCGAATTCACGGCACCTTACGTCACCGTTGAAGGCGTCGATTTCCCTTTCCTCCGAGATGTTTTTGGCAGAGTTCTTGATGACGGACCAACACTGTATGTACGAGCAGATGGACTCGTTGGAGCATTGGCAACATGCAAGTAGATCCTCGATTGAAGCAAGCCTTTTGCTGGTGCCTTTGAAGTTGCTGATGAAGCAGTACACCAGCTCTTTCCAACTGCGGATGGATCCGGATGGAAGGTTATTGAGCCAGGCTCTAGCCGTGCCTGTCAGCTGCAGCTGAAGGCATTACATGGCTGTGTTTTTGCTCCCGCCATGGAGCTTGACCAATGAGATATGATCGTCCAACCAGATCTTCAACTCCTGCATGCCGTCGAACTTCGGGTTGTCCGAAGGGAGCTTGAGGCCTTTAGGAATCGGTGTTTGTCGTATGGCTCTGCTAAAGCACCTGGCACCGCATAGCTCCATGTCCTCCTCTTTGGACTCTGTAGATCACGCACGTTTTGTGTGTGATTTGTCAATCTTGCGCTGTGTGAGGTCGTCACGGGCGTCGTAGTTGCGGCTCCTGCGCCATGGGCTGCGGCGACGCCATGACAGGTCATGCTCCTCCTCGTCGGATGAGTGTGTGCCTTGGTGGCCTCGCATTGTACAACAGGATCCATACTCTCTATGCGGGAGTGATGCTTGTGGCAGTTGTAGCCTTTCAAGAAGGACCCGTCGACAGAGGACAGTGCGACCTATCGCATGCTTGACTCGTCGGCTGCCCTCTTGCGTTGTTCGAGCTCATTGTGCTGCTCGACTTGTCGATTGTGCTCCTTGATGAGGAGCCAATGGTAGCCCATCAGCATATCTCGAGAGGCATCTATTGGCAGGGTATTAGTACCCCGCACGGCCTCACGGACTCTTTCCCACTGAGTGTCGTTGAGGTGGATCTCTTGGCGATTGCAATAGCCGCTGTTGGTAGCTTCGGGTGCCCTGTTCCCGTTGGGATTGGCTGGGGGTGGACCGTTTCCTCCATTCGCAGCATTGGGAGCCTGTGGGTTGGGAGGGGTGTAACATCCCAAAAATATTGAACAATGATTATCAATTCCAATCACCAAAATTAGGGTTAACAAAAACTTTTGTTAATTAAATTCAATATGAATGCATGTGTGAATGTCATGATTGTATGAATGCATGAATGGACTTGTGTGATTGATATAAATAGCAAGGAATGGTTTAAATATGAAAACAACATCATCTAAAACTTTTCTAAGCAGAAACAAATTAAGAGAAAATCAAAAACAAATCAAATAAAGAAAATGGTCATTTTTGCCAATCTTGCTCACTAGACCACTTTGGGTGTTTCTAGTCCAAGATTTCAAACAGAAAAATTTCCATTTCTTTTCAGCCCTTGCTAGACCAAGTAAAAGTGAATCAAAGCCCACCTTTCAAACTTACAGAAACATTTGGAAACTTGATTCAAATGACAATTCAAAAGTGAATCTATATCATATGTCAAGATCACCATTTCTCAAAACCCAACCAAACCAACTCCCCTTGACCTTTCCAACTAACCAGAGACTCCCTAGTATGTAACTATCACACCCACCAAGTTTGAATCAAAAATTCAAATTTGAATCTCTTTCGGCCATTTCCTCAAACACCTTGCAATCACCAAACAAACAAACATTAAACACTATTGTGATTAGTGATCAGTGCCTAACTTGTTCCCTATATAGCTCACACTACACCTTTAGTAGATCATCTAGCTCAATTTACCCGTCTAGCTCAGTGTAAAACCGACCATGCCATCAATGGAAAGCATGCCGAGAGCACCATTGCCACCCCAATGTCGCCAGCCAGCTAGGAGCCTCAATAGCCTCGCTAACCTTGTCTGGGACACTCTCCACCGTCCACCGCCACCTTTGTCCAAGCCTCGAGCACTGCCAGCCCCTGGACCACACAGCCCGAGCGTGCCCAGCCTCTCTACGAGCGAGCCGAGAGCGTGCCAGCATGCCACCCGTGACACACGCCCACAGACCGCGCGCCGCCCTCGCCGCGTGCAAGCTGGAGCGCCACCACCCCAGGAGAACGCCAGACATCCTCGTTCGCCGCCGCGCGACCCGTATCCGTGGTGCACCATTAAATTACCATCGGACCTGCCCAGAGCGCCGCGACGTTCCGACCATCTCGCACCGCTCCACGCCTCGCCATCAAGCCGTTGAGATTCGCCAGGAGGCAACACACCGTCCCCTACCCTTGCCCATGCCAGTAGCTCGCTGTGACGACGACACTGACAAGCTCCGCCCGCGCCATTCGGTCCGCTCGTTGCACTATAAATATAGGCCTTCCCAGCACGAATTCTCCACACCATCTCACTCCCCTCTCTCTCAGAAGCACCCCACCTCACTCCCGGATCAAGGAGAGCAGCACATCGCCGGAATTTGTCCGGAGTCTACCGTGGAGGAGGAAGAAAGGAACAATTGATTGGAGCCGCCCTAGGAGAAGTTGCCGGTACCAGGAGGATCGCCGTCGCCAACTTCGTCGTTCGCCCTCATCACCGACCCTCGCCTGAGCCCCGGTGAGCCTCCCACTGGCTGCGCTAGGGTTCTGTCTCGCCGGCGTTTCCCTATGTGGACGATGAACCATAGCCGTTGGATTAGATTTAGATCGTGCAGTTCACATCCCCCCATACCGCTTCGCACCCCCTATCTTGCTGACTGGTAGGGTCATTCACTTAAACCCACCCGCGCGCGATGTGCGCAGTGGGCCGGACCAGTTAGCATCCCACGCGACCCAGTAATTCAAATTTAGGTTTATTCTTTTAGCTTCAAACCCAGTTATGTACCTAGATTCAAAAATCAACCCAACTCGATTCACTAAACCAAAATGCATGAAACCAATTTTGTTAGAAAGGTACTGGAATCCTTAATCCAAGCCCGTTTGATTCAAGTCATTTGGATTTGTAGATCACTTATAGTAGAAAAACAAGGCAGAAGCTTTTCTGCATTCAAACATTTTTCAAAATTCAACCACAAAAGCTTTTGAGTTGATTCCAACTCTCAAAAATCACATTTAACAAGACCTTTCAGAATATATAAAAATATATAGGTTTACTTGCAGAAATAATGGTCAAGCAATAAAAGAATGCCTCATAGGCCATTCTAGTCACTTTAATTAATTAAAATTAAAAGGTTAAACCTTATTAAATTGTGACACCACTTTAAATCACATTCCCATATACTGAAATATGTGGTGATGACATGTGTCAACATGATCCCATGTTTTAGTTGGAGAATATTAAATCTTAAGTAGTTTTTCAATGAGTAGAAATTACTTCTCCAAAGATAAAATAAATAAAACAAATTACTTTAATGATTGTAATGCTTGTGATGATGCTAGATCATCTAGTGAAAACCTTGGTGTGATGAATAGAACTAGTTAAGTATTGTGTGGTGATTGTGTACCTCGTATTTATTTATAGACGCTAGTACCGACCAAGGATACTAGGAGGAAGGATGATACTACGAGGAATAAGCCGAGGAGAACTTCAACCACTACTCTGCATAAGTCAAGCCTAATACTACTGGTTGAATTAGCAAGCTATTGACTTTGTAAGTTAACCCTTGCATGACAACTATGCAAACTAGATGCCTTAAGCATATGTGATTATACCCACTTGATGATACCCAATCCTAGTTTTATTTGCAAGCTTAGTTATTTTTTTTTCTTTATCAAAGCTTTCTATTAGAGTTTACTTAGTGACTTGTAGATTTTAGAAAGATATTTAAAGGTAGCATAAAGAGCATAAATCTTGACCTAAGTTAGATAATCTTGATGTCATACTAAGGCATGAGATTGAACTTAGATAAGCTACACTTGTTTACCACCACTCATTAGTATTACCCCCACTTGTAGATGCTAGTGCTAAGCATAAAAATTTATCAACTTTAGATGGGAATACTTGGTGAAAATGGTTATGAAAACCTTAGAATGATGAGTCATTCTACTAAAATGTTTTGACATGTGTTTCCAAACACCAGATGATTTTGATGATGAAAATGTTAAGGCATGGCCTTAGACCTTTATAAAACTGATGGTTGTCTGGATGCGATACCATTCCAATTTTATCGTACAATCATAATACCCGAAAATTGGGTAGGGCCTGACTGGAAATTTATATACCTTAGTATGGGTTCCCTTGCGGCCAAGGTTTGAGATGATCCTACCTTGTGAACATTATCCACATGTGAAGTTCCCAAGATGACAGTTGGTCATGGTTGGGAGGCCAAACTCACAGGAGAGGTGCCTATACAAGGGCGTGTAATTGAAAGTTTAGGATTGATTATCTGCATACTGATTATGGTGAGTTCAGGATTGCTCCTGACGGATGTATTGAATACTCCACCTCTGAAGAGTGTCAAACTATTCGAATTACCGCGTCCGTGGTTATGGACAGTTGGAGTGGCCATACTGTTCCGTCGTCAGATGTTTCAAAATAACTTATGAAATGATTTATGACTTTGACTTGACCACAATAGAGTTGTGGCATGAAACTCAAGTTCCCACTTAGGTGTCATAAAACTCTTTCAACTAGCTTTCTTTGCTTCTGAACTCAGTAGAGATAAATCTGGCTTTTTGCAAAACAACCCTAGAGCTTAGTGTATCCTACTCAAAACCACTTCACTTGTTAGTATTAGTTTGCGAGTACTTAAAGAGTACTAATGGATTTGTCCCTAGCTATTCCCGTGGCCAGCCTATGAAGAGGACTATCAGGAGGACGGACAGCAGGAAGGTTACGACAACTAGGATCATCTTCCATCGTCAGCATTGCCTGTGACCATGAAGTTGGAGCCTCGCCTATGCTATCGTTATTATTACGTTATTCCACTGCTTGATTTGTATTAAGACTGGATCATGTGATACTTTATTTGTTGTAAGACCTTATGTATGGTTTGTAATAGATGATGTACTATGATATCCAATCTGTTATGTCTCGCAAAAAGGTAATCCTGGGATTGCGATGTATGGCATAACAGGCATCTGGATTAAAAATCCGGGTGTTGACAAGGGGGGTCCGTAGGCTCGACTCCATTATCGACGTGACCATTGTGGATGGCCACACACATGTAGCAGTGGGGAAGGTCATTGCTCCCGCAACTTTTAGACCCGGAACCATAGGTTCCTTCCTCCATAGGAGGGTCACAGAGGTCGGAGTTACATCAGCCGCTGTCATCCGAGTCGCCTGTCAGCGTCAGTGCACTCAGGACACCAATTGGTGGGACCCACAGAGAGATACGATCGTCGGTGGTACCACCCGCTCTGGGAGGTGAATGGTGTCGATCTTACCTACCTAGAAGCATAGGCCTCCAAGCATCGTGTTGATCCCTTCGCCTAGGGAATCGAAGTCACGGCGGCTCGCGGGTGAGTGGACGCTGAAGTCGATGGTGCCGAAGAGGAGATGGTTCTCCGCGGCAGAGGAGTCGAATTTCACGGTGGATGGGGCCATCACGACCACACGATCAGCATTCCCAGTTCCCACAGACGACGCTAATTGACGAGGTCTGATCTCATTAATGCCCATTTTTATGGACTTGGGTTTTGGAGAAGGAGGGGAAGGTGGAGATCATGAAACAGCCAACAGAAAAGCAACACAGGGTCATGAGATTTATCCAGGTTCACGCTCCTAGAGGGAAAACCGTCAACACCCGGGTTTTTAATCCCAGATGCCTGTTATGCCATACATCGCAATCCCAGGATTACCATTTTTGCGAGACATAACAGATTTGGATACCATAATACATCATCCATTACAAACCATACATAAGGTCTTACACAAATAAGGATCTCATGATCCAGTTCTTAATACAACTCAAGCAGCGGAATAACGTAATAGTAACGATAGCGTAGGCAAAGCTCCATCTTCAGGATCACAGGCAATGCTGACGATGGGAGATGATCCTAGTTGTCGTAACCTTCCTGTGGTCCATCATCCTGGTACTCCTATTCATAGTCTGGCCACGGGAATAGCCAGGGACAAAGCCATGAGTACTCTTTAAGTACTCGCAAACTAATACTAACAGTTAAGAGGATGGTTTTTGTAGCAGGATACTAAGCTCTAAAGTTGTTTTGCAAAAAGCCAGATTTACCTCTACTAAGTTCAGAAGCAAAGAAAACTAGTTGAAAGTTTTGTAACACCTAAGTGGGAATTTGAACTTCATATCACAACCCTGCTATGTTCAAGTCAAAGTCATATTTCACAAGTCATTTTGAAAACATCTGACGGGGAAACGGTATGGCCACTCCAACTGTCCATAACCGCGGACGCGGCTATTCGGATAGTTTTACACTCTGCAGAGATTATACACTTTCACCACAACATTCGATACATCCGTCAGGAACAAATCCTGAATTCACCATACTCAGTATGCGGATAATCAATCCTAACCTTTCAATTACACGCCCTAGTATAGGCACCTCTCCTGTGAGTTTGGCCTCCCAACCATGACCAACTGTCATCTTGGGTACTGCACAGGTGGACAATCTTCACAAGGTAGCCTCAGCTCAGACCTTGGCCGTGAGGGAACCCATACTAAGGTATATAAATTTCCAGTCAAGCCCTACCCAATTTTCGGGTATTGTGGTTGTACGGTAAAATTGGAATGGTATCGCATCCAGACAACCATCAGTTTTATAAAGGGTCACGGCTCATGTCTCAACATTTTCATCACCAAAAACATCTGGTGTTCGAGAACACATGTTAAAACATTTCAGTAGAATGACTCATCATTCTAAGGTTTTCATAACCATTTTCACCAAGTATTCCCATCTAAAGTTGATCAAGTTTTATGCTTAGCACTAGCATCTACAAGTGGTGGTAACTACTAATGAGGGGTGGTAAACAAGTGGAGATTTGGTAAGTTCAATCTCACGCCTTAGGATGACATCAAGATTATCTAACTTAGGCCAAATTTAATTCTCTTTGTGCTACCTTCCAATATATTTCTAGTATTTACAATTCACTATGTAAACTCTAAGAGAAAGCTTTGATAAAGAAATAAAGTATAAAGCTTGTAAGTAAAACTAGGATTGGGTATCATCAAATGTGTCTAACCAAGCATGCTCAATGCATTGCATAGGTCATCTAACTTTCATAGTTGCAAGTGTTAACTTGCAAGGTTTCAAGTATTGTCTTGCATAGGTCAACTTGGGTAGTAAGGCTTGCCTTGTGTAGAGCAGTGGTTGAAGTTCTCCTCAGCTTCTTCCTCGTAGTATCCTCCTTCCTCCTCGTATCCTTGGTCGGTACTAGTGTCTATAAATAAATACGAGGTACACAATCACCAAACAATACTTAAATATTTTCAATCATCACACAAAGGTGCACTATAGATGATCTAGCATCATCACTTAACATTACAAGATTAAAGCATTTTTCTTGTTTATTTTAATTTGAGAAAAGTAATTTCTACTCATTGAAAAACTACTTAAGATTTAGTATTCTCCAACTCAAACATGGGATCATGTTGACACATGTCATCACCACATATTTCAGTCCATGGGAATGTGATTTAAAGTGGTGTCACAATTTAATAAAGTTTAACCTTTATATTTTAAATAAATAAAGTGACTAGAAATACCTATGTGGCATTCTTTTATTACTTGAACATTATTTCTTTAAGTAAACCCATATGTTTTTATATAATTTGAAAGGTTACGATCAAATGTGATTTTTGAGAGTTGGAATCAACTCAAAAGCTCTTATGGTTGAATTTTGAAAAATGTTTGAATGTATAAAATCTTCTGCCTTGTTATTTTTACCAAGGTTGATCTACAGGTCCAAATGATTTGAACCCAACGGGCTTGGATTAAGCATTTCAGTACCTTTCTAACAAAATTGGTTTCATGCATTTTGGTTCATTGAATCGAGCTGGTTTGATTTTTGAATCTATGTACAGAATTGTGTTTGAAATTAAATGGAAAATCTAAATTTAAACTGTTGGGTCGCGTGGGAGACGCTAATGGGCCGGCCTAGTGTCACTCCGCAGCGCGGGGCTCAGCTGACAGGGGGATCCACCAGTCAGTGGTTCATAACGCGCGAAGTGGTACGGGCGATGTGGGACGTTGGATTAGAGTGGGGATCAACGGCTGGGGTTCGTCGTCAACGACGGACCTGTCGCCGGCGAGCTCTAACCCTAGCGGCTCAGTGCATAGGGGGCGTACCAGGGCTCTAGTGACGATGGTGAGGCGGGCAAACGAACTGGTGGTCGACGGCTGGGCCTGGCTCGGGGAGGGGATAGTGGGCGGTGGTGAGGTGCTGGCTAGCTCCCAGACATGGCGAGAGAGGGGGAGGCGGTCTGCTGCGGCGGCGGCCAAGTTGGCCGGCGAGGTGGGCTCAGCTTGGCATGGCCATGCTGCTAGGGGTAGGGGATGGGTTAGTTAGGTCCTGGTTTGATCTAGAGGGGACAAAGTGATCAAATGGAATTAAAATGGGAGAGAAGTTTGGCCAGAATACTATTCAAAATAGTGAAATTGATTTGGTTTAAATTCTGCCTGCCAAGTGTTTGATGAAATGGCCGCAAGAAAATTCTTTTTGAATTTTGAAAATATTTTTGGTGAGTGTGCTAGGCATAAGCTTGAGACTCTGTGGTTGCTTGGGTTTTGAAACTTGAGCTTGTTTGAGTGGTTTTTTAAATAGTGGGATCTTCCCATATGAAATAGATTCAATTTTAAACTGTCATTTAAACTTAGCATTTGAATGCTTTTGGCCGATCACAAAGTGGGCCTTGGAACCTCAGTATGTGTAGTAGTAAGGGGTGCAAAGATCCACAATAGTTTCTGTTAAGTTTTGAGTGCTAGGAATAGCCAAAGTAAGCATGATAGTTAATTTGGCAAAAATGACCATTCACTTTATTTATTTGTTTTGAGTTTTTTTTCTTTGGGAAAAGTTTGGGAATGGTTTAGATGATGTTTATTTCACCTAAGAATCATTTTACAAGCAATGAATCACAGAACCATGGTAATTCAAATGAACTCCTAATTTAAATGCACATACACGTGAATGCTTTCATATTTTGAGATGGGAAAGTTTTTGTTAACCCTAATTTTGATGATTTGGATCTTGATTAACTTGGAATAAAGTTTTGTGATGTTAAAAACCTTCCCCCCTTAAACAAAATCTCGTCCCAAGATTTGAAAAAGGACGAAAAAGATTACCTAGGATTTAAAGAGATCAGGGAACTCCGTCCTAATGTGATCTTCTTGCTCCCAGGTAGCTTGTTCTTCCGTGTGGTTGCTACAATGAATCTTGAGAAACTTGATGCTTCGGGTTCTGGTAGTTCTGAAAGCTTCTTCCAAAATACGGATGGGTACTTCGGGATAGGACAGGTCATCATTGATTTCTATGGTCTGGTGATCAATTTTCTTGAAAACTTCAGTCTTTTCCGGAACTTTGAGGCATTTACGAAGTAACGAGATATGGAACACATTGTGCACGGCTGACATTTCTTCTGGTTGTTCCAATTGATATGTTACTTCTCCTCGACGATTCAGAATCTTGAAGGGTCCGATATATCTGGGGGCTAACTTTCCCTTCAGCTGGAAACGCTGCATTCCTTTCAATGGCGACACTTTAAGATACACAAAATCGCCGATATTGAAAGCGAGGTCTCGACGTCTCTTGTCGGCGTAACTCTTCTGTCTTGACTGGGCGGTCTTGAGGTGCTCACGAATCTTGTGAACTTTCTCTTCTGCTTCTCGTAGGATGTCGGGTCCGAAAATTTGACTCTCTCCTACTTCCAACCAATTCAAAGGGGTGCGACACTTCCTTCCATACATGAATTCAAATGGGGCCGTTTGCAAACTTGCTTGATAACTGTTGTTGTAAGAAAATTCTGCGAAAGGCAGACAGTCTTCCCATTTAGATCCATATTCTAACACACATGCTCTCAACATATCTTCTAGTATTTGATTTACTCGCTCCGTCTGTCCATCGGTCTGAGGGTGATACGCTGTGCTGAAATGTAGTCGGGTTCCTAAACCTTCTTGGTCTTTTTCCAGAATCTCGAGGTAAACCGAGTTCCTCGATCCGATACGATGTTCTTGGGGACTCCGTGCAAACTGACGAGTCTAGTGATGTATAACTCCGCTAGCTTCGAACTCTGGTATGTGGTCTTGACTGGTAAGAAATGGGCTACTTTGGACAATTTATCAACTATGACCCAGATAGAGTCATTTCCTCTACTAGAAGTAGGCAATCCGGTGATAAAGTCCATTCCTACTGAATCCCACTTCCATTCTGGTATCTGTAGAGGTTGCAACAATCCAGCGGGTCTTTGATGTCCCGCCTTGAATCTCTGACATATATCACACTTGGCGATATAGCTTCTGATTTCTCTCTTCATCTTATGCCACCAAAATTGTTCTTTCAAATCCTGATACATCTTCGTTCCTCCGGGGTGGATAGAATAAAGAGTATCATGAGCTTCCTTCAGAATAACTTCTTTCAACTTTGAATCTGCTGGTACACAAAGACATCCTTTGTACCACAGAACTCCTTCTTCGTCTTCGGTAAATCCGGGTACTTTTCCTGTACCGATACGACGCTTGATTCCGTCGATACTAGCATTTCCTTTTTGCGCCTCTTTGATCTGACTGATCAAAGTGGGTTGAAGCCCTATGCTAGCCAAAAATCCTTTACTCACTAATTCCATTCGGAAATTTTCCATTTCCTTGTGCAAACTTGGTTGCTAATTCAAAATCATGGAGTTCAAGCGGCACGGCAATCTGCTAAGGGCATCTGCTACCACATTGGCTTTACCGGGGTGATAGTGACTGTCCAGGTCGTAATCCTTGATTAGCTCAATCCATCTTATCTGTCTCATATTCAGCTCCTTCTGAGTGAATATATACTTTAGGCTCTTGTGATGCGAATAAATCTCACAACGGTTTCCCATGAGATAATGCCTCCATGTCTTAAGGGCTAGAACTACGGCTGCGAGCTCGAGGTCATGGGTTGGGTAGTTCTGTTCATGCTGTTTCAGCTGTCGAGATAGATAGGATATAACTTTTCCTTCTTGCATGAGCACACATCCGAGACCGATCTTGGATGCGTCACAATACACGTCAAAGGGCTTCGTGATATCCGGCATGATCAAGATGGGGGCTGATATCAGTCTTCTCTTGAGTTCTTGAAAACTCGCTTCACATTTGTCCGTCCATTCAAACTTCTTGTCATTCTTCAGCAATTGGGTCATGGGTCTAGCGATACTCGAGAATCCTTCTACTAACTTGCGGTAGTATCCCGCTAATCCGAGAAATGCACGAACTTGGGTTTGAGTGGTTGGGGCTTGCCAATCTTCACATCTTTCACCTTTGCAGGGTCAACAGCAATTCCTCCGGCTGATACGATATGTCCAAGGAATCCTACCTCCTGTAACCAGAATTCACATTTTCTAAACTTGGCATACAACTGATGCTCTCTAAGGGTTCCAAGAATGGTCCTTAAGTGTAGCTCATGTTCTTCTTCTGATTTGGAATAAATCAGAATGTCATTGATGAAAACAAGGACAAACTTATCCAGGAAGTCCATAAAAATCTTATTCATGAGATTCATGAAATAAGCGGGGGCATTGGTTAATCCAAAAGACATGACAGTATACTCGTATAATCCATATCTGGTGGTGAAGGCAGTCTTTGGAATATCCTCTGCGTGAATCTTGAGTTGATGATAGCCAGTTCTAAGATCAATCTTAGAAAACACCTTTTCACCAGTCAACTGATCAAACAGATCTTCTATCTTCGGCAACATGTACTTGTTCTTGATAGTGACATCATTCAATTTCCGATAATCCGTACACAAACGGTTACCTCCATCTTTCTTGTCCACGAACAAAATAAGTGATCTCCATGGTGACGCACTTGGTTGAATCAATCCAATTTCCAGCATGGCATCCAGTTGCTTCTTCAGTTCTGCTAGTTCAGACGGGTTCATGCTATATGGTCTCTGGGCGATGGGTCCGGTTCCAGGGATTAGTTCAATGATAAACTCGATATCCTGATCTGGGGGCATACCGGGCAAAACATCTGGAAATACATCAGGGTATTCACAGACTATCCAGACTTGGTCAATGGTAGGTTAGGATATACTCTTGTTGCACTTGAATTGACGAGATAAGGTTTCAGATACATGCTCGACTGATACTCCGGCTGTACTTGTCATGGTTATGGCTTTCTTGGCATAGTCAATTAATCATTTACGTTTGGACATACAATCCATTCCTAGTACTACTTCCAAATCTTTTGTTCCGAGTACTATTAGATTAGCATAAAAATCTATGCCATGGATTCGGATAGGGATGGCTTTGCAAATTTGCCTAGCTTTGGTGGTTGAACCGGGGATTTGAACAATCATAACATGCTTCAGTTTGGTTGGTTGAATCTTACTAGTGCATGAAAATTCTCCAGTGACAAATGAGTGCGATGCTCCAGAATCAAACAACACTCTTGCAAGTACTGAGTTAACAGAAAACATACCCAGCACGACGTCTGGTGCTTCTTGGGCTTCTTCAGCATGCATGATAAAAATACGACCATTGCGGTTGATCGAGTTCCCTGGGGAAAACCTTCTTCCGGGCTGAACACGACATTGTTGCTGAGCTGGGGCATTTGCATTGGGGGTTGTGGCATTCTTCTTGGGGCACTCATTGGAGTAGTGACCCTTGGTTCCACATTCATAACAAGTCACTTGTGACTTGTCCTTCGCTGCAACAGGCACAACATTGCTTCCAGTCCTTGGGGCAGTGTTGGTGTTGGTGGCGGCATTGTTATTGTTGAACTTGGGTGGTGCACGGTTGAAATTACTAGAGTTGTCGGGGTTGTTGTGGTTTCCTCCGGGCCTTGGGTTTCCACGGTTGGGATAGGTCGGACGGTTCATCGGGGGTCTGTTGGTTTTCGGGGCAAATCCTGGAGATGGGTTGGGGCGATACTTTGGGGTATGGTGGGTTCCTGGTTGATGCATCATGCGGCGCTTGTGGTTCTCATTGGCTTGGTTGATCTTTCCTTCCATCTGAATGGCAGAGTCAACTAGGGGTTCAATATCAGCAAAGGGGATATTGACCAACACCGTCTGCATCTCATCGTGCAGACCATTCAAGAATCTCTCTTTCTTCTTGGCTTCAGTGTCGATCTCATCCGGGGCATACCTAGCTAATGAAAATAATTTGTCACGGTATTCCACTACGGTCATCCTTCCTTGCTTCAGTTCTCTGAATTCATCTCTCATCCTCTTGATCAAACCCGGTGGCACATGGGTTCTGCTGAACTTGACCTTGAATTCATCCCAGGTCATCATCTGACCTCCGGTCATTGCACGAACGCTATTCCACCATGCTCTTGCATCTCCGGCTAGATAGTGGGTTACGAACAGAACTTTCTCGTTAGCTTCCACTTCGGCGACTTACAGATTGTTCTCCATTGTTTGCAGCCAATCATGTGCATCTAGGGGTTCCTCTGACTTAGTGAAAACATGTGGATTGGTGTTCTGGAAATTCTTGAGCTTAGATCCATGGTTGTCCTGATTTCCTTGGCCTTGATTGTTGTTGGCCATCTGAGCTATGTGTTGAAGAGTAGCTAGGTTGGCTTGACGTTCGGCTCTTTCAACTTCGCGGTCAGAAACCAACATTTGCAGGATCTGCAACATCGGGTCCGGGGATGATCCGCTTCCTCCGCGAGGCATTTGAAGATTGAGATAGATCATGAGAAAAGAGGGAGATTTCTAAGGTTCAGGGACTTTGAAAAGTTTTTAAGTTTTGACTCAGGTTTTCTAGAAACTTTCTTTTCATTCATTCATTCATAGCACACGATACAAACACACACCACAACAAAGGAAAATAGATGGTTTTAAGAACCATTCTGGAAACTACGATACAGTGGGACCGGATACAATTCACTACTCTAGTGCTCAAATGCTACTACTCCTTGGAGTCGGTGTACTCATCATCCTCCTCATCATCATGGTCATCGATGAAGGCTAAATCCTCCTCATCGGTGAAGAAGTCCATGGCCTGATCCTCCAGAAAGTCATCATCATCGCTAAGATAGGAGTAGGGATCTCCACGAAGGTTTTCTCCGGCATTCTCCCTTTCCTCCAACTACATGTCTCTCTCGTGAATGGTCTCCTCCAAATCCGTGATCCGGTGGCGAAGACGGGCAATGATGCGCTCCTTCTTGTCGACCTGACGACGACAAGACTTGCGATCCTTCACTAGCATGGCGAAGGTCTGATCCTTCTTCTTGGCGATGGTGGACTTGTGGTTGGCGTAGGCACGGGCGTTGTCTAAATCCTGCTGATGATCGTACATCATGAAGCTGAGATGGTCCACTTGACTCTTCAGTTCGGGATGATGTGGGGCTTCCAGTGGCTGTCCCATAACATCACGCCTTGGGTAGAACTCAAAGCGGGTACCCTTGATCTGATTGATACTCTACCCACATAGACGGGCAAGAGCTTCCTGCATGGCCCTGGAAAGTCCATCGAGCCAGTTGTTTTCTCTTAAGGTGAACTGAATTCCCTCGGCAGTGGGAGGTTCAATCTTTCCTCAAAGACTTGCAACAACTAGCCACTGCAGATCTTCTCCTTCTTGATCATTGAGCTGAGCTCTGAAGAACTCGGGGTGCGGATGCTCCAGAAGTTCCGAGAGCTGGTCCAAGTCACTCTCAAAGATGAGTTCTCCTCCATTCCCCAACTGATAAAACTTGTTATACTTCACGTCCATCTATAAGAATATAGGATGAGTAAGTTAGTAGATGGATCAAGTGTGTCAAATTTTATGTATTTTGCAAGAATTTTTGAGGAACATGAATTTTCATGAAAGAATCCAAGTGATAAGAATGAGAATAAGTTTTTGTAAATACTCACTTCCTTTGGTTTTGAAACTAAGTTTTTGATTCAAATGTCCATTCTAACTAGGGTCTCCTATGGTCAGGATGGCTCTGATACCAACTTGTCAACACCCGGGTTTTTAATCCCAGATGCCTGTTATGCCATACATCGCAATCCCAGGATTACCATTTTTGCGAGACATAACAGATTTGGATACCACAGTACATCATCCATTACAAACCATACATAAGGTCTTACACAAATAAGGATCTCATGATCCAGTTCTTAATACAACTCAAGCAGCAGAATAACATAATAGTTATGATAGTGTAGGCGAAGCTCCATCTTCAGGGTCACAGGCAATGCTGACGATGGGAGATGATCCTAGTTGTCATAACCTTCCTGTGGTCCATCATCCTGGTACTCCTCTTCATAGTCTGGCCACAGGAATAGCCAGGGACAAAGCCATGAGTACTCTTTAAGTACTCGCAAACTAATACTAACAGTTAAGAGGGTTTTTGTAGCAGGATACTAAGCTCTAAAGTTGTTTTGCAAAAAGCCAGATTTACCTCTACTAAGTTCAGAAGCAAAGAAAACTCATAGTATGGCCACTCCAACTGTCCATAACCGCGGACGCGGCTATTCGAATAGTTTTACACTCTGCAAAGATTGTACACTTTCACCACAACATTCGATACATCCGTCAAGAACAAATCCTGAATTCACCATACTCAGTATGCGGATAATCAATCCTAACATTTCAATTACACGCCCTAGTATAGGCACCTCTCCTGTGAGTTTGGCCTCCCAACCATGACCAACTGTCATCTTGGGTACTGCACAGGTGGACAATCTTCACAAGGTAGCCTCAGCTCAGGCATTGGCCGTGAGGGAACCCATACTAAGGTATATAAATTTTCAGTCAGGCCCTACCCAATTTTCGGGTATTGTGGTTGTACGATAAAATTGGAATGGTATCGTATCCAGACAACCATCAGTTTTATAAAGGGTCACGGCTCATGTCTCAACATTTTCATCACCAAAAACATCTAGTGTTCGAGAACACATGTCAAAACATTTCAGTAGAATGACTCATCATTCTAAGGTTTTCATAACCATTTTCACCAAGTATTCCCATGTAAAGTTGATCAAGTTTTATGCTTAGCACTAGCATCTACAAGTGGTGGTAACTACTAATGAGGGGTGGTAAACAAGTGGAGATTTGCTAAGTTCAATCTCATGCCTTAGGATGACATCAAGATTATCTAACTTAGGCCAAATTTAATGCTCTTTATGCTACCTTCCAATATATTTCTAGTATTTACAATTCACTATGTAAACTCTAAGAGAAAGCTTTGATAAAGAAATAAAGTATAAAGCTTGTAAGTAAAACTAGGATTGGGTATCATGAAATGTGTCTAACCAAGCATGCTTAATGCATTGCATAGGTCATCTAACTTTCATAGTTGCAAGTGTTAACTTGCAAGGTTTCAAGTATTGGCTTGCATAGGTCAACTTGGGTAGTAAGGCTTGCCTTGTGTAGAGCAGTGGTTGAAGTTCTCCTCGGCTTCTTCCTCGTAGTATCCTCCTTCCTCCTTGTATCCTTGGTCGGTACTAGCGTCTATAAGTAAATACGAGGTACACAATCACCAAACGATACTTAAATATTTTCAATCATCACACAAATGTGCACTATAGATGATCTAGCATCATCACTTAACATTACAAGATTAAAGCATTTGTCTTATTTATTTTAATTTGAGAAAATTAATTTCTACTCATTGAAAAACTACTTAAGATTTAATATTCTCCAACTCAAACATGGGATCATGTTGACACATGTCATCACCACATATTTCAGTCCATGGGAATGTGATTTAAAGTGGTGTCACAATTTAATAAAGTTTAACCTTTTTATTTTAAATAAATAAAGTGACTAGAAATGCCTATGTGGCATTCTTTTATTACTTGAACATTATTTCTGTAAGTAAACACATATGTTTTTATATATTCTGAAAGGTATGATCAAATGTGATTTTTGAGAGTCGGAATCAACTCAAAAGCTCTTATGGTTGAATTTTGAAAAATGTTTGAATGTAGAAAATCTTGTGCATTGTTATTTTTACCAAGGTTGATCTATAGGTCCAAATGATTTGAACCCAATGGGCTTGGATTAAGCATTTCAGTACCTTTCTAAAAAAATTGGTTTCATACAGTTTGGTTCATTGAATCGAGTTGGGTTGATTTTTGAATCTATGTACAGAACTGTGTTTGAAATAAAATGGAAAATCTAAATTTACACTGTTGGGTCACGCATGAGACGCTAATGGGCCGGCCCAGTGTCACTCCGCAGCGCGGGGCTCAGCTAACAGGGGGATCCACCAGTCAATGGCTCATAACGCGCGAAGCGGTACGGGGCGATGTGGGACGTTGGATTAGAGTGGGGATCAACGGCTGGGGTTCGTCGTCAACGACGGACCTGTCGCCGGCGAGCTCTAACCCTAGCGGCTCGGTGGGGGTTCAAAGGGGGCGTCCCAGGGCTCTAGTGACGACGGCGAGGCGGGCAAACGAACTGGTGGTCGACGGCTGGGCCTGGCTCGGGGAAGGGACAGTGGGCGGCAGTGAGGTGCTGGCTAGCTCCCAGACATGGCGAGAGAGGGGGAGGCGGTCTGCTGCGGCGGCGACCAAGTTGGCCGGTGAGGTGGGCTCGGCTTGGCATGGCCATGCTGCTAGGGGTAGGGGATGGGTTAGTTAGGTCCTGATTTGATCCAGAGGGGACAAAGTGATCAAATGAGATTTAAATGGGAGACAAGTTTGGCGAGAATACTATTCAAAATAGTGAAATTGATTTGGTTTAAATTCTGCCTGCCAAGTGTTTGATGAAATGGCCGCAAGAAAATTCCTTTTGAATTTTGAAAAGATTTTTGGTGAGTGTGCTAGGTATAAGCTTAAGACTCTGTGGTTGCTTGGGTTTTGAAAATTGAGCTTGTTTGAGTGGTTTTTGAAATAGTGGGATCTTCCCATATGAAATAGATTCAATTTTAAACTGTCATTTAAACTAAACATTTGAATGTTTTTGGCCGATCACAAAGTGGGCCTTGGTACCTCAGTATGTGTACTAGTAAGGGGTGCAAAGATCCACAATTGTTTCTGTTAAGTTTTGAGTACTAGGAATAGCCAAAGTAAGCATGATAGTTAATTTGGCAAAAATGACCATTCACTTTATATATTTGTTTTGAGTTGTTTTTATTTGGGAAAAGTTTGAAAATGGTTTAGATGATATTTATTTCACCTAAGAATCATTTTACAAGAAATGAATCACAGAACCATGGTAATTCAAATGAACTCCTAATTTAAATGCACATACACATGAATGCTTTCATATTTTAAGATGGGAAAGTTTTTGTTAACCCTAAATTTGATGATTTGGATCTTGATTAACTTGGATTAAAGTTTTGGGATGTTACAAAAACCCTACTCCTGCTTGTTTGTTCTTGATTGATGGTGAAACCGATGGTTACAGGGTTGCGCAGATGCAATCTAGCGTGAGGTGTGTTCTAGGGTATGAGGTGTTCGAGAGATCCTCCTCGTCGCGCTCTCCTGGCCTTTATATGGAGAGGCCAGGTCTCGGGGTAGGTTTAGTCGGTTACATATTAGGCTTGACCCCTTTGAAATTCTATCTACACTTAGCCGTGTCCTCCAAGAAGTCGAGTTCTCTCCGAGCTTGATCCATCCGAAATCTTCTTGGGCTTTACGTTTGTAGTAGGTCTTCATGTGGGCCTCCACTGGGCTGGACCAGGTAGGCTAACGTCAGTACCCATAAGGCATACCCATGTCACCTGGCCTCTGCATCAATGGATGCATACGACCTCTTATTGCATTATTAAAAATTGTTTATAACTTACTAGACTTCTCTCTGCGTCCCCCGGGGCGTGGCGGACAAACAATTCGTTTCATGAGAAAATTGGACGACACTTCGGCGAATCCATCCTCTCGATATAGTATAACAGTCCTATTATAGACATTTTGATTGCTAAACGAATATTGCACAACAATGCTTACTTAGACAATGTCTAAATAAAACATTAGACGAAAGGACAAGAGATAATATGTAAAGATAAACAATAAATATTATTATATGATAGAAAGAGAGCGAGCACTCCCAAAAACAAATGACTAAAAGCTCTAGGGACATGAATAGAAGCTAATTTGACCATCTACGTTCTACTCATCAAGCCGTTTGGTGGTGGATTGTTCTATTATTTTCATTCTAAGATAGGGTGAGCTTGGTGCTCTTGATGGCACCTCTGCGGCCTCATGCTCATGATGGCACCTTCAGAGCCTTCTCTTTATGGCACCTTCGGCAGCTTGACCATCTACCTTCTACTCTAGCCGTTTGGTGGAGGATTGTTCTCGGCTGAGCTTGATGCTGTTGATGGCACCTCCACGGTCTGATTCTGTTGATGGCACCTCCACGGCCTGATTCTCTTGATGGAACCTCAAAAGCCTGATTCTCTTGATGGCACCTCCACAACCTGATGGTGTTGATGGCACCTCCAACGCCTGATGCTCTTGATGACACCTTCATGGCACCTCGCCATCGCATTCTTTGTCTTCTTCGCCCGACACATATGGTCTTGCTCCATAGGTCGTCGGGACGGCATGCCATCTTGTCACCTCTTCTCCGGAGGGCGTCGAAGAAGGAACATCATCTTCGCGACTTCGACACGAAAGTCTTGCGTGCTCCACCGGACACCGGTGAGAGGAGATGAAGAGCAGACGACAGTGTGTAATGTCCAACATCATCTACAGGAATAGGAGAAAAGGGGCATATGTGGCATTCTTAGGCAAGAGGCTTACTCTATGCAAAGAGAATAAGGTATAAATAACGACAGAGAAGAGGAGGAAGAAGATAGGAGCTTACTCTATGCGAAGAGAAGGAGGTATAAATAGAGAAGAGGGGGAAGAGGAGAGAAGACATCTCGATTGCTCTAGTAAAATCTCCGTCGCGCCGGACAAAAGACGAAACAGGTCTTAGGTCATGTGGTATAGACGAACGATCGCTAGGCTGACTGGCAGCATGCTTAGAAGGCTAGGGGTTTTCTGTGAAACTTGAGACCCGTGATGGTGACTGTAAGCATGCACGTCAGGAACAGCCTGGCACGGCGCCACCGAGCGAGTAGCCTGAATAGACGGCATACGTAGCAGGCTGGGTGCAGCATCACGTTTCACCGAGCTACGAAACCCGTGAAGGCGACCGTAGCATCGACACCGATACCATCACTACATGGTCGTCAGACACGCACGACAGGAAAAAAATTACCGAGCTATACTGCCGTGATGGCGGCCGTACCGTCGACATCCATACCACGTTCATCTGACACGCGAACGGGTGAAACAGGATAAAAGTGTACCAAGTTATGCTCGCGTAGAGCTTGGCACATCATCATTGATGCCAAGCTGAATTGTTCGCCAGATACGCTGCCGCGCAAGATAGGGAAGAAGTTATCATGCCAAGCCAAACTATCTGAACACGTACTAACCCTACGATGAATATAGAGTCCGGATAAAATCATATGCTAATTCTTTAAAAGTTAGATAAAATATATACGACCATACTCGTTTGTACACAGAGTCCATCATGAGTGGTCTTGTCTGATAACTTCAAGCAAGTTTTAGACAATAAACCAGCAAAAGTTGTGCTAGTCAACTCTTTTCATTCATTTCATTTATAGCGGATAATTCTCTTTTCACATAAAGCATGTGTAGTTCGTTTTACCTTTCTACAACGTACACACAATTATTTTTCAGATTTCGTTTATTTAGTTCTCTGCACGTTATAGTACTTTTCTTGTTCTTCCGCCTCTCTCATTTCAGTGTTGTGCTATTTAGGTACTCTATCTACTATGTGATGTCATCTTGAAACGTTTCGAAGAATTTCCATTCACACTAATTTGTCGTCGTTCTTTGATGTCCCTTATTCACGGGTGTGCTAGTGGACAGTGCAAGAGAACTTGGAGGCAAAGAGACAAAAACGTAAAAGAAGAAGAAAAGAATGCCTTTTTTTGTCGAATCCGATTTTTTAAAGACAGAAGGGAAAAAAACCAAAGAATAGGTAAAAAAGATAAATAAATGCAAAACTCTAAAAACAAATACGAAAAAATAAAAGGAAAAAACACTGAAAGGAAACTTAGATAGACAAATGTCGTTGCTACCGTCGTGGTCAGCAGAACCTACAATCACACGTTCGTGCCGGAGGCCACGGCCAACCAAGGAGGCTCAACGTACAATAGCGTACAACAACGTACAATAGCGTATAAAATGGCCCTCACATCGATAAGCGACCCACCGTCGACTGGTAGATTGGTACAGAGTGGAATGAAAAAACGAATAGGAAAGAAAGAAATAAACTATAATGGCGTAATAAGAAAGAGGCAAAAGTCAAAAAAAAAAACAGAAAGCAAAGTCAAAACCAACCAGCGAATAAAGAAAGACCAGAAAAAGTCGAAAACATAGAAAAAATGGGAATAGATGCAAGAAGACATACTGAAGAAAATCAAGGTCAAACCGCATAATGATGTGGGAGGCTACAACCGCCAAGAAGGCAGCAGCAAGCAATGGCCCGGCGTGAAAGAAAAATACGAATAGGAGAAGCAAAGAAAGAAAAAAACGTGAAAAAAGACGAAAGCAGAAATATTCGCCGCAAACGAAGCGCTCACCTCCCCTCCCGCTATTGGCTATGGGCAAACACCCACACCATGTATAGAAAACACATGCCATTTTTTAAGCATGCTCCTGTGAACGCGGTACCGCCGGCTGGATGGTAACATGATCGCAGGAGCGCGTTAAGAAAACAACGCAGTCTCTATTTACTGCTCACTTGGGATACATGCACAGTATCCATTTACACATTTTATTTTCCCTACAATGCACTCTTAGTTTTTTTTCACTCTTTTCAATGATATACTCAAACCGAACTCCTATTGTAAAAGTAGCAACTGCATGACTGCGGTCCTCGGCACTCACGAAGAAAGTACCCTCATTAATCGTAGGGTTGTTCCTATCACAGTGTACTCCATCATCATATTGGCAACCCATTTCCTTATTTTCCGAATCCTTGTCCTCATTAGTCCCATAGCTAGTCAGGCTTAAAGTTTGGATCAACCAGATATTATCTACTTTTCATCCTATCAGGATCAGCAACCACGTCTAGATATTCCTTTTCATTCATCTAAATAAGCATAATCATCCTCTCCCATCCCCCTTTCTATACTCTTCCTTCTCGCTTGACAATGCCTTGTACTCAAGGACAAGCTGGACGATTACGCTCGGTTGAACGAGCAGAAGCTCATCTCGCTTGACAATGCCTTGTACTGAAGGACAAGCTAGACGATTATGCTCGGTTGAGCAAGTAGAAAATCATATGCTACGTCTGTTATGATTGGTTGAGTTGTTTGCGTATATGATGGTTTGTAATCATTAGGCATTGACGACTGTCTCTTCTCTATCATATTTGTTAACAATATGGACATACATCAACACAGTCATCATGTCTAGATGTTCGCCCCGCATCATAAACAACGCCTCGGTAGTCCTAACATCGTAGAAATTTTTAGAATTGTTTTCATGATACTTTGGTACGAATTAATCATTTTGGTTGATGGGGAACTTGTCAAAATTTGTGTGCAAGACATCTATTTTTTCCGCGTCTACTATCGGCCGATAATCAAAACAGACTCTAACTATAAATATGATGTACGAAGTGACAATTCCACACCGTGCTGAATTTTCAGTAGAAATCTAGATGCACCTGACATCCTACAATTGTCAACACATATTCTTCTAATTACTATATTACATAATTTCAATCACTAATTAAACATATAAAATAAGAAAACTTCAATTCTTACACTTCAGAGAGGACACACACCTTGACCAGGCTCTATAGCTGTTGAAGTTTGTTGCTTGTGTCCTCTCTCCATGCGTCTCTGCTGAGAACGATCTGTGGATTCATGCCCTCTGCCAAATCTACGCATGACCTCAACTTTCGGGGATCACGTGTCTCGCTTCCAGCCAAAAGGGCACAATGATGACTGCAAGAGCACAAATCAATTGTAGATAGTTTCGAAATCTTTATGCCCTTTTTCACTATCTAGCAAAGGATACTTGTAAGGTTCCTTTGATTTCAAGTAAAGGGTGTTTGAAAGATTTTGTGTCTGTGTGCAAGAAAGTAAATAAGTAATGAAGGCGTTGGGAAACGGTGTTGGAATTCAATAAGGCTAAAATTTTCTCGGGGATGTAGGATACACCGCTAGCATATGACAATTATTCATGATTAGGATAATCTATTTCTTTCATCATGATATCTATGGAGAGAGCTCCATAATAATATGTTCACTACAAGACTCATGAGCAGTCCCTTCTTGAATCAGGTATTGAGTTCATCTCTAAATAAGTAGTGTGATTCCTGTGAGCAATCACTCGTATAGACCACCAAAATTAAGGGTTTCCTCACGGATATCGTATAAGGCTTAGTGAATCTCTTTTAATTCTCTATTGTACCATATAGGTTATAGTCCAATGCTTGTAGTCACAAAGTAACACTGGACATACCCCCATGCACGTCCCAAAGGTATATCCCTCTCTTTAGTCCTGAGGGCAAATGCTATGTGGTCGACTTCACATACCATATAAAAAGAGATCTAACACAATATAATATACCAATGGATCTTGGACCAAAGTAATAGATCATCTTTATTTCATTTTGAAGGAATATGTCCTGAGAGGCAATAATAAAGTGGTTACTATGTTTTTTTTTTCATACAATCCCCCAAGAAGAGGGATCGGGTTCCATTATCATCAGACAACGGAACAACAACCACACATATCGTCATAGTACTGACCCACCTAGGGGGGGTCAAAACGGGAAATAGAAGTTCAACTTACACACTGACCAAACTAGACAGAGAAAAAGGAGGGAAGATGGAGACGCAAGAACACCGCCCGCAGGCTAGTGAGAAACTGTCCAAAACATAACATCACCAAAAGGAACTAAAGAGCTGAAAGCAACACCAACGCCAAGCTTTTATTTTCTTGCCAGTCCCCCATTTTGCTTTTATCTTCCAGTTTTCCTTCTCTTCTCCCTCCCTCTTTCCAGTTCCGGAGCTTCACGACCACGATCTCCAGGAATAGCAGGCAGACCTAAGAAAGGAACAGGGGCCACATCCATAGCCGCCGCATCAGCCAACGCGTTCTGCTGAAGAGTGTCTGCTCCAGCTTGCAGCACCACTCGGTCGTCCTCCCCATGCAAACCTGCCCAATAACGAATGAATACACAAGCATATATGATCAAATCAACAGGTGAGTTAATGAGCTTTTTTTCAAAGCAAGCTCTATTCCTAAGTTTCCACATAGCCCAGCATATAGCCGCCACCACCGTAATCTGCACATTCCTACTAACCCCCACATATTGAGAAGCCCACCAGAAATACTGGGAAAAAGAACCAGGTCTATTTGCAACACCAACAGCTCTGGCAACCACCCCCCAAACATATTTAGCAGCCACACACGAAAAGAACAAGTGCCCAATGCTCTCATCCTTCCTACAAAACCGACAAGTAAAATCTCCAACCCACTTCTTTCTCCTCATATTGTCTTTGGTGAGAATAGCATTATGCCAAATAAGCCACAACCAAATCTTAATCTTTAAAGGGATTTTTGCTTTCCACAGATGTTTAAAACTTCTATCAATCCCCACATTCGACAGATGCGTATACATTGACTTAACAAAGAACTTGCCAGATTTACTCCACATCCACACTGGCCTGTCCTTTTCCTGATTCAGACACACCCCAGATAACAATTCTCTCAACTGCTCCTGATGATTCAACCCATCAGTATCCAACCATCTCCTAAAAGAGAGACACCATCTTTTCTTTGCCATGTCTGCCACTGTGATTCTTTGGTTCTGACAAACATCAAATAAATCAGGAAACCTATCCTTCAGGGGTGAGTCCAGACACCAAGCATCATGCCAGAAATCAGTCAATTCCCCATTACCAATCTTCATTCTCCTACCAGCCAAATAGAAACCCCTAAGCTTAATCAAATCCTGCCAACATGGAGAGTCACTCTGCCTGTGTTTCACATTACTAATCCCACCTTTTTTCAAATATTTTTTTCTCACAAAAGCTTGCCAGGGACCTTCCTCAGCTTCGAGACGCCACCACCATTTACACAGCAAACAAATGTTAAAGAGCCTGATATTTTTAATCCCCAGCCCACCCTTTTTCCTGGGCCTACACACATACTTCCATTTCACCAGATGATATTTCTTCTTGCCCACTTTCCCATACCAAATGAAGGCCCTAGTCTGTTTCTCAATTTCTTCCACATTCGACCTATGTAAGAGAAACATAGTCATAGGATAAACAGCCACACTAGAAACACAAGCAGTGATTTTAACATGTCTCCCTCCCAAGGACAAAGCTCCCCCCATCCAACCATCCAATTTTTTCTTCAACCTGTCACCAACAAAGCCCATTTCAGCCACTGAACATCTCCTGCTAGAAACGGGCAAACCCAAATACTTAATAGGCCAGCTACCCTTCTGACAGTTAAACATCTCAGCATAATTGGACAATTTCTCCTCATCCTCTAACACCATCAGCACCTCACTCTTCTCAAAGTTAATCTTGAGACTAGACATGGATTCAAACAAATATAACAGCAATTTTAAATTTCGAGCCCCCTCAGGATCTTCCTTAATAAACAGAATGGTATCATCAGCATATTGTAAAATGGCGATTCCTTTATCAAACAAATTACCAACCAGACCTGTAAACAACCCACCAGCCTGAGCATTAGACACCATCTTAGCCAAACATTCCCCTGCCAAATTGAACAAAAAAGGAGAGAAGGGGTCCCCTTGCCTAACCCCCTTAAAACTGCCAAAGTAAGGACCAGTTTCCCCATTGACCTTAACACTGAGAGTACCCTGAGTCAGAGCACTTTTTAGCCAAATCATCCAATCATCACTAAAACCTTTCTGCTTACAACAATAGAACAAAAAGTCCTAGTTGACTTTGTCATAAGCTTTCTCAAAGTCAATTTTCAAAACCACACCCTGCTGTTTCTGGCTTTTCGACTCTTTCAAAATCTCATGCAATAAAGTCACACCATCTGCAATAAACCTCCCTTTAATAAAAGCAGTCTGACAAGTATCAATTAATTTCCCCATCACAGGCTCAGTTCTAACTGTCAGGGTCTTAGTAAAAATCTTAAACAACACCTGGAGCAGACAAATAGGCCTATACTTCTGAATCCTATCAGCATCATCACCTTTGGGCAGCAGAGTAATCACCCCATAGTTAATACTTCTTAAATCAATCTTATGAGCAAAGAAATCATCAAACACAGCCATAACATCTGATTTAATAACTACCCAACAATGTTGATAGAATTCAATAGGAATCCCATCAGGACCAGCAGCCTTATTTTTCTCCATCTGATCAATAACCTCCTTAATCTCTTTCTCAGTAAAAGGCACTCCCATTTTCTCCCTATCATCATCATTAAGTTTCTCCCAGTCCTGCCAATTATCATCTGCAAGCCTAATAGAAAACCCACCAGCAGGCCCAAACAAAGATTTATAATAACTAGTGGCATGCTTCAGGAGATCATAGGTCCCCCGAATCTCATCCTCCCCATCTTTCATTGAAAAAATCATTTTCTTTCTCCTCACCCCATTAGCAATCCTATGAAAATATTCAGTGTTATTGTCACCCCTAAGCAACCAATTGTCCCTCGACCTTTGCTGCCAAAATCTCTCCTCATTTTCATACACCTCCAGCAACTCTTTCTGAATAACTGCTTTTCTTTGAAGTTGCTCAGCAGTAAGTAAAATCAGTTCCTCAATACTTTCAAGTTCCATCAGTTCCTCCACCAACCTCTTCTTCCTTTTCTTTTCCTCTCCCCTTAAATGGACCCCCCAACCTTTCAAATCATTTCTGACATTTTTGAGCTTTTTCTGCAATCTATCCAGACTGTTCTTGCCATTCACATGTTTTTTCCAAACTTTCTCCACTCTGGCCAAAAAATCATCACACTGTAACCAACTTTTCTCAAATCTGAATTCTCTACCCCCAGGTTCTTGCCCTTCCATAGTATCCAGGATCAAAGGACTATGATCAGAAACCTCCCTAGACAACTTGTGTACTGTAGTAAGAGGAAACAACTTCTCCCATTCTCTACAAACTAAGATTCTATCCAGTTTCTCCAAAGTCGGATTCTTCTGATTGTTAGACCAAGTAAATTGCCCACCAGACATACAGATCTCTCTTAACCCATGAGCATTGATAATCGAATTAAACATGTGTCCCCACTTGTTCAAAACATGACCTTTGTTCTTTTCAGAAACACACCTGATCACATTAAAATCACCTCCTACCAACAAAGGAATAGTTTGATCCTGACAAACCTCAGCTAACTCAACCAAAAAATCCTCTTTATTCTCCTCCTGGGCAGCCCCATACACAATCACCAGATGCCATTGAATCTGTTTCAAAACATCAAACACCTTCAACTTGACATGAAACTTACCCACAGACACACCAACCTGAGTCAATTTAGAGGAACGTAGGCCCCCCAAAATGCCCCAAGATTTTCCAACAGATGGCAGCCAACTCCAGGAAAATTGATTCATAGGATCAATCCTCCTGAAAAAAGCCTCAGAATAGTCCTTCTTAATAGTTTCCTGTAAACCAATAAAATCCACCCTCTCCTGCCTCAACAAACTATTCAAATAAGCACCAGCACCTTTCTTCCCCACACCCCTAATATTCAAAATAGCACCTATCATAAAACAGATTTTCTCTCCCTTGTTCCAGTCACAATACCACTCATAGGGTGGTAATTGTGAACCTTCACAGCAGCAGCCTTTAACTTTCTCTCCCTCATAATAGAACCAATTCTCAGCTTTTTCTTTTGTCTCCTAGAAACCATAGGAGTGAATTCTTCTTCATCATTACTAGCCTCCTTCCAATCCAGAAACAAAACCTTCTCATTCATATCAAGAGCACATTCATTCACTACCTGCCTCCTATCCTGCAAACTATGCCTAGCAATCTCTAATTCTTTTAAAGAGTTAATATGCTCCAAAGATATAGAAGAAGCATCTATCCCCATTTCCAACGCTCTATGCATAATAACATCATCATCCAGAACAACAAAAGAATTATGTAAATTTAGATTTGTACCTGAAAGGTCTCTAGGATTTTGTTGAGTCAAATGTCCTTCAGCCATGTTTCTAACACCACCTTGATCAATAACCCTCGAGCTCCTTCTAATACCTTGCTGTTCTTCCACATCAACCACCGGATCAGATTGAGAATCCACACTTTCCTGGGTAGAACCATCAGGTTGAGACAAACCAATAGCCACTGTTTCCTGATCTTGATTGACAGCTTCCATGTCCTGAGCACCCTCCAACCCAGAACCCCCAACAGCTCCTTTTTTCTCACTATCAAAAGAGGACCCAAATGGAGCATCAGTAGAAGCACTGTCATTCCTTGCTTGTTCACCCTCCTCTTGCTCATTCTCCTCTTCCAGCAGATGCCCATATTGCTTCATGAGTTCATAATGTTTGTCACTACTCTTATCCTTCAACAGCCCCCTGATAAAGTCATCAAACCTCTGGGGACCAGCAGCAACCTCAGTATTGACCTCTTTTAACCCCCCAGAAGGTGGATCTTGCTCCACATCCATGAGATTACCACCCAGCCCATCTCCCCCAACCACATTTTCCTGAGAGTCAACCTGCATGCCCACAACAACTGATTTATTTTGATTACCTAGCCCACCATCAACGCCAGAGCCACCTGCCACATTCTCTCTAATCACTAGTCCCCTCGAACGACCAACACCTCCCTCACTAGCCCATATGTTAGCCATTTTAGTCCCAAAAGAGACACCCCCAGAGTCCTCCTGCTCCACCATAACCTGTTTTCCTTTGTCCAAACCAGTTTCACCAGCACCATTCCCACCATGTTGACGACCCCCAGCACTTCCAACAATACTTGCACCAGGAACAGTTCTTTGCCCATTATCATCAGCAGGTCTCCCAAGCACATCTTGATCCTCATTCTCCTTATTCACCCCATCATTACCATCCTGTCCATCAATCCCCATAGCAGAAGGCAGATTTGAAACAGCATCTGGAGCAAAAATCTCCCTGGTATACTTGAATTCATAAATCCCACCTTGCATCTCCCCCCTTCTGGTATTAGGAACCAAAGAGACATCTAAACAGGAGATTTTCACTCTCACATAGGATAGGTTCCTCAAACTATTCCTGTCCAGGGCCACAGGCTTGCCCACTAAGGAAGCAACATAGAAGACAGTTGATTTCTCCCTGTACTTCATAGGGATACCCACAATTCTGAACCAGGCTTCTTCCAACCATTCAACAGGTTGCAAATCCCCATTCCACTTAGAAAGCTGAATCACAGCATCAGGAATTGTTTTCATGAAGACCTTCCCAAAATGGAAATCATCAATGGACCTGGCAGAAGGAAACCTCATCAAAAATTCCACATCATTAATGGACCTGGCATTGAATCTCCATCCAGATCCCAAAGCATCAGCCCAAATTTGAAATTCCTTCTCCAGATCCTTGCCAGTGACATCACCCCTCACCACACTTATATGAGCATAATGTAGCTGCTCCATAGACTGAACATTTGACTCCACCACAGGAATAGAATGAAAACCCTGCTCAAAATCAGTACTGCCAAAGAAGAGAGGAACATACTCCCATGGTTTCCTCTCTTGACAGACCAAAATGCTATGATCCTTCCCACAATTATCACAGACAACCTCTTCCTCAATCACATCAAGCAACTGCACATCCCCAGAACCACCAGCCACAACACCATCCCTCGGCATACTCACTACTGGTGGTGGTACAGAGGACCCCACCAGAGTAGTAGCCACTGCATCCGACTGAGTAACTGATAAGATTGGAGACAAATTTACAGGACGATTCCCCCCCACAGGCACATTAACAGAAGTGGACGCCGATGTGTTTATACCAGAAGCAGATCGAAATGTAGGCACAGAAGTGTTCAGCACAACTCTAGGCACATTAACTTGCTCAACAGTTCGTGCAAAAACCGGCTCCCCCCTTCTAGGATTTGAGTCAGGATTACCTGATCTGCCTGGGAAAGACGTCGCATCAGACCCAGAACCTTGTTGCATCTCCGGGCGATGGCTCCACCGGCCCCGATTACGAGCCTGTTCCGCTTCACGACGGCGAGCCTCCGACAGTGCACGCTCCCGTGCCTGAGCCTCCCTGCGCCGATCCTCCAACCTGGCTTCAATTTCCGCCTGCCTCAACTCATCACGATGCCTCATATCACGACGCCGAGCATACTTCTCCTCACGGCGCCGCTCCTACTCACGGATCCACCCACTCTCCCTAGGATCCCCCTCCAAACCTCTGCGATCAACAGGAAAGCGGCCCTGTCCATACCCAGATCCGAATCTGCTCGCATAGGGACCAGATCGGACTGGAGGACGAGAAGGCGAACCACGCCCACCACGAAATCTCCGATCCATGCCAAAATCTGCATCCACCACCTAAGCAAACGATCTAGAATCACCCGAAAAAACACCGCTCCACTTCACCGGAGCAACAACCCGCGGCGACGATGGTTGAACGAGAGGCGGTTCCCGGACGAACACCACACCACACACACCGCGAGATCTAGAAATAGCGAAAGGGGAAACAGCTCTCGATTTAGGGTTAGGGAAAACATGAATGGGAGACGAAACTGACCGCGGCTCGCACTCCGCCGTATTAGTACTCCGCAGCTCCCCTGGCAAGTGGACCTCCCCCAGCGAAGCCCCACCATCAGCACGCACAGTTCTCCCACAACCACCAAGCCGTATCACCCGGCACGTACGCACGTAGGGCGACGCACCGGCGACACCGCTAGAAATTGCCCTCGCCACCACCGGCGGACCCACGAGAACGTGCCATCGCTCATGTACCAGACGTGTCCCGTACGAAAAACTCACCACCGAGCACCAACTCGTTAGGAACTGCCCCGATGCATCCCACAACGACACCTGTCCCGAGCACTCTCTCGAGATCTGGCCCCGTCGGCAAGGACTGATGAGATCATCGGCCATCTCGCGGATTATGGCTCTCCAGCTCCCGATCAGCCCCCGACGATCATCGGAGCAAACCACCGTGGAGGTAGGAAGGAGAGAAGGAGAGACGTGGAGAGCCATCCTCCGGGTGGAAAAATCTTGTCAAGTGGTTACTATGTATATTCCAAGTATATGATATATGTTTATTTTGAATGCTATAATTGTATTAATACGAAAACGTTAATACATGTGTGTTTAATAAACAAACAGAAAGTTCCTAGTTATGCCTCTCTTATAAACTAGCTCGTTGATTAACAAGATGATTAAGGTTTCCTGATCATGGACGTTGGATGTTATTAATAACGAGGTCACAACATTATTGGAATGGTGTGATGAACATTCATTCGAAGTATAGCATTACAATCAAAGTAATTAAGTTTATATTGCTATAACATCGTACAAAGCAATCCTAATCCTTAGACCATGAGATCATGTCAATCACTAACACTGGAAGTGTATCTTGATAACATCAAACGTCACACCGTAACAGGGTGATTATAAAGATGGGTTATGCACTACTAAAGTGTTATGTTGAGGCCCATGGATCGAGAGAGGAATTTATTCATCCCGATGACGGATAGATTCTAGAACCTCTCGGTGATATCACATTGATTAGCTTGCAAGCAAGTGATTTGATCACTAGAATGTTATATCACGGAAATGAGAAAAGAGTACATGTCTGTAACAAGATCAAACTAGGTATGGATATATCGATGATCGAATCTCGGATATGTAATATATCGCGAGACAAAGGGATTAAGATACTAGCGTAAAAAGGTTCTCACGATCACAAGAAAGTCATCGTTGAATGTGTGGGAGTCAGTATGGATCTCCAGGTCCCGCTTCTGATTATTGATATGAGAGGGGTATGGATCATGTCCGCATTATTCGCGAACCGTATGGTGACACACTTGAGAGACACCAAAACCATTTGGAGCAAATAGTTTTATGCTAAAAAGAATAACAAAGCGCAGGAATTTATTTCACTAGATACCAAAACTGGTTTCTGGTGAAATTGCAGAAAGTGTTTCTGCATGTGAAATGAAATACTAGCAAGGGGTTATATGTGAATGTTTGTCATTAAAATAATTGAAACAATTCTGAATAAATAAAAGGAGTTTTATTTAAAGAGAGTTTGCATTAAATTTGGTGGAAATTTAATGGGAATTTGAGTGGGATTTTTTGAGTGGAGAATTGAAGGGGCATTTTGTGAGTGGAGCTTCCACTCACATGAATGAAGGAGGGGAGGGGCAGCCCCCATGGCCGGCGGCCACCCCCTTGGGTGCCCCCCTCCTCCTACAAAAGGATCCCCTCCTCACTTCCCACTCACACCTCCTCGTGAAGGATCTCTCTCTCCCTTCTAGTTTTTATCCCCCATGGTCTTGGACTAGCGAGATACATGTTCCCGGTGGCTTTTCGGCAAAAAATAGTTATGCTTCCGCTGCATCGCTGGAGCGAGGAGGCGGTGATACGTCCAATTTGCATCACCATTCTATATCGTAATTTGCCCCTATTCATTGATATATGTCTTATTATGAGGTATTACTTATGTGTTTTCCACTGTTTTGCATGTTGGATGATTCTTGGAGGATGGACTGTCGGAGTCTGGATTCTGATGAAAAAGAAGGCGTTTTGATGCAATTTCGTGAAGATCAGAAAAATATGGAAAAATTATATTTTTTTAGAAGACAGAGGAAGCCAGAAGGAGATGCGAAGAGGGGCCGCAGGAGGCCCACACCCCTAGGTGCGGGACACCCTGGGCCACGCCTAGGGCAGGTTTGGCCCACCTGCCCGGCTCCCGACTCCGCCCCTTCGCCTATATCTTCCCTATGGAACCCTAATACTGGGGGCGACCACAGATAGATTTCCGCCGCCTCTGCGGGGCGGAAAACACCGAGAGAGAGAGAGAGAAAGATCTCTCCGGCAAACAGATTTCTGCCGGGGAAACTCCTTCCCGGAGAGGGGAGATCGTCGCCATCAACACCTTCATCAAGCTAGGCTTCATCGGGATCATCATCATCATCATCCACACCATCATCTCCACCAGCACCATCATCACCACTCCGTCCCGCTATAACAATTGTGTTGGATATTGCTTTAGTTCTTAGGGGAAACTTTCCCGGTGTTAATTACTATTGTAGTTGATGCTTGTGAGTGTAACCATTGGATTATTGCTTATGTTCAGATTGTTATCCATCACCATATCATCTTTGATCTTGATCCATATGATGTCTTGTGAGTAGTTCGTCTAGTTCTTGAGGACATGGGAGAAGTCATGTTGTTATTGGTGGATTTGTGTTGAGTTATTATTCAATGGTTTAGTATTTAAGTTGTGGTGCTATTCTTCTAGTGTTGTCATGTGAACGTCGACTACATGATACTTCACCATTTATGGGCCTAGGGGAATGCATTGTGTATTTGGCTACTAATTGTGGGGTTGTCAGAGTGACAGAAATCTGAACCCCCGTTAGGACACCTTTGCACAAGGGAGTGTAGGATCTCAGAGTTTAAGGCTGTGGTTAGATTTATATTTTAATTACTTTCTTGTAGTTACATATGTTTGAAGGGGGAGTATGTATTAGTCCAAGTAAGGTCGGTAGATTAGCACATGTTCACCCGCACAACACTTACAACACCAAAGAAGAGTACTCAGCTATTTGAAGCGAAAGCACTTGACAAAATTCTCATGTGTCCTCAAGAACGTTTGGTCCTTATAAGTATTTCAATCGGCTTGTCCTTTGCTAAGAAAGGATTGGGCCACTTGCTGCGTTTGTCCTTTATTACTTGCACTTTGTTTTGTTGCTTTATCAGAAAACCACTAAAAATCCATTTGTTAAGTATTTACAGAGATTTCCTGCTCCATACCACTAGTCAACACCTTCTGCCCCTTATTGGGATCGACACTCCTATTTATCAAAAGTACTGCGATACACCCCCTATACTTGTGGGTCATCAATACTATTTTCTGGCGCCGTTGCTGGGGAGTGAAGCGCTATTGAAGAGTGGAACTGGTAAAGGAAACTTCTACTGTGAGTATTGCTTTTTTGGTACTACTTGTTACTCTGTTTCCAATATGGATAACCCACTTGGTTTTCTGTTTGGGAAAACTACTACCTGTTGAGATAGATCCTTTTAAGATACCTACAAGTATTGTTGATCGTGTTATGGATAATTATTATTTTGGGGATGGAACTGTCCATCATGGTGATCACTTCTTTTTATCCATGAATTATGCGGGTTGTTTAAGTGTGCAGGTATCACAACTGAACAGGTGAAGAAGAAGTTACTCTCTATATCCTTGAAAGTGAGAGCTGAAGAATGGATAATCCATGGAATGGGAGGAAATGGCATCTCTCTTTTATTCTAAATTTTATCCTCCCAGTGAGATTCATAAGGATAGAAATCTGATATATAACTTTTGGCCTCATGATGGAGAGAGTACAGCTCAAGCTTGGGGGAGATTGAAATTATTAATGCTTAAATGTCATATTCATGAACTCCCTAACAATGGTATTATCAATAAATTTTATGCTAGGTTTTCTCTTAATGATAAAGATTTACTAGATGCTTCTTGTGCTAGATAATTCACACGTATGGAGGAAGAAGCTAAATGGGATCTACTAGACCGTATTCAAGAGAATACTGAAGCTTGGGAGAATGACAAAGGAATAAAGTCAGGTATAAACTATGATTATGAATGCATTAAATCTTTTATGGGAACTAATGACTTTCGTGATATTAGTAATGAGTTTGGTCTTGATTCCCAAAGTATTGCCAACTGTTTTAAGGCCTTTGCCTCTTACATAGAAATTCCCAAGAAGAAGTGGAATAAGTACCATGCTCCTTATAAAGATGTTTTTAATCATGTTCCTGTTAGAAGTACTGAAGTTTGTAGTACTAATCATATTGTTCATGAACCTTATGTTGAGAAAATACCTTTCCTAGCTAAGGTAAAGGAGTATTCTATGATGATTAGTGCAAATAATAAAGGTACTAAGAAATCTGTGGAGCCTGATGAGCAATTGAATATTGAACCTGTGGTAGCTATTGTCTTCTATAGAGGATGAGCACATTGTCTTCTATAAATACGCTTCTAATATTATCTCTCATCCTAGTAAGGCTAGAAAATCTAGTGTTCTTGTGCTTTCTGTTAAAATTGGTGATCATTTCTACTATGGTTTATGTGATATTGGTGCTAGTTCTAGTGATATTCCTTATGAGCTTTACATGGAAATTATGCATGAAATTGGTCCTTGTGAGCTTCAGGACATTGATGTGGTTATTCACCTTGCTAATAAGGAAACCATGTGCCCTATTGGTATTGTAAGAGATGTGGAGGTTCTTTGTGCTAAGATTAAGTATCCTGCTGATTTTCTAGTGCTTAATTCTGGAGCTAGCAAAACTTGTCCTATCATTTTTGGTAGACCTTTCTTGAACACTTGTGGAGCTATTATAGATTGTAAGAAGGAGAAAGTTTTAACTAAGTTTGAGGGAGATTCTTATGAGTTCAATTTTTCCAAATTTGCTAAAGCTCCTTGTGAAAATAGCTTGCCTAATAAAGATTTCAGGATGGAACAACTTGCTTCTATTGATCCAGTTTATGACCTTGGACCTCTTTTTGGTGACTGTAAGTATGCTCATTCTGATGATAAAGTTGTTGCCAGTGACAGTTATATTGTCAACTTTATTCAAAGTGCTACTGAAAGTTATTATGAGAGAGGGAAACATGGTTTTATGAATCTCAATAATGTTAAGTTTCCCCATTTATGTTGAAAGCTTTGAAGTTGCATCCGTTTTGTCTTCCTATGCTAGTGGATTTTTGTTTAAACAATTCGTTTTCTCATGATACCCGCATGCATAGGAAGTGGGTTATACTCAAATGTGTTGGTTATTTGCTTCTTGATGCTCTCTTTCACTTCAAATATTTATCTCCTCTATGAGCATCTTTGAAAGTTTCAAGCCTAACTTAAAGGCATTAAAGAAAAGTACTTGTTGGGAGATAACCCAAGAGTTTTGTAGAGTCTTGGAATTTATTACCTTGGTAATAATCGCTCCTTATCCTTTTTGGTTTGGTTTTTGTGTCAAATTCAACTACTTTTGTGAAGTAGAGGAGTTGTGAAAAGTGGCTGTCCTGGGACAAATTTTTGTTCTGCATTGTAAAAATTCGTGAGGGAGCTCAGTATGTCGGATGGAGCTGTATTTTTCTGAGCTTGTTCTCCAAGTTGTTATCCAACTTTCATTAGTTCTGCACTTTTTGATATGAGCAACAGAAGGTTTTCAAAAAAAAAAAGCCTTTACCTGCTGGTCTGTTTTGACAGATTTCTGTTATCATTTGCATTTGCCTCTTACAGAAGCCTTTGTTTTGATAGATTTCAGTTGAAGTGTGAACCTAAAGGTTTGTTGTTTTGCTTACACTAATGTTGCCAGTGAGGTTTCTGTGAGACCTTGTAGGAAAGGAAATTCCAGGAGAAGAAGAAAAGGAGTCTGCAGAGTTCGTCTTTGAATAGGTAAAAGTGGTGAAAACAGAAGGTTCGTGAAAATCCAATCTTTTTATATTTTTTATGTTTCTAATACATAAGGGAAGTTATGAAACGGAACAGAAGTGGAAACAGAGTCCGGGTTGGACAAACCCACCCCAGGCGTGGGCCCCAGCCTGGCCGTGCCTACAGGGGGTGTGCCACCCCCAAGCTCCGTCTCCGCCTTGTTTTCGTATCAAAACCTTCGTTATGCATTGAAACTTCGTATTATATAACCCCCCGGATCCCCCGAGGTTTGTGCATCGTGTTCTCGTTGTGTTTTCATTTCGATCTATTTCTGTCAGAAAAACTTCTCAAGTTTAGAGCACCATGGTCTCCGCCAATGACAAAGGTAAAAAGGCCGAGGAAAGATGATCCTCACAAACCCAAGGAGGAAGAGATTTTGGTAGGATATGAAGGAGACATGGAGGAGGACAAGAAACCGGACACCCGCCCTACCATCGCAAGCATTGGATTGGTGGCAAAACCTACCAAGCTTAAGAGGACAACACGGATGTCTATAGGAGGAAAACCTCCGCGTCATATCCTCTCTCCAGGGACACGTCCTCCTTGTACCACTCATTCTAACCATGCAGGGAAGGAACACTCTAAGAAGGAAGAGTGGAGGAAGAATAATAAGGACTGGGATCCTCGGTCCGAATTGATCATGATCTGCATTGAGCAAAATTCAGAATTAATTCGTACTCTGACCTTCGATATGGAGGATTTGAAGAAACTTATTGAAGATCTTATCAAGAGAACACCACCACCACCGAAGGAGTAATTCATCATTAGGTTTGGCATCCCCTTGGCTTGTTCCAAGCTTGGGGGGAGTGCCGCGGTATCACCACCATCATCTTTTATCTTTTACCTTTTTAGTGGATTCATATCTTTGGTAGAGAAGTTATCCTATAGGTTGGTTTGCATGTGGAAGTATCTCTCCTTTAGTTGATTATCTATGTATCCCTTGGTGTGAGTGCCTTTACTGGAATATTAATAAGAAGTCTCATCTTTTACTTTTTGCACTTCTTATTTTAGTTTGCAATCTCTATTATATGATGGATCTTGTTGATCAGTATTGGCATCACTTTGGGATCATCAAGTGGATCTAAATTGGTTTTGGCAAACCGAGTTCTGGTCAGTATCAATACTTTTTGATGTTTCAAAGAAAAGAGAAAAAGCTTACAAGTATTTTGTATCATTTATTTTTCTTTCTTGTTGGCTCATAATCTTAGTATTCTCTATTTAAGATATTTTGTTTCTTCAAGGAATATTGCATTTTTGGCTTTATTACTTCTATGTTTGCTTGTTTCTTTCAACTCTCTTGCTTGCTACCCAGCCTTGCTAGCCAAAAACCTGTTTTGAGAAGGCATACTTCTCATGTTTCCAATCCCTTTGAACCAAAACCTTTGACACTTGTGTCCACCATATCTACCTAGTAGCTTTTGCTATTCCAAGCAAATTCTCAAGATTCATCTACTTTTCGAATTAAAAAGTATTTTGTTATGTGAAAACTAGTTAGTAAAGCTCTCACAAACTTGATGGCACACTTTACTTCTTTGCCCCTAATAGACTTGAACCATTGTGCCATCAAAGTTGTATATGCTTGCATCTATATGTTGGAATTAGCAAAACCATGTGGTCACGGGGAACGCTTTCAACATTGCACATGTACCTTGTACTCAGTTGATATCGTGCTCTTTTGTCTATGGATGTCACCAGTGTGAAATAAAGAGGGAACTTGTAAGTCCATGGAGTCTGTATTTTGTGTTAGAGAAACGCCTAGGCAGCTAGCCTAAGCCATGCCTAATCATGGTGGAAACTTGCAGCATCACCATAGTGGGTCATCTATGAAGCATCCTCAATAAAAAGCTATACACATAGTAAATAAAAAGATCACTGAGATGCTCATTGTCTGCTTGCCTTGTCATTTTGGTTATGGGAAAGCTCCTGTACCATATGCAAGTGGTACCCCATTGGAGGTTCTCAATGATACGCATGTACTTACAATGACAAGAACTTACCTGGACCCAAAGTTGAGTATGCATGAGGAGTGGCCCTCATATTTAAGGGACATGAGATTGCCAACTTATATTTTGTCAAGCATATACTCCATGTTTGTGCACTTTAACCTTGATCATCTCAAGATGCCTATGATAGGGGAAATGAGGGCTCAAAGCTAGTGAGTATCATAATCTTTTGAAAGCTCTTGATGACTTGTAATCCCTGCTACCCTCTATGAAGGGACCTTTCTCATATTAACAAGTTGAGTCAGTAAACCTACTTCCTCTCTATCTCCAGCAAGCACTTGAGTTGTTGTGTTTCAAGCATTCATATGGTTATTTATTTAATCATGTTCTTTATCTTCCTTGTTTGCACAAAACTCTTATCTATTGAGTATTACTTTGAAAGCCTTCACTAAAAAACCTTTTTGAGCAAAGAGTGCTCCTATTATAAAACTTATACAAAAGCTTTTTGTGAAACTGTTTGCCAGTTGTTCTCTAACCAAGAACAAGAGTTTGCCAATTCCAATTATGATTTATCTTTATGCATCTATATTGTGACTCATGTACTTGTTGCAAGCTAAGTATATAATGGTGAGTTGCTTTCTTCTATGAGTTGTGTAATGGTAAGTGTGATGATTCTTGTCAGTATTCTTTTATCGACACTTCACTCCATAAACCTGTGGACATGTTTACTGAGCTTAGTTTTCGCTTGGGAACAAGCGAAGGTCTAAGCTTGGGGGGAGTTGATACGTCCAATTTGCATCACCATTCTATATCGTAATTTGCCTCTATTCATTGATATATGTCTTATTATGTGGTATTACTTATGTCTTTTCCACTGTTTTTGCATGTTGGATGGTTCTTGGAGGATGGACTGCCGGAGTCTAGATTCTTATGGAAAAGAAGGCGTTTTTGATGAAATTTCGCGAAGATCAGAAAAATACCATAAAAATATGGGAAAATTATATTTTTCGAGAAGACAGAGGAAGGCAAAAGGAGAGGCGAAGAGGGGCCGCAGGAGGCCCACACCCCCGTAGGAGCAGGCCCACCCTGGGCCATGCCTAGGGCAGGTGTGGCCCACCTACCCGGCTCCCGCCTCCGCCCCTTCGCCTATATCTTCCCTATGGAACCCTAATACTGGGGGCGACCACATATAGATTTCCGCCGCCTCTGCGGGGCGGAAAACACCGAGAGAGAAAAATCTCTCCGGCAGACAGATTTCTTCCGGGGAAACTCCTTCCCGGAGAGGGGAGATCGTCGCCATCAACACCGTCATCAAGCTAGGCTTCATCGGGATCATCATCATCATCCACACCATCATCTCCACTAGCACCATCATCACCACTCCGTCCTGCTGTAACAATTGTGTTGGATATTGCTTTAGTTCTTAGGGGAAACTTTCCCGGTGTTAATTACTATTGTAGTTGATGCTTGTGAGTGCAACCATTGGATTATTGTTTATGTTCAGATTGTTATCCATCACCATATCATCTTTGATCTTGATCCATATGATGTCTCATGAGTAGTTCGTCTAGTTCTTGAGTACATGGGAGAAGTCATGTTGTTATTAGTGGATTTGTGTTGAGTTATTATTCAATGGTTTAGTATTTAAGTTGTGGTGCTATTCTTCTAGTGGTGTCATGTGAATGTCGACTATATAATACTTCACCATTTATGGGCCTAGGGGAATGCATTGTGTATTTTCTACTAATTGTGGGGTTGCCAGAGTGACAGAAACTTGAACCCCCATTAGGACACCTTTGCACAAGGGAGTGTAGGATCTCAGAGTTTAAGGCTGTGGTTAGATTTATATCTTAATTACTTTCCTATAGTTATGGATTTTTGCAGGGGGTTTAATTACAAGTATGTATTAGTCCAAGTAAGGTCGGTACATTAGCACATGTTCACCCGCACAACACTTACAACACCAAAGAAGAGTACTCAGCTATTGAAGCGAAAGCACTTGACAAAATTCGCATGTGTCCTCGAGAACGTTTGATCCTTATAAGTATTTCCATCGGCTTGTCCTTTGATAAGAAAGGATTGGGCCACTTGTTGTGTTTGTTCTTTATTACTTGCACTTTATTTTGTTGCTTTATCAGAAAATCACTAAAAATCGTTTTGTTAAGTATTTACAGAGATTTCCTGCTCCATACCACTAGTTAACACCTTCTGCTCCTCGTTGGGATCGACACTCCTATTTATCGGAAGTACTACGATACACCCCCTACACTTGTGGGTCATCAGGCGGAGGTTGCTCGGTGCCTCGGACGTGTGTGCGAGCCCGGATGCGCCGCTGATTTGCGGCGCTAGGACTTCCTCTCGATCTTGAGATCGGCAAGAGTTCGTCTACATCAACCACGAGTTCAACCTCTTTAAGCTTTGTCGGTCTTCAAGGGTATGTTCTCTACGGATGTATATCCGCCCGTTGCTTGTATCTAGTAGATAGATCTTGGTACATAGTTGTTCCCATCGTTGGAATTTTTTTGTTTTCTATGATGCAAACCCTTCACATTTCATAACAATGCTAGGGTTTCTCCATCTCCCCAAGAACAAAGGAAACTACTCACACATAGAAGCAATCAACAACACCATCATATTCATATGGATGGAATGAAAGTGAAAAGATATCTAGTGTAAACCACAATTGTATTGGAATTACAACAAGATCTTATCTATGGAAGACGAGAATGATAATGGTGATGGAGATGCAGCGGTTGATGGTGAATGGGATGATGTGATATCCTCCAATGATCCGTCAAGCAACAAGGATTCCCCTTTTCCTAGTTACTCCTTCAGATCCCTCTCTGGAGTGGTATTTCGAGGCTGGAAGTTTCTGTGAATGTCGGATCTCAGATATGTCTTTGTGTGGTGAGAGTATTTGACGAGGCAGACGTGCTGACATGTGGTACGGGCAAGCTCCGCCTGTATTGCAGGTTGTTAAACCGTCAATAGCTTCTCTTCGCATCCTCTCTTCTCCCAGGTGCGTGGAAAAATCATTTATATGACATTTATCACTTAGAAATATCATATTATTGCATAACATGACATTCCCAATTGATATATTCACAAAGGACTTAATAATTCGGGATTCTATTGAAACACGGACAAAAAGTTGCGCGCAAGCGCAGTAAAATACCAAAAATCCTACTTTACTTGTTTGTTCAAAATTGACTCATCAACTTCCCCAAGCTATATTCTTGCTTGTTCCCGAGCAAGATTGTGGCTTATGGACAAGGTCATCGTTTTCATGAGGCATGAGTCGTTACAATAAATGAGGCAATTGAAGCATAATTACAATATCAGATATAGAACTGCATCGTGAGTTATGTCACACTCTGACACATCACATGACTTAGAGACTTCCACACATTTTGTATCAATAGTTTATAAGTAAAATCATCAAGTTCAGTTAGATGAGCACTTGATTGAGTAATGAATTATTCATGATCATTGTTGAGGAGTTGCTGTCCCGAAACAGATTTTTGTCCTCTACCATAAAAATTCGTGAGGAGTCTCTGTAAGTCGGATTGAGCTGAAAAATTACAATAAATCCCCCAGTATGTTAGCTAACTTTCATTAGTTCAACACTTTTTTATTTGAGTAAAATAAGGTCTTCAAAAAAATCGGTTTCTACCTGCTAGTCTGTTTTGACAGATTTCTGCCATTATTTGCATTTGCTTCTTATTGATTCCTTTTTGGGTTCTTTTTGGGGAATTGATCTTTTTTAAGGAGTTGCTACAGTAGCTTGTGTTTTTAGTGAAAGTTTTGATGTTCTAAAGCTAAACCTAAAGGTCTATTATCTTTCGAATACACTAATGTTGCTAATGAAGATTGTGTGAAGTTTTATATGAAGGAAAATTTTCAGGTGTAGAGAGAGAATGATGTAATAAGATGAAGAATGGAAAAATCTCAAACTTGGGGATGCCACCCCGGTGTCACCCCAAGAAATATCCAAGAGGTACAAGCGTCAAACCTTGGGGATGCCCAAGGCATCTCCTTCTTCGTCAATAAAAAGCTCAGGTCTTGACACTTCGTTTTTATTGTTTCATGCATTGTTGTGTTGTTCTTGGAGCGTCTTAGTTTTTGTTTGCTTGCTTAGTTTTCTTGAATAAAGTAGTTTGGACCCCCGTTCTCGCTGTGTTGTTTCAAATAAGTTGATTGGTGTTGGAAAGGATTGAAAGTTCTTGCTTCAAAGTGCAAGAGGAGCTTGCATTGACTGTGACTTAGACTGTAGCATGTCATGCTAGGAGTTTTTTTAACATTATGCTTAGTGATTATTGCTATAGCATGACTTGTTCCAAACAATTGGGATTGCTTAGTGTGCCTTGAAGTAATCATGCATTGTTTTAGCATACAAAAGCATAGTATTGTGGGATTATCCTTTGATGCTTTGTTTGGGTTGACTTGGCACATGATCACACCATGTTTTGACTATAAACAAGTCACCATAGCCTCTATGATCATTTAGTCCTTGACTTGTAGTACCACTACATGCTTTGATTAGTAATGTTTTGTCGCTTTGCATGATTATGGCCATTATTGCTCTATTAGTTGGTTGCTCCCAGTCTTTTGCTAGCCTTCACTTGTATGAGTAAGCTCTACTCATTCTTCCAACTCCCAAGAAACCAAGTTATTCAAAAGTGTCCACTATAAACTCCTATGCATGGTGTGTTACACCATTCCAACTATATTCTTGTTTTTATCTATCTTCCAATTAAAAAGTATTTTGTTATGTATAAACTTAGTGATTAAAGCTCTCACGAACTTGATGGCACACTTTATATTCTTTGACACTAACAAAATTGAACCATTATGTCATCTATGTTGTATATGATTGCACTTATACGTTGGAATTAGCAGAACCATGTTGTCATGGGGAACGTTTTCAACATTGCACTTGTACTTTGTACACAGTTGATATCATGCTCTTTTGTCTATGGATGTCGGCGGTGTGATATAAAGAGGGAGCTTGTAAGTCCATGGAGTTATGTATTTTGTGTTAGAGAAATGCCTGGGCCGCTAGACTAAGCCATGACTAATCATGGTGGAAACTTGCAGCATCACCATAATGAGCAATCTGTGAAGCATCCTCAATAAAAAACTATGCAAATAGCAAATAAAAAGATCGCTGAGATTCTCATTGTCTACTTGCCTTGTCATTTTGGTTATGGGATAGCTCCTGTACCATGTGCAAGGGGTACCCCATTGTCGGTTCTCTATGATACATTTGTACTTACTATGACAAGAACTTACAGGTGACTAAAGTTGAGTAGCATGAGGTACGGACCTCGTATTCAAGGGACATGAGATTGCCAACTTATACTTTGTCAAGCATATACTCCATAGTTGTTCACTTTAACCTTAATCACTTCAAGATGCTTATGATAGGGGCAATGAGGGATGAAAGCTAACAAGTACCATAATTTTTGGAAGCTCTTTTTGAAACTTGAAATCCCTGCTTCCCTTTATGAAGGGCCTTTCTTCCACTATTATATTGAGAGCATAGTTGCCATTCTTAGTTCTATGTGCAGTGTCCCAAAACTTATTGATTGATGCATATTTTTGATATTGCTTGTTCTTGTGCTATTTGCATCTAGTCACTCTTATGAACTTTGAAGGTGTCATATGCATCTATTTGCTACTCTATGAGGGAAAAGCTGAATGCCACTATGCCATGTTTTCTGTATGTGAAAAAAAACATTTTTCAATGCATGTTTGTAGAGGTCCCAATCTTTAATAAGATAGAGCCCCCTGTGTTTAGAATGCTAGTCCCTGGATCAATAGCTAGCATCCACAGTTAAGATGTAATATCAAGAAACAAAGGTCATAATATAACTTTATAACCAGGAATAACATAATTTTATTACATCAAACATAGCTCATTAGGCTATTACATTACATTGCAGCGGAATAACTATAGTCATGGGTCCTTCATCTTCAAAGTGCCACAGGCAGACATGTTGGTTGTAGACTTTGTAATCCTAATCAATCAATCTTCACTAAAATCAATCAAACCTGCAACATACAAGTTACAGCCACAAAGGGTTAATACATTTGAATTGTATTGGCAAGTGATACTATGGTAGTAAAGTGGAGTCTATCATCTATATGCATTTGGCTAAGTGGAGTTTGAGGCTTGCATTGCTCAAAATAGATTTTTCCTTAACATTTGAAAATACTAAGTTTTTGCTTTGACAAAATCATTTTTCTTACAAAGATTGAAGATTCTTTAACCAAGGCATCTCTCAATCAAAGATTGAAGATTTCAAACAACCCTTGTTCAAACCACAAATTTTATCTTAGAAATTTTAATGATGAGATTCTTGTTTGCTTCCATGTCTTTATGCTCAAATTGTCCTTTACCAGGGACATGGCTAAGTACTTAGATTTTACACTCTGCAGAGGTGGTGCACTTTCCCCACAAGACTTGGTTTCCCAAGACAAGATCTTTCAGAAGCCTTCCCTTAGACCAAAATGGACGCGTTCCAACCTATCAAACACTACCACCCACTGTCCATATGGCTAAGTTCTTGCAACCCATGTGATCATGGCAGAGCCCATATTGCCAAGTGGTTGCACTTGAAGCTTCTCAACATTTGACATCTCAAATCTCTTTGTTCCTGGGTGGCAATCCACAAGTGAGATACACAAGGTAAACCATAGACATGGGCCTTGTGAACCACTCAACCAAAAACCACCAAGCAATCCCATTCCACCCAGGTGATTCATTAACTTAGTTGTTTTATTAGACAAAATCACAAGTCCTCAGACTTAGAATATTTTTCCATAGTGTGAATATATATTCCACCCATGTTTTCTATTAGCTAGGCTAAGCTTGATAGTAATAGGAATCTTAACTTAGGAAAATCCTACTAAGGATTCATCTACTAGGTTTTCCTATAGTAAGGTTTATACTTAGCAAAATCCATGCAAGTTTTACTTAGCAAAATCACTAATGCATAGTGAAAGTAATGGGATAGATAGTATGAAGCATCACTTGCCTTTTTGGTAGAGCATGGGTTCACTCCTTGTTCTTGCAATAATCACACTCTTCAAGTCACTACAAATCAATCAAGCAAGGCACAAACTCAATCTACCAATCAAGCAAAACAACACACATAAAATAACAAAGTCAAAGTAATGCATGCAAGCATGCCAAGCTTTGTTTTGTTTGAAAAAGTGGTTCCTAATGGGTCATAAGCATTTGAAAGCACCTAATGGTCATTTTGTAAAGTGGCAAAGTCATTTGCAAAAGGTTTCACTTCAAAAACCATTTTCAAACAAAGTATCTTTTTATGTGGTGTAGAAATATTTTTACCAAGGCATTAATCTCCAAGGTTCACCAAATATGTTTTCAAACCATAAAACTTGTTGTTTAGGTCAGAGAGTTTAAAACAAAACATTTCTCAAAAGTTTTCCTTCAAAATCATTTTTAATAATTAAACCACATTTCTATTTGACTAGAAATGGTTTTAAATCAAAGAATCATTATTTTATTTCACCAAATACATTTTTGAGTCCACAAAGTGTTTCCTAGGGTTAGTAGGTTTGGTCCAAAACATTTTCCCAAAGTTTTCTTTATAAAAGTATTTTCATAACCAAAATCTTTATTTCTATTTGGCTAGAAATGGGCTAAATCAATTAACTTATCCTAAATTTCACCAAATTCATTTTTAATTCCATGGGTTGGTTCCTAGGGCCAGTAAGTTCACCAGAAACCATTTTGCCAAGGTTTCAAACTCAAAAACATTTTTGAATTATTTTTCTAGTCTTAACAAGCATTCAAAAGTTTCTGCAAAAACCAACAAGCTAACAGATACTATTTACTAAACTAAGGGCATGGTTGGCTAGGGTTTGTTCTCCTGAATCCATTGATATAAAATTTGTAATTTTTGGACGTGTGGTTTGGAAGTTACAGAGGTTTGAAAATTGAATCTATAACAGATTCAAATATGTTTTTAAAACGAAATCTGGACACGTGGCGTGTTCTGGTTGGATGATACCGGTTCAGTGTGGATAGCTGGTGTGGGTCGCACGATTTACATAAAACGAACGGTGCAGATTCATCAAGGCTCGAGCTAGGCTGGAGGCTTGGCTCACGGCGCGTGGCTCGGCTAGGCTCGGCTAGATCTAATCGTGTCCGTCGAAGTAAGATCGAAGGGTAAGGAACAGAGGGTGCTGGCTCACCTGGTGGCTCTGGTCACCGGCGATGGTGAGGACGGAGGCGACGCTCGGGATGTGTAAGAAGGCTACGTTCTGGTGGTTCCCGAAGATGGTGGAGACGGAGACGATGCACAGAAGTTCTGGGCAAAGCCAGTGGCATTGGAGCGGTGGAGGTTTGCTTCCTGGAATGGTTCCTAGGGGTGGCCGGAGTCGTGCTTGCGGCGTCGCTTGCAGATGTTGTCAATGTCGAATGCCTGGGGATCAAGAAACCAAACCAAGGAGTCAGGAAGGTGCGTGTATGAATACTAGGGAGATTCAACAGAAAATTGGAGGTGCGGGTGTGTTCTTTTCACCGGAATTTGGCTCTGGAACTCGTCGGCGCCGGCGAGACGTTGAGCTCGAATTCGAGGTGCTCAATGGCTCATTTGCGGTGGTTGTTGAGGGGAAATGAGGAGGAGTCAGAGGGGATTAAGAGGGGCTTGATGCTTTTGGAGATTAAGATCGCATTAGAGCGAATTTAAGCCGAGAATTACTCACTGGCAACGGGCGCGCGAGTTTGATGACGTCGTGGTGGCTAGGTGGGTCCAGGCTGTCTGCGAGAGAGGGTGCGTGAGTGTGGGGTCCAATCGTCATACTCGGTGCGGGTAGGTTCCTGAGTGAGAAAATAACGACTCGCTGGGGAGAGAGGTGGGCTTCTGGGATGGGCTGGGCTTGGTCTGATCTTTTTTTTGTTCTGAATCTATTTTTTTTTCAATTTCAATTTCTGTTTTGAATTTTCAATCAACCAAACATCAACCAAATCAATTCAAACAACACCAATCTTTGTAATTTTGAAATTAGTTCTGTTCAGTAACATGAACCAAAATCAAAATTATAGTTTTAATAATAGGGCCCATTATTAATTAATTAAATAAATGGACCTTTGTTATTAAATCAAATATGACTTGTTTTATTTAAATACTCCTTTTGGAATTTAATTATTTTCAAAACCAAAACAGTAGGTTTTATTTAGGAATATAAAGAATACTTGGAAAACTTGTTTAAAACAAAATAACCTTTTTATTTTAAGTTCCATTAACAATTAAATAAATGGGCCTTAGTTATTAATTCAAATAGGATTTGTTTTATTTAAATATTTATTTTGAAATCTAAAATAAAACCAAAACACTTCAGTAGGTTTTAATTAAGAAAATAAAATACTTAGAAAACTTATTTAAAATAATTTAATAAGTTTTGATGTTTTAATTAAAATGGTAAAACCTTTTATTTAAATAAAATTTGGATATTATTTCCTTATTATTTTATTTAAATAAACCTTTACTATTTTTAATCAAAACAAAACATTTTATTTTAAATACTTGGCCAAGGTTTAATTTGGCTCTGTAAAATAATCTTTATTTATAAAACCACTTTTTCTTTTGAAAGCCAAAACCTTTTATTTAAAAGATCCAAAATAGTAAGTCTAAATATTTCTATTTTCCTTTATTAAATGTTTATCTTTTTAAATCCCTTTAGGATTTATTTGATCCAAATTTGTTTGAAGGTTCCATTTGGATTCAAAAAGTTTCTTCTGGCCCTGAAAATCAAACAAAGTTTTATTTTATTCATTTATTTTTTCACATTACAAGATTTGGAAAATCTTGGGATGTGACAGGCTACCACCCTTAAAATAAATCTCGTCCCGAGATTTGGGGAGGCTAGGGGTTACAAGTAGGCTCCAAACAACTAGGGTACTACCACCCTTGAAAATTTTCAAACAAAAATTACATATTGTCCTTCTTGGGATCCTGGGGAAACTTCTCTAAGCAAACATCTGCATAGTGTCCTTTGTTTTCACACTTGAAACATGTGACAAGGCTGAGATCTTTTATAGGTTGGTTTATCTTGGGTTTCCTTTTTCCTGGACAATTGTTTACATAGTGGCCTAGTTCCTTGCATTTGAAACACATCACTTGGCTGATATCTTTCTTTTCCTTTGGTATCATTGCCTCTTGTTTGTTTCTTTGATTCTTCTTCTCTTCTGGGCATTCATTGGCATAGTGTCCCATCTCTTTGCAATTGTAACATTGCACTTGAGTAATGTCCTTCTTGTTAGGGTTGGGGCATTTCTTCTTCTTCTGGGGTCTCTCCAAAGCTAGGAGTTCTTCTAGTTCATGTTCTTCATAGGTGGGAGATCTTTCTCTCTTCTTGGGGCATTGATCTTCATGTTCCTTGGATGCATGATCCTTGTATCTAAGATTATTGCTAGCTTGGGTTCCTTCTAGATTAGCATCTTTGTCACCCTTGTTGTCATTAGCTCCTTGGGAAAGGTTTTCTCTCATGTTGATCATTTGAGTAAGTAATCCTTGCAACATTTGGGATTGAAGTTTCAAAATCCTTTGTATGGCTGGGTCTAGTCCATTGTTGTTGGCTAAAAGCTGAGTTGTCTCTTGGCTCAACTGGTTTTGGGTTGCTATGAGCTCTTTCATGCTGTCCTCTTGGTTGGTGTTGGTGTCATCAACCTTGGAGTCTTTCGGGGTAGTCATCTGTTTGGGTTGAAGGGAGATTAGAATAGACAAGATATTTCTAAGGAATTATTTCTAATCACACACATCACAATTTACACAAACAATGTGCATGCAATCACAAGTCAAAAATTTCACTCAAACAAAGTTCAAGCACATACTTAGGCAATAAAATATTTTTGTTACACCACATAAGTTGGTGGTTTTGTCTTAACTAAAATATGGTGGTCCATCTATATGGTTCACTTGTGATTTTTCCTTCCTTTATGATTCTTCTTGTATGAGATCATGGTTCCTTGAGATAAACTCTTGGTTGCAATACTTCAAAGTTGTTGATGGCTCCTTCTTATTTTGCATTCCCTCAGTCTCTAATTCTTGAGTAAGATTTCCTTGTTTTACTTGTAGTCCTTGGTGTTATCCAAGTGGGAGGTCCTTGGTGAATATGTTGAAGTCATTAGAGTTGAAGAAGTTGAACTCATTAGAGTTGAAGAAGTTGAAGAAGTCCTTTGCACATGGTGTAGTCTTTGGCCATGGGTAGGTTTTTCCATCAAGTTGAAGTAGAAGAGGTGTAGAGTTGAAACCAAAATGGTTGAGGAAAGAGTTTACAAGATTGTTTGTAAATAAGTTTTTGGAACATAATACAACTCCTATTTTTCTAAGTTTTTTTTGTCCAATCCTAGGTTTACAAATCCTACAGGCAACACAATGCTCTAATACCATCTGTAGAGGTCCCAATCTTTAATAAGATAGAGCCCCCTGTGTTTACAATGCTAGTCCCTGGATCAATAGCTAGCATCCATAGTTAAGATGTAATATCAAGAAACAAAGGTCATAATATAACTTTATAACCAGGAATAACATAATTTTATTACATCAAACATAGCTCATTAGGCTATTACATTACATTGCAGCGGAATAACTATAGTCATGGGTCCTTCATCTTCAAAGTGCCACAGGCAGACATGTTGGTTGTAGACTTTGTAATCCTAATCAATCAATCTTCACTAAAATCAATCAAACCTGCAACATACAAGTTACAGCCACAAAGGGTCAATACATTTGAATTGTATTGGCAAGTGATACTATGGTAGTAAAGTGGAGTCTATCATCTATATGCATTTGGCTAAGTGGAGTTTGAGGCTTGCATTGCTCAAAATAGATTTTTCCTTAACATTTGAAAATACTAAGTTTTTGCTTTGACAAAATCATTTTTCTTAATCAAAGATTGAAGATCCTTTAACCAAGGCATCTCTCAATCAAAGATTGAAAATTTCAAACAACCCTTGTTCAAACCACAAATTTTATCTTAGAAATTTGAATGATGATATTCTTGTTTGCTTCCATGTCTTTATGCTCAAATTGTCCTCTACCAGGGACATGGCTAAGTACTTAGATTTTACACTCTGCAGAGGTGGTGCACTTTCCCCACAAGACTTGGTTTCCCAAGACAAGATCTTTCAGAAGCCTTCCCTTAGACCAAAATGGACGCGTTCCAACCTATCAAACACTACCACCCACTGTCCATATGGCTAAGTTCTTGCAACCCATGTGATCATGGCAGAGCCCATATTGCCAAGTGGTTGCACTTGAAGCTTCTCAACATTTGACATCTCAAATCTCTTTGTTCCTGGGTGGCAATCCACAAGTGAGATACACAAGGTAAACCATAGACATGGGCCTTGTGAACCACTCAACCAAAAACCACCAAGCAATCCCATTCCACCCAGGTGATTCATTAACTTAGTTGTTTTATTAGACAAAATCACAAGTCCTCAGACTTAGAATATTTTTCCATAGTGTGAATATATATTCCACCCATGTTTTCTATTAGCTAGGCTAAGCTTGATAGTAATAGGAATCTTAACTTAGGAAAATCCTACTAAGGATTCATCTACTAGGTTTTCCTATAGTAAGGTTTATACTTAGCAAAATCCATGCAAGTTTTACTTAGCAAAATCACTAATGCATAGTGAAAGTAATGGGATAGATAGTATGAAGCATCACTTGCCTTTTTGGTAGAGTATGGGTTCACTCCTTGTTCTTGCAACAATCACACTCTTCAAGTCACTACAAATCAATCAAGCAAGGCACAAACTCAATCTACCAATCAAGAAAAATAACACACATAAAATAACAAAGTCAAAGTAATGCATGCAAGCATGCCAAGCTTTGTTTTGTTTGAAAAAGTGGTTCCTAATGGGTCATAAGCATTTGAAAGCACCTAATGGTCATTTTGTAAAGTGGCAAAGTCATTTGCAAAAGGTTTCACTTCAAAAACCATTTTCAAACAAAGTATCTTTTTATGTGGTGTAGAAATATTTTTACCAAGGCATTAATCTCCAAGGTTCACCAAATATGTTTTCAAACCATAAAACTTGTTGTTTAGGTTAGAGAGTTTAAAACAAAACATTTCTCAAAAGTTTTCCTTCAAAATCATTTTTAATAATTAAACCACATTTCTATTTGACTAGAAATGGTTTTAAATCAAAGAATCATTATTTTATTTCACCAAATACATTTTTGAGTCCACAAAGTGTTTCCTAGGGTCAGTAGGTTTGGTCCAAAACATTTTCCCAAAGTTTTCTTTATAAAAGTATTTTCATAACCAAAATCTTTATTTCTATTTGGCTAGAAATGGGCTAAATCAATTAACTTATCCTAAATTTCACCAAATTCATTTTTAATTCCATGGGTTGGTTCCTAGGGTCAGTAAGTTCACCAGAAACCATTTTGCCAAGGTTTCAAACTCAAAAACATTTTTGAATTATTTTTCTAGTCTTAACAAGCATTCAAAAGTTTCTGCAAAAACCAACAAGCTAACAGATACTATTTACTAAACTAAGGGCATGGTTGGCTAGGGTTTGTTCTCCTGAATCCATTGATATAAAATTTGTAATTTTTGGACGTGTGGTTTGAAAGTTACAGAGGTTTGAAAATTGAATCTATAACAGATTCAAATCTGTTTTTAAAACGAAATCTGGACACGTGGCGTGTTCTGGTTGGATGATACCGGTTCAGTGTGGATAGCTGGTGTGGGTCGCACGATTTACATAAAACGAACGGTGCAGATTCATCAAGGCTCGAGCTAGGCTGGAGGCTTGGCTCACGGCGCGTGGCTCGGCTAGGCTCGGCTAGATCTAATCGTGTCTGTCGAATTAAGATCGAAGGGTAAGGAACAGAGGGTGCTGGCTCACCTGGTGGCTTTGGTCACCAGCGATGGTGAGGACGGCGGTGACGCTCGGGATGTGTAAGAAGGCGACGTTCTAGTGGTTCCCGAAGATGGTGGAGACGGAGACGATGCACAAAAGTTCTGGGCAAAGCCAGTGGCGTTGGAGCGGTGGAGGTTTGCTTCCTGGAATGGTTCCTAGGGGTGGCCGGAGTCGTGCTTGCGGCGTCGCTTGCAGATGTTGTCCATGTCGAATGCCTGGGGATCAAGAAACCAAACCAAGGAGTCAGGAAGGTGCGTGTATGGATACTAGGGAGATTCAACAGAAAATTGGAGGTGCGGGTGTGTTCTTTTCACCGGAATTTGGCTCTGGAACTCGTCGGCGCCGGCGAGACGTTGAGCTCGAATTCGAGGTGCTCAATGGCTCATTTGCGGTGGTTGTTGAGGGGAAATGAGGAGGAGTCAGAGGGGATTAAGAGGGGCTTGATGGTTTTGGAGATTAAGATCGCATTAGAGCGAATTTAAGCCGATAATTACTCACTGGCAACATGCGCGCGAGTTTGATGACGTCGTGGTGGCTAGGTGGGTCCAGGCTGTCTGCGAGAGAGGGTGCGTGAGTGTGGGGTCCAATCGTCATACTCGGTGCGGGTAGGTTCCTGAGTGAGAAAATAACGACTCGCCGGGGAGAGAGGTGGGCTGCTGGGCTGGGATGGGCTGGGCTTGGTCTGATCTTTTTTTTTTGTTGTGAATCTATTTTTTTTTCCAATTTCAATTTCTATTTTGAATTTTCAATCAACCAAATCAATTCAAACAACACCAATCTTTGTAATTTTGAAATTAGTTCTGTTCAGTAACATGAACCAAAATCCAAAATCAAAATTATAGTTTTAATAATAGGGCCCATTATTAATTAATTAAATAAATGGACCTTTGTTATTAAATCAAATAGTACTTGTTTTATTTAAATACTCCTTTTGGAATTTAATTATTTTCAAAACCAAAACAGTAGGTTTTATTTAGGAATATAAAGAATACTTGGAAAACTTGTTTAAAACAAAATAACCTTTTTATTTTAGGTTCCATTAACAATTAAATAAATGGGCCTTAGTTATTAATTCAAATAGGATTTGTTTTATTTAAATATTTATTTTGAAATCTAAAATAAAACGAAAACACTTCAGTAGGTTTTAATTAAGAAAATAAAATACTTAGAAAACTTATTTAAAATAATTTAATAAGTTTTGATGTTTTAATTAAAATGGTAAAAGCTTTTATTTAAATAAAATTTGGATATTATTTCCTTATTATTTTATTTAAATAAACCTTTACTATTTTTAATCAAAACAAAACATTTTATTTTAAATACTTGGCCAAGGTTTAATTTGGCTCTGTAAAATAATCTTTATTTATAAAACCACTTTTTCTTTTGAAAGCCAAAACCTTTTATTTAAAAGATCCAAAATAGTAAGTCTAAATATTTCTATTTTCCTTTATTAAATGTTTATCTTTTTAAATCCCTTTAGGATTTATTTGATCCAAATTGGTTTGAAGGTTCCATTTGGATTCAAAAAGTTTCTTCTGGCCCTGAAAATCAAACAAAGTTTTATTTTATTCATTTATTTTTTCACATTACAAGATTTGGAAAATCTTGGGATGTGACAATGTTATTCATGATCTTTGTTTGTATCCTTTCATGTTGCATGCATAGTTACTTTGTCTTATTGTTAGAACTCCATCTTTCATGCTCATGTTTAGAGTTCTTTGATCCAAGCTTTCAATGCTTGCAAATGGTTTGATCTTGGTTTTGATGGTGCATGTCACCTCAAAAATTATTCTTTTATCACTTATCTACTCGAGGACGAGCAGGAGTAAAGCTTGGGGGTGCTTGATACGTTGGAAACGTATCTATAATTTTTTATGTTCCAGGCTTGTTTACTATCTACTTCGCTTTGCTTTATCCACACTTTGAGGTGTTTTTATATGTTTTCTGGTACTAACCTATTAACAAGATGCCACAGTGCCAGTTGCCTGTTTTCTTCTGTTTTTGGTTCCAGAAAGGCATAAAATCAATATTCTTGGAATTGGACAGGACAAAATCCAAAGTCAATATTTTACCGTGGGGAACACGAAGCCGGAGTACGAGACGAAGGGGACCCACCAGGGGGCACACCCCCTGGACGCGCGGGTGGGCCTACCCCGTGCCTGGGGGGTGCAGCGCCCTGGTGGCCCTCGAGCCTCACCTCTTCGTCTATAAGAAGCCCTCGATGCAGAAACCCTAGGCACCCGATCAATATTCCATGAAACCGTCTGTAGCCGCCACCATCGTCATCCCTAGATCGGGGGGATCTAAAGCTCTTCCCGGCACCCTGGTGGAGGGGAGATCATCCCGGAGGCCTTCTTCTTCATCATGCCAGCATCCGGTATGAAGCGTGAGTAGTTCCACCTTGGACTACGGGTCCATGTAGTAGCTATATGGTTGTATATCCTCCTTGTGCTTTCATGTCTAGATCTTGTGAGATCCGTTCATGATCAATATCTCATCTATTTGTAATCATGCATGTTGTTTTTGTGGGGATCCGATGGATATTGAGATTACTATGTCAGATTGATGAATGGTTTTGTCTTATTGATTCTATCATGTATGTGTTGTTTGTGATCTTCCATGCTCTCCGTTGTTAGTAGATATCTTGGCCAAGTAGTTTCTAGTGACTCCAAGAGGGGGTATTTATGCTCGATAGTGGGTTCATGCCTATATTTAATCAAGGGAAGTGATAGAAATATCTACGGTTGTAAATGTGCTGTTGCCACTAGGGAGAAAACAACGGTCTCTTGTTCATGGAACAAGTGAATTGTTTACCTTACACACTTTGCTTAAAGCGGTTGTCTGTTGCTTGCAACTTAATACTAGAGGGGGTTCGGATGATAACCCAAAGGTGGACTTCTAGTCATAGATGCAGTTGGATGGCGGTCTATGTATATTGTTGTATTGCCCAATCGAATCTCATAGGGTCTCTTTGTCTAGTATTGCATTATTATGCCTTGCTCAGTCCTGTCAAACGCCCTGCTGTAATTTGTTTATCCAACATTCCATGTTTGTTTATCTAAGGATAACACCTCTAGTGAACTATGGACCCCGGTCCAATCTTTACCATTGATACATCTTCCACTGTTACTGTTTACTTGCTGCATACCATCATCACCTTCGACACCATACAATTAATCCTTTGTTACAGCAACCGGTGAGATTGAAAACCTCACTGTTCGTTGGGGCAAAGTCTTGAGTTTGTGTTGTGTAGGTTTCCACGTTGCTTGCAACACCTTTGAGACGTTTCCTTCCTCCTACTGGTTCGATAACCTCGGTTTCTTACTGAGGGAAGACTTGTTGTTGTGTTGCATCACACCTTGCTCTTGGGGTTCCCGACGAAGCGCTCTCACGTTGACGCAACGCCAACAATACACACTTTTGAAAAGTTGCAGTTGCATTGCATAAACTAAAAGGCATCAATCTATAAGCATAAGTCCTATACGAGCAAGTAAACATTGTCTTCTCTTGGTCTTCGGGTTGGATAGAAATTTGAGAGTATCCCGAATATCCATAAAAACAAACATAGGAATTACTAGTTATTCTTTCTAAAATACGATCCATAAAAGGTATTAGGTTATTGATGCATGCATAAAATTTGTAGTTTGTTGATACCAATTCCCACTTATTTGCAAAATATATGATGTTATATCCATGTTTTACATTGATTTTTGGGGATCTACCAATGATCCCTTTTATTTTGGTTATAACTCACATCTGCAGGACATGAAAACCTTGTTTTGTGCATTTTTAGCTTTCAAGGACCTAAAAAAAGTCAAATTGCCTTGGGATTTCTGGAGAATCAATATTTCATCAAGAAAAGGACCTGGAGGACTTGGACCACATGAGGGAAGCCCCGAGGCCCAAACTATCCTAGGTGACACACCTAGTCAAGAAGGGCGCGCCACCTATGCCCTTTTGCACCTCGGCCGTCCGATTCGCTTAATTATTTCTCCCACGGACTTTTTTTGACCTTAAAACATCTATATAAAGATCACCCGAGTATTCCTCGGCACGGAAGGCCGCAGAAACATGAAACACCAAAATAGAGCAAGAACCAGCAAATATTGGAGGGGGACATTCCGCGGGAGCCGTTGTCGGAGGGATCTCTACGTTCTCCAACGTCTCCACCATCATCACCATGATGAAGAGGGTGTAGGGGTTTGTAGCATGGAAAACAAAAAAATTATATAGCATGAACACACACAAGCCAACATCTAATCTACGAGATCGGTGCAACGAGTTGATAGAGTACTAACCCTCGTAGATCCAAAGCGTTTAACGAGATCAGATTCTTGTGCTTAATGTAGTCGATCACTTCTTGATCTCAAGATCGTGAAGACGATCCTTCCGGCGCCATGTTCCGGCAGCGCTTCCACAGTCGGTCACATGTTCGATACTCTATGAAGATCTTCGTCTCCCTTGTTCCAGCAGGCAGCAGAGGTTGTAGATCTCCTCTCGATTCCAGCAGCACGACGACGTGGTGGTGAAACGAAGGAGTAGATCCCGCAGGGCTTCACCTAAGTCGGAGCGAGTATGGTGGAATAGAGAGACCTTGACAACTAGGGTTTAGAGGCTGAGGGGTGGAGGTGGATGGCGGCTAGGGCAGGGCAGGGCAAGCCAACGGCGGTTTAGAGGAGGCTCTAGGGCAGCGGAGAGCAGCCGACCTAGGGTTTTTGGGTGAGGCCAAGGGGGCACCCCACCCCCTCCTTTTATAGGTGGGAGGGGCGTCTAGAGGAGGAGGAGTCCTCCCCCAACTCCCTATGTATGGCCGGCGGCAAGGGAGGGAGGGGAAACCTCCCTCCTCTAGGTTTCTTCCTCTCCCTCCACTTGATTTGACTATCAATGTTGGGATTTTACTTTTCAAATTGGAGTTTGACTATTCAAACTAGAATTTGATTATTTCACTTCCCATTGCCCAGCCATCTGACCTAGGACATGATGCAACCATTACACATTGATATGACACATTCATGTACACTTCCCTCTCTGAAGTGGTGGTCCTTCTAGACCCTTCTAGAAGCTTCCGGTGAAAACACCGAAAACATTTCCGAACCACGGAATTGGACTTTCCTTATATGAATCTTATTCTCCGGACCATTCCGAATCTCCTCATGATATCCCATATCCAATCCGATACTCCAAACAACATTCTGTCTCCAACTCACATTTCATATCTACTAAACAACATCGAATCCTTAAGTGTGTCTCCCTATGGTTCGTGAATTATGCAGACATGATCGAGACACTTCTCTGATCAATAACCAATAGAGGAATCTGGAAATTCATATGGCTCCCACATATTTCTATGATTACCTCGTGATCGAATGAACCATTTACATACGATACCAATTTCCTTTTGTCTCGCGATACTTTACTTATCCGAGGTTTGATCGTCGGTATCTCCACATACCTAGTTCAACCTCGTTGCTGATAAGTACTCTTTACTTGTTCTGTGATATATGATCCCTTGTGATCTAGTCACAGGCTTGGAAGCCAATCGGATGACATTCCACCGATAGGGCCGAGAGTATATCTATCCGTCATATGGATGGACAAATCCCACTCTTGATCCATGTGCCTCTACACATACTTTTAGAATACTCAATACCACCTTTATAACCACCCAGTTATGAAGTGGTGTTTTGTAAAGGTCCCAACCTTTAATAAGGTAGAGATCCCTGTGTTTACAATGCTAGTCCCTGGATCAATAGCTAGCATCCACAGCTAAGATGTAATATCAAGAAACAAAGGTCATAATACAACTTTATAACCAGGAATAAAATAATTCATTAAATCTTACATAGCTCATTTGGCTATTTCATTACAATGCAGAAGAAATAACTATATAGCATGGAGTCCTTCATCTTCAAAGTGCCACAGGCAATCATGTTGGTTGTAGACTTGTAATCCTAATTCAACACACTTCACTAACATCAAACAAACCTGCAACATAATAAGTTACAGCCACAAGGGTCAATACATTTGAATTGTATTGGCAAGTGATACTATGGTAGTATAGTGGAGTCTATCATCTATATGCATTTGGCTAAGTGGATCTTAGGCTTGCTTTGCTCAAAATAGATTTTCCTTATCATTTGAAAAATACTAAGTTTTTGTTTGTCAAAATCACCCAAGGCATCTCCCAATAGAAATTGGTGATCCTTCAACCCTTGTTCAACCACAAGTTTTTTACTTAGAAATTGGGATGAGGAGATTCTTGATAGCTTCCATGTCTTGATGCTCAAATTTTCCTTTGCCAAGGACATGGCTAAGTACTTAGATTTTACACTCTGCAGAGGTGGTGCACTTTCCCCACAAGACTTGGTTTCACCAAGACAAGATCTTTCAGAAGCCTTCCCTTAGACCAGAATGGACGCGCTCCAACCTATCAATCCCCTACCACCAACTGTCCATTTGGCTAAGTTATTGCAACCTATATGATCCAGGCAAAGCCCATAATGCCAAGTGGCTGCACTTGAAGCTTCTCAACATTTGACATCTCAAATCTCTTTGTTCCTGGGTGGCCATCCACAAGTGAGATACACAAGGTAAACCATAGAAATGGGCCTTGTTTAACCACTCAACACAAACCATTCCTTCCATTCCACCCAGGTGATTCATTCACTTGGTTGTTTTATTAAACAAAACACAAGTCCTTGACTTAGAAATATTCCATAGTATGAATATATTCCACCCTTGTTTTCTACTGGCTAAGCTAAGCATGATAGTAGTAGGAATCTTAACTTAGGAAATTTCTACTAAGGTTTCATCTACTAGGTTTTCCCATGTCATAGTTTACACTTAGCAAAAAATCCATGCAAGTCCTACTTTAGAAATATCACTAATGCATAGTGAAAATAATGGGACAAAAGTATGGAGCATCACTTGCCTTTTTGGTAGAAAATATAAGTTCACTCCTTGATCTTGCAATGTTCACACTCTTCAAATTCCACTACAATTCAACCAAGCAAGCAAGAATTCAATCTACCATTCAAGCAAACAACACATAAAATAATAGAAACAAAGCAACGCATGCAAACATGCCAAAAGTTGTTTTATTTGGAAAAGTGGTTTCTAATGGGTTATAAACATTTGAAAACACCTATTGGTCATTTTATAAAATTGGGAAAACCATTTGCAAAAGATTTTACCTATAAACCCTTTTTAAACCAAAGCATTATTTTATGTGATTGAAAATGCTTTTAGCAAAGCAATAATCTTTATAGGATTCACCAAATACATTTTTAAATCATAAAACTTTGTGTTTAGGGTCAGAGAGTTTAAATCAAAACATTTCCCAAATGTTTTCCTCCAAAAACATTTTTTACATATAAACATTATTTTTATTTGACTAGAAATGTTCTAAATCAAAGATTTATTATTTTGCCTCTGAATATATGTTTTTGAATCCACAAGTTGATTTATATGGTCAGTAGGTTCAAAACAATTCATTTTCCAAAGGTTTTATCCTAAAAACATTGCTAGAACAATTTTTATATCCAAAATATACTTACACAAGTTTCTGCAAAAACAACCAATTTAACAGAAGCAATTTATTAAACATAGTGCAGGGTTGGATAGTACTTGTCTTGCTGATTCCATTTATATAAAGTTTGCAAAATTTGGACGTGTGGTTTGAAAGTTATGCAATTTACAAGTTTGATCATCTAATAGATCAATTTTTGGTTTCTATAAACAGACTGGGCCACGTGGCTGCTTCCTATTCGCCAGTACCATTTCGCGCGGATCGACTATCGTGGACCGCTGGATCTAATGCAAATAGCATGGCGCAGATGCTCTCATTCCTCTTCGATAAGTCAATCTATCACATCACTCGGATCTAGATCGGACGGCTCCTATTGCTTTGCCAAGAACTGGCGACGCGACGACGGTGGCGCGTGGCGGCGACGCTCGGGCGGCAGGGTTCTGGATATTCTAGGAATCTAGGGAGAGGTAGGATGTGCTTACCGTGTTCACCGTGGAACGCAGATGCTCAACTTGTTCGTAGGAGAGCAGGGGGCGCACGGGGTCGTCTTCAATCTCTCGCCGGAGTTCGTTCTGGCGACGGGCGTGCTCTGGTGCTGTCGAAGACGAACCTACATGGTGTGCTAAGGCAAACGGAGAGCAGCGTCATATGCGCGCGAGAGAGGAGTGTGCGAGAGCATCAACGAGAGGGTCTGGGGTGGTCTGGGCTCACCAGGAGATGTTGCCGGAGTTGGAGCAGACGGTGGCGATGCTCGGTGGTCGTCGTTGCCGATGCTGTGGAGCGCTCGCGGGCGAGTGGAGGCTATAGAGAGGTTCGCCGGGTGATGGGGAGTGCGCTCGTGTGGTCGAGGGGGCGAGGGGAGGTGCGGCTTGGCCGGAAGCTTCACCGGAGCTTGCCGGAGGCAGTGAGAGCTTGAGCAAAAATTCGGGGCAGCCTGGGGCTGTCGAAGTGTGGCGACTGGGGGAAACAGAAGAGGGGAGGGAGGCGTCTAGCAGGGCGTGGTCTCGGCGAGGTTAAGGCGGGGCATTGATGGGGAATTTAACGCCGGCATCATCGTCTGAGAAACGGCCAGAGGGGGCGTGGTCTTCGCGTGGTGAGGGAGACGATGACCTGGCGGTGGGGCGTTGTTGTCAGCGTGAGAGAGAGAGGAGGTGGGGCCTGCTAGTCAGCAACGATGCGGGTCGTTTCTCTGGTGCGAAGCGTTTTTTGTGGGGAGAGAGGGAGTGGGCCGATGCTGGGCTGGACTGGGTCTGCTAGGCTGGTTTGGCCTTGTTCATTTTTTTTGTTCTGCTTTCTTTTTCTTTTTTCCATTTCTAATATTCTGTTGATTTTGTTTAATTATTTCAAACACCCATTTGATTTCAAACTTCTAACAAACTTTGTGTATATTCAAATACTGATTAATAATACATGCAAAGTCAAATTTAGAATAATTCTTTTATTCTTTTTAGGGTATTTTATTTATTTTATAAATGGATATTTGTCTTTATTTCAAATAGGTTTTATGTGTTTTAAAACTTTATTTGAAATCCATATTTTACCAAACTGTCAACACCCGGATTTTTAATCCCAGATGCCTGTTATGCCATACATCGCAATCCCAGGATTATCATTTTTGCGAGACATAACAGAATTGGATACCACAGTACATCATCCATTACAAACCATACATAAGGTCTTACACATATAAGGATCTCATGATCCAGTCTTAATACAACACAAGCAGCGGAATACGTAATAATAACGGTAGCGTAGGCGAAGCTCCATCTTCGGGGTCGCAGGCAATGTTGACGATAGGAGATGATCCTAGTTGTCATAACCTTCCTAGGGTCCATCCTCCTGGTACTCCTCTTCATAGTTTGGCCACGGGAATAGCCAAGGACAAAGCCATGAGTACTCTTTAAGTACTCGCAAACTAATACTAACAAGTGAAGGGGGTTTTTGTAGTAGGACACTAAGCTCTAAGGTTGTTTTGCAAAAAGCTAGATTTACCTCTACTAAGTTTAGAAACGAAGAAAGCTAGTTGAAGTGTTATAGCACCTAAGTGGGAACTGGTGTTTCATATCACAACTCTGTTGTGGTCAAGTCACAGTGTCAATTCATTTCATAAGTCATTTTGAAAACATCTGACGGGGGAACAGTATGGCCACTCCAACTGTCCATAACCGCAGACGCGGCTATTCGAATATTTGACACTCTGCATATATTGTACACTTTCACCACAACATTCAATACATCCGTCAGGAACAAATCCTGAATTCACCATACTCAGTATGTGGATAATCAATCCTAACCTTTCAATTACACGCCCTAGTATAAGCACCTCTCCTGTGAGTTTGGCCTCCCAACCATGACCAACTGTCATCTTGGGTACTGCATAGGTGGACAATATTCACAAGGTAGCCTCAGCTCAGACCTTGGCCGTGAGGGAACCAATACTAAGGTATATAAGTTTTCAGTCAAGCCCTACCCAATTCTCGGGTATTGTGGTTGTACGGTAAAATTGGAATGGTATTGCATCCAGACAACCATCAGTTTTATAAAGGGCTAAGGCTCATGCCTCAACATTTTTATCACCATAAATCATCTGGTGTTCAGAAACACATGTCCAAAACATTTCAGTAGAATGATCCATCATTCCAAGGTTTTCATAACCATTTTTCCACCAAGTATTCCCATCTAAAGTTGATCAAGTTTTATGCTTAGCACTAGCATCTACAAGTGGGGGTAAGTACTAATAAGGGATGGTAAACAAGTGGAGTTTTAACTAAGTTCAATCTCATGCCTTAGGATGACATCAAGATTGTCTAGCTTAGGCCAAATTTTATGCTCTTTATGCAACCTTCATTTATCCTTCTAGAATCTACAATTCACTTAAGTAAACTCTAAGTAATAACTTTGATAAAGAAATAAAGTATAAAGCTTGCAAGTAAAACTAGGATTGGTTTATCAAGTGGTTATGATCATATATGCTTTAAGGCATATAGTGGGCATGGTAGCAAGCAAGTATTAGCTTGCATGGGTCAACTTGACTAGTAAGGCTTGCTAAGTTAATAGCTTGCAAGTTTGCATCAGTATCAGTATAAGCTTGCTAAATTGAAAGTGTTAGCTTGCTCAATCAACTAGTAGTATTAGGCTTGCAAGGTTAACTTGTATAATAAGGCTTGCTAAAGTAGAGTATCTTGCAAGTGTTAGCTTGCCTTGTGCAGAGCAGTGGTTGAAGTTCTCCTCGGCTTCTTCTTTGTAGTATCCCCCTTCCTCCTCGTATCCTTGGTCGGTACTAGCGTCTATAAATAAATACGAGGTACACAATCACCAAACAATACTTAACTACTTTCAATCATCACACAAAAGGGTTCTATAGATGATCTAGCATCATCACTAACATTCAAGATTAAAGCTTAGTTTAATTTCTTTTATTTTTATAAAAGTAATTTCTACTCATTGAAAAACTACTTAAGATTTAATATTCTCCAAACCAAACATGGGATCATGTTGACACATGTCATCACCACATATTTCAGTACATGGGAATGTGATTTAAAGTGGTGTCACAATTTAATAAGGTTTAACCTTTTATTTTAATTAAATCAAGTGATTAGAAATGCCTATGTGGCATTCTTTTATTACTTGAACATTATTTCTGTCGGTAAACCCATATGTTTTTATATATTCTGAAAGGTATGGTTAAATGTGATTTTTGAAAGTTGGAATCAACTCAAAAGCTATTATGGTTTTAATTTGAAAAATGTTTGAATGCAGAAAAGCTTCTGCCTTGTTATTTTTACCAGGGATGATCTACAGATCCAAATGATTTAAATCCAACGGGCTTGGATTCAGCATTTCCAGAACTATCTAACAAAATTGGTTTCATTCAATTTGGTTCACTGAATCGATCGGGGTTGATTTTTTAATCTAGGTGCAGAAGTGTGTTTGAAATAAAATGGAAAAGGTTTATTTCAAATGACTGGGCTGTGCGGGAAACGCTACTGGGCCGGCCTGCTAAGCACAGCGCTTATGCGGGATGGTTAAGTCGCTGTCCCCACGCGTCAGTGAGACGAGGGGGTGCAAAGCAGTATGGGGCGATGTGAGCCGTGGGATCTGGTTCTAATCTAACGGCTGAGGGTCATCGTCGATGTTGGGCAACGCCGGCGAGACAGAAACCTAACGCAACAGGTGGGGGTCGTCAGGGGCTCACCGGGGCTCAGGCGAGGGTCGGCGAGGCGGGCAAATGACGAAGTCGATGACGGCGAACCTCCTGGTACCGGCAGCTTCTCCTGGGGTGGAGGAAATCGACGGCGCCCTTCTTCTCTAGAGGCGGCCTGCTCCGGTGCAATTCCGGCGATGCGCTGCTTGCCTTGCTTCGGGAACAGGGTGGAACAATCAGTGAGTAGAGGGGAGTGAGATGGTGTGAAGAGTTTGAGCGGGGGAGGCCTCTATTTATAGTCTGGACGACGAGACCGAACGGCATGGGCAGGCGACGGTGGCGACATGGGTACGGGCTGCTAGAGGCATGGCCGCGGTGGCGGTCGCTTGGTGGTCTCCTGGCGATGCTCTACGGCTTTAATGCGCGTGTAGGGGCGGTGGCAAACGGTCTAGAACACTCGACGTTCTGCGCGGCAGAGGCGGCATCTTCAACGGCGAGCGGTGGCTGTGAGGCATGGGCGGCGAACGGGGATGTCTGGCGGTCTCCTAGGACGGTGGTGATCACTTATGCACGCGGCGAGGGCGGCACGCGGTCTGTGGGCTTCGGTCGAGGGTGGCGCTCTGGCGCACGCTCTACATGGTTGCTGGCGAGCTGGGCACGGTCTGTGCGTGTGGTCCAGGGGCTGGCAAGGTTCGAGCGCTGGACAGGGAGTGGCGATGGCGTGCTAGCTTTCTCCCAGACAAGGTTGGCGAGGCTAGTGCTGGTCCTAGATTGTTGTCCACACTGGGGTGACATGGTGAGCTTCGGCTATTCGCCATTGATGGCATTGCCAAGCTCACAGTGGTGCTAGTGATTAGTTAAGTTTGCTAGATGATCTACTGAGGTTGCTGTGAGCTAGAGAGGGAACCAATTAGGCTCAAATCACTTCTCACAATAGTGTTTTGATTTTGTTAGATTTGTATCTGCAAGGTGTTTGATGAAATGGCCGCAAGAATTCAAGTTTTGAATTTTGAAAAGATTTTTGGTGTGTGTGCTAGGTTGGTGCTGGTGAGTCTGCAGATTCTTGGGTTTTGAAAGTTGAGCTTGTTTGAGTGGTTTTTGAAAAAGTGGGATCTTCCCATATGATATAGATTCAATTTTGAACTGTCCTTTAAACTATGCATTCAAAGGTTTTTGGATGATCACAAAGTGGGCCTTGATACTTTGTTATGAGTACTATCAAGGGGTGCAAAGATCCAAACAAGTTTCTGTTAAGTTCTGAAAGTTAGAGACAGCCAAAGTAGGCATGGGAGTTATATTGGTCAAAATGACCATTCACTCATTTTGTTTGTTTTGATTTATTTGTCTTTGGGAAATGTGTGGGGATTGTATAGATGATGTTTATTTCACCTAATAATCATTTTACAAGCAAAGAAACACATAATCATGGCAATTCAAAAGAATCCAATTTTCAATACACACACATATGAATGCTTTCATATTTTTAATTATAAAAGTTTTTGTTAACTCTAATTTTGATGATTAGAGTTTGATGATCCAAGTTTAGTATTTTTGGGATGTTACACAAACCTATTCAGTAGGTTTTATGCATTTATTAAGGTGTCAATAATTCACCTTGAATTATTTAGAACATTTTTAATATGATTTATCAATCATTTAAATTGGGTATTTGTTTTTATTCCAATGAAATCAAGTATGGTTTTAATTCCATAAATTCTATTTAGGTGATTTCCTTGATTCCATTTAAGTTAGTTAAATATCTTTTCAACCACTTGGGTAAATTATTTTTCCCTAATTTAATTAATCAATTCCATTAGGGATTTTGTCTTCATCCAAATAGGATTAGAATTTGGTTAATGCCGTTTTATTTTATTTAACAATTCTCTATCCTTTTATTTGGATTTGGATTATAACTTATTCATTTTCTTATGGATAAGGCCAAGATTTAATTTGGTCTTTAAACATTCCTTATTTAATATTTCCTTCTTTATCTTATAAAATCCATATATTTTTATTTATAGATCCAAACTTGGTGATTCCAATTTGTAAAATCATATTTGATATTTATTTATCCTTTTAAATATCTTTAGGATTATTTTCTCACCATTTGGTATGGATTTTAGATAGGTGCTTTATTGGCTTTGGAAATTCAATTTCCTTATCTTATTAAATTCATAAGATTTTATCTATGGCTCCAAATTAAGTGAAACCAATTCATATGGTTTTATAATATTTCTATTCGCCATTCTTGATCATTTATAAATGTTTGTTGACAAATTTTTATATGGATCAAATCCATAGGCTTAGAGATAACTTGGAAATGTTTTTCTTCCATTAGGGTTTGAGGGTTTTGGTTTATTTTCCAAGTGTTTAAATTTCAAGATACATTCATTGATGAATGTATTTCACTTGATTTGAATTCAGTTAGATTCAAATATTAACCAAATTTTATTCAAGATGGTATTTTAAGTTTCCATTTAGAAACAAAAAGTTTCTTTTCACTCTAAATTTCAACAATTAGTTATTTTGTTTATTTATTTTTCACATTACAAAATTTGGACAATTTTGGGATGTGACAGGCTACCACCCTTAAAAGAAATCTCGTCTCGAGATTTGGGAAAGATAGGGGTTACAAGTTGGCTCAAAGCAACTAGGGTACTACCACCCTTAAAAATAAATTTCCAACCAGATTACATCTTGGCTTGCTTGGGATCTTGATCAAATCTCTCTGGGCATACATCTGCATAGTGTCCTTTGTTTCCACACTTGAAACATGTGACAAGGCTGAGATCCTTCATAGGCTTGTTTATCTTGTGCTTCATCTTTTCTGGACAATTGCTTGCATAATGTCCTTGGTTACCACAATTGTAACATGTGAATAGATTGAGCTCTTCTCGTATCTTATGTGGACAAGTTGATACATAATGGCCTAGCTCTTTGCAGTTGTTGCACCACACTTGGCTGATTTCCTTATACTTCTTCTTCTTCTCTAGACATTCATTGGCATAGTGTCCCATCTCTTTGGAATGGCAACATTGCACTTGACTTTTGTCCTTCTTCTTCTTGGGTTTCTCCAAAGCTAGGAGCGCTTCTAGTTCATGCTCTTCATATCTTATCTCAAAGGTGGGAAAGTTTCCTGGTATCCTTAATCTTTTCCTTGGGTAATACATATGTTTCCTCTTTGGTCCATCAAATTGAGTCATATTGCATGGAGGTGCAAGCTGAGATTTTCCTTTGTCTTCATCCTTCTTGGTAGAAGTTGTTCCTTCATGAGGGTTTACAATCTGTTGATGCACTCCACCTTGTTTCCTTTGTTGAACTATGGAATAGATGGGGCATTGGATAGGGACATGATTATTTCCTTCACATAGGAAACAAGTAGCTTGAGATGTGGGGCATTGATTAGTTGGATGTTTCTCTTCGCAATTAGGGCATTGATCTTCATGCTCTTTGGAAGTGTGATCCTTGTCTCCACAAATATTGCAAGCTTGAGTTCCTTCTATAATATCATCCTTGACATCATTCTTGTCACAACCTCCTTGGAAAGAGTTGTCTCCCATGTTGATCATTTTATTTGTCACCTTTTGCATCAATTGGGTTTGGGTTTCCAAAAACCTTTGCATGGTTGGGTCTAACTCATTGTTGTTGGCTAAAAACTGAGTTGTCACTTGGTTCAACTGGGTTTGGGTTGTTATGAGTTCTTTCATGTTGATCTCTTGGTTGTTGTTTTCACCATCCTTGATGTTGGAGTTTCTTGGAGTAGTCATCTGTTTGGGTTGGATTGGGATTAGAAAAGGCAAAATATCTCTAAGGAAATAGTTCTAATCACACACAACACAATTCACACAAGCAATGTGCAAACAATCACAAACAAACATTCCACTCAAACAACAAGTTTTAAGCACATTTTTAGGCAACAAAATATTTTTGCTACACCACAATAGTTGGTGTGTTTGATCTAAACTTAAAATGGTGGTCCAGTATATGGTTCACTTGAGATCATTCCATCCTTCTTGATTGCTTCTTCATGAACATGATCCTTGTATCCTTGGAGAATTCCTTGCATCTTGGTCACAAAACTTCAAAGGTGATGATGGTTCTTTCTAAGTTGTGTTTCCTTATTCTTCAATTCTTGAGTAACATTTCTTGTATCACTTGTAGTCCTTAGTGATATCCAATTTGAAGTCCTTTTTGCGAATAAGGTTGAAATCACTTGAGTTGGTGAAGTCCTTGGTGAAAATAAAGTTGAAGTCTTTGGCCATGGGGAAGGCTTTGTCCAACAAGTTTGAAATAGAGGAGATGTAGAATCAAAAGCAAAATGGTTGAGGAAAAAAGTTTAAAAGATTGTTTGTAAATAATTTTTGGAACAAATACAACTCCTATTTTTCTAAGGGTTTTGTACAATCCTACGGTTACAATCCTACAGGCAACACAGTGCTCTGATACCATCTGCAAAGGTCCCAACCTTTAATAAGGTAGAGATCCCTGTGTTTACAATGCTAGTCCCTAGATCAATATCTAGCATCCACAGTTAAGATGTAATATCAAGAAACAAAGGTCATAATACAACTTTATAACCAGGAATAAAATAATTCATTACATCTTACATAGCTCATTTGGCTATTTCATTACAATGCAGCAGAAATAACTATATAGCATGGAGTCCTTCATCTTCAAAGTGCCACAGGCAACCATGTTGGTTGTAGACTTGTAATCCTAATTCAACACACTTCACTAACATCAAACAAACCTGCAACATAATAAGTTACAGCCACAAGGGTCAATACATTTGAATTGTATTGGCAAGTGATACTATGGTAGTATAGTCGAGTCTATCATCTATATGCATTTGGCTAAGTGGAGATTAGGCTTGCTTTCCTCAAAATAGATTTTCCTTATCATTTGAAAAATACTAAGTTTTTGTTTGTCAAAATCACCCAAGGCATCTCCCAATAGAAATTGGTGATCCTTCAACCCTTGTTCAACCACAAGTTTTTAACTTAGAAATTTGGATGAGGAGATTCTTGATAGCTTCCATGTCTTGATGCTCAAATTGTCCTTTGCCAGGGACATGGCTAAGTATTTAGATTTTACACTCTGAAGAGGTGGTGCACTTTCCCCACAAGACTTGGTTTCACCAAGACAAGATCTTTCAGAAGCCTTCCCTTAGACCAGAATGGACGCGCTCAAACCTATCAATCCCCTACCACCAACTGTCCATTTGGCTAAGTTATTGTAACCTATATGATCCAGGCAGAGCCCATAATGCCAAGTGGCTGCACTTGAAGCTTCTCAACATTTGACATCTCAAATCTCTTTGTTCCTGGGTGGCCATCCACAAGTGAGATACACAAGGTAAACCATAGAAATGGGCCTTGTGTAACCACTCAACACAAACCATTCCTTCCATTCCACACAGGTGATTCATTCACTTGGTTGTTTTATTAAACAAAACACAAGTCCTTGACTTAGAAATATTCCATAGTATGAATATATTCCACCCTTGTTTTCTACTGGCTAAGCTAAGCATGATAGTAGTAGGAATCTTAACTTAGGAAATTTCTACTAAGGTTTCATCTACTAGGTTTTCCCATGGCATAGTTTACACTTAGCACAAATTCCATGCAAGTCCTACTTTAGAAATATCACTAATGCATAGTGAAAATAATGGGACAAAAGTATGGAGCATCACTTGCCTTTTTGGTAGAGAATATAAGTTCACTCCTTGATCTTGCAATATTCACACTCTTCAAATTCCACTACAATTCAACCAAGCAAGCAAGAATTCAATCTACCATTCAAGCAAACAACACATAAAATAATAGAAACAAAGCAAGGCATGCAAACATGCCAAAGGTTGTTTTATTTGGAAAAGTGGTTTCTAATGGGTTATAAACATTTGAAAACACCTTTGGTCATTTTATAAAAGTGGCAAAACCTTTTGCCAAATATTTTACCTATAAACACTTTTTAAACCAAAGCATTATTTTATGTGGTTGAAAATGCTTTTAGCAAAGCAATAATATTTATAGGATTCACCAAATACATTTTTAAATCATAGAACTTTGTGTTTAGGGTCAGATAGTTTAAATCAAAACATTTCCCAAAGGTTTTCCTCCAAAAACATTTTTTACATATAAACATTATTTTTATTTGACTAGAAATGTTCTAAATCAAAGATTTATTCTTTTGCCTCTCAAAATATGTTTTTGAATCCACAAGTTTATTTATATGGTCAGTAGGTTCAAAACAATCCATTTTCCAAAGGTTTTATCCTAAAAACATTGCTAGAACAATTTTTATATCCAAAATATACTTACACAAGTTTCTGCAAAAACAACCAATTTAACAGAAGCAATTTATTAAACAAAGTGCAGGGTTGGATAGTACTTGTCTTGCTGATTCCATTGATATAAAGTTTCTAAAATTTGGACGTGTGTTTTGAAAGTTATGCAATTTACAAGTTTGATCATCTAATAGATCAATTTTTGGTTTTTATAAACAGACTGGGCCACGTGGCTGCTTCCTATTCGCCAGTACCGTTTCACGCGGATCGACTATTGTGGACCGCTGGATCTAATGCAAATTGCACGGTGCAGATGCTCTCATACCTCTTCGATAAGTCAATCTATCGCATCACTCGGATCTAGATCGGACGGCTCCTATTGCTTTGCCACGAACTGGCGGCGCGACGACGGTGGCGCGCGGCGGCGGCGCTCGGGCGGCAGCGCTCTGGCTATTCTAGGAATCTAGGGAGAGGTAGGATATGCTTACCGTGTTCGCCGTGGAACGTAGATGCTCAACGTGGTCGTAGGAGAGCAGGGGGCGCACGGGGTCGTCTTCAATCTCTCGCCGTAGTTCGTTCTGGCGACGGGCGTGCTCTGGTGCTGTCGAAGACGAACCTACAGGGTGCGCTAAGGCAAACGGAGAGCAGCGTCAGATGCGCGCGAGAGAGGAGTGTGCGAGAGCATCAATGAGAGGGTCCGGGGTGGTCTGGGCTCACCAAGAGATGTTGCCGGAGTTGGAGCAGACGGTGGCGATGCTCGGTGGTCGTCGTTGCCGACGCTGTGGAGCACGCGCGGGCGAGTGGAGGCTATAGAGAGGTTCGCCGGGTGATGGGGAATGCGCTCATGTGGTCGAGGGGGCGAGGGAAGGTGCGGCTTGGCCGGAATCTTCACCGGAAATTGCCGGAGGTAGTGAGAGCTTGAGCAAAAATTCGGGGCAGCCTGGGGCTCTCGAAGTGTGGCGACTGGGGGAAACAGAAGAGGGGAGGGAGGCGTCTAGCAGGGCGTGGTCTCGGCGAGGTTAAGGCAAGGCATTGATGGGGAATTTAACGCTGACATCATCGTCTGAGAAACGGCCAGAGGGGGCATGGTCTTCGCGTGGTGAGGGAGACGATGACCTGGCGATGGGGCGTTGTTGTCAGCATGAGAGAGAGAGAGGAGGTGGGGCCTTCTAGGCAGCGACGATGCGGGTCGTTTCTCCGGTGGGAAGCGTTTTCTGCGGGGAGAGAGGGAGTGGGCCGATGCTGGGCTGGACTGGGTCTACTGGGCTGGTTTGGCCTTGTTCCTTTTTTTTGTTCTGCTTTCTTTTTCTTTTTTCCATTTCTAATATTCTGTTTTGATTTTGTTTAATTATTTCAAACACCCATTTGATTTCAAACTTCTAACAAACTTTGTGTATATTCAAATACTGATTAATAATACATTCTAAAGTCTAATTTAGAATAATTCTTTTTATTCTTTTTAGGGTCTTTTATTTATTTTATAAATGGATATTTGTCTTTATTTCAAATAGGTTTTAATGTGTTTTAAAACTTTATTTGAAATCCATATTTTACCAAACCTATTCAGTAGGTTTTATGTATTTATTAAGGTGTCAAATAATTCACCTTGAATTATTTAGAACATTTTTAATATGATTTATTAATCATTTAAATTGGGTTTTTGTTTTTATTCCAATGAAATCAATTATGGTTTTAATTACATAAATTTTATTTAGGTGATTTCCTTGATTCCATTTAAGTTAGTTAAATAGATTTTCAACCACTTGGGTAAATTATTTTTCCTTGATTTAATTAATCAATTCCATTAGGGATTTTGTCTTCATTCAAATAGGATTAGAATTTGGTTAATGCCATTTTAGTTTATTTAACAATTCTCTATCCTTTTATTTGGATTTGGATTATAACTTATTCCATTTGCTTATGGATAAGGCCAAGATTTAATTTGGTCTTTAAATATTCCTTATTTAATATTTCCTTCTTTATCTTATAAAATCCATATCTTTTTATTTATAGATCCAAACTTGGTGATTCCAATTTGTAAAATCTTATTTGATATTTATTTATCCTTTTAAATATCTTTAGGATTATTTTCTCACCATTTGGTATGGATTTTAGATAGGTGCTTTATTGGCTTTGGAAATTCAATTTCCTTATCTTATTAAATTCATAAGATTTTATCTATGGCTCCAGATTAAGTGAAACCAATTCATATGGTTTTATAATATTTCTATTCGCCATTCTTGATCATTTATAAATGTTTGTTGACAAATTTTTATATGGATCAAATCCATAGGCTTAGAGATAACTTAGAAATGTTTTTCTTCCATTAGGGTTTGAGGGTTTTGGTTTATTTTCCAAGTGTTTAAATTTTAAGATACATTCATTAATGAATGTATTTCACTTGATTTGAATTCAGTTAGATTCAAACATTAACCAAATTTTATTCAAGATGGTATTTTAAGTTTCCATTTAGAAACAAAAAGTTTCTTTTCACTCTAAATTTCAACAATTAGTTATTTTGTTTATTTATTTTTCACATTACAAAATTTGGAAAATTTTGGGATGTGACATGTTTGATGTCATCAAACCATCCATCTGATGATGATTAACATGATCTCACAGTCAGAGGATTTAGGTTACTATGTATTTGAAAGCTTATATCAAACGAACTATTGAATGACTTGATCTTATCCTACGCTTAACTATAGGAGTATGTCCATCACATCATTCTCCTAATTATATGACCATGTTATTAATAACATCCTATGTAAATGATTAGGAAACCATGATCATCTATTAATCAACAATCTAGTCTAACAAAAGGCTGTACTAGGGACTTTTTTATGTTTACAAAACATACAAGTATTAATGTGCCCGTTTAATACAATTATAGCATGGGATGTAATCATTTATTATAAAATAAAGATATGATAATAACCTATTTATTATTACATCTTGGGCATATCTCTAACAGCCTCCCACTTGCACTACAGTCAATAATCTAGTTTTGAAAAACTCGTGCATTCAACACCTATGACTTTATGGTGTTTTATATACATGATTCCTAGTGGTTAATAAATGTTCGGATCCGACACTTTTAGGTCCGTGTGTATTTGTATGTCTTTGCGTCTCTACACATCGCTCATTCTTTAATGAGATGGCATTGTATAAATTTGGTCCTTTGGTGAGACCTTTAGTTCCTTGGGGTTAAACATGTTGATACAATTGTCGTACAATATATCTTCATAGTACCAGCCCGCTGTGAACCACAACTAGTTTGATAATAAACTACTTGACACAAATGCCCTCTTTTGCTGCTACAATAACAGTCATATAATTAGCCTTTTATTGCAGTATCTATCATAATATCTTAACTTTGGAACTCATACAAATCCATTATGGAACTTCCTTTCCATTACATTGTGCCACCCATAGTTTAAATTGAGATAAAATTAATTTGTATCTTGTGACAAAACTAGTATCAGTGTAATACTTTACAATGAACTATCTATCTATTTGTCGCCTCTACAAAATAACATATTCTTAGTTCTTCCAAAATATCATAAGAATATCCTTAATACCATCCAATGATCATCTTATGAATCATTCTGGTATATGCTCATAACATTTAGAGCATAATACATATCTGGATGTGTACATATCACAGCATGATTGAAAAAATACTATTTATGATTTCATTTACCAAGTATCAAAATACTTGAATCTTTGTTTCACTTACCAAGTGTCAATACACTTGAATCTTGATTCAATCCTTTCTGTGCGGCAAGAACCTTTCTTGTATTTTCCATATTGAAATCATTCAATATCTCATCTATGTACATTTGGCATAACCATATTAGCGCCTCAATCTATCCATATACACATTGATGCCAAATATTCGGGTTTTGCCTAAGTCTTTTCATCGATATGAAATTGTTAACCCGTGTTAATAAAAGATACATCACTTCCAATCAACAATATGTCTTTCACATAATGCATTAGAAATATGTCTTAGCGCTCCCACTTAATTTCTTGCAAATGCAAGCATCTTCATCGTCTCTGATGAAATTAAACCTTTTAACAGTTTTATCACGGTGAAGATTTCAACTCCGCGATGCTTATTTCAACCATTGAAGTTTGCATACGCTTTTAGCATCCTTTTGAATTAACAAAACCCTTTGGATCGTGTCATGTACACGTCCTAGGTAACCATTGTATTAGACGAACCTTGTTTTGTTTGTTTAACTACCATATAACAAAAATTATACGTAGTGGTTGGTACATTAATCCGTCCAGACTAAATGTCGCTATGAAAGATCAAATCGTGTCATAGTCAACTTTTGAACGTTGCGATAACCTTTTTTTCCGACATGTTGACTATTTCATATATGTGAAATATCCATGTCTATTTCTTTATAGATCCAAATACGACTACAAGGACTTACACCTTTCCAGAGGGTCTTCCAAGTTCAAAAACTTGATTTCTCATGTATGGAACTATCACGGATTTTATGGCTTCAAGCCATTTGACAAAGTCATGGCCCATCATTGCTTCTTTGCATGTACTCGGTTCATCATTGTCAAATAATAATGTTTTACTCTCAAATCTTAGTATTTGATTGTCTACCCGACCTACTTGATTCAATAGGAACTTAGACCTTCGTGACCACAACCTTTGAGGTACGTGAGCCATGAGCATTGTTGCTGCCTCCGGGACACTTTCCGGCGCTGTGCAACTTTGCACATATAGCTAAAGTTCAATAACCTTATCAAAGTTCTATTGTCCTCCCACTTAACTTTTCACGAAAAAATCCTTCTCGAGAAACTTGACGTTCTAAGTGACAAACTCTTTTTGTCTTTGGTGTTATGGAGGAATACCCAACGATTATTCAAAATAACTTACAAAGACATGCTCATCCGACTTTGGTTGTAAACATCTTACTTATGCCTAGCATACCAAAGTTTAAGAAAGGACAACTTGGGTTTTATCACAAACCATAACTTTATATGGTGTCATTTCAACGGATCACGATGGAGCTCTTTTTAGTGTAAAAAGCGGCTGTCACTAAAGCTTTTAATCTTTAAAATATAATGGCAGTTTTATAAATTACACCTTTGATCTTACCATGTCAAACAAGGTTTTATTACATATCTCGAACACTACTATGGTGTTTTTGGGAAACATAAATCTATGGAATGATTCCTCAAATCTTAGGTGTTTTGCTAAGATTGTAACTGAAATATCTTCCTTTATGATCCTATCATAAACTATTTATTTTCTTGTTACAATAATTTTCCACTTCATCTTGAAAGTCTTTGAACATTTTCAAATATTTCACACTTCTTCCTCATTAAGTAAATATACACATATATTCACCCAAATTTTCGGAGAAAGCATATGAAGTTGAAATTCATCGCTCACGACTTCACATAATGGGCTACACACATCAATATGTATAAATTCCAATAAGTTAGTCATTCGTTCTTCTTCTGCCTTGAACGAAGTTTCAATTATCTTTAGTAAAGTCTCACAAGTGTCATTTGATCAAAATCAAAAGACTCCAAAATTCCATCAACATGGCGTTTCTTCATGTTTTCTTTCCAATATAATTTAAAAAGCAATGCCACTTCCTAAGTGATCTTTCAATCATTTGTATTTCGACATTTTTAGCATTAGTTTTATGGATGTGATTTCTCCTATTAGACTTGTATATCATCCATCTATTATGGAATACGGAAATTGTTTGAACAACCCTTTTGTTCTCATAATACCTAATCGAAATAATAATTATTGAAACAAATCTTGAAGGTAAACTTTGATGTCAACAAAACAACACAACAAAACTTTGTTTGTTTTCGATGAACATCATCACATATTCTCTTGCTAGTTACTTAGGCCATTGTAGTTCATAAATTGTGTTGTTTCGTATGAACATTCACACCAACAAATTTGGTATCCAATACACAAGAACCACATTGTTTAATAAGCAAAGAATACATCCATAACATGTATATCATCTATATACCTGAGCTAAAGAATTCTAGTCTTTTCTATTTCTGCCAAATATTTCTAAGGTTTCTCTTTCAGCATTTCCTTTTCCTTTTTAAAAGAATCTATCAACATCAATAGTGGCGCAATACACATGACGCATATTCCAACGCGTGTATAGTCAAATACTAATACCTTTGGACTTGCACTTTGAAGTAGATCACCATCATCAAATGTTTGGAATTCTTTCGAATTCCATTCTTTAGTAATCTTTTAGTTTATTAAACATTTTACCTACACCTTATATTCATCCTTATCATGGAAATATTCATGATCAAGCTACTTTATATTATCACGATGAATTGTGAGTATAATGTTGTTCTCCAAAACCATTTGGAGGATTAGGACGACTAGCGTCTCCAACCTTTTGTAAATTCTCATCAAATATGAGAAAAAAATTGCCATATTATACTCTATCATGTTTCAACCAAAAACATCATTTCAAATATCGTAATATCTTCCACACATGATGGTTTTTGAAACAATTATTTCAGCTCCTATATGACCTTGACATTAAAACAATCTTTTGAATATCAAGAATCATGGAGACAAACATGATACTCATATACTAACACTGGAATTGTTAATCTTGATTTAATACCAATTACTAAGCTTCACGGAGTAATAAGGAGTTTGCTGAAAGTTTGAAATAGGTTTTAAACTTTAGATTAACACTTAAAATAATACGATACTAGTTTGTAAAGTAACTATCCAGAATCTCTAGTTCTATTATCTCAATTATAACTAAGCGTAAGGTGGTGAACGGATGCCAATGACTACATGAACTATGCAAATTTACTTTGATTTAATTTATGATAAATTTGTGTTCAATGTTAATCATATTATTATTTGAACTCCCACTCAAAACAACATCCCTCACATTGTTTTCGTGATCACACAAACCAAATCCACTACACCAAGTCCGATCATCGCGAGAGATGATGTAGCTTCAAAGGCAAACAATCAACATGTTCATCATATCATCTATATGTATCATGCTTTACCTTTCGGTATTCCGTGTTCGAGACCATGTCTGTACATTGCGGTGACCCAGCATACCACTGCATGATGTAGTATACTATAGTCGTTGACATAACACTAATGAAACACCGTTCACTAGTATTACATCCCTTAGAGTGGCACAACAGAAACACAGCGGGTCCAATACATGGCTAAAGGTTACAACTCATTCTTTACACAAGATCTAGAGAACACTCTAGGTTAGAGAGAGAGAAAGAACTTCTTACAAATAAGAATCAAAGATAAACAACGCAAAAACTATCATATTATTAAGACGAGTATTTTAACTAATGGGTTGGTATCGCTGCTAATGTAATACACTACAGAAATAGGTTCTTTGGCTAGAGAGTATATTCCTATCTTATCAGTAACTCTGTATTCACTTGAGTGGATGTATATGTTGACTTCCTTGTCTTCATTGAAGATCTTTAGCTTTGGATGATGATTCCTGGAGCATCACTTGATGTAGATATTGTCTGTACTGGCTTCAGAATCTAGCAAGGGTTAAGAAGATACGTTGAGTACGAGCGTACTCAGAAAGTTCACTAGAAAAGGAGTGTTTGATGCACTATATCTATAGCCACAGACCATAGGTCATATGCAATGCAAGTTTTCATAAACATTTCTTCAAAGGTTGCTTTTATTCTGAAAAGCTATGTCCGTCAGCCTTCATGGGTTTACCAGAACTTTCATGGAGTTCCTTTCCCGCCGCGTTCACAGCTCCTTCCCGGAATAGGGAGTAATAGGTTATAGTTCTTACACTCTGCAGAGGTGCGTTACTTTACCCATGAGAGATCAACTCTTTGTTGCACAACCGGGCAGCTTATTTCCGTCCACAATTCCATGATGTGGGGCCCAGAAGATGATCCAAGCCAATCACTGCCACCTTCATGACCTCGCATGCCTCCTTGGTGTACACCATGCCTATATATTGAATTACGGCAATGGTTTGTACAAACCGTTAGATGCTAGAACTATCGTGGGACGTTGAGGGTTCCCATCCATATGCTGCATATCCTCTATCAATTACCAATTAATATGCATGCTACGAGGATAACAGCCACGACCTGCACATCCGGCTACATACGAGAGGAAGAAGATACAGCTGACTTCTCTGTCCCATTCCAAATCTCACGGTCAACGCGTAATATACGGCGCAAGAATCACTGGCAACATTGGTTGTTAAATCTTAGGTGATATAGTCCTAAACAGTGGTATTCCAACTGCCAGATTTAATAGGTTATCTGATCACCCTGGATTAGTAACCAATAGTTCACATTCTTATCAAAAATAGTGTTTTCTGACCTTTTTCAAATGCAGGTGATGACAACACTAGATTTGCAAAATACTTTACAGAAAATAAACAAAGGACATGAGCAAGTGTGAACTTGCCTTTTGTGATTGCAAGATTATGCACTCATGGTCTTCAAGTCAATATCAGATCCAATATCTGAAATCAGCATCATTGGTCCGGTAAGGACTAATGTTTAAAGAAGCAATATGCTCTTATGCATAAGTAATGTGATGCACTTTATAAACGTGAATCCCGGGGATAACATTGTTCTAGGGTTTGGATACTGGAAACGGTTTCCTTGGAATGTGTTTTACTTTTAGTTAAGTTTCACACTTGTGCTTCTTGTTAAATCTTGTGAGTGTGTGAAATAACATGTAATTATATTAACATATAACAATGAGATGCACATCAATGTGGAATGTTACTCAAGATTGTTTACATTATAATTGTTTAGCTGTAAGTTTTACTTTACAAGTAAGGCCTTAATAAATAACTTAAGTGTTTACAATCTTAAGTATATAAGTAAGGTTTGAAACAATGTGATTGTGATTAATTGTCATCTGTGATTATGATGAGAATTCCTTGAATTTAATTTGTTAATAGTTGAAGAGATTATTATAAGGTTTGTTGATTGAAGTGGTAAAACGAATAACTTTTGAAGAAAGGATTCTTTTTCTAAGGTTTGCACAATCTTTCTGGTTAATCAAATATGGTTGAGGTTGTTTGTGCTTGCTTGAATAGCTTGGACTTGGGATGCTTTACAACTTAATTATAACAGACCAAAGTTAACTATAAAACATATAGCAAAATCTTTAGTCTTATATTGAAAGTTTTATGGACTAAAGTTAACTTTAAAAATATGGATGAATTTAAGGCATAGTGCTTATGATATTTATACTTTGTTCATTTCATAATGTTTCATTAAAGTTATTTTAAGAATGGTGTTACTTCTATTTGAGTAGTGGTTTCTTAATTTTACAATGAAATAGAGACTTTATCTTTTTATAGATGGGTGGTTGTAGTTTGTAAACAAGAAAGTAATATTACTTAACTACTTTATGGATTCAATATAGTGTTTTGGTATGTTTGTAACTTGTGGTTGAAGTAAGGAAAATGTTTTATTTATTCACAATTATTCTTGAAGATTTTATATTGGGCAAACATCTCTTTAAGAAATAATCTACATTTATGGATGAATGGTAATTCAATAGAAATTGTATTTATAATGTTTTGAACCATTATGACTTTATAGTATCAATACTTAAGATTAATAGTATTTATTTAGATTCATTTGGTTGATTTTAGGAATATTAAAAAAATTACCTTTATATGAATTATTCATTAAGGGAATAAGTTTAACTTCAAGTTATTAAAGTATTTGATTTTTTTATTTACTCAAAAGTGGAGTATTATATTCTTAACATGTAGATATTATTTTTGTGATCATTTTGGTATATTACATTTATTTTTATGATTTATAAATAATAAGATATGATTTTTAAAAGATTTATTACCTTATAAATAATCCATACATAATAAGTATTAAATTAAGTAGAATAATAATGTATGATCATAGTTTTAAAGTATTGTTTTTATTTTCCTAAGATTTTTGATATTTTATTTATATTTTGAATATTTACCAATATTAAAATATGGATTATCTAAGTTTTATTACTTATAAAACCTTTATTAAATAATATTTATTTAAATGATTATCATAATAATGTTTAATAATAGTTCAATGTTATAGATTTTATTTGAATTACAAAACAAAAGTTATTAATTAAACAAGATTTAATTATTTAAATTTGGATTTGCAATATTTGATTTATTTCCCAAACAGACACTAAGCTTTTTGCACCGCACCCACACCTAGCCCTAGTCAATGACTAGTAGGCCAGTGGCCACATCATCACTCAGGTTCGTAAATGCCTTTGTTACCGGCCCTATCTCTACTCCTAGACAATAACAGATGGGCCCTAAGCCATGTCACCTACCACGTGAGACAAGACCAGGTCAAATAGGCTGACTAGGAAGAGGGTGACGTTGGCATGATGTTGCTATGGCGTCAGCACAACCACCGTCGTCAGTGGGTGGTCGCCGGCGACGATCCACGACGCCCTAGCAAGCGAAACAAGCCTAGTTTGAATCAGCGCAACGTGCTGAACCCTAAAGTGGCAGCGCCGCTCGGAAATGGTAATCGAAGCCTCGGCTTGAACAAGCTCCTACGGTGGCCTACCGTGGCATAAGGTGTGACGGCGTTTTATAAGGATAGGAGGCGATTTAGGGATTCTGGAAGGTTCAGGAACTCACCCTGATTGCAGTGGTGGTGTCGACGAGGACTGGTGCGGTCGGAGACGAGCTCTTCGACGAGGATTCCGACGAACTGCCGTAAAGAGGAACGGCAAAATTCGTCCTCTCTAGTGCTCCCCTTGATGCAAGACCACCGAGAGGATCTACGGAGCATGGGGCTTCTCCATGGCTACTTGGAAGAGGGTGGGGAGGTGCGGCTCGACGGCAAGGCGTGGCTCCGGTGAGCTAGGGTTTCGGTGTCACATCCCAAGATTTTCCAAATCTTGTAATGTGAAAAATAAATAAACAAAATAAATTATTGTTGAATTTTAGGGTGAAAAGAAACTTTTGTTTTTAAATGGAAATTAAAAATTCCATCTTGAACAAACTATAATTAAAGTTGAATTCAACAAAATCCAAATCAAGAGAAATGCATTTCCTCATAAAATGCATCTGGAAATTTAAACACTTGGAAAATAAATCCAAACCCTAAACCCTAATGGAATAAAATCATTTCCAAGTTATTTCCAAGCCTATGGATTTGATCCATATAAAAATTTGTCAACAAACATTTAAAAATGATCAAGAAAGACAAATGGAAATATTATAAAACCATATAAATTGGTTTCACTTAATTTTGGACCATAGATAAAATCTTATGAATTTAATAAGATAAAGATATTAAATTTCCAAAGCTAATAAAGCATCTATCAATAAATCCTAACCAAATGGTGAGAAAATAATCCTAAAGATATTTAAAAGGATAAGTAAATATTAAATAAGATTTTACAAATTGGAATCACCAAGTTTGGATCTCTAAATAAAAAGATATGGATTTTATAAGATGAAGAAAGAAATATTAAATAAAGAATATTTAAAGACCAAATTATGAAGGGAATATGCCCTGAGAGACAATAATAAAGTGTTTATTATGTGTATTCCAAGTATATGATAGATGTTTATTTTGCATGCTATAATTGTATTAATACGGAAACGTTAATACATGTGTGTTTAATAAACAAACAGAAAGTTCCTAGTTATGCCTCTCTCATAAACTAGCTCGTTGATTAACAAGATGATCAAGGTTTCCTGATCATGGACATTGGATGTTGTTAATAACGGGATCACAGCATTAGTGTAATGGTGTGATGAACATTCATCCGAAGTATAGCATTACGATCAAAGTCATTGAGTTTATATTGCTATAACAACTTACGAAGTGATCCTAATCCTTAGACCATGAGATCATGTCAATCACTAACACCGGAAGAGTTTCTTGATAACATCAAACATCACACCGTAACAGGGTGATTATAAAGATGGATTCAGAACTAATAAAGTGTTATGTTGAGGCTCATGGATCGAGAGTGGAATTTGTTCATCCCGATGACGGATAGATATACTCTGGGCCCTCTCGGTGATATCACATTGATTAGCTTGCAAGCAAGTGATTTGATCACTAGAATGTTATATCACAGGAACGAGAAAAGAGTGCATATCGGTAACGAGATCAAACTAGGTATGGAGATACCGATGATCGAATCTCGGACATGTAATATATCGTGAAACAAAGGGATTAAGATACTAGCGTAAAAGGTTCCGACGATCACAAGAAAGTCATCGTTGAATGTGTGGGAGTCAGTATGGGTCTCCAGATCCCGCTTCTGATTATTGATCCGAGAGGGGTCTCGATCATGTCCGCATTATTCATGAACCGTAGGGTGACACACTTAAGAGACACCGACATCCAATTGGAGCAAATGTTTCATGCCGAAAGAATGAACAAGCGCAGGAATTTATTTCACTAGATACCGAAACAGGTTTTCGGGTGAAATTGCATAAAGTGGTTATGCATGTGAAATAGAATTCTAGCAAGGGGTTATTTGTGAATGTTTGTCATTAAAGTAATTGACAAAATTCTGAATAAAATAAAAGAGTTTTATTTAATGAGAGTTTGCATTAAATTTGGTGGAAATTTAATGGGAATTTGAGTGGACTTTTGAGTGGAGGGATTTTAAAGGGCATTTTGTGAGTGGAGTGTCCACCCACATGAATGAAGGAGGGGAGGGGGCAGCCCCCATGGCCGGCGGCCACCCCCTTGGGTGCCCCCCCTCCTCCTATAAAAGGAGCCCCCCCTCCTCACTTGTCTCTCACACCTCCTCGTGAAGGATCTCTCTCCCCCTCTAGAATTTATCCCCCATGGTCTCGGACTAGCGAGATACATGTTCCCGGTGGCTATTCGGCAAGAAAGAGTTGTGCTTCCGCTGCATCGCTGGAGCGAGGAGGCGGAGGTTGCTCGATGCCTCGAACGTGTGTGCGAGCACGGATGCGCTGCTGATTTGCGGCGCTAGGACTTCCTCTCGATCTTGAGATCGGCAAGAGATCATCTACATCAACCACGAGTTGAACTCGTTAAGCTTTGTCGGTCTTCAAGGGTATGTTATCTACGGATATACATCCGCCCGTTGTTTGTATCTAGTAGATAGATCTTGGTATATAGTTCACATCGTAGGAAAATTTTTGTTTTCTATGCTGCGAACCCTACAGTGGTATCAGAGCCGGATCTATGCGTAGATACTTTACATGGGTAGTACACATATGAGTATGTGAGCGATGATGATCATGTTGTTGCTCCTTTTTTGTAATTTTGGATATTGGTGGCATAGTGGGATGAAGCGGCCCGGACAAACTTTACATGTCCTCGCACATGAGACCTGTTCCACGCTTGACATGCAACTAGTTTGCATAAGTGGCTAGCGGGTGTCTGTCTCTCCTACTATAGTCAATATCTATTTTGCAAGCGAGTTGTCAACAATTTGATTATCCTCGTTGTGGTTCATGTTCGTAGGTAAGAACGGTTCTATCTCGAAAGCCCTAAGCCACGTAAAACTTGCAATGGATAAATTAGAGGCGTCTAGTTTAGATTGTTGCTGGGCTAGTGTTATGATATGGTAGTGTTGTAAGTAGAAGTATGAGATGATACTCTTACAACACACATAGCGTGTAAAATCCATAGACCTTGGATTTACACATATAGGTATGATAGTGATCATACCACGATGCACATGATAGAGATCATCTGCGGGAACCATATAATTTCACTAATAAACATATGATGTTTGATAGCATCTTATATTGCTTGTTTAGCGCTTTGTTAGCATAATAAGATGATCCCTCATTTAAATATCAAGATAAGAATGTGTTCTTCCTTTAGTATGCACCGATTATGTTTTCGTCGCTCCAAGACATCACGTGATGATCAGGTGTTCTTGGATCCACGACCATATTTCGGGTGTAAAACAGTTACACACGCGAATACTAAGGTTCTAACTTGGCGAGCCTAGCATGTACAGACATGGCCTCGGAACACGGACCGAAAGGTTAAGCATGAGTCATATAGTTGATATGATGCCCATTTGATGCTCGCCTTTGAAGCTATACCGACTCACGTGATGATCGGACTTGGTGTAGTGAATTTGGTTCATGTAATCACCAAAAAGGCACGAGGGATGTCGTTTTTGAGTGGGAGTTCATTCGTAATATAGATTAGTTGAACTCAATCTATCATACACTTAGTCTAAACTTGACAAATTCTGTTGTAGATGGCACCACCTGCTTTTAATTTCAATGTGTTCATGGAGAAAGAGAAACTAGCAACGAACGGTAGCAACTTTACCGAATGGGCCATGAATTTGAGGGTTCTCCTCTCTCCTGCACAAAAGCAATATGTGCTAGAAGCGCCGTTAGGCCCCCCACCTTTAGATGATGCCCCTGACGAGGAGAAGAATGTCTATCAGACTCGTCAGGAGGACCACAACTTAGTTCATTGCGGCATATTGTATGGGCTAGAGACGAAACTTCGAAAGCGTTTCGAAAACGGCAATGCATTTGATACAATGGGTGAGTTGAAAATGATTTTCGACACACATGCTGCTGTAGAGAGCTACAACGCTTCAGAAAAGTTCTTTAGCTGCATGATGGAAGAGCACAGCTCCGTTAGTGAGCATGTACTCAAGATGTCGGGTTACGCCGATAAGCTTGTGTCCTTGGGAATATCGATTCCCATTGACTTAGGCATCCATCGTGTTCTGCAGTCTCTGCCACCTAGCTATAAGAGCTTCGTGATGAACTATAATATGCAAGGCATGAAGAAGTCTCTCCCCGAGCTTCTGTCAATGCTTAAAACTGCAGAAGTGGAGATCAAAAAGGAACATCAAGTGTTGATGATCAATAGGAACACTGGTTTCAAGAAAGACAAGAAGGGAAAACGGAAGGGAAGTAAGGGCGGCAATCCTGTTGCCGCGCCTGAAAAGAAACCCCGAGTTGGACCTAAGTCTGATTCCGAGTGCTACTATTGTAAGGGGACTGGACACTGGAAGCGCAACTGCCCCAAGTATCTGGCAGACAAGAAGGCCGGCAAGGCAAACAAAGGTATATATGATATACATGTTATTGATGTGTACTTGACTAGTGCTCGCAGTAGCACCTGGGTATTTGATACCGGTTCAGTTGCTAATATTTGTAACTCGAATCAGGGGCTGCGGAACAAGCGACCGCTAGCAAGGGGTGAGGTCAAGATGTGTGTCGGCAATGGATCAAGCGTTGATGTGATCGCCGTCGGAATGCTGCCTCTCCACTTACCGTCGGGATTAGTTATAAACTTGAATAAATGTTATCTGGTGCCTGCACTGAGCATGAACATTGTATCTGGATCGTGTTTGATGCGAAGTGGTTATTCATTTAAATCCGAGAACAATGGTTGTTCCATTTATATGAATGAAATCTATTATGGTCATGCACCAATGATGAATGGTTTATTTCTATTAGATCTCGATGATAATGTTACACATATTCATAATGTTGATGCTAAAAGGATTAAACTTAATGATGATATATCCGCATATATGTGGCACTGCCGTCTAGGTCATATTGGCGTTAAACGCATGAAGAAGCTCCATTCGATGGACTTTTGGAATCACTTGATTAAGAATCATTTGATACATGTGAGCCATGCCTTATGGGAAAGATGACTAGAACGCCGTTTTCCGGTTCAATGGAACGGGCGACAGATTTATTGGAAATCATACATTCTGATGTATGTGGTCCAATGAGTGTGTCGGCGCGAGGTGGATATCGTTATTTTGTTACTTTCACGGATGATTTGAGTAGATACGGTTATATCTACTTGATGAAACACAAGTCTGAAACCTTTGAAAAGTTCAAGGAATTTCAGAATGAAGTGGAAAATCATCGTAATAGAAAGATCAAATTTCTATGGTCCGACCGTGGAGGTGAGTATCTAAGTTACGAGTTTAGCACTCACATGAAAGAGTGTGGAATTGTTTCACAATTCACACCTGCCGGAACACCACAGCGAAATGGTGTGTCGGAACGTCGTAATCGTACTTTATTAGATATGGTTCGATCTATGATGTCTCTGACGGACTTGCCGTTGTCATTTTGGGGTTATGCACAAGAAACTGCTGCATTCACTTTAAATCAGGCACCATCTAAATCCGTTGAAAAGACACCGTATGAATTGTGGTTTGGAAACAAACCTAAGCTGTCATTTCTTAAAGTTTGGGGATGCGATGTTTATGTGAAGAAACTTCAACCGGATAAACTCGAACCCAAAGCGGAAAAATGCGTCTTCATAGGATACCCTAAAGAAACTATTGGGTATTCCTTCTATCACAGATCCGAGGGCAAGGTTTTTGTTGCCAAGAATGGATCCTTTCTAGAGAAAGAGTTTCTTGCGAAAGGTGTGAGGTAGAACTCGAAGAGGTTGTGGAACCTTCTCTTCAAAGTATGGCGAGTAGCGTAGCGCCGGAAGTTGTTCCGGAGTTGGCTCCACCTGTTGAAGAGGGAACTAATGATAATGATCATGAAACTCCGAAAGAGAGTACTACCGAACCTCGCAGGTCAAACAGGACGCGTGCAGCTCCCGAGCTGTACGGAAATCCTGTCATGAATTTCATGGTTGATGAAAATGATGACCCTGCGATGTATAAAGAAGCGATGATGAGCCCGGATTCCAACAAATGGTTAGAAGCCATGAAATCCAAGATGGAATCCATGTATGAAAATCAAGTTTGGAACTTGGTGGAATTACCTCACGACCGAAAGGCCGTGGAGAACAAATGGATTATCAAAAGGAAAACTGATGCTGATGGTAATGTGACTGTCTATAAAGCTCGACTTGTCGCAAAGGGGTTTCGACAAATTCAAGGAGTTGACTACGATGAGACTTTCTCTCCCGTAGCGATGCTAAAGTCAGTTAGGATTATGTTAGCAATTGCTGCATATTTCGATTATGAGATATGGCAGATGGATGTCAAAACCGCGTTTCTCAATGGTAATATTGAAGAAGAGTTGTATATGATACAACCAAAGGGTTTTGTCGATCCTAAGGATGCTAACAAGGTGTGCAAGCTTCAGCGATCCATCTATGGATTGAAGCAAGCATCACGAAGTTGGAATCTCCGCTTTGATGAGGTGATCAAAGAGTTTGGATTTGTCCAAACTTATGGAGAAGCTTGTATTTACAAGAAAGTGAGTGGGAGCAATGTGGCATTTCTGATATTATATGTGGATGACATATTATTGATCGGAAATGATATAGATCTTTTAAACAGTGTTAAAAGTTATCTAAACAGCAAATTTTCAATGAAGGACCTAGGTGAAGCGTCATACATATTAGGCATAAAGATCTATAGAGATAGATCTAGGCGCCTAATAGGGCTATCACAAAGTACATACCTTGATAAGATTTTAAATAAGTTTAAAATGGACGGAAGTAAGAAGGGGTTCTTACCTATGTTGCAAGGCAAGACATTGAGTAAGACTCAAAGTCCGGCTTCGGCGGAAGAAAGAGAGATAATGGACAAAGTCCCCTATGCTTCAGCCATAGGCTCTATAATGTACGGCATGCTATGTAAAAGACCGGATGTGGCACATGCTATTAGTTTGACTAGTAGGTACCAATCGGATCCAGGTTCGGAACACTGGATAGCGGTCAAGAATATCCTTAAGTACTTACAAAGAACTAAGGATATGTTTCTTGTATACGGAGGTGAAGAAGAGCTCGTCGCTAAGTGTTATGTCGACACTAGCTTTGACACCGATCCGGATGACTCTAAGTGTCAATCCGGATACATATTTCTCATGAATGGCGGAGCGGTTAGTTGGAGGATCTCCAAACAACCTGTGGTAGCGGGATCAACAATGGAGGCCGAATATGTTGCTGCTTCAGAAGCGGCTCAGGAAGCAGTTTGGATGAAGGAGTTCATATCCGAACTAGGAGTGGTGGCAAACGCGTTGGACCCAATGGTGATCTATTGTGACAACAATGGTGCCATTGCCAATGCCAAAGAGCCAAGGTCTCACAAGCATTCCAAGCATATTAAGCGTCGGTTTCACTCCATCCGCGAGCATGTCAAGGATGGAGATATAAAGATTTGTAAAGTACATATGGATCTCAATGTAGCAGATCCGTTGACTAAAACTCTCCCTAGAGCAAAACATGATCAACACCAGAACTCAATGGGTGTTAGATTTATCACTATGTAACTAGATTATTGTCTCTAGTGCAAGTGGGAGACTGAAGGGAATATGCCCTGAGAGGCAATCATAAAGTGTTTATTATGTGTATTCCAAGTATATGATAGATGTTTATTTTGCATGCTATAATTGTATTAATACGGAAACGTTAATACATGTGTGTTTAATAAACAAACAGAAAGTTCCTAGTTATGCCTCTCTCATAAACTAGCTCGTTGATTAACAAGATGATCAAGGTTTCCTGATCATGGACATTAGATGTTGTTAATAACGGGATCACAACATTAGTGTAATGGTGTGATGAACATTCATCCGAAGTATAGAATTACGATCAAAGTCATTGAGTTTATATTGCTATAACAACTTACGAAGTGATCCTAATCCTTAGACCATGAGATCATGTCAATCACTAACACTGGAAGAGTTTCTTGATAACATCAAACGTCACACCGTAACAGGGTGATTATAAAGATGGATTCAGAACTAATAAAGTGTTATGTTGAGGCTCATGGATCGAGAGTGGAATTTTTTCATCCCGATGACGGATAGATATACTCTGGGCCCTCTCGGTGATATCACATTGATTAGCTTGCAAGCAAGTGATTTGATCACTAGAATGTTATATCACAGGAACGAGAAAAGAGTGCATGTCGGTAACGAGATCAAACTAGGTATGGAGATACCGATGATCGAATCTCGGACATGTAATATATCGTGAAACAAAGGGATTAAGATACTAGTGTAAAAGGTTCCGACGATCACAAGAAAGTCATCGTTGAATGTGTGGGAGTCAGTATGGGTCTCCAGATCCCGCTTCTGATTATTGATCCGAGAGGGGTCTCGATCATGTCCACATTACTCATGAACCGTAGGGTGACACACTTAAGAGACACCGACATCCAATTGGAGCAAATGTTTCATGCCAAAAGAATGAACAAGCGCAGGAATTTATTTCACTAGATACCGAAACAGGTTTTCGGGTGAAATTGCATAAAGTGGTTATGCATGTGAAATAGAATTCTAGCAAGGGGTTATTTGTGAATGTTTGTCATTAAAGTAATTGACAAAATTCTGAATAAAATAAAAGAGTTTTATTTAATGAGAGTTTGCATTAAATTTGGTGGAAATTTAATGGGAATTTGAGTGGACTTTTGAGTGGAGGGATTTTAAAGGGCATTTTGTGAGTGGAGTGTCCACCCACATGAATGAAGGAGGGGAGGGGGCAGCCCCCATGGCCGGCGGCCACCCCCTTGGGTGCCCCCCCTCCTCCTATAAAAGGAGCCCCCCTCCTCAATTGTCTCTCACACCTCCTCGTGAAGGATCTCTCTCCCCCTCTAGAATTTATCCCCCATGGTCTCGGACTAGCGAGATACATGTTCCCGGTGGCTGTTCGGCAAGAAAGTGTTGTGCTTCCGCTGCATCGCTGGAGCGAGGAGGCGGAGGTTGCTCGGTGCCTCGAACGTGTGTGCGAGCACGGATGCGCTGCTGATTTGCGGCGCTAGGACTTCCTCTCGATCTTGAGATCGGCAAGAGATCGTCTACATCAACCACGAGTTGAACTCGTTAAGCTTTGTCGGTCTTCAAGGGTATGTTCTCTACGGATATACATCCGCCCGTTGTTTGTATCTAGTAGATAGATCTTGGTATATAGTTCACATCGTAGGAAATCTTTTGTTTTCTATGCTGCGAACCCTACAAATTAAATCTTGGCCTAATCCATTAAGCAAATGGAATGAATGGAATCCAAATCCGAATAAAAAAATAAGGATAAAGAATTTTCCAAAATAAAATAAAATGGCATGAACCAAATTGAATAAAGACAAAATCCCTATTAAGAAATGGTTAATTAAATCATGGGAAAAGATATTTGGAATTTACCCAAGTGGAATAAAAGTTGTTTAATTAACTTAAATAAAATAAATCTCCCCAAATAAAATTTAGGGCATTAAAACTATATTTAATTCCATTGGAACTAAAACAAATACCAAATTCAAATGATTTATGAATCATATTAAATATTTTCCAATTAAATTCAAGGTGAATATTTTGACACCCTATGAAGTAAATAAGACCTACTGAAAAGATTTGAAAAGATTTAGAATTCAAATGGAGTTTGAAAACACTATTAAATCTTATTTGAATAAATGTTAGGGCCTATTTTAAATAATTAAAAGACCCTAAAAAGAATAAAATTATTATTCTAAATTGACCTCAGAATATGTTAATAAACAGAATTTGAACACACACAAAGACTTGTTGAAGTTTAAAATCAAATTGTTGTTTGAAATGATTAAACAAAATCAAAACAGAATAAAAGAAATGGAAAAAGAAAAATGAATCTGGATAAAAAAAATGAAGAACAGCCAGCCCAGTCAGCCCAACAAGCCCTAGACCCAGCAACCAGCCCACCCGGCATTTTCATCCCTCTCTATTATTCTTTTCACACCAGCCCGCGTACCCCTCAACCCACTGACAAAAGGGACCCACCTGCCAACTCAGCTCATCGTCTCTGCGCGACCTGTTCCCCTCTCTCCCTCGCTGCCGTTTTCTGCTGTAAATACCTCGCGTCAATTCGTGTTAATGGCCGCATAATTTCTTCCCGGAACCTTGCCTTCTTAATCGCCTCGCCCTCCTCCTCATTTCCCCTCAGACCCCACGCCCTGAACGCCACCAGGCTGCTGCAATTGCGAGCTCGAACCTCCTCTGCCCGAAGATACTCTGGCGACGATTCCGGTAGCACCAGCCACCACCTTGCCCCCTCAACCACTCGAGCCTGCTCCCCTCATCCAGACGCATCTCCCAGTGGCTTCGACTTGCCCGTGCTTGACCCACAGCGCCGGCAACGACGTCAACCAACAGCGCCGCCGTCTGCAAATAACTCCGGTGAGCCTCATCGCTTGAACCCGTGGGCGCCTCGACCAGAGTTTCATGCCAACTTGTTCGCCTGTGCCTTGTGAACATCCAGGTGCTCGCCATTCACTCACGCAGGACCCGTAGGCTCGCCTTCGACGTCGACAGCAAGTGCGAGACGCTGACGACAACTCCGGCGAGGAATCGCCATCAGCTCTGTGCGCCCCTTCGCCAACCACGAACACGTTGAGCGTCAGCATCATACAGCGAATCCGGTGAGCTCCCTCTCTCGCTTTCTCGCTTCCTGCATCACCGGTGACGCCACTTCCAGGCCGCCGCCACGCGTCAGAGTCCAGCGCCGCCAGTTCTAGATCATTAGACAAGGACCGTTGGATCTTGATCCTGAGGCTTAGATAGAATCACTTATAAACGAAGGGGTATGCGATCTGTGCCGTGCAATCAAGTTGGATCCTGCGGTCTGTGTCTGTCGATCCAACCGAAGCGGTACCGACGAGTAGTATCACGCCACGTGGCCTCTGTTTGATTTAAAAACCAGAAACTTATCTAATTGATGTTCCAATTTGAATAATTCATAACTTTCAAACCACACGTCCAAATTTTGCAAATTTTATATCAATGGAATCAGCAAGACAAGTACTTTCTGACTATGCACTTTGTTTAGTAAAATGCTTCTATTAAATTGAGTGTTTTTGCAGAAACTTGTGTATGCATGTTTAGAATATAAAAATTGTTCTAAAATGATTTTGGGGATAAAATCTTGGGAAAATGGTTTGTTTTGAACCTACTCACCATAGGAATCAATTTGTGGTTTCAAAAATGTATTTGGTGAAACGAAAGAATAAACTTTGGATTTAAACCATTTCTAGTCAAATAAAAATAATGTTTAATTATTAAAAATGCTTTTGGGAGAAAATCTTTGGGAAATGTTATGGAATAAACTCTATGACCCTAAACACCAAGCTTTATGAATTGAAAATGTATTTGGTGAACTCCATAGAGATTATTACTTTGCTAAAGACATTTTTAACCACATAAAATAATGATTTGGTTTAAAAATGGTTTATAGATAAAATCTTTTGCAAATAGTTTTGCCACTTTATAAAATGACCAATAAAGTGTTTTAGAATGTTTATAACCTATTATAAACCACTTTTGTAAATAAAACAAAGTTTGGCATGCTTGCATGCATTGTTTTGTTTATATTATTTTATGTGATGTTGCTTGAATGGTAGATTGAAATATTGCTTGCTTGATTGAATTGTAGTGATTTGAAGTGTGTGAACATTGAAAGATCAAGGAGTGAACCTATATTCTCTACCAAAAAGGCAAGTGATGCTTCATACTTTTTGTCCCATTATTTTCACTATGCAATAGTGATATTTCTAAGTAGGACTTGCATGGAATTTTGCTAAGTGTAAACTATGCCATGGGAAATCCTAGTAGATGAAACCTTAGTAGAAATTTCCTAAGTTAAGATTCCTATTACTATCATGCTTATCTTAGCTAGTATAAAACAAGGGTGGAATATATATTCATGCTATGGAAAATTTCTAAGTCTGTGGACTTTTACTTTGTTTAATAAAACAACTAAGTGAATGAATCACCTGGGTGGAATGGAAGGAATGGTTTGTGTTGAGTGGTTACACAAGGCCAGGGGACTGGTGAACCTTGTGTATCACACTTGTGGAATGCCACCCAGGAACAAAGAGATTTGAGATGTCAAATGTTGAGAAGCTTCAAGTGCAGCCACTTGGCATTATGGGCTCTGCCTGGATCATATAGGTTGCAATAACTTAGCCAAATGGACAGTTGGTGGTAGGGGATGATAGGTTGGAACGCGTCCATTCTGGTCTAAGGGAAGGCTTCTGAAAGATCTTGTCTTGGTGAAACCAAGTCTTGTGGGGAAAGTGCACCACCTCTGCAGAGTGTAAAATATAAGTACTTAGCCATGTCCCTGGTAAAGGAAAATTTGAGCATCAAGACATGGAAGCTATCAAGAATCTCATCATCCCAATTTCTAAGTAAAAATTTGTGGTTGAACAAGGGTTGAAAGATCACCAATTTCTATTGGGAGATGCCTTGGGAAAGATTTTGTCAAGCAAAAACTTAGTGTTCTCAAATGTTAAGGAAAATCTATTTTGAGCAATGCAAGCCTAAGCTCCACTTAGCCAAATGCATATAGATGATAGACTCCACTATACTACCATAGTATCACTTGCCAATACAATTCAAATGTATTGACCCTTGTGGCTGTAACTTGTTATGTTGCAGGTTGTTTGATATTAATGAAGTGTAATGTTTAGGATTACAAGTCTACAACCAACATGTCTGCTTGTGGCACTTTGAAGATGAAGGACCCCATGCTATTGTTATTTTCTGCTGCATTGTAATGAGATAGCCAAATGAGCTATGTAAGATGTAATAAATTATTTTATTCCTGGTTATAAAGTTGTATTATGACCTATGTTTCTTGATATTACATCTTAACTCTGGATGCTAGCTATTGATCCAGGGACTAGCATTGTAAACACAGGGATCTCTACCTTATTAAAGGTTGGGAACCTTACATTCGGCCCCATTCGAAACAGAGAGGATAAGGAGGGAATGTGGATAGGGATTGAGGCAGGGCGTTACGGTGGCCTTCTTATCCCCTTCTAAGACGGCGGCGAGCATCTCAACGCATGGCTGACGACGATGACGGCATCGGGCGGCGACGGACTCCTCCAGCGAGCTTCCTGTGTGCGTCAGGATGACGACGACGTCACTTTTGCGGAAAACCCCCTGGCGATCCTTTTAGCTCAAACCGTGGTCCTTCTTTGGTCCCACCCGTTAGTCATAGAAAAGGACGAGCTGGGCTAGCTGCTGGACCCTTTTGGGCTGCACATGGGCGACAGGTAAGAAGGAGGAAATGCTAGGCCGGCCTGCTGCTCGGGCCAGATCCCTTTTTTTTACTTTCTATTTCCAGTTTTGATTTCATATTTGAATTAACTTATTTGATTTGAATTTTCTTTATAGGATTCATTTGTTGAGTGGTTGCAGCAATAATAAAGTGTATAAAGGTTTTTTATGGGTTTGCAATATAGTGGTATTATTTCTTTATTTACTTTATATAAATTCCCTTTTTATCACTGTTCAAAAAATAGGCCGAATCAACGATTAATAGGCCGATTAATCGGTACTAGGGACCTGGCCGTGTCGATTACCATTAATCCTTCGTGTTAATCGTTTAGCCCGATTAATAGGTCTGACACTCCGATTACTAGGTATGTTCCCGATTAACCACTACACTTGGTCAAAAAAGTTGCAAAATTATCAACACATATCGCCCATCCATCTGCTAGCCCGCCCCAATGAAGTAGGTTTTGCGAAGCTCCCGTTCGATCCCTGCCTCCAGGAGCTTGATTTCAGCCATCACCAACTAGTTCATTGTCGTTGTTGACCAGTTCCTCGTAGTTGTCGACCAGACCTCAGATACAAGAGCTCGAGCGCCTTAAGGATCTCATCCGGAAGCTTAAGGACGAGGATTCATACGTGTTTTATGTGCTATTTTTTGTAGGCTGCACCGATTAATAGCCGACCGATTAAATCATTTAATCGTCCGAATTCCGATTAATCGCTACTCTCAAGCCAACCGAGCAGCTAACGATTACCAATTTCCTTAAAATTTCTTTTTATATTTTGTAGAAGACTTTGTTCTTAACCATGGGTTTATGACATTTCCTTATTTGTTTATAAAATTTAATTTTAGTTAGCTAATAGTTTGGATGGAAATTTTTATATATATAAAGATACTATATTTTTATTTAATACATAAAGTTCTAGGGAACTAATATGGTTAATATTAATCCCAAAAAATTAAGAAATAGGAATATATATGTTTTATTATAATTAACCTAGGGTTAAAGTTTGAGTTGTAGAGACTTACCCTAGGGTTGAGGGTTCTTACTATACTTATATCCTTTTGTTGAAGTGAGTAAAGATTTAATAGCTTAAACACATTGTCTTTATGTTTAGGATTATTAGTGATACCACTATTTAAAATAGAAAGTTATTAACTAGAATGTCTGATGGAAAAGAGTTTATAAAGATAACTCCTAAACACATCTAGTTATGATAATTGGAATTGACAAAGATGTGCTTAAGTGATTTTCTATAGAAAATAATCCTATAAAACATTATGGAAATAATATGATCTATCCAACATATGAGATGGATGTTAAGTTTTATCATAGATTTAGGGATTAGTGTTCACCAAGGATTCCATTCCTCCATAATTCATAATTCTGGACTTCTGATCAAGGAATTCCTTTCCTAGATATTCTACTCTTTCATATCCATCATCATGTGCTAACATGGTGAGCTTTTCTTCACAAGAATATTCTTATCCACCTTTTATTCTTCTAAACTCATTGATGAGTCCAATGAGTTTGACACTAAAGCTTTTCCTGATTTTCACCTATCCAGACTTGGTTATATCAACTACTCTTCTGCTGATAACCTCCAATCCAACAAGTAGCTACTTCAAAATCCATTCCTATTCCGCCATAATTATACACTACTGATATTACTTCATCAAATGTATTTATAATTAGATATTCATCATATCCTACTTCACCTCAAGGGTTTACTATTTTTCCAGATGAAAATACTACTCTATAATTCAATGCTGCTCTAACATTATTTTGATCATACAATCTTATCTTTTCTTACTCCAATATCTCATATTAGAGTTTAATCATGATTTACCCACCAATGTCACTTATACTGGTTATAAGCATTCAGCCTTGGTTCCCTAAGAATGATCATTATAATCCTTTGATCCTTTATGGTTTAGGTTTCTAATGAGCTAGTCAAGGCTTCATCAAAGCAACACTACAGTTGTATTATAATTATCTTCTTAATATATCTAGTGGATTAAGGAATGTTATTCATGGACTATACCTACTTAGTCCAATAGGGTTATTCCTAAAACTATCTTTAATAATCATCTTTGTAATATTTACCTTAGATACCCTTATATCATTTCAGGAGTGAGTTAACTCCATCGATATTCATATTGATTTTTATTCAGTTCCAACACTCCCCTCCTGAGGATGATACTTATAACTATCATTACTATCTTCCTACTCTTACTTATTTCTTTATAAACACTTAAGTGAATGCTATGATATGGTCAAGAGTTTATAGCTCAAGAGGTGATAGGTTAAGGATTGGTGAATCAATAGTTGATTACTCAACATTGATGAACCATAAATATTAGAATAAGGTTCAATAGAGATGGTAAAGATTCTTATGGAAAGAAAGATATGTGGTAAATGATCTTAACTTTATTTCCTTGCTACTCAAACTCACTAAGAAGTTAAGGTTGGGTATTACCATGATACTCATGATATAATTGATTAATAATAAAATAAGTCAAGGTTAGTCATTACATTTTTATCACTTGGTAGTCCTAGGGTTGTTGTAATAAATATTATGATATGATCCTCTAAGGATTAGATATTAACCATTAAGCAATGCATTAGGATTGAATTTGATTATATTTGATCTACCCCTAGATAAAATCATGTTTTCCCAAATAAGGTTTAAGCAAAGGCCATTCTGAAACTTATCACAGTCAACTAGATGATCTACTATAATTACATCAAGTTGAGAGAGGTCCCAAGCACTTTGACGGGTTTTTAGTTAAAAGCGCAAAAATTATTCAGATTTTCTATGCATGAATGCAATGCACACATCTGGGTTCAACTTATTTCTAAGCTCTAATGCTGGGATGTTACAGACTCTCCCCCTTAAAATAAACTTCATCCTCGAAGTTCGCAAACTCTCACGTTTCGAAGTAAGGAATTGGCTTATGTTGGTTACGGTTTTTTCTCAACTCCATAGTAACCTTAGATGGAAATAATGGAAGTATTCCCTATCCAGATAGTTTTATCATATGCTCGTCATACTGGAACTCTCCAATTTGTTATCTTAATTCTTCAAAGTTCCTTTTACTGTCCTCCTTGAGAGAGATATACTGATTCTAACTCCTTTCTTTTGGGGTCTCTTCTTCAGTTCCATATCCTATTTAGGTATCCTAATCCAACTCTTTTACTTAATTATTGAACTTTTTACTAAATTATGTAAGGTTTTGGAAGTCTCCCTAAAACAGATCTTAAATTTCTATTTGCCAATAATTGTGGTCAAAAGACTATATTTTTGTTCTGTCATAGTATGGTTGATACCGGTATTCCTTCTAGAGTTGGATTTGGACTCATTTAGTTCAAACCTATTAGGATTTCTTGTTCTTCCACACCTGTCCAATTTGATTTGATTTATTATTTCTTATACTTCATCTAAGAGTTGTTTCCTTTAGAATTAGTTTATTAAGATTAATAGGTCTGACACTCCGATTACTAGGTATGTTCCTGATTAACCACTACACTTGGTCAAAAAAGTTGCAAAATTATCAACACATATCGCCCATCCATCTGCTAGCCTGCCCCAATGAAGTAGGATTTGCGAAGCTCCCGTTCGATCCCTGCCTCCAGGAGCTTGATTTCAGCCATCACCAACTAGTTCATTGTCATTGTTGACCAGTTCCTCGTAGTTGCCGACCAGACCTCAGATACAAGAGCTCGAGCGCCTTAATGATCTCATCCGGAAGCTTAAGGACGAGGATTCATACGTGTTTTATGTGCTATTTTTTGTAGGCTGCACCGATTAATAGCCGACCGATTAAATCATTTAATCGTCCGAATTCCGATTAATCGCTACTCTCAAGCCAACCGAGCAGCTAACGATTACCAATTTCCTTAAAATTTCTTTTTATATTTTGTTGAAGACTTTGTTCTTAACCATGGGTTTATGACATTTCCTTATTTGTTTATAAAATTTAATTTTAGTTAGCTAATAGTTTGGATGGAAATTTTTATATATATAAAGATACTATATTTTTATTTAATACATAAAGTTCTAGGGAACTAATATGGTTAATATTAATCCCAAAAAATTAAAAAATAGGAATATATATGTTTTATTATAATTAACCTAGGGTTAAAGTTTGAATTGTAGAGACTTACCCTAGGGTTGAGGGTTCTTACTATACTTATATCCTTTTGTTGAAGTGAGTAAAGACTTAATAGCTTAAACACATTGTCTTTATGTTTAGGATTATTAGTGATACCACTATTTAAAATAGAAAGTTATTAACTAGAATGTCTGATGGAAAAGAGTTTATAAAGATAACTCCTAAACACATCTAGTTATGATAATTGGAATTGACAAAGATGTGCTTAAGTGATTTTCTATAGAAAATAATCCTATAAAACATTATGGAAATAATATGATCTATCCAACATATGAGATGGATGTTAAGTTTTATCATAGATTTAGGGATTAGTGTTCACCAAGGATTCCATTCCTCCATAATTCATAATTCTGGACTTCTGATCAAGGAATTCCTTTCCTAGATATTCTACTCTTTCATATCCATCATCATGTGCTAACATGGTGAGCTTTTCTTCACAAGAATATTCTTATCCACCTTTTATTCTTCTAAACTCATTGATGAGTCCAATGAGTTTGACACTAAAGCTTTTCCTGATTTTCACCTATCCAGACTTGGTTATATCAACTACTCTTCTGCTGATAACCTCCAATCCAACAAGTAGCTACTTCAAAATCCATTCCTATTCCGCCATAATTATACACTACTGATATTACTTCATCAAATGTATTTATAATTAGATATTCATCATATCCTACTTCACCTCAAGGGTTTACTATTTTTCCAGATGAAAATACTACTCTATAATTCAATGCTGCTCTAACATTATTTTGATCATACAATCTTATCTTTTCTTACTCCAATATCTCATATTAGAGTTTAATCATGATTTACCCACCAATGTTACTTATACTGGATATAAGCATTCAGTCTTGGTGCCCTAAGCATGATCATTATAATCCTTTGATCCTTTATGGTTTAGGTTTCTAATGAGCTAGTCATGGCTTCACCAAAGTAACACTACAGTTGTATTATAATTATCTTCTTAATATATCTAGTGGATTAAGGAATGTTATTCATGGACTATACCTACTTAGTCCAATAGGGTTATTCCTTAAAACTATCTTCAATAATCATCTTTGTAATATTTACCTTAGATACCCTTATATCATTTCAGGAGTGAGTTAACTCCATCGATATTCATATTGATTTTTATTCAGTTCCAACACTCCCCTCCTGAGGATGATACTTATAACTATCATTACTATCTTCCTATTCTTACTTATTTCTTTATAAGCACTTAAGTGAATGCTATGATATGGTCAAGAGTTTATAGCTCAAGAGGTGATAGGTTAAGGATTGGTGAATCAATAGTTGATTACTCAACATTGATGAACCATAAATATTAGAATAAGGTTCAATAGAGATGGTAAAGATTCTTATGGAAAGAAAGATATGTGGTAACTGATCTTAACTTTATTTCCTTGCTACTCAAACTCACTAAGAAGTTAAGGTTGGGTATTACCATGATACTCATGATATAATTGATTAAGAATAAAATAAGTCAAGTTTAGTCATTACATTTTTATCACTTGGTAGTCCTGGGTTGTTGTAATAAATATTATGATATGATCCTCTAACGATCAGATATTAATCATTAAGCAATGCATTAGGATTGAATTTGATTATTTTTGATCTACCCCTAGATCAAATCATGTTTTCCCAAATAAGGTTTAAGCAAAGGTCATTCTGAAACTTATCACAGTCAACTGGATGATCTACTATAATTACATCAAGTTGAGAGAGGTCCCAAGCACTTTGACGGGTTTTTAGTTAAAAGCGCGAAAATTATTCAGATTTTCTATGCATGAATGCAATGCACACATCTGGGTTCAACTTTTTTCTAAGCTCTAATGCTGGGATGTTACAGACTCTCCCCCTTAAAATAAACTTCGTCCTCCAAGTTTGCAAACTCTCACGTTTCAAAGTAAGGAATTGGCTTATGTTGGTTACGGTTTTTTCTCAACTCCATAGTAACCTTAGATGGAAATAATGGAAGTATTCCCTATCCAGATAGTTTTCTCATATGCTCGTCATACTGGAACTCTCCAATTTGTTGTCTTAATTCTTCAAAGTTCCTTTTACTGTCCTCCTTGAGAGAGATATACTGATTCTAACTCCTTTCTTTTGGGGTCTCTTCTTCAGTTCCATATCCTATTTAGGTATCCTAATCCAACTCTTTTACTTAATTATTGAACTTTTTACTAAATTATGTAAGGTTTAGGAAGTCTCCCTAAAACAGATTTTAAATTTCTATTTGCCAATAATTGTGGTCAAAAGACTATATTTTTGTTCTGTCATAGTATGGTTGATACTGGTATTCCTTCTAGAGTTGGATTTGGACTCATTTAGTTCAAACCTATTAGGATTTCTTGTTCTTCCACACCTGTACAATTTGATTTGATTTATTATTTCTTATACTTCATCTAAGAGTTGTTTCCTTTAGAATTAGTTTATTAAGATTAATCTATTTTATCTACTACAAATATTTACTTTACCGGACTTTAGATAATCTCTTATTATTACCTTAAGTACTTCTCCTCCAACCTTTACTTTGTACTTCAGAGAACAATACTTATGTTTACCGTTTACTCTCCCCCTTAGGGTTTACTAATAGTCTTCAAACTACCTTATAGTAACCATTGATTGTTTAGTTAGAATGTTGATCTTTGTTCAGCTTATACTCTACCTAATTAGGTTTGTATGAAAGATTGTATGATGTATCTACACAATTGTGTATCTCCGAAGCCAATCTTTCAGCATTATTTGTATTACTTACTATTTGGACATTTTCTCTTAGATAGGTCTGACTTCGCGAAACGCTTCAAAAGACGATTACTTTAAATTTTATACCCCTTTTATGTCTTCCTTAACTTAGACCAAAATTTATGCTCTGTATGCAACTTTTAAAATGATCTGATTAACTATTTTAACTGACACCTACGGCGGCAAGTTACCGACCGCGGACCATCCTAGGGTGAATGTATTACCCTACGGTTTCCAACATATTTCTGGCATTCATTCTATCTTTTTCGAGTTTGGATACCACCCACTTCTGGTGGACTTATTTTCACTACTTCTTGTTGTTTTATTCTATATGTAAACCTCCTGGGTATATGAAATTTGTTACTCCCTTACACGGATTCCCATCCCTATCTAGGTCTATAGCATCAAGAAATAATTGGGTGTTACATCATGCATAGATCTAGCCAATCAAGAAGATTCAAGAAAATCCAAATGTCGAATAACAACAAAACATATACCATGTATTATACATAGGTTTTAGATAATTTACATTTGCTCTAAACATTCCGCCGGTTTGCCCCTCACATATATTACACCACTACCTTACAAGAACTTCCTGATCTTGTGAGCATATCCTCACTTATTTTGGCAAACCCTTCAAACTTACAATACACATTACCCTCTATTGACATTATTCAAGCACTCATCCCTTGGGATGTCGTTCCTTTCTTACTTTCATCTTCCTCTAGTGCTTCCTGGAGTTCCGTCCATGATGACGTGAAGTCCTATGACTGCCTCTGGAGCGTAAGAGCATCCAGGAGGTGCGTATTCTTGATTAGAAGTACCGAGACAGAGATTAGTCATTGAAAAATGACTAGAGTTGGCATAGTCTTCTATAGGATATTCCTGGTTTTCCGGCAATGCTTCCTCAAAGTAAGATGGCTCTTTAGCCTTCTCTTGGATCCACTCGTACATATTGGTATAGTAGCTATCGGAATACTCTTCCAAGTTGATTGGATTGGTATTTCCACCATATGGTCCATAAGGCTCTCTATGGTTATAGTTGGTCTCTTCTCCGATACCTGTATCACAAGGTATATGATTTCCTATGGTTCCACATTGAGATTCTACTCCCCATTCGTACTGGTATTGCTCAGGTTTATTTGGAATAACTCCATCGCATTCCTGTTATTCAGAGTTGTACTTGGTCCATAGATCTTCAGGTGGCTGAGGTTCATTCTAGTAGTAGGCATAGTTTTCTGAGTGTGGGTCATCAAACTCAGTTTCTATTGGAATTATGCCCTAGAGGCAATAATAAAGATGTTATTATTATAATTCTTGTTCATGATAAAGTTTATATTCCATGCTAGAATTGTATTAAGCGGAAACTTTAATACTTGTGTGGTTTGTGAACAACACCGTGTCCCTAGTATGCCTCTATGGACTAGCTCATTGATTAATGATGGTTAAGGTTTCCTAACCATAGACATGAGTTGTCGATTAATAATGAGATCATATCATTGGGAGAATGGTATGATGGACAGACCCAAACTAAGCGGAGCAATTAGATCGTGTCATCGTGTTCATCTGTGCGAAGCTTTTCTTATGTCAAATATTGTATTCCTTAGACCATGAGATAATACAACTCCCTGGTATCGGAAGAAAGCTTTGAGGTCATCAAACGTCATCCTATGAGAGGGTGATCATAAAGGTGTCTCTCAGGTGATCGGAAAGTACCTGTTGGGTTGTATGTATCGAGATGGGATTTGTCCCTCCCAAGTCGGAGAGATATACTTCGGTCCCACTCGGTAATCGATATGAACACCGCTTGCAAGCATGTGGTTAAGGAGTTAATCACAAAGTGATATCGGATTACGGAATGAGTAAAGTACTTGCTGTGAACGAGATTGAATTAGGTATGACGGTACCGACGATCAAATCTCGGGCAAGTAAAATATCGCGAGAAGAAGGGAATATATATATGGGATTGATTGAATCCTGGCATCGTGGTTCATCCGATATGATCATCGATGAATGTGTGGGAGTCAATATGGGTTTCCAGACCCCGCTGTTGATTATTGATATAAGATCATGTCTACATATTCTCGAACCCGAAGGGTCACACACTTAACGTGTCTTGACGCTAGGATAGATTGGATAATTGTTTTATGATTTTTTTTCGGAGTCTCGGATGGGATCTGGGACATCACGAGATGTTCCGGAATGGTCCGGAGAATAAGATTCATATAAGGCAATGCAGTTTTTGGAGTTCGGAATTGTTTCGGGTTAATCGGTATTGTACCGGAAGCTTCTAGAACCTTCCGGAGGGGGACCAACGTGGCCCCACCTGCCGGGAGGGGGCATGGGCCTATGAGGGAGTGCCCTGGCCGCATTGGGCCAGGGGCACAAGGCCCCATAGGGCCCAGCCGGCCAAACCCTAGGGAAACCCTAGGGGAGCTTCTAGAAGGGGGGAACTTGCCCCCCCACTCCTCCCTCCATGGCCGCCAGCCCTAGGGCTTGGGGGAGGGGCAAGGGATGGCCTCCCACCCCTCTATATAAAGAGGGCTGGGGGCGCACCCCTCCCACACCTCCTCCTCAAGCCCTAGCCGCCCTGCTGCCCTCCTCTCTCTCTCCCTCCCGACTGCGTGTAGGCGAAGCCCTGCTGCAGAAACTCTCCACCACTTGCACCGCGCCGTCGCATTGTAGATCCAATCCATCTGTCCACCATACTTGCTGGACCGAGGAAGGAGTAGACATCGAGGTGCCGCACGTGTGCATCTCTCGGAGGCATCGCCACTTGCGGTGTTAGATCGGATCGGATCGCGAGGAGGAGAAGCGAGTACGACTACATCACCCACGTTCCGTACAACGTTCCGCTGTGCGAATCTTCAAGGGTATGAAGATCTCATCTATTCCCCCTCGTTGTTTGCATCTTCTAGATTATATCTTGGCTTTCCCGTTCGCATCCGTAGAATTTTTTTGATTTACTATGCTGCGAAACCCTTCAGTGGTATCAGAGCTAGATCTATGCGTAGATGTGTTTCACGAGTAGAACGCAACATGGTTGTTGCGGGCGTTGATGTTTTCTGTTGCAAGCCTCTTGTTTGTGTACTTCTTATGATGCGGGATAGTGAGATCGAAGCAGTCCAGGCCAACTTTACGCGACGTCGTTCGCGAAACCGGCTCCGCACTTGACGTGTGGCTTATTCCACACATGCGGCTGGTGGATGCCAGTTTATCTCACTATAGTTGTCATGGGATTTACACCGGAGTTTGGCAACCATAATATCACCGTTGTGGCTTTCCGTAGGTAAGAATCATTCTTAGCTTGCTACTCCCATAAGCCACGTAAAACATGCAACAACAAAGTAGAGGCGTCTAACTTGTTTTTGCAGGGAGTGTTTTCTGTGATATGGTATGGCCCAAGATGTGATGTGTATGTTGTATGCAATGATCATGTTTTGTAATGTTTCACGACTTGCATGTCGATGAGTACACAACCGGCAGGAGCCATATGGTTGTCTTTATAATTGTGTATGACCTGTGTGTCAACTTCTTATACGCCATGTAATAGCTTTACTTTATCGCTAAGTAGTTAGCAATAGTTGTAGTTGCTATTCGTGGTGGAGGAAATCATGGTGGAGTGATGGAGATCATGCCGGCACGCACAAGATGGAGATCATTGCGCGAAGATTGGCTATACCATGTCACATAAAGTTATATGCATGTGATGTTTATCCTTTTGTGTATCTTATTATGCTTAGATCGCGACGGTAGCATTATAAGATGATTCCTCACTTAAAGATCAAGATAAAACTATGTTCTCCCCATGTATGCACCGTTGCAAAAGTTCGTCATGTTCAAGCATCACGTGATGATCGGGTGCTATAAACTCTACGTTCACATAAAACGGGTGCAAGCCAGTTTTGCACACGCGGAAATACTTGGGTTTGACTTGAAGAGCCTATCATGTACAGACATGGCCTCGAAACACATGAACCGAAAGGTTAAGCATGAGTCATATGAATGATATGATCGACACTTCGTTGTCCACCATTGAAACCACATCTCTTCTCGTGAAGATCGGATTAGGTGTGGTGAATTTGGATCGTGTTCACTAAACAACTTGAGGGATGTTGAATTTAGTGGGAGTTCATCTAGTAATTTGATTAAGTTGAACTAGTTATCATGAACATAGTCTAATTTATACTTGCAAATATTGTAGATCAAATGGCTAAGTCCAACTTCAACTTCAACGTTTTTGCTGAGAAAGAAAAGCTTAAGAACAATGGGTCTAACTTCACCAACTGGTTCCGCAATCTGAGAAACATTCTCTCTGGCGGACAAAAGGACTATGTCCTTGAGAATGCGCTAGGTGACGCCCCTGCTGTAGATGCGCCGGCTGATGAGAAAGCTGTTTATCAGTCGCGCAAAGATGATTATGGTGTGATTAAGAGCACCATGTTGTTTGCTATGGAATCGGACCTTCAAAATTGTTTAGAAGACTATCCCGGGCCCTTTGAGATTCTTGAGGAGCTGAAAACTATGTTTCAGACTCAGGCCCGTTTTGAGAGATATGAGATCTCTGAGAAATTCTTTAACTGCAAGATGGAGGAAGGGAGTTCCGTTAGTGAGCACGCCATAAAGATGTCGGGCTACACTCAACGCCTTGAGCAACTGGACTGCAAGATTCCAGAGGAGCTCAAGATTGACAGGGTTCTGCAATCACTCCCTCCCAGCTACAAATGTTTTGTAGTGACTCATAATCAGATTGGTTCCACTGATACGATCACCGATCTCTTGGCTAAGCTGAAGGCTGCGGAGGTGGACATCAAAAAGGATAATCATGTGTTGATGGTCAACAAGCCCCCCACCTTCAAGAAAGGTAAGGGTGCAAAGAAGCCCTTCAAGAAAGGCGGCGGCAAGCGCGTTGCCCCTGCTGAGAAGAAGCTCAAGTCTGGACCTAAGTCGTACACTGAGTGCTTCTATTGCAAGGACAAGGGTCACTGGACGCGCAACTGTCCGAAGTACTTAGCGGACAAGAAGGCTGGCACCATCAAAGGTATATTTGATATACATGTTATTGATGTTTTTCTTACTAGCCCTCGTTGTAGTGCCTGGGTATTTGATACTGTTTCAGTTTCTAATATTTGTAACTCGAAACAGGAGCTATGGAATAGACGGCAGCTTGCGAGGGATGAGGTGACAATGCGCATTGGCAACAGATCAAGAGTTGATGTGATGGCCGTTGGCACGCTCTCCTTAGTTTTACCTTCGGGATTAGTTTTAAACCTTAATAAATGTTATTATGTGCCTGCGTTGAGCATGAACATCATATCTGGATCGTGTTTATTGCAAGACGGTTATTCATTTAAATCTGAGAATAATGGTTGTTCTATTTATATGAGTAACATATTTTATGGTCATGCACCTGCTTTGAATGGTTTATTTCTTCTGAATCTCGAAAGGGATGAAACACACATCCATAACATTGAGGCTAAGAGATGCAAGGTAGATAGTGATAATACTACTTATTTGTGGCACTGTCGTCTAGGTCATATTGGTGTAAAACGCATGAAGAAACTCCATTCTGATGGACTTTTGGAGTCTCTTGATTTTGAATCATTTGACACATGCGAACCATGCCTCATGGGCGAGATGATCAAAACCCCGTTCTCCGGAATGATGGAGCGAGCAACGGACTTGTTGGAAATCATACATACCGATGTATGTGGACCGATGAGTGTTTCGACGCACGGTGGATATCGCTATTTTCTCACTTTACCGATGTCACATCCCAAGATTTTTCAAATCTTGTAATGTGAAAATAAAATGAATAAAATAAAACTTTGTTTGATTTTTAGAGCCAGAAGAAACTTTTTGAATTCAACTGGAACATCAAACCCATTTGAATTAAAATAAACCTAAAGGGATTTAAAAAGATAAACATTTAATAAAAGAAAAATAAAAACATTAGGAAATATTATTTTGAGACAATTAAATGAAAAGATTTGTTTTCAAATGAAATAGAAGTTTTATAAATAAAGATTATTTTATAAAGCCAATTAAACCTTGGCCAAGCTTTGGAAATTAAAACATTTTATTTTAAATAAAATAGCAAAAGTTTATAAAGGATTGCTTAATAAAATAATAAGGAATTAGTGTCCAAATTTTATTCAAATAAAAGATTTTACCTTTTTTTTAAAACCTCAAAACTTATTAAATTATTTTAAATAGGTTTTCCAAGTATTTTATGTTCTCTAATAAAACTTACTAAAGTGTTTTGGCTTTATTTTAGATTCAAAATAAATATCTCAAATAAAATAAATCTTATTTGAAATAATAATGGAAGTCCATTATATTTAATTAATAATGGACCCTAAAATAAAATGTTATTTTATGTTTAACAATCTCCAAGTATTCTTATTTCCCAAATAAAACCCACTGATTGGTTTTGAAAATATTTCAAATAAAGATTTGATTAATAAAATCAAACTCTATTTTATTTAAATAACTAAGGCCATTTCATCCAATTATTAAAAGACCCTAAAATAAAAGGTTATTTTGTTTTGAACAAGATCTCCAAATAAGTTTTATTTTCAAATAAAACCTACTGAATTGATTTTGAAAATATTTGGATTTCAAATGAAGACTTTATTAACTAAACCAAACCCTATTTTATTAGTAAACCATGGTCCAATTTATTTAATTAATAAATAGAACCTAAAAAGACTTAAAATATTATTTTACCTTGGAAGTTGGTTTATACTACTAAACAGAACCAAGTTCAAATAATTGAAGTATGGTGTTTGTTTGAATTTATATGGTTGATTGGATTGTTTGTTTGAAATACAAATCAGGAAATAGAAATAGAAAAAGAAAAAGAATTAGACAGAAAAAAAAAGAACAGCCCAACAAATCTGGCCCAACAGGCCCAGTAACCAGCCCAACTCCCCTCCTCCCCGAAGAAAACGGTTCACACCCAGTAACTGAACCGCAGAGAGGCTGACAAGTGGACCCAGTTCTTTCTTCTTTTCCCACTGACGCAACGGCCCCACTCCACTGTTCTTCGTCCTCACCCTTTGTGACCCGTTCTTTCCCCCGTTCTGCCGTTGAATTCCCCAGCGTAATTCACCTTAATGCCACGAATTAAACCGGCAGTGATCACGCACGTTTAATCGTCTCCCTCTCCTCTACGTTTCCCCTCTTCCTTCTCCCCCGAGCATGCCTCCAGACCATTCCAATTTCTCCTCGACTCCCTCTGCCTCCGACGGCCGTTCTCACCGAATCCGGCCAACACACTCCACCTCTGGCCTCCTCGAGCACGCAGCGGTGATCAACAACCCCCAGCGTACTCTTCTGCAGTCACAGTGCACCCGCGGGCACCCCTAAGCCTCGCCAACAACAAACTCCAGTACCGCCGCCGTCTGCCTCAACTCCGACGACACCCACAGGTTAAATCCGACCACCCCGTGCCCTCTGGATCACGCACACATCTTTGCCATGGTCCTACGCAGCTAACCCAACTCTCCGTTTGTCTTCTAGTGGACCACAGCGTCGTCCTCGACCTCGACCGCGCGCATCCGTCGCCAGACCGAACTCCGGCGAGGAATTCCTCTTGACCTCGTGCGCCCCTTCACCAGCCAGTGCCTCCTTGAGATTCCCCAAGCGTCTGCGAACACGGTGAACATCCTCTCCCTCCTTCTCGCTTCCTGTAACACCGGCGACACCACTGACCAGCCGCTGCCGCCGCGCGTCAGAGCCCAGCGCCGCCAGCTTATGGTCGGGGCACTGAGAGCCGTCCGATTTTGATCCGTTGGATAGGATAGAAAGTAGAGCGAAGGGGTACGCATCGATCTGAGCCGCGCGTTGATAGTTAGATCCAACGGCCAGCGTTGCCCGATCCGGCCGAACCGGTATCGCCCAGTAAGATAACGACGCGTGTCAGTAGTTGAGTTAAAACAGATTTTTGAAATCAAATTGATATGCAATTTTCAAACCATTGTAACTTTCAAACCACACGTCCAAATTTGACAAATTTTATATCAATGAAATCAGGAGAACAAGCCCTAGCCAACCATGGCCTTAGTTTAGCAAATAGTATCTGTTAACTTGTTTGAATTTGCAGAAACTTTTGTGTACTTGTTTAGACTAGAAAAATTGTTTAAAAATGATTTTTGGATTAAAACCTTTGCAAAATGGTTTGTTGTGACCTTACTGACCCTAGGAACCAACCCATGGGTTAGAAAATGAATTTGGAAAAGTTTGGAATGGATTAATTAGTTTAGTCCATTTCTAGCTAAATAAAATTGTTGATTTTATTATAAAAATGTTTATGGAAAGGAAACTTTGAGAAAATAGTTTGGACCAAACCTACTGACCCCAAAACACCAAGCTTTGCAATAGCAACTCATTTGGTGAACCCTATAGGCTAATGCCTTAATAAAAATATTTCTACACCACATAAAAATAACACTTTGTTTTGAAAATGGTTTTAAAGTGAAACCTTTTGCAAATGACTTGGCCACTTTAGGAAATGACCATTAGATGTACCCAAATGTCTATGACCCACTAGGAACCACTTTTTCAAACAAAACAAAGCTTGGCATGCTTGCATGCATTTCTTTGACTTTGTTATTTATGTGTGTTGTTTTGCTTGATTGGTAGATTGAGTTTGTGCCTTGCTTGATTGATTTGTAGTGACTTGAGGAGTGTGATTGTTGCAAAGATCAAGAAGTGAACCTATACTCTACCAAAAAGGCAAGTGATGCTTCATTCTTTTGTCCCATTACTTTCACTATGCATTAGTGATTTTGCTAAGTAAAACTTGCATGAATTTTGCTAAGTATAGATCTTGCTATAGGAAAACCTAGTAGATGAATCCTTAGTAGGATTTTCCTATGTTAAGATACCTACTACTACCAAGCTTAGCCTAGCTAATAGAAAACATGGGTGGAAAATATATTCACACTATGGAAAAATATTCTAAGTCTAAGGACTTGTGATTTTGTTTAATAAAACAACTAAGTTAATGAATCACCTGGGTGGAATGGGCTTGCTTGGTGGAGAATGGTTGAGTGGTTCACAATGCCATAGGCTTGGCTTGTGTATCTCACTTGTGGAATTCCACCTAGGAAGCAAAGAGATTTGAGATGTCAAATGTTGAGAAGCTTCAAGTGCAACCACTTGGCAATATGGGCTCTGCCATGATCATATAGGTTGCAAGAACTTAGCCAAATGGACAGTGGGTGGTAGTGTTTGATAGGTTGGAGCGCGTCCATTTTGGTCTAAGGGAAAGCTTCTGAAAGATTTTGTCTTGGGAAACCAAGTCTTGTGGGTAAAGTGCACCACCTCTGCAGAGTGTAAAATCTAAGTACTTAGCCATGTCCCTGGTAAAGGACAATTTGAGCATCAAGACATGGAAGCAATCAAGAATCTCATCATTCAAATTTCTAAATTAAAACTTGTGGTTTGAACAAGGGTTGTTTGAATTCTTCAATCATTGATGGAGAGATGGCTTGGTACAAGGATCTTGAAATCTTTGATTGTGGAAAAATGATTTTGTCAAGCAAAAACTTAGTATTTTTCAAATGTTAAGGAAAAATATATTTTGAGCAATGCAAGCCTCAACTCCACTTAGCCAAATGCATATAGATGATAGACTCCACCATAATATTATAGTATCACTTGCCAATACAATTCAAATGTATTGACCCTTTGTGGCTGTAACTTGTATGTTGCAGGATGATTGTTTTAGTGAAGATTGTTTGATTAGGATTACAAAGTCTACAACCAACATCTGCCTGTGGCACTTTGAAGATGAAGGACCCATGACTATATTTATTCCGCTGCAATGTAATGTAATAGCCAAATGAGCTATGTTAGATGTAATAAAATTATGTTATTCCTGGTTATAAAGTTACATTATGACCTTTGTTTCTTGATATTACATCTTAACTGTGGATGCTAGCTATTGATCCAGGGACTAGCATTGTAAACACAGGAGGGATCAATCTTATCTAAGGTTGGGACCCCTACAACCGATGACTTAAGTAGATATGGGTATATCTATTTAATGAAACATAAATCTGAAACATTTGAAAAGTTCAAGGAATTTCAGAATGAAGTGGAGAACCATCGTAACAGAAAAATTAAGTTTCTACGATACGATCGTGGAGGTGAATATTTGAGTTATGATTTTCTCATGCATCTTAAAGCAAGCGGAATCGTTTCGCAACTCACGCCACCCGGAACACCATAGCGCAATGGTGTGTATGAACGCCGGAATCGAACTCTACTAGATATGGTCCGATCAATGATGTCTCTTACTGATTTGACGTTATCATTTTGGGGTTATGCATTAGAAACCGCTGCATTTACTTTAAATAGGGTACCATCTAAATCCGTTGAGACGACACCGTATGAACTGTGGTTTGGGTGCTAAACCTAAGTTGACATTTCTTAAAGTTTGGGGATGCGAAGCTTACGTCAAGAAGTTAATGCCGGACAAGCTCGAACCCAAAGCGGAGAAATGCGTCTTCATAGGATACCCTAAGGAAACTATTGTGTATACCTTTTATCACAGAACCGAAGGCAAAGTGTTTGTCGCAAAGAACGGATCCTTTCTTGAGAAGGAGTTTCTCTTGAAAGAAGTGAGTGGGAGGAAAGTAGAGCTAGACAAGGTTGTTGAACCTTCTCTTGAATTTGAGAGTAGCGGAGCACCTGAAATTGTTCCAGTGCCGCCTGCACCAACAATAGAGGAAGCTAATGATAAGGATCATGAAGCTTCGGACGATGCTACTACTGAACGTCCCAGGTCGACAAGGTCGCGTGCCCCTCCTGAGTGGTACGGCAACCCTGTCTTAACTGTCTTGTTAGTAGATGACAGTGAACCTGCGAACTATGAGGAAGCGATGATGACCCCAGACTCTGAGAAATGGCTAGAAGCCATGAAATCTGAATTGGGATCCATGAGCGAAAACCAAGTATGGACTTTGGTGGACCCTCCTAGCGACCGAAAGGCTGTTTAGTGCAAATGGATCTTCAAGAAGAAAACGGACGCGGATGGTAATGTTACCATCTATAAAGCACGACTTGTCGCGAAAGGTTTTCGACAAGTTCAAGGTGTTGACTACGATGAGACTTTCTCTCCCGTAGCGATGTTTAAGTCCATTCGGATTTTATTAGCAATTGATGCGCTTCATGATTATGAAATATGGCAGATGGATGTCAAGACTGCGTTCCTCAATGGCAACATTGATGAAGAGTTCTATATGATGCAACCCGAAGGTTTTGTCGATCCTAAGGATGCTGATAAAGTGTGCAAACTTCAGTGTTCCATTTATGGACTGAAGCAAGCATCTCGGAGTTGGAACCTTCATTTTGATCAAGTGATCAAGAGCTTTGGATTTGTTCCAAATTGCTACGAAGCTTGTATCTACAAGAAAGTTAGTGGGAGCTCAGTGACATTTCTGGTACTATATGTGGATGACATATTGATTATTGGAAATGACATTGACATGCTTAACGATGTGAAGAGTTATTTGAACAAATGTTTTTCAATGAAAGACCTAGGTGAAGCTTCTTATATATTGGGCATCAAAATCTATAGAGATAGACAAAGATGCCTGATAGCTTTAAGCCAGAGTACATACCTAGACAAAGTTCTGAAAATGTTCAGAATGGATAAGGCAAAGAAAGGTTCAGTGCCTATGTTGTCAGGTAAAATATTGAGCAAGGCTCAGTGTCCAGCTACGGTAAATGATAGAGAAGCTATGAGCAAAGTGCCTTATGCCTCGGCCATAGGTTCTATCATGTATGCCATGCTGTGTACTAGACCGGATGTGTCCAATGCTCTTAGTTTGACGAGCAGGTACCAAAGTGATCCAGGAGTGGAACACTGGACATCCGTAAAGAACATCCTAAAGTACTTGAATAGGACCAAAGAAATGTTCTTAGTCTATGGAGGTGATGAACAGCTCGTCTAAAAAGGTTACGTCGACGCTAGTTTCGACACCGACAAGGATGATTCTAAATCTCAGACAGGATAAGTTTATATTTTGAATGGAGGAGCTGTGAGCTGGAGAAGCTGCAAGAAAAGCGTGATCGCGGGATCTACAGTAGAAGCGGAATACATGGCTGCTGCAGAAGCGTCAAGTGAAGGAGTTTGGATCAGGAAATTCATCACTGAGCTTGGCGTGGTTCCAAGTGCATTGGACCCACTGGAGATATTGTGTGACAACACTGGCGCCATAGCACTCGCTAAGGAACCAAGATATCATCCAAAGACCAAGCATATCAACCGCAAGTTTCATATAATCCGAGATTATATAGCAGATGGAGATCTGAAGATTAGCAAAGTACATACAGATCTGAATGTCGCAGATCCATTGACTAAACCTCTTCCATGTGCAAAACATGATCAACACCTTAGTGCCATGGGTGTTAGATTGTTGCCAGATGTAAACTAGATTATTGACTCTAGTGCAAGTGGGAGACTATTGGAATTATGCCTTAGAGGCAATAATAAAGATGTTATTATTATAATTCTTGTTCATGATAAAGTTTGTATTCCATGCTAGAATTGTATTAAGCGGAAACTTTAATACTTGTGTGGTTTGTGAATACACCGTGTCCCTAGTATGCCTCTATGGACTAGCTCATTGATTAATGATGGTTAAGGTTTCCTAACCATAGACATGAGTTGTTGATTAATAATGAGATCATATCATTGGGAGAATGGTATGATGGACAGACCCAAACTAAGTGGAGCAATTAGATCGTGTCATCGTGTTCATATTTGCGAAGCTTTTCTTATGTCAAATATTGTATTCCTTAGACCATGAGATAATACAACTCCCTGGTATCGGAAGAAATCTTTGAGGTCATCAAACGTCATCCTATGAGAGGGTGATCATAAAGGTGTCTCTCAGGTGATCGGAAAAGTACCTGTTGGGTTGTATGTATCGAGATGGGATTTGTCCCTCCCAAGTCGGAGAGATATACTTCGGGCCCACTCGGTAATCGATATCAACACCGCTTGCAAGCATGTGGTTAAGGAGTTAATCACAAAGTGATATCGGATTACGGAACGAGTAAAGTACTTGCTGTGAACGAGATTGAACTAGGTATGACGGTACCGACGATCAAATCTCGGGAAAGTAAAATATCGCGAGACGAAGGGAATATATATGGGATTGATTGAATCCTGGCATCGTGGTTCATCCGATATGATAATCTATGAATGTGTGGGAGTCATATGGGTTTCCAGACCCCGCTGTTGATTATTGATATAAGATCATGTCTACATATTCTCGAACCCGAAGGGTCACACACTTAATGTGTCTCGACGCTAGGATAGATTGGATAATTGGTTTATGATTTTTTGTTCGGAGTCTCGGATGGGATCCGGGACATCACGAGAGGTTCCGTAATGGTCCGGAGAATAAGATTCATATAAGGCAATGCAGTTTTTGGAGTTCGGAATTGTTTCGGGTTAATCAGTATTGTACCGGAAGCTTCTAGAACCTTCCGGAGGGGGACCAACGTGGCCCCACCTGCCGGGAGGGGGCATGGGCCTATGACGGAGTTCCCTGGACGCATTGGGCCAGGGGCACAAGGCCCCATAGGGCCCAGCCGGCCAAACCCTAGGGAAACCCTAGGGGAGCTTCTAGAAGGGGGGAACTTGCCCCCCCCACTCCTCCCTCCATGGCCGCCAGCCCTAGGGCTTGGGGGAGGGGCAAGGGCTGGCCTCCCACCCCTCTATATAAAGAGGGCTGGGGGCGCACCCCTCCCACACCTCCTCCTCAAGCCCTAGCCGCCCTGCTACCCTCCTCTCTCTCTCCCTCCCGACTGCGTGTAGGCGAAGCCCTGCTGCAGAAACTCTCCACAACTTGCACCGCGCCGTCGCGTTGTAGATCCAATCCATCTCTCCACCATACTTGCTGGACCGAGGAAGGACTAGACGTCGAGGTGCCGCACGTGTGCATCTCTCGGAGGCATCGCCACTTGCGGTGTTAGATCGGATCGGATCGCGAGGAGGAGAAGCGAGTACGACTACATCACCCACGTTCCGTACAACGTTCCGCTGTGCGAATATTCAAGGGTATGAAGATCTCATCTATTCCCCCTCGTTATTTGCATCTTCTAGATTAGATCTTGGCTTTCCCGTACGCATCCGTAGAATTTTTTTGATTTACTATGCTGCGAAACCCTTCAGTTTCCTCATACACATCTCCTGAAGGTATGTATTTGGGATGCCTAGCTTCTTTATCTAACTTCTTCCTACGTGCCATTGCCTTATCAGGATTAGTAAAATCCTCAATGACCGTATCCAGTTCCTGAACTAAGACTTGGTGAGTGTTATGACAAGTGTTTAGGAAAGACCGATAACGATCCATATACTCTATGGCTAGAGTAGGTTCAGTTTGGACTAGAGTAGAGTGATGTAACTCATGCTCTTTGTTTGAGGTTTCATGGGGTATAATGGTGTGAGTACTACCTTCTAGAGCTTGGGATTTCTGTTCTCGGATCATGGTTATGGCTGCTGCTACGGCAATCTGATATGCAGATGCCATGCACCTTGCCTCTCCTGATGGCATTTCTCCCTTAAGTCCTAACTTCTTGGGTAACATTATCATGACACTGTAACATCCCAGGATTAGCACCTAGAAATAAAGAGGACACAGGGTTGTGCATTGCATTCATGCATAAGAAAATCCGGGGAATTTTCGCGTAAAACTAAAAGAGCTGTAGAGGGATCGAGATCTCTCTTGTTCTGATGGAAACACCAGGACAGGTGCGATGGATTTCGACATGACCTCTATTGTACTTCTGTGTTTAAGGGGAAGGTATTCAAATTTGAATAATCAAATGGTGAATTTGAATCCTAAAAGAATTTGAACTAGAATAATAATTGGAAAGTAAATTGTACTAATAAATAAAAGGTGAACTCTTATTTTTGATTAAGATACAGTATTTACAATTATCTAAGTATACAAGATAATTGAAATTCAAACAAAAAAGGAAAAAGATTTACAAATAAGAACTGAGTTCATAATTATAATAAGATATGAATATTACAATAATTTAGATTACAAATAGAAAGAAGAATTAAGCTTTATTAAGATTATATAGTATTACATTGTCTTTACAAACAAAATATATAAAACAAATAACTTTATTAAATTAGATATAACCATACAATGTCTTTACATTATCTAAACAGAAAAGAAATTACAATAATAGTTAAAAAGAAAGAAAAGAAAGAAAACCTAAAATAAAGCTAATATGTTCTCATCCTCTTTTATATCTGCAAAACAGAACTAGTAGTAAATAAAAGAGGGGGTTAGTTTGGTTAGTATTGCTCTCAGGTACACAGTGTGATGCACTGTGAGGTTCATCACTGAGCAGTAATTGGGGCCAAAGTAGAATCTGTTTCTATCAGTAAATTTGGCCTCAGACTGTGTGCATCACTGGCCTGAGAGAGGGACAAGTTTCACCAAATAAAATAGGATCTGCTCTTATTAAATTTTAGCTTCAACCTTGAGCATCATTAGCATAGAGTCAAAAATTACACTTGGAAACTCAAAATAAAGATCAGGATCAGATAATACCAAACCAGCCAAGCAAAGCCTTGGTAAAGACATTCCACAGATACAACCTGGACAGGGGGAGGCTCCCTGAACCAACAGCACACATGCATGCAGCTCACACATCTGCATGGTGTTGTGTTGTCAACACAACAGCAAACCCAGGAAGTACACAAGAAGGAGGCAACTCTTGTGAACAAAGGGGAGTGAACCAACCATAGCTAGCACATCATTCTCATCTTCCCAGTGACACCACATTCATTTCCACCACACTTAGTTAAGAACACTTCTCTTAGCACACCACCGGGAATTATTTTTCCTAGCACCCGAATAACCACATAGATCAGATCCACCATATCATCACACCCTTAGCTCTAGTTGCTCCCTGGAGCCATCCAAGAGCTAGGACAAGGAGGAAATCAAGGCAAGGCAGTAGCTCTAGGAAAAGAAGGGTAGGCCAGCAATCGCAAGGAGTAGCTGGTCATACACAAGTATCAGGAGAAGGAGGCATCAGCAACAAGAAATAGTAGATCCAGTATTAAGCCAGGAAGGATCAGTAGCTCAAGTATAAAAACTAGGATAGCAAGATGATCAAATACAAACACATCCACAACACATTTCAGCAACTTGTGCAGTACTAGGTAAATATCCATTCCTATGATCAATCATATCATCTGTTCTTATGAAAAGATTTTTAAAAGGGGGAAGCTCTCAGTCTTGCATAGAAATGCTATGCAAGGCTCATATTAGAGCTTTGGAGCACTCAAGCATCTGTTCTTATTTAAATCTTGTGCCTCAGCTTTTGCATCATAGGCTGGAACTGGTTACACACATAAATCATCAAGAACAAATGACCTTTGACCAGTTACATTAGTCAAAGTAGTAGCAAATCATATTCATTATGGTCATGATGTTGTGCACCCGTTAATAAGGTTCCACGGTAGCAATCTCATAACTAATAAGGCCACTATAATTAACTAAATCATCTTATCATCAAAAGACAGATTTTAAGCTTATCTGCCAGAAAGTACAAATGTCACATAAATCATCTTCCTAGACAAATAGTTTAGGAATCATTGATAAGGTCACCTTATTTACATAAGATAACATGTGCTTACAGCCTCAGTCTATGCATCCTTGGCCTGGGAAATATTCCAGTTAGTTGTAACACAACAGTAAGCCATGCTACCCAGCTGCTGCTGTGCACACTCCAGGTAGAGGCACCACAACAACAACCAGTGCATTAGATGTCACTAGAGCCAGACACTATACCCATTTCATTATGCAGTAGATATCAATTAAATGAATCTAATCATCTTCCTAGCCACCAATCTAGAAATCATTTCATCTCTACAATCATTTTACCTAGCTTATGATCAGCTAAGGATAACCACCTTAGTATGTGTTTGACTCAAGATAAAACCTCAGCCTTTGCACAATTTGCTAACCAAGTAAGTGAGCAAGATATGTTTTTGATCAATTTATGAGAGTAGGGTTGCTGTAGTAATACACATTTGATAGACAACAATTAAATCCATCCATAATATATTTGTAAGTCACACAAGTACATCACAGCCAATAGAAAATCCTTAATAAAACATATACACCATCCTGGACCATAGCCCATGTATTTGGGTGATCAAGTGATTTGCAAGAAACATCCCATACACATAAATAGAAGTAAATCATGGAAAGTTGGCATGCCTATAATTATCTGGACTAGTACCATCTTATCATTACCATCAATGTATGTCCAAATGACAACCATATACATGCTCCTACTTATCATATTCACTTTTTCACAAAGAAAACAATATGCATTCTCTATCTTAAAAGAATAGGAGCTAGCACCAATATTTTTTTTAAACATACTTGATTGTTTAGTCAAACAAAGGTAGACTCTTCTTATTATTTAAAAAGCATCGTGTGTAGAGACTAGTCTGGGATCATACCGTTTTCACAAGAAGCAATTAAGCAAATCAAATGTTCACCCTTATAAATTGTGACACTCTGTAACTACAGATGCCAATATAAACAACAGCATAGTACTTAGTAATATCCCTTATATTCCAGGAAAAATCCTAGGTATGTTAAGAACAACATCACTGAACCATAGTTTTGCACCTAAACGATTTCATCAGCTTGAAGGCCGGTTACTTAAGCATCACCTGTCTGGAGACATGGTTATGGTAGTAGACAAGGAGGCCTACGCCGGGGTTGCAAACGTTGCCGTCCCACCGGTGTCGGAGAAAGAAGCAGTCCCAGCAGCATCACCATTATCCACCATCACATAGCAAGGTTCCTAGGCAGCAGGCTGAGGGCGCCGGGGTTGCGCTGCGGCACCGTCCGTCCAGCATCGAGAATTGGGGTAAATCACAACAACTGCTGCAATACCACACCGCGGTGCAGGAGGCCACGGCCGGCCCATGGCAGGAGCGACGCCGTAATCCAAGCCGACTCGGCTAGGGTTTCCCGTGTGGGAGAGCATCAAAAGAGGCTAGGGTTTCTCCCAGAGTGATGGCGCGCGGGTACCGGGCACCTCAGCAGAGGGGAATCGGAGGAGAGAGAGAGGCATAGCGGCACTCGGAGGTGCCGGCGAGGCAAGCGGCGGTGGCGGCGGTAACGACATCGCAAGGGGCCAGGAGGGGGCGATGTGTGCGTGCGTGTACGGGTGTGTGTGTGTGTGGTGAGGGGTGGGCCGGGGGTAATGGGTCTGGCGTGGTCCAGTTGGGCCAGGCAAGCCCACATACCCAACCAAACGGCCCAAGTTGATTAGGTTTAGAAAAAAATGAATTACTAAAATAACCTCCAAACATTTTTAGCTATATAAAATTAAAGAAAAATCCTAAAAATACATATGATATATCAAAATGACCACAAAAATAATATCTACATAATAAAAATATAATTTTAAGTGTTTAAAATAAAATTAAAGTAAATAATTATTAACACCATTAAATCTTAAATGAAATTTTACAAAATAAAACTAAAACCCTAAAAATAATAAAAAATCATTTTTGTGTATAAAAATAACTCTATTATTTTATAAAAATACTCACTTAGAGTTTTACAAATAAAACATAAAGCAAATATTTAAGACACTTAATTCTTTGATGAATTGTATAAAAATAAAGATAATACTTAAAATAAATAAAATTCATTTTTAAAATCATGAATAAATATATATTACACTAGAAAAATATTAAATATATTATTAAGAAAGTCTTTAATATTTTAAATAATAAATCCTTAATTAATACCTATTTTGTTGATTCTTTAAAAACAATTCTTAAGTAAGAAATAATCATATTTTTTATAAAACCTTGAGCAATTAGTATCTTTGAACTAAATTCCAAACCTATAATACTCAAACTTAAGTATAACTTTTAACTTTAGGGTATTCTTTTAAAAATATTATTGAGTATTACTCTTATATATATAATATGATGAACAATCATTATATCTTAACCATTATTAACATAACTTTAAATTCTAACAAATTACTAAGATCATCTAATTATGGTCCCATTAAATAAATACAATTTTTCTTCTTAATAAGCAAAACAAATTTAATCTAAATCATTCACTTAAAATATAAAGTGAATAATTCCACACCTTAGTTATACCTATCATAAATCTAAAACTTGGGAATAATTAAAACATATCACATCTTAAGTTTACTTACCCTTTTAAAGTTAACTTTAGTCTCAAACCTTATAAACATCAGGTCTAATAAATCACTTATGTTTTTATAGTTAACTTTGGTCCGTTTAACTTAAGACATAAAGTATCTCAAGTCCAAACTAATAAATCAAACACCAAAAGACATTGATCATGTTCTATTAACAATGATGATTGTTTAAACCTTAGAAAGGAAATCTTTTCTTCAAATGTTATTGTTTTTCCACTTCAAATAACAATCTTATAATAAGTCCTTCAACTCTTAACAACTCAATCCCAAGGACTTTTATCATAGTCACCACATGACAATTCACCATAATCACATCATATTATACTTTACATACATAATTTGGATTGTTAACACTTAGGTTCCTTATAAAGGTCATTACTTATAAAGTAAAATTTGAAGATAAACCAACTCTGAAAAGAATCACTTGAATTCACTTCACTTAAAGTATTGGGGATTCAATTTGGGAGTATTACAAAAATGCATAGCATTACTTATGCATAACTGCATATTGCTTCCTTAAACATTAGTCCTTACCGGACCAATGATGCAGATTTCAGATATTGGATCTTATGTCGTCTCAAAGACCGTGAGTGCATAATATTGCAATCACAAAAGGCAAGTTCACACTTGCTCATGTCCTTTGATTATTTTCTGTAAAGTATTTTACAAATCCAGTGTTGTCATCACCTGCATTTGAAAAAGGTCAGAAAACACTATTTTCATAATAATGTGATTATAGGTTATTTACCATGAGGTAATAACCTACTATAAGAGTTCTGGTGGTAAATGAACATATTATCTAGGACTTAACAACCAATGTCGCCAGTGATTCTTGCGCCGTATATTACGCGTTGACCATGAGATTTGGAATGGGACGAAGAAGTCAGCTGTATCTTTTCCCTCTCGCATGGAGCTGGATGTACGGGTCGTGGCTGTTATCACTCGTAGCGTGCATATTATTTATGGTAATTCGTAGAGGATATGCAGCATATGGGTAGGAGCCCTCAACGTCCCATGATAGTTCCGGCATCTGAACGGTTTGTACAAACCATTGCCGTAATTCAAAAGGTGGGCATGGTGTACACCAAGGAGACATGCGGGGTTCGGAGAAGGCAGTGTTGGCTTGGATCTTAGGTTGGGCCTCAAACCAAGGAAGTTTGAACGGGGACATACTCCCGGCCGTGCAACAAAACCTAAGGTCTCTCATGGGTAAAGTGACGCACATCTACAGAGTGTAAGAACTGTAACTTGTTACTCCCTGTTCCGGGAAGGAGCTGCGAACGCGGCGGGAAAGGAACCCCATGAAGGTTCTGGTAAACCCGTGAAGGCTCACGAACATAGTTTTTCAGAATAAAAGCAACCTTTGAAGAAATATTTATGAAAACTTGCATTACCTACGACCTATGGTCTGTGGCTGTAGACATAGTGCATCAAACACTCCTTTTATAGTGAACTTGCTGAGTACGCTCGTACTCAAAGCATCTTCTTAACCCTTGCTAGATTCTAAAGCCATTAAAACGACGTCTACATCAAGTTATGCTCCAGGAATCATCATCAAAAGCTAAATCTCTCCAATGAAGTCAAGCAAGCCAACATATGTATCCACTCAAGTGAAGACGAAGTTGGGGATTAGATAAGAATAGAATCTCTAGCCATAGAACCTACTTCTGTAGTGTATTGCAATAGCAGCAATGCCAGACCATAGTTAAAATACTAGTCTTAATAGTATGATAGTTTTTGAGTCGTTTATTTCTGATTCTTCTTTGTAAGAAGTTTCTTTCTCTCTCTTTAACTTAGAGTGTTCTCTGGATCTTGTGTAAAGAGTTGAGTTGTAACCTATAGTCATGTCTTGGACCTGCTGTGTTTCTGTTGTACTACTCTAAGGGATGTAATACTGGTGAACGGTGTTTCATTGGTGTTATGTCAACGACTATAGTGTACTACATCATGCAGTGGTATGCTGGGTCACCGCAGACAGGGTGGGGAGGTGCGGCTCGACGGCGAGGCGTGTCTCCGGTGAGCTAGGGTTTCGGCCCCATTTGAAAGAGAGAGGATAAGGAGGGAATGTGGATAAGGATTGAGGCAGGGCTTCATGGTGGCCTTCTTATCCCCTTCTAAGACGGCGGCGAGCATCTCAACGCACGGCTGACGACGACGACGGCATCGGGCGGCGGTGGACTCCTCCAGCGAGCTTCCTGTGTGCGTGAGGATGACGATGATGTCACTTTTGCGGAAAACCCCCTGGCGATTCTTTGAGATCAACCCACGGTCCTTCTTTGGTCTCACCCGGCAGTCATAGAAAAGGACGAGCTGGGCTGGCTGCTGGACCCTTGTGGGCTGCACGTGGGCGACATGTAAGAAGGAGGAAATGCTGGGCCAGCATGCTGCTCGTGCCAGATCCTTTTTTTCTTTCTAGTTCTTGTTTTGATTTCATATTTGAATTTACTTATTTTATTTGAATTTTCTTTATAGGATAGATTTGCTGAGTGGTTGTAGCAATAATAAAGTGTATTAAGGTTTTTTGATGGGTTTGCAATATAGTGGTATTATTTCTTTATTTACTTTATATAAATTCCCTTTTTATATTTTGTATAAGACTTTGTTCATAACCATCTTTCTAATAATAAACCATGGGTTTATGACATTTCCTTATTTGTTTATAAAATTTAATTTTAGTTAGCTAATAGTTTGGATGGAATTTTTTTATATATAAAGATATTATATTTTTATTTAATACATAAAGTTCTAGGGAACTAATATGGTTAATATTACTCCCATAAATTTAAGAAATATTAATATATATGTTTTATTATAATTAACCTAGGGTTAAAGTTTGAATTGTAGAGACTTACCCTAGGGTTGAGGGTTCTTACTATACTTATATCCTTTTGTTGAAGTGGGTAAATATTTAATGGCCTAAACACATTGTCTTTATGTTTAGGATTATTAGTGATACCACTATTTAAAATAGAAAGTTATTAACTAGAATGTATGATGGAAAAGTGTTGATAAAGATAACTCCTAAACACATCTAGTTATGATAATTGGAATTAACAGAGATGTTCTTAAGTGATTTGCTATAGAAAATAATCCTATAAAACATTATGGAAATAATATGATCTATCCAACAGATGAGATGGATGTTAATCTTGATCATAGATTTAGGGTTTAGTGTTCACCAAGGATTCCTATCCTCCATAATTCATAATTCTGGACTTCTGATTAAGGAATTCCTTTCCTAGATATTCTACTCTTTCATATCCATCATCATGTGCTAACATGATGAGCTTTTCTTCACAAGAATATTCTTATCCACCTTTTATTCTTCTAAACTCATTGATGAATCCAGAGTTTGACACTAAAGCTTTTCATGATTTTCACCTATCCAGACTTGGTTATATTAACTACTCTTCTGCTGATAACCTCCAATCCAACAAGTAGCTACTTCAAACTCCATTCATATTCTTCCATAATTATACACTACTGATATTACTTCAACAAATGTATTTATAATTAGATATTTATCATATCCTACTTCACCTCAAGGGATTACTCTTTTTCTCGAGGAAAATACTACTCTATAATTCAATGCTGCTCTAACATTATTTTGATCATACAATCTTATCTTTTCTTACTCCAATATCTCATATTAGAGTTTAATCATGATTTACCCACCAATGTCTCTTATACTAGATATAAGAATTCAATCTTGGTGCCCTAAGCATGATCATTATAATCCTTTGATCCTTTATGGTTTAGGTTTCTAGGCTTCATCAAAGCAACACTACAATTGTATTATAATTATCTTCTTAATATCTCTAGTGGATTAAGGAATGTTATTCATGGACTATACCTACTTAGTCCAATAGGGTTATTCCTTAAAACTATCTTCAATAATCATCTTTATAATATTTACCTTAGATACCCTTATATCATTTCAGGAGTGAGTTAACTCCATCAATATTCATATTGATTTTTATTCAGTTCCAACACTCCCCTCCTAAGGATGATACTTATAACTAGCATTACTATCTACCTCTTCTTACTTATTTCTTTATAAGCACTTAAGTGAATGCTATGATATGGTCAAGAGTTGATAGCTCAAGAGGTAATAGGTTAAGGATTGGTGAATCAATAGTTGATTACTCAACATTGATGAACCATAAATATTAGAATAAGGTTAAATAGAGATGGTAAAGATTCTTATGGAAAGAAAGATATGTGGTAACTGATCCTAACTTGATTTCCTTGATACTCAAACTCACTAAGAAGTTAAGGTAGGGTATTACCATGATACTCATGATATAATTGATTAAGAATAAAATAAGTCAAGGCTAGTCATTACATTTTTATCACTTGGTAGTCCTGGGGTTGGCGTAATGAATATTATGATATGATCCTCTAAGGATCAGATATTAATCATTAAGCAATGCATTAGGATTGAATTTGATTATATTTGATCTACCCCTAGATCAAATCATGTTCTCCCAAATAAGGTTTAAGCAAAGGTCATTCTGAAACTTATCACAGTCAACTGGATGATCTACTATAATTACATCAAGTTGAGAGAGGTCCCAAGCACTTTGACAGGTTTTTAGTTAAAAGCGCGGAAATTACTCGGATTTTCTATGCATGAATGCAATGCACACATCTGGGTTCAGCTTATTTCTAAGCTCTAATGCTGGGATGTTACATACATGCTAGGCTCGTCAAGATTAACCTTAGTATCCGCATGTGCAAATCTGGCTTGCACCCATTGTATGCACATGTAGAATCTATCACACCCGATCATCACGTGATGCTTCAAAACGACGAGTCTTTGCAACGGTACCTACTAAGGAAGAACACTTTATTACTTGATATTTAGTGAGAGGGGTCATCTTATAATTCTACCGTCGCGATCTAAGCAATACAAGATGCATAAAAAGGATTAACATCACATGAAATTCATAATATGTGATATGATATGGCCTTTCTTCTTGTGCCTTCGAACTCCATGTCCAAGCACAAACATGATCTCCATCATCACCGGCATGGCGTTAAGGTCAATGGCGCCACTCCATGGTTGTCGTCCACCAACATCAACTATTACAACTACTTTGGATAATAGACACGCAGGTCTTAAACGAAATTTAAAGAAAACCATAAGGCTCCTGCCGGTTGCCAACTTACAATAAGAATCATTGCATACATCATATATAATCACAATCATGGCCATATCACATCACATCACAATGATAAGTCGGAAACGTATCTATAATTTTTTATATTCCATGCTTGTTTTATATCATTTGTCTTATGTTTTGTCTACACTTTGAGGTATTTTTATACACTTTCTGGAACTAACATATTGACAATATGCCACAGTGCCAGTTGCATGTTTTCTGTTGTTTTTGGTTTCAGAAAGCTAAAAAATGAATATTCTTGGAATTGGACGGTACAAAAGCCAAAGTTCATATTTTTTACTGAACGATACGGAAAATCGAAGACGAGACGGAGGAGGACACCAGGGTGGCCACACCCTAGGTGGGCACGGGCCCACCCTAGTCGCGCCCACAGGGGGTGTGGGCCCCCTGTCCCTCCACCGAATTTGCCTCCTTCGCCTATAAGAAGCCCCCGACTCATAAACCCTAAATCATAGACCAAAAAGGCACGAAAAGTTCTGCAGCGCCGCCGCCATCGAAGGGGGGTTCGGGGGACAGAAAGTCTCTGTTCCGGCACCCTGCCGGGACGAGGAAGTGCTCGCGGAGCCAATCTCCATCGATCTACACCACCATCTCCATCATCGTTGCTGATTCCCATGATGAGGAGGGAGTAGTTCTTCCTTGAGGCTAAGAGCTCTACCGGTAGCTATGTGTTCATCTCTCTCTATGCATGATCTTGTGGTCATGAGCTTTGTAATCAAGTATATCTACTCTAATACTCATCGTGCTTTAATAGATCTATGTTTTCCCCACGTGTGTGACAGTGACAGCGTGCGCGCCGTGTGTGGCACTTAAGCTAGGTTACATATATATTCATGAGTTATATTTGGAGTTGCATGTCTCTATGAAATTGTGGTGTTTGTTGGAACCATCTAGCGCTCAAGGTGACAGTGTGGGGTTATCTAGATTGGGGAAGGCCATACCATGGATTAGAGTGTCCAACCGAAGAGTAGTTCAGGATAGTATCATCAAGAGAATATATTTATATGAGAGTGTTCACTAGTGAAAGTATGATCCCTAAGCCTTGTTTCTAAACATTGAAACACCGTTTGCATCTAGATCTGTTGCATGTTTGCTTGCTTCCATCGTTTTGGTCCTTTCTCCTTACCTCACCGTCAAGCTCTTTTCTGGCACCGTTACCACTTGTATTTTAGTATCTCTTCGCCGAACTAGTGCACCTATACACCTGACAAGTGTATTGGGTGTGTTGGGGACACAAGAGACTTCTTGTATCTTGATTGCAGGGTTGCTTGAGAGGGATACCTTTGACCACTTCCTCCCTGAGTTCGATAAACCTTGGGTAATCCACTTAAGGGAAACTTGCTTCTATTCTACAAACTTCTGCACTTGGAGGCCCAACAACTGTCTACAAGAATAGAAGTGCGTAGACATCAAGCTATTTTCTGGCACAGTTGCCGGGGAGGTAAGGTAAAAGGCACTCACACACTCTCTCCCACGTCAACAGCAAGCCAGAAAGCTATTTTTTGGCGTCATTGCCGGGGAGGTAAGGTAAAAGGTACTCACATCCTCCGGTGTGAGTTCTCGAAGTTAGTTCCTTTAGATTCTGCAATTTTATCTTTTTGTTTCTTGTTTTCACTAGTTAGGCTTAATGGAAAACAACAACAAAATTAGAGAGCTTGATAGTATTTATCTTGAGTTAGGACATGAAGTGTTTGAAGAGAAAATTAAAAAACCTATGGAACTTTATTTGCATGCTAATAGCAATGTTATTAGTATGAATTCTTTGAACACCATTATTGCTAATGCTATGGAAACGTCTAATCTTGGGGAAGCTAGTTCTTATGAAAATGATCTTTTTAGTTCCCCAACTTTGGAAGATAGCTATTCTATTGCTTATGATGATACGAAACCTCCAATATATGATGATTACTATAATGAATATGATATTTCAGTCCACCTACTATTGAGGAGGAAATTAATTGTGATTACAATATGCCTCCTATATTTGATGATTATGGTGATGAGAATAATAATGATAGCTATTTTGTTAAATTTGCTCGCACTACAATTAACTAGAATGACTATGCTTATGTGGAGAGTGATAATTATTTTATGCATGTGGCTCATGATAAGAATGTTTTATGTGATAGTTATATTTTTAATTTTATTCATGTTGCTACTGAAATTTATTATGAGAGAGGGAAACGTGGTTTTATGTATCTCAACAATATTAAGTTTCCCCTCTTTATGTTGAAAATTTTGAAGTTGCATTTGTTTTGCTTTCCTATGCTTGTTGCTTTGTGCTTTCATGACTTGTTTCTTCACAAGATTCCTATGCATAGGAAGTGGGTTAGACTTAAATGTGTTTTGAATTTTCTTCTTGATGCTCTCTTTTGCTTCAATTCATATTTCTTATGTGAGCATCTTCTCAAACTATCAAGCCTAACTTAAAGGCGTTAAAGAAAAGTACTTGTTGGGAGAGAAACCCAAGAGTTTTCTTGAGTCTTTGAAGTTATTACTTCAGTAATAAACTCTTCTTATCCTTTTTTTTGCTTTTTTTCCAAGAATAACCTCTAATGAGAGGGAAGTAAGATTTGGGGAGTTGCTGTCCTGAAACAGATTTTTTTGCTCCACCATAACAATTCGTGTAAAATCTCTGTAAGTCAGATTGAGCTAATATTTTCTTAATAAATCCCCCAGTATGTTAGCTAACTTTCTTTAGTTCAACACTTTTTTATTTGAGAAACATAAGGTCTTCGAAAAAATCGGGTTCTACCTGTTGGTCTGTTTTGACAGATTTCTGCCATTATTTGCATTTGCTTCTTATTGATTGCTTTTTGGGTTCTCTTTGGAAAATTGAGCATTTTTAGGGAATTGATACAGTATCTTGTGTTTTTAGTGAAAGTTTTGCTGTTCCAAAGCTAAGCCTAAAAGTCTATTATCTTTTGAATACACTAATGTTGCTAATGAAGATTGTGTGAAGTTTTGTATGAAGGAAAAATTTCAGGTGTAAAGAAAGAATGATGTAATGAGATGAAGAATGGACAAAAGCTCAATATTGGGGATGCCACCCCATGTCACCCCAAGAAATATTCAAGAGGTACAAGTGTCAAAGCTTGGGGATGCCTTGGGCATCCCCTTCTTCATCAATAAAAAAGCTCAGGTCTTTCTAGACACTTCGTTTTTATTGTTTTATGCACTATTTTATTGTTCTTGGAGCGTCTTAGTTTTTGTTTTTGGTTTTCGTTCGCTTAGTTTTATTGAGTAAGTCGATTGGCTTACAACACTTCTTTTGGTGAGATACACACTCTGCTTTCATTGCCTAGAACACTCTAGTTTTCATTCTTATTGTTTTGTGAGTGTTATCTTTTGCTAGCACTGTGCTTAGCCTTAGTTTTCTTGTGCTTTCATCTTAGAACTTTTTAGTTCTTATTTGTGGATACGTGAGACAATCTCACTGATATTTATTGATTATTATCTTTGTGAGTTGTTTCAAATAAGTTGTTTGATGTTGGAAAAGAGTAGAAAGTTTCATGCTTATAGTGATACAAAAGAGAGCTTCTGTTGACTGTGGCTTAGACTTTATCATGTCATGCTAGATGTTTATTTGACCTTATGCTTAGTGATTATTGTTGTAGCATGACTTGTTCCAAAAAAATGAGATTGCTTAATGTGCCTTGAAAGAATCATGTGTTGTTTTAGCATACAAAAGCATAGTATTGTGGTATTCTCCTTCGATGCTTTATTTGGGTTGACTTGGCACAAGCTCTCACCATGTTATTACTATGAACTAGTCACCTTAGACTCTATGATCATTTAGTTTTTGACTTGTGGTACCACTTTATGCTTTGACTGATAATGTTTTGTCGCTCTGCATGATTATGGCCATTATTGCTCTCTTAGTTGGTGGCTCCCAGTCTTTTGCTATCCTCCACTTGTATGAGTAAGCTCTACTCATGCATCAACCTCCGAAGAAACCAAGTTATTCCAAAGTGTCCACTATAAATTCCTATGCATTGTGTGTTACACCATTCCAAGTATATTCTTGTTTTATCTATCTTCCAAATTAAACTTGTTATGTGAAAGTTAGTGATTAAAGCTCTCACAAACTTGATGGCACACTTTATTTTTCTTGTCCCTAATAAACTTGAACCATTGTGCCATCGAAGTTGTATATGACTGCATCTATAAGTTGGGATTAGCAGAACCATGTCGTCACGAGGAACGGTTTCAACACTTATGGATAGATACCCAGTTGATATCATGATCTTTTGTTTGTGGATGTCCTTTGTGTGAAATAAAAGGGGAGCTTGTAAGTCCATGGAGTTATGTATGTCTGTTAGACAAACGTCCGGGCCGCTATCCTAAGCCACGGTTAATCATGGTGGAAACTTGCAGCATCACCATAGTGAGCAATCTATGAAGCGTTCTTCTTATAAAAAAGAGACATATTGAAAAGAGGAAAGAGAGAAAAAAGCACCATTTTCCCATGGTAAATAAGAAGATTGCTGAGATGCTCATTGTCTGCTTGCCTTTTCATTTTGATTATGGGATAGCTCCTGTATCATGTGCACGGGGTACCCCGTTGGCGGTTCTCTATGATACACATGTACTTACTATGACAAGAACTTACAGGTGACCAAATTTGAGTAGCATGAGGTGCGGCCCTCGCATTCAAGGGACATGAGATTGCCAACTTATACTATGTCAAGCATATACTCCTTTGTTCACTTTAACCTTAATCACTTCAAGATGCTTATGATAGGGGCAATGAGGGCTAAAAGCTAACAAGTACCATAATTTTTGGAAGCTCTTTATGAAACTTGAAATCCCTGCTTCCCTTTGAAGGGCCTTTCTTCCACTTTTATATTGAGTCTCCACCTTCTATCCTTAGGCACCAGTTAAGAGAGCATAGTTGCCATTCTTAGTTCTATGTGCATTGTCCCAAAACTTATTGATTGATTCATATTGCTGATATTGCTTGCTCATGAACTATTTGTATCTAGTCACCCTTATGAACTTTGAAGGTGTCCTATGCATTTATTACTACTCCATTGGGGACAAGCTAAATGCCACTATGCTATGTTTTCTATATGTGAAACAAACAAACGTCTTTCAATGCATTAATATTGATGAACTTTTGTTTATACCTTTTCATGTTGCAACATAGTTACTATGTCTTATTGTTCGAATTACATCTTTCAAGCTCATGTTTAGAGTTCTTTGATCCTAGCTTTCAATGCTTGCAGATGGGTTGATCTTGATTTTGACGGTGCATGTCACCTCAAAAATTATTCTTTTTATCACTTACCTACTCGAGGACGAGCAGGAGTTAAGCTTGGGATGCTTGATACATCGGAAACATATCTATAATTTTTGATGTTCCATGCTTGTTTTATATCATTTGTCTTATGTTTTGTCTACACTTTGAGGTATTTTTATACACTTTTTGGAACTAACCTATTGATAGGATGCCACAGTGCCATTTGCCTATTTTCTGCTGTTTTTGGTTTCAGAAAGCTAAAAAATGAATATTCTCGGAATTGGACGGGACAAAAGCCAAAGTTCATATTTTTCCCTGAACGATACGGAAAATCGAAGACGAGACGGAGGAGGACACCATGGTGGCCACACCATAGGTGGGTGTGGGCCCACCCTGGCCACGCCCACAGGGGGTGTGGACCCCCTGGCCCTCCACCAACTTTGCCACCTTCGCCTATAAGAAGCCCCCGACTGAGAAACCCTAAATCATAGACCAAAAAGCCACAAAAAATTCCGCAGCGCTGCTGCCGTCGAAGGGGAGATTCAGGGGATAGAAAGTCTCTGTTCCGGCACCCTGCCGGGACGGGGAAGTTCCCCCGGAGCCATCTCCATCGATCTCCACCACCATCTCCATCACCGTTGCTGATTCCCATGATGAGGAGGAAGTAGTTCTTCCTCGAGGCTAAGGGCTCTACCGGTAGCTATGTGTTCATCTCTCTCTATGCATGATCTTGTGGTCATGAGCTTTGTAATCAAGTAGATCTACTCTGATACTCATCGTGGTTTAATAGATATATGTTTTCCCCACATGTGTGACAGTGATAGCGTGCGCGCCGTGTGTGGCACTTAAGCTAGGTTACATATATATTCATGAGTTATATTTGGATTTGGATGTCTCTATGAAATTGTGGTGTTTGTTGGAACCATCTAGCACTCAAGGTGATAGTGTGGGGTTATCTAGATTGGGGAAGGCCCTACCATGGATTAGAGTGTCCAACCGGAGAGTAGTTCAGGGTAGTATCATCAAGAGAATATATTTATATGAGAGAGTGTTCACTAGTGAAAGTACGATCCCTAGGACTTGTTTCTAAACATTGAAAAACCGTTTGCATCTAGATTTGTTGCATGTTTGCTTGCTTCCATCATTTTGGTCCTTTTTTCCTTACCTCACCGTCAAGCTATTTTCTGGACTGTTACCACTTGTATTTTACTATCTCTTCACTGAACTAGTGCACCTATACACTTACAAGTGTATTGGGTGTGTTGGGGACACAAGAGACTTCTTGTTTCTTGATTGCAGGGTTGCTTGAGAGGGATACCTTTGACCACTTCCTCCCCAAGTTCGATAAACCTTGGGTAATCCACTTAAGGGAAACTTGCTGCTGTTGTACAAACCTCTGCACTTGGAGGCCCAAAAACTGTCTACAAGAATATAAGTGCGTAGACATCACACAAGCCCTGCAAAAACAAGTTAGACGCCTCTAATATTTCTTTGCATGTTTTACGTGGCTGGGGATTTCGCATAAGAACCGTTCTAACTTACGAACATGAACCACAACGTTGATACAAGTATTGTCAAGTGTCTGTTGTAAATTGAATCTTCACTATGGTGGAAGAGACAGACACCCACAAAGCCACTTATGCAATAAAAGTTGCATGTTGAGCGTGGAGCAAGTCTCATGTACGATGACATGTAAGGTTATCTCAGGACGCTTCATCCCACCATCCTGCAAGATGCAAAGTACACAAAAAGCAATTGACAACAAAAGCTTCAACGCCAACAATAACCATTGCGTTCTACTCGTACAACAGATCTACACATAGACACGGCTCTAATACCAACTGTAGGGGTTCGTAGCATGGTAAACAAAAAAATTCTATCGCATGAACACACACAAGCCAAGATCTAATCTACGAGATCGGTGCAACGAGTTGATAGAGTACTAACCCTCGTAGATCCAAAGCGTTTAACAAGATCAGATTCTCGTGGTTGATGTATTTGATCACTTGTCGATCTCAAGATCGTCAAGACAATCCTTCCGACGCCGCGTTCCGGCAGCGCTTATGCAGCCGATCACACGTTCGGTACTCAATGAAGACCTTCCTCTCCCTTGTTCTAGCAGGCAGCGGAGGTTATAGATCTCCTCTCGATTCTAGCAGCATGACAACATGGTGGTGAAATGGAGGAGTAGATCCCGCAGGGATTCGCCTAAGACAGAGTGAGTATTGTGGATTAGAGAGACCTCGGCAACTAGGGTTTAGAGGCTGAGGGGTGGAGGTGGCCGGCGGCTAGGGCAGGGCTAGGCAGCGGCGGTTTAGAGTAGGCTCTAGGGCGGCGGATTAGAGGGGAAGCTGGCCTAGGGTTTTGGGGTGAGGCCAAGGGGGCGCCCCACCCCTCCTTTTATAGGTGAGACGGGCCGCTAGGGGAGGAGGAGTCCTACCCCCAACTCCCCTTGTATGGATGGCGGCAAGGGAGGGAGGGGAAACCTTCCTCCTATAGGTTTCCTCCTCTCCCTCCACTTGGTTTGACTATCAATGTTGGGATTTGACTTTTCAAATTGCAGTTTGACTATTCAAACTAGAATTTGATTATTTCACTTCCCATTGCCCATCCAAGTGACCTAGGACATGATGCAACCATTCCACATTGATATGACACATTCATGTACCCTTCCCTCTCTGGAGTGGTGGTCCTTCTAGACCCTTCTAGAAGCATCCGGTGAAAACACCGAAAACGTTTCCGAACCCCAGAATTGGACTTTCCTTATATGAATCTTATTCTCCGAACCATTCCGGATCTCCTCATGATATCTCGGATCCAATTCGAGACTTTGAACAACATTCGGTCTCCAACTCACATTTCATATCTACTAAACAACATCGAATCCTTAAGTGTGTCTCCCTACGGTTCGTGAATTATGCAGACATGATCGAGACACTTCTATGATCAATAACCAACAGAGGAATCTGGAAATTCATATGGCTCCCATATATTTCTATGATTACCTCATGATCGAATGAACCATTTACATACGATATCAATTTCCTTTTGTCTCACGATACTTTACTTATCCAAGGTTTGATCGTCGGTATCTCCGCATACCTAGTTCGACCTCGTTGCTGATAAGTACTCTTTACTCGTTCTGTGATATGTGATCCCTTGTGATCTAGTCACATGCTTGCAAGCCAATTGGATGACATTCCACCGAGAGGGCCCAGAGTATATCTATCTGTCATATGGATGGACAAATCCCACTCTTGATCCATGTGCCTCAACACATACTTCCAGAATACTCAATGCCGCCTTTATAACCACCCAGTTACGAAGTGGTGTTTGATGTCATCAAAGCATCCATCCAGTGATGGTGATTAACATGATCTCATGGTCGAAGGATTTAGGTTACTATGTATTTGAAATCTTATAGCAAATGAACTATTGAATGACTTGATTTTATGCTACGCTAAATATAGGAGTATGTCCATCACATCATTCTCCTAATGATATGACCTTGTTATTTATAAAATCCAATGTAAATGATTAGGAAACCATGATCATCTATTAATCAACAAGCTAGTCTAACAAGAGGCTTTACTAGGGACTCTTTTATGTTTACAAAACACACTAGTATTAATGTTTCCGGTTAATACAATTATAGCATGGGATGTAAACATTTATGATAAACATAAAGATATGATAATAACCTATTTATTATTACCTCTTGGGAATATCTCTAACAGAGGGAGTACTCCACCTATGGACTATGGGTTTATGGCAGTAGCTTGATCTATTTCTCTCTTGTTCTTCATAGATCTAGTACCATATGAGCTGCCCAACATGATAATGGTCATATATGTAATTCCTATGCCGTGGATCTTTATTCTATGATTTGATATGTGATATTGGAACCTATTATGTGTAAGATGTATTGATAGATGCATATCATGTACCCCGTTCAAAAGTACTTGTTCTGATCCATCTTGTATGCAAGAGCATGTGTAGGGAGAAGTGTGTATTAGATGGAGTAGCATGGTGGTAGTGATTGAATAGTGACAACAAATTTAATATCTATTGTGGGATTTACCTTTGCTTTCCTAACTCATTAGGGATAAAGTGAACTCATGTGCTAAAATTATCTTGTGATAGATTAATAATCTTGTTTGGTCAAGGTAGCATATTTGTGATTCAAACATCATGTCAAATTACCTAAGGCTATACTTTGTTGATTCTTAATTCAAGATTTCTTGGAGTTTTTCCTTTCTTGAGGAGTATAAGAGAGATGTGTTGCATCATCTCTATGTTAGGACGTGATTCCCATATGAATGCTTATCAAACACATGTGTAAGTTCCACCAATATTATGTCTTTGGTGAATTGTTTGTGTCCACTACAACCCAAAAAAAGATTAGACAAGTGATCTCATGAACCCTAGTCCATTTTAAACCATGAGAAACACCTTTCCAACACCATTATCACACTTTACAGTTCTTGCAATTTATTATTTCAAAAATGCAGCAATACTTTTTTCACTTGCAAACACACACAAAACCCCAAAACAAATATCATTTATTGATTTTATCTTTCTTGCCTAGTTTTACTTGTTTTACTTTACTTTATTTATACTTATATTTCATATTACTAATACGAAACCTTGTGCTTGACAAGCACATGATGGAGTTGGATACACAAGACAAAAACTTTGCTTTGCAAGTTGCTAGAAGAGGAGAAGAAGAATTAACCTCTTCGACAATTCCCCGAGAATTTGATATAAACCCTCAAATCACCCTTGTGGGAAAAAGAAGCTTGCTATAACACTCCGCACTTGGATTCCAATGAATTGGTACACAGAGTTGTTGTCGTCAGTTGTGACTTTTCACTATCTCCTTGTTTAACTTTCTGAAGTCTATACACATTTTATACCCTCCTATTGTTCTAGTGGGAATTAGCTCATCATTATCATTATTGATTGTGGTTACACATCCCTCTCTATGTATGCAATGAGTTGGACTCACCCTTTTACTATCAGAAATTGGGTACATAATACCAGTGTCTAACATGTGTATAACTTGTTTTCTCACTACTTCTTTCATTCTAGGATTTAGCCTCTTTTGAGTGTCAACAAAAGATTTAGAATTCGCAACCATAGGTATTTTATGAGTTACTATGGAAGGATCTATCCTTTTATATCACTAAGATTATATCCAAAGGCTTCACATTGTTTCACAAGTACTTCCAGTAATTTCCTATTTTCTTCAGGGGAAAGTTGATCATCAATGATTATAGGACGCATACCTTCCTTATCTAAAAATTCACACCTGAGCTCTAGGGGACGGGGTTTTAATACCAGAGGAGGTAGATCCTCATCTCCATTTCTCTCTAGTGTTCTTCAAATTCATCTTTAAGAAGATTCTCTACTTCAAGTGTGGTATCAAGGATATTGTCAAGATCTTCTTTTGCGAAATCATTTGGGATTGACTCATTATTTGTTAGGCTTCTTTCCAATTCAGTTTGCAGGGTGCCAAATTGAATTGCTGCCAATTCTTCAATAGTCTTTTCTTCCTTTATCTCAATCTTATTTTCATATGATAGCTTTTTGAATTGGTTGCACTTTACCTTTAGATATTTTTCTCCAAATTTTAAGGACATAACTTCTTTCTTGTTATTAATATCGATGTTCATAGAATTGTAAAGAGGACTCCCAAATATAACAAGACAAAATAAATCTAATTGCATATTAATAATATGAAAGTCAATGGTGTAGACGAAGGTTCCTACAGATATACAAGCATTGCGAAGAATTCCCTGATATTGTCGCAAGGTTCTATCTGAAAGCATGATGGTTGCATCAGTAGGTTCAAGTTCTGGTTCATCAAGGTAGTATCATGCTCCCTCTTAGATAGAGTAAGGAATAATGTTTATAGAAGAACTTAGATCACAAAGTCTTACATAAGTAGATTCACCAAAATGAAAAGGGATTTTATATTTATCCTTATACTTACCGTTAGGCTTACCTTCAATTATATCAGCGGATTCCCTACTTACAGTCAGTACTTCATTTTCACTAACTTTAGGCTCTAGTAGTTCTTTCACTATGCTCATATTCGTCTTGATAGTCCCAGATCTCTGGTTAGTCTCCCTATCCTTCTCGTACCTTCATTTTCAGTCCTCTTCCTTTTTGTTAAGATAGTTTCATATTTAACTAGCAGCCTCTTCTCCATTCATGAAAAAACTATCCTTTGGATCAGTCTTAGGGGGATTTTTGTCACAAGGTTACTTGTAATATTCCCACTCTTTTGGGATCTACAAATGCTCAACATAGGTTTTAACAATTTGAACAATCATACGAGGATCGAGGTTGAAGTTTCCAAGTAATTTCTCTTCTTTACCAGATGCTAGAAATTTTCTTAAACAATCATACTCTATAGGATGTTAGTCTTCATTAACTTCTATTCCACAATGGACTTCTTCCATCCTATGAACTATATCTAGCAAATTCCAAGATCTTTCAATGCTAAATTTAGTAACGATCCATTAGAAAGAGAGTCTAATTCATTGAGTACCCTTCATAGAGGCTTTCCTTGGGACCACCTTTTTATATTGGTGATCATACGCCTAGCTCCAAGACTTTTCGTCCTGGGGAAGAAATCGATTAAGAATGAAGAGGATAGCCTCTCCCAGGAGTTAGTAATTTTTGTAGGACATTGAACGTACCAAGAACGGGCTTTATCAATAAGATTTTGGCTAAAGTGAGTAGATTTAACCTCATTCTCAGTAAAGATATTAAGATGAAGAGTTCCACAAGTTTCTTCAAAGAACCTTACATGCTCATACAGATCCTCCGTACCATCCCATGCAAACTTTTTAGCATGCAGAAGATCCAGCAGTATGGGGTTAATGTCATACCCGTCAGGGTCGTTAAATTTTAAATAAGCGTCTATGTGTGGACCGGAATTATTTATAGCTTCGAGTTGAATAATATGTCGGTACTCACCCATGGTGTTTACCTGAAACTAGTAAACAACTTTAGTAAAACAATTAGTAGGATTAGCAACTAAGAACAAAGACCAAAAGCGCTTAGCCCCCAGCATTGCCGCTAGAAAATAGCTTTATGACTACAAGGGCATAGATCAATTGTAGCTAGTTTCGAAATAAGAGTATCGAACCCACAGAGAGCTATTTGGTTAAGGTCTGTATGCCCCTCGTCACTATCTACCAAAGGATACTTGAAAGCTCCCTTTGATTTGAAGTAAAGGTTGTTTAAAAACTTTTGTGTTTGTGTGTAAGAAAGTAATAAAATCAAGTAAAGTAAACAAGTAATGAAGGTGTTGGGAAACAATGTTGGAACTCAATAAGGCTAAAATGTTCTCGAGGATTTAGGATACGCCGCTAGCATATGACAATTATTCATGATTAGGATAATATATTTCATTTGTCATGATATGTGTGGAGAGAGCTTCATAATAATATGTTCACTACAAGACTCATGAGCAGCCGCTTCTTGAATCAGTTATTGAGGACATCTCTAAATAAACAATGCGATGCTTGTGAGAAACCACTCGTACAAACCACCACAATTAAAGGTTTCCCCATGGACATCGTAATAAGCTTAGTGAATCTCTCTTAACTACTCCTTCGACCATGTAGGTTATAAGCCAATGCTTGTAGTCAAAAATTAACACTAGACATACTCCCGCACACGTCCCAAAGGTATCTCCCTCTCTTTAGTCCAGTGGGAAAATGCTATGTGGTCGAATTAACAAACCATATATATATATATATAGAGAGAGAGAGAGAGAGATCTAACACAATATCATAGATCAATGGATCATGGACCAAAGTAATAAATCATCTTTATTTCATTTCATAATAATGCTAGGGTTTCTCTATCTCTCCAAAAACAAATGAAACTACTCACACATGAAAGCAATCAACAACATCATCATATCCATATGGATGGAATGAAAGTGAAAAGATAAATCTAGTGCAAACCACAATTTTATTGGAATTACATCTAATGTATGGAAGAGGGACATGATAATGGTTATGGAGATGCAGTTGTTGATGATGAAGGGGATGATGTGATGTCCTCTGATGATCCGTGAAGCAACTAGGATTCGCCCTTCTCCTAGTTCCTCCTCCGGATCCTTCTGTGGTGTGGTGTTTCGAAGCTAAAAGTTTCTATAAATGTCGGATCTCAGACCCGTCTTCGTGTGGTGAGAGTATTTGATAAGGAGGACGCGCTGGCAGGTGGTACGGGTGGATGGTACGGGCATTGCCCGTACCGTAGGTCGCTAAACCCTCAATATCTTCTCTTCGAACCCTCTCTTCTCCTAGGTCCGTGGAAAAATCATTTAAATGAAATTTATCACTTGGAAATATCATATTATTGCATAACATGACAGTCCTAATTAATATATTCACAAAGGACTTAGTAATTTGGGATCCTGTTAAAACAAGGATAAAAAGGTGTGCGCAAGCGTAGTAAAATACCAAAAATCCTACTCTACTTGTGCAAAAAACATAAGATAAATATGCTTCAAAATTGGACTCATCACACAACAATACATGGAACAACGACTACCAGCCAAGTGTTGGAGATATGCCCTAGAGGCAATAATAAATGTAGTTATTATTATATCTTTGTGTTTATGATAAATGTTTGCATTCATGCTATAATAGTATTGACCAGGAAACATTAATACTTGTGTGATTTGTAAACTAAATTAGAGTCCCTAGTAAAGCCTCTTCATAATACTAGCTTGTTGGTTAATAGATGATTGTGGTTTCCCTATCATGAACATTGAGATATTATTAACAACAAGATCATATCATTAGGAGAATGGTATGATGGACATACTCCTATAGATAAGCGTAGCATAAAGATCAAGTCATTTTAACAGTTCAATTGCTATAAGCTTTCTGATACATAGAAACCTAATTCCTTTGACCATGAGATCATGCTTATCACCATCACCAGAAGGATGCTTTGATGACATCAAACACCACACCGTAACTGGGTGGCTATAAAGGTGGCATTGATTGTTCGGAAAGTATGGGTTGAAACACATGGATCAAGAGTGGGATTTGTCCATCCATATGACGGATAGATATACTCTGGGCCCTCTCGGTGGAATGTCCTCCAATTAGCTTGCAAGCATGTGACTGGTTCACAAGGGATCACATATCACGGGAAAAAGAAAAGAGTACTTATCGGTAACAAGGTTGAACTAGGTATGCAAAGATACCGACGATCAAAACCTCGAATAAGTAAACTATCGTGAGACAAAGGTAAATTGGTATCGTATGTAAGTGGTTCATTCGATCGCAAAGTAATCGTAGAAATATGCGGGAGCCATATGAATTTCCAGATTCCTCTATTGTTTATTGATCGGAGAAGTGTCTCGATCATGTCCGCATAATTCACGAACCGTAGGGAGACACACTTAAGGATTCGATGTTGTTGAGTAGTTATGGAATGATGAGTAAGAGACCGAATGTTGTTCGTAGTATCGGATGGGATCCGGGATATCACGAGGAGATCCAGAATGGTCCGGAGAATAAGATTCATATAAGGAAAGTCTTGTTTCGAAGTTGGGGAATGATTCCGGTGTTTTCATCGGGAATGTTCTAGAAGGTTCCGGAAGGTCCGGCACTCTAGAGGGGAAGGGTACATGAATGTGTCATGACAATATGGAATGGTTGCATCATGTACTAGGTCACATGGCTGGGCAAAATAAAGGGAGAAATCAAATCCTAGTTTGAAAAGTCAAACGCCAATTTGAAAAGTCAAACGGCAAGTTTGCTTGGTGGAGGGAGAGTAGGAAACCTACCTGGGGAGGAAGTCCTCCTTCCTCCACCCGCCGGCCAAGGAGGCCGAGTTTGGGGAGGACTCCCTCCTCCCAACCGGCGCCCTCCCACCTATATAAGGAGGGGCAGGGATGCCCTTCTAGGCTACACCTCTAACACCACCCAAACCCTAACCCTAGCCGTCGGCCTCCTGCAAGTCGCCGCCGCCCCTAGGGTTTCTCCTAGCCGCCGACTTGGGTCTTCCCCAAGCCCTAGCCGCCGGCCAAGCTCCGCCCCTTGGTGCCCTCTAAACCCTAGATCGCCAAGGCCTCTCTCATAGTCCACCATACTCGCTCCGGCTTAAGACGAAGCCCTGCGAGATCTCCCCTCTACTTCCGGTACCACGCCGTCATGCTGCCGGAATCGCGAGGAGAGTGCTACAACCTCCGCTGCCTGCTGGAACAAGGGAGACGAAGATCTTCATCGCGTACCAAACATGTGACCGACTGCAGAAGCGCTGCCGGAACGCAGCGCCGGAAGGATCGTCTACGCGATCTTGAGATCGGCAAGAGTACGACTACATCACCCACGAGAATCTGCTCTCGTTAACCGCTTTAGAATCTTCGAGGTTGATTTCCTCTATCGACTCGTTGCTACAATCTAGTAGATAGATCTTGGCTTGTTTGTTTGCATGCGGTAGAAAATTTTTGTTTTCCATGCTACAAACCCCTACAGTGGTATCAGAGCCGTGTCTATATGTAGATCTGTTGCACGAGTAGAACAAAATGGTCATTGTGGGCGGTGGTGCTTTTATTATCAATTGCTTCTTGTGTACTTTGCATCTTGCGGTATGATGGGATGAAGCGGCCCGGTCTAACCTTACATGACATCGTTCATGAGACTTGCTCCACGCTCAACATGCAACTTGTATTGCATAAGTGGCTTTGCGGGTGTCTGTCTCTCCCATTATAGTATAGATCCAATTTACAACGGGCACTTGATAGTTCAAACATCAACGTTGTGGTTCTTGTTCGTAAGTTAGATCGACACTTATTGAAAGCCCCATACCACGTAAAATATGCAAAGAAAATTAGAGGCGTCTAACTTTGTTTTGCAGGGGTGTGTTGTGATGTGATATGGCCATGATTGTGATTATATTTGATGTATGCAATGTTCCTTATTGTAAGTTGGCAACCGGCAGGATCCATATGGTTGTCTTTAAATTCTGTTAAGACCTGCGTGTCTATTCAAAGTAGTTGTAATAGTTGGAGCTGGTGGACGACAACCATGAAACGGCGCCATTGACGTTGACGCTATGCCGGTGATGATGAAGATCATGTTCGTGCTTGAAGATGGATATCGGAAGCATAAGAAGAAAGGCCATATCATATCACATATTATGAATTGCATGTGATGTTAATCCTTTATGCATCCTGTATTTCTTAGTTAACGACGGTAGCATTATAAGATGATCCCTCATGCAGATAAATTTCAAGTTTTAAAGTGTTCATCCTTAGTAAGCACCGTTGCTAAAGCTTGTTGTTTCGAAGCACCACGTGATGATCGGGTGTGTTAGATTCTGCAAGTGTATACAACGTGAGCAAGCCAGATTTTCTCATGCGGAAGCTAAGGTTTGATCTTGACGAGCCTAGCATGTACAGACATGGTCTCGGAACACGGATCACCGAAAGGTAAAGCATGAGTCATATAGTAGATATGATGAACATGTCGATTGTTCGCCATTCCAATCAACTATTTGAAAATACCGATTCACTATCAGCTTCTTACAATTGCTGAATGGAAACTCGTTGAGGAAAAACTCGAAAAATGTCTTAATAGTTGGAAAGGAAAATTGCTATCCCTCGGGGGAAGACTTGTACTCATAAACTCAGTACTCACCAATATGGTACTGTATATGATCTCATTTTTTAGTTACCAAAAGTGTCTTGAATACAGTGGATTATTTCCGATCTAGATTCTTGTGGCAGGGGATAGTGAAAAAATAAATATCGACTAGACAGATGGAATGTGTTTTGCCGACCAAAATAATACGGTGGACTTGGCATACATGATTTGGAAGTCAAAAAATATCGCGCTTTTGGGTAAATGGATTTTTAAACTACTGACTAGAGATGGTGTCTGACAAACCATAATATGGAGGAAATATGCGGACTCCAAAGTTGTGTCTCAAATGGTTTGAAAACCTAGTGACTCACACTTTTGGGAAGGACTAATGGCGTCTAAAAAACATTTCTTCCATTTTGGTGCTTTCAATATTAAGGATGGACCGCAGATTAGATTCTAGAAGGATAAGTGTCTTAGACAAACTTCTCTTCGCGAGCTCTATATTTGATTGTTAGACATAAAGGGGATACACTTTCCACATTGATGGAATCTAATCCTCCTAATGTGTCTTTTAGAAGAAGTATCATATGTTCGTGACTAGCATCTTGGAACAATCTTTAATTACATTTATCCATAATACAACCGTCGGACGGTGTGGATGAGTTCAAATGGAAATTATTAGAAAATGGTAAATTTTTCGTTGATTCATACTATAGAGCATTGATTCAACCTGATATTCCATTTGATGATAATAGTAAAATTTGGAAATGAAAATACCTCTAAAAACGAAGATATTCGATTGGCATCTCCATAAGGGAGTAATTCTTACAAAAACTAATCTTGTAAATAGGAATTGGTATGGAAGTACACAATGCATTTTTTGTCACCATGATGAGACAATTCTTCATTTATTCTTTCATTATAAATTTGCTCGCTCTATATGGTCATTCACCCAAATAGCCTCTGGTTTATCTCCCCCATGTTCGGTGGCCAATATTTTTGTTAACTGGTTTTATGGGATAGATGATAAATTCAGGAATTTGTTTATGGTGAGAGCGCTTGCTATCATTTGGTCGCTATGACTTTGTATAAATGACAAGATTTTTAATAATATTGTGTCTTCTCTCCTATAGGTTATTTATCGTGCAACAGCTATCCTTCAATCATGGACTATTCTCCAACATATGGAGTTTTGTGACTTGTTTGTGGAGGGGTCTACGTGATTGGAGGACAAGGCAAGGGATATTATTTCCCGATATGGGTGGCCGCATGATTTGCGGATTGATCCTTCATAGTCTCTAGCTACTGTTTTATTCATGATTTTTGTAATTCTCTGAAACTTTTTGTTTTCTCTTTCGGTGTGGTTTGTGCTGATGTGTGCATCCTAGTTATGCAGAGGACGAGTGTAGACATTACTCAATAAAAATAAAAGCGCCTATTTCTAAAAATAAATTAACGGAGGGAGGTCACACATGTATAGAAACAGGTCAAACAAACGGTAAGTTAGCCAGAGCTGACAATAGCCGACGTGAAACAGGTCAAACAGACGATAAGTTAGTCAGAGTAGCCAGCGTGAGATAGATCTGGGTATAGAAGTAACAAGAGCGTTAGAACTAGTGGCATTCATCCAATTCACCAAATCATAGTTATGCGGTCATAATATCTAAAAGAACGAGGGAGATAGCTATAATAAACCTAGCAATTGAACCTATTTGATCAATGTATGCATAAATATATTGTGGATAGATCTAAATTTCAATTTGTATCATATCTAGAAGATGTGATCTTGGAAAGGCATACGGGATGAATGAATCGAAGCACCGCGTCCATACCGTCCAAATTACCTATAGCTAGCTAGAACAGCACTATCAGAGATGCCGATCTGAGCAAAGGTTTGTTCTATTTTTTCAGAAAAGGGCATATCCGGCCTGTGTATCAATTGATGCATATGACTTTTATTATTTTATTGGTCAAGTTTACAAATATTATAGTTCATGGATCACAGAAGGTGAACATGTGTATCAGCAATCTAAACAACAATAGCAACATAAAATGCCTTCGCATCATCATGCTAAACATCTATCAAAAGACCAACCGAGTTGGATGTACAAAGTCTAGTAGAAAATAGGCTATCCGTCCGTGCCTCCTAACAGCATTAGTCCCAGTTCCGCCACGGACCGGGACTAATGCTGGCACGCGTCCTGGTTCGAGAGGGCACGGGGGCCGGAGGCATGCGTCCCGGTTGGTAGGGGGCATACGTCTCGGTTTGTAACACAAACCGGGACTAAAGGTTGGACGTCAGCCATGTGGCGTGGCACATATGATCCCGCCCTCTATAAATGCAACGTCCCAGCCCTCTGCCACCCTCTGCCTCCACTTTGTTTTTTCTTGGTGGAAGGTGTGAGGGGTGTGCTAGTTTTTTTTCCCTATGCATGCATTCAAGGTGTTTGATGAAATGTTTGAGTGAATGATCCCGATTTCTCATAGAACAAAAATATAGAAGGTGTCCGAGATGCACTTGAGCTTTCTCTCCTCTTTATTTCCCTCGATCGAGGTTAGCAATCTTATCTTTTCTCTGTCATTGATACAATGCATGTGTCGATGTGAATTGGTCATTTCACTATTTATGATGTCCTGTTTTTGATAAACTTACTTATATGATGCAGATGAATGGTCGGGAATGGATGTACGGTGATCGGCATGTACCCGGGTATATGAAAGGCGTGGATAAATTTATCGATGTATCTGTGGCAAACAAAGAGAATGGTTTTATACGTTGTCCATGTGTTCAATGTCGGAACAACAAGGAGTACTCTTCCTCGAAAATCATTCGCGGCCACCTGATTATGAAAGGTTTCATGCCCAACTATAATTGTTGGACCAAGCACGGGGAAAAGAGGGGTTATGATGGAAGACGGTGAAGAAGAAGATGATGATAACAACTATCATCATATGTTTCCTGAATACAGTGATACTGCAATGGAAGACAATGAAGAGGAAGGAGGTGAAGAACGGGCATCAGATGAGCCAGCTGATGAACTTGGTAGGGTCATTTCTGATGCAAAGCGAGACTGTGAAACAGAAAATGAGAAGTTTAAGTTAGAGGGCATGTTATAAGATCACAATAAATTGTTGTACCCAAATTTTGAAGATGGTAGCACAAAGCTCGGTACCACACTGGAATTGCTGCGATGGAAGGCAGAGTGTGGTCTAACTGACTCCTCATTTGAAAAGATACTGAAAATAATGAAGCCGAAGTTTCCAAAACATAACGAACTTCCCGAGAGTACCTACGAAGCAAAGAAGACTCTCTGTCCTCTAGGATTAGATGTGCAAAAGATACATGCATGCATTAATGAAAGCATCCTCTACCGCGGTAAGGAGTATGAGAATTTAGATAAATGCCCGGTATGCAATGCATTGCGGTATAAGATCAGATGAGATGACCCTGGTGATGTTAAGGGAGAGCCCCTCCGGAAGAGGGTTCCTGCTAAGGTTATGTGGTATGCTCCTATAATACCAAGGTTGAAACGCATGTTCAGAAACAAAGAGCATGCCAGGTTGTTGCGATGGCACAAAGAAGACCGTAAGAAAGACGGAAAGTTGAGACACCCTGCTGATGGGTCACAGTGGAGAAAAATTGAGAGAGACTTCCCAGAGGTTGCAGGTGACACAAGGAAATTATAGTTTGGTCTAAGTACGGATGGCATGAATCCTTTTGGGGAGCAGAGCTGCAGTCACAGCACCTGGCCCGTGACTCTATGTATCTACAACCTTCCTCCTTGGTTGTGCATGAAGCGTAAGTTCATTATGATGCCAGTGCTCATTCAAGGCCCGAAGCAACCGGGCAACGACATTGATGTGTACCTTAGGCCATTAGTTGAAGAACTCTTACAACTATGGGGCAAACCAGGTGTACGTGCGTGGGATGAGAACAAGCAGGAGCCATTTGATCTACGAGGGTTGCTTTTCGTAACCATCAATGATTGGCCTGCTCTTAGTAACCTTTCAGGACAGACAAACAAGGGATATAAGGCATGCACGCACTGTTTAGATAAGATTGAATGTCATATTTGCATAAATGCAAGAAGGTTGTGTACCTGGTGAATCGACGATTTCTTCCGACCAATCATCCCATAAGAAAGAAAGACAAGCATTTCAAAGGTGAGGCAGATCGCCGGAAGAAGCCTGAACTCCCTACTGGTGATGATGTATTTGGTATGGTCAAGGACATAGAAGTAATCTTTGGAAAGGGTCCCGGCGGTCAATCAGTTCCGAATGACGTCGCTACAGGACACGCACCCATGTGGAAGAAGAAATCTATATTTTGGGAGCTGCCATATTGGAAAGTCCTACGTGTCCGCTCTTCAATCGACGTGATGCACATGACGAAGAATCTTTGCGTGAACCTGCTAGGATTTCTAGGCGTGTATGGGAAGACAAAAGATAGACCAGAAGCACGGGAGGACCAACAAATTATGAAATACCCAAAGAACATGCATACACATAACAAGACAGATAAAGGGCGTCACTTAAGTCGTGCCAGCTATGCTCTTACCAAAGCAGAGAAGGAAATATTTTTTGAAGTCCTTTATAGTATCAAGGTGCCGTCTGGCTTCTCATCTAATATAAAGGGGATAATAAATATGGCAGAGAAAAAGTTCCAAAACCTGAAGTCTCATGACTGTCACGTGATTATGACGCAGTTGCTTCCGATTGCATTGAGGGGGCTTCTGTCGGAAAATGTTCGAGTACCCATTGTTAAGATGTGTGCATTCCTCAATGCAATATCTCAGAAGGTAATCAATCCAGATATTCTGCCAAGGTTACAGAAGGATGTGGTAAAATTTCTTGTTAGTTTTGAGTTGGTGTTCCCACCATCCTTCTTCAATATTATGACGCATCTCCTGGTTCACCTAGTGGAAGAGATTGCCATTCTCGGTCCTCTATTTCTGCACAATATGTTCCCCTTTGAGAGGTTCATGGGAGTCTTAAATAAATATGTTCATAACCGTGATAGACCAGAAGGAAGCATCTCCAAGGGATATGGAACAGAGGAGGTCATTGAGTTTTGTGTTGACTTTATTCCTGACCTTAAGCCGATTGGTGTTTCTGACTCACGGCATGAGGGAAGATTAAGTGGAAAAGGCACGCTGGGAAAGAAAGCAATGATATGTAGGGACGGGGATTCTTTCACTAGAGAACACTACACAGTTCTACATAATTCCACCTTGGCAGCTCCGTATATCGAGGAACACAAGAATATTGTACGCTCCAAAAATCCGGAGAAGCCTGAATCATGGATTACAGATGAACACATGAAGTCTTTCGGTGGTTGGATGCGGACACATCTCTTGAATGACACCACTGTTGGAGATCAGCTATACTTGTTGGCCGCGTCACCATCTTCTACTATATTGAATTTCCAAGGGTACGAAATAAATGGGAATACATTCTACACGATCGCCCAAGATAAAAAGAGAACCAACCAAAATAGTGGTGTCCGCTTTGATGCAACAGACGAGAATGGACAAAAGGACACATACTATGGTTACATAGAAGAGATATGGGAACTAGACTATGGAGTCTCTTTTAAGGTCCCTTTGTTTCGCTGCAAATGGGTCAACCTGAATGGGGAAGGGGTAAAGATAGACCAGTTGTACGGAATAACAACGGTGGATCTCAACAATTTCGTTATATAGATGAACCATTCGTCCTAGACAATGATGTGTCTCAGGTTTTCTATGTGAAGGAGATGTCCTCCAGACCGAAAAAAGAAAAAATATGCAAACGAATACATCATATGATGAGCCAAAGCATCACATAGTTCTTTCAGGGAAAAGAAACATCGTGGGAATCGAGGACAAGACAGACATGTCAGAAGATTATAATAAGTTTGATGAAATTCCGCCCTTCACGGTAAAAACTGACCCAAGCATTCCGTTAAGTAAAGAAGATGCTCCATGGTTACGTCTAAAGTGATCATAAGGAAGGACATATGCCAAGAAGTTCATGCTCATATTGTGTAACTCTAGTTCATGTCAGGCCGGGATATCTTATGATGTTTGCAATTTTCCAAGTTTAATAAATGTATTGAGTGTTAGTCCCGGTTTGTGGCTTGAGCGGGACTATATATAGGGGGGCCTTTAGTCCTGGTTTTGTAGTCTCGGTTTTTAATATTAATAAATGTCTTGAGTGTTAGTCCCGTTTTGTGGCTGGACCGGGACTAAAGGGGGCCTTTAGTCCCGATTCATAGAACGACTTTCCCGAACTATGAAGAAGTTGTCCCGATTCGTACTTACCATTAAGATCTGATCTCCAAACGTGCGTGGTCACATATTAGGGAGTGCCTCTATGACCAGTTTCTTGGAGATGCCGGAGGAATGGGATCCGGTGATATCTCCCTGAAACTGGTCGTAGTGGTGTCCCTGCTCTCGCACACCATCTTGCAGCTTGTAACTTCTCTAACTAGATCAATACACCTGGGAGCTAACTAATTTCACATATTAGGGAGTGCCTCTATGACCAGTTTCTTGGAGATGCCGGAGGACTGGGATCCGGCGGCATCTCCCTGAAACTGGTCGTAGTGGTGTCCCTGCTCTCGAAAACAATATTAGAGATGCATCAATCTGGCTGGAGGACTGGACTCACAAGGATGCCTATTTATAGTACAAGCAGCTCGGCATAGTGTCAATACTTACGACATAATGTCGACACTCACCCATATTATTAGTGATGACTCATGTTTTGTCCCGGTTGGTGTCTCCAACTGGGACTAAAGGTTCATCTCTAGTCCCGGTTGGTGACACCATCCGGGACAAGGTATACCCCTATCACTAGTGCTGTCTAGCCCAGCCTGCCGAAATCCCTCCAACCGGGACTAAAGATGAACCTATCAATGTTGTTGTGCCCATATTATGCATGCATGTGAACATTGGTATGGATAACAATGTTGCAGGAGGAAGTTTTCCTTTTCGTCGCACGGAAAAGCCATTTTCCATTTTCCGAGCGCAAAAACGGGTCGTTTTGTGAAGTAACCACCAAAATGCTGTTTCAGAATGCCTCCGTCCCATTTTTATAAAATACTAGACCACCTTACATGGACTATCTCCCAACCGGGACATCTCAAACCTTTTCGTCCATCCCGAGTAAAAAGGACAAATGTCTACCGAATCGGTAGGAAGTGGGTCCGGTTTGTACTACAGGTACATGATCTAACGCCCGTGATTTTTTGAAAAAATCATTTTTAGACTCGCAATATATGGTTTCTTTAGAGATCCAATGCAAGTTCGAAAGATGCTCGTCCCCTATTTTCATGCACGCTGGTTCGACCATAGTTAGAAATTCAAAAAATTCAAAACGGGCATAAGAAATTCAAAAAAATTCCGAACAATGAAAATCTTTCGCGTGGTGTCATATTATGTGACATAGTTGAAAGGAAGAATACCAGACTTGTTATATTGATCATGTCTCAAAATAACCTTCACAAAATGACCTATCATGTTCAAGGTTTCATGGCTTTCGGTCCAAATGACCGATGTTATGTGCTGAATCACGACATAGTTTGTGATGTTGTGCCCATATTATGCATGCATGTGGACATTGGTATGGAGAACAATGTTGCAGGAGGAAGTTTTCCTTTTCTTCCCGCCATTTCTTCCCGCCATTTTTTCCCGGCAGTTCTTCCCGCCATTTCTTTCCGCCAGTTTTTCCCGCCAGTTCTTCCCGCCAGTTATCTTCCTACCATTTCTCACTATATATATGTAGGGTTGGCCTCCATTGTCATTGCACATCTCTAGACTCATATCTGCAACCTCATCACTCTTTCCCATGGCTTCCACCGTAGCACTAACCCCCAGGGAGGCAGAGGCGCTTTGCGCCTCGAACTACCTCTACCCGCCGGGCTACTGTGTCCCCGTCAGATGGATGCTGAGCGTCGGAGGCGTGCCGGTTCCTCCTGTCCCTCTAGGTGTGGCGCGCCGGATGGCCATAACGAACCACTACTACTTCGAGCTCACGCCGGAGCAGCGGAGGAATCCTAGATGGCATCCCGACTATTTCCCGACTTGGGAAGCCTTCTTCGTGGATCGGTGTGAGAGGGCGCTCGCCAGGCACGAGGAGGATAGCCCACCTCCTTCGAACTTCAACGAGGCCGACCGTCGGCTGTGGTGGCGCGGCCGGACTCTCTAGAGCGTCATGGCCTACGACACGGCCGCCGACTCTAACCCTCGCCTGCGCTACCCTCAAGTTCAGCCCACTCGTACTCAGCCTTCAAGGTTCAACTACAGCGACCCCAACGACGACAGTGACAACGGCCGCGGCGAGTACGACGAATATAGTGGCGAGTATTACAGGTGTAGGCACGAGCATGACTGAATCACTCCAAAATTGCAAAACAAAATCGGCCGATTGTGGCTTAATCTGGCCATGTATCTTAATTTTCAGTTCTTCGATATAACTTAGTGTTAGTTGCGTTATGTACTTTAATTCTAGTTCTATCCTAATAAAATTTTCTTCCCGCCCATTATTTCCCGTCCTTTTTTTCCCGCCCATTAATATATAAAAAATATAAGTTAATTCAATCCAAATTAAAAACAGAAAATGGTTTTGAATTAGTTATTCAAATCCAAACACTTTTTATGTTTAAAGTTTTTCTAAATTCCAAATTAATATTCAAAAAATATAAGTTAATTCATTTTTATTTTTAAATGGTTCATAGTTTAAATGGTTACATTAATTATTTTTTAAAACAGAAAATGGTTTTGAATTATTTATTCAAATTCAAACACTTTTTATGTTTAGAGTTTTTCTAAATTCCAAATTAATATTCAAAAAATATAAGTTAATTCATTTTTTATTTTAAATGGTTACATTAATTATTTTTAAAAATAGAAAATGGTTTTGAATTAGTTATTCAAATCCAAACACTTTTTATGTTTAAAGTTTTCTAAATTCCAAATTAATATTCAAAAAATTTAAGTTAATTCATTTTTAATTTTAATGGTTCATATTTTAAATGGTTACATTAATTATTTTTAAAAACAGTAAATGGTTTTGAATTAGCTATTCAAATCCAAACACTTTTTATGTTTAGAGTTTTTCTAAATTCCAAATTAATATTCAAAAAATATAAGTTAATTCATTTTTAATTTTAAATGGTTACATTAATTATTTTTAAAAACAGAAAATGGTTTTGAATTAGTTATTCAAATTCAAACACTTTTTATGTTTAAAGTTTTCCTAAATTCCAAAGTAATTATCATTTAAAAAACATTACAAATTTAAACCCCAAAATAAAAAATAAGGCGGGAACAGAGAGAAAATTCCTGAAAAAATTTGAAAACAGGGTCATATGTCCCGGTTGGAGCCACCAACCGGGACTAAAGACCCCTGCGCGCGCCCCTTGGTCTGATGAAAAAAAAGTGGACTATACGTCCCGGTTGGTGGCTCCAACCGGGATGTATGACCCTTTAGTCTCGGTTGGAGACACCAACCGAGACAAAAGTGTAGGGTTTCGTAGCATGGAAAACAAATATTTTCTATCGCATACAAACAAACAAGCCAAGATCTATCTACTAGATTGTAGCAACGAGTCGATGGAATAACTTACCCTCGAAGATTCCAAAGCGTTTAACGAGAGCGGATTCTCGTGGGTGATGTAGTCGTACTCTTCCCGATCTCAAGATCGCGTAGACGATCCTTCCGGCGCTGCGTTCCGGCAGCGCTCCCGCAGTCGGTCACACGTTCGGTACTCGATGAAGACCTTCCTCTCCCTTGTTCCAGCAGGCAGCGGAGGTTGTAGCACTCTCCTCGCGATTCCGGCAGCACAACGGCGTGGTACCGGAAGTAGAGGGGAGATCCCGCAGGGCTTCGCCTTAAGCCGGAGCGAGTATGGTGGAGTATGAGAGAGGGCTATCAGTGGTCTAGGGATTAGACACACCAATTAGAAGGCTCTAAACCGAAGGCTAGGGCAATTAGAAGCTCTAAACCAAAACGGCTCTAAACCGGAGATTAGAGGATAGGAACTTGTGTGTCTAGAGGAGGAGGCCCTGCCCCTCCTCTTATAGGTGGGAGGCGCGGCCAAGGGGAGGGGAGTCCCTCCCCAAGTCGGCCTTGGGTGGCGCGCCGGCTTGGAGAGGAGGGACTCCTCCCCCAAGTCGGTTTTGCCTCCTCTTGCTTGTTTCCCACAGTTTCCTGTTTTAGCCGTTTGACTTTCAAACTGGACATTTGACTTTTCTGTTTTAGGATTCAATTTAATCCTTTATTTGGAACAGCAAGAACACTTAGTACATGATGCAATAATTCCAATATGTAATGACACATTCATGTACCCCTTCCCCCCCGGAGTGCCGGACATTCCGGAACCTTCTAGAACATTCCCGATGAAAACACCGGAATCATTTCCGAACTCCGAAACGGGACTTTCCTTATATGAATCTTATTCTCCGGACCATTCCGGATCACCTCGTGATATCCCGGATCCCATCCGAGACTCTGAACAACATTCGGTCTCTTTCTCATAATACCATAACTACTCAAAACAACGTCGAATCCTTAAGTGTGTCTCCCTACGGTTCATGAATTATGCGGACATGATTGAGACACTTCTCCGAACAATAACCAATAGAGGAATCTGGAAATTCATATGGCTCCCACATATTTCTACGATTACTTTGCGATCGAATGAACCACTTACATACGATACCAATTTCCCTTTGTCTCACAATATGTTACTTATCTGAGGTTATGATCGTCGGTGTCTCTGCATACCTAGTTCAACCTCGTTACCGATAAGTACTCTTTTCTCGTTCCCGTGATATGTGATCCCTTGTGATCCAGTCACATGCTTGCAAGCTAATTGGATGACATTCCACCGAGAGGGCCCAGAGTATATCTATCCGTCATATGGATGGACAAATCCCACTCTTGATCCATGTGTCTCAACCAATACTTTCCGAACACTCAATGCCACCTTTATAGCCACCCAGTTACGGTGTGGTGTTTGATGTCATCAAAGCATCCATCCGGTAAAGGTGATATGCATGATCTCATGGTCGAAGGAATTAGGTTACTATGTATCAGAAAGCATATAGCAATTGAACTATTGAAATGACTTGATCTTTATGCTACGCTTATCTATAGGAGTATGTCCACCATATCATTCTCCTAACGATATGATCTTGTTGTTGATAACATCTCAATGTTCATGATAGGGAAACCACAATCATTTATCAACCAACAAGCTAGTGATGTATAGAGGCTATACTAGGGACTTCAAATTAAGTTTACAAATCACACAAGTATCAATGTTTCCTTGTTAATACTATTATAGCATGAATGTAAACATTTATCATAAACACAAAGATATAATAATAACTATATTTATTATTGCCTCTAGGGCATATCTCCAACAGTCTCCCACTTGCACTAGAGTCATCTAATCTAGATTACATGGTAATATACCGAACACCCATGGCAGTTTGGTGTTGGTCATGTTTTGCCCTCGGGAGAGGTTTAGTCAACGGATCCGCCATATTCAGATCTGTGTGTACTTTGCAAATCTTTATATCCCCATCCTGGATATGTTCTCGAATAGCGTGAAAACGTAGCTTGATATGCTTCAGCTTCTTGTGTGACCTTGGTTCTTGCGCATTGGCTATGGCGCTCATGTTATCACAGTAGATAGACATTGGGTCCAGCGCACTGGGAACCACACCCAGCTCTGTAATGAACTCTTTCATCCATATCGCTTCTTGTGAAGCCTCCGAAGCAGCCATGTATTCCGATTCAGTTGAAGATCTCGCCACAACGCTTTGCTTTGCACTCCTCCAGCTAACTGCTGCACCATTCAGAATAAATACGTATCCAGATTGTGATTTAGAATCATCCGGATCGGTGTTCCAACTAGCATCGGTGTAACCATTAACAACGAGCTGTTCATCACCTCCATAAGAAAGAACCATATCCTTAGTTCTTCTCAAGTACTTAAGGATGTTTTTGACCGCTGTCCAATGATCCACTCCTGGATCACTTTGATATCTGCTAGTTAAACTAACAGCATATGCAATGTCGGGTCTAGTACATAGCATGGCATACATTAGAGATCCTATGGCTGAGGCATAGGGAGTCTTACTCATCCTTTCTCTATCTTCTGCCGATGTCGGACTTTGAGTTTTACTCAAGGTCGTATTGGGCAACATGGGCAAGAACCCTTTCTTGCTTTCTTCCATTCCAAACCTCTTTAGAACTTTGTCCAAATATGTACTCTGTGACAATGATATTTGGCGTTTCGATCTATCTCTATAAATCTTTATGCCTAATATGTAAACTGCTTCGCCAAGATCCTTCATTGAAAAACTATTATTCAAATATTATTTGACACTATTAAGAAGGTCTACATCATTCCCAATCAACAATATGTCATCCACATATAGTATTAAGAATGCTACAGAGCTCCCACTCACTTTCTTGTAAATACAAGCTTCTCCATAAGTTTGTATAAAACCAAAACTTTTGATTACCTTATCAAAACGTTGATTCCAACTTCGGGATGCTTGCTTCAATCCATAAATGGACCGTTGAAGTTTGCATACCTTGTTAGCATCTTTAGGATCGACAAAACCTTTGGGTTGCATCATATACAACTCTTCATCAATATCTCCATTGAGGAATGTTGTTTTGACATCCATCTGCCATATCTCATAATCATAATATGCAGCGATTGCTAACATAATCCTGACAGACTTTAGCTTCGCTACCGGTGAGAAAGTCTCATCGTAGTCAACTCCTTGAATTTGTCAAAACCCTTTTGCGACAAGTCGAGCTTTATAGACAGTAACATTACCATCAGCATCTGTTTTCTTTTTGAAAATCCATTTGTTCTCGACAGCCTTCCGGCCATCCGGTAAGTCCACCAAAGTCCATACTTGGTTTTCGTACATGGATCCAATCTCGGATTTCATGGCTTCTTGCCATTTATTGGAATCTGGGCTCATCATTGCTTCCTCATATGTCTCAGGGTCATCGGTGTTGTCCACCAACATGACACTCATAACGGGATCATACCAATCTGGAGTGGTACGAGTTCTCGTTGACCTGCGACACTCTGTAGCAACTTCAACCGAAGTTTCATGATCATCATCATTAGCTTCCTCTCTTATTGGTGCAGGCACCACAGGAACTTCTTCCGGTGCTGCGCTACTCGCAATTTCGAGAGAAGGTTCGACAACCTCGTCGAGTTCTACTTTCCTTCCAGTCACTTCTTTCGAGAGAAATTCCTTCTCTAGAAAGGATCCATTCTTGGCAACGAAGATTTTGCCTTCGGATCTATGATAGAAGGTATACCCAATAGTTTCCTTTGGGTATCCTATGAAGACGCATTTTTCCGCTTTGGGTTCAAGCTTGTCCGGCTGTAACTTCTTTACATAGGCTTCGCATCCCCAAACTTTAAGGAACGACAATTTAGGTTTCTTTCCAAACCATAATTCATACGGTGTCATTTCAACGGATTTAGACGGTGCCCTATTTAAAGTGAATGCGGCTGTTTCTAATGCATAACCCCAAAATGATAGCGGTAAATCTGTAAGTGACATCATAGATCGAACCATATCTAAGAGAGTTCGATTACGACGTTCGGACACACCATTACGCTGTGGTGTTCCCGGTGGTGTCAATTGTGAAAGTATTCCGCATTTCTTCAAATGCTCGCCTAACTCGTAACTTAGATATTCACCTCCACGATCAGAACGTAGAAATTTAATCTTCTTGTTACGTTGATTCTCTACCTCACTTTGAAACTCCTTAAACTTCTCGAAAGTTTCGGACTTATGTTTCATGAAATAGATATACCCATATCTACTCAAGTCATCCGTGAAGGTAAGAACATAACGATAACCACCGCGCGATGCTACACTCATAGGACCACACACATCGGTATGTATGATTTCCAATAAGTCCGTAGCTCGCTCCATCATACCAGAAAATGGAGTCTTAGTCATTTTTCCCATCAGACATGCTTCGCATCTTTCAAGTGATTCAAAATCAAGTGATTCAAGAAGTCCATCGGAATGGAGTTTCTTCATACGCTTCACTCCAATGTGACCAAGACGACAGTGCCACATATAGGTCAAATTATCGCTTGATTTCAAATGTTTAGCCTCAATGTTGTTGATATGTGTATTTCCACTATCGAGATTCAATAAGAATAGACCATCTATCAAAGGTGCATGTGCATAAAACATATTACTCATATAAATCGAACAACCATTATTCTCTGACTTAAACAAGTAACCGTCTCGCAATAAACAAGATCCCGATATAATGTTCATGCTCAACGCAGGCACCAAATAACAATTATTTAAGTATAAAACTAATCCCGATGGTAGATGAAGGGGTAGCGTGCCGACCGCGATCACATCAACCTTTGATCCGTTTCCCACGCGCATCGTCACCTCGTTCTTCGCTAGCTTCCATTTATTCTGCAGCACCTGTTTCGAGTTACAAATATGAGCAACCGAACCAGTATCAAATACCCAGACACTACTACGAGTACTAGTGAGATACACATCAATAACATGTATATCAGATATACCTTTCTTCTTGATGTTGCCGTTCTTCAAATCCGCCAAGTACTTTGGGCAATTCCGCTTCCAGTGACCTTCTCCCTTGCAGTAAAAGCACTCAGTATCAGGCTTGGTTCCAGCCTTGGTCTTCTTCGCCGGCGTGGTAACTTTCTTACCACCCTTCTTGAAGTGTCCCTTTTGCTTAGACTTGCCTTTCTTGAATTTGGTGGTCTTATTGACCAACAACACTTGGTGCTCTTTCTTGATCTCCACTTCTGCAAATTTCAACATGGCAAAGAGTTCTGGCAACGTCTTGTTCATGTTCTGCATGTTGTAGTTCATCACAAAGTTCTTGTAACTTGGTGGTAGTGATTGGAGGACACGGTAAATCCCCAAAGCATTAGGAATCACTATACCCAAGCTTTGAAGTTTGTTTGCGTGCCCAGACATCTTAAGCACATGCTCACTGACGGAGCTGCCCTCTTCCATCTTGCAGTTAAAGAACTTTTCAGAAGCCTCATAGCTTTCAATTGCCGCATGAGTCTCAAAAATCAATTTGAGATCCTCGACAATATCATATGGGTCTGAATCCTCAAACCTTTTCTGAAGCTCCGATTCCAAACCATACAAGATAGCACACTGAACTATGGAGTACTGATTCTTCCGAGCGAGGTAAACATTCTTTACTTCATCGGGAGCATCATCTGCAGGTGGGTCACCCAGCGGTGCATCCAGCACATAGGTCAAATTACCAGCTGTGAGGACAATCCTCAAATTGCGAAACCAATCCGCGAAGTTGCTTCCATTGTTTTTCAACTTTTCTTTCTCTAGGAACGCATTAAAATTGATGGTAGGGGCTGCCATTGATCTACAACATATTTGCAATAGTTTAGACTAAGTTTATGACAAATTGAGTTCAAATTAATTAATGTAATTAAACTAGGTGAACTCCCACTCAAAACAACATCCCTCACATTGTTTTAGTGATCACACGAACCAAATCCACCATATCAACACCGATCATCACGAGAGTTGACATAGTTTCAATGGCGAACAATCGACATGTTCATCATATCTACTATATGATTCATGCTTTACCTTTCGGTGATCCGTGTTCCGAGACCATGTCTGTACATGCTAGGCTCGTCAAGATCAAACCTTAGTTTCCGCATGAGCAAATCTGGCTTGCTCACGTTGTATACACTTGCAGAATCTAACACACCCGATCATCACGTGGTGCTTCGAAACAACAAGCTTTAGCAACGGTGCTAACTAAGGGTGAACACTTTATGACTTGAAATTCATGTGCATGAGGGATCATCTTATAATGCTACCGTCGTCTACTAAGCAATAAAAGATGCATAAAGGATTAACATCACATGCAATTCATAATATATATGTGATATGATATGGCCTTTCTTCTTCATGCTTTCGATCTCTATCTTCAACCACGAACATGATCTCCATCATCACCGGCATTGCATCAAGGTCAATGACGCTTCTCCATGGTTGTCGTCCACCAGCTTCAACTATTACAACTACTTTGAATAGACACGCGGGTCTTAACATAAATTAAAGACAACCATATGGCTCCTGCCGGTTGCCAACTTACAATAAGGAACATTGCATACATCAAATATAATCACAATCATGGCCATATCACATCACTGCACACCCCTGCAAAACAAAGTTAGACGCCTCTACTTTCTTTGAATATTTTACGTGGTTTGGGGCTTTCAATAAGTGTCGTTCTAACTTACGAACAGGAACCACAACATTGATACTAGTATTGTTAATCACCCGTTGTAAATTGGATCTTAACTATGCTAGGAGAAACAGGCACCCGCAAAGCCACTTATGCAATACAAGTTGCATGTCAAGCGTGGAGCAAGTATCATGAACGATGTCATGTAAGGTTAGCCCGGGCCGCTTCATCCCAACATACCGCAAGATGCAAAGTACACAAGAAGCAATCGACAATAAAAGCATCAATGCCCACAATGACCATTGTGTTCTACTCGTGCAACAGATCTACATATAGACACGGCTCTGATACCACTGTAGGGTTTCGTAGCATGGAAAACAAAAAATTTCTATCGCATACAAACAAACAAGCCAAGATCTATCTACTAGATTGTAGCAACGAGTCGATGGAATAACTTACCCTCGAAGATTCCAAAGCGTTTAACGAGAGCGGATTCTCGTGGGTGATGTAGTCGTACTCTTCCCGATCTCAAGATCGCGTAGACGATCCTTCCGGCGCTGCGTTCCGGCAGCGCTCCCGCAGTCGGTCACACGTTCGGTACTCGACGAAGACCTTCCTCTCCCTTGTTCCAGCAGGCAGCGGAGGTTGTAGCACTCTCCTCGCGATTCCGGCAGCACAACGGCGTGGTACCGGAAGTAGAGGGGAGATCCCGCAGGGCTTCGCCTTAAACCGGAGCGAGTATGGTGGAGTATGAGAGAGGGCTATCAGTGGTCTAGGGATTAGACACACCAATTAGAAGGCTCTAAACCGAAGGCTAGGGCAATTAGAAGCTCTAAACCAAAACGGCTCTAAACCGGAGATTAGAGGATAGGAACTTGTGTGTCTAGAGGAGGAGGCCCTGCCCCTCCTCTTATAGGTGGGAGGCGCGGCCAAGGGTAGGGGAGTCCCTCCCCAAGTCGGCCTTGGGTGGCGCGCCGGCTTGGAGAGGAGGGACTCCTCCCCCAAGTCGGTTTTGCCTCCTCTTGCTTGTTTCCCACAGTTTCCTGTTTTAGCCGTTTGACTTTCAAACTGGACATTTGACTTTTCTGTTTTAGGATTCAATTTAATCCTTTATTTGGAACAGCAAGAACACTTAGTACATGATGCAATAATTCCAATATGTAATGACACATTCATGTACCCCTTCCCCCCCGGAGTGCCGGACATTTCGGAACCTTCTAGAACATTCCCGATGAAAACACCGGAATCATTTCCGAACTCCGAAATGGGACTTTCCTTATATGAATCTTATTCTCCGGACCATTCCGGATCACCTCGTGATATCCCGGATCCCATCCGAGACTCCGAACAACATTCGGTCTCTTTCTCATAATACCATAACTACTCAAAACAACGTTGAATCCTTAAGTGTGTCTCCCTACGGTTCGTGAATTATGCGGACATGATCGAGACACTTCTCCGAACAATAACCAATAGAGGAATCTGGAAATTCATATGGCTCCCACATATTTCTACGATTACTTTGCGATCGAATGAACCACTTACATACGATACCAATTTCCCTTTGTCTCACGATATGTTACTTATCCGAGGTTATGATCGTCGGTGTCTCTGCATACCTAGTTCAACCTCGTTACCGATAAGTACTCTTTTCTCGTTCCCGTGATATGTGATCCCTTGTGATCCAGTCACATGCTTGCAAGCTAATTGGATGACATTCCACCGAGAGGGCCCAGAGTATATCTATCCGTCATATGGATGGACAAATCCCACTCTTGATCCATGTGTCTCAACCAATACTTTCCGAACACTCAATGCCACCTTTATAGCCACCCAGTTACGGTGTGGTGTTTGATGTCATCAAAGCATCCATCCGGTAAAGGTGATATGCATGATCTCATGGTCGAAGGAATTAGGTTACTATGTATCAGAAAGCATATAGCAATTGAACTATTGAAATGACTTGATCTTTATGCTACGCTTATCTATAGGAGTATGTCCACCATATCATTCTCCTAACGATATGATCTTGTTGTTGATAACATCTCAATGTTCATGATAGGGAAACCACAATCATTTATCAACCAACAAGCTAGTGATGTATAGAGGCTATACTAGGGACTTCAAATTAAGTTTACAAATCACACAAGTATCAATGTTTCCTTGTTAATACTATTATAGCATGAATGTAAACATTTATCATAAACACAAAGATATAATAATAACTATATTTATTATTGCCTCTAGGGCATATCTCCAACAAAAAGGTCCTTCGGTTATAACTGGATCGCCTCCTCTTCTTCTTCCCCATCTCACTTCTCTGCTTCTCACCGACACGCGCACAGGAACCGCCCCCGTCGCCGGCAGGCTGCCCGAGCTCGCCGTCGCCTGGCCGCCTCCGTCCTGTCCTGTGGTGAGCTCTCCGCCCTCCCGGACCCTCTCCCATCCTCCCTCTCGCTCTGTTTCGAGCCTGCGTCGAGCGTCGCACTTCGATGCCGCAGTTCATGCTCGCTGACGTAGATTCGGCTGCCCTCGGACCACGCCGAGCCTTCCCGACCCGTTGCCGGTGCTCAAGCACCCCACCGTTCTCCTCCTTGCTCTCTGTATCGAGCCCGCCTCATACGCCTCACCCCGCCGCCGCAGTTGTGCTTGCTGCCGGCGAGTCCCTCGACCAAATGGTCCATCGTCGCCAATTTGTGGTCCCCCTCGATGAGCCGCATCGAACGAGCCCAGTCTCGCTCGCTCGCGTGCCCGCAATCGGCATTGGCGTCGCCCACCCGAGGATCCCCATTGCTGATGTCATGCTGACATCAGCATGAGGCAATATAACATGGGCCCAGTCGTCAGTGGCTGGGTGACACATCCCAAGATTTTCCAAATCTTGTAATGTGAAAAAAATAAATGAATAAAATAAAACTTTGTGAATTTCAGAGTGAGAAGAAACTTTTTGAATTCAAATGGGAATCTTCAAACCTATTTTGATCAAGATAAATCCTAAAGGGATTTAAAAAGATAAACATTTAATAAAGGAAAAATAAAATAATTGGATTCACTATTTTGAAATCTTTTAATAAAAGATTTGATTTTAAAATGAAAAGGATAGAAATAAAATAAGTATTATTTCTAAAAGAGCCAAATTAAAACTTGGCCAAGCCTTTGAAATAAAATATTTCTATTTGAGAAAAATGGTAAAGGTATATTTAAATAAAGTAATAAGGATTTAATATCCAAGTTTTATAAATAAAGGTTTTACTATTTTAATTAACCATCAAAAACTTATTTATTTAATTCAAATAAGTTTTCCAAGTATTTTATATTCTCAAATAAAACCTACTGATTTGGTTTTGTTATTGTTTTAGATTTCAAAATGGAGTTTTGAATAAATCAAAATCTATTTGATTTAATAACAATGGTCTATTTATTTAATTAATAATGGACCCTAAAATAAAAATATTATTTTGACCTTTGGACTTTGGATTATGTTGTTAAACAGAACCAAATTCAATTGTAATGTTTGGTGAAAGTTTGAATTAATTTGAATGCTTGAATTGTTGTTTGGAAATTCAAACAGAAAATAGATTTGGAAAAAGGTAAAACATTTGAAAGAAAAAAATAAGAATCACACACAGCCCACTAAGCCCAGCAAACAGCCCAGTTCCTCACACCCGCAGAAAACGTTTCGCACTCGCTCACTCACCCACTCTGCGACTGACTGGTGGACCCCAAGTCCCTCTCTCACTCCACTGACGAAACGGCCCCACTCCCGAGCCTTCTTCCTCACCCGCCGCGACCTCTTCTCCCCAAACCTCGCTGCCGTTCTCTGTCAATCAAACCCCGAGTAAATTCACTTAATTGCTGTAGTGATTCCGCCCAACAATCTCGCCTTCTTAAGCGCCAGTCGCCTCACTCTAACACGCCCCCAGGCTGTCGAATTTCGCTCAAACACCGCCACTGTCCGATGACGCTCCGGCGAGGATTCCGGCAACCCCACGTCACCACTTTCCTCCCCGAGCACACGAGCACACTCCCCACGCCCAGACGCTTCTCCCTGTACCTCCCATTCAACCGCGGGCGCCCCAGAACGTCGGCAACCACTCCAACTGAGCGCCGCCGTGTCTGCCTTCTTCTCCGGCGAAATTCCCTGGTAAGAACAGACCACCCCGCGCCTTCTCGTTCACGCACGCGTCATCGCCTCGACCATGCGCATCTAACCATGTTCTTTGTTTTCCCTCTCGTGACCCGTAGCACCGTCCTCGACCACGACCGCGTGCAACCATCGCCAGACCTAACTCCGGTGAGCGATTCCTCCTGTCCCCGTGCGTCCCTTGCCAAGACGACTCCACGTTGAGCTTCCCCAGGCTTCTGAGATCACGGTGAGCATACTCCCCTCCCTTCTAGCTTCCTGCATTGCCAGTTTCCCCGTCGCCTGACCGTCGCCGCCACGCGCAACCGTCGAGCGCCGCCAGTTAGTGGCAATTAAACAGTAGCCGTTAGATCGTTATCGCGTGGCTGATATTAGAACTGAGCGAAGCGGTATGAGTCAACCAGAGCCGTGCGATCTGCTTAAGATCCAATGCACCAGAGAGGCTGATCTGCACGAAGCGGTACCGCCCAATAGGAACATGACGCGTGGCCAGTTTTTGATTTAAAACAAGCTTTGAATCAGATTTATTTACAAACTTGAAACCTTTTTAAATTTGATCCACACGTCCAAAAATTACAAACTTTATATTGTTGGAATCAGTGGAACAAGCCCTAGCCAACCATGCAATTTGTTTAGCAAAAAGCCTCTGGTAGATTGTTTGTTTTTGCAGAAACATTTGTATGCTTGTTTAGATTAGAAAAATTATTCCAAAATGTTTTCAAGGATGAAATCTTTGCAAATTGGTTTGTGATGAACTTACTGACCCTAGGAACCAACCCATGGTTTTGAAAATGGATTTGGTGAAGGTTAGGATGGATTAATTAATTTAGCCCATTTCTAGCCAAATAAAAATATTGGTTTTGTTATGAAAATGTTTTTGGAGTAAAAACTTTGGGAAAAATGATTTGGATCAAACCTACTGACCCTAAACACCAAGTTTTGAGAAACAACAACTTACTTGGTGAACAACTTAAAGTTGTTGCTTTGATAAAAATATTTTCCACCACATAAAATAATGAATGGATTTAAAAATGGTTTATGAATAAAACCATTTTGCAAATGACTATGCCACTTTAGTAAATGACCACTTTGAACCTTACAAAGTTTAGAAGCCTAGTGGAGACCATCTTTGCAAATAAAACTATCTCTTGCATGCTTACATGCATGACTTAGATCCCATTGTTTTATGTGTGTGAATTGTTTGATTGATTATTGGTTTGGAATGCTAGTTGATATTGTATTTGCTTGGTTGATTGTAGTGAAGTTAGAAAAGTGTGAGACTAGCAAGATCAAGGAGTGAACCAACATTCCCTACCAAAAGAAAGGCAAGTGACACTATCATCTAAAAGTCCTACTATTTTCATTATACTTAGTGGATTTTGAAAACATGCATGAAAAGAATTTTTATACTTATGCTATGCTAATCCTAATAGGATACCTTATATATTCCTTAGAGAAAACAATGTAGTTGTTACATGCTTAGCCATGCTATATTTTGAAAAGAGTTACATGTTGAGATTTTATGGAGTTGAGAAAAGGACTTGTGTTTTTATATAATAAAACAAGGACTCAATGAACCACCTGGGTGGACAAGGATACTTTAAGTTCTTGGATAAGGTGGCAACAAAAGGGACCATGTCTATGGCAATCTCTTTGTGTTGTGCTCCAAAGGAAAACCACCTAGGAAACTTAGAGATTGAACATGTTTCTCCAATTGTGGCTTTCGTGTGCAACCACATGCTATTTATGGCTCTGGCTTAGTTAACTACATTGGGAAGACCCATGCATTGTCTTTAGGTTACTGAAAATGAGGACCTGGAATCCTACATGGGTACTGAAGACAAGCTACCAATGGTGTATGGGAGGACCCTTTGGAAAGACTTCGTCACATTCTCAATCCGCCAGTACTCCATCTTGGTGAGTACCAATCCAGTGGCCACTGGTGGCAAAAAGATGAGATTGTGACATGTGGGTAAAGTGTACTACTTCTGCAGAAGATAATAAAATCTAAGTACTTAGCCGTGTCCCCGGTTATGGACAATACTGAGCAACTAAAGCTTGAAGCTATGGGAAATCTCGACATTCCAATTTCTAAAAGAAAAACTTTTAAGTGACAACAAAAGACTTGATGCACTTGGGGGTACCAAGGAACTCAAGAGATTTTGATAAAACTTGATGCACTTGGGGGTACCAAGGAACTCAAGAGATTTTGATAAAACTTGATGCACTTGGGGGTACCAAGGAACTCAAGAGATTTTTAACAAAGACACTTGGTGGATTCCAAGGAGGTGACAAAAGATCAAAACCCTTTTGAAAAGATAGGATAAATTATTGCTTTCTGCAAATGAGCCTAAAACCCTACTTAGCCAAATATGCATGTAATGATAGGATCCACTTATATTCAACTTAGTAGTGAAACTTGCCAATACAATTCAAATGTATTGACCCTTGTGGCTGTAACTTGTAATGTTGCAGGTTTGATTGTTTTAGAGAAGATTGATTGATTGATTAGGATTACAAAGTCTACAACCAACATGTCTGCCTGTGGCACTTTGAAGATGAAGGACCCCAAGCTTATAGTTATTCCGCTGCAATGTAATGTAATAGCCAAATGAGCTATGTAAGATGTAATAAAATTATGTTATTCCTGGTTATAAAGTTATAATATGACCTTTGTTTCTTGATATTACATCTTAACTGTGGATGCTAGCTATTGATCCAGGGACTAGCATTGTAAACACAGGGGACTCCACCTTATATTAAATAAAGGTTGGGACACTCCCTCTACAGATGGTATCAGAGCATTGTGTTGCCTGTAGGATTTGTAAACTCTAGGATTGGACAAAAACCCTTAGAAAAATAGGAGTTGTACTTGTTCCAAAAACTTATTTACAAAAACACTTGTAAACTCTTTCCTCAAACACTTTGATTTTGATTCTACATCTCTTCTATTTCAACTTGATGGATAAAGCCTACCCCATGGCCAAAGACTTCACCATGTGCAAAGGACTTCATCAACTTCTTCAACTCTAATGACTTCAACATCTTCAGCATATTCACCAAGGACTTCCAACTGGATACCACTAAGGACTACAAGTGAGACAAGGAAATCTTGCTCAAGATTTAGAGACTAAGGGAATGCAAAAGTTAGAAGGAATCCACATCACTTGAAGTTTTGTGACCAAGGAGTTTTCCCATAGAAACCATGATCTCAAGTAAGAAGAAGCAACCAAGAAGGATGGAAAGATCACAAGTGAATCATATAGATGGACCACCATATTTTAGTTAAGACAAACTCACCAACTTATGTGGTGTAACAAAAATATTTTGTTGCCTAAGTATGTGCTTGAACTTTGTTGTTTGAGTAAAAAATTGTTTGTGAATGCTTGCACATTGCTTTTGTGACTTGTGATGTGTGTGATTAGAATTATTTCCTTAGAAAATCTTTTGCCTATTCTAATCTCCCTTCAACCCAAACAGATGACTACTCCAGGAGACTCCAACATCAAGGTTGATGACACTAACACCAACCAAGAGGACAGCATGAAAGAGCTCATAGCAACCCAACACCAGTTGAACCAAATGACAGCTCAATTCATAGCCAACACCAGTGGAGAAGATCCAACTCTACAAGGATTTTTGGAAACTCAAGCTCAATTGATGCTTAAGGTGACTGATCAAATGATCAATATGGAAGAAAGCTATTCCAAAAGAGTTTTTGACAACAAGGATGACAGAAATGTTATTTTAGATGGAGCCCCAGCTTGCATTATTTGTGGAGACAAGGATCATACTTCCAAGGAGCATGGAGATCAATGCCCCAACTGTGAAGAGAAACATCCTGTTGGCCAATGTCCCACCTCTCAAGCTACTTGCTACCTATGTGAAGGAAACAACCATGTCCCTATCCAATGCCCCATCTACTCCATTGTTGAACAAAGGAAACAAGGTGGAGTGCAACAAATGATTGCAAACCATCAAGAAGGATCCAAGTCTACCAAGAAAGTTGATGACAAAGGAAAAGGTCCACTTATACCTCCAAGCAAAACAACCCAATTCAAAGGACCAAAGAAAATTTTTCCAAAGAGCAATAGAAGGTCTAGGAAGCCTGTAGACATTCCTACCTACCAGATAACATATGAACAACATGAACTGGATGCACTCCTAGCTTTGGAGAAGCCCAAGAAGAAAAAGAAGGACAAAAGCCATGTGCAATGTCATAAATGTAAAGAAATGGGACACTATTCCAGTGAATGCCCAGAGAACCAGAAGAATAAAGAGATTGGCCAAGTGATGTGCAACAACTGCAAAGAGCTAGGCCATTATGTGGCAACTTGTCCACAAGATCCACGTAAAGAACTCAAAGACATCAACTGTTTCAATTGCAAGAACCCAGGACATTATGCAAGCAACTGTCTAGAAAAGATGAAGAACAAGTTGAACAAGCCTATGGAGAATCTCAACCTTGGCCCATGAGTCAAGCGTGGAAACCAAGGACACAATGCAAATGTTTGCCCAGAGAAGTTTCCCCAAGATCCCAAGCAAGCCAACATGTAATTTAGTTTGGAAATTTTTAAGGGTGGTAGTACCCTAGATGTTTTGAGCCTACTTGTAACCCTAGCCTTTCCAAATCTCGGGACGAGATTTATTTTAAGGGTGGTAGCCTGTCACATCCCAAGATTTTCCAAATCTTGTAATGTGAAAAAAATAAATGAATAAAATAAAACTTTGTGAATTTCAGAGTGAGAAGAAACTTTTTGAATTCAAATGGGAATCTTCAAACCTATTTTGATCAAGATAAATCCTAAAGGGATTTAAAAAGATAAACATTTAATAAAGGAAAAATAAAATAATTGGATTCACTATTTTGAAATCTTTTAATAAAAGATTTGATTTTAAAATGAAAAGGATAGAAATAAAATAAGTATTATTTCTAAAAGAGCCAAATTAAAACTTGGCCAAGCCTTTGAAATAAAATATTTCTATTCGAGAAAAATAGTAAAGGTATATTTAAATAAAGTAATAAGGATTTAATATCCAAGTTTTATAAATAAAGGTTTTACTATTTTAATTAACCATCAAAAACTTATTTATTTAATTCAAATAAGTTTTCCAAGTATTTTATATTCTCAAATAAAACCTACTGATTTGGTTTTGTTATTGTTTTAGATTTCAAAATGGAGTTTTGAATAAATCAAAATCTATTTGATTTAATAACAATGGTCTATTTATTTAATTAATAATGGACCCTAAAATAAAAATATTATTTTGACCTTTGGACTTTGGATTATGTTGTTAAACAGAACCAATTTCAATTTTAATGTTTGGTGAAAGTTTGAATTAATTTGAATGCTTGAATTGTTGTTTGGAAATTCAAACAGAAAATAGATTTGGAAAAAGGTAAAACATTTGAAAGAAAAAAATAAGAATCAGACACAGCCCACTAAGCCCAGCAAATAGCCCAGTTCCTCACACCCGCAGAAAACGTTTCGCACTCGCTCACTCACCCACTCTGCGACTGACTGGTGGACCCCAAGTCCCTCTCTCACTCCACTGATGAAACGGCCCCACTCCCGAGCCTTCTTCCACACCCGCCGCGACCTCTTCTCCCCAAACCTCGCTGCCATTCTCTGTCAATCAAACCCCGAGTAAATTCACTTAATTGCTGTAGTGATTCCGCTCAACAATCTCGCCTTCTTAAGCGCCAGCATCTCCTCTTCGGTTTCCCCCAGTCACCTCACTCTAACACGCCCCCAGGCTGTCGAATTTCGCTCAAACACCGCCACTGTCCGACGACGCTCCGGCGAGGATTCCGGCAACCCCACGTCACCACTTGCCTCCCCGAGCATACGAGCACACTCCCACGCCCAGACGCTTCTCCCTGTACCTCCCATTCAACCGCGGGCGCCCCAGAACGTCGGCAACCACTCCAACTGAGCGCCGCCGTGTCTGCCTTCTTCTCCGGCGAAATTCCCTGGTAAGAACAGACCACCCCGCGCCTTCTCTTTCACGCACGCGTCATCGCCTCCACCCAGGGCACAACGTTTTATTCCGCAGGCTTTGACGTCGACTCGCCGCCACCCTTGCGGTTGCGAATGAAGGGAGTGTACGGGTTCGACGGGTATGTCGTCAGCTCACCCGCCATCGCCGCACGGAAGGGCTGTTCGATCTTGAAGTCCCGGTGCGGCGGCTCGGGGTCGTTGGGCGCGACGATCGTCTCCTGATAAGGAAGGAGATCGCCCATCGACCAGACACGATCGGAGTATACCGCGGCACGGTCCGTCAGCTTCAGCACCTCGGCAATCTCCACCGAGCGCGTCGACGATGGGTAGCCACTCGTCACGTCGTCCAGATCGAAATCCTCCGGGAAGTGGGCGAGCCCAAGGCTGAGCGCTGTCGCCGCACCGCGCCGGAACGCCGACCGCGTCATGAACTCGACGACCGACGGCGCCTTCTCCAAGTACCGCCACACTTCGACGAGGTCGCTGGGAATCACTTCCGTGGGCGACATCTCCTGAAGATACGACCGAATGCAAGCAGCGGACAAAGTGGCCGAGTCGACCAGAGTGGCCACACACTACCGCGCGTCGTACGACTGCGCCTCCTCCGCGATGTCGATGATCCGACCTACGGACAGAGGGTGGCAGTGAGTACATCAAAGATCACACAATGCAAATATTACAGGCAGAGGCAGGCACACTTACCAATCAAAGGACGAGAGAGATCCATGATGAAGCTTTGAAGAGAGGAGTAGTCGTCTTGTAGCCCAGCAACAAGGGCGTCAGAGACCTTACACTCCTCAGCGGCGGCCGTAACAGCAGCCTTCGCCCGCCCATCCGCTGAACTCGCCTCCTCCTTCGCTTCCTTAAGCTCGCGCTCAAGGTCCACGATCCGCTTCTCAGCCGAGCTCAACGCAGATTGAGCCGCCGTCAATTCACTCGCCGGGACAAGGCCCTGGCGGACCTCCTCTGCCTTCGCAGCAATCGCCTGGAGTCCCTTGTTCGCCTCTTGGACGGCGACAAGTTCCTTCTCCGCGTGAAATTTCGCAGCAAGCCGGTCGGCTGATTCACGCTGCAAACCCTGTGCAAAAGTCAAACAGTTAACAAAAACGAAATCCTAAGTGCCCACCCGCTGAAATTCAGCGAATGGACACTCGGGGGCTGGAGATCAAAAATCCTAAGTGCCCACCCACTGAAATTCAGCGACTAGACACTCGGGGACTGGAGATCAAAAATACTAAGCGCCCACCCGCTGAAATTCAGCGATTGCGCACTCGGGGACTGGGCGCGAGAAATAAAAACAAAACACCAAAAGAATCTGACCAGCGCAATTCAGTGGCCCGATCCTCGGGGACTGGACATACCTGGATGGCTGTGCCAAGCATGTCATGAAGCTGTAGCGCGTCCACGGATGCGAAAAGAGCCGGAGTGTGCCCGCGACGCTGCTCAACTTCCGTTTCGGCGACCCCAAGTACGCGGCTCGATGGCGTGGTACCACTCGCCATAGCCACTCTGGCCATGAAGCGGGGGAAGGTCGCGATGGATGCGCCAGCACCAAAAGAGGCCGGCTCGGCCATCCCAGGCAAGGAAGCACCCTCCTTGATCGTCAAGGCCGCCTCCACCGCAGGATCACTCGGAGCAATCGTTGTGTTGTCAGACACCGTGACGACATCGTCGCCCTTGGCCTTCTTGGCACTATCTGTGGGGGCAGCGACCTCATCAGCCTTCCTCTTCCGAGAGGGGTCCTCCTCGGCGACGACTGGTGGCACTTTGGCTACGGACGGGTGGCCTATCTTTTTGACTCCAGTCCTGCAAATTGGTTACATGAGCAAAGTGGTCCAAATACAACGAAAAGTAAGGCAGGAGAATAAAACTCACTTGGCGACTGGTATGAACCGAAGCCCCGTGCGGATGCTAGCCGGCTTCTCCAGTTCGGGGCCCAGTTTCCGACTGAGGCCCATCTCTAGAACGTCATGCGCCCAAGACACGGACAGCCTCTTCGTTGACGAAGCCGCGATAGGAGCCTCCGAAACGATTTCGGCAGGAGCTCTCCTGGGAGGCGAAGCTGCCGCGACTGGAGTAGCCCCCGACCCAGAGACTAGGGCGAACGGGGGAGGAATCGAGGCCAGAGGTACCTCACTCAGGACGGAGGTGGCATCCGGTGCTGCCGTCGTCTGTGGTGCTTCATCCCTGGCCAGGCTGGTGGCGTCGGAACTACTCGCCGAACGAGGCGGAGATGCCTGTCTCGCTGGCTTCGTCTTCCTCTTCGGAGGGGCCTTCACTTCCTTCTTCTTCTTCTTTTTCGACGGAGTGGCTTCGCGACGCGAGGTGTGCTCGGGAAGCTCGTCGTCATCATCGTCATGACGTTCAAGACTTCTACTCGCCTCGAGTTCGCGCTGATGCTGCCCGCGAGTTTTGCGAACCAGTGTGGCGGCCTCTTCCTCGGACTCGTCGTCATCATCGCTCATGTCGCTCTCGGCGCCGCCCTTGGTGGGAGGCGACTCGCCCCCGTCCTGGACGGACGAGCTCGAGTTCTTGTCGTCCGCGGGCGGAAGCCACCCTTCCACCACTTGAAATAACTGCAGCAGGCATGAAGTAATATCAATATAACCGCGACAGCATCAACTGCGACTGCGAATGGTAGAAAGTGACTTACCGTCGGGGCTGGATGCTTCGCGGTGTAGGGGGCGACCCCAGCCTTCGCGTCCAGGTACACCGCCTGGGTGATCTTCTTCAACGTCGGGACGTAGTCCTCGAGTTTCCACTTGGCGAGGCAGGATTCGTCGAGTCTTCCCGGCCCGTGTACTCGTACATGTAATGGTCACGGCGGGCCAGGGGAACGAGTCGCCGCCCAAGCCAACAGTTGTACAAATTGATGGTCTGAAGACCCTTCTTCTTCAGGCCGCGGATAGTTTGAAGCATCTCATCCACGACCATCCGCTGGTCTGTTGGGATCTTGCCGACTTGGAGTCGGCGTGGTTCGGGCCGGTCGGCGGAGTATCTTGGGATCGCCACCTCGCCGTCTGGAGTCGCCTCGGTGACGTAAAACCAGGACTTCTTCCACTCGCTTGCCGCCTTGGAAGGTAGCATCAGGTCGAAGAAGGAGGCTTTCGACTTGAGCTAGAACGTCAGGCCACCCGCCGCCAGCATTGGGCCGCCTGATTCTTCACGACTAATCCTCCAGTGGAACAGATCTTGCCACAGGGGGAAGTAGGGCCTGCAGCCCAGGTAGCACTCGCAGAACGCCACGAAGTTGGCGAGCTGCTCGATGCTGTGCGGGCCCAGGTCCGATGGCCGAATCCCGTAGAAGGCACAAAAGCGCCGGAAGAAGAGAGATGTGGGAAACCCTAGCCCCCGCTCCAGGTGGCTGGTGAAGCAGACGAATTCTCCCTCGCGCGGGTCTGGAGTCACCTCTCCGGCCGCGGGGATGCGCCACCTGCCGGCGTGCAGGATCCCGGCTTCCTCGAAAGACGCCAGTAGCGCTCTCGTGCATTTGGACCTGCCCCATGGTTCGGCGGAGGGGGCCATTGGCGGAAAGGTTCGTGGAGGTCGGAGGATTTTGGATCGGCTGGATCGTGATGCGGAGGAAAACAGAGATGCGCGAAATCGGAGGAAATGACGAGAGGGTGGTTCTCCGATCGCCTAGCATTTCCTTTATATAGCAGTTGTTACCCTCCAAATCAGGGAGCCGTTACTACGCGGTGATTACGCCAAAAGTTACCGTTGGATTACTCCAATGGCTAGTTTTGACTACGTCTGACGGTCCAACTTCATCCATTCGACTCGCCGACCTTATCACTACAACAATGACTAAATATTTCGCCGACCCGTTCGCCGAGCTGCGACCAGAATGACTAGTTTTTTTTCCTTTATTCAGGAGCCCGCCACTGATTCGACTGGGTGTCCGCATTGGACCCGTATGCTCCGACTGCCAGCAACCACCTGCGCCCAATCGACGACGGCCTCAGGGACTACTGATGGGGATATGCCTACCGGGGTATACCCAGCAGGACGTTTCCGACGGGCCCAGGAACTGGCGAGTGGGCCTACAGGACGGCGACTGGATCAAGACCTGGCGTGGATCCAAGCGACTGGAAGCTGAAGGCCCAGGAGAGTAGATAGGCCCAGTCGGATTAGGTTAAACGAGTACCAAAACCTTAACTGATTCGGTGAAGATATGTAAACCCTAGGGGGGTGAGTCTATATAAACCTCCCTACAGGGCGTGTAGAGGATACGTTCTACCATCCACCCAAGCGACTCGCCGCCTAGCTATCGAGCTTGCCCCATTGTACCTTCATCATAATACAATCTAGCAGGAGTAGGTCTTTACCCTCCGGGGGCCGAACCTGGGTAAAACCCTGTGTCTCCGCCCTCATCTCGCACCGCAGATGGCTGGCCGCCGTTGCCCTTCGTTCTACTACTCGCTGCTGATTGCAGCGTCTGCCGTGGTCATTCCCACAACAGCTGAGGTGGCCGAAAGAGCCAGAGTTCTCCAGCCCCAAAGAAGAAAAAGCCCGAGTGTTCAAAATGCTAAAGACTCTTCATCAACCCGAGCCAAAGCTGACATCAGACTATGAGCGTTCTATTCTCAAGTCACATGCGGCACAACAAGCCTCGAAGAGCAGTACTGATGCAAGCGAGAAATTCGTTGCCCAGCTCGGAGAACAAGCAAAACAGTCTTGCGCCCCTCTCAAGGTGATTTCCCATACCAATGTGGGGTCGAGCAAATATGCGACCGAAGAGCAGTATGATCCAGAGATAGTTGCACAATACGGAGAAGCTGTCGCTGCTCAAGGTATGAGTATTGCCCAGTACTTATCCCAGTTAGAGTACTTCCCCGTGAGTGAAGTAGCATACAAATACCAGTATGGCAAACCTTTCGTCAAACCTGAAGAGGTAAATAATCTTCCAACAAAAATGTGAAGATTGCATAACTGGTACATGCATGCTACAAAGGCCTAGGCTAACTGGATAGTGTTGAGGGTTATAAAAAAGAATTATGGGAAAGAAATAGATGACATGATATTCATTGAATTTGATAAATTATTTAAATTATTCAATCAAGACGCCTTGGACAAATCGATCATCAGTGCCTATTGTCTGTAAGTACTAATTCTGTAATTAATTTAGTCTCTAGCTATCTCACCTTGTTTATTGCATGTATATAATCATACTATAATATGCAGAATGAAGATTCTCGAATGCAGCAGAGGACAAATCTATGACATTGGGTTCATTGACCCATAGTGGGTTCATCAAGCTAATCTCAAAACAAACCACCAGGATACGGAGGATAATATCGTACACGCGTTAAGGTTTTAAGAAACCAGAAGGAAAATACTATTTCCTTACAACTTCGAGTGAGTGTTATTGTCTTGTATACACTTTCTATTTCGCTTACTCGATGTTAAATATATAATTGATTAGTTATGCATGCGCAACTTCCACTATATTCTGTTAATCATTTAACTTGACAAAAGGCGTGTACTAGTCATGGACTCGAAACATAAACCCCTTGAGCAGTGGAAGGACATGCAGATGCTTCTCCAGCGGTAATTCTAATCATTACGACACTATATCGGCAACGTTCGTGAATTTTATGATATCAAGTAATTAATAACTTCTTTTATTCGTTTTCTTCGCCGGACAGCGCTTAGAAATGGTTCACCAACAAGGCTAGGGGTGTATGGAAAAAGGAGTTTACATTTCAACCACTAGATGTAAGCACCACTAGCTATATCCGCGCATCTCTTTGATTCTAGTTTTGATACCGTCATTATCATCCTTGATTATTTTTTTGATTAAACTTTATTCTCGTAAAGTGCCTTACGCAGGGACCAGGGAACAATTTATGTGGATACTATGTTTGCGAGTTTATCCGTTAGACGTGATGTGAGAAGGGCAGAAATTTAGAGCAACTTCACGTACGTAAATAATTTCTATAGTTTTTAATTACCATCAAATTATGTTTAGTTTCATTCATATAGGCTGACTCCTTTTTTAAATCAGATCGAACGTCTACGGGACGGTCAACTGCCAAAGGATCGCGTACGAGCAATTCAGGAGGAATTGGCGGGATTCTTGGATGCAGAAGTCCTAAACCCAAAAGGGAAATACTATTCGGGTGTGTATAAACAATAGGGATTGTACAAAGAGCTTATTTTGTATGTAGTGCATGAACTCGATCCGTGTATCGAATGTAATATGTTCGACACTTGGATCTATATTGTCACGGTGATCTTGTGTAATATAATGGTTCCTTTATTGATGAGTGCAAAACACTAAATAAACAATAAAACAATATAAATGAATTCTCTGTCGCGGCACAAAAAGTAGCCAAAATACTGCCGCAAAAGTTGTCAAAATGAATTTTCTGCCGCGGCAGAGAAATGCGTCAAATTTCTGCCGCGGCAGATGGTTATTTGTCCCGATTCGTATTACGAACCGCCCTCTACCGCAGCCACGTGTACCAACTTTTGTCCCGGTTAATGGGGACAACCAGGACTAAAGGTTGGCGCTTTAGTCCCGATTGCCCCGTCCCGGTTGGGGAATCGGGACTAAAACTCCTTACCAACCGGGACACATGGGGCTGTTTCCACTAGTGCTCCAACGACCATCTTCAATCAGGTGCAGAATCCGTTCTACCGCTGAGCCGTCCTAGATGAAGAATCTCAAGAGTCACCGCACAATGAGGAACACGAATGAATCATACTAGATCGAAGGAACCTATGCGCGCCTTGGTTGTCGACCTAGCACGCGCGCCTACGTTCTGATCCATCCAAATTCCCTTGAGGTTCTTTGGCGCCGTTGCGATAGAGTGCGATACATCAAAAACTAAAGCAATATATGCTAGTATACCGTAGCAAAACGCGCGTGAGCATTGTTGTGTGACGGTGGTCGTCGCGGCAGTCGCAATCATGGAACAACACAACATGATGACGGCTGGGTGGTCCAACAAGTCAACAACAGAGCCTGTGGATCCAGATGAACGATCAGGACCCATGCTCCCTTTCAGAAAAGGCGAAAGGATCGATGCGATGCGATATATGCCAGCTCTCCATGCCAAGACCAAGCTTATCATCAGCAATTGAAATGAACATTCTTTCTCTGTTTGAGATGAACATTAATCTTTCTCTTGGTCTAACTATTATGGACGGAACAACCAAAGTTCTTAGTAACAAGCACGAGACCTAAGAGAATTTCGGCGGCTGGGTAGAAAAGATGAGAGAACGACGTACGCCCACTCCTTATTCTCCTGCGCCCCCGTCGCTGTTGTAATAAGTAAAATCAAGTTACTTGGGGTAACATCATCAAGATTCAAGAACATGGCATACACGAGTTCTTCGCTTTGTCGTAGGATGGGAAGTCGTCAATTATCTCGTGAGTGGAGGAGTGGCAATACCTTTGCACGGTGATTGGTGAATGCGTAAACTTCACAGCTTTTCCGAGTCTCCTTTCGGCCTCGCTAGGTCGACACCTCGCTCTCGCAAGCGAAGCTACACCGGTATACAAATTCCTTTGATTGTCACCGTCACCGTAGACGCCATGTGAGGGAGGTCCGACCTATGATCGAACCCGCCATCCATGGGAGGAGGAGGTGGAACGTACGTACACAGGCAAAGGATCGATCGAGAAAGATGCGGTTTTCAACTTGTGGACACACAAACCGTGTAAATGTCGTCGAATTTTTTATGACCTAGTTTATGTTAGAATGTGTATAGCTTCTGTAATTGTGTACGTATATTGTACTAATTGTAACACACCCATGTGTGTGCCTTTGAGGGTTGAGCTAGCCGGTTTCCCCAATTCTGTTGTTTCACATGGTATTAGATTTGGTTACGTCCTACGCTTTCGCCGCCTCCATCAAACCATAGCCGCGCCGTCGTCGCCGATCGCATCGCCGATCGACGCCGTCGCCTCCGGCTCCACCAATGAGGGCTACCTGCCCGCCTCCCTCGCCACCCTCCTCTCCCGCCCATGAGGTGGAACGTACGTACACAGGCGAAGAATCGATCGAGAAAGATGTGGTTTTCAACTTGTGGACTGGAAATGCATTCCCCAATTTGGGCCCCGGCATCATCTTTGCCGTCGATTTGTTGGAGATTCGTACTAACAATTTCTACACAGTCGAAGAATCATGGGTTGAATGGATTTTGGTCGCGTGCAATCATGTTTTTATTTGACTGTTTGGTTTCACAAAGAGCGATGCGAAGTTTTGCAGTCTATTGCTATTAGAGACATACTTTTAGTCTCGTGGTGAAGTCACTCGCGGAGAATGATATGCAAGCCAGGGTCTGAAGACTGGTAATGGTGGTTTGAATCTTGGTGGCGATAAGGCTTTGGCTTGGTGTTCTGGGTCTTGGAGGAGCGACATCGTAAAGTGGGTGCGATCGTAGAGGACTCTAGTATTCAAACTTGCAGGGTGAAAATTCAAGGTCTAGCTTTAATTGATTGTGTCTAGCAATGACCTTGTTTTTTTCGAATAGGGCCCTGACATTAAAAGAAACATCGAACAATACAGAGCATCTCAATAAAAATGAAAATTACATCGAAATCCTTGCGGAACCCTTCATCTTCAACCTCTAGACCGTGTCGACGGTGCGCTGCCGCTGCCGCTCCTGCCTAAGCCGGCCTGATATTGTTGGTTGCGGACGGGAAGTCGCTGAATAGGTCAAAAAGACCGCATCCGTCTGAGAGATGAAGAAAAAGAACGAACTGCCGATGAACCTCCTTGATGATCCGAAGATCCCCACAGCCAGAAGAAGTTCTTGAGGACCACACCACTCCCACAAGCTTTTTGATGTCACCTCCGAGATGGGACTTTATTAAACGAGGCAGCGCCGCCATCATCTGAGCGCCGCCCCAACAAACCTTAACCCTAACACCAAAAAAGGGAGCCCTCCCGCCGACAAGGACCGAGATCCACCGCGCCTCCATGGCCCGAAGGCCACAGAGACAGGGCAGATCTGCGGCGACGAGAGGCGAGGAACCCTAGTCCTTGGCTCTCTTGGAGGCGAAGGGGTACGTGTGTGTGATATGTGTATATTTGACAGGCTAATTGACAATTGACGGTTGGCAATGGCCTTATTAAAAGCATTGTTTTGTGATCGTGAACTTTCTTTAGGATGAAAAATCCATGATCGATGATCAGGACGATGACGGCGCTTGGACAATGTTCCCATATTGAAGATGTCTTTTAGAGAGGATGGATTTCTGATGTTGTCTTAGTGGTGTTTGCTCCACTGGTGTAATGTACAGATCGCTGTAGCGGGATTTTTTTCTATAATTTTTTTATTTTTTAGTTGTGTGCATCTGTAATACTAATAGAGTATTGTGTTGTTGCAGAGACTGGATATAATTGATACCACGTATAATTATTTTTTTAGATCAACAGGGATTCATTCCCGGTTCCATTTCAAGAAATGAAACCAACACCAGCCAGTACTTCAGGTTCAGATACAAGCAACGGCTAAAAAACAGGAAAGCAAAACTAGATGCTAAACAAAAGCTACTATTTTCCGGCACCCAGAAGGGGAAGCCCAGAAAACACAAAAGCGAGCCAGGAAACTAGTCTCAGAACTGGTAAGATTACATTCAGAACAGAGGGAGACGAGGGAGAACAGGCTAAGCAACAAAAACTCTGACTCAAATAACCACGTGAACCTCATCAGCAGACTCAGGGTGTGCCTCCAGGAACATCAGAGTAGCACACCCCCCATAGCTCGACGAAGTAGTGGTTTTCCAAGTAGAGATCCACTCAAAGCCATTGCAGATATTGCCATGAGCTCCAGTGGGTTCCTCAGCCTGTTTATCATCCGTTCCATGAACAGAATGATCCTCCCCTCCTCCAGCTCTTTGAATGGGACCTTCCAATTCCTTAGATACGATAGGACGAGACGCCACACCTGTTTCATGTTAATCCAAGGAGTATGGTTAAAGACTATATTATTCCTATTATTCCAGATGCTCAAAAGGACTGCAGCAGAAACCACATTAAACTGTAGATGTTTCTTACTAGCAAGCCATCTCAAAGCAATAGACTCGAAATTAACAACTAGGATTCCAAAAATGTCCTGAACATCAGTCCAGATCATCCTGGAAACCACACAATCAAAAAATAAATGCTTAACAGATTCAAACTCCCTACAAAGAGTACATTCCATCGGTTTTGGGATACCTCTGGCTCTAAGATTATCTCTAGTAAGAATTTTGTTCTGAGAGAAAAGCCAAAGAAAATCTGAATCCTAGGGGGAACTTTGAGCTTCCAAACCGCAGCCAAATAAAGAGGAGTCACCCCTCTAAAGTTTACCAAAGCATACATAGAGCTAGAAGAATAAACTCACTTAGACTCATACTGCCAGATAAGTTGATCCTCATCATCTGTCAGAGAAACAGATTGGGCAATGCCTAAAATTTCCTGCCACTGTACCATCATCTGGTCAGTAAAAGTTCTTCTAAAGTCACATCTAAGATTACTACCATCCCAAAGATCAGCTATAGTTTTGGTTTGTTGGTTGGAAACTAAATAAACTTCCCAATATTGAGTAGCCAGAGTAGAGTTACCAAACCAGACATCCTCCCAAAATTTAATAGATTTACCATTACCTACTTGCCACTTATAGCCTACTTCAACAGCTCTAGAAGCCCACATCACACCTTTCCAAAAAGTAGAAGGATGAATATCATGACAACAGAGAATATTAGGATTTTTAGTTCTATACTTAGCATCTATAATTTTCTTCCAGAGTGTTCCTTCACCCTGAATATATCTTTTAATCCAAGACCCTAGTAAACACAGTTTAAGGTCTAACAAACTTGGAATTCCCAGACCTCCATATTCTTTTTTCATACAAACTGAGGGCCAGTTAGCAAGGTGGATTTTATGTATATCCTCTTCATCATTCCAGAAAAAGTTAGCCATATGAGAATCCAGAAGTTTAATGGCCCATTTAGGGAATTTAAAGAAAGAAAGAAGATAAATAGGGATGCTTGATAAGCAAGCCTGAATCAAGACTCTTTTAGCAGCATATGAAATGAGTTTACCTCTCCAGCCAGTAATCCTTTTAAGAAGGTTTTCTATAAGGGGCTGAAGATCCTCTCTCCTCAACTTATCAAAATGCAGAGGGATCCCCAAGTATTTAACAGGGAAGCTACCTCCAACACACTCAAAAATATCTAGAAAAGGTCTAAACTCATCATCATCTAAGTTAATTGGAATGAGCTCACTTTTATGGTAGTTAATCCTCATTCCAGAAATTTGCTCAAAACAAGTAAGGATCCATTTGAGGTTAATGGCCCCAGCTCTATCAGGTTTTAGGAAAAGCAAAGTATCATCAGCATACTGCAAGCAACTAACACCCCCAGGCACAAAATTAGGACAGAGACCCACTATGGCTCCACAGACAGAGCCTTTAGTTAACATTCTAGAGAAGACATCAATCATGATGTTAAAAAGCAGAGGAGCAATGGGATCACCCTGTCTAAGACCTTTTCCAGTCAGAAAAAAGTCACTCTCAAAATCATTAACTCTGACCCCTATGGACACCCCCCCCACACACACACACACAGAGATTTGCCTAATAAACCTAATGAATATAGGACAAAAACCTCTAAGCTCAAGGATTTCAAACAAAAAATCTAGATTGACTCTATCATAAGCTTTCTCGTATAATTAATATATCCTCCTTTAAAAGAACAGTCAAAGAACCGATGTTCGAGAAAGATGTGGTTGTCAACTTGCGGACACACAAACCGTGTAAATATTGCGAATTTTGTACGACCTAGTTCAAATACTGACCATCGTGACGGAACTCAACAATCAGAAAGTGTCGTCCACGTTCTTCAATCTCATTTCGAATGCATCCTGGCTTCTCTCCTAAACTCTAGGATCAAAAAAAATCTAAACAGCCGGAAGCCACACTCTCCTTGGAGTACTAGGCACAAAAGATTCACTGTACCAATTAGTGTGATGGGATCATTAAGGATGGTTCGATTAAAATGAAGATGAATGGGACCGTTCACCTTTTCTGAGCTTAAAATTTTTTATACTCCCTCTGTATGAAAATATAACATATGTTTTAAGCTTATGAAAAAAATCTAGATTTATTTTAGTGTTTAGATTTATTTTAAACATGAGTAAACCTACCTACTAAAAAAATCTAGATACATTTGATTCACAAAGATAAAACATCTTATATTTTAGAACGAAGGGAGTATTTATGTTTGGCCTAAGAAATCAAACATGGACACGGCAAACAAATTTCGGATAATATTCCTCTACCATGTTGGACAGAGAGGGCTATGCATTTTGGCTAGACGAGGGCTCCGGCCCTGGATGATCCTGACCGTTAAGAAATGATTAGTAATAATGAACTTTTCTATTAGATTGTAATGGAAATCCAATAGTAGTGTTTGCTAGTTTGTTGGGAACATATCTACTGCTCTGATGCCTTGAGGTGCTACCTTGCTCCAAAGCTGTGGAAGCACAACCAAACAGTTACCAGAACATATGGTTTTCAGTGGATTAAAACATGTGTATTTATGATTTCACAATATTTCAAAAGAAAATTTCACAAAAAAGTCGAAAAAGAAAGAGATTTGTAACCTAGATTGTAATCAAATGATACTATTCGTAGCGAAATCTATCTTGTTTCTCTATTTGTTAATACGATTCGAATATGAATTTTTCAAAATAATTTTTTTGGCTCAATCCACTAAAATAGTTTTGGTTGTGCTCCATTACTAGATATCATGAGAGCTTGTTGAGTAGGCTTTATTTATGAGCTTCAAAATGGAGTTGTCACTGCTCATGGTCAAAGTTAATGCTAGGGAGACAACTGTTAAAGTTGTGATCCAAATTCATAAGAAGGATAACTTTTGACGAAGCGAAGTGAGGCCCGTCGCCGGTAGGTTTAAGACGGGAAGAATTGTCTCCTAACATTCGAGGTTTAAGACAAGGTTAGTGGCTAAAGGTTTTAGTCAAGTACCACATATTATAATGATGTGTTCTCTCCGGTGGTAAAGCATAGTTCCATTCGTAGAATTTGTTGGTATTGTTGCTATGCATGATCTCCATCTTGAGCAGTTAGATGTAAAGACAACTTTTTTTGCATGAAGAACTTGAGGAGGATATATACACGGACCAACCTGAAGGGTTCATAATGCATGGTGAAGAGGATTTTGTGTGCAAGTTGAAGAGGTTTCTTTATGGTATAAAGCAACCTCCAAGAAAGTTGTATAAAAAGTTTAATTCATTTATGGTCTCACATGGTGGTCTCAAGAGGTCACAATATGATAGTTGAGTTTAAATTAAGCTTGTTAACGAATCACCTATGTGCTTGTTGTTATATGTTAATGATATGTTGATTACTTCCAAAAGCAACAAAGAAATCACTACAATGAAGGCAGACCTAACTAGTGAGTTTGAGATGAGAGATGTTGGTGCTGCTAAGATCTTTGGTATGTAGATTACCCGAGACAAAAAATTTGGTTGTTGTTTCTTAGTGAGAAAATATAGATTAAGAAAGTTCTTCACCATCTTAATATACATGATGAAAAATTAGTGTACTCCTATTACTCTTCATTTTAAATTGGCAGTGTCTCGATGTCCTAATTCAGATGAAGAGTTTGAGTACATGTCAAAAGTTTCATATCATAGTGCTCTAGGTTCTTTGATGTATGTCATGGTTTTTTCTCGCCCTTATTTATCATATGGAATGATTTAATCAATAGATACATCGCTAATCATGGTAAAGAACATTGGAAAGTTGATATGTGTGTTTTCAGGTACCTTCATGGCACTTCTAATGTTTATTTGAAATTCGACAAGACTGGAGAGAGACTTGTTGGCTGCGTGGACTTAGATTTTCCTGCTAATTTGGATAAGTGGAGGTCCCTCACAGGTTATGTATTTACTATTGGTGGTTGTGCTATTAGCTGAAAGGAAAAATTGTAGGCTATTGTTGTCCAATCTACCAATAAAGTTGACTACATGATTATTTACGAAGTTGTCAAAGAATATGTCTGGTTGAAAGTTTGTTTGTATAGATTTGTTGAGATAATTCTGGCATTAGTTTGTTTTGTGACGGTCAAAGCACTATACATCTTACAAAGGATCAAATGTTTCATAAGAGAACAAAGCACATTGATTTCAAGTACCGTTATATTCGAGACATTGTTGTTCAAGGTAAATTGAAGGTATGCAAGATTAGTACCCATGATAATCCTAATGATATGATACAAAACGCTTGTTCCTTATGATAAATTTGAGCTTTGCTCGGAATTTTTTGGTATAACTATCAGTCCCTAGTGGACGTTAGCGCCAAAAGTGTTTTCTTTGTTGTCCACAGAGAATATTGTTGTTCATGCTACAAGATGAAATTTGTCTCAAGGATAGTTTGTCCCAAATTCATAAGAAGGCTAACTTAGATCATCACCACAATCTATTGTAAAGCCTGGCTAGGGTTATCACTTCATCGAGAACCCAGGGTGTTGTATAAACACTCTCGATATAGTGAAGTTTTGGTGGCTAGAGCCGTGATTTTTCCTCTACTCTTTGGAGAGCTTTTTCCACGTTAAAATTCTTGTCTCCCATGTGATTGGTTTGTTCTTTATTTCTTTGCTTGTCGCATTGATAACAACAACATTGCTTCAGATTGATCTCACGAAAATGACACAACACTAAAATAGACTAGATATGTGATACGTCGGAAACGTATCTATAATTTTTGATGTTCCATGCTTGTTTACTATCTACTTTGCTTTGCTTTATATACACTTTGAGGTGTTTTTATATGTTTTCTGGAACTAACCTAATAACAAGTTGCCACAGTGCTAGTTGCCTTTTTCTGTTTTTGGTTCCAGAAAGGCAGAAAATCAATATTCACGGAATTGGACGGGACAAAAGCCAAAGTCAATATTTTGTCGTGGGGAACACGAAGCCGGAGTAAGAGACGGAGAAGACCCACTAGGGGGCCACACCCCTTGGCCGCGCGGGTGGGCCCACCCCGTGCCTGGGGGGTGCAGCCGCCCTGGTGGCCCCCCTACCTCGCCTCTTCGCCTATAAGAACCCCCGATGCAGAAATCCTAGGCACCGATCAAAACTCCACGAAACCGTCTGTAGCCGCCACCACCATCGTCCCTAGATCGGGGGGATCTGAAGTTCTTCCCGGCACCCTTCCAGAGGGGAGATCATTCTGAGGCCTTCTTCTTCATCATGCCAGCCTCCGTTATGAAGCGTGAGTAGTTCCACCTTGGACTATGGGTCCATGTAGTAGCTAGATGGTTGTATCTCCTCCTTTGTGCTTTCATGTATAGATCTTGTGAGCTCCGTTCATGATCAATATCTAATCTATTTGTAATCATGCATGTTGTGTTTGCGGGGATCCGATAGATATTGAGATTACTATGTCAGATTGATTAATGGTTTTGTCTATTTGATTCTATCATGTCTGTGTTGTTTGTGATCTTGCATGCTCTCTGTTGTTAGTAGATATCTTGGACAAGTAGTTGCTAGTGACTCCAAGAGGGGGTATTTATGCTCGATAGTGGGTTCATGCCTCTAGTTTCCAAGGGAAGTGACAGAAATATCTTCGGTTGTAGATGTGCTATTGACACTAGGGGGAAAACAACGGTCTCTTGTTCATGGAACAAGTGGATTGTTTACTTTACACACTTTGCTTAAAGCAGTTGTCTATTGCTTGCAACTTAATACTGGAGGGGGTTCAGATGATAACCTGAAGGTGGACTTCTAGTCATAGATGCAGTTGGATGGCGGTCTATGTATATTGTTGTATTGCCCAATCGAATCTCATAGGATCTTTTTTTCTAGTATTGCATTGTTATGCCTTACTCAGTCCTGTCAATTTCCCTGCTGTAATTTGTTTACCCAGGATGCCATGCTTTTTTATCTAAGGAGAACACCTCTAGTGAACTATGGACCCCGGTCCAATCTTTACCATTGATACATCTTCCACTGTTACTATTTACTTGCTGCAAACCATCATCACCTTCCACACCATACAGGTAATCCTTTTTTACAACAACCGGTGAGATTGACAACCTCACTGTTAGTTGGGGCAAAGTCTTGAGTTTGTGTTGTGTAGGTTTCCACGTTGCTTGCAACACCTTTGAGGCGTTTCCTTCCTCCTACTGGTTCGATAACCTCGGTTTCTTACTGAGGGAAAACTTGCTGATGTGCTGCATCATACCTTGCTCTTGGGGTTTCCCAACGAGGAGTTCAACACGCATCAAGACTTTCTAGCACCGTTGTCGAGGAGGCTAAGGACGTCTTCACAAGGGGAGTCCTCCTCAACCTTTCTCTTTACTTTGTTTTTAGTTTACTTAGTTTCTTTTGCTTGGTTTTGTTTGCCTCTTTTTATTAAAAACTCCAAAAAAATAGTTTAGTTTGGTTTGCTTTCTCTTATAAAAAACACAAAAAAAAATTAGTCCTTGCTCTAGTTGCTGGTCTGTTATTGCCTTTCTTGGTCATGCTTTCTATCAATGGATGGTTTCTTTGAAACTAGTTCTTATTGGCAAGGTGGGTTCACAGAAGAACAAAAAAATTATTATAAGGAACACCGTTTGTCACAAAAAGGGAAACACTTATGAAAACAAATTGATAAGTTGAATACTATTGCTAGAGACGTGTTCTCTACTTATAATGTTACTTATTGCTTTGATAAGTCTTGTTGCTGTAGGAGGTATAAACACCTTCCTTTTCAATGTGAGTATAATGATAATGTTACCATATCTTCTTATGTTAAGGGAAATTATGACTTTTATGATGTGGAACAAATTGAAGAATTTATTGCTTTCAAGGGTGCATTTGAACTTGATAGTTTGCTTGAAAATACTTATGATGCACCTTATGAATATGAGGTTTATGAGATACTTAAATTTTTCTTTGATAATCACAAGGAAGAAAATGGCTATATTCTTGAATATTTTAATAGGTGCTTTTCATAATTGGAAGAGACTAATGCCTTGCAGGAGCCTATGGAAGAAGAAATTGCTGAAACTGAAAGCTCATTAGATGAAAAGGAGGAGGAGAGTGATGGTCAAGAGGAGGAATAATGGATCTACCCATGCCTACCTTTTAATGAGAGTAACTCTTTACCTCTTACATTATTTGATTGTCCCCCATGCTTACCAAAGGAGGATGAATGTTATGTTCCTGTGGATTCTTTTGAAATATCTGCTATGGGTAAAACTTGTGATAATAGTTATACTCATGTTATCTATGATAATCCTATATTTGTGCCTAACTTTGAAATGCATGTTACTAAAGAGTTTTGCTTAGAAAATGTTTATGATAAAGCTCTAGATGGTGGTAATATACTGAATGATCAGTCTTCTTGTTATAACATTGTTAAGAGTGGGTTTGAAGGTTTCGTTCCCACTATTTTTGATCTTGATAAAAATTATGTGTTTGTAGATCATGAAAAGCATGATTTATGTGATGGTTATATTGTTGAGTTTATTCATGATGCTATTGAAAGTTATTATGAGAGAGGGAAACATGGTCTTATGTATCTCAACAATATTAAGTTTCCCCTCTTTATGTTGAAAATCTTGAAGTTGCACTTGTTTTGCTTTCCTATGATTGTTGCTTTGTGCTTCTTTGATTTATTTTCTTACAAGATTCCTATTCATAGGAAGTGGGTTAGACTTAAATGTGTTTTGAATTTGCTTCTTGATGCTCTCTTTTACTTCGATTCATATTTCTTATGAGAGCATCTTCTCAAACTATTGTGCCTAATTTAAAGGCGTTAAAGAAAAGTACTTGTTGGGAGATAACCCAAAAGTTTCCTTTAGTAATGACCTTTCCTTATCCTTTTTGTTTGATTTTTGTGCCAAGAATGACCTCTAATGAGAGGGAATTAAGATTTGGGGAATTGCTGTGCCGAAACAGATTTCTGTCATCCACCATAAAAATTCATGAGGAGTCTATGTAAGTCTGATTGAGCTGAAAATTTACGAAACAATACCCCAGTATGTTAGCTAACTTTCGTTAGTTCAACATTTTTTGATTTGAGCAACAGAAGATTTTCGAAAAAATCGGTTTCTACCTGTTGGTCTGTTTTGACAGATTTCTGCCATTATTTGCATTTGCTTCTTATTGATTCCTTTTTGAGTTCTCTTTTGGTAAATTGAGCTTTTTGAAGGAGTTGCTACAGTAGCTTGTGTTTTTAGAGAAAAGTTTTTCTGTTCCAAAGCTAAACCCAACGGTCTATTATCTTTTGAATACACTAATGTTGCTAATGAAGATTGTGTGAAGTTTTGTATGAAGGAAAAAAATTAGGTGAAGAGAGAGAATGATGTAATAAGATGAAGAATGGACAAAAGATCAAGCTTGGGGATTCGACCCTCGGTGTCACCCCAAGAAATATCCAAGAGGTACAAGCGTCAAAGCTTGGGGATGCCCAAGGCATCCCCTTCATTAATAAAAAGCTTAGGTCTTTCTAGACACTTCGTTTTTATTGTTTCATGCACTATTGTGTTGTTCTTGGAGCGTATTAATTTTCATTTGCTTTGCTTAGTTTGTTTAGTTTGCTTGAATAAAGTAGTTTGGACCCCCGTTCTCACTGTGTTGTTTCAAATAAGTCGACTGGTGTTGGAAAGTAGTAGAAAGTTCTTGCTTGAAAGTGCAAGAGGAGCTTGCATTGACTGTGACTTAGACTTTAGCATGACATGCTAGGTGTTGTTTTGACCTTATGCTTAGTGATTATTGCTGTCGCATGTCGTGTTCTAAACAATTGGGATTGCTTAGTGTGCCTTGAAAGAACCATGCGTTGTTTTAGCATACAAAAGCATAGTATTGTGATATTCTCCTTTGATGCTTTGTTTGGGTTGACTTGGTACATGTTCACACCATGTTATGACTATGAACAAGTCACCATAGCCTCTATGATCATTTAGTCCTTGACTTGTAGTTCCACTCTATGCTTTGATTAGTAATGTTTTATCGCTCTGCATGATTACGGGCATTATTGCTCTCTTAGTTAGTTGCTCCCAGTCTTTTGCTAGCCTCCACTTGTATGAGTAAGCTCTGCTCATGCTTACAACTTCCAAGAAACCAAGTTATTCCAAAGTTTCCACTATAAACTCCTATGCATGGTGTGTTACACCATTCCAAGTATATTCTTGTTTTCAGCTATCTTCCAATTAAAAATTATTTTGTTATGTGAAAACTTAGTGATTAAAGCCCTTATAAACTTGATGGCAAACACTTTATATTCTTTTCCCCTAATAAACTTGAACCATTGTGTCATATTTGTTATATATGCTTGCACTTATACGTTGGAATTAGCATAACCATGTTGTCATGGGGAACATTTTTAACATTGCACTTGTACTTTGTACACAGTTAATATCATGCTCTTTTGTCTATGGATGTCGCCGGTGTGAAATAAATAGGGAGCTTGTAAGTCCATGGAGTTATGTATTTGTGTTAGATAAACGCCTGGGCCGCTAGCCTAAGCCATGCCTAATCATGGTGGAAACTTGCAGCATCACCATAATGAGCATTCTGTGAAGCATCCTCAATAAAAAGCTATGCATATAGTAAATAAAAAGATTGCTGAGATGCTCATTGTGTGCTTGCCTTGTCATTTTGGTTATGGGATAGCTCCTGTACCATGTGCAAGGGGTACCCCGTTGGCGGTTCTCTATGATACACATCTACTTACTATGACAAGAACTTACAGGTGACTAAAGTTGAGTAGCATGCGGTGCGGCCCTCGTATTCAAGGGACATGAGATTGCCAACTTATACTTTGTTAGGCATATACTCCATAGTTTGTTCACTTTAACCTTAATCACTTCAAGATGCTTATGATAGGGGCAATGAGGGCTGAAAGCTAACAAGTACCATAATTTTTGGAAGCTCTTTTTTAAACTTGAATTCCCTGTTTCCCTTTGTGAAGGGCCTTTCTTCCACTATTATATTGAGTCTCCACCTTATACCTTTAGTCACCATTAAGAGAGCATAGTTGCCATTCTTAGTTCTATGTGCAGTGTCCAAAAACTTATTGATTGATGCATATTGTTGATATTGCTTGTTCTTGTGCTACTTGTATCTAGTCACTCTTATGAACCTTGAAGGTGTCCTATGCATCTATTTGCTACTCCATGAGGGACAAGCTGAATGCCACTATGCCATGTTTTCTGTATGTGAAACAAACAAACGTTCTTCAATGCATGTTATACATGATCTTTGTTTGTAGCCTTTCATGTTGCATGCATAGTTACTTTGTCTTATTGTTAGAACTCTATCTTTCATGCACATGTTTAGAGTTCTTTGATCCCAGCTTTGAATGCTTGCAAATGGTTTGATCTTGGGTTTGATGGTGCATGTCACCTCAAAAATTATTCTTTTATCACTTACCTACTCGAGGATGAGCAGGAGTTAAGCTTGGGGATGCTTGATACGTCGGAAACGTATATATAATTTTTGATGTTCCATGCTTGTTTACTATCTACTTTGATTTTCTTTGTCTACACTTTGAGGTGTTTTTATATGTTTTCTGGAACTAACCTATTAACAAGTTGCCACAGTGTCAGTTGCATGTTTTCTTCTGTTTTTGGTTCCAGAAAGGCACAAAATCAATATTCTCAGAATTGGACGGGAGAAAAGCCAAAGTCAATATTTTGCCGTGGGGAACACGAAGCCGGTGTACGAGACGGAGAAGACCCACCAGGGGGCCGCACCCCCTAACTACTGCTTGTCCTCGAGTAGGTAAGTGATAAAAAGAATAATTTTTGAGGTGACATGCACCATCAAAATCAAGATCAAACCATTTGCAAGCAATAAAAGTTGGGATCAAAGAAATCTAAACACGAGCATGAAAGATGGAGTTCTAACACTAAGACAAAGTAACTATGCATGCAACATAAAAGGTTACAAACAAAGATCTTGAATAACAATGCATTGAAAGACGTTTGTTTGTTTCACATATAGAAAACATAGCATAGTGGCATTCAGCTTGTCCCTCATGGAGTAGCAAATAAATGCATAGGACACCTTCAAAGTTCATAAGAGTGACTAGATACAAATAGTTCAAAAACAAGCAATTTCAACAATATGCATCAATCAATAAGTTTTGGGACAATGCACATAGAACTAAGAATGGCAACTATGCTCTCTTAACTGGTGCCTAAAGGTAGAAGATGGAGACTCAATATAATAGTGGAAGAAAGGCCCTTCATAAAGGGAAGCAGTGATTTCAAGTTTCAAAAAGGCTTCCAAAAATTATGGTACTTGTTAGATTCCAGCCCTCATTGACCCTATCATAAGCATCTTGAAGTGATTAAGGTTAAAGTGAACAAACTATGGAGTATATGCTTGACAAAGTATAAGTTGGCAATCTCATGTCCCTTGAATACGACGGCCGCACCGCATGCTACTCAACTTTAGTCACCTGTAAGTGCTTGTCATAGTAAGTACATGTGTATCATAGAGAACCGCCAACGGGGTACCCCTTGCACATGATACATGAGCTATCCCATAATCAAAATGACAAGGCAAGCAGACAAGCATCTCAGCATGATATCAACTGTGTACAATGTACAAGTGCAATGTTGAAAGTGTTCCCCATGACAGCATGGTTATGCTAATCCCAACGTATAAGTGCAAGCATATACAACATAGATGACATAATGGTTCAAGTTTATTAGGGGCAAGAAAAATAAAGTGTTCCATCAAGTTTGTGAGAGCTTTAATCACTAAGTTTTCACATAACAAAATACTTTTTAATTGGAAGATAGATGAAAACAAGAATATACTTGGAATGGTGTAACACACCATGCATAGGAGTTTATAGTGGACACTTTGGAATAACTTGGTTTCTTGGGAGTTGGATGCATGAGTAGAGCTTACTCATACAAGTGGAGGCTAGCAAAAGACTGGGAGCGACCAACTAAGAGAGCAATAATGGCCATAATCATGCAGAGCGACAAAACATTACTAATCAAAGCATAAAGTGGTACTACAAGTCAAGGACTAAATGATCACATAACAAAATACTTTTTAATTGGAAGATAGATGAAAACAAGAATATACTTGGAATGGTGTAACACACCATGCATAGGAGTTTATAGTGGATACTTTGGAATAACTTGGTTTCTTGGGAGTTGGATGCATGAGTAGAGCTTACTCATACAAGTGGAGGCTAGCAAAAGACTGGGAGCGACCAACTAAGAGAGCAATAATGGCCATAATCATGTAGAGAGACAAAACATTACTAATCAAAGCATAAAATGATACTACAAGTCAAGGACTAAATGATCATAGAGGCTATGGTGACTTGTGTAACACCCCCGGTCACTCCGGACCGACGGCTGTCACTTCTGGCAGCTCAATAGGATATCTAGACTAACCCCACAAAGTCTTTTATGCGCACTTTTTCCTCATTCGTGCGCACCCGGTGCCCACTTCCCGGTCGGTCACCGATCCTATAATTTCTCTAGGCCAAGCACGCTTAACCTTAGAGTTCTTTTCAGATGAGCTTTCGGAAAGGAAGTTGCAACTTGTTGGTATGGGTTTCCTATCAATCCTATTGAGCCATGCGCCAGGGTCTCACATACACCCACCCTTAGAAGATCGACGTCCTCGTCGATCAACCACAAGCCAGGAATATCCCCTCTTGGCACACGTTTGTGCGTCCAGTGTCGGCACATTTCCATGTCGTGTCCACTCTGGGCCACACGTGCCATGCTACACATGTCCGCCACTGACCCACACACGCCCATGTAACCACGAGGGTCGGCTCTGATACCACTTTGTAACACCCCCGGTCACTCCGGACCGATGGCGGTCACTTCTGGCAGCTCAATAGGATCTCTAGACTAACCCCACAAACCAACACTAGTCTTTTTTGCGCACTTTGTCCTCACTCGTGCGCACCTAGTACCCACTTCCCGGTTGGTCACCCCTAGAATTGCTCTAGGCCAAGCACGTTTAACCTTAGAGTTCTTTTCAGATGAGCTTCCAGAAAATAAGTTGCAACTTGTTGGTATGGGTTTCCTATCAATCCTATTGAGCCATGCGCCAGGGTCTCACAACTTGTTCATAGTCATAACATGGTGTGAGCATGTGCCAAGTCAACCCAAACAAAACATCAAAGGAGAATACCACAATACTATGCTTTTGTATGCTAAAACAACGCATGATTCTTTCAAGGCACATTAAGCAATCCTAATTTTTTGGAACAAGTCATGCTACAGAATAATCACTAAGCATAAAGTAAAAACAACATCTAGCATGACATGATAAAGTCTAAGTCACAGTCAAAGCAAGCTCCTTATTGTACCACTATAAGCATAAAGCTTCTTACTCTTTTCCAACACCAATCAACTTATTTGAAATAAATCACAAAGATAATAATCAATACTAGTGAGCTTGTCTCACAAATCCAAAAAGAAGAACTAAAAAGTTCTAAGCACAAACCACAAGAAAACTAAGGCTAAACATAGTGCTAGCAAAAGAGAACGCTCATGAAACAATAAGAGTGAAAACTAGAGTGTTCTAGGCAATGAAAACAGAGTGTGTCTCTCTCCAAAAGAAGTGTGCTGGGATCCAACCAACTTACTCAAGAAAACTAAGCAAATGAAAACTAAAAACGAAAACTAAGACGCTCCAAGAACAATACAACAGTGCATGAAACAATAAAAACAAAGTGTCTAGAAAGACCTAAGCTTTTTATTGATGAAGAAGGGTATGCCTTGGGCATCCCCAAGCTTTGACGCTTGTAACTCTTGAATATTTCTTGGGTGACACGGGGTGGCATCCCCAATCTTGAGCTTTTGTCCATTCTTCATCTCATTACATCATTCTTCCCTTACACCTGAAAATTTTCCTTCATACAAAACTTCACACATCATTAGCAACATTAGTGTATTCAAAATATAATAGACCTTTGGGTTTAGCTTTAGAACAGAAAAAGTTTCACTAAAAACACAAGCTACTGTAGCAGTTCCCTCAACAAGCTCAATTTCCCAAAAGGAACCCAAAAAGGAATCAATAAGAAGCAAATGCAAATAATGGCTGAAATCTGTCAAAACAGACAAGCAGGTAGAAACCGATTTTTTGAAGACCTTCTGTTTCTCAAATCAAAAAGTGTTGAACTAATTGAAGTTATCTAACATACTGGGGGATTTATTCAGAAAATATCAGCTCAATCCGACTTACAGAGATTCCTCGCGAATTTTTACGGTGGAGCACAAAAATCTGTTTCGGGACAACAACTCCCCAAATCTTACTTCCCTCTCATTAGAGGTCATTGTTGGCACAAAAGCAAACAAAAAGGATAAGGAGAGTTCATTACTGAAGTAATAACTTCCAAGACTCGAGAAAACTCCTGGGTTATGTCCCAACAAGTACTTTTCTTTAACGCCTTTAAGTTAGGCACGATAACTTGAGAAGATGCTCACATAAGAAATATGAATTGAAGTAAAAGAGAGCATAAAGAAGCAAATTCAAAACACATTTAAGTCTAACCCACTTCCTATGCATAGGAATCTTGTAAAGAAACAAGTCATAAAAGCACAAAGAAACAAGCATAGGAAAGCAAAACAAGTGCAACTGCAAAATCTTCAACATAAAGAGGGGAAACTTAATATTGTTGAGATACATAAAACCATGTTTCCCTCTCTCATAATAACTTTCACTAGCTTCATGAATAAAATTAACAATATAAATATCACATAAAACATTCTTATCATGAGCCACATGCATAAAATAATTATTACTCTCCACATAAGCATAGTCATTCTTATTAATTGTAGTGGGAGCAAATTCAACAAAATAGCTATCATTATTATTCTCATCACCATAATCATCAAATATAGGAGGCATATTGTAATCACAATTGACTTTCTCCTCAATAGTAGGTGGACTGAAAATATCATATTCATCATTGTAATCATCATATATTGGAGGTTTAGTATCATCATAAGCAATAGAATAGCTATCTTCCAAAGCTAGGGAACTAAAAAAATCATTTTCATAAAAAAATAGCTTCCCAAGATTATACGTTTCCATAGCATTAGCAATAATGGTGTTCAAAGAATTCATACTAATAACATTGCTATTAGCATGCAAATAAAGTTCCATAGGTTTTTTAATTTTCTCTTCAAACACTTCATGTCCTAACTCAAGATAAATGCTATAGAGCTCCCTAATTTTGTTGTTGTTTTCCATTAAGCCTAACTAGTGAAAACAAGAAACAAAAAGACAAAATTATAGAATCTAAAGGAAATAACTTCGAGAACTCACACACCAAGAGGATGTGAGTACCTTTTACCTCACCTCCCCGGCAACGGCACCAGAAAATAGCTTTCTGGCTTGCTGTTGCCATGGGGTAACGTGTGTGAGTGCCTTTTACCTTTCCTCCCCGACAACGGCGCCAGAAAATAGCTTGATGTCTATGCACTTCTATTCTTGTAGACAGTTGTTGGGCCTCCAAGTGCAGAGGTTTGTAGAACAGCAGCAAGTTTCCCTTAAGTGGATTACCCAAGGTTTATCGAACTCAGGGAGGAAGTGGTCAAAGGTATTCCCTCTCAAGCAACCCTGCAATCAAGATACAAGAAGTCTCTTGTGTCCCCAACACACCCAATACACTTGCCAGGTGTATAGGTGTACTAGTTCGACGAAGAGATAGTGAAATACAAGCGGTAACGGTGCCAGAAAATAGCTTGACATTGAGGTAAAGACTAAAGGCAACAAGAAGGAAGCAAGCAAACATGTAACAGCTCTATATGCAAATGGTGTTTCAATGCTTAGAAACAAGGCCTAGGGATCATACTTTCACTAGTGAACACTCTCTCATATAAATATCCTATCTTCATGATACTACTCTTAACTACTCTCCGGTTGGACACTCTAATCCACGGTAGGCTTACAAAAGCACACCTCAAAGTCCGCCTTCCCCATCTAGATAACCCCACACTGTCACCTTGAGCGCTAGATGGTTCCAACAAACACCATAATTTCATAGAGACAACCAACTCAAAATATAACTCATGAATATATATGTAATCTAGCTTAAGTGCCACACACGCACGCACGCTGTCACTGTCACACACATGGGGAAAAGCATAGATCTATTAAAGCACGATGAGTATTTATGTAGAATCTAGCCTAAGTGCCACCACGGTATGCACGTTGTCACTTACACACACGTGGAGAGAGCAGAGATCTATTAAAGCACTTGAGTAGGAAGGTAGATCTACTTGATTACAAAGCTCATGACCACAACAAGATCATGCATAGGGAGAGAGATGAACACATGGCTACCAGTAGAACCCTTAGCCTCGAGGAAGAACTACTCCCTCCTCATCATGGGAATCAGCAACGGTGATGAAGATGGTGGTGGAGATCGATGGATATGGCTTCGGGGGCACTTCCCCGTCCTGGAAGGGTGCCAGAACAGAGACTTTCTGTCCCCTGAATCTCCCCTTCGGTGGCGGCGGCGCAGCGGAACTTTTCGTGGCTTTCTGGTGGATACCTTAGGGTTTTCGGGTTGGAGGCTTCTTATAGGCGAAGGAGGCAAGGTCGGTGGAGGGCTAGGGGGCCCACACCACCTGTGGGCGCCACCAGGGATGGCCTCCGCCTAGGGGGTGCGGGCACCCTGGTGTCCTCCTCCACCTCTGCTTCGTGGTTCCGTGTTGCTTTGGGAAAAATAATGACTTTGGCTTTTGTCCCGTCCAATTCCGAGAATATTGATTTTTTGCCTTTTCTGGAACCAAAAACAGAAGAAAACAGGCAACTGGCACTGTGACATCTTGTTAATAGGTCACTCCAGAAAAACATATAAAAACACCTCAGAGTGTAGACAAAGCATAAGACAAATGATACAAAAAACAAGCATGGAACATCAAAAATTATAGATACATTTCTGACGAATCACCCCTTGGCCGTGCGAGTGGGCCTACCCCACGCCTGGGGGGTGCAGCTGCCCTGGCGGCCCCCTACCTCGCCTCTTCTCCTATAAGAAGCCCCCGACGCAGAAACCCTAGGCACCCGATCAAAACTCCAAGAAACTGTATATAGCCGCCGCCACCATCGTCCCTAGATCGGGGGGGTCTGAAGTTCTTCCCGGCACCCTGCCGGAGGGGAGATCATCCTAGAGGCCTTCTTCATCATGCCAGCCTCCGATATGAAGCGTGAGTAGTTCCACCTTGGACTACGGGTCCATGTAGTAGCTAGATGGTTGTATCTCCTACTTTGTGCTTTCATGTATAGATCTTGTGAGCTCCGTTCATGATCAAGATATAATCTATTTGTAATCATGCATGTTGTGTTTGCGGGGATCCGATGGATATTGAGATTACTATGTTAGATTGATTAATGGTTTTGTCTATTTGATTCTATCATGTCTGTGTTGTTTGTGATCTTGCATGCTCTCCGTTGTTAGTAGTTATCTTGGCCAAGTAGTTGCTAGTGACTCCAAGAGGGGGTATTTATGCTCGATAGTGGGTTCATGCCTCTAGTTTCCAAGGGAAGTGACAGAAATATCTTCGGTTGTAGATGTGATGTTGCCACTAGGGAGAAAACAACGGTCTCTTGTTCATGGAACAAGTGGATTGTTTACCTTACACACTTTTCTTAAAGAAGTAGTCTGTTGCTTGCAACTTAATACTGGAGGGGGTTAGGATGATAACCTGAAGATGGACTTTTAGTCATAGATGCAGTTCGATGGCGGTCTATTTATATTGTTGTATTGCCCAATCGAATCTCATAGGATCTTTTTGTCTAGTATTGCATTGTTATGCCTTGCTTAGTCCTGTCAATTGCCCTGCTGTAATTTGTTTACCCAGCATGCCATGTTTGTTTATCTAAGGAGAACACCTCTAGTGAACTATGGACCGCGGTCCAATCTTTACCATTAATACATATTCCACTGTTACTGTTTACTTGCTGCAAACTGTCATCACCTTCCACACCATGCAGTTAATCCTTTGTTACAGCAACTAGTGAGATTGACAACCTCACTGTTAGTTGGGGCAAAGTCTTGAGTTTGTGTTGTGCAGGTTTCCATGTTGCTTGCAACACCTTTGAGGTGTTTCCTTTCTCCTACTGGTTCTATAACCTCGGTTTCTTACTGAGGGAAAACTTGCTGCTATGCCGCATCATACCTTGCTCTTGGGGTTTCCCAACGGGGCGTTCAACACACACCAATATGTTAATTAATACTCTTCACCATTGGCAGATGATCGAGCATGATCACAATACATTGTATCCTTAAGCCCCTCGCCACTGGATTAGCATGCTGTGAGTCATGGATTTAGATTTACCGGGTCAAAAGGGTCATAGATAACTACCACGGAAGCTCCCAATGAAATACCAAGTCCCGGCACACTGGTGGAATTGCCCGAAAAGGCACTAGAGCATTATCTTCATTTTATGTAGGAGATGAAGTTGCATCAGCAATAAATTTTAAGTGTCAAGATATTGGTTGTGGCTCGAGAGACATCTTTAAGTTAGGTTTTCTGATTTTATTGGAATGATTTATGTTTGATAAAAAATATTTTTTCAATAATAGGCTCGATTTGAGTTTGGTTGTTATGGATTGGAACCAAGATCAATTCTTGCGGTGACCCAGCATACCACTGCATGATGTAGTACACTATAATCGTTGACATAACACCAATGAAACACCTTTCACTAGTATTCCATCCCTCAGAGTGGTACAACAGAAACACAGCAGGTCCAAGACATGACTATAGGTTACAACTCAACTCTTTACACAAGATCCAGAGAACACTCTAGGTTAAAGAGAGAGAAAGAAACTTCTTATAAAGAAGAATCAGAAATAAATAACTCAAAAACTATCATACTAATAAGACTAGTATTTTAACTAATGGTCCGGCATTGCTGCTATCGTAATACACTACAGAAATAGGTTCTATGGCTAGAGATTATATTCCTATCTAATCAGTAACTCCGTCTTCACTTGAGTTGGTGTATATGTTGACTTTCTTGACTTCATTGAAGAGCTTTAGCTTTTGATGATGATTCCCGGAGCATGACTTGATGTAGACGTCGTCTTAATGGCTTCAGAATCTAGCAAGGGTTAAGAAGATACGTTGAGTACAAGCGTACTCTATAGGGTTCGCAACATAGAAAACAAAAAATTTCCTACGATGGGAACAACTATGTACCAAGATCTATCTACTAGATACAAACAACGGGCGGATGTACATCCGTAGAGAACATACCCTTGAAGACCGACAAAGCTTAACGAGTCCAAACTCGTGGTTGATGTAGACGATCTCTTGCCGATCTCAAGACCGAGAGGAAGTCCTAGCGCCGCAAAACAGCAGCGCATCCGTGCTCGCACACACGTTTGAGGCACCGAGCAACCTCCGCCTCCTCGCTCCAGCGATGCATCAGAAGCACAACTCTTTATTGCCGGAAAGCCACCGGGAACATGTATCTCGCTAGTCTGAGACCATGGGGAATAAATACTAGAGGGGGAGAGAGATCCTTCACGAGGAGGTGTGAGTGAGAGAGAGGGAGGGGGCTCCTTTTATAGGGAGAGGGGGGCACCCAAGGGGCCATGCGCCCAGCCATGGGGATGCCCCCACCTCTTCCACATTCATGTGGGTGGACACTCCACTCACTCAAATGCCTTTCAATTCCCTCCACTCAAAAACCCACTCAAATTCCCATTAAATTTTCACCAAATTTAATGCAAACGCTCATTAAATAAAACTCCTTTTATTTATTCAGAATTTTGTCAATTACTTTAATGACAAACATTCACATATAACCCCTTGCTAGTATTTCATTTCACATGCAGAAACACTTTCTGTAATTTCACCCGAAAACCCGTTTCGGTATCTAGTGAAATAAATTCATGCGCTTGTTATTCTTTTCGGCATGAAACCTTTGCTCCAAATGGATGTCGGTGTCTCTTAAGTGTGTCACCCTACGGTTCGCGAATAATGCAGACATGATCGAGACCCCTCTCGGATCAATAATCAGAAGCGGGATCTGGAGACCCATACTGATTCCCACACATTCAACGATGACTTTCTTGTGATCGTCGGAACCTTTTACGCTAGTATCTTAATCCTTTTGTTTCACGATATATTACATGTCCGAGACTCGATCATCGATATCTCCATACCTAGTTTGATCTTGTTACTGACATGCACTCTTTTCTTGTTCCCGTGATATAACATTCTAGTGATCAAATCACTTGCTTGCAAGCTAATCAATGTGATATCACCGAGAGGGCCCAGAGCATATCTATCCGTCATCGGGATGAACAAATTCCAATCTTGATCCATGGGCCTCAACATAACACTTTAGTAGTTCTGAACCCATCTTTATAATCACCCTGTTACGGTGTGATGTTTGATGTTATCAAGAAACTCTTCCGGTGTTAGTGATTGACATGATCTCATGGTCTAAGGATTAGGATCACTTCGTAAGTTGTTATAGCAATATAAACTCAATGACTTTGATCGTAATGCTATACATCGGATGAATGTTCATCACACCATTACACTAATGTTGTGATCCCGTTATTAACAACATCCAATGTCCATGATCAGGAAACCTTGATCATCTTGTTAATCAACGAGCTAGTTTATGAGAGAGGCATAACTAGGAACTTTCTGTTTGTTTATTAAACACACATGTATTAACGTTTACGTATTAATACAATTATAGCATGCAAAATAAACATTTATCATAAACAAGGAATACGATAATAACCACTTTATTGTTGCCTCTCGGGCATATTCCCTTCAGTCTCCCACTTGCACTAGAGACAATAATCTAGTTTGAAAACTTTGCGTATTGAACACCTATGGCTTTCTGGTGTTCCATATACGCAATTGCAAGTGGTTAACATAATCTACGGATCTGACGCTTCAGGTCTGTGTGTATTTGTATGTCTTTGCGTCTTCACGCATCACTCATTCTCCAATGAGATGGCATTGTATAAATTTGGTCTTTCGGTGAGACCTTTAGTTCCTTGGGGTTAAATCATGTCGATACTATTGTCATACAATATATCTTTAGTGTTAGCCCGTTGCGAACCACACCTTAGTTTGATAACAAACTTCTTGACACAAATTCCCTCCTTTGTTGCTACTATAGCAGTCATATACTTAGCCTTTTGTTGTAGTATCCATCACAATGTCTTAACTTTGGAATTCATCCAAATCCATCATGGAAACTTTCTTTCCATTTAATTATGCCACTCATAGTTTAAATTGAGATAAACTTAATTTGTATCTTCTGACAAAACTAGTATCAATGTAACGCTTTACAATAAACTATTTGTAATTGTTTGTCACCTCTACACAAATATATTCTTAGTTCTTTGAAAAAGATCATAAGAATATCCTCACTATCGTCCAATGATCATTTTATGATTCATTCTGGTATAAGCTCATAACACTTAGAGCATAGGACATATCTGGATGTGTACATATCATGGTATGATTGATCAAAAACATTCTCGTGATTTCACTCATCAAGTGTCAAAGCACTTGAATCTTGTTTCACTTATCAAGTGTCGATACACTTGAATCTTGATTCAATTCCTTTCCATGCGACAAGAACCGTTTCTTGTTGTTTCTATATTGAACTCCTTCAATATCTCATATATGTACGTTTGGCACAACCATATTAGCGTCACAGTCTATCCACTATAGACATTCATGCTAAATATCCGGGTTTTGCCTAAGTTTTTCATCGAAATGAAATTCTTAACCTTTGTCAATAAAAATTACATCATTTCTAATCAACAAGATGTCCTCCACATAATGTATTAGAAATATGTCTCAACGCTCCCACTTAATTTCTTGCAAATGCAAGCATCTTCATCGTTTCCTGATGAAAACTCTTTTCATCACGGTGAAGATTCCAACTCCGCGATGCTTACTTCAACCATTGAAGTTTGCATGCCCTTTTTAGCATCCTTTGAATTAACAAAACCCTTTGGATCGTGTCATGTACACGTCCTAGGTAACCATTCTATTAGAAGAACTTTGTTTTGTTTATTCATCTACCATATAACAAATTATATGTAGTGGTTGCTACTTTAATCCGTCCAGACTAAATATCGCTATGAAAGATCAAATCTTGTCATAGTCAACTCCTTGAACATTGTCGTAAAATACTTTACGACATGTCGACTATTTCATAGATGTAAAACATCCACGTCTGTTTCTTTATAGATCCAAATACGACCGATAGGTTTTTACACCTTTCCGAAGGGTCTTCCAAGTTCAAAACTTGATTTCTCGTGTATGGAACTATCACGGATTTTATGGCTTCAAGCCATTTGATGGAGTCAGGGCCCATCATCGCTTCTTTGCATGTAGTCGATTCATCATTGTCAAACAATAATGATTTACTCTCAAATCTTAGTATTTGATTGTTTATTAGACCGACTTGGTTCAATAAGAACTTAGATCTCCGTGACCACAACCTTTGAGGCACATAAGCTATGAGCATTATGGCTGCCTCCGGAACCATTTCCGGCGCTGCGCAACTCAGCACATTTAGCTAAGGTTCGTTAACCTTATCAAAGTTCTATTGTCCTCCCACTTAACTTTTATGAAACATTCCTTCTTCAAGAAACTTCACGTTTCAAGTGACAAACCCTTTTGTCCTTGATGTTATGGAGGAATAACCAATTGTTATTCGAAATAACCTACAAAGACATGATCATCCGACTTCGGTTGTAAACATCTTAATTATGTTTAGCATACCAAAAATTTAAGAAATGACAACTTGGGTTTTACTGAAGGGAATATGCCCTGAGAGGCAATAATAAAGTGTTTATTATGTGTATTTCAAGTATATGATAGATGTTTATTTTGCATGCTATAATTGTATTAATACGGAAACGTTAATACATGTGTGTTTAATAAACAAACAGAAAGTTCCTAGTTATGCCTCTCTCATAAACTAGCTCGTTGATTAACAAGATGATCAAGGTTTCCTGATCATGGACATTGGATGTTGTTAATAACGGGATCACAACATTAGTGTAATGGTGTGATGAACATTCATCCGAAGTATAGCATTACGATCAAAGTCATTGAGTTTATATTGCTATAACAACTTACGAAGTGATCCTAATCCTTAGACCATGAGATCATGTCAATCACTAACACCGGAAGAGTTTCTTGATAACATCAAACGTCACACCGTAACATGGTGATTATAAAGATGGATTCAGAACTAATAAAGTGTTATGTTGAGGCTCATGGATCGAGAGTGGAATTTGTTCATCCCGATGACGGATAGATATACTCTGGGCCCTCTCGGTGATATCACATTGATTAGCTTGCAAGCAAGTGATTTGATCACTAGAATGTTATATCACAGGAACGAGAAAAGAGTGCATGTCGGTAACGATATCAAACTAGGTATGGAGATACCGATGATCGAATCTCGGACATGTAATATATCGTGAAACAAAGGGATTAAGATACTAGCGTAAAAGGTTCCGACGATCACAAGAAAGTCATCGTTGAATGTGTGGGAGTCAGTATGGGTCTCCAGATCTCGCTTCTGATTATTGATCCGAGAGGGGTCTCGATCATGTCCGCATTATTCACGAACCGTAGGGTGACACACTTAAGAGACACCGACATCCAATTTGGAGCAAATGTTTCATGCCGAAAGAATGAACAAGCGCAGGAATTTATTTCACTAGATACCGAAACAGGTTTTCGGGTGAAATTGCATAAAGTGGTTATGCATGTGAAATAGAATTCTAGCAAGGGGTTATTTGTGAATGTTTGTCATTAAAGTAATTGACAAAATTCTGAATAAAATAAAAGAGTTTTATTTAATGAGAGTTTGCATTAAATTTGGTGGAAATTTAATGGGAATTTGAGTGGACTTTTGAGTGGAGGGAATTTAAAGGAGATTTGTGAGTGGAGTGTCCACCCACATGAAGAGGGGAGGGCAAGGGGGCAGCCCCCATGCGCCGGCCACCCCCTTGGGGTTCCCCCCTCCTCCTATAAAAGGAGCCCCCCTCCTCACTTGTCTCACACACCTCCTCGTGAAGGATCTCTCTCCCCCTCTAGAATTTATCCCCCATGGTCTCGGACTAGCGAGATACATGTTCCCGGTGTCTATTCGGCAAGAAAGAGTTGTGCTTCCGCTGCATCGCTGGAGCGAGGAGGCGGAGGTTGCTCGGTGCCTCGAATGTGTGTGCGAGCACGGATGCGCTGCTGATTTGCGGCGCTAGGACTTCCTCTCGATCTTGAGATCGGCAAGAGATCGTCTACATCAACCACGAGTTGAACTCGTTAAGCTTTGTCGGTCTTCAAGGGTATGTTCTCTACGGATATACATCCGCCCGTTTTTTGTATCTAGTAGATAGATCTTGGTATATAGTTCACATCGTAGGAAATTTTTTGTTTTCTATGCTGCGAACCCTACAGTGGTATCAGAGCCGGATCTATGCGTAGATACTTTACACGGGTAGTACACATATGAGTATGTGGGCGATGATGATCATGTTGTTGCTCCTTTGTTGTAATTTTGGATATTGGTGGCATAGTGGGATGAAGCGGCCCGGACAAACTTTACATGTCCTCGCACATGAGACCTGTTCCACGCTTGACATGCAACTAGTTTGCATAAGTGGCTAGCAGGTGTCTGTCTCTCCTACTATAGTCAATATCTATTTTGCAAGCGAGTTGTCAACAATTTGATTATCCTCGTTGTGGTTCATGTTCGTAGGTAAGAACGGTTCTATCTCGAAAGCCCTAAGCCACGTAAAACTTGCAATGGATAAATTAGAGGAGTCTAGTTTAGATTGTTGCTGGGCTAGTGTTATGATATGGTAGTGTTGTAACTGGAAGTATGAGATGATACTCTTACAACACACATAGCGTGTAAAATCCATAGACCTTGGATTTACACATATAGGTATGATAGTGATCATACCACGATGCACATGATAGAGATCATCTGCGGGAACCATATAATTTCACTAATAAACATATGATGTTTGATAGCATCTTATATTGCTTGTTTAGCGCTTTGTTAGTATAATAAGATGATCCCTCATTTAAATATCAAGATAAGAATGTGTTCTTCCTTTAGTATGCACCGATTATGTTTTCGTCGCTCCAAGACATCACGTGATGATCCGGTGTTCTTGGATCCACGACCATATTTCGGGTGTAAAACAGTTACACACGCGAATACTAAGGTTCTAACTTGGCGAGCCTAGCATGTACAGACATGGCCTCGGAACACGGACCGAAAGGTTAAGCATGAGTCATATAGTTGATATGATGCCCATTTGATGCTCGCCTTTGAAGCTATACCGACTCACGTGATGATCGGACTTGGTGTAGTGGATTTGGTTCATGTAATCACCAAAAAGGCACAAGGGATGTCGTTTTTGAGTGGGAGTTCATTCGTAATATAGATTAGTTGAACTCAATCTATCATACACTTAGTCTAAACTTTACAAATTCTGTTGTAGATGGCACCACCTGCTTTTAATTTCAATGTGTTCATGGAGAAAGAGAAACTAGCAACGAACGGTAGCAACTTTACCGAATGGGCCATGAATTTGAGGATTCTCCTCTCTGCTGCACAAAAGCAATATGTGCTAGAAGCGTCGTTAGGCCCCCCACCTTTTGATGATGCCCCTGACGAGGAGAAGAATGTCTATCAGACTCGTCAGGAGGACCACAACTTAGTTCATTGCGGCATATTGTATGGGCTAGAGCCGGAACTTCGAAAGCGTTTCGAAAACGGCAATGCATTTGATACAATGGGTGAGTTGAAAATGATTTTCGACACACATGCTGCTGTAGAGAGCTACAACGCTTCAGAAAAGTTCTTTAGCTGCATGATGGAAGAGCACAGCTCCGTTAGTGAGCATGTACTCAAGATGTCGGGTTACGCCGATAAGCTTGTGTCCTTGGGAATATCGATTCCCATTGACTTAGGCATCCATCGTGTTCTGCAGTCTCTGCCACCTAGCTATAAGAGCTTCGTGATGAACTATAATATGCAAGGCATGAAGAAGTCTCTCCCCGAGCTTCTGTCAATGCTTAAAACTGCAGAAGTGGAGATCAAAAAGGAACATCAAGTGTTGATGATCAATAGGAACACTAGTTTCAAAGACAAGAAGGGAAAACGTAAGGGAAGTAAGGGCGGCAAGCCTGTTGCCGCGCCTGAAAAGAAACCCCGAGTTGGACCTAAGTCTGATTCCGAGTGCTACTATTGTAAGGGGACTGGCCACTGGAAGCGCAACTGCCCCAAGTATCTGGCAGACAAGAAGGCCGGCAAGGCAAACAAAGGTATATATGATATACATGTTATTGATGTGTACTTGACTAGTGCTCGCAGTAGCACCTGGGTATTTGATACCGGTTCAGTTGCTAATATTTGTAACTCGAATCAAGGGGCTGCGGAACAAGCGACCGCTAGCAAGGGGTGAGGTCAAGATGCGTGTCGGCAATGGATCAAGCGTTGATGTGATCACCGTCGGAACGCTGCCTCTCCACTTGCCATCGGGATTAGTTATAAACTTGAATAAATGTTATCTGGTGCCTGCACTGAGCATGAACATTGTGTCTGGATCGTGTTTGATGCGAAGTGGTTATTCATTTAAATCCGAGAACAATGGTTGTTCCATTTATATGAATGAAATCTTTTATGGTCATGCACCGATGATGAATGGTTTATTTCTATTAGATCTCGATGATAATGTTACACATATTCATAATGTTGATGCTAAAAGGATTAAACTTAATGATGATATATCCGCATATATGTGGCACTGCCGTCTAGGTCATATTGGCGTTAAACGCATGAAGAAGCTCCATTCGGATGGACTTTTGGAATCACTTGATTATGAATCATTTGATACATGTGAGCCATGCCTTATGGGCAAGATGACTAGAACGCCGTTTTCCGGTTCAATGGAACGGGCGACAGATTTATTGGAAATCATACATTCTGATGTATGTGGTCCAATGAGTGTGTCGGCACGAGGTGGATATCATTATTTTGTTACTTTCACGGATGATTTGAGTAGATACGGTTATATCTACTTGATGAAACACAAGTCTGAAACCTTTGAAAAGTTCAAGGAATTTCAGAATGAAGTGGAAAATCATCGTAATAGAAAGATCAAATTTCTACGGTCCGACCGTGGAGGTGAGTATCTAAGTTACGAGTTTAGCACTCACATGAAAGAGTGTGGAATTGTTTCACAACTCACACCTGCCGGAACACCACAGCGAAATGGTGTGTCGAAACATCGTAATCGTACTTTATTAGATATGGTTCAATCTATGATGTCTCTGACGGACTTGCCGTTGTCATTTTGGGGTTATGCACTAGAAACTGCTGCATTCACTTTAAATCGGGCACCATCTAAATCCGTTAAAAAGACACCGTATGAATTGTGGTTTGGAAACAAACCTAAGCTATCATTTCATAAAGTTTGGGGATGCGATGTTTATGTGAAGAAACTTCAACCGGATAAACTCGAACCCAAAGCGGAAAAATGCGTCTTCATAGGATACCCTAAAGAAACTATTGGGTATTCCTTCTATCACAGATCCGAGGGAAAGGTTTTTGTTGCCAAGAATGGATCCTTTCTAGAGAAAGAGTTTCTCGCGAAAGGTGTGAGTAGTCGGAAGGTAGAACTCGAAGAGGTTGTGGAACCTTCTCTTCAAAGTATGGCGAGTAGCGCAGCGCCGGAAGTTGTTCCGGAGTTGGCTCCACCTGTTGAAGAGGGAACTAATGATAATGATCATGAAACTCCAAAAGAGAGTACTACCGAACCTCGCAGGTCAAACAGGACGCGTGCAGCTCCCGAGCTGTACGGAAATCCTGTCATGAATTTCATGGTTGATGAAAATGATGACCCTGCGACGTATGAAGAAGCGATGATGAGCCCGGATTCCAACAAATGGTTAGAAGCCATGAAATCCGAGATGGAATCCATGTATGAAAATCAAGTTTGGAACTTGGTGGAATTACCTCACGACCGAAAGGCCGTGGAGAACAAATGGATTTTCAAAAGGAAAACTGATGCTGATGGTAATGTGACCGTCTATAAAGCTCGACTTGTCGCAAAGGGGTTTTGACAAATTCAAGGAGTTGACTACGATGAGACTTTCTCTCCCGTAGCGATGCTAAAGTCAGTTAGGATTATGTTAGCAATTGCTGCATATTTTGATTATGAGATATGGCAGATGGATGTCAAAACCGCGTTTCTCAATGGTAATATTGAAGAAGAGTTGTATATGATACAACCAAAGGGTTTTGTCGATCCTAAGGATGCTAACAAGGTGTGCAAGCTTCAGCGATCCATCTATGGATTGAAGCAAGCATCACGAAGTTGGAATCTCCGCTTTGATGAGGTGATCAAAGAGTTTGGATTTGTCCAAACTTATGGAGAAGCTTGTATTTACAAGAAAGTGAGTGGGAGCAATGTGGCATTTCTGATATTATATGTGGATGACATATTATTGATCGGAAATGATATAGATCTTTTAAACAGTGTTAAAAGTTATCTAAACAGCAAATTTTCAATGAAGGACCTAGGTGAAGCGTCATACATATTAGGCATAAAGATCTATAGAGATAGATCTAGGCGCCTAATAGGGCTATCACAAAGTACATACCTTGATAAGATTTTAAAGAAGTTTAAAATGGACGGAAGTAAGAAGGGGTTCTTACCTATGTTGCAAGGCAAGACATTGAGTAAGACTCAAAGTCCGGCTTCGGCGGAAGAAAGAGAGATAATGGACAAAGTCCCCTATGCTTCAGCCATAGGCTCTATAATGTACGCCATGCTATGTACAAGACCGGATGTGGCACATGCTATTAGTTTGACTAGTAGGTACCAATCGGATCCAGGTTCGGAACACTGGATAGCGGTCAAGAATATCCTTAAGTACTTACGAAGAGCTAAGGATATGTTTCTTGTATACGGAGGTGAAGAAGAGCTCGTCGCTAAGTGTTATGTCGACGCTAGCTTTGACACCGATCCGGATGACTCTAAGTCTCAATCCGGATACGTATTTCTCATGAATGGCGGAGCGGTTAGTTGGAGGAGCTCCAAACAACCTGTGGTAGCAGGATCAACAACGGAGGCCGAATATGTTGCTGCTTCAGAAGCGGCTCAGGAAGCAGTTTGGATGAAGGAGTTCATATCCGAACTAGGAGTGGTGGAAAACGCGTTGGACCCAATGGTGATCTATTGTGACAACAATGGTGCCATTGCCAATGCCAAAGAGCCAAGGTCTCACAAGCATTCCAAGCATATTAAGCGCCGGTTTCACTCCATCCGCGAGCATGTCAAGGATGGAGATATAAAGATTTGTAAAGTACATACGGATCTCAATGTAGCAGATCCATTGACTAAAACTCTCCCTAGAGCAAAACATGATCAACACCAGAACTCAATGGGTGTTAGATTTATCACTATGTAACTAGATTATTGTCTCTAGTGCAAGTGGGAGACTGAAGGGAATATGCCCTGAGAGGCAATAATAAAGTGTTTATTATGTGTATTCCAAGTATATGATAGATGTTTATTTTGCATGCTATAATTGTATTAATACGGAAACGTTAATACATGTGTGTTTAATAAACAAACAGAAAGTTCCTAGTTATGCCTCTCTCGTAAACTAGCTCGTGGATTAACAAGATGATCAAGGTTTTCTGATCATGGACATTGGATGTTGTTAATAACGGGATCACAACATTAGTGTAATGGTGTGATGAACATTCATCCAAAGTATAGCATTACGATCAAAGTCATTGAGTTTATATTGCTATAACAACTTACGAAGTGATCCTAATCCTTAGACCATGAGATCATGTCAATCACTAACACCGGAAGAGTTTCTTGATAACATCAAACGTCACACCGTAACAGGGTGATTATAAAGATGGATTCAGAACTAATAAAGTGTTATGTTGAGGCTCATGGATCGAGAGTGGAATTTGTTCATCCCGATGACGGATAGATATACTCTGGGCCCTCTCGGTGATATCACATTGATTAGCTTGCAAGCAAGTGATTTGATCACTAGAATGTTATATCACAGGAACGAGAAAAGAGTGCATGTCGGTAAAGAGATCAAACTAGGTATGGAGATACCGATGATCGAATCTCGGACATGTAATATATCGTGAAACAAAGGGATTAAGATACTAGCGTAAAAGGTTCCGACGATCACAAGAAAGTCATCGTTGAATGTGTGGGAGTCAGTATGGGTCTCCAGATCCCGCTTCTGATTATTGATCCGAGAGGGGTCTCGATCATGTCCGCATTATTCACGAACCGTAGGGTGACACACTTAAGAGACACCGACATCCAATTTGGAGCAAATGTTTCATGCCGAAAGAATGAACAAGCGCAGGAATTTATTTCACTAGATACCGAAACAGGTTTTCGGGTGAAATTGCATAAAGTGGTTATGCATGTGAAATAGAATTCTAGCAAGGGGTTATTTGTGAATGTTTGTCATTAAAGTAATTGACAAAATTCTGAATAAAATAAAAGAGTTTTATTTAATGAGAGTTTGCATTAAATTTGGTGGAAATTTAATGGGAATTTGAGTGGACTTTTGAGTGGAGGGAATTTAAAGGAGATTTGTGAGTGGAGTGTCCACCCACATGAAGAGGGGAGGGCAAGGGGCAGCCCCCATGCGCCGGCCACCCCCTTGGGGTTCCCCCCTCCTCCTATAAAAGGAGCCCCCCTCCTCACTTGTCTCACACACCTCCTCGTGAAGGATCTCTCACCCCCTCTAGAATTTATCCCCCATGGTCTCGGACTAGCGAGATACATGTTCCCGGTGGCTATTCGGCAAGAAAGAGTTGTGCTTCCGCTGCATCGCTGGAGCGAGGAGGCGGAGGTTGCTCGGTGCCTCGAACGTGTGTGAGAGCACGGATGCGCTGCTGATTTGCGACGCTAGGACTTCCTCTCGATCTTGAGATCGGCAAGAGATCGTCTACATCAACCACGAGTTGAACTCGTTAAGATTTGTCGGTCTTCAAGGGTATGTTCTCTACGGATATACATCCGCCCGTTGTTTGTATCTAGTAGATAGATCTTGGTATATAGTTCACATCATAGGAAAATTTTTGTTTTCTATGCTGCGAACCCTACATTTACCCCAAATCATAACTCATATGGTGTCATTTCAACGGATCAAGATGGAGCTCTTTTCAGTGTAAAAGCGAAAGTCTCTAAAGCTTTAATCTTTTAAAACATAATGGCAGTTTTATAAATAACACCTTTGATCCAACCATGTCAAACAAGGTTTCATTACAAATCTCAAACACTCCATACTCCTATGGTGTTTCGGGAGATGTAAATCTAGGTGGTTTGCTAAACTTGCAACTCAAATAAATCCCTTTATGATAAAATCATAATTCATTTATTTTCTTGTTACACTTGTAACTCAAATAAATCCCATATGATAAAATCATAAACCATTTATTTTCTTGTTATAATGATTTTTCACTTCATCTTGAAAGTCTTTGAAACGTTTTTCAAATATCTCATACTTCTTTCTCATTAAGTGAATATTCACTCAAATTTCCGGAGAAAGCATATGAAGTTGAAACCATCGCTTACGACTACACATAATGGACTACATACATCGATATGTATAAATTCCAATAATTTAGTCGTTCGTTCTTCTTTGGCCTTTGAACGAAGTTTTAATTATCACGTGGAAAGTCTCACAAGCGTCACTTGATCAAATCAAAGACTCCAAAAATCCATGAATATGGAGATTCTTCATGTTTTCTTCCACTATAATTTAAACAGCGATGTCACTTCGTAAGTGATCTTTCAATCATTTGTCTTGCGACATTTTAGCATTAGGATTTATGGATGTGATTTCTCCAACTAGATTTGTAAATCATCCATCTTATATGGAATACGGTAATTATTTGAACAACCTTTGTTCTCATAATACCTGATTTAAATAACAATTATTAAAACAAATCTTGAAGTCAAGCTTTGATGTCAACGAGAAATACAAACAATGGTTTGTTTGTTTTCGATGAACATCATCACATATTCTCTTGCTAGTTACTTAGGCCATTGTGGTTCATGAATTGCGTCGTTCCGTATGAAATTTCATACCAACCAATTCGGTATCTAATACCCAAGAACCACATTGTTTAACAAGCAAAGAATACAACCATAACATGTATATCATATATATACCAAAATTGGATATTTCCAATCTTTTCTTTTCTGCCAAATATATTTTATAGATTCTCTTTCAGCATTTCCTTTTCCTTTTCCATATGTTGGATTCGCACAAGGAATCACAACGTCACGTTAAGGTCGTCTTGCCTCCATATGAGAGGAAAAGGATACAGCTGACTTCTCCGTCCCATTCCAAATCTCATGGTTAACGCATAATATACGGCGCAAGAATCACTGGAGACATTGGTTGTTAGGTCCTAGATAACATGTTCCTTTACCACCAGAACTTTTATAGTAGGTTATTACCTCATGATAAATAACCTATAATCATATTATTATGAAAATAGTGTTTTCTGACCTTTTTGAACTGCAGGTGATGACAACACTGGATTTGCAAAATACTTTATAGAAAATAATCAAAGAACATGAGCAAGTGTGAACTTGCCTTTTGTGATTGCAAGATTATGCACTCACGGTCTTCAAGACAAAATAAGATCCAATATCTGAAATCAGCATCATTGGTCCGGTAAGGACTAATGTTTAAAGAAGCAAGATTCTTTTATGCATAAGTAATGTAATGCAATTTATAAACGCGAATCCCGGGGATAACGTTGATCCAGGGTTTGGAAACTGAAAATGGTTTCTTTGGAATGTGTTGCCTTTTTAGATTAAGTTTCACACTTGTGCTTCTTATTAAGGCTTGTGAGGGTGTGTGAACAACATGTATTTATACAACAATAAGATACATGCATATGAAATGCTACTCAAGATTGTTTATACTATAATTGTTTATTTTCAAATTTTACTTAAGTGTTATCAATTCTAAGTATACAAGTAAAGCAAAATGTAATGTGATTATTATTAATTGTCATTTGTTGTTTGAAGTGGCAAAAAGAATAACATTTGCAGAAAAGAATTCTTTACTATGATTTAAACCATCCTGATAGCTTTTAGAATATGATTGATAAAAAGGTGATTGATGTTGCATATGCTTGCTTTAATAGCCTCGACTTGAGATGTTTTACGACTTAATTATAATAGACTAAAGTTAACTATAAAACACATAATAGTCTTTAGCATAATATTTAAAGTCTTCTGGACTAAAGTTACCTTTAAAGACATATATAGACTTATGGTGTATTACTTATGATACTTGTATCTTGTTCACTTTATATTGTTTCCTAAAAGTTACTTAAGAATGGCATTACTTCTATTTGTGTAGTGGTTTCTTAATTGTTTAGTGGAATAGAATCATTTATATTTGTATAAAGGTGTGGTTATGATTTATACATTTGTTATTAAAACAATGGTAATAGATTTGATCAAGTAAAAATAATAATCTTGAGAATTTAATATTTAATAACTCCATTTGAATAATAATATACACTTAATGTTAAATGATAATTCAAATTGAATTGTATTTAAGATGTGTTAAACCATTTTGACTTAATACAATCAATTTTTAAGACTAATACTATTTATTAGACTCAATTGGCTAATTTTTAGAAATATTAACAAATTTTATTTACCCTTATATGAATTATCAACTAAGGACTATGTTTAAATTCAGGTTGCTAAAGTGTTTTAAATTTTTTATTTACCTCAAAAGTGGAATATTATATTTTTAACATGTAGGTATTATTTTTGTGATCATTTTGGTATATTACATTTATTTTTATGATTTATAAATAATAAGATATGATTTTTACAAGGTTTATTACTTTATAAATACTTAATATTTAATTAAGTGAAATAATAATGCATGATTATAGTTTTAAATTATAGTTCTTATTTTTCTAAGATTTTTGGTATTTTATTTATATTTTTAGCATTTACCATTATTAAAATATGAATTATCAAAGTTTTATTACTTTTAAAATCTTTATTAAACAATAATTATTTAAATTGTTAACATAATAATGTTTGATAATAGTTTTAAGTTATAGATTTTATTTTTCTACAAATTTTCATATATTATATGTATTTTTATGAATTATACAACAAAAGTTATTAACTTAACAAGATTTATTTATTTTATTTTATTTATGGAATTTATTTGTTTTTTAATGTATATTGTTTTTTTTGAAACAGACACGAAACTTTTACACCGTACACACATCTAGACCTAGTCACTGACTAGTGAGGCCTATGCCACGTCATTACAGATCAATTAAATAAATCAACAAGAGGTGTTATGACATCAGCATGATGTCATGCTGACATCACCTGGAACTAATCCTCTCAGATCGATTGTCGATCGAGTGATTGGGTGCACACACGCGGCCGAGGCTGGGCTTGCTGGAAAGAGGCAGCGATGGCAAACCTAATAGTGGTGGCGCGGCTAGTTTTTGGTCATCGGAGTGCAGTGCACGGCGGCGACTGGCAGCGGTGCTCAACAACTTGCGGTGGTGGCTCAGTTTAGGAAGCAAACGAACCAACAGAGAGAAGTAGCGTGCTTAGTAGCTCACCAGGAGCGCGAAGAAGGGCTCGGCGAGGTGAATCGTGGCCGGAATCGAGATGGACGACGGCGGCCAGACTTTAGGAATAAGGTCTCAACCGAGCGTCTGGGACCTCCCCGGCTTGCGTGCTTCAGCAAGAATAACAAGGACGACATGGCGGTTCTTGTGGTGGTCTCAGGCAAGTAAGAGGAGCTACAGAGCGATGGAGACAAGAGTCTCCGGCGAGCTAGGGTTCGGCCTCAAAGACAGACAGAGAGGAAGAAAGAGAAATGGAGTGGCGTGCTAGGGTTTCTCGTCGGCGTCCAGGGCTACCTGTAGAAGACCAGGAGCGGTGGCGCGGATCTTGGCGCGGCTGGACGTCACGGCGCGGCGGTGGATGGCGGCGATGCCGACAGGCAGCTGCTTGTGACGTTGCGAGGAAGACGACGATGGACATTTCGCGGAAAACCCCCGGCAAATATCCAAACTCAACCCGCAGTCCTTATCGGTGTCCCACCCGTCAATCACTATGGTGATGAGTTGGGCTCGTTGTTGGGTCGAAACTAGGCTACTGCGGAATGCCCATGGGTGGTAGATAAGCAAGTGAGGGAATGGGCTGCGGCCAGAAGCTATTTTTTCTGTTTTCTGTTTTGTTTCTAGTTTTGTATTTTAATATTTGATTTGAACTTTTCTTTATGGAATTTTATTTTCTGAATACTTGCAGCAACAATAAAGTTATTAAGAATCAATTTGTGACTTTTATTATATATTGTTATATTTTCTTTATTTTCTTTATATATATACTTTTCCTATTATTATTTGTGAGGGCTTTTGATATGAATTTAATTGAGCTAATATCCACAAACTTATTATAGAATGCATTACTATTAACTAATGAGATTTTATTCTCATTAACTCATAATATTAAGGAAAATTTTATATGGTGAATTCTATTATTCAAAATCTAATAACAGGTGAATCCTAACAACCCTTCTTATTTAGAATATGCATAGTTCTTTTCTGGAACTATTTATTCACTACTTGCTTAAGTGTGTTTAATATATGGATATAATATTGGGCATAATGGTTTATAGTAATTTCCATTTATGTGGTAAATATGATTTATAGGTTTGAATTGAAAATGCTTACCCTAGGGTTTAGGGTACTTAATATACTTATATACTTTTGTTGATGGGAATAAAGATTAATGGCTAAACATATTGTATTTTTGTTTGTGATCTTTAATGATATCTCCTTTTAAAATAGAAAGTTATTATCTGGAATGCCTGATGGAAAAGAATTGATAAAGATAACTCCTAAGCATATATGTTTGTGATAATTGGAAATAACAGAGATGTGCTTAAGTGATTTACTATAGGAAAATATTCCTATGAAGCACTGTGAAACTAAGATGATTTATCCAAGAGATGAGATGTATATTAAGCTTTATTATAAATTTAGGGTTTAGTGTTTACCAAGAATTCCTATCTTCCATAATTCACAATCCTGGACTTCTAATTAAGGAATTCCTTTCCTAGATATTCTACTCCTTTATATCCAGCATCATGTGTTAACATGATGAGTTTTACTTCACAAGAATATTCTTATCTACATTTTATTCTTCTAAATTCATTTATAAATCCACTGAGCTTGACACTAAAGTTTTTCATAATCTGCTCACCTCTACAGTTGGGTTATATCAAACTACTCTAATAATAATAACTTCTAATCCACTAAGTAGTTACTTCTAACTCCATTCATATACTTCCTTTATCACCCTTCACTAATATTACTTCAATAGATGTATACATCAAATCCTACTTCACTTCAAGTGCTTAGTATTTCCAAAGATAAAAATACTACTTCTTTAATCCAATGTTGCTCTAACATCATCTTAATCATACTATCTTGTATCTACTTGACTCCAATATCTTATACTAGAGTTCAACCATGTTTTACCCACCAATGTCACTTATACATAATATAAGCATTCAATCTTGGTGACTAAATCATGATCATTATAATCCTTTGATCCTTCATGGTTTAGGTTTCCAGTTGGCTAATCAAGGCTTCATCAATACAACATTACAGTTGTATTGAAATTATCTTATTAGTATCTCTATTGGATTAAGGAATGTTATTCATGGACTATGCTTACTTAATCCAATAGGATTACTCCTTGGTATCTATCTTCAGGATTCATCCTTATAATCTTCTTTATCACCATACAATTATAGGCTCCATATAACTCTTCTATCATTCCAGGAGTGAGTTAACTCTATCAATTATCACATTGATCTTATTCTCTTCCAACTCTCCCATCCTATAAATGATATTCAAATCTGCATTACTATTTACCTCTTCTTACTTCTTTCTTTATAGGCCTTAAGTGAATGCTATAATAAGGACAAGAGTTGATAGGTCAAGAATTGATAGATTAAGAATTGGTGAATCAATAGTTGATTACTCATTATTGATGAACAACATATATTGGAATATGATTCCAATAGTAATGGTAAAGATTGATATGGATAAAAAGATACATGGTGAATGATCTTTGAATTGGTTTCCTTTCCTACTCGAACTCACTAAAGAGTTAAGATTATATTACCATGATGTTCATGGTATAAGTAGATGATATTGAGATTTAGTTGTTACATGCCTATTACCTAAGTTATATTTATAATTTGGTACTCATGAGTTGTTGTAATGAATACTATGATATAATCACCTAAGGATCATATAATCTTATCATTAAGTAATATGTTGTGGTTTAATTTTATTGTATTTGATCTACCCTTAGATCAAATCATGTTTACCCAAAATAGGGTTTTTAACAAAGGTCATATTGAAACCTATCGCAGTCAACTTGATGATCTATTTCAATTCCATCAAGTTGAGAGAAGATTCAATCACTTTGACAAGTTTTGTTCAAAAGCGCGAAAATTATTCGGATTTTCTATGCATGAATGCAATGCACACATCTGTGTTCAGCTTATTTTTAAGCTCTGATGCTGGGATGTTACAATTCTAGGCAAGAATACCTAATTTTAACATACGGTACAATAACAACGAAAAATGGCACCCTGGCGGGTGAATGACATAGTCACCCTTCTTTTATTGCGAAAAATAAAAAAATGCACAATCTGTGCTACCATTTTTTTATATAAATATAAAAATTTCAAAGTGGTTGAATCTACAAAAAATCATCATATCACCGAAGTCTTGTATTCATTGGTTTAGATTTTATGCATCTTTTATATGTAGCGACCGGATATAAATATTTTTGTCTATTGGCTTATATGACACTAGAATTAATATAATGATGGGATTTGACCCTTGGGGTTGGCCCATCTTCATGGATTTGTAGGTGATTTGAGGGAGGAGATGAAAAATGCGAAGAACCCAATACAAACACACACACCACATCTGATATAATCGGTTGTCTCACGTTGTCTCGAACCACCAAACTAATAGAATCACAAGATAAGGACCAAAGGTATAATCCTTTGTGAAAGATTGACAAAACCTTGATAGAATATAAGGAAGAGAGTGCAAATTGATAGTGGCCCAAAGGGAGATATCAATAGCAATAGAGATCCGACCCAATAGAAAGATCAAGTTCTTGGAGAGATCTTGTGCAACTCCAAAGTACAGATAGGGAGCCCTTGGTATCAACATGGGGATCTTCTCCACAAGGGGAGGGATGATGGGAAGTTCTTTGCTCTAACTTGGGGTCACATAAGGAGGTGGGGGATATATATAGGCCAACCATGAAAGGTAAGTTGGGGGATAAGGCTACATGGCCAGGGGCCATTTCTACACATAGGCACGCATGATGGCAGTAATACCGTCCAGCTGACACGCTTCGGCATCTCGTAGGTGTTGTGGTGGTAGTACCGCTTAAGGTCGACCTGGGGAGATATTTGGTGGTAGTAGAGACAGTAGTACCAACGATGGGGAGTAAGCGGTAGTACCATTAATGGGGAAGTGGTAGTACCACTCCCGAAGCTCGTCTGACTTCTCTTCGTGCGATGATGCTGGTGGAGCAGTAGTACCGCTGAGTGTCGGCTATAGTACTGGCCCTGGAGGTTTATTAACCCTTCTAATCCATGCTTCCGTCTTGTTGGACTTCAGTCCACGAGTGCTTGTAAATTTCTCATATGCTCATGTACTCCTCATCATTAACCTAACATATCATGGGACGGGGTATGAATTAGCATACTATTCAAATGGATAGGAATTGGATCGCATAGGGGATATGATTCATCTTTGAGGTTCATGTTGACTTGGCATATTTTGGAGAGCTTGAGAATGTGTCGTGTCATATCATAAGGTTTTCATTGATAATAGATGTGGTGTGTCATGTGGGCTTCTTGCTATTCCAAAGCAACACTTGAAAGGTGCACCGAGAATTCTACTAACAAGTAACAGCATGTCCTTTGTCCTTTTGTAAAAACATCATTAGCATGTCCACCATGCACATGGAAGCGAGTAAAATCAGGTAATCTCTAGAAAAAACCAATCTTTGTAGAGATTTGTTTGTTTTCTTTCTAATTGTGGCATGTGCATTGTGTCATGTTTGATAAGTGTCGCAGTGGTAAAGTTTTAGTTGTTTTTTTGCTCTAACGTGTGGGATGTAAGGAGGTTGTAAGTGTATTTTTTTTGGGATCAAAATTTCAAAATAAAGTGTCTTTAGAACCGTTCGTGTGAAGTGCGAACCATTTTCTCTATTGTATTTCTTGCTCCGATATTTTTAAAATAGGTTTTGATAAAATTGTATTATGTACTTCCAAAAGTAGTACGTTTGTACTGCAGGTTTCAATGTACTTGTACTCCGGTTTTCGGTGTGCTGGTTCTCCTTGCAAGCTGATGACGTGCGGGTGCTCTCCTCGCAACACGTGGTAGCGTGATTAGGGGATAAGTGGGGAAGAACCATGAGAATTTCCAAGATTTGTGGGTGGATGGAGGCGATCCATTTTTCTTTTATGTTGAGATTAAACTTTTTAAAATAAAATATTTTCAGAACTATTGGTTCGAGTTACTAGTGGTTTCACCATTGCATTACTCGCATCGAGATATTCAAAATTAGAACATGTTGATAATTTTCAATGAACATTTTTTATACTTATAAAACTGGTAGGGTTGTCTCGGGCTTTTAATTGTACTATGACTCAATACTTGTACTCTTTTTCGGTGTACTTGTACTCTTTTCTTATTGTACACGTACTTCCTCTTTTAGTTTGTTTGTGTCTGGTTTCTGATGTGCACTAAAAAATATATGTGTAAGTACACAAAAAATGCGCGACTCATGTGTAGAAAAAGTTTTTAAAGAAGTAATGAGAATATTCTTCGTGTGCGACACTTGTTTTTTTTTTTGAAATCACAATATATTAAGCATGCAAGCCGCCTCATTAAAACCTTCCAGTCCCCTTAGGTATCCTGGTAAAGAAAAAAAGTACATCTGAAACTTGCAGCCCATCAAACAAGTGTTACATCGTTTACAATGAATTTCAAAACAAAGCTAGGGGCTTTCGAGACCCAATTACAAGAAGATTTATGTAGAAAGCTATCCCTAGCTAACTCGTGGGCGGCTTCATTTGCTTCCCTCGGGTAGTACTGGAAAGAAACACTCCCCATTTGCGATGCCAGGTCGATGCAGTCAGCGAACACCACCGAAGATTCACTCCACCAACTTTGTTCACCGGTACATGCCTGGATAACATTTGTGGAATCCGACTCAGCAATAATGTTGTTGCATCCCACCTGGAGAGCAAGGCTTAAACCTGCCCTCATTGCCGAGGCCTCAGCCATCAACGGCGAAGCTGTATGGGCTATAAAGCTAGATCTTGCTGGTACGAAGTTGCCCTGGTAGTCCCGTATTACCGCACCAACCGATCCTGAAAACGATTCCACATAAAATGACGCATCAACATTGAGTTTTATTTGTCTAGGATTCGGTTTGCACCATCTCGCTGTAGCATTTGAGGACCAGCTAGAATTCGCGTTTGCAACATTTCTGATAATAGCTAATATAGACATTTTGTATTTGAACGTAGGAGGGACAGTTTCACCATGGGTACGCTGTCTCCTTAACCACCAAAGGTACCAGCTTGTCACACAAATGACTTCTTAAAGACCAACAGTATCGCACCCAGGCATTGTCGTATCCTGGCCTCTCAAGAGAACTTTCAGGACCGCTGATCCATCCCGATCAGCCATAGTAGCTTCATGAATAATACTAGAATTCCCAAATTTCTCCACATAATCTCAGCTTCAGGGTATTGGAACAGTAGATGCATAATATCTCCAGGTCCCTGATTACACACGGGACAGCCACCCAACGCACCAACTTGGCGATTTACTAAAATGCTTTTAAGCGGAATTATACCATGAAGTGCCCTCTAGACAAAAATCTTTACTTTTCCTGAAATCTTCAGCTTCCAAAACCGTTTCCATACAGGATTCATCAAAGAGCTTCCCGGACTTGACATCTGACTAGCCATATGGCCAAATTGGTGGCGTCACTGAACATGGTACCCGAAAGGTACAGTATACATACCGCTATTGGTATAATTCCATGCAATGAAGTCATCAACAGATAAAAACAGGCTTCTTACTAGATCTTCGTCCCATTGTCCTGTTAGTGGGCTAATTAGCTCACTAACTCTTGTAAGAATCGCACCCCGCCGTGGAGAGATAATCTTCCTATTCGAACTTGCTGGGGTCCAAGGGTCTTCCCAAATCTTTATTCTCTCCCCATTACCCACTCTCCAAATATAGCGGCACTTGTTAGATGGGAGTGGTCTGCGCTACACAAACAGACTTTATCAGCAGTTTACTAGTCCTGTCGAGTAGGTCCCATTTGAGTTAGAGCTATTTTTTTATATACTCCGGTATTTAGTTCGAATTTAAAATAAATACTGGAGCCCACACAAATAATCCCATTCATTCCAAACAGGACCTTAATTTGTAAGTAGAAGTTTGTTTTTAGAAAATAGATTTTTTTGTAGGGAAAATAGGATCCCTATTAGCACGGCCCATCCTACTGACTCTTACGGCTGACAGGGTCGCAGCCCCATGACTCCTGGAGGACCGTAAGTGGAAGCCCAAGTGTGGCAGCCCAAAGAAGTGCCAGCCACCACACACACACACACACACACACACACACACACACAACACACACACACAGACAGCGGCCGCCTCCACTCCCCGCCGCTTCTCGTCGCGGTCACCCCGCGACCGCAACGCAACAGCCGCTTCCTCCTCCCCCAGTCCCCTTCCGGAATGAAGCGAAGCGAAGCAATCCCACGCATTTGAAACCCTCCCTCGTCACATTACCTCTACGGCTACTCCCATTCCCACGACGCAGCTCATCTCGCCCGCCCGCCTCCTCGGCGGAGCGGAACCCTGGATCCCGGAGCCCTCGACGAAGAGGGTTTCGTCCTCGCCGGAGACCCGCTTCTCGCCACCAGCACCACCACTACCACCACCGTCGTACACGAGGTCGTCAGCTCGACGCGCTTGTGCGTGAGGTAACTGATCGCCCCCGTCTCGCTTCACCGGGTTTGCTTTTCCGCTGCGTTGGGCGCTCGGTAATCCTATCCGCGGATTTCTTCGACCAATTTCCGACTGGATTCGCGGATTTAGATGCGGGCTCCTATCCTATCCGCCAGTATTACGTTTTAGTGGGAATCTGTGGACGCGATTGGTTGCGACATTTTCCAGGTTGTTTCCGATTGCGCTGTGGGTTTTTGAAGCCGGCCGTGCACGAGATGGTTAGGTTTTGCAGTCAGAGCTTGCTGAGGCTTCGATTGCCCCCCTCATGGGGTAAGTGGGCGAGTACTTAGCTAGTTTTACAGGTGAAAATTGGTCCCTATGTTTCTATGGCCCCATTGGTGATGTGTGGTTTGAGTTATGAGTCCGAAAGTTGATCTGCTGTTGAGCTCTTGTGGTGCCTAATCTGTGAGTTGTTGCTGTAAACGTTTGGTTCTGAAGAATGTAGTGCAATTTCTTCGTACATGGAGATCATATATTGTGTCTGCTTAGTTCTGCACCGTTTGGTGCTCTGGATGCTAGCTTAATCTAAATTGATAATACTCACGATCTAAAACTTGAACAAAATTATGATATTGGGTTATTTTGAAGTTGTGTGATTTTGAATTATACTTTCTTCCTTTGCTGGAGATCATGAGAGTAAAATTTGACATGTGGACTTATTTGAAGCAAGTTGGATTATGTTATTTAGCTTCCCAATAAAAAATTTCTTCTTAGGCTGTGGTTCCTGCCTCCTGCAAGAGTTTATGGATTCAGATTGTTAAGTAGGAGTTGAATGTTGTGGAATGCAGAAATAGATCTAACTGCATATTCCTTTTATGCATTTGTGAACTCTTGTCTCTGCTATGGAGTAGTAGAGAGAAGTTGTACAAGTCCCTAGAGACCATAAATGTTACCTTTTATTATCAGTCTTTGTTGCCGCTGCCGCTTCTATCATAGTGGATTTGACTGAGTACATATTCAAAGATATTGTAGCTACTTAGAAGCTCTAAGAAAGCTTGTCTACTTGATTAAGCTTACAAACTCAGTCGAATAGGTACGCTAGGTTACAATATAGATGAAATGGTACATCATGTCTTCTTTATATATCTAGCATTCCAGTAAATCTACTATTTTGAAGGCGGTTGTTAGCGTTACTCTTGGTATATTTTGTACATAACTGAATGGAAAATTTGAATTAATAAAATACACTTGTTTTAGATAGGAACTCAAGTGGCCCAGTTATATTACATGCTCATTTCAATCTGTGTTTCTGGTTAGGAAGTCATCATGACAAGCTGCTTTTCTAAAGACTGGATATATGAGCGTTAAGTTAATGACACTTACGGTCGAAGGGTTAAACAGCAATTGTTGAAACCTGAAACTCATAAGTACTATAACAAATGTGATACAGAACACTTGAAGAATATCTAACGGACCCTTCTCTGTCCTTTTAAAAGTATATTATGCTTCTTTGCTAACGGAGTTCAAGGGGTAAACTAACGATTCTTAGGTTTCCTGTTTCAGAATAGAAATATACCTTTCCTCATCTCTTATCTGTGATGTATAGTCCAATTCAGTTTAGTCAAACGTAAGGTAATGTTTAACTGGGCTAATAGAAACTGTGTGCTACACTTCAATGTAAGCCTGTTTGTTTTGTCATTTTCATTTTATTATCTTGTTTGCAACTATAGTTGAAATAATTAATGTATTGCCGTACAGTTTCATGGTGCAAAGGTATCACTGTTAACCGTGTAATACAAAAGCACAACTAAAATGTGATTCACTGTTAAATTTATTATTCAGAACTTATAAACTCTAGAAGACAGGGCATTTTGTTACGCAAATGTCTGCATGACTAGACATGCTATCAAGTTAAAACAGTAAATAGAGTTATTTTTGCACTCAGTTTGTGTATTTGCACTAATCATGCATTTTGGTGCTTCTTAGCCTGTTAAGTCTGATCTTTTTTCCTTTGGATTTAGTGCTGTACTGCAGAGTGCATGTCATATATCTGTGTTTCTACCTGCAGGTTTTGGCTGAAGCACAAAATGAAATGTAACGCTTGCTGGCGGGACTTGGAGGGGCAAGCCATATCAACAACATGTGGCCATCTCTTATGTATGCCTGCAATCTGCTATCTCTCTCTGTTTCATCTGATTCTAACTGTAAAGAAGTTAAAATTCATTACTGCAGAATACGTATTTGATTTTAACTGAATACCTCTTGTGCAGGTACGGACGATGCAAAGAAAATACTCAGTAACGATGGTGCATGTCCAGTTTGTGATCAAGTGCTTTCAAAATCGTCAGTTGTTAACTCTTAATATAAACATCTTTTGTGCAAGCTACATTTCTCTTGTCCTGCATCAGTGTATGGTATCTAATGATGCAAGAGTACCTATGAAACATCATCTCTCATGCTTAGTTCACATTCTATATTTTCTCATAGTGAGGAACTTAAATATTTGTATCACCTTTTAACATATTACTGTGGATTGTTTAATAGTTTCCACATCTGAGATTAACATTAATATCAATTTTTGACTATGCTGATATCATCTAAACTTCATATTTTGTTATTTCTCAGCCATATGAAGCCGATCGACATAAATCCAAGTGATGAATGGACGAATGTAAGTATCCCTTTGAATTTTATTCAAAATGACATATGTAGTCTATTTTCCTGTAATTCATATGTTCTGATAACTTCATCTGTTACCTCAGATGTCAATGGTTGGAGTTTCTCCACAGATACGTATCCTTAATATTTTTCCACTGGACCTACAGTGGGATTATTCTTGTGTTGTTTTGTTTAATAACAGCTCTGTCTGCCATGTGAAATCTAGTGCCTGATTAACCTCCTGTGTCAGTATTCCAGTAATTCGAACAACCTAAGATTGAAAAAGAAAACTGCTAAAGTGAGACAATAATGTCACTTTTTATGCTACTACTCCTACTTTCCAAGGTTATTCTTTTGTTACTAGTATGGTAATCATTTAGCTTTTCCTTGAACATGATATAAATCAGTTATGAAAAGTGCATACAGGAGTGTCATGTTTTATATTGGACAAAAGGACCTGGAGATGCAATACAAGATGAACAGAATTGTTGGTCAATGTAGGCAAAAGTGTGAACTTATGCAGGCAAAGTTCTCTGAGAAAATGGAAGAAGTGCATACTGCATACCAGAAGATGGCCAAAAGATGCCAGTTGATGGAACAAGAGATTGAAAACTTGACGAGGGATAAGCAGGAGCTACAAGAAAAATTTGCAGAGAAATCCAGGTTAGTCTAGTGCGCCATTGTTTTCCTTATTGGACAACATTCTACTTGATGCAAGATGTATGAACTGATTGCACTTCCTTTCCAGGCAGAAGAGGAAGCTTGACGAGATGTATGATCAGCTGAGAAATGAGTATGAGTCGGTAAAACGTTCAGCCATTCAACCTGCAAACAACTACTTCCCAAGAGCTCAGCCAGACTTGTTCCAAGGCATGCCCAACATATTGGACGGCGGTGACCCTCTGAGACAAGGTAATTTGTGGCATCATGAACTCCTTTCATTTAGTTGTTGAGATATCACTCATAAGCAATAAAGCATTTGATCGAATACTTTGCCTTTTAGAGGCTATTGTAGTAGCTGCTTTCGCTATACATTCAACCAGGAATATGTTAAATGCATTACTTTTTCTTTCTACAAGCTCTTAAAATGCTTTTAGCTCTCCACAAAAACAGCTCATTCACTGGTTGCAGGATCGATTGATCCTCCTGAAACCCCAGGGCGCAGAGATGAGGGGTGGGCTGCACAGCCAAGGCAAAGACCCCAGACCTCTAGTCCATTTGAGCTGTCTGCAGGATCTCCTGGTCATACTGCAGCACCTCCAATGGATATGAGATCCAGACAGCCGCCACGGTCCGTCTTTGGAGCCAACTTGAACAACTCTTCTGCAGCTCTGCGAAATATGATAATCTCACCAGTGAAGCGTCCTCAGCTTTCCCGTAACCGTCCACAGATGTTCACGTAAGATTCCCCATTTTGCTCACGTGATATTTTAACAATTGGGTTTGGAAGGGAAGTTCGTATGCAATTGGCTGTAGAGCTAATAGTTTCAAGTGTGACATTAGATAACTATGCCTGTCCCTGTACTGCACTGCATGTACTTACTGCTTAAAATTTGGTATGACAGGTTGTAGAGCTGGAAGAGCTGAGAAGACGTTCTGCTTCTGAATCTGTTTTAATCTTGTCATGGAAGCGAGGAAATGTAAAGTGTAAATGCCGTAAGACCAATCTGTCTCCCTCCCCTCCCTGTTATTTTTGCATTTCGTTTCATATCCTGGATATATGATATTTGGATAATCTATGTATAAATGCACTTCTTCCTGATCACTGCTACATGTATGGCACATACATGAGTAACCAAAAATTTCGGCGGATGTCCTCAGATTCTGAAATAACCACCATGTAATTTACTAATGCTCCAGGGGATCCGCCTCATTTTCTTATTGTATGGTCTGATTCAACTTCTTCCGTGGGCCAACTTAAATTGGTCCATACTCCAGGATTTTGTTCTGTAATTGAAAGGTACTCCTACAAGACATTTGGTTTCTGCGTGCAACCTTAGCATGGGTCCACCTAACTACCTAAGCGTGGTACTTAATGTCGTACATGCCTTTTTTAGTTTAATCTCCCCTTCTCAAATCGTCACTCTTATGGCCTTTATACCTGCTTGTAGAATTTTAAGTCCCAGATTATGCCATACATGGCTGTTTCGTGAGACCGGTAGCCTGGTGAGCGTTTTGTTAAATGATCTTGGCCAGCCGCGCTGGAACTTCGTCGTTGGCCTCGTATACTTTGGACAGCATTAGCTGGCAGATGTTGCGATTGTAGCGTGACTGCAAGATCGACCTCGGCCAGTTTTTTTTTTTTTGTGTGTGTAGAGCGGTAAGAATAGCGCGTTCGGTTTTATAAGAAGGTTATGCACGTGTTTCGGTTGTGTATTTTACCTGTACACCCAAATTTCAAGTTTAAAAAACAATTGTTGGAATCTTCTGACTTACCCCTAGCGTATGTCGTATGTGGATATCCGGTTTCGTACTACATAAGTTTGGTGGGGCATTTCTAAATTTATATTCAGATAAATCTTTGACTTGCTGGTTGGGGTGCGTCGAGACGAGAATAAGACGATTTAATTCAGAAGGTGAATTTTGTTCTGGATCAAAAGGAAAATGGGCTTTTATATGGTCTGGCAGAAATAAACAGACTGCGTCTGAACCATTACTGTTCTTAGCAAGGCTGACAGAAGAAGAGATTAGGTCTCCCCGAACGGCTTCATCGTGCTAACATTGCCGTTAGATGCAACGCTATTCCGTGCGCTAAATAGATGGTATTGAAAGTTGGAATTTTAAGTACTCCTACAAGAAAACTACCACTCACTGAAAACTCCAAGCCGCTAGTCCAAAGACAGCCACTAGAAAGAAAACAAGGACATGTCCTAGGCTAAGCAACAAAGCCGCCTCTCCACTGAGCATGGGACGCCTTTGAAAAACAACTTCTCCAAAAGAACTCTCCTCGTCGATGCACCATCTAGAGGAGATAGATTGTGGAACTTGGCCGGTCTAGAAAAGGCATCGTCTTGGACTGGTGAGCCATGACATGCATAGTGCCCCTAAAGATCAACCTTGCACACCGGCGAGCACCATCTAACAAAGGGGCGGTGACGACTGTCGAGAGTGTTGCGCTATCCAACTTTGAACCTAGGCTTTCACCCGGAGACACTACCAACCGCAAGTGAGAGAGAAAGAGAGAGACTACCAACCGTGAATGAGGGATGCATAGTGCCCTTGAAGATCAACCTTGCACATTGGCGAGCACCATCTAACAGAGGCACGATGTCGACTGTCGAGGACGCCGTGCTATCCGACTTTGAACCTAGGCTTTCACCCAGAGACACTACCAACCGCAAGCGAGAGAGACACTACCAACCGCGAGTGAGAGAGGGAGATGCCGACACACCTCGGTGGTGCCTCCAAGCAGCGTCGTCACCGACCGAAGACAGGTAGGACTTTCGTCTGTATTGTAGCCGCTCTCCTCCGCCTCCAAGCACCGCTAGAAGAACCCTTGTCCGCACGAAGTTGGCTTGTTAAACCCCTTGTTTGTGCAAACTCGGCCTGCCAAGGCACACCGTCCCCCTCCCCTTCCTTCGACGACGAGGGGAGGTACGGGGTTGGAGGAGGCTTGCCGCTAGGGTTTGTACCCTAGGAGTCTCCCGCTGGCGGGAGGGGAAAGTTCGCTGTTCCCAAATTCAAATTGTACACAAATGTTCAGTATCGCTGTCTACTGTCTACAATAAGCCATCACATTTGCTGCCAAAAAGAAAGTAGCGACCTCATCTTATAACAAACTTATTAAGCGCGCGCCTGTATAGCCGGATGGTGACCCACAAGTCAGGCGCACACCGAAAGGAGAACCTGACTGACTGGGATAGCAAGCCTACCACACTAGCCTACCTAGCTTTCCTTTCTTTACAGAGCGGTCCGGGACGGACGGGGGCAATTCGCCACAAAATACGTACACAAATCGGTGGGCGAAAGCAAAACCGGCCGAACCAACCAAACAGTTGGCGGTCACGCAGTCAGTAGCCGCTGCTGTCCACGGGGAACGCGTACGGCGGCGGGTCCGAACCGCCGCCGCCGCCTCCGCCGTCCACCTGGACGTCGCTGAACCCGTCGTCGCCCGTGTAGAACCCGGTGAAGTCGACGGTGGGTTCCGGCACGAAGAGTTCCTGGTTGACATCGTAGAACAGCCCGCTCCCGGCACCGCCGTCGACGGGCATCTTCCTGCCGCGCTGCTGGACGTCCCTGTCGAGGAGCAGCCGCGGCCTCTTGACCTCCGCGCCGCCCTCGTCCGGACCGCCGCTGCTGCCGCGGGGGCTGCTCGAGCTGCTGCTGGTGTTGGCGACGAGGCGGCGCAGCACGTCGGGGTCGCCCACGACCTTGAGGAGGAAGGCGAGCATCTGCTTGGGCCTGCGCTCCGTCTCCTGCACCCGGCGCCACATGACCGCCACGCGGTCCTCGATGGCCTTCTGCTCCTGCTTTAGCCGGATGACCTCCATGGCCACCATGGTGCTGCTGCTGTCGTCGTCGATGTCGTCCGCGCCGCAGGTGGCGGCGTCGTCCTTGCGCTTGCTGCTGCTGCTCCGCCGCACGATCTGGCGCAGGAGGTGCGTCTGCCCGCGCAGGAACGAGACGTGGGCGAACTCCCATCTGTCCGGATCGACCTTCCGGAATCCCTGGTAGAATTCAAATCAGAACACAGATCAATTTACACTGCCCGATAAAACGAGCTTAGTACTACTTACTCAACTTGACCAAATTACTTCTGAGTGGTGAGTGGTGACATGAAATTTATTTGTTCAGATTACTGCCAGTGGACTCAATACTTGTAGTAGTTTTCCCTTGGGGATCGGAAATTTCGCCAAACTGAATTCGAGACAGAGCTAGTAGAACAGAACTGGCAGCGCAGCGCAGGATCATGTATGTATATAGTACGTACGTATGTGTTGAGCTGTCTGACGAAGCTGGAGAAGTTGGAGTGCTTGAAGTGCGCGGGGAGCAGCGTCTGCGAGAAGACGAAGGGGTCGGCGACGACGAAGCTGTTGCTTCCCCTCCCCCACGCGATGACGCCGTCCGTCGACGGGTCGTCCACCATCTTGTACGTCTTTGCCACGAACGGCGCGACGCCGCCGCTCCCGGACTCCATGCCGCCTCCGCCGCCGCTTATCATCTCACAGCGACAGCAAAAAAAAATGGTAGTACTAGCGCGATCGTACGGTACGAACTCGGGTGTTGCTATTTGTGGCAGCGGTTGCGATGGGGAAAGCGAAAGGGTGAGAGGAGAGTGGGAGCCCAGGATAGGAACTGGAGAAGGCGTGTCGGGGCGAGCTATATACGGATCCCGGACGGGACAGGTGCCAAGTAAGTGTGGACGCGTGTCTGCGCGCGGGAGCCTAGCGTGGCGCGCCCTGAGGCCACATGATTTTTGTACTTCTCTGCCGCTGAGTCGAGGAAAAGCGCGCGGCCCGAGTTGGACACTTTCGCTTTCCTCTTTGCCCTTTCCCCCTTGCCTGAACTGATGGGGCGGGCGGTAGCTTCGGCTCGTTGATTTTGCCGCGGCGCGGGTGGACTACTGGGAGCACGAGGCCAGGCCAGGTTGGGAAATCTGGCACGGGCGATCTCGCTGTCGGATTGGGTAGTTTACTACGGAGCACAGTTTAGTTTCTTCTTTGGATGCCTTGGCCGAGGGTGACGGCCTGGGGAAGGTTGCATTTGTGCGATTTGGCATGACACCTAGCACTCGACCCTGCCAGTACGTGGCTCTATCTTCTTGGGTAAGGAAATGATACGCCGACTAAATTACACGAGCCTAGTCATTGTGCCAGTAACTTGAATAGTAACATATTCTTACATGTATTATCAACTAAGCATTTAGATGACATGGCATACAATTAATGATGAGAGACTTGTGGTAACTAGCTAACATCACATATTTCAAGACAAAATGAGTCTATATTACAATAAATAAGCCTTTGTATGACATCATACATATGTTTCTTTCCACTATGGAGATAGTAACTTAGACTAGTAACATACACATGTTACTACTCTAAGTTACTCTCCATCATGACCAGCCTTAGATAACTGAACTGATGCAGTAGTGCTATAGTGCTCTGATCCATCTTGTAATACTTCTGGCTGTTGTTACTAGGCTGAACACAGCAGAGACCATCATACTCAATTTTACTTACGAAGAGAAAAGTCCATTTCAAAACCCCAACTCGTACTAGATGTTCGGCGATTTGAACCCCATAATCAAAATCCCACTCGTTCGCACCATAATCTTTCCAATCCTACTCTATTTCGAACCTTGACACGGTTTACAAAGGGAAAAAAGGTGACGTGGCTGGAATTTTTGTTAGAGGTGGGTCGGCCGGCGCGCTAACTTGACCGCTTGTGCAGGTTGCAGAGGCATGAAAACTGGGAGGAAAAGTTAGGAAAAATTAGGGTTCTTCCCTGGCGCCACGGCGAATGGCATTTGGTTGCGGGCGTGAGGGCGGCGGAGCATGGCGGTGGACAAAGCAATGAGTTGGTCTGCACTGGTAGAAGTGAAGGGAGAGAAGCTAGGTCTCTGGTGCCTTATCGGAAGAACCTGATGGCATACGAGTCGGCAAAGCTCTACACTGCAATCCGGGGAGGAAGGCATCAAGGTGGATCTCGTGGAGTGGGTAGAACCATGGTACGAGATACTATGCGTGTGCGGATGCGTTTATGAGCTTTTTTTTCAAATTTGTCCTTTTTTGTCCTCCCCCTCTCTAGTTCTCTTTTTTGGTAAAATTGAACATAATGGAGCCGATTGTGGATATGTTGAATGGCATGATCCACCATTGCCAAGTTTTTTAGTGACTTGCTTGGGGATTTGTATGATGAAGTGTGAAGGCTTCATTCTTTAGAAACGGCGCCTCATTCTGAAGTAGAAACGGTGCAAATATGATAATATAGTCTTTGTTGTGGTTGTTTCCTTGTTTGGTTTAGTAGTAGGGATGTAATGACTGTATTGAAGTCGTAAGTTCAAACTTCTTGTCAGTTTGAAATGATGTAATGGATATGCTCTATGTGAATGAAGTAAAACTGGTAGTATTTGTGTGTTTAATATTTTGTCAGTTCGGTATGCTATTCATATTGGTATTTGAGTGAAACAAATACTGTTAATTAAATGAGTGAAACAAATAATGCTGGCATTTACTTGTATGCATTGAAGAGCAACAAAAATGTACATATTGTTGGCATTTTATAGCAGACAATAAAACGATATAATATGAAGATTATTCACATAAACCTGATACTTGTTTGTAGCACAAATTGTTTGCAACAATACATAATTCTGATGCATACCAAAAGGAGGGAAACAATTATATTTGCAATATTACATGACATTGTTCCCAACATTGCAACATCAGCAAAAGTAAATTCCAGCAATCCAACAGTTCTACTAATGCCTAGTAGTTCCCACTGCAAGTGAAATAGGAGTAACTTAGTAGATAATCATTTACTGCATCGATTAGGCCCTTTGTTGATCATAGATGAAAACCTAGCCAGGTCCATTGTTGTTAATGTTTAGATATTTTATTGGCTGACCAGTGAAACACTTCCAAGTAACATTAGTTTCTTGAAACATGGAAGCAAACATAGAAGCTCTCGAAGATATTTTGCGCCATATTTTTTGGATCTAGACAGGCAACAACAGTGCGTCCTTGGTTACTCCTCGGCCAGCTTCAACTGGTAATCAAAATCCCTAGTATATTCATTCGCCATCTCACACATCAATTTGTCCATCACAATTGATTTTGGATACTTGCACTTTGAAGTAGAAATATCAGCAAACATGTCGTGCACAACAGTAGCCTTCATGTCTTTTATTTTAAACATTGTATTTGCTAGGATGAAGTGCTCATACCTTTGAGCAATCACCTTTGTAGTTATAAGCTTGTTGCATCTCTTCTATGCAATTGATGTTAATCATTAAATGTAATTATTTAGAATACGGACGAGTCATAGTTCCAATGTTCTTTTTCTTCTCCTAACTGGTCCTCCATGTTGGCAATAAGTCAATTGGCACTGACCTAATGCTTCTTTTCCAATCTAGCTCTTGGACTCTCTCATCTTTTTCTTAACTTTCTTGCATGCCTCCTGAGCTTAACCACACCTTTGAATCTTGTCGATTTTCTTCACATTCCACAACACTCTTTGAATCATACCATGAGTTGTAAGTTATTCCATCTGCCACTGCACTTGACCACCTAGATCAATACTGCAGCTGTTGGACCTTGACTTGGATTATCCACTTGATACAACAGAGGTTGACTCTTTGTGCAATCATTGGCAACAAGATAATCTTCAACAAGATCAACATAAAATGGCCTACTTTGCCTTGGACTATTGGCATTGTTCTTCCTTGGTGGGCTACTAAGAACCTGTGTGACAACACCATTATCATCAATGCATTATTGTTTGATTCTGCAGGTTCAATAGCTGTGATTACAACATCAAGCTCTTCTTCTCCATCACTTAGATCCCAGATTTCATCCTCAAAATCACTCCCACTATGACTTTGGTCGGTGTCTTCCTCCCCACTGTACTCAACAAAACCACCTACACAAAATTTAATTAGCCATTTTCATATACCCACTGTCATCATTCAGAAACGCTATTCCATCCACTAGTTCTTTCCTAGGAAGAAGGAAATATAACTTCATAGATTCCTCTACATGTAAATGATCTTTGTCAAATCCTTTTACTTCCCGTGGAGAGAATTTGTCCCTCTCTATATCTGACAAACCTTCATCTCCCCAACATAATCCAGATATAGACCAATATGGACGAACTCCCCAACATAGTGAAATTTGACATTCAACTGAAAAACAAACAATGCACACTAGTGTAAGGCAACATTGCTATCCACAACCTAATCATCGGCAAAATCACAACAAATATCTGACCTTTTGAGTGATCGAAATCGCCCCAAATACGTGCCTACGAAGCCTAACCCAACTCGTGTAAATAGAGGAAAAAGTACAATGGAAAGAGGAGGAGAGGGTGCAGAAGGTTACCTGCATCTCCGTCGTGTCATAGTGTTGTCAGGTTCGTCGTTCAACTGTCAGTCGCCATTTTCATTGCCACAAAAGGCGAAGAGCGGGGGAAGCGGAGGAGACGAGGTGGACCGTCGGGCCTCCTCTTGTAGAGCGAGTGATTCCGGCCTTCCTTTGCCACGTCAGCAATCCATGTTTGGTTAATTACTTAGGGTTCATTTTAGACTGGGATTCAAAAGTTTATAATGCGCGGAGTTTGAACTGTGAGGGTTCAAATCGTGAAACCTTTAGGAGTTCATGGTTGTTTTGTACCTTTTCCTTTTATGAACCAGCTCAGCCGTGGTGGAAATATGGAGCCGTTCCAGCTCTCCTACCGGTACTAAAAGTTTCAAGAAAGAGAATCGCTCGTAGTAGTAGTACATTGAAGAAGAAGCAACCAACGGTTGAAGAGGCAGATGTCGTGTAGATCGAATGGAACTTGACGCGAATCAAAAGGACTTGTGATCTGAACTTTAACGCGAAGAAAGAGTGTCATTGCTAGACATCCAAACCGACTTTTTTAAAAAAAAAAACACAGTATAATCGAAGACTCTTACAACACATATATGCACTCACCCCTATGAACGCATACACGCACACCCGACCCTTATAAGCACCTCCGAGAAACTGAATTGACGGATCGGGTTTTGAGATTGGCGAAGTCACCGTCCCGCTGTCGACGGGAACGTTACCTCCCACTTAAAGAATATTTCGCCTTTATGTAACATAGATTGTCAAACCGACTTGTTCTTTCGTTTTCAAAATCCTGGGAATGAATTAAAAAGTGTGACAGACTCAAAGCTGTACGATATGATTGCATCGCTTTGACGTGTGTGCGTGCGTACGTCCGTGTATGCACCGCGACGCGCGGCGCGGCCATTGGTCCCAGGCGTGCACGCGGCCAAGCCGAGGCAGAGGACGTACACCATGAATCCATGATCCGTACAAGTGGCCTGGAGCGCCGAGCCCCTGGGGCGCCTTACCGGAGAGCGCCACGCGTGCCTGGGCGTCCGCGCCGTGGCGCGCTGCATGCAGCGCGCGATCTGTCACCGTGTACGCGCGTCCTATCCTGCCCGTTTGTGTCACGTTTGTTTATGTAGCAGCAGGGACCGGCGGAGGCGTCCCAATCGCCATCGGGGCAGATGGACGTATCGGCTAGTAGGCTGCTAATCTTATCCTGGTCGTACTGGCTCCTGTTTACTAGGCCGGTGTCCCCCATGGGGACAGGATGCGTGGACGCGTGGTGACTCATCCAAGTGACGCTTGCCACTACAAATACGTACTCTCCTCGCGCGTAATTTAAAAACAACTTTAATTATTAGTTTTTATAATAAATTTTATATAATATATCATAAAAATTATGCCATCGATTTTTTTAAAAAAAATCTAATGATATACTCCTTTTTTCCTAAATTAGAACCTTCGGTCTGGTTTATTAGATGCGCACGTAGTATAAGAACAACTTTGGTCAATAATTTTGGTCAATGAATTTTACATAATCTGTCATAAAAATTATATCATTGGATTCATCTTCAAAACTAGTTTCAATGGTATATTTTTTAGGACATATATTATATATTTTATTGGTCAAAATTGATGGTCAAAGATTTTCTTAAACTATGTGCGTGACTAATAAACTGGAGCAGAGGGAGTAATTAGGATGCCTATGAGTACTAGTTTTGGTCAAAGTCAAACTTTATAATCTTTGATCAAGTTTATTAAATAAAATATCAATCTCTACAATATCCTCTCAATGCTATTAGAACCATTATGAAATATATTTTCTTATTACATGCATTTCATGTTACTGATATTGATCTTTTTGTCTATACAGTTGATCAAACTTTATGAGATTTGACTTTGACCAAACTAATAGGGTCCTAAAATGAGAAATAGGGAGTATTTTTTATTAATCAAAATTAATACTCAAATATTTCTTTTAAAACTATATGTATAACTAATAAACTGAACCCGAGAGAGTAAACTGTAGGGGTTCGTAGCATGGAAAACAAAAATTTTCTATCGCATACAAACAAACAAGCCAAGATCTATCTACTAGATTGTAGCAACGAGTCGATGGAATAACTCACCCTCGAAGATTCCAAAGTGTTTAACGAGAGCAGATTCTCGTGGGTGATGTAGTCGTACTCTTTCCGATCTCAAGATCGCGCAGACGATCCTTCCGGCGCCGCGTTCCCGCAGCGCTCCCGCAGTCGGTCACACGTTCGGTACTCGACGAAGACCTTCCTCTCCCTTGTTCCAGCAGGCAGCGGAGGTTGTAGCACTCTCCTCGTGATTCCGGCAGCACAACGGCGTGGTACCGGAGGTAGAGGGGAAATCCCGCAGGGCTTCGCCTTAAGCCGGTGCGAGTATGGTGGAGCTTATGAGAGAGGCTATTAGTGGTCTAGTAATTAGACACACCAATTAGAAGGCTCTAAACCAATTAGAAGGCTCTAAACCGAATAGCTCTAAACCGGGGTCTAGATCTAGGGTTTAGTTTAGAGGATAGGAAACTTGTGTGTCTAGGAGGGGAGCCCTGCCCCTCCTTATATAGGTGGGAGAGCTGGCCGGCCAAGGGGAGGAGTTCCTCCCCAACTCGGCCTAGGGAGGTGCGCCGGCCAAGGGGAGGAACCCTCCTCCAACTCGGCCTCCACCTCTCCTCCTCTTTTCCCACTTCCCAAAACTGCCGTTTGACTTTCAAACTAGCCGTTTGACTTTTCAATTTAGGATTTAAATAAATCCTTTATTTGGGACAGCAAGAATACTTAGTACATGATGCAATCATTCCAATATGCAATGACACACTCATGTACCCTTCCCCCTCCGGAGTGCCGGACATTCCGGGACCTTCTAGAATGTTCCCGATGAAAACACCGGAACCATTCCCCAACTCCGAAACGGAACTTTCCTTATATGAATCTTATTCTCCGGACCATTCCGGATCACCTCGTGATATCCCGGATCCCATCCGAGACTCCGAACAACATTCGGTCTCTTTCTCATAATACCATAACTACTCAAACAACGTCGAATCCTTAAGTGTGTCTCCCTACGGTTCGTGAATTATGCGGACATGATCGAGACACTTCTCCAAACAATAACCAATAGAGGAATCTGGAAATTCATATGGCTCCCACATATTTCTACGATTACTTTGCGATCGAATGAACCACTTACATACGATACCAATTTCCCTTTGTCTCACGATATGTTACTTATCCGAGGTTATGATCGTCGGTATCTCTGCATACCTAGTTCATCCTCGTTACTGATAAGTACTCTTTTCTCGTTCCCGTGATATGTGATCCCTTGTGACCAAGTCACATGCTTGCAAGCTAATTGGATGACATTTCACCGAGAGGGCCCAGAGAATATCTATCCGTCATGTGGATGGACAAATCCCACTCTTGATCCATGTGTTTCAACCAATACTTTCCGAACACTCAATGCCACCTTTATAGCCACCCTGTTACGGTGTGGTGTTTGATGACATCAAAGCATCCATCCAGCAAAGGTGATATGCATGATCTCATGGTCGAAGGAATTAGGTTACTATGTATCAGAAAGCATATAGCAATTGAACTATTGAAATGACTTGATCTTTATGCTACGCTTGTCTATAGGAGTATGTCCACCATATCATTCTCCTAACGATATGATCTTGTTGTTGATAACATCTCAATGTTCATGACAAAGAAACCACATCATCAATCAACCAACAAGCTAGTGAAGTATAGAGGCTATACTAGGGACTTCAAATTAAGTTTACAAATCACACAAGTATTAACGGTTTCCTTGATAATACTATTATAGCATGAATGCAAACATTTATCATAAACACAAAGATATATAATAATAACTATATTTATTATTGCCTCTAGGGCATATCTCCAACAGTCTCCCACTTGCACTAGAGTCATCTAATCTAGATCACATGGTAATATACCGAACACCCATGGCAGTTTGGTGTTGGTCATGTTTTGCCCTCGGGAGAGGTTTAGTCAACGGATCCGCCACATTCAGATCTGTGTGTACTTTGCAAATCTTTATATCCCCATCCTGGATATGTTCTCGAATAGCATGAAAACGCAGCTTGATATGCTTCAGCTTCTTGTGTGACCTTGGTTCTTGCGCATTGGCTATGGCGCCCATGTTATCACAGTAGATAGACATTGGGTCCAGCGCACTTGGAACCACACCCAGCTCTGTAATGAACTCTTTCATCCATATCGCTTCTTGTGAAGCCTCCGAAGCAGCCATGTATTCCGATTCAGTTGAAGATCTCGCCACAACGCTTTGCTTTGCACTCCTCCAGCTAACTGCTGCACCATTCAAAATAAATACGTATCCAGATTGTGATTTAGAATCATCCGGATCGGTGTTCCAACTAGCATCGGTGTAACCATTAACAACGAGCTGTTCATCACCTCCATAAGAAAGAACCATATCCTTAGTTCTTCTCAAGTACTTAAGGATGTTTTTTGACCGCTGTCCAATGATCCACTCCTGGATCACTTTGATATCTGCTAGTTAAACTAACAGCATATGCAATGTCGGGTCTAGTACATAGCATGGCATACATTAGAGATCCTATGGCTGAGGCATAGGGAGTCTTACTCATTCTTTCTCTATCTTCTGCCGATGTCGGACTTTGAGTTTTACTCAAGGTCGTATTGGGAAACATGGGCAAGAACCCTTTCTTGCTATCTTCCATTCCAAACCTCTTTAGAACTTTGTCCAAATATGTACTTTGTGACAATGATATTTGGCGTTTCGATCTATCTCTATAAATCTTTATGCCTAATATGTAAGCTGCTTCGCCAAGATCCTTCATTGAAAAACTATTATTCAAATACTCTTTGACACTATTAAGAAGGTCTACATCATTCCCAATCAACAATATGTCATCCACATACAGTATTAAGAATGCTACAGAGCTCCCACTCACTTTCTTGTAAATACAAGCTTCTCCATAAGTTTGTATAAAACCAAAACTTTTGATTACCTTATCAAAACGTTGATTCCAACTTCGTGATGCTTGCTTCAATCCATAGATGGACCGTTGAAGCTTTCATACCTTGTTAGCATCTTTAGGATCGACAAAACCTTTGGGTTGTATCATATACAACTCTTCATCAATGTCTCCATTGAGGAATGCTGTTTTGACATCCATCTGCCATATCTCATAATCATAATATGCAGCGATTGCTAACATAATCCTCACAGACTTTAGCTTCGCTACCGGTGAGAAAGTCTCATCGTAGTCAACTCCTTGAATTTGTCGAAACCCTTTTGCGACAAGTCGAGCTTTATAGACAGTAACATTACCATCAGCATCTGTTTTCTTCTTGAAAATCCATTTGTTCTCGACAGCCTTCCGGCCATCCGGTAAGTCCACCAAAGTCCATACTTGGTTTTCGTACATGGATCCAATCTCGGATTTCATGGCTTCTTGCCATTTATTGGAATCTGGGCTCATCATCGCTTCCTCATATGTCTCGGGGTCATCGGTGTTGTCCACCAACATGACATTCATAACGGAATCATACCAATCTGGAGTGGTACGAGTTCTCGTTGACCTCCGAGGCTCTGTAGTAACTTCAACCGAAGTTTCATGATCACTATCATTAGCTTCCTCTCTTATTGGTGCAGGCATCACAGGAACTTCTTCCGGTGCTGCGCTACTCGTAATTTCGAGAGAAGGTTCGACAACCTCGTCGAGTTCTACTTTCCTTCCAGTCACTTCTTTCGAGAGAAATTCCTTCTCTAGAAAGGATCCATTCTTGGCAACGAAGATTTTGCCTTCGGATCTATGATAGAAGGTATACCCAATAGTTTCCTTCGGGTATCCTATGAAGACGCATTTTTCCGCTTTGGGTTCAAGCTTGTTCGGCTGTAACTTCTTTACATAGGCTTCGCATCCCCAAACTTTAAGGAACGACAATTTAGGTTTCTTCCCAAACCATAATTCATACGGTGTCGTTTCAACGGATTTAGACGGTGCCCTATTTAAAGTGAATGCGGCTGTTTCTAATGCATAACCCCAAAATGATAGTGGTAAATCTGTAAGTGACATCATAGAACGAACCATATCTAAGAGAGTTCGATTACGACGTTCAGACACACCATTACGCTGTGGTGTTCCCGGCGGTGTCAATTGTGAAAGTATTCCGCATTTCTTCAAATGCTCGCCAAACTCGTAACTTAGATATTCACCTCCACGATCAGAACGTAGAAATTTAATCTTCTTGTTACGTTGATTCTCTACCTCACTTTGAAACTCCTTAAACTTCTCGAAAGTTTCGGACTTATGTTTCATGAAATAGATATACCCATATCTACTCAAATCATCCGTGAAGGTAAGAATATAACGATAACCACTGCGCGATGCTACACTCATTGGACCACACACATCGGTATGTATGATTTCCAATAAGTCTGTAGCTCGCTCCATCATACCAGAAAATGGAGTCTTAGTCATTTTACCCATCAGACATGCCTCGCATCTTTCAAGTGATTCAAAATCAAGTGATTCAAGAAGTCCATCGGAATGGAGTTTCTTCATACGCTTCACTCCAATGTGACCAAGACGACAGTGCCACATATAGGTCAAATTATCGCTTGATTTCAAACGTTTAGCCTTAATGTTATTAATATGTGTATTTCTACTATCGAGATTCAATATGAATAGACCATCTATCAAAGGTGCATGTGCATAAAACACATTACTCATATAAATCGAACAACCATTATTCTCGGATTTAAACAAGTAACTGTCTCGCAATAAACAAGATCCTGATATAATGTTCATGCTTAATGCAGGCACCAAATAACAATTATTTAAGTATAAAACTAATCCCGATGGTAGATGAAGAGGTAGCGTGCCGACCGCGATCACATCAACCTTTGATCCGTTTCCTACGCGCATCGTCACCTCGTTCTTCACTAGCTTCCGTTTATTCTGCAGCTCCTGTTTCGAGTTACAAATATGAGCAACCGAACCAGTATCAAATACCCAGGCACTACTACGAGTACTAGTGAGATACACATCAATAACATGTATATCAGATATACCTTTCTTCTTGATGTTGCCGTTCTTCAAATCCGCCAAGTACCTTGGGCAATTCCGCTTCCAGTGACCTTCTCCCTTGCAGTAAAAGCACTCAGTTTCAGGTTTAGGTCCAGCCTTGGTCTTCTTCGTCGGCGTGGTAACTTTCTTACCACCCTTCTTGAAGTGTCCCTTTTGCTTAGACTTGCCTTTCTTGAATTTGGTGGTCTTATTGACCATCAACACTTGGTGCTCTTTCTTGATCTCCACTTCTGCAGATTTTAACATAGCAAATAGTTCTGGCAACTCTTTGTTCATGTTCTGCATGTTGTAGTTCATCACAAAGTTCTTGTAACTTGGTGGTAGTGATTGGAGGATGCGGTAAACTCCCAAAGTATTAGGAATCACTATACCCAAACTTTGAAGTTTATTTGCGTGCCCAGACATCTTAAGCACATGCTCACTGACGGAGCTACCCTCTTCCATCTTGCAGTTAAAGAACTTTTCAGAAGCTTCATAACTTTCAATTGCCGCATGAGTCTCAAAGATTAATTTGAGATCCTCGACAATATCATATGGATCTGACTCTTCAAACCTTTTCTGAAGCTCCGATTCTAAACCATACAAGATAGCACACTGAACTATGGAGTACTGATTCTTCCGAGCAAGGTAAACATTCTTTACTTCATCGGTAGCATCAGCTGCAGGTGGGTCACCTAGCGGTGCATCCAGCACATAGGTCAAATTACCAGCTGTGAGGACAATCCTCAAATTGCGGAACCAATCCGCGAAGTTGCTTCCATTGTTTTTCAACTTTTCTTTCTCTAGGAACGCATTAAAATTGATGGTAGGGGCTGCCATTGATCTACAACATATTTGCAATAGTTTAGACTAAGTTTATGACAAATTGAGTTCAAATTAATTAATGAAATTAAACTAGGTGAACTCCCACTCAAAACAACATCCCTCACATTGTTTTAGTGATCACACGAACCAAATCCACTACATCAACACCGATCATCACGAGAGTTGATATAGTTTCAATGGCGAACAATCATCATGTTCATCATATCTACTATATGATTCATGCTTTGCCTTTCGGCGATCCGTGTTCCTAAGGCCATGTCTGTACATGCTAGGCTCGTCAAGATCAAACCTTAGCTACCGCATAAGCAAATCTGGCTTGCTTACGTTGTATTCACCCGCGGAATCAAAGACACCCGATCATCACGTGGTGCTTCGAAGCAGCAAGCTTTGGCAACGGTGCATACTAAGGGTGAACACTTTAGAACTTGAAATTTATGTGCATGAGGGATCATCTTATAATGCTACCGTCGTCTACTAAGCAATACAAGATGCATAAAGGATTAACATCACATGCAATTCATAATATGTGATATGATATGGCCTTTCTTCTTTGTGCTTCCGATCTCCATCTTCAAGCACGAATATGATCTCCATCATCACCGGCATAGCATCAAGGTCAATGACGCTTCTCCATGGTTGTCGTCCACCAGCTTCAACTATTACAACTATTTTGAATAGACACGCAGGTCTTAACAGAAATTAAAGACAACCATATGGCTCCTGCCGGTTGCCAACTTACAATAAGGAACATTGCATACATCAAATATAATCACAATCATGGCCATATCACATCACTGCACACCCCTGCAAAACAAAGTTAGACGCTTCTACTTTCTTTGCATATTTTACGTGGTTTGGGGCTTTCCATAAGTGTCGTTCTAACTTACGAACAATAACCACAACATTGATACTAGCATTGTTGATCACCCGTTGTAAATTGGATCTTTACTATGCTAGGAGAAACAGGCACCCGCAAAGCCACTTATGCAAAACGAGTTGCATGTCAAGCGTGGAGCAAGTCTCATGAACGATGTCATGTAAGGTTAGCCCGGGCCGCTTCATCCCAACATACCGCAAGATGCAAAGTACACAAAAAGCAATCTACAATAAAAGCATCAACGCCCACAATGACCATTGTGTTCTACTCGTGCAACAGATCTACATATAGACACGGCTCTGATACCACTGTAGGGGTTCGTAGCATGGAAAACAAAAATTTTCTATCGCATACAAACAAACAAGCCAAGATCTATCTACTAGATTGTAGCAACGAGTCGATGGAATAACTCACCCTCGAAGATTCCAAAGTGTTTAACGAGAGCAGATTCTCGTGGGTGATGTAGTCGTACTCTTTCCGATCTCAAGATCGCGCAGACGATCCTTCCGGCGCCGCGTTCCCGCAGCGCTCCCGCAGTCGGTCACACGTTCGGTACTCGACGAAGACCTTCCTCTCCCTTGTTCCAGCAGGCAGCGGAGGTTGTAGCACTCTCCTCGTGATTCCGGCAGCACAACGGCGTGGTACCGGAGGTAGAGGGGAAATCCCGCAGGGCTTCGCCTTAAGCCGGTGCGAGTATGGTGGAGCTTATGAGAGAGGCTATTAGTGGTCTAGTAATTAGACACACCAATTAGAAGGCTCTAAACCAATTAGAAGGCTCTAAACCGAATAGCTCTAAACCGGGGTCTAGATCTAGGGTTTAGTTTAGAGGATAGGAAACTTGTGTGTCTAGGAGGGGAGCCCTGCCCCTCCTTATATAGGTGGGAGAGCTGGCCGGCCAAGGGGAGGAGTTCCTCCCCAACTCGGCCTAGGGAGGTGCGCCGGCCAAGGGGAGGAACCCTCCTCCAACTCGGCCTCCACCTCTCCTCCTCTTTTCCCACTTCCCAAAACTGCCGTTTGACTTTCAAACTAGCCGTTTGACTTTTCAATTTAGGATTTAAATAAATCCTTTATTTGGGACAGCAAGAATACTTAGTACATGATGCAATCATTCCAATATGCAATGACACACTCATGTACCCTTCCCCCTCCGGAGTGCCGGACATTCCGGGACCTTCTAGAATGTTCCCGATGAAAACACCGGAACCATTCCCCAACTCCGAAACGGAACTTTCCTTATATGAATCTTATTCTCCGGACCATTCCGGATCACCTCGTGATATCCCGGATCCCATCCGAGACTCCGAACAACATTCGGTCTCTTTCTCATAATACCATAACTACTCAAACAACGTCGAATCCTTAAGTGTGTCTCCCTACGGTTCGTGAATTATGCGGACATGATCGAGACACTTCTCCAAACAATAACCAATAGAGGAATCTGGAAATTCATATGGCTCCCACATATTTCTACGATTACTTTGCGATCGAATGAACCACTTACATACGATACCAATTTCCCTTTGTCTCACGATATGTTACTTATCCGAGGTTATGATCGTCGGTATCTCTGCATACCTAGTTCATCCTCGTTACTGATAAGTACTCTTTTCTCGTTCCCGTGATATGTGATCCCTTGTGACCAAGTCACATGCTTGCAAGCTAATTGGATGACATTTCACCGAGAGGGCCCAGAGAATATCTATCCGTCATGTGGATGGACAAATCCCACTCTTGATCCATGTGTTTCAACCAATACTTTCCGAACACTCAATGCCACCTTTATAGCCACCCTGTTACGGTGTGGTGTTTGATGACATCAAAGCATCCATCCAGCAAAGGTGATATGCATGATCTCATGGTCGAAGGAATTAGGTTACTATGTATCAGAAAGCATATAGCAATTGAACTATTGAAATGACTTGATCTTTATGCTACGCTTGTCTATAGGAGTATGTCCACCATATCATTCTCCTAACGATATGATCTTGTTGTTGATAACATCTCAATGTTCATGACAAAGAAACCACATCATCAATCAACCAACAAGCTAGTGAAGTATAGAGGCTATACTAGGGACTTCAAATTAAGTTTACAAATCACACAAGTATTAACGGTTTCCTTGATAATACTATTATAGCATGAATGCAAACATTTATCATAAACACAAAGATATATAATAATAACTATATTTATTATTGCCTCTAGGGCATATCTCCAACAGTCTCCCACTTGCACTAGAGTCATCTAATCTAGATCACATGGTAATATACCGAACACCCATGGCAGTTTGGTGTTGGTCATGTTTTGCCCTCGGGAGAGGTTTAGTCAACGGATCCGCCACATTCAGATCTGTGTGTACTTTGCAAATCTTTATATCCCCATCCTGGATATGTTCTCGAATAGCATGAAAACGCAGCTTGATATGCTTCAGCTTCTTGTGTGACCTTGGTTCTTGCGCATTGGCTATGGCGCCCATGTTATCACAGTAGATAGACATTGGGTCCAGCGCACTTGGAACCACACCCAGCTCTGTAATGAACTCTTTCATCCATATCGCTTCTTGTGAAGCCTCCGAAGCAGCCATGTATTCCGATTCAGTTGAAGATCTCGCCACAACGCTTTGCTTTGCACTCCTCCAGCTAACTGCTGCACCATTCAAAATAAATACGTATCCAGATTGTGATTTAGAATCATCCGGATCGGTGTTCCAACTAGCATCGGTGTAACCATTAACAACGAGCTGTTCATCACCTCCATAAGAAAGAACCATATCCTTAGTTCTTCTCAAGTACTTAAGGATGTTTTTTGACCGCTGTCCAATGATCCACTCCTGGATCACTTTGATATCTGCTAGTTAAACTAACAGCATATGCAATGTCGGGTCTAGTACATAGCATGGCATACATTAGAGATCCTATGGCTGAGGCATAGGGAGTCTTACTCATTCTTTCTCTATCTTCTGCCGATGTCGGACTTTGAGTTTTACTCAAGGTCGTATTGGGAAACATGGGCAAGAACCCTTTCTTGCTATCTTCCATTCCAAACCTCTTTAGAACTTTGTCCAAATATGTACTTTGTGACAATGATATTTGGCGTTTCGATCTATCTCTATAAATCTTTATGCCTAATATGTAAGCTGCTTCGCCAAGATCCTTCATTGAAAAACTATTATTCAAATACTCTTTGACACTATTAAGAAGGTCTACATCATTCCCAATCAACAATATGTCATCCACATACAGTATTAAGAATGCTACAGAGCTCCCACTCACTTTCTTGTAAATACAAGCTTCTCCATAAGTTTGTATAAAACCAAAACTTTTGATTACCTTATCAAAACGTTGATTCCAACTTCGTGATGCTTGCTTCAATCCATAGATGGACCGTTGAAGCTTTCATACCTTGTTAGCATCTTTAGGATCGACAAAACCTTTGGGTTGTATCATATACAACTCTTCATCAATGTCTCCATTGAGGAATGCTGTTTTGACATCCATCTGCCATATCTCATAATCATAATATGCAGCGATTGCTAACATAATCCTCACAGACTTTAGCTTCGCTACCGGTGAGAAAGTCTCATCGTAGTCAACTCCTTGAATTTGTCGAAACCCTTTTGCGACAAGTCGAGCTTTATAGACAGTAACATTACCATCAGCATCTGTTTTCTTCTTGAAAATCCATTTGTTCTCGACAGCCTTCCGGCCATCCGTAAAACTAAACGAAGTACTTAAGAAATAATTATAATATGCAATAAAAGTAGAATTATTTTTGGATTTTTTGATTGAGCAAAACAGTAAAGTAAAGTAAACTTAATGTAGAAAATGGGAATCACGTTAGTTAAGGAAGCTTAAAATTACAATAGGAAAAAAGACGTTCTCGGGGAGCGGTGGATACACCGCTAGCAATTTAGACTGAGTAATCAAGATTATCATAAAAAATATTCTCATCACATGTATGTATGTGGGAGGAGCTCCATATATGGACAAATAGGCAGCAACCACTGTTCACATCATCTTTCATAACCATAGCTGACAGATAAGCGACATTGACATGGTTATACCCTACGGGTACGTAACTTCAGCATACCTAGTCCAGCCCAAGGAAGGCCCACAACAGACATACGCTGGCCCATGAAGATTTTCGGGTGGCCAAGGCCGATGACGTCTTCGGATCCTTGGAAGAGCAAGACTAGAGGAGATAGGAAATTCAAAGGGGTAAAACCCTAGCACTTGTAACCGACTAGGACTACGCCCGGGACCTGCCTAAGTCTATATAAAGGCCAGGAGGGCACGCCCTAGATCTCTCGACTCATACTTTCGCACACGCATCCACGCCAGATCGAATCTGCGCACCCTGTAACCTTCGGTTCCGCCGTAATCAAGAGCAGACAAGCAGGAGTAGGGTTTTCCCTCCGGGGGCCTGAACCTGGGTAAATCTCGTGTCCCCTGGTTGCTTGTCTGTTAACCGTGCCACGATCTCCAGCATCCCCATCTTCTCCAAAACCCAAGTCCATAACAATGGGCATTGACGAGATGAAACCTCGTCAATTGGCGCCGTCTGTGGGAACTGGGGCTGCTGATTGTGCGGTCGTGACGGTTCCGACCCGATCGATCTACAACTCCGCGGCGACAGAGAATCACCTCCTCTTCGGCGCTTTCGACTTTACCGCCCACTCGCCGGCTACCATGAAGGATTTCGAGCCCGTAGGCGACGGACTCGAAATTGTTTTCGGGAGTTTCTGCTTCCAGGTGGGACAAACTGGCACCCTCCGCCTTCCTGAGCGGGTGCCCGTGCCGTCAATCAGGCCCGCTTCGTGGGCTCCACACCCCGTGCTACGCACGTGACCATCAATAGATGAGTTCTACAGCAGCAACAACTGCAACTCCGATCTGTGCGATCCACCTTCGGATGAAGGGACCTACGGTTCCGGATCCGAAAGCTGCGGCAGCAGCCAACCAATCTGCAGGCGCTATCTGTGCGCCGCAGTCATCCAAACCGACGAGGAAACGCCTAACCCGCCGCCCAACCCCAACCCGCAGGACAGAAACGGCGAAAACGGTGGGAATGGAAGAAGTCGGTCCCCCCACCCAACGGGGAAAACAGTGGCCACCTCATCCAACTTAGCAAAGAAGGATGGGTCGAAGCACGCCGCGCCGTCGCAGGCGAAATAGTCCTACCTCTGGACTCCCCACGTGATCTGATGAGGGCATACCACTACCTCCTCATCGAGGAGCACAAGAAGCAAGTCAAGATGCAGGAGACGCTCGACAAACGCAAGCAAGCAGCCTCTGAGTCCAGTGCGCGACGAGCTGCGCTCTCTGCCATGGGACCCGGCTCTAGCACAAACGGAAACCAGGGAAACAAGCACCGCTCTCGGGTGGAAAACATGGACCCCAAGGAGCGGCGTGACGTGACCCGAACTCTCCACACATCGTTCATGGATATGGACGCTGACGGCAACATCATCCCGAAGACGCCACAAGCTGCGATCATGGCAGCCACTGCGTATCTCGCGGCTCACCCACCTCCGGAGGGGGACCCGAAAAGGGCCATGCATAGGTCCGCATTCACCGGACTAGGACTAATCGGAGATGCGCTCCACGAAGACGCTCCTGTGGAACCGAAGAAGAAAGCTCCGGCCAGGCGCGACCGGAGTCCTACCCCCTCATCCGAAGAGGAAGAGGAGCACGATCTTCCTCGAAGGAAGAAGAGCTCGCACCGCCATAAAAGTGACTACGACGCCAGAGACAAGCTTACACAGCGCAAGATCGATAAAGCACGCGCTAAACGCGCATGCTCGTCTGAATCTGAGATGGATGAAGACGAAGGAGAACTCTGCGGGGCTCGATGCTTCAGCAGATCCGTTCGGCGAACACAGATGCCACGCAACTTCAAGCTTCCTTCGGATACTCCGAAGTTCAACGGCACGCAAGATTTAAAGTCCTGGCTCAGTGACCATCTGTCATCCGTCAAGCTTCATGGAGGCAACAAAGAAACCGCCATGCAATGCCTTCAGCTGTAGCTAACAGGCGCAGCGCGGGTCTGGCTTAGCAGCCTATCATTAGGATCCATCCGAAGCTGGGAGGAGCTCGCTTACAGCTTCATCCGAAACTTCAAAGGCACCAGCAAGAGGCCCGCCTCAATCGAAGAATTGCGAGCCTGCACTCAGAGAACGGGTGAATCTATTCGCTCGTACATACTACGCTGGTCTACAACCAAGAACTCCGCAGCACACATCTCCGAAGAGCGGGCCATCGACGCCTTCAGGGACGGCGTCAAGCGCCCAAACTTCAAGGAGAAACTTGGACGTGTAAAGCCCAAGAAACTCGACCAGCTCATGGAAATTGCCATCAGTTGGGCAGATGGCGAAGATTGCATCCAGCGAGCACAATCAGATGAAGAGGACGACTACGGCCGAAGACGCGAATGTCGCAGCAAGAGGAGATCGCGTGTCTACGAGGACCGCGACGGACCCGACATGGTCGCAGCCGGCTACGCCGACCGCCGTAACGACAACAGCCGCAACAGCGGAGGATACCGCAGTGGAAACTTCCGCGACAACGGACGACCAACGCAGTCGTGGCAACGCCGCGACCGCGACAACGGACCCTCAGCATTCGACAAACTTTCGGGTCCATGCACCATCCACTTCTACATCGACAAACAGGATGGCAAAAAGAAAGCTAGCCACATGCTCAAGGACTGCCGCGAGTTCCAGAAACTCAGTGAAGGCATGGTGCAGATGAGGCAACAAGCTGCAATCCCTGCGTTTGGAAACGCACCTGCGCCAGGTAAAATAGCACACGGAGCTCCTCCACCGCCGCCTATTGGAGGCCCAAATCAACCAGTCGCACCAGCGCAAAACAACGCCGGGGTCGCATACCTCCCACCAAAAGGAGCACTCAATATGATACAGAAGGGACGCCCCACAAATAGGGTGCAGAAGAAAATCACCCGACAAATCAACTTGGCCGTGGCAACTCCGCCTGCTATCCCTGAGTACCTCAGCGGATCGGAGTCCTGCATCACATTCACTCGCGCGGATCACCCTTGCCAGATCCCTCGCCCAGGTCATGCTGCCCTGGTGCTGGAGGCGCAGATCGGAGGCTTCGAGATGAGTCGCGTCTTCATGGACGGCGGCAGCGGCATCAACCTAATGTTCGCAAGCACTCTAGCAGCTATGCGGATCCCGCAATGCAGCCTGGAACAATCAGACACAACGTTCCACGGCATTGTCCAGGGAAGGGCATCTTCCCCCTATGAAAAATAGGGCTCGACGTCATCTTCGGGAAGCCGGACAACTTTCGGCAGGAACGCCTAGAATTCGAAGTGGTGGACTGGCCGTCGCAATACCATGCCATCCTGGGACGTGTAGCATTCGCAAGGTTCCTGGCCGTCCCACACTACGCATACCAACTACTCAAGATGCCAGGACCAAGGGGCGTCATCACAGTCCACGGGAGCTTCACCCGATCGGACCAATGCGACAGGGATTTCAACAAAATCTCCCAGTCCTTCGGCATGCAAGACGAGCTCGTAAGGCTCCGCGAGGTGACGGACAATAGGCTACCCCCAGTCACAAGGCAGAACACACCTGACATGTCCTTCGACTCCACCGTCAACACCAAGAAAGTGCAGGTCCATCCGACAGACGCCTCCAAGACGGCGCTGATCGCCAACGACCTCAGCACCGCATAGAAAGGCGCGCTCGTCGAATTCCTCCGTGAGCGTTGGGAAATCTTCGCCTGGTGTCCTGCGGACATGCCAGGAGTTCCCAGGGAATTCGCCGAGCACGCACTCAATGTCTTCCCAGACACCAAGCCAGTCAAGCAGTCCATCCGAAGACTGTCGGAGCCACGAGCCGAAGCTATCGGCAAGGAGATCAACAGATTACTCGCAGCAGACTTCATCCGGGAAATCAAGGAAAGCGAGTGGCTGGCAAATACGGTGATGGTCCCGAAGAAGGACACGGACATCCTGCGGATGTGCGTGGACTTCACGTCACTAAACAAACACTGCCCAAAGGACCACTTCCCTCTTCGGATCGACCAGATCATCGATTCGACTGCAGGTTGTGAGAAGCTCTCCTTCCTCGACGCCTACTCAAGCTATAACCAAATTCGACTCAAGGTCAAAGATCAAGAGAAAACGGCGTTCATCACACCGTTTGGAGTGTTCTGCTACAACACAATGCCCTTCGGGCTAAAGAACGCGGGTGCCACGTACCAGCGATGCATGCAGGCCTGCCTCAAGGACCAGATCGGTCGCAACGTCCAAGTCTATGTCGACGACATAGTCATAAAAACCAAGGAGGCAAGAACACTTATCGATGATCTCCGCGAGACGTTCGACAACCTTGATCGCTACAGGATCAAGCTCAATCCAGAAAAGTGCGCCTTTGGCATCCCCTCGGGTCAGCTGCTCGGGTACTTCATCTCTCAACGAGGGATCGAAGCGAACCCGAAGAAAATCAAAGCTATCATGACAATGGAGAAGCCGAAAAACCTCAAGGGCGTTCAGCAGCTCGCAGGACGAGTAGCGGCACTAAGCAGGTTCATCAGCCGCATGGGCGAGAAGGCCCTACCATTTTACCAGCTGCTGCGCAAGGCAGACAAGTTCGAGTGGACACCAGAAGCCAACGACGCATTCGAAAGCCTCAAGCGGCTCCTCTCCACCTCGCCCGTTTTGGTCACGCCAAAAGAGCGCGAGCCCCTGCTGCTGTACATAGCAGCCACACACCAGGTGGTCAGCACAGTACTCGTGGTCGAACGACCCGAAGAAGGCAAGACCCACGGGGTACAACGCCCAATTTACTACCTCAGCGAGGTTCTCACTCCAAAAAAACAGCGGTACCCGCACTACCAGAAGCTGGCCTACGGCGTGTTCATGACGGCTCGACGATTGAGCCACTACTTCCAGGAGCATCAGGTGATGGTCGTCAACGAGGCACCCCTGAACAGCATCCTGAATAATCCAGAGGCCACAGGACGCGTGGCCCTGTGGGGCATCGAACTATCACCTTTGGACATCGTCTACGAGAAACGACACGCAATCAAATCTCAAGTCCTTCCGGACTTCCTGGTGCACTGGATGGAGCTGCAGCTGCCTGACACCCCAGACATGTCGCAGTCCTGGACAATGCATTTTGACGGCTCCAAACACGAAGCCGGAGCAGGGGCAGGAGTCATACTGACCTCCCCGCAAGGTGAAAAGATGAAGTACGTCCTTCGGATGAAATTCAGAGCCTCCAACAACGAGGCCGAATACGAAGCCCTCATCCATGGCATGAAGATGGCAAAAATATGTGGCGCAACGCGCCTGGTCATCTACGGTGACTCCAACCTTGTCGTACAACAGACGATGAATGAGTATGACGCACACGCCGAAAACATGATCGCGTACCGCGCGCTATACAACGCACTCGAAGGAGAATTCGACGGCTGCGAACTTCGGCACGTTGGAAGAGAGAGCAACGAGGAGGCCGATAGACTCGCCAACATCAGCTCCACTTGTGCAAAGGTACCACCAGGTGTGTTCCTCGAACAGATTTGCGTGCCATCCATCAAGCGGAAATTCCCCAAGGGATCACCCGAAGAAGCAGAACACTCGGGGGCTACGCTACCCGAAGGTCATGAAGGACCCGAAAAGTTGGATACCGAAGTTGCCATGGTAAACCTGATGCAGGTCATGGCAATCGAAGAAACCTGGACACGTCCATACCTCCAGTTCCTGATAAACGGAGAATTGCCAGACAACCCGACAAATGCCCGGCGCGTATCTCGTTGGTCAAAAGCCTTCACCATCATCAACGGCGAGCTGTACAAACGCAGCATTACGGGTGTACTACAACGGTGCGTCACCATCAACGACGGCAAGACCATACTCCAAGATATCCACGAGGGCATCTGCGGCCACCACGCAGGTAGCCGCTCCCTCGTCGCCAAAGCTCTGCGAGCAGGATTCTACTGGCCAACGGCCATGAGCGACGCGAAGGACATCGTCCGAAGATGCAACGGGTGCCAACGGTTCGCCGACAAACCGCACGCACCTGGGTCCGAACTTCGACCCATACCCATAGCCTGGCCTTTTGCCCAATGGGGCCTTGACATGATCGGCAAACTGCCAAAATCCTCGAAGGGAGGACACGTCTTCCCCCTGGTCGCAGTCGACAAATTCACCAAGTGGATCGAAGCCATGCCAGTCACCAACCAGAAGGGAAAAACCGCCGTCAAGTTCTTCGAATCCATTGTCTACAGGTTTGGCGTACCGCACAGCATCATCACCGACAACGGATCGAACTTCATCTCCGAAGAATTCCAGGACTTCTGCGAAGGCCTCGGGATCAATATCACGTATGCCTCAGTGGCACACCCGCAAATAAAAGGGCAAGTGGAAAAGGCCAACGGCCTAATCGGCGCCGGCATCAAGAATCGCCTCATGAGCTCACTCGAGCACAAAGCTGGAAACTGGACGAAAGAGCTACCGTCTGTCCTGTGGAGCTTACGGACTACGCCAAACAGCTCCACCGGCTACACACCGTTCTTCATGGTACACGGAGCTGAGGTAGTGCTACCAGCCGAAGTATGCCATCAGGCTCCACGAGTCGTCGCGTACAGCGAAGCCGAATCCACGGCTGCACTCGAAGACGCCGTCGACACACTCGATGAAGCGCGGGATATAGCAGCCGCTCGATCAGCGGTGTACCAGCAGAGTCTCCGCAACTATCACAGCCGCCGGCTGCGCCCAAGGTCCTTCGTCGAAGGAGACCTCGTCTTGCGACTCAAGCAAAAGCGACCGAACAAACTCGATTCACCATGGGAAGGACCCTACGCCATCACCGAGGTCATCCCAGGTGGCGCCTATCGCCTCAAGCACGTGGAGTCTGGAGTCGTATACTCCAACCCATGGAACGTCTCGCACCTGCGACGATTATACCCGTAGCAACCTACCCCCCTTTTTTACTTTCAATAAGGCTTTCAGCCAAGGCTACTCAGCCGAACCATGTACCTCCTCCATTACGATATAAATAAAGCTAAGTACCTCGCCCCAACCTTCGGTTGACTATTTTCTGCAACTTTACTACATGCTACATATGCACTCGGGGGCTCCCCCCACCTCACGATTTCATCGACTGAGGACAAAACGTGTACACCCGAGTAGCTGACCACGTCAGGCAAACGAAAAGGGCACGTACTCAATCAAAGCAGTGCGTGCTCACAAACAAGCAAACCTTTACAACAAAGGGCACATAAACGCCCAGCCGCAATATACAAATTTTACATCTATCTGTTTATTTTCAGGTCCTACCTATTCTAAAGAATAACCTGAGCACGCTGCTCAAACAAATCTACAATCTGTTCGGCATACTGCCTTACAGCCGCGTAATGCGGACGCATGTTCCACTCGCCACCATCTGTTCGAGGAGGTGGCCCAGTCGCCACAGCAGCCAAATCTATGTCAGGGCGGTGCACCCTCACAAGATACAAGGCAGCCTTCACCCCTGCGACGAGCTGCTGCCGCACCAGCTCCTTGACATTGCTGGCACTCCGAAACTTTGTTAGAAGACCTGCAAGGGTCGTTGGCACGGCATCCAACGGAAACATGACGTGCAGCACCGAGGACAGTGATGTCTGCACCTGGCGGAGCACCCGCGAAACCTGGTAGACACGATCCTGCACCGTCGCCAGAACCATGGCGCGATCACGATCCATCCAAAAGAATCCGCCGGCCTCCATGTCCTGTTGAGTCAAGCAATTGACTCGAATAGCGATACGCTCCTTTTCTTCCCTCGGAGCAAGATTGGCACCTGCGACAACCGCACAAAACAAGAATAAGGCCAGCAGGCTCACCCGAAGAACTGAGCTACAGCCCGAAAGAAGGATCAACTTACATTGCTGCTGCTCGGACAGCCGACCCAGCTCCGCCATCAAATACTCCTCTCTGGCTGCACCACGGTCTGCCTTGGATTTCCAAACGTCGGCGCGACCGCGTAACCCAAGAAAATCTCTCTCCAAGCTGCGCACGCGATCTCGAAGAAAAGCGAGCTGCGAGGAATCATCCAATGATGGTCGCAAGGGCCTTTCGGATGAAGTGTCAACTGGGTCAGCACCCAAAGGAACCTATAGCAGCAGAAAAAAAGAAGGCACACAGACATTCAGCCAAGGATAGAGCACAACTCGGAGGAATTCATTAAAATATATAAGGCCACTACGTGGCACAAGGATGGTACTACAAAAGATATTTACAACAAAAATAGACTACAAACTACCCTACGTCTACTATGCCTAAGGCGGAGGACACTGAGTCGCCTCAGAACCAGACTGCCTAGCTTTGGCCTCGCCCTGCTGCCGCAATGCGTACTCAGACAGCAAGTCAATGAGCTTGGGCCCATATCGTCTGCAGCGAGCGGAGTAGGCGGCGAAGTCTACCTCGGATCCATCTGCAGCCGTCGACATCCAAGAAGTAATCTGGGGCAGGTCCAGCTCTGCCCCAGCCGCCATGGCCATCGCCAGCCCGACGGACGCGCCGATGCCCTTCTGCTTGCGCTTGTACGCTGCAGGCGCTTCAGCTGACAGAGCCTCTGCCAGGGCATCCACATCTTCAAGGGATACGCCCTTCGGGAAGAGCTCCTGGTAGAAGCGACCAAGGACCTCTTTCGCCTTGGCAAGGGAGTTGACGACGGTGCTGCAGCGGTCTTCGACCGCTACAGTGGCACCATCTAGAGCACTCCCGTGCTCCAGAGCACCGCGGTCGAACTCGATGCCTGCGGCATCTGAGACAAAAAAGAAGAAAAACATGAAGAAAGGCAGCATAAAAAGAAGATCCGTAGAAAAAGAAACAAGTCCACAAGCTTGTACTCACCCGAAATGGCCTTGGCAGCAGCCATGAGCTTATGTGCCACCCCTCTTTCACGAGCAGCAGCAACGGTGGCCAGCTGCTCCTCACGATCTGCAGCCTCCTGCTGCAGACGCTCCTTTGCTTCGGCTGCCTTTGTCAACTCTAGCTCAAGGCGCTCTTTCGCACCAGCGGCGGCTTCGGCCTTCTGCTCTGATTGCCCAAGGCTCTTCTTAAGAGCGTCGACCTCACGGAGAGAGTCATTATGCTCCTCTGCATTTCCAACAAGCAAGTGTCAAAGAACAGGACCAGGATAAACAAGAAAAGTACTACAAGGCAGACGAATACCTTGAAGATGCCGCAGTTTTGCCTCCAGCGTCAGGCGTTCCTCCACTAGCCGTTTGGCCTCTTAGACAAAAGGCTGCAGCAAAAGGCAATAGTAGTAAGAACAGGACTTGGGGGCTACGCCCAACACAAGGAAGCAAAAACAACATCAGCATACGAAGACACCCGGGGGCTCCCCCCGTAACATAAAGCAGAAAAACTTACGTGCTCCGAAGGCGAACCCGCAGGCCCGCCTGCGAAATTCTGAGGCGCAACCACCAGCCTCTCCTGCACAGGCGGAACTGGAGCAGTGTCACCCGAAGTCGCCACAGTCTGAGAAGGAGGCTACGCAATGTTCGACTCCCCCATCATCTCCCGCGCACCATCACTAGAGCCGTCGGAGGATTGCCTGCATACGAACCAATCAACGCAGATGCAAAAATAACAAGGGAACAAAGGACAACAATGGCAACAAGAAAACTTACGAGCCCAACGCGCTCATGTCGAAGATAGGAGAAGCCCTTCGGTCCCTCTTCTCCTCCTTCTTCTCTTCCTTCTTCTCCTCCTTCTTTTCTTCCTTCTTCCGCTTTGCTGGCGGGTGCGGAGCAACAACTCGCACAGGAATGGCAGGAAGGGGAGAGAAAGAACCCCCATGAACATCATCATGACGCTCAAGGCCCAGAAGATTTCTGGGAGTCGGAGGAGTCGAGGCATCTGACGACTCGCTAGAGCTCCGTGATCGCTTGCGCGAATGGTCCTCACTCGATTCGTCGGCATCCTCCACTGGGGATCGCGCTGACGGTAGCTCGGACACGGAATCCACCACTTCATTATCCGGGGCATTCGGATACCTTTCGGGCAACGGTGGTGCCATGCCCGGCACTTTGAAGCTCTGCAAAAGGAAAAGGAACTTTGTTAGCAAACAAAGGAAAAAGTACACAGCTGACAAAAACAAAAGGGGAGCACTACGTGCGCAAATCTACACCTTCGGTACGACCAACGTCGAAGAAAAGGGAGGAGTCAGCGACTTCCCCGGGATTTCTTCGTCGGCCTTGAACTTCAACAGCGCGCGAAGAGCCTTGTCAAGTTCCACCTCGGAGATTTTCTCACTCGAAACCCTCGTCGGATCACGGCGCCCAGAGTAAAGAAACATCAGGTGCGCCCTCGCTTGGAGAGGCTGCACCCGACGCTCAAGAAACATCTGGATGATGTCAACACCGTTCACATCCTTCTCAGGAATCAGTTGGAGATCCTCCACCCGACGGTACAGGGCCTCTATCTCCGCCACCTCACCGTCTAAGATTTGGTTTTTCCAGGATCTTTTCTTCTCAATCAATTGGGAGGGGTCAAAAGGAACGAGACCAAAATCTTGCCCAGGCAGTACGGAGTCACGGATGTAAAACCATTTCCTCCGCCAGTACTGGACAGATTCGGACATGGAAAAGGAAAAGAATTGCACATTGGGACTGAGGGAGATGATGAAACCCCCAATGGGATACACACCATCCGAACCAGACTGCCTCTTCACGGAATAAAGCTTCCGGAAGAGGCCAAAGTGCGGCTCAATGCCCAGCCAGCACTCGCAAAGGGTGATAAAACAAGCAATGTGGAGAAGAGAATTGGGAGACAGATGATGCAACTGAACCCCATAGAAGAAGAGCAGTCCACGAAGGAAGTCATGGACTGGATACGAAAACCCACGCAAGACGAAGGCAAGAAACATAACCCGGTACCCAGATGGGGGACGGGGGATTACCTCATTGCCGGGGAGTTTGACGGCCGTCGTATCCTACGGGATCAGGCCCCGCTCGTGCAGTTTGCCGAGATCGCTCTCCCGCGTCTTTGATCGCCGCCAGCCACCATCGGTGACGCGAGCAGCGGCGGTGCTCTTCTTGCCTCCGGCGGCGCTGGTCCCAACAGCAGATGAGGACTTCTTTGTTTTCCCCATGGCGCTACGGCGGTGGTGGCGTTGCCAACAAAGAAAGACAAAGGAAATGTGGAGGAAACTCTCAGCGCGCAGCAAGAATAGCTCAAGAACGAGGAGGCAGTGAATAGATGAACTGCTGCGGTGAAAAACAAACCACGATTTCACCAGGGATTATAACAGCGAAGACGACGCACGCTGGCCGTCCATCGAGAAGACCTAACGCCAACGGTAGATCTGGCCGTACACGTGTCAGCACCAAAACGAACCGTCGATACCACGCCGTCCACTACGTGCGGAAATCGAGGAGACGCCGTAATCATCTCCACGCCGCGCGTGACCGGTCAATTCAAAGTCAGCAAGTGGGACCCACGCTTCGTCCAGTCAAGTCATCTCTGGCGTAGCAGACGCTTGAGGTCATCGATCGTAAGCACTGACGTCATCAAAAGCTATACTAGCACCACTTCGGCTCCACAGCTAAAAGTACTCACTCGAATCTATGATTCGACTAAATACTTGGGGGCTATTCCTATCAGGAGCGCTGGCCGCGCATCCGACAGACAAATGAGGACAAAATTAATTCTCTGAGTCCTACGTCGAGTCTACGACTCCACTACGGACTCGGGGGCTACTCCCATAGGGAGGATGGATTTAAGCATCCGAAAATTGTCGAGTCCTGCGGACCTAATGATTGAAACAATGCTTGAACTAAAAGTCTCCGTTCGAGTCTACGACTCGAACAGACACTCGGGGGCTACTCCCATAGGGAGCGCTGGTCGCGCACCCTATGAAATCTTCGACTGCGATCTTCCGGATCCGCATGCAAAAACTTTTTTGGCAACTCTGCCCCAACAAAACGCTAAGTGAGTGACAATATCCTTGGCCACTCGAAGCACCTCCGAGGTGATAAATGTTCGGATGCTGCGTCTGCGACGCAAAGATAAGACCTACAGATATCATCTGATGGCCTGGCAACGCACCTGACTGCGCTCTGCTAGTATGAATCCGTACCAGCAGGTACGATGAAAAATCCCGACGGACGCGTTGGGTACACCAATTAAAATCACTGGAATTCCACTCCTATAAGTCCTCCGCGGCCTGAGTTGAATTACGCCAGCATATGTTCCAGGCCCGGGTTAAGGGACCCGAACCTGAAGAAGATCGTGTTGTTTCGTCCTAAGACAGTTAACTGACCCTGATCCGTCGGGTGAGTCAGGCACACGCATCAACAATCCCTACACACATATACTATTAACATATAGCTGCTCCCGAAGGATGGAAGAGTCCTCAGCCGAATCTACGATTCGACTGATCACTCGGGGGCTACTGACATGGCTATACCCTACGGGTACGTAACATCAGCATACCTAGTCCAGCCCAAGGAAGGCCCACAACAGACATACGCTGGCCCATGAAGATTTTCGGGTGGCCAAGGCCCATGACGTCTTCGGATCCTTGGAAGAGCAAGACTAGAGGAGATAGGAAATTCAAAGGGGTAAAACCCTAGAACTTGTAACCGACTAGGACTACGCCCGGGACCTGCCTAAGTCTATATAAAGGCCAGGAGGGCACGCCCTAGATCTCTCGACTCATACTTTCGCACACGCATCCACGCCAGATCGAATCTGCGCACCCTGTAACCTTCGGTTCCGCCGTGATCAAGAGCAGACAAGCAGGAGTAGGGTTTTCCCTCCGGGGGCCTGAACCTGGGTAAATCTCGTGTCCCCTGGCTGCTTGTCTGTTAACCGTGCCACGATCTCCAGCATCCCCATCTTCTCCAAAACCCAAGTCCATAACAATGGGCATTGACGAGATGAAACCTCGTCAGACATCAATCGTATTATCTCCCTATTAAGGGATTTCTCCCATGGCATGAACATATCTTAATGAGTTCTCCTTACTTCCTCAAGTTAGTACATAAGGAATAACAATAGCTTTATAGTCACAATAAGCGCGATCATCCCTCTGTCTACCAACAACTAATCACCTTCATCAAGTCCCCATAAGAGGCGAATATTAAAAAGGTGCACAACTCTCAACATCAAGATGAAGACAATTAACACATGCACATAATGATGTATAACATAATAATCTCTATCTTATCACAATCATATACTAGGGTTTATCCATCTCCCCAAGAACTAATGATCTAGTTAAACATGGAGGCAATCAACATCATGGCAATGGTAATGGAAACAATTATAGATGAATAGATCCTGTATAAATCCACAACTAGTGCTAGAATTACAACAAGATCTAGATGGGGTGGATGAAGACGATGGTGGTGCAGCGGTTGATGACGATGGAGATCGATTCCTTGGCCTTCCAGATCTGCTTAGGGCGAAGATGGATCCCTAGGGCAAGTTCCCCCTCCAGATCCCTTCCGGAGGAGAGGTTTTCAGCGATTTCTGGGCGTTATGTATGTCGTCTCCCCTATCCAGTAGCATGGGGTGAAACTATTTGAGGAGGCGGCATCGGCGCCAACTATATGACGGAAACTATACGGCCAAGGAATTTATTCCCACCGTATAGTTGGTCATTAAACCTTCTGTGTCCTTTGATCACTTCGGGTTTTCTTCTGATATTATTGATATTTCCCAAATTAGTGATTTACGTTGTTTTTGAATCCTTTCCGCTCCAGAACAACTACTCCAAGAGTTGTGTCCATAGTATATATGTTCTGATACTGATGAAAATAAACAGAAATGTTGCGTGCGAACGCCGTAAAATACCAAGTACCTACCACTACAATGCAAAATAATAATATAAACATGATGCAAATATGCACTCATCACAAGGGCAGAAGGCCAAGAATAAACGTTTGCTTGATGCGAGCATGGTCACAAGTGTCCATCGACACCGTGACCGGCATGGACCAAACTGGCAAACGTTATTGGCAGCGCAGCAAAGATAAGTTCTTCCAACTTATGCCTCGTGTTGCACAACCGTTCTATCGGTCATATCGGTCTCTATAAGGCCGCGGGAATGTCATCAAACCGGCTTGTATCCGTTGCTCATCGTGTATGGCGAAAGTGAGTCTTAATCCTCCAAGTAGTGTCAATGTTGACAAATATGTGAGATTACTATGCATCTCTTTTACATTGCCCTTGTTGAGCTATGAATTATAGTACATTAACACCCAATTGTGTATAGGAATGTTATGCCGGGGATATGTACAAGGAAACGAAGTGATCGAATAACAAACCTTTCGCCCTTAACCATTGTTGGAAGTTGCTAGAGCACATTCCAAAGTAGACTTTGAGAGACCAAGAAGTGGCTCCGAATAAGGACAATATGAGGGAGATGGATGATGCTACCGATTATGAAGATGGAGGACGGAACAAGAATAAGCCGGAAGGCAACAAGAAGGCAAAGGAGAGGATTAAGCTAGAGGCTGAATCATCCTCATTAAGGCATAAGATCGATGACATGGTGAATTCAAAAGAGGTGTTGATCAACAAGACGTTGGAGATCAATATGATGATGCACGACAAGAAGATTACGATGAAGCAATCAAGGTGGGAAGCAATCCGGAGTGATGCAAAGTACAAGACCGAGCTAGAGGAGAGGAGGATCAAGATAAAGGAGGACAAAGCAATTAAGGATATCATTTCCGAGGAGAAGGAGATCATGATGTTGGACACCTCCAAGATGAATCCCATCCAAATGGATTTGCATCAAATGATGCTCTTCGACATCTTGGAGAGGAGGAGGAAAGCATTCCTAGGCAGTGGTCCATCGTCATATGCTCTAGGTGAGTCTCCTATGAGTGCTCCTGCTGATGGTGATGATGGTGAGGGCGACAATTTAGCTTGATGATATCCCTTGCATTCATTGTGGCCTATGTATATTTTGGATCGTATGGTTATACTTTGCCCAAGCTATATTTGGGTTGCTATGATCGTGATAATGCTATATTTTGGGTTGGTATGATGCAAACATGCAAAAACCTATTTTAAAACTATGAAAAGATGATGATGGAAAACCCAATTTACCGTTCGAAAGTACCCGGTGTAGAACGAAGCCCCAAACGCGATTTACAGTTCGCGTTTGCGATCTTCGTTCTCCGCCGGCTATTTTTGGGTTTACTACGACCTATATCCGCCCTTTATAGTTCGTTAGTTTACAGATATCGTTAGAGATGCTCTAAGTTTGCAAACTGTAAAATGTGAATACAGACAATTATACTAAAAAATCAGTTTTAAACACCGTTGTACGGGTCATATGATGGAGGGGTTAACCTCTTGGGTGGCCCGATCTTCACGGTGCTCATGGTCAAATCGATGGGAAAGCGAGGGGAAAGGGAGAAAGTAGCGGAAGCGGACAAACACCTCGCGAAGAACACGATGAACACACGCAAAACTCACACGATACAAGGCCGATTTCTCCCGAACAGCGGCCACCGGTCCAATAGAATCCTCGCAAGGAAAGATCGGTAACCGTGCTCCCTCAAATCCACATCGGAGAGGGAAGAACACCTTGGGGAGGGTCTTGACAACTTGGAGACGAGACACCGAACTCCAAGGCCTTGTTCAACGATGGATGTGTGATGCAAAGTTCAATCGAGGTTGGTGACGATAGTCGGTCCCCTTGGTAAAGGGGATGAGGCAAAACTAGAGATTCCACAATGGGGGTTGTCTTTAGTCTATCATCTATGCCTTAGGGGTACATGAGGGGTGGGGGCTCTATTTATCGGCCAACCACTAAACAAGGGGGTAGTTTGGGAATAAACTAGGCAAAGGGGTAAGTAAAGGGAATATTCCAGGGCATCAAACCCAGATCCGCGCGCAGGCAGGGGATTCCGGTGATGAGTTCGGCGGCGCCGGATCTGGTGCCGGGATTTCCGGTCGTCGCCGGATATTCCGGTCGCTCGCCGAACAGGCTCTCTGTAAGCGTTTTTGGCGATGGTGTCGGTGAACCGGTCCTATTGCCGGGGATTCCGGCGGTGAGCCCGGTTCGCCGGGGCTGTCGCCGGAGATTCCGGCGGTGGAACCGGTTCGCCGGTGCTGACGCCGATTCCAGTTGGAGCTTCTTCCGTCTCCTCTTCCAAGCCTCCGTCTTGTCGGACGTGAGTCCTCGGGGTTCCTCCCTTGTCTCCGTACTCGTCGGTGTGAACCTATCATGGTCATAGGATGGGGAATGGAGTAGTATACCATTCAATAGGGTAGGAAGTAGGCTCGCATAGAGGAACGGATTCACCTTTGGAGTCCATGATGACTTGGCGTAAGTTGGAGACCCTGATGTGGTAACGACCGTAGGTCGGGCTACATCAGCTCCCCCCTTCAAAAAGAGTCGTCCTCGACTCTACATGCTCATCACAAAGTAGAAGAGGTCGAGAGACCTTCTTGATCCTGGGGTTCACCATATAGTCGTCCTCGGGAAGATTGACTTGACAACACTTTAATGTTCCTTCACCTTCCATGAAGCCTACAAAGCTCACAACAAAAGCGAAGCAACACTCAAAGCGTAGCCAATTCATGAACATTATCACATGAGTCCTCAAGTAGAAGGAAGTCACCTTAGCTTGTAGAGATAGCTCGATGAAGGGTAGCCATAGGTAACTCTCTTCGGTTCTTCTTGTCAACCCATGGTTGGTAGATGTTGACGTATATGCATTTGTACCTTCATACAACAAAGACCAAGCAACATATGTTTGTGTGTGATAGAGGAGCATGTCATTTGTGGCATGTCCATTCTTGTTCACAACACTATTAGCACAACTCAAGTATAGCAAACGAAATGCATATGCAAGGTCAAAGTGCATGGAAATCGGTTGAGCATCATCCAAATGTGAGAACTCAAAAACTCCATATAATGTCTTAGTGCGGCACTCAAGGCAGTTGACTAGATTTTGATCAACATCCTTGATGCGAGAATTGGAGAATTCGGCAAAAACACACAAGGAAGAATATCCAAAGCAACATCATTATGTGTGCAAACCAACCATTGAAAAGAGATATTGTTCATTATGTTGGATGCCATACACGTATCATCAAAAGCAAGTATTATGGGAATTTGAGTATCCCAAACGAAAGCAAAAACGTCATGTTTGCAAACAAACCAAATGAAAAAGCAAGTGGTCCTTATGTTTGTTGCAACAACAAGACGAGATTCTTGGAAGCTCTCATGACAATACATGCTCTTAATGGAATTGTGGTTGCACACAAAACATTGGAAAGATAAAATGTTCAACATTTTTGTTGCAACACACAAAGCATCATTATCCAAAAGCGAAGAAACATGAATGCACAAGGTGATATAATACCATCAACATGCTTGCAATCAAACCATAGGAAAGAGCAATTTGCCAACATGAAATATGCAAAGCATGCAAAAGGTATCAGAGCTGGGTTCGATCTTGAACTCACTTGTGGGATGCTCTCAAGAGCTCTTTTTGTCAACTCGTGCTCAACCGAGGTTGACATGATAGTGCGGGTACCTACACACATCATACACAAAAGGAAGAACGTGTGTGCATGGTAGAGATACACATCATCCATCATGACATATCTCTTCTTATGCACATCACCATTAATGTCAATAAAGTATAAAATAGATGCATGATGAGTATGCAAGTGGGGAACATGCTTATCATGGCAATCATCAAAATCTCCAAAAATTGAGAAAGCTATGGGGGCCATCTCATTATAACGCATATAATCAATATTGTTGCAAGCAAAACAAGTGAAATAGCAAGCATTCATCTTATCGCAAGCAACGGGAGAAATTAAATGACTAGCATGACAAGGCAAGTCCGAAGCAATTGGAGGATACACACAAGATGCATAGCATGGCATGTTTATGGCAATGATATCACAATCAAACAATTCCACATGACCAATATTATGCAAAGGCAAAGCATCACATGTGAATATGATTGAAGCATATGTAATGTCACAAGTATCATCCATAACATGCATATCCTCATAATTCATCATGTCCACTAGTGGGATCATGGCATCATCAACACCCTTATTGTTACCTTGGTCATACCTCTCATATGAAGTGGGTGTTGTGGAATTAGTGGCCTCCTTGTGGACGACTTCGTCTTCTTGATGTAGCCATGACATAGCATCATCTTCGTGCACCATGTACATCTTCTCCAATTGAGGCATCATTGCTTCATGGCTTGGCACGTCTTCCTCCATGGAACCTAGCACAACACAAGAGAACACACTATAGGTAGAGGGTAAGTTGTTAGAAATCGAAATGGTATCACTTGACCTATGAACTACCACTCTCAACTCATTAGGAGTATCGCTCATGCCCTCCAAGTGGAAGCACTCAATCTCACATAAGGTGGAGTCACTCATCTCACTCTTGTTCCCACTCAAGTGGGCTAAGTGGCTCTCATACTCACATGGGATTGGTACCACATCATCACTTAAGCATATAGGGATAGGCTCGGTTTCCTCAACTCCATGCGCCTCCTTTGGTGAAGGGAAAATCCCATGCTCACCATTCTTGACCTTGTCGCCTCCAAGGTTGGATGCCATAAGATGGGCATCATCGCTCGCCTCCTTAGTCGAAGGGAAAATCCCATGCTCGACCATTTTGTGGCCATCTCGTAGTAGTGGTGGAGGCAGGCTCATGCTATCCAACTTGGCGAAGTAGAGGTCTACATTTTCCTTGTTCGCGAGGTCGTGGAAGTCAAGTGTAGGCGTTGAAGCTTGATGGCGTGGATGAAGGCTTGCTCTTGGTGCCATTGTGGTGGTGGCACGAGTAGTTGAAGGTGCCCTATGATGGTGTCGACGGAGGTTATTGGTGTGCCTTGCCGATGGTTGATGTTGGTGAAGCACTTGGTCATCCACATGACGCTCACGGCGGTGATCATTTGCCTTGGCACTCTTCTTGTGCTTGTGGTGCCTTCTTGAGCTTGCTTGAGCATTATGGTTGGTGCTCATCATGAATTCTTCGTCTTGGTGGAGAAGATGCCTTTGACGATGTCTTGTATCCTATTTATGGTGGCGATGCTCATGAGAGGATGTTTGTCGATGAAGATTCTTGTTTCTTGGCGCCTATTGATGTATATGATGTTTGGACGCCACTTTTCTTTGGATAGGATGTGGAGCTTGGCGCCTTGGAGGTGATGGAGCTTGGCGCCTTGGAGATGGTGGATCTTGACGCCATCTAGGTGGTGGCACTTGATGCCTTGTTGATGGTGGCGCTTGATGCCTTGGACGTGGTGGCGCTTGTCTCCTTGGAGGTGGATCATCGAAGCAGGTGGTGCCCTTTGGTGTGGCACGCTTGGCCTTGAAGGTCATGGAATCTTAATGATGCACCTCCTCTTGCTTGGCGTAGTAGGCTTCCATCTCCACGCGGTGGAGGAATTCTTCATGGCTCATGGAGGAGCCATCAAAGTCAATGAAGTTCTCCATGTACTCCATGCTCGGCGAGGCGTCATCGATGTTGCACTCGAAGTCGTCCATGCTTGGGGAGTAATTGTTGGTGTAGTACTCCATATCACCCAAGCATGTGGAGCCATTGTCGGTGTAGTGCTCCATAGTCTCAAAGCATGCGGAGCCATTGTCGGTGTAGTGCTCCATAGTCTCCATGCTTGAGGAGCCATAGTTGATGTCATGCTCCATGTCTACCATGCAAGTGGAGTCGTCGTCGGTGTTAGTGCTCCGGGTCCTCAAAGCATGCGGAGCCGTTGTCGATGTTGTGCTCCATCATGTCCTCTATACTTGTGGAGTCGTAGTCATGGTGGCTCATCATGGATTCTTCATAGATATCATCCTCGATTTCGGAGTCCCTAGACATGATTCACAAGACCAAGTGTTGTATATGGAAGTGGTAGTGGGTGTTGGAGATGCAACGTCAAACCTTACTTTACCTTGGAAGATCGTATCGTGCAAGTGGCCAAACTTGAGAGCAATAAACCAAGTAAAATGAAGTTCACGCGGAACACCAAAACCAACTACTAACCAAAAAAAACACACACAAGGCCTATGGTGGATAGGTATGGTAAGTGGCATGCCAAAAACCAATCCGAAATCAAGATGTTGTAATGGTAAGTAAAGAACCACAATAATCACAAAGCAAAACAAGTCAATCCACAAGATAGGAAATATGTACAAGGAAACACACACAGTGGAATAAATGAGACTTGTGCGATGGAGAAAGTGAGCTAAGAACCAAATGATTACCTAGCGAAGACTATAAGCTCGTGTCACACAAGTACAAGGAGAGACGCTAGTCCGATTGCACAAAATTGGTGGGCTACAAGATATGCACAATAAGTACCACCTATATGATGTTCATCGAGCTTGCGCTTCCTATTGTATGAGGCACATGTATATTTCTTTATATTTCTCTTTCTTTTTCTTTTTCTATATTTTTTTCACTCTTTTTCTTTCTTTTTCACTTGCCTCTTCCTTGTGCCAACAACTATATAAGATAACTATATGAAATAACGCTCACAATGTTTGCTCGGAATCTACAAGGTATCAAATGTGCATAGCCCAAGCAATCATAAGAGGAACTAGTCTCAATAGGTGTTTGTTGCTCGCAAAGATAGTGGGTGTTCACAAAGGAATGCAAGTGGGGAGAAGTCGTGGAATGTTTATACCTTTCGTCGACGATCTTCACCCTTTATAGTTGGATTCCGCCTTGCTCACGGAATTTGGATGGAGTAGATAGCATGAACAACTTAGATGATGATGTAGATCTCCTTCTCCTCTTCGAAACGAGCTAAAGAACACCAAAATTCGAGTTCGAATGCAAAAGTTATGCTCAAAACCGTGAGGACCTGAATCTGTTGGTGACCAGGTCGGCGGGACCGGAATTCTCGCCAGAAATTCCGGCGGTAGGTCCGGTTTGACCGGAAATTCCGGCGGTACCTTCGGTTCGCCGGATCTGGCGCCGGAACGAGTTCAGGAACGCGAAAACTCGATTTTCTGCGGAAAAACTCGATGGGAAACTTCAGATCGGAGTGTCAAATGATGGAATTAGGCCATGGGAACGCAGGGGAAGGTAGATCAACAAGTTTAGAAAGTAATCCACGGATCAAAATCTACCAAAACGCACTCAAATCACAGATCGATCCAAAACACAAATTGGGGCTATTTTTGGTGAAATTTTCGAATTTATGGGGAAAGGAGCAAATCGATGAGAAATCCGTGGCAACCAAAAGCTGCTGATACCAGATGATGGAGGGGTTAACCTCTTGGGTGGCCCGATCTTCACGGATCTCGTGGTCAAATCGATGGGAAAGCGAGGGGAAAGGGAGAAGGTAGCGGAAGCGGACACACACCTCGCGAAGAACACGATGAACACACACAAAACTCACACGTTACAAGGCCGATTGCTCCCGAACGGCGGCCACCGGTCCGATAGAATCCTCGCAAGGAAAGATCGGTCAACGTGCTCCCTCAAATCCACATCGGAGAGGGAAGACCACCTTGGGGAGGGTCTTGACAACTTGGAGACGAGACACCGAACTCCAAGGCCTTGTTCAACGATGGATGCGTTATGCAAAGTCCAATCGAGGTTGGTGACGATAGTCGGTCCCCTTGGTAAAGGGGATGATGCAAAACTAGAGATTCCACAATGGGGGTTGTCTTTAGTCTAGCATCTATGCCTCAGGGGTACATGAGGGGTGGGGGCTCTATTTATAGGCCAGCCACTAAATAAGGGGGTAGTTTAGGAATAAACTAGACAAAGGGCTAAGTAAAGGGAATATTCCAGGGCATCAAACCCAGATCCGTGCGCAGGCAGGGGATTCCGGCGATGAGTCCGGCGGCGCCGGATCTGGTGCCGGGATTTCCGGTCGTCACCGGATATTCCGATCACTCGCCGAATAGGCTCTCTGTAAGCGTTTTTGGCGGTGGTGCCGGTCAACCGGTCCTGTCGCCGGGGATTCCGGCGGTGAGCCCGGTTCGCCGGGGCTGCCGCCGGAGATTCCGGCGGTGGAACCGGTTCGCCGGTGCTGACGCCGATTCCAGTTGGAGCTTCTTCCGTCTCCTCTTCCAAGCCTCCGTCTTGTCGGACGTGAGTTCTCGGGATTCCTCCCGTGTCTCCGTACTCGTCGGTGTGAACCTATCATGGCCATAGGATGGGAAATGAAGTAGTATACCATTCAATAGGGTAGGAAGTGGGCTTGCATAGAGGAACGGATTCACCTTTGGAGTCCATGACGACTTGGCGTAAGTTGGAGACCCTGATGTGGTAACGACCGTAGGTCGGGCTACATCATCATACACAATAAACAAAACCGAGAAAATTAAATCGATGCAGACGTTAGTTCAATCAGAGTCTTTACATACATATTGTAGCAGATCAAAAGCTGCTTGAGATCGTGGATCTACTTAATTACACAAATAAGGTAGCTACAGGTACGCTAGGGGTCAAAATCGAGCTCGATGGCAAGCTTCTGGTCGAGGTAGCGGATGGCTCAGTCCTTGCTGAGATCGATGACATCTTTTGGGGCCAGCTTCATGACGCTCGCCTCACCTTGTCCACCTCCACGGGCGTGATGGCATGGCGCCTCTCCTCTTGCTCACGGAGGATCTCCTGCTCGTGCTCGGACTCGTGGATGAGCATCTCCATGGCCAGCGCTCCTCGTCTGAGTCATGCGTGTAGTTGGCCACCTCCACGGGAGCACATGGAGGGAAGGGGGGCTCCAGTCGTCGGAGGATGGAGGGACGGAGGAGCGAGGCAAGAGGATCCCTTGCCGTAGGGGCATTCTCAGGCGTGCGACGCCGTGCGGCGCCGAATCACGGATGAGGAGCGCCACCACGTTGGCGCGTAGGGATGGCGGGGGTGAGATCCCACGGTTGGTCCACCGCAGCGCTGCCCGCTTCTTGGAACCATCTCGGAGCGAACAATGCGCTTCCTCTCCTCCTTGGAGAGGTCGCCGTATCCGCATGAGGGACGGTCCTCGCCACTGCCGCCTCTGATGCAGGCCTCCCCCAACCCCGAACCTATCATGCGAAGAAGACGTGGCTAGATTTGCGCAGAAGGCTCTCAGCATCATTCACCGGAGTACGTGCTGTTTGCGGCGGCTGAACGGAGCTAGGGTTGAGTGGTGGAGCGAGCGAGGGTTTCACCCCGCACCTACCGCTCCGGTCTGTATATGTACCGATCCAACACACGAGTTAATAGGCCACTCTAAACAATTTCACGGACGTGGTTGCAGTGTCTGCTAGGTCGTCCGAAATCGACCCTTAACCTATAAACTTACCGGATCCATCCCCAATCTCGCTAAGCTTCTTCATACAGTATGTTAGTTTATTAATTGCAGAGCGTTGCTCAGAATCAGGGCAGCCGCTCATACCTGAAACAATAGGGTGTTTATTTTTTTTATATGTCGTCAACATGAAAGATGACGCTCCTCCTGTCAAACAAAGCGGCAAGTACAGTTTTGAACCATCAACCTTTCCATTTCTTTAGTCATGTCGCGTCATCTGGACTTATTCTCTAAGTACGGTACTCTCTTTGTTTTACAATATAAAATATTTTAATTTTATAAAAATAATGTATCTAAAACTCTTTTAGTGTATAAGTTCGGATAGGTTTGTAAATAAACTACATTCGTACACCCAAAATATTTTATATTTTAAAACACAGAGAGAGTAGTCGTGTGGACATGGGACTCACAGAGTTCTAAATTCGGCGAAACAGCCTCTGAGAGTTGCTTCTTTTGGTAGGCACTACACTACGGGCGGGGGACAAAACGTAAAGATTAACGATCAACAGACAATATAGGAGCAGCTCAGCCTGGTCATCAGTGCTGAGGGAATATCTGAATGCGACGATTAAAATGGTGTAGTAGCTCGATGCCGCTCCCTGGTTGGTCCCCGACGAATTTAATTTGGAAAATGATACCACTCCCCCGGGGATCGCATCCTCCTGGTGGACGGTTCACGGAACGCGTGGTGGGCCTGGTGTTCTTGCCTTGCACGCGCATGACTCTGCTGTTTTTTGCGTTCGTTTCCTGCTACCTGCTTTTTGCTCCGGCGATGTCACCGGCGAAATCGGCTTTTGCTACATTAGTATAATTATATTGCTACATATGTTTTCTTATTTTGCTACAATAGCACAAACTTCTTGCTACAAGGTATCGAGCGTTTCTACAAGTCGTGTCAGTTCTTGCTACATGCGGTCGATGGCGATACTACAAGCGGGTGTTGGATTTGCTACATGCGGCTTCTGAAATTGCTACCTACGGCCAAAGTCGTTGCTACCTGCGGCATCCTGACCTGCTACCTGTGGTGAGAGGCGTTGATACCTGCAGCGAGCGGTCATGCTACACATAGCGACCGGACCTGCTACATATGCTTTGTGGTGTTGCTACATGCGCGAGCGGTGCTACTATAATGGCATATTTTTGCCACAATTTTTCCTCCGACAATGTATCCGGCGAAGTTAGTCTTTTGCTACATTAGCATGATCATCTTGCTACATCTGTTTTCTGATTTTGCTACAAAAGCACAATTTTTTTGCTACGCGTTATTCGGCGAGGTCTCCGGCGAGTCTCCGGTGAAATCGGTTTTGCTACATTAGTATTTTTTTTTGCTACACCGTCGCCGGCGAGGTCTCCGGCGAACTCTCCGGCGAACTCTCCGACGAACTCTAGTCTGTTTTTCTATTTCTATGTTGAACCGTTTTTTGCTACATATAGCAAAAACGAGATATTTTGTAGCAAAAACGGGGCGTTTGTAGCAAAAGCGGGAGTTTGACTGTTGTTTAATGAACACGTGTCGTGAGAAGGACCCGGGGGATTAAAACTAGTACGACCCATTTAATTTTGGCCTTTCTCTTTCCTGATTTAGCTTGGCGAGAGCGACGTGCGACCGCGCGGGATCCCCGGCGATACGGTAATGGCTGCTCCCGTGGTACGTGGCGGCCAGCTGCGAACGTTCCCCGGTGGTCCAGTTTATGTCAAGCGTACTAGCATCGACGTCGTCGTCGTCTGCATATCGTTGTTTCATTTCATGCTATAGATCTCAACGTAATTTTCTGATCTTGCGCTCTGCGGGCGGGGGGAAAGATGCCACACTCGATGTTCCTTAATGCTCACTCCACTGACGAGTACGTACTCCTTATTGGGTTTATTCTGATATTCACGACAATTATTAGACCATTTTTAACCGAGTTTAATTGAGGAAATAGACATCGCATACGCCCTAGCAAATTTGATCACATACATCAGACTAAGCACATGTAAAAGATCTGCATAGGAAGTTTTCCTAATTTCTGTTGTACATTGATCGGTCCCTCACGGGAGAGAAGATAGTTAAAAGTACAAGATGATTTCTAAAATGCTAGTCTATCTCTAGCTCGTATACATATAGATATTCTAATGACACTTATCTCCACCACCACAACATCGCAGCAGTGAGTTATTGATGTCGCCCATGATGGTGTTGGTGTCGTCAGTGATAGGATCTGTTAGAATATGTACTCTACATCTTGTATTTTTAAGTCTTCACCTAACCCGTGTACCTCTCTATATATAGTCTCCGTAAAGGTCAGATCAATATACAACAAAATTTAGGGTTCATACTTTTTTATATGATATAGGAGCGGTTAGCCTCACGTCGTCAATCATAGGTTTCTCTCCACTTCTGCAACACGCGCTGCCCCCGAGGACATCAATCTCCTCTCCTCGAGGGCACGGCACCCGGTCGAAATCAAAGATTAGATCGATTCTTTAGACTAGATTAAATTCAATTTCAATTTTTTCAGTTCATAGATTATATCCCACGAAAAAAATCCCTAAACCCTCTAGCTACCCTTGTTCGGCTAAAAATAGTCAGCCAGAGGAGCTGACCGGAGCTCCGGCCGGCAGATCGCCATTCGTACCGGGTGTAGGTGTAGCCATGCATGATTCAGCAACCATCTCATCGAACGCTCGCCGGGTGTAGTCACACCACCTTCCGAATTTCCAATGGCCGTTCGAGGTGCTTAGTACGTAGAATTCGCAGAATTTTGCAGGTGCACCAGTTAGCTACTAGTACTACTGTACTAGTAGAATACTAGGATTGGCGTGGCGACCGAGCCATGCAGACGGTCGCTGTCGTCGCATGGACTCCTGGCGCTCTTTGCGGCACGTGAGCGCGGGAATGATGACACGTCGCCACCAACGGACAACGGTCCTCCCATCCTGGCGTCGCGTGGCTAGCGACCGGTGGCTCGCGCGCCCCATCTCTCCGTTGGCTGTTGTTGCTTTCGCGGGTCGGCGATGGCGGTAAGCTCGACCGCGCCTGTTGCTTGGCGGCTGAATGGCTGATGGAGGGTGCCGGATAGCTCGGTCTCGGTGCTCCGTGACTCCATGGACGCACGATCATCCATCATCCCCATCCCTTCATCTTTCTCAGCTTCTTCATACAGTATATTAGTTTAGGGACTGGCTACATCTCAGTCGCGTCGTTTAACAACAGTGGTACCTTGTTTCTGTCTCGCGTAGTGTGTAAGTTCTTTGCTTTGATTTTACCGTATCGATTGAGGCCCAAATCTTTTATGTGACATTTGGGCTCCCGGTCTAAGTACTCTATTTGATGGAAAAGTCAAATAGATAACCTAAGGTTTGTCTAATCAAAAAATAAAGATAACCTGACGTGTGATCTTGTGTCAAAGAAAAGAATTTGACATGTGGTCCCATCTTGTTTTTATTTCCCGTACACTTCATATTGATGTGTTTGCCTATTTATTGTAGCTTCACGTGTAATGGAACTAGCCACTGTTGTTGTACACATGTAACATGGCAGTAAGAAAACTTGCAACCCTATTTGTAAAAAATGGCCATTTCTCTTTCTGTTTCTTAAACATTTTTCATAAATTTTAAAAAAGACATCTTTCATAAAATTGTTTATAAAACATCAGAATGTCGAATGAATTTTTAGTGCCCTCTAGCTGCTCCACACGACAGCATGCTTTTGCCCCCGCTATATTAATATCGGAATTGAAGTGCTGGGGCAATAGAAAACATCATGCCCAAATGAAAATAAATGAAAATATTGGCGAAGTGACTAAACAATCATGATCGTGATCGCTGACATGGTTATGTCCTACGGGTACCTGACCTTAGCATACCTGGTCCAGCCCAAGGAAGGCCCACTCGACGATCTGCCAGGGTCCATGACGCATACGACGGTTCGGCTGATATGAAGCCCATGTGGACACGGACTCTCAAGCGTACAAGACAAGGAAATCTCAAGACTAGAGCTTGAATACAACTTGTAACCTACTCGTATCGGTACCTGAGACCTAGCCTCCCCATATATAAAGGCTAGGAGGGTCCAACGAGGAGGGCACGACCTACACGCACGCCATAACCCCCCAATAGACAGATCTACGATCTCCACCTCCACAATAGATCTACAGACCTAGATCTCTCTCTCTCTCTCATACTTTCGCATACACACCTCCACGCCAGATTGCATCTGCGCATCCCTGTAACCTTCGGTTCCGCCGTAATCAAGAGCAGACAAGCAGGAGTAGGGTTTTCCCTCTGGAGGCCTGAACCTGGATAAACCTTGTGTCCCCGTGTTGCTTGTTTGTTAACCGTTCCACGATCTCCAGCATCCCCATCTTCTCCAAAACCCAAGTCCATAACAATGGGCATTGATGAGATCAAACCTCGTCAATTGGCGCCGTCTGTGGGAATTGGGAGCGCTGATTGTGTGATCGTGACGGTTCCATCACCTGCAATCTACGACCCATCCATGGGGAAAAGCTGCGCCTGAAATCAAAATTCGGACGGAATCCTCGTCGCCACCGTCTAGATCGCATCTGCAGAGCGGACCTACAGGATCAAGATTGTTTTTATCCCGCCCGTGGTTTCCCTAGAGAAAATCAACTCGCCACAGCTGACCGTTTCGTGGTCTGTTTAGCGTCGAATCGAGATGCGAATCAGTCGATTCCTTTCTGACCAGGTCTCTTCTACTTTATTTAATTTGGCTACAAGCACGCTGGTCCGTCAGAACAACAAGGAGGAGCGAGGATTTGTCGGCACCTGAAGCAAGACAGTTTCGCAAGTGATCTTGGCCTCCTGGAACATGTTCCTTGACTGCTCGTTCATGAGAAGGCAATTAAATCTAAAGTTTGCATGATTTGTTTGGGATGCCACCGATGATTCAAATCTCAGAGAGTTGTCCTATGCACGCAACGTCACAAGAGCATCAGCATGCACGTGCAGTTTGGTTCTCACTTGGTTCAAAAAAAACGCCCTCACGTGGATGATCGAAGAAAAAGAAAAATCAAGAAAATAGTTGCTGATTGCGCCGATTTCACCGCGTGACCCCTTCTGCCGCGTCATCTTCGGGCCGCCACATCGGCCCCGCCTCGGCTACATCGACCATATTAACTCCACGCCCAGGGGCTGCGGCGACTCCGTCGCGTGACCCGTCGAGTCTGCGACGCTGGCGACCCGCCACAGTTTTCGACTCTAGTGCTCTGCGGAATCTTCGGCTGCGGCGACCCAATGCGGCTTTCGGCTGCGATGACCCGATACATCCTTCGGATGTGGCGACCCGGTGCGGTCTTCGACCGCGACAATCTTCGGATGCGGAGCTCTCTACCACCATCAACTTCGGAAACCCGTCGTTGCTATGATTGCGGTCCGTCGCGTGACCCAGTACCGCGTCAACTTCGCCACGGCAACCAACAAAGCTAAGTTTCCCTCTACTTCGAGCTGATTTCTTTTTTAACTCGCACTCGAAACACTCGGGGGCTGCGTCCTCTTCGAGTAACCTAATGTGCCATCGGCTCCACGCACTCGAGCACCTCGAACGCGACAGCCCGAGTAGCTGATTCTGCCTGATCGCCGAATCCTTGAACTCCGAGTGCCTCGGCAAGGTACTGAGACTAAGGGTAATCAGGCTAACGAAAAGGCCTAGCATACAGTGCAACAGTGTCGACTCGATCGGCACCAGAATCTTACTATACAAGCTGACAGGCAAATATTTTTACAAGATACAAATACTTCACAATTCTTTATATTTTCTGCAGCTTACAAGGATGTCGACTGCGTCGAGCTATTCCATCGGGTCCTTCAACAGGAGTCGACAAAGCAACTGGCTACGCCATAAACTCAAGACCCGAGTCGAGTCCCTCCTCGGATGGTTGCATCGCTTGATGCTACAAAGTCGCAGCGCTGGTCGCGCACCCGACAGAAGCAACGGCGTCGACTTCATCCGCAACGTCGAGTCCTTCCGGCTAAACGTCGCACGACTCCGCCACGTCAACTCCGACTGCATCATCGATTCTTGGCTCCTTATGCATGAGACGCTGACTCGATGCACTTCCGGGTCAGTGGTTTCTCCTCGCATGAGTCTTCACTCGAGTTTACGACTCGACTAGACACTCGGGGGATACTCCTATCAGTAGCGCTGGTCGCGCACCCGATGTACTTCCGGGTCAGCGATACGCCCACGAAATTTTCGACTACAACTTCACGATACAAGACTCGAGTCTCTGCCCGAGTCTACGACTCCGCCAGACACTCGGGGGCTACTCCTATCAGAAGCGCTGGCCGCGCACCCGAGACATGAATTACCTGATCTATTCTTCGAGTCCTACGTCGAGTCTACGACTCCACTACGGACTCGGGGGCTACTCCCATAGGGAGGATGGATTCAAGCATCCGAAAAAATTTGTGTCCTACGGACCTGAAGCCAAACGACGGCTGAATTAAAGTCTCTGCTCGAGTCTACGACTCGAACAGACACTCGGGGGCTACTCCCATAGGGAGCGCTGGTCGCGCACCCTATGAATTCTTCGAGTGCGATCCTTCGGATCAGCATGCAAAACTTTTCGGCAGCTCTGCCCTAATTAACGCTAAGTGAGCAACGTCCTCCTTGGCCACCCGAAACACTTCCGCGGTGATAAACATTCGGATGTTGTGTCTACGACACAAATATAAGCCCTACAGATATCATCTGATGGCCTGGTAACGCACACGACTGCGCTCTGCTAGTAAAAATCCGTGCCAGCAGGCGCGATGAAAAATCCCGACAGACGCGTTGGGTACATCATTTAAATTCACTGGAATTCCACTCATGTAAGTCCTCCGCGGCCTGAGTCGAATTACGCCAGCAAATGTTCCGGGTTCGAGTCGAGGGACTCGAATCTGAAGAAGATCGTGTTGTTTGGTCCTAAGACAGTTAACTGACCCTGATCCGTCGGGAGAGTCAGGCACACGCATCAACAATCCCTACACATTCTCTTGAAAGACAGAGATAGCTGCACCCGAAGGTTTGAAGAGTCCTCAGCCGAATCTACGATTCGACTGAACACTCGGGGGCTACTGACATGGTTATACCCTACGGGTACCTAACTTTAGCATACCTGGTCTAGCCCAAGGAAGGCCCACTCGACGATCTGCGAGGGTCCATGACGCATACGACGGTTCGGCTGATATGAAGCCCATGTGGACACGGACTCTCAAGCGTACAAGACAAGGAAATCTCAAGACTAGAGTTTGAATACAACTTGTAACCTACTTGTATCGGTACCTGAGACCTAGCCTCCCCATATATAAAGGCTAGGAGGGTCCAACGAGGAGGGCACGACCTACACGCACGCCATAACCCCCCAATAGACAGATCTACGATCTCCACCTCCACAATAGATCTACAGACCTTGATCTCTCTCTCTCTCTCTCTCATACTTTCGCATACACACCTCCACGCCAGATTGCATCTGCGCACCCCTGTAACCTTCGGTTCCGCCGTAATCAAGAGCAGACAAGCAGGAGTAGGGTTTTCCCTCCGAGGGCCTGAACCTGGGTAAACCTTGTGTCCCCGTGTTGCTTGTTTGTTAACCGTTCCACGATCTCCAGCATCCCCATCTTCTCCAAAACCCAAGTCCATAACAATGGGCATTGATGAGATCAAACCTCGTCAATCGCTGCGCCCTGCAACTATTTCCCGCCATGCTCCAAGGACCCTGAAGCATCCCGTACGAAACAACACCCTCAAAGAGAGAGGCACCGTCAACACAGTGCTGCTGCCCGAACCAGTGCGCTGGGCCTAGGGTTTTCCCCCGACACATAGGGTAAGAACTCACCAGCACATGCAATCAGTAGGACGGTGAGAAAAAACTCCATAGAAGCCCCCCCGGTTGCAATCAAGTTGCGTCTGGCCCCTCGGCAGGGCCTGAATTACAAGAAAATTCAAATACCACACCCGATGGCTGTTTATTACTTACTTTGCGACTGGATAGGGGTCCCCCGGTCGGGGACCCGACGGAGCTCAGTTATAATCAAGTTGCAACTGGGACGGGAGCCCAATTACAAGCAAGTTGCAAAATGCCCCCCTCTCCCGACGGGTGCTCAATTACAAGCAAGTTGAAACTGGCCCTCGGGGGCAACTGCCCAGCGGCACGGGTTCAATTCCCCTCTCCTGACGGATGCTCAATTACAAGCAAGTTGCAAATGGCTCCTGATGGAGCTTAGTTACAAGCAAGTTGCAACTAGGACCCCGGTCGCCCACCCAGTCACAATCAAGTTGCAACTAGGACCCGACAGAGGCTCAAATTACAAGCAAAGTTGCAAAATGCCCCCCTCCCCTCGACGGGTTCTCAGTTGCAATCAAGTTGCAACTGCCCCCTCGGCAGGGAACCGACGGGAGGTCTCCTAACGGGTAGTCAGTCACAAGCAAGTTGCAAATGGCCCTCTGGCGGAGCTCAGTTACAAGCAAATTGCAACTGGGACACCCCGGTCACCCACCCGGCCACAATCAAGTTGCAACTAAGACCCTAGCGGGGTCTCAAATTACAAGCAACTTACAATAAAGTTGCAACTGGTCCCTCTGTGGGGAACCGACAGGAGGTCTCCTAACGGGTAGTCAGTCACAAGCAAGTTGCAAATGCCCCCCGGCGGAAATCAGTTACAAGCAAGTTGCAACTGGGACCCCCTAGTCGCCCATCCGGTCACAATCAAGTTGCAACTGGGACCCTGGCGAGGGCTCAAATTACAAGCAAGTTGCAACTCGCCCCTCGGCTAGGAACCGACGAGAGGTCTCCTAATGGGTAGTCAATAACAAGCAAGTTGCAAATGGCCCCCCGACGGAAATCAGTTACAAGCAAGTTGCAATTGGGACCGCCCGGTCGCCCACCCGGTCACAATCAAGTTGCAACTGGGACCCTGTCGGGGGCTCAAATTACAAGCAAGTTGCAATCAAGTTGCAACTGGCCCCTCGACAGGGAACCGACGGGAGGTCTCCTAAAGGTAGTCAGTCACAAGCAAGTTGCAACTGGGACCCCCCGGTTGCCCAGCCGGTCACAATCAAGTTGCAAATGGGACCCTCGACGGGCCTCGGCGGGGAACCGACGAGAGGTCTCCTAACGGGTAGTCAGTCACAAGCAAGTTGAAAATGGCCCCCGGTGGAGCTCGGTTACAAGCAAGTTGCAACAGGGACCCCCAGTCGCCCACCCGGTCACAATCAAGTTGCAACTGGGACCCTGGCGGGGGCTCAAATTACAAGCAAGTTGCAATCAAGTTGCAACTCGCCCCTTCACAGGGAACTGACGGGAGGTATCCTAACGGGTAGTCAGTCACAAGCAAGTTGCAAATGCCCCCCGGCGGAGCTCAGTTACAAGCAAGTTGCAACTGGGACCCCTCAGTCGCCCACTCGGTCATAATCAAGTTGCAATTGGGACCCTAACGAGGCTCAAATTACAAGCAAGTTGCAATCAAGTTGCAACTGGCCCCTCGGAGGGGAACCGGCGGGAGGTATCCTAACGGGTAGTCAGTCACAAGCAAGTTGCAAATTGGCCGCCGGCGGAGCTCAGTTACAAGCAAGTTGCAATTGGGACCCCCTCGGTCGCCCACCCGGTCATAATGAAGTTGCAACTAGGACCCTGGCGGGGGATCAAATTATAAGGAAGTTGCAAATGGCCCTCCCTCGAAAGGTTCTCAGTTGCAATCAAGTTGCAAGTATCCCCTTGGCAGGGAACCGATGGGAGGTCAGTTAAAATCAGGTTGCAATTGGGACTCTGGCAGGGGCTCAAACTACAAGCAAGTTGCAAATGCCCCTCCCCCTGACGGGTTCTCAGTTGCAATCAAGTTGCAACTGACCCTGTTAGCAGGAAACCGACGGGAGGTCAGTTACAATCAAGTTGCAACTGAGACCCGGAGGGTCCGCAATTACAAGCAAGTTGCAAATACCCCCTCCTGATGGGTGATTAGTTACAAGCAAGTTGAAACTGGCTCTCGGGGGCAACTGTCCAGCGGTGGGGGCTTAGTTACAATTAAAATGTTGCAAATGCCCCCCTCCTGACGGATGCTCAGTCACAAGCAAGTTGAAATTGGCCCCCGATGGAGCTCAGTTACAAGCAAGTTGTAACTGGGACCCCGGGTCGCCCACCCAGTCACAATCAAGTTGCAACTGACCCTCGGCGGGGGCTCCAATTACAAGCAAGTTGCAAATGCCCCCCCTCTATGGGTTCTTAGTTGCAATCAAGTTGCAACTAGCCCCTCGGCAGGGAACCGACTGGAGGCCAGTTACAGTCAAGTTGCAACTGGGACCATCCGGGGCCCAATTACAAGCAAGTTGCAAATGCTCCTCCCCCTGACGGGTTCTCAGTTGTAATCAAGTTGCAACTAGCCCTCGGCGGGGAATCGACGGGAGGTCGGTTACAATAAATTTGCAACTAGGACATGAAGGGAGCCTAATTACAATCAAGTTGCAAATGCCCCTCCCGACGGGTGCTCAGTTACAAGCAACTTGCAAATGGTCCTCAGCGGAGCTCAATTACAAGCAAATTTCAACTTGGACCCCCCCTTGGCGGGGGATAAATAATAAGCAAGTTGCTCACTCCTGACGGGTTCTCTGTTACGATCAAGTTGCAGTTGGCCCTGGCGGAGCTCAATTACTATCCAACCGATGAAGACACCCGGTCACAATCAAGTTGCAACTGACCCTCAGCGGGGGCTCAGATTATAAGCAAGTTGCAAATGCCCCTCCCCCTACGTGTTCTCAGTTGCAATCAAGTTGCAACTGGCCCTTGGTGGGGAACCGACAGGAAGTCAGTTACAATCAAGTTGCAACTAGGACCCGATGGAGCCCAATTACAAGCAAGTTGCAAATGCCCCCTCCCAACGGGTGCTCAGTTATAAGCAAATTAAAACTAGCCCTCGGGGGCAACTACCCCGCGGCGGGGGCTCAGTTACAAACCAAAGTTGCAAATGGCCCCCCTCCCGGTGGGTTCTCAGTAACAAACCAAAGTTGCAAATGGCCCCTCTCCCGGTGGGTTCTCAGTTACAAGCAAGTTGCAAATGGCCCCCCTCCCGACGGATTCTCGGTTACAAGCAAGTTGCAACTGACACATTTTTAATGTGTGGGTTCACTTCGAATCTACACATTTAAAAAGCTAAAAATATCTTATATTATAAAAGCAGTGGGAGTACATATTACTAATATAAGTTAGATTGGTCTAGTAAAAAATTTGCAGTCTAAATGTCTTCCTAACAGTTCAACAATGACAACTATAAAATCTAGAGAGAAAAAACAATAAAAAATGAAATACAACCAACAAAAAAAATAAAAATTAAAACTCAATTTAAACTCGACTGAACAACCAACTCAAACACTTAAGCTAATCTTAATTTCACATGAAGAAAAACAAAATAACTGCTGACAAAAAAAGAAAGAACCACAAAAACGAAACAAGAAAAAAAAAACTCCGATCCATATTAATTAACCTATATACTAAATAGTGTCTAGATTCATTAAATCTAAATAAATTTAAGTCAATTAATATGGACTAAAAGGAGTACAAGAAAAAAACAAAATAACCAATAGGTGACAACCTATAAGAAAAACAGCCCATGTAAAAACAGAGAACAAGCCAAAAAAAAAAACACAAAAGCTAAATGCGCGCACGCGCGGGCGACACAACAAAGAAAAAAAAAGAAAACGCGAGCGATACAGCAAGCAGGCGACACAACCTAAAAAAAAAAGCAAAGCGGGAGCGCGGAACAGAGCAACACAGCGACGCGGGCGCGAGGAGACAACACGGAAAACAACCAAGTTTGCACCGATCGTAAAGCAAAAAATCTAACGGTGTATTAAATGACTGAGACTTAACTAATTCTTAGACGTCCGAGAATTAGCAAAACCGACTAATTTATTAATTGCAGAGCGTTGCTAAGAATCAGGGCAGCCGCTCAACACCTGAAACAATAGGGTGTCCATTTTTTTTATAGGCAGTCGACATGAGAGATGACGCTCCCTCCTGTCAAAGAAAGCGGCAAGTGCAGTTTTGAACCATCAACCTTTCCCATTTCTTTAGTCATGTCGCGTCATCTGGACTTATATTCTCTAATAACCAAGTAAAGAAACGATTTATCGTGTGGACAGGGTACGCACAGGCAGTTCTAAATTCGGCGAAACAGCCTCTGGGAGTTGCTTCTTTTGGTAGGCACTCCACTGAAAAACGCGCGGGGCCGGGGGACAAAATATAAAGAACGATTAACGATCAACGGGAGCAGCTCGACCTGCTGCTCATCGGTGCTGAGGGAATCTGAATGCGACGATTAAAATGGCAAGTGGGGCCGGGTGCGGTAGCTCGGTGCCGCTCCCTGGTTGGTCCCGACGAATTATATTTTGGCCTTTCTCTTTCCTGATTTAGCTTGGCGAGAGCGACCTGCGACCGCTACATCGAGTCATCGGCTGCTCCCGTGGTACGTGGCGACCAGCTGCGAACGTCCCCGGTGGTCCAGCTTATGTCAAGCACTAAAGCGTAGCATCAACGTCGTCGTCTGCATATCGTTGTTTCATGCTAGTAGATCTGGACGTAATTTTCTGGCCGTGGGTTCTTGGAACCGGCGGGCGGGCGGGGGGAAAGATGCCACACTCGATGTTCCGTAATGCTCACTACACTGACAAGTACGGGGCAACGTTTAAGATATTGACGCGATTCATCGTTCACCACATATTTTTCTTTTAAAATAGTATATATTAATATCACTATATACCAATTACATCAGCATCTGCAATAACATATGTGCTAGCGGCCGTACGAATACACACAACCCGAAAATGAAAGAAAAAAAAAAGTTCCATTACAGATAAATATTTCTCAAAGCAACGACACAAACACCACCAGAACAACACGAGTAGTCATCAACTCTAATAATAATGCCTTCAAGAAGAAAACAGTGCACACCCGCCGTCATTGACCGATCAAAGATCGTAGGTTTTCACCCTAGAAAAAGTCCTCGCTCGCAAAACAATACATTTAACAAGGTTATTTGTAACATCCCAAAAATATTAAACTAGAATCATCAAACTCTAATCACCAAATTTGGGGTTAACAAAAACTTTTCCAATTAAAATATGAAAGCATTCATATGTGTATGTATCAAAATTTGGATTCTTTTGAATTGCCATGGTTTTGTGTTTATTTGCTTGTAAAGTGATTCTTATGTGAAATAAACATCATCTAAACAATCCCCAAACTTTTCTCAAAGACAAACAAATCAAAACAAACAAATTAAGTGAATGGTCACTTTGGCCAATTTAACTCCCATGCCTACCTTGGCTATCTCTAACTTTCAGAACTTAACAGAAACATGTATGGATCTTTGCATCCCTTGATAGTACTCATAACAAGGTACCAAGACCCACCTTGTGATCATCCAAAAACATTTAAATGCTTAGTTTAAATGACAGTTTAAAATTGAATCTATTTCATATGGGAAGATCCCACTATTTCAAAAACCACTCAAACAAGCTCACTTTTCAAAATCCAAGCATCCACAGAATTGTAACATCCCAAAAATACCAAACTTAGATCAACAAAAACTAATCATCAAGATTAGGGTTAACAAAAACTTTTCTAAATAAAATCATGAATGCATGTATATGTGTATGCATGGATTTTGAATTTCTTTTAAAACCACCTTGTTTGTGTGATCCATTGCTTGTAAAATGTTTCTTAGGTGAAATAAACATCATCTAAAACATTTCCCACACTTTTCCTAAAGACAAGTAAATCAAAACAAATATATTAAGTGAATGGTCATTTTGACCAATTTAACTCCCATGCCTACTTTGGCTGTCTCAAACTTTCAAAACCTAACAGAAACTTTTCTGGATCTTTGCACCCCTTGAATGTACTCATAACAAAGTATCAAGGCCCACTTTGTGATCATCCAGAAACTTTCAAATGCATAGTTTAAATGACAATTCAAAATTGAATCTTCTTCATATGGGAAGATCCCACTTCTTCAAAACCCACTCAAACAAGCTCAACTTTCAAAACCCAAGCATCTGCAGACTCACCAGAACCAATCTAGCAAACCCACCAAAAATCATTTCAAAATTCAAAACTTGATTTCATGCGGCCATTTCATCAAACAGGTTGCAGACACAAATCAAACAAAACATCAAACACTATAGTGTGCAGTGATTCTTGCCTAACTTGTTCCCTAGTTAGCTCACACACACCTCAGTAGATCATCTAGAAAGATTAGCCCAACACTAGCACCCCTGTGAGCTTGCCATAGCCATTAATGGTGAACAGCCGAGCACCTCAATGCCACCCCATTGTGGACAGCAGGCTAGAGGAAGAACTAGCCGTGCCAACCTTGTCTGGGAGGCAGCCCACCGTCCACCGCCACTTCCTGTCCCAGCCGCGAGCGTTGCCAAGCCCTGGACCACGCGCACAAGACACGCCCAGACCATGCCAAGCGTTCGCCAGAGCGCCACCCTCGACCATCACCCACAGACCGCGCGCCGCCCTCACCGCGTGCACACACGATCACCACCGACCCAGGAGACCGCCAGACACCCCCGTTTGCCGCACCGTGCCATACAGCCACCGCCCACCGTCGAAGACGCCGCCTCTGCCGCGCAGAGCACCGCCCGTTCCAGACCAAACCACACCGCCCATGCCTCGCGACCATGTCGTTGAGCATCGCCAGGAGACACAGCACCGTCCCCTACCCTTGCCCATGCCATTAGCCGCCTGTAACGTCGCCCCCGACGAGCTCACCGTGCGCCCCGACGGTCCCCTCGCTCGACTATAAATAGAGGCCACCCCCGCACGATTTCTTCACACCATCTCACTCCCCTCTCCCCACTGACCGTGCCACACCATTCTTAGAGAAAGCCGAGCACCACCCCGCCAGAATTTCACCGGAGCCCGCCGCCTCTGGAGAAGAAAGGAGCCAGCGATTGAAGCCGCCCCAGGAGAAGCCACCGGTACCAGGAGGATCGCCGTCGTCGACTTCGTCGTTCGCCCGCCTCGCCGACCCTCGCCCGTACCCCGGTGAGCCCCCAGCACCCCTCACTGGCCGCGCTAGGTTTCGTTCTCACCGGAGTTATCTCGCGTCGATGATGACCCACAGCCGTTGGATTAGAACTAGATCAAACGATCCACGTTGCCCCATACCGCTTCGCCCAGCCCCGTGTCACTGACGAGTGGGGACACCCACTTAAGCAGCCCGCGGGAGCACTGCGCTTAGCAGGCCGTCCCGTTAGAATTTCCCGCGCATCCCAACAATTCAAATTAAATCTTTTCTATTTCATTTCAAAAACACTTCAGCACCCAACTTCAAAAATCAACCCAGATCGATTCAGTGCATCAAATTGGATGAAACCAATTTTGTTGGAAAGGTCTGTGAATGCTTAATCCAAGCCCATTGGATTCAAGTCATTTGGATCTGTAGATCACCCATAGTAAAAATAACAAGGCAGAAGCTTTTCTGCATTCAAACATTTTTCAAATTTCAACCATAAAAGCTTTTGAGTTGTTTCCAACTCTCAAAAATCACATTTAACCATACCTTTCAGAATATATAAAAATATATAGGTTTACTTGCAGAAATAATGTTCAAGTAATAAAAGAATGCTTCATAAGCATTTCTAGCCACTTTAATTAATTAAAAATAAAAGGGTAAAACCTTATTAAATTATGACACCACTTTAAATCACATTCCCATGAACTAAAATATGTGGTGATGACATGTGTCAACATGATCCCATATGTGGTTTGGAGAATATTAAATCTTAAGTAGTTTTTCAATGAGTAGAAATTACTTTTCTAAAAATAAAAAGGATTTAAACCAAGCCTTAACCTTGTAATGTTAGAGATGATGCTAGATCATCTATAGGACCCTTGTGTGTGATGATTGCAAGTAGTTAAGTATTGTTTGGTGATTGTGTACCTCGTATTTATTCATAGACGCTAGTACCGACCAAGGATACGAGGAGGAAGGAGGATACTACGAAGAGGAAGCCGAGGAGAACTTCAACCACTGCTCTGCACAAGGCAAGCTAGTAACTATGCAAGCTTATATTGACATTGATGCCAGCCTTACTAATCAAGTTGACCTATGCAAGCTAACACTTGCAAGATACCCTACTGATACCACAAACCCATACTTGTGAGATGACTACTTTATGCCTTAAGCATATGTGATCATACCCACTTGCTAAACCAATCCTAGTTTTATGGCAAGCCTCTTACTTTATTTCTGTATCAAAGCTTACTTAGAGTCTACCTAAGAGATTGGTAGATACTAGACAGTTGTGCTGAAGGTTGCATAAAGAGCATAAAATTTGGCCTAAGCTAGAAGCCTTGATATCAGCCTAAGATATAAGGTTGGACTTAGTTGAAACTTCACTAGTTACCACCCCCCATTAGTACTACCCCCACCTGTAGATGCTAGTGCTAAGCATAAAACTTGATCAACTTTAGAAGGGAACACTTGGAGGAAAAATGGTTATGAAAACCTTGGAATGATGGATCATTCTATTGAAATGTTTTGGACATGTGTTTCCAAATACTTGATGATTTTGGTGATGAAAATGTTGAGGCATGAGCCTTAGCCCTTTATAAAACTGATGGTTGTCTGGATGCGATACCATTCCAGTTTTAGCGTACAACCACAATACCCGAATATTGGGTAGGGCTTGACTGGAAACTTATATTCCTTAGTATTAGTTCCCTCCCGGCCAAGGTCTGAGCTGAGGCTACCTTGTGAAGATTGTCCACCTGTGCAGTACCCAAGATGACAGTGGTCATGGTTGGGAGGCCAAACTCACAGGAGAGGTGCTTATACTAGGGCGTGTAATTGAAAGGTTAGGATTGATTATCCGCATACTGAGTATGGTGAATTCAGGATTTGTTCCTGACGGATGTATCAAATGTTGTGGTGAAAGTGTACAATCTCTGCAGAGTGCCAAACTATTCGAATAGCCGCGTCCGCGGTTATGGACAGTTGGAGTGGTCATACTGTTCCCCCGTCAGACTTTTCAAAATGACTTGTGAAATGAATTGAGTCTTTGACTTGACCACAACAGAGTTGTGACCTGAATTACAAGTTCCCCCTTAGGATTTATAAAATTGTGACCAGCTTTGGAACTTAGTAGAGATAAACCTGGCTTTTTGCAAAACAACCCTAGAGCCTAGTTTCCTATTATCCAAAAACCCCTTATCTGTTAGTATTAGTTTGCGAGTACTTAAAGAGTACTCATGGCTTTGTCCCTGGCTATTCCCATGGCTAGACTATGAAGAGGAGTACCTGGAATATGGACCCCAGGAAGTTTACGACAACTAGGATCATCTCCCATCGTCAGCATTGCCTGTGACCCCGAAGATGGAGCTTCGCCTACGCTACCGTTATTATTATTATTACGTATTCCGCTGCTTGATGTTGTATTAAGAACTGGATCATGAGATCCCTATTTGTGTAAGAACCTATGTATCGTTTGTAATGGATGAAGTATTATGGTATCCAATTCTGTTATGTCTCGCAAAAATGGTAATCCTGGGATTGCGATGTATGGCATAACAGGCATCTAGGATTGAAAAATCCGGGTGTTGACAAGTTGGTATCAGAGCCATCCTGACCATAGGAGACCCTAGTTAGACCGGACGTTGAACCAAAAACTTAGTTTCAAAATCAAAGAACAAAAATATTTACGAAAACTTATTCTCATTCTTACCTCTTTAATTCTTTCATAAAACTTCATGTTCCTCAAAAACTCTTGCAAAATAGATAAAATTTTGACACACTTGATCACTCTGATAATCTACTCATCCTCTATTTTTATAGATGGACGTGAAGTACAACAAGTTTTACCAACTTGGGAATGGAGGAGACCTTATCTTTGAGAGGGATCTGGATCAGCTTTCGGAACTTCTGGAGCGTCCGCACCCCGAGTTCTTCGGATCTCAGCTCAATGATCAAGGAGGAGAAGATCTGCAGTGGCTAATTGTTGCAAGTCTCCGAGGAAAGATTGAACCTCCCACTGCGGAGGGAATTCAGTTTATCTTGAGGGAAAACAACTGGCTCGATGGACTTGCCAGAGCAATGCAGGAAGCTCTTTCCCGTCTGTGTGGGCAGAGCATCAATCAGATCAAGGGTACTCGCTTTGAGTTTTGCCCAAGGCGTGATGCAAATGGCCAACCACTGGAAGCCCCATACCACCCCGAGCGGAAGACTCAATTGGACCACCTTAGCTTCATGATGTATGATCGTCAGCAGGAATTGGACAACTGCCGTGACTATTGCAACCACAAGTCTGCCATCATCAAGACGAAGGACCAGACCATCGCCATGCTAGCAAAGGATCGCAAGTCTCGCCGCCGTCAGCTCGACAAGAAGGAGCGCATTATTGCCCGTCTTCGCCATCGCATCTCATCTCTGGAAGAGACCATCCACGAGAGAGACATGCAGTTGGAGGAAAGGGAGAATGCCGGAGAAGATCTTCGTGGAGACCCTTACTCCTATCTCAGCGATGATGATGGTTTTCTGGAGGATCAGGCCATGGACTTCTTCACCGATGAGGATGATTTTGCCTTCATCGATGATGCGGAAGATGATGAAGCCACAGACTCCGAGCAGTAGGAGCACTGAGCACTAGCGTAGTGAGTAGTAGTCGGTCCCACTGTATCGTAGTTTCCAGAATGGTTCTTAAAACCATCTGTCTGTTTTTATTTGTTGTGGTGTGTGTTGTACTGTGTGTTATGAGTGAATGAATGAAAAAGCAAGTTGCTAGAAAAACCTGAGTCAAACTCTAAAAACTTTTCAAAGACCCAAAACCTTAGAAATTTCCCTCTTTTCTCATGATCTATATCAATCTTCAGATGCCACGTGGAGGAAGTGGTTCAGCCCCGGACCCGATGTTGCAGATCCTGCAAATGTTGACTTCTGACCGCGAAGCTGAAAGAGCGGAACATCAAGCCAACCTAGCCACTCTGCAACAGATAGCCCAGCTAGCCCACAACAACCAAGGCCATGGAAATCAGGACAACCATGGATCTAAGCTCAAGAATTTCCAGAATACCAACCCACCCGTTTTCACCAAGTTAGAAGAACCCCTAGACGCCGATGACTGGCTGCAAACCATGGAAAACAACCTAGAAGTCGCCGGAGTGGAAGCCAACGAGAAAGTCTTGTTCGCCACCCATTATCTAGCCGGAGATGCCAGGGCATGGTGGAACAGTGTGCGTGCAATGACCGGAGGCCAAATGATGACCTGGGAGGAATTCAAGGTCAAGTTTAGCAGAACCCATGTGCCACCAGGTTTGATCAAGAGAATGAGAGACGAGTTCAGGGAGTTGAAGTAAGGGAGGATGACTGTAGTGGAATACCGTGACAAATTTTTGTCATTAGCTAGGTATGCCCCGGACGAGATAGACACCGAAGCCAAGAAGAAAGAAAGATTCCTGAATGGTCTGCATGACGAGATGCAGACAATGTTAGTCAATATCCCCTTTGCGGATATTGAAGCCCTTTTAGACTCTGCTATCCAAATGGAAGGAAAGATCAACCAAGCCAATGAGAACTGCAAGCGTCGCATGATGCATCAACCAGGAACCCATCAGACCCCAAAGTATCGCCCCAACCCATCTCCAGGATTTGCCCCAAGAACCAACAGACCCCCTATGACCCGTCCAACCTATCCCAACCGTGGAAACCCTAGACCCGGAGGAAATCACAACAACCCCGGCAACTCTAGCAATTTCACCCGCGCCCCACCCAAGTTCAACACCAACAATGCTACCACCAACCCCAACACTGCCCCGAGGACTTGAAGCAATGCTGTGCCTGTCGCAGCCAAGGACAAGTCACAAGTGACATGTTATGACTGTGGAAATAAAGGCCACTATTCCAACAAGTGCCCCAACAAGAAGAATGCTACTGCCCCTAATACCAATGTCCCAGCTCAGCAGCAGCGTCGTGTCCAGCCAGGGAGAAGATTTGCCCCAGGGAATTCACTCAACCGCAATGGCCGTCTATTTCTCATGCATGCTGAAGAAGCTCAGGAAGCGCCAGACGTCGTGCTGGGTATGTTTTCTGTTAATTCAGTACTTGCACGAGTGTTGTTTGATTCTGGTGCATCGCATTCATTTGTCACCGAAGAATTTGCTTGCACTAGTAAAATTCAACCAACCAAATTGAAGCATGTGATGATTGTGCAAATTCCCAGATCAACCACCAAGGCTAGGCAAATTTGCAAGGCCGTCCCTATCCGAATCCATGGCATAGATTTTTATGCTAATCTAATAGTACTCGGAACTAAAGGTTTGGAAGTAGTACTAGGAATGGATTGGATGTCCAAACATAAAGGATTGATTGACTGTGCCAAGAAAGCCATTACAATGACCAGTACCACTGGAATATCAGTCGAGCATATATCTGAAACCTTACCTTGCCAATTCAAGTGTAACAAGAGTATAGCCCAACCTACCATTGACCAAGTTCGGATAGTCTGCGAATACCCCGATGTATTTCCAGATGTTTTGCCCGGTATGCCCCCAGATCGGGATATCGAGTTTATCATCGAACTAATCCCCGAAACAGGACCCATAGCCCAGAGACCCTATAGTATGAACCCGTCAGAACTAGAAGAACTGAAGAAGCAATTGGATTCCATGTTAGAAATCAGATTGATTCAACCAAGTGCGTCCCCATGGAGATCACCTGTCTTGTTTGTGGACAAGAAGGATGGAGGTAACCGTTTGTGTACGGATTATCGGAAGTTGAATGATGTCACCATCAAGAACAAGTACCCCTTGCCAAAGATAGAAGATTTGTTTGATCAGTTGACCGGTGCCCAAGTGTTTTCTAAGATTGATCTTAGAACTGGCTATCATCAACTCAAAATTCGTGCAGAGGATATTCCAAAGACTGCCTTTACCACCAGATATGGATTGTATGAGTATATAGTCATGTCTTTTGGATTAACCAATGCCCCCGCTTACTTCATGAACCTCATGAATAAGATTTTTATGGACTTCCTGGATAAGTTTGTCGTTGTTTTCATCGATGACATTCTGATTTATTCCAAATCAGAAGAAGAACATGAGCTACACCTAAGGACCATTCTTGGAACCCTTAGAGAGCATCAGTTGTATGCAAAATTTAGCAAATGTGAATTCTGGTTACAGGAGGTAGGATTCCTCGGTAACATTGTATCAGCCGGAGGAATTGCCGTTGACCCTGCCAAAGTGAAAGATGTAGAAGATTGGCAAGCCCCAACCACTCAAACCCAAGTTCGTGCTTTTCTCAGATTGGCGGGATATTACCGCAAATTCGTAGAAGGATTCTCGAGTATCGCCCGACCCATGACCCAATTGCTGAAGAAGGACAAGAAGTTTGAATGGACCGACAAGTGTGGAGAGAGTTTTCAAGAACTCAAGAGGAGATTGATATCATCCCCAATCTTAATCATGCCGGATATCACGAAGCCCTTCGATGTGTATTGTGACGCATCCAAGATTGGTCTCGGATGTGTGCTAATGCAAGAAGGCAAAGTTATATCTTATCTATCGCGACAATTGAAGCAACATGAACAAAATTACCCAACCCATGACCTCGAACTCGCAGCCGTAGTTCTAGCCCTGAAAACATGGAGACATTACCTTATGGGAAACCGTTGTGAGATTTATTCTGATCACAAGAGCCTAAAGTATATATTCACTCAGAAAGAGCTGAATATGAGGCAGAGAAGATGGATTGAGCTAATCAAGGATTACGACCTGGACATTCACTATCACCCTGGAAAAGCCAATGTGGTAGCCGATGCCCTTAGCAGATTGCCGTGCCGCTTGAACTCCATGATTTTGAAGGAGCAACCAAGTTTGCACAAAGAGATGGAAGATTTTCGAATGGAATTAGTAAGTGAAGGATTTTTGGCTAGCATTGAACTTCAGCCCACTTTGATCAGTCAGATTAAGGAGGCGCAGAAAGGAAATGCTAGTATCGACGGAATCAAGCGTCGTATCGGTACAGGCAAAGTACCCGGATTCACCGAGGACGAAGAAAGAGTTCTGTGGTACAAAGGACGCCTTTGTGTACCAGCAGATTCAGAGTTGAAAGAAGTTATCCTGAAAGAGGCTCATGATACTCTTTATTCTATCCATCCCGGAGGAACTAAGATGTATCAAGATTTGAAAGAGCAATTTTGGTGGCATAAGATGAAGAGAAAAATCGGAAGCTATATCGCCAAGTGTGATATATGTCAGCGAGTCAAGGCAGGACATCAAAGACCCGCTGGATTGTTGCAACCTTTGAAGATTCCGGAATGGAAATGGGATTCTGTAGGAATGGACTTTATCACTGGACTACCTACTTCTAGTAGGGGAAATGACTCTATTTGGGTCATAGTGGACAGATTGTCCAAAGTCGCCCATTTCTTGCCCGTTAAAACTACCTATCAGAGTTCGAAGCTAGCAGAGTTGTACATCTCTAGAATCGTTAGTTTGCACGGAGTCCCCAAGAATATCGTATCGGATCGAGGAACTCAGTTTACCTCGAGATTTTGGAAGAAAGTCCAAGAAGGTTTAGGAACCTGCCTAGATTTCAGTACCGCGTATCACCCTCAGACCGATGGACAAACGGAGCGAGTAAACCAAATACTCGAAGATATGCTTAGAGCATGTGTGCTAGAATATGGATCCAAGTGGGAAGACTGTCTGCCGTTTGCAGAATTTTCCTACAACAATAGTTACCAAGCCAGTTTGCAAATGGCCCCATTTGAATTCATATACGGAAGAAAGTGCCGCACCCCTTTGAACTGGTCGGAAGTAGGAGAGAGTCAGATTTTCGGACCCGACATCCTACGAGAAGCAGAAGAGAAGGTTCACAAGATTCGCGAGCACCTCAAGACATCCCAATCCCGACAAAAGAGTTACGCCGACAAGAGACATCGAGACCTCGCCTTCAACATCGGAGATTTTGTTTATCTGAAAGTGTCGCCATTGAAGGGAATGCAGCGTTTCCAACTCAAAGGAAAGTTAGCCCCCAGATATATCGGACCTTTCAAAATTTTGAACCGTCGAGGAGAAGTATATTATCAACTGGAACTACCTGAAGAGATGTCAGCTGTGCACAATGTGTTCCATATCTCATTACTTCGCAAGTGTCTCGAAGTCCCCGAGAAGACCGAAGTGTTCCAGAATATCGATCACCGGACCACAGAGATCAACGATGACCTAACCTATCCCGAAGTACCCATCCGTATTTTGGAAGAAGCCTTTCAAACTACCAGAACCCGAAGCATCAAGTTTCTCAAGATTCAATGGAGCAATCACACAGAAGAGGAAGCAATCACACAAAAAAAAACCAAACTTAGATCAACAAACACTAATCATCAAGATTAGGGTTAACAAAAACTTTTCTAAATAAAATCATGAATGCATGTATATGTGTATGCATGGATTTTGAATTTCTTTTAAAACCACCTTGTTTGTGTGATCCATTGCTTGTAAAATGTTTCTTAGGTGAAATAAACATCATCTAAAACATTTCCCACACTTTTCCTAAAGAGAAGTAAATCAAAACAAATATATTAAGTGAATGGTCATTTTGACCAATTTAACTCCCATGCCTACTTTGGCTGTCTCAAACTTTCAAAACCTAACAGAAACTTTTCTGGATCTTTGCACCCCTTGAATGTACTCATAACAAAGTATCAAGGCCCACTTTGTGATCATCCAGAAACTTTCAAATGCATAGTTTAAATGACAATTCAAAATTGAATCTTCTTCATATGGGAAGATCCCACATTTTCAAAACCCACTCAAACAAGCTCAACTTTCAAAACCCAAGCATCTGCAGACTCACCAGAACCAATCTAGCAAACCCACCAAAAATCATTTCAAAATTCAAAACTTTATTTCATGCGGCCATTTCATCAAACAGGTTGCAGACACAAATCAAACAAAACATCAAACACTATAGTGTGCAGTGATTCTTGCCTAACTTGTTCCCTAGTTAGCTCACACACACCTCAGTAGATCATCTAGAAAGATTAGCCCAACACTAGCACCCCTGTGAGCTTGCCATTGCCATTAATGGTGAACAGCCGAGCACCTCAATGCCACCCCATTGTGGACAGCAGGCTAGAGGAAGAACTAGCCGTGCCAACCTTGTCTGGGAGGTAGCCCACCGTCCATCGCCACTGCCTGTCCTAGCCGCGAGCGTTTCCAAGCCCTGGACCACGCGCACAAGACACGCCCAGACCATGCCGAGCGTGCGCCAGAGCGCCACCCTCGACCATCACCCACAGACCGCGTGTCGCCCTTACCGCGTGCACACACGATCACCACCGACCCAGGAGACCGCCAGGCACCCCCGTTTGCCGCCCCGTGCCATACAGCCACCGCCCGCCGTCGAAGACGCCGCCTCTGCCGCGCAGAGCACCGCCCGTTCCAGACCAAACCACACCGCCCCATGCCTCGCGACCATGTCGTTGAGCATCACCAGGAGACACAGCACCGTCCCCTACCCTTGCCCATGCCATTAGCCGCCTGTAACGTCGCCCCCGACGAGCTCACCGTGCGCCCTGACGGTCCCCTCGCTCGACTATAAATAGAGGCCACCCCCGCACGATTTCTTCACACCATCTCACTCCCCTCTCCCCACTGACCGTGCCACACCATTCTTAGAGCAATCCGAGCACCACCCCACCGGAATTTCACCGGAGCCCGCCGCCTCTGGAGAAGAAAGGAGCCAGCGATTGGAGCCGCCCCAGGAGAAGCCACCGGTACCAGGAGGATTGCCGTCGTCGACTTTGTCGTTTGCCCGCCTCGCCGACCCTCGCCCGTACCCCGGTGAGCCCCCAACACCCCTCACTGGCCGTGCTAGGTTTCGTTCTCGCCGGAGTTATCTCGCGTCGATGATGACCCACAGCCGTTGGATTAGAACTAGATCAAACGATCCACGTTGCCCCATACCGCTTCGCCCAGCCCCGTGTCACTGACGAGTGGGAACACCCACTTAAGCAGCCCGCGGGAGCACTGCGCTTAGCAGGCCGGCCCGTTAGAATTTCCCGCGCAGCCCAACAATTCAAATTAAATCTTTTCTATTTCATTTCAAAAACACTTCAGCACCCAACTTCAAAAATCAACCCAGATCGATTCAGTGCATCAAATTGGATGAAACCAATTTTGTTGGAAAGGTCTGTGAATGCTTAATCCAAGCCCGTTGGATTCAAGTCATTTGGATCTGTAGATCACCCATAGTAAAAATAACAAGGCAGAAGCTTTTCTGCATTCAAACATTTTTCAAATTTCAACCATAAAAGCTTTTGAGTTGTTTCCAACTCTCAAAAATCACATTTAACCATACCTTTCAGAATATATAAAAATATATAGGTTTACTTGCAGAAATAATGTTCAAGTAATAAAAGAATGCTTCATAAGCATTTCTAGCCACTTTAATTAATTAAAAATAAAAGGGTAAAACCTTATTAAATTATGACACCACTTTAAATCACATTCCCATGAACTAAAATATGTGGTGATGACATGTGTCAACATGATCCCATATGTGGTTTGGAGAATATTAAATCTTAAGTAGTTTTTCAATGAGTAGAAATTACTTTTCTAAAAATAAAAAGGATTTAAACCAAGCCTTAACCTTGTAATGTTAGAGATGATGCTAGATCATCTATAGGACCCTTGTGTGTGATGATTGCAAGTAGTTAAGTATTGTTTGGTGATTGTGTACCTCGTATTTATTCATAGACGCTAGTACCGACCAAGGATACGAGGAGGAAGGAGGATACTACGAAGAGGAAGCCGAGGAGAACTTCAACCACTGCTCTGCACAAGGCAAGATAGTAACTATGCAAGCTTATATTGACATTGATGCCAGCCTTACTAATCAAGTTGACCTATGCAAGCTAACACTTGCAAGATACCCTACTGATGCCACAAACCCATACTTGTGAGATGACTACTTTATGCCTTAAGCATATGTGATCATACCCACTTGCTAAACCAATCCTAGTTTTATGGCAAGCCTCTTACTTTATTTCTGTATCAAAGCTTACTTAGAGTCTACCTAAGAGATTGGTAGATACTAGACAGTTGTGCTGAAGGTTGCATAAAGAGCATAAAATTTGGCCTAAGCTAGAAGCCTTGATATCAGCCTAAGATATAAGATTGGACTTAGTTGAAACTTCACTAGTTACCACCCCCCATTAGTACTACCCCCACCTGTAGATGCTAGTGCTAAGCATAAAACTTGATCAACTTTAGAAGGGAACACTTGGAGGAAAAATGGTTATGAAAACCTTGGAATGATGGATCATTCTATTGAAATGTTTTGGACATGTGTTTCCAAATACTTGATGATTTTGGTGATGAAAATGTTGAGGCATGAGCCTTAGCCCTTTATAAAACTGATGGTTTTCTGGATGCGATACCATTCCAATTTTATCGTACAACCACAATACCCGAATATTGGGTAGGGCTTGACTGGAAACTTATATTCCTTAGTATTAGTTCCCTCCCGGCCAAGGTCTGAGCTGAGGCTACCTTGTGAAGATTGTCCACCTGTGCAGTACCCAAGATGACAGTGGTCATGGTTGGGAGGCCAAACTCACAGGAGAGGTGCTTATACTAGGGCGTGTAATTGAAAGGTTAGGATTGATTATCCGCATACTGAGTATGGTGAATTCAGGATTTGTTCCTGACGGATGTATCGAATGTTGTGGTGAAAGTGTACAATCTCTGCATAGTGCCAAACTATTCGAATAGCCGCGTCCGCGGTTATGGACAGTTGGAGTGGCCATACTGTTCCCCCGTCAGACTTTTCAAAATGACTTGTGAAATGAATTGAGTCTTTGACTTGACCACAACAGAGTTGTGACCTGAATTACAAGTTCCCCCTTAGGATTTATAAAATTGTGACCAGCTTTGGAACTTAGTAGAGATAAACCTGGCTTTTTGCAAAACAACCCTAGAGCCTAGTTTCCTATTATCCAAAAACCCCTTATCTGTTAGTATTAGTTTGCGAGTACTTAAAGAGTACTCATGGCTTTGTCCCTGGCTATTCCCATGGCTAGACTATGAAGAGGAGTACCTGGAATATGGACCCCAGGAAGTTTACGACAACTAGGATCATCTCCCATCGTCAGCATTGCCTGTGACCCCGAAGATGGAGCTTCTCCTACGCTACCGTTATTATTATTATTACGTATTCCGCTGCTTGATGTTGTATTAAGAACTGGATCATGAGATCCCTATTTGTGTAAGAACCTATGTATCGTTTGTAATGGATGAAGTATTATGGTATCCAATTCTGTTATGTCTCGCAAAAATGGTAATCCTGGGATTGCGATGTATGGCATAACAGGCATCTAGGATTGAAAAATCCGGGTGTTGACAAGAATCCTCAACACCTGCCTAGCACACCCACCAAAAATATTTTCAAGATTCAAAACTTAAGTTCATGCGGCCATTTCATCAAATAGGTTGTAGATTCAAATCAACAAAATCATAAACACTATTTTAAGCAGTGTTTTGAGCCAACCTTGTTCCCTCTCTGGTTACACTAGCCTCAGTAGATCATCTAGCAACCTTAACTAAGCTCTAGCCCCACTGTAAACTCGCCAATGTCATCAATGGTGAACAGGCCGAGAGCACCCATGTCACCCCAGTGTGGACAGCAAGCTAGGAGAAGAACTAGCCGTGCCAACCTTGTCTGGGAGGTAGCCCATGCCTCACCGACCCCTCTCGACCAGCCCTAGATCGAAGACCACGACCAGAACTGCCAGGAACACCGCGCCCGCGCTGCTGTCGACCATGCCGACGTGCACCGCAGAGCACGCTCCATTCCCACGCAACCCGACCACCTCGAGTCCTCGCCGCCCGCCAGCATGTACCCCACCGTTCTAGGAGACCACCAGACATGCCCATTTCACCGCCCGTACCCCGTAGTCACCGCTCGCCGCAGAGTTCGCCGCCTCTGCCTCGCAGAGCACCGCGTGTTCCCGACCGTTTTCCACCGCCCCTACACACGCATTTAAACCATAGAGCATCGCCAGGAGACCACCGATCGATCGCCACCCTCGGCCATGCCTCTAGCCACCCGTAGCCGTGTCGCCACCGTCGCCTACCCATCCCTCTCGGTCTCGCCGTCGAGCCTATAAAAGGAGGCGACCCCCAACCGATTGAAGCACACCATTTCACCCCCCTCACCTCACTGATCGTTCCACCCCTTTGTAACATCCCAAAAATACTAAACTTAAATCATCAAACTCTAATCATCAAAATTAGGGTTAACAAAAACTTTTCTAATTAAAATTATGAAAGCATGCATATGTGTATGCATTTAAATTGAAATTCTTTTGAACCAACTTGTTTGTGTGTTTCTTTGCTTGTAAAATGTTTCTTAGGTGAAATAAACATCATCTAAACATTTTCCACACTTTTCCCAAAGACAAGTAAAGCAAAACAAATAAACTAAAGGAATGGTCATTTTGACCAATTTAACTCCCAAGCCTACTTTGGCTGTCTCAAACTTTCAGAACCTACCAGAAACTTTTCTGGATCTTTGCACCCCTTGATTGTACTCATAACAAGTATCAAGGCCCACTTTGTGATCATCCAGAAACTTTCAAATGCATAGTTTAAATGACAATTCAAAATTGAATCTTTATCATATGGGAAGATCCCACTTTTTCAAAAACCACTCAAACAAGCTCAACTTTCAAAACCCAAGCATCTGCAGACTCACCAGCACCAATCTAGCACACCCACCAAAAATCTTTTCAAAATTCAAAACTTGAATTCATGCGGCCATTTCATCAAACACTTGGCAGACACAAATCAAATAAAATCAAAACACTATTGTGAGCAGTGATTCTTGCCTAACTGGTTCCCTATCTAGCTCACAACCAGCTCAGTAGATCATCTAGCAAGATTAACTAAGCACTAGCACCACTGTGAGCTTGGCATTGTCATCAATGGTGAACAGCCGAAGCCACCCTTGTCACCCCCATGTCGACAGCAAGATAGGAGGAGAAACAAGCCTAGCCAGCATGTCTGGGAGCAAGCCAACACTCCACCGCCACTCCCTGTCCACCGATCGAACCCTGCAAGCCACTGGACCATACGCACGGACCGCGCCCATCTCTCTAGCAACCATGCCGAGAGCACGCCCCGTGCGCCACGCTCGACCAACGCCCACAGACCGCGCGCCGCCCTTGCCGCGTACATACGTGATCATCACCGTCCCAGCAACCCCGCAGACACACTCGTTCGCCGCCGCGTGGACCACGCGCGCTGTCGCCATTAATTTCTCCGTCGGGCACACGCAGAGCACCGTCATGTTCCGACCAAACAGCACCGCCCCACGTCTCGCCACCGTACCGTTGAGCATCGCCAGGGAACACCACACTGTCCCCTACCTTTGCCCATGCCAATAGCCGTCTATACCATCGCCCCCGACGAGCTCACCTTGCGCCCCTTCGGTCCTCTCGCTCGACTATAAATAGAGGCCACCCCCAGCCGAATTGAGCACACCATTCTACTCCCCTCTCATCACTGATCGTGCCACACCGTTCCCGGAGCAAGGAGAGCAACGCTTCGCCAGAATTTCACCGGAGCCCGCCGCCTCTGGAGAAGAAAGGAGCCAGTGATTGGAGCCGCCCCAGGAGGAGCCACCGGTACCAGGAGATTCGCCGTCGTCGACTTTGTCGTTCGCCCGCCTCGCCGACCCACGCCTGCACCCCGGTGAGTCCCCAGCACCCCCCACTGGCCGCGCTAGGTTTCTGTCTCGCCGGCGTTGCCCAACGTCGATGATGACTCCCAGCCGTTGGATTAGAACCAGATCGAACGACCCACGTTGCCCCGTACCGCTTCGCACCCCCCTGTCTCACTGACGAGTGGGGACAACCACTAAAACAGACCGCGGAAGCGCTACGCTGAGCAGGCCGGCCCGTTAACTTTTCCCGTGCAGCCCAATTATTTGAATTAAACCTTTTCCATTTTATTTCAAACACACTTCTGTACCCAGTTTCAAAAATTAACCCAGGTCGATTCAGTGCACCAAATTGAATGAAACCAATTTTGTTAGAAAGGTCTAGGAATGCTGAATCCAAGCCCGTTGGATTCAAGTCATTTGGATCTATAGATTACCCATGGTAAAAATAACAAGGCATGAGCTTTTCTGCATTCAAACATTTTTCAAATTTAAACCATGATAGCTTTTGAGTTGATTCCAACTCTCAAAAATCACATTTAAGCATACCTTTCAGAATATATAAAAATATATAGGGTTACTTACAGAAATAGTGTTCAAGTAATAAAAGAATGCCCCATAGACATTTCTAGCCACTTTAATTAATTAAAATAAAAGGGTAAAACCTTATTAAATTGTGACACCACTTTAAATCACATTCCCATGGACTAAAATATGTGGTGATGACATGTGTCAACATGATCCCATGTTTGGTTTGGAGAATATTAAATCTTAAGTAGTTTTTCAATGAGTGGAAATTACTTTTCTAAAAATAAAAGGAATTAAACCAAGCTTTAATCTTGTAATGTTAGTGATGATGCTAGATCATCTATAGGACCCTTTTTGTGTGATGATTGTAAGTAGTTAAGTATTGGTTGGTGATTGTGTACATCGTATTTATTTATAGACGCTAGTACCGACCAAGGCTACGAGGAAGAAGGAGGATTCTACGAAGAAGCCGAGGAGAACTTCAACCACTGCTCTGCACAAGGCAAGACAATACTTGCAAGCTATTAACCTTGCAAGCTAACACTTGCAATTTAGCAATCTTATACTGATATTGTGCAAGCCTAATACTACGAGTGAATGTGCCAGCTAACACTTGCAAGATACTCTACTGATGCGACAAACCACTACTTGTTACTATGCCAATTATATGCCTTAAGCATATATGATCATCTCCACTTGATAAACCAATCCTAGTTTTACTTACAAGCTTCTTACTTTATTTCTTTATCAAAGCTCTTACTTAGAGTTTACTTAAGAGAATGGTAGATACTAGAAAGATATGTGAAGGTTGCATAAAGAGCATAAAATTTGGCCTAAGCTAGATAATCTTGATGTTATCCTAAGGCATGAGATTGAACTTAGTTAGAACTCCACTAGTTTACCACCCCTCATTAGTACTTACCCCCACTTGTAGATGCTAGTGCTAAGCATAAAACTTGATCAACTTTAGATGGGAATACTTGGTGAAAATGGTTATGAAAACCTTGGAATGATGGATCATTCTACTGAGATGTTTTGACATGTGTTTCCGAACAACTGATGATTTTGGTGATGAAAATGATGAGGCATGAGCCTTAGCCCTTTATAAAACTGATGGTTTTCTGGATGCGATACCATTCCAATTTTATCGTACAACCACAATACCCGAAGATTGGGTAGGGCTTGACTGGAAACTTATATACCTTAGTATTAGTTCCCTCATGGCCAAGGTCTGAGATGAGGCTACCTTGTGAAGATTGTCCACCTGTGCAGTACCCAAGATGACAGTTGGTCATGGTTGGGAGGCCAAACTCACAGGAGAGGTGCTTATACTAGGGCGTGTAATTGAAAGGTTAGGATTGATTATCCGCATACTGAGTATGGTGAATTCAGGATTTGTTCCTGACGGAGGTATCGAATGTTGTGGTGAAAGTGTACAATCTCTGCAGAGTGTCAAACTATTCAAATAGCCGTGTCCGCGGTTATGGACAGTTGGAGTGGCCATACTGTTCCCCCGTCAGACTTTTCAAAATGACTTGTGAAATGGGTTGAGACTTTGACTGGACCACAACAGGGTTGTGATATGAAATACAAGTTCCCACTTAGGTGTTATAAAACTTCAACTAGCATTCTTTGCTTCTGAACTTAGTAGAGGTAAATCTGGCTTTTGCAAAATAACCCTAGAGCCTAGTGACCTAATTATCAAAAACCCCTTTAACTGTTAGTATTAGTTTGCGAGTACTTAAAGAGTACTCATGGCTTTGTCCCTGGCTATTCCCATGGCCAGACTATGAAGAGGAGTATCTGGAGGATGGACCCCAGGAAGGTTACGACAACTAGGTGTTGGAGATATGCCCTAGAGGCAATAATAAATATAGTTATTATTATATCTTTGTGTTTATGATAAATGTTTATATTCATGCTATAATAGTATTAACAAGGAAACATTAATACTTGTGTGAATTATAAACTTAAATTGAAGTCCCTAGTATAGCCTCTATACTTCACTAGCTTGTTGGTTGATTAAATGATTGTGGTTTCCATATCATGAACATTGAGATGTTATCAACAACAAGATCATATCGTTAGGAGAATGATATGGTGGACATACTCCTATAGATAAGCGTAGCATAAAGATCAAGTCATTTCAATAGTTCAATTGCTATATGCTTTCTGATACATAGTAGCCTAATTCCTTCGACCATGAGATCATGCATATCACCTTTGCCGGATGGATGCTTTGATAACATCAAACACCACACCGTAACTGGGTGGCTATAAAGGTGGCATTAAGTGTTCGGAAAGTATTGGTTGAAACACATGGATCAAGAGTGGGATTTGTCCATCCACATGACGGATAGATATACTCTGGGCCCTCTCGGTGGAATGTCATCCAATTAGCTTGCAAGCATGTGACATGGTCACAAGGGATCACATATCACGGGAACGAGAAAAGAGTACTTATCGGTAACGAGGTTGAACTAGGTATGCAGAGATACCGACGATCATAACCTCGGATAAGTAACATATCGTGAGACAAAGGGAAATTGGTATCGTATGTAAGTGGTTCATTCGATCGCAAAGTAATCGTAGAAATATGTGGGAGCCATATGAATTTCCAGATTCCTCTATTGGTTATTGTTCGAAGAAGTGTCTCGATCATGTCCGCATAATTCACGAACCGTAGGGAGACACACTTAAGGATTCGACGTTGTTTGAGTAGTTATGGTATTATGAGAAAGAGACCGAATGTTGTTCGGAGTCTCGGATGGGATCCGGGATATCACGAGGTGATCCGGAATGGTCCGGAGAATAAGATTCATATAAGGAAAGTCCCGTTTCGGAGTTGGGGAATGGTTCCGGTGTTTTCATCGGGAACATTCTAGAAGGTCCCGGAATGTCCGGCACTCCGGAGGGGGAAGGGTACATGAATGTGTCATTGTAAGTTGGAATGATTGCATCATGTACTAGGTGTTCTTGCTGTCCAAAATAAAGGGTTTATTTAAATCCTAAATTGAAAAGTCAAACGGCTAGTTTGAAAGTCAAACGGCAATTTTGGGAAGTGGGAAGAGAGGAGGATTGGTGGAGGCCGAATTGGAGGAGGGTTCCTCCCTTGGCCGGCGCCCCACCAAGCCGACTTGGGGAGGGACTCTCCTCCCCTTGGCCGGCCAGCCCTCCCACCTATATAAGGAGGGGCAGGGCTCCCTCCTAGCACACACAAGTTCCTATCTTCTACCTCCGGTTTAGAGCCGTTTTGGTTTAGAGCTTCTAATTGCTTTAGCCAGCGGTTTAGAGCCTTCTAATTGGTTTAGAGCCCTCTAATTGGTGTGTCTAATTACTAGACCACTAATAGCCTCTCTCATAAGCTCCACCATACTCGCACCGGCTTAAGGCGAAGCCCTGCGGGATTTCCCCTCTACTTCCGGTACCACGCCGTTGTGCTGCCGGAATCACGAGGAGAGTGCTACAACCTCCGCTGCCTGCTGGAACAAGGGAGAGGAAGGTCTTCGTCGAGTACCGAACGTGTGACCGACTGCGGGAGCGCTGCTGGAACGTGGCGCCGGAAGGATCGTCTACGCGATCTTGAGATCGGAAAGAGTACGACTACATCACCCACGAGAATCTGCTCTCGTTAAACACTTTGGAATCTTCGAGGGTGAGTTATTCCATCGACTCGTTGCTACAATCTAGTAGATAGATCTTGGCTTGTTTGTTTGTATGCGATAGAAAATTTTTGTTTTCCATGCTACGAACCCCTACAGTGGTATCAGAGCCGTGTCTATATGTAGATCTGTTGCACGAGTAGAACACAATGGTCATTGTGGGCGTTGATGCTTTTATTGTAGATTGCTTTTTGTGTACTTTGCATCTTGCGGTATGTTGGGATGAAGCGGCCCGGGCTAACCTTACATGACATCGTTCATGAGACTTGCTCCACGTTTGACATGCAACTTGTATTGCATAAGTGGCTTTGCGGGTGCCTGTTTCTCCTAGCATAGTTAAGATCCAATTTACAACGGGTAATCAACAATGCTAGTATCAATGTTGTGGTTCTTGTTCGTAAGTTAGAACGACACTTATTGAAAGCCCCAAGCCACGTAAAATATGCAAAGAAAGTAGAGGCGTCTAACTTTGTTTTGCAGGGGTGTGCAGTGATGTGATATGGCCATGATTGTGATTATATTTGATGTATGCAATGTTCCTTATTGTAAGTTGGCAACCGGCAGGAGCCATATGGTTGTCTTTAATTTCTGTTAAGACCTGCGTGTCTATTCAAAATAGTTGTAATAGTTGAAGCTGGTGGACGACAACCATGAAGAAGCGTCATTGACCTTGATGCTATGCCGGTGATGATGGAGATCATGTTCGTGCTTGAAGATGGAGATCGGAAGCACAAAGAAGAAAGGCCATATCATATCACATATTATGAATTGCATGTGATGTTAATCCTTTATGCATCTTGTATTGCTTAGTGGACGACGGTAGCATTATAAGATGATCCCTCATGCACATAAATTTCAAGTTCTAAAGTGTTCACCCTTAGTATGCACCGTTGCCAAAGCTTGCTGCTTCAAAGCACCACGTGATGATCGGGTGTCTTTGATTCCGCGGGTGAATACAACGTAAGCAAGCCAGATTTGCTTATGCGGTAGCTAAGGTTTGATCTTGACGAGCCTAGCATGTACAGACATGGCCTCAGGAACACGGATCACCGAAAGGTAAAGCATGAATCATATAGTAGATATGATGAACATGTCGATTGTTCGCCATTGAAACTATATCAACTCTCGTGATGATCGGTGTTGATGTAGCGGATTTGGTTCATGTGATCACTAAAACAATGTGAGGGATGTTGTTTTGAGTGGGAGTTCACCTAGTTTAATTTCATTAATTAATTTGAACTCAATTTGTCATAAACTTAGTCTAAACTATTGCAAATATGTTGTAGATCAATGGCAGCCCCTACCATCAATTTTAATGCGTTCCTAGAGAAAGAAAAGTTGAAAAACAATGGAAGCAACTTCGCGGATTGGTTCCGCAATTTGAGGATTGTCCTCACAGCTGGTAATTTGACCTATGTGCTGGATGCACCGCTGGGTGACCCACCTGCAGCTGATGCTCCCGATGAAGTAAAGAATGTTTACCTCGCTCGGAAGAATCAGTACTCCATAGTTCAGTGTGCTATCTTGTATGGTTTAGAATCGGAGCTTCAGAAAAGGTTTGAGAATTCAGACCCATATGATATTGTCGAGGATCTCAAATTAATTTTTGAGACTCATGCGGCAATTGAAAGTTATGAAGCTTCTGAAAAGTTCTTTAACTGCAAGATGGAAGAGGGCAGCTCCGTCAGTGAGCATGTGCTTAAGATGTCTGGGCACGCAAATAAACTTCAAAGCTTGGGTATAGTGATTCCTAATACTTTGGGGGTTTACCGCATCCTCCAATCACTACCACCAAGTTACAAGAACTTTGTGATGAACTACAACATGCAGAACATGAACAAAGAGTTGCCAGAACTATTTGCTATGTTAAAGTCTGCAGAAGTGGAGATCAATAAAGAGCACCAAGTGTTGATGGTCAATAAGACCACCAAATTCAAGAAAGGCAAGTCTAAGCAGAAGGGACACTTCAAGAAGGGTGGTAAGAAAGTTGCCATGCCGACGAAGAAGACCAAGGCTGGACCCAAGCCTGATACTGAGTGCTTTTACTGCAAGGGAGAAGGTCACTGGAAGCGGAATTGCCCAAAGTACTTGGCGGATTTGAAGAACGGCAACATCAACAAGAAAGGTATATCTGATATACATGTTATTGATGTGTATCTCACTAGTATTCGTAGTAGTGCCTGGGTATTTGATACTGGTTCGGTTGCTCATATTTGTAACTCGAAACAGGAGCTGCAGAATAAACGGAAGCTAGCAAAGAACGAGGTGACGATGCGCGTGGGAAACGGATCAAAGGTTGATGTGATCGCGGTCGGCACGCTACCTCTTTATCTACCATCGGGATTAGTTTTGTACTTAAATAATTGTTATTTGGTGCCTGCGTTGAGCATGAACATAATATCGGGATCTTGTTTATTGCGAGACGGTTACTTGTTTAAATCCGAGAATAATGGTTGTTCGATTTATATGAGTAATATGTTTTATGCACATGCACCTTTGATAGATGGTCTATTCTTATTGAATCTCGATAGCAGAAATACACATATCAACAACATTGAGGCTAAATGTTTGAAATCAAGCGATAATTCGACCTATATGTGGCACTGTCGTCTTGGTCACATCGGAGTGAAACGTATGAAGAAACTCCATTCCGATGGACTTCTTGAATCACTTGATTTTGAATCACTTGAAAGATGCGAAGCATGTCTGATGGGTAAAATGACTAAGACTCCATTTTCTGGTATAATGGAGCGAGCTACGGACTTACTGGAAATCATACATACCGATGTGTGTGGTCCAATGAGTGTAGCATCGCGCGGTGGTTATCGTTATGTTCTTACCTTCACGGATGATTTGAGTAGATATGGGTATATCTATTTCATGAAACATAAGTCCGAAACTTTCGAGAAGTTTAAGGAGTTTCAAAGTGAGGTAGAGAATCAACGTAACAAGAAGATTAAATTTCTACGTTCTGATCGTGGAGGTGAATATCTAAGTTACGAGTTTGGCGAGCATTTGAAGAAATGCGGAATACTTTCACAATTGACACCGCCGGGAACACCACAGCGTAATGGTGTGTCTGAACGTCGTAATCGAACCCTCTTAGATATGGTTCGTTGTATGATGTCACTTACAGATTTACCGCTAACATTTTGGGGTTATGCATTAGAAACAGCCGCATTCACTTTAAATAGGGCACCATCTAAATCCGTTGAAACGACACCGTATGAATTATGGTTTGGGAAGAAACCTAAATTGTCGTTCCTTAAAGTTTGGGGATGCGAAGCCTATGTAAAGAAGTTACAGCCGGACAAGCTTGAACCCAAAGCGGAAAAATGCGTCTTCATAGGATACCCGAAGGAAACTATTGGGTATACCTTCTATCATAGATCCGAAGGCAAAATCTTCGTTGCCAAGAATGGATCCTTTCTAGAGAAGGAATTTCTCTCGAAAGAAGTGACTGAAAGGAAAGTAGAACTCGACGAGGTTGTCGAACCTTCTCTCGAAATTGCGAGTAGCGCAGCACCGGAAGAAGTTCCTGTGGTGCCTGCACCAATAAGAGAGGAAGCTAATGATGGTGATCATGAAACTTCGGTTGAAGTTACTACAGAGCCTCGAAGGTCAACGAGAACTCGTACCACTCCAGATTGGTATGATTCCGTTATGAATGTCATGTTGGTGGACAACACCGATGACCCTGAGACATATGAGGAAGCGATGATGAGCCCAGATTCCAATAAATGGCAAGAAGCCATGAAATCCGAGATTGGATCCATGTACGAAAACCAAGTATGGACTTTGGTGGACTTACCGGATGGCCGGAAGGCTGTCGAGAACAAATGGATTTTCAAGAAGAAAACAGATGCTGATGGTAATGTTACTGTCTATAAAGCTCGACTTGTCGCAAAAGGGTTTCGACAAATTCAAGGAGTTGACTACGATGAGACTTTCTCACCGGTAGCGAAGCTAAAGTCTGTGAGGATTATGTTAGCAATCGCTGCATATTATGATTATGAGATATGGCAGATGGATGTCAAAACAGCATTCCTCAATGGAGACATTGATGAAGAGTTGTATATGATGCAACCCAAAGGTTTTGTCGATCCTAAAGACGCTAACAAGGTATGCAAGCTTCAACGGTCCATCTATGGATTGAAGCAGGCATCCCGAAGTTGGAATCAACGTTTTGATAAGGTAATCAAAAGTTTTGGTTTTATACAAACTTATGGAGAAGCTTGTATTTACAAGAAAGTGAGTGGGAGCTCTGTAGCATTCTTAATACTGTATGTGGATGACATATTGTTGATTGGGAATGATGTAGACCTTCTTAATAGTGTCAAGGAATATTTGAATAATAGTTTTTCAATGAAGGATCTTGGCGAAGCAGCTTACATATTAGGCATAAAGATTTATAGAGATAGATCGAAATGCCAAATATCATTGTCACAGAGTACATATTTGGACAAAGTTCTAAAGAAGTTTGGAATGGAAGAAAGCAAGAAAGGGTTCTTGCCCATGTTGCCCAATACGACCTTGAGTAAAACTCAAAGTCCGACATCGGCAGAAGATAGAGAAAGGATGAGTAAGACTCCCTATGCCTCAGCCATAGGATCTCTAATGTATGCCATGCTATGTACTAGACCCGACATTGCATATGCTGTTAGTTTAACTAGCAGATATCAAAGTGATCCAGGAGTGGATCATTGGACAGCGGTCAAAAACATCCTTAAGTACTTGAGAAGAACTAAGGATATGGTTCTTTCTTATGGAGGTGATGAACAGCTCGTTGTTAATGGTTACACCGATGCTAGTTGGAACACCGATCCAGATGATTCTAAGTCACAATCTGGGTACGTATTTATTTTGAATGGTGCAGCAGTTAGCTGGAGGAGTGCAAAGCAAAGCGTTGTGGCGAGATCTTCAACTGAATCGGAATACATGGCTGCTTCGGAGGCTTCACAAGAAGCGATATGGATGAAAGAGTTCATTACAGAGCTGAGTGTGGTTCCTAGTGCGCTGGACCCAATGTCTATCTACTGTGATAACATGGGTGCCATAGCCAATGCACAAGAACCAAGGTCACACAAGAAGCTGAAGCACATCAAGATGCGTTTTCACGCTATTCGAGAACATATCCAGGATGGGGATATAAAGATTTGCAAAGTACACACAGATCTGAATGTGGCGGATCCGTTGACTAAACCTCTCCCGAGGGCAAAACATGACCAACACCAAACTGCCATGGGTGTTCGGTGTATTACCATGTAATCTAGATTAGATGACTCTAGTGCAAGTGGGAGACTGTTGGAGATATGCCCTAGAGGCAATAATAAATATAGTTATTATTATATCTTTGTGTTTATGATAAATTTTTATATTCATGCTATAATAGTATTAACAAGGAAACATTAATACTTGTGTGAATTATAAACTTAAATTGAAGTCCCTAGTATAGCCTCTATACTTCACTAGCTTGTTGGTTGATTAAATGATTGTGGTTTCCATATCATGAACATTGAGATGTTATCAACAACAAGATCACATCGTTAGGAGAATGATATGGTGGACATACTCCTATAGATAAGCGTAGCATAAAGATCAAGTCATTTCAATAGTTCAATTGCTATATGCTTTCTGATACATAGTAACCTAATTCCTTCGACCATGAGATCATGCATATCACCTTTGCCGGATGGATGCTTTGATAACATCAAACACCACACCGTAACTGGGTGGCTATAAAGGTGGCATTAAGTGTTCGGAAAGTATTGGTTGAAACACATGGATCAAGAGTGGGATTTGTCCATCCACATGACGGATAGATATACTCTGGGCCCTCTCGGTGGAATGTCATCCAATTAGCTTGCAAGCATGTGACATGGTCACAAGGGATCACATATCACGGGAACGAGAAAAGAGTACTTATCGGTAACGAGGTTGAACTAGGTATGCAGAGATACCGACGATCATAACCTCGGATAAGTAACATATCGTGAGACAAAGGGAAATTGGTATCGTATGTAAGTGGTTCATTCGATCGCAAAGTAATCGTAGAAATATGTGGGAGCCATATGAATTTCCAGATTCCTCTATTGGTTATTGTTCGAAGAAGTGTCTCGATCATGTCCGCATAATTCACGAACCGTAGGGAGACACACTTAAGGATTCGACGTTGTTTGAGTAGTTATGGTATTATGAGAAAGAGACCGAATGTTGTTCGGAGTCTCGGATGGGATCCGGGATATCACGAGGTGATCCGGAATGGTCCGGAGAATAAGATTCATATAAGGAAAGTCCCGTTTCGGAGTTGGGGAATGGTTCCGGTGTTTTCATCGGGAACATTCTAGAAGGTCCCGGAATGTCCGGCACTCCAGAGGGGGAAGGGTACATGAATGTGTCATTGTAAGTTGGAATGATTGCATCATGTACTAGGTGTTCTTGCTGTCCAAAATAAAGGGTTTATTTAAATCCTAAATTGAAAAGTCAAACGGCTAGTTTGAAAGTCAAACGGCAATTTTGGGAAGTGGGAAGAGAGGAGGATTGGTGGAGGCCGAATTGGAGGAGGGTTCCTCCCTTGGCCGGCGCCCCACCAAGCCGACTTGGGGAGGGACTCTCCTCCCCTTGGCCGGCCAGCCCTCCCACCTATATAAGGAGGGGCAGGGCTCCCTCCTAGCACACACAAGTTCCTATCTTCTACCTCCGGTTTAGAGCCGTTTTGGTTTAGAGCTTCTAATTGCTTTAGCCAGCGGTTTAGAGCCTTCTAATTGGTTTAGAGCCCTCTAATTGGTGTGTCTAATTACTAGACCACTAATAGCCTCTCTCATAAGCTCCACCATACTCGCACCGGCTTAAGGCGAAGCCCTGCGGGATTTCCCCTCTACTTCCGGTACCACGCCGTTGTGCTGCCGGAATCACGAGGAGAGTGCTACAACCTCCGCTGCCTGCTGGAACAAGGGAGAGGAAGGTCTTCGTCGAGTACCGAACGTGTGACCGACTGCGGGAGCGCTGCTGGAACGTGGCGCCGGAAGGATCGTCTACGCGATCTTGAGATCGGAAAGAGTACGACTACATCACCCACGAGAATCTGCTCTCGTTAAACACTTTGGAATCTTCGAGGGTGAGTTATTCCATCGACTCGTTGCTACAATCTAGTAGATAGATCTTGGCTTGTTTGTTTGTATGCGATAGAAAATTTTTGTTTTCCATGCTACGAACCCCTACACTAGGATCATCTCCCATCGTCACCATTGCCTGTGAACCTGAAGATGGAGCTTCGCCTATGCTATCGTTATTATTACGTATTCCGCTGCTTGATGTTGTATTAAGAACTGGATCATGAGATCCCTATTTGTGTAAGAACTTATGTACGGTTTGTAATGGATGATGTACTATGGTATCCAATTCTGTTATGTCTCGCAAAAATGGTAATCCTGGGATTGCGATGTATGGCATAACAGGCATCTGGGATTAAAAATCCGGGTTTTGACAAGTTGGTATCAGAGCCATCCTGACCATAGGAGACCCTAGTTAGATTGGACGTTTGAATCAAAAACTTAGTATCCAAAACCAAAGAAAGCAAATATTTACAAAAACTTATTCTCATTCTTATCCCTTTGATTCTTTCATAAAAATTCAGGTTCCTCAAAAACTCTTGCAACATACATAAAATTTGACACACTTGATCGCTCTACTAACTTACTCATCCTATATTCTTATAGATGGACGTGAAGTACATCAAGTTTTATCAGTTGGGGAATGGAGGAGACCTTATCTTTGAGAGGGATCTGGACCAGCTTTCGGAACTTCTGGAGCGTCTGCACCCCGAGTTCTTTGGAGCTCAGCTCAATGATCAAGGAGGAGAAGATCTGCAGTGGCTAATTGTTGCAAGTATCTGAGGAAAAATTGAACCTCCCACTGCAGAAGGAATTCAGTTCACCTTAAGAGAGAACAACTGGCTCGATGGACTTGCCAGGGCCATGCAGGATGCTTTTTCCCGTCTGTGTGGGCAGAGCATCAATCAGATCAAGGGTACTCGCTTTGAGTTTTGCCCAAGGCGTGATGCAAATGGACAACCACTGGAAGCACCATATCACCCTGAGCTAAAGACTCAATTGGACCACCTTAGCTTCATGATGTACGATCGTCAGCAGGAGTTGGACAACTGCCGTGACTACTGCAACCACAAGTCTGCCATCATCAAGACGAAGGATCAGACCATCGCCATGTTAGCAAAGGATCGCAAGTCTCGCCGCCGTCAGCTCGACAAGAAGGAGCGCATTATTGCCCGTCTTCGCCACCGTATCTCATCTTTGGAGGAGACCATCCACGAGAGAGACATGCAGTTGGAAGAAAGGGAGAATGCCGGAGAGGATCTTCATGGAGACCCCTACTCCTATCTCAGCAATGACGATGATTTTCTGGGGGATCAGGCTATGGACTTCTTCACCGATGAAGATGATTTCTCCTTCATCGATGATGATGAGGATGATGAAGCCACAGATTCCGAGGAGTAGTAGCACTTGAGCACTAGCGTAGTGAGTAGTATTCGGTCCCACTATATCGTAGTTTTCAGAATGGTTCTTAAAACCATCTGTTTTTCTTTGTTGTGGTGTGTGTTGTACTGTGTGCTATGAATGAATGAATGAAAAAGCAAGTTGCTAGAAAAATCTGAGTCAAACTTTAAAAACTTTTCAAAGACCCAAAACCTTAGAAATTTCCCTCTTTTCTCATGATCTATCTCAATCCTCAGATGCCACGTGGAGGAAGTGGTTCATCCCCGGACCCGATGTTGCAGATTCTGCAAATGTTGACTTCTGACCGCGAAGCTGAAAGAGCGGAACGTCAAGCCAACCTAGCCACCCTGCAACAGATAGCCCAGCTTGCCCACAACAACCAAGGCCACGGAAATCAGGACAACCATGGATCTAAGCTCAAGAATTTCCAGAATACCAACCCACCTGTTTTCACTAAGTCGGAAGAACCCCTAGACGCCGATGATTGGCTGCAAACCATGGAAAATAACCTAGAAGTCGCCGGAGTGGAAGCCAACGAGAAAGTGCTGTTCGCCACCCACTATCCAGCCGGAGATGCCAGGGCATGGTGGAACAGTGTTCGCGCAATGACCGGAGGCCAGATGATGACCTGGGAGGAATTCAAGGTCAAGTTTAGCAGAACCCATGTGCCACCAGGTTTGATCAAGAGAATGAGAGACGAGTTCAGAGAGCTGAAGCAAGGAAGGATGACTGTAGTAAAATACCGTGAAAAATTCTAGTCATTAGCTAGGTATGCCCCGGATGAGATCGACACCGAAGCCAAGAAAAAAGAAAGATTCCTGAATGGTCTGCATGATGAGATGCAGACGGTATTAGTCAATATCCCCTTTGCTGATATTGAAGCCCTTGTCGACTCAGCTATCCAGATGGAAGGAAAGATAAACCAAGCCAATGAGAACCGCAAGCATCGCATGATGCATCAACCAGGAACCCATCAGACCCCAAAGTATCGCCCCAACCCATCTCCAGGATTTGCCCCAAGAACCAATAGACCCCCGATGAACCGTCCAACCTATCCCAACCGTGGAAACCCTAGACCCGGAGGAAATCACAACAACCCCGGCAACTCTAGCAATTTCAATCGTGCCCCACCCAAGTTCAACACCAACAACGCTACCGCCAACATCAACACTGCCCCGAGGACTGGAAGCAATGCTGTGCCTATAGCCGCAAAGGACAAGTCGCAAGTGACTTGTTATGACTGTGGAAATAAAGTCCATTATTCCAACGAGTGCCCCAACAAGAAGAATGTCGCAGCACCCAATGCCAATGCCCCAGCTCAGCAACAGCGTCGTGTTCAGCCAGGGAGAAGATTTGCCCCAGGGAATTCACTCAACCGTAATGGCCGTCTTTTTCTCATGCATGCTGAGGAAGCTCAGGAAGCGCCAGACGTCGTGCTGGGTATGTTTTCTGTTAATTCAGTACTTGCACGAGTGTTGTTTGATTCTGGTGCATCGCACTCATTTGTCACCGAAGAATTTGCATGCACTAGTAAAATTCAACCAACAAAACTGAACCATGTTATGATCGTTCAAATTCCCGGATCAACCACCAAGGCTAGGCAAATTTGCAAAGCCGTCCCTATCCGAATCCATGGCATAGATCTTTATGCAAATCTGATAGTACTCGGAACTAAAGGATTGGAAGTAGTACTAGGAATGGATTGGATGTCCAAACATAAAGGATTGATTGACTGTGCTAAGAAAGCCATAACCATGACCAGTACAACCGGAATAGCAGTCGAGCATATATCTGAAACCTTACCTCGTCAATTCAAATGCAACAAAAGTATAGCCCAACCTACCATTGACCAAGTCCGGATAGTCTGTGAATACCCCGATGTATTTCTAGATGTTTTGCCCGGTATGCCCCCAGATCGGGATATCGAGTTCATCATCGAACTAATTCCTGGAACCGGACCCGTAGCCCAGAGACCCTATAGTGTGAACCCGTCAGAGCTAGCAGAACTGAAGAAGCAACTGGATTCCATGCTAGAAATTGGATTGATTCAACCTAGTGCGTCACCTTGGAGATCACCTGTCTTGTTTGTGGACAAGAAGGATGGAGGTAACCGTTTGTGTACGGATTATCGGAAATTGAATGATGTCACCATCAAGAACAAGTACCCCTTGCCCAAGATAGAAGATTTGTTTGATCAGTTGACCGGTGCCAAAGTGTTTTCTAAGATTGATCTTAGGACTGGCTATCATCAACTCAAGATTCATGCAGAGGATATTCCAAAGACTACCTTTACCACCATATATGGATTGTATGAGTATACAATCATGTCTTTCGGACTAACCAACGCCCCCGCTTATTTCATGAATCTCATGAATAAGATTTTTATGGACTTCCTGGACAAGTTTGTCGTAGTTTTCATCAATGACATTCTAATTTATTCCAAATCATAAGAAGAACATGAGCTACACTTAAGGACCATTCTTGGAACCCTTAGAGAGCATCAGCTATATGCAAAGTTTAGCAAATGTGAATTCTGGTTACAGGAGGTAGGATTCCTCGGTCACATTGTATCAGCCTGAGGAATTGCCGTTGACCCTGCCAAAGTGAAAGATGTAGAAGATTGGCAAGCCCCAACCACTCAAACCCAAGTTCGTGCATTTCTCGGATTGGCGGGATATTACCGCAAATTCGTAGAGGGATTCTCTAGTATCGCCAGACCCATGACCCAATTGCTGAAGAAGGACAAGAAGTTTGAATGGACAGACAAATGTGAAGCGAGTTTTCAAGAACTCAAGAGAATATTGATTTCAGCCCCCATCTTGATCATGCCGGATATCACGAAGCCCTTCAATGTGTATTGTGACGCATCCAAGATTGGTCTCGGATGTGTGCTAATGCAAGAAGGCAAGGTTATATCTTATCTATCTCGACAGCTGAAACAGCATGAGCAAAACTACCCAACCCATGACCTCGAACTCGCAGCCGTAGTTCTAGCCCTGAAGACATGGAGACATTACCTAATGGGAAACCGTTGTGAGATTTATTCTGATCACAAGAGCCTAAATTCTATATTCACTCAGAAGGAGCTAAATATGAGACAGAGGAGATGGATTGAGCTAATCAAGGATTACGACCTGGACATTCACTATCACCCTGGTAAAGCCAATGTGGTAGCAGACGCCCTTAGCAGATTGCCGTGCCGCTTGAACTCCATGATTTTGAAGGAGCAACCAAGTTTGCACAAAGAGATGGAAGATTTTCGAATGGAATTAGTAAGTGAAGGATTTTTGGCTAGCATAGAACTTCTACCCACTTTGATCAGTCAGATTAAAGAGGCGCAGAAAGGAAATGCTAGTATCGACGGAATCAAGCGTCGTATCGGTACAGGCAAAGTACCCGGATTTACCGAGGACGAAGAAGGAGTTCTGTGGTACAAAGGACGCCTTTGTGTACCATCAGATTCTGAGTTGAAAGGAGTTATTTTGAAGGAGGCTCATAATACTCTTTATTCTATCCATCCCAGAGGAACTAAGATGTATCAAGATTTAAAGAGGAATTTTGGTGGAATAAGATGAAGAGAGAAATCAGAAGCTATATCGCCAAGTGTGATATATGTCAGCGAGTCAGGCAGGACATCAAAGACCCGCTGGATTGTTGCAACCCTTGCAGATTCCGGAATGGAAATGGGATTTTGTTGGAATGGACTTTATCACTGGACTGCCTACTTCTAGTAGGGGAAATGACTCTATCTGGGTCATAGTGGACAGATTGTCCAAAGTCGCCCATTTCTTACCCGTCAAGACCACATATCAGAGTTCGAAGCTAGCAAAGTTGTACATCGCTAGAATATTTAGTTTGCACGGAGTCCCCAAGAACATCGTATCGGATCGAGGAACTCAGTTTACCTCGAGATTCTGGAAGAAAGTCCAAGAAGGTTTAGGAACCCGTCTAGATTTCAGCACCGCGTACCACCCTCAGACCGATGGACAAACGGAGCGAGTAAATCAAATACTCGAAGATATGCTGAGAGCATGTGTGTTAGAATATGGATCCAAGTGGGAAGACTGTCTGCCGTTTGCAGAATTTTCTTACAACAATAGTTATCAAGCCAGTTTGCAAATGGCCCCATTTGAATTCATGTACGGAAGGAAATGTCGCACCCCTTTGAACTTGTCGGAAGTAGGAGAGAGTCAGATTTTTGGACCCGACATCCTACGAGAAGCAGAAGAGAAGGTTCACAAGATTCATGAGCACCTCAAGACCGCCCAGTCTAGACAAAAGAGTTACACCGACAAGAGACGTCGAGACCTCGCCTTCAACATTGGAGACTTTGTTTATCTGAAAGTGTCGCCATTGAAGGGAATGCAATGTTTCCAACTCAAAGGAAAGTTAGCCCGTAGATATATCGGACCTTTCAAGATTCTGAACCATCGAGGAGAAGTATCGTATCAATTGGAACTACCCGAAGAGATGTCAGCAGTGCACAATGTGTTCCATATCTCGTTACTTCGCACGTGTCTCGAAGTCCCCGAGAAGACCGAAGTGTTCAAAAATATCGATCACCGGACCATAGAGATCAACGATGACCTGACTTATCCCGAAGTACCCATCCGTATTTTGGAAGAAGATTTTCGAACTACCTGAACCCGAAGCATCAAGTTTCTCAAGATTCAGTGGAGCAACCACACAGAAGAGGAAGCTACCTGGGAGCGCGAAGATCACATCAGGGCGGAGTTTCCCGATCTCTTCAAATCCTAGGTAATCTTTTCATCCTTTTTCAAATCTCGGGACAAGATTTGTTTAAGGGGGGAAGGTTTGTAACATCCCAAAAATACTAAACTTAAATCATCAAACTCTAATCATCAAAATTAGGGTTAACAAAAACTTTTCTTATTAAAATTATGAAAGCATGCATATGTGTATGCATTTAAATTGAAATTCTTTTGAACAAACTTGTTTGGGTGTTTATTTGCTTGTAAAATGTTTCTTAGGTGAAATAAACATCATCTAAACATTTTCCACACTTTTCCCAAAGACAAGTAAAGCAAAACAAATAAACTAAAGGAATGGTCATTTTGACCAATTTAACTCCCAAGCCTACTTTGGCTGTCTCAAACTTTCAGAACCTAACAGAAACTTTTCTGGATCTTTGCACCCCTTGATTGTACTCATAACAAGTATCAAGGCCCACTTTGTGATCATCCAGAAACTTTCAAATGCATAGTTTAAATGACAATTCAAAATTGAATCTTTATCATATGGGAAGATCCCACTTTTTCAAAAACCACTCAAACAAGCTCAACTTTCAAAACCCAAGCATCTGCAGACTCACCAGCACCAATCTAGCACACCCACCAAAAATCTTTTCAAAATTCAAAACTTGAATTCATGCGGCCATTTCATCAAACACTTGGCAGACACAAATCAAATAAAATCAAAACACTATTGTGAGCAGTGATTCTTGCCTAACTGGTTCCCTATCTAGCTCACAACCAGCTCAGTAGATCATCTAGCAAGATTAACCAAGCACTAGCACCACTGTGAGCTTGGCATTGTCATCAATGGTGAACAGCCGAAGCCACCCTTGTCACCCCCATGTCGACAGCAAGCTAGGAGGAGAAACAAGCCTAGACAGCATGTCTGGGAGCAAGACAACACTCCACCGCCACTCCCTGTCCACCGCTCGAACCCTGCCAGCCACTGGACCACACGCACGGACCGCGCCCAGCTCGCCAGCAACCATGCCGAGAGCACGCCCCGTGCGCCACGCTCGACCAACGCCCACAGTGAAGGGATTCGCGGCATAGTAAATCAAAATTTTCTACGGATGCGAACAAAGGGAAAGCCAAGATCTAATCTAGGAGATGCAATCAACGAGAGAGATTGGATTAGATCTTCATACCCTTGAAGATTCGCACAGCGGAACGTTCGTCGGAACGTGGGTGATGTAGTCGTACTCGCTTCTCCTCCTCGCGATCCGATCCGATCTAGCACCACAAGTGGCGGTGCCTCCGTGAGATGCACACGTGCAGCACCTCGACGTCTCCTCCTTCCTCGGACCAGCAAGTATGGTGGAGAGATAGATTGGATCTACAACACGACGGCGTGGTGTATATGGTGGAGAATTTCTGCAGCAGGGCTTCGCCTACAAACAGTCGGGAGGGAGAGAGGAAAGCTAGCAAGGCGGCTAGGGTTTGGAGGAGAGGTGTGGGGGGTTGGTGCGCCCCCACCCCTCTTTATATAGAGGGGGGGGGCGCAGCCCTAGCCCCTCCCCCAAGCCCAAAGGATAAGGAGTGGGGGGGCATGGACTCTCCCCTCTTCTAGAAACCCTATCTCTAGTTTAAACGATTTAAACTCTCTAGGATCGGCTGGGCCCTATGGGGCCTTGTGCCCCTGGCCCAATGCGTCCAGGACACTCCCTCATAGGCCCATTCCCCCTCCCGGAAGGTGGGGCCACGTTGGTCCCCTTCCGGAAGGTTCTAGAAGCTTCCGGTACAATACCGATTAACCCGGAACAATTCCGAACTCCAAAAACTGCACTGCCTTATATGAATCTTATTCTCCGGACCATTCCGGAACCTCTCGTGATGTCCCGGATCCCATCCGAGACTCCGAACAAAAATTCATAAACCAATTATCCAATGTATCCTAGCGTCAAGACACGTTAAGTGTGTGACCCTGCGGGTTCGAGAATATGCAGACATGATCTTCTATCAATAATCAACAGCGGGGTCTGGGCACCCATATTGACTCCCACACATTCATCGATGATCATATCGGATGAACCACGATGTCAGGATTCAAACAATCCCATATATATATTCCCTTCGTCTCGCGATATTTTACTTGCCCGAGATTCGATCGTCGGTACCGTCATACCTAGTTCAAACTCGTTCACAGCAAGTACTTTACTCGTTCCGTAATCCGATATCACTTTGTGATTAACTCCTTAACCACATGCTTGCAAGCGGTGTTGATATCGATTACCGAGTGGGCCCGAAGTATATCTCTCCGACTTGGGAAGGACAAATTCCATCTCGATACATACAACCCAACAGATACTTTCCGATCACCTGAGAGACACCTTTATGATCACCCTCTCATAGGATGACGTTTGATGACCTCAAAGCTTTCTTCCGATACCAGGGAGTTGTATTATCTCATGGTCTAAGGAATACAATATTTGACATAGGAAAAGCTTCGCAAAGATGAACACGATGATACGATCTAATTGCTTCGCTTAGTTTGGGTCTGTCCATCATATCATTCTCCAATGATATGATCTCATTATCAATTGGCAACTCATGTCTATGGTTAGGAAACCTTAACCATCATTGATCAATGAGCTAGTCCATAGAGGCGTACTAGGGACACGGTGTTGTTCACAAACCACACAAGTATTAAGGTTTCCGCTTAATACAATTCTAGCATGGAATATAAACTTTATCATGAACAAGAATTATAATAATAACATCTTTATTATTGCCTCTAGGGCATAATTCCAACAGTCTCCCACTTGCACTAGAGTCAATAATCTAGTTTACATCTGGCAACAATCTCACACCCATGGCACTGAGGTGTTGATCATGTTTTACACGTGGAAGAGGTTTAGTCAATGGATCTGCGACATTCAGATCCGTATGTACTTTGCTAATCTTCAGATCTCCATCTGCTATATAATCTCGGATTATATGAAACTTGCGGTTGATATGCTTGGTCTTTGGATGATATCTTGGTTCCTTAGCGAGTGCTATGGCGCCAGTGTTGTCACACAATATCTCTAGTGGGTCCAATGCACTTGGAACCACGCCAAGCTCAGTGATGAAGTTTCTGATCCAAACTCCTTCACTTGACGCTTCTGCAGAGCCATGTATTCCGCTTCTACTGTAGATCCCGCGATCACGCTTTGCTTGCAGCTTCTCCAGCTCACAGCTCCTCCATTCAAAATATACACGTATCCTGTCTGAGATTTGGAATCATCCTTGTCGGTGTCGAAACTAGCATCGACGTAACCTTTTACGACAAGCTGTTTATCACCCCCATAGACTAAGAACATTTCTTTAGTTCTATTTAGGTACTTTAGGATGTTCTTCACGGCTGTCCAGTGTTCCACTCCTGGATCACTTTGATATCTGCTCGTCAAACTAAGAGCATTGGACACATCCGGTCTAGTACACAGCATGGCATACATGATGGAACCTATGGCCGAGGCATAAGGCACTTTGCTCATAGCTTCCCTATCATTTACCGTAGCTGGACACTGAGCCTTGCTCAATATCTTACCTGACAACATAGGCACTGAACCTTTCTTTGCCTTATCCATTCTGAACCTTTTCAGAACTTTGTCTAGGTATGTACTCTGGCTTAAAGCTATCAGGCGTCTTTGTCTATCTCTATAGATTTTGATGCCCAATATATAAGCAGCTTCACCTAGGTCTTTCATTGAAAAACACTTGTTCAAATAACTCTTCACATCGTTAAGCATGTTGATGTCATTTCCGATAATCAATATGTCATCCACATACAGTACCAGAAACGTCACCGAGCTCGCACTCACTTTCTTGTAGATACAAGCTTCGTAGCAATTTGGAACAAATCCAAAGCTCTTGATCACTTGATCAAAACGAAGGTTCCAACTCCGAGATGCTTGCTTCAGTCCATAAATGGAACGCTGAAGTTTGCATACTTTACTAGCATCCTTAGGATCGACAAAACCTTCGGGTTGCATCATATACAACTCTTCATCAATGTTGCCATTGAGGAACGCAGTCTTGACATACATCTGCCATATTTCATAATCATGAAACGCAGCAATTGCTAATAAAATCCGAATGGACTTAAACATCGCTACGGGAGAGAAAGTCTCATCGTAGTCAACACCTTGAACTTGTCGAAAACCTTTCGCGACAAGCCGTGCTTTATAGACGGTAACATTACCATCCGCGTCCGTTTTCTTCTTGAAGATCCATTTGCACTCAACGGCCTTTCGGTCACTAGGAGGGTCCACCAAAGTCCATACTTGGTTTTCGCTCATGGATCCCAATTCGGATTTCATGGCTTCCAGCCATTTGTCAGAGTCTGGGCTCATCATTGCTTCCTCATAGTTCGTAGGTTCACTGTCTTCTACTAACAAGACAGTCAAGACAGGGTTGCCGTACCACTCAGGAGGGGCACGCGACCTTGTCGACCTGCGACGTTCAGTAGCAGCATCGTCCGAAGCTTCATGATCCTTGTCATTAGCTTCCTCTATTGTTGGTGCAGGCGGCACTGGAACAATTTCAGGTGCTGTGCTACTCTCCAATTCAAGAGAAGGTTCAATAACCTCGTCAAGCTCTACTTTCCTCCCACTCACTTCTTTCGAGAGAAACTCCTTCTCAAGAAAGGAGCCGTTCTTTGCGACAAACACTTTGCCTTCGGTTCTGTGATAGAAGGTATACCCAATAGTTTCCTTAGGGTATCCTATGAAGACGCATTTCTCCGCTTTGGGTTCGAGCTTGTCCGGCATCAACTTCTTGACGTAAGCTTCGCATCCCCAAACTTTAAGAAACGACAACTTAGGTTTAGCACCAAACCACAGTTCATACGGTGTCGTCTCAACGGATTTTAGATGGAGCCCTATTTAAAGTGAATGCAGCGGTTTCTAATGCATAACCCCAAAATGATAACGGCAAATCAGTAAGAGACATCATTGATCGGACCATATCTAATAGGGTTCGATTCCGGCGTTCAGACACACCATTGCGTTGTGGTGTTCCGGGTGGCGTGAGTTGTGAAACGATTCCACTTGCTTTAAGATGCGTGAGAAAATCATAACTCAAATATTCACCTCCACGATCGGATCGTAGAAACTTAATCTTTCTGTTACGATGATTCTCCACTTCATTCTGAAATTCCTTGAACTTTTCAAATGTTTCAGATTTATGTTTCATTAAATAGATATACCCATATCTACTTAAGTCATCGGTAAAAGTGAGGAAATAGCGATATCCACCGCGCGTCGAAACACTCATCGGTCCGCATACATCGGTATGTATGATTTCCAATAAGTCCGTTGCTCGCTCCATCATACCGGAGAACGGGGTTTTGATCATCTTGCCCATGAGGCATGGTTCGCATGTGTCAAATGATTCAAAATCAAGAGACTCCAAAAGTCCATCAGAATGGAGTTTCTTCATGCGCTTTACACCAATATGACCTAGACGACAGTGCCACAAATAAGTAGTATTATCACTATCTACTTTGCATCTCTTAGCCTCAATGTTATGGATGTGTGTTTCATCCCTTTCGAGATTTAGAAGAAATAAACCATTTACAAGAGGTGCATGACCATAAAAGATGTTACTCATATAAATAGAACAACCATTATTCTCCGATTTAAATGAATAACCGTCTTGCAATAAACACGATCCAGAAATAATGTTCATACTCAACGCAGGCACATAATAACATTTATTAAGGTTTAAAACTAATCCCGAAGGTAAAACTAAGGAGAGCGTGCCGACGGCCATCACATCAACTCTTGATTCGTTGCCAACGTGCATCGTCACCTCATCCCTCGCAAGCCGCCGTCTATTCCGTAGCTCCTGTTTCGAGTTACAAATATTAGCAACTGAACCGGTATCAAATACCCAGGCACTACAACGAGGGCTAGTAAGGAAAACATCAATAACATGTATATCAAATATACCTTTGATGGTGCCAGCCTTCTTGTCCGCTAAGTACTTCGGACAGTTGCGCTTCCAGTGACCCTTGTCCTTGCAGTAGAAGCACTCAGTGTCCGGCTTAGGACCAGACTTGAGCTTTTTCTCAGCAGGAGCATTGCGCTTGCCGCCGCCCTTCTTGAAGGGCTTCTTTGCTCCCTTACCTTTCTTAAAGGAGGGCTTGTTGACCATCAACACATGATTATCCTTCTTGATGTCCACCTCCGCAGCCTTCAGCTTTGCGAAGAGCTCGGTGATCGTATCAGTGGAGCCAATCTGATTATGAGTCACTACAAAACTTTTGTAGCTGGGAGGGAGTGATTGCAGAACCCTGTCAATCTTAAGCTCCTCTGGAATCGTGCATTCCAGTTGCTCAAGGCGTTGAGTGTAGCCCGACATCTTTATGGCGTGCTCACTAACGGAACTCCCTTCCTCCATCTTGCAGTTAAAGAACTTCTCGGAGATCTCATATCTCTCAGAACGGGCCTGAGTCTGAAACATGGTTTTCAGCTCCTCGAGAATCTCGAAGGGCCCGGGATACTCTTCAAAACGATTTTGAAGCTCCGGTTCCATAGCAAACAACATGGTGCTCTTAATCACACCATAATCATCTTTGCGCGACTGATAGACAGCTTTCTCATCAGCCGACGCAGTTGCAGCAGGGGGGTCACCTAACGCTTTCCCAAGGACATAGTCCTTTTGTCCGCCAGACAGAATGATTCTTAGATTGCGGAACCAATTGGTGAAGTTAGACCCATTGTTTCTAAGCTTTTCTTTCTCAGCAAAAACGTTGAAGTTGTAGTTGGACTTGGCCATGTGATCTACAGTATTTGCAAGTACAATTTAGACTATGTTCATGATAAATAGTTCACTTTAATCAAATTACTAGATGAACTCCCACTAAATTCAACATCCCTCAAGTTGTTTAGTGAACACGATCCAAATTCACCACACCTAATCCGATCATCACGAGAAGAGATGTGGTTTCAATGGTGGACAACAAAGTGTCGATCATATCATTCATATGACTCATGCTTAACCTTTCGGTTCTTGTGTTCCGAGGCCATGTCTGTACATGCTAGGCTCGTCAAGCTAGACCCAAGTATTTCTGCGTGTGCAAAACTGGCTTGCACCCGTTGTATGTGAGCGTAGAGTCTATAGCACCCGATCATCACGTGATGCTTGGACACGACGAACTTTCGCAACGGTGCATACTTGGGGAGAACACAGTTTTTATCTTGATCTTTAAGTGAGGAATCATCTTATAATGCTACCGTCGCGATCTAAGCATAATAAGATACATAAAGGGATAAACATCACATGCATATAACTTTATGTGACATGGTATAGCCAATCCTCGCGCAATGATCTCCATCTTGTGCGTTCCGGCATGATCTCCATCACTCCACCATGATTGCCTCCACCACGAATAGCAACTACAACTATTGCTAACTACTTAGCGATAAAGTAAAGCTATTACATGGCGTATAAGAAGTTGACTCGCAGGTCATACACAATTATAAAGACAACCATATGGCTCCTGCCGGTTGTGTACTCATCGACATGCAAGTCGTGAAACATTACAAAACATGATCATCGCATACAATATACACATCACATCTTGGGCCATACCATATCACAGAAAACACTCCCTGCAAAAACAAGTTAGACGCCTCTACTTTGTTGTTGCATGTTTTACGTGGCTAATGGGAGTAGATGCTAAGAACGATTCTTACCTACGGAAAGCCACAACGGTGATATTATGGTTGCCAAACTCCGGTGTTAATCCCATGACAACTATAGTGAGAGAAACTGACATCCACCAGCCGCATGTGTGGAACAAGCCACACGTCAAGTGCGGAGCCGGTCTCGCGAACGACGTCGCGTAAGGTTGGCCTGGACCGCTTCAATCTCACTATCCCGCGTCATAAGAAGAACACAAACAAGAGGCTTGCAACAGAAAACATCAACGCCCGCAACAACCATGTTGCGTTCTACTCGTGAAACACATCTACGCATAGATCTAGCTCTGATACCACTGAAGGGATTCGCGGCATAGTAAATCAAAATTTTCTACGGATGCGAACAGAGGGAAAGCCAAGATCTAATCTAGGAGATGCAATCAACGAGAGAGATTGGATTAGATCTTCATACCCTTGAAGATTCGCACAGCGGAACGTTCGTTGGAACGTGGGTGATGTAGTCGTACTCGCTTCTCCTCCTCGCGATCCGATCCGATCTAGCACCACAAGTGGCGGTGCCTCCGTGAGATGCACACGTGCAGCACCTCGACGTCTCCTCCTTCCTCGGACCAGCAAGTATGGTGGAGAGATAGATTGGATCTACAACACGACGGCGTGGTGTATATGGTGGAGAATTTCTGCAGCAGGGCTTCGCCTACAAACAGTCGGGAGGGAGAGAGGAAAGCTAGCAAGGCGGCTAGGGTTTGGAGGAGAGGTGTGGGGGGTTGGTGCGCCCCCACCCCTCTTTATATAGAGGGGGGGGGGGGCGCAGCCCTAGCCCCTCCCCCAAGCCCAAAGGATAAGGAGTGGGGGGCATGGACTCTCCCCTCTTCTAGAAACCCTATCTCTAGTTTAAACGATTTAAACTCTCTAGGATCGGCTGGGCCCTATGGGGCCTTGTGCCCCTGGCCCAATGCGTCCAGGACACTCCCTCATAGGCCCATGCCCCCTCCCGGAAGGTGGGGCCACGTTGGTCCCCTTCCGGAAGGTTCTAGAAGCTTCCGGTACAATACCGATTAACCCGGAACAATTCCGAACTCCAAAAACTGCACTGCCTTATATGAATCTTATTCTCCGGACCATTCCGGAACCTCTCGTGATGTCCCGGATCCCATCCGAGACTCCGAACAAAAATTCATAAACCAATTATCCAATCTATCCTAGCGTCAAGACACGTTAAGTGTGTGACCCTACGGGTTCGAGAATATGCAGACATGATCTTCTATCAATAATCAACAGCGGGGTCTGGGCACCCATATTGACTCCCACACATTCATCGATGATCATATCGGATGAACCACGATGTCAGGATTCAAACAATCACATATATATATTCCCTTCGTCTCGCGATATTTTACTTGCCCGAGATTCGATCGTCGGTACCGTCATACCTAGTTCAAACTCGTTCACAGCAAGTACTTTACTCGTTCCGTAATCCGATATCACTTTGTGATTAACTCCTTAACCACATGCTTGCAAGCGGTGTTGATATCGATTACCGAGTGGGCCCGAAGTATATCTCTCCGACTTGGGAGGGACAAATTCCATCTCGATACATACAACCCAACAGATACTTTCCGATCACCTGAGAGACACCTTTATGATCACCCTCTCATAGGATGACGTTTGATGACCTCAAAGCTTTCTTCCGATACCAGGGAGTTGTATTATCTCATGGTCTAAGGAATACAATATTTGACATAGGAAAATCTTCGCAAAGATGAACACGATGATACGATCTAATTGCTTCGCTTAGTTTGGGTCTGTCCATCATATCATTCTCCAATGATATGATCTCATTATCAATTGGCAACTCATGTCTATGGTTAGGAAACCTTAACCATCATTGATCAATGAGCTAGTCCATAGAGGCGTACTAGGGACACGGTGTTGTTCACAAACCACACAAGTATTAAGGTTTCCGCTTAATACAATTCTAGCATGGAATATAAACTTTATCATGAACAAGAATTATAATAATAACATCTTTATTATTGCCTCTAGGGCATAATTCCAACACATAGACCGCGCGCCGCCCTCGCCGCGTGCATACGTGATCACCACCGTCCCAGCAACCCCGTAGACAGGCTCGTTCGCCGCCGCGCGGACCACGCGCACTGTGCGCCATTAATTTCTCCGTCGGGCACGCGGAGAGCACCATCGTGTTCCAACCAAACCGCACCGCCCCACATCTCGCCACCGTACCGTTGAGCATCGCCAGGGAACACCGTACCGTCCCCTACCTTCGCCCATGCCAATAGCCGTCTGTACCATCGCCCCCGACGAGCTCACCTTGCGCCCCATCGGTTCCATCGCTCGACTATAAATAGAGGCCACCCCAGACGAATTGAGCACACCATTCTACTCCCCTCTCATCACTGATCGTGCCACACCGTTCCCGGAGCAAGGCGAGCAACACTTCGCCGGAATTTCACCGGAGCCTGCCGCCTCTGGAGAAGAAAGGAACCAACGATTGGAGCCGCCCCAGGAGGAGCCACCGGTACCAGGAGATTCGTCGTTGTCGACTTCGTCGTTCGCCCGACTCGCTGACCCTCGCCTACACCCCGGTGAGCCCCCAGCACACCCCACTGGCCGCGCTAGGTTTCTGTCTCGGCGGCATTGCCCAACGTCGACGATGACTCCCAGCCGTTGGATTAGAACCAGATCGAACGACCCACGTTGCCCCGTAACGCTTCGCACCCCCTGTCTCACTGACGAGTGGGGACAGCCACTTAAACAGCCCGTGGAAGCACTACGCTTAGCAGGCCGGCCCGTTAACTTTTCCCGCGCAGCCCAGTTATTTGAATTAAACCTTTTCCATTTTATTTCAAACACACTTCTGTACCCAGTTTCAAAAATCAACCTAGGTCGATTCAGTGCACCAAATTGAATGAAACCAATTTTTTTAGAAAGGTCTGGGAATGCTGAATCCAAGCCCGTTGGATTCAAGTCATTTGGATCTATAGATCACCCATGGTAAAAATAACAAGGCAGGAGATTTTCTGCATTCAAACATTTTTCAAATTTAAACCATGATAGCTTTTGAGTTGATTCCAACTCTCAAAAATCACATTTAACCATACCTTTCAGAATATATAAAAATATATAGGGTTAGTTACAGAAATAATGTTCAAGTAATAAAAGAATGCCCCATAGGCATTTCTAGCCACTTTAATTAATTAAAATAAAAGGGTAAAACCTTATTAAATTGTGACACCACTTTAAATCACATTCCCATGGACTAAAAATATGTGGTGATGACATGTGTCAACATGATCCCATGTTTGGTTTGGAGAATATTAAATCTTAAGTAGTTTTTCAATGAGTAGAAATTACTTTTCTAAAAATAAAAGGAATTAAACCAAGCTTTAATCTTGTAATGTTAGTGATGATGCTAGATCATCTATAGGACCCTTTTTGTGTGATGATTGTAAGTACTTAAGTATTGGTTGGTGATTGTGTACATCGTATTTATTTATAGACGCTAGTACCAACCAAGGATACGAGGAAGAAGGAGGATTCTACGAAGAAGAAGACGAGGAGAACTTCAACCACTGCTCTGCACAAGGCAAGGCAATAATTGCAAGCTATTAACCTTGCAAGCTAACACTTGCAATTTAGCAAGCTTATACTGATATTGTGCAAGCCTAATACTACTAGTGAATGTGCCAGCTAACACTTGCAAGATATTCTACTGATGCGACAAACCACTACTTGTTACTATGCCAATTATATGCCTTAAGCATATATGATCATCTCCACTTGATAAACCAATCCTAGTTTTACTTACAAGCTTCTTGCTTTATTTCTTTATCAAAGCTCTTACTTAGAGTTTACTTAAGAGAATGGTAGATACTAGAAAGATATGTGAAGGTTGCATAAAGAGCATAAAATTTGGCCTAAGCTAGATAATCTTGATGTCATCCTAAGGCATGAGATTGAACTTAGTTAGAACTCCACTAGTTTACCACCCCTCATTAGTACTTACCCCCACTTGTAGATGCTAGTGCTAAGCATAAAACTTGATCAACTTTAGATGGGAATACTTGGTGAAAATGGTTATGAAAACCTTGGAATGATGGATCATTCTACTGAGATGTTTTGACATGTGTTTCCGAACAACTGATGATTTTGGTGATGAAAATGATGAGGCATGAGTCTTAGCCCTTTATAAAACTGATGGTTGTCTGGATGCGATACCATTCCAATTTTATCGTACAACCACAATACCCGAAGATTGGGTAGGGCTTGACTGGAAACTTATATACCTTAGTATTAGTTCCCTCGTGGCCAAGGTCTGAGCTGAGGCTACCTTGTGAAGATTGTCCACCTGTGCAGTACCCAAGATGACAGTTGGTCATGGTTGGGAGGCCAAACTCACAGGAGAGGGCTTATACTAGGGCGTGTAATTGAAAGGTTAGGATTGATTATCCGCATACTGAGTATGGTGAATTCAGGATTTGTTCCTGATGGATGTATCGAATGTTGTGGTGAAAGTGTACAATCTCTGCAGAGTGTCAAACTATTCGAATAGCCGCGTCCGCAGTTATGGACAGTTGGAGTGGCCATACTGTTCCCCCGTCAGACTTTTCAAAATGACTTGTGAAATGGATTGAGCCTTTGACTTGACCACAACAGGGTTGTGATATGAAATAAAAGTTCCCACTTAGGTGTTATAAAACTTCAACTAGCATTCTTTGCTTCTGAACTTAGTAGAGGTAAATCTGGCTTTTGCAAAATAACCCTAGAGCCTAGTGACCTATTATCAAAAACCCATTTAACTGTTAGTATTAGTTTGCGAGTACTTAAAGAGTACTCATGGCTTTGTCCCTGGCTATTCCCATGGCCAGACTATGAAGAGGAGTATCTGGAGGATGGACCCCAGAAAGGTTACGACAACTAGGATCATCTCCCATCGTCAGCATTGCCTGTGAACCCGAAGATGGAGCTTCGCCTACGCTATCGTTATTATTATGTATTCCGCTGCTTGATGTTGTATTAAGAACTGGATCATGAGATCCCTATTTGTGTAAGAACTTATGTACGGTTTGTAATGGATGATGTACTATGGTATCCAATTCTGTTATGTCTCGCAAAAATGGTAATCCTGGGATTGCGATGTATGGCATAACAGGCATCTGGGATTAAAAATCCGGGTGTTGACAAGTTGTATCAGAGCCATCCTGACCATAGGAGACCCTAGTTAGATTGGACGTTTGAATCAAAAACTTAGTTTCCAAAACCAAAGAAAGCAAATATTTACAAAAACTTATTCTCATTCTTATCCCTTTGATTCTTTCATAAAAATTCAGGTTCCTCAAAAACTCTTGCAACATACATAAAATTTGACACACTTGATCACTCTACTAACTTACTCATCCTATATTCTTATAGATGGACGTGAAGTACAACAAGTTTTATCAGTTGGGGAACGGAGGAGACCTTATCTTTGAGCGGGATTTGGACCAGCTTTCGGAACTTCTGAAGCGTCCGCACCCCGAGTTCTTCGGAGCTCATCTCAATGATCAAGGAGGAGAAGATCTGCAGCGGCTAATTTTTGCAAGTCTCCGAGGAAAGATTGAACCTCCCACTGCCGAGGGAATTCAGTTCACCTTAAGAGAAAACAACTGGCTCGATGGACTTGCCAGGGCCATGCAGGAAGCTCTTGCCCATCTGTGTGGGCAGAGTATCAACCAGATCAAGGGTACCCGCTTTGAGTTTTGTCCAAGGCGTGATGCTATGGGACAGCCACTGGAAGCCCCATACCACCACGAGCTGAAGACTCAGTTGGACCACCTCAGCTTCATGATGTACGATCGTCAGCAGGAATTGGACAATTGCCGTGACTATTCCAACCACAAGTCCGCCATCATCAAGACGAAGGATCACACCATCGCCATGCTAGCGAAGGATCGCCAGTCTTGCCGCCGTCAGCTCGATAAGAAGGAGCGCATCATTGCCCGTCTTCCCCACCGTATCTCGGATTTGGAGGAGTCCATCCATGAGAGAGACATGCAGTTGGAGGAAAGGGAGAATGCCGGAGAAGATCTTCGTGGAGAACCCTACTCCTATCTCAGCGGTGATGATGATTTTCTGGAGGATCAGGCTATGGATTTCTTCACCGATGAGGATGACTTCGCCTTCATCGATGACGATGAGGATGATGAGGATGACGACTACACCGACTCCGAGGAGCAGTAGCACTTGAGCACTAGCGTAGTGAGTTGTATTCGGTCCACTTTATCTTAGTTTCCAGAATGGTTCTTAAAACCATATGTTTACCTTTGTTGTCGTGTGTGTTTGTATCGTGTGCTATGAATGAATGAATGAATGAATGAAAAGCAAGTTGCAAAAAAAAATCTGAGTCAAAATTTAAAAACTTTTCAAAGTCCCTGAACCTTAGAAATTTCCCTCTTTTCTCATGATCTATCTCAATCTTCAAATGCCACGCGGAGGAAGTGGTTCATCCCCGGACCCGATGTTGCAGATCCTACAAATGTTGGTTTCTGACCGCGAAGCCGAAAGAGCCGAGCGTCAAGCCAACCTAGCCACCCTTCAGCAGATAGCTCAGCTGGCCCACAATAATCAAGGCCAAGGAAATCAGGACAACCATGGATCTAAGCTCAAGAATTTCCAGAACACCAACCCACCTGTTTTCACTAAGTCATAAGAGCCCCTAGACGCTGATGATTGCCTGTAAACCATGGAAAATAACCTAGAAGTCGGCAGAGTGGAAGCTAACGAGAAAGTTCTGCTCGCCACCCACTATTTAGCCGGAGATGCAAGGGCATGGTGGAACAGCGTTCATGCAATGACCGGAGGACAGATGATGACCTGGGAGGAATTCAAGGTCAAGTTCAGTAGAACCCATGTGCCACTGGGTTTGATCAAGAGAATGAGAGATGAGTTTACAGAACTGAAGCAAGGACGGATGACTGTAGTGGAATACCGTGACAATTTTTTTCATTAGCTAGGTATGCCCCGGATGAGATCGACACTGAAGCCAAGAAGAAAGAGAGATTCCTGAATGGTTTGCATGATGAGATGCAGACTGTGTTGGTCAATATCCCCTTTGCTGATATTGAAGCCCTTGTCGACTCTGCCATCCAGATGGAAGGAAAGATGAACCAAGCCAATGAGAACCACAAGCGTCGCATGATGCATCAGCCAGGAACCCATCAGACCCCAAAGTATCGCCCTAACCCATCTCCAGGATTTACCCCAAGAACCAACAGACCCCCGATGAACCGTTCGACCTATCCCAACCGTGGAAACCCGAGGCCCGGAGGAAATCACAACAACCCCGACAACTCTGGAAATTTCAACCGTGCACCACCCAAGTTCAACAACAACAATGCTGCCGCCAACACCAACACTGCCCCGAGGACTGGAAGCAATGCTGTGCCTGTTGCAGCTAAGGACAAGTCGCAAGTGACTTGTTATGACTGTGGAAATAAGGGTCACTACTCCAATGAGTGCCCAAACAAGAATGCCGCAGCCCCCAATGCAACTGCCCCAGCTCAGCAGCAGCGTCGTGTTCAGTCTGGAAGAAGGTTTGCCCTCGGGAATTCACTCAACCGCAACAGCCGTCTTTTTCTCATGCATGCTAAAGAAGCCCAGGAAGCACCAGACGTCGTGCTGGGTATGTTTTCTGTTAATTCAGTACTCGCTAGAGTGTTGTTTGATTCTGGTGCATCGCACTCATTTGTCAACGAAGAATTTGCATGCACTAGTAAGATTCAATCAACAAAACTAAAGCATGTTATGAGTGTTCAAATCCCTGGTTCAACCACAAAAGCTAGGCAAATTTGCAAAGCTGTCCCTATATGAATCCATGGCATAGATTTTTATGCTAATCTGATAGTACTCGGAACTAAAGGTTTGGAAGTAGTACTAGGAATGGATTGGATATACAAACATAAAGGATTAATAGATTGTGCCAAGAAAGCCATAACCATGACCAGTACAGCCGAAATATCAGTCCAGCATATATCTGAAACTTTACCTCATCAATTCAAGTGCAACAAGAGTATAGCCCAACCTACCATTGACCAAGTCCGGATAGTCTGTGAATACCCCGATGTATTTCCAGATGTTTTGCCCGGTATGCCCCCAGATCGGGATATCGAGTTTATCATTGAACTAATCCCCGGAACCGGACCCATTGCCCAGAGACCATATAGTATGAACCTGTCTGAACTAGAAGAACTGAAGAAGCAACTGGATTCCATGTTGGAAATTGGATTGATTCAACCAAGTGCGTCACCATGGAGATCACCTGTCTTATTCGTGGACAGAAAGGATGGAGGTAACCGTTTGTGTACGGATTACCAGAAGTTGAATGATGTCACCATCAAGAAAAAATACCCATTGCCCAAGATAGAAGATTTGTTTGATCAGTTTACCGGTGCCAAAGTGTTTTCTAAGATTGATCTTAGAATAGGCTATCATCAACTCAAGATTCGTGCAGAGGATATCCCCAAGACTGCCTTTACCACCAGATATGGATTATACGAGTATACTGTCATGTCTTTTGGATTAACCAATGCCCCCGCTTATTTCATGAATCTCATGAATACGATTTTTATGGACTTCCTGGATAAGTTTGTCGTTGTTTTCATCGATGACATTCTGATTTATTCCAAATCGGAAGAAGAACATGAGCTACACCTAAGGACCATTCTTGGAACCCTTAGAGAGCATCAGTTGTATGCCAAGTTTAGCAAATGTGAATTCTGGTTACAGGAGGTAGGATTCCTCGGCCACATTGTATCAGCCGGAGGAATTGCCGTTGACCCTGCAAAGGTGAAAGATGTCGAAGATTGGCAAGCCCCAACCACTCAAACCCAAGTTCGTGCATTTCTCGGATTGGCGTAATATTACCGCAAGTTCGTAGAAGGATTCTCGAGTATCGCCAGACCCATGACCCAATTGCTGAAGAAGGACAAGAAGTTTGAATGGACCGACAAATGTGAAGCGAGTTTTCAAGAACTCAAGAGGAGATTGATTTCAGCCCCAATCTTAATCATGCCGGATATCACGAAGCCCTTCGACGTGTATTGTGATGCATCCAAGATCGGTCTCGGATGTGTGCTAATGCAAGAAGGCAAAGTTATATCTTATTTATCTCGACAACTGAAACAACATGAGCAGAATTACCCAACCCATGACCTCGAACTCGCAGCCGTAGTTCTAGCCCTGAAGACATGGAGGCATTACCTGATGGGAAACCGTTGTGAGATCTATTCAGATCACAAGAGTCTAAAGTATATATTCACTCAGAAGGAGCTTAATATGAGACAGAGAAGATGGATTGAGCTAATCAAGGATTACGATCTGGACATTCACTATCACCTTGGAAAAGCCAACGTGGTAGCAGATGCCCTTAGCAGATTGCCGTGCCGCTTGAACTCCATGATTTTGAAGGAGCAACCAAGCTTGCACAAAGAGATGGAAGATTTTCGAATGGAATTAGTGAGTGAAGGATTTTTGGCTAGCATAGAACTTCAACCCACTTTGATCAGCCAGATCAAAGAGGCACATAAAGGAAATGCTAGTATCGACGGAATCAAGCGTCGCATCGGTACAGGAAAAGTACCCGGATTCACCGAAGACAAAGAAGGAGTTCTGTGGTACAAAGGACGCCTTTGTGTACCAGCAGATTCTGATTTGAAAGAAGTGATTCTGAAGGAATCTCATGATACTCTTTATTCTATCCACCCCGGAGGAACTAAAATGTATCAAGATTTGAAAGAGCGATTTTGGTGGCATAAGATGAAGAGAGAAATCAGAAGCTATATCGCCAAGTGTGATATATGTCAGAGAGTCAAGGAGGGACATCAAAGACCCGCAGGATTGTTGCAACCATTGCAGATTCCGGAATGGAAATGGGATTCTGTTGGAATGGACTTTATTACCGGATTGCCTACTTCTAGTAGGGGAAATGACTCTATCTGGGTCATAGTGGACAGATTGTCCAAAGTCGCCCATTTCTTACCCGTTAAGACCACATATCAGAGTTCGAAGCTAGCAGAGTTATACATCGCTAGAATCGTCAGTTTGCATGGAGTCCCCAAGAACATCGTATCGGATCGAGGAACTCAGTTTACCTCGAGATTCTTAAAGAAAGTCCAAGAAGGTTTAGGAACCCGTCTAGATTTTAGCACCGCGTATCACCCTCAGACCGATGGACAAATGGAGCGAGTAAATCAAATACTCGAAGATATGTTGAGAGCATGTGTGTTGGAATATGGATCTAAGTGGGAAGACTGTCTGCCGTTTGCAGAATTTTCATACAACAATAGTTATCAAGCTAGTTTGCAAATGGCCGCATTTGAATTCATGTACGGAAGAAAGTGTCGCACCCCTTTGAACTGGTCAGAAGTAGGAGAGAGTCAGATTTTCGGACCCGATATCCTACGAGAAGCAGAAGAGAAAGTTCACAAGATTCGTGAGCACCTCAAGACAACCCAGTCAAGATATAAGAGTTACGCCGACAAGAGACTTCGAGACCTCTCCTTCAACATAGGAGATTTTGTGTATCTGAAAGTGTCGCCATTGAAAGGAATGCAGCGTTTCCAACTAAAAGGAAAGTTAGCCCCCAGATATATCGGACCCTTCAAGATTATGAACCGTCGAGGAGAAGTGTCGTATCAATTGGAACTACTGAAGAGATGTCAGCCGTGCATAATGTGTTCCATATCTCATTACTGCGCAAGTGCCTCGAAGTTCCAGAGAAGACTGAAGTGTTCAAGAATATCGATCACCGAACCATAGAAATCAATGATGACCTGACCTATCCCGAAGTACCCATCCGTATTTTGGAAGAAGCTTTTATAACCACAGAACCTGAAGCATCAAGTTTCTCAAGATTCAGTGGAGCAACCACAGAAGAGGAAGCTACCTGGGAGCGCGAAGATCACATCAGGACAGAGTTTCCCGATCTCTTCAAATCCTAGGTAATCCTTTTCGTCCTTTTTCAAATCTCGGGACGAGATTTTGTTTATCGGGGGAAGGTTTGTAACATCCCAAAAATATTAAAATAGAATCATCAAACTCTAATAACCAAATTTAGGGTTAACAAAAGCTTTTCCAATTAAAATATGAAAGCATTCATATGTGTACGTATCAAAATTTGGATTCTTTTGAATTACCATGGTTTTGTGTTTCTTTGCTTGTAAAATGATTATTAGGTGAAATAAACATCATCTAAACAATCCCCAAACTTTTCCCAAAGACAAACAAATCAAAACAAACAAATTAAGTGAATGGTCACTTTGGCCAATTTAACTCCCATGCCTACTTTGGCTATCTCTAACTTTCAGAACTTAACAGAAACATGTATGGATCTTTGAACCCCTTGATAGTACTCATAACAAGGTACCAAGGCCCACCTTGTGATCATCCAAAAACATTTAAATGCTTAGTTTAAATGACAGTTTAAAATTGAATCTATTTCATATGGGAAGATCCCACTATTTCAAAAACCACTCAAACAAGCTCAATTTTCAAAACCCAAGCATCCATGGAATCCTCAACACCTGCCTAGCACACCCACCAAAAATATTTTCAAAATTCAAAACTTAAGTTCATGCGGCCATTTGATCAAACAGGTTGCAAATTCAAATCAACAAAATCACAAACACTATTTTGAGCAGTTTTTTGAGCCAACCTTGTTCCCTCTCTGGTTACACTAGCCTCAGTAGATCATCTAGCAACCTTAACTAAGCTCTAGCCCCACTGTAAACTCGCCAATGTCATCAATGGTGAACAGGACGAGAGCACCCATGTCACCCTAGTGTGGAAAGCAAGCTAGGAGAAGAACTAGCCGTGCCAACCTTGTCTGGGAGGTAGCCCATGCCTCACCGCCCCCTCTCGACCAGCCCTAGCTCGAAGATCATGACCAGAACTACCAGGAACGCCGCGCCCACGCCGTTGTCGACCATGACTACACGCACCGTAGAGCATGCTCCGTTCCCACGCAACCCGACCACCTCGAGCCCTCGCCGCCCGCCAGCATGCACCCCACCGTCCTAGGAGACCACCAGACATGCCCATTTCACCGCCCGTACCCCGTAGTCACCGCTCGCCGCAGAGTTCGCCGCCTCTGCCTCGCAGAGCACCGCGCGTTCCCGACCGTTTACCACCGCCCCTACACGCACATTTAAACCATAGAGCATCGCCTGGAGACCACCGATCGATCGCCACCCTCGGCCATGCCTCTAGCCACCCGTAGCCGTGTCGCCACCGTCGCCTGCCCATCCCTCTCGGTCTCTCCGTCGAGCCTATAAAAGGAGGCGACCCCCAGCCGATTGAAGCACACCATTTCACTCCCCTCACCTAACTAGTCGTTCCACCCCTTAGCCGGAGCAACGCGAGAAGCGCATCACCAGAATTTGGCCGGAGATCGCCGCTGTAGAGGAGAAGATGAGCCGTTGATTTCGACCACCCCTGGAGCTGCCACGACCACCCCTGAGTTCGCCGTCGTCGACTTCATTGTTTGCCTGCCTCGCCGTCGTCACTGGAGCCCCGGTATGCCCCTATGCACCCCCACTGAGCCGCTAGGGTTTGAGCTCGCTGGTGATTTGTTCATCGTCGACGACGACCCTCAGCCGTCGATCTTCATTCTAATCCAACACACCACATCGCCCCGTACCGCTTCGCATTTAAAGAGCCACTGACCAGTAGAACCCCCCTGTCAGTTGCACCCCGCGCTGCGGAGTGACACTGGGCCGGCCCATTACCCCTTCCCGTGCAGCCCACTCGTTTGAATTTAGCTGTTTCTATTTATATTCAAACTCAGTTCTGTACCTAGTTTCAAAAATCAACCTAGCTCGATTCAGTGAACCAAATTGAATGAAACCAATTTTGTTAGAAAGATATTGAAATGCTTAATCCAAGACCGTTGGATTCAAATCATTTGAATCTACAGACCAACCTTGGTAAAAATAACAAGGTGAAAGCTTTTATGCATTCAAACATTTTTCAAATTTAAACCATAATAGCTTTTGAGTTGATTAAAACTCTCAAAAATCACATTTCATTATACCTTTCAGAATATATAAAAACATATGGGTTTAATTTCAGAAATAATGTTCAAGTAATAAAAGAATGCCACATAGGAATTTCTAGTCATTTATTTTTATTTGAAATAAAAGGTTAAATCTTATTAAATTGTGACACCGCATTAAATCACATTCCCATGTACTGAAATATGTGGTGATGACAAGTGTCAACATGATCCCATGTTTGGTTTGGAGAATATTAAATCTTAAGTAGTTTTTCAATGAGTAGAAATTACTTTTCTAAAAATAAAAGGAATAAGACAAAGCTTTAATCTTGTAATGTTAGTGATGATGCTAGATCATCTATAGAACCCTTGTGTGTGATGATTGAAACTAGTTAAGTATTGTTTGGTGATTGTGTAACTCGTATTTATTTATAGACGCTAGTACCGACCAAGGATACGAGGAGGAAGGAGGATACTACGAAGAAGCCGAGGAGAACTTCAACCACTGCTCTGCTCAAGGAAAGCTAACACTTGCAAGATACTCTACTTTAGCAAGCCTTACTAATCAAGTTGACCTATGCAAGCTAATACTTGCTTGTTACCATGCCAACTATATGCCTCAAGCATATGTGATCATACCCACTTGATACCCCAATCCTAGTTTTACTTGCAAGCTTTCTACTTTATTTCTTTATCAAAACTATTACTTAGAGCTTACTTGAGTAAATTGTAGATACTATAAAGATAATTGAAGGTTGCATAAAGAGCATTAAATTTGGCCTAAGCTAGATAATCTTGATGTCATCCTAAGGCATGAGATTGAACTTAATTAATCTCCACTTGTTTACCACCCCTCATTAGTACTCACTTCCATTTGTAGATGCTAGTGCTAAGCATAAAACTTGATCAACTTTAGATGGGAATACTTGGTGAAAATGGTTATGAAAACCTTGGAATGATGGATCATTCTACTGAGATGTTTTGACATTTGTTTCCGAACACCAGATGATTTTGGTGCTGAAAATGTTGAGGCATGAGCCTTAGACCTTTATAAAACTGATGGTTGTCTAGATGCGATACCATTCCAATTTTACCGTACAACCACAATACCCGAGAATTGGGTAGGGCTTGACTAGAAACTTATATACCTTAGTATGGGTTCCCTCACGGCCAAGGTCTGAGCTGAGGCTACCTTGTGAAGATTGTCCATCTGTGCAGTACCCAAGATGACAGTTGGTCATGGTTGGGAGGCCAAAATCACAAGAGAGGTGCTTATACTAGGGCGTGTAATTGAAAGGTTAGGATTGATTATCCACATATTGAGTATGGTGAATTCAGGATTTGTTCCTGACGAATGTATCGAATGTTGTGGTGAAAGTGTACAATCTCTGCAGAGTGTCAAACTATTCGAATAGCCGCGTCCGCGGTTATGGACAGTTGGAGTGGCCATATTGTTCCCCCGTCAGATGTTTTCAAAATGACTTGTGAAATGAATTTAGATTTTGACTTGACCATAACAGAGTTGTGATATGAAATACAAGCTCCCACTTAGGTGTTATAAAATTTCAACTAGCCTTTTCTTGCTTCTGAATTTAGTAGAGGTAAATTTGGCTTTTGCAAAACAACCCTAGAGCTTAGTGTCCTATTACAAAAACCCCCTTCACTTGTTAGTATTAGTTTGCGAGTACTTAAAGAGTACTCATGGCTTTGTCCCTGGCTATTCCCGTGGCCAGACTATGAAGAGGAGTACCAGGACGAAGGACCCCAGGAAGGTTACGACAACTAGGATCATCTCCCATCGTCAGCATTGCCTGTGACCCCGAAGATGGAGCTTCGCCTATGCTACCTTTATTATTACATTATTCCGCTGCTTGAGTTGTATTAAGAACTGGATCATGAGATACTTATTTGTGTAAGACCTTGTGTATGGTTTGTAATGGATGATGTACTATGGTATCCAATTCTGTTATGTCTCGCAAAAATGGTAATCCTGGGATTGCGATGTATGGCATAACGGGCATCTGGGATTAAAAATCTGGGTGTTGACATCATTTCCAGACACAACCAGTTAAGGCCAAACCTTATATTTTCACCCTGTAAGATAAGACTGGGAACTCCTCCTATGTTGTCTCCTCCCCCACAAACAGTCGCTGCTGCGAGCTACGGATCACGCAGCCAGTTCGTCGTCGCCACAAAGACTCAAATCACCATTGCTTCCCTCATATTTCCGCTTTCCTAATATTCTTCACATCTAACTTCACCATGGATCGTTGAATGGCACTTGGTGGGAACAAATAGCAGAGCTTCGCAACGCTCCCGCTGAAACCAAACGACCAGAAAAACATGGGTACACATGACTGAATACATTCCGATCCAACAATCTTTAGGCCTGATGCGTCCATGGGAGTTCGCCGACTGAGCCTTCTGGAACTCGACACTCCGGCCAGATCAACAAGGGAAAGCATCAAGCTGATATTCTTCACGCGGGAGGAACCCTAGGACCGCCTCCATTATTCAGGCTGAACTAGCAATTCCCATACCGTTGGACGCTACCGGCAATCGAAACGAGCAGGTAAGCCATTAGCCCTTTAGAGCTAATGGCCGAACCCAGAGATTGAGTTGGTGCTAGGAGCAGCATCGTCGCAGGGCAGCCGCCGCCTCCAGGACTCCATCCGCTTTTGCTCTTCTGCGCCTCCCATCCGAGCCACCATCCTGCGTCGCTGGAGCGCCGCTACCCGCAGCCTAGATCCACCGGCGCAGCCTCAAGGTGCTTACCCCCCTCGCAAAGGAGATCGACGGAGGCCATGCAAACCGCCCGTCACCTTCGGTGAACAAGGCGTGGCCTCCACCGCCGACTGGGAGAGGGCACGGCGGCAACGACCGAGGGAGAGGGCCTGGCGACGGCCTGCTAGGGTTTGGAGATGGGCGCCCTACAGTCTCCTCACGCGAGCGAACCGGGGGCGGCGGTAGACATGTTCTCGTCGAAAACCTACCTGGAGTTGAGATCCTATGTCTGATACGTTGGAAATGTATCTATAATTTTTTATGTTCCATGCTTGTTTAGTATCTACTTTGCTTTGCTTTGTCTACACTTTGAGGTGCTTTTATATGTTTTCTAGTACTAACCTATTAACAAGTTGCCACAGTGCCAGTTGCCTGTTTTCTTCTGTTTTTGTTCCAGAAAGGCAGAAAATCAATATTCTCGGAATTGGACGGGACAAAATCCAAAGTCAATATTTTACCGTGGGCAACACGAAGCCAGAATACGAGACGGAGGAGGCCCACCCCGTGCTTGGGGGGAGGTGCAGCCGCCCTGGTGGCCCCCTGCCTCGCCTCTTCGCCTATAAAGTCCACCTGATGCCAAAACCCTACACACCCGATCAAAACTCCATGAAACCATCTGTAGCCGCCGCCACCATCGTCCCTAGATCGGGGGATCTGAAGCTCTTCCCGGCACCCTACCGGATGGGAGATCATCTCGGAGGCCTTCTTCTTCATCATGCCAGCCTCCGGTATGAAGAGTGAGTAGTTCCACCTTGGACTACGGGTCCATGTAGTAGCTAGATGGTTGTATCTCCTCCTTGTGCTTTCATGTATAGATATTGTGAGCTCCGTTCATTATCAAGACCTAATCTATTTGTAATCATGCATGTTGTGTTTACGGGGATCTGATGGATATTGAGATTACTATGTCAGATTGATTAATGGTTTTGTCTATTTGATTCTATCATGTCTGTGTTGTTTGTGATCTTGCATGATCTCCGTTGTTAGTAGATATCTTGGCCAAGTAGTTGCTAGTGACTCCAAGAGGGGATATTTATGCTCGATAGTGGGTTCATGCCTCTATTTACCAAGGGAAGTGACAGAAATATCTTCGGTGGTAGATGTGCAGTTGCCACTAGGGAGAAAATAACGGTCTCTTGTTCATGGAATAAGTGGATTATTTACCTTACACACTTTGCTTAAAGTAGTTGTTTGTTGCTTGCAACTTAATACTGGAGGGGGTTCGGATGATTACCTGAAGGTGGACTTCTAGTCATAGATGCAGTTGGATGGTGAACTATGTATATTGTTGCATTGCCCAATCGAATCTCATATGATCTTTTTATCTAGTATTACATTGTTATGCCTTGCTCAGTCCTGTCAATTGCCCTGCTGTAATTTGTTTACCCAGCATGCCATGTTTGTTTATCTAAGGAGAACACCTCTAGTGAACTATGAACCCCGGTCCAATCTTTACCATTGATACATCTTCCGCTATTACTGTTTACTTATTGCAAACCATCATCACCTTCAACACCATACAGTTAATCCTTTGTTACAGCAACTGGTGAGATTAACAACCTCACTGTTCGTTGGGGCAAAGTCTTGAGTTTGTGTTCTGCAGGTTTCCACGTTGCTTGCAAGACCTTTGAGACATTTCCTTCCTCCTACTGGTTCGATAACCTTGGTTTCTTACTGAGGGAAGACTTGCAGTTGTGCTTCTTCACACCTTGCTCTTGGGGTTTCCCGACGAAGTGCTCCACGTCAATAAGGAGTCATCAACAAGTTTTCTAGCGCCATTGCCGGGGAGGCCAAGGACGTCTTCACAAGGGGAGTCCTCCTCAACCTTTCTATTTACTTTGTTTTTAGTTTGCTTAGTTTCTTTTGCTTGGTTTTGTTTGCCTCTTTTTTTCAAAAACTAAAAAAATAGTTTATTTTGGTTTGCTTTCCCTTATCAAAAAACACAAAATATAGTTCTTGCTCTAGTTGCTGGTATGTTATTGCCTTGCTTTGTCATGCTTTATATCAATGGATGGTTTCTTTTAAACTAGTTCTTACTGGAAAGGTGGGTTCACGAAAGAAGAAAAGTATTATTATAAGAAACACCTTTTATCACAAAAATGGAAACACTTATGGAAACAAATTGATAAATTGAATACTATTGCTAGAGAGGTGTGCTCTACTTATAATGTTACTTATTTCTTTGATAAATCTTGTTGCTGTAGGAGGTATAAACACTTGCATTTTCAATGTGAATATAATGATAATGTTACCATATCTTCTTACGTTAAAGGAAATTATGACTTTTATGATGTGGAACAAATTGAAGAATTTATTGCTTTCAAGGGTGCATTTCAACTTGCCAGTTTGCTTGAAAATACTGATGATGCACCTTATGAATATGAGGTTCATGAGATACTTAAATTTTGCTTTGATAATTACAAGGAATAAAATGGCTATATTCTTGAATATTTTAATAGGTGCTTTCCACAAATGGAAGAGACTAATGCCTTGCAGGAGCTTATGGAAGAAGAAATTGCTGAAACTGAAAGCTCATTAGATGAAAAAGAGGAGGAGAGTGATGGTTAAGAGGAGGAAGAATGGATCTACCCATGTATACCTTCTAATGAGAGTAACTATTTACCTCTTACATTATTTGATTGTCCCCCATATTTACCAAAGGAGGATGAATGTTATGTTCCTATGGATCCTTTTGAAATATCTGCTATGGGTAAAACTTGTGATAATAGTAATGCTCCTGTTATCTATGATAATCCTATATTTGTGCCTAACTTCGAAATGCATGATACTAAGGAGTTTTGCTTAGAAATGTTTATGATAAAACTCTAGATGATGGTCCTATGTTGAATGATCATTTACCTTATTATAAAACTGCTAAAAGTGGGTTTGAAGGTTTTAATCCCACTATTTTAGAGCTTGATAAAAAATATGTGTTTGTAGATCATGAAAAACATGCTTTATGTGATAATTATATTGTTGAGTTTATTCAGGATGCTACTGAAAGTTATCATGAGAGAGGGAAACATGGTCTTATGTATCTCAACAATATTAAGTTTCCCCTCTTTATGTTGAAAATCTTGAAGTTGCACTTGTTTTGCTTTCCTATGCTTGTTGCTTTGTGCTTCTTTGATTTATTTTCTTACAAGATTCCTATGCATAGGAAGTGGATTAGACTTAAATGTTTTTTGAATTTGCTTTTTGATGCCCTCTTTTACTTCGATTCATATTTCTTATGTGAGCATGTTCTCAAACTATCATGCCTATCTTAAAGGCGTTAAAGAAAAGTACTTGTTGGGAGATAACCCAAGAGTTTCCTTGAGTATTGGAAGTTATTACTTCAGTAATGACCTCTTCTTATCCTTTTTTTTGCTTTTTGTGCCAAGAGTGACCTCTAATGAGAGGGAAGTAAGATTTGGGGAGTTGCTGTCCCGAAACAGATTTATGTCCTCCACCATAAAAATTCTTGAGGAGTCTCTGTAAGTCGGATTGAGTTGAAAATTTGCGAATGAATCCCCCAGTATGTTAGATAACTTTAGTTAGTTCAACACTTTTTGATTTGAGCAACAGAAGATTTTCGAACAAATCGGTTTCTACCTGCTGGTCTGTTTTGACAGATTTCTGCCATTATTTGCATTTGCTCCTTATTGATTCCTTTTTGAGTTCTTTTTGGGAAATTGAGATTTTTGAAGGAGTTTCTACAGTATCTTGTGTTCTTAGTGAAAAGTTTTGATGTTCTAAAGCTAAGCCCGAGGGTCTATTATCTTTTGAATACACTAATGTTGCTAATGAAGATTGTGTGAAGTTTTGTATGAAGGAAAAATTTCAGGTGTAGAGAGAATGATGTAATGAGATGAAGAATGGAAAAAATCTCAAGCTTGGGGATTCCACCCTGGTGTCACCCAAGAAATATCCAAGAGGTACAAGCATCAAAGCTTGGGGATGCCTTAAAAATCTCAGGTCCTTCTAGACACTTCGTTTTTATTGTTTCATGCACTATTGTGTTGTTCCTGGAGCGTCTTAGTTTTTTTGATTTGCTTAGTTATTTAGTTTGCTTGAATAAAGTAGTTTGGACCCCCGTTCTCGCCGTTTTGTTTCAAATAAGTCGATTGGTGTTGGAAAGGAGTAGAAAGTTCTTTCTTGAAAGTGCAAGAGGAGCTTGCATTGAATGTGACTTAGACTTTAGCATGAGATGCTAGGTGTTGTTTTGACCTTATGATTAGTATTATTGGTATATCATGTCTTATTCCAAACAATTGGGATTGCTTAGTGTGCCTTAAAGGAATCATGCGTTGTTTTAGCATACAAAAGCATAGTATTTGTGGTGTTCTCCTTTGATGTTTTGTTTGGGTTGACTTGGCACATGCTCACACCATGTTATGACTATGAACAAGTCACCATAGCCTCTATGAACATTTAGTCCTTGACTTGTAGTACCACTCTATGCTTTGATTAGTAATGTTTTGTCGCTCTGCATGTTTTGCCTCTATGACCATTTAGTCCTTGACTTGTCCCAGTCTTTTGCTAGCCTCCACTTGTATGAGTAAGCTCTACTCATGTTTCCAACTCCCAAGAAGCCAAGTTATTCCAAAGTGTCCACAATAAACTCCTATGGATGGCATGTTACACCATTCCAAGTACATTCTTGTGTTCATCTATCTTCCAAGTAAAAAGTATTTTGTTATGTGAAAACTTAGTGATTAAAGCCCTCACAAACTTGATGGCACACTTTATATTCCTTGCCCCTAATAAACTTGAACCTTTGTGTCATCTATGTTGTATATGCTTGCACTTATATGTTTGAATTAGCAAAACCATGCTGTCATGGGGAATGTTTTCAACATTGCACTTGTACTTTGTACACAGTTGATATCATATTCTTTTGTCTATGGATGTCGCCGGTGTGAAATAAAGAGGGATCTTGTAAGTCCATGGAATTATGTATTTTGTGTTAGAGAAACGCCTGGGCCGCTAGCCTAAGCCATGCCTAATCATGGCGGAAACTTGCAGCATCACCATAATGAGCATTCTGTGAAGCATCCTCAATAAAAAGCTATGCACATAGTAAATAAAAAGATCGCTGAGATGCTTATTGTTTGCTTGTCTTGTCATTTTGGTTATGGGATAGCTCCTATACCATGTGCAAGGGGTACCCGGTCGGCGGTTCTCTATGATACACATGTACTTACTATGATAAGAACTTACATGTGACTGAAGTTGAGTAGCATGAGGTGTGGCCCTCGTATTCAAGGGACATGAGATTGCCAACTTAGGCTTTGTCAAGCATATACTCCATAGTTTGTTCACTCTAACCTTAATCACTTCAAGATGCTTATGATAGGGGCAATGAGGGCTGAAAGCTAACAAGTACCATAATTTTTGGAAGCTCTTTTTGAAACTTGAAATCCCTGCTTCCCTTTATGAAGGTCCTTTCTTCCACTATTATATTGAGTCTCCACCTTCTATCCTTTAGGCACCATTAAGAGAGCATAGTTGTCATTCTTAGTTCTATGTGCAGTGTCCCAAAACTTATTGATTGATGCATATTATTGATATTGCTTGTTCTTGTGTTATTTGTATCTAGTCACTCTTATGAACTTTGAAGGTGTCCTATGCATCTATTTGCTACTCCATGAGGGACAAGCTGACTGCCACTATGCCATGTTTTCTATATGTGAAACAAACAAACGTTTTTCAATGCATGTTATTCATGATCTTTGTTTGTAGCCTTTCTTGTTGCATGCATAAATACTTTGTCCTATTGTTAGAACTCCATCTTTCATGCACATGTTTAGAGTTCTTTGATCCCAGCTTTCAATGCTTGCAAATGGTTTGATCTTGGTTTTGATGGTGCATGTCACCTCAAAAATTATTCTTTTATCACTTACCTACTCGAGGACGAGCAGGATTTAAGCTTGGGGATGTTTGATACTGTTGGAATTATGCCCTAGAGGCAATAATAAAGATGTTATTGTTATAATTCTTGTTCATGATAAAGTTTATATTCCATGCTAGAATTGTATTAAGCGGAAACTTTGATACTTGTGTGGTTTATGAACAACACCGTGTCCCTAGTACGCCTCTATGGACTAGCTCATTGATTAATGATGGTTAAGGTTTCCTAACCATAAACATGAGTTGTCGATTAATAATGAGATCATGTCATTAGGAGAATGATATGATGGACAGACCCAAATCAAGCAGAGCAATTAGATCGTGTCATCGTGTTCATCTTTGCGAAGCTTTTTCTTATGTCAAATATTGTATTCCTTAGACCATGAGATAATGCAACTCCCTGGTATCAAAAGAAAGCTTTGAGGTCATCAAACGTCATCCTATGTGAGGGTGATCATAAAGGTGTCTCTCAGGTGATCGGAAAGTACTTGTTGGGTTGTATGTATCGAGATGGGATTTGTCCCTCCCGAGTCGGAGAGATATACTTTGGGCCAACTCGGTAATCTATATCAACACCGCTTGCAAGCACGTGGTTAAGGAGTTAATCACAAAGTGATATCGGATTACGGAATGAGTAAAGTACTTGCTGTGAACGAGATTGAACTAGGTATGCCGATACCAACGATCGAATCTCGGGCAAGTAAAATATCGCGTGACGAAGGTAATATATATATATATGGGATTAATTGAATCCTGGAATCGTGGTTCATCCGATATGATCATCGATGAATATGTGGGAGTCAATATGGGTTTCTAGATCCCGCTGTTGATTATTGGTAGAAGATCATGTTTGCATATTCTCGAACCCGTAGGGTCACACACTTAACGTGATTCGACGCTAGGATATAATGGATAATTGGTTTGTGAGTTTTTTTTCGGATTCTCGGATGAGATACAGGACATCACGAGAGGTTCCGGAATGGTCCGGAGAATAAGATTCATATAATGGAAAGCAGTTTTTTGGATTTCGGAATCGTTTCGGAATGTTCGGTATTGTACCGGAAGGTTCTAGAAGCTTCCGGAGTGGGACCAACGTGGCCCCACTTGTCGGAGGGGTGTGTGGGCCTAGGAGGGAGTGCCCTGGACTCATTGGGCCAGGGGCACAAGGCCCCATAGGCCCAGCCGGCCAAAACCCTAGGGGAAACCCTAGGAAACCTTCTAGAAAGGGGGGAAGACTTGCCCCCCACTCCACCCTTGGGGCCGCCGCCTTAGGGCTTGGAGGAGGGGGCAAGGGGGCCGGCTAGCCCCCTATATAAGGTGGGAAGGGGGCGCACCCTCCCCTCACCCCAAACCCTAGCCGCTAGCTGCTGCCCTACCTCTCTCTCTCTCTCTCTCCCGACTGTGTGTAGGCGAAGCCCTGCTACAGAAACTCTCCACCATAGCACCACGCCTTCGTGTTGTAGATCCAATCTATCTCTCCACCACACTTTCTGGACCGGGGAAGGAGGAGACGTCGCGGCACCGTACGTTTGCATCTCTTGGAGGCGCCGCCACTTGCGGTGTTGGATCGGATCGGATCGTGAGGAGGAAAAGGCGAGTACGACTACACCAACCACGTTCGGTTGAACATTTCCGCTATGCGATTTCTTCAAGGGTATGAAGATCTCATCTATCCCTCTCGTTGATTGCATCTCCTAGATTAGATCTTGGCTTTCCCGTCGCATCCGTAGAAATTTTTTGATTTACTATGCTGCGAAATCCCTTCAGATACGTCGGAAACGTATCTATAATTTTTGATGTTCCATGCTTGTTTAGTATCTACTTTGCTTTGTCTACACTTTGAGGTGCTTTTATATCTTTAGTTGCCACAGTGCCAGTTTCCTGTTTTCTTCTGTTTTTGGTTCCAGAAAGGCAGAAAATCAATATTCTCGGAATTGGACGGGACAAAAGCCAAAGTCAATATTTTACCATGGGCAACACGAAGCCAGAATACGAGACAGAGGAGGATCACCAGGGGCCACACCCCTGGCCGCGCGGGTGGGCCCACCCCGCGCCTAGGGGGTGATACACCCAATTTGCATCACCATTCTATATCATAATTTACCTCTATTCATTGATATTTGTCTTATTACGAGGTATTACTTATGGATTTTTATCTGTTTATGCATGTTGGGTGATTCCTGGAGGATGGACTGCCGGATTCTAGATTCTGATGGAAAAGAAGGCCTTTCGGTGCAATTTCACAAAGATCAGAAAAATACCAGAAATATATGGAAACATATTATTTCTCTAGAAGAATGATGGAGCCAGAAGGAGGGACGAAGAAGGGCCTCAGGGGGCCCACACCCCCTAGGCGCGGGCCCACCTGACCCTGCTCCTAGGGCAGGTGTGTCCCACTTGCCCGGCCTCCGACTCCGCCCCTTCGCCTATATATTCCCTACGGAACCCTAAAACTCGGGGAGCGACCACAGATAGATTTCCGCTGCCTCTAGGTGCGGAAAACACCGAGAAGAAAGATCTCTCCGGTAGACAGATTTCCGTCGAGGGAATTCCTTCCCGGAGAGGAGAGACCGTCTCCATCAACACCATCGTCAAGCTAGGCTTCATCGGGATCATCATCATCATCCACACCATCATCTCCACCAACACCATCATCACCACTTCGTCCCGCTGTAACAATTGTGTTGGATATTGCTTTAGTTCATTAGGGGAAACTTTCCCGGTGTTGATTACTATTGTAGTTGATGCTTGTGAGTGGAACCATTGGATTATTGTTTGTGTTTAGATTGTTATCCATTACCATATCATCTTTGATCTTGATCCATATGATGTCTTGGGAGTAGTTCGTTTAGTTCTTGATGAAAGGGCATTTATTGTCATAATCACTTTTGGTGTTTGTTAACAACAAGTAGATCATTTTACTGTTTGTTATTGTCCACAGGTTGGTATTATCATTGATAAACTGCACACACACTCTTGGAAAAAGACCACATTCATTTGCCACTGATCTGGAAACTCCAGACCGGAGTCTCCGGTGTGGTCCGGAGTTTCCGGTTCTGGCTCCGGTGGTGCTTCCCAGGACCTGGCTGGGACATTCTGACTAGGGGTCCGGAGGCTGCACCGGAGGTTACTCCGGAGTCTCCGGACTTTGGTCAGTCTGGAGTCTCCGGTGTTGGAAGGCCGGAGTCTCCGGTGTTGCTAGTGCAGAATTGGTCTGGGTCAGTCAGAAGGGCAATCCGGACTGGTCCGGATATTGGCAGGAGTCTCCGGTCTTCAGACCGGAGTCTCCGATCTGACTTTTCTACAACAGTCAGAAAACGGTTCGTGGAGGGGGCTGCCTATAAAAATGGACACTTATCTTCTTCCTCCAGCTGCTCGAGCTGCTCAAGAACACCAACCCCATTAGAGCCACCAAATCTACAAGATCTCTTCATCCAACCATCCAAAGTCATTGATATTTGGAGAATCGAAGGAGGAGGCCTTGATTTACATCTTCACCAAGAGAGATCTTCATTTCCCCCTCATTCACTTGAGGTCCCCCAAGCTCTAGTGTTTCTTTGGAAACCCTAAATTTTATTTGGTTCTTACAAGCTTGTCTTTGATTTGTCTTGACAGCTTGCTTGTATTTGGGAGCCTCCAATTCAGTTGTGGATGTGTGCCCCGAACTTGTTGTAAAGGTGTCGGCTTCCACCTCGAAGGTTGACGATATAGTGGAAGGTGAATCGAGCCCGTTGGGGTGAGGTTCATCGGAGAACAAGGGAGGCCTCTCGTGGAGTTGGTGGTTTGAAACCACCCCCTCTCCAAACGTAGCCGTACTTCCCCTCAAAAGGAAGGAACTACGGGAAACAAATCCTTGTGTCTCCGCATCCACTCCCTTGGTTACTTCTATCCTTTACCGCACTTTACTTACTTGTTCTTGCTTAGTGTTGTGTTAGTTTGTGCTTGATTGACATATAGGTAAATTCACCATAGTTGCATATTCTAGAGAATTTACCTTTCTTGTCAAACCCTAATTTGAAAAAGAGTAAAATTTGAAGTAGCACCTATTCACCCCCCCTCTAGGTGCCCATACGATCCTTTCAATTGGTATCAGAGCCTCGACTCTTTATTCGGGCTTTACCGCCTAAGAGAATATGGGTAGCAATGATGGGTATGGTGGTAGTGAGCCGACCCCGGTGACCATGGAAGATCTCAAAAACTTGGAAACAAGATTGAGCTCTTCCTTGGTCAACGAGGTCAAGAAGATTCTCATCACCCCCATCTCCTCAAGACGTCAGTATCCCCTCATGTATACAATAGAGGTGACCCACCTAAGCTTGAAGAATCTGCTACTTTTGCTCAATGGCAATCAGTAATGAGGACTCATATGCGCAGCTCTTGCATTGAACTATGGAACATCATCGAGCATGGACTCTTTATTGGGGATCCAAAAAACTTGACAAGAAGAGAGATTGTTAATAGTCAACTCAATGCCACTGCTTTGCATATGATTCAACAAGGTTTGGGGACAAAGGATTATCCACACATTGAGCACTTTAGCATTGCCAAGGAAGCTTGGGATGCTCTCACTGTGTTGTTTGTTGGAAATGAGAGTATGAGGAGGAACCGATATGATGCTTTAAGCAATGAAGCCGAAGGCTTCAACATGAAAGAAGGTGAAGATCATGAAGACATGTACCGAAGGCTCAAGACCACTGCCACCGCTTTTAGGAATATGGGTGCCTCACATGTGGATGATGCATGGATAAAAAAGAAAATATGTGAGTGCACTCATGCCTTTTGAGCCCACCGACTTGAAGAGCCTACAAGGAAGACACAACTACCATCTCATGACCTCAAATGAAGTTATGCAAGAGATGGCTGCTTTCAAGGTTGCCGCCAAGAATGCCAAAGATGCCCGTGCTCGTGCCCTTGGTATGAGCAATGTTGTCAATGTTGCGTTAAAGGCCAAAGTTGTGGACCATGGGGATGAAGATGATAGTGATGAAGGGCCTTCCATGGACCACCCCGATGAAGTCAAGATTGCTCATAGTCAATATATGGCCTTCTATGCAAAGAACTTTTGGAAGAACCCCGCCAAGGCCAAGTTGGAAATGCAAAGAAAAAGCAACCCAAATGGGAAAAGAGAAAATACAACGAGATTGAGAACTTGCTTCAATTGTGGTGACCGCTATCACTTTGTAGCAAGTTGTCCCTATGAAAATAGAGAAGATCATGGGGGTAAGCTTGTGTTGAAGAAGACTCTCAAGGCACCTTACAAGAAACCTTTCATCAAGAAGAATCCCATCAACAAGAAGTCGGGAGAAATTTTCTTGATCACTCATGAAGAATACTCCTCCGACAATGAAGATGATGAAGATGAGGAAGAGGAAACTTCGCCTGGTGTGGATGCTCTAGCCACCACCTCTACTCCGTCATTCTCACTCTTTGATTCTCCAAATTAGAACTCTCCCACCAAGAACGTCACTTGCCTTATGGCAAGAGGAATGGAGGTATCCTCATCATCCCACTCTACTGTCTTAGATAATGATGAACTTGATGATGAGATGTCTCTTGATGTTAAAAAGGAATTAATTGCCTTTGATGAGTTCATGACTAACCTAAAAGGAGATGCTAAGTTACACTTTGAAAAAATCCTAGATCAACTTTCACATACTCAAGATCTTCTAGATGTAAGATGTAAACTTGGGCATGAACACACGATTGAGCTAGAGGCTTTAAACAATGCTCTAGAAGAAGAACAAGAAACTAGGTTATCACTTGAGTTAAAAATTGAATGGCTTGATGAGGCCAATGACAATATTGTTAACAAACTCATCAAAGAGCGTGATCATGCTATTGCTAAATACAAAAGTGCTAAAAAGGACAAGATTGAGTTTGGTGTGGTTCATGAAAAACTTGCCGAGGACTTTAGGTTGCTTAACAAGGCCCACAAGGCTTTGGAGAGTGAACTCTTGTCACTCACAAAGTCCCATGAAACGCTTCAAACTCAATTGGCAAATATTCCTTCACCAAGTAACTTCATTCCATCTAGTAGTACAACTATTCTTGAAGAGAATGCTAGGTTGAAGGGGGAGATTGCTAAGGCCACATTTCCACAAGGCAACAAGTCTATTGATGATATTTTGAGTAAGAAAAGGCCTAGTGGTGATAAAGGGGGCATTGGATTTGTCTCCAATCCTAAAAAGAAGAAGAACAACAAGAAGAAGAGGGCCAAGCCCACACAAGAAACTAACAAGGCCATTGTGGGTAGTAAGACCACAAGTGGTAAAACTATGTCTCATGATGACTTTGCGGGTACTGCTAACCCTCACTATGTTCTAATGCGTGATTATTATGGTGATGTTTATGCACAATATGTTGGCCCATATGATGGTTATATTGCTTGGTCTATTTGGGTTCCCAAGACCCTTGTTGCTAACAAAAGAGGACCCATTGAAAAATGGGTACCTAAAAATTATCTTGATCTTTTGTAGACTTATGCTTCCGAAGGGTCAAAGTGGGTGCTTGATAGTGGTTGCACAAGTCATATGACCGGAAGCTCATCTATTGTCAAGGACTTAAAGCCAAATGATGATCTAATCACCGTGACATATGCCGACAAGTCAAAGTCTAAGGTAATGGGTTTTGGCAAAGTTGTGGTTGCTCACGACATTACACTCATGAACGTCATGCTTGTTGAGACCCTTGGGTACAATTTACTTTAAGTCTGTGCTCTTGGAAAGATGGGTTTTTCCGTCTTTATACATAATGATCTTGTGGTCCTCATGTGGAGCAAGTCTCTCAAGGTCGCTTTCGTTGGGTATGTAGAGCATGACTTGTATGTGGTGGACTTTTCGGGGCAAGACACTACAAGTGTGATGTGCTTATTCGGAAAGGCCGATGTGGGTTGGTTATGGCATCGCCGAATGGCCCATGTCAATATGAGAACTTTGCAAAGTCTCCACAAGGAGGGCCATATTGTTGTACTAAAAGAAAATGTTTCCTTTGCCAAAGATCGTGTTTGCAGGGCATGTGTTCTAGGGAAGATGCATGATGCTCCTCATAAGCCTAAGAACCGCATCAAGTCCACCAAGATCTTGGAGCTCCTTCACGTGGACCTCTTTGGTCCTCCATCTCATGCAAGTCTTGGTGGGAAGAAATATTGCTTGGTGATTGTTGATGACTTTTCAAGATACTCTTGTGTTTATTTCTTCAAGTTGAAGAGTGAGACTCAATAGACTTTTATCGACTTCATCAACTTGGTTCAACGGCAGTACAATGTTCCCGTGTTGATCATAAGAAGTGACAACGGCACCGAGTTCAAGAACTACACCTTGAATGATTTCCTCAGTGATGAGGGGATTAAACATCAATATTCCGTTGCATACACCCCTCAACAAAATGGTGTGGCCGAAAGGAAGAACAGACTCTTATTGAGATGGCTAGGACCATGTTGGCAGAGTTTAAATCTCCATACAACTTTTGGGCCGAAGCCATCTCCACCGCTTTCCATGCTTCAAACCGGCTCTACCTCCGCAAAGAAATCAACAAGACTCCATATGAAATACTTACCGTTAACAAGCCCAACATATCTTACTTCCGGGTGTTCGGTTGTAAGTGTTTCTATCTCATAAAAGGTGTTCGTTTGTCTAAATTCGAGTCTAAAGCATTAGAGGGTATTTTTGTTGGCTATGGTCTCTAATCTCACACTTATAGAATCTATGATAAGCTCTCCAGAGCCGTCATAAAATCTTGTAGTGTGACCTTCAAAGAATATGATGGTCCCGAAGGGGGGCATGTTGATGCTTGTGATGCAGATGATGAAATGCCTCGGGATTCCATAGGAAGAATGGGTGTGGCATATATCCGCCCCGTTGAGGAACCCCTTATGGAGGATCGAGAAGAACTATGCTCCACTCAAGTGGAGCCCTCATCTTCACAACCTTAACATGCTCCATCCACCGAAGAGGACATTGACTCAAGCCAAAGACAAGATGTGGACCCTCAACATGGTGATCAAAGTGTCAACTCCAGTCAAGGGGAGCTTGGTCCATTCAACGGATTGTCAAGTGGTGCCAGGTCAATTTGTCAAGGAAGATCCGTACAAGCTGCTTTGAGACAAGCTCAAATTGACGCTAGAAGTGCGCTTGATCAAGACCAAGGTCAATCTTTGCATCCCAATGTAGAGGATGACTCCAATGATGATCAATGTCAAGTTGATGGTCAAGACGAGGATCAGAATGATGAAGAGGGTCCTCCAAGAAACAACACGGAGATCCACACTCGTCGCGAGGCTAGAAAGGAAAGAATGTTGGAAATAAGAGATCACACTCTACAAAATGTAGTTGGTGATCTAAGGAAAGGTATTTCCACAAGAGCACAATTGAAGAGGTTCAATGAACACCAAGCTCACATCTCCATGATTGAACCAAAGAAAGTGTGGGAAGCTCTTGAAGATTCGGATTGGTTAGAGGCTATGCATAAAGAGCTCAACAACTTTGAGAGAAACAAAGTATGGAAGTTAGTTGAGAAGCCAAAGGATTGCCGCAATGTTATTGGAACAAATTGGATATTCAAGAACAAGCAAGATGAGCATGGAATTATTGTAAGGAACAAGGCTAGATTGGTTGCACAAGGGTATTCTCAAATTGAAGGCATTGATTATGGAGAGACTTATGCGCCCGTGGCTCGCCTTGAGTCCATCCGTATCCTTCTTTCTTATGCGGCACATCATAACTTTAAGTTGCAACAAATGGATGTAGAAAGTGCATTTCTTTATGGTCCATTAAATGAATTGGTATATGTTAAGCAACCCCCGTGATTTGAGGACCCTAACTTCCCAAACCATGTCTACAAACTTGATAAGGCGCTCTATGGGCTCAAGCAAGCCCCACGCACGTGGTATGAGCACCTTAGAGAGTTATTGTTTGACCGTGGCTTTGAGGTTGGGAAAATCGATCCCACTCTTTTTACTAAGAGGGTCAATGGGGAGCTTTTTGTATGCCAAATATATGTTGATGATATTATCTTTGGCTCATCTAACAAAGCTTTTAATGATGAATTCTCAAAGCTTATGACTAGTAGGTTCCGGATGTCCTTGATGGGGGAGTTGAGAGTATTTCTTGGCTTTGAGATCAAGCAAGTTAGAGGAGGGACATTCTTCAATCAAGCCAAGTATACTCAAGATATGCTCAAGAGATTCAAAATGCAAGATTTAAATGGAGATCCTACTCCTATGGCTACAAAGACTCATCTAGAACAAAATCCAAATGGTAAAGATGTGGATCAAAAGGTATACCGGTTTATGATTGGTTCTTTGCTTTACCTTTGTGCATCTAGACCCGATATTATGTTGAGTGTAGGTGTGTGTGCAAGATATCAAGCGTCTCCTAAAGAAAGCCATTTAATGGAGGTCAAGAGAATCTTTCAATATTTGGGTCATACCCCATTTTATGGTCTTTGGTATCCTCAAGGCTCAACATTTGTTCTTTGTGGATACACGGATTCGGATTGGGCGGGTGACAAGGATGATCGGAAATCAACATCCGGGGCTTGCCAATTCCTTGGTAGGTCCTTGGTATGTTGGTCTTCCAAGAAGCAAAATTGTATATCTATCTCCACCGCCGAAGCCGAGTATGTGGCAGCTGCTAGTGCTTGCACTCAATTGCTATGGATGAGGCAAACTTTAAAGGAATATGGTGTCCATTGTGACAAAGTGCCTCTTCTATGTGACAATGAAAGTGCCATCAAGATTGCCTACAACCCGGTGGATCACACAGGGACAAAGCATATTGAGATTCGCCATCACTTTATTAGAGATCATGTTTCTCGAGGTGATATTGATCTATCATATGTATCAACCAAGGATCAACTTACCGATATCTTCACGAAGCCACTTGATGAAGCAAGGTTTTGCTACTTGAGGAATGAACTAAATATCGTAGATTCAAGGAGCTTGACTTGATATTCTTGCACCCTCACCTATGTTTCATCTCATATTTGGTTTAGGTGTAGGCATGGATATAGGGGGAGTGCGGTCCTAATTGATTGGACCATCTCTCCCCCCATTATGCCCAAAGCAACCAAAATCATTCCTCTTAATATCATTTAGTGATATGTGAGCTTAATGATGAGTTTTGGTAATGGACCCAAGATATATCTTTGTGGTGCCAAGCCAAGTATACTCAAATATGGTGGCCTAGGCCACCTCCCTCTCTCATTTGAGAGGTTGGCATTTACTCATTTTTGTCATTTGCTTGATTCTAGTCTCTTGAAGCTTTTCTGAACATTTTTTGAATCCCTATGGCTCTTGTTGGTTCTTCACAGTTTGATGTCTCAACCCAAGCCCTTTCCCTATCTTAAAAACCATCTATCTCTCATATATGTCCCCAAACACCTTTTCTGGAACTTCTGGTCGAGGAGGACCGGAGTCTCCGGTGTACAAACACCGGAGTCTCCGGTCTGGATGGTTTCTGTCACTTAAAGAAAGGGGCACGGGGTGAACTGGTATAGCAGTTCCTCATTCTTCACCCTGTCCCCTACCTCCAAACCCGTCGCCTCCTCCTCCTCCAAAAATCCTCCCCGGAGGTCAAGAAGCCCCCGGGATCCGTCATGCCGCCGGCCAACCTTCCCCTCTCCTCCATTGGGTCATTCCCACCGGAGGAATTGATCCCATGGACAGATCTGGTACCTCTCCTCTCCTTTTTCTCCTAGGGTTCATCCCTAGATGTGTTTTTGAGGATTGTTGCTGATTTGTCCATTGGAATCACTTGTTTGCGTGCACTCTTGTACTTTATCCTTGTTGCATTGTCTGATCTACTAGATTCACCCTCACCAGCGTCTTCCCATCTCATACCCGAGCCTCCTGACCGGAGACTCCGGACTTAGGTCCGGAGACTCCGGTCCAGGCCGGAGACTCCAGTATCTGGTGCGGAGACTCCGGTGTTGGGTGAATCAAAGTAGTCCAGAAATGCATCAAAGCTCTTGTACTGCATCTTTGGGACATATATACTCATCTCCATGCTATCTCCCTCACTGCTGTTCACAAGTGATGGTTCTGGTCGTCCTCGTCGTACCAAGGCCAAGTCCCAAAGAGGCAATCCTCGCTATGATGAAGCTCAGGGTCAGTTTATCGTGCCTCCGTCCAACCGGAAACAGCGGGCACGTGATGCAGCTTACATGAAGAGGGATCAGGAGAGGGCTGAACGGGAGGAACGTGCAAAGAGAGACAAGTATGACAACCTCCAGTCCCTAGCCAAGATGTCTAAAGAGGAGTGCCATGAGCTGAGAAAGACAGATTTCTATGCGCTGCCTCGTACCAGTGATGACCCTCGTTTCTGGAGGAAAGAACAGGCTGTGTTCATGAAGGATGTGTATGGTGTACTCACCAGATCACCTGTCTGCTCTCAGAAGTTCATGAGTGTTGAGCAAATGCGCCAGAGCCCTTACTTCAATGATGCCCTGTGGATCTGTGAGAAGCTGGGTCTCTACAACTTGATGGAGCTGCGCGAAGACTACAGTGTACACCTTGTTAAGCAGTTTTATGCCACAGTTGTGTTTGGGTCTGATCTTGACAGGACCATGGTGTGGATGACTGGCACTACTCGCTGCACGGCTACATTTCATGACTTTGCCAATGTCATCTTTGAGACCTTTCATGGTGTATCTACTCCTGTGGGGTTGCGCATGCACTCGGCAGCTTTGGGGGAGAACAAGATGAAGCTGGCACCTCTGTATGATGATGGTGTTGTGGGGGGTTCCACGGGACTCAAGACCCTCTACAACCTTATGCTGAGGATTTTCCGTCACACTATTGCTCCAAGTGCTGGAAATGATGATGCTATCAGGGGTGGGCTTGTCAACCTCCTGTACCATACTCACCGGACCTTCAATGCTAGACCTGAGGCTGATGCTGCACCCATTGATGTGATGGACTTCATTTTCGAGGAAATGTTCCATGCCATTCTTTACAAGAAATCTCCTCCATATGCACCCTTGGTTATGAGTCTCATCATCTCCCAGGAGCATGATTCTCCACATGACATACCACTACACCTCACTGTGCACACTCTGGTCTCTCTACAGCAGAAGGGTCACATGGGGCCTGCTCCAAGGCGTCGCTATGGGAATGATGATGATGAGGAGATTGAGACGGAGAGGGCTCCCTCTCCACCTAGAGTTCAGAGGAAGAATGCCTCCAATGCCCCTATGCCTACCATGACTCGAGACTATGTGCATGAGAGGGTCAAGAAGGCCAGCTTTTGGGAGAGGACCCTTTGTTGCATGAACGTCGACATTCGCAAGCAGCAGCATGCATCCTACCAAAGCAACCGCCGCATTGAGAAGCTTCTCAAAGAGATCAAGGAACAGGGTGCTGCGGATAATGAGGAAGGTGAAGATGAATACAATGATGAGCATGGGGCTCAGCAGTCCACAGAGTCTGATCATACACTCTAATTTGGGGCATGGAATGCTCAACAGGATAGTCTGGTGGATTGGAAGACGTTTGCTGATGTCACCTCAGGGTTTGGGTACAAGGGTACTTCTTCTTATCGCCCTCACGGCAAAGGGCCTGCTGTCCCTGAGGATGATGATGATGACTATGACCAGGATGAGGGTGACCAGGATGAGGATGCCCAGGATGAGGATGAGGATGCCGAGGATGACGAGGATGACGATGACTACTGAGTTATTGGGGCGCTAGTATAGGTCTTTTCCCTTTTTCGGTGTTTCGATGCCACAGGGGGAGAAGACATTCTCATCGCTTTGCATGGTATTTGGGATTTGCGACTATCTGCTTTATTGCCTTTTATTTGGATATTCGAACTTGAACTTTATGTGTGTTATCTGTTGTTCTTATGTGTGTCTATGACTATGTGCTTGTGTGCAACACCTATTGTAACTCATGTGAGATCTATGTGTGCTATCGTTGATACTATCTTCCTTACATGATTTACTTCATTATCTTGCTGCACATAGTCAGGGGGGCCACATTTATATGTTATTCCATGCAAATCACTTGTTGTCATCGAACACCAAAAAGGGCGAGATTGAAAGGGCATTTATTGTCATAATCACTTGTGGTGTTCGTTAAAAACAAGTAGATCATTTTACTGTTTGTTATTGTCCACAGGTTGGTATTATCATTGATAAACTGCACACACACACACTCTTGGGAAAAGACCACATTCATTTGCCACTGATCTGGAATCTCCAGACCGGAGTCTCTGGTATGGTCCGGAGTTTCCGGTTCTGGATCCGGTGGTGCTTCCTAGGACCTGGCTGGGACATTCTGACTAGGGGTCCGGAGGCTGCACCGGAGGTTACTCCGGAGTCTCCGGACTTTGGTCAGTCTGGAGTCTCCGGTGTTGGAAGGCCGGAGTCTCCGGTGTTGCTGGTGCAGAATTGGTCTGGGTCAGTCAGAAGGGCAGTCCGGAGACTGGTCCGGAGATTGGCAGGAGTCTCCGGTCTTCAGACCCGAGTCTCCGATCTGACTTTTCTACAACGGTCAGAAAACGGTTCGTGGAGGGGATGCCTATAAAAAGGGACCCTTATCTTCTTCCTCCAGCTGCTCGAGCTGCTCAAGAACACCAACCCCATTAGAGCCACCAAATCTACAAGATCTCTTCATCCAACCATCCAAATTCATTGATCTTTGGAGAATCGAAGGAGGAGGCCTTGATTTACATCTTCACCAAGAGAGATCTTCATTTCCCCCTCATTCACTTGAGGGCCCCCAAGCTCTAGTGTTTCTTTGGAAACCCTAACTTTGATTTGGTTCTTACAAGCTTGTCTTTGATTTGTCTTGACAGCTTGCTTGTATTTGGGAGCCTCCAATTCAGTTGTGGATGTGTGCCCCGAACTTGTGGTAAAGGTGCCGGCTTCCACCTCGAAGGTTGCCGATATAGTGGAAGGTGAATCGATCCCGTTGGGGTGAGGTTCATCGGAGAACAAGGGAGGCCTCTCGTGGCGTTGGTGGTTTGAAACCACCCCCTCTCCAAACGTAGACGTACTTCCCCTCAAAAGGAAGGAACTACGGGAAACAAATCCTTGTGTCTCCGCATCCACTCCCTTGGTTACTTCTATCCTTTACCGCACTTTACTTACTTGTTCTTGCTTTGTGTTAGTTTGTGCTTGATTGACATATAGGTAAATTCACCATAGTTGCATATTATAGAGAATTTACCTTTCTTTTCAAACCCTAATTTGAAAAAGAGTATAATTTGAAGTAGCACCTATTCACCCCCCTCTAGGTGCCCATACGATCCTTTCACTTGAGGACATGGCAGAAGTCATGTTGTTAGTAGTGAATCTGTGATGAGTTATTATTCAATGGTTTAGTATTTAAGTTGTGGTGCTATTCTTCTAGTGGTGTCATGTGAACATCGACTACATGATACTTCACCATTCATGGGCCTAGGGGGATGCATTGTGTATTTGGCTACTAATTGTGGGGTTGCCGGAGTGACAGAAACTTGAACCCCCATTAGGACACCTTTGCACAAGGGAGCGTAGGATCTCAGAGTTTAAGGTTGTGGTTAGATTTATATCTTAATTACTTTCCTGTAGTTACGGATGTTTGCAGGGGGTTTAATCACAAGTATGTATTAGTCCAAGTAAGGTCGGTATGTTAGCACATGTTCACCCACACAACACTTACAACACCAGAGAAGAGTACTCAGCTATTTGAAGCGAAAGCACTTGACAGAATTCCCATGTGTCCTCGAGAACGTTTGGTCCTTATAAGTAATTCCACCAACTTGTCCTTTGCTAAAAAAAGGATTGGGCCACTTGCTCCGTTTGTTTGTTACCATTGTTACTTGATCCTTGTTTTGTTTCTTTGTCAGAAAACCACTAAAAATTCGTTTGTTAAGTATTCACAGGGATTTCCTGCTCCATACCACTGTTCAGCAGCTTATGCTCCTCGTTGGGATTGACACTCCTATTTATCGAAAGTACTACGATGCACCTCCTATACTTGTGGGTCATCAAGACTATTTTCTGGTGCCGTTGCCGGGGAGTGAAGCGCTATTGAAGAGTGGAACTGGTAAGGGAAACTTTTACTGTGAGTATTGCTCTTGTTACTGCTTGTTACTTTGTTTCCAATATGGATAACCCACTTGGTTTTCTATTTGGGAAAAATACTACCACTGCTAGGGTAGTAGATGAACCACCTCCTGTTGAGATAGATCCTTTTAAGATACCTACAAGTATTGTTAATCGTGTTATGGATAATTATTATTTTGGGGATGGAGCCGTCCATCCCGGTGATCACTTGCTTTTTATCCATGAATTATGCGGGTTGTTTAAGTGTGCAGGTATCACAACTGAACAGGTGAAGAAGAAGTTACTCTCCATATCCTTGAAAGGGAGAGCTGAAGAATGGTATAAGCTGCTGAAGAATGGACAATCCATGGAATGGGAGGAGATGGCATCTCTCTTTTAGTCTAAATTTTATCCTCCCAGTGAAATTCATAAGGATAGAAATATTATATATAACTTTTGTCCTCTTGATGGAGAGAGTACAGCTCAAGCTTGGGGGAGATTGAAGTTACTAATGCTTAAGTGTCCTATTCATTAAATCCCTAACAATATTATTCTCAATAACTTTTATGCTAGGCTTCCTCCTCATGATAAAGATTTACTAGATGCTTCTTGTGCTGGATCATTCACACGTATGATGGAAGAAGCTAAATGGGATCTCTTAGACCGTATTCAAGATAACACCGAAGCTTGGGAGAATGACAAACGAAGAAAGTCAGGTATAAACTATGATTATGAATGCATTAAATCTTTTATGGGAACTGATGACTTCCATGATATTAGTAATGAGTTTGGTCTTGATTCCCAAAGTATTGCCAACTTTTTTAAGGCCTTTGCCTCTTACATATAAATTCCCAAGAAGAAGTGGAATAAGTACCATGCTCCGTATAAAGATGTTGTTAATCATGCTCCGGTTAGAAGTACTCAAGTTTGTACTACTAATCATATTGTTCCTGAACCTCATGTTGGTAAAATGCGTTTCCCAGCTAAGGTAAAGGAGTATTCTATGATTATTAGTGCAAATAACAAAGGTACAATGAAAACTGTGGAGCCTGGTAAGCATTTGAGTGATAAACCTGTGGTAGCTATTATGAAAGACATTGTCACTAGAAATATAGAGGATGAGCATATTGTCTTCTATGAAGATGCTTCTAAGATTATCTCTCATCCTATTAAGGTTAGAAAAGCTAGTGTTCCTGTGCTTTCTGTTAAAATTGGTGATCATTGCTACTATGGTTTATGTGATATTGGTGCTAGCTCTAGTGCTATTCTTTATGAGCTTTACAGGGAAATTATGCATGAGATTGGTCCTTGTGACCTTGAGGACATTGATGTGGTTATTCACCTTGCTAATAAGGAAACCATTTGCCCCATTGTCATTGTAAGAGATGTGGAGGTTCTCTGTGGTAAGATCAAATATCCTGCCGATTTTCTAGTGCTTAATTCAGCAGCTAGCAAAACATGTCCTATTATTTTTGGTAGACCTTTGATACGTTGGAAACATATATATAATTTTTGATGCTCCATGCTTGTTTAGTATCTACTTTGCTTTACTTGTCTACACTTTGAGGTGCTTTTTACATGTTTTCTGGTACTAACCTACTAACAAGTTGCAATAGTGCCAGATGCCTGTTTTCTGTTGTTTTTGGTTTCAGAAAAGTTAGTAAAGAAATATTCTCGGAATTGGACGGGACAAACGTCAAAGTCAATTACTTTCCGTGGGGAACAAGAAGTCGAGAGGGGAGCCGGAGAGGCCGGCCAGGGCCGCCAGACCCACCCTAGGTGCGGGTGGGCCCTGCCCCATGCCTGGGAGGGGTGTGGGGCCCCTGGCCGCCGCCTCGGCCTCCCCCTTCGCCTATAAGAAGCCCCCAATGCAGAAACCCTAAGCACCCGATCAAATCTCCACGAAACCGTTTGTAGCCGCCGCCACCATCGTCCCTAGATCGGGGGATCTGAAGTTCTTCCCGGCACCCTGCAGGAGGGGAGATCATCCAGGAGGCCTTCTCTCCGGTATGATGCGTGAGTAGTTCCACCTTGGACTATGGGTCCATGTAGTAGCTAGATGGTTGTATCTCCTCCTTTGTGCTTTCATGTATAGATCTTGTGAGCTCCGTTCATGTTCAAGATCTAATCTATTTGTAATCATGCATGTTGTGTTTGTGGGGGATCCGATGGATATTGAGATTATTATGTTGGTTTGATTAATGGTTTTGTCTTTATGATTCTATCATGTCTGCGTTGTTTGTGATCTTGCATGATCTCCATTGTTAGCAGCTATCTTGGCCAAGTAATTGCTAGTGACTCCAAGAGGGGGTATTTATGCTCGATAGTGGGTTCATTCCTCTAGTTTCCAAGGGAAGTGACAATAATCTCTTCGGTTGTAGATGTGTTGTTTCTACTAGGGAGAAAACAACGGTCTCTTGTTCATGGAACATGTAGACAGTTTACCTTACACACTTTGCTTAAAGCAGTTGTCTGTTGCTTGCAACTTAATACTAGAGGGGGTTCGGATGATAACCTGAAGGTGGACTTCTAGTCATAGATGCAGTTGGATGGCGATCTATTTATCTTGTTGTATTCCCCAATCGAATCTCATAGAATCTTTCTGACTAGTAATTGCATTGTTATGCCTTGCTCAGTTCCTGTCAATTGCCCTACTATAATTTGTTTACCCTTCATGCCATGTTGTTTATCTAAGGAGAGCATCTCTAGTGAACTATGGACCCCAGTCCAATCTTTACCATTGATACATCTTCCACTGTTACTTGTTTACTTGCTGCAAATTATTACCTTCCACACCATACGTTTAATCCTTTGTTACAGTAAACCGGTGAGCTTGAAAACCTCACTGATTCGTTGGGACAAAGTCTTGAGTTTGTGTTGTGTAGGTCTCCATGTTGCTTGCAACACCTTTGAGACGTTTCCTTCCTCCTTCAGGTTCGATAACCTCGGTCTCTACTAAGGGAAACTTGCTGCTATGCTCATCACACCTTGCTCTTGAGGTTCCAACGAAGTGTCCCACGTCAACACTGGGTGCACGTATCAAGATTTCTGGCGTCGTTGCCGGGGAGGGTAAGGACGTCTTCACAAGGGGAGTCCTTCACTTCCTTTCTCTTTACTTTTTTTTTAGTTTGCTTTGTTCCTTTTGCTTGGTTTTGTTTGCCTCTTTTCAAAAAACACAAAAAAATTAGTTACTGCTCTAGTTGCCACCATGTCTAGTTTTAGACCAATCTTTATTTCACCTATGGAAGAGATCTCCACTTTTAAGAAAAAAGTGAAGTTAGTTTTAAAGAAGCTTGGTCTAGAATTTCCGCTTTACAAAGGGAAACTGAGCCTGAGATGAGTCTTAGCTTGGTTATTGATAGTTTCTACCACGATATTGCTCTTCATTATAGATATGCTTTGGATGCTGTGGCTGAAAAATATATTTTTCTATGTACTAAGGATGAAGCTTTTGATGCCATAAAAAAGTTGATTGCAATTTATAATACACCTGGCAAGTCTGATTCCTCTTTCACAAATATTTTTGCCAAGTTGAACACTCTTGAGACTAGTATTGCTGCTATGAATAGTTGCTATCACACGCTTAGGGCTTACCATGATTACGTTCCCATAAATTCCGAGCCTTCAAAGTGGTTTCCCGCAATCAAAGTATCAATAAACACTACACTTTTTGATGCTTGCTGTGATATCATGTCTGAATTTTGCCTCATGCCTAAAGATATTTATGATTCCTTGAGTCTTTGGGGGCTTACTGAAGGAGGAGAGGAAATCTCTCTTACCAAAAATGCCACTATATTGCCCATTGGAATAGCTGAAGGTGTGTTTACAAAAATCTCAGGGAAAATGGTGTCTACTGATTATCTTGTTATTGAATGTGTAGGCAAGGGACAGATTACACTTGGAAGATCCCTACTGAAACACCTTGGGGCAGTAATAGATGTGGGAAAAGGCATTATGCATTTTGCTCCTCCGGTAAGCAATCATATCTTCCCTAAAGAGAAGAATATAGGTAAGAAAGGAAAGAACAAGAGGGGTAATGCTTCTTCATTTCAAAATACTTGATTCTCCTGGCTTCTTGTGCCTAACTTAAAGGCGTTAAAGAAAAGTACTTGTTGGGAGATAACCCAAGAGTTTCATTGAGTCTTGGAAGTTATTACTTCAGTAATGACCTCTCCTTATCCTTTTTTTTGCTTTTTGTGCCAAGAATGACCTCTAATGAGAGGGAAGTAATATTTGGGGAGTTGCTGTCCCGAAACAAATTTCTATCCTCCACCAAAAAAGTTGTGAGTGTTGGGAATATGCCCTAGAGGCAATCATGTATGATGATGTTTCCCATTGTATTCATAAAGTTATTAAGTAGTCCTTGTATAAACATCTGATGTGTATCACTGAATATGTGATTCGGTTGTGGAACTATGCATTCATGTTGTTCATACTAAATATCCTTGGTCATTGAGGTTGTGCTGGACACACAACTTAGACCAATGTGAAAGTTGGCTTGATGACTCGGTTCCACTTGTCATGGGCATGGAGATGCTATTCCAACTTACACAGATTCGGCTAAAGAGTTTAGCGAGTCGGATTGACCCATATTGAGGTACAACGAACTAGTTGTCATTTGTATATCTCAATCAATGTAATCCTTAGACCTGAGGTTGTTGCATAGTCCGAGTTGAGGATCACCGACTTAGGTTCTGTCAAACGCTGATCCGTAACTGGGCAGTTATAAAGGCAGAGTTCGGGTCGACTGAGAATCAAGCTGCGTGATGTGAATAACCAAGATGGGATTTTGCCCCTCCACTCGGAGAGATATTCTCTGGGCCCTCTCGTGAGATATGATTCGGAAAGCATGGCCATGCACGACTCGGTTAAGTGTTAACCGAGGCGATCGGCTAAGAGTTAGTCGGGTGAATCACTTATCTTGGATCGAGAAGAGAGTCGGACTATTTAAGGGATGACATATATTCGCCTATAGTCTGACAAGGTATATCGTGAGGCAAAAGGGACTCAGACGTAAGTCGCATTGGAAAGGCAAGTCGTCATGACTCTTTGGTACTTGGGAATCGGCAAGTTCTGCTAGGAGCCGATGCCGATTGATCGATTGTGAGTCGGACTCCAATCGTGTCCAAGTAACCATGAGCCTGCGGGGTCACACACTTAAGAGCGGGAGCAAGTTCGGATTGGATCCGAATCTGTAATCTGGTTGGGTTGGACCTAAACCAGATTAGGACTGAGTTAGTGAGTTGGAATCACGGTGACTAGTGTTATATGGGCTTTAGTGAATGGGTCGCGTGAGCAGAGCCCACGTTCACTCCCTATATATAGTGGAGCACAGTAACCCAGAAAGGTTAATCGTTGTTCGGTTAGGTCATTCCATGTGTTGGAAACCCTAGCTCCACATCAGTCCAGCCGCCGTAACGAACCTAGCAGTTCGCCGCCGGCGCTCCTCCTTGTACGTGTGGATACCAGCAGAGGTGCTGTGCGATCAGCACCAGGATGATCAGATCGTGAGGACTGCACTGCATCAGCCGACGCGCTTCATCAGTAATCCGCAACCGCGCGTCTAGTGGTAAACCTCGTGGCCTTCTACCTTAGCTAGATCTTGGGATCACCACGTTAGAGGAAAAAGTTTTGTTTTATCTCTGCGTGGCCCAACAGTGAGGAGAGCTCAAAATTTACGAATAAATTTCCTAGTATGTTAGCTAACTTTCGTTAGTTCAACACTTTTTGATTTGAGAAACAACAGATGGTCGAAAAAATCGGTTTCTACCTGCTGGTATATTTTGACAGATTTCTACCATTATTTGCATTTGCTTCTTATCGATTCCTTTTTGAGTTCTCTTTAGGTGAATTGAGCTTTTTGAATGAGTTACTACAGTAGCTTGTGTTTTTAGTGAAAAGCCTTGCTGTTCCAAAGCTTTGCCAGAGGTCTAATATCTTTTGAATAAACTAATGTTGCTAATGAAGATTGTGTGAAGGAAAAATTTCAGGTGTAGAGAGAGAATGAGGCAATGAGATGAAGAATGGACAAAAGCTCAAGATTGGGGATGCCATCATGGTGTCACCCCAAGAAATATACAAGAGGTACAAGATTCAAAGTTTGGGGATGCCCAAGGCATCCCCTTCTTCATCAATAAAAAGCTCAGGTCTCTCTAGACACTTTGTTTTTATTGTTTCATGTTCAGTTGTGTTGTTCTTGGAGTGTCTTAGTTTTCTTTTGCTTTGATTAGGTTGTTTAGTTTGCTTGAATAAAGTAGTTTTGAACCCCGTTCTCACTGTGTTGTTTTGCAATTAAGTTGCTTGGTGTTGGAAAAGAGTAGTAAGTTCTTGCTTGAAGTGCAAGAGGAGCTTGCATTGACTGTGACTTAGACTTTAGCGTGACATGTTAGGTGTTGTTTTGACCTTATGCTTAGTGATTATTGTTGTAGCATGTCTTGTTCCAAACAATTGGGATTGCTTACTGTTCCTTGAAGAAATTATGCGTTGTTTTAGCATGCAAGAGCATAGTATTGTGGTATTCTCCTTTGATGCTTTGCTTGGGTTGACTTGGCACATGCTCACACCATGCTATGACTATGACAAGTCACCATTAGCCTCTATGATCATTTTGTCCTTGACTTGTAGTACCACTCTATGCTTTGATTAGTAATGCTTTGTTGCACTCCATGATTATGGCCATTATTGCTCTCTTAGTTGGTTGCTCTCAGTCTTTTGCTAGCCTCCGCTTGTATGAGTAAGTTCTACTCATGCTTCCAACTCCCAAGAAACCAAGTTATTCCAAAGTGTCCACTATAAACTCCTATGCATGGTGTGTTACATCATTCCAAGTACATTCTTGTTTTCATCTATCTTCCAATTAAAAACTATTTTGTTATGTGAAAACTTAGTGATTAAAGCCCTCACGAACTTGATGGCACACTTTATATTCTTTGCGCCTAATAAACTTGAACCATTGTGACAACTTTGTTGTATATTCTTGCACTTATAAGTTGAAATTAGCAGAACCGTGCTGTCACGGGGAATGTTTTCAACATTGCACTTGTACTTTGTACTCAATTGATATCATGCTCTTTTGTCTATGGATGTCACCGGTGTGAAATAAAGAGGGAACTTGTAAGTCCATGGAGTTTGTATCCTGTGTTAGAGAAACGCCTGGGCCGCTTGCCTAAGCCATGCCTAATCATAGTGGAAACTTGCAGCATCACCATAATGAGCTATCTATGAAGCATCCTCAATAAGAATCTATGCATATGGTAAATAAAAAGATTGCTAATATGCTCATTGTCTGCTTGCCTTGTCATTTTGGTTATGGGAAATATCATGTACCATGTGCAAGGGGTACCCCGTTGGCAGTTCTCAATGATATGCAGATACTTGCAATGACAAGACCTTACATGGGCCCAAAGTTGAGTATGCATGAGGTGTGGCCCTCGTATTCAAGGGACTTGAGATTGCCAACTTATACTTCGTCAAGCATATACCCCATATTTGCCACTTTAACCTTAACCACTTCAAGATGCTTATGATAGGGGCAATGAGGGCTGAAAGCTAACAAGTACTATAATTTTTGGAAGCTCTTTTTGAAACTTGTAATCCCTGCTTACTTTAAAAAAGGGCCTTTCTTTCACCACTATTGAGTCTCCACCTTCTACCTTTAGGCACCATTAAGAGAGCATAGTTGTCATTCTATGTGTAGTGTTCCAAAGCTTATTGATTGATGCATATTGTGATATTACTTGTTCTTGTACTATTTGTTTCTAGTCACCCTTGTGACCTTTGAAGGTGTCCTATGCATCTATATTGCTACTCTATGAGGGACAAGTTGGTTCCACTATGCTATGTTTTCTGTATGTGAAACAAACAAACGTTTTTAAATGCATGATATTCATGATCTTTGTTTGTAGCCTTTCATGTTGCATGCATAGTTACTATGTCCTATTGTTAGAACTCCATCTTTCATGCACATGTTTAGAGTTCTTTGATCCTAGCTTTCAATGCTTGCAAATGTTTGGATCTTTATTGTGAGGGTGCATGTCACCTAAAAAATTATTCTTTTATCACTTACCTACTCGAGGACGAGCAGGAGTTAAGCTTGGGGATGCTGATACGTTGGAAACGTATCTATAATTTTTTATGCTCCATGCTTGTTTAGTATCTACTTTGCTTTACTTGTCTATACTTTGAGGTGATTTTTACATGTTTTCTGGTACTAACCTACTAACAAGTTGCAATAGTGCCAGATGCCTGTTTTCTGCTGTTTTTGGTTTCAGAAAAGTTAGTAAAGAAATATTCTCGGAATTGGACGAGACAAACGTCAAAGTCAATTACTTTCCGTCGGGAACAAGAAGTCTAGAGGGGAGCCGGAGAAGCCGGCCAGGGCGGCCAGACCCACCCTAAGCGCGGGTAGGCCCTGCCCCACGCCTGGGAGGGGTGTGGGGCCCCTGGCCGCCGCCTCGGCCTCCCCCTTCGCCTATAAGAAGCCCCCGATGTAGAAACCCTAAGCACCCGATAAAATCTCCACGAAACCGTCTGTAGCCATCGCCATCATCGCCCCTAGATCGGGGGGATCTAAAGTTCTTCCCGGCACCCTGCCGGAGGGGAGATCATCCCGGAGGCCTTCTCTCCGGTATGATGCGTGAGTAGTTACACCTTGGACTATGGGTCCATGTAGTAGCTAGATGGTTGTATCTCCTCCTTTGTGCTTTCATGTATAGATCTTGTTGAAGGGTTTCACGGCATAGTAAATCAAAAAAATTCTACGGATGCGAACGGGAAAGCCAAGATCTAATCTAGGAGATGCAATCAATGAGAGGGATAGATGAGATCTTCATACCCTTGAAGAAATCACACAGCGGAACGTTCAACAGAACGTGGTTGATGTAGTCGTACTAGCCTTCTCCTCCTCGCGATCCGATCCGATCCAACGCCACAAGTGGCAATGCCTCCGAGAGATGCACACGTACGGCACCGCGACGTCTCCTTCTTCCTCGGTCCAGCAAGTGGGGTGGAGAGATATATTGGATCTACAACACGATGGCGTGGTGCAAAGGTGGAGACTTTCTGCGGCAGGGCTTCGCCTACACGCAGTCGGGAGGGAGAGAGAGAGGTAGGGCAGCAGCTGGAGGCTAGGGTTTGGGGTGAGGGCAGGGTGCGCCTCCTGCCCACCTTATATAGGGGGCTGGCCGCCCCCCTTGCCCCCTCCTCCAAGCCCTAGGGCGGCGGCCCCAAGGGTGGAGTGGGGGGCAAGTCTTCCCCCCCTTCTAGAAGGTCCCCTAGGGTTTCCCCTAGGGTTTTGGCCGGCTGGGCCTATGGGGCCTTGTGCCCCTGGCCCAATGCGGCCAAGGCACTCCCTCGTAGGCCCACGCCCCCTCCGACAAGTGGGTCCACGTTGGTCCCACTCCAGAAGCTTCTAGAACCTTCCGGTACAATACCGAACATTCCGAAACAATTTCGAAATCCAAAAAACTTCTTTCCTTTATATGAATCTTATTCTCTGGACCATTCCGGAACCTCTCGTGATGTCCTGGATCTCATCCGAGACTCCGAACAAAAACTCATAAACCAATTATCCATTCTATCCTAGCGTCGAGGCACGTTAAGTGTGTGACCCTATGTAAGGTTCCCAACCTTTAATAAGGTAGAGATCCATGTGTTTACAATGCTAGTCCCTGGATCAATAGCTAGCATCCACAGTTAAGATGTAATATCAAGAAACAAAGGTCATAATACAACTTTACAACCAGGAATAAAATAATTCATTACATCTTACATAGCTCATTTGGCTATCACATTACAATGCAGCAGAATATAACAATAGCATGGGGTCCTTCATCTTCAAAGTGCCACAGGCAATCATGTTGGTTGTAGACTTGTAATCCTATTCAACACACTTCACTAACATCAAACAAACCTGCAACATAATAAGTTGCAGCCACAAGGGTCAATACATTTGAATTGTATTGGCAAGTTTCACTACTATGTAGAAATAAGTGGATCCTATCATTACATGCATATTTGGCTAAGTAGGGTTTAGGCTCTTTTGTAGAAAGCAATATAGTTTTATCCTATCTTTTCAAAATAGTTTTGATCTTTTGTCAAATCTTTCTGACTTCTTGGAAAACTCCAAGTGCTTCAAATCCCTTGTTGTCACCATCAAGTTTTATTTTGAGAAATTGGAATGTCGAGATCTTCCATAGCTTCAGGCCTTAGTTGCTCAGAGTTGTCCATAATCGGGGACACGGCTAAGTACTTAGAATTTGATCTTCTGCAGAAGTTGTACACTTTACCCACATGACACAATCTCGTCTTGATGCCACCAGTGGCCGCTGGATAAGTACTCACCAAATGGAGTACCGGCAGATCGAGAATGTGACAAAGTCTTTCCATAGAAGTCCTCCCAATACACAATGCTAGCTTGTCAACCAGGCACCAATGTAGGGATAAATTTCCCTTACACAATTCTAGTTAACCTAAAGATGCCAATGCATGGGTCTTCCACTATGTAGTTGACTAAGCCAGAGCCCATTTAGCATGTGGCTGTACACGGAAGCCACTGTACGAGAAACATGTTCAATCTCTAAGTCCCTAGGTGGTTTTCTTCTAGTGCACATACAAAAAGATAGCCATATAAACATGGTTCCCTTTGTTGCCACCTTGTCCAAAACTTGAGTATCCTTGTCCACCCAAGTGGTTCATTGAGTACTTATTTTATTATATAAAACATATATCTTTTCAACACTTCATATAATCATAACATGTATCCCATCCCAAATATATAGCAGGGCTAAGGTTACTACAACTACATTATTTCCACTAAGGGAGATATAATGATATCCTATTAGGTTTTAGCATAGCATAAAATATAGTAGTCCTTACCATGCATGTTACAAAAATCCACTAAGTGTAATGAAAATAGTAGGACATGGATGATAGTGTCACTTGCCTTTTTAGTAGAGAATGTTGGTTCACTTCTTGATCTTGCAACTATCACACTCTTCTAATTTTCACTACAATTCAATCAAGCAAACATATATTCAACTAGCATTCAAACAATTTCTTCACACATAAAATAACAAAAACAAGGTCATGCATGCAAGCATGCAAAAGATAGTTTTATTTGCAAAGTGGTTTCTATTAGGCTCTAAACATTTTAAAGCTCAAAGTGGTCATTTATTAAAGTGGTAAAACCATTTGCAAAAGGTTTCATCTCATAAACTAAATATAATGCTAAGGTGATATTTTATGTTGTTGAAATTATCTTTTAGCAAAGTAATGATTTTATATGGTTCATCAAATAAGTTTTTAATTCACAAAACTTGGTTTTTAGGGTCAGAAGGTTTGAATCACAACATTTCCAAAAGGCTTTACTCAAAAATCATTTCTAAACCATAAACAATATTTTTATTTGACTAGAAATGCTCTAACTCCAATATTTATTCTTTAACTTCACAAAATACATTTTTAAATCCATAAGTTGTTTCCTAGGGTCAGTAGGTTCACAATAAACCATTTTGCAAAGATTTCATCTCAAAATTATATATAGAACAATTTTTATATTCAAAATAAGCCTACACAAGTTTCTGCAAATTCAACCAATTTTCCAGAAGCAAAACATTAAACAAAGTGCATGGTTGGGTAGGATTTTTCTTGCTGATTCCATTTATATAAAATTTGCAAAATTTGGACGTGTAGAACTAAAGTTATGAATTTTAGAAGTTTGCAAATCTAATAGATTAAATTTTCTGTTTTAAACAAACTATGTCCACGTGGCTTGATCTGATAGGATGGTACCGTTTCGTGCGGATTGAGCAATACTGGCCGTTAGATCTAATGGAAATCGCACGGCACACAACACATGATACCCTTTCATTTAATGATTCTATCTCTACCGCTAGATCTGCATCGGACGGCTCACAGCACACTGCCAAGATCTGGCGGCGCTAGCGCGGCGGCGAGCGGCGGCGTGGCTCTGGCGGTGGTGTTGGCGATGTTTTAGGAAGCGAGGGAGGGAGTGAAGGTGCTTACAGTGATCGCGGTGACGCTCTGATGCTCAAGGTACGGTCAGCTCGTCGAAGGGCGCTCTGGTTTCAAGGGGATTTCTCGCCGGAGTCGGTAGCGGCGTCGGGCTCGCTCAGTTGTCGACGGGGGCGAGGCTACAGGTCACCCTAAGGCAAACAGAGCATACGGTTAGACGCGGGCGAGCGTGGGGAGTACAGGAGCATCATTGGGAGGACTCGGGGCGGTCGGTGCTTACCAGGGGAGAAGGTCGCCGGAGTTGCGGGGTCGTCGGTGGCGCACGATTGGAGACGTTGCCGACGTTCTGGAACGAGCGCGGCCGAGTTGGAGGTACTGGTGGATGCGCCTGGTGCTGGCGAGTAGGCTTGCGTGCAATGGGAGGCGAGGGGTGGCTGGACGGCGCCGGAATTGGTCAGAGAATCTCGTCAGAGCAGAGAGGGTTCGAGAAGGCAATTCTCGCAGCCTGAGGGCAGAGAGGGAGTGCTACTTGGGGGAAATGAGAGAGGAGGAATGGGCGTATAAGGGCGCGTCATTGCTGTTGACAATAACTCGTGCATTCACGCGAATTTACAAGGATTTACAGCGACAGAAACGGCGATGAGCGAGGGGGAAAACGGCCGGCGCGGGTGAAAACGATGAACAGGCAAGTGGGGTCCAACGGTCAGCAAGAGTGAGAGAGGGGGAGTGGGGTCGCAGCGTCAGTGACGGGGTGGGTTCTTTTCTGGGTGGAAAACGTTTCGTGAGAGGGGAGAGCTGGTGGGCTGCGAGTGGGCTGGACTGGGCCTGTCGGCTGGGCTGCTTTGTTTCACTTTTTTATACTAAATGCTTTTTCTTTTTCTATTTGGAATTTCTGTTTTGATTTTCAATCAAATAATTCAAACTCCAATTCAAATCAAACCACCACCAAACTTTGTGTTGATTTAAATTCTGTTTATCAACATACTCCAAGGTCCACAATAAAATAATTCTTTTATTCTTTTAGGATCTATTAATAATTAAATAAATAGACCTTAGTCTTTATTTCAAATAGGGTTTAATTTATTTTAAATCTCTATTTGAAATCTAAAATAATACCAAAACCTTTTTAGTAGGTTTCATTTGAAAAAAAAAACACTTGGAATTCTTATTTAAAATACATTAACAAGTTTTAGTGTTTATTTAAAATGGAAAAGCCTTTACTTAAATAAAATTGGATATTAATAAATCCTTATTATTTTATTTAAATAAAACTTTATTCTTTTTAACAAATAGAACTATTTTACTTCATTTGCTTGGCCAAGATTTATTTTGGCTCTTTAAAATAATACTTATTTATTTTTCTACCTTTGCTTATAAAAACCATATCTTTTTATTAAAAGATCCAAAAATGGTAATTCCAACTATCATAGCTTTATTTATTATTTGTTTATCTTTTTAAATTCCTTTAGGATTTTATTTGATCAAAATAGTTGAACCTACAAAATCCCTCGAATTGGATCTGACTAAATCCGGGTATTGTGGACATTCCCTCGTTTCCATTCTGGAGCATCTTAATCTTAAGTTTCCTGTTTATCAAAGAAAAATTCCATTATCAGCTCACTCTTAATCAATCCCTATGGATTGATCTAGCAATCATGGAATATTTGATGTTTCCATTTGGATTCAAAAAGTTTCTTCTCACCCTAAATTTCAACAATTATTTATTTTGTTTATTTATTTTTCACATTTCAAAATTTGGAAAATTTTGGGATGTGACACCCTACGGGTTCGAGAATATGCAGACATGATCTTCTATCAATAATCAACAGCGGGATCTGGAAACCCATATTGACTCCCACATATTCATCGATGATCATATCGGATGAACCACGATGCCAGGATTCAATTAATCCCATATTTATATTCCCTTCGTCACACGATATTTTACTTGACCGAGATTCCATCGTATGTATCGGCATACCTAGTTCAATCTAGTTCACACCAAGTACTTTACTCGTTCCGTAATCCGATATCACTTTGTGATTAACTCCTTAACCATGTGCTTGCAAGCGGTGTTGATATCGATTACCGAGTCGGCCCGAAGTATATCTCTCCGACTTGGGAGGGACAAATCCTATCTCGATACATACAACCAAACAAGTACTTTCCGATCACCTGAGAGGCACCTTTATGATCACCCTCTCATAGGATGACGTTTGATGACCTCAAAGCTTTCTTCCGATACCAGGGAGTTGCATTATCTCATGGTCTAAGGAATACAATATTTGACATAAGAAAAAGCTTCGCAAAGATGAACACGATGACACGATCTAATTGCTCTGCTTGATTTGGGTATGTCCATCATATCATTCTCCCAATGACATGATCTCATTATTAATCAACAACTCATGTCTTTGGTTAGGAAACCTTAACCATCATTAATCAATGAGCTAGTCCATAGAGGCGTACTAGGGACACGGTGTTGTTCATAAACCACACAAGTATCAAAGTTTCCGCTTAATACAATTCTAGCATGGAATATAAACTTTATCATGACCAAGAATTATAACAATAACATCTTTATTATTGCCTCTAGGGCATAATTCCAACAGTCTCCCACTTGCACTAGAGTAAATAATCTAGTTTACATCTGGCAACAATCTAACACCCATGGCATTGAGGTGTTGATCATGTTTTGCTCGTAGAAGAGGTTCAGTCAACGGATCTGCGACATTCAGATCCGTATGTACTTTGCTAATCTTCATATCTCCATCTGTTATATAATCTCGAATTATATGAAATCGGCGGTTGATGTGCTTGGTCTTCGGATGATATCTTGGTTCCTTAGCCAATTCTATGGCGCCAGTGTTGTCGCACAATATCTCCAGTGGGTCCAAGGCACTTGGAACCACACCAAGCTCAGTGATGAATTTCCTGATCCAAACTCCTTCACTTGACGCTTCTGCAGCAGCCATGTATTCTGATTCTACTGTAGATCCCGTGATCACGCTTTGCTTGCAGCTTCTCCAGCTCACAGCTCCTCCATTCAAAATATAAACGTATCCTGTCTGAGATTTAGAATCATCCGGGTCGGTATCGAAACTAGCGTCGACGTAACCTTTTACGACGAGCTGCTCATCACCTCCATAGACCAAGAACATTTCTTTAGTCCTATTTAAATACTTTAGGATGTTCTTTACGGTTGTCCAGTGTTCCACTCCTGGATCACTTTGGTATCTGCTCGTCAAACTAAGAGCATTGGACACATCCGGTCTAGTCCACAGCATGGCATACATGATAGAACCTATGGCCGAGGCATATGGCACTTTGCTCATGGTTTCTCTATCGTTTACCGTAGCTGGACACTGAGCCTTGCTCAATATCTTACCTAACAACATGGCCACTGAACCTTTCTTTGCCTTATCCATTCTGAACCTTTTCAGAACTTTGTCTAGGTATGTACTTTGGCTTAAAGCTATTAGGCGTCTTTGTCCATCTCTATAGATTTTGATGCCTAATATATAAGCAGCTTCTCCTAGGTCTTTCATTGAAAAACATTTATTCAAATAACTCTTCACATCGTTAAGCATACCAATGTCATTTCCAATAATCAATATGTCATCCACATATAGTACTAGAAATGTCACTGAGCTCCCACTCACTTTCTTGTAGATACAAGCTTCGTAGCAATTTGGAACAAATCCAAAGCTCTTGATCACTTGATCAAAATGAAGGGTCCAACTCCGAGATTCTTGCTTCAGTCCATAAATGGAACGCTGAAGTTTGAACACCTTATCAGCATCCTTAGGATCAACAGAACCTTCGGGCTGCATCATATACAACTCTTCATCAATGTTGCCATTGAGGAACGCAGTCTTGACATCCATCTGCCATATTTCATAATCATGAAACGTAGCAATTGCTAATAAAATCCGAATGGACTTAAAAACATCGCTACGGGAGAGAAAGTCTCATCGTAGTCAACACCTTGAACTTGTCGAAAACCTTTCGCGACAAGTCGAGCTTTACAGATAGTAACATTACCATCTGCGTCCGTTTTCTTCTTGAAAATCCATTTGTACTCAACGGCCTTACGGTCGCTAGGAGGGTCCACCAAAGTCCATACTTGGTTTTCGCTCATGGATCGCAGTTCAGATTTCATGGCCTCTAGCCATTTCTCAGAGTCTGGGCTCATCATTGATTCCTCATAGTTCGCAGGTTCACTGTTGTCTACTAACAAGACAGTTAAGACAGGGTTGTCGTACCACTCAGGAGGGGCACGTGACCTTGTCGACCTGCGACGTTCAGCAGTAGCATCGTCCGAAGTTTCATGATCCTCATCATTAGCTTCCTCTCTTGTTGGTGCAGACGGCACTGGAACAATTTCAGGTGCTGCGCTACTCTCCAACTCGAGAGAAGGTTCAATAACCTCGTCTAGCTCTACCTTCCTCCCACTCACTTCTTTCGAGAGAAACTCCTTCTCAAGAAAGGATCCGTTCTTTGCGACAAACAATTTGCCTTCGGATCTGTGATAGAAGGTATACCCAATCGTTTCCTTAGGGTATCCTATGAAGACGCATTTCTCCGCTTTGGGTTCGAGCTTGTCCGGCATTAACTTCTTGACGTAAGCTTCGCATCCCCAAACTTTAAAAAACGACAACTTAGGTTTAGCACCAAACCACAGTTCATACGGTGTCGTCACAACGGATTTAGATGGTTCCCTATTTAAAGTGAATGCAGCGGTTTCTAATGCATAACCCCAAAATGATAACGGCAAATCTGTAAGAGACATCATTGATCGCACCATATCTAATAGAGTTCGATTCCGGCGTTCAGACACACCATTGCGCTGTGGTGTTCCGGGTGGCGTGAGTTGCGAAATGATTCCGCTTGCTTTAAGATGCGTGAGAAAATCATAACTCAAATATTCACCTCCACGATCGGATCGTAGAAATTTAATTTTCCTGTTACGATGGTTTTCCACTTCGTTCTGATATTCCTTGAACTTTTCAAACGTTTCAGATTTATGTTTCATTAAATAGATATACCCATATCTACTTAAGTCATCAGTAAAAGTGAGAAAATAGCGATATCCACCGCGCGTCGAAACACTCATTGGTCCGCATACATCGGTATGTATGATTTCCAACAAGTCTGTTGCTCGCTCCATCATTCCGGAGAACGGGGTTTTGATCATCTTTCCCATGAGGCATGGCTCGCACGTGTCAAATGATTCAAAATCAAGAGACTCCAAAAGTCCATCAGAATGGAGTTTCTTCATGCGTTTTACACCAATATGACCTAGACGACAGTGCCACAAATAAGTTGAATTATCACTATCTACTTTGCATCTCTTAGCCTCAATGTTACGGATGTGTGTTTCATTGCTTTCAAGATTCAGAAGAAATAAACCATTCATAGCAGGTGCATGACCATAAAAGATGTTACTCATATAAATAGAACAACCATTATTCTCCGATTTAAATGAATAACCGTCTTGCAATAAACACGATCCAGATATGATGTTCATGCTCAACGCATGCACATAATAACATTTATTAAGGTTTAAAAACTAATCCCGAAGGTAAAACTAAGGAGAGCGTGCCGACGGCCATCACATCAACTCTTTATCCGTTGCCAACGCGCATCGTCACCTCATCCCTTGCTAGCCGTCGTCTATTCCGTAGCTCCTATTTCGAGTTACAAATATTAGCAACTGAACCAGTATCAAATACCCAGGCACTACAACGAGCGCTAGTAACGTAAACATCAATAACATGTATATCAAATATACCTTTAATGGTGCCAGCCTTCTTGTCCGCTAAGTACTTCGGACAGTTGCGCTTCCAGTGACCCTTGTCCTTGCAATAGAAGCACTCAGTGTCCGGCTTAGGTCTAGACTTGAGCTTCTTCTTAGCACGGGCAACGCGCTTGCCGCTGCCTTTCTTGAAGGACTTATTTGCACCCTTACCTTTCTTAAAGCTGGGGGGCTTGTTGACCATCAACACATGATCTTTCTTGCTGTCCACCTCCGCAGCCTTTAGCTTAGCGAAGAGCTCAGTGATCGTATTAGTGGAACCAATCTGATTATGAGTAACTACAAAACCTTTGTAGCTAGGAGGGAGTGATTGCAGAACTCTGTCAATCTTGAGCTCTTCTGGAATCTTGCAGTCAAGTTGCTCAAGACGTTGAGTGTAGCCCGACATCTTAATGGCGTGCTCACTAATGGAACTCCCTTCCTCCATCTTGCAGTTAAAGAATTTCTTAGAGATCTCATATCTCTCAGAACGGGCCTGAGTCTAAAACATGGTTTTCAGTTCCTCAAGAATCTCAAAGGGCCCGGTGAACTCCTCAAAACGATTTTGAAGGTCTGATTCCATAGCAAACAACATGGTGCTCTTAATCACACCATAATCATCTTTGCGCGACTGATAAACAGCTTTTTCATCAGCCGGCGCATCTATAGCAGGGGCGTCACCTAGCGCTTTCTCAAGGACATAGTCCTTTTATCCGCCAGCGAGAATGATTCTCAGATTGCGGAACCAGTTGGTGAAGTTAGACCCATTGTTCTTAAGCTTTTCTTTCTCAGCAAAAGCATTGAAGTTGGACTTAGCCATGTGATCTACAAAATTTGCAAGTACAATTTAGACTATGTTCATGATAACTAGTTCAACATAATCAAATTACTAGATGTACTCCCACTAAATTCAACATCCCTCAAGTTGTTTAGTGAACATGATCCAAATTCACCACACCTAATCCGATCTTCACGAGAAGAGATGTGGTTTCAATGGTGGACAACGAAGTGTCGATCATATCATTCATATGACTCATGCTTCACCTTTCGGTTCATGTGTTCTGAGGCCATGTCTGTACATGCTAGGCTCGTCAAGTCAAACCCAAGTATTTCCGCGTGTGCAAAACTGGCTTGCACCCGTTGTATGTGAACGTAGAGTCTATAGCACCCGATCATCACGTGATGCTTGGACACAACAAACTTTCGCAATGGTGCATACATGGGGAGAACACAGTTTTATCTTGATCTTTAAGTGAGGAATCATCTTATGATGCTACCGTCGCGATCTAAGCATAATAAGATACATAAAAGGATAAACATCACATGCATATAACTTTATGTGACATGGTATAGCCAATCTTCGCGCAATGATCTCCATCTTGTGTGTGCCGGCATGATCTCCATCACTCCACCATGATTGCCTCCACCACGAATAGCAACTACAACTATTGCTAACTACTTAGCAATAAAGTAAAGCTATTACATGGCGTATAAGAAGTTGACACACAGGTCATACACAATTATAAAGACAACCATATGGCTCATGCCGGTTGTGTACTCATCGACATGCAAGTCGTGAAATATTACAAAACATGATCATTGCATACAACATACACATCATATCTTGGTCCATACCATATCACAGAAACACTCCCTGCAAAAACAAGTTAGACGCCTCTACTTTGTTGTTGAATGTTTTACGTGGCTTATGGGAGTAACAAGCTAAGAACGATTCTTACCTACGGAAAGCCACAACGGTGATATTATGGTTGCCAACATCCGGTGTAAATCCCATGACAACTATAGTGAGAGAAACTAGCATCCACCAGCCGCATGTGTGGAACAAGCCACACGTCAAGTGCGGAGCCGGTCTCACGAACGAGGTCGTGTAAAGTTGGCCTGGACCGCTTCGATCTCACTATACCGCGTCATAAGAAGTACACAACAAGAGGATTGCAACAGCAAACATCAACGCCCGCAACAAGCATTTTGTGTTCTACTCGTGAAACACATCTACGCATAGATCTAGCTCTGATACCACTAAAGGGTTTCGCAGCATAGTAAATCAAAAAAATTCTACTGATGCGAACGGGAAAGCCAAGATCTAATCTAGGAGATGCAATCAACGAGAGGGATATATGAGATCTTCATACCCTTGAAGAAATCACACAGCGGAACGTTCAACAGAATATGGTTGATGTAGTCGTACTAGCCTTCTCCTCCTCGCGATCCGATCCGATCCAACGCCGCAAGTGGCGACGCCTCCGAGAGATGCACACGTACGGCACCGCGACGTCTCCTCCTTCCTCGGTCCAGCAAGTGGGGTGGAGAGATATATTGTATCTACAACACGACGACGTGGTGCAAAGATGGAGAGTTTCTGCGGCAGGGCTTCGCCTACACGCAGTCGGGAGAGAGAGAGAGAGAGAGAGAGGTAGGGCAGTAGCTGGTGGCTAGGGTTTGGGGTGAGGGGAGGGTGCGACCCCTACCCACCTTATATAGGGGGCTGGCCGGCCCCCTTGCCCCCTCCTCCAAGCCCTAGGGCGGCGGCCCGAAGGGTGGAGTGGGGGGCAAGTCTTCCCCCCTTCTAGAAGGTCCCCTAGGGTTTCCCCTAGGGTTTTGGCCGGCTGGGCCTATGGGGCCTTGTGCCCCTGGCCCAATGCGGCCAGGGCACTCCCTCGTAGGCCCACGCCCCCCTCCGACAAGTGGGACCACGTTGGTCCCACTCTGGAAGCTTCTAGAACCTTCCGGTACAATACCGAACATTCCGAAACAATTCCGAAATCCAAAAAACTGCTTTCCTTTATATGAATCTTATTCTCCGGATAATTCCGGAACCTCTCGTGATGTCCTGGATCTCATCCGAGACTCCGAACAAAAACTCATAAACCAATTATCCATTCTATCCTAGCGTCGAGGCACGTTAAGTGTGTGACCCTCCGGGTTCGAGAATATGCAGACATGATCTTCTATCAATAATCAACAGCGGGATCTGGAAACCCATATTGACTCCCACATATTTATCGATGATCATATCGGATGAACCACGATGCCAGGATTCAATTAATCCCATATTTATATTCCCTTCGTCACGCGATATTTTACTTGCCCGAGATTCGATCGTTGGTATCGGCATACCTAGTTCAATCTCGTTCACACCAAGTACTTTACTCGTTCTGTAATCCGATATCACTTTGTGATTAACTCCTTAACCACGTGCTTGCAAGCGGTGTTGATATCGATTACCGAGTGGGCCCGAAGTATATCTCTCCGACTTGGGAGGGACAAATCCCATCTCGATACATACAACCCAACAAGTACTTTCCGATCACCTGAGAGACACCTTTATGATCACCCTCTCATAGGATGACGTTTGATGACCTCAAAGCTTTCTTCCGATACCAGGGAGTTGCATTATCTCATGGTCTAAGGAATACAATATTTGACATAAGAAAAAGCTTCGCAAAGATGAACACGATGACACGATCTAATTGCTCTGCTTGATTTGGGTCTGTCCATCATATCATTATCCCAATGACATGATCTCTTATTAATCGACAACTCATGTCTATGGTTAGGAAACCTTAACCATCATTAATCAATGAGCTAGTCCATAGAGGCATACTAGGGACACGGTGTTGTTCATAAACCACACAAGTATCAAAGTTTCCGCTTAATACAATTCTAGCATGGAATATAAACTTTATCATGAACAAGAATTATAACAATAACATCTTTATTATTGCCTCTAGGGCATAATTCCAACACTTGTGAGCTCCGTTCATGATCAAGATCTCATCTATTTGTAATCATGCATGTTGTGTTTGCGGGGATCCGATGGATATTGAGGTTATTATGTTGGTTTGATTAATGGTTTGTCTTTATGATTCTATCATGTCTGTGTTGTTTGTGATCTTGCATGCTTTGCATTGTTAGTAGCTATCTTGGCCAAGTAGTTGCTAGTGACTCCAAGAGGGGGTATTTATGCTCGATAGTGGGTTCATGCCTCTAGTTTCCAAGGGAAGTGACAATAATCTCTTCGGTTGTAGATGTGTTGTTGCTACTAGGGAGAAAACAACGGTCTCTTGTTCATGGAACATGTGGACTGTTTACCTTACACACTTTGCTTAAAGCAGTTGTCTGTTGCTTGCAACTTAATACTCGAGGGGGTTCGGATGATAACCTGAAGGTGGACTTCTAGTCATAGATGTAGTTGGATGGAGGTCTATGTATCTTGTTTTATTGCCCAATCGAATCTCATAGGATCTTTCTGACTAGTAATTGCATTGTTATGCCTTGCTCAGTTCATGTCAATTTCCCTGTTGTAATTTGTTTACCCTTCATGCCATGTTGTTTATCTAAGGAGAGCACCTCTAGTGAACTATGGAACCCGGTCCAATATTTACCATTGATACATCTTCCACTGTTACTTGTTTACTTGCTTCAAACCATTACCTTCCACACCATACGTTTAATCCTTTGTTACAACAAACCGGTGAGCTTGACAACCTCACTGATTCGTTGGGACAAAGTCTTGAGTTTGTGTTGTGTAGGTTTCCACGTTACTTGCAACACCTTTGAGACGTTTCCTTCCTCCTTCAGGTTCGATAACCTCGGTCTCTACTGAGGGAAACTTTCTGCTGTGCTCATCACACCTTGCTCTTGGGGTTCCAACGAAGTGTCCCACGTCAACACTGGGTGCACGCATCAACCTTTCTTGAACATTTGTGGAGCTATTATTGATTGTAAGAAGGAAAAAGTTTTAACTAAGTTTGATGGAGATTCTTATGAGTTTAACTTTTCCAAATTTGCTAAAGCTCCTTGTGAAAATAGCTTGCCTAATAAATATTTCAGGATGGAACAACTTGCTTCTATTGATCCGGTTTATGACCTTGGACCTCTTTTTGATGACTATAAGTATGCTTATTCTGATGGTAAAGTTATTTCCAGTAACAGTTATATCGTCAACTTTATTCAAAGTGCTACTGAAAGTTATTATGAGAGAGGGAAACACGGTTTTATGCATCTCAATAACGTTAAGTTTCCCCGTTTTATGTTGACAGCTTTGAAGTTGCATCTGTTTTGCCATCCTATGCTGGTGACTTTTTGTTTCAAAAATTCGTTTTCTCATAATACCCCCATGCATAGGAAGTGGGTTAGACTCAAGTGTGTTGGTTATTTGCTTCTTGATGCTCTCTTTCACTTCAAATATATATCTCCTTTGTGAGCATCTTTGGAAGTTTCAAGCCTAACTTAAAGGCATTAAATAAAAGTACTTGTTGGGAGTTAACCCAAGAGTTTTTGTCGAGTCTTGAAAGTTATTACCTCTGTAATAACCGCTCCTTATCATTTTTGTTTTGGTTTTTGTGTCAAGTTCAACTACTTTTGTGAAGTAGAGGATTTGTGAAAAGTGGCTGTCCTAGGACAGATTTTTGTGCTGCATTGTAAAACATCGAGAGGGAGATCAGTACTTCGGATGGAGCTGCATTTTTCTGAGCTTGTTCTACAAGTTGTTACCCAACTTTCATCAGTTCTGAACTTTTTGATTTGAGCAACAAAAAGTCTTCGAAAAAATCAATCTTTACCTGCTAGTCTGTTTTGACAGATTTCTGCCATCATTTGCATTTGCCTCTTACAGAAGCTTTTGTTTTGATGGGTTTTCAGTTGAAGTGTTTACCAAAGATTTATTGTTTTTTGTTACACTAATGTTTGTCATTGAGTTTGTGCAAGGGTTTTGTAAGAAGGAAATTTCAGGAGAAAGAGAAAAGGAATCTGCAGAATTCGTCTTTGAATAGGTAAAAGTGTGAAAACAAAAGGTTCGTGAAACCCCAATCTTTTTATGTTTTTGATGTTTTTAATACATAAGGGAAGTTGCGAGATGAAACTGAAGAGGAAACGGAGCCCAGGGTAGAAAAACCCACCCCAGGCGCGGGCCCAGCCTTGCCACGCCTGAGGGGGTGTTCCCCCCTCGAACTCCATCTCCGCCTCGTTTCCGTGTCAAAACCTTCCTTATGCTTTGAAACTTCGTAATATATAACCCCCAGATCCCCCAAGATTTGTGCATCGTGTTCTCGTCGTGTTTTCGTTTCAATCTGTTTCTATCAGGAAATCTTCTCAAGTTTAGAGCACCATGGCCTTCGCCAACGACAAAGGCAAGGAGCCCGAGAAAGAAGAACCTCAAGTCCTCAAGGAGGAGGAGATTTCAGTAGGGTATGAAGGTGACATGGAGGAGGGCAAGAAACTGGACACTCGCGCTACTGTCACAAGAATTGGTTTGGTGGCACAACCTACCAAGCTTAAGAGGACAGCACGGATGTCTACAGGAGGGAGAACTCTGTTGGAGATATGCCCTAGAGGCAATAATAAATGTAGTTATTATTATATCTTTGTGTTTATGATAAATGTTTACATTCATGCTATAATAGTATTAACAAGGAAATATTAATACTTGTGTGATTTGTAAACTAAAATAGAGTCCCTAGTAAAGCCTCTTTATAATACTAGCTTGTTGGTTAATAAATGATTGTGGTTTCCCTATCATAAACATTGAGATGTTATTAACAACAAGATCATATCGTTAGGAGAATGATATGGTGGACATACTCCTATAGATAAGCGTAGCATAAAGATCAAGTCATTTTAATAGTTCAATTGCTATATGCTTTCTGATGCATAGTAACCTAATTCCTTCGACCATGAGATCATGCATATCACCTTTACCGGATGGATGCTTTGATGACATCAAACACCACACCGTAATTGGGTGGCTATAAAGGTGGCATTGAGTGTTTGGAAAGTATTGGTTGAGACACATGGATCAAGAGTGGGATTTGTCCATCCATATGACGGATAGATATACTCTGGGCCCTCTCGGTGAAATGTCATCCAATTATCTTGCAAGCATGTGACTGGCTCACAACGGATCACATATCACGGGAACGAGAAAATAGTACTTATCAGTAACGAGGTTGAACTAGGTATGCAGAGATACCGACGATCATAACCTCGGATAAGTAAACTATCGTGAGACAAAGGGAAATTGGTATCGTATGTAAGTGGTTCATTCGATCGCAAAGTAATAGTAGAAATATGTGGGAGCCATATGAATTTCCAGATTCCTCTATTGGTTATTGTTCGGAGAAGTGTCTCGATCATGTCCGCATAATTCACGAACCGTAGGGAGACACCCTTAAGGATTCGACGTTGTTTGAGTAGTTATGGAATGATGATTAAGAGACCGAATGTTGTTCGGAGTCTCGGATGGGATCCGGGATATCACGAGGAGATCCAGAATGGTCCGGAGAATAAGATTCATATAAGGAAAGTCTTGTTTCGGGGTTGGAGAATGGTTCTGGTGTTTTCATCGGGAATGTTCTAGAAGGTTCCGGAATGTCCGGCACTCCGAAGGGGAAGGGTACATGAATGTGTCATACCAAGTTGGAATGATTGCATCATGTACTAGGTGTCATCTCTGAACAAAATAAAGGGTTTAATCAAATCCTAGTTTGAAAAGTCAAACGCCAATTTGAAAAGTCAAACGGCTATTTTGGGAAGTGGAGGGAAGGTGGAAACCGAGTTGGGGAGGAGTTCCTCCCCTCCACCCCGGCCCCCTTGGGAATCCGAGTTAGGGAGGGACTCCCTCCCCTTGGCCGGCGCCTCCCACCTATAAAGGGAGGGGCAGGTCTGCCCCTCCTAGTACACAAGTTCTCCACCCCAAAACCCTAGCCCGCGCCACCACCTCCTGTTGCCGCCGCCTAGGGCTCCTCTAGCCGCCGACTTGGGCAAGCCCCAAGCCCTAGCCGCCGGCCCTAGCACCTCCTCCTTGGTTTGTCTAAACCCTAGATCGCTGAGGAGCTCTCTCATAGTCCACCATACTCGCTCCGGCTTAAGGCGAAGCCCTGCGAGATCACCCCTCTACTTCCGGTACCACGCCGTTGTGCTGCCAGAATCACGAGGAGAGTGCTAAAACCTTCGCTGCCTGCTGGAACAAGGGAGAGGAAGGTATTCGTCGAGTACCGAACGTGTGACCGACTGCGGGAGCGCTGCCGGAACACAGCGCCGGAAGGATCGTCTACGCGATCTTGAGATCGGGAAGAGTACGACTACATCACCCACGAGAATCCGCTCTCGTTAAACACTTTGGAATCTTCGAGGGTGAGTTATTCCATCGACTCGTTGCTACAATCTAGTAGATAGATCTTGGCTTGTTTGTTTGTATGCGGTAGAAAATTTTTGTTTTCCATGCTACGAAACCCTACAAACTCCGCGTCATATCCTCGCTCCACGCACACTTCCTCCTAGTACCCCTTGTTCTAACAAGGCAGGGAAGAAACACTCTAATTTGGAAGAATGGAGAAAGAATAACAAGGACTAGGATCCTTGGTCCGAGTTGATCATGGGCTGCATTGAGCATAATTCGGATTTAATTCATACTCTGACCTTCGATATGGGGGATTTGAAGAAACTTATTGAAGAGCTTATCAAGAGAACACCACCACCACCAAAGGAGTAATTCGTCATCAGGTTTGGCATCCCCTTGGCTTGTTCCAAGCTTGGGGGAGTGACGTGGTATCACCACCATTATCTTTTATATTTTACCTTTTTAGTGGATTCATATCTGTGGTAGAGGGGTTATCTTATAGTTTGGTTTGCATGTGGAAGTATCTCTCCTTTATTTGATTATGTATGTATCCCTTGGTGTGAGTGCCTTTATTAAATATTAATGAGAAGTCTCATCTTTTACTTTCTGCACTTCTTATTGTAGTTTGCAATCTCTATTATATGATGGATCTTGTTGATCAGTATTGGCACCACTTTGGGATCATCAAGTGGATCTAAATTGGTTTTGGCAAACCGAGTTCTGGTCACTAGCATTACTATGAAAGAGAAAAAGAAAGAAAAAAAGATTACAGGTATTTTGTATCATTTGTTTTCTTTCTTGTTGGCTCATAAGCTTAGTACACTTTATTTAATATCTTTTGTGTCTTCAAGGAATATTGCATGTTTGGCTTTATTACTTGTATGTTTACTTGTTTATTACTTGCTACCCAGCCTTGCTAGCCAAAAACCTGTTTTGAGAAGGCATACTTCTCATGTTCCCAAATCCCTTGGAACCAAAACTTCTGCCACTTGTGTCCACCATATCTACCTAGTAGCATTGTTGCTATTCCAAGCAAATTCTCAAGCTTCATCTACCTTTCGAATTAAAAAGTATTTTGTTATGAGAAAACTAGTTAGTAAAGCTCTCACCAACTTTATGGCACACCTTATTTTCTTGCCCCTAATAGACTTGAACCATTGTGAACATCGAAGTTTTATATGCTTGCATCTATACAATGGATTTAGCAGAACCGTGCTGTCACGGGGAATGTTTTCAACACTGCACTTGTACTCTGTACACAGTTGACATCGTGCTCTTTTGTCTATGGATGTCAACGGTGTGAAATAAAGAGGGAACTTGTAAGTCCATGGAGTTTGTATCCTGTGTTAGAGAAACGCTTGGGCCGCTAGCCTAATCCATGCTTAATCATGGTGGAAACTTGCAGTATCACCATAGTGAGTCATTTATGAAGCATCCTCAATAAAAATCTATGCACATAGTAAATAAAAAGATCGTTGAGATGCTCATTGTCTGCTTGCCTTGTCATTTTGGTTATGGGAAATCTCATGTACCATGTGAAAGGGGTACCCCATTGGAGGTTCTCAATGATATGCAAATACTTACAATGACAAGAACTTACCTGTGACCAAAGTTGAGTAGCATGAGGAGTGGCCCTCATATTCAAGGGACATGAGATTGCCAACTTATATTTCGTCAAGCATATACTCCATCTTTGTTCACTTTAACCTTAATCATCTCAAGATGCTTATGATAGGGGCAATGAGGGCTCAAAGCTAGTAAGTACCATAATCTTTTGGAAGCTCTTTATGACTTGTAATCCTTGCTACCCTGTATGAAGGGACCCTTCTCCTATTTACCAGTTGAGTCAGTAAACCTACTTCCTCTCTATATCCAGCAAATATTTGAGTTGTTGTGTTTCAAGCATTCATTGGTGATTTATTCAACCATGTTATTTATCTTCCTTGTTTGCACAAAACTCTTATCTATTGAGTATTACTTTGAAAGCCTTCACTTGTGAAAAAACGTTTTGAGCAAAGAGTGCTCCTATTTTGAAACTTCTACAAAAATCTTTTGTGAAACTATTTGCCAGTTGTTCTCTGACCAAGAACAAGTTTGCCAATTCCAATTATGATTTATCTTTATGCATCTCTATTGTGACTGATGTACTTGGTTGCAAGCTAAGTTATATAATGGTGAGTTGCTTTGTTCTATGAGTTGTGCAACGGTAAGTGTGATGCTTCTTGTTCGTATTCTTTTATTGACACTTCACTCCATAAACCTGTGGACATGTTTACTGAGCTCAGTTCTCGCTTGGGTACAAGCGAAGTCTAAGCTTGGGGGAATTGATACGCCCAATTTGCATCACCATTCTATATCATAATTTACCTCTATTCATTGATATTTGTCTTATTATGAGGTATTACTTATGGATTTTCATCTGTTTATGCATGTCGGATGATTCCTGGAGGATGGACTGCCGGAGTCTGGATTCTGATGGAAAAGAAGGCGTTTCGGTGCAATTTCACAAAGATCAGAAAACTACCAGAAAATATGGAAACATATTATTTCTCCAGAAGAATGAGGGAGCCAGAAGGAGGGACGAAGAAGGGCCTCAGGGGCCCCACACCCCCCTAGGTGCGGGCCCACCTGACCTCGCTCCTAGGGCAGGTGTGGCCCACCTGCCCGGCCTCCGACTCCGCCCCTTCGCCTATATCTTCCCTACGGAACCCTAAGCCTCGGGGAGCGACCACAGATAGATTTCCGCCGTCTCTGGGGGCGGAAAACATCGAGAGAGAAAGATCTCTCTGGTAGACAGATTTCTGCCAGGGGAATTCCTTCCCGGAGAGGGGAGACCGTCGCCATCAACACCATCATCAAGCTAGGATTCATCGGGATCATCATCATCATCCACACCATCATCTCCACCAGCACGATCATCACCACTCCGTCCCGCTATAACAATTGTGTTGGATATTTCTTTAGTTCATTAGGGGGAACTTTCCCGGTGTTGATTACTATTGTAGTTGATGCTTGTGAGTGGAACCATTGGATTATTGTTTGTGTTCAGATTGTTATCCATTACCATATCATCTTTGATCTTAATCCATATGATGTCTTGTGAGCAGTTCGTTTAGTTCTTGAGGACATGGGAGAAGTCATGTTGTTAGTAGTGAATCTGTGATGAGTTATTATTCAATGGTTTAGTATTTAAGTTGTGGTGATATTCTTGTAGTGTTGTCATGTGAACATCGACTACATGATACTTCACCATTTATGGGCCTAGGGGGATGCATTGTGTATTTGGCTACTAATTGTGGGGTTGCCGAAGTGACAGAAACCTAAACCCCTGTTAGGACACCTTTGCACAAGGGAGCGTAGGATCTCAGAGTTTAAGGCCGTGGTTAGATTTATATCTTAATTACTTTCCTGTAGTTACGGATGTTTGTAGGGGGTTTAATCACAAGTATGTATTAGTACAAGTAAGGTCGGTATGTTAGCACGGGTTCACCCACACAACACTTACAACACCAGAGAACAATACTCAGCTATTTGAAGCGAAAGCACTTGAAAGAATTCCCATGTGTCCTCGAGAACATTTGGTCCTTATAAGTATTTCCACCGGCTTGTCCTTTGCTAAGAAAGGATTGGGCCACTTGCTCCGATTGTTTGTTACCTTTGTTACTTGCTCCTTGTTTTGTTGCTTTGTCAGAAAACCGCTAAAAATCCGTTTGCTAAGTATTCACATGGATTTCCTGCTCCATACCACTGTTCTGCACCTTCTGCTCCTCGTTGGGATTGACACTCCTATTTATCGAAAGTACTACGATACACCCCTATACTTGTGGGTCATCAGGGGGTGCAGCCGCCCTGGTGGCCCCCCTGCCTCGCCTCTTCGCCTATAAAGTCCCCTCGATTCCAAAACCCTAGACACCCGATAAAAACTCCACGAAACCGTATGTAGCCACCGCCACCATCGTCCCTAGATCGGGCGGATCTGAAGCTCTTCCTGGCACCCTGCCGGAGGGGATATCATCCCGGGGGCCTTCTTCTTCATCATGCCAGCCTCCGGTATGAAGCGTGAGTAGTTCCACCTTAGACTACGGGTCCATGTAGTAGCTAGATGGTTGTATCTCCTCCTTGTGCTTTCATGTATACATCTTGTGAGCTCCATTCATGATCAAGATCTAATCTATTTGTAATCATGCATGTCGTGTTTGCGGGCATCCGATGGATATTGAGATTACTATATCAGATTTGATTAATGGTTTTGTCTATTTGATTCTATCATGTCTATCTTTTTTGTGATCTTGCATGCTCTCCGTTGTTAGTGTAGAGGTACCAACCTAATAAGGTAGAGATACCTGTGTTTATAATGCTAGCCCCTGGATCGAATAACTAGCATCCACAGTTTAAGATGTAATATCCAGAAACAAAGGTCGTATTACAACTTATAACCAGGAATAAAATAATTCATTACACCTTACATAGCTCATATGGCTATCTTATTACAATGCAGCAGATATAACTATATAGCATGGAGTCCTTCATCTTCATTTTCCACAGGCAATCGTGTTGGTTTTAGACTTGTAGTCCCTACTCAACAAACTTCACTAACATCAAACAAACCTGCAACATAATAAGTTACAGCCACAAGGGTCAATACATTTGAATTGTATTGCCAAGTGATTTTATATTGACATGGAGAATCTATCATCTACATGAATATTTGGCTAAGTGGAGTTTTGGCTTGCCTTTGCATAAAACAAGTTTTTCCTATCCTTTGAAAATAGTTTTTCTCTTTGACAAAACCTTTCATCACACAATGCACACTGCATACCCTCTAGGTGTTTCCCTTGTTTACCCAACAAGTTTTAAGTTAGAGAAATTGGTATGAGGAGATCCTTGATTGCTTCAATGCCTTTGATGCTCAAATTGTCCATTGCCGGGGACACGGCTAAGTACTTAGGTTTTACCCTCCTGAGAGCTGGTGCACTTTCCCCACAAGACTCGACATGCATCGAGACGAGATCTTTCAGAAGCCTTCCCTTAGACCGAATGGACGTGTTCCATCCTATCATCACTACAACCTTTTTTCCATCTGGCTAAGTTAGTGCAAACTATATGATCAAGGCAGAGCCCATATTGCCATGTGGCTGCACAAGAAGCTTCTCAACACAAAACATCTCAAATCTTTTTATTCATGGGTGGCAATCCACAAGTGAGATACACAAGGTAGACCATAGACATGGGCCTTTTGTAACCACTCAACACAAATCCTTCCAAGTAATTACCATTCCACCCAGGTGTTTCATTCACTTAGTTGTTTTATTAATCAAAAACATAGTCATTGACTTTGCATAATATCATAGCATGAATAATCCACCCTTGAAATCTTTTAGCTAGGCTAAGCATACTAGCAAAACTTGTCTCTTGACTTAGGAAGATTCCTACCAAGATATATTCTATAGGATCTATTATAGTATAGATTTATATAAAAGATAGTCCTATCATGCATACTACAAAAATATCACTAATGCAATATTGATAAAATAGGACTTTTGATGAAAATACTATAACTTGCCTTTTTGGTAGAGAAACTTGGTACACCCCCTGATCTTGCAAATGTCACACTCTTCAAAGTTCACTACAATTCAATCAAGCAAGGCACACATTCAAAACTAGCATTCAAACAATTCACAACATAAAATAATGAAAACAAAGCAATGCATGCAAGCATGCAAAAGATTATTTTATTCAAAAAAAGTGGTTTCTAATAAGGTTCTAAACATTTCAAAACACCTACTGGTCATTTATAGAAGTGGAAAATCATTTGAAAACAAGTTAGTGAAAATAGCCTTTTTAAATCATTTATTTTGCTAGAAATGCTTTTATTCAAAGGAATAATTCCCTAGGGTTAAGCAAATATATTTTTAAAGCCAAAAGTTAGTGTTTAGGGTCAAATAGTTCAAATCAAATCATTTGCAAAAGGTTTTACTCAAAAAGCATTTTTAGAATAATTTTTATACTCAAAATAGTACTACAAATGTTTCTGCAAAAACACCTAATTTTTCAGAAGCAAAATACTAAACTAAGGCCACAGTTACAAAGTTTACATTTTCCTGATTCCCTTGATATAATGTTTGAAATTTTTGGCCAAGCAGATCAAAAGTTATGATTTTTGCAAGTTTAAGCATTTAAAACCATTTTTTGGATTTTTAAACAAACAGAACTGGCCACGCGTCCTGTTCTCATTGGCTGGTACCTGTTCGTATGGATCGATCTACACGGGCCGTAGGATTTAAATGAGATCGCACGGCACGGATCGAGCATACCCCTTTGTTTAAGTCATATATTCTACACCTTGCGATCAAGATCCAACAAACCAAAATGCTCTGGCAAAAAACTGGCGGTGCTGGCGACGGCGCGCGCCGGCGGCGCTCGGGCAGTGGCGTTCCAGCGAATACAGGAAGCAAGGAAGGGAAAGGAGGGGCTCACCGTGTTTCCGTGGCGAGTAGATGCTCAAGGTGGCAGCAGGGTGGACAGGGGCGCATGGAGTCGATGCTGATTGCTCGTCGGAGATGCTCCTGGCGTCGACCACGCACGGTCGTTGTTGGAGGCGACGCTATGAGGCATGCGAATACAAGAGGAGGATGACGTTAGATGTGAAAGGAAGAGTAGAGTGCGAGAGTGTCAACGAGAGGGAGATGCGCGGTCAGGACTTACAGGGAGAACTCGTCGGAGTTGAAGCAGACAACGGCGGCGCACGGGCGAAGTCGTTGCCGATGTTCTGGGGCACGCGCGAGCAAGCGGAGAGTGCTGGAAGGTGCGCCCGGAAATGGGGAGTAGGTTAGTGGAAGCTAGGGGCAGGGGCGATTTGGGTTCACTGAAATCGTCGTGGGAGCTCACCGGAGACAGCGGTGTTGTGAGGAAAAATTCCAGCAGCCTAGGGGCTCCGGTGGCATGGGGACTGAGGGGAAAGGGAGAGGAGAGCGGGGCGGTTAAGAGGGCACGGTCACGGGGCAGATTTACTGCTGCATTAACGCGAATTGAAGCCGAGAAAATCCAGCAGGAAACAGTCGGGGAAGAGGGCGTGGTCACCGCGAGTGGAGACGATGATGACTTGGCAGTGGGGTCACGCAGTCAGTGAGAGGGGGTGGGGGTTACGCGCGGTGAGAAAAGAAACAGGGAGAGAGGGGTGTGTTTCCCGGGTAGGCTTTAGTTGGGCCAGGCAATTGGGCTAGACTAGGTTGGGTCTGTTTTATATTTTTTCTTTTGATTTCTTTTTCCAATTCTATTTTCTGTTTTCATTTGATTCAAATGATTTAAACCTCAATTTGAATTCATATTTTTATCGAACCTTTCTAGAACTTTTTTTAGTGGGTTTATACTGTTTAATGGTGTGTTTAAATAGTCTATCTTCAATTATTTCAAAATATTCTCTTATGATTTAATATTTATTTAGTTTAGGCAATTTGTCTTTATTTAAATAAATTTGAATATGGTTTAAAAGCCCATATAATTTTATTTAAATAAACTTTTATTCCTTTATATTATTTAGTAAACTTTTATTCATTTGCTTATGGATTTAATTCAAGATTTAAATTGTCTTTGCAATTATTTCTTATTTATTTATTTAATTTTTCTTCGTCTTATAAAATTCATATCTTTTTATTTATAGTTCCAAAATTGGTGATTCCAATTTGTTTAATTTTATTTAATATTTATTTATCTTTTCAAATCCTTTTAGGATTATTTTTCTCACAATTTGGTATTGATTTTTGTTAGGATCTTTATTAGCCTTGGAAATTATTTCCTTTTATCTTTATTAAATTCATAAGTTTTTATCCATGGCTCCAAATTTAGTGAAACCGATTTACATGGTTTTATAATATTTTGTTTATCATTTTTGATCATTTATAAATGTTTGTTGCCAAATTTTTATATGGAACAAATCAATAGTATTAGAGTGATCTTGGAGATGATTTCTTTCATTAGGGTTTTAGGGGTTTGGTTTAACTTTTCCAAGTGCTTTAAATTTAAGATTCTTTCCAAGCATGAATGCATTTGACTTGGGAATATTTGTTTATTGTTTTCTTATTCAAATTTTGTTAAAGTAGGGTTTTGATGTTTCCATTTAGAAGCAGAAAGTTTCTTTTCACCCTAAATTTCAACAATTGTTTATTTTGTTTGTTTCTTTTTCACATTTCAAAATTTGGAGAATTTTGGGATGTGACAGACTACCACCCTTAAAAGGAATCTCGTCCCGAGATTCGGGAAGGATAGAGGTTACAAGTTGGATTCAAGGCAACTAGGGTACTACCACCCTTAAAAGATTTTTAACTAGATTACATCTTGGCTTACTTGGTATCTTGATGTAACTTCTCTGGACAGTTTTTTGCATAGTGTCCCTTATTTTCACACTTGAAACGTGTGACAAGGTTGAGATCTTTCATAGGCTTGCTTGTCTTGTTCTTCTTCTTTTCTAGACAATGTGATGCATAATGGCCTGACTTTTTGCATTTGTTGCACATCACTTGGCTAATATCCTCTTTCATCTTTGGTATCACTACCTCTTGTTTGTTTTCTTGGCATTTCTTCTTTTCTGGGCATTCATTAGCATAGTGTCCCATCTCTTTGCAATTGTAACATTGCACCTGGCTAATGTCTTGCTTGCTGGGGTTGGGGCATTTCTTCTTGTTATTGGGTTTCTCCAAAGCTAGGAGTTCTCTTAGTTCATGTTCCTCATACTTCACCTCAAAGGTGGGAAAACTTCCTCGGTTCTTAGAACGGTTCCTAGGATAACGTCCATGTTTCCTCTTTTGTCCACCATGGTGGGTTAAAATGTATGGAGGTGCAAACTGATGTTTGGCTTTGTCTCCATCATTCTTGGTGGAAGTTGTTCCTTCATGGAGGTTTCCAAACACTTGATGCATTCCATCTTGTTTCATATGTTGAACTATAGGATAGATGGGGCATTGGATAGGGACATGATCATTTCCTTCGCATAGGAAACAAGAAACTTGAGATGTGGGGCATTGACTAGTTGGATGTTTCTCTTCACAATTAGGGCATTGGTCCTTACGTTCTTTATAAGTGTGTTCTATGTATCCATAGATTTTGCAAGCTTCAGTTCCTTCTATAATATCATCCTTGATATCATTGTTGTCACAATATCCTTGGGAAAGGTTGCTTCACATGTTGATCATCTAATTGGTCATCCTTTGCAACAATTGAGATTGGGATTCCAATTTTTTTTGCATGGCTGGGTCTAACTCAAAGTGGTTGGCTAAAAACTGAGTTGTCACTTGATTCAACTTAGCTTGGGTTTCAAGCAGTTGTTCTGTCATGTGCATCTCTTGTTTGTTGTTACTATCCTTGATGTTGGAGTTCTGGTCTCTTGGAGAAGTCATCTGTTTGGGTTGGATTGGGATTAGATTAGGCAAAAGATTTTTAGAGGATAATTCTACTCACACACAACAATTCACACAAAGCAATGTGCAAGCAATCACAATCATGCATTCCAATCAAACAACAAGGTTCAAGCAAATTTTAGGCAAAAAAATATTTTTGCTACACCACATAAGTTGGTGTGATCAATAATTCGATTTAAACTAAACACTAGTGTGGTGGTCCAACTATGGGGTTCTGTCACATCCCAAGATTTTCCAAATCTTGTAATGTGAAAAATAAATGAATAAAATAAAACTTTGTTGATTTTCAGGGTGAGAAGAAACCTTTTGATTCCAATTGGAAACCTTCAAACCTATTTTGAAAAAATAAGTCCTAAAGGGATTTAAAAAGATAAAACAATTAATAAAGAAAATATTAAATATTTAAAATTACTATTTTGGATCTTTTAATAAAAAGATATGGTTTTCAAAAGAAAAGATAGATTTATAAATAAGGATTATTTATAAAGCCAAATTAAACCTTGGCCAATATTTTGAAATAAAATGTTTTGTTTTGATAAAAATAGTAAAGGTTTATTTAAATAAAATAATAAGGATTTAATATCCAATTTTATTTAAGTAAAGGCTTTTCCCATTTTAAATAAACACTAAAAGTTATTTGTTTATTTTAAATAAGTTTTCCCAGTATTTTATATTCTCAAATAAAACCTACTGAAGTGTTTTGGTTTTATTTTAGATTTCGAAATAAAATTTTTAATAAAACAAATCCTATTTGATTTAATAACTAAGGTCCATTTTATTTAATTATCAATGGACCCTAAAATAAAATGTTATTTTATTTTAAACAAGTTTTCCAAGTATCTTCTATTTTCAAATAAAACCTACTGATTTGGTTTTGAAAATATTTAGATTTCAAATGGAGTTTTTAAATAAATTAAAACCCATTTGATTTATTAACTAGTGTCCATTTTATTTAATTATAAATGAACTCTAAAATAAAAATATTATTTTATTTTGGGAATTGGTTTATGTTGTTAAACAGAACCAAATTCAATTACAAGTGTGGTGAATGTTTGAATTGATTTGAATGTTTGATTGGTTGTTTGAATTTCAAAACAAAAAATAGAATCAGAAAAAGGAAAATCAATCAGGAAAGAAAAAAATAGAAGTGGACAGCAGCCCAGTCGGCCAGCCCAATAAGCCCAGTACCAGCCCAGTCTCTCTCCCCCTCTGCGAAACGTTTTTCACCTAAAGTCTCACTCGCAGAGCAACTGACCGGTGGCCCCTCCTTCCCTCTCCTCTCTCTCGCTGACCAGCCGACCCCACCCCCTCCTATTCATCGTCTTCACCCGCGCGCAAACATCGCCGGCCGTTTCTGCCGATTAAAGCTCGCGTCAATACTCGTTACTGACGCGTTGATTCAGTCCAGCGACCACGCCGTATTAAACGCGATGCTCCTCTCTCCCTTTCCCCCAAACCAGAACCACCAGAGAGCCACCAGGCTGCTCGAATAGTCCCCAAACCGCCACTGACTCCGACGAGGTCCGGTGCAAATTCCGGCGACCCCGCGCCGCCCCTTGCCTCATCAACCACGCACACATACTCCCCACCTCCTGGCGCATCTCCCCGTGCCACTCATTCATCCGCGAGTGCCCTGTAACCTCGGCTTCGTCGACACCGAGCGTGCGCCACCGTCTGCCATTGCTCCGTCGAGCATTCCAGGTGAAATCCGACCGCCCTAAGCTCTCTCGATGATGCACACAACTTCCCCAGATCATTCCGCGTCTAACCATTCCCATATCTTGCCTTAGGGTGCCTTGTAACCCCATCCCCGACGACCTCCAGAGCGTGCCCGACGCCGAGCGAACTCCGGTGAGCAATCCAGGGCAACCATGAGCGCCCCTCGACCCAAGAAGACCACCTTGAGCTTCCCCAGGCTTCTGCGAACGCGGTGAGCATCTCCCCAGCCATTTTAGCTTCATGTATTGCCCACGCCGCCACCGTCTGGCCGCTCCTCCGCCAGTAGCCACCGCAGCGCCGCCCATCTATGGCTGGCACGCTGTACACCGTAGGATGTAAATCCAAGCGCCACGATAGAACAGGATCGAAGGGGTATCAAGCGACCTATGCCGTGCGATCAAGTTGGATCCTGCGGTCTGTGTTTGTCGATCCGAACGAAACGTTTTTGACCAATAGGGTTGCGCCACGTGGCCTAGAGTCTGTTTATAAGACAGAAACATTTCTATTAGTGGTTTGAATTTGTAAAATCCATAACTTTAGTTCCACACGTCCAAATTTTGCAAACTTTATATCAATGGAATCAGTGGAACAAGCCCTAGCCAACCATGCCTTTTGTTTAGCAAAAAGCTTCTGTTAAAATGTTTGTTTTTGCAGAAACATTTGTATGCTTGTTTAGATTATAAAAATTGTTCAAAAATGATTTTGGGGTTAAAATCTTTGGAAATGGTGTGATTTGAACCTACTGACCATAGGAAACACTTTGTGGTTTCAAAAATGTATTTTATGAAACAAAAGAATGATTCTTTGATTTAAAACCATTTCTAGTCAAATAAAAATATAGTTTATTTATTAAAAATGGTTTTGGAAGAAAACCTTTGGGACATGTTTTGTTTTAAACTCTCTGACCCCAAACACCAAGTTTTATGGTTTGAAAACATATTTGGTGAACCCTATAGATTAATGCCTTAGTAAAAATATTTCTACACCACATAAAATGATACTTTGGTTTTGAAAATGGTTTAGGAAGTGAAACCTCTTGCAAATGACTTTGCCACTTTACAAAATGAGAAATAGGTGTTTTCAAATGTTTTTGACCCATTAGGAACCACTTTTTCAAATAAAACAAAGCTTGGCATGCTTGCATGCATTACTTTGACTTTATGATTTTATGTGATGTTTTGCTTGATTGGTAGATTTGAGTTTGTGCCTTGCTTGATTGATTTGTAGTGACTTGAAGAGTGTGATTGTTGCAAGGACAAGGAGTGAACTTATACCCTCTACCAAAAAGTCAAGTGATGCTTCATACTTTGTCCCATTACTTTCACTATGCATTAGTGATTTTCTCTAAGTAAAAACTTGCATGGAATTCTGCTAAGTATAAACCCTTCTATAGGAAAACCTAGTAGATGAAACCTTAGTAGAAATCTTCCTAAGATAAGGTACCTACTACTATCAAGCTTAGCTTAGCTAATAGAAAACAAGGGTGGATATATATTCACACTATGGAAAAATTCCTAAGTCTGAGGACTTGTGTTTTGTTTAATAAAACAACTAAGTTAATGAATCACCTGGGTGGAATGGTAATTGCTTGGTGGTTTTTGGTTGAGTGGTTCACAAGGCCCATGTTTATGGTTGACCTTGTGTATCTCACTTGTGGATGGCCACCCAGGAACAAAGAGATTTGAGATGTCAAATGTTGAGAAGCTTCAAGTGCAGCCACTTGGCATTATGGGCTCTGCCTGGATCATATAGGTTGCAAGAACTTAGCCATATGGACAGTTGGTGGTAGAGTTTGATAGGTTGGAACGCGTCCATTTTGGTCTAAGGGAAGGCTTCTGAAAGGTCCTGTCTTGGGAAACCAAGTCTGGTGGGGAAAGTGCACAACCTCTGCAGATGGAAAATCTAAGTACTTAGCCATGTCCCTGGTAAAGGACAATTTGAGCATCAAGACATGGAAGCTATCAAGAATCTCATCATTCAAATTTCTTGTGGTTTGAACAAGGGTTAAAGGATCTTCAATCTTTGATTGGGAGAAATGATTTTGTCTAGCAAAAACTTAGTGTTTTTCAAAGGTTAAGGAAAAATCTATTTTGAGCAATGCAAGCCTCAACTCCACTTAGCCAAATGCATATAGATGATAGACTCCACCATACTACCATAGTATCACTTGCCAATACAATTCAAATTTATTGACCCTTGTGGCTGTAACTTGTTTGTTGCAGGTTTGATTGATTTTAGTGAAGATTGATTACTTAGGATTACAAAGTCTACAACCAACATGTTTGCCTATGGAACTTTGAAGATGAAGGACCCCATGCTTATAGATATTCTGCTGCAATGTAATGTAATAGCCAAATGAGCTATGTAAGATGTAATAAAATTATGTTATTCCTGGTTATAAAGTGTAGTATGACCTTTGTTTCTTGATATTACATCTTAACTGTGGATGCTAGCTATTGATCCAGGGACTAGCATTGTAAACACAGGGGACTCTACCTTATTAAAGGTTGGGACCCTGACAGGTTCACTTGAGATCATTCGATTCTTCTTAGTTGATACATCATGAACAAGATCATGGTACCCTTGGAAAAATTCTTGCATCTTGGTCACAAGGCTCTAAGGCAATGTCTACAATGTTTCCTCATGAGTTGAGTTTCTTTAGTCTCCAAGTCTTGAGTAATATTTCTTGTCTCACTTATACTCCTTAGTGATGTACAAGTTGAAGTCCTTGGTGAAACTGAAGTTGAAGTTATTGGTGATGTTGAAGTCTTAGCTCATGTTGAAGTTTTTGTCCATCAAGTTGAAAAGGAAGAGATGTAGGATTAAATCAAAATGTTGAGGAAAGTGTTTACAAGATTGTTTGTAAATAAGTTTGGAATAAATACAACTCCTATTTTTCTAAGGGGTTTTGTCCAATCCTAGGGTTACAATCCTACAGGCAACACAATGCTCTGATACCATCTGTAGAGGTCCAAACCTAATAAGGTAGAGATACCTGTGTTTACAATGCTAGTCCCTGGATTGAATAGCTAGCATCCACCGTTTAAGATGTAATATCCAGAAACAAAGGTCATATTACAACTTATAACCAGGAATAAAATAATTCATTACACCTTACATAGCTCATATGGCTATCTTATTACAATGCGGCAGATATAACTATATAGCATGGAGTCCTTCATCTTCATTTGCCACAGGCAATCATGTTGGTTATAGACTTGTAGTCCCTACTCAACAAACTTCACTAACATCAAACAAACCTGCAACATAATAACTTACAGCCACAAGGGTTAATACATTTGAATTGTATTGGCAAGTGATTTTATATTGGCATGGAGAATCTATCATCTACATGAATATTTGGCTAAGTGAAACTTCAAAAAAAAAATATTTGGCTAAGTGGAGTTTTGGCTTGCCTTTGCATAAAACACGTTTTTCCTATCCTTTCAAAATAGTTTTTTCTTTGACAAAATCTTTCATCACACAATGGCACACTAGATACCCTCCAGGTGTTTCCCTTGTTTTACCAACAAGTTTTAACTTAGAGAAATTGAGATGAGGAGATCCTTGATTGCTTCAATGCCTTTGATACTCAAATTGTCCATTGCCGGGGACACGGCTAAGTACTTAGGTTTTACCCTCCCGAGAGGTGGTGCACTTTCCCCACAAGACTCGACATGCATCGAGAAGAGATCTTTTAGAAGCCTTCCCTTAGACCAAATGGACGCGTTCCATCCTATCATCACTACCACCTTCTGTCCATCTGGCTAAGTTATTGCAACCTATATGATCAAGGCAGAGCCCATATTGCCATGTGGCTGCACTAGAAGCTTCTCAACACAAAATATCTCAAATCTCTTTGTTCCTGGGTGGCAATCCACAAGTGAGATACACAAGGTATACCATAGACATGGGCCTTGTGTAACCACTCAACACAAATCCTTCCAAGCAATTACCATTCCACCCAGGTGTTTCATTCACTTAGTTTTTTTATTAATAAAAAACAAAGTCATTGACTTTGCATAATATCATAGAATGAATAATCCACCCATGAAATCTTTTAGCTAGGCTAAATCATACTAGCAAAACTTGTCTCTTTACTTAGGAAGATTCCTACCAAGATATATTCTATAGGATCTACTATAGCATAGCTTTATATAAAAGATAGTCCCATCATGCATACTACAAAAATATCACTAATGCAATATTGAAAAGATAGGACTTTCGATGAACAAAGTATCACTTGCCTTTTTGGTAAGAAAATAGGTACACTCCCTAATCTTGCAAACGTCACACTCTTCAAAGTTCACTACAATTCAATCAAGCAAGGCACACATTCAAAACTAGCATTCAAACAATTCACCACATAAAATAATGAACACAAAGCAATGCATGCAAGCATGCAAAAGATTATTTTATTGAAAAAATGGTTTCTAATAAGGTTCTAAACATTTCAAAACACCTACTGGTCATTCATAAAAGTGGAAAATCATTTGAAAACAAGTTAGTGAAAATAGACTTTTTAAATCATTTTGTTTTGCTAGAAATGCTTTTATTCAAAGGAATAATTCCCTAGTGTTAACCAAATATATTTTTAAATCCAAAAGTTAGTGTTTAGGGTCAGAGATTTCAAATCAAACCATTTGCAAAAGGTTTTACTCGAAAAGCCTTTTAAGAATAATGTTTATACTCAAAATAGTCCTACAAATGTTTCTGCAAAAACACCTAATTTTTTAGATGCAAAATACTAAGATAATGCAACAGTTACAAAGTTTACATTTTCCTAATTCCCTTGATATAAAGTTTGCAATTTTTGGCCAAGCAGATCAAAAGTTATGATTTTTGCAAGTTTAATCATTCAAAACCATTTTCTGGATTTTTAAACAGACAGAACTGGCCACGCATCCTGTTCTCATTGGCTGGTACCGGTTCGTCTGGATCGAGCTACGCGGGCCATAGGATTTAAATGATATTGCATGTCACAGATCGAGCATACCCCTTCGTTTAACTCATCTATTCTACACCTTGCGATCAAGATCCAACGGACCAAAATGCTCCGGCCAAAAACTGACGGTGCCGGCGACGACGCGCGGCGGCAGCGCTCGGGCAGTGGCGTTCCGGCGAAAACAGGAAGCAAGGAAGGGAAAGGAGGGGCTCACCGGGTTCGCCATGGCGAGTAGATGCTCAAGGTGGCAGCAGGGTGGACAGGGGCGCACAGAGTCGACGCTGATTGCTCGCCGGAGATGCTCCTGGCGTCGGGCATGCACGATCGTTGTTGGAGGCGACGCTACGAGGCATGCAAAGACAAGAGGAGGAAGGCGTTAGATTCACAAGGAAGAGTAGGGTGCGAGAGCATCAACGAGAGGGAGAGGCGCGGTCAGGACTTACGGGGAGAACTTGTCGGAGTTGAAGCAGACAACGACAACACGCGGGCAAAGTCGTTGCCGACGTTCTGGGGCGCCGTGAGCAAGCGGAGAGTGTTGGCAGGTGCGCCCGGCAATGGGGAGTAGGTTAGTGGAAGCTAGGGGGCAGGAGGCGATCTGGGTTCACCGGAATCGTCGTGGGAGCTCGCCGGAGACAGCGGTGTTGTGAGGGAAAATTCCAGCAGCCTAGGGCCTCCGGTGGCATGGGGACTGAGGGGAAAGGGAGAGGAGAGCAGGGTAGTTAAGAGGGCACGGTCGCGGGGTGGATTTACTGCAGTGTTAACGCGAATTGAAGCCGAGAAAATCCAGCAGGAAACAGTCGGGGAAGAGGGCGTGGTCACCGCGGGTGGAGACGATGATGACTTGGCAGTGGGGTCACGCGGTCAGTGAGAGGGGGTGGGGGTTATGCATGGTGAGAAAATAATCAGGGAGAGAGGGGTATGTTTCCCGGGCGGGCTTTAGTTGGGCCAAGCAGTTGGGATGGACTGGGTTTGCTCTGTTTTTTTTCTGATTTCTTTATCTTTTTCCAATTCTATTTTCTGTTTTCATTTGATTCAAATGATTTAAACCTCAATTTGAATTCAGATTTTTATCAAACCTTTCTAGAACTTTTTCAGTAGGTTTATACTATTTAATGGTGTGTTTAAATAGTCTACCTTGAATTATTTCAAAATATTCTCTTATGATTTAATATTTATTTAGTTTAGGCAATTTGTCTTTATTAAAATAAATTTGAATATGGTTTAAAAGCCCATATAATTTTATTTAAATAAACTTTTATTCCTTTATATTATTCAGTAAACTTTTATTCCATTTGCTTATGGATTTAATTCAAGATTTATATTGTCTTCGCAATTATTTCTTATCTATTTATTTCTTCTTTGTCTTATAAAATTCATATCTTTTTATTTATAGTTCCAAAATTAGTGATTCCAATTTGTATAATTTTATTTAATATTTATTTATATTTTCAAATACTTTTAGGATTATTTTTCTCACAATTTGGTATTGATTTTTGTTAGGAGCTTTATTAGCCTTGGAAATTATTTCCTTTTATCTTTATTAAATTCATAAGTTTTTATCCATGGCTCCAAATTTAGTGAAACCAATTTCCATGGTTTTATAATATTTTGTTTATCATTTTTTATCAGTTTTAAATGTTTGTTGCCAAATTTTTATATGGAACAAACCCATAGTCTTAGAGTGATCTTGGAGATGATTTCTTTCATTAGGGTTTTAGGGTTTTGGTTTAACTTTTCCAAGTGCTTTAAATTCAAGATTCTTTCCAAGCATGAATGCATTTGACTTGGGAATATTTGTTTGTTGTTTTCTTATTCAAATTTTGTTCAAGTAGGGTATTGATGTTTCCATTTAGAAGCAAAAAAGTTTCTTTTCACCCTAAATTTCAACAATTTTTTATTTTGTTTGTTTCTTTTACACATTTCAAAATTTGGAGAATTTTGGGATGTGACAGTTAGTAGCTATCTTGGCCAAGTAGTTGGTAGTGACTCCAAGAGGGGGTATTTATGCTCGATAGTGGGTTCATGCCTGTATTTACCAAGGGAAGTGATATAAATCTCTTCGGTGGTAGATGTGTTGTTGCCACTAGGGAGAAAACAACGGTCTCTTGTTCATGGAACAAGTGGATTGTTTACCTTACACACTTTGCTTAAAGCAGTTGTCTGTTGCTTGCAACTTAATACTAGAGGGGGTTCGGATGATAACCTGAAGGTGGACTTCTAGTCATAAATGCAGTTGGATGGAGGTCTATGTATATTGTTGTATTTCCCAATCGAATCTCATAGGATATTTTTATCTAGTATTGCATTGTTATGCCTTGCTCAGTCCTGTCAATTGCTCTGCTGTAATTTGTTTACCCAGGATGCCATGTTTGTTTATCTAAGAAGAATACCTCTACTAAACTATGGATCCCGGTCCAATCTTTACCATTGATACATCTTCCAATGTTACTGTTTACTTCTTGCAAACCATCATCACCTTCCACACCATACAGTTAATCCTTTGTTACAGCAACCAGTGAGATTGACAACCTCACTATTCGTTGGGGCAAAGTCTTGAGTTTGTGTTGTGCAGGTTTCCACGTTGCTTGCAACACCTTTGAGACGTTTTATTCCTCCTAATGATTCGATAACCTTGGTTTCTTACTAAGGGAAGACTTTCTGCTATGTTGCTTCACACCTTGCTCTTGGGGTTTCCCGATGAAGTGCTCCACGTCAACAAGGAGTCATCAACAAGTTTTCTAGCGCCGTTGTCGGGGAGGCCAAGGACGTCTTCACAAGGGGAGTCCTCCTCAACCTTTCTCTTTACTTTGTTTTTAGTTTGCTTGGTTTTGTTTGCCTCTTTTTATCAAAAACTCAAAAAAAAAAAATAGTTTAGTTTGGTTTGCTTTCCCTTATCAAAAACATAAAATATAGTTCCTGCTCTAGTTGCTGGTCTGTTATTGCCTTGCTTTGTCATGCTTTCTATCAATGGATGGTTTCTTTGAAACTAGTTCTTACTAGCAAGGTGGGTTCACGGAAGAAGAAAAGTATTATTATAAGGAACACCATTTGTCACAAAAAGGGAAACACTTATGTGAACAAATTGATAAATTGAATACTATTGCTAGAGAGGTGTGATCTGTTGGAGATATGCCCTAGAGGAAATAATAAATATAGTTATTATTATATCTTTGTGTTTATGATAAATGTTTATATTCATGCTATAATAGTATTAACAAGGAAACATTAATACTTGTGTGAATTGTAAACTTAAATTGAAGTCCCTAGTATAGCCTCTATACTTCACTAGCTTGTTGGTTGATTAAATGATTGTGGTTTCCATATCATGAACATTGAGATGTTATCAACAACAAGATCATATCGTTAGGAGAATGATATGGTGGACATACTCCTATTGATAAGCGTAGCATAAAGATCAAAGTCATTTCAATAGTTCAAATTGCTATATGCTTTCTGATACATAGTAACCTAATTCCTTCGACCATGAGATCATGCATATCACCTTTACCGGATGGATGCTTTGATGACATCAAACACCACACCGTAACTGGGTGGCTATAAAGGTGGCATTAAGTGTTCGGAAAGTATTGGTTGAAACACATGGATCAAGAGTGGGATTTGTCCATCCACATGACGGATAGATATACTCTGGGCCCTCTCGGTGGAATGTCATCCAATTGGCTTGCAAGCATGTGACTTGGTCACAAGGGATCACATATCACGGGGACGAGAAAAGAGTACTTATCAGTAACGAGGTTGAACTAGGTATGCAGAGATACCGACGATCATAACCTCGGATAAGTAACATATCGTGAGACAAAGGGAAATTGGTATCGTATGTAAGTGGTTCATTCGATCGCAAAGTAATCGTAGAAATATGTGGGAGCCATATGAATTTCCAGATTCCTCTATTGGTTATTGTTCGGAGAAGTGTCTCGATCATGTCCGCATAATTCACGAACCGTAGGGAGACACACTTAAGGATTCGACGTTGTTTGAGTAGTTATGGTATTATGAGAAAGAGACCGAATGTTGTTCGGAGTCTCGGATGGGATCCGGGATATCACGAGGTGATCCGGAATGGTCCGGAGAATAAGATTCATATAAGGAAAGTCCCGTTTCGGAGTTCGGGAATGATTCCGGTGTTTTCATCGGGAATGTTCTAGAAGGTTCCGGATTGTCCGGCACTCCGGGGGGGGGGGGGTACATGAGTGTGTCATTGAATGATTGCATCATGTACTAAGTGTTCTTGCTGTTCCAAAAACATGAAAGTCAAATTGCCAGTTTGAAAGTCAAACGGCTAAAACAGGAAACTGTGGGAAACAGGAAACTGTGGGAAACAAGCAAGAGGAGTTGGAACCAACTTGGAGGAGGAGTCCCACTCCTCCAAGCCGGCGCCCAGCCCAAGGCCGACTTGGGGAGGGACTCCCCTCCCCTGGCCGCGCCTCCCCACCTATAAAAGGAGGGGCAGGGCTCCCTCCTAGAACACACAAGTTCCTATCTTCTACCTCCGGTTTAGAGCCGTTTTGGTTTAGAGCTTCTAATTGCTTTAGCCAGCGGTTTAGAGCCTTCTAATTGGTGTGTCTAATTCCTAGACCACTAATAGCCTCTCTCATAAGCTCCACCATACTCGCACCGGCTTAAGGCGAAGCCCTGCGGGATTTCCCCTCTACTTCCGGTACCACGCCGTTGTGCTGCCGGAATCGCGAGGAGAGTGCTACAACCTCCGCTGCCTGCTGGAACAAGGGAGAGGAAGGTCTTCGTCGAGTACCGAACGTGTGACCGACTGCGGGAGCGCTGCCGGAACGTGGCGCCGGAAGGATCGTCTACACGATCTTGAGATCGGAAAGAGTACGACTACATCACCCACGAGAATCCGCTCTCGTTAAACGCTTTGGAATCTTCGAGGGTAAGTTATTCCATCGACTCGTTGCTACAATCTAGTAGATAGATCTTGGCTTGTTTGTTTGTATGCGATAGAAAAATTTTGTTTTCCATGCTACGAACCCCTACAGTGGTATCAGAGCTGTGTCTATATGTAGATCTGTTGCACGAGTAGAACACAATGGTCATTGTGGGCGTTGATGCTTTTATTGTAGATTGCTTTTTGTGTACTTTGCATCTTGCGGTATGTTGGGATGAAGCGGCCCGGGCTAACCTTACATGACATCGTTCATGAGACTTGCTCCACGCTTGACATGCAACTTGTATTGCATAAGTGGCTTTGCGGGTGCCTGTTTCTCCTAGCATAGTTAAGATCCAATTTACAACGGGTAATCAACAATGCTAGTATCAATGTTGTGGTTCTTGTTCGTAAGTTAGAACGACACTTATTGAAAGCCCCAAACCACGTAAAATATGCAAAGAAAGTAGAAGCGTCTAACTTTGTTTTGCAGGGGTGTGCAGTGATATGATATGGCCATGATTGTGATTATATTTGATGTATGCAATGTTCCTTATTGTAAGTTGGCAACCGGCAGGAGCCATATGGTTGTCTTTAATTTATGTTAAGACCCGCGTGTCTATTCAAAGTAGTTGTAATAGTTGAAGCCGGTGGACGACAACCATGGTGAAACGTCATTGACCTTGATGCAATGTCGGTGATGATGGAGATCATGTTCGTGTTTGAAGATGGAGATCGGAAGCACAAAGAAGAAAGGCCATATCATATCAGATATTATGAATTGCATGTGATGTTAATCCTTTATGCATCTTGTATTGCTTAGTAGACGACGGTAGCATTATAAGATGATCCCTCATGCACATGAATTTCAAATCATAAAGTGTTCGCCCTTAGTTAGCACCGTTGCTAAAGCTTGTTGTTTCGAAGCACCACATGATGATCGGGTGTGTTAGATTCCGCAAGTGTATACAACGTAAGCAAGCCATATTTGCTTATGCGGTGGCTAAGGTTTGATCTTGACGAGCCTAGCATGTACAGACATGGTCTCAGGAACACGGATTACCGAAAGGTAAAGCATGAATCATATAGTAGATATGATGAACATGATGATTGTTCGCCATTGAAACTATATCAACTCTCGTGATGATCGGTGTTGATGTAGTGGATTTGGTTCGTGTGATCACTAAAACAATGTGAGGGATGTTGTTTTGAGTGGGAGTTCACCTAGTTTAATTTCATTAATTAATTTGAACTCAATTTGTCATAAACTTAGTCTAAACTATTGCAAATATGTTGTAGATCAATGGCAGCCCCTACCATCAATCTTAATGCGTTCCTAGAGAAAGAAAAGTTGAAAAACAATGGAAGCAACTTCGCGGATTGGTCCGCAATTTGAGGATTGTCCTCACAGCTGGTAATTTGACCTATGTGCTGGATGCACCGCTGGGTGACCCACCAGCAGCTGATGCTCCCGATGAAGTAAAGAATGTTTACCTCGCTCGGAAGAATCAGTACTCCATAGTTCAGTGTGCTATCTTGTATGGTTTAGAATCGGAGCTTCAGAAAAGGTTTGAAGAGTCAGACCCATATGATATTGTCGAGGATCTCAAATTAATTTTTGAGACTCATGCGACAATTGAAAGTTATGAAGCTTCTGAAAAGTTCTTTAACTGCAAGATGGAAGAGGGCAGCTCTGTCAGTGAGCATGTGCTTAAGATGTCTGGGCACGCAAACAAACTTCAAAGCTTGGGTATAGTGATTCCTAATGCTTTGGGGGTTTACCGCGTCCTCCAGTCATTGCCACCAAGTTACAGGAACTTTGTGATGAATTACAACATGCAGAACATGAACAAAGAGTTGCCAGAACTATTTGCTATGTTAAAATCTGCAGAAGTGGAGATCAAGAAAGAGCACCAAGTGTTGATGGTCAATAAGACCACCAAATTCAAGAAGGGCAAGTCTAAGCAAAAGGGACACTTCAAGAAGGGTGGTAAGAAAGTTACCACGCCGACGAAGAAAACCAAGGCTGGACCAAAGCCTGAAACTGAGTGCTTTTACTACAAGGGAGTAGGTCACTGGAAGCGGAATTGCCCAAAGTACTTGGCGGATTTGAAGAACGGCAACATCAAGAAGAAAGGTATATCTGATATACATGTTATTGATGTGTATCTCACTAGTATTCGTAGTAGTGCCTGGGTATTTGATACTGGTTCGGTTGCTCATATTTGTAACTCGAAACAGGTGCTGCAGAATAAACGGAAGCTAGCGAAGAACGAGGTGACGATGCGCGTGGGAAACGGATCAAAGGTTGATGTGATCGCGGTCGGCACGCTACCTCTTCATCTACCATCGGGATTAGTTTTATACTTAAATAATTGTTATTTGGTGCCTGCGTTGAGCATGAACATTATATCGGGATCTTGTTTATTGCGAGACGGTTACTTGTTTAAATCTGAGAATAATGGTTGTTCTATTTATATGAGTAATATGTTTTATGCACATGCACCTTTGATAGATGGTCTATTCTTATTGAATCTCGATAGTGGAAATACACATATCAACAACATTGAGGCTAAACGTTTGAAATCAAGCGATAATTCGACCTATATGTGGCACTGTCGTCTTGGTCACATCGGAGTGAAACGTATGAAGAAACTCCATTCCGATGGACTTCTTGAATCACTTGATTTTGAATCACTTGAAAGATGCGAAGCATGTTTGATGGGTAAAATGACAAAGACTCCATTTTCTGGTATGATGGAGCGAGCTACGGACTTATTGGAAATCATACATACCGATGTGTGTGGTCCAATGAGTGTAGCATCGCGCGGTGGTTATCGTTATGTTCTTACCTTCACGGATGACTTGAGTAGATATGGGTATATCTATTTCATGAAACATAAGTCCGAAACTTTCGAGAAGTTTAAGGAGTTTCAAAGTGAGGTAGAGAATCAACGTAACAAGAAGATTAAATTTCTACGTTCTGATCGTGGAGGTGAATATCTAAGTTACGAGTTTGGTGAGCATTTAAAGAAGTGCGGAATACTTTCACAATTGACACCGCCGGGAACACCACAGCGTAATGGTGTGTCCGAACATCGTAATCGAACTCTCTTAGATATGGTTCGTTCTATGATGTCACTTACAGATTTACCGCTATCATTTTGGGGTTATGCATTAGAAACAGCCGCATTCACTTTAAATAGGGCACCGTCTAAATCCGTTGAAACGACACCGTATGAATTATGGTTTGGGAAGAAACCTAAATTGTCGTTCCTTGAGGTTTGGGGATGCGAAGCCTATGTAAAGAAGTTACAGCCGGACAAGCTTGAACCCAAAGCGGAAAAATGCGTCTTCATAGGATACCCGAAGGAAACTATTGGGTATACCTTCTATCATAGTCCGAAGGCAAAATCTTTGTTGCCAAGAATGGATCCTTTCTAGAGAAGGAATTTCTCTCGAAAGAAGTGACTGGAAGGAAAGTAGAACTCGACGAGGTTGTCGAACCTTCTCTCGAAATTGCGAGTAGCGCAGCACCGGAAGAAGTTCCTGTGGTGCCTGCACCAATAAGAGAGGAAGCTAATGATGGTGATCATGAAACTTCGGTTGAAGTTACTACAGAGCCTCGGAGGTCAACGAGAACTCGTACCACTCCAGATTGGTATGATTCCGTTATGAATGTCATGGTGGTGGACAACACCGATGACCCCGAGACATATGAGGAAGCGATGATGAGCCCAGATTCCAATAAATGGCAAGAAGCCATGAAATCCGAGATTGGATCCATGTACGAAAACCAAGTATGGACTTTGGTGGACTTACCGGATGGCCGGAAGGCTGTCGAGAACAAATGGATTTTCAAGAAGAAAACAGATGCTGATGGTAATGTTACTGTCTATAAAGCTCGACTTGTCGCAAAAGGGTTTCGACAAATTCAAGGAGTTGACTACGATGAGACTTTCTCACCGGTAGCGAAGCTAAAGTCTGTGAGGATTATGTTAGCAATCGCTGCATATTATGATTATGAGATATGGCAGATGGATGTCAAAACAGCATTCCTCAATGGAGACATTGATGAAGAGTTGTATATGATGCAAGGTTTTGTCGATCCTAAAGATGCTAACAAGGTATGCAAGCTTCAACGGTCCATCTATGGATTGAAGCAAGCATCCCGAATTTGGAATCAACGTTTTGATAAGGTAATCAAAAGTTTTGGTTTTATACAAACTTATGGAGAAGCTTGTATTTACAAGAAAGTGAGTGGGAGCTCTGTAGCATTCTTAATACTGTATGTGGATGACATATTGTTGATTGGGAATGATGTAGACCTTCTTAATAGTGTCAAGGAATATTTGAATAATAGTTTTTCAATGAAGGATCTTGGCGAAGCAGCTTACATATTAGGCATAAAGATTTATAGAGATAGATCGAAACGCCAAATATCATTGTCACAGAGTACATATTTGGACAAAGTTCTAAAGAAGTTTGGAATGGAAGAAAGCAAGAAAGGGTTCTTGCCCATGTTGCCCAATACGACCTTGAGTAAAACTCAAAGTCCAACATCGGCAGAAGATAGAGAAAGGATGAGTAAGACTCCCTATGCCTCAGCCATAGGATCTCTAATGTATGCCATGCTATGTACTAGACCCGACATTGCATATGCTGTTAGTTTAACTAGCAGATATCAAAGTGATCCAGGAGTGGATCATTGGACAGCGGTCAAAAACATCCTTAAGTACTTGAGAAGAACTAAGGATATGGTTCTTTCTTATGGAGGTGATGAACAGCTCGTTGTTAATGGTTACACCGATGCTAGTTGGAACACCGATCCAGATGATTCTAAATCACAATCCGGATACGTATTTATTTTGAATGGTGCAGCAGTTAGCTGGAGGAGTGCAAAGCAAAGCGTTGTGGCGAGATCTTCAACTGAATCGGAATACATGGCTGCTTCGGAGGCTTCACAAGAAGCGATATGGATGAAAGAGTTCATTACAGAGCTGGGTGTGGTTCCAAGTGCGCTGGACCCAATGTCTATCTACTGTGATAACATGGGCGCCATAGCCAATGCGCAAGAACCAAGGTCACACAAGAAGCTGAAGCATATTAAGCTGCGTTTTCACGCTATTCGAGAACATATCCAGGATGGGGATATAAAGATTTGCAAAGTACACACAGATCTGAATGTGGCGGATCTGTTGACTAAACCTCTCCCGAGGGCAAAACATGACCAACACCAAACTGCCATGGGTGTTCGGTATATTACCATGTAATCTAGATTAGATGACTCTAGTGCAAGTGGGAGACTGTTGGAGATATGCCCTAGAGGCAATAATAAATATAGTTATTATTATATCTTTGTGTTTATGATAAATGTTTATATTCATGCTATAATAGTATTAACAAGGAAACATTAATACTTGTGTGAATTGTAAACTTAAATTGAAGTCCCTAGTATAGCCTCTATACTTCACTAGCTTGTTGGTTGATTAAATGATTGTGGTTTCCATATCATGAACATTGAGATGTTATCAACAACAAGATCATATCGTTAGGAGAATGATATGGTGGACATACTCCTATTGATAAGCGTAGCATAAAGATCAAAGTCATTTCAATAGTTCAAATTGCTATATGCTTTCTGATACATAGTAACCTAATTCCTTCGACCATGAGATCATGCATATCATCTTTACCGGATGGATGCTTTGATGACATCAAACACCACACCGTAACTGGGTGGCTATAAAGGTGGCATTAAGTGTTCGGAAAGTATTGGTTGAAACACATGGATCAAGAGTGGGATTTGTCCATCCACATGACGGATAGATATACTCTGGGCCCTCTCGGTGGAATGTCATCCAATTGGCTTGCAAGCATGTGACTTGGTCACAAGGGATCACATATCACGGGAACGAGAAAAGAGTACTTATCAGTAACGAGGTTGAACTAGGTATGCAGAGATACCGACGATCATAACCTCGGATAAGTAACATATCGTGAGACAAAGGGAAATTGGTATCGTATGTAAGTGGTTCATTCGATCGCAAAGTAATCGTAGAAATATGTGGGAGCCATATGAATTTCCAGATTCCTCTATTGGTTATTGTTCGGAGAAGTGTCTCGATCATGTCCGCATAATTCACGAACCGTAGGGAGACACACTTAAGGATTCGACGTTGTTTGAGTAGTTATGGTATTATGAGAAAGAGACCGAATGTTGTTCGGAGTCTCGGATGGGATCCGGGATATCACGAGGTGATCCGGAATGGTCCGGAGAATAAGATTCATATAAGGAAAGTCCCGTTTCGGAGTTCGGGAATGATTCCGGTGTTTTCATCGGGAATGTTCTAGAAGGTTCCGGATTGTCCGGCACTCCGGGGGGGGAGGGTACATGAGTGTGTCATTGAATGATTGCATCATGTACTAAGTGTTCTTGCTGTTCCAAAAACATGAAAGTCAAATTGCCAGTTTGAAAGTCAAACGGCTAAAACAGGAAACTGTGGGAAACAGGAAACTGTGGGAAACAAGCAAGAGGAGTTGGAACCAACTTGGAGGAGGAGTCCCACTCCTCCAAGCCGGCGCCCAGCCCAAGGCCGACTTGGGGAGGGACTCCCCTCCCCTGGCCGCGCCTCCCCACCTATAAAAGGAGGGGCAGGGCTCCCTCCTAGAACACACAAGTTCCTATCTTCTACCTCCGGTTTAGAGCCGTTTTGGTTTAGAGCTTCTAATTGCTTTAGCCAGCGGTTTAGAGCCTTCTAATTGGTTTAGAGCCTTCTAATTGGTGTGTCTAATTACTAGACCACTAATAGCCTCTCTCATAAGCTCCACCATACTCGCACCGGCTTAAGGCGAAGCCCTGCGGGATTTCCCCTCTACTTCCGGTACCACGCCGTTGTGCTGCCGGAATCGCGAGGAGAGTGCTACAACCTCCGCTGCCTGCTGGAACAAGGGAGAGGAAGGTCTTCGTCGAGTACCGAACGTGTGACCGACAGCGGGAGCGCTGCCGGAACGTGGCGCCGGAAGGATCGTCTACACGATCTTGAGATCGGAAAGAGTACGACTACATCACCCACGAGAATCCGCTCTCGTTAAACGCTTTGGAATCTTCGAGGGTAAGTTATTTCATCGACTCGTTGCTACAATCTAGTAGATAGATCTTGGCTTGTTTGTTTGTATGCGATAGAAAATTTTTGTTTTCCATGCTACGAACCCCTACATGATCTACTTATAATGTTACTTATTGCTTTGATAAATCTTGTTGATGTAGGAGGTATAAACACCTGCCTTTTTAATGTAAGTATAATGATAATGTTATCATATCTTCTTATGTTAAAGGAAATTATGACTTTTATGATGTGGAACGAATTGAAGAATTTATTGTTTTTAAGGGTGCATTTGAACTTGCCAGTTTGCTTGAAAGTACTGATTATGCACCTTATGAATTTATTGATATGGAGATCGTTCACGACAAATAGCCTTACTAGGTTATTAGGATGTTTTAACTGTTTAATTAGCGAAATAAACATAGAAGATGCTCTAGCAAATTTGATTACACCGGATCTCCCTAGGGCTAGTGCTATGGCCCAACATCATCGACGTACTGTTTGTGGAGAAATTGATTTGCGATGACCGTCCGAGGATAAGCCGTGATCGATCCACGGATGTAATGCTTGGCCTCCAAGAGGATCGGCGACTCGGAATTCTGATTGTTGAGCAGGAGGTTGCCGTGGTATTGCCGACGAGTACACCATAGAGGGGTCCTCACAGAGCGTGTTTAGAGAGGTGGGGGAAGGCGGCGAGTTGGTGGGTACGAGGTAACACAGTTTACCCAGGTTCAGATTCTGCAACGGTGGCGGAATCCTACTCCTGCTATAAATCACTATAATGGCAATATGCCGAGTTACAGGGATCGGTTCGTTGTATAAGGTGATGTGAGTTGTTCTACGTTTACATACCCTAAAGGATCCTAGAGGTCCGGCTTATAAAGGCGCTAGAACCTAGGGTTATAGGGAAAAGTCCTAGCTAGACCAGTTACAGAGTTTTACACTAACACAAATTAGTCTTACGTGTCTTGCACTCCAAGGATCCAGGTTGGATTATAACTACATCATAGCCTTTCTTTATCCAGCACATGCCTCCCTTCTGGATCCGTCTAACTGGTTCGCCCAGCAGGCCATGGTCCTTGCTACCAATTGTGAGTCACCCGGGTTATTCGATTTAGATACATGCAATGGTGATACCCATTTAGCATATCTCCAACAGTAGCCTCCGGATAACTCCAAGATATTGCACCATCTTGCCCTTTAGTTTGAATGCTCCGTCTAGGTGGTGTCCGCGATTCGTCAAGCAATATCTTGTAGTCCTCCAAAAAACCTTGCAATATTCTCCGTCTTCGAAACGCAAGTCAGAGAATCATTGAGTCCTCTACCTTGCTCTTCGCGTAGCCGGACAGGATCCGTCCATGTCAGAATCTTCATATGGGACTGTTTACCTGATGCTGCCAGTAAGATGACGTATACTGTACTCTAGGTCACCTCGAAACTCACATATAAAATAGGTATAATCATAGTGATTTTTCCGTGCGTAAAACCCGAAACGTCAAGCGGTAATGGGGTACCGCGGCACGTTTTCCATGCATGCTCGCACACACGTCATCCATGTGTCAACCGTTGGATCATTCCGCACGAATCTTGATGTTAGTTTATATATTTTCACTGCGTAGGTCATTTTTCTTTTACCTGCATTTTCTCCTCCGCATCATCTTCTTCCTCGCGCCAAGAATTCCTCGTGCTCCCCGCACGATAAAAACCCTAGCCACTACTCCATCTGCCAGTTCCTCCCTCCTCACTAATGGCCAGCAGCAGCACACCCATGGCGGCGACCGACGAGGCTTCTAAGAGGCCATCAACCACGGTGCAAATCCCGCCAGAAGGGGTGGTGATGCCAATCTCCGCGGTGGTGGAAACCAACTGCGGCGAAGAAACTTCGGCGGCGTTCGAGCTGCTAGAATAGGAAACAGATTTCCACAAGGGGGTCTGGATGGGCTCGGACGTCTTCGCTGCGGATATCAAAGAGATGGGCACCTAAGGGTACCTCCCTGCGGCGGAGGACCTAGTCTGGTGGCCGGCGCCGGCTGGCGAGGCGGTCCCTTATCCCCAAGTTGGAGAGAAGGTGTACCACAAGGCCCAGCTGGTGCGCGGCATCGCCCTCCCGATCTCCAACTTCTACCTCCAAGTTCTTCTACAGTTCTGGATTCTTCCTCACAACCTCTCTCCCAATAACATTGTAGCACTCATCAATTTTGTAGCTTTGTGCGAAGGATACCTAGGGATTAGGCCTAGGTTAGACCTATTTATTTACTTCTTTACCTTGAAGAGGGAAGCTATAGATAGCAAAGATGAACTTAGGAACCGCGGAACGATTAGTTTTAAGATTCGTCCTGGCCGGCGATTCCCTGACATCGTTGGACATGAGGCCTGCTAGAACTGTCATTGAAACTATTTCTACGGCCCAGATATCCCTCTGGCTGGCCAAGAAGGCTCGTACCCGGATTTCATTGACGGGGACGCCGCTGAAGCCACTACGTGGAGGTACCAAGCCCTCTTGCCCTCCGATGACAAAGCCTCCCGCGCTGTAAGACGAATAGAGTGGCTTGTTGACACGGGCTTGACCAGCTTGGACCTAGCCATGTGCTGGTTCATAAGGCGGATCCAACCCTTACAGCACCACGAGAAGCTGATATGCCAGTACACCAAGAACAAGAAAGATACCCTCAGGATCTTCGAGCATAACTTCTCTAGTGACTCCATCAAACTCTGCCTTAAGGACATCATCAAGGTGAAGAACCGAAAGCGTGGCTTCACCATCACCTATGACATGTTCGAGGACGACTATGTGATCGAGGTCGTTGCCATCGTGAATATAAAGCTTGTGGTCCTTAGAGCCGAGTGGGCAAGCCATGTGGTTGCCTCTGATCCCAACGATGAGGACAGCCAGTACGTTGCTCAAATCGGGATCGCTTTGGGCGATGGAATCGGTTCTATTGTTGATGTTTTTCTTCCAAATCAGGAAGTAGCTCCGTAGGTTTTTATGGACTCTGTTTTTTCTCGATTATAGCTGGTTTTTATGTACCCATTAACGTACAATCAGCACTATGTTTTCTTCAAACAGTACAAGCGAGCAAGCTATGCAAAGTTAAGCTGATGCATGCATCCTGGAATGCGAGTAGCTTGCTGCTGGTGCTTACGCGAAGGTGATTTTGGTTTTAGCGCACAAGAAAACTATATTACCTTTTATCTAAAAGCTTGCTTGAATATTTTATGTTTCCACTAATTGATCAAATAAAAATAATAGAGATTAAAATAAAAGGTGGCCTGAACAGGTCAGTTTACTTTGGGGTGAAATTTGCATCACGCCAGTATTTTTATCAGAGTTGTTCCTTTATTCCTGCTGCAACACATTGGCACTTATACTAGTAAACATAAAAGATGCTCTAGCAAATTTTATTACAGTACATAAATCAGACAAGCACATGTAAAAGATATGCACAAAAATGCAAACAGGAAGCACATGAGTCGTGACCGGAAAGGTCACCACCGCGTCGCAGCAGCAGGGTTGTTAAGTTCGCCCATGATGGTGTTGATGTCGTCGGTCATCGGATCCATAGGGGAAGTAAACGTATGGCCAATGTGGATGCAGGCGAATGGATGGAATAGCCATGCCGAGACGCTCCTCAAAAAATCTTATCATTTTGATGCAGGATCTCTGCTGACGGATTTCAGAGCTCGGCTATCCCATAAGGTTATGGACGCAGTCATCGGGATAAGGAAGTCTACAATGCAGCTCAATAAAAGGAACAATCGCACCGGAAGAGACGAAAGGCAAGTAAAAACTCGCGAGGACCTATTCTATCTCTCCTCTGTATAGCCCGAGAGGTGGAGGTATCGAACTGACATGCAGTTCAAGAAGAAGAAGACACGCCTAAAACATGCACAAATTTGTTGACACCCCCATGTTTTAACTCATGCACTGAGTAAAATTTTAGACCATAAGACTAGTTTCTAACTGGATTCGGTGACGTTAGTCACGGACAAATCGTGGCGAGACGGGTAGCAGAGGAGCGTGCGTGAATCTCTCCTTTTCTTATTCACTTAGAAAAAAATAGAAGAACCGTTTGTATAAGATGCTCCAACCGTCTTCGAGCTATAGATGTGAAAATTTTAGCCCCGCGCAAACCCCAAATTGCCATAATAATTAAGACTTTGAAATTTCATGATTTGCTAGACTACATGAGATACCTACGGGGACCACATATATAATCCAAGCTTTAAGTTATGCATTAAAAGTGTTATATAATTTCATTTATAACAAGACGAACATGGCTACCAGTCATGCCAAGACGCTCCCCAAACACCTTATTATCGTCTCTCGCTAGAGGATCTCAATTGACAGGTTTCAGAGGTCTGCTCTTCCGAGTGATCGTGCACGCACTCATTAGGATAGGGAAGGAAAAAGAGTATCTCAACAAAAGGAACATTCACAATTTTTATCAAACATGCCTATGTGGAACAAACATTCAGACCAAGAAAAATAAATCTCTGGCGCACTTGGAACAAGAAAAATTGCGACTTCCTATCAATTTTTTACCACATAGAACAAAAAAGATCACGGGTACAAAAATAAGGGAACACCAATTTAGACCAAACGCAATAAAAAATTTAATACATGAGGAACAAAACACTATGGAACAAAATTTTAGTACCGCTGGAGAAAAAACAAGTACAATAAGGAAAGATATTCTAGACTAGGCATAACAAAGTTTCGCACACAAGGAACAAGAAAGAATTAAAAGAACGCAAATGTGCACCGTGGAACAAAGGGTAAGTACCGGTGAAAAATCATGAGTGCAAAAAGTAACAAAAAACTAGACTGAGTGAAACTAGTTTTAACAGATGAGAAACGAAACATCACGATAACTAAATAAACACAATTTTGTAGTGTGAAACAAAATTTAGTACCGAAAGAACAAATTGTGAGTACAAAAAGGATGACAAATTTAGACTGAGCGAATGTACCTTTTTACACATAAGGAACTCTCTCGAAATAGGCTTGCGCCCCGCTATATTTATATAGCAAACCACCGATACAAGGATACCACCGCTGGGGCAAAACAGCACAATCTGAGCCCAAGAGAAACAGAAAGGAAAAAAAAGAGAAAACAATGCCGAGAACGGCGGTTCGACGAAAACAAAGGGGATTCTCCACCGCTGCGCCCTCCGACGAAATTCCACCCCGCTACTATCGCTCTGAAGCACCGTACACCAAGCAACACCTCCAAGAAGGAAAGCGACGATGACGCCGCTGCTGCCCGGATCATTCCAAGGGGACTCCCCGGAACCAATCCTGGGGTTTCCCCCGGTCCACAACGGGGGATGGGGAAGAGGGATCTTCGACGCCCTTCAGGAAGGAAGGTGACACCCGCAGGCGTCACCGCGCCGGTGACGAGACAGGGATTTCTCCCGACCCCCAAAAAAAACCACACCTCCGGGCCCTCCGGAACGTCCACCAACCTTGCCGTCCACCAGCGCGCGCCGCCACGGTTTTGCAATCACCCCCGCCATCTCACCGAGGTCCACGTTGCGAGGCCGATAAATACGATAAGCAAGGAGCACCGGCGAGGGTCAGTGGTACAGCGCCACCCGGGAGGGAACTACCTCCACCACCTCCGTCGGGAGGCGGTAGCCGACCGGGTGTAGCAGCAGGACACACCAAGCCCGCCGGCCCGGCCGAGCCCGAGAGGGCCTGTGAAGTCCCGCCGCAACACTGCAGCAGGGGCACCGCCGCCGCCACCAAGCCATGCCCAAGCTCTGCTACCTCATCCACCGGAGAAGCCGCAGCCGCGCCAGACATGGCCCGCCCAGGCCCAGATGGAGCCCTTTTGGGCCCAGATCTGGGCAGACAGGGCTCTGCCGGCGATCGGCCGGCGACCAGCCGGCCACCGCAGCCAACGGCCGCGCCTCCGCATCGCCACCACCCGGTCGCGGGTCTCACGCCGCCGAGCCGGACCGTCCACCGCCGAGGAGCACCGGCGCCGTCGGGAGGCCCTGCCCTCCGTTCGCTCGTCGGGAAGAGGCTGACCCGCTGCCGCCAGCCCCGCGCGGGAGAAGCCCGGCGCCTTATGCCGGCGGTGGCGGCTGGGGAGAGGGAGAGGGAGGGGCGGTGGGTGGGAGGCGGCGAGGGTTCGCCCGTCGCCCACAGGGGGCGAGCGAGCGAACGGGTCGGGGACTGCGTGGTGAGCACAAAGCGAACTATTCTTTCGCCTTTTACACATAAGGAACAAAAAATCACAACAATGAAAGAACCATAAATTTGCACTTTTGAGTAAAGTTTTACCACCTGCAGAACAAATTGCGATAAGAAAAAGGAATAAAAAATTAGACTTGGCAAAAACTAGTTTTAACATGCAAGGAACAAAAATCTCAAGAAGAAAAAGAACACAATTTTAAATCGAGCAAAAACTAGTTTTAGCACGTGAGGAACAAAAGGTCTCAACAATGAAAGGAACACAATTTTGCATTGTGAAACAAATATCGGTACATGTGGACAAGCAGTGAGTACAAGAAGAAACAAAAAAATTAAACCGAGCGAAAACTAGTTTTAACACGTGAGGATCAATAATCACTTTGGAAAAAAATTAGTACCAGCGAAACATGTAAAATTAAATAGAAACCTAACTTATAAAGAAACCATAATGATAAACTAAACTAAGAAAAGGAGAAACTAATATAGAAGTATAGGAAAAGAAAAGAAAAAGATGAGAGAAAACATAACAAACATGAAAAAAGGAATAAAAAGAAAAGAAAAACAAAAGGAAAGAAAAAAAGAATGAAAAATAAAATAAAAACAGAAACATAAAAGAATGTGAGATACAAGAAAAAAAAACTAGGCAGAACGAAGCAACGGAGAGAAGCATCCTCGTGCTTCTTCTTGGCTGATGGTCGCGCGAGATGCGAATATACGATCGAACACGTACAAGGATAGAACTAGTAAATAGGCCGAGCCCAGAACACAGCTCTTTTAGCGAAACGGTGGTATGTAACGCTCGGGCGCTACTAAGTCTTTTCCAGACTCCCCAGGCACACTCGTCTGTTTGTCATCGTGCGGTGCCGCTGCACCGGTTGCTGGCAGTGGGCCGTGGGCCCTCTTCTCTGCCGCCAGGTGGGCCTCACAAATCTCCTGGCGTTTGATGGCCCGCTTCGTCACTGCCAGGGCTCTGGGTAGGTATTGAGTTGTGACAGTTTTCTTCTCTTGTGCTCGTGAACTTCTTGAGATTAGTACATTGGAGAATCTCCCCTGGGCAGAAGTACATTGGAGAATCGGCGGTTCAGAATCTGCCTTACGAGAAGAGTGTCTCCGGCCGCACTATGTTGAGCTGTCTATGTTCTCACCTACTCCGTATTAGGGGGGTGAGTGACTCAAGTGGTTTTTCAGTCCAGCTACAGCTAGTACAACCTCTGTCTTACTACAATTTTTTCACCAGAGTTTCTGAGACATGAAGCTGCAAAGTGTAGTGCTAGAGACAGCGCCTTTGAAGATTTTCGACCGTGACTTACGGATTACTATTAAAGATCTTTTATTAACTATTCATGTGTGTTTATTTTCTTCGCTCTGTCGCTCGCATGTACTTTAGCTAGTCAGCTAACGAAGTCAGACCGTTTGTTGAGCAGCGACACTTAGCTTAGGAGTATCTATGGATGCAATGTCAATGTACACCGGACACTCCCATTATTCAGTCGTCGTTTGATAAACAATACAACCATGTCCGGTGACTCGTGAAGAAATTTACCTGAAGCCACACGCACTTTGCATCAGCGAGTAGGCGCCATTTGCTGAACATGTGTAACCTTACCACATCATGAGGCTGAAAAAGAACATGATTAAAAACATATTGGCTTCGCCCGGGTTCGAACCGGAGACCTTCAGTGTGTTAGACTGACGTGATAACCAACTACACCACGAAACCGTTGATGTATTCAGTTACCACATAGTCGTACTAATAAAGTGATTCTAGTGTTTTGCATGGAATAGTGATAACCAATGATTATGTGATGGTATTTCTTAACTTTTCAGGGAAATTTGGAGGAGATATATATCTCTTTCGATTAAAACTCCATGATCATGACATGTGAGGCCTCCCCTACTAGATGTACGTACTGACATGCATACACGTTGACACCATTTCATGTCATCATATTCAAGGAACTGGATATTTTCAATTATCCGGTACTGCGTAATTAACTGTAAAATGACACCGTACGGCATTTCAGTTTGTATTTTCGTTTCATCACTATTATATGACTCTGCCCTTATTTAGTTACTAACATAAAACCGGAGGTAAAAAATAGAGCTCCAAATAATATGCGTGGAAATCACAAAGACCGAAAGTAGCCGAACACTTTTTCGAACCGAGCTTGACCTTCACTCATCAGTGTTCAGAACGCTGGCCCGACCCTGCCCGTCGCTCGGAGCAGCAGCAGCAGCGCCCGGCACGGTCGCGTAGACGTCCAGCTCCAGCACCATGTGGTCCCGCGACTCCATCCTGGCCGTCCGCCAAAGGACGTGCCCCGTGGCCTCCCGGAACGCGCCCGTGCCGCCGGAGACCGCGAGCTCCCGGACCGCCGCGGAGACGTCGTCCCGGCCCACGACGGAGATAGTGCTGCCGTTGTACGCGCCGCCCGTGAGCGCCACGGTCATGGACACAATCAGCACGGGCTCCCTGAGACCCGCCAGCATGTACGAGCCCTGGGCGCGCCCGACGGCCCGCGACGCCGCATCGGGCCCCTCCGTCAGCGCGTCGTCGATCACCGTCGTGTCGCCGAAGTGGGCGCCTGGCATGGACGGGTGCGCCGGGCCGGGTCCCTTCACGAGCTGCACCGCCGTCTGGCCCGGCCCGCCGGTGATGTCGTGCATGTAGACGCGCAGGTGGACCTGCTTGCTCCGCGCGGCTGCCGGCGCGGTTGCCAAGGCCACGGTCAGACAAACGAGGAACATAAGGCGACACGCTGATGCCATTGTCGTGGGCGCCGTTGTAGAATGTATCGTGTGGAACGATGAAGTAGAAGTACATTATGGACTGCTAGAGCCTAGCTGTGCATATATGGCTCCTGCTGGTACGAGGTGACTGCGTTACGCTTGGCTTTGACCAGAGTAGTAAATAATCCAAGTATGGTTAGCGTACAAGATAAGCATGACCAGGGTCTCTCTGGATCTACTGCCTACAGGTTGCTGCTACTCCACTCAAAACCAACAGTCTTCTGTCTACCAAATGTGAGGAGAGCCCCTCTCATGTCCCACTTCTTCCCTCTAACGACCAAGCGATTCCTGCACCCCTCATCTCCGTTTAGGTTTGACGGCCCAAGAAGAGCTCGAGCATCACCTTGCCTTTTCTTTGTAGCTTCGAAGTGGCCACTTCAACGGCAAGTTGTGTTGTTCCTTTCGATGAACAAATGAGGTATCCTGTATTGAGAGACTATGTAGTACTCTCACTCTCAGGGGTACTCCTGGTATTCCCAAGTGTGAAAAATATCACCTAAGATGTCATGAAAATTCTAAAAATAAAATTAAAAACCGGAACACTTTTTTAATGCCAAGATGCAATTTATCGGAACACTTCGACGTTCCATGTAGACACGATGGACTGGCTCTTCCTTTCGAGGTCTTACAGAAGATGGGTTTTGAGAGCGGGTGCTTGCCTCTATCTGCGGCGTGCTCTCCACCGGCTCCACCCGCATCCTCATGAATGCCCCCGGATAAGAGTGGCAAATAGGCGTGGATTTTGACAAGGGGACTCCCTCTCCCCACAATTTTTCATCTTGATCAAGGAGGTGATGCATCAGATGATTGACAAGGCTACTAAAGCAAGGCTTCTGTCTCGTCTCGCTCCTTCGGGCATGCGTAATTGTATATCGACTACGCGGATGATGTGGTCACATTTCTGGGGCCTTCTCTGACTGACCTATGGGTAATCTCTGCGATTATTGAAGACTCCGAAGAGGCATCTGACCTCTGAACAAACCTCAACAAATCCTCGGCTAACATGATTTATTGCTCTGAGGAGGAGAACTCGGGTGGCTCAACAATTGTGATGCCCCATTACACCCTTTTCGCTCTGTTACCTCGGGTTGCCTCTTGCCTTGAGAAAAAACCGACCGTTGCACAACTTCAGTATCTGGTGGACAACGTGGCAAACAAGCTTCTAGGGTGGAGAGAATCTATGCTCAATAGAGGAGGCCGATTGGACTAGTCAAATCTACCCTCTCGGTGATGCCATTTTCACGATGATGTTCCTCGACATACCGATTGAGACCTTAATCACGACCGAGAAGATTTTTCAAGGCTTCTTGTGGAAAGGACTAAAGGATGTGCATGGTGGACACTGTCTCATGGCTTGGGATAGAGTTTGTATGCCCAAAGAGTTGGTTGGTATAGCCATTCCCAATTTGCGCCTCAAGAACCTAACATGGAGGGCCAGATGGTTGTGGCTTAAACGAGTTGATGACTCTAAGTCCTGGAACAAGCTCAATATTAATGTCCTAAAGACTGCTACAAACTTGTCGATGACTCTAAGCCTTGGAACGAGCTCAAGATTAATATCCTGAAGACTGCTACAAACTTGTGGACGTGGCGACCTCTTCAATTCTTGGCGATGGTGAGACCACTTTCTTCTGGACAGATAATTGGTTCCCATGTGGTCGGATCAACGAAATTGTGCCAAGCCTTTAGAACATTTTGAATCAGGCAAAGTTAACCCGCTGGGTGCAGGGAGGCTTGGTAGGTGGATGGCTACATGAATTATCGTCAGGCCTCACCACATTAGCGATCAGGGAGCTCCTTGAGGTGGTGGGTCGGCTTGTTGAGGTTACCTTGACCGCGGGCACAACAGACATCAAGTGGAATTGGGACCTGAGCAACTCCTACTCCACGCGGTCATGCTATAGAGCGATGTTGTGGTGGTAGGGTAGCTGATACGTCCAAAATGTATCTACTTTCCCGAACACTTTTGCTATTGTTTATCCTCTAAACTTGTGTGATTTGGATACAACTAACACAGACTGACGCTGTTTTTAGCAGAATTGCTTTGGTGTCTAGTTTTTGTGCAGAAAATCAACTTTCAGGAAAAATCCCGGAAAATATGCCAAAAATCCTATTTCATCAGAAGACTCACGGAGCCAGAAGACGAGACGGAGGAGGGCCACAAGGGAACCACACCCCTTGGCCACGTGGGCTGGGCCTAGCCACGCCTGGAGGGGTGTGGCCACCTTGGGCACCCCCTCGGCCTCCCTCTTCGCCTACTTGAAGCCTCCTGACCTAAAAACCCAGGGGGGTTTGACGTTTTTCCAGAAATTGTTCCGCTGCGCCGCCACCACCAGAAACCGCGATTCGGAAGCAGAAACTCTGTTCTGGCGCCCTGCCGGGACAGGTAATTGGAGGAGATCATCGCCATCATCATCACCGACGCCTCTCCATTAATCATCCATGTTTACCCCATCCATGAGTGAGTAATCCCCCACAGTAGTCTATGGGGATGGTAGGGATTGGATGAGTTCTATCATGTAATCGAATAAGATTGTTAGGGCATGGTGCCTAGTATCTTTATTATTGCTATTTGACTTTGTTGCAACTTGTTGTGCTTAATGCTTGTCACTAGGGCCCGAGTGCCATGATCTCAGATCTGAACTTATTATTGATTCATGATGATAGTATTGTTTGTGATCTTATCTGCAAGTTGTGTACACATATCATTATCCGGAACTGAAGGCCCCAAAGTGACAGAAATTGTGACAGCCGTAGGGGATGGCTGTGATATGAGGATCACATGTGTTCACGGAGTGTTAATGCTTTGCTCCGGTGCTCTATTAAAAGGAGTACCTTAATTGCCAGTAGATTCCCTTGAGGCCACGCTGCAATAGGCTAGTAGGACAAAAGATGTTGTGCAAGTTCTCATTGCTAGCACATATGACTATATATGGAACACATGCCTATGATTGTTTAGTACTTGGATGATTTATCTTATTTATCTACAATTGACCTAGATCTTGAAGTTACATGAATAGTCTCGTCCATGCAATGCCCGTCCATCCATCCCTATGCCTACCGCACTCATATCCTACTGTTTGCTACTACTGTTACTATTGCTTTTGTTCTACTGCTACTGTTACTTTGCTATTGCTACTACAAAACTGTTACTACTGATAAACTACTGTGAGCAAGACTATTTCTAGGTGCAGCTGAATTGACAACTCAGTTGTTAAGGCTTATAAGTATTCTTTGGCTCCCCTTGTGTCGAATCAATAAATTGGGTTATACTACCCTCGAAGACTGTTGCGATCCCCTATACTTGTGGCTCATCAAGACTATTTTCTGGTGCCATAGCCGGGGAGCATAGCTTTATTTGTTAGTTCACTTGGATCTATTATTGTTCACTGCTATTCCTTTCATCATGGGGAAGTCTCATGATGGAAATTTTCCTATTTTACCATCCACTACAAGAAGACGTACAGTCTTAAAAACATCTGCTGCTCTTGATTCACCGTCTGTTATAAGTAAGCCTGTTACACCATCACCACATACACATGCTACACACACTACTACTACTGCTGAATCTGAAATTTCTTCTGATACTCATGATGTTACTTATACTATGCTTGATGAGAGTGGTTCATTCGGTCCTTTCCTAGATGCTACAATTGCTAGAACTATTTTGGGAAACACTGAAACTCCTAGTGAAGACACTATTACACTTGTTAGCTCGCCTGAGTCTAGAGAGAGATATGATATTAATGATGGTTACAGTGAAATGACTGATGAATTTATTGAAGAGTACCAAAACACATGTGGTGCTAGTGCTATTAGGAGTCTCCTTGAGAGACGTACCATTATACCTAAATTGTATCCTGATGCTAAGTTTGCAACTTCTCCCATAAACATTAAAGATAAAGATTATGATTTATCTCTTGATTTATCCTATATAAACATTGTTGAGAAAGAACCTTTTTGTGGAACTGAGAATGAAAAGGATGTGGCACATATGAATGAGCTTTCTACTATGAGTGCCTTATTTTCTGATGATGTTAAGATGCGTACCTACTTTGTTGCTAAAATCTTCCCTTTTTCACTAAAAGGAGAATCTAAATCTTGGTTTAATAGGTTACCTCCTGGATCCATTGATAGCCATGATTGCTTGATTGCTACTTTCTTTCGAAAATATTTTCCTCCTAGTGCTAGACATGCTGCTTTGTAGAAACTTTTTGATTTTAAACATGGAAAAGAAGAGAAATTGCTCGAGTCGTGTACAAGGTTCTGTTCCTTGATTCATGCACATCCTGGATATCCATTACCTAAAAATGAGCTTCTTGATATATATTATAATGGACTAACTGATGAATCTAGTAAATACCAGGATAGTTTTGCTGATTATGTTTTCAGGAAAAGAACTCCTGCAGAAGCTGAAGAATTAATGGCTAAAATAAGCAAGAATTATGATGATTGGACTTCAACTGAGCCAATTACACCTGAGCCAACTACACCTGAACCAATTGTGCCTGAACCAACTCCAACACCAACACCAAAGAAGAGGGGAGTGATTGCATTAAATGATGAAGTGATGAAAGAAGCTAAGAAATGTCTTAAGGAGAAAGGTATTAGATCTGAAGATGTGAAGAATTTACCTCCTATAGAAGAATTATGTAAGCCAATTCCCTACTCATCCACTATTGAGGTACACTCTCTCCAACACTTTGATGAAGGTGATATTCCTTATTGTAAACCTCCTAATCAATGCTTAGAGGAACTTGACATTTTTATTATTAAACAAGGTAATTTTAATAAACAAGTTCAGAATCATTTATTGGAAAACTCTAGAGCTATTAATGAGTTGAAAGATATTGTGGAAAGAACTTCTAATGATGTTAAAATGCTTGTTAAACACTTCTAAATGGTTCAAAACCAAATTGATCAACTTGCTAAGGTACAAAAAGATATGCTAGTTAATGCTTCTGGAGATAAACATGCTTATGGAATTAGAACTAGGAGTGGTGCTACCACTTAGGATCCCTTATATCCTGAAGGACACCCTAAAAGAATTGAGCAGGATTCTCAACAAGCTAAAAATAGTGGCAGTCCTCATAAGAGAAAGAAAAAGAAACATAAAATAGTTGAGGAACCTTCTGAACCTGCTGTAGATCCTAATAGTATATATGTCTCTGATGCTGAAACTAAAAGTGGTAATGATAAAAATGATGCTCCTGATAAGGAAGAAGTTGAGGAAGAACCTGAGAAGCACACTAAGAACACTAGGTACACTAAGGAATATTTTATTGCTAATAAACATGGTAGTGAAAGAGAACCTTGGGTGCAGAAACATATGCCTTTTCCCAATAATAAACACAAGTCAAAGGAGGAAGAACACTATAAAAAGTTTTGTGAGTGGATGAAACCTTTATTTTGGCAAATTCCTTTGACTGATGCTATTAAGTTGCCTCCTTATTCAAAGTATATGAAGGATATTGTCTCTAATAAAAGGAATATTCCTAATGAGGAAATTTCTACTTTGCTTGCTAATTATTCCTTCAATGGTAAGGTTCCAAAAAATCTTGGTGATCCAGGTATTCCAACTATTCCTTGCTCTATTAAAATAATTATGTTAGAACTGCTTTATGTGATTTGGGAGCTGGAGTTAGTGTTATGCCCTTTTCTCTCTACAAGAGACTCCAGCTAGAAAAAACGATACGAACTGATATATCTTTGAAAATGGCTGATAAGTCCACTACTATTACTGTTGTTATATGTGAGGATGTTCCTGTTCAAGTGGCTCATAATTGCTTGGTTTTAACTGATTTTGTTGTGCTTGAGATGCCTGAAGATGATAATATGTCTATTATTCTTGGAAGACCTTTTCTTAATACTGCAGGTGCTGTCATCAATTGTAATCAAGGAAAAGTAACTTTTAATATTAATGACAAATAGCATATTGTCTATTTCCCCAAGAAGATTGATAAGAGCTATGGCTTGAATTCCATTGAAAATATTGAGAGCATCAAAGTTCGAGAAATATATTGTCCCATTCCACACGAAAGTTATGAAACTATTATGATTGGCACTATTGCTATCAAGATTGAGGTAACACAATCATTTTGTGAAATGCAAAGTTTTGTTTCATATAATATTGTTTTGGTAACAAGACTTGATCAACCTTGTTAACAAAGGGCTTTTAATGAACAAAACAATGCTTTCACCATGGTTATACTTGCTCACTTTTATTTCTCTCCTTTCCAATCTTTGCTCTTCCTCTTGTTAGCTTTAGTTTTGCTAGTTGATACGCCCAATTTGCATCACCATTCTATATCATAATTTACCTCTATTCATTGATATTTGTCTTATTATGAGGTATTACTTATGGCTTTTCATCTGTTTATGCATGTTGGATGATTCTTGGAGGATGGACTACCGGAGTCTGGAATCTGATGGAAAAGAAGGCGTTTCGGTGCAATTTCGTGAAGAGCATAAAAATACCAAAACAATATGGAAACATATTATTTTACCTAAGGACGAAGGAAGCCAGAAGGAGGAGCGAAGGGGGGCCACAGGAGGCCCACACCTCCTAGGCACGGGCCCACCAAAGGCCGCACCTAGGGCAGGTGTGGCCCACGTGCCCGGCCTCCGACTCTCCCCCTTCGCCTATAACTTCCCTTCGGAACCCTAAGCCTCAAGGGGCGACCACAGATAGATTTCTGCCACCTCTAGGGGGCGGAAAACACCGAGAGAGAAAGATCTCTCTGGTAGATAGATTTTTGCCGGGGGAATTCCTTCCCGGAGAGGGGAGACCGTCGCCATCAACACCATCATCAAGCTAGGCTTCATAGGGATCATCATCATCATCCACACCATCATCTCCACCAGCACCATCATCACCACTCCGTCTCGCTGTAACAATTGTGTTGGATATTCCTTAGTTCATTAGGGGAAACCTTTCCGGTGTTAATTACTATTGTAGTTGATGCTTGTGAGTGGAACCATTGGATTATTGTTTATGTTCAGATTGTTATCCATTACCATATCATATTTGATCTTGATCCATATGATGTCTTGTGAGTAGTTCGTTGTGTTCTTGAGGACATGGGAGAAGTCATGTTGTTAGTAGTGAATCTGTGATGAGTTATTATTCAATGGTTTAGTATTTAAGTTGTGGTGCTATTCTTCTATTTGTGTCATGTGAACATCGATACATGACACTTCACCATTTATGGGCCTAGGGGGATGCATTATGTATTTGGATACTAATCGCGGGGTTACCGGAGTGACAGAAACCTGAACCCCCGTTAGGACACCTTTGCACAAGGGAGTGTAGGATCTCAGAGTTTAAGGTTGTGGTTAGATTTATATCTTAAATACTTTCCTATAGTTACGGATGTTGGCAGGGGGTTTAATCACAAGTATGTATTAGTCCTAGGAAGGGTGGTATGTTAGCACAGGTTCACCCACACAACACTTATGAACACCAGAGAAGATTACTCAGCTATTTGCAGTGAAAGCACTTGACAGAATTCCCATGTGTCCTTGAGAACGTTTGGTCCTTATAAGAGCAACTCTAGCAGCTAATGTAAAACACAAACAACACAAACCTTAAATGCGCGAGTTCGGCGCGCTGAAATAGATATTTCCGGGGCCGCGAGAGCCGGCGCAGTGCAGCTACCGTAAACGCAAACCGCAAAACAGCATATTTGAATATGCTGTTTTGTGGTTTGCGTTTACGGTAGCTGCACCGCGTGGCTGTACTGCAAAATGAAACCGCATACATAACTGAATTTTTCGACAGTTCATACGACAGCAAATGCGACAGTTTTAGTTTGCATCACAACACACAATAATCATCCAAATTACAATATTATGAATAATCAAATTACAATAATGAATGGTTCTATGAAATCAAATAGTTTTACACACTAAAATGAATGGTTCACATCAAATCAATTAGTTTTACAAATCAAATAGGGTATACATGAATTGGGGACATCAGTTCTTGCCTCTTAGCATCCTATGGTGCACAATGAGATCCTTTTGGAGTTGGTGATGCGTGTTTGCATATTCAATCTTCCTATGGGTCTCAAGAAATGCTTGAATGCGATCGGGGTTTCTTTGTGGTTGCACATGGGTACCCACATTGTCAAATAAAAACTCCAAGTCCAACCCCTTCTCATCTTCGATGATCATGTTGTGGAGAATCACACAACATGTCATGATGTTGCGGAGGGTTTTCTTGTCCCAAAAACGAGCCGGTCCATGAACAATGGAAAACCGTGCTTGCAAAACCCCGAAGGCTCTTTCAATGTCCTTTCGGCATGCTTCTTGAACTTTGGCAAAATGAGCTTCATCTCGGTTCTCAGGGTTTTGGATGGTCTTCACAAATGTAGACCATGCCGGGTAGATACCATCGACAAGATAGTACCCCATGTGGTAGTCATGGCCATTGACTTTGTAGTTGCAAGCCGGTGCTTCTCCACTAGCTAATTTGGAGAAGAGAGGGGATCTATGCAAGAAATTTATGTCGTTGAGTGATCCCGGAAAGCCAAGGTAGCAATGCCATATCCACAAATCTTCTGATGCCACCGCCTCTAGAACAATGGTGGGATCATGGCTCTTGCCACAATATTGCCCGTGCCATGCCTTCGGGCAATTCTTCCACCTCCAATGCATACAATCTACACTACCTAGCATCCCCATCCAACCTATCTTCTCATTATGTGCTAGCAACCTTTGCACATCTTTTCGTTTGGGGATCAAAGATATTTTCCCCCAAAACTCGGATCACCGTCTTGGCAAACATCCGAACACTAGCAATGGTGGTATCTTCGCCAATACGAAGGTACTCATCCGTCTAATCCGCGGGGATGTCGTATGCAATGACACGCATGGCCGCCGAGATCTTTTGGTACGAACTAAATCCCCAAATCCCTGCCGCGTTCCTCCGTCAAGTAAAGTACCGACAGTTCTTCTCGCATGCTTCTACTATCTCGACAAACAAGCTACGGCGCATGCGGTACCTCCTACGGAACAAATGCGCTGGATATGTCAGTACCTACGCGGAGTAATCTTGCATGAGCGTGGCGTGGCCGAGCGTCCGATTCCGCGGGATGCAAAGGCGGCCGGAGATGGATCCGCAACGTCTCTTCAAGGCGTGGAGCTTGTCCTGCATCTCTTGCAGCGCGCACATGATGGAGAGTTTCTTCGTGTCGTCGTCCTCGAGCAGTTCGTCGAGGTCTGAGTCAGACGACGATGAAGACGAGTCGTCGAGGTAGAACTCCATGGACAGCGAGGTCGACATCTACAAAAAATTGGTCAAAATCGCACCACGGTGGTCAAATAGACGAGGGGAAGACGAATCTTACCGCAAGGAATCGACGACGAGGACGAATCCGCACCGGCGGCGGAGGATCGAAGCTCCCTGGTGGCGTCGGCTTCCCTTCCTCCGCCGGCTCTTCTAGCTCCCACGGAAGCACGATTCGAGCTACCACTCTTGTGGCTTGGGTTTGCAGCGGTCGGAACTGGCGGGGTGTGGCGGGGCATGGTGGGCGGCGGTCGGAATCGGGCGTGGCGGCGGCGTAGGAGGCTGTCAGAAGCAGCGCGAGGAAGAGGGGGGAAATGAAACTTCAGCGCGCCAACGCCCAATCGAGGATTCAGGCCGCGCATGGTTTCCCCCGTATCCCGTAGAAGTACAGTTCCGCGGAAGGACTTTGCCGCGCCCCGCAAAAAAATTCGGGTTCAGTGTAGGATATGGAAGCTGCACGGTGCGGATTTTTTGCGTGGTACGCTAAACTGGCGGTTATTTTACGGTTTTGGGGATTTTACAGGAGCTGCTAGAGTTGCTCTAAGTATTTCCACCAGCTTATCCTTTGCTAAGAAAGGATTGGGCCACTTGCTCTGTTTGTTCGTTACTTGCTATTTGTTTTGTTGCCTTATCAGAAAACCACTAAAAATTCGTTTGCTAAGTATTCACAGGGATTTCCTGCTCCATACCATTGTTCAGCACCTTTTGCTCCTCGTTGGGATCGACACTCCTATTTATCGAAAGTACTACGGTACACCCCCTATACTTGTGGGTTATCAAGACTATTTTCTGGCGTCGTTGCCGGGGAGTGAAGCGCTATTGAAGAGTGGAACTGGTAAGGGAAACTTTTACTGTGAGTATTGCTTTTGTTAGTGCTTGTTACTTTGTTTCCAATATGGATAACCCACTTGGTTTTATGTTTGGGAAAAGTACTACCAATGCTAGGGTAGTAGATGAACCACCACCTGTTGAGATAGATCCTTTTAAGATACCTACAAGTATTGTTGACCGTGTTATGGATAATTATTATTTTGGGGATAGAACTGTCCATCCTGGTGATCACTTTCTTTTTATCCATGAATTATGCGGGTTGTTTAAGTGTGCAGGTATCACAACTGAACATGTGAACAAGAAGTTACTCTCCATATCCTTGAAAGGGAGATCTGAAGACTGGTTTAAGCTACTGAAGAATGGAAAATCTATGGAATGGGAGGAGATGTCATCTCTCTTTTACTCTAAATTTTATCCTCCCAGTGAAATTCATAAAGATATAAATCTTATATATAACTTTTGGCCTCTTTATGGAGAAAGTATAGCTCAAGCTTGGGGGAGTTGAAGTTACTAATGCTTAAATGTCCTATTCATGAACTCCCTAACAATATTATTCTCAATAACTTTTATTCTAGGCTTTCTCTTCATGATAAAGATTTACTAGATGCTTCTTGTGCTGGATCATTCACACGTATGAAGGAAGAAGCTAAATAGGATCTCTTAGACTGTATTCAATATAACACTGAAGCTTGGGAAAATGATAAAGGAAGAAAGTCAGGTATCAACTATGATTATGAATGCATTAAATCTTTTATGGCAACTGATGACTTCCATGATATTAGCAATGATTTTGGTCTTGATTCCCAAAGTATTGCCAACTGTTTAAAGGCCTTTGCCTCTTACATAGAAATTTCCAAGAAGAAGTGGAATAAGTACCATGGTCCTTATAAAGATGTTGTTAATCATGTTCCAGTTAGAAGTACTCAAGTTTGTACTACTAATCATATTGTGCTTGAACCTCATGTTGAGAAAATGCCTTTCCCAACTAAGGTAAAGGAGTATTCTATGGTTATTAGTGCAAATAAAAAAGGTACAATGAAAACTATGGAGCCTGGTAAGCGATTGAATGTTGAACCTGTGGTAGCTATTGTGAAAGATATTGTCACTAGAAATATAGAGGATGAGCACATTGTATTTTGTGAAGATGCTTCTAATATTATCTCTCATCCTAGTAAGGCTAAAAAAGCTAGTGTTCATGTGCTTTCTGTAAAAATTGGTGATCATTGCTATTATGGTTTATGTGATATTGGTGCTAGTTCTAGTGCTATTCCTTATGAGATTTACAGGGAAATTATGCATGAGATTGGTCCTTGTGAGCTTGAGGACATTGATGTGGTTATCCACCTTGCTAATAAGGAAACCATTTGCCCCATTGGAATTGTAAGAGATGTGGAGGTTCTCTGTGGTAAGATTAAATATCCTGCTGATTTTCTAGTGCATAACTCAGCAGCTAGCAAAACTTGTCCAATCATTTTTGGTAGACCTTTCTTGAAAACTTGTGGAGCTATTATTGATTGTAAGAAGGAAAAGGTTTTAACTAAGTTTGATGGATATTCTTATGAGTTTAACTTTTCCAAATTTGCTAAAGCTCCTTATGAAAATAGCTTGCCTAATAAAGATTTCAGGATGGAACAACTTGCTTCTATTGATCCAGTCTATGGCCTTGGACCTCTTTTTGATAACTATAAGTATGCTTATTCTGATCATAAAGTTGTTTCTAGTGATAGCTATATTGTCAACTTTATTCAAAGTGCTACTAAAAGTTATTATGAGAGAGGGAAACATGGTTTTATGCATCTCAATGATGTTAAGTTTCCCCGTTTTATGTTGAAAGCTTTGAAGTTGCATTCGTTTTGTATTCCTATGCTAGTGGATTTTTGTTTCAACAATTCATTTTCTCATGATACTCCCATGCATAGGAAGTGGGTTAGACTCAAGTGTGTTGGTTATTTGCTTCTTGATGCTCTCTTTCACTTCATATATATATATATATATATATATATATATATATATATATCCTATGTGAGCATCTTTGAAAGTTTCAAGCCTAACTTAAAGGCATTTAAATAAAAGTACTTGTTGGGAGATAACCCAAGAGTTTTGTCGAGTCTTGGAAGTTATTTCCTCAGTAATAACCGCTCCTTATCCTTTTTGTTTTGGTTTTTGTGTCAAGTTCAACTACTTTTGTGAAGTAGAGGAGTTGTGAAAAGTGGTTGTCCTGGGACAGATTTTTGTGCTGTATTGTAAAAATTCATGAGGGAGATCAGTACTTCGGAGTGAGCTGAATTTTTCTGAGCTTGTTCTCCAGGTTGTTACCCAACTTTCATTAGTTCTGTACTTTTTTATTTGAGCAACAGAAGGTCTTCGAAAAAATCAATATTTACTTGCTGGTCTGTTTTGAAAGATTTCTGCCATCCTTTGCATTTGCCTCTTATAGAAGCTTTTGTTTTGATGGGTTTTCAGTTGAAGTGTGATCTTAAAGGTTATTGTTTTTCTTACACTGATGTTGTCATTGAGTTTGTGCAAGGGTTTTGTATGAAGGAAATTTTCAGGAGAAGGAGAAAAGGAATCTGCAGAGTTCGTCATTGAGTAGGTAAAAGTGGTGAAAACAGAAGGTTCGTGAAACTCCAATCTTTTTTTATTTTTGATGTTTTTAATACATAAGGGAAGTTACGAGACGAAACTGAAGAGGAAACGGAGCCCGGGGTGGACAAACCCACCCCAGGCGCGGGCCCTAGCCTAGCCGCGCCTGAGGGGGTGTTCCCTCCCCGAACTCCGTCTCCGCTTCGTTTCCGTGTCAAAAACCTTCCTTGTGCATTCAAACTTCGTAACATATAACCCCCCGGATCCCACTAGATTCTTCGTGTTATCGTCGTGTTTTTGGTTTCGATCTATTTCTGTCAGGAAATCTTCTCAAGTTTAGAGCGCCATGGCCTCCGCCAACGATAAAGGCAAGAAGCCTGAAGAAGAAGAACCTCAAGTCCCAAAGGAGGAGATTCCGGTAGGGTATGAAGGTGACATGGAGGAGGAAAAGCAACCGGACACCCGCGCTACCGTCGCAAGCATTGGTTTGGTGACACAACCTACCCAGCTTAGGAGGACAACACATATGTCTACAGGAGGGAGAACTCCGCGCTATATCCTTGCCCCACGCACACTTCCTCCTAGTACCCCTTGTTCTAACCGTGCAGGGAAGAAACACTCTAATTTGAAAGAATGGAGAAAGATTAACAAGGACTGGGATCCTCGGTTTGAATTGATCATGGGCTGCATTGAGCATAATTCGGAGTTAATTCCTACTCTGACCTTCGATATGGAGGACTTGAGGAATCTTATTGAAGAGCTTATCAAGAGAACACCACCACCGCCAAAGGAGTAATTCATCATCAGGTTTGGCATCCCCTTGGCTTGTTCTAAGCTTGGGGGAGTGTCGCGGTATCACTACCATTATCTTTTACCTTTTACCTTTAGTGGATTCATATTTGTGGTAGGGAAATTATCTTATAGTTTGGTTTGCATGTGGAAGTATCTCTCCTTTAGTTGATTATCTATGTATACCTTGGTGTGAGTGCCTTTATTGAATATTAATGAGAAGTCTCATCTTTTACTTTTTGCACTTCTTATTTTAGTTTTGCAATCTCTATTATATGATGGATCTTGTTGATCAGTATTGGCACCACTTTGGGAGCATCAAGTGGATCAAAATTGGTTTTGGCAAACCGAGTTCTGGTCAGTAGCAACAATTTTTGGGGTTTGAAAGAAAAGGAGAAAGAAAAAAAGGGCTTACAGGTATTTGATATCATTTGTTTTCTTTCTTGTTGGCTCATAAGCTTAGTATTCTTTATTTAAGATCTTTTGTGTCTTCAAGGAAGATTGCCTATTTGGCTTTATTATTTGTATGTTTGCTTGTTTCTTTCAACTCTCTTGCTTGCTACCCAGCCTTGCTAGCCAAAAACCTGTTTTGAGAAGGCATACTTCTCATGTTTCCAAACTCCTTTGAACCAAACTTTTGCCACTTGTGTCCACCATATCTACCTAGTAGCTATTGCTATTCCAAGCAAATTCTCAAGCTTCATATACCTTCTGAATTAAAAAGTATTTTGTTATGTGAAAACTAGTTAGTAAACCTCTCATGAACTTGATGGCACACTTTATTTTCTTGCCCCTAATAAACTTGAACCATTGTGGACATCGAAGTTGTATATGCTTGCATCTATACGTTGGGATTGTTGGAGATATTCCCTAGAGGCAATAATAAATGTAGTTATTATTATATCTTTGTGTTTATGATAAATGTTTACATTCATGCTATAATAGTATTAAACAGAAACATTAATACTTGTGTGATTTGTAAACTAAATTAGAGTCCCTAGTAAAGCCTCTTTATAATACTAGCTTGTTGGTTAATAGATGATCGTGGTTTCCCGATCATGAACGTTGAGATGTTGTTAACAACAAGATCATATCATTAGGAGAATGGTGTGATGGACATACTCCTATAGATAAGCGTAGCTTAAAGATCAAGTCATTTTAATAGTTCGTTTGCTATAAGCTTTCTGATACATAGTAACCTAATTCCTTTGACCATGAGATCATGCTAATCACCATCACCGGAAGGATGCTTTGATGACATCAAACACCACACCGTAACTGGGTGGTTATAAAGGTGGCATTGAGTGTTCGAAAAGTATGGGTTGAGGCACATGGATCAAGAGTGGGATTTGTCCATCCATATGACGGATAGATATACTCTGGGCCCTCTCGGTGGAATGTCATCCAATTAGCTTGAAAGCATGTGACTGGCTCACAAGGGATCACATATCATGAGAACGAGAAAAGAGTACTTATCAGTAACGAGGTTGAACTAGGTATGCAGAGATACCGACGATCAAAACCTCGGATAAGTAAACTATCATGAGACAAAAGGAAATTGGTATCGTATGTAAGTGGTTCATTCGATCGCAAAGTAATCGTAGAAATATGTGGGAGCCATATGAATTTCCAGATTCCTCTATTGGTTATTGATCGGAGAAGTGTCTCGATCATGTCCGCATAATTCACGAACCGTAGGGAGACACACTTAAGGATTCGATGTTGTTGAGTAGTTATGGAATGATGAGTAAGATACCAAATGTTGTTCGGAGTCTCGTGTGGGATCCGGGATATCACGAGGAGATCCGGAATGGTCCGGAGAATAAGATTCATATAAGGAAAGTCCTGTTTCGGAGTTCGGAAATGATTCTGGTGTTTTCACCAGGAATGTTCTAGAAGGGTCTGGAAGGTCCGGCACTCCGAAGGGGAAGGGTACATGGATGTGTCATGACAATGTGGAATGGTTGCATCATGTACTAGGTCACTTTGCTGGGCAATATGGAGAGATAAATCAAATCCAAGTTTGAAAGTGAAACGCCAATTTGAAAAGTCAAATCCGAAGTTTGCTTGGTGGAGGGAGAGTAGGAAACCTACTTGGGGAGGAAGTCCCACTCCCTCCACCCGCCGGCCAAGGAGGAGGAGTTGGAGGAGGACTCCCTCCTCCAAACCGCCTCCCTCCCACCTATATAAGGAGGGGTAGGGTTGCCCCCTACCCACACACCTAAAACCCTAGCTCCTTGGCGCCACCACCTCCAAGTGCTGTCGCCGCCTAGGGCTTCCTCCAAGTCGGCGACTTGGGTATTCCCCAAGCCCTATCCGCCGGCCACACCCTCCACTTGGTGCCCTCTAAACCGTAGATCGCCAAGGCCTCTCTCATACTCCACCATACTCGCTCCGGCTTCAGGCGAAGCCCTGCGAGATCTCCCCTCTACTTTCGACACCACGCCGTCGTGCTGCCAGAATCACGAGGAGAGTGCTACAACCTCCGCTGCCTGCTGGAATAAGGGAGAGGAAGGTCTTCATCGAGTACCGAACGTGTGACCGACTGCGGAAGCGCTGCCGGAATGCAGTGCAGGAAGGATCGTCTACGCGATCTTGAGATCGGCAAGTGTACGACTACATCACCCACGAGAATCTGCTCTCGTTAACCGCTTTGGAATCTTCGAGGGTGAGTTCCTCTATCGACTCGTTGCTACAATCTAGTAGATAGATCTTGGCTTGTTTGTGTGCATGCGGTATAAATTTTTTGTTTTCCATGCTACGAACCCCTACAGGGATTAGCAGAACCGTGCTGTCACGGGTAATGTTTTCAACATAGCACTTGTACTCTGTACATCGTTGATATTGTGCTCTTTTGTCTATGGATGTCAACGGTGTGAAATAAGAGGGGAACTTGTGAGTCCATGGAGTTTGTACTTTGTGTTAGAGAAACGCCTGGGCTACTAGCCTAAGCCATGCCTAATCATGGTGGAAACTTGCAGCAACACCATAGTGAGCATTTTGTGAAGCATCCTCAATAAAAAACTATACACATAGTAAATAAAAAGATTGCTGAGGTGCTCACTGTCTACTTGCATTGTCATTTTGGTTATGGGAAAGCTCCTGTACGATGTGCAAGGGGTACTCCGTTGGCGGTTTTCAATGATATGCAAGTACTTACAATGACAAGAACTTGCCTGGGCCCAAAAGTTGAGTAGCACGAGGAGTGACCCTCATATTCAAGGGACATGAGATTGCCAACTTATATTTTGTCAAACAGATACTCCATTTTTATTCACTTTAACCTTAATCATCTCAAGATGCTTATGATAGGGGCAATGAGGGCTCAAAGCTAGTAAGTACCATAATCTTTTGGAAGCTCTTTATGACTTGTAATCCCTGCTTCCCTCTATGAAGGGACCTTTCTCCCACTTCCAAGTTGAGTCGGTAAACCTATTTCCTCTCTATCTCCAGCAAGCATTTGAGTTGTTGTGTTTCAAGCATTCATATGGTGATTTATTCAATCATGTTCTTTATCTTCCTTGTTTGCACAAAACTCTTATCTATTGAGTATTACTTTGAAAGCCTTCACTTGTGAAAAACCTTTTTGAGCAAAGAGTGCTCCTGTTTTGAAACTTCTACAAACAGCTTTTTATGAAACTGTTTGCCAGGTGTTCTCTGACCAAGAACAAGTTTGCCAATTCCAATTATGATTTATCTTTATGCATCTCTATTGTGACTATGGTACTTGGTTGCAAGCTAAGTTATATAATGGTGAGTTGCTTTCTTCTATGAGTTGTGCAATGGTAAGTGTGATGCTTCTTGTTCATATACTTTTATCGACACTTCACTCCATAAACCTGTGGACATGTTTACTGAGCTCAGTATTCGCTTGGGGACAAGCGCAGTCTCAGCTTGGGGGAGTTGATACGCCCAATTTGCATCACCATTCTATATCATAATTTACCTCTATTCATTGATATTTGTCTTATTATGAGGTATTACTTATGGCTTTTCATCTGTTTATGCATGTTGTATGGTTCTTGGAGGATGGACTGCTAGAATCTGGAATCTGATGGAAAAGAAGGCCTTTCGGTGCAATTTCGTGAAGAGCAGAAAAATACCAGAAAAATATGGAAACATACTATTTTACCTGAGGACGAAGGAAGCCAGAAGGAGGAGCGAAGGGGGGCCACAAGGGGCCCACACCCCCTAGGCGCTAGCCCACCTGAGGCCGCGCCTAGGGCAGGTGTGGCCCACCTGCCCGGCCTCCGACTCTCCCCTTCACCTATAACTTCCCTTCGGAACCCTAATCCTCAGGGGGCGACCATAGATAGATTTCTGCCGCCTCTGGGGGGCGGAAAACACCGAGAGAGAAAGATCTCTACGACAGACAGATTTCTGCCGGGGGAATTCCTTCCCGAAGTGGGGAGACTGTCGCCATCAACACCATCATCAAGCTAGGCTTCATCAGGGTCATCATCATCATCCACACCATCATCTCCACCAGCACCATCATCACCACTCCGTCTCGCTGTAACAATTGTGTTGGATATTGCTTAGTTCATTAGGGGAAACTTTCCCGGTGTTAATTACTAAAGGGAATATGCCCTGAGAGGCAATAATAAAGTGTTTATTATGTGTATTCCAATTATATGATAGATGTTTATTTTGCATGCTATAATTGTATTAATACGGAAACATTCATCCGAAGTATAGCACTACGATCAAAGTCATTGAGTTTATATTGCTATAACAACTTACGAAGTGATCCTAATCCTTAGACCATGAGATCATGTCAATCACTAACACCGGAAGAGTTTCTTGATGACATCAAACGCCGCACCGTAACTGGGTGATTATAAAGATGGCTTCAGAACTACTAAAGTGTTATGTTGAGGCTCATGGATCGAGAGTGGAATTTTTTCATCCCGATGACGGATAGATATACTCTGGGCCATCTCGGTGATATCACATTGATTAGCTTGCAAGAAAGTGATTTGATCACTAGAATGTTATATCACGGGAACGAGAAAAGAGTGCATGTCGGTAACGAGATCAAACTAGGTATGGAGATACCGATGATCGAATCTCGGACATGTAATATATCGTGAAACAGAGGGATTAAGATACTAGCGTAAAAGGTTTCAACGATCACAGGAAAGTCATCGTTGAATATGTGGGAGTCAGTATGGATCTCCAGGTCCCGCTTCTGATTATAGATCGGAGAAGGGTCTCGATCATGTCCACATTATTCGCGAACCGTAGGATGGCACACTTAAGGGACACTGACATCCAATTGGAGCAAAAGTTTCATGCCAGAAAGAATAACAAGCGCAGGAATTTATTTCACTAGATACCGAAACAGGTTTTCGGGTGAAATTGCAGAAAGTGTTTTTGCATGTGAAATGGAATACTAGCAAGGGGTTATATGTGAATGTTTGTCATTAAAGTAATTGACAAAATTCTGAATAAATAAAATGAGTTTTATTTAATGAGAGTTTGCATTAAATTTGGTGGAAATTTAATAGCAATTTTCAGTGGGATTTTGAGTGGAGGGAATTGAAGAGATTTTTGTGAGTGGAGTGTCCACCCACATAAATGAAGGAGGGGATGGGGCAGCCCCCATGGCCGGCGGCCACCCCCTTGGGTGCCCCCCCTCCTCCTATAAAAGGCACCCCCTCTCCTCTCTCTCACTCACACCTCCTCGTGAAGGAGCTCTCTCCCCCTCTAGAATTTATTCCCCATGGTCTCGGACTAGCGAGATACATGTTTCCTGTAGCTATTCGGCAAGAAAGGGTTGTGCTTCTGCTGCATCGCTAGAGCGAGGAGGCGGAGGTTGCTCGGTGTCTTTTACATGTGTGCGAGCAAGGGATGCGCTGCTGTTTTGCGGCGCTAGGACTTCCTCTCGATCTTGAGATCGACAAGAGATCGTCTACATCAACCACGAGTTTAAATCGTTAAGCTTTGTCGGTCTTCAAGGGTATGTTCTCTACGGATATACATCCACCTGTTGTTTGTATCTAGTATATAGATCTTGGTACATAGTTCCCATCGTAGGAATTTTTTTGTTTTCTATGCTACGAACCCTACAGTAGTATCAGAGCCGGATCTATGCGTAGATGCTTTACACGGGTAGTACACATATGAGGGCGATGATGATCATGTTGTTTCTTCTTAGTTGTAATTTTGGATATTGGTGGCATAGTGGGATGAAGCGGCCTAGACAAACTTTACCTGTCCTCGCACATAAGACCTGTTCCACGCTTGGCATGCAACTAGTTTACGTAAGTGGCTAGTGGGTGTCTGTCTCTCCTACTATAGTCAATATCTATTTTGCAACGAGTTGTCAACAATTTGGTTATCTTCTTTGTGTTTCATGTTCGTAGGTAAGAACGGTTCTATCTTCGAAAGCCTTAAGCCACGTAAAACTTGTAATGGATAAATTAGAGGCGTCTAGTTTAGATTGTTGTTGGGCTAGTGTTATTATATGGTAATGTTGTAAGTACAAGTATGAGATGATACTCTTACAACATACATAACGTGTAAGTTCCATAGACCTTGGCCTTACACATAAAGGTATGATAGTGATCATACCATGGTGTACATGATAGATATCATATGAGGGAACCATATCATTTCACTAATAAACATGTGATGTTTGATAGCATCTTATATTGCTTGTTTTGCGTTTTATTAGCATAATAAGATGATCCCTCATTTAAATATCAAGATAATAATGTCTTATTCCTTTAGTATGCACTGATTATGTTTTCGTCACTCCAAGACATCACGTGATGATCGGGTGTTCTTGGATCCACGACCATATTTCGGGTGTAAGACAGTTACACACGCGGATACTAAGGTTCTAACTTGGCGAGCCTAGCATGTACAGACATGGCCTCGGAACACGGACCGAAAGGTTAAGAATGAGTCATATTGTAGATATGATGCCCATTTGATGCTCTCCTTTGAAGCTACACCGACTCACGTGATGATCGGACTTGGTGTAGTGGATTTGGTTCATGTAATTGAAGGGTTTTGCAGCATAGTAAATAAAAAAATTCTACGGATGCAAACGGGAAAGCCAAGATCTAATCTAGGAGATGCAAACAACGAGGGGGAATAGATGAGATCTTCATACCCTTGAAGATTCGCACAGTGGAACGTTCAACAGAACGTGGTTGATGTAGTCGTACTACCTTCTCCTCCTCGAGATCCGATCCGATCCAACACCGCAAGTGGCGATGCCTCCGAGAGATGAACATGTACGGCACCTCGACGTCTCCTCCTTACTCGGTCCAGCAAGTGGGGTGGAGAGATAGATTGGATCTACAACACGACGGCATGGTGCAAAGGTGGAGAGTTTCTGCGGCAGGGCTTCGCCTACGCGCAGTCGGGAGAGAGAGAGATCTGGAGGGCAGCAGTATGGCGGCTAGGGTTGAAGGAGTGGGGGAGGAGGGATGCGCCCCTGCCCTCTATATATAGGGGGCTTGCCGGCCCCTCCTCCAATCCCTAGGGCGGCGGCCCCAAGGGTTGGAGTGGGGGGCAAGTTTCCCCCCTCCTTCTAGAAGGTTTCCCTAGGGTTTTGGCCGGCTGGGCCTATGGGGCCTTGTGCCCCTGGCCCAATGCGGCCAGGGCACTCCCTCGTAGGCCCAAGCCCTCTCCCGACAAGTGGGCCACGTTGGTCCCACTCCGGAAGGTTCTAGAAGCTTCCGGTACAATACCGAACAATCCGAAACAATTCTGAAATCCAAAAACTGCTTTCCCTTATATGAATCTTATTCTCTGGACCATTCCGGAACCTTTCGTGACGTCCTGGATCTCATCCGAGACTCCGAACAAAAACTCATAAACAAATTATCCATTCTATCCTAGCGTCGAAGCACGTTAAGTGTGTGACCCTACGGGTTCGAGAATATGCAGACATGATCTTCTATCAATAATCAACAGCGGGGTCTGGAAACCCATATTGACTCCCACTTACTCATTGATGATCATATCGGATGAACCACGATGCCAGGATTCAATTAATCCCATATATATATTCCCTTCGTCACGTGATATTTTACTTTCCCGAGATTCGATTGTCGGTATCGGCATACCTAGTTCAATCTCGTTCACAGCAAGTACTTTACTCGTTCCGTAATCCGATATCACTTTGTGATTAACTCCTTAACCACGTGCTTGCAAGCGGTGTTGATATCGATTACCGAGTGGGCCCGAAGTATATCTCTCCGACTTGGGAGGGACAAATCCCATATCGATACATACAACCCAACAAGTACTTTCCGATCACCTGAGAGACACCTTTATGATCACCCTCTCATAGGATGACGTTTGATGACCTCAAAGCCTTGTTCCGATACCAGGGAGTTGCATTATCTCATGGTCTAAGGAATACAATATTTGACATAAGAAAAAGCTTCGCAAAGATGAACACGATGACATGATCTAATTGCTCTGCTTGATTTAGTTTGTCCATCATATCATTCTCCCAATGATATGATCTCATTATTAATCGACAACTCATGTCTATGGTTAGGAAACCTTAACCATCATTAATCAATGAGCTAGTCCATAGAGGCGTACTAGGGACATGGCGTTGTTCATAAACCACACAAGTATCAAAGTTTCCGCTTAATACAATTCTAGCATGGAATATAAACTTTATCATGAACAAGAATTATAATAATAACATCTTTATTATTGCCTCTAGGGCATAATTCCAACAGTAATCACCAAAAAGGCACGAGGGATGTCGTTTTTGAGTGGGATTTCATTCGTAATGTGGATTAGTTGAACTCAATCTATCATAAACTTAGTCTAAACTTTACAAATTCTGTTGTAGATGGCACCACCTGCTTTTAATTTCAATGTGTTCATGGGAAAGAGAAACTTGCAACGAACGGTAGCAACTTTACCGAATGGGCCATGAATTTGAGGATTCTCCTCTCTGATGCATAAAAGCAATATGTGCTAGAAGCGCCGCTAGGCCCCCAACCTTTCGATGATGCCCCTGATGAGGAGAAGAATGTCTATCAGACTCGTCAGGAGGACCACAACTTAGTTCATTACGGCATATTGTATGGGCTAGAGCCGGAACTTCGAAAGTGTTTCGAAAACGGCAATGCATTTGATACAATGGGTGAGTTGAAAATGATTTTCGACACACATGTTGCTGTAGAGAGCTACAATGCTTCACAAAAGTTCTTTAGCTGCATGATGGAAGAGCACAGCTCCGTAAGTGAGCATGTACTCAAGATGTCGGGTTACGCCGATAAGCTTGTGTCCTTGGGAATATCGATTCCCATTGACTTAGGCATCCATCGTGTTCTGTAGTATCTGCCACCTAGCTATAAGAGTTTCGTGATGAACTATAATATGCAAGTCATAAAGAAGTCTCTCCCCGAGCTTCTTTCAATGCTTAAAACTGCAGAAGTGGAGATCAAGAAGGAACATCAAGTGTTGATGATCAATAAGAACACTGGTTTCAAGAAAAACAAGAAGGGTAAACAGAAGGGAAGTAAGGGCGGCAAGCCGGTTGCCGTGCTTGAAAATAAACCCTGAGTTGGCCCTAAATCTGACACCGAGTGCTACTATTGTAAGGGGACTGGCCAGTGGAAGCGCAACTGCCCCAAGTATTTGGCAGACAAGAAGGCCGGCAAGGCAAACAAAGGTATATATGATATACATGTTATTGATGTGTACTTGACTAGTGCTCGCAGTAGCACCTGGGTATTTGATACCGGTTCAGTTGATAATATTTGTAACTCGAATCAGGGGCTACGAAACAAGCGACCGCTAGCAAGGGGTGAGGTCAAGATGCGTGTCGGCAATGGATCAAGCGTTGATGTGATCGCCGTCAGAATGCTGCCTCTCCACTTACCGTCGGGATTAGTAGTAAACTTGAATAATTGTTATCTGGTTCCAGCACTGAGCATGAACATTGTATCTGGATCATGTTTGATGCAAAGTGGTTATTCATTGAAATCCGAGAACAATGGTTGTTCTATTTATATGAATGAAATCTTTTATGGTCATGCATCGATGATGAATGGTTTATTTCTATTGGATCTCGATAATAGTGTTACACATATTCATAATGTTGATGCTAAAAGTATTAAACTTAATGATGATATATCCGCATATATGTGGCACTGCCGTCTAGGTCATATTGGCGTTAAACGCATGAAAAAGCTCCATTCGGATGGACTTTTGGAATCACTTGATTTTGAATCATTTGATACATTTGAGCCATGCCTTACGGGCAAGATGACTAGAACGCTGTTTTCCGGTTCAATGGAACGGGCGACAGATTTATTGGAAATCATACATTCTGATGTATGTGGTCCAATGAGTATGTCGGCGCGAGGTGGATATCATTATTTTGTTACTTTCACTGATGATTTGAGTAGATACGGTTATATCTACTTGATGAAACACAAGTATGAAACCTTTGAAAAGTTCAAGGAATTTAGAATGAAGTGGAAAATCATCGTAATAGAAAGATTAAATTTCTATGGTCCGACCATGGAGGTGCGTATCTAAGTTATGTGTTTATCACTCACATGAAAGAGTGTGGAATTGTTTCACAACTCACACCTGCCGGAACACCACAGCGAAATGGTGTGTCAGAACATTGTAATCGTACTTTATTGGATATGGTTCGATCTATGATGTCTCTGACGGACTTGTCGTTGTTATTTTGGGTTTATGCACTAGAAACTGCTGCATTCACTTTAAATCGGGCACCATCTAAATCCGTTGAAAAGACACCATATGAATTGTAGTTTGGAAACAAACCTAAGCTGTCATTTCTTAAAGTTTGGGGATGAGATGTTTATGTGAATAAACTTCAACCGGATAAACTCGAACCCAAAGCAGAAAAATGAGTCTTCATAGGATACCCTAAGGAAACTATTGGGTATTCCTTCTTTCACAGATCTGAGGGCAAGGTTTTTGTTGCCAAGAATGGATCCTTTCTAGATAAAGAGTTTCTCGCGAAAGGCGTGAGTAGTCGGAAGGTAGAACTCGAAGAGGTTATTGAACGTTCTCTTCAAAGTATGGCGAGTAGCGCAGCACCGGAAGTCGTTCCGGAGTTGGCTTCACCAGTTGAAAAAGGAACTAATGATAATGATCATGAAACTCCGAAAGAGAGTACTACCGAACCTCGCAGGTCTAGCAGGACGCGTGCAGCTCCCGAGCTGTACGGAAATCCTGTCATGAATTTCATGGTTGATGAAAATGATGACCCTGCGACGTATGAAGAAGCAATGATGAGCCCGGATTCCAACAAATGGTTAGAATCCATGAAATCCGAGATGGAATCCATGTATGAAAATCAAGTTTGGAACTTGGTGGACTTACCTCACGACCGAAAGGCCATGGAGAATAAATGGATTTTCAAAAGAAAAACAGATGCTGATGGTAATGTGACCGTCTATAAAGCTCGACTTGTTGCAAAGGGGTTTTGAGAAATTCAAGGAGTTGACTACGATGAGACATTCTCTCCCGTAGCGATGCTAAAATCAGTTAGGATTATGTTAGCAATTGCTGCATATTTCGATTATGAGATATGGCAGATGGATGTCAAAACCGCATTTCTCAATGGTAATATTGAAGAAGAGTTGTATATGATACAACCAAAGGGTTTTGTCGATCCTAAGGATGCTAACAAGGTGTGCAAGCTTCAGCGATCCATCTATGGATTGAAGCAAGCATCACGAAGTTGGAATCTCCGCTTTGATGAGGTGATCAAAGAGTTTGGATTTGTCCAAACTTATGGAGAAGCTTGTATTTACAAGAAAGTGAGTGGGAGAAATGTGGCATTTCTGATATTATATGTAGATGACATATTATTGATCGAAAATGATATAGATATTTTAAACAGTGTTAAAAGTTATCTAAACAGCAAATTTTCAATGAAGGACCTAGGTGAAGCTTCATACATATTAGGCATAAATATATAGAGAGATAGATCTAGGCACCTAATAGGGCTATCGCAAAGTACATACCTTGATAAGATTTTAAAGAAGTTTAAAATGGACGAAAGTAAGAAGGGGTTCTTACCTATGTTGCAAGGCACGACATTGAGTAAGACTCAAAGTCTGGCTATAGCAGAAGAAAGAGAGATAATGGACAAAGTCCCCTATGCTTCAGCCATAGGCTCTATAATGTACGCCATGCTATGTACAAGACGGGATGTGGCACATGCTATTAGTTTGACTAGTAGGTACCAATCGGATCCAGGTTCGGAACACTGGAAATCGGTCAAGAATATCCTTAAGTACTTGCGAAGAACTAATGATATATTTATTGTATACGGAGGTGAAGAAGAGCTCGTCGCTAAGTATTATGTCGACGCTAGCTTTGACACCGACCCAGATGACTCTAAGTCTCAATCCGGATACGTATTTCTCATGAATGGCGGAGCGGTTAGTTGGAGGAGCTCCAAACAACCTGTGGTGGCGGGATCAACAACGAAGGCCGAATATGTTGCTGCTTCGGAAGCGGCTCAGGAAGCAGTTTGGATGAAGGAGTTCATATCCGAACTAGGTGTGGTTGCAAGCGCGTTGGACCCAATGGTGATCTATTGTGACTACAATGGTGCCATTGCCAATGCCAAAGAACCAAGGTCTCACAAGTATTCCAAGCATATTAAGCGTCGGTTTCACTCCATCCGTGAACATGTCAAGGATGGAGATATAAAGATTTGTAAAGTACATACGGATCTCAATGTAGCAGATCCATTGACTAAAAATCTCCCTAGAGCAAAACATGATCAACACCAGAACTCCATGGGTGTTAGATACATCACTATGTAACTAGATTATTGTCTCTAGTGCAAGTGGGAGACTGAAGGGAATATGCCCTGAGAGGCAATAATAAAGTGTTTATTATGTGTATTCCAAGTATATGATAGATGTTTATTTTGCATGCTATAATTGTATTAATACTGAAACATTAATACATGTGTGTTTAATAAACAAACAGAAAGTTCCTAGTTGTGCCTCTCTCATAAACTAGCTCGTTGATTAAAAAGATGATCAAAGTTTCCTGATCATAGACATTGGATGTTGTTAATAACGAGGTCACAACATTAGTGTAATGATGTGATGAACATTCATCCGAAGTATAACATTACGATCAAATTCATTGAGTTTATATTGCTATAACAACTTACGAAGTGATCCTAATCCTTAGACCATGAGATCATGTCAATCACTAACACCGGAAGAGTTTCTTGATGACATCAAACGTCACACCGTAACTGGGTGGTTATAAAGCAGAACTACTAAAGTGTTATGTTGAGGCTCATGGATCGAGAGTGGAATTTGTTCATCCCGATGACGGATAGATATACTCTGGGCCCTCTCGGTGATATCACATTGATTAGCTTGCAAGCAAGTGATTTGATCACTAGAATGTTATATCACGGGAACGAGAAAAGAGTGCATGTCGGTAATGAGATCAAACTAGGTATGGAGATACTGATGATTGAATCTCGGACATGTAATATATCGTGAAACAAAGGGATTAAGATACTAGTGTAAAAGGTTCCGACAATCACAGGAAAGTCATCGTTGAATGTGTGGGAGTCAGTATGGATCTCCAGGTCCCGCTTCTGATTATTGATCGGAGAAGGGTCTCGATGATGTCCGCATTATTCGCAAACCGTAGGGTGGCACACTTAAGGGACACTGACATCCAATTGGAGCAAAATTTTCATGCCGGAAAGAATAACAAGCGCAGGAATTTATTTCACTAGATACTGAAACAGGTTTTCAGGTGAAATTGCAGAAAGTGTTTTTGCATGTGAAATTGAATACTAGCAAGGGGTTATATGTGAATGTTTTTCATTAAAGTAATTGACAAAATTCTGAATAAATAAAAGTTTTATTTAATGAGAGTTTGCACTAAATTTGGTGGAAATTTAATAGCAATTTTGAGTGGGATTTTGAGTGGAGGGAATTGAAGAGATTTTTGTGAATGGAGTGTCCACCCACATGAATGAAGGAGGGGAGGGGTAGCCCCCATGGCCGGAGGCCATCCCCTTGGGTGCCCCCCTCCTCCTATAAAAGGCACCCCCTCTCCTCTCTCACACTGACACCTCCTCGTGAAGGATCTCTCTCCCCCTCTAGAATTTATTCCCCATGGTATCGGACTAGCGAGATACATGTTCCCGGTGGCTATTCGGCAAGAAAGGGTTGTGCTTCCGCTGCATCGCTGGAGCGAGGAGGAGGAGGTTGCTCGGTGTCTTGTACGTGTGTGCGAGCACGGATGCGCTGCTGTTTTGCGGCGCTAGGACTTCCTCTCGATCTTGAGATCGGCAAGAGATCGTCTACATCAACCACGAGTTTAACTCGTTAAGCTTTGTTGGTCTTTAAGGGTATGTTCTCTACGGATATACATCCGCCCGTTGTTTGTATCTAGTAGATAGATCTTGGTACATAATTCCCATCGTAGGAAATTTTTTTGTTTTCTATGCTGCGAACCCTACAATTACTATTGTAGTTGATGCTTGTGAGTGGAACCATTGGATTATTGTTTATGTTCAGATTCTTATCCATTACCAAATCATATTTGATCTTTATCCATATGATGTCTTGTGAGTAGTTCGTTGTGTTCTTGAGGACATGGGAGAAGTCATGTTGTTAGTAGTGAATCTGTGAGTTATTATTCAATGGTTTAGTATTTAAGTTGTGGTGTTATTCTTCTAGTGGTGTCATGTGAACATCGACTACATGACACTTCACCATTTATGGGCCTAGGATGATGCATTGTGTATTTGGCTACTTATCGCGGGGTTGCCGGAGTGACAGAAACTTGAACCCCCGTTAGAACACCTTTGCACAAGGGAGTGTAGGATCTCAGAGTTCAAGGCTGTGGTTAGATTTATATCTTAAATACTTTCCTGTAGCTACGGATGTTTGTAGGGGGTTTAATCACAAGTATGTATTAGTCCTAGGAAGGGCGGTATGTTAGCACACCCACACAACACTTATGAACACTAGAGGATAGTACTCAGCTATTTGCAGTGAAAGCACTTGACAGAATTCCCATGTGTCCTCGAGAACGTTTGGTCCTTATAAGTATTTCCACCGGCTTGTCCTTTGCTAAGAAAGGATGGGCCACTTGCTCCGTTTGTTCGTTACTTCTGTTACTTTCTCTTTGTTTTGTTGCTTTATCAGAAAACCACTAAAAATCCGTTTGCTAAGTATTCACAGGGGTTTCCTGCTCCATACCACTGTTCAACACCTTCTGCTCCTCGTTGGGATCGACACTCCTATTTATCAAAAGTACTACGATACACCCCCTATACTTGTGGGTTATCACTAGTTGTTTGCTTTTTAGTGTGTCTTAGAACTTCTGTTGTTTTTGGTTTTGGTTTTATTTTTTGCTTCTTCTAAAAAAATCTTTTTCTGCGAGAAAATCAATTTTCATAACCTGAAAATTGGCCAAAAATAAAGTTTCCCGAAAAATTCTAGAACATTCATATTAAATTTTTCCTAAAAGAAGGGGCACAGGGGCACCTGGATTGGCCCAGGGGGACCCACCAGACCAGCACACCCCTGGTGGCGCGGCCAGCCCTAGGGAGCGCCTGGCCTGGGTGGGACCCACCAGTGGCCCTCCAAGTTGTCTCCTTCCAGCCACTTATTTCTATCTCCCAAAAATCACTGAAAAACTTTCTCAAGCTCGAGTTCCTGCTGTTCTTGCTCCTAAATTTCGATCTCCTTGCTTAGCCCATCTTTGCTGCTGATTTCTGGAGGGATTTCTCTCTGGTATGCGCCTCCTCCGCTTGTCCAATTAGATTTGTGATTGGTAGATTGTACCTTGAGTATTTTGGTACTATAGGTGACAGGTTGTGTGAGCTTGCATGCTTGTTCTATGCTTAGAGATTTCATTTTGATGCATGTTTAGCCCTCTAGCAAGTTTCTATAGTAGTTCCTCATCATTTATCAACTTGGAAATCACTTGGTTTGATGTTTGTCTAAAAAATTCAGAAGAAGGGTCATGGACAACCATACCTTTGGAGAAGTGTTTGAGAGTGATGCACCTAGGAGGACAAGGCCTTCGAGATTATCCTCCCGAGCTAGGCCATCATACAATGAGGATCTTATTACGCCGCGCTTTGGCAACGAGGGAGATGAGGGGGATGTGCACCCTTCTACCTTCCCTTGTTTTACCTTTTTACAAGCTGCAGGGATTCTCAATGATTTCCTAACTCTTGCTCCGAGGGTTGGACTAACTGATTTTATGCAGAATGAGAGTGAGCAATATGCTATGCTCACCAAAAATTTTGTGGAGAGTTTCTCTTTCACCAACAACCCTTTCAGGACAGATGTGTCATTCAAAATCAATGATAGGCCTATCACCATGACATTGAAGAAATTTTGCGACATTTTGGGTATTGGCATGGCTAGGACGGTGAAGAAGATTCAAGCTCGACCCACTGATTTGTTGGAGCTCTACCGCGGGGTAACTAATGATGATGACCGCATAGCCCAGCGCGGGAAGATAAGAAATATTCAACTCCCAACTATCAGATATTTTGCTTATTATCTTGCCACCAGTATTGTTGGTAGGGAGAACACTAGCAATATTTCCAACTATCATTTGGCCTTGAGAGTTTGGTTTACAGGATGATGTTTACTAATGGGGAAGAGAGGGAAATTCCTTTGCCACAAACCACTTTGTTCAGTATTTGCAGGGGACCTTGGTCACGCTCCAAGGAGAAGATGGACAAGCAGCTGCGCATTCGTGGTTTCCACGGACACTACCAGGGGAACACACCCTCTTATGACCACTTTGGGCACTACACAGGGGCGTCCTCGAGCACGTACCAGGACGAAGGGGCCTCTTCGTCACATTACGGAGGTGCACCTTCTTGGACAGGCTGGGATTGAGCCCCACTTAGGACAAAAGCCTAAGCTTGAGGAGAGGTATAGCGACATCACACTCATCTATATATCATGTTTCGTCGGTTCTTTGTATATCCATGTTTCGCTTTCTTTTTGGTTTTTGTTTATGCTTTCCCAAAACACAAAAAGACCAAAAATATTTTTGTTGTTTATCTTGGTTTGTTTCTTTGTTTTTTAGCTTTGGTTTGACTTAAGAAAAATCCAAAAAGATTTTTCTTTGTTTGCTTTTGCTTTGAGTGCTTGTTTTTAAAAATCGAAAACACCAAAAATATTTGTTGTTCTTCTTTGGTTTTGTGAAGTTCGTTGTAGGGTTCAGCGTTCCTTAGTGGATTTTGGTTTCATGTTATTATTCAAGCCACATAAGTGAAGGGCAATAATGAAGATTAAAGACAACTTGAGGTGTGGTAAGAGGCTGGTAATGAATTCTATTTGTTTTAATTTTTGTACATATACTCATCATTATGGGCATGCTTAGTCTGTTCATGTAAGGTGTATGTTATTTATGGATGCTTAGTAGTTCTTGCTCTTTTATGATTAGCTCCAGCTTGCTAATAGTTTGTAGCATGTCTTATGAATGTTTGCTTGCATTGTTTTATTCATAACTTGGTATGACATTGTGGTATCCTCCTCTAAATGTTTCATTTGAATCGACTTGGCACATGCTCATGCATGCATATGACTGAACACAAGTCAGTTAAGCCTCGATGATTTATTTTGCCTCAGAGTTCTTATATCACTTTTATGCCATAATTAATTCTGTTTTGTTGCACGCATGATTATGATAGTTATTGCTCTATCGTTTTTCGCTCCCTCTATATTGCTAACCTTCACTTGCACTGAGTATGAGCTCTACTCGTGTTTCCAACTCCCTAAAACCAATATTGTCAAAAGTGTCCATCATACCTACCTACTAGCATCATTTTCTATTCCGCGCATATTCATTATGCCTTGTTTTCTTCGAAATAAAATATTTTCTTGTTATGAGAACGTTAGTTAGTAAAGCTCTCACGAACTTGATGGCACCCTTTATTTTCTTGCACTTAATAAACCTGAACCATTGTGACTATCCATGAAAGTTATATGCTTGCAAATTATAGGCTGGGAGTTAGCAGAACCGTGTTGTCACAGGGAACACTTCAACACCTGTAAATATATACCTAGTTGATATCATGCTCTTTTGTTTACGGATGTTGTCGGTGTGAAATAAAAGGGCAGCTTTTAATTCCATGGAGTTATGTATATGTGTTAGAGAAACGCCTGTGCCGCTAACCTAAGCCATGCCTAATCATGGTGGAAACTTGCAACATAACCATAGTGAGCAATCTATGGAGCTTTCTTCTTATAAAGAGAGAGAGACACACACACAGAAAAGAGGAAAGAGAGAGAAAAGCACCATTTTCCCATGGTAAATAAGAAGATTGCTGAGATGCTCATTGTTTGCTTGCCTTGTCATTTTGATATGGGATAGCTCCTGTATCATGTGCAAGGGTTACCCCGTTGGCGGTTCTCTATGATACGCATGTATTTACTATGACAAGAACTTACCGGTAACTAAAGTTGAGTAGAATGAGGAGCGGCCCTCGTACTCAAGAGACGTGAGATTTCCAGTTTATGGTCTGTCAAGCATATAACTCATATTGGACCTCACTTTCACCTTAACCACTTAAAGATGCCTATGATAGGGGCAATGAGATCTCAAAGCTAATGAGTACCATACTTTCAGCATTTTGAAGCCTTTCAAACTTTTAAAAACTTTTCACTTCCTTGTTAAGTCACCACTTATTCTATGAGCACCTTCTTGAGAGCATAGTTGTCATTCTTAGTGTAATGTGCTTGTCTCAAAACTTGGTTAATTATGTTATAACTTTGATGCTTGTATCTTTGATATCTTTACTTCTAGTCTTCACTTGAACTTCAGAGGTGCCTTGGCATTTATGTGTTGCTCCACAATCAAAGGCAAGCGTACCACTCTATCATACCTTTTTATGAGCATTGCAATATTGCTTATGTTTATGTTTCATGCTACTTATTATTATTGAGTTGGAATCTCTTTATATCCTGCAATGACTATTAAGTAGACTTAGTTGCATACTCCTTATTATGAATTGTCTAAGTATCTACTCATGTGCTGAGAATATTTACATCATATGAAGCAAATGTGTTCGTGAAAGTTATTTTATCGCACTCAGTTTTCAACTGGATTGCTTGAGGACAAACAATAAGCTAAGCTTGGGGGAGGTGATACGTCCAAAACGTATCTACTTTCCCGAACACTTTTGCTATTGTTTCTTCTCTAAACTTATCTGATTTGGATACAAGTAACACGGACTGACGCTGTTTTCAGTAGAATTGCTTTGGTATCTAGTTTTTGTGCAGAAAATCAACTTTCAGAAAAAATCCTGGAAAATATGCCAAAAATCCTATTTCACGAGAAGACTCGCGGAGCCAGAAGACAAGACGGAGGTTGTCCACGAGGGGCCCACACCCCTGGCCATGCGGGCTGGGCCTGGCCACGCCTGGAGGGGGTGTGGCCACCTCGGGCACCTCCTCGGCCTTCCTCTTCTCCCACTTAAAGCCTCCTGACCTAAAAACCCAGGGGGGGTGACATTTTTCCAGAAAGAGTTTCGCTGCGCCGCCACCACCAGAAACTCCGTTCTGGCACCCTGCCGGGACGGGAAATTAGAGGAGATCATCGCCATCATCATCACCGACGCCTCTCCATCAACCATCCATGTTTCGCCCATCCATGAGTGAGTAATCCCCCGATGTAGGCTATGGGGATGGTAGGGATTGGATGAGTTCTATTATGTAATTGAATAAGATTGTTAGGGCATGGTGCCTAGTATCTTTATTATTGCTATTTGACTTTGTTGCAACTTGTTGTGCTTAATGCTTGTCACTAGGGCCCGAGTGCCATGATCTCAGATCTGAACTTATTATTGATTCATGATGATAGTATTGTTTGTGATCTTATCTGCAAGTTGTGTACACATATCATTGTCCGGAATCGAAGGCCCCGAAATGACAGAAATTGGGACAGCCTGAGGGGATGGCTGTGATATGAGGATCACATATGTTCACGGAGTGTTAATGCTTTGCTCCGGTGCTCTATTAAAAGGACTACCTTAATTGCCAGTAGATTCCTTTAAGGGCCCCCTGCAACGGGCTGGCATGACAAAAGATGTTGTGCAAGTTCTTATAGCGAGCACGTATGACTATATATGAAACACATGCCTATGATTGTTTAGTACTTGGATGCTTTATCTTATTTATCTGTAATTGCACTAGATCTTGAAGTTACATGAGTAGTCTCATTCATGCAACGCCCGTCCATCCATCCCTATGTCTACCGTACTCATATCCTACTATTTGCTACTACTGTTACTATTGCTTTTGTTCTACTGCTACTATTACTTTGCTATTGCTACTACAAAACTGTTGCTACTGATAAACTACTGTGAGCAAGACTATTTCCAGGTGCAGCTGAATTTACAACTCAGTTGTTCATGCTTATAAGTATTCTTTGGTCCTCCTTGTGTCGAATTAATAAATTGGGTTATACTACCCTCGAAGACTGTTGCGATCCCCTATACTTGTGGGTCATCAGTAGTCATGGTCAGGGCGGTGCAAATATGGTGCTCCTGGGCACCGCTAGCTATAAAGTCTCTCTTTGGTTGGCAGTCAGGAACAAATGCTAGACAACAGATAGACTCGGCCGGCGTGGATTGCAAGCCCGCTCTGCAACCAATGTGGTGATACGATTGACCACCTCTTTATGGGTAGTGTGCTCTCCCGAGAGGTGTGTACGACTTGCTTAGGCTGATGGTGGCAAGCTGCACCGGTTACCATTCCAGACACGAACTTCGTAAGCTGGCTGTAGGCGAAACGAGGTGGAAAGGGCCGATAGAGATCTTTGGACAGGTATAGCCCTCGTATGTTGCTACTTGTGGCAGCACATGAACGATGTAGTGTTCGAGGGAGCCTCGCCCTCTGCAGCCGAGATCCCCAGGAAAATCTCTACTGAGGCATGGCTCTGGCGATCGGAATGTCTCTTCCATGATTTCCTAGGCAAGTGGATATGTGGAGATGTTGTGGGTAGTTGCTTAGTGTGTGGGTTGGCATGGAGTTGCATTCTTGGTGTTTGTGTCTTGCCATGTTGTAAGCTCGACGCTTTGTGTTTCTTCTATGAAAAGGATGTATCCTTGAAAAAGATATGGAGTATCGAGGGAAGTGGTTTGGGCTCTCGAGCTCTAGTGCTCCCTTCATTTAAAAAAAAATTACAAGTTGTATTTAAAAATGAAATAAAAATATTAAAATAATTCTACACCTAATCAATGTTGTATCTCACAAGCATGAAAATCCTAACTCGAAATTCTTTGTATTATGGGCTGCCCAAAAATGCAAAAAACTGGTAATAAAGAGATCTGAAAATATGTATGAACACATCTATACTTTTGTCATTTTGTGTAGTTCAAAATAAAAGGTATTTAAAATTGATAATTTACACGTTCGTGGGATATATCATTAGCTACATATGGATATTTTTCCAACTTTTTTAAAACACGATAAATATAACTTTCGAATTTTTTTTAAACAACAGGAGCACTGTAACTCGGGAGCCAAAAGTCTCCACTTGTGAGTGCTGCACACGATTTGGCACTCATGTCATGTGCATGTCACATTTCCCCACAAGATCTGGCACTCATGTCAATCTAGAACATGGAAGTTGCCCGACCTTCAAGTCTTATCCTTGGTCTTTATGCTATCATCATGATTTCGGTGGGCAAAAAAAAAAAGTGGTGTCTTTTTCTAGAAGCAGTTAGGGTCTTAAAGAAAAAGAGGAAGGAATAGCAAGGGAAAACGGATCCCTTCCATTACTGGTTGCATCTTTGTGGGGTGTACTGGAAACACCTGGGAGGAAAACATGTGTTTGGTTGATTACCAAAAATTATCTAACCAAGTTTTTCCTCGCGACCAAAATCTTGGCTCAAGCTTAGATGGTTGCAAGAAAAATATTAGCATGACCATGCTCCTTAGTCCTTAGCCTACTCTAGTTCATTTTTCTTGCAACAATGGTCAAAACATGGACAGCCAAAACCTTGCCCAAATCTTTGGTGGGGTTGGCTTGGACGCATACAGCACACCCGTAAAGAGAAACTGGAATTTTAAACTGTTAAATGTTTGTCCAAAAGCTTTGGTCAGCACAGGACGCAAGGTCATTCACAAAAAGCATCAGCAGATTGAATAATAGTACAAGATACTGGAGATTCATTTCTTGACAGAACAAACATGGTACACACACATTGAATAATTGAACTCATCAAGTAGGTCTCTACAACAAACCAGGCAAGTATCTTGCTACCACAACAAGATTGCCAAATACATAGTTCAAACAATTCTGTGAATCTATAATAGAGATATGCTGCGTCGTATCATAAAACATCTAACGAATCGAGACCGAATGGCTTCTAAACTCTTACAGTGCTTGGTTTTTCTATCTTACCTGCTTTGGCTTCAATTTGCCGGGACCTTCCTGTTGGGCTCAAAAACATACTTGATCAATGAGTCTTTGATTGATAGCAGTTCAGGGAACTCTCTGCTCAGCTTTGTCGCATCCATCTCATTGTTGCTCCGAGGTGCAACAATGACCTTAGCCTGTTCTTCTAGCGTGAAGTTTGACCACTTGTAGCTGGGATCCATGTACTTCTTGTACATCTCCAAGATCTCATTGTGGCTAACTACACCAGGATTGGTGAAGTTCCAGATGCCCCGCAAGTTCCTTTTAGCCATCTCAACTGAAATTGGCAAAAGCTCGTCCAATACAGTCATGCTGTTTGGGATGTTTACCACCTTGTCGTAACGGCTGATCTTGGTGATGAAGTTTCGGGGATTGTTGAGGTCAGACGATATTGGCATCCGGACTCGCAGAGTGCACACATTCTCGTACTCCTTCAACAGTTCCTCGACCTGCATTGTCCAGAGAAAAAATAATCAGAAGATTATTCCAATAATTGCATCTTGAATTTATACAAAATTAATATCACCACACAACAATGCAAGGGCAATAGCAAAGTAACCATTGCAAAGGGAAGATGCAGTTACCATTGCTTTGGTCTTCGAGTAGAATGAACCAGTGAAGTTTGGTGTATCCTCTTCTTTGAAGCCGATGCCTGACCCTTCAGGATGATTTGCATCATATTCAAATATGCACCCAGTGGCATAGTTCATCACCAATAGCCCATGCTCCCTACACACATCAGCTAGAGTCAAGGTGCCCGCAACATTGGTACGTATCGTCTCCGGCTTGTGAGACTCACACCAATCCACATTGGGTCTGCCAGTAACACCAGCAGCATTGAAGACATGTGTTGGCTTAACAGATTGGATATCAAGGACGATTGAAGAGCGCTCTTCCAAGCGACCTTTTCCATATTCGTATGGAATTCCTTGCTTCTCACATATTTTCCCAAGAAGTCCGCCAATCCATCCTGTCCGGCCATATATCAAGAACTTGAGAGAATGAGTTTTGGAAGAACCTTTTGATGTTGGAGTCACCATCTTGGTCTGATTGTTAGTGAACAGATTTAACATTCCTTTAACTTCCTCAGAGCCCTCAGACCCAGGCATCATCAATGTCCTCGGATGAGGCAACAATGCACCAGAAACATCACCCCAATAGTCAGAATTGGCTACATACCATTCCATTGTCTTCCTCAGGCCCTCCTCCCATCTAGTGCGCTCGGACCACCCAAGGCCCTTAAGCTTCTCATCATCCAGGAAGTACCTCTGATCATTGAAAGGTCTATTATCAACATACTGGATAACTTTATCAGCTTCAAGATTGAAAAGGTTGCAGACATCCTTTGCCACATCAGTGACCGTCCTCTCTCTCTTCGTTCCAATGTTGTAAACATGTCCAACTTCTCCACGATGAAGAATGACCTCAAAAGCCTCAGCAACATCCTCACAATAGAGGTAGCTCCGGACATTGGATCCATCACCATGAATTGGGAGGGGCTTCCCTCTCAGAGCCAAGAGAATGAACTTCGGGATAAGCTTCTCAGGAAACTGGTTAGGACCATACACATTATTTCCCCGGGTAGTGATAACTGGCAGACCATAGGATCTCCCATAAGCCATAACAAGCATCTCTGCTCCAGCTTTGGTGGCCGAATAGGGATTTGTTGGGAGCAGCTGTGAGGCCTCATGGTTGCCAACCACTGCGTCCTCATCTGTCTCCCCATAGACCTCATCAGTGCTCACGTGGATGAACCTCCTGATCTGGCCGCCAGTGACCTTGCAAGCTTCAAGAAGAACATGAGTACCATAGATGTTGTTCTTGGTGAATTCAAAAGAGTTACCAAATGAATTGTCAACATGTGTCTGGGCTGCAAAGTGCATAATAGTATCAATGTTCTCTGTGACCAGGAGGTAGTTGACAAGATCAGCGCTGGCAATATCGCCCTTGACAAACTTGAAGTTTGGTGATGAGCTGGCAGGGAGCAGGTTCTTCAGATTAGAGCAGTAGTCAAGCTTGTCAAGGACGACAATCTTGTAATCAGGGTAGTTCCGAACAATGCGGTTCGTGACATGGGAAGCGATGAACCCAGCAGCACCCGTAATGAGGATGCTCTTAGGTGTGTAGGGTGTCGCCATATCCTACAGACTGTAATATCTGAAATCCTGTTGTAAAAGTAAAGTATTTAACAGTATTAGGCGAGATAAAATAGGATCTAACATGTATGAGATTAAATGATTAATAAATGGAGTACAATATATAATACTTATATAATATTTGAACAGTGGGAAAATATTCTATCAGAAACTGAACCAAGCGCCTTGAAAAATAATTGGACCAGGAGAGTCTGTCTCAGGTCACAACAACAAACAGGCCCCTGCATCTATTTCGCACAGACCAGACTCGACATAAATTTGTGGGATTTAAAATTATGTGGAGAAGTGTGACCATGCAAAACAAGCATACCCCACCTTTTTGTACGTGAGAGGAAAATAATCGGGTGCACGCATTTGTACAAATGTAAGAGCTCAAAGTAGAATTTACGAGTGCGTCACAAAGTATCCTGTGTTATTTCCCATCCAGTTAAACGGAAGCATGACTGACTTCTACTCTCGAGAACATGAAAGTGTGACTGAGATTTGATAAAGATCATGCCATCCCCTATTTACAAAGAACAGAGTATTGGAATCACAACATGGAACACTTGAATTTCCAAGAGAAGAAACCACACCCCGGAGTGGTGAACCCAGAGAGATTCGTGCTATCCTACCAAACCACAGTATAGCAGCAATACTAACTGTAACAATAGTTCAGACGAAATACTGTAACAACAATAACTGAACCGACAAATCATAGAATTTTATTAATAGATAAAAGAAAGAAACGTTCAACTAAATCCTAGTTATCTACTACCTACCCGACTTATTTAGAACGAGATCTGGACGCGTTTTGCATAATTATTTGTCTTTTTGCACATCTATCAATCCACGTGTCAATTGTGCCCAAAGTATGCTCCATAAAGCTAAAGCGTGGTCAAACATACTACTCCTGCTATTACTGAATCTTAGGAAGAGGCGGAAATTTGGATCTTAGACCGATCTACAAACTAGGGAGTGGCGGAATTAAAGGGAAATAAAACGGCCAAACATGGACATCTACGGATTTACCCTCCTTTTCGGAAAAGAAAAATGGACATCTGGGGCTTAAGATGCGAAATTGCGATCGCATAGATAGGATCGGATGAAGTTAGTGTCCCCCGGGCAGCGCATCTTCCTGATAGATCTGATCACGGCGTCTAGTAGTCGAAAGAATCGGAAGGAGAGGGGAGACGGGGGAATGGCTTCCTAAGCACGCGGGGAACCCGATCCGGGGTGGGCACAGAAGCAAACACCTGCCATGCATTGCGACACGACGCGGGATGGCCACGGTCCTCACCTCAGTTAGCTGCTGCGCCAGCGGCGGCGGCGGCAGGCCGTCGGCCGGTCGGTCGGTCGGAGGCTGCGGTCCGCGAGAACGCGGGAGGTGGCTGAGAGAGTATGGTTTGCGACGATGAGGAGAGATGTTTAGGGAGAGAGAGAAGGCGCGGGACGTACCGTACTCAGCACGCGGCGCGCAGGAGCAGGGAGGCCGGATGGGTGGGGTGGCGGCGTCGGTCGATGATGGAGTGCGGAGGTGAGGTGAGGTGGGTTTTGCCTTAAATAAATGGAGGAATGGTGGCGGTGGCGGTGTGCGTGAGAGGGAGATGCAGTCGGCGGAAAGCACGGCCGGGGAGGGGTGTGAGGTAGTTGTGCTTGTGAGATGAGCCTGTGACAAATCTCACCAGAGTCAAGAGACGACTTTGATTTGCTAGTACTAATAACGTTCCAGAAATAGAAATATCTCAAAACCAAAACGCGTTTCACCTTCACAGCCTGTAGTTTTCGGGAGTTTGAATGCAGAGTTTCTTTCGTCTGACCGGAACGCTGTTTAAAAACGTGCACGAGACAGGCCGGCAACTCCAAACGGAAGCCTTATCTACACGGAGTAATTTTTTTCAAATTAAGGAAGGGAATTAACTCACAAGGGAATTAAGGAGAATTAACTTGCATGTGAATTAAGGAAAATTAATGTCCCAGCCTATAATTTGGAATATCTAAAAACCCTCTCCGGACTAAGAGCAACTCCACTCGTTCGGCATTCGCAGGCCCAATTCCGGCGCTATTTAGCGTCTAACGAGTGTAACATTCGCCCTCGAACGTCCAGTTCACACTCGCGTTCTTAGGCCGAGTTTTCGATTTTGGCTAGATTTCGAGCAAATTCGGCGAAATTTGGACGACGATTTCATTTAAATCATAGCGAGTTCGTACATAGTGTCAAATTCGGACATATACCCGAATTTTGATCGCATTAGGCTAAAGAAAAAATAAAAAAACATAGAAATAACTACTAGGCGATGCCGATTCCGATGCCGCCAGGGGTCGCTTACATGCCGAAGTTGCGGTAGAAGCATGTGTAGTCGGTGTCCTGGGTCCCGTCATCACCGTCGTCATCGCTCGGCGGCTGCGGGGGACGCGAGCTGCCCTGGTTGGCGTCGTCGTAGCGCCACGACTGAGAAGAGGGACCGGCCTCGTCATCGTCGTCATCGAGAACGATAAGCGGCGTGCCCTGGTAGGCGTGTTGTCGGCGAGCGTCGCCCGTGGCCTCGTGCTCGGCCTGCTCTTGATGACACCGAACGCGGTTGACCTCCTCGCGCTCCTAGTCTGTCCTAGACCAGGCGCATGTGTCGGGGGCCTGCATGGGCGGCATGTCATTCAGGAAGCGCTCCAGCGCCATCTTCAGGACAAAGGCGTCCTCGTCGACGGGAATCGTCCAGTCCGTCGGCTCGGGTTTTGGCGTGCGTAGGCGAAGCCAGCCGGTCGGTGGCGAAGGCGCACGGCCTTCGTCGATGACGATATCGCGTGAGCGCGTCCTCGGTGGCGAGCGCATCGACGACTCCGCCTCTCGCTTCACCATCCGGAGCGGAGGCATGGCAACTATGTAGGCGCCGAGCCGGACGAACGCGGCATCGAGGCAGAGGACGAGAAGCTGAGGCCGCCCATCCTCCTCGGCACCAGTTGTTGGGGATATGCTAAATGGGTATCACCATTGCATGTCTCTAATCCGGATAACCCGGGTGGCCCATAGTCGGTAGCAAGGCCTATGGCCTGCTGGGTGATGCAGCGCTGAGTTGATGTAGTAGCGCTTCGTTGGGAACCCCAAGAGCAAGGTGTGAAGCAGCACAGCAGCAAGTTTTCCCTCAGTAAGAAACCAAGGTTTATCGAACCAGTAGGAGGAAGGAAACGTCACACAGGTGTTGTAAGCAACGTGGAAACCTGCACAACACAAACTCAAGACTTTGCCCCCAACGAATCAGTGAGGTTGTCAAGCTCATCGTTTTGCTGTAACAAAGGATTAAATGTATGGTTGGAAGGTAATGGTTTGCAGCAAGTAAACAAGTAACAGTGGAGGATGTATCAATGATAAAGATTGATCCGGGGTCCATAGTTCACTAGAGGTGCTCTCCTTAGATAAATAACATGGCATAAAGGGTAAACAAATTACATCAGGGCAATTGACAGGAACTGAGCAAGGCATAACAATGCAATACCAGACAAAAAGATCCTATGAGATTCGATTGGGAAATACAACAATATACATAGAACGCCATCCAACTGCATCTATGACTATAAGTCCACCTTCAGGTTATCATTTGAACCCCCTCCAGTATTAATTTGCAAGCAACATACAACTTCTTTAAGAAAAGTGTATAAGGTAAACAATCCACTTGTTCTATGAACAAGAGACCGTTGTTTTCTCCCTAGTGGCAACATCACATCTACAACCGAAGATATTTCTGTCACTTCCCTTAGAAACTAGAGGCATGCACCCACTATAGAGCATAAATACTCCCTCTTGGAGTCACTAGCAACTACTTGGCCAAAATAGCTACTAACAACGGAGAGCATGCAAGATCACAAACAACACAGACATGATAGTATCAAATAGACAAAACCATTAATCAATCTGACATAGTAATCTCAATATCCATCGGATCCCTGCAAACACAACATGGATGATTACAAATAGATTAGATCTTGATCATGAACGGAGCTCACAAGATCTATACATGAAAGCAGAAAGGAGGAGATACAACCATCTAGCTACTACATGGACCCATAGTCCAAGGTGGAACTATTCACGCTTCATACCGGAGAAGAAGGCCTCCGGGATGATCTCCCCTCCGGCACGGTGTCGGGAAGAACTTTAGATCCCCCCAATCTAGGGACGATGGTGGAGGCGGCTAGAGAAGGTTTCTGTAGGGGTTCGTAGCATGGAAAAAAATTCTACCGCATGCACACAAACAAGATCTATCTACTAGATTGTAGCAATGAGTTGGTTAGAGTACTCACCCTTGAAGATTCCAAAGCGGTTAACGAGAGCAGATTCTCGTGGATGATATAGTCGTACTCTTGCCGATCTCAAGATCGCGTAGACGATCCTTCCGGCGCTGCGTTCCGGCAGCGCTTCCGCAGTCGGTCACACGTTCGGTACTCGTTGAAGACCTTCCTCTCCCTTGTTCCAGCAGGCAGCAGAGGTTATAGTTCTCCTCTCGCGATTCCGGCAGCACGACAGCGTGGTGTCGGAAGTAGAGGGAAGATCTCGCAGGGCTTCGCCTAAGACGATGCGGGTTATGGTGGATCTAGGGTTTCCGGCGATCTAGGATTAGAAGGCCGGAGAGGAGGATGAGGTGTCAGTGGCGGCTAGTGTTGTGCCACGTAGAGATAAAACAAAAATTTCCCCTCTAACGTGGTGATCCCAAGATCTAGCTGAGGTAGAAGGTGTTGGAATTATGCCCTAGAGGCAATAATAAAGATGTTATTATTATAATTCTTGTTCATGATAAAGTTTATATTCCATGCTAGAATTGTATTAAGCGGAAACTTTAATACTTGTGTGGTTTATGAACAACACCGTGTCCCTAGTATGCCTCTATGGACTAGCTCATTGATTAATGATGGTTAAGGTTTCCTAACCATAGACATGAGTTGTCGATTAATAATGAGATCATATCATTGGGAGAATGATATGATGGACAGACCCAAACTAAGCGGAGCAATTAGATCGTGTCATCGTGTTCATCTTTGCGAAGCTTTTCTTATGTCAAATATTGTATTCCTTAGACCATGAGATAATACAACTCCCTGGTATCGGAAGAAAGCTTTGAGGTCATCAAACGTCATCCTATGAGAGGGTGATCATAAAGGTGTCTCTCAGGTGATCGAAAAGTACCTGTTGGGTTGTATGTATCGAGATGGGATTTGTCCCTCCCAAGTCGGAGAGATATACTTCAGGCCCACTCGGTAATCGATATCAACACCGCTTGCAAGCATGTGGTTAAGGAGTTAATCACAAAGTGATATCGGATTACGGAACGAGTAAAGTACTTGCTGTGAACGAGATTGAACTAGGTATGACGGTACCGACGATCAAATCTCGGGCAAGTAAAATATCGCGAGACGAAGGGAATATATATATGGGATTGATTGAATCCTAGCATCGTGGTTCATCCGATATGATCATCGATGAATGTGTGGGAGTCAATATGGGTTTCCAGACCCCGTTGTTGATTATTGATAGAAGATCATGTCTGCATGTTCTCGAACCCGAAGGGTCACACACTTAACGTTTCTCGACGCTAGGATAGATTGGATAATTGGTTTATGAGTTTTTGTTCGGAGTCTCGGATCATCCGAGACATCACGAGAGGTTCCGGAATGGTCTGGAGAATAAGATTCATATAAGGCAATGCAGTTTTTGGAGTTCGGAATTGTTTCGGGTTAATCAGTATTGTACCGGAAGCTTCTAGAACCTTCCGGAGGGGGACCAACGTGGCCCCACCTGCCGGGAGGGGTCATGGGCCTATGAGGGAGTGCCCTGGCCGCATTGGGCCAGGGGTACAAGGCCCCATAGGGCCCAGTCGGCCAAACCTAGGGCAAACCCTAGGGGAGCTTCTAGAAGGGGGGGGAACTTGCCCCCCACTCCTCCTTCCTTGGCCGCCGGCCCTAGGGCTTGGGGGAGGGGCAAGGGCTGGCCGCCCACCCCTCTATATAAAGAGGGCTGGGGGCGCACCCCTCCCACACCTCCTCCTCAAACCCTAGCCGCCCTGCTGCCCTCCTCTCTCTCTCCCTCCTGACTGCGTGTAGGCGAAGCCCTGCCGCAGAAACTCTCCACCACTTGCACCGCGCCGTCGCGTTGTAGATCCAATCCATCTCTCCACCATACTTGCTGGACCAAGGAAGGAGGAGACGTCGAGGTGCCGCACGTGTGCATCTCTCGGAGGCATCGCCACTTGCGGTGTTAGATCGGATCGGATCGCGAGGAGGAGAAGCGAGTACGACTACATCACCCATGTTCCGACGAACGTTCCGTTGTGCGAATCTTCAAGGGTATGAAGATTTCATCTATTCCCCCTCGTTGTTTGCATCTCCTAGATTAGATCTTGGATGTCCCGTTCGCATCCGTAGATTTTTTTTGATTTACTATGCTGCGAAACCCTTCAGTGGTATCAGAGCTAGATCTATGCGTAGATGTGTTTCACGAGTAGAACGCAACATGGTTGTTGCGGGCGTTGATGTTTTCTGTTGCAAGCCTCTTGTTTGTGTTCTTCTTATGACGCGGGATAGTGAGATCGAAGCGGTCCAGGCCAACTTTACGCGACGTCGTTCGCGAGACCGGTTCCGCACTTGACGTGTGGCTTGTTCCACACATGCGGCTGGTGGATGCCAGTTTCTCTCACTATAGTTGTCATGGGATTTACACCGGAGTTTGGCAACCATAATATCACCGTTGTGGCTTTCCGTAGGTAAGAATTGTTCTTAGCTTGCTACTCCCATAAGCCACGTAAAACATGCAACAACAAAGTAGAGGCGTCTAACTTGTTTTTGCAGGGAGTGTTTTCTGTGATATGGTATGGCCCAAGATGTGATGTGTATGTTGTATGCAATGATCATGTTTTGTAATGTTTCACGACTTGCATGTCGATGAGTACACAACCGGCAGGAGCCATATGGTTGTATTTATAATTGTGTATGACCTGTGTGTCAACTTCTTATACGCCATGTAATAGCTTTACTTTATCGCTAAGTAGTTAGCAATAGTTGTAGTTGCTATTCGTGGTGGAGGAAATCATGGTGGAGTGATGGAGATCATGCCAGCATGCACAAGATGGAGATCATTGCGCGAAGATTGGCTATACCATGTCACATAAAGTTATATGCATGTGATGTTTATCCTTTTATGTATCTTATTATGCTTAGATCGCGACGGTAGCATCATAAGATGATTCCTCACTTAAAGATCAAGATAAAACTGTGTTCTCCCCATGTATGCACCGTTGCGAAAGTTCGTTGTGTCCAAGGATCACGTGATGATCGGGTGCTATAGACTCTACGTTCACATACAACGGGTGCAAGCCAGTTTTGCACACGCGGAAATACTTGGGTTTGACTTGACGAGCCTAGCATGTACAGACATGGCCTCAGAACACATGAACCGAAAGGTTAAGCATGAGTCATATGAATGATATGATCGACACTTCGTTGTCCACCATTGAAACCACATCTCTTCTCGTGAAGATCGGATTAGGTGTGGTGAATTTGGATCATGTTCACCAAACAACTTGAGGGATGTTGAATTTAGTGGGGGTCCGTCTAGTAATTTGATTAAAGTTGAACTAGTTATCATGAACATAGTCTAAATTGTACTTGCAAACATTGTAGATCAAATGGCTAAGTCCAACTTCAACTTCAACGTTTTTGCTGAGAAGGAAAAGCTTAGAAACAATGGGTCTAACTTCACCAACTGGTTCTGCAATCTGAGAATCATTCTCTCTGGCGGTCAAAAGGACTATGTCCTTGAAAATGCGCTAGATGACGCCCCTGCTATAGATGCGCCGGCTGATGAGAAAGCTGTCTATCAGTCGCGCAAAGATGATTATGGTGTGATTAAGAGCACCATGTTGTTTGCTATGGAATCGGACCTTCAAAATCGTTTTGAAGACTATCCTGGGCCCTTTGAGATTCTTGAGGAGCTGAAAACTATGTTTCAGACTCAGGCCCGTTCTGAGAGATATGAGATCTCTGAGAAATTCTTTAACTGCAAGATGGAGGAGGGGAGTTCCGTTAGTGAGCATGCCATAAAGATGCCGGGCTACACTCAACGCCTTGAGCAACTGGACTGCAAGATTCCAGAGGAGCTCAAGATTGACAGGGTTCTGCAATCACTCCCTCCCAGCTACAAAAGTTTTGTAGTGACTCATAATCAGATTGGTTCCACTGATACGATCACCGAGCTCTTCGCAAAGCTGAAGGCTGCGGAGGTGGACATCAAAAAGGATAATCATGTGTTGATGGTCAACAAGCCCCCCACCTTCAAGAAAGGTAAGGGTGCAAAGAAGCCCTTCAAGAAAGGCGGCGGCAAGCGCGTTGCCCCTGCTGAGAAGAAGCTCAAGTCTGGACCCAAGCCGGACACTGAGTGCTTCTATTGCAAGGACACGGGTCACTGGAAGCGCAACTGTCGGAAGTACTTAGCGGACAAGAAGGCTGGCACCATCAAAGGTATATTTGATATACATGTTATTGATGTTTTCCTTACTAGCCCTCGTTGTAGTGCCTGGGTATTTAATACTGGTTCGGTTGCTAATATTTGTAACTCGAAATAGGAGCTACGGAATAGACGGCGGCTTGCGAGGGATGAGGTGACGATGCGCGTTGGCAACGGATCAAGAGTTGATGTGATGGCCGTCGGCACGCTCTCCTTAGTTTTACCTTCGAGATTAGTTTTAAACCTCAATAAATGTTATTATGTGCCTGCGTTGAGCATGAACATCATTTTTGGATCCTGTTTATTGCAAGACGGTTATTCATTTAAATCTGAGAATAATGGTTGTTCCATTTATATGAGTAACATCTTTTATGGTCATGCACCTGCTGTGAATGGTTTATTTCTTCTGAATCTCGAAAGGGATGAAACACACATCCATAACATTGAGGCTAAGAGATGCAAAGTAGATAGTGATAATACTACTTATTTGTGGCACTGTCGTCTAGGTCATATTGGTGTAAAACGCATGAAGAAACTCCATTCTGATGGACTTTTGGAGTCTCTTGATTTTGAATCATTTGACACATGCGAACCATGCCTCATGGGCAAGATGATCAAAACCCCGTTCTCCGGAATGATGGAGCGAGCAACGGACTTGTTGGAAATCATACATACCGATGTATGCGGACCGATAAGTGTTTCGACGTGCGGTGGATATCGCTATTTTCTCACTTTTACCGATGACTTAAGTAGATATGGGTATATCTATTTAATGAAACATAAATCTGAAACATTTGAAAAGTTCAAAGAATTTCAGAATGAAGTGGAGAACCATCGTAACAGAAAAATTAAGTTTCTACGATCTGATCGTGGAGGTGAATATTTGAGTTATGATTTTCTCACGCACCTTAAAGTAAGCGGAATCGTTTCGCAACTCACACCACCCGGAACACCACAGCGCAATGGTGTGTCTGAACGCCGAAATCGAACCGTATTAGATATGGTCCGATCGATGATGTCTCTTACTGATTTGCCGTTATCATTTTGGGGTTATGCATTAGAAACCGCTGCATTCACTTTAAATAGGGCCCCATCTAAATCCGTTGAGACGACACCGTATGAACTGTGGTTTGGTGCTAAATCTAAGTTGTCGTTTCTTAAAGTTTGGGGATGCGAAGCTTACGTCAATAAGTTGATGTCGGACAAGCTCGAACCCAAAGCGGAGAAATGTGTCTTCATAGGATATCCTAAGGAAACTATTGGGTATACCTTCTATCACAAAACCGAAGGCAAAGTGTTTGTCGCAAAGAACGGTTCCTTTCTTGAGAAGCAGTTTCTCTCGAAAGAAGTGAGTGGGAGGAAAGTAGAGCTAGACGAGGTTGTTGAACCTTCTCTTGAGTTGGAGAGTAGCGCAGCACCTGAAATTGTTCCAGTGCCGCCTGCACCAACAATAGAGGAAGCTAATGACAAGGATCATGAAGCTTCGGACAATGCTGCTACTGAACGTCGCAGGTCGACAAGGTCGCGTGCCCCTCCTGAGTGGTACGGCAACCCTGTCTTGACTGTCTTGTTGGTAGAAGACAGTGAACCTACGAACTATGAGGAAGCGATGATGAGCCCAGACTCTGAGAAATGGCTAGAGGCCATGAAATCCGAATTGGGATCCATGAGCGAAAACCAAGTATGGACTTTGGTGGACCCTCCTAGCGACCGAAAGGCCGTTGAGTGCAAATGGATCTTCAAGAGGAAAACGGAGCGGATGGTAATGTTACCGTCTATAAAGCACGACTTGTCGCGAAAGGTTTTTAACAAGTTCAAGGTGTTGACTACGATGAGACTTTCTCTCCCGTAGCGATGTTTAAGTCCATTCGGATTTTATTAGCAATTGCTGCATTTCATGATTATGAAATATGGCAGATGGATGTCAAGACTACGTTCCTCAATGGCAACATTGCTGAAGAGTTGTATATGATGCAACCCGAAGGTTTTGTAGATCCTAAGGATGTTGATAAGGTGTGCAAACTTCAGCGTTCCATTTATGGACTGAAGCAAGCATCTCGGAGTTGGAACCTTCGTTTTGATCAAGTGATCAAGAGCTTTGGATTTGTTCCAAATTGCTACGAAGCTTGTATCTACAAGAAAGTGAGTGGGAGCTCAGTGACATTTCTGGTACTATATGTGGATGACATATTGATTATTGGAAATGACATTAACATGCTTAACGATGTGAAGAGTTATTTGAACAAATGTTTTTCAATGAAAGACCTAGGTGAAGCTGCTTATATATTGGGCATCAAAATCTATAGAGATAGACAAAGACGCCTGATAGCTTTAAGCCAGAGTACATATCTAGACAAAGTTCTGAAAAGGTTCAGAATGGATAAGGCAAAGAAAGGTTTAGTGCCTATGTTGTTAGGTAAGATATTGAGCAAGGCTCAGTGTCCAGCTACAGTAAATGATAGAGAATCTATGAGCAAAGTGCCTTATGCCTCGTCCATAGGTTCTATCATGTATGCCATGCTGTGTACTAGACCGGATGTGTCCAATGCTCTTAGTTTGACGAGCAGATACCAAAGTGATCCAGAAGTGGAACACTGGACAGCCGTGAAGAACATCCTAAAGTACCTAAATAGGACTAAAGAAATGTTCTTAGTCTATGTAGGTGATGAACAGCTCGTCGTAAAGGGTTACGTCGATGCTAGTTTCGACACCGACAAGGATGATTCTAAATCTCAGACACGATACGTTTATATTTTGAATGGAGGAGCTGTGAGCTGGAGAAGCTGCAAGCAAAGCGTGATCGCGGGATCTACAGTAGAAGCGGAATACATGGCTGCTGCAGAAGTGTCAAGTGAAGGAGTTTGGATCAGGAACTTCATCACTGAGGTTGGCGTGGTTCCAAGTGCATTGGACCCACTGGAGATATTGTGTGACAACACTGGTGCCATAGCACTCGCTAAGGAACCAAGATATCATCCAAACACCAAGCATATCAACCGCAAGTTTCATATAATCTGAGATTATATAGCAGATGGAGATCTGAGATTAGCAAAGTACATACAGATCTGAATGTCGCAGATCCATTGACTAAACCTCTTCCACGTGCAAAACATGATCAGCACCTTAGTGCCATGGGTGTTAGATTGTTGCCAAATGTAAACTAGATTATTGACTCTAGTGCAAGTGGGAGACTGTTGGAATTATGCCCTAGAGGCAATAATAAAGATGTTATTATTATAATTCTTGTTCATGATAAAGTTTATATTCCATGCTTGAATTGTATTAAGCGGAAACTTTAATACTTGTGTGGTTTATGAACAACACCGTGTCCCTAGTATGCCTCTATGGACTAGCTCATTGATTAATGATGGTTAAGGTTTCCTAACCATAGACATGAGTTGTCGATTAATAATGAGATCATATCATTGGGGGAATGATATGATGGACATACCCAAACTAAGCGGAGCAATTAGATCGTGCCATCGTGTTCATCTTTGCGAAGCTTTTATTATGTCAAATAGTGTATTCCTTAGACCATGAGATAATACAACTCCCTGGTATCGGAAGAAAGCTTTGAGGTCATCAAACGTCATCCTATGAGAGGGTGATCATAAAGGTGTCTCTCAGGTGATCGGAAAGTACCTGTTGGGTTGTATGTATCGAGATGGGATTTGTCCCTCCCAAGTCGGAGAGATATACTTCGGGCCCACTCGGTAATCGATATCAACACCGCTTGCAAGCATGTGGTTAAGGAATTAATCACAAAGTGATATCGGATTACGGAACGAGTAAAGTACTTGCTGTGAACGAGATTGAACTAGGTATGACGGTACCGACGATCAAATCTCGGGCAAGTAAAATATCGCGAGACGAAGGGAATATATATATAGGATTGATTGAATCCTAGCATCGTGGTTCATCCGATATGATCATCGATGAATGTGTGGGAGTCAATATGGGGTCCAGACCCCGTTGTTGATTATTGATAGAAGATCATGTCTGCATGTTCTCGAACCCGAAGGGTCACACACTTAACGTGTCTCGACGCTAGGATAGATTGGATAATTGGTTTATGAGTTTTTGTTCAGAGTCTCGGATGGGATCCGGGACATCACGAGAGGTTCCGGAATGGTCCGGAGAATAAGATTCATATAAGGCAATGCAATTTTTGGAGTTCGGAATTGTTTCGGGTTAATCGGTATTGTACCGGAAGCTTCTAGAACCTTCCGGAGGGGGACCAATGTGGCCCCACCTGCCGGGATGGGGCATGGGCCTATGAGGGAGTGCCCTGGCCGCATTGGGCCAGGGGCACAAGGCCCCATAGGGCCCAGCCGGCCAAACCTAGGGCAAACCCTAGGGGAGCTTCTAGAAGGGGGGGAAACTTGCCCCCCACTCCTTCCTCCTTGGCCGCCGGCCCCAGGGCTTGGGGGAGGGGCAAGGGCTGGCCGCCCACCCCTCTATATAAAGAGGGCTGGGGGTGCACCCCTCCCACACGTCCTCCTCAAACCCTAGCCGCCCTGCTTCCTTCCTCTCTCTCTCCCTCCCGACTGCGTGTAGGCGAAGCCCTGCCGCAGAAACTCTCCACCTCTTGCACCGCCGTCGCATTGTAGATCCAATCCATCTCTCCACCATACTTGCTGGACCAAGGAAGGAGGAGACGTCGAGGTGACGCACGTGTGCATCTCTCGGAGGCATCGCCACTTGCGGTATTAGATCGGATCGAATCGCGAGGAGGAGAAGCGAGTACGACTACATCACTCACGTTTCGACGAACGTTCCGCTGTGCGAATCTTCAAGGGTATGAAGATCTCATCTATTCCCCCTCGTTGTTTGCATCTCCTAGATTAGATCTTGGCTTTCCCGTTCGCATCCGTAGAATTTTTTTGATTTACTATGCTACGAAACCCTTCAGAAGGCCACGAGGTTTACCACTAGACGCACAGTTGCGGATTACTGATGAAGCGCATTAGTTGATGCAGTGTAGTCCTTTGCGATCCGATCGTCCTGGTGCTGATCGTACAACACCTCTGCTTGTATCCATACGTACAAGGAGGAGCACCGGTGGCGAACTGCTAGGTTCGTATCGACGGTAGGACTGCTGTGGAGCTAGGGTTTCCAACACATGGAATGACCTAATCGATCAAAGATTAACCCTTCCGGGTTACTGTGCTCCATTATATATAGGGAGTGAACGTGGGCTCCACTCTCGTGGCCCATTCACTAAAGCCCATATAACACTAGTCACCGCGAGTCCGACTCGCTGACTCAGTCCTAATCCGGCTCGGGTCCAACCCGGCCAGATTTCCGGCTTGGGTCCAACCCGGACTGATTTCTGGCTTGGGACCAACCCGTACTTGCTCCCGCTCTTAAGTGTGTGACCCGGCAGGCTCATGGCTACTCGGACATGATTGGAGTCCGACTCGCAATCGATTAGTCGGCAGTGGCTCCTAGCAGAACGTGCCGACTCCCAAGTACCAAAGAGTCATGACGACTTGCCTTTCCAATGTGACTTGCATCCGAGTCCCTTTTGCCTCACGATATGCCTTGTCAGACTATAGGTGAATATTTGTCATCCCTTAAATAGTCCGACTCTCTTCTCGATCCGAGATAAGTGATTCACCCGACTAACTCTTAGTCGACTGCCTCGGTTAACACTTAACCGAGTCGTGCATGGCCATGCTTTCCGAATCATATCTTCCGAGAGGGCCCAGAGAATATCTCTACGAGTGGAGGGGCAAAATCCCATCTTGGTTATTGACATCACGCAGCTTGATTCTTAGTCGACCCGAACTCTGCCTTTATAACTGCCCGGTTACGGATCAGCGTTTGACAGAACCTAAGTCGGTGATCCTCAACTCGGACTATGCAATAACCTCAGGTCTAAGGATTACATTGATTGAGATATACAAATGACAACTTGTTTGTTGTACCTCAATATGGGTCAATCCGACTCGCTAAACTCTTTAGCCGAGTCTGTGTAAGTCGGAATGGCATCTCCATGCCCATGACAAGGGAACCGAGTCATCAAGCCGGCTTTCACATTGGTCTAAGTTGTGTGCCAAGCACAACCTCGATGACCAAGGATATTTAGTACAAACAACATGAATGCATAGTTCCACAACTGAATCACATATTCAATGATATACATCAGATGTTTATACAAGGACAACTTTATATATTTATGAATACAATGGGAAATCTCATCATACATGATTGCCTCTAGGTCATATTCCCAACAGTCTCCCACTTGCACTAGAGTCAATCTTCCGAGATCACTTGTCTAAGCATCTAATGCCCATGGCTCTTAGGTGCGCCTCATGCTTCGGTTGGGGTAACGGCTTTGTCAACGGATCCGCAATATTTGCATCCGTGTGTACCTTGCATAACTTGATATCACCCTGATCCACGAACTGGCGAATCAGGTGGTACCGCATGAGTATGTGCTTGTTCTTCTGGTGTTGTCTAGGTTCCTTGGCTTGTGCAATAGCACCATTGTTGTCACAATACACGTCTAATGGATTGGACGAGCCCTGGACCACACCAAGATCCATGTGGAAATTCCTCATCCGAACAGCTTCCTTTGCTGCCTCTGAGGCAGCAATATACTCAGCCTCTGTTGTATATGAAGACATAGTCTCTTGCTTGGAACTCTTCCAGCTCATAGCACCTCCGTTTATAATAAACACGTATCCGAATTGTGAACGAGAATCATCAGAGTCGGTAAGATAACTCGCATTCGTGTAACCCTTTACACTGATTTCATCTTCACCACCATAAACCAAGAACATATCCTTAGTCCTTCTCAAGTACTTTAGGATATTGTTAGTCGCTGTCCAGTGGATCTCTCCAGGATCAGCCTGGTATCTGCTCACAACACTTAGAGCATAGGAAACATTCGGCCTAGTACAAATCATGGCATACATGATGGATCCGACTGCAGAAGCATACGGAATTTCACTCATCTGACTTTGCTCATCAGTTGTCGAAGGACACTGAGTCTTGCTAAGTTTTACACCATGGGACATCGGTAAGAACCCCTTCTTAGACGATTCCATGTTGAATTTCTTCAACACTTTGTCCAAATAAGTACTCTGACTCAATCCAATGAGCCGTCTTGATCTATCTCTATAGATTCGGATTCTGAGAATATATGTTGCCTCACCCAAGTCTTTCATTGAGAAACTCCTTTCCAATGATTCCTTGGTTTCTTGCAACATCTGGACATCATTTCCAATCAATAATATGTCATCCACATATAAGATTAGAAAGTTTACTTTGCTCCCACTAAACTTCTTATATAAACAAGAATCATGATCACTCTTGATGAAGCCAAACAATTTGACTACCTCATCAAAGCGAATATTCCAACTCCGAGATGCTTGCTTCAACCCATAAATGGATTTCTGAAGTTTACATACCTTGTCAGCATTAGCCGGATCGACAAAACCCTCGGGCTGTATCATATACACGTCCTCGGTTAAATTTCCGTTAAGGAAAGACATTTTAACATCCATCTGGCATATCTCATAGTCGAAATAGGCCGCTATAGCTAACATGATCCGAACTGATTTAAGCATCGCTATGGGCGAGAAAGTCTCATCGTAATCAACTCCTTGAACTTGTCCGAACCCCTTCGCGACAAGACGTGCTTTATAGATGGAAACATTTCCATCCATATCAGTTTTCTTCTTAAAGACCCATTTGCACTCGGCGGGTCTTGCACCGTCTGGCAGATCAACCAAGTCCCAAACTTGATTTTCATCCATGGACTTTAAATCGGATCTCATGGATCCAAGCCATGACTCGGAATCAGATCCCACCATCGCTTCCGAATAATTTGCCGGCTCATCATTGTCTAACAGTAACACATCACGAACACTTTGTAATCTAGCCGATCTTCATAGTACAGGTGATGCTGCCGGCTCAGCTACCACGACCGGCTCAACCTCCAAGGTTTTTGCCGACTTGCTACTAGCCGGACCTCTCGAATTTCTTCGAGCTGCACCGTGCTCCCACTTACTCCCCGACTGAGAAACTCTTTCTCAAGGAAGACACCGTTCCGAGCGACAAACACTTTGCCCTCTTCTCGGTTGTAGAAGTAGTAACCCAAAGGTTTCCCTCGGATACCCCATGAAAATACACTTATCCGACTTGGCTGTAAGCTTGTCCGACTGAAGTCGCTTGACAAAAGCTTCACAACCCCAAATCTTAAGAAAAGACAAACTCGGCTTTTTGCCTGTCCACATCTCATGCGGTGTCTTCTCTACCTATTTTGATGGTACTTTGTTTAGTGTGAACGCCGCTATTTCTAGACAATAACCCCAAAATGATAAAGGCAGATCTATCCGACTCATCATTGATCGTACCATGTCCAACAAGGTACGATTTCGCCTTTCTGAAACACCGTTCCTTTGTGGTGTTCCTGGCGGAGTAAGTTGAGGAACTATTCCACAACTTTTCAGATGGTCATCAAACTCATGGCTCATGTACTCGCCTCCTCGGTCCGACCGAAGAAACTTTATTTTCTTGCCGAGTTGATTCTGTGCTTCATTCTGGAATTCTTTGAACTTTTCAAAGGCTTCCGACTTATGTTTCATCAAATAGATATATCCATACCTACTCAAATCATCAGTGAAGGTAATGAAGTACTCATAACCACCTCTGGCTGTCATGCTCATTGGTCCACATACATCACTATGTACTAGTCCCAACAAGTCGGACGCTCTTTCGCAACTCTTTGCAAAAGGTGTCTTGGTCATTTTGCCGAGTAGGCAAGATTCGCATGTCTCGAACGACTCCAAGTCGAACGAAGTTAGGAGTCCATCATCATGGAGCTTCTTCATGCGTTTCCAACTTATATGACCAAGCCGACAGTGCCAAAAGTAAGTCATATTCAGATCATTTGGTTTCAACCTTTTAACATTTATGTTATAAACCGACTCACCATCAAGATTCAAAATAAATAACTCATCCTGGACGGGTGCAAAGCCATGAAACATATCATTCAAATATAAAGAACAACCATTATTATTGATATTCGACTCATAGCCTTGCCTCATCAAACATGAAGCAGAAATAATGTTTTGACTGAGCACTAAAATATAATAACAATTATACATTTCCATAATGAATCCGGAAGGTAAATGAAGTTGCATCGTGCCGACTTCCAACGCAAAAACTCTTGCTTTGTTGCCGACTCGAATATCAACCTCGCCTCTTGCTACGCTCCTAGTTCTTACCAGTCCCTGCAACGAGTTGCAGATGTGAATAACTGATCCGGTATCATATACCCAAGAACTATTAGGTGCATCAGCAAGATATATGTCTATAACATTGCAAACAAGTGTACCTGAGTCGAAAGTCATACCTCCACTCTTGGCTTTGTCGGCCAAGTACTTGCTGCAGTTCCTCTTCCAATGGCCATCCGCCTTGCAATAGAAGCAAGTGGATCCGGCTGAAGGAGATGGCTTAGTCCCTGAGGAAGCGCTTGGGACCGGGTCTTGCGCCTTCTTTCCTCCTGACTTAGACTTCTTCTTAGTCCAAGAACTCTTCTTGAACTTAGCCTTATTTTGCACCATCAACACTTGACTGGCGCCCTTCTTGAGATCCGCCTCTGCCTGCTTGAGCATCCCATGCAATTCAGTGAGCTTCTTATCCATACCATGCATGTGGTAGTTCGAAATGAACTGCCCATATGCACTAGGAAGAGAGTTTAGAATTATATCCGTAGCGAACTCTTCGCTTATGGGGTAGCCAAGACTCTCCAGAGACTGCACATGACCAACCATTTTGATCACATGCGGACTCAGTGGATCACCATCCTTAAGCTTGCAACTCAGCAAAGCCTAAGAGACTTGATACCTCTCAGTCTTCGCCTGAGCCTGGAACATACTTTTGAGGCTTTCGATCATATCGTAGGCCTCAACATTCTCGAACTGCTTTTGCAAGTCCGGTTCCATGTGAGCAAGCATAAGACAGCTAATATCCATGGACTCATCCTTAGCCCGACGGTAGGCATTGGTGGCAGCGACAGTCGCATTCTCATTCGGCTCATCTGGAAGTGGGTTGTCTAGGACATGGTCCTTCTTTTCTTGTTTGAGAACAATTCTCAGATTTAGATACCAGTTGGTAAAATTAGTGTCGTTTAGTTTATCCTTCTCAAGGATAGTTCTCAACGCAAAACCGGATATCTGAGAGTGACTGCTACTTGGTGCCATGATCTACAACAGAAATATGCAAAACACTTAAGACATGTATTCATAAAAGAGAAAGCATACTAAACATTTTAATATTTTATGCTCCCACTAGAACCAACACCCCTCCGATGGTTACTTAGTGATTCAGGACCCTAAATAAGCAAGTCGGCTAGTGAGCTTTAGCATCACCGCTAGCTGCCAAGTGATATAGGTAGACAACCCCTTGTCAATCGCATCTCATACGACTCCTGTTGGACGGGTGGCATCACATGCCCCAGCTCCCATCCGACTTTTCCCCGAGCCCCACAACCGTTGTGATAGACCCATCTAGCTTACCAAGTGTTTCCGCAGTAAGAGTCCGACTCGAACCCACCTATTCGGAAAGAATTGGCAGCACCTCAATTTTATGAGCCCACTACCAAAAATGTCCGACTTGTGATGGTGCAAACACTGGCGGGAAAACCGACTAGACCTTCTTTGAGGGATTATATTTTATCGACTATCTAATAGAGGTAAAACAGAGACATAACAATAACACAAAATAAAGCATTTATAATGTGAAATGGTATGGCCCTCTTGTTGGAGATATGCCCTAGAGGCAATAATAAATGTAGTTATTATTATATCTTTGTGTTTACGATAAATGTTTACATTCATGCTATAATAGTATTAACAAGGAAACATTAATACTTGTGTGATTTGTAAACTTAAATTGAAGTCCCTAGTAAAGCCTCTATACATCACTAGCTTGTTGGTTAATAAATGATTGTGGTTTCCCTATCATGAACATTGAGATGTTATTAACAACAAGATCATATCGTTAGGAGAATGATATGATGGACATACTCCTATAGATAAGCATAGCATAAAGATCAAGTCATTTTAATAGTTCAATTGCTATATGCTTTTTGATACATAGTAACCTAATTCCTTAGACCATGAGATCATGCATATCACCTTTACCGGATGGATGATTTGATGACATCAAACACCACACCGTAACTGGGTGGCTATAAAGGTGGCATTGAGTGTTCGGAAAGTATTGGTTGAAACACATGGATCAAGAGTGGGATTTGTCCATCCATATGACGGATAGATATACTCTAGGCCCTCTCGGTGAAATGTCATCCAATTAGCTTGCAAGCATGTGACTGGCTCACAAGGGATCACATATCACGGGAACGAGAAAAGAGTACTTATCGGTAACGAGGTGGAACTAGGTATGCAGAGATACCGACGATCATAACCTCGGATAAGTAAACTATCATGAGACAAAGGGAAATTGGTATCGTATGTAAGTGGTTCATTCGATCACAAAGTAATCGTAGAAATATTTGGGAGCCATATGAATTTCCAGATTCCTCTATTGGTTATTGTTCGGAGAAGTGTCTCGATCATGTCCGCATAATTCACGAACCGTAGGGAGACACACTTAAGGATTCGACGTTGTTTGAGTAGTTATGGAATTATGAGAAAGAGACCGAATGTTGTTCGGAGTCAAGGATGGGATTCGGGATATCACGAGGAGATCCGGAATGGTCCGGAGAATAAGATTCATATAAGGAAAGTCCTATTTCGGAGTTGGGGAATGTTTCCGGTGTTTTCATCGGGAATGTTCTAGAAGGTTCCGGAATGTCCGGCACTCCGGAGGGGAAGGGTACATGAATGTGTTATATCAAGTTGGTATGATTGCATCATGTACTAAGTGTCATCGCTGAACAAAATAGAGGATTTAATCAAATCCTTGTTTGAAAAGTCAAACGCCAATTTGAAAGTCAAACGGCTATTTTTGGGAAGTGGAGAGGGAGGTGGAAATCGAGTTAGGGAGGAGTTCCTCCCCTCCACCGCCGGCCCACCTCCAAGCCGAGTTGGGGAGGGACTCCCCTCCCCTTGGCCGCGCCTCCCACCTATAAAGGGAGGGGCAGGGCTGCCCCTCCTAACACACAAGTTCCCTACCTCTAAACCCTAGCCCCAAGCCGCCGCCGCCTCCATAGCCGCCGCCGGCCCTAGGGCACTCGCTGCCGCCGCCTAGGTCAAACCCTAGCCGCCGGCCTTGCCCCTCCTCGCCGTGTCTAAACCCTAGATCGTCGAGGGCTCTCTCATAGTCCACCATACTCGCTCTGGCTTAAGGCGAAGCCCTGCGAGATCTCCCCTCTACTTCCGGTACCACGCCGTTGTGCTGCCGAAATCGCGAGGAGAGTGCTACAACCTCCGCTGCCTGCTGGAACAAGGGAGAGGAAGGTCTTCGTCGAGTACCGAACGTGTGACCGACTGCGGGAGCGCTGCCGAAACGCAGCGCCGGAAGGATCGTCTACGCGATCTTGAGATCGGGAAGAGTACGACTACATTACCCACGAGAATCCTCTCTCGTTAAACACTTCGGAATCTTCGAGGGTGAGTTATTCCATCGACTCGTTGCTACAATCTAGTAGATAGATCTTGGCTTGTTTGTTTGTATGCGATAGAAATTTTTTGTTTTCCATGCTACGAAACCCTACAGTGGTATCAGAGCCGTGTCTATATGTAGATCTGTTGCACGAGTAGAACACAATGGTCATTGTGGGCGTTGATGCTTTTATTGTCGATTACTTCTTGTGTACTTTGCATCTTGCGGGATGTTGGGATGAAGCGGCCCGGGCTAACCTTACATGACATCGTTCATGAGACTTGCTCCACGCTTGACATGCAACTTGTATTGCATAAGTGGCTTTGCGGGTGCCTGTTTCTCCTAGCATAGTTAAGATCCAATTTACAACGGGTGATTAACAATACTAGTATCAATGTTGTGGTTCATGTTCGTAAGTTAGAACGACACTTATTGAAAGCCCCAAACCACGTAAAATATGCAAAGAAAGTAGAGGCGTCTAACTTTGTTTTGCAGGGGTGTGCAGTGATGTGATATGGCCATGATTGTGATTATATTTGATGTATGCAATGTTCCTTATTGTAAGTTGGCAACCGGCAGGAGCCATATGGTTGTCTTTAATTTATGTTAAGACCCGCGTGTCTATTCAAAGTAGTTGTAATAGTTGAAGCCGGTGGACGACAACCATGGAGAAGCGTCATTGACCTTGATGCAATGCCGGTGATGATGGAGATCATGTTCGTGTTTGAAGATGGAGATCGGAAGCACAAAGAAGAAAGGCCATATCATATCACATATTATGAATTGCATGTGATGTTAATCCTTTATGCATCTTGTATTGCTTAGTAGACGACGGTAGCATTATAAGATGATCCCTCATGCACATGAATTTCAAAGTCATAAAGTGTTCACCCTTAGTTAGCACCGTTGCTAAAGCTTGTTGTTTCGAAGCACCACGTGATGATTGGGTGTGTTAGATTCCGCAAGTGTATACAACGTGAGCAAGCCAGAATTGCTCATGCGGAAACTAAGGTTTGATCTTGACGAGCCTAGCATGTACAGACATGGTCTCGGAACACGGATCACCGAAAGGTAAAGCATGAATCATATAGTAGATATGATGAACATGTCGATTGTTCGCCATTGAAACTATATCAACTCTCGTGATGATCGGTGTTGATGTGGTGGATTTGGTTCGTGTGATCACTAAAACAATGTGAGGGATATTGTTTTGAGTGGGAGTTCACCTAGATTAATTTTATTATTAATTTGAACTCAATTTGTCATAAACTTAGTCTAAACTATTGCAAATATGTTGTAGATCAATGGCAGCCCCTACCATCAATTTTAATGCGTTCCTAGAGAAAGAAAAGTTGAAAAACAATGGAAGCAACTTCGCGGATTGGTTCCGCAATTTGAGGATTGTCCTCACAGCTGGTAATTTGACCTATGTGCTGGATGCACCGCTGGATGACCCACCTGTAGCTGATGCTGCCGATGAAGTAAAGAATGTTTACCTCACTCGGAAGACTCAGTACTCCACAGTTTAGTGTGCTATCTTGTATGGTTTAGAATCGGAGCTTCAGAAAAGGTTTGAGAATTCAGACCCATATGATATTGTCGAGGATCTCAAATTGATCTTTGAGACTCATGCAGCAACTGAAAGCTATGAGGCTTCTGAAAAGTTCTTTAACTGCAAGATGGAAGAGGGCAGCTCCGTCAGTGAGCATGTGCTTAAGATGTCTGGGCACGCAAACAAACTTCAAAGCTTGGGTATAGTGATTCCTAATGCTTTGGGGATTTACCGCGTCCTCCAATCACTACCACCAAGTTACAAGAACTTTGTGATGAACTACAACATGCAAAACATGAACAAGACGTTACCAGAACTCTTTGCCATGTTGAAATCTGCAGAAGTGGAGATCAAGAAAGAGCACCAAGTGTTGTTGGTCAATAAGACCACCAAATTCAAGAAAGGCAAGTCTAAGGAAAAGGGACACTTCAAGAAGGGTGGTAAGAAAGTTACCACGCCAACGAAGAAGACCAAGGCTGGACCTAAGCCTGATACTGAGTGCTTTTACTGCAAGGGAGAAGGTCACTGGAAGCGGAATTGCCCAAAGTACTTTGCGGATTTGAAGAACGGCAACATCAAGAAGAAAGGTATATCCGATATACATGTTATTGATGTGTATCTCACTAGTACTCGTAGTAGTGCCTGGGTATTTGATACTGGTTCAGTTGCTCATATTTGTAACTCGAAACAGGTTGATGCAGTGCAGTCCTTTGCGATCCGATCGTCCTGGTGCTAATCGTACAGCACCTCTGCTGGTATCCACACGTACAAGGAGGAGAACCGGCGGCAAACTGCTAGGTTCGTATCGACGGTAGGACTGCTGTGGAGCTAGGGTTTCCAACACATGGAATGACCTAATCGATCAACGATTAACCCTTTTGGGTTACTGTGCTCCACTATATATAGGGAGTGAACATGGGCTCCACTCTCGTGGCCCATTCACTAAAGCCCATATAACACTAGTCACCACGAGTCCGACTCGCTGACTCAGTCCTAATCCGGCTCGGGTCCAACCAAGGAAGATTTCTGGCTTGGGTCCAACCCGGACTGATTTCCGGCTTGGGACCAACCCGGACTTGCTCCCGCTCTTAAGTGTGTGACCCGACAGGCTCATGGCTACTCGGACACGATTGGAGTCCGACCCGCAATCGATCAGTCGGCAGCGGCTCCTAGCAGAACTTGCCGACTCCCAAGTACCAAAGAGTCATGACGACTTGCCTTTCCAATGCGACTTGCGTCCGAGTCCCTTTTGCCTCACGATATGCCTTATCAGACTATAGGCGAATATTTGTCATTCCTTAAATAGTCCGACTCTCTTCTCGATCCGAGATAAGTGATTCACCTGACTAACTCTTAGTCGACCGCCTCGGTTAACACTTAACCGAGTCGTGCATGGCCATGCTTTCCGAATCATATCTTCCGAGAGGGCCCAGAGAATATCTCTCTGAGTGGAGGGGAAAAATTCCATCTTGGTTATTCACATCACGCAGCTTGATTCTGAGTCGACCCGAACTCTGCCTTTATAACTGCCTAGTTACGGATCAACGTTTGACAGAACCTAAGTCGATGATCCTCAACTCGGACTATGCAATAACCTCAGGTCTAAGGATTACATTGATTGAGATATACAAATGACAACTTGTTCGTTGTACCTCAATATGGGTCAATCCGACTCGCTAAACTCTTTAGCCTAGTCTGTGTAAGTCGGAATGGCATCTCCATGCCCATGACAAGTGGAACCGAGTCATCAAGCCGGCTTTCACATTGGTCTAAGTTGTGTGTCCAGCACAACCTCGATGACCAAGGATATTTAGTACAAACAACATGAATGCATAGTTCCACAACCGAATCACATATTCAATGATATACATCAGATGTTTATACAAGGACAACTTTATATCTTTATGAATACAATGGGAAATCTCATCATACATGATTGCCTCTAGGGCATATTCCCAACAGCTAGGGCGACGACGACGGGCCGACGGCGACGCAAGGTGGGGAGGGCTAGGTTGTGTCTCTTTGGGGCAGCCCTCCCCCTCTATTTATGCGGGCAACTACTAAACAACATCGAATCCTTAAGTGTGTCTCCCTACGGTTCGTGAATTATGCGGGCATGACCGAGACACTTCTCCGATCAATAACCAATAGAGGAATTTGGAAATTAATATGGCTCCCACATATTTCTACGATTACTTTGCGATTGAATGAACCACTTACATACGATACCAATTTCCCTGTGTCTCGTGATAGTTTACTTATCCGAGGTTTGATCGTCGGTATCTCTGCATACCTAGTTAAACCTCGTTACCGATAAGTACTCTTTTCTCGTTCCCGTGATATGTGATCCCTTGTGAGCCATCACATGCTTGCAAGATAATTGGATGACATTCCACCGAGAGGGCCCAGAGTATATCTATCCGTCATATGGATGGACAAATCCCACTCTTGATCCATGTGCCTCAACACATACTTTCCGAACACTCAATGCCACCTTTATAACCACCCAGTTACGTTGTGGTGTTTGATGTCATCAAAGCATCCTTCTGGTGATGGTGATTAGCACGATCTCATGGTCGAAGGAATTAGGTTACTATGTATCAGAAAGCTTATAGCAACTGAACTATATTAAATGACTTGATCTTTATGCTACGCTTAACTATAGGAGTATGTCCATCACATCATTCTCCTAATTATATGACCCTGTTGTTAATAACATCTCTATGTTCATGATCAGGAAACCATGATCATATATTAACCAACAAGCTAGTTTAACAAGAGGCTTTACTAGGGACTCTTTTATGTTTGCAAATCACACAAGTATTAATATTTCCGGTTAATACAATTATAGCATGGTATGTAAACATTTATCATAAGCATGAAGATATGATAATAACCACTTTATAATTGCCTCTTGGGCATATCTCCAACATTCTCCCACTTGCACTAGAGTCAATAATCTAGTTTCAAACCTTTGTGCATTCAACACCTATGGCTTCCCGGTGTTGTATTTACACGATTGCTAGTGGTCAACTGATCTCCGGATCCGACACTTTCAGGTCCGTGTGTAATTGCATGTCTTTGCGTCTCTACGGATCACTCATTCTCTAATGAGATGGCTTTGTATAAATTTGGTCCTTTGGTGAGACCTTTATTTCCTTGGGGTTAAAACATGTTGATAATATTGTCGTACAATATATCTTCCTAGTACTATCCTGCTGTGAACCACACCTAGTTTTATAACAAACTACTTGACACAAATGCCCTCTTTTGTTGCTAAAATAGCAGTCATATACTTAGCCTTTTGTTGTAGTATCTGTCACAATGTCTTAACTTTGGAACTCATCCAAATCTATTATGGAACTTACTTTCCATCATATTGTGCCACCCTTAGTTTAGATTGAGATAAACTTAATTTGTACTTTGTGACAAAACTAGTATCAATGTAATACTTTTACAATGAACTAACCATCTATTTGTCACTTCTACAAAATAATATATTCTTAGTTCTTCTAAAAGATCATAAGAATATCTTTACTATCGTCCAATAATCATCTTATGAATAATTCTGGTATACACTCATAACATTTAGAGCATAGGACATATCTGGATTTGTACACATCACAACATGATTGATAAAATACTCTTTGTGATTTTATCTATCAAGTATCAAAAATACTTAAATCTTTATTCAACCCTTCATGTGCAACAAGAACCTTTCCTGTAGTTTCTATATTGAACTCATTCAGTATCTCATCTATGTACTTCTGGCACAACCGTATTGGCGTCACAATTTTCCATATAGACATTGATGCCAAATATTCGGGTTCTGCCTAAGCCTTTCATCGAGATGAAATTCTTAACCTGTGTCAATAAAAAGATACATCATTTCTAATCAAAAATATGTCTTCCACATAATGTATTAGAAACATGTCTTAGCGCTCCCACTTAATTTCTTGCAAATGCAAGCATCTTCATCATCTTCGATGAAATTAAACTATTTTAACAGTTTCATCATAGTGAAGATTCCAACTCCGTGATGCTTACTTCAACCATTGAAGTTTGCATATGCTTTTAGCATCCTTTGAATTAACAAAACCCTTTGGATCGTGTCATGCACACGTCCTAGGTAACCATTCTATTAGAAGAACTTGTTTTGTTTATTCCACTACCACATAACAAAATTATATGTAGTGGTTGCTACGTTAATCCGTCTAGACTAAATATCGCTTAATGAAAGATCGGATCTTGTCATAGTCAACTATTTGAATATTCTCATGAACTCTTTCCCGACATGTCGATAATTTCATAGATGTGAAACATCCATGTCTATTTCTTTATAGATCCAAATACGACTGTAGGGTCTTGCACCTTTTTAGAGGGTCTTTCAAGTTCAAAGCTTGATCTCTCGTATATGGAACTATGACGGATTTTATGGCTTCAAACCATTTGACGGAGTCAGGGCCCATCATCGCTTCTTTGCATGTAGTCGGATCATTATTATCAAATAATGATTTAACTCTCAAATCTTGGTATTTGAATGTTTACCCGACCTACTTGGTTCAATAGGAACTTAGACCTCCGTGACCACAACCTTTGAGGCACGTGAGCCATGAGCATTGTTGCTGCCTTCGGAACACATTTCGGTGCTGCGCAACTTTGCACATATAGATAAAGTTCTTTTAACCTTATCAAAGTTCTATTGTCCTCCCACTTAACTTTTCACGGAAAATTCCTTTCTCAAAGAAACTTGACGTTCAAAGAGATAAACATTTTTGTCTTTGGTGTTATGGAGGAATACTCAACTATTATTCAAAATAACATACAAAGATATGTTCATACGATTTTGGTTGCAAACATCTTTCTTATGCATAGGATACCAATGTTTAAGAAAGTATAACTTGGGTTTTATCCCAAACCATAACTTTATATGGTGTCATTTCAACGGATTATGATGGAGCTCTTTTCAGTGAAAAAATGGTAGTCTCTAAAGTTTTAATCTTTAAAATATAATGGCAGTTTTATAATTTACACCTTTGATCTTACCATGTCACACAAGGTTTCATTATATATCTCGAACGCTCCATACTCTTATGGTGTTTCTGGAAATGCAAATCCACGAAACGATTCCTCAAATCTAATGCATTATGCTAAACTTGTAACTCAAATGTCTTCCTTTATGATCCTATCATAAATTCTTTATTTTCTTGTTACATTGATTTTGCACTTCATCTTAAAAGTTTTTGAACTTTTCAAATGTTCCACACTTCATCCTCATTAAGTAAATATTCATATATTCACTCAAATTTTCGGAGAAAGCATATGAAGTTGAAATCCATCGCTCTTGACTACGCGTAATGGACTTCATACATCAATTATGTACAAATTCTAATAATCTAGTCATTCGTTCCCTTTTGGCCTATGAACGGAGTTTTAATTATCTCTAGGAAAGTTTCACAAGCGTCATTTGATCAAAAATCAAAAGACTCCAAAATTCCATCCACATGGAGTTTCTTCATGTTTTCTTTCCAATATAATTTAAACAGCGATGTCACTTCCTAAGTGATCTTTCAATCAATTGTCTTTCGACATTTTTAGTATTTATTTTATGGATATGATTTATCCAACGACATTTTTAAATCATCCATCTTTTATGGATTACGACAATTATTTGAACAACGCTTTTTTCTCATAATACCTGATAAAACAAATCTTGAAGGAAAGCTTTTATGTCAATGAGAAACACGTCAATACTTTATTTGTTCTCGATGAACATCATCACATATTCTCTTGCTAGTTACCTAGGCCATTGTAGTTCATGAATTGTGTTGTTTCGTATGACGATTCACACCAACAAATTCAGCATCCAATACTTAAGAACCACATTGTTTAACAAGCAAAGAATACAACCATAACACATATATCCTCTATATACCTAAGCTGAACAATTCTAGTTTTTTCTTTTCTGCCATATATTTCTGAGATTCTCTTTTGGTATTTTTTTCTGTTTGAAAGAATCTATTAACATCAATAGTGGATCCATACACATGACACATAGTCCAAAGCATGTATAATTAAATACCATTGTCTTTGGACTTGCACTTGGAAGTAGATCACCATCATCAAATACTTGGTGTTCTTTCAAATTCCATTCTTTAGTAATATTTTAGTGTAGTAAACATTTTTCCTACATCAAATATTCATCCTTATCATGGAACTATTCATGATTAAGCTACTTTAACTTATAACGGTGAATTACGAGTATAATTTTGCTCTCCAAAACCCTTTGGAGGATTAAGACGACCAGCGTCTCCAACCTTTTGCAAATTCTCATCAAATATGAGAACATGACTTTTGCCATATTATACTCTATCATGTTGCAACCAAAACTTCATTTCAGATATCACAATATCTTTCACACATGATGGTTTCTGAAACAATTCTTTCAGCTCCCCGATAACCTTGCTATTAAAACAATCTTTTGAATATCAAGAATCATGGAGACAAACATGATATTTATATACTAACACTAGAATTGTTACTCTTTATTTAATACTAATTATTAAACTTCAAGAAGTAACCAGAACTTACTAAAAGTTTGCAATAGGAATTTTAAATTTTAGATTAACACTTCAAAAACATACGATACCAGTTTGTAAAGTAATTGACCAGAATTCTATAGTTCTATTATCTCAATTATAACTAAGCGCAAGGTGGTAAACGGATGCCAATGACTATAACAACTATGCAAATTCACTTTGATTTAATTTATGATAAATAGTGTTCAACTTTTAATCATATTGCTATTGAACTCTCACTCAAAACAATATCCCTCACATTGTTTTAGTGATCACACAAACCAAATTCACTACACCAAGTCCGATCATCACGTGACATGATATAGTATCAAAGGCGAACAATCATCATGTTCATCATATCATCTATATGACTCATGCTTTACCTTTCGGTATTCCGTGTTCCGAGACCATTTCTGTACATGCTAGGCTCGTCAAGATTAAACCTTAGCTTCCACGTGAGAAAATCTGGCTTTCTCCCATTGTATACACTCACAGAATCTAACACACCCGATCATCACGTGGTGCTTCGAAACAACGAGCTTTGGCAACGGTGCCTACTAAGGACGAACACTCTATACCTTGATATTTTGTGAGAGGGATCATCTTATAATGCTACCGTCGCGAACTAAGCAATACAAGATGCATAAAAGGATTAACATCACATGCAATTCAAAATATGTGATATGATATGGCCTTTCTTCTTGTGCCTTCGATATCTATCTTCAAGCACGAACATGATCTCCATCATCACCGACGTGGTGTCAAGGTCAATGGCACCTCTCCATGGTTGTCGTCCACCAGCATCAACTATTAAAACTACTTTGAATAATAGACACGCAGGTCTAGACAAAATTAAAATACAACCATATGGCTCCTGCCGGTTGCCAACTTACAATAAGGAACATTGCATACATCATATATAATCACAATCATGGCCATATCACATCACAGCACATCCCTGCAAAACAAAGTTAGACGCCTCTAATTTTATTTGCATGTTTTACGTGGTTTGGGGATTTCATCAAGTGTTGTTCTAACTTACGAACAAGAACCACAATGTTGATACTAGTATTGTCAATCACCCGTTGTAAATTGAATCTTCACTATGCTGGAGAAATAGGCACCCGCAAAGCCACTTATGCAATACAAGTTGCATGTCAAGCGTGGAGAAAGTCTCATGAACGATGTCATGTAAGGTTAGCCTGGGCCACTTCATCCCACCATCCCGCAAGATGCAAAGTACACAAGAAGCAATCGACAACAAAAGCATCAACGCCAACAATGACCATTGTGTTCTACTCGTGCAACAGATCTACATATAGACACGACTATGATACCACTGTAGGGGTTCGTAGCATGGAAAGCAAAAAAATTCTACCGCATGCACACAAACAAGCCAAGATCTGTCTACTAGATTGTAGCAACGAGTTGGTTAGAGTACTCACCCTTGAAGATTCCAAAGCGGTTAACGAGAGCAGATTCTCGTGGATGATGTAGTCGTACTCTTGCTGATCTCAAGATCGCATAGACGATCCTTCCGGTGTTGCGTTCCGGTAGCGCTTCCGTAATCGATCACACGTTCGGTACTCGATGAAGACCTTCCTCTCCCTTGTTCCAGCAGGCAGCGGAGGTTGTAGTTCTCCCCTCGCGATTTCGGCAGCACGACAGCGTGGTGTCGGAAGTAGAGGGAAGATCCCGCAGGGCTTCGCCTAAGCTGGTGCGGGTTATGGTAGATCTAGGGTTTCCGACAATCTAGGATTAGAAGGCCAGAGAGGATGAGGAGGTGTCGGCGGCAGCGTGCGGCGGCGGCGACTTGGGCAGCGGCGGCGGCGCACGGTGAGGGAGGGCTAGGTTGTGTCTCTTTGGGGCAGACCTTCCCCTCTATTTATGAGAGGGAGGGCAGCTTGAGAGAGGGGAGTTTGAATCCATACCCAAACCCAAGTTGGATAGAAGGAAGGACCCTTTCCTTCTTCCACTAGGAAACTATTGTTCCAGTTTGACTTTTCAAACCTCCCTTTTGACTTTCAGTTTAAAGTTTTATTTCTCTCTCGCAAATTCCCAACCAAAGTGACCTAGGACATGATCCAATCATTCCACTTAACCATGACACATTCATGGACCATTCCCCTTCCGGTCCGGTGAACCTTCTAGACCCTTCTAGAACCTCTTCGATGAAAACATCGAAATAATTTCCCGAACTTCGGAATCGGACTTTCCTTATATGAATCTTATTCTCCAGACCATTCTGTATGTCCTCGTGATATCCCGGATCCCATCCGAGACTCCGAACAACATTCGGTTTCCCTACTTACATTCCATATCTACTAAACAACATTGAATCCTTAAGTGTGTCTCCCTACGATTCGTGAATTATGCGGACATGACCGAGACACTTCTCCAATCAATAAGCAATAGAGGAATCTGGAAATTCATATGGCTCCCACATATTTCTACGATTACTTTGCGATCGAATGAACCACTTACATATGATACCAATTTCCCTTTGTATCGTGATAGTTTACTTATCCGAGGTTTGATCGTCGGTATCTCTGCATACCTAGTTCAACCTCGTTACCGATAAGTGCTCTTTTCTCGTTCCCGTGATATGCGATCCCTTGTGAGCCAGTCACATGCTTGCAAGCTAATTGGATGACATTCCACCGAGAGGGCCCAGAGTATATCTATCTGTCATATGGATCGACAAATCCCACTCTTGATCCATGTGCCTCAACACATACTTTCCGAACACTCAATGCCACCTTTATAACCACCCAGTTATGGTGTGGTGTTTGATGTCATCAAAGCATCCTTCCGGTGATGGTGATTAGAATGATCTCATGGTCGAAGGAATTAGGTTACTATGTATCAGAAATCTTATAGCAAATGAACTATATTAAATGACTTGATCTTTATGCTACGCTTAACTATAGGAGTATGTCCATCACATCATCCTCCTAATGATATGACCCTGTTGTTAATAATATATCTATGTTCATGATCAGGAAACCATGATCATATATTAACCAACAAGCTAGTTTAACAAGAGGCTTTACTAGGGACTCTTTTATGTTTACAAATCACACAAGTATTAATGTTTCCGGTTAATACAATTATAGCATGGTATGTAAACATTTATCATAAGCATGAAGATATGATAATAACCACTTTATTATTGCCTCTTGGGCATATCTCCAACAGTTTCGTGGAGTTTTGATCGGGTGCCTAGGGTTTCTATATTGGGGGCTTCTTATAGGCGAAGAGGCGAGGTTGGGAGGAGGCCAGAGGGCCCTCACCCTACCAGGCATGGGGTGGGCCCACCCGTGCCTAGGGGGGTGTGGTGTCCCTGGATCGCCTCTCCGTCTCTCCTCTAGACTTTGTATCGCCCACGGTAAAATATGGACTCTGGCTTTTGTCCCGTCCAATTCCGAGAATATTGATTTTCTGCCTTTCTGGAACCAAAAAAGAAGAAAACAGGCAACTGGCACTGTGGCAACTTGTTAATAGGTTAGTTTCAGAAAATAATTAAAAACACCTCAAAGTGTAGACAAAGCAAAGCAAAGTAGATACTAAACAAGAATGGAGCATCAAAAATTATAGATACGTTTCCGACGTATCACTGGGCGGCCCAATTAGATGGATCCAGAGGGAGGCCCATGCCAGATAAAGGAAGGCTACGGAGGACTGATGGCGCCTGTTGATGTGGAGCCTGTTGGGAACCCCAAGAGCAAGGTGTGAAGCAACAAGCAAAAAGTTTTCCCTCAATTGAGACCGAGGTTATCGAACCAGAACGAGGAATAAAACGTCACCACAGGTGTTGCAAGCAACGCGGAGATCTGCACAACACAAACTCAAGACTTTGCCCCAATGAATCAGTGAGGTTGTCAATCTCACCGGTTTGTTGTAACAAAGGACAAAACGTATGATATGGAAGGTAATGGTTTGCACCGAGTAAACAAGTAACAGTGGAAGATGTATCAATGGTAAAGATTGGACCGGGGTCCATAGTTCACTAGAGGTGCTCTCCTTAAATAAACAACATGGCATGAAGGGTAAACAAATTACAGCGGGGCAATTTATAGGAACTGAGCAAGTCATAACAATGCAATTACTAGTCAGAAAGATCCTATGAGGTTGATTGGGCAATACAACAAGGTACATAGACCGCCATCCAACTACATCTATGACTAGTAGTCCACCTTCAGGTTATCATCCGAACCCCCTCCAGTATTAAGTTGGAAGCAACAGACAACTGCTTTAAGCAAAGTGTGTAAGGTAAACAGTCCACATGTTTCATGAACAAGAGACCGTTGTTTTCTCCCTAGTAGCAACAACACATCTACAACCGAAGAGATTTCTGTCACTTCCCTTGGAAACTAGAGGCATGAACCCACTATCCAGCATAAATACCCCCTCTTGGAGTCACTAGCAACTACTTGGCCAATATAGCTACTAACAACGGAGCGCATGCAAGATCATAAACAACACAGACATGATAGAATCATAAAGACAAAACCAATAATCAAACCAACATAATAAACTCAATATCCATCGGATCCCCGCAAACACAACATGCATGATTAAAATAGATTAGATCTTGATCATGAACGGAGCTCACAAGATCTATACATGAAAGCACAAAGGAGGATATACAACCATCTAGCTACTACATGGACCAAAAGTCCAAGGTGGAACTACTCATGCATCATACCGGAGAGAAGGCCTCCGGGATGATCTCCCCTCCGGCAGGGTGCCGGGAAGAACTTCAGATCCCCCGATCTAGGGACGATGGTGGCAGAGGCTACAGATGGTTTCGTGGATTTCTGATCGGGTACTCAGGGTTTCTGGATCGGGGGCTTCTTATAGGCGAAGGGGGAGACCGAGGCGGCCGCCAGGGCGACCAAACCCTAGCCAGGCGCGGGGTGGGGCCCATCCGCGCCTGGGGTGGGTCTGGCCCCTCTGGCCGGCCCCTCGGGCTCTCCTCTGGACTTCTTGTTCCCCATGGAAAGTAATTGACTTTGTCCTTTGTCCCGTCCAATTCCGAGAATATTTATTTACTAAATTTTCTGAAACCCAAAACAGGCATCTGACACTGTTGCAACTTGTTAATAGGTTAGTACCAGAAAACATGTAAAAAGCACCTCAAAGTGTGGACAAGTAAAGCAAAGTAGATACAAAACAAGCATGGAGCATCAAAAATTATAGATACGTTTCCAGCATATCAACATCCCCAAGCTTAACTCCTGCTCGTCCTCGAGTAGGTAAGTGATAAAAAGAATAATTTTCGAGGTGACATGCACCCTCATAATAAAGATCCAACCATTTGCAAGCATTGAAAGCTGGGACTCTAAACATGTGCATGAAAGATGGAGTTCTAACAATAGAACATAGTAACTATGCATGCAACATGAAAGGCTACAAACAAAGATCATGAATAACATGCATTGAAAAACGTTTGTTTGTTTCACATACAGAAAACATAGCATAGTGGTAATCAGCTTGTCCCTCATAGAGTAGCAAATAGATGCATAGGACACCTGCGAAGTTCACAAGGGTTACTAGAAACAAGTAGCACAAGAACAAGTAATAACACAATATGCATCAATTAATAAGCTTTGGAACACTGCACACAGAATGACAACTATGCTCTCTCAATGGTGCCTAAAGGTACAAGGCGGAGACTCAATAATGGTGGAAGAAAGGCCTTTTTGTAAAGGAAGCAGGGATTACAAGTTTCAAAAAGAGCTTCCAAAAATTATGGTACCTGTTAGCTTTCAGCCCTCATTGCCCCTATCATAAGCATCTTGAAGTGGTTAAGGTTAAAGTGGCAAAGCTGGAGTATATGCTTGACGAAGTATAAGTTGGCAATCTCATGCCCCTTGAATATGAGGGCCACACCTCATGCATACTCAACTTTGGGTCCAGGTAAGTTCTTGTCACTGTAAGTATTTGCATATCATTGAGAACCGCCAACGGGGTACCCCTTTGCATATGGTACATGAGCTTTCCCATAACCAAAATGACAAGGCAAGCAGACAATGAGCATCTCAGCAATCTTTTTATTTACCATATGCATAGCTTTTTATTAAGGATGCTTCATAGATAGCTCACTATGGTGATGCTGCAAGTTTCCACCATGATTAGGCATGGCTTAGGCTAGCAGCCCAGGCGTTTCTCTAACACATGATACAAACTCCATGGACTTACAAGTTCCCTCTTTATTTTAGAATGGTGACATCCATAGACAAAAGAACATGATATCAAGTGAGTACAACAAGTTACAAGTGCAATGTTGAAAATGTTCCCCGTGACAGCACGGTTCTGCTAATTCCAACTTATAAGTGCAAGCATATATAACAAAGTTGTCACAATGGTTCAAGTTTATTAGGGGCAAATAATATAGTGTGCCATCAAGTTCGTGAGGGCTTTAATCACTAATTTTTCACATAACAAAATAGTTTTTAATTGGAAGATAGTTGAAAACAAGAATATACTTGGAATGGTGTAACACACCATGCATAGGAATTTATAGTGGACACTTTGGAATAACTTGGTTTCTTGGGAGTTGGAGGCATGAGTAGAACTTACTCATACAAGTGGAGGCTAGCAAAAGACTGGGAGCAACCAACTAAGAGAGCAATAATGGCCATAATCATGCAGAGCAACAAAGCATTACTAATCAAAGCATAGAGTGGTACTAGAAGTCAAGGACTAAATGATCATAGAGGCTAATGGTGACTTGTGAGAGTCATAACATGGTGTGAGCATGTGCCAAGTCAACCCAAGCAAAGCATCAAAGGAGAATACCACAATACTATGCTTTTGCATGCTAAAACAACACATAATTTCTTCAAGGCACACTAAGCAATCCCAATTGTTTGGAACAAGACATGCTACAGCAATAATCACTAAGCATAATGCTAAAATAACACCTAGCATGTCATGCTAAAGTCTAAGTCATAGTCAATGCAAGCTCCTCTTGCACTTCAAGCAAGAACTTACTACTCCTTTCCAACACCAAGCAAACTTATTTGCAAAACAACACAGCGAGAGCGGGGGTCCAAACTACTTTATTCAAGCAAACTAAAAAAACTAAGCAAATCAAAAAAAACTAAGACGCTCCAAGAACAACACAACTGTACATGAAACAATAAAAACGAAGTGTCTAGACAGACCTGAGCTTTTTATTGATGAAGAAGGGGATGCCTTGGGCATCCCTAAGATTTGACACTTGTACCTCCTGTATATTTCTTGGGGTGACACCATGGTGGCATCCCCAAGCCTGAGCTTTTGTCCATTCTTCATCTCATTGCATCATTCTCTCTCTACACCTGAACTTTTTTTTTCATACAAAACTTCACACAATCTTCATTAGCAACATTAGCTTATTCAAAAGATATTAGACCACTGGCAAAGCTTTGGAACAACAAGGCTTTTCACTAAAAACACAAGCTACTATAGTAACTCCTTCAAAAATCTCAATTTACCAGAAGAGAACTCAAAAAGGAATCAATAAGAAGCAAATGCAAATAATGGCAGAAATCTATCAAAACAGACCAGCAGGTAGAAACCGATTTTTTCGAACATCTTCTGTTGCTCAAATCAAAAAGTGTTGAACTAACGTAAGTTCTAACATACTGGGGGATTTATTCGTAGATTTTGAGCTCAATCCGAGCAACAGATCCTCCTCACGATATTTTTTGTGGAGGACAAAAATCTGTTTCGGGACAGCAACTCCCCAAATCTTACTTCCCTCTCATTAGAGGTCATTCTTGGCACAAAGCTCAAACAAAAAGGGTAAGAAGAGGTCATTACAAAAGTAATAACTTCCAAGACTCAAGGAAACTCTTGGGTTATCTCCCAACAAGTACTTTTCTTTAACGCCTTTAAGTTAGGCACAAGAAGCACGAAGAATCAAGTATTTTCAAATGAAAAAGCATTAACATCCATACTTGCAAAATATTCAACTATGAAAGGTATCTCATCCAAATGGGTTTTGGAGGATCCTTTCTCATCTCTCTTTGGTCTACTACCTTCATCAAAAAGATTTTCAGGGGCAATCCAATCAAAGTTCTTTTCAAAGGCTTCATGCATTCCAACAAGCTTAAAGGGTATGGGTATATTGAATTCTTCTCTAGGCTTAGTTTTATCAGAAATACCCACAACATCTACACTTGAACCTAGCATATTGAAACGTTCAAAAACCTTTTTGGCTTCCCTAGCAACATCATGGAATTCTTTTGATAAAGTTTCAAGGATGAATTCTCTCTTTTCAACATTCTTTTCTTCTTTTAGTTTTAGGAACAGGAATTGTATGAAGGGGTTAAGGCTAACAAACCTAGCCTCCAAAATATGAAATAAAGAAGTTGCAGCACTCTAATAATTAGGAGCAAGCTCTGCTATATATTTTTCCTCAATATCTTCATGCTTGCTAACATAATTAAAGAATTCTTCAATATTATCTTTCCCAATTATGGAGCCACTAACTATTGCAAGATCTTTCAGGGCGAACTTTGGGAGCAACATGGTGAGCTAGAGCAGGGACTAATTTTTTTGTGTTTTTGAATAAAGCAAGCAAACCAAGCTAAACTATTTTTTTGGTTTTTTTAGAAAGAGGCAAACAAAACCAAACAAAAGAAACAAAGCAAACTAAAAACAAAGTAAATAGAAAGTAAGTGAAGGACTCCCCTAGTGAAGACGTCCTTAGCCTCCCCGACAACAGAGCCAGAAAACTTGTTGATGGCGCCTGTTGATGTGGAGCCTGTTGGGAACCCCAAGAGCAAGGTGTGAAGCAGCAAGCAACAAGTTTTCCCTCAGTTGAGACCGAGGTTATCGAACCAGAAGGAAGAAGGAAATGTCACACAGGTGTTGCAAGCAACACAGAGATCTGCACAACACAAACTCAAGACTTTGCCCCAACGAATCAGTGAGGTTGTCAAGCTCACCGGTTTGCTGTAACAAAGGATTAAACGTATGGTGTGGAAGGTAATGGTTTGCAGCAAGTAAACAAGTAATAGTGGAAGATGTATCAATGGTAAAGACTGGACCGGGGTCCATAGTTCACTAGAGGTGCTCTCCTTAAATAAACAACATGGCATGAAGGGTAAACAAATTACAGCGGGGCAATTGACAGGAACTGAGCAAGGCATAACAATGAAATTACTAGTCAGAAAGATCCTATGAGGTTATTTGGGCAATACAACAAGGTACATAGACCGCCATCCAAATGCATCTATGACTAGAATTCCACCTTCAGGTTATCATCCGAACCCCCTCCAGTATTAAGTTGCAAGTAACAGACAACTGCTTTAAGCAAAGTGTGTAAGGTAAACAGTCCACATGTTCCATGAACAAGAGACCATTGTTTTCTCCCTAGTAGCAACAGCACATGTACAACCGAAGAGATTTCGGTCACTTCCCTTGGAAACTAGAGGCATGAACCCACTATCGAGCATAAATACCCCCTCTTGGAGTCACTAACAACTACTTAGCCAAGATAGATACTAACAACGGATAGCATGCAAGATCACAAACAACACAGACATGATAGAATCATAAAGACAAAACCATTAATCAAACCAACATAATAATCTCAATATCCATTGGATCCCCGCAAACACAACATGCATGATTACAAATAGATTAGATCTTGATCATGAACGGAGCTCACAAGATCTATACATGAAAGCACAAAGGAGGAGATACAACCATCTAGCTACTATATGGACCCATAGTCCAAGGTGGAACTACTCACGCATCATACCAGAGCGAAGGCCTCAGGGATGATCTCCCCTCCGGCAGGATGCCGGGAAGAACTTCAGATCCCCCCTGATCTAGGGACGATGGTGGCGGCGGCTACAGACGGATTCGTGGATTTCTGATCGGGTTCTTAGGGTTTCTGCATCGGGGGCTTCTTATAGGCGAAGAGGGATACTGAGGCGCCGCCAGGGCGACCAAACCCTAGCTAGGCGTGGGGTGGGGCCCACCCGCGCCTAGGATGGGTCTGGCCCCTCTGGCCGGCCCCTCGGGCTCTCCTCTGGACTTCTTGTTCCCCACGGAAAGTAATTGACTTTGTCCTTTGTCCCGTCCAATTCCGAGAATATTTCTTTACTAACTTTTCTGAAACCAAAAACAGCAGAAAACAGGCGTCTGGCACTGTTGCAACTTGTTAATAGGTTAGTACCAGAAAACATGTATAAAGCACCTCAAAGTGTGGACAAGTAAAGCAAAGTAGATACAAAACAAGCATGGAGCATCAAAAATTATAGATACGTTTCCAATGTATCAGTCACCAGCATATCCGGAGCCTTGGAGTGCAAGACACGTTAGACTAGTTGTGTACCGTGTAGGACTCTATAACCTGTCCGGCTAGGACTTTTCATGTAACCCTAGGATCTGGTGACTATATAATTCAGACCTATGGGAGCCTTTAGGGCATAACTCAACTCATATCGTGCACAACAAACCGTTCCTTGTAACTCGGCGTATTGCCATTATAGTTATTTATAGCAGGAGTAGGATTCTGCGCACCATTATGGGATCTGAACCTGGGTAAGCTGTGCTACCTCGTACCCACCAACCTTTCGCCTTACCCCACGTCTCTAAACACGCTCTGTGAGGACCCCTCCATGGCGTACTCGTCGGCAATACCACGACACCAGTTCGCCGCCAAATGGCACCTGGTGGCCGACGGCAGCGGCTGAGGAGGGTAGCCTAGCGTAGGGCAGTCTCTGGTGGCGATGTGCTCGAGGACAGCTGTGAGCGGCCGTCCTGGTGCGCTCCACCACCGGCGGAGTGTAGCGGCGTTGTGCCAATAATTATGGTTTCTCTCTTCTCTTTTCTTCAGTGATTTCGAATATGCCAATAACGATCTTTGAGCTTCGTCAAACCATTAAGCGTCCTACCCAACAGTTCGGGAACACTCGAGACATGGTTAAGACTCCTCTCTGACCAATGATCAACACCGGGACTTGGATGCCCATGATGACCACCTGTGCATTCCACGAAACTTGTCGTTGAACCATCAATGATGTGTCTCATTCCTTTTGTCTCTGTGATACTTGTATTGTCCATGGCTTGATCAATGACATCACATTGGCAGGTTCAACCTCGTTACCGACAATAGCTACTTTACTCGATGCGATAAGTGATATCCCTCATGACCTAGTCACACACTGTGCAACTTATGGATATAACTTATCTGAGAGGGCCCAAAGTATCTTCCATCACGAGGATGGACAAATCCCGCTCTTGACGCATATGCCTCTACATGTTCATTCGAATACCCAATGTCACCCTTATGATCATTGTTCCACCAAGTGACGTTAGATGCCATTAAAGTATTCTTGGGAGACAGTGATTAGATATGGTCTCACAGTCTAAGGAATGAGTCACTATGTTTCCTAATCATCACAACTTGAACTTTGTGTCATGATAGTGTTATGATGCTTTAGATAGGGTATGTCCATCTCATTCTTCCATGAGATGACTCCATTGTCAATTGACACTGAGGCACCAACATGATCAAGAAACCTTGATCATCCGTTGACCAATGAACCAGTGACTAGAGTTTCACTGGAAACTCCCGGTTGTTTGTATATCACACGTGCATTGGCGTTTCTATTCAATACAGTTATAGCATGATATAAAAATTAATCATAAACTTTAAGAAATAAGCTAATAATTAATATTATTATTTTTCTCTAGGGCATATTTCCTTCAAGCTCACCATTTGGGAAGAGGTTACCGGAGCACATGAGATAGCTGAAACCAAACACGCGCAATCATTTCTCCCAAGCCTAATACAACCCACAAAACAACAAGGCCTCAATTTTTCCCAAGTCCTAAATAGTGTCAATGCGGGACCCCGAATGAGGGGGAGATTTAGGCCCAAAGCCTGATCCCGGTGCGGGCCCGTGCATGCAAGTTTCATGCGTGGGGTAAAACTCGCACCGGAACCAAACAGGCCCCTCGCGCCTCACCATCTTCCGCTGTTGGAGCCACCTATGTCCATCATCACTGTCTCCGAGGATGCAGATAACTCCTACAGGGATGAGGAGCACTCCGACGAGGAGGACCCCCTCTTCTGTGAGGCCATGCACCAGCTCCCGAGAGATAGTGGTCTCCTTTGTCTAGGACCGCGCGAAGAATCGCCGCCACGCATGTCAGAAGGAGGCGGCGGATCTGGCCAAGGCCTCGCACCAGTCGTACGCCCAAGTCCTCTAGCACGCCGGGTTTTTCATTGTCAGCTACTCAAGCGACGAATGAGAGTAGATCGCCAATGCTGTCGCCTAGTAGAAGCACCGATGATCTAGGGTTTAGCTGCTAGAATAGATTTTAGGGTTCTTTTGGATGGAGGTTGCTAAAATGATGACTAACCGTGGGCATTTGACTTTGCCACTTTGGGCAATGTGAGGAAGATGATGAAAATTATGTGGTGCTCATATAGTGATACCGGGTTAATTTTGATCTAGGTCCACCGTGTTCAGGGCCGGCTCTATGTTTTCCGGGGCCCTAGGCGAAGTCGACGATATGTGTCCTTAAGGCTAATGTATACATGGACATATCAATAAAAATTGTTATATATAAATCTACTATCACTTTCAAAATAAAAGTTAACAGTCAGCCATACATTTTAGTCTTAAAATATAATAAGTACAGTATTTTATTGCTAGTTTGATTACCTCAAATAAGAAATAATTTCAATGATGATATTGCTTCAATGCCTCACAAAAAAGCTTCTTATGGCATTTTTAGAAGCAAAATCATTGAGTATAATCTCAAGATCAATTTTATTTAAGATATCCTTCTCAATACAACTGTCTTGATGCCATATCACCTAAAATTGCGAAGGAATCGACTACATCAAGCAAAAGACACACAAGCAAACAAGGATGATATTTAATATACCAGGAGCATATGGGTAGAGGGGGTCGGCCGTTGCCTGTCTGTCTAATCAGGGACTGCTCCTGGTGATCGCTATGACGCCATCTCGCTGATCAGGGCCTGATGCTGGTGTTTTTGCTCGTAGATCGAGTCTCTGTAGTTGGTAGTGCAACCGAAGAGTCAAGACGACTCAGGAGTCGAGGAGAAGAGAAGGGCCCAAGGAGATGGACAGATCACAAGCGGCGAGCCGTCGTGCGTTGTGCGCCTTCTCGGTTTCTCGCGAAGTCGCGTGTCGCGATCGAGTACCTTTGCAAAGTAGATGTATATATATATACCCCGGTATATACACATGGCTACAAATTTTTGGGCCCTCCTCGGGCCATGGGCTCCTGGTCGTTGCCAGGGTGGCGACCCCCTAGAGCCGGCCCTGACCGTGTTTCTGAGGTTGGTTTAGAAAGAGAGAAAACTTAGTAAATGAGCAACAATATAGAAAAAACCGACTACCATGTTTGGACTGAGGAAATGAGTGGAATAAGAACTACTCCATCCGTCTTAAAAAGGATGTCTCAAGTTTATTGAATTTAGATGTATCAATACATATAAATTCAACAAAATTTCTTTTTAGGACGGAGGGAGTATTTAAAAAGGAACTGTTTGGGATGAGGGAACCGAGTACTAGTAACCTTTAAAAAAAAAAAGAAGGTGAAAATCTCATGGTTTTATATTATTCTAACAGCTCTCTCCCCCTTGTTGTCTGGTGGTGGAGATGTGGCGCTACCGCTACGCACCGACAAACTAATAACTCTAATTTAATAACACGAGCTGAAGAGCAACCTAACTCGTCTTGGTTGTAAAAAATACTACTCCCTCCGTCCCGGTTTAAAGGACACAATTTGCAAATCATGCAATTCCAAAATACTTAGACACAAAAGCATTTAATCTCTGTAATTACTCCAGTGTGAAAAGAGCAAACTGCTTGCATGCACATGTGTGAACAAATGTGAACGCTTTCCTAACTCTTTTTCTTTTCATGCATGTTCTACTTCATGCTGTTAAATTGACCAATTGGATGACACCTAGAGCCCAGAGAATTGCAAATTGTGTCTTTTAAACCGGAATGGAGGGAGTAGAGGAAATCAGGGCTCTCTTCATTTGCGTGCTGGCTGGATGTCCTAAATCTGCCAAACACGCAAGGAATTTGTGAACACCCAGGAGTTGGCCAATGCATATGCATCACCGGAAAAGAAAAAAGGTTCAGACAGTAGGACCCTGTTCTGAAGTTCGAACCCGGACAGACTGCCGCAACGATGGGCGAAAGCCTCGTTTATTACTTACTTATATAAGGGCATGTTTAACCCTCAGCGTTTGTTTATATAGAAAATTGGAAACCAATCCTAGCGTCGGGACAGAGGAGTCCATGCCTCCAACGCATGGCCCTTATTTTAGGCCCTTGTTACTTGATCCAATTTTTCTGCCACAGCAAATTGCAGCGAAGCGTCGGACGTCGACGCCACAAAATAAGCATCTCTTGGCCAGGATCAAACGACGCAACCATCTAGCATCTGTTGATAAGAGGCTGCGATGTACGTGACTCATTTTGTGTTGAGAAATGTGATACCATGATAACATATTATATTATTCTATTTGTCTTTTTTTTTATTAATTTTTTATAACATTTTTTTTTTGTCTAGGTGACATCTATGTTGTACTAAGAAGATGTCACCGATCATGATCGCCCATGCAGATCACATTTACTTCGTTGGTCGGTAGCAGACACCGATGTTGCCATAGTAAGTTCGGACAAATTGTATGTCATTTTTCACCCTCACTCAGAATATTAGCTTTGGTTAAAGTCAAACTATCCTGAGCGGGAGCGGTAACACTTGTTCTATAAATTTGAATGAAATTTGCCCTTCTAGTTTCAATTTAAAATGTTGACTAATTTTGTTTAGTGGCCACGTGCGTCCTCCAATCGCAGCAATAGGTCAACGTCCTCCAATTGACTGAATGAGTTGTGGCCGGCACTATTGGATCAATCCACCCTGAACATGAGGGGTGACACTCGTGCACTCTCTAAATTTTTTTAGATAAAAAAAGATCGCTTTCTCGGCCCCATTTTATTAAAAAGTGCACTCTGTAAATCAAGGGCTCTCTTTAATTATTTGCGTGTTGGATGGAATGTTCTTCTAAATCTGCAACACACGCAAGAAAAAGCTGAGCGTGAGCGCCCAGGAGAGTTGGCCAGTAGTATGCATCATCACAAAGAGAAAAGTTTCGAACCCGGACAGAATTGCGCAACGAATCAAAATCAGACATGATTGGAGTAGCCAGCCGGCGCTGTCAAATATCCTGGGGGGTAGCTACAACTCGTGGTTCACGTTTTATCTGGCGGGTAGCTGGATGCCTGGATTGTTGCGATATATTGAGCGGAGTGGTCCGACCGTCCCTCCTGATCCTGAGCAGATTGTCATAGATCGCAGTCGCTCTGTGCAGATCGCATTTAATCTGTTGGCCCGTAGCAGGCAGTACTGGTCAGGATCAGGATCATCATGGCGCCCTTCTTATCAGAGTGGTTCTAGTTCGCGATCCTTGTTATTAGACTTCCATTTTCGTAATAGCATCTTGTAACCATTTTGTCTCTCTTGAAATAGTCTGGGCAAGAATAATTGGTGTTATCATTTCTGTTACTATGACCTACACACCATTTGACCAATCGAAACTTCAATTTTATCCTACTCTGTTACAACACTCCTCAATTTTGTCATTTCGTCGTCTTTCCATTGTTAATCTATAATCAGTTTTGCCATTCTAGGTTCTCAACCTATTTTCTGTTTATATTATATCTCAATGATCTAGTTTTTCCATTCGGTCATATCTCTTAGCATTGATGGTCCGTATGGATAAGTTGGGTATTTCCTCCGTCCGCAAATAAGCGTACTTCTAGTCTTGTCTTAAGTCAATTTTTTTAGGAAAACGTATCAATTTATTTTTAAATCTAGTTTCATAATATATCAATTTGACGTAATATATGTTTCTATATTTTTCTATAAAGTTGGTCAAATTTGATTATGTTTGACTTAGGCAAAAACTAGAAGTACACTTAAAGCATCTCCAACAGTCTTTCTATATTTGCCCTCAATTGCTATTTAGCAATCCGGCTCAAAAACATCGCTCCAACAATATTGCTAAAAGTAGTCCCTTACCAAAAAAATATAGCAAGCTGAGTGTATTTGTCATCCCACTTGGTATATTTGTAAAGTCTCTAGACCACTTCCTAAAATTATAGCAATCCAGATTCAATGGTCTTCTTCATTTTTCTGTCTCATTGACATGTGGGTCCGATGTGTATGTGTGGCCATGTATGTGTCTTGTCCCCACATGTCATTGTAAGTGCTGGGAAATATAGCAATCCAGTTTTAGAAATGCTTCCAAAACAAAGTGGGTTGTGAATTGCTATATCTTCTATCTACTTGGTATATCCAGTTTTTAGCAATCCATTATAAAAAGGCTTTTGTAGATGCTCTTATTTGCGGACGAAGAGAGTAGGTACCGTAGCAAATCTATGTCGAGCGACATCTCCGACCAAACCGGCAGGCTCGATATGATACACACCGCCGCTCATATGGTCCAACAGGTCCTGTCACGCTCCCCACCACGCCCAAACACTTGAGGTAGGGCAACGCCCGAAAGCAGCAGGCTACCACTGATACGCAGGCACGATTAAATAAGAAGGCAAAATAGTGTCGGTCTCTAGCTAGAATTGTAATCTGAATATAGAGGTTTCCATAACTAAGCATAATCGTGTGCAGTATATATTACCTCGCTTTGATCCACGGCACTATAGTGGAAGAACACGTAGCGCAACACAGCTAACCGACGGGGAATGAGTCTCTGATGTTTGCTTCGCATCGCGTTTATGGTACTTTGCATGCAATAGGTACGGAGAAAATTCCTTATTTAATATTGGCTTAAAATCTATTTTCCTATTTGGCACTAGTAAAAAATTTCTTCCTATTTTGAAACCTAAACTTGCTCTTTTTCCTCAAGTGACACTGCCGGCTGTTTCGTTAGTTTTTCCATTAGTCGATTCGTTCAATGGACCGAATTACCCTTGCGCGTTAACGGCAAAAATAGCGACCGTGCGAATACAATCAGATACTTTCGTCACTGGACCGTCCCTGTAAAAACAACTAGTGCTCAACCCTAGCCCCGGAGTGGCGGCGGCGGGTGATCGCGACGGGCGGCGCCAGCACGGCGGCGGCGAGCGGCGCAGGCACGACGGCGGAGGGCGACGCAGGAACGGTGGCCGCGGGCGGAGCCGGCACAGCGGCCTCAGGCGACGCAGGCAGGGCGGCCTCGGGCGGCGTAGGCACGGCGGTGGTGGGCGGCCACGACACTGCCATGGGTGCACCTCCAGGGTGAGTTCTCTGCTCCTTTAGCCTCTATCACATGACTATATGTAGCAGATGACTCAAATCAACTTGTTTTTATTTGCATTCACAGGATAGATCCAAATTCAACTTAGTTGCTGAAAGTAAATTTGATTCTCAACCCAAAAAAGGCTAGAAAAGAAATCAAAACATTTTGTTTTGAGAAGTTTATTAATAGTGACTTGACAAATTATAAGGATTTGCTTGAAGAAATCCTTGATGAGTACGCGCCACGATATTTAGAAGTTGCACATTTTCAATACTATAATGATGTGTTGAAAATATATCCAGAGGTGCATTCTGACCAAGAGCTGATGTCTATGTTTGAGAAACACTCCTAGAAAAAGGTTGTGCAAATGCTCATTGCATATTGTGATCCTAATGAACCATATGAGCCAATCACCGAGTATTATGAGGATAATCAAGTGCATATCAAACCAGAAAACAACATAAATCAAGATAAGGATAGTTATCTTCGCAACCCAATACCTGAGAATGAGCATGTTGGTATTGACGAGGAGAATGCATATTTGGAGAAAGAGCCTAGGCCTCTAAATGTGGTTCTTTTTTCTGATAAAAAGGACACGAACTATGTGCAAAAAGATGATAGCGAGGATGAGGGCGAGGATGGGAGCGAGTGTGGGAGCGAGAATGATCCTGAAATAGAGGAGGACGAGGAGGTGCATGAGGCAGATCATGCGCTAAATGTAGAGTACAATAAAGAAGCCCCTCCGATGACCGAAGGTTCCACATATCCCAATATGGCTGAGTTCAAGTTGGCACTTTCTCAACATGCAGTCAAACATGAATTTGAATATAACACTGAGAAGAGTACACCACATAGGTTCAGGGGTTATTGTAAAAGAAAAGGAGAAGATAATTGTCCATGGAGGATACATGCTTCTAAAACGGATGATTTGTGTACTGTCGTGGTAATGATCTAACTCTAATACCCCATTGTTTACTTGTTTTGCATAAATTGTTAAGTGTTTCAAACTAATATCTTAACTATATCCTTGTTTTGTAGGTGAGAAAAAACCCTTATGAGCATGATTGCTCTAGTGAAAGAAGGAAAAAGAAGGTGCAGAGTGCAACTAAGCGTTGGATATGTGAGAAGGTGAAGGATTGGCTTATTGAAGATGCAACTCTTGGAGCCAGGGAATTGCAAAAGAAGCTCAAAGAACATCACAAGGTCAAAATCCACTACAAGAGAGTGTATATGGGTAAGCTGTTAGCCTTGAAGCAACTCTATGGTGATTGGGACAGCAACTTTGACAATTTATATAGGTTTAAGGCACAAGTTGAAAGTTGTTCTCCTGGTAGCATAGTAAAGATCGAGTATCATACAATAAATGATAAAATCAGGTTTGCAAGAATTTTTGTTGCTCTGAAACCTTGCATAGAGGGTTTTGGTAGTGGATGCAGGCCATATTTGGCAGTAGATAGCACATTCTTGACATGCATGTTTAAAGGGCAGTTGGCTAGTGCTACAGCTGTCGATGCCCATAATTGGATGCATCCACTTTGTTTTGGAGTCTTTGACTCTGAAACTAACGACAATTGTATATGGTTCATGCAATTACTTAGGCAGGCCATAGGATCACTAGCGGGTTTAGTTATATGTACTGATGCTAGTCAGACAGTGATGACAGGGGTAAATAAGTGTCCCCAGAGGCTGAACATAGAGAATGCATGTTTCACTTGGTGAGAAACTTCAAGAAGAAGTTCCATGGAAAGGTGTTTAATGATCACCTTTGGGCTGCTGCTTACTCATGGAACCTGTATGTGTTTCAAAAAACATTGGGTTGCAATGGAGGTAGCAAAGCCATCCGCGACTGCATATATAAGGAAGTGGCACAATAGGTTGTGGTCTAGGAGTCAGTTTTCGACAATATGCAAGGTGGACTATATGTAACCAACAACTTGGCAGAGAGCTTTAATAACTGGATCAAACACCACAAGTCCTTGAACTTGGATGACTTCCTAGACAAGGCGCGACAATTGCTGATGATCATGTGAAACCGAAGGCGAAACGTGGCAAAGAAGTTGGATGGACTCATTATGCCCCACATTATTAAGAAATTGAAAGCAATGACTAGAGACTTAAACTTGGAAGTGGTGCAAAGCTCAGAAGAAGTGGCTGGAGTGACAGCATTAGGAGGCAACGACTTTAGGTTTATGGTGAACTTGTAAGAGAGGACATGTTATTGTAGACAATTTCAAGTTTCTGGCCTAAATCTGACCATGGATTCTTCATGCATCCACCACTATTAAAGGCCACTATTGGTAGGCCTAAAACTGAGAGGTATGAAGGCTATAGTGAGAAGAAAAGAAAATCAGGCAAGCATCTATGTCCTATTTGTAAAGACTATGGGCATCATTGGCACAATTGTAAGAAGGGTAACCGAGATGACATTGCTGCAATGCTGGCAGTGAGGTAATATAGATTTAATAATGTACTATTTACTTTGTAATGAACTATACATGCTTACTGCTATTCTTATTTATTGCTCATGCAGAGAACCGCCAAAAAAGAAGATAAAGGCCATGAAAGAAAATGAGTCAGCCATTGTGCCTTGCATGGATGAAGCACCAACAAGGATGTTTTTTCCACCAAGGTTAGCAATTTTACATTCATGCTCATTATTACATGAAACCTGAGTTTGTGGTCTAAGTAGCTTCTTTATCACATAGCCAAAGCTTGGAAACTTCAAGTTGCAAAAAGGGAAAAGGGAGCAACTCCAGATCTGGTGGATCAAAGAGGTATTATTTTAATTTTTTGTTTAGTTGTTATGCATCATTTTTCTTTTGTTTTTATTTATAATTGTTTTTGCCATACATGTATGGATACAGATCAAGAGCGGCCTCAAGTCAACATGAGCCTATTTCCCTTGAGCTTCCTATGCCCAACAAGAAAAAGGAGGTTGATGTTCATGCAAAGGTAAGAGGCAAGAATAAAAAGAAGGATATTGTTGTCCCTGCTGCGCCATTTGATAGCCCATCAATGGGCACAAGGAGCAAGAAATTTAGCCCTCCTAGCCCCAGCTATGAGCACAAGAAGCAAAAGAAAGCTCAATTTGTGATTTTCTCTTCATGTCATGGGCATTATTGGAGTTGCTTTTCGTGATCTCCTCTTACTTTTGTATTCTACGTGTTGCTCTATGGACTATGTTGTTTATCTATTATATGCACTGTATTGCTATATATGAATCTGACTGTTTATCTATAATATGTACTGTATTGCTATACTGCTATATATGAACCGTATGCATGGATATGACCTCAAAATACAGGGGAGGTTCTGTCCAAATTTTTAATTTTTTTTGCACTAAAATCTGGTGACAATGCACTGAAAATATGAGTGGAAGACATGGCATGCATGATCCATGTCCATGGTAGAAATGTGTCTTTTTAGAACATTCTTTTTGTCATAAGACTTATCATGGGCAAAAGATTCTTTTCATGTTCCTATTTGACACCGTTAGTGTTTAAAATGAATTAGAGTGTCAATTGAGAAAAGAAAGCAAGTTTAGATGCTAAAATGGGAAGAACATTTTTACTAGTATCAAATAGAGAAGCATGTTTTAAGCCGGTGTCAAATAAAAAAAATTCCCATAGGTATGACAGTGCCTCCATATGAGATTAATTAATAAAGAGTCCTATATCGACTCTGCAGTATGCTACTAAATCCGTTCCATAATATAGAACGTTTTAGCAAACTAATTTAGTTTGGCAAAACGTTTTATATTATAAAACGGAGGTAGTGTACTTCTGTTCATAATGCATGTATTCTGCAATCCAGTATTCGACCACACATCGTACGTGTACCATGCATGCAAATCTTCTCCTGATGTTTACACCCTCAGTATCATTTGCAACAATTCTATGGAGACTGCATCTGTTCATTCATTGTCGGCGACATGGACAACATATTGGCTAAGACGAATTTCATGTACACACGCATATTTCTATATGTGCATCAAGCAGTTCAATTCGCACTGCACGAGTACGTATATAGGACAGGACCAGATGTGATAGGCAATGGGGGCGTCTTAGTGCTTGATGGACAGATAGAGTAGGTACGCGCGGTATTCTAACGGTATCTGTAATTCTGTATCCGGTGATCCTGTCAAAACTGAAAGGGTGGAAAATTTAAAATTAAAAAACTGATCATAGACTAACGGTGAAAAGTTGACGGAATAGCAAAATCGAGTAGTATTGCAATAGAATAATGACAAAATTAGAGTTTGAATCCATCATATAGCAAAATTGTTAGTACTGACATACGGTCTTTCAGGCTTATCATGTAGTAATACGATGAGCTGGTACAAAAATAGGTAAGCACGAGGAGAGATCCCAGTCTGTCAACTTCGGTTTGGACTTCAGGGAATTTGGAGGATTGGATGGAGTATTTTTCAATTTGAGGTTGATCTTGTTAGATTGATCTCAATCGTGACCGAGCCCAACGGCTAGATCACACCCCTTGACCGCGTCCTGATCGGGGACGCCCAACCTCCAGGTTGGTGGGCCCCTGTCACATGCGCGTATATAAAGAGGTGGGGTCCATTGGCATAACAAACGAGGTTCGCCGTGCGCCACTCCCCACGCCCTTCCGATCGAGGGCTCGCGCAGAGTGACGGGAAGCACCACCGACGCCGCCTCGCTCTCTCACGCTCACGCCGTCGCCCTCTACCATGGCCACTAGCTCGGTATGTTTCTCTTCCTCACTGATCTCTTCCCTCTCCTCTCAGTTCTTGGACAAGATCTTGCATAGGCAAAAGCAACTACCGAATCGATCTACCCTAGATGATTCTAATTGGTTTTAACATTGGTATCAGAGCCTGCTAGTTCTAGATCTTTTTCGGTAGAAAAGAATCAAAATAAACCATAGATCGTCCTGCAGAAAATCCGGAAAAAGAAATCCCGAAAAGAAACATCCCCAAAATCAAACCCTAACCCTAAAATCAAAAGGGGGAAAGGGGAAAAGGACACTCACCAGCTCGCCGGCAAAGCTGTGCCGCCGTTCTGGCCGCGCCGCTCATCTCGATCCAAGTCCGCATCGGCAAGCCGAGGGACTGGACGAAGAGCACGAGCAGAGGAGGAGGCCGCGCCTCCGCCACTGCCGAAGGAAAGATCCCCTTCGGGGGCAAAGGGCGAGCCACCTAGCTCCGTCGCACAGCGTCGTGAACCTCCACCGAGCGCACGCCATGGGCAGTGGGGGGCGCCGCCACACCTCTCTCTCTCGCCTGCGGGCTGCTTCAAGGAGAGGAAAGGAAAGGGGGAGGGAGGCTCGCCGCAGCGGGGTCGCGCCGTGCACGGCAGGCCGCCGGCGCTGGCGCGTTTTCTCTTCCCGTGGGCGCCGTCGTCGCGGGACAGAGAGAGGCGAGCGAGTGGGGCGAGTGGAGCTAGGGTTTTCGAAGGGGGGTATGATCGGGGTTAGTTTTGTTCGGGCTAGACGCGCGGACGGCCGTCCGATCTGATCCGAAGGGCAGGAGAAAGTGGCGGCCGGCGTGGTGGGCTGTGGGCTACTTTGCTCATTAAACGGGCCGCCTAGATGGGCCACACAGGATGACGCACAGGGCAGCACGCACTGTGCGCGCTAAACAGGCCCAATGCCATGTGGCTGAGGCCACAAAGCAGCCCCCCTGCGGCAAATAGGAGGCAGGCCGTGGGCCGGGCCAAGAAAGAAAATAAACTTTCCTGTTTATTTTTACATATCACAGTTTTAGTGTTTTTGTTCAATTTGTTTTGGTAAATTTCACTCAGTTTTTCTATTCAAAGTTATCCAACGAAAATTTTGTTTAGAAAATAGAAAAGTGACAGAAATCTTTTCTATAAAGTATTAAAGTTCATGAATCATTATTCATATTCCGCTGCAAATAGTTAAAGGTAATTGCTTAAATGCAATAAAGTGATAATTAAATTTTTAAAAGATGTGATAAAGTGATATTAAAATGTGATTATGATTATGTTAATATATAACCAACGTTATAGATAACATGATCATGATTTGTTATTTTATGTTAAAAGGTGCATTTATCTATGTAAATAGTTAAAAGTGTTTATTAAAGGTTTAAAGTGAGAATTATATTTAAAAGTATGTTAAAGTGATTATTGAAACAATTATGGTTCTGTTATTTTATGACCAACGTTATTAATAACATGATCATGTTTTGTTGCAATAATATGTGCATTTATCTCTATTATCTGCCCAATGGTGATATAGATTTAATTGCATAAAAAGTTGTATGTTTTAATTTATACCAACGTTGGATTAATGCATGCAATTGTTGTTATGGTTACACATCATTGTGGTTTAAAAAAGAAAAGACAATGATGTTGCATGGCAGGAAAAGAAAAGGGACCATGCTCTATTGGAGATGGCATATACCTTAGAGAACCAAAAGATGTTTAATACCAACAAAAGTTGCATTATTTTTATAAAGAACACAATTGAGAACGCTAATGCGGGCTCAATTGCAAAGCGTGCTTCCGCATGGGAGTTTATAGAAAAGATAAAGAGCCAGTTCACTGGTTCTTCAAAAGACATATGCCCCACCTGCTGAAACAGCTGGTGACAGAAAGGTACAATGGAGGTGCACATGGCATAAGAGACTCCGGATGAGCAATATGGCAGCTAAACTTAAGCCCATGAATGCTGATTTGGAGATAAAGGTTGCGATCCTTGTTCACTTGGTGATGGCTTCACTGCCTCAACAGTATGACACCTTTGTTGTCAATTATAGCATGTGCCCGAGAAAAAAAATGGGACATAGATAAGACTAAAAGCCTTCATTACACAGAAATTTGATAAGTATCCCGTGTGGACAAAGATAACTATGAGTGTGATATGGCAAGTGTGCCATATGGTTTAATAATGCTTATGTGGGTGTTGTTTTGCTTCACTATGAGCTTTATTTATTATCACTATGTGAAAAAGTGTTTTCTGTGTGAACAAAAGAAAAGAAAGCGAACTCTTGACTCATCGAAGTTATGGCACTGTAGATTATGCCATATTTCGAGGGGAAGAATAGAAAGCCTCGTTAAAAATGACATTCTTCCTCCGTTAGAGTTCTCAGACATCGAGCAATGCATAGATTGCATCAAAGGAAAGTATGTAAAACAAATTAAAAAGGGTGCAAACCGAAGTATAGCTACACTAGAAATAATCCACACTGATATTTGTGGACCGTTTCCTGTGAAAAGTGTGGATGGTCATGATTCATTCATAACATTCACGGATGATCACTCCCGGTATGGTTACATTTATCCAATTAAAGAAAGATCTGAAGCATTGGATAAATTTAAAATTTTCAAAGCTAAAGTAGAAAATCAGCATGACAAAAGAATTAAGATAGTCCGGTCTGACCGTGGGGGGAGTACTACGGTCGACATACTCTATATGGTCAAGTACCAGGACCTTTTGCAACGTTCCTATAGGAAAATGGAATAGTCGCCCAGTATTCTATGCCGGGTGAACCTCAGCAAAATGGAGTAGCTAAAAGGCGTAACTGTACCCTTATGGATATGGTGCGCAGCATGATGAGCTATTCCACCCTCTCATTGGTATTGTGGATGGAGGCGCTTAAAACCGCTATTCACATTCTCAACAGAGTACCAAGTAAGTCGGTGCCCAAAACACCGTACGAATTGTGGACAAGCAGAGTCTCCTCTCTGCACCACTTGAGGGTCTAGGGGAGCCGAGCTGAGGCAAAAGTTATCAATCCAAACATTGCAAAGTTAGACCCCAAAACAGTATCTTGCCACGTCATTGGCTATCCAGATAAATCAAAAAGCTATCATTTCTACTGTCCTGACAGATACACAAAGTTTGTAGAAACGAGACATGCAGTCTTCTTGGAGGACGAATTGATGAGGGGGAGCACGGTAGCTCGGGAAATTGATCTTAAAGAGAAGAGGGTGCATGCACCTAATCCAATGACCCAGGAGCCATTTTCTCGCTACCTGTTGTGCCACCATCTACAACCCCTGAGGTTGTGGTGCCGGCACCTGTTGTGACCCCACACGTGACAACAATGGGCGAAAGTTCGGAATCTGTCCATCAGGAGCCACCTGAACCCACTGTTGAGCATGAAAGGGAGCCAGAACAGCCACATACTGTAAATGTGCCTGAACCCGAGGCAAGAAATGAGAAAGAGTCTGATGAACTCAGAAGGTCTAAAAGAGAACGAAGACCAGCCATTTCCAAAGAAATTTACAAAGTCTACAACATAGTTCATATGGAGGGCGATCCTACCTCATATGAAGAAGCCATGAGTATCCCTCACTCAGCCAAGTGGGTGGAGGCAATGAAAGATGAAATGAAATCAATGAGTTCCAACAATGTTTGGGACTTAGAGGAAATTCCTAAAGGAGCCAAAACAGTAGGATGCAAATGGGTCTACAAAACAAAGTATGTCTCCAATGGGAATATAGAAAAGTACAAAGCTAGACTTGTGGCAAAAGGCTTTACGCAAAGAGAAGGCGTAGATTACAATGAGACTTTTTTCTCCGGTCTCATGTAAGGAATCCTTCAGAATCATCATGGCACTAGTTGCACATTTTGATTTAGAGTTACATCAAATGGATGTTAAGACGGCATTTCTAAATGGAGATTTAGAAGAAAATGTTTACATGAAACAACCCATGGGTTTTTTCATGGAGGGGAAGGAACATATGAGATGCCGCCTAAAGAAATCCATTTATGGGTTAAAGCAAGCCTCTAGACAGTGGTATTTAAAGTTTAATGATACAATTAAAAGGTTTGGATTCAAAGAGAATGTTGAGGACAACTGCATTTATGCAAAGTTCAAAAGTGGGAAATATATTTTCCTAATTCTGTATGTGGATGACATCTTTCTTGCTAGAAGTGATGTTAGTCTACTACTAGAGACAAAGAAGTTCTTGTCATCAAATTTTGACATGAAAGACCTTGGTGAAGCTTCTTATGTTTTGGGCATAGAAATTCACCGAGACAGAAAGAATGGAGTGTTAGGACTATCGCAGAAAGCGTATTGTGAAAAGATTCTAAAGAAATACAATATGCATGCGAGTAATGCAACACCTGCTCCCATAGTCAAGGGCGATAGTTTTGGGAAATCCCGATGTCCAAAGAACCAACATGAGATCGATCAAATGAAGTCAGTACCATATGCTTCGGCTGTTGGAAGCTTACAGTATGCACAAGTGTGCACTCGCCCTGACTTAGCTTTTATCACCGGGGTACTCGGTAGATATCAAGAGAATCCAGGCATAGAGCACTGGAAGATGGTAAAAAAAGATTTGTGTTATGTGCAAGGCACAAAAGGTCTCATGCTAACATATAAAAGATCTGATTCCCTAGAGATAAAAGGGTACTCAGATGCGGATTTTGCGGGAGATAAAGACGACAGAAAGTCCATGACAAGATATGTCTTTACTCTCGCAGGAGGTGCTATTTCGTGGAGAAGCGCCAAACAGTCGATAGTTGCATCATCTACGATGTATGCAGAATTTATAGCATGTTATGAGGCCATGAGACAGGCGTTATAGTTAAAGAATTTTTTTACCCGACTTGAAAGTGGTTGACTGCATCAGCAGGCCACTAAAGATGTACTGTGACAATGAGCCCGCAGTATTCTATACTCACAACAACAAGTCGAGTAATGCTACAAAGTCTAAAGATATAAAGTACTATGTTGTGAAGGACAAAGTCCAGGATCAAACTATAAGACTCGAGCATATAAGGACAAAGGATATGCTTGCCGATCCGCTAACGAAAGGCATACCACCCAATGTGTTCAAGGAACACATAGCCGGCATGGGTTTAATGGAAAGTCTATGATTTCTGGACTACCAAGGCCCAAAAGTAACAGGATTTATTTCAAAATAGAAAAGTATATGGTGGTTGTCTGATTCTATCGGCAATTGAGCTGTGACGATGAAACATGCTCTATGTACTGATCTATGATGAAACGAGTAAAGTATAAAATTAAAAGTAAAGTTGAGATCAAGGGGGGAATGTTAGATTGACCTCAATCGTGACCGAGCCCAACGGCTCGATCACACCCCTTGATCGCGTCCTGATCGGGAACGCCCAACCTCCAGGTTGGTGGACCCCTGTCACATGCGTGTATATAAAGAGGTGGGGTCCATTGGCACAACAAACGAGATTCGTCGTGCGCCACTCCCCACGCCCTTCCGATCGAGGGCTCGCGTAGAGTGACGGGAAGCACCACCGACGCCGCCTCGCTCTCTCACGCTCACGCCGTCGCCCTCTACCATGGCCACTAGCTCGGTATGTTTCTCTTCCTCACTGATCTCTTCCCTCTCCTCTCAGTTCTTGGACAAGATCTTGCATAGGCAAAAGCAACTACCGAATCGATCTACCCTAGATGATTCTAATTGGTTTTAAAGATCTGACATCTTCATTGATACCTGTTGGTACGTGGAGAGATCCCAGTCTGTCAACTTCAGTTTGCAGCAATTTTTCAGTATAACTTCTCCAAAATCAAAGCAAGTAAAATTTGGGTGGTGCCAGTTTTTAATCCAAAATTATACTTTTTTTCTGAGTAAATTCCGGATTTTACCCCCTAATTTGATATTTTTGACACTAATTACCCCATTTAACAAATTTTTATCCATATTACCCCATTTAGCGAAAGTTTTGTCAAATTTTACCCCTTTTAAAAGACCGGGAGCAATCTATTACGTGAATCCCGGCTGTCACATACCTAAAGCAGGTGGCGTTGCTCTTTTTTTCTAGCGTTTAATTTTTTCACACCCGAATATGTCTAATAGTTGAGCCACGTCCAATTATTAACATTGTGTTAGTCGTATGTACTCGCTGCCTCAACGCTGCAATGGATCATCGTAGAAGACTCGTCGAGTTAATCGCTAGCGATCTTAGTGGGGAGACGGATCGTAGAAGACTCGTATCGTTGGGCGGGGCATTTGGCAGATGGTAATATCACGTATGGAGGTTGCTAGCACATTTGAAATCTAGTATTGTACATGTAGGGGTTCGTAGCATGGAAAACAAAAAATTTCTATCGCATACAAACAAACAAGCCAAGATCTATCTACTAGATTGTAGCAACGAGTCGATGGAATAACTTACCCTTGAAGATTCCAAAGCGGTTAACGAGAGCAGATTCTCGTGGGTGATGTAGTCGTACACTTCCGATCTCAAGATCGCGTAGACGATCCTTCCGGCGCTGCGTTCCGGCAGCGCTTCCGCAGTCGGTCACACGTTCGGTACTCGACGAAGACCTTCCTCTCCCTTGTTCCAGCAGGCAGCGGAGGTTGTAGCACTCTCCTCGCGATTCCGGCAGCACAACGGCGTGGTACCGGAAGTAGAGGGGAGATCTCGCAGGGCTTCGCCTTAAGCCGGAGCGAGTATGGTGGAGTATGAGAGAGCTATTAGTGGTCTAGGGTTTAGACACACCAATTAGAAGGCTCTAAACCGAAGGCTAGAGCAATTAGAAGCTCTAAACCAAAACGGCTCTAAACCGGAGATTAGAGGATAGGAACTTGTGTGTCTAGAGGAGGAGGCCCTGCCCCTCCTTTTATAGGTGGGAGGGGCGGCCAAGGGGAGGGAGTCCCTCCCCAAGTTGGCCTTGGGTGGCGCGCCGGCTTGGAAAGGAGGGACTCCTCCCCCAAGTCGGTTCCAACCACCTCTTGCTTGTTTCCCACAGTTTCCTGTTTTAGCCGTTTGACTTTTAAACTGGCCATTTGACTTTTCTGTTTTAGGATTCAATTTAATCCTTTATTTGGAACAGCAAGAACACTTAGTACATGATGCAATCATTCAATATGTAATGACACATTCATGTACCCTCCCCCCCGGAGTGCCGGACAATCCGGAACCTTCTAGAACATTCCCGATGAAAACACCGGAATCATTCCCGAACTCCGAAACGGGACTTTCCTTATATGAATCTTATTCTCCGGACCATTCCGGATCACCTCGTGATATCCCGGATCCCATCCGAGACTCCGAACAACATTCGGTCTCTTTCTCATAATACCATAACTACTCAAACAACGTCGAATCCTTAAGTGTGTCTCCCTACGGTTCGTGAATTATGCGGACATGATCGAGACACTTCTCCGAACAATAACCAATAGAGGAATCTGGAAATTCATATGGCTCCCACATATTTCTACGATTACTTTGCGATCGAATGAACCACTTACATACGATACCAATTTCCCTTTGTCTCACGATAGTTTACTTATCCGAGGTTATGATCGTCGGTATCTCTGCATACCTAGTTCAACCTCGTTACCGATAAGTACTCTTTTCTCGTTCCCGTGTTATGTGATCCCTTGTGAGCCAGTCACATGCTTGCAAGCTAATTGGATGACATTCCACCGAGAGGGCCCAGAGTATATCTATCCGTCATATGGATGGACAAATCCCACTCTTGATCCATGTGTTTCAACCAATACTTTCCGAACACTCAATGCCACCTTTATAGCCACCCAGTTACGGTGTGGTGTTTGATGTCATCAAAGCATCCATCCGGTAAAGGTGATATGCATGATCTCATGGTCGAAGGAATTAGGTTACTATGTATCAGAAAGCATATAGCAATTGAACTATTGAAATGACTTGATCTTTATGCTACGCTTATCTATAGGAGTATGTCCATCACATCATTCTCCTAATGATATGATCCTGTTGTTAATAACATCTCTATGTTCATGATCAGGAAACCATGATCATATATTAACCAACAAGCTAGTTTAACAAGAGGCTTTACTAGGGACTCTTATTTTAGTTTACAAATCACACAAGTATTAATGTTTCCGGTTAATACAATTATAGCATGGTATGTAAACATTTATCATAAGTGTGAAGACATGATAATAACCACTTTATTATTGCCTCTTGGGCATATCTCCAACAGTCTCCCACTTGCACTAGAGTCAATAATCTAGTTTCAAACCTTTGTGTATTCAACACCTATGGCTTTCCGGTGTTGTATGTACACGATTGCTAGTGGTCAACTGATCTCCGGATCTGACACTTCCAGGTCCGTGTGTAATTGCATGTCTTTGCATCTCTACGCATCACTCATTCTCTAATGAGATGGCTTTGTACAAATTTGTTCTTTCGGTGTGACCTTTAGCTCTTTTGGGTTAAAACATGTTGATAATATTGTCGCACAATATCTTCATAGTATTATCCCACTGTGAACTACACCTAGTTTGATAACAAACTACTTGACACAAATGCCCTCTTTTGCTGCTAAAATAGCAGTCATATACTTAGCCTTTTGTTGTAGTATCTGTCACAATGTCTTAACTTTGGAACTCATCCAAATCCATTATGGAACTCACTTTCCATTATATTGTGCCACCCTTAGTTTAGATTGAGATAAACTTAATTTGTACTTTGTGACAAAGCTAGTATCAATGTAGTACTTTTACAATGAACTAACCATCTATTTGTCACTTCTACAAATATTATACTCTTAGTTCTTCCAAAAGATCATAAGAATATCCTTACTATTGTCCAATGATCATCTTACGAATCATTCTGGTATATGCTCACAACTTTTAGAGCATAGGACATATCTGGATTTGTACATATCACAGCATAATTGATATAAATACTCTTTGTGATTTCATACATCAAGTATCAATCTATACTTGAATCTTTGTTTCACTTTACCAAATGTCAATACACTTGAATATATCATTAACATTGAACTCATTCAATCCTTTCTGTGCGACAAGAACCTCTCTTGTAGTTTCTATATTGAACTCATTCAATATCTTGTCTATGTACTTCTGGCACAACCATATTAGCGTCTATAGATGCCAAATATTTGGGTTTTGCCTAAGTCTTTCATCGGGATGAAATTCTTAATATGTGTTAATAAAAGATACATTATTTCCAATCAACAATATGTCTTCCACGTAATGTATTAGAAACATGTCTTAGCGCTCCCACTTAATTTCTTGCAAATGCAAGCATCTTCATTATCTCTAATGAACTTTTAAACTCTTTTAACAGTTTCATCATAGTGAAGATTCCAACTCCGCGATGCTCACTTCAACCATTGAAGTTTGCATATGCTTTTAGCATCCTTTGAATTAACAAAACCCTATGGACCGTGTTATGCACATGTCCTAGGTAACGATTCTATTAGAAGAACTTGTTTTGTTTATTCAACTACCATATAACAAATTATATGTAGTGGTTGCTACATTAATCCGTCTAGACTAAATATCACTATGAAAGATCAAATATTGTCATAGTCAACCTTTGAACATTTTGTGAACTCTTTCCCAACATGTCGACCATTTCATAGATGTAAAACATCCATGTCTATTTCTTTATAGATCCAGACACAACTGTAAGGTCTTACACCTTTCTCGAGGGTCCTTCAAGTTCAAAACTTGATTTCTCGTGTATGGAACTATCACGGATTTTATGGCTTCAAGCCATTTGACGGAGTCAGGGCTCATCATCGCTTCTTTGCACGTAGTCGGATCATTATTGTCAATTAATGATTTAACTCTCAAATCTTGGTATTTGATTGTTTATCCGACCTACTTGTTTTAATAGGAACTTAGATCTCCGTAACCACAATCTTTGAGGCACGTGAGCCATGAGCATTGTTGCTGCCTCCGGAACACTTTTCGGCGCTGCGCAACTTTGCACATATAGCTAAGGTTCTTTTAACCTTATCAAAGTTCTATTGTCCTCCCACTTAACTTTTCACGAAAAATTCCTTCTCAAAGAAACTTGACGTTCTAAGCAACAAACACTTTTGTCTCCGGTGTTTATGGAGGAATACTTAACAGTTATACAAAGACAGGTTCATCCGACTTTGGTTGCACACATCTTTCTTATGCATAGCATACCAATGTTTTAAGAAAGGACTACTTGGGTTTAATCCCAAACCATAACCTTATATGGTGTCATTTCAACGGATTATGATGAAGCTCTTTTCAGTGGAAAAATGGTAATCTCTAAAGCTTTTAATCTCTAAAATATAATGGCAGTTTTATGAATTATACCTTTGATCTTACCATGTCAAACAAGGTTTAATTACATACCTCGAACACTCCATACCCTTATGGTGTTTTGGGAAATGCAAATCCACGAAACAATTCCTTAAATCTTAGGTATTATGCTAAACTCTGTAACTCAAATATCTTCCTTTATGATCTTTATCATAAACTATTTATATTCTTGTTACAATGATTTTGCACTTCATCTTGAAAATCTTTGAATTTTTCAAATATTTCACACTTCATCCTTATTAAGTAAATATTCATATATTCACTCAAATTTTCGGAGAAAGCATATGAAGTTGAAATCCATCGCTCTTGACTATACATAATGGATTTCATACAACAATATGTACAAGTTCCAATAAGCTAGTCTATCGTTCCCTTTTGGCCTATGAACGAAGTTTTAATTATCTCTTAGGAAAGTTTCACAATCGTCATGTGATCAAAATCAAAAGACTCCAAAATTCCATCCACATGGAATTTCTTCATGTTTTCTTTCCAATATAATTTAAACGGCGATATCACTTCCTAAGTGATATTTCAATCAATTTGTCTTTCGACATTTTTAGCACTTGTTTTATGGATGTGATTTCTCCAACGAGATTTGTGAATCATCCATCTTTTATGGATTACGGAAATTATTTGAACAACCCTTTTGTTCTCATAATACCTGATAAAACAAATCCTGAAGGCAAGCTCTGATGTTTAACGAGCAACATAATAACCCTTTATTTGTTCTCGATGAACATCATCACTTATTCTTTTGCTAATTACTTAGGCCATTGTAGTTCATGAATTGTGTTGTTTCGTATGACGATTCACACCAACAAATTCAGTATCAAATACTTGAGAACCACATTGTTTAATAAGCAAAGAATATAGCCATAACATGTATATCATCTATATACTTAAACTGAACAATTCTAGTCTTTTCTTTTCTGCCATATATTTATGAGATTCTTTTTCAGTATTTCCTTTTCTGTTTGAAAGAATCTATCAACATCAATAGTGGAGTCATACATATGACACATAGTCCAAAACATGTATAGTTAAACACCAATGTCTTTGGACTTGCACTTTGAAGTAGATCACCATCATCAAATGTTTGGTGTTCTTTCAAATTCCTTTATTTAGTAATCTCTTGGTGTAGTAAACATTTTACCTACATCAAATATTCACCTTATCATGGAATCGTTCATGATCAAACTACCTTTAGCTTATAACGATGAATTACGAGTATAATGTTGCTATCCAAAACCTTTTGGAGGATTAGGACAACAAGTGTCTACAACCCTTTGCAAATTCTCATCAAAATATGAGAACATGAACTTTGCCATATTATACTCTATCATGTTGCAACCAAAACTTCGTTTCAGATATCACAATATCTTCCACACATCATGGTTTCTGAAACAACTCTTTCAGATCCTAGATAACCTTGATATTAAGAGAATCCTTTGAATATCAAGAATCATGGAGACAAACATGATACTTATATACTAACACTTGGAATTGTTACTCTTGATTTAATACTAATTATTAAACTTCATGGAGTAACCGGAACTTACTGAAAGTTTGCAATAGGACTTTTAAACTTTAGATTAACACTTCAAAACAATACGATACCAGTTCGTAAAGTAACTAACCAGAATTCTATAGTTCTATCATCTCAATTATAACTAAGCGCAAGGTGGTAAACGGATGCCAATGACTACAACAACTATGCAAATTCACTTTGATTTAGTTTATGATAATTTGAGTTCTAATTAATAATTAAATTAATCTAGGTGAACTCCCACTCAAAACAATATCCCTCACATTGTTTTAGTGATCACACGAACCAAATCCACCACATCAAAACCGATCATCATGAGAGTTGATATAGCTTCAATGGAGAACAATCAACATGTTCATCATATCTACTATATGACTCATGCTCTACCTTTCGGTAATCCGTGTTCCTGAGGCCATGTCTGTACATGCTAGGCTCGTCAAGATCAAACCTTAGTTTCCGCATGAGCAAATCTGGCTTGCTCACGTTGTATACACTTGCAGAATCTAACACACCCGATCATCACGTGGTGCTTCGAAACAACAAGCTTTAGCAACGGTGCTAACTAAGGGTGAACACTTTGTGACTTGAAATTCATGTGCATGAGGGATCATCTTATAATTCTACCGTCGTCTACTAAGCAATACAAGATGCATAAAGGATTAACATCACATGCAATTCATAATATGTGATATGATATGGCCTTTCTTATTTGTGCTTCCGATCTCCATCTTCCAGCACGAACATGATCTCCATCATCACCGGCATTGCATCAAGGTCAATGACGCCTCTCCATGGTTGTCGTCCACCGGCTTCAACTATTACAACTACTTTGAATAGACACGTGGGTCTTAACAGAAATTAAAGACAACCATATGGCTCCTGCCAGTTGCCAACTTACAATAAGGAACATTGCATACATCATATATAATCACAATCATGGCCATATCACATCACTGCACACCCCTGCAAAACAAAGTTAGACGCCTCTACTTTCTTTGCATATTTTACGTGGTTTGGGGCTTTCAATAAGTGTCGTTCTAACTTACGAACAAGAACCACAACATTGATACTAGTATTGTTAATCACCCGTTGTAAATTGGATCTTAACTATGCTAGGAGAAACAGGCACCCGCAAAGCCACTTATGCAATACAAGTTGCATGTCAAGCGTGGAGCAAGTCTCATGAACGATGTCATGTAAGGTTAGCCCGGGCCGCTTCATCCCAACATACCGCAAGATGCAAAGTACACAAGAAGCAATCAACAATAAAAGCATCAACGCCCACAATGACCATTGTGTTCTACTCGTGCAACAGATCTATATATAGACACGGCTCTGATACCACTGTAGGGGTTCGTAGCATGGAAAACAAAAAATTTCTATCGCATACAAACAAACAAGCCAAGATCTATCTACTAGATTGTAGCAACGAGTCGATGGAATAACTTACCCTTGAAGATTCCAAAGCGGTTAACGAGAGCAGATTTTCGTGGGTGATGTAGTCGTACACTTCCGATCTCAAGATCGCGTAGACGATCCTTCCGGCGCTGCGTTCCGGCAGCGCTTCCGCAGTCGGTCACACGTTCGGTACTCGACGAAGACCTTCCTCTCCCTTGTTCCAGCAGGCAGCGGAGGTTGTAGCACTCTCCTCGCGATTCCGGCAGCACAACGGCGTGGTACCGGAAGTAGAGGGGAGATCTCGCAGGGCTTCACCTTAAGCCGGAGCGAGTATGGTGGAGTATGAGAGAGATATTTGTAGGGGTTCGTAGCATGGAAAACAAAAATTTTCTATCGCATACAAACAAACAAGCCAAGATCTATCTACTAGATTGTAGCAACGAGTCGATAGTGGAACTCACCCTCGAAGATTCCAAAGCGGTTAACGAGAGCAAATTCTCGTGGGTGATGTAGTCGTACTCTTTCCGATCTCAAGATCGCGTAGACGATCCTTCCGGCGCCGCGTTCCCGCAGCGCTCCCGCAGTCGGTCACACGTTCGGTACTCGACGAAGACCTTCCTCTCCCTTGTTCCAGCAGGCAGCGGAGGTTGTAGCACTCTCCTCGCGATTCCGGCAGCACAACGGCGTGGTACCGGAAGTAGAGGGAAGATCCCGCAGGGCTTCGCCTTAAGCCGGTGCGAGTATGGTGGAGCTTATGAGAGAGGCTATTAGTGGTCTAGTAATTAGACACACCAATTAGAAGGCTCTAAACCAATTAGAAGGCTCTAAACCGAATAGCTCTAAACCGGGGTTTAGATCTAGGGTTTAGGTCTAGAGGATAGGAAGTAGTGTTGTGTCTAGAGGAGGAGGCCCTGCCCCTCCTTTTATAGGTGGGAGGGCCGGCGCCATGGGGAGGAGTTCCTCCCCAACTCGGCCTAGGGAGGTGCGCCGGCCTAGGGGAGGAACCCTCCTCCAACTCGGCCTCCACCTCTCCTCCTCTTTCTCCACTTTCCGAAACTGGCAGTTTGACCGAAAACTGGCAGTTTGACTTTTCCAATTTAGGATTTAAATAAACCCTTTATTTTGGACAGCGAGAACACTTAGTACATGATGCAATCATTCCAACATGCAATGACACATTCATGTACCCTTCCCCCTCCGGAGTGCCGGACATTCCGGGACCTTCTAGAATGTTCCCGATGAAAACACCGGAACCATTCCTCAACTCCGAAACGGGACTTTCCTTATATGAATCTTATTCTCCGGACCATTCCGGATCACCTCGTGATATCCCGGATCCCATCCGAGACTCCGAACAACATTCGGTCTCTTTCTCATAATACCATAACTACTCAAACAACGTCGAATCCTTAAGTGTGTCTCCCTACGGTTCGTGAATTATGCAGACATGATCGAGACACTTCTCCGAACAATAACCAATAGAGGAATCTGGAAATTCATATGGCTCCCACATATTTCTACGATTACTTTGCGATCGAATGAACCACTTACATACGATACCAATTTCCCTTTGTCTCACGATATGTTACTTATCCGAGGTTATGATCGTCGGTATCTCTGCATACCTAGTTCAACCTCGTTACTGATAAGTACTCTTTTCTCGTTCCCGTGATATGTGATCCCTTGTGACCAAGTCACATGCTTGCAAGCCAATTGGATGACATTCCACCGAGAGGGCCCAGAGTATATCTATCCGTCATGTGGATGGACAAATCCCACTCTTGATCCATGTGTTTCAACCAATACTTTCCGAAGACTCAATGCCACTTTTATAGCCACCCTGTTACGGTGTGGTGTTTGATGACATCAAAGCATCCATCCAGTAAAGGTGATATGCATGATCTCATGGTCGAAGGAATTAGGTTACTATGTATCAGAAAGCATATAGCAATTTGAACTATTGAAATGACTTGATCTTTATGCTACGCTTATCTATAGGAGTATGTCCACCATATCATTCTCCTAACGATATGATCTTGTTGTTAATAACATCTCAATGTTCATGATAGGGAAACCACAATCATCTATTAACCAACAAGCTAGTGAAGTATAGAGGCTATACTAGGGACTTCAATTTAAGTTTACAATTCACACAAGTATTAATGTTTCCTTGTTAATACTATTATAGCATGAATATAAACATTTATCATAAACACAAAGATATAATAATAACTATATTTATTATTACCTCTAGGGCATATCTCCAACAGTCTCCCACTTGCACTAGAGTCAATAATCTAGTTTCAAACCTTTGTGTATTCAACACCTATGGCTTTACGGTGTTGTATGTACACGATTGCTAGTGGTCAACTGATCTCCGGATCTGACACTTCCAGGTCCGTGTGTAATTGCATGTCTTTGTGTCTCTACGCATCACTCATTCTCTAATGAGATGGCTTTGTACATATTTGGTCTTTCGGTGTGACCTTTAGCTCTTTGGGGTTAAAACATGTTGATAATATTGTCGCACAATATATCTTCATAGTATTATCCCATTGTGAACTACACCTAGTTTGATAACAAACTACTTGACTCAAATGCCCTCTTATACTGCTAAAATAGCAGTCATATACTTAGCCTTTTGTTGTAGTATCTGTCACAATGTCTTAACTTTGGAAATCATCCAAATCCATTATGGAACTCACTTTCCATTATATTGTGCCACCCTTAGTTTAGATTGAGATAAACTTAATTTGTACTTTGTGACAAAGCTAGTATCAATGTAGTACTTTTACAATGAACTAATCATCTATTTGTCACTTCTACAAATAATATACTCTTAGTTCTTCCAAAAGATCATAAGAATATCCTTACTATTGTCCAATGATCATCTTACGAATCATTCTGGTATATGCTCACAACATTTAGAGCATAGGACATATCTGGATTTGTACATATCACAGTATGATTGATATAAATACTCTTTGTGATTTCATACATCAAGTATCAATCTATACTTGATTATTTGTTTCACTTACCAAGTGCCAATACACTTGAATATATCATCAACATTGAACTTATTCAATCCTTTCTGTGTGACAAGAACCTCTCTTGTAGTTCTATATTGAATTCATTCAATATCTTGTCTATGTACTTCTGGCACAACCATATTAGCGTCTATTGATGCCAAATACTTGGGTTTTGCCTAAGTCTTTCATCGGGATGAAATTCTTAATATGTGTTAATAAAAGATACATTATTTCCAATCAACAATATGTCTTCCACATAATGTATTAGAAACATGTCTTAGCGCTCCCACTTAATTTCTTGCAAATGCAAGCATCTTCATTGTCTCTGATGAAATTAAACCCTTTTAACAGTTTCATCATAGTGAAGATTCCAACTCCGCTATGCTCACTCTAACCATTGAAGTTTGCATATGTTTTTAGCATCCTTTGAATTAACAAAAACCCTATGGACCGTGTTATGCACATGTCCTAGGTAACGATTCTATTAGAAGAACTTGTTTTGTTTATTCAACTACCATATAACAAAATTATATGTAGTGGTTGCTACATTAATCCGTCTAGACTAAATATCACTATGACAGATCAAATCTTGTCATAGTCAACCTTTGAACATTGTTGTGAACTCTTTCTCAACATGTCGACTATTTCATAGATGTGAAACATCCATGTCTATTTCTTTATAGATCCAGACACAACTATAAGGTCTTACACCTTTCTCGAGGGTCCTTCAAGTTCAAAAACTTGATTTCTCGTGTATGGAACTATCACGGATTTTATGGCTTCAAGCCATTTGACGGAGTCAGGGCCCATCATCGCTTCTTTGCATGTAGTCGGTTCATTATTCCCAAATAATGATTCAACCCTCAAATCTTGGTATTTGATTGTTCATCCGACCTACTTGTTTCAATAGGAACTTGGATCTCCGTGACCACAACCTTTGAGGCACGTGAGCCATGAGCATTGTTGCCGCCTCCGGAACACTTTTCGGCGCTGCGCAACTCTGCACATATAGCTAAGGTTCTTTTAACCTTATCAAAGTTTCTATTGTCCTCCCACTTAACTTTTCACGAAAAAATTCTTTCTCAAAGAAACTTGACGTCTTAAATGACAAACACTTTTGTCTCCGATGTTATGGAGGAGTACTTAACAGTTATACAAAGACAGGTTCATCCGACTTTGGTTGCACACATCTTTCTTATGCATAGCATACCAATGTTTAAGAAAGGACAACTTGGGTTTTATCCCAAACCATAACTTTATATGGTGTCATTTCAACGGATTATGATGAAGCTCTTTTCAGTGGAAAAACGGTAATCTCTAAAGCTTTTAATCTTTAAAATATAATGGCAGTTTTATGAATTATACCTTTGATCTTACCATGTCAAACAAGGTTTAATTACATATCTCGAACGCTCCATACTCTTATGGTGTTTCGGGAAATGCAAATCCACGGAACGATTCCTTAAATCTTAGGTATTATGCTAAACTTGTAACTCAAATATCTTCCTTTATGATCTTTATCATAAACTGTTTATATTCTTGTTACAATGATTTTGCACTTCATCTTGAAAGTCTTTGAACTCTTCAAATATTTCACACTTCATCCTTATTAAGTAAATATTCATATATTCACTCAAATTTTCGGAGAAAGCATATGAAGTTGAAATCCATCGCTCTTGACTACACATAACGGACTTCGTACAACAATATGTACAAGTTCCAATAAGCTAGTCATTCGTTCCCTTTTGGCCTATGAACGAAGTTTTAATTATCTCTAGGAAAGTTTCACAAGCGTCATTTGATCAAAAATCAAATAGACTCCAAAATTCCATCCATATGGATTTTCTTCATGTTTTCTTTCCAATATAATTTAAACGGCGATGTCACTTCCTAAGTGATCTTTCAATCAATTTGTCTTTCGACATCTTTAGCACTAGTTTTATGGATGTGATGTCTCCAACGAGATTTGCGAATCATCCATCTTTTATGGATTACGGCAATTATTTGAACAACCCTTTTGTTCTCATAATACCTGATAAAACAAATCTTTGAAGGCAAGCTTTGATGTTTAACAAGCAACACAATAACCCTTTATTTTGTTCTCGATGAACATCATCACATATTCTTTTGCTAGTTACTTAGGCCATTGTAGTTCATGAATTGTGTTGTTTCGTATGACGATTCACACCAACAAATTCAGTATCAAATACTTAAGAACCACATTGTTTAACAAGCAAAGAATATAGCCATAACATGTATATCATCTATATACTTAAACTGAACAATTCTAGTTTTTTTTCTTTTCTGCCATATATTTATGAGATTCTCTTTCAGTATTTCCTTTTCAGTTTGAAAGAATCTATCAACATCAATAGTGGAGTCATACATATGACATATAGTCCAAAGCGTGTATAGTTAAATACCAATGTCTTTGGACTTGCACTTTGAAGTAGATCACCATCATCAAATGTTTGGTGTTCTTTCAAATTCCTTTCATTAGTAATCTCTTGGTGTAGTAAACATTTTACCTACATCAAATATTCATCCTTATCATGGAATCGTCCATGATCAAGCTACTTTTAGCTTATTACGATGAATTATGAGTATAATGTTGCTATCCAAAACCTTTTGGAGGATTAGGACAACAAGTGTCTCCAACCTTTTTTGCAAATTCTCATCAAATATGAGAACATGACTTTTGCCATATTATACTCTATCATGTTGCAACCAAAACTTCGTTTCAGATATCATAATATTTTCCACACATCATGGTTTCTGAAACAACTCTTTCAGATCCTAGATAACCTTGATATTAAGGGAATCCTTTGAATATCAAGAATCATGGATACAAACATGATACTTATATACTAATACTTGGAATTGTTACTCTTGATTTAATACTAATTATTAAACTTCATGGAGTAACCGGAACTTACTGAAAGTTTGCAATAGGACTTTTAAACTTTAGATTAACACTTAAAACAATACGATACCAGTTCGTAAAGTATCTAACCAGAATTCTATAGTTCTATCATCTCAATTATAACTAAGCGCAAGGTGGTAAACGGATGCCAGTGACTACAACAACTATGCAAATTCACTTTGATTTAGTTTATGATAAATTGAGTTCTAATTAATAATTAAATTAATCTAGGTGAACTCCCACTCAAAACAACATCCCTCACATTGTTTTAGTGATCACACGAACCAAATCCACTACATCAACACCGATCATCACGAGAGCTGATATAGTTTTAATGGCGAACAATCATCATGTTCATCATATCTACTATATGATTCATGCTTTGCCTTTCGGCGATCCGTGTTCCTGAGGCCATGTCTGTACATGCTAGGCTCGTCAAGATCAAACCTTAGCTACCGCATAAGCAAATCTGGCTTGCTTACGTTGTATTCACCCGCGGAATCAAAGACACCCGATCATCACGTGGTGCTTCGAAGCAACAAGCTTTGGCAACGGTGCATACTAAGGGTGAACACTTAAGAACTTGAAATTGTGTGCTTGAGGGATCATCTTATAATGCTACCGTCGTCTACTAAGCAATACAAGATGCATAAAGGATTAACATCACATGCAATTCATAATATGTGATATGATATGGCCTTTCTTCTTTGTGCTTTCGATCTCCATCTTCAAGCACGAACATGATCTCCATCATCACCGGCATAGCATCAAGGTCAATGATGCTTCTTCATGGTTGTCGTCCACCAGCACCAACTATTACAACTATTTTGAATAGACACGCAGGTCTTAACAGAAATTAAAGACAACCATATGGCTCCTGCCGGTTGCCAACTTACAATAAGGAACATTGCATACATCAAATATAATCACAATCATGGCCATATCACATCACTGCACACCCCTGCAAAACAAAGTTAGACGCCTCTACTTTCTTTGCATATTTTACGTGGCTTGGGGCTTTCCATAAGTGTCGTTCTAACTTACGAACAAGAACCACAACATTGATACTAGCATTGTTGATTACCCGTTGTAAATTGGATCTTAACTATGCTAGGAGAAACAGGCACCCGCAAAGCCACTTATGCAATACAAGTTGCATGTCAAACGTGGAGCAAGTCTCATGAACGATGTCATGTAAGGTTAGCCCGGGCCGCTTCATCCCAACATACCGCAAGATGCAAAGTACACAAAAGGCAATCTACAATAAAAGCATCAACGCCCACAATGACCATTGTGTTCTACTCGTGCAACAGATCTACATATAGACACGGCTCTGATACCACTGTAGGGGTTCGTAGCATGGAAAACAAAAATTTTCTATCGCATACAAACAAACAAGCCAAGATCTATCTACTAGATTGTAGCAACGAGTCGATAGTGGAACTCACCCTCGAAGATTCCAAAGCGGTTAACGAGAGCAGATTCTCGTGGGTGATGTAGTCGTACTCTTTCCGATCTCAAGATCGCGTAGACGATCCTTCCGGCGCCGCGTTCCCGCAGCGCTCCCACAGTCGGTCACACGTTCGGTACTCGACGAAGACCTTCCTCTCCCTTGTTCCAGCAGGCAGCGGAGGTTGTAGCACTCTCCTCGCGATTCCGGCAGCACAACGGCGTGGTACCGGAAGTAGAGGGAAGATCCCGCAGGGCTTCGCCTTAAGCCGGTGCGAGTATGGTGGAGCTTATGAGAGAGGCTATTAGTGGTCTAGTAATTAGACACACCAATTAGAAGGCTCTAAACCAATTAGAAGGCTCTAAACCGAATAGCTCTAAACCGGGGTTTAGATCTAGGGTTTAGGTCTAGAGGATAGGAAGTAGTGTTGTGTCTAGAGGAGGAGGCCCTGCCCCTCCTTTTATAGGTGGGAGGGCCGGCGCCATGGGGAGGAGTTCCTCCCCAACTCGGCCTAGGGAGGTGCGCCGGCCTAGGGGAGGAACCCTCCTCCAACTCGGCCTCCACCTCTCCTCCTCTTTCTCCACTTTCCGAAACTGGCAGTTTGACCGAAAACTGGCAGTTTGACTTTTCCAATTTAGGATTTAAATAAACCCTTTATTTTGGACAGCGAGAACACTTAGTACATGATGCAATCATTCCAACATGCAATGACACATTCATGTACCCTTCCCCCTCCGGAGTGCCGGACATTCCGGGACCTTCTAGAATGTTCCCGATGAAAACACCGGAACCATTCCTCAACTCCGAAACGGGACTTTCCTTATATGAATCTTATTCTCCGGACCATTCCGGATCACCTCGTGATATCCCGGATCCCATCCGAGACTCCGAACAACATTCGGTCTCTTTCTCATAATACCATAACTACTCAAACAACGTCGAATCCTTAAGTGTGTCTCCCTACGGTTCGTGAATTATGCAGACATGATCGAGACACTTCTCCGAACAATAACCAATAGAGGAATCTGGAAATTCATATGGCTCCCACATATTTCTACGATTACTTTGCGATCGAATGAACCACTTACATACGATACCAATTTCCCTTTGTCTCACGATATGTTACTTATCCGAGGTTATGATCGTCGGTATCTCTGCATACCTAGTTCAACCTCGTTACTGATAAGTACTCTTTTCTCGTTCCCGTGATATGTGATCCCTTGTGACCAAGTCACATGCTTGCAAGCCAATTGGATGACATTCCACCGAGAGGGCCCAGAGTATATCTATCCGTCATGTGGATGGACAAATCCCACTCTTGATCCATGTGTTTCAACCAATACTTTCCGAAGACTCAATGCCACTTTTATAGCCACCCTGTTACGGTGTGGTGTTTGATGACATCAAAGCATCCATCCAGTAAAGGTGATATGCATGATCTCATGGTCGAAGGAATTAGGTTACTATGTATCAGAAAGCATATAGCAATTTGAACTATTGAAATGACTTGATCTTTATGCTACGCTTATCTATAGGAGTATGTCCACCATATCATTCTCCTAACGATATGATCTTGTTGTTAATAACATCTCAATGTTCATGATAGGGAAACCACAATCATCTATTAACCAACAAGCTAGTGAAGTATAGAGGCTATACTAGGGACTTCAATTTAAGTTTACAATTCACACAAGTATTAATGTTTCCTTGTTAATACTATTATAGCATGAATATAAACATTTATCATAAACACAAAGATATAATAATAACTATATTTATTATTACCTCTAGGGCATATCTCCAACAATATTAGTGGTCTAGGGTTTAGACACACCAATTAGAAGGCTCTAAACCGAAGGCTAGAGCAATTAGAAGCTCTAAACCAAAACGGCTCTAAACCGGAGATTAGAGGATAGGAACTTGTGTGTCTAGAGGAGGAGGCCCTGCCCCTCCTTTTATAGGTGGGAGGGCGGCCAAGGGGAGGGAGTCCCTCCCCAAGTCGGCCTTGGGTGGCGCGCCGGCTTGGAGAGGAGGGACTCCTCCCCCAAGTCGGTTCCAACCACCTCTTGCTTGTTTCCCACAGTTTCCTGTTTTAGCCGTTTGACTTTTAAACTGGCCATTTGACTTTTCTGTTTTAGGATTCAATTTAATCCTTTATTTGGAACAGAAAGAACACTTAGTACATGATGCAATCATTCAATATGTAATGACACATTCATGTACCCTCCCCCCCGGAGTGCCGGACAATCTGGAACCTTCTAGAACATTCCCGATGAAAACACCGGAATCATTCCCGAACTCCGAAACGAGACTTTCCTTATATGAATCTTATTCTCCGGACCATTCCGGATCACCTCGTGATATCCCGGATCCCATCCGAGACTCCGAACAACATTCGGTCTCTTTCTCATAATACCATAACTACTCAAACAACGTCGAATCCTTAAGTGTGTCTCCCTACGGTTCGTGAATTATGCGGACATGATCGAGACACTTCTCCGAACAATAACCAATAGAGGAATCTGGTTCTACGATTACTTTGCGATCAAATGAACCACTTACATACGATACCAATTTCCCTTTGTATCACGATAGTTTACTTATCCGAGGTTATGATCGTCGGTATCTCTGCATACCTAGTTCAACCTCGTTACTGATAAGTACTCTTTTCTCGTTCCCGTGTTATGTGATCCCTTGTGAGCCAGTCACATGCTTGCAAGATAATTGGATGATATTCCACCGAGAGGGCCCAGAGTATATCTATCCGTCATATGGATGGACAAATCCCACTCTTGATCCATGTGTTTCAACCAATACTTTCCAAACACTCAATGCCACCTTTATAGCCACCCAGTTACGGTGTGGTGTTTGATGTCATCAAAGCATCCATCCGGTAAAGGTGATATGCATGATCTCATGGTCGAAGGAATTAGGTTACTATGTATCAGAAAGCATATAGCAATTGAACTATTGAAATGACTTGATCTTTATGCTACGCTTATCTATAGGAGTATGTCCATCACATCATTCTCCTAATGATATGATCCTGTTGTTAATAACATCTCTATGTTCATGATCAGGAAACCATGATCATATATTAACCAACAAGCTAGTTTAACAAGAGGCTTTACTAGGGACTCTTATTTTAGTTTACAAATCACACAAGTATTAATGTTTCCGGTTAATACAATTATAGCATGGTATGTAAACATTTATTATAAGTGTGAAGACATGATAATAACCACTTTATTATTGCCTCTTGGGCATATCTCCAACAGTACAAGCTAGCAGGCAACATACAGGAGACAAAAAATTGATTTCTTACAGGCACGTATTTCATGCGTGCTATTTACTCGTATGTCTTCTGACCTGACAAATGCACGTTATTATATGCTTCACGACAAAGCAGCCGACGCATGATACTACTCGGATGGAATCACTGGTGGAAAACAAGGCTGTAGTCTCAGGCCGTAACGGGCTCTAGTCCCGGTTTTGGCCCCGGGATTGCGAAAACGGGACTAGAGGCCCCCCTCTAGTCCCGGCTCGCAACGGCCCGCGACTGATAACAGCCACGTGGCTGTTTCAGCGCCGCGGGAGGCGGAAACCCTCTAGTCTCGGGCTGTAACACCATCCACATTTCTCTGCCGCAGCAGAGATTGTGTATTTCCTTTTTTTGCCATTTCGTTCCTTTTTTGTTTTGTGTTTCACTATAACAAATATATATTTCAGTATACATATTATACGCTACTACATACACACTACACATCGATGCATTTATATAATTAATTGATCCCTTGCAAGCATACATATAATCAATCATATCAAAAGGAAGAAATATTTTGAAATTACATGGTCATTGATGAATATATCATATCAGCTACATGAAGATGACTAAGGAAAATCGAGTTCCACGTCATCCGCATAATGCTCTCCATGTACATCAAGGACTTCCTTCATCATAAATCCCGCCAACTCCTCTTGAATTGCTCTTATGCGCTGGTCTGGCTCTAGTTTCTCCCGCAAATCATAAATATAATGTGAGTCAACTTTCCGCTCACTGGTCAACTCGCAGATGTACTCGCAGACGTAGTATCCACATAAATGAGTTCCCGGTGGCTGTTGTAAACTCTTCACCATTTTATAAGTTAACTCCTCTTTGAATGGACCTGGTATTTTCTGTCTGAACCATGTCCAACACCTGCTCGGCAAAGAAAATGAACAAAGGAGTTATTAGTTACTTGATATCAGGAAATGAATGAAAGAGGACGATATAATGCGATAATAATTGAAATTACTTATAGAGCATTGCTTTCATGTCTCTCCATTGCTCTTGGTCCCAACTTAATGAGTCGTGGACTTCAACTACGGAGTTGTCAACTTGAATGTTTAGCAAGATCCCGTGAAATCTGCGGACATTTACATAAGCATACATGCATAGCTCATCCAGTAAGCAAAAATAAAATATGTACAAGATATAAACACTCACTTGAAGTTGTAAGGAAATAGTATTTCCTTAACAAAATTATGCTCGGTTAAAAACCTGCACAGGTCTTCCTCCACGTCTTTGGGGTGATTCTTTAACGTATATTCATTAATGATATATGGGTCAATGAACCCAACATCGTATCTTCTAGCTCTTTTGCATTCAAGCATCTTCATTCTGCGGAATATAATATCATCATACAAAAGGATATATAGTTAGGATAATATATTAAATGCAATGGACGAGCTTAAAGCTACAAACTTAATTATAGAAATAAATAACTTACAGACAGTAGCAACCAATGATAGATTTGTCGAGGGCGCGCTGGTTGTATAACTGAAAAAGTTCGGTCATTTGAACCTGTATCGAGTATGGTTTGAAGTGATGCTCCTTTCTAACGTCCACCGGAAACCAATCTTTATGATGCTTTTTTTCTGCTTGTGACATGTACCATTCATGCAGATTTCGCATATGTGTGGATAGACGCGCGAGCTCCTCATTACTGACTAGAGGCTCCCCTTGGACATACTGCCGTACTATCTGACCCACTGGCATATCTTCATAGCCTAACTATTGACCAAGAGACATATTTGCTTCGTTAGCAAGTGCTTTGGCCTGCGATACAGTGATTCCCATAAGTGCAGCATTATTACGGGATCTAGGGTCCATTATTTGCATGTTCATATCCATTTCAGCTCTGAAGGCCTTGTCGAGGTCTGAAATGACTTTGAGCGGGGCGACCGATTAATTCTTCTGTGCTCCGAGCTGGGCAACTTGCTTCCCGCTTTTTGCACTTGTGATTTTTTTCTATGCTTGCTTAATAATCTCCCGGTCATAGTCTGATTCCAGATTCATCGATATCTGGGATGGTTGCTCAAGATAGGACTTAGCCCACTTTTTGTACCGGCTTTGGCTCAGGCTTTTTGGGTGCAAAATGCGCCTTAACTTGGGCAGTGTAACTACCTCGGTGAATTACGCTCCTAGTTACAAGCCTGGATGAGCGGAAATGGTTGAAATAGTACGGTGGGGCCCAAATGCCACTCACAGGTAGACCTTTCGGCCGTCCCAACCATTTCCAAACATCGGGACAAGAACGGGCGGTGTAATCGGCAGGCGAAGGGATCAACTACATACACAAATGGGTATGTATGCAAGCCACCATACAACAGTACATCAGAGCCATTCCATCTAAAAGAAATAGAAATATTGCAACGCCATACGACAAGATCCAAATATCCTAGATAGATATAATAGTTTAGGATATCTCCTCATACATCAAACATCAGAGTATCAGGCGGAAGCGGCAACAAGATCCGAGTACGGATAAGAAGCAAATTGGCATAAGATGCCCCATAAAATAAACACATCCCGCCCACAGATCCCACGGATCCCCGTTCCCGGAATCTCTACACCGAACGATCGTTGCCCTCATCGTCCGTCTCCTCCACCCAGTATCCATCTTGTGAGTGCACCTGTTCATCTGAATCAAATAATTTATCGTGTGAGACCCTAGGGGTACTCAGCAAGTCTTTATGCCTCTAAAGGGGACACAACCTGGGGGTGACGCAATTGCAGCAAAAGATAATACCTAGCAATTCTATAGATACTCGCTAACCATCCGCCTAACCAAAGATAGACGGATGTCCGTGAATTAAAGACAACAGTTATAACGGTAATATTAACAGATCCATCCTCCTCCTCGCTTACCAACGAGGAAGCGGACGAACAACCCCCCCCCCATCCGTTGGCATTTTTATTATCCATTCCATGAGTATTGCACTATTTACTAGTCAGTTACTTAGTCAAATTAAAAGCGGTACTTTAGTTATACTTGTCTATGATCGAGAAACTGTGCTCCAAGTCGTCCATAACCGTGGACACGGCTTTCAGAAAGTTTTACCCTGCAGGGGTGCACAAATAGCAACACACACTCGATCAACCTCGGAAAAACCAAATCAAAACCCAACGAGGCATTCACGACAAAGCAATCACAAGATTCAGAAATATTTCAGGGGGCCACCCCATTAAGCTACCCGCAACGAAGTTAGCCGACTCCGAGACGGACTCAAGGTTTGCATCAGTGGCTGTAAATGACTGGGAACCCGAAAATGTGACTGGGCTTGTCGATACCGCGAAAACACTCCGCTTCCCTAAACAGTACAGGTGCAGTACCTCGCACAATTTAAATAAAGCAGTAAAGCATGGCATAAGTACAGGATAGTAAATAAAACCTCAAACTAGTTTGTGGCCCCAAGAAATAAGAATGAATCAAGCTCTGGCTCAGGGGGGTCCCATAAGCCTCCCGGATGTGGATAGCGTGAATATTCAAGGAACAGGAATCAAGTACTCGGGGTCCTACGGGACACAAGTGAGCATGAAAAACCAAATAGCAGATATTGCTCACCGGTGCCACTTTCATTAGTTATCCCATTACTACTCAGGTTAAGTTGTTTAGGTACCTCGTTATCCATCAGACACTCACATACCCTACACATGCTGTTCTACGACTCGCATGGCTCAAACAACTCCTGTAGTAATGGCTCATGGGATGGAGGAACAAGCTTCGGTGGGGTTTAAAAGTAAAGGCTATGCAGTACTTGGGATTCAGTTTAATGCGATCGCGACTCAATGATGCAAGAATAAGATAGAGGCAATAGGTACTATATGTATGCAAGCATGTGGTAGTGCTTGCCTGGCAGCTCAGTTGAAGCGAGAGAAGGATCTGGGTAGTGCTCCTGGGTTTCTTGGTATATCCCCTGCTCAGCGTCTATTCGAAGAAGAACCAAACAAACAAGGGCCAACATAAATAAAGTGCACAAGCATAAGAATAAAATGCGACAAGCAAACAATCATGCCATGATGAATGATGCACAATTTGCATGGCAATAAAGTAGCATGGCATGGGTGAGATGAGAAAACAAGAAGTAAACATTTTATTGAGTTTTGGCCACATTTTATCCTCATAAACAGTTCTGGTTTTGCAATATTTATGTGATGCATGCTTCAAAACAGAACAAGGAATGCATAAACAGAAAGGTCTCGTCGAGCTAATCATTTTAGACATATCATTTGTTAAATTTGGAGTTATAAATCAAAAGTTATTAATTAATTAATGCAAAAGGGAATTTTAATGTAATTTAAATCAACTTGAAATTTTAAGTGTTCAAAATATATTTTGGATAGCATATTTGAATTCCTCATATTTTTCTGATTTGAAAACATATATTATTTGTATTATTTGAATTCATATTTTAAAAGTTATTTAAATACTGATTTGAATTTGAATTTAAAACAAATTTGAAAAGTTTAAATTAAAACAGATAAACAGTAAAACTTTTTCTACTCAGGCAAACTTAGCCACAGTCAGTGACAGGTGGGCCACATGCTGACTGGGCAAAGAACTGGTGGGGTTGAGGACCGCGGGTCAAGGTTAACAGAAGGTGGGTGCCTTTTTGCAAAAAAACCAAGACGGGAGGGTCTGCGGGTTGAGTCAAAAATAAAAGGGGGGGCTAAGTGTAAAGCTGCAACGGCCCACTGTTGTTCTTCTCTGCATCTGACGGAAAAGGCAGAGAACGGCGCGGCGAGGCGGGGTTCGAACCCAGGACCTGGGGCGCGCGCGCGGATGCGGCGACCACTGGGCTAGGCGGGGGTAGTTGTTAGGAGGGCGGACGGGGCCTAGATAGGGTTTTTGCAGTACGGGAGCGAGCAGACAGCAGCGAGCGGCGGTGCACCGAGGGCGCTCGACGCTTGGTCTGGCGAGCACAGGAAGCAACGGTGAAGAGGGGCGTGTCTGGGAGGGAGAGAGGCTCACCGCGGTTGGGTTGGTGGGGTCAGATCGGGCTGGGACGCGGTGGAACGACGACGATGCAGACGGACGGCGAGCTAGGGTTTGGCGTCGGAGCGGCGTCGGCCTGGTGGCTTTGGTCCTTCTCCTCCTCGCTGGTGCGTACAGGGCTGCTGCAGAGGACCTCCCCGACCTCGCCGACAGCCTCCTGCGCGCCTGCGCCTCTTGGATCGACGAGGCGACGATGTCCTGGCGGTGGCCGGCGAGAGAGGATAGCTGGTGGCGATGGAGAAGAAAGGGAGGAGAGGGCAAGGCCCTGGGGAGTTCTGGGGATGGATCTGGCGAGGCAGAGAGGTGGGAGTAGATAAGGGCGAGCCCAGAGGGAGGTGGTGCCGTGGGGAGTGGGTAGGGTTAAAGGTGGCTTCGGCCACCTTTTCCCTTCTCTCCTTCACGTGCTCGGGCAGGCCAGGGTAGGGTTAAGGGGCTGCAGCTGGGACCAGAGAGAGGAGAAGGGGAGGCTCGGGTGGGGCTAGCCCAGCAGGGAGAGAGGAGAGGAGGCTCGGGTTAGAGCTAGGGTTAGCTAGGGAGGGACTCGGTTTAGGGTTTGGTCTTAGGTTAGGGAGGGGTAGGTAGCTGGGGTGTGGCCAGGGAGAGAGGGTGGCCAGGTGGGGCATGCATGATAGAGAGAGGAGAGAGGGATAGGGAGAGGGATTAGGTTTTAGAGATAGAAAAAGGAGAGAGGGGTAGATCATGGTGGTGGTAGGGTGTAACTAGGGTAGATGAGGGGTTAGGTTTAGGGTCTAGCTTAGGTGAGAGAATTTTGGAGAAAAGATTAGAGAGAGAGGGTGGTTTAGGGTTTTAGGCATGATCCACATTACCATGCATGTGTGGAGGTGAAAGGAGAGATAGGTGAGGAAAGGAGAGAGAGAGAGAGAGAGATGATCCACTCAAATGACCAAATAAAAAGACAGGAGGCAAAATATGGTGATGGTTGCATGGCCCATGCAAGATAATAAATGCCATGTATCATCCTTGTGAAAACAAAATAATAAACATGGCATTACTCCTATGCATTACCCAAATGTGGAGTATAGCCCAAGCAAGAGAAATTAAAAGGATGCCCCATGTGAAGTAGGTGGAGATGACCATATTTGAATAGAAATGGGACTTGCTAGTGTGTATGTGCCACTAGATGTTGAATAGTCCCAAAATATCCCAACATGAGCATAAATCCATAATAATCCATATGAAAGCTAGGAAAAGGAGCACTACTCATGATGCATGCAAAGGTGGCTCCACATATCAATAATGTGAAAACAACATGATGCTAAGATGAGAGCATGTGGAGATAGAATTGGATCCATCCCAACCCACATGAGCTAGAGGTAAAACCAAATAAGTTGCAATGCTCATATATGGTGGAATGGTGGAATGATGGGGTGATGACAAGAAAGGTGGTGGAGTCAATAAAGATATGCCCCCAACTCATCTTGGGCATTTACACAATATATCAAGAACGAAATACAATATCAAGAGGCAAATACAATTTACAATGCATATGAGAGAAGAACCAAATCAAAAGGGTTTTATATGATGCTCAAATGCAAGGTGGCATGATGACATGAGCATGATATAATGATGATGCAACAATTGTATATATGAAGTAGCCATTATATTACTAGACCAAGTAGCATTACAATTGTTAGACAAATGGGATGCTACAACTCTCCCCCACTAAACAGGAATCTCGCCCCGAGATTCTAGGAAGAAGAAGAAGACTCAAAGAGGGTAGGATAGTTGGCACGGAGCTCATCTTCACGCTCCCAAGTGGCTTCATCAACGGAATGGTGCGACCACTACACCTTGCAGAACTTGATGGACTTGTTGCGAGTCCTTCTTTCTGCGATCTCAAGGATTTTTGTGAGGTGTTCTTGATAAGACAGGTCTTCTTGGAGATTGATTAGCTCATGATCCACGGTCCTGCCGGGATCCTTGAAGCACTTCTTGAGTTGAGAGATGTGGAAAACATGATGGACCTTGAGTTTTTCCGGGAGCTCAAGAGCATAAGCAACTTCTCCTCTTCTTCCACGAATTTTGAAAGGACCGATGTATCTAGGAGCCAGCTTTCCTTTGATACCAAAACGGTGCGTGCCTTTCATGGGAGTGACACGAAGGTAAACGAGATCACCAGGGACATACACCATGTCCGTGTGCTTTCTGTCATAATTGCTCTTCTGGCGACTTTGAGTAATCTTCAGACTTTCAAGAATGATGTGCACCTTCTCCTCCGCTTGAGTTACAATGTCAGGGCCAAACCATATTCTTTCTCCTGCACCCGACCAACCAATCGGAGTTCTGCATTTGCGGCCATAGAGAGCCTCAAATGGTGCCATCTTCAGACTTTTCTGGAAGCTGTTGTTGTAAGAGAATTCAGCATAAGGAAGACATTCCTCCCACTTCATGCCAAAAGAGATGACGCAAGCACGAAGCATATCCTCCAGAATCTGATTGATCCTTTCAACTTGTCCTTGCGACTGAGGGTGGTAAGCTGTGCTGAAGTTCAATTTTGTTCCCAAAGCATTTTGGAAACTTTCCCAGAACTTGGAAGTGAAGATGCTCCCACGGTCTGAACTGATCTCAAGCGGAACCCCATACAGAGAGACAATTCTGTTGATATAGAGCTCAGCCAACTGAATTCTAGAAATTGTTTCCTTGACGGGGAAGAAGTGAGCCACTTTAGAAAGCCTGTCAATGACAACAAAGATTGCATTGTTGCCCTTCTGCGACCTTGGAAAACCAGTGATGAAGTCCATCTCTACTTTCTCCCATTTCCATTCCGGGGGTTTCAATGGCTGTAGAAGACCGTAAGGTTTCTGATGGACAGCTTTCACTCTGCGGCAGACATCACACTCCGAGACATACTTGGCACAATATCGTTTCAAACCCGGCCACCAATATTGTGTTTTCAAGTCCATGTACATCTTTGTGCTGCCAGGGTGGATAGAAAGAACAGATTCATGTGCCTCCTTGAGAACTTGCTCTCTCAAACCCGGGTAGTTCGGAACAAACATCCGGTGTTCAAAGAAAAGCGTGCCTTGATCATCGACGTGGAAGGACTCATACTTCGGAAGCTGAAGTTTTGAGATGATATTTCTGGTGTGCAGATCACCACGCTGAAAGGAGCGAACATTTTCTTCCAAGAGAGGAGTAGCCAGAAGGTTCAGGAGATACCCTTGTTCCACAATTTCAAGGTTGAGCTGACGGAATTCCTCGCACAAGAGAGGCTGTTGTTCTTCCATCATGAGGTTGTTGACATAAGCTTTGCGGCTGAGAGCATCGGCCATAACATTAGCTTTGCCCGGAGTGTAGTTGATGGTCAAATCAAAATCATTGATTGCTTCAATCCACCTCCTCTGCCGAAGGTTGAGATCAGGCTGAGTGAAGATATACTTCAGACTCTTGTGATCAGAAAAGATTTCACAACGGTTGCCCAGCAAGTAATGCCTCCATAGTTTCAAAGCAAAGACAACTGCTGCGAGCTCGAGGTCATGTGTAGGATAGTTGATCTCATGCGTCTTCAACTGTCGAGAGGCATAAGCAACAACTTGTTTTTCTTGCATAAGGACCGCACTCAATCCTTGCAAAGAGGCGTCACAGAATATCTGGAAGGGCTTAGATGTGTCCGGAGGAACCAAGACTGGCGTGGAAGTGAGCTTCTCTTTGAGTGTCTCAAAGCTTGCTTGACATGCAGGAGTCCAAAGGTATTTCTTGCCTTTCTTGAGGAGATTGGTAAGAGGCTTTGCAATCTTTGAAAAGTTCTGAACGAAGCGACGGCAATAACTAGCCAAACCAAGGAAACTCCGCACTTCTTTGACATTAACAGGAGGAAGCCATTCAACAATTGTCTTCACAGTTTCCGGGTTGACTGCAATGCCCTTGGCAGAGATGACGTGACCAAGATAGGTTACTTGAGGCAGCCAAAACTCACACTTGGAGAACTTTGCATACAAGCGGTTCTCACGAAGCTTGTTTAGGACACACCGAAGGTGTTCTTCATGCTCTTCCTTTGACTTAGAATAGACTAGGATGTCATCCAGATAGACCACAACGAACTTATCAAGATACTCCATGAAAACCGAGTTCATGAGCCTCGAGAAGGTGGCAGGTGCGTTGGTGAGACCGAAAGACATGACCGTGTACTCATACAGGCCATAGCGGGTGGTGAAAGCTGTTTTAGGAACATCTTCCTTGCGAATCTTGATTTGGTGATAACCACTTCTCACGTCAAGCTTAGAGAATACCACAGCTCCAGCTAGCTGATCGAAGAAATCATTAATCCGCGGAAGGGGATATTTATTCTTGATGGTTTTAGCATTAAGAGCCCGATAGTCAACACAAAGTCTATCAGTCCTGTCTCGCTTCTTCACAAATATTGTTGGGCTACCCCAAGAAGAAGTACTGTGTTGAATGAAACCCAACTTCTCTTGTTCATCAAGCTGACGTTTGAGTTCAGCCAACTCAGCAGGACCCATTTTATAAGGCCGCTTGGAGATAGGAGCCGTTCCAGGTTCAAGCTCAATTACAAACTCAACCTCACGATCCGGAGGCATACCCGGCAACTCTTCAGGAAAGACATCTGGGAACTCACAGACCACCGGAACACTCTGAATAGCTTCCATAGCATCATCATTCAGAGCCGCCAAAGAGAAAAGCTGGATAGCAGGAGTCCGACTTGGAGAATAGACTATATGGCCTTCAGGAATCTTCAGAGAAACCGAGCGTTCAGCACAATCAATCACAGCTGCATTTGCTGTCAACCAATCCATGCCCAAGATGACATCAATGTCAGAATTGCCCAGAACAATTAAGGACGCCGAGAACGAAGAGCCACCAATCTCAATTTGATTGCCATGGCTGATTTTAGAAGCTGCCATCTTTGCTCCAGGAGAAAGGACCATTAACCGCTCGAGGAGAGGATCCAACGCTAACTCATTCTCATTTGCAAACTTGTGAGAAACAAAAGAATGCGATGCACCAGAATCAAACAAAACTCGTGCAGGGACTGAATTAACGGATAGCATACCCATCACAACTCCAGGTGCATGCTCAGCTTGAGCGGCGTTGACACAGTTGGCACGAGCAACAGTAGACCCGGGCTTGGTGTTGATGTTGAGAGCCCGAGGTGGTGGTGCACGAACCAAAGGAGAGCTTGCCGCAGATCTTGGAGGTGGTGGAGGAAGAGCTTTGTTTTTCATCGGACAGTTCCAGTACTGATGCCCAGTGTCTCCGCAAGTGAAACAAGCACCAGGTGGACGTGGAGCAACGTAGCCAGGGACTCCGCCAGGCGCTCCAGGGTAGTGGTGGTTGTAGCCCCTGGGAGCAGAAGTGAGGAAGTTTGGTGGCCTTGCCGCGTAGCTTGCAGGTCTTGGTGGAGCCGGGAGCGACGGTGGGGTGTTAGGAACCCAAACACGACGCTTAGAAGGAGTTGACATAGCTGAAGGGCGTGCTGCATTGCGGTTGTGTTTCTTTGACTCCTCAAACACTTGCTTACTTGCTTCTTCCTGCAGAGCTGTATGCTGAAGTTCCAGAAAAGACGCCGGCCTTGCATGTGTGATTGCATATTTAATCGATGCATTGAGCCCTTGCCGGAACCTCTTTTGCTTCTTCTTGTCATCAGAGATCTCATCGCCACCATAACGAGAAAGGTTCATGAAGTTCCTGATGTAGGTATTGACATTGTCATTTCCCTGCTTGAGGTTGAGAAACACTTCCTTCATCCTCTCCATGACAATTTCTGACAGATACTGCTCTTTGAACGCTCCAGTGAACTGTTCCCAAGTAGGCTGAAAATCAGTGCGGTTTGCCTTCAGGTAATTCTCCCACCAGAGAGCTGCATCTCCCTTCAGAAGGTGAGTGGCACACTTTACCCATTCTTGCTCAGGAACATCAGCAGTCGTCAGTAGCCTTGACATCTCACGCAACCAATCATCAGCATCAAGTGGTTGATCAGAAACATCAAATTGGCGTGGGTTGAACTTCAGGAAGCTTTTGATGTCTCCTCGCTTGGGAGGTGGAGGTAGAGGAGCAAACTCATTCCTTCGAACACTCTCTTCAAACGCTGCTGGTTCTGCTGCATTGCTGCCAAGGCATTGGCGATGTTTGACAACGCGGACCCCAGTTCAGGTGGAATGTCCTCATCAGAACGGCGTGGTGGTGCCATCCTGTGATTGATATAAAACACAAGTCAGTACTATAATGGAGAATAATAATAATCCAAAATAGTACCAAGATGGAATTAACCAAGATTAAAGGATACAATTTACTAAGATGATATTAAAATATCAACAAAGTTCAAAGCACCTAGAAGATATTAAGCATATCGCACACGACTGAAAAGGAGTGTGGTACACAGATATATCAAAGAAAATTTTTCCGCAAATTTCGGCATTAAAATACCAGTAGATGCGCAAAATCACTTAACGAATCAAGATTAGTGACTCTACCAATTCAATATACAAAAACGAATGATAAGAGTAGTGGTATGGTCGCGACTCCATCCCGCACTCAAATCACTACTCCGCACATGAATAAGTAGAACACATATCCTAACCCCTTCTTCTCACGATGAACCTAAAGATTGGTAACTACGGAACGAGCACCCCAAACAAGATAACGTCGGATAACAAAGAGTAAGACAGATCGCGGCGGTATACAACGAATCAGATAGATCGCGTCGGTTTGCAAAAGCCTGTCGGTATGGAATGTACCTACAGTTGATAACCAAAAGACCGATAAAGATAACATGTTGGATGCAACAGATAGACAAGGAATTACACACACACACACACGCACACACACAACCTATGGTACTACGGAAACCCAGAACACGTGAATCCTAGTTTGAACTTTTAAGAAGAGGATTGAAAACGTTACACTTCCTTACCAGAAAAGGGTGGGTGGGTGGGTAAGAAGAAAAGTGGAAGCAGTCATAATCTCACGTTTTGTTTTTCCCTAGTATACATAACTACCAAAAATATTTGCTAGACTGACAACGACCATTTGGCTGAGACCCTGAAGGGCGGGATGGCTCTGATACCAATTGTAACTACCTCGGTGAATTACGCTCGTAGTTACAAGCCTGGATGAGCGGAAATGGTTGAAATAGTACGGTGGGGCCCAAATGCCACTCACAGGTAGACCTTTCGGCCGTCCCAACTATTTCCAAACATCGGGACAAGAACGGGCGGCGTAATCGGCAGGCGAAGGGATCAACTACATACACAAATGGGTATGTATGCAAGCCACCATACAACAGTACATCAGAGCCATTCCATCTAAAAGAAATAGAAATATTGCAACGCCATACGGCAAGATCCAAATATCCTAGATAGATATAATAGTTTAGGATATCTCCTCATACATCAAACATCAGAGTATCAGGCGGAAGAGGCAACAATATCCGAGTACGGATAAGAAGCAAATTGGCATAAGATGCCCCATAAAATAAACACATCCCGCCCACAGATCCCATGGATCCCCGTTCCCGGAATCTCTACACTGAACGATCGTTGCCCTCATCGTCCGTCTCCTCCACCCAGTATCCATCTTGTGAGTGCACCTGTTCATCTGAATCAAATAATTTATCGTGTGAGACCCTAGGGGTACTCAGCAAGTCTTTATGCCTCTAAAGGGGACACAACCTGGGGGTGACGCAATTGCAGCAAAAGATAATACCTAGAAATTCTATAGATACTCGCTAACCATCCGCCTAACCAAAGATAGACGGATGTCCGTGAATTAAAGACAACAGTTATAACGGTAATATTAACAGATCCATCCTCCTCCTCGCTTACCAACGAGGAAGCGGACGAACAACCCCCCCCCCCATCTGTTGGCATTTTTATTATCCATTCCATGAGTATTGCACTATTTACTAGTCAGTTACTTAGTCAAATTAAAAGCGGTACTTTAGTTATACTTGTCTATGATCGAGAAACTGTGCTCCAAGTCGTCCATAACCGCGGACACGGCTTTCAGAAAGTTTTACCCTGCAGGGGTGCACAAATAGCAACACACACTCGATCAACCTCGGAAAAACCAAATCAAAACCCAACGAGGCATTCACGACAAAGCAATCACAAGATTCAGAAATATTTCAGGGGGCCACCCCATTAAGCTACCCGCAACGAAGTTAGCCGACTCCGAGACGGACTCAAGGTTTGCGTCAGTGGCTGTAAACGACTGGGAACCCGAAAATGTGACTGGGCTTGTCGATACCGCGAAAACACTCCGCTTCCCTAAACAGTACAGGTGCAGTACCTCGCACAATTTAAATAAAGCAGTAAAGCATGGCATAAGTACAGGATAGTAAATAAAACCTCGAACTAGTTTGTGGCCCCAAGAAATAAGAATGAATCAAGCTCTGGCTCAGGGGGGTCCCATAAGCCTCCCGGATGTGGATAGCGCGAATATTCAAGGAACAGGAATCAAGTACTCGGGGTCCTACGGGACACAAGTGAGCATGAAAAACCAAATAGCAGATATTGCTCACCGGTGCCACTTTCATTAGTTATCCCATTACTACTCAGGTTAAGTTGTTTAGGTACCTCGTTATCCATCAGACACTCACATACCCTACACATGCTGTTCTACGACTCGCATGGCTCAAACAACTCCTGTAGTAATGGCTCATGGTATGGAGGAACAAGCTTCGGTGGGGTTTAAAAGTAAATGTTATGCAGTACTTGGGATTCAGTTTAATGCGATCGCGACTCAATGATGCAAGAATAAGATAGAGGCAATAGGTACTATATGTATGCAAGCATGTGGTAGTGCTTGCCTGGCAGCTCAGTTGAAGCGAGAGAAGGATCTGGGTAGTGCTCCTGGGTTTCTTGGTATATCCCCTGCTCAGCGTCTATTCGAAGAAGAACCAAACAAACAAGGGCCAACATAAATAAAGTGCACAAGCATAAGAATAAAATGCGACAAGCAAACAATCATGCCATGATGAATGATGCACAATTTGCATGGCAATAAAGTAGCATGGCATGGGTGAGATGAGAAAACAAGAAGTAAACATTTTATTGAGTTTTGGCCACATTTTATCCTCATAAACAGTTCTGGTTTTGCAATATTTATGTGATGCATGCTTCAAAACAGAACAAGGAATGCATAAACAGAAAGGTCTCGTCGAGCTAATCATTTTAGACATATCATTTGTTAAATTTGGAGTTATAAATCAAAAGTTATTAATTAATTAATGCAAAAGGGCATTTTAATGTAATTTAAATCAACTTGAAATTTTAAGTGTTCAAAATATATTTTGGATAGCATATTTGAATTCCTCATATTTTTCTGATTTGAAAACATATATTATTTGTATTATTTGAATTCATATTTTAAAAGTTATTTAAATACTGATTTGAATTTGAATTTAAAACAAATTTGAAAAGTTTAAATTAAAACAGATAAACAGTAAAACTTTTTCTACTCAGGCAAACTTAGCCACAGTCAGTGACAGGTGGGCCACATGCTGACTGGGCAAAGAACTGGTGGGGTTGAGGACCGCGGGTCAAGGTTAACAGAAGGTGGGTGCCTTTTTGCAAAAAAACCAAGACGGGAGGGTCTGCGGGTTGAGGCAAAAATAAAAGGGGGGGCTAAGTGTAAAGTGGCAACGGCCCACTGTTTTTCTTCTCTGCATCTGACGGAAAAGGCAGAGAACGGCGCGGCGAGGCGGGGTTCGAACCCAGGACCTGGGGCGCGCGCGCGGACGCGGCGACCACTGGGCTAGGCGGGGGTAGTTGTTAGGAGGGCGGACGGGGCCTAGATAGGGTTTTTGCGGTACGGGAGCGAGCAGACAGCAGCGAGCGGAGGTGCACCGAGGGTGCTCGACGCTTGGTCCGGCGAGCACAGGAAGCAACGGTGAAGAGGGGCGTGTCTGGGAGGGAGAGAGGCTCACCGCGGTTGGGTTGGTGGGGTCGGATCGGGCTGGGACGCGGTGGAACGACGGCGATGCAGACGGACGGCGAGCTAGGGTTTGGCGTTGGAGAGGCGTCGGCCTGGTGGCTCTGGTCCTTCTCCTCCTCGCTGGTGCGTACAGGACTGCTGCAGAGGACCTCCCCGACCTCGCCGACAGCCTCCTGCGCGCCTGCGCCTCTTGGATCGACGAGGCGACGATGTCCTGGCGGTGGCCGGCGAGAGAGGGTAGCTGGTGGCGATGGAGAAGAAAGGGAGGAGAGGGCAAGGCCCTGGGGAGTTCTGGGGATGGATCTGGCGAGGCAGAGAGGTGGGAGTAGATAAGGGCGAGCCCAGAGGGAGGTGGTGCCGTGGGGGAGTGGGTAGGGTTAAAGGTGGCTTCGGCCACCTTTTCCCTTCTCTCCTTCACGTGCTCGGGCAGGCCAGGGTAGTGTTAAGGGGCTGCAGCTAGGACCAGAGAGAGGAGAAGGGGAGGCTCGGGTGGGGCTAGCCCAGCAGGGAGAGAGGAGAGGAGGCTCGGGTTAGAGCTAGGGTTAGCTAGGGAGGGACTCGGTTTAGGGTTTGGTCTTAGGTTAGGGAGGGGTAGGTAGCTGGGGTGTGGCCAGGGAGAGAGGGTGGCCAGGTGGGGCATGCATGATAGAGAGAGGAGAGAGGGATAGGGAGAGGGATTAGGTTTTAGAGATAGAAAAAGGAGAGAGGGGTAGATCATGGTGGTGGTAGGGTGTAACTAGGGTAGATGAGGGGTTAGGTTTAGGGTCTAGCTTAGGTGAGAGAATTTTGGAGAAAAGATTAGAGAGAGAGGGTGGTTTAGGGTTTTAGGCATGATCCACATGACCATGCATGTGTGGAGGTGAAAGGAGAGGAAGGTGAGGAAAGGAGAGAGAGAGAGATGATCCACTCAAATGACCAAATAAAAAGACAGGAGGCAAAATATGGTGATGGTTGCATGGCCCATGCAAGATAATAAATGCCATGTATCATCCTTGTGAAAACAAAATAATAAACATGGCATTACTCCTATGCATTACCCAAATGTGGAGTATAGCCCAAGCAAGAGAAATTAAAAGGATGCCCCATGTGAAGTAGGTGGAGATGACCATATTTGAATAGAAATGGGACTTGCTAGTGTGTATGTGCCACTAGATGTTGAATAGTCCCAAAATATCCCAACATGAGCATAAATCCATAATAATCCATATGAAAGCTAGGAAAAGGAGCACTACTCATGATGCATGCAAAGGTGGCTCCACATATCAATAATGTGAAAACAACATGATGCTAAGATGAGAGCATGTGGAGATAGAATTGGATCCATCCCAACCCACATGAGCTAGAGGTAAAACCAAATAAGTTGCAATGCTCATATATGGTGGAATGGTGGAATGATGGGGTGATGACAAGAAAGGTGGTGGAGTCAATAAAAGATATGCCCCCAACTCATCTTGGGCATTTACACAACATATCAAGAACCAAATACAATATCAAGAGGCAAATACAATTTACAATGCATATGAGAGAAGAACCAAATCAAAAGGGTTTTATATGATGCTCAAATGCAAGGTGGCATGATGACATGAGCATGATATAATGATGATGCAACAATTGTATATATGAAGTAGTTATTATATTACTAGACCAAGTAGCATTACAATTGTTAGACAAATGGGATACTACAGGCAGCCACATCCGCGTTAGTTTCCTCATCGGTCTTGTCATAAGGTCTCTTTGGAAGAGCCGGCGGGATATCGACTATCTTCGGCGTTTGACCTTTCTTCGATGTGGGGCGCGGGGGACCGTCGAACTTCCGTTTCTTCGACGAGGTAGTAGTATTGCACGGAGGCAGAGGCGGAAATCGAGTTGATGTACTCCTGCTGCGGCGATCGTCAGCGGGGCGGGGTGGACTTGGAGGTTGGCGATAATCGGGTTGGGGTGGACTTGGAGGTTGGCGATAATCGGGTTGGGGTGGACTTGGAGGTTGACGATATTCGATGCGGGGTGGATTTGGATTCCTTGGAGTCGGTGGCCTTGGCGCCGAGCCTGGAAACTTGATGTACTTCTTATTCCATAGAATGATGTTGCGCTTGAATCTCCTATTTTCGTAAGGCCTTCAGGCGTAGCGATTTAAATCTCTAGGTCCGCAAAATCCTCCACTATGTCATCCACCGTGACACGAGCATAGCCTGGTGGAATCGGAAGTGAATGGTGGAGTGCTCCAGGTAGACAAGGTAAAGCAGTGCCGATCGCCACCTTGAAGGACAGGTTGTTCATTGGCTGATGTAGCTCACATTGTGCCATCTCTCTGACATCATCCACGGGGTAGTGAGGAGCCGGTGCATCATCCAGCAGTGCTTGATCATCAGCACGGACCTCCGTGGAAGCCACACTGCTTCTCCGTTGGCTAAGATCCAATGCAGGATCATCAGACCGCGGTTGAGTTGACGACGGCGGCCTTTGGCTAATTTCATGCATGAGGTTCTTCAGATCAGCTAGGTACTGCTCTACCCTGGAGATCCGGTCTGTCTCCCGGTCCTTCTTTCTCTGACAGCTTCTGTAACTGGCATCGTACTGAGGAAACCCTTTCTTCCACGAGACACCAGCGCCTTTGCCTCGTGTTCTTCCTCACTTTTCAGGATTCCCTAGGGCGTGTGTCAGCTCGTCGTTCTCTCTCTCGGGACGGAACAATCCCAATTAAGCATCGTTCATTTCTTGAATAAGGTCTTGGGAGGCTTTTAGAATTTTATCATGAAATAATGTCTTCCCTGTTTATGGGTCCAAGGATCCCCCGTGCCCGTACCACCAGTGCTTTGACTTCTCGGGCCATCCATCTGTACCAGGAGTGACGCCTCTAGCCCTCATTTCCTTCTCCATAGTTTCCCACTTAGGGATGGCACTCTTGTAGCCACCTGTCCCCATTTTATGATGGTATTTCTTGTTGGCAGCATTTAACGCGTTTTTTGCCGACTTTGCCTTTGTTTTATCAGATTGCTTGTACTATACAAAATCGGGCCACTGTTCTCTCAACTTCTCGTTTACTCCTTTGAAGTCTGGAGTTTTCTTTTTCGCGACATTTTTCGCGTATAAACTTTTCTTGTGGTTCCGGTACAGTTCAGCCATCTTGCTCAGTGCCCACTCCTTGACTTTCGCTCTATTTTCAAGCCCACCCGGCCTTGGGGTAATACCATCTACCTCAAATTCCTCATACTCTGGAGGTAGTATGGAATGCGCTATGAGCTTCTGCCAAAGGTCATCTTTGGCATCATCGGTGACATAGCTGTTGGATTCTTCACCGGCTTTCTTTGACTTATTCCATTCTTGGATGGTGATCGGCAGGTTGTCCCTAACAAGCACCCCGCATTGATTTATAAACATCCTCCGGTGCTTCTCTAGAGAAATCGGTTCACCATCATCATCTATTTCTTCGATGGTGAACCTCTGATTACCATCCAACTTTTTGTTCGGCCCTCGTTTCGTTTGAGCTGTCGATTGCTTCGATCCGGTGGGCTAAAAGAAGAAGATAGAGTGATTAGTATATATCTAGATCAGTTAATGAATAGAGGTAACACGAGACTTTATATATATATATGTACCTCGCTGGATCCTGTCGAGGGGCCATCATTATTGTTGTTATTTGTTTGCCCTTCGTCCATCTGGTCTTCCCCTTGGTACATTAGGTTTTCCTCTAGTCCATCACCGGATGGATTCAGATATGAGGATATCTCTTCCTCGAGCAAAATATCTTCGACGCCGGTAGTAATATTAAGAGGAAATTCACCTCTTATCATGCCCTGAAGAAAACCTTCACCGATGCGACCAGGATCTTCGGATGGATCCATGACTTAATTATCTATAACAAAAAGAGAGTTAAACAGGTTAGAAAAAACAATAATCCTAATAACTAAAACAATATAATCCTAATATTATTTGTGCTAAAACAATAATCATAATAACTAAAACAAAAAAATAACCCTAATAAAACAATAAATAAAACAATATAATCCTAATAAATAAAACAAAAAATAACTAAAATAATAATCTTAATCCTAATTCTAATATTTTAATTAAAACAATAATCCTAATACTAAAACAATAATCCTAATACTAAAACAAAAAACCCTAATATAAAAAAACTATAGAAACAAACTATAACAAAAAACCCTAATAAACCTAATTATAATAATCCTAATTATTATAATCCTAATAACTAAATCTTAATTATAATAATCGTAATTATAATCCTAATTATAAAAAAACTATAAAAAACTATAACAAAAAACCCTAATAATCCTAATTATAATAATCCTAATACTAATCCTAATAACTAAATCTTAATTATAATAAACCTAACTATAAAAAAAACTATAACAAACTATACAAAAAACTATAAAAAAAACCACCCGCGCGCGGCCTCTCGATCGAGCTCACCGACGAGGGGCGGCGAGGCGGCACGGCGGAAGGGAGGCGGCGCGCGCGCGACGAGGCGGCGGCGCGCGGAGGCGAGGCGGCACGCGCGCGGAGAGGCGGCCGGCGTCGCGCGGCGGTGAGGATGCGTCGGCGCGGAGCGGCGGCACGTGAAGGCACGGCGGAGCGGCGGTGGCGGAGCGGCGCGGCGGCGGCGGAGCGGAGTGGCACGGTGGCGGCGGACAGCACCTCCCTTGCGTCGTCTTTGATGCGGGCGTGCTTCGTCTTCGCTGCGTCGAGAATGCCAAGTGCTGGGCAACACCTGCCCTGGCGCGCGAAATATATAGTGGCCACTCCTTTAGTCCCGGGCTAAGCCACGGGACAGGACTAAAGGGTCTTTAGTCCCGGGCCGTGGCTTAACTCGCGACTAAAGACCCCCCTTTAGTCGCGAGTTAAGTCACGGCCCGGGACTAAAGGGTTTTTTCGGCCGCTTCGTTTTCGCGCGCGCAGGCTCCCTTTAGTCCCGGGTCCAGCCACGACCCGCGACTAATTGTTTTTTGTAAAAAAAAATTTAATTCAAAACTAATATAAAAACTTTGGAAAATCATATCTTTTATTATAATAATCCAAATAAAACAAATAATATGTCTATTATTATTAGAAAAATATAAAGAATCTTAATATAATATATTTTTATCTATTTGCATCATTTATAAATTATTTCATTTGTAAATTTTCATTTTTTAATTCAAATCAAATATAAAAACTTTGGAAAATCATATCTTTTATTATAATAATCCAAATAAAACAAATAATATGTCTATTATTATCAGAAAAATATAAAGAATCTTAATATAATATCAATTTATCTGTTTGCATCATTTGTAAATTATTTCATTTGTAAATTTTCTTTTTTTTTATTCAAATCAAATATAAAAACTTTGGAAAATCATATCTTTTATTATAATAATCCAAATAAAACAAATAATATGTCTATTATTATCAGAAAAATATAAAGAATCTTAATATAATATCCATTTATCTGTTTGCATCATTTATGACTAAAGGGGGCGGATTTAGTCCTGAGTGTTAGCTAGTCCTGGTTTATCCCGGTTTTTAATATTAATAAATGTCTTGAGTGTTACCTAATAAAGAGAGGGTTCGTCTTTAGTCCCGGTTGGAGAAACCAACCGCGACTGAAGGGATTGCGGCAGACTGGGCCAGGCAACACTAATAATAGGGGTGAGTGTCGACATTATGTCGTGCGGCTTGTACCTTGTTTCGGATGGTGTCGCCAACCGGGACTAAAGATGAACCTTTACTCCCGGTTAGAGACACCAACCGGGACTAAACATGAGTCAGCACTAATAATAGGGGTGAGTGTTGACATTATGCCGAGCTGCTTGTACTATAAATAGGCATCCTTGTGAGTCCAGTCCTCCAGCCAGTTTGAGGCATCTCCAAGATGGTTTTCGAGAGCAGGGACACCACTACGGCCAGTTTCAGGGAGATGCCGACGGAGCCCAGTCCTCCGGCATCTCCGAGAAACTGGTCATAGAGGCACTCCCTAATATGTGAAATTAGTTAGCTCCCAGGCATATTGATCTAGTTAGAGAAGTTACAAGCTGCAAGATGGTTTTCGAGAGCAGGGACACCACTACGGCCAGTTTCAGGGAGATGCCGACGGAGCCCAGTCCTCCGGCATCTTCGAGAAACTGGTCATAGAGGCACTCCCTAATATGTGACCTCACGCGTTTGGAGATCAGATCTTAATGGTAAGTATGAATCGGGACTAAAGGCCCTCCTTTAGTCCCGGTCCAGCCACAAAACGGGACTAACACACTCAAGATTGTTTGCAGACAACACTATAAAAATGGACACATGCATGGAGCATCTTCACTCATAAAATGTTACAATTATTACATATCATTTCTTCGTGTGTGTTCCTTTCTGATCCCGTCATATCCATGGAGCATCTTCATTCATTAACATGATGCTTGGGTCATCCTTCACCGCGAAGGGCGGAATTTCATGAAACTTATCACAATCTTCTGACATGTCTGTCTTGTCCTCCACTCCCACGATGTTTCTTTTTCCTGAAAGAACTATGTGGCGCTTTGGCTCATCGTCTGATGTATTCTTTTTCTTATTTCTTCTTTTTCTAGGTTTGGTAGACATGTCCTTCACATAGAAAACCTGAGCCACATCATTGGCTAGGACGAATGGTTCGTCTAAGTACCCAAGATTGTTGAGATCCAACGATGTCATTCCGTATTTCTTGTCTACCTCAACCCCTCCTCTTGTCAGCCTGACCCATTTTCACCGAAACAAGGGGACCTTAAAAGTAGGTCCATAGTCAAGTTCCCATATCTCCTCTATGTAACCATAATATGTGGTCTTTGACCCATTGTTGTCTGTTGCATCAAAGCGGACACCACTGTTTTGGTTGGTGCTCTTTTTATCTTGGGCTATCGTGTAAAATGTATACCCATTTGTCTCGTACCCTTGGAAAGTCGATATAGTCGAAGATGGTGACCTAGACAACAAGTATAGCTGATCTCCAAGAGTGTTGTTTTTTATGAGATGTTGCAACCAACCGCCGAAACTCTTCATGTGTTCATCTCTAATCCAAGAGTCATGCTTTCCAGGGTTGTTGGAGCGTAAGATTTTCTTGTGTTCCTCGATATATGGGGCTGCCAAGATAGAATTCTGTAGAACGGTGTAATGTGCTTCAGTGTAAGAATGTCCGTCCCTACATATTATTGATTTCCTTCCTAGAGTACCCTTTCCACTCAGTCTCCCCTCGAGGAAGACCAATTGGCTTAAGGTCAGGAACGAAGTCAACACAAAATTCAATGACCTCCTCTGTTCCATAGCCCTTGGAGATGCTTCCTTCTGGCCTAGCACGGTTACAAACATATTTTTTTAAGATTCCCATGAACCTCTCAAAGGGAAACATATTGTGTAGAAATACAGGACCGAGAATGGAAATCTCTTCGACTAGGTGAACCAGCAGGTGCGTCATAATATTGAAGAAGGATGGTGGGAACACCAACTCAAAACTGACAAGACATTGGACCACATCATTCTGTAACCATGTAGATCTTCAGGATTGATTATCTTCTGAGAGATTGCATTGAGAAATGCACATAGCTTCACAATGGGTACTCGAACATTATCTGGTAGAAGCCCCCTCAATGCAACCGGAAGCATTTGCGTCATAATCACGTGACAGTCATGAGACTTTAGGTTTTGGAATTTTTTTCTGCCATATTTATTATTCCCTTTATATTCGACGAGAAGCCAGACGGGGCCTTAATACTGCTTAGGCATTCAAAAAATATTTCCTTCTCTTGTTTGGTAAGAGCGTAGCTGCATGACCTTGAAACCATTCTGGATGCAGGCCATCTTGGTCTTTCATACGTTGATGGTCCTTTCGTGCTTCCGATGTATCTTTTGTCTTCCCATACACGCCCAAGAAGCCTAGCAGGTTCACGCAAAGATTCTTCGTCACATGCATCACAACGATTGCAGAGCGGACCTCTAAGAATTTCCAATATGGTAGCTCCCAAAATATAGATTTCTTCTTCCACATGGGTGTGTGTCCTTCAGCGTCCTTCGGAACATATTTTCCTCCAGGACCCTTTCCAAAGGTTACCAGTTGATCCAAATCTTTGACCATATCAAATATATCAGCACCAGTACACTCCTTAGGCTTCGTCTGGTGACATGCCAGACTGTTGAAATGCTTGCCTTTCTTTCTTAAGGGATGCTTGGCCAAAAGAAATCAACGATGCTCATTGTATACATTCTTCTTACAATGTTCCAAATATATACTTTCGGTCTCATCTAAACAGTGTGTGCATGCATTGTATCCCTTATTTGACTGTCCTGAAAGGTTACTAAGAGAAGGCCAATCATTGATTGTTACGAAAAGCAATGCTCGGAGGTTAAATTCTTCCTACTTGTGCTCATTCCACACGCGTATCCCGGGTTCGTGCCACAACTGTAAAAGTTCTTCCACTAATGGCCTTAGATACACATCAATGTCGTTGTCGGCTTGCTTCGGACCTTGGATCAACACTGACATCATAATGAACTTTCGCTTCATGCACAACCAAGGAGGAAGGTTATAGATGCATAGAGTCACGGGCCAGGTGCTGCGACTGGAGCTCTGCTCCCCAAAGGGATTCATGCCATCTGTACTTAGACCAAACCTTAAACTCCTTGCATCATCTGCAAAGTCCGGGTACTTTCTATCGATTTTTCTCCATTGCGACCCATCGACGGGGTGTCTCAGCATCCCGTCTGACTTACGTTACTCTTATGCCATTGCAACAACTTGGCGTGCTCTTTGTTTCTGAATAAGCGTTTCAACCGTGGTATTATAGGAGCATACCACATCACCTTCGCAGGAACCCTCTTCTAGGGGGGCTCGCCCTCAACGTCACCAGGGTCATCTCGTCTAATCTTATACCGAAGTGAAGTGCATACCGGGCATGCATACAAATTCTCATACTCCTCACCGTGGTAGAGGATGCAGTCATTAGGGCATGCATGTATCTTCTGAACCTCTAAACCTAGAGGGCAGACAACATTCTTTGCTTCGTACGTACTGGCGGGCAATACGTTATCTTTTGGAAGCATATTATTCATCATTTTTAGTAACTTTTCAAATGAGGAGTCAGGTATAGCACACTCAGCCTTCCATCGCAGCAATTCCAGTGTGCTACCCAGCTTTTTCAGACCATTTTCGCAATTTGGGTACAACAACTTTTTGTGATCCTCTAACATGTGATTGAACTTCTTCCTATCCTTTTCAGTTTCACAATCTCTTCGTGCATCGGCAATGGTCCGACCAAGATCATCAGCGGGTTCATCATGTGTATCTTCTTCATCCTCCCCTTCAGCATCCCCCATGGAAGTATCTCCGTACTTAGGGAAACCATGATAGTTGTCATCCTCCTCCTCTTCTTCATTGTCTTCTATTATAACCCCTCTCTCTTCGTGCTTGGTCCAACAATTATAACTGGGCATGAAGCTGGACTTCAGCAGGTGGCTGTGAAGGAGTTTTGAGTCAGAGTAATCCTTTTGATTCCTACATCCATTACATGGACAGAATACAAAACCATTGCGCTTGTTTGCATCACCAACACGGATGAATTCATGCACGCCATTAATGAACTCGCCAGAGCATCGGTCAGTACCGTATATCCATTCCCGGACCATCTGCATTATAGTAAAAGTATATCAAAAACCATTACACAACATGATAAAACTATTACAAGTTATATTGAGAGCTTCTAGAGCATTGATTTTGAATTTTGAAAAATTTACATGCACCAATTTGTGAATTGCAGAAAACAATCAACAAGATAAATGTGGAGTTTTTTATTATTGTTCTATCAGTGAAAACCTCATTCCATTCTAAGCTCTGAAACTCTAAAATTACACATTTCAATTTTCAGTAACTATGTGCCTAATCAAAATTTGTTACACACACACACACACACACACACACATATATATATATATATATATATATATATATATATATATATATATCAAAATCCTTCTAGCTACTTCTAGAGCATGCATGCATTTGATCCATATCTCTATACTTCTAGAGCATTATAGAGCTAAAAGTAGCAATAAGAGATGAAAGAATGAAGTTCTAACCTTTTAAAGCTTTGGATTTAGGTGTTGCAAACTAAATCTTGAGAAAAAATGGCATGAACTCTCTTGCTTCTTTGAGAAAAATGGCCACCATATGCTTTAGGGCAGCATGACAGGAGGCAGATTATAGTCGTGGACAACTACTCCCGGGCCGTGATACGACCCGGGACTAATAGTCCACAAAAGGACCAGCTGGCCTGCTCCAGGTTATTAGTCCCGGGCCGTATTACAGACCAGGACTAATGACCTGGTCTGGCTCGGGACTAGTCACTACGGCCGTTTCTAGCCGTTAGAGGCCTCACGGCCCGAGACTAGTACTCCCACTAGTCGCGTGCTGTGCCAGGCCGAGACTGCTGGGCTTGTTCTGATCGAACCGAAGATGGTTTTTCCAGTAGTGAATCTAACACAACTCCGTGTGTAAGGGATGTCGCCAAGTGCGGGAAAAACACACGAGGGAAGCCGCCGGCTGGGAGTTATATGACGAATCACGCGTAAAATCTTTGTAAAGGGTAAAAACTGGCAAAACTTTTTCTAAATGGGGTAATACGGATAAAAAGTTGTTAAATGGGGTAATTAGTGTAAAAAATGTCAAACTAGGAGGTAAAATCTGGAATTTACTCTTTTTTTCTCACTGGCATGTGATGTTTCTTGTTGTATTGCTCGTGCTACCTTCCTCTAGCTATTGCTGCTGCTAGATGTAGGTGCTGGGAGTAGGTCCTGGCCATGGTGCTCTGGCTTTTGACAAATTGTTTCTGGGTGCAGTATCGTGAAGAGTGAGCAAGGGCGTCAAGTAGATCGGGGTCCTTTGATGGGGCTCTCGGGTTCAGGGCCGACTCAGCTCATTTTAGGATGTCTATCTATAACTCTCTTATACTGAATAATGTATTTGGATAAACCAATCGGTGGTCAACAGTAGTGACCAATTTCACATAGATTTATTCTGCTATTTGTTCAGATAGAGTTAACTGTGTTTGCAAATCTGTGATAGCTATTATAGAGTTCATGGTGATTTTGCAAGGTTCCGGCATAAGCATAGAAACTGAGTTATTCTTTGACTGAAGCCAAGTCGGGATTGTTGTTAAGGTTATACCTATTCGCGTATACTACTCTCCAGATTTAAACATGGGACTTATTTTTCTACATGATGACCGCATGTTAAGTTGGCTCAAAGCCCTGAATAAATGTACACTAATATTTATTGTTTTCTTCATCTTGCAAATTTGCACTGGCCACAGTTTATCATTCATACTTTCTTTAAGTGAGCTTTTGATTGTATACAACTAGGCATGTAAATTATTAGACGGCATACATTTTTTCTCATTTGATATGTACTTGAGCAATATCTTGCGAGTTGAGTAAGCTGCTTTTTTACTTTCAGATTGATCTTGGGAAGGTTCTAAATCTCTTGAGGACGCATGTGCAGATTCACTGAAGAAAACGAGATCTTGAGTGATATATGGGATACAGTATTACGTTGTGATTTCTGTATTACTGAAGTTTAATGAGATTTTGTGTTGGCGCTTTGGGTCTCAAGGGCATGGATGCTGCCGCTGTGCTCCATGCGTGGACTACCGTGTCATGAAACATCGCCGTCCCAATGTCTACATTGTCGGAGGAGTTCTTCCGCTGCTTTGGGGCCCCAATATTTTTCTTATTGCACACTTCTACGAATTGAAAGTACTAGATTGTCGGAGGAGTTCCTCCGTTGCTTTTTGGCCCCAATATTTTTCATATTAAGCCTTGACCCTGTATATACGTATTGACAGAGGAATAAACATGTGCCTTAATATGTTGAAGTGGAGGGAGCAGGATGTAAGGAATAAACATGTAGATAACAACCGCTAGATTGATTGAACAATTTGTCTTTCTTGCACATGACTTACTATGTTCATATCTGCTAACACTTTGACTCTTTTGCACTCTTTGGTTAATATGTCATTTTCCCATGTTTGGAGAAAGCATGAAACAAGCTGCATCAACACAAAATGTTTATGCTTAAGAGCATATAGAGGATGTAGGTAATGATGTCACAACTTAGGTTTTACAAGAGCACCTTATTTTGTATTCTTTAATCTATTTTTAGATTATTGTTGTTTCTGATATGTGTATTTGAAGTCATGAGCATAAGACTCATAGATCATAATTCTATTGGTAATTTTTAAGACCCTCGGCAGTTCCATCATATACATTGTTTTGTACTGATGGTAGTCATTGTAAATCTATTGCTGATGGGGCTCTTCGGTGCTCCAACCATATTCTATTTCTTGCTCATATTTGGAGATAAAACATAAAAAACAAAGGGTTAACAGGAACAGAGGAGGCTATGTGTTGAACATTAACTAAGCTTGGAGATGTGCTAAAGATAACTGAGAAGAAACCAAGTTCATCTATATAATGGCAGATAAGAACACTCTGATTAAACATGTTATATTTTTATTGACTTCATAAGTTAGATAATAAGAGTTAAATTTTGAGAACAATATTCTTAAATTGATAGTTAAATTTGAGCACAAAACTTCAATTGACATATGAGAATTATTCAAGAAACTCTGGAAGTTCATTTGTCTCTACCACATCTGTATGGCTTATTCTCGGGTCACCCTCACACAAACGGAGGCAATAGGATATGAGAATAGATGGTAGCAAAAAAAATCAGCCAAAAAATGCTTTGAAAAGCATGCATTGATAACCGAATGAGGCAAAAAGTGTCCAAAATATGTATTACACCACAATAGTTTTAATGGCTCAATAAAAAATATTTTTTTTTCCGTTGCAACGCACAGGCATGTTTCCTAGTGATCATAAATATTCAAAATACTAGAAACTTATGAGTGCGTGGCGATGCTGCTGCACACAGTCTGTTGATGAAACTATGCGAACTGAGGGTTGATGGCATAGCAAACCATCACAAACTACGAAATGTGAAGCACAAACAGAGCTGAGTGGCTGCATGAAGCAATGCACTTTGATAACTGCTAAGACCTATTGCTTCAGCTGGTTTTTCTTTTGTACATTATATGGAGCAAGTAGTACATCTTTTCTGGTACCCTGAGATGAACGTGGGCTCTCCGATCGGAGGATCTAACAGTCCAGAACGAGCCGTACTGCTCGACTTGGCTTCATGCTGATAAGCAGTATAGGTGCGCATCGCTGAGTAATTTCGTGTGCAGTAAATCGATCGAGGGCATTTTAGGTAAACCGCTATTTTTAGCCCGACGGACTTGACCCACGCCCTCCCGACGGTCTTCCTCGTTAAGACGAAAAATCCCCTGCCCAGCTAGGGTTCCGGCCGCCGCCGAAGAGCGCCCCGCTTAGGCCCTCCTCTTAGTCCGGCTTGAGCAGATACGACGTCGATTGGAATCGTGACGCTGGAAGAGGTGTTGAATGCGAAAAGGCAGCTGGTGGAGAAGGCGAAGCTGGCGGACGGCGGCGGCAACATCGAGTTGCGATTGCTGCGCGAGGGGAGCTGCAGGGACGCGGCGTCGTGCGACCGAGCAGTGCGGCGCGTCAGGCGCGTCCGACACCAGAACCTGGTGCCGCTCAGGGCCAGGGTCGGCGCGGCGAGAACTGCTCGTTTATGACTATTTTCCCCAACCGGACACTCCACGACCTCCTCCACGGCGGCGGGTTCGAGAGCAGGCCTGTGCTGACATGGCTGGTGGGCGAGTACTTCGCATCAAGGGTGACGGAGAGTGTCACCGGACCAGACGCCGGTGCACGATGTTTCGGAGGAAGAACGCTTCATGCAAAAACGAGCACCTCAAACACCACCCAGAACGCTTCATGGAAGAACGCTTCATGCAAAACGAGCACCTCAAACACCACCCAGAAGCCGGTGCAAGAACGCTTCATGCAAAAACGACGCCCAGAATCTCGAAGAGATGTGGACGTTGTGGTTCGCGCCACCCAGCAGCTCCACGGGCACCTCAAACACCACCTTCTTCTGCCTCAACTTGGGTAGGTGACACTAAATTCTGAGCATAGGACTAAGGCACAAGGAGAAAAGATAGGATCATGAAATCTAGTTGCAGCGGTGATTTTGTAGCTTCTGAAGCAGCTCAAGCACCTGAATGATGCTTTGTTAGCTTCTGAAGCTTCGTACACAACAGTGACTAGTTGCAATGGTGATTTTTGTTATCTAACAAAAGTATGTACTCCCTCGTTTCAAAACGTTTTAGCTTTAGGAAGCAAATGTATCTAGACTACTTTTAGTATGTAGATTCACTCATGTTTGAAGTGAATCTACACACTAAAACAAGTCTAGATACATTTTCTTTACAAATCTAAAACATCTTATATTTTAAAACGGAGAGAGTAGTAGTGTTGCTTGTTTGAGCTAAAAGATTTTTTTTATCACTCTGAATTTTCACCGAATGTAGTAAAGAAGTGCTTTAATTGCCTTCATGCTGACGAATGTGGAGTAAATTATTTGATGGAAATTGTAAATACTGATATTTGTAGAAACTTGAACTCAGTCACATTGAAACTTTTTTTTGTAGTATTTGCATGAAGAGCTCACTCCCCCACATGATCTGCAGCATGCACAGGTGTAGGTTTCCAATTGTCCAAACACGCCCCAACTGTAATACATGATGATATGTCACCAGAAAAATCAAATTTGATATCTCAAATATATGATTGTTGGCTGCTAGATATTGCAAACAGGGAAATCATGATATGTTCTACGAGTACTTATAATATTTGAACAACAGCCACTAATAGAGAATCCGCTGTGCGAACTTGGCGTCGAGAACACACTACGGAGCAAAAACCTACTACCACTACTTGCCCTCGAGTAGAATTTTTTAGGTAAATTTTGGCAGAACAACCAACCAAAAGAATCTCCACACACAGTTTTTAAGCACTGACACAACAACAGGAACATCTAAAAACCAACATCAGAAGCCCATTTCACCATCAGCAAACAGCAACCAGACAAGGCTTGTACATCTCTTCTTTTCATCATATTCTTCTTCTTCTTCTCATGGAGCTAGATTCAGTGAAGATTTTACTATGAGAGTTGTGAGTTGTTTCATGAACTTGTCAATATCGTCCTGTGTAGTAAGGTACTCCACGTCCTCCAAACCCTCCACGTCCGTCTGCATAGGGATTCGATCCCATGTACAATCAGTTAAGTTCTAAGGCAACACGAAAAAAACTATTCACATATCACCATGTACATTCAGTTCTTAGTTTAGAGGCATAGGTATTCAATCACCACTACATGGAGCCTTACGTGTTATCAGCAAAAGAATCATCTACAAAATTAGAAGCAAACAATGATGCTGCAAATTCCACAGAAATATAATGTATTCGGTAGTCATCATCTGCATAGGGGATTGATGCGGGTGGAATTCATGATGAAATAGACACATCGAACGTGCTAATATGAACTAGGCAGCTTGGATACAAATGCTAATTCCATCTCAGACTATGTACTGTATTTACTTACGATGAGGTTTCACGGATGAGGACACGAAGACCCAGCGGCGAGGTCAAACGTGGCAGCAAGCAGGGGATGGCGGGAGCGCGCCATGGCGCCAGGGACATGAACAAGGTGTGTGTGCCGGCGAGGTCGGCGAGGGCGTGGCAGGCTAGATCGCTGGCGATGGCAAGATGAGAGGCAGAGGGCGGAAGAAGATGAACACCACGTTCGCGTGGGGGCAGAGGCAGAGCCGCAGAGGGCACGCAAATGGGCTGAGATCTTGGCCCAACAGCAATTATCCGTACCGGAAAACGTCCACACTATTATCTTGAAATGTTGAAAAGGTCTAATTTACCCTCAAGCATACTGCATACAGCAGTATAGGGTTGGTACCGTAAAATGCCTCTACATATTAGTAGGCCAATGTTTCACTGTACAGTGAATGACCGAATGAACCTCGTTGGTACGAGATAAAGCCAGGCAATTAGAACATAATACAAGGATTCTATGTTGATTTTGCAGGTACAGAAAAAAAACAGAGAAGGGGGCCTTGCAGCAAGCAGTTGCTGTAGCCGATGTTTCTTCCATACTCAAATACTAATCCTGGGCAATGACAGTAAACTATCAATTCAGTCTGGTGTTGCATGCAGAAAACTATAGAGAGGCTGATCGATCTGAAACTTCACTACGTTACTGTACACTCGAAAAGAAGCATTACTGTACACTCAAAAAGAAGCATGAGAAATTTATACTCCACTAGATAAGACACATTTGATCCGTTATAATCATCTCATCGGCTATGCCATAAAAAGCTAGACATGTTATTATGATCATCTCCATGAAACTATAGAATATGGAAAGCTAGACAAATTTGATTATTATGTGATATTAGGACAGTACAAATTCCAATTGTTTATGTTATGTTTTTTGACTTACAAAATGAATTAATTAGTACTCCCTCTGTCCTGAATTAGATGTCACAAATTTGTCTAGATCCGTATGCATCTAGAGTTAATTCAGGACGGAGTAGATAAAACTTGATACATGCTACAGTGAAAGTTGGATCTCAACATATATTAACACGTACAAGAAAACATAAGATACTACTACAATGAATTGTGAGTGCCTTTAGCAAGACTAGCCGCCTAACAGTTGCTACCAGTTTAAGCAACAGACAGACTGTGACACCACTATCAATTAACTGTTCGTTTGTTCAAACAGAAAAGGTGGTCACTGATCAGTGCCGAGTGATAACTGGTTAAGCACTAGTACAAATCAGACCTCCAGTCACAAAATTACTAGACGTTGGTTGCTGGTTATATACTGTGATCACATACAGATCTTCGTCCTATCTTGGTGGCTATAATCCTGTTGCTGCAGGTATGTATCTGGTAATAAAGATGGCCTAGTAGTAGTCACCAAGATGGCCTGGTAATAAAGATGTATCTGCTAGTACTATAGTCTATAGGTATTTATGACTTTAGCAGTAAACCAAGAAATTACTACTAATAGAAGTTACAGCAAATGTGTCCTATTGTCAAGATGGCAAAGCATCAAGAAAGATATCGAATTTAACATAAGTATTTTTGCAGCGGAAGTTTATCTGTGATCATTACAACATCGTCAATCAGATTTTTTTCATCAAATCCCAATTTTGGTGCATTGATGGATGCTGCAAAATGATACGTGCCAAGTTCCTCTTACCACCAATAATAGTGTGGCGCAAAAATTTCCCAGGGATAATTGGATACAAGCTTCGTCAAATATCGCATCCAAATCAACTTAATTCATTTTTTAAATCTGTTTGAATCAAGCGTTGAATACACCGAATGATATGCCGCTAAACTATGTTTCATGTGTAAAGCATAGATAGTTAGATACACACAATTTTGTTCCGCTACACGTGAAACTATCAGCCACTGTTTTCTACAGGTGAAGTACCAGTTTTATTGTCATGTTATATGAAGCTTGCTCTACCCAAACAATATAGTGAGATGAAACTTGGACGTGAGAACTGTGGTTTCTGTTAGATTCTATGAATTGTGAGATGATAGTTGGCATGTCAACATCAGGGCTGTAACGCTCTAATTTTGGGTTTTTGCATCAGATGGTCAACCAGGATAAAAAAATCTAGCACCCTTGCAATTCAGAGTAGATAGTACACAAAAAAGACACAGACATGAAGGATCTAATTTATCAGAATGTGAAAACTGTCAACAAGATAAGGTGCTGGTAAAGCTGATGCCCTCACGATCCTAGTTCATTCAGCTATTTTCACCATGCATGGACTGTATGTAAGTATCACAAGTAATTCTCACCGCTTTTCTTGCTAGTCAGAATAAGATTGAAAAAACAATTTACGAAAGCATGTAACCTATTCATTCAGAACAGGAAATACTATTCAGACACATGTACAATTACACATTTTTCTTGTTCCTTGATCAGAGTCTATAACTGCATAGAGTTTTTTCCCAAGTACTTATTCTAACTCTCATTCATTGGTGATCAGCATTTTACATCTACTACTTTCAAACATGTTACATCTGTTGGGGTCAACATCAACTCCTATGGCATGTCAATCTCAATCCGCTGAAAACTAAAGTCTCCAAAGTTCTACTGCGATGTACCAAAGATGGTTTATGATCCACCCTAATCTGTCCCTGCTGCAGTGCTGCTACATATGCATCTGTCTAGGGAGTATGAGTATGGACTGACCTTACTGTCTGCTCTGTTCTATAGCAAACAAGCCACACACATTGCATCCTATATATGATCCATTTCTCATGTGGCGATGCATCTCTCCCACCGGCCAAGCACCGAGCTGACCGTCCCTCCACCGTGCCGGTGCGCAAACTTTGTCACGGCCTTCCGCACACATGCATCCCACGCCCTGGCTGTCTCCTTGATTGACCGGGGTTCCGGGATATCACCAAGGGCGTTGCGAAACGCCACATCCACTGAGGCCGAGATGGCACTGGAATTCTTCCTGCAGGTAGGCAAAGCTATTGTGAAGCAGGGGCAGATTTGTATATGCCGACGATCAGTAGTAGGAAACAAGCATGAACAGGCTCAACTCACCTTAGCACCTCATCTCCTTTATGATTTATAAGAGCCGGAGAGCTACTCGGATAATCTGGGGGGATGAATAGCTTCTGGGGCAAGACAAGAGACTGCATCTGTCAAAGAGTCAGTCAGTACATTGTAATACATACGGGATGTGCTCCAACGTGCAGCAAGTGCCTCAACTCCGAAAACAAAAGTACCATTTCAGATGTTGCAAAGAGTAATTTCGCGGTAGGTGAAAGCGACACGCCGCTGAAAGTCAGTTTGATCATTATCCCGCCATCACAAGAGGCAATCCCATCCGTTTCAGAGTCACCAGACATGCTGATCACGGTATCGATCAGTGTGCTGTTAATAGATTTAATCTCTTCCAACAGAGCATCATTAGCATTCTGCCAAGAAATGTTCAAAGTATGTTAGACTATTATGAAGTGATGACAAACAGAAAATCACTTGTGCTCCAATAGATAAGAGAACAAATGACACTGGGTTGGCAACTTAAGAACCTAATGATCAATCGTGTTACCTGTGTTTTCTGCCTCTTGATGCTTATTTCGCTGCTCCATCCAGAGTCCGAGGCATCACACTCAAATGCCATGCAACTGCTATCAATACTTCCCGATAGTAGCGATTCAGACCATGATGCTGTATTACTGAAAACACGCTTCATTTTCTTCACAGTATTGGTTCCAGCAAACTGCTGCTGTTGAGAGGATTTGCAATCCAAAATTGTGCCAATTTTACCATGTGGTACAATGTCACCGATGCTAAGAATGGACCAGATTGAATTAGCTGAGCTGCGCAGCGCTGCTGGTGACGAAGACCTCATCTGATGTTACATGCGAAATAAGCACGGAACTGTCAGTATAAGGTATTGCAACAATTCATGAACTATGACTACCTGAGCAATCTGGTACACTTACCGCATCAATTAGGCGATCGATGGGCTTCCTAGTCACCGGTGTTCCGTCTTGACCTCGTGCCTGATCCTCTGCTTGACCAGCTGCTATCTCTGCCTGAAGTGGTGAGGATGACATTGTTGGTTTAGTAGGAGTGACTTGGTTAGAACTATTTGCTTTTGATGGTGGTGGTGGTGCTGCTGCTGCATTGTCGTGCAGCAAGAAGGCAGATATGTTGTTAACATCCTTCGAGAATGTGGACATCACCAGAGCACATGGTGTAGCTGGTGCAACCACTGGCGTAGCAACTGGTGAGGGAGTCAAGCAGTCAAGCATACTTGTAGACCAGGACTGCAATATTCCTGGTGAACTGATTGAGGAAGGACTTGCTATTCCTAGCAAGTGGTTGCCATTGTTATGTTGATTAGCCGGTGGTGTTCTAGCCGTAGTTGTTTGCCTTGACTGCAAAATGCTTGTATCTGCAGGTTGCTTTTGCTGTCTACTGCAATAGAAGAAAGGTTAAATATATTAAATAAATAGCATTACACAAATCTCTCATGGTTACTTCTGAAAAATGGGAATAAGAGTGAACAGAATTGTTATCAATGTTGGTTACTACAAAATGTTAAACATAGACTTTAAGAAGAAAACCAGCATTTCATTACTAGTACTTCATGCTATAAAGAGTGACATGTTCTGTTGAATCAGAAGCTAGGGTGACAGTCTGAGCTATCAGATATTTCTTATTGTTCTATTTTGATATTTCAAAGGAAATTACATATAATTTCCTCACACAAAAAAGTTGATCTTGATATCTCCAGATTTGTCAAAGCTATCGCTTTTACCAACCTGTTACCACCAGTGATTGGGGATGCATTGCCAGCAAGATTGATGACTTGAGGCTGCGTACTACAGTTCTGCAACTGATATCCTGTATTCACCTTAGCCGCATCGGCTTGTTGTGCTGTCATTAGGCCTGAAGTTTTAGGTGTCATAGGGTGAGAAGTTGGCGTTGGAGTAGCCATCATCACCGCATCTGGCATTACAGGAGAATTGCCTTTCTGTAAATCCTGAGGTGTATTAGCCCGTTGCACTTGGCTACGTGACTGCATTCGGCGTTGTAGGCTTTCACTTTTTCTTTTCTCAATAATGAGCAACTTGTTTGATATATTTCTCATGTAGTCTTCCTGGAAAAAAATTATATTAAATTAAATCATGACAGCATGACCCAAGAATGAATCAAATTGCCCAGTAAAATATATCTAATGCATAATTGCAGCTGTGTAACATTACTTCCTCGAGTTCACCAATTAACTAGCAGAAACATATAACTGGGTACAGTACATGAAAATGCAAGATTCCCACAATCTGAAAAAATGACAGGAAAAGTTTAATCGACTGGTGAGGAAGCATGACTGGATAAACGCACCTTACTCTTGGACCCACTGAATGCTTCCTCCTCAAATTTGGCAACCAAACGTTGGGCCTCCTGGGAATAAGGCTCATACCTAGGCTGATAATATGAAACCAATCTGCTGGTTCTGAATAAAATTAGAAAGAAATGGAGTTAAGATCATACATCAATGGAGGAGCTCGTATTAAAACAACCTCAACTTACGTACTTGCGATACTGCCCCCACAATTAACTATTAATACCAATAAACTCATTCGTGGTGATACAGAAAAAATATATTACAAATGGGATCACGGCACCAGGCAGCATAGAAAATTTTCCTTTTTTCTTGAATAATCAAATTAGACTCACATGAACATAAAAAAGGTTACCAACCACGGAGACACATCGTCAAATTAAGCGAGAAAAAACGCATTTAGCTACAGAGGTAACCAAACCTAACCCATCTACCAAATTATTAAAACATATCCTCCGAAAAAACAAGCTAATCCCAAGTACTCCCTCTGTTTGGGATTATAAGTCCCGCGCGGATAACTAGGTTGCCAATTTGGACAACAAAACATAAATAATATAGCATAAAAATTATACCATTAGAAACTTTAGAGGTTATATTTTCTAATGGTATAATTTTTGTGATATATAAGTTATGTTTTGTTAGTCAAATTAACAACCTAGGTATGCGCGTAGGACCTATAATCCCGAACAGAGGGAGTACTACTTAAGGTCCCATCGCGCCCGATTGATTCAGATTCACCGGCTACCAATTTCGAAGAACCACGACAAATGTACCTAGGCAGATAGGGTCATGGATTGATGGTCGATCGAACTAAGCAAGGGGACACAAATCACTTCGAGGCAGCAGCCCGCAAGCATGAATTGCGAAGAACGTCGACTGAGCGGAAACCCTAAGCCCTAAACAAATCCGTTAACCATTCGATCCAACCTCGGGGCAGAGGCTGCAGCCCGACGGAAACTGAGAATCCACCTGAAATTCGAGCTACGCAGGAGGGTGATCCATCGCGAGGGGGACGGGTGGAGTGGAGGGTGCAGTCGGTACAGGCTGAGGAAAGGGACGCGGGGCGCGGACAAGGGGAGGCAGGGAGGAGTGGTAGCTACGCTTACAGATTTCGAAGCATGCCGTTGCGGAAGCCGGGCTTCTCCTCGGCCAGCCAGTGGCGGCCTCCGCCGCCGCGTCCGCCGGCTGCGGCCATCGGAATCCCTCGCCGTGGCGGTGGCGTGCGAGCGAAGGGGAGGGTAGCTGACGCGGTGGCTTTCTTGCGATCGTCCCAATGAGGGCGTGTACAATAGTGCAAATCAGCTAGCTGTAAAACTAAACACGTAGGATAATCGTATGACGTGGAAGAGCTAGATAGATGAGAGAGAAGACAGCCGTCTGTACGGACGTCCTACCGACAGCCTGCTCCCCGTTGTATTGAGGTCGCGTGGCCATAAATATCTAGTCCACAAAATATCTAATCTTCAACTGATTAACTGAGTTTCCGTATTTCACGGTGCTTACCAATGGCCAACAGACGAGCTGTTATAGTTTGTGTCTGTTCTACTTTTTGACGGTGACACGTGTTGAACAACCTCTGTTGGCTGGCCGGTTCCGAAGCTGCTTCATAAACGAGAAAGAAGACTAGAGTCGAAGGTACACAAGATTACATAGGAAATTCACACAGGGAACAGAGAGAAGCTTTATTAATATGTCTCTGGTAAAGTCACGTATAATGATTGCTCCACTATTTATAGACTAAGGGGGATAGAATACCCATATGGGCTAACCCTAGTCTGGTAGAGGCCACACCGACTGGGCCTCTATCGGCCCGGTTTCCCAACACCCCTGGGTATCTTATATGTATAACCATGGCTCAAAACTCCAAAAAACCCAGTGAGAAAAATATGGAGAAACGCACATGGTATGCTTCTAGCTATATTACACGAATTGCCTCATTAAAAACCTCATATGAGAAACTTTATAAAAACTCACTAAGGGAAAAAGAGTACAATTCACTTAACTATAAAGTTAGGCACTCAATCATCGGGATCAAGATTTCAACGATGAGTTTGTGAAGATTCTCCCCCTGAACCTTGCATCTCCCTAAGTCTCATCATGCCAATCCCACGGTCACATCTCTCAAAAGAAGATGCTGGCAATGATTTAGTGAATAAATCAGCGAGATTTTCACATGACTTAGTATGCAAGACTTTTACTTCGTTCAACTTTTGCAGTTCATGTGCATAGAAGAACTTGGGGTTTATATGCTTTGTGAGATTGCTCTTCATGTAACCCGTGTGGACTTGTGCAACACAAGAAGCATTATCTTCATAGATAATTGTTGGGGTTTGTACGGTGTTCCGCCCACATGACATCTGGATGTGGCTGACTACTCGTCGAAGCCATACACATTCTCGTGATGCTTCATATAATGCTATGATTTCCGAGTGGTTCATTGAAGTTGACACAAGCGTTTGCTTAGACGATTTCTAGGAAATCGTTGTTCCACCACAAAGGAAAACATATCCAGTCTGCGATTTGGATGTGTGCGGGTTCGAAAGGTACCAAGCATATACATAGCCTACAACAGATAGGTCTTGATTCTTTTGGTAAAACAAGCCAAGGTCTTTGGTCTCTTGTATGTACCTAAAGATGTCCTTAACGCCTTTCTAATGCCTCTTGGTAGGCTCAGAACTATACCTAGCAAGAAGATTAACGGCGAATGCAATATCCGGCCGTGTACAATTTGCGAGGTACATAAGTGCGCCAACTGCACTTAAGTAGGGGAATTCCGGTCCCAGAATTTCCTCCCCCTCTTCTTTAGGCCAGAACGGGTCCTTGTCTTGCTGCAAAGATCTTCCGACCATCGGGGTCTTAGAAGGATATGCCTTTTCAAACCCAAATCGTTCCAACACCTTCTGGGTGTAGGCCGACTGGTGAACTAGTATCCCAGCAGGGGAATGCTCAAGTTGCAGACCCAGACAGAACTTGGTTTTGCCTAAGTCTTTCATCTCAAATTCCGACATCAGGTAGGAATTCGCTTCCTCAATATCGTCAGGTGTACTGATTATATTCAAATCATCCACGTACACCGAGATAATACAGAAACCATCCTAGGATCTCCGTATAAAAACACATGGGCAATCTTCATTGCTCGCGTAGCCCTTCTGATGAAGGAAATCGCTTAAACGATTATACCGCATCCTACCTGACTGTTTTAGTTCATACAGTGACTTCTTAAGCTGAACACTGTATAAGCTCTTGTTTGCTCTATCCTAGTTCGGGACAGGGATACCTTCTGGTACTTTCATGTATATGTACAAATCCAAGTTACCATATAGGTAAGCAGTGATAACATCCATCAGTTTCATTTTTAAGTCCATGTTTACTGCCATTGAGATCAAGTATCTAAAGGTAATTCCATCCATGACCGGGGAGTAAGTTTCCTCAAAGTCAACACATGGTCGCTGAGTGAAACCTTGAGCAACGAGCCTTGCTTTGTACCTTACTACTTCATTATTCTCATTTCTCTTTCGAACAAAAACCCACTTATGGCCAACGGGGTGAATGTGGGGAGGAGTTAGACAAACAGGTCCAAATACCTCTCTTTTGTTTAACGATAATAATTCAGCAGTGATTGCCTTCTGCCAATCTTTTCAATCCGACCTTTTCTTACAATCAGCAAGCGTGTTAGGCTCAGGGTCAAGATCTATGATTGAGGCAATTTTCTTGGCAAAATTAACGTCGACATTTGCCATGGCTCGGTTGTATGACTCGCCCGAATTAACATAGTTAATGGCCATTTCGTCATGGAGTGCATCAGGCACATCCTCTTGCTCCACCGGATTTCCCAATCCAGGGGCTAGGTCCTTTAGCTTTCCCGCTCCAATGTGTGCGCACACAACTTCTCTGGGATTTCCGATATAGGAAAATTCAAGTCCGGAATTTCATGCACTAAAATATCCGTACTTGTGTCAGGTCTCAACTGGCTCCCCTCAACAGGGGCAGATTGTAATAAATCTCTCGTATCCTTTTTTCTTCGGGTGTCCCCAGGTACTTGGGATTTGAGAAACCGGATTCCGCGTCCTCTTAGGCCTTAGAACGTGAGCGGGTATACCATCATTTTTCTTAGGTATTTCAACCATTTCCGGTGCATTGCGTGCATGCACATGCGACTTTGTCACAGTCTTTAAATCACTAAAATGATCAGGCAGTTGATTTGCTAGGGAGTGCAAATCTAGTATCTTTTGGACTTCTCGATTAGACTCAACAGTGCGCAGGTCATGAGCGTGGATCCCCGTGGCTTTCCACGTGATTTCTCGACTTTTGCCATCCAGGGGTTGATTACCTCCCCCCAAAGTCGGAAAAAGATCCTCGTCAAAAATACAGTCAGCAAAGCGGGCCGAGTGATAGTCACCTGTCAAGGGGTCCAAGAACCTGATTATGGACACAGTCTCATAACCAACACATATCTCTGACTTACGGAGCGGTCCCATTGTTGATCGTTGGGGTGGTGGTATAGGTACATATATCTGGCAGCCGAACCTACGTATGTGGGAAATTTTCGGTGCCGACCCTTGCGCAAGTTGGATAGGAGAGTGGATGTTGTAGGCCGATGGTTGAAAGTTGATGAGATTAGCAGCGTGTATCACCGCGTGTCCCCAACATGTAGTTGGAAAATTACAACCCTGAAGGAGTGGTCGGGCAATGAATTTAATTCTTTTAATCAATGCCTCCGCAAGTCCATTTTAAGTGTGGACATGCGGTATAGAGTGCTCAAGTTTGATTCATGTTGCCATGCAATAATCATCGAATGCCTTTGAAGTAAATTCTCCGGCATTGTCCATTCGAATAGACTTTAAACGATAATCAAGGAATTTATTCCTTATTTGTATGATCTGGGAGATCAACTTTGCAAAAGCATGGTTCCTTGTTGACAGCAGGCAAACATTGGACCATTTAGATGAAGCATCGATGAGCATCATGAAGTACCGAAACGGCCCTGAGAGGGGCTGAATTGGACCACATATATCCCCTTGTATACGTTCCAAGAACGCGGGAAGTTCATCCTTCACCTTTAGGGGGGACGGTCTAATGATCAATTTTCCCGTAGCGCATGCGGAGCACACAAAATCATCTGGATTCGAGAAAATTTTCACATTAACATTATGACCATTCGAGTTGTTAATTATATTTCTCATTATCCTAAGACCGGGGTGGCCTAACCTATCATGCCAAAGGCAGAATAGTTCAGAGCTTCTAAAGACAGTCTTAAGGGTAGTGTAAATAGGTGGTGCTACTATCTTAGTGTAGTACAACCCAGTAGCTAATGAAGGGAGTCTTTCGACAACATGTTTACCATTTTTGTCGCGCTTGGTAATGCGTAGGAACTCCTTTCCATTCTCATCATCATCGGTCTCTACATGAAAACCATTTGCGCGGATGTCTCTAAAACTCAAGAGAGTATGAGTCGACTTCGGGTACAACAATGCCTCTTCAATGATCAGAGTTGTTCCATTTGGGACTATGATAGTTGCTCTTCCGGAGCCAACTACATTCGGACCACAGCTGGCAATCGTCATTATGTTACCGGGGTTTTTGGTAATAGACTCAAAGAACTTTGTTTATCTCAAGATGGTATTTATGGTGCCTCTATCAGCAAGACACGTTTCCTCCATTTGGGCGCCACACGCGTTCTAAAATATAGTGACTAATTAATATAATGGAGCGAGAAAGATGCTACATCAAGTAAGTAAAACACATAAACATTTCAGAACATAACACAACCAAATAATGGAATAAATGAATGAAATAAATGTCATCCAATCGCCGGAAACAAATAAATATTATGCTCTCATAGAGCTTACAACCATATCGAAGGATTGTATCAGATTATTTGCGGAAATAAATTATAACAACAAAAGGGAGCTCAGGTGGATTCAGCAAAGAAACCATCAATCTCAGCTGCTATCTCAAGATCGCTGAGCTTCTCTTCGTTGGCTATCATCATCGAGGCAGCAGAAATGTCTAGCTGGGGCTAAGGGGGCACGACGTGCTCAACCTCCATGGGCACAGTGGCGTTCGTGGGAACCGCCAAAGGTGTTGCCACCTGTGCTACGTCCTGCGCCACTACGGGTGCGACATTGTGCACGGGCGCCGCTCCGGGCGCCAGTGGTGCCTCAACCTGGACGAGGTGCGCCTCGCGCGCCTTCTTGTTGGCCTTGAACGCGTCCACGACGTGCTTGGGGGCCAAACACTGCCTGGAGAAGTGAGTCTTGGAGCCACAGCGGAAGCAGTCCTGGGGCCTTGCCTCCGCCGTTGCTTGGCCGGGTTGGAGGAGTTCTTGCCCTTCTTGCCTCGCCTCTTGTGGATGGGCTTGCGCACCTTGTAGGCGCCGACATTAGCCTCATGACTTGGGCCCCCCGCGAAGGGTTGCGCGGAGAAGTTCTTTTTGAGAACATTATCCTGCGCCTCGGCCACCTGGAGAGCATCAATAAGCGCTGCATATTTCGTGAATCCTTCCTGGCAATAGTTTCGCGAGGACTGGATGTTGTCAGGGTGGAATGAGGAGAGAGTCTTATCTATCTTCTGCTGATCTGTGGTACTGGTTCCACACAGCTGAAGAATGGTACAAATCCGGTGTAACGCGGAGTTGTACTCTCCCACGGTCTTGAAGTCCGCAAACCTCAGATGAATCCAATCTCCCTCCGCCTGTGGCTGAATGGTGTACTTAAGCCTAGAGAATCGCTTGTTGAGGGCGGTCCAAAGGGCAGAAGCACTCTGTTCTGCCATGTACTCATTCTTGAGAGTCTCACACATGTGATGGCGGAAGAAATGCAGTGCTTTGGCGTTGTCCGCCGGGATGGTGGTGCTTGGGGCCGTCTGGGTCCCGCACTCAGCGCACCCTTGATGCATCGGCCCTCGAGGACGATCTCTACGTCCGAGGCCCAAGTCAGGTAGTTCAGCCTATCCTGGGTCAACTCCAGGAACTCGCGGCTCACGATTCTGGTCATCTGCAATTTATGCAAAGTGTGTAAGATTACAGCAGGTAATCGGTTGCATAAATGCGATAATCGATACAACTATTCAAATATGATGGCGTTTAAAAATAGTACAAGCTAACTATGTAATACCAAGAATTAAAAGTATAAAAACATTCAATTATTGCAGTAAAACATAGTACAAAAGCTTGTATATCAAGATATTATGCTAATCGTGTTTTACACGAGAAAAACAGCCCTAAAATGAATTTTCAGAGATGTTTTATTTATTCTCTGTGTTGCCCCTTTTTTTTTCATTAAACCGCAAATTGGGTCAAAAAGCAGGACCGAAACGGGCCAACAGCCCAGCAACCCCGCGTGCTCAGGGCGTCCTCGCCCCCCTTTTTTTTCTTTGGTCAGCGGAAGCAGGCCGGCTGGCCGTTCGTGGGCCGGTCCACCCTACACTGTCCCGGCCCGACGTGCGGGGGAACGGTGCTAAGGGCTTAGCCCCCGAGCGGGGTGGGGTGAGGCGGCTTGCCGACAGGGGCGGGACTCGCCGATGGCAGGGGGGCGCGACAGGTGGCACGGGCGCGGCCAGCAGAGCCTCGCCGGCGGCGCGCGGCGGCGCTCGCGGTCAGTAGCGCGGCCAGCAGCAGGCGCGGCACACGGCCAGCGGGGCCACGGGCGCGCGTCGGGCGGGGCCGCGTGGCCAGCACGGCGGGTACGCATGGGCGCGTGCGAGAGGGGCTATGTGATTAGCAGCCAGTAGGGCTGCAGCCTGTCCATGGCGGTGGCTATCACGTGTGCACGTATAGGGTATCCAACATTACAAGGAACACGAAGTACAAATTAAATATGTAGATCAATCAGATCTACTAGAGGAAACGTCCAAGATCAATCCGATCTATAAAAAATAGATCGGCACAACAGGTGCACGGTATAGTCAATAAGATCCTAAGCCGAGAGTGATTAAATCGACATTGGTCGACGATAGCAGGTCAGCTCGACTCCCGGGAGGAAAATCCGTACCATAGATGAGATCTAAAAAATGTGCTGAACGCAAAAATTGAGAGTAAATCGCGCAACGAATCCATTTTTGCGGTCAATTTCAGATTACCTTCAACGAAAGCCTGCGTGATGCAGGCTCGACAGTGGCTTGACGGAAAGACACGTGTTGATAACGTGTTGAACAACTCCTGCCGGCTGGCCGGTCCCGAGGCTGCTCCACAAACGAGGAAGAATACTAAAGTCGAAGGCACACAAAATTACACAGGAAATTGACACGGGGAACAGAGAAAAGCTTTATTGATATGTCTCTGGTAAAGTCACGTATAATGATTGCTTCTCTATTTATAGACTAAGGTTTGATAGGATACCCACATGGGCTAAATCTAGCCTGGTAACAGCCACACCGAATGGGTCTCTACCGGCCCAGTTTCCCAACAACACGAAGGCAGGTTGCAGACGGCTTGCGCCTGAACCAATGCTCATGCCCTGAAACGGTCGGTCAGCTCGCGCGTGAGCAATCGTGGCGATGCTATGGCCCCAGCCCCCACGCCACCAGAAGCATTTTTTTTCTCTTTTCCAAACTCCACCGATTTATTATTAATTATAGCATAAATGTTCATACGCTGTAACGGGAGAAAAAATGTTACTATTAGACACGCCATCACTTATTTCTTTTTCTGCCTGCCGATTCAGCTAGGCTATTCAGTACACACGCCAACAAATTCAGGCCCACCATTGCCTCCTCACACAACTTCGCTATAACAAAATTCTACTATTTAAAAAAATGTCTAATTCCTCCTAGCAATATTTCAATATTTTTTTAAAAAATTAAGGCATAATCAGTGTTCAATCCCTACCGGGGATGAATTTTTGGATTTCGCATGCCATCTCGGCTTCTACTATTTAAAACAAATGTCTAATTCCTTCTAGCAATGTTTCATTATTTTTTTTAAAAAAATAAGGCATGAGTAGGCACGTTGCTTTAGTTTTAGAATTTCAACCTCGCGTATATATATCAAGCTTTTGGCTTGGGTATTCGTGAGTGTATGTAAGCTTATTCACAGTCTGGTTTGAACACAGTCAAACCGGCAACCCAATCCGCACCGCGCCGGGCAAGCAGTTCGGCACGGGTTCTACGGTTTGTGGGTTCAAACCTGTGAGGATTGAAGGCGGTGCGGTTCTATCTGGGTGGAACCTGCAAAACTATAGCGAAACCGTTGAGATGAAAATCTGGCTCCAGTTCTCATGGGAGAAGGCAGATGAGGTGAGCGCGCATATGCGTCGGCCGTGGGAGAGCGGCATCGTCTCCTCCAGAGCATGTCGTCCGGCCTTGTCCCTAAACGCGGCATGCATCCCTGCGTGCGCCCACCGCGAGTTCACGTCCCGTGGTAGCTGCTCCGCTCGTATCCCGCGAGGGAGGAGTGACTCTGCTGTCGGTGCGGCGCCGGCGCGCGGCCTTGTTCGTGCCGATGGAGGTTGTTGGAATCGAGCTCGGACATGGGCAGCGCTAGCTTGCAGTGACAAAGTGAGGTCTGAAGCCATGATGTGGGCAGAGCTCCGAGAACAGTAAATGGCAGCACCAAATCGGCGTTCGCTCTGTACCGCCAAGACGCCAACTGATATCCCGTACACGACGCTTACCTGGCTCACTGGCCAATTTTTGATTGATTTGAAACTTGGCTCGCGGCCCAACAGCAACAGAGACGGACGGACAGCCCAACAGAAGTAAAAACTCTGAACTACACGTTAATTAAACCAAAAAATGAACCAAACCGTGCAGTTTAATAAACCCAGCGGTGGTAAATGGCATAGTATATCCGAACTGGCAAGGGCAAAGTTGTCTAAAAAAGTGTTGGACCGGAAGAAACACTTCGTACTTTATTATAGACTAGGAAACATACCCGTGCGTTGCGACGGGAGAGATAAATATTTGTTTGCATGTGTTGAGCACATCAATGGTTAGGTGCGTTGTTGTCAGTGTCTTAACTGCCCTCCGCTTAGCTCGACCACCTGGTACATGTGTGTCGACGTCTAGATAGCTACATGCCGCCACCTCCAGCTCACCCAAGGCCTTCGCCTCCCTCAGGTAGGGGAGTAGAGGAAGCAGAGAAACTAAGATGTATTCTTGAGAGTAGTCGGGATGAGGATATTAACCCTACTTATTATGGTAATTTGAGTTTTGGGTTTACATTTGTCCGTCTCTTATATTATATAGTATATGTTATTAATAAAAATGGACTTATTAGGGTAATTTGATTTTTGGGTTTAAATTTGTCCCTTTTAAAAATGGTAGAAGTAAACATTTTCTAACACTTCTCTGAGGCCTCATAACCATTAAATTTTTGGTAGACATGATGCGGCAACAGACCAGCCCGCGATCCCAACCGAGTGTTGTGTGTACTCTTCTTTTATTTAATTCATCCCAACAATTATCACCGATATCTTTTAATTTAACCTTGCACAATGCGGCAACACATACTTTAGTCTTTGCATCAGCCCATAATCCCGATTATACTTAGCTCACACCAGGCCAGCATATATCTCCAAATCCCTCCTTGTTAGCCCATAATCCCGATTAAATTTAGCTCACACCAGGCCAATATATATATCTCCAAATTCCTCCCGATTAAATTTAGCTCACACCATGCCAACATATATCTCCAAATCCCTCCTTGTTTCACGTGTAGTGTTGCTGATATTCTAGACAATTTAAAACGTATATAAATCGGTGCAGCTGGATGCAAACCAGCAGTGTGGGACTAAAGATTATTTGCATCAGGTCTTGATTTCACGTAATGATCAAATTTAATGTTTATGCACTAGGTGTTGATACGGGTTTAGGGTTTAGGGTTTAGGGTTTAGGGTGTGGTCTGGCCCACGACACGATGGCAGCAATGAATCAGGCCCAAGGAAGCCACTCACGTTACGTTGCACGACCACATCACCATTGGTCTTTTAATTTTTATTGAACCTTTCTTTTAACTTATGGGTGGTATTAGTGGATAATTTGGTGTCCGGTGGAAGGGTAGAACAGTCTAAAAAAGTGTTGGACCGGAAGAAACACTTCGTCCTTTATTATTAGGTATAGAATTATAGATATAGATCATCAACAGGATTACAAATTACAAGAAGTCCTTAAAAGTAATAAAAAATACAAATAGATCGTTCAACCACCTAACGACGACTACATACACTAGCACGAGTGTGGCATCCCGCAAAAACCACTACTAGAAAATCGCGTTGTTTTTGTGCATTGCATCATCATGACTGCATGCTCATGTCATCATGCCACATTGCATTTGAGCATCGTCATCATCATGCATTTGTTTGTCTGAAACTATTTTCGAAAAGCATATTTTGTTTTCTAAATACCCCGCCTTTATTTCAAATCCAAAACCCGGGTCTTCGGATTATTTTGTTTCGTCTACCAATGTATTTCAAAAGCCTCGTTTTAAATATTAAAATATTTATTTTATTTTTAGGGGCAGCCGTACCGGGCCGATCCGATCCAGTCGGCCACCCCCAGTACAAAACCGGACTACCTAAACCCTTTTCCTACCCAATCCTATCCTACCCAGCCCCCACCACATCACCCCGACCAATCACCACCCGCCACCTCACCTCTCCCTTTCCCCCATCCAATCCTAGCCCGCCACCTACCGTCACCCCTGGGCCCCACCACGCTGCAGCCACACACCACGCACGCACCGAACCATCCCAGCAACCTCCTCTTTGACACTTTGCAGCCACCCCCTCCTAATCTTTTCCAAAACGCGATCAGGTCCCTGCCGCAAGTCCCAGTCCACCACACCTATTCCTCCTCCCGAGCGGCCGCGCCCTCCTCTCTGCCTCGATGCGCCGCCTCCCTCCTCCCGGTCGCCGCCAGAGCCGCCGCCCTTGCCCGTCCTCGCTCGCGCCGCCACCCCCTCTCCACACACGCACGATCCCTGGCCGCCTTGAGGCCGAGCCCGCCTCCCCATCAAGCGGCATCGCCGCCGGCACCTGGGCGTCCTCGTCGGCCTGCACCCGGCCGCCCTTGCGCTTGCGAGCCCGTCCCCGCCCTGAGCTCGCCTCCGCCAGCAACCCCTATCCATCAAACCCCATCTCCCCGCTCGCCCCTGCCTTTTACCGCCGCCAGCGGACCACCGCCAGGGGATGCACCTCCTCCGCGAGCCTCCTTCCTTCGCCTTGCCGCCGTCCTGATTCGCCACGCATGATTCCCGAGCTCCCTGACCGTGCCGCTTGCTGCTCCCCTTTGTCCACCCACTCTCCGCCGCTAGCGCCGGCCACGCCATGCGCGCTCGTTGCCGGGCCGCCTCCCTATTCCCTGTCATCCGCGTCGGGTCCCTGCCGTCTCCTCCTGGCCGCGTCATGCGGCCGCCGTTCTGGATCGCTACGGCCGCCCAACATCGCCAGTCGCCACCTCTGGCCCCGGTCCGCCTCGCCGACCTCGTCGCCAGCAACAAGCCGTCTCCTCTCTGCGGTTTACACCGTCTCGAGTTGCTCGTGGGCCAGCTGCCTTTCATAGGACCACATCGAAAGCTTCTGTTGGTACCATGTTCTATGAGATCAAGGTGTCATGTTGGTGATAAAGAGCTCTTCAAGATCTACTCGATGTTGTACCGATGGGGTGGGAAATACATCGACTATGTGACGCATGGCAAGATCTTCGGAACAACCCCAACCTAGACCACCGGAGTGCGACAACAAGATCGACACCGACCCGAATGGATCCGATGTCCCGAAGACCGAACCCGGGCATGCCAAATTCTTCGAACCGAAGGCCACAGATGCGACAAGTACTTCTTCCCGGATCTGATGCCCGAGAACCCGGACGCCAGGTCGTCGACATGGATACGCCAAGTACTTCCTCGAGGACGCCAAGTTCTTCTTCCCGAATGCCAAGACCGACTCGATGGCGCGGACCTGACAAGATCTTCGCAACGACAAGAACGACATCGACCAGGGCGAATCCAATGCGCCTCGACGCCGAACCAAGTCCTTCTTCCCGGATGCGACAAGATCTACTCCGTTGTCCGAGAATGTTTCTGCCGAGACCGATCCCGTCGAACCCTGAACCCTGAGACCGAACCCCGAACCCCGGAACCCCAAGATCTTCCGACCCAGATGTGTGCCCTAAGCCCCTATTTTTATAATATTACATTATCATCTGATGCATATTAAATTGTTCATGCATGCATACTTGTTTGTGGTTTGGGGGCATTATGTCAATTCATCTCATAATTAAATAGGGAGGCTATATGCGGGCTATTCCAGTCTTAGTTTGTCTCCATTTAAATGTGTGTAGCGAACCGATGCCATGTTTTGCCAGGTTAATACAACATTTAAATTGCGGGGTTTCTAAACAACATAAGTCACCTAATTAAATGTCGGGACCCCGGTTCCGCTTAATATGGCCTGATTGCATCGCACCTTTGCCATGTCATACATCATACATGCATCATGCCCGATCTTCTGCCGTAGTATTAAATAGTGCATCCGGTGTTTCTTCTAGTGCTTTGCTTCTTCACGGATTAGGCCGATGAGTTGATGCGAGTGTCGACCCGACCTTCGGATGAACCTTCGGCAATGTTTTCAGGCGAGCATCTCCCCCTTTCTACCTATCTTACTTTTATAGTATTTATTCCCTCCTGTTGATCTATTGCTATCTGTGTTGCGATGCTCTAGTTTTCGTGCCCGTGATATCCCTTGCAGCCTTATATTGCCTTGGACTCATCCTATTACCTGTTGATTGGTAGATAGTTGGACTTGCGCGTCGTAGTCGCTTGCTCAAGTGCTGTTGCGTGTCGTCAAGTACCACAGTTGTTGGAGTATTGCCGCATGTTTAATGTTGGAGATGATCATGGCTTTAATTACTGTTGAATAACTAAAATTGAAGTAGGTAAATGCAGAGGCACCGGTGGGTAATAGACACTATTTGGTTTTTAACCGCTCACTGGTGTCCCGTAGGATCCCGAGTTCTTGACACCTGTTCCGAGATCGAGCGCGCTAACCACAGGTGGGGTGTATGGGCACCCCCATCGATTTAGTACCTGATTCCAAGTACTGTACTGGGGGCCACAAGTAGTTTGGGGCTTTATTACTATCCTGTACTTATGCCATGCTTTACTGCTTAATTTAAATTGTGCGAAGTACTGAACCTGTACTGTTTAGGTAAGCGGAGTGTTTTCGCGGTATCGACAAGCCCAGTCTCATTTTCGGGTTCCCAGTCGTTTACAGCCATTGACGCAAACCCTGAGTCTGTCTCGGAGACCGGCCGACTTCGTTGCGGGTAGCTTAGTGGGGTGGCCCCCATGTACTTGCTTTGGGTCTGGGAAACGTCATGACTTAGGCCTCGCCGACATACCGATGGGTGTATGTTAACTGATCTGGCAAAAAGGGTCGAAGTGCGTGTGGATACTTTGGTGCACCCCTGCAGGGTTAAATCTTTTCGAAAAGCCGTGTCCGCAGTTATGGACGACTTGGAGCACAGTTCTTGATCATAGACAACCATAACTAAAGTTTACTGTTATAATTTGACTGGTATCCGATATGACTAGTAATCAGCTCCACTACAACGGTATGGCTAAATAAAAGTGCCAACAACTGCTGGGTTTGGGGATATCTCATGCTAATTGTATTTGACTAGTAAGTGTCGCAACTACAACGGAATGGTTAACTAAAATTGCCCACTGCTTATTATATCAGGATGATTATCTATACCTGACTAGTAATTGCTGCAACGATAACTGAATGAATAAAACTGCCAACTGTGTGAGTTCCTCGGTTGACTTCCTCGTTTGGTCTCGAGGGGGAAATACCAGGATGGGTATGCTTGGTGATAGTATTAGGTTGGTTCCGAATAGGTCTTTCTTATCCCTCTCTGATAGCCGACAGTTGTATCGAGTCTCTATAGGTTGTTTAGTGCATGCTGCCGCTGCCGCTTCAGTCCACCATACCTATGTAGGCGAGGACCGCCGAATTCTAGTCTCGCCGTGTACTGGCCTCAGTACTGACCGCTCTCTTTTTCCTTTGCCCTTTGTCGGCACCCCTTTTGTTTAAGCAGGTTTTGAGATCGACGTCGTTAGCAGGGTTACCCTTCCGGCTTGGCCTGGGCAGGGTTATGGACGCCATTGGTTATTCTTCAGGGCTCTTAGCTCAATTTGCATCTTGTCCGTACTCGGACGCTGTATCGTTTTCAAGGTGATTTGGATCTCTGTACTGTAAATCTGTATTCTTGACTCTTTGAGTCGCTGTTGAATATATGTTTTGTGGGTTCCATCGAGGACTATTGTGTAATGGTATTACTTCGTTTTCCACCCGCACGCAAGTGCCTGGTGGGCACCTTTGAATCGTTTCTATGCGGGTTTTGGCGGGAAGCGCTGAAACTTGCATAGGGCCGATTCCGAGGGTGTTACAGAGTGGTATCAGAGCTCAGCAGTTGCGATATCCCACAAGTCCAGCCTGTAGGATAACCTAGCTAACGGCCGAAGTAGAGTGTCAACACTATTTTTGCAAAATCGGTTGGATAGTTCTGATTAGGTCTGATTTTACTCCTTACCCCTCTGCTGCTCTCCTCTCACCTCTGCGTGTTTTGAATCCGCTCTCTTCTCCCTCTCCGAGTCCAGGATTTCTCGTGGTTGGGTTCCATCGTACCTTCAGGGTTTCGCTTCCTCCTTTGGTAACGGTGTTGCTACATCTGGTCTTCATGCTATCCGAGGAACCCTTCGTCTGGTGGACTTCTCTTTGTTCCTTCTCGTGCCTTCCGGTGTTTCCGACGCGACGACATCATCTACGCCAGATCCGATGCAGAGTCTGCATCACTCCTTTGTTTCTGAACCTCGATTGTCGAGATCTTCAGTCTGATTCCGAGAATGGTTGCACGCTTTTCTACTGATTGTGCAGAGTAATAGTTTGGGTGCGTGATGGATTGGCCCCCATGCCGACTACCCCTTCTATTCGCTTTTGTACATTGAAGTGGATGAGAATGCATCGGTTCCCTCTTTCTATCGAAGCTAGGGGTGGCTTTATTTGTTGATACCTCTGCCTTCGCCTTTTTGCTTCCGGAGTGTTCTCCCGACGATCACGGATAACGACCTCATTGTTAGTGGTGTCGCGAAGATCTACACGAAGCGAGAAGATGCAGATCACCGACCTTCTTTCCGGTACCATGAGGCGGATCTCGAGGGCGAGATCCATTGTTAGTGGTGTCGAATTGTGGCATCCCGCAAAAACCACTACTAGAAAATCGCGTTGTTTTTGTGCATTGCATCATCATGACTGCATGCTCATGTCATCATGCCACATTGCATTTGAGCATCGTCATCATCATGCATTTGTTTGTCTGAAACTATTTTCGAAAAGCATATTTTGTTTTCTAAATACCCCGCCTTTATTTCAAATCCAAAACCCGGGTCTCCGGATTATTTTGTTTCGTCTACCAATGTATTTCAAAAGCCCCGTTTTAAATATTAAAATATTTATTTTATTTTTAGGGGCAGCCGTACCGGGCCGATCCGATCCAGTCGGCCACCCCCAGTACAAAACCGGACTACCTAAACCCTTTTCCTACCCAATCCTATCCTACCCAGCCCCCTCCACATCACCCCGACCAATCACCACCCGCCACCTCACCTCTCCCTTTCCCCCATCCAATCCCAGCCCGCCACCTACCGTCACCCCTGGGCCCCACCACGCTGCAGCCACACACCACGCACGCACCGAACCATCCCAGCAACCTCCTCTTTGACACTTTGCAGCCACCCCCTCCTAATCTTTTCCAAAACGCGATCAGGTCCCTGCCGCAAGTCCCAGTCCACCACACCTATTCCTCCTCCCGAGCGGCCGCGCCCTCCTCTCTGCCTTGATGCGCCGCCTCCCTCCTCCCGGTCGCCGCCAGAGCCGCCACCCTTGCCCGTCCTCGCTCGCGCCTCCCCATCTGCCGCCGCCACCCCCTCTCCACACACGCACGATCCCTGGCCGCCTTGAGGCCGAGCCCGCCTCCCCATCAAGCGGCATCGCCGCTGGCACCTGGGCGTCCTTGTCGTCCTGCACCCGGCCGCCCTTGCGCCTGCGAGCCCGTCCCCGCCCTGAGCTCGCCTCCGCCAGCAACCCCTATCCATCAAACCCCATCTCCCCGCTCGCCCCTGCCTTTTACCGCCGCCAGCGGACCACCGCCAGGGGATGCACCTCCTCCGCGAGCCTCCTTCCTTCGCCTTGCCGCCGTCCTGATTCGCCACGCATGATTCCCGAGCTCCCTGACCGCGCCGCTTGCTGCTCCCCTTTGTCCACCCACTCTCCGCCGCTAGCGCCGGCCACGCCATGCGCGCTCGTTGCCGGGCCGCCTCCCTATTCCCTGTCATCCGCGTCGGGTCCCTGCCGTCTCCTCCTGGCCGCGTCATGCGGCCGCCGTTCTGGATCGCTACGGCCGCCCAACATCGCCAGTCGCCACCTCTGGCCCCGGTCCGCCTCGCCGACCTCGTCGCCAGCAACAAGCCGTCTCCTCTCTGCGGTTTACACCGTCTCGAGCTGCTCGTGGGCCAGCTGCCTTTCAAAGGACCACATCGAAAGCTTCTGTTGGTACCATGTTCTATGAGATCAAGGTGTCATGTTGGTGATAAAGAGCTCTTCAAGATCTACTCGATGTTGTACCGATGGGGTGGGAAATACATCGACTATGCGACGCATGGCAATATCTTCGGAACAACCCCAACCTAGACCACCGGAGTGCGACAACAAGATCGACACCGACCCAAATGGATCCGATGTCCCGAAGACCGAACCCGGGCATGCCAAATTCTTCGAACCGAAGGCCACAGATGCGACAAGTACTTCTTCCCGGATCTGATGCCCGAGAACCCGGACGCCAGGTCGTCGACACGGATACGCCAAGTACTTCCTCGAGGACGCCAAGTTCTTCTTCCCGAATGCCAAGACCGACTCGATGGCGCGGACCTGACAAGATCTTCGCAACGACAAGAACGACATCGACCAGGGCGAATCCAATGCGCCTCGACGCCGAACCAAGTCCTTCTTCCCGGATGCGACAAGATCTACTCCGTTGTCCGAGAATGTTTCTGCCGAGACCGATCCCGTCGAACCCTGAACCCTGAGACCGAACCCCGAACCCCGGGACCCCAAGATCTTCCGACCCAGATGTGTGCCCTAAGCCCCTATTTTTATAATATTACATTATCATCTGATGCATATTAAATTGTTCATGCATGCATACTTGTCTGTGGTTTGGGGGCATTATGCCAATTCATCTCATAATTAAATAGGGAGTCTATATGCGGGCTATTCCAGTCTTAGTTTGTCTCCATTTAAATGTGTGTAGCGAACCGATGCCATGTTTTGCCAGGTTAATACAACATTTAAATTGCGGGGTTTCTAAACAACATAAGTCACCTAATTAAATGTCGGGACCCCGGTTCCGCTTAATATGGCCTGATTGCATCGCACCTTTGCCATGTCATACATCATACATGCATCATGCCCGATCTTCTGCCGTAGTATTAAATAGTGCATCCGGTGTTTCTTCTAGTGCTTTGCTTCTTCACGGATTAGGCCGATGAGTTGATGCGAGTGTCGACCCGACCTTCGGATGAACCTTCGGCAATGTTTTCAGGCGAGCATCTCCCCCTTTCTACCTATCTTACTTTTATAGTATTTATTCCCTCCTGTTGATCTATTGCTATCTGTGTTGCGATGCTCTAGTTTTCGTGCCCGTGATATCCCTTGCAGCCTTATATTGCCTTGGACTCATCCTATTACCTGTTGATTGGTAGATAGTTGGACTTGCGCATCATAGTCACTTGCTCAAGTGCTGTTGCGTGTCGTCAAGTACCACAGTTGTTGGAGTATTGCCGCATGTTTAATGTTGGAGATGATCATGGCTTTAATTACTGTTGAATAACTAAAATTGAAGTAGGTAAATGCAGAGGCACCGGTGGGTAATAGACACTATTTGGTTTTTAACCGCTCACTGGTGTCCCGTAGGATCCCGAGTTCTTGACACCTGTTCTGAGATCGAGCGCGCTAACCACAGGTGGGGTGTATGGGCACCCCCATCGATTTAGTACCTGATTCCAAGTACTGTACTGGGGGCCACAAGTAGTTTGGGGCTTTATTACTATCATGTACTTATGCCACGCTTTACTGCTTAATTTAAATTGTGCGAAGTACTGCACCTGTACTGTTTAGGTAAGCGGAGTGTTTTCGCGGTATCGACAAGCCCAGTCTCATTTTCGGGTTCCCAGTCGTTTACAGCCATTGACGCAAACCCTGAGTCCGTCTCGGAGACCGGCCGACTTCGTTGCGGGTAGCTTAGTGGGGTGGCCCCCATGTACTTGCTTTGGGTCTGGGAAACGTCATGACTTAGGCCCCGCCGACATACCGATGGGTGTATGTTAACTGATCTGGCAAAAAGGGTCGAAGTGCGTGTGGATACTTTGGTGCACCCCTGCAGGGTTAAATATTTTCGAAAAGCCGTGTCCGCAGTTATGGACGACTTGGAGCACAGTTCTTGATCATAGACAACCATAACTAAAGTTTACTGTTATAATTTGACTGGTATCCGATATGACTAGTAATCAGCTCCACTACAACGGTATGGCTAAATAAAAGTGCCAACAACTGCTGGGTTTGGGGATATCTCATGCTAATTGTATTTGACTAGTAAGTGTCGCAACTACAACGGAATGGTTAACTAAAATTGCCCACTGCTTATTATATCAGGATGATTATCTATACCTGACTAGTAATTGCTGCAACGATAACTGAATGAATAAAACTGCCAACTGTGTGAGTTCCTCGGTTGACTTCCTCGTTTGGTCTCGAGGGGGAAATACCAGGATGGGTATGCTTGGTGATAGTATTAGGTTGGTTCCGAATAGGTCTTTCTTATCCCTCTCTGATAGCCGACAGTTGTATCGAGTCTCTATAGGTTGTTTAGTGCATGCTGCCGCTGCCGCTTCAGTCCACCATACCTATGTAGGCGAGGACCGCCGAATTCTAGTCTCGCCGTGTACTGGCCTCAGTACTGACCGCTCTCTTTTTCCTTTGCCCTTTGTCGGCACCCATTTTGTTTAAGCAGGTTTTGAGATCGACGTCGTTAGCAGGGTTACCCTTCCGGCTTGGCCTGGGCAGGGTTATGGACGCCATTGGTTATTCTTCAGAGCTCTTAGCTCAATTTGCATCTTGTCCGTACTCGGACGCTGTATCGTTTTCAAGGTGATTTGGATCTCTGTACTGTAAATCTGTATTCTTGACTCTTTGAGTCGCTGTTGAATATATATGTTTTGTGGGTTCCATCGAGGACTATTGTGTAATGGTATTACTTCGTTTTCCACCCGCACGCAAGTGCCTGGTGGGCACCTTTGAATCGTTTCTATGCGGGTTTTGGCGGGAAGCGCTGAAACTTGCATAGGGCCGATTCCGAGGGTGTTACAACGAGCCAAAGTCGTGCTACCATAATCGTCCCTCCATCACAGCAGCAGTGCAAAGCTGGTAATAGTAGACCTTGTTGTAGTAGATGGGTGAAAAGTCACCGTGAAATGGGTATCTCTAACTGATCCTCTAAACTTTAGAGGAGTAAACGGGTGAGTAAACTTTAGAGGAGTAAAGAGGAGTAAAAGTACTTCTCTAAAGGTCGACGGTTTCTAACCGAACCCCTAAACTTAGAGGAGTAGAACTTTTTTGTCTAGAAAACAAAGTATTGATAGCCAAACATTTGGCATAGTTCATATACAATCAAATAAAATGTTTACAAATGAATAAATGTTAAGTTTACAAACCAAATAAATTCAAAGCCAAACACGTGGCAGGGTTCAAATTCAACGAATCATGAGAATAGTTCAAACACAACTAGGTAGCACCATGGAGAGTCCAGTGATGCTCAACAAGGTCCTGATGCAGCTGTTCATGCACCTGCTTGTTCTCAATGCGTGTATGGGCTTGGAGGAAGTCCTGGATCTTGTTGGCATCATGTGCTGGTTCTACAATATCACCATTGGAGATATACCGGAAGTTATCGGGCATGCCGCGTTTATCTTCAATGATCATGTTATGCAAGATGCAAGACTTTATTATTTGCTAAAGCACCTTCGGCTTCCAATACCCAGCAAGGCCTTTGATTATGCCAAATCTTTTCTGAAGCACATTGAAAGCACACTCCACGTTCTTCCTCGCAGACTCTTGAACCTTGACAAAGTGAGCCTTCTTGGGATTGTTAATGAGAGTTTTTGTAATTGTGTTCACAAAGGTGGCACGTGAGGATAGATGCCATCTGCAAGATAGTAACCCATGGTGTACTCATGGTTGTTGACTTCATAGCTGACACGGGGAGCATCACATGCAATAAGCCTAGAGAAAAGTGATAATCTAGAAAGCACATTGAGGTCATTGTGAGACCCACGCAATCCAAAAAAAGGCATGCCAAATCCATAGATACTTCGATGCCACCGCCTCTAGGATTATTATTGGATCTTTGCAATGGCCTTTGTGTTTTCCTTTACATCCAGCTGGCCAATTCTTCCATGTCCAATGCATACAATCTATTGAACCAAGCATCCCCGACCATCCTCTTTCTTGGCTCTCACCCAAGAGCCTCTCGGTGCCATCATCATTGGGTGCCCTCAAGTACTCATCTTCGAAGATCTCAATCACATCCATTGTGAACCTTAGGACAACCTCCAAGATGGTGTCTTCGCCAATAAGAACATAATCTTCAATGGCATCCGCAGAACACCCATATGCAAGCACTCGAACAACTGTCATGAGGAGCATCAGCTCCAACTCCTCCGATGATGGGTCGTCCAAGAGGTACTCCCTCAACCTCTTCATCTACATGATTTGTGCTAAAAATTCTCACCTTGCTATTCGGTCAAACACCTCACGGGCAGAGGAGGTGAGGAGGTTGGCAGGGCGGTCGTCGGGTAGGGTAGTGGAAGCGTCTAGGGTGACGGAGGCTGCCTTCTACCGCCTTCCCAGACTCCGACGGCTCGGAGGTGTGGTGAATCAAGGCCAGCAGAGCCCATTTGCTCCAAATCAAGGTGGCGACCGGTGAAAACGAGCTCACCCCGTCGATTCCGGCCACGACTAGAGGCGGCGAGCGAGGGAGAGGTGGGTGATGAGTGCATATTTGCATCATGTTTTATATTATTATTTTGCACTATAGTGGTAGGATCTTGGTATTTTACAGCGCTCGTGCGCATCTTTTATGTCTATTTTTATCAGGATCGGGACAGATGATGGATACGATGGACACAATTTTTGGACCAGTTGTATTGGAGCGAAAAGGAGCCAAAAACAGCGTAAATCGCTAATTTGGGAAATATCAATAACACCAGAAGAAAACCCGAGGCGATCTCAGGAAACAGTAGGTTTAACGACCAACTATACGGTGAGCAACTTTTCTGGCCATATAGTTCCCGTCGTATAGTTGGCGCTGTCACAACCTCCTTAAATAGTTTCATCCTGTGCAATTGGATCAGAGAGACGACATACAGAACAACCAGAAATCGCTGAAACCTCACCTCCGGAAGGGATCTAGAGGGGGAACTCATCCACCGGGGATCCATCTTCACCCTGCGCAGATCCAGGAGGCCAAGGCATTGATCTTCATCATCAACCGCTGCATAACCACCATCTTCATCATCTCATCTACATCTTGTCTAGATCTTGTTGTAATTTCCGTATTCGTTGTGGATTTATACAAGTACTATTCATCTATGATAGATTTCATTGTCTTTGCCATGATGTTGATTACCTCCATGTCTGAGTAGATCATTAGTTCTTGGGGAGATGGAGAAACCCTAGCATAAGATTGAAATAAGATAAAGTTTATTATGATATTCATCGTTGTGACCATGTGTTAGACTGTCTTCATTTTGATGTTGAGAGAAGTCGATATCTCAATATTTGCCTCTTGTGGGGACTTGATGGAGGGAACTACTTGTTGGTAGACGGAGGTGTGCTAGCACTTACGGTGACTATAAAGTTGTTTGCACTCCTTACGTATCAACTTGGGAACCGAGAAAACTCACGGAACATTGTCCATGCCATGGGAATAAAGTCCCTTAATAGCGCAGTAATTCGATTGATGTCGATTTCTTGTCTACTGTTGATGTCTACGCACTTCTATTCTTGTAGACAGTTGTTGGGCCTCCAAGTGCATAGGTTTGTAGAACAACAACAAGTTTCCCTTAAGTGGATCACCCAAGGTTTATCGAACTTAGGGAGAAAGTGGTCAAAGGTATTCCCTCTCAAGCAACCCTGCAATCAAGATACAAGAAGTCTCTTGTGTCCCTAACACACCCAATATAGGTGCACTAGTTTGGCGAAGAGATAGTGAAATACAAGTGGTAACGGTGCCAGAAAATAGCTGATGGCGTGGAGGACTAAAGCAAGCAAACATGCAACAGATTTAGTAGCAAACGGTGTTTTAATGCTTAGAAACAAGGCCTAGGGATCATACTTTCACTAGTGAACACTCTCTCATATAGATATCCTCTCTTCATGATACTACTCTTAACTACTCTCTGGTTGGACACTCTAATCATCGGTAGGGCTATAACAACACTCCTCAAAGTACGCCTTCCCTAATCTAGATAACCCCACACTATCACCTTGAGCGCTAGATGGTTCCAACAAACACCACAACTTCATATAGACATCCAACTCCAAATATAACTCATAACAAATATTCAATCTAGCCAAAGTGCCACACACGGTATGCACGCTGTCACTTTCACACACGTGGGGAAAAGCATAGATCTATTAAAGCACAAAGAGTATTTATGTAGACTCAAGCCTAAGTGCCACCATGGTGTGCACGCTATCACTTTCACACACATGGGGAGATCAGATATCTATTGAACCACTTGAGTAGCAAGGTAGATCTACTTGATTACAAAGCTCATGACCACAACAATATCATGCATAGAGAGAGAGAGAGATGAACACATAGCTACCGGTAGAGCCCTTATCCTCGAGGAAGAACTACTCCCTCCTCATCATGGGAATCATCAACGGTGATGAAGATGGCGATGGAGATCGATGGAGATGTCTCCGAGGGCACTTCCCCGTCCCGGTAGGGTGCCAGAACAGAGACTTTCTGTCCCCCGAATCTCCCTTTTGGTGGCGGCGGCTCTATTGAGGTTTTCGTGTATTTCTTCTGGATGCCTTAGGGTTTTATCCCCGGGGGCTTCTTATAGGCGAAGGAGGCAAGGTCGGTGGGGGACCAGGGGGCCCACACCCCCTGTAGGCGCCACCAGGGCTTGCCCGCGCCTGGGCGGTGCGGCCACCCTGGTGCCCTACTCCGTCTCTGCTTCGTGGTTCCGTGTTGGTCTGGGAAAAATAATAACTTTGGCTTTTGTCCCGTCCAATTCCGAGAATATTGATTTTCTTCCTTTCTGGAACCAAAAACAGAAGAAAACAGGCAACTCGCACTGTGGCATCTAGTTAATAGGTTAGTACCAGAAAGTGTATAAAAATACCTTAAAGTGAAGACAAAACAAAGCAAAGTAGATACTAAACAAGCATGGAGCATCAAAAATTATAGATACGTTTCCGACGTATCAGCTATGGTTATGAGGATGATGTGAGTAGTGGTTGTTGCCTATTCATCCAATTATGGAGTTTCTCCCACACATACATAGTTGAGAATATTCATGATGATAATCTTTACCTTAAACCCTTTATAATGCTAGAGGTGTATCTACTACTCCCTAAGAACGCTTTTTCCCATTGCAGTTTCATATCTCTTTTACTTACGCGATACTTACTTTCTGTATTCAGTTTGTTTTACTTTATTTATTGTTCTCTTATATAAAACCCCCAAAACACCTTTTTACACAACACTCACATTTTATCTTGTTACTTAGAACGTTATTTAGCATTACTATTTCAGTATTTAATTCAAGGGTTATTATACTTCAGAACTCCTGCTCCCTGTGGGACCGATATCTTTATTTTGAAACTAGCTACAAATGATCCGTGCACTTGCAGTCATCAGTGGGCCAGAGGTCAGCGCAGGGACCGGGATGGGGACGACGGGGTATGGTAGTCACCGGCGGCGACGTCGGCAGGAATGGGTGCGGCCGGTCGGAAGGTGGGAGTTTTTCTCAGAAGTGGTGGACGAAGAGTAAATTTAGGAGTCGAGCGCTAGGTTTACTCCTCCGATGAGTAAAAATATACTCCTCTAACCGTTTTGAGGATCGGTTAGGTGCAGCATCTCCAAATTTTTACTCCTCTAACTGATTTTAGGGGATCGGTTAGAGATGCCCTAAGACACAAAAAGATCAACACACCAAAGCATCAACTATCGCCGAATATGACAAACATAAATCGAAAGAGAATGACCTCAAACCACACAAACAAATACAAAAAAGACCGGATCCCAAGAGATCCGGCAGAAACACGGCTTCACGCGCTCTCCACCGCACCACCAGAGCAAGGATAGGATTGGGATGTTCTGACTTCAAGACATAGTCACCGCCTTAACATACTAAAGAACACACTGAAAACAGTCTAAACAAAACACAAGTCCTCCCGCCGATGAGGGGTTGTGGTCCACCACGCATCCAAGGCCCTAAGGTCGCCCCTCCCAAGCGTCTCTTTCAACAAAAACTAATTTGATAGACCACCATAAGTCCCCCAGCAGTATTTCTGTCAAGAAAAAACCTAGCAACATTCAGAGAACAGAACTCAGGTGAAGGATAAAAACAAATTTCAAATCACTAAGAGCATTTTTGGTAGCCCGCATGAGGCCAGACAGTATCATTGACATGCCTTCGCGTTGTGGTGCATATGAATCTAAAAGCACTTCCGGGACATGTCCTGGAGGGCTTATCGAATTGGTAGTTTTCATGGAGGCAGACACAACAACACAAAAATGCATCGAGGAGACCACCTATTGCATGGATGGTGAAGCCCGAGAGAATTATCGCAATAACTTTTCGCATGGCACTCATTCATTTCTGTCACCGTTCTCTCCCCTCTCTGTCTCACATCTCATGTCCAATCACCGACCTCCTCGAGAACCTCTGCTCCATGGCTTCACCTTTTTCCGCCGCCTCCGCAGTGGGCTTCTCTGGGCAAGCTTCCTTTCCGGCAAGCCACATCTAGCGCGCGACAGGTAGCGGAGTACAAAGTCCATGGATTTTGAAGAGAGGAGGTCCATATTGACCTGTTCGTGGTGCCGACATTAAATGGTCCATCGTCATTTGCAAGCCGCCCTTTTGTGACCACGAGGGCTGTAGTTGCGGCCAGGGCAAAAATGGGATTCCGACGGTGACACTATTGTTGGAAATATGCCCTAGAGGCAATAATAAAATGTTTATTATTCATATTTCATTGTTCATGAAAAAAATTTAATCACCCATGCTATAATTGTATTAAACATAATCATAATACATGTGTGGAATATGAACAACACCTTGTCCCTAGTGAGCCTCTACTTAACTAGCTCATTGATTAAATGATGGTTATGTATTCCTAACCATGAACATGTGATGTTGATTAATAATGAGGCCATATCATTAGGAGAATGATGTGATGGATAGACCCAAATAAAGAATAGCAATTTGATCGTGTCACTAAGATCCAATTGCCAATCCTCATATTATCTGGTTTCCAATTCCTAAGACCATGAGATCATGTGATCTAACAAGTCCAAAAGAATACTTTGGGGACATGAAATGTCGCTTCGTGACAGGGTGATTATAAAGGTGTCTTTCATGTATCTCGGACGGTGCTTGTTAGTTGCATGGATCAAGACTGGGATTTGTCACTCCTGATGGAGAGATATCTCTGGGCCCTCTCGGTAGTAATATATCCAAAGTAGCTTGCAATCATGTGACTAAGGAAGTTAGTCACGGGATATAATATTATGGAATGAGTAAAGAGACTTGTCGGTAACGAGATTGAACTAGGTATGGAGATGTCGATGATCGAATCTCGGGCAAGTAAAATATCACAAGACAAAAGGAATAAAATACTGGATAGTTCTTCGTAGAATTCGTGGGAGCCATTATGGAAATCCATGGTCCCGCTATTGGTTATTGGTCGGAGAAGTGTATCGACCATGTCCGCTTATTTACGAACATGTTGGGTCACACACTTAACGTTCGACATTGCTAGGATTTAGTGAGAACAACATATGGTGAGATATAGATTTTGGATTCGGACTTACGGAATTGTTCCGGGAAGAGTATTAATGATTTATTAATTAATTGAATTAATGAATATTAATATATATTTATTTAGTGGAAATAAATATGAGATAAATGTAGCTCGCGAAGGCTAAATAGGTCAATTTGATTGGTCCATGTAAGGCCAATCGTGTGGGCAAAAGGCAAATAAAAGAAATAGCAAAGGAAAAGAAGAAAAGAAAGGGCGGTTGGACATTGTGCCATAGGCCAGCTCACGTGGTGTCATGTAATGATTGGCTGGTTACTCGTGCGTACGTTTCAGAATTGATTGCTTCTGAGCGTTTCTTTTAAACGTATGTACTCTCTCCTATAAAAAGGTAGGGAGAAGGCAGACCGGCAGGATGTGAGGCCGGCTAACCAAGTCTCTTTTCTTTTCCATTTTGCCTCTAGTTTCTTTACCCTATTCTTCCACCTCCGCTGGCGCTTGGCGTAGCCCTGTAGAATTTTCACCATACATTCGTTCGCGCACCGTCATGCTGCTGGATTCTCACAAACCACTCCACCCCACCTTGCTGGATCAAGAAGGAGGAGTCGGTGCCGGACCGTACGTGTAGATACCGCGGAGGTGTCGTCCGTGCGGCACTTGGATTGAGGAGAAGGAGTCTACATCGGATTGATCTGACGCGGGATTTTGTTCATCACCAACGATCTAAGATCGTAACTCTTTGAAATCTACAAGAGTATGTAATTCCAAATTCCCTCTCGTTGCCTACATCTCGTAGATGGTTCTCGGGATTTATTTTGCATATGCGTAGGATTTTTTTGTTTTCTATGCTACGAATCCCTTCAGTGGTATCAGAGCCTGATCTATGCGTAGATGTATGGTACGAGTAGAACATAGTGGATTTGTGGGCGTTGATGATCATGTTGTTACCCTCTCATGTGTACTAGTTAATATTGCGGCATAGTAGGATGAAGCGGCCTGAAACCAACTTTACGCGTACTCTTACGCGAGACCGGTTCCACGTTTGACATGCAACTTGTTTTGCATAAGTGGCTTGTGGGTGTCAGTATCTTCTACTATAGTGAATATTGCTTTTACAACGGAGGGCCCGAAAGGGTTTAATAGAGACAACATGTTTATCAACATTGTGGTTTATGCGTAAGTAAGAACGGTTCTTCCTAAGTGCAGCCCCAAAACCACGTAAAATTTGCAACAACAAAGTAGAGGACGTCTAACTTGTTTTTGCAGGGGCATGTGATGTGATATTGCAAAAATATAATGTGATATATTTGATGTATGAGATGATCATGTTTTTTAATATTTTTCACAACTTACATGTCGATGAGTTTGGCAACCGGCAGAAGCCATATGGTTGTCTTTATTTATTGTATGGCATGCGTGGCAATGTTTAAATGCCATGTGAAAGGATAGAGATGTCGCCTAGAGGGGGGTGAATAGGAAATTTTAAAACTATTACGGTTTTGGCTTGATAGAATGCGGAATTAAACTAACTTTTATTTTACAAGCACAAAACTTAAATACACTAGGCTCAACTAAGGGCACCAACAACAAGTTAAGATAAGCAAGAAATCACAAGAGAATTTACCACAAGTGATAAGAAAGATATAAGTACTCCAAGCTCGATGGCTATCACAAGGAAAGTAAGCTCGGGTATAGAGATAACCGAGGCACGCGGAGACGAAGATGTATTCCCGTGTTCCCTTACAAGTAAGGTACGTCACGTTGGAGAGGTGTGGGATTCCACGAAGGATTTCACAACGCCACGAAGGCTCACCTTCTTCTCCGAGTCTATCCCACGAAGGAATAGGCCCATTCCTTATGGCTAGCTTTCCTCCACTTCGGAGATGGCAAGCTCCACAACCACTTCACAAGATCCATGAAGGAGAAGCCCGGTCTCTTCACAATCTTCCACGAAGAGAACACCGCGGCACCAACCGCCAAGCCAACTAGGAGGTTACCCTCCAAGAGTAACAAGCTCACGGTCTCTCACTCAAACAAATCATAATGGAGAGCTCAACACTTATGCAAGAATACAAAGCAAGAACACCAAGGGGTGCTCAAATCCTTCACTCTCAAATCCCACCTAAGCAACAAGTTCTAGGGAGGAATTAGAGAGGAAGAACAATGGTGGAAACCAACAAAATAACTCCAAGATCTAGATCCAATGGGTTCCCCTCACTTAGAGGAGTAATTGATTGGTGGGGATTGTAGATCTAGATCTCCTCTTCCAAAGCCCTCAAAAAGATGCAAGAATCATAGGAGGGAAGGGAGAGGAAGAAAGCTCCAAGGGGTCAACAATGGAGGTAAAAAATGTGCTAAAAAGCCTTAGAACTTTGGGGAAGAAGCCCCCTTTATACCCTTTTAAGGGGGATGACCGTTGGAAGCAAGATGCGCTAGGCGAACACGTTCCGGTGATGAAACAGGCGCCGCCGGATCAGCCGCCGGAATTTCCGGTCAAAACCGAAAGTTCCGGTAAAGACCGAAACAACATACAAAACAGTTTTTTAGCGGTTTGCCGGAAATTTCCGACGGTCGCCGGAAATTCCGGCCACAGACTCGGTCCACCGGAATTACGCTGGCACCAAACAGGGCACACGGAAACAGCGATAACTTTTGCGTCCGGACTCCGATTTCGATGATCTTGGGCTTGTTTTGACGAGGACAACAAGCCCTAAAAGATGGTGCAGAGAAAAAGTATAGTCCAGAAAAGAAGGATAGAACCAAATAAAGGAAGGTAAGCAGCCTCCCTACACGAAGAACCGATAAAACCTTCAAACTCGAAAACGCCATAGAAGATGCACACGAATTCCATTTTCGATGAACTTGGGCTTGTTGAGGAGATAGAAACAAGCTCAAGAACCTCACATGGAGAAACACGAAGAATCAAAAAAATAGGAAGATGCAAAGTATGCAAAGGATTGAGCTCCCTATGACGATGTGATCAAGTTACCCAACCGAAAGGCCCTCTTAATAGTGCGGCTATGTATCCTATAACCCGGTCTCCCAACAAACACCTTAAGACCGGTAAAAGGAAAACCTAGCAAGGACATACCTTTGCCTTGCGCATCCCGCTTGATCTTGATGACAACACTTCAATCTCCATCCAAGCCGGAATGCATCACTTGATCATTGTTGCTTCGTGAAGGCTCCTAATTTGCTCTCCCATACACCATTATTGGATAGCTTCATTAATACATGTCTTCACATGTCCATTATCACCAATATGGATGACAAGCTTCAAGCAAATGATCTTCTCGAGATGCTTATCTTTAACTTGCCCTTCTCAACCTTGATGACGATCACCACTTGATGTCATCCTCTCATGGGCTATATAAGATCTTCACTTTTGAAGCATACCCATGGAAAGATACCTATCCCATATAGAAAACGCAAAGGAACATATATAATGGGTTAGTTCATGATGCATAATTGACAAGGCTTACCATACCACAAGATCATGTGGTACATTATTTATGCTTCATGTGTTGACCAACTTGAAATCACTCTTTGCTCTTTGTATAGGTCAACGATGTATCTTATCATGATCCATCTCAATATATTGAGGTATATAAAAAAATCTTAATTTGATTACATGCTCTAAATCTTAGTCAATCATAGATCAACTAATGAGACTATCATGACACCGTCTTAGAGCCATATCTTGAATTCTTCTATTGAAATCACACTCTCAAGATCTTGATCATATCATATTATTCTCTTCAACTCAATGATCTTGATGCCAATACTCAAGGTATATCTTTATCTTCATGGCATCCATACTTGAATCCAACACATAGACTACAAGCATGACCTATGGAATATTCCTTCATATAAAATTCAGTGAAAACATTAGTCCATAGGGATTGTCATTAATCACCAAAACCACACATAGGGGCAATTACTCTTTCAATCTCCCCCATTTTGGTAATTGATGGCAATCACAACAAGAGGGTTTATATAATGAATATTAGAAACAAGTACGCAGCTTATCCGAGAATAAGTTGTGTACAAGAGGTTGCATTTGATATGGTCAAGTAACACAAAGCTACTAGCACATATCAAAACTGATTCTACTTGCACAAACTACAACTAATGTAAGAGATGTGAGTAGAACCAACATATATAGAGCAAACTCCCCCACAATATATGCATGTGTGATGAACTTGAATTTCATTGCATACATTGTCAAGAATAAACTTTGGGAGAGTTTACACTATATATACAACCATGCAAAACATAATAAAGATGAAATGCATGAAAGGCAAACACTTAAGAACAAACCAATATTAAGTATAAAACCATTTCCCTTAAACCCTATAAACTTCTCCCCCATTGACAATAAGTGCCAAAATGGATGACAAAGTTAGAAGGCCAATATAGTATGAGTTCATCCCCAAGGTGTGTATTTCTCATAATTTGAGTGAAATCAAATGCACGTATCCAATGATGAATATTTGGAGGAAATCAAGCTATATTGAGGATCAAAGATTGCTACAAGGATAAAACAGTGAAGAAACTTCAAGGGATGAAGCAAGCAATCCAATGATCCAAAAAATTAAATGTACAAATAGTGCTCTAAATAAAATAAGGAAGCTCCCCAAGGTTTATGCATAAATTTTAATTATTGTATTTGAATACAATATGCACAAACATGGAATCCTCACCCCCTCTATATTATTTAGAACACAAACAAGATACAAGGAGTAGATATAAATAAATACACTTGTTAAGACAAGCTTAAGTCCAAAAGAAACCAAATATGAGATATGAGTGCGTGAAGATGCAATAAAAGTAAACCAAGTACTCATAAATCAAGACCTTACCAATACTATTAAAAACCAAGAGGATACGAGATATGGTCGGCAAAGAGCAATGATATCAAGGCGAGAGATTAACACTCTAGTGTATATAAGTTTATAAGTGGACAAAACATGAGAATAATCAACAAATAAACAACCATACATTAGAGGTTAATAAAATCAGAAAACATGATATCCAAGAGGAAGTCATAAGATATACCAAACATGATATTTTTTGCTTAAGTGCATATATAGCCCATGGCTCTATTTTCTCTTATGGTATATCAATGAACTTCACCAAAGAAAAAAATAACAACCTCAAAAACATCACAACTAACACTAAGGGAACAAATGCTAGTTGGGATACTTTGAGAAAGGCAACAAGTAGCAAAAGGAAGGATTCAAAGCAATTTCAACAATATTGCACATGAGATTACCTTGAGGAATTGATATGCAATAAATTGCTAGAAGGCATATTTGGAATTGGTGAATCATGAACATGATTTTATATACTCCCCATTATATGCATCATCTCAAATTACTCACGTAAGCAATAAGGATAAATAAGTCTTTCAAAGATCCTTGCAAGAACCGCAACATTTACAAACGGATAAATTCATGCCAAGATGCAACCTACAAGAGATTGGATGAAAGAATAGTATGCATTAATAAGATACTTGTTACCGAGATAGCAATGGTATGATGTAGTAGATAAGAATTTTTTGATCATCCTAGCTTGGCTCCAATTATCATGTGGTGACAACACTTTCCTTATAGACGAGACAAGCATCCATTGCATCTCCAATGTACCTAAAACAACATTCAAGTACATCTTGGTCCCCAAACTTATTGGGTCCAAAGTGGTTAGGCTAACCATAAGACATAGGACACACTCCATAAAAATATGTACATATTTAGAGATGAAATTTGAATTTCATGCACATCTTAGCTGTTTAAGGATTTGATGGAGTATACCCTATATATTGGACCAAATAAAGAAAACAGTGACTTTTAATATCCAAAGAAGTTATAATTTGGAAAAACACCAAAAAGTTCAAGAAGGCATACAAGGTGTGACAAAACACATTTGTTGCCCAAACTATATCAAAGAATCAAATCAACACAAGATTTGTTCAACGAAGTTCAACAAATGTACTAAGCAAAAACTATTGAGAAAAAAGATGAACAAAAAAACTCAAAGATTTATCTCATTCAAGAAAATAAAATAGAGAAGAAAGAATGAGACAACAAACTCCCAAAAGAGCAAGGTTTCAACAAATAAACCAAACCCTTAACACTTTTCACAATGGCACAAGGTTCCGAGAAGAAAAGGTTTGTCTTCCACTAAAACACATTTTATAATAATCAAAAACATCATCAAAGAGATGTTCAAGAGCCAAGGAAGACAGTGGGAGCCACAGAAATTTTTTGCAAAGAAAATAAGGCAATAAGAGGTGAAATACAATGTGAAGATGATCCATAAATGCTACCACACATAAGTATATCGATTGTCGAAGACAATGAGTGTATTGGAATTGATTTTTGGTGGTATATTGCATGGATATTAAAGATAAATCTTCACAATAAAAAAACATAGGATAGGAATAAAAATATTAAGCACTATACAAAGATAGATATTCTTGATAGCTTCAATCTAGTCACACAATGATGCAAAGCAATTATTATAATAACTTGAAGCAAATGGTCTCCCAAATAAGATATAGAGATATGTATCTGATGAAGACCGCATCAAGAATTTCTTACTCAAACAAAGACCGAAAAGACGAGCAATAAAAGATTCTAACAAAAATAGGACCTTGTTTCAGCCAACATGCCACCTAGAAACAAGATAATCAACAATATCAAATCTAAGTGGCACTACCTCATATGTTCACATTTCCTAGGATTGTGATATGCAAAAGAAGCATATTACTCCCCCATAATGTGATATTCAGTTTTTCTTAATAAGAGGCAAAGCAACCTCAACTAGAGAGAATTAATGGACATTTAGAATTAGAATTTCTCATGAGTATGACACACCACATAGTGACTAGATAAGCTTGCAATATCAATACTAAGTGGTAGTACTCATGTACACACATTTTAAGGTTTGAGAGATGCGCGAGGCATGTCACTCCCCCAAAATGGTATGTTCCATTAACCACTCGAAAAGAGCCAAATAAGATATCATTAAGATGCATTAGAGGCTCCAATCAAAACACACGAGTAAATGATGTGCCAAACACCTACATACTTGAATACACAAAATAATCTAGGATGAGGCACACCAAATACAAACACATACTTGGTACAAAACCAAAACATGTAAAGGGGCAAGTAAGTTACAATATAAATGAGTTAAGTACAAGTTACCACGAAGAGGCCATTGTATATAAGATACAAATAAGATAATCCTAATGACTTGGCTTGATCAAATATAATATATGAAGATCCCTTAATTATTCACTAGTTAGCCAAGTCTGCAATGCCCTCCAAAAACACCTATTGATCAAGTTTGAGCTTGTTGGTTCCCAACTAAGTTGGGTCCTAAGATGTTAGTCATAATAGGCTTGGCAACCCAAATGGTTCTTTTCTTGAAACCACTTTGAGTTCCAACAAACTTGGCAAACACATTGCCATCCTTATCCTTCCTAAGAGAATAACCATCATCAACAATGATAGGGTTAGATAAGGTACCGTTTGAATATGAAGAGGCAAAGTTCCCCTTCACACGACATATGTAGCAACAAGTGCTCCCCTTTCTCTTCTTAATTGATTTCTTGGATTGGGGAGAATTATCTTGATTCTTCTTCGGAAGTGGCCTAACTTCAACTTGGGCTTGAACATGAACTTGTGGCCGCTTCCCTTGTTGCTTCTCACTCAATTGCTTTTTCTTCAATGGACAAGATCTTACATGATGTCCTTCAACCTTGCACTTGAAGCAAATAATCTTGGCCAAATTCTTGACTTGGTTTTGGCCCTTCTTCTTGTTTCTCTTAGACTTGTTATTGTTATTGGAGTTGAATCCAAGTCCACTTTTATCATTAGGGTTTTTTGCACACTCAAAATATTATCGAGTGTGGATTTCCCTTGATGACTCTTTTCCAAATCATTCCTCATGTAAGTGACTTGGGCCTTGAGCTCTTTGATTTCCTCTACATGGTTAGTAGAAATACAAGTACTAGAGGAAGTAGAAGCTTCATTGTTAGAGCAACAAGGCAAAGCAATTAATCCAACACAAGGTTTATCAATAGTATGGCTAGATGGATTACTAGGACTAGCACATGGCAAAATAGCATTTTGAGTAGAAGTTGTGCTGATGTCCAAAAGAGGCTCATAAGATGTTACCTTGGTAATACTTGCCTCACGAGCTAACATTAGCCCATCATGGGAGATTATAAGATAATTATGAGAGCCTGAGAGCTTTTTATGACTTTCTTCCAATTTCCTATACTTGCTAGTTAGCAACTCAAGTCGAGCCCTTAGCTCAACGTTCTCCTTTAGGGTAGATGCTTCACAAGAAGTAGAGTTAGTAGCACAAGCATCATTAATGGATTTTTTTTCTTTTCAAGCTCATAAGATTCAATTTTTTGTGTGAGGAGACAATTAGTGTGCTTCTCCTCGGCAAGCTATTGCTTAAGTAGATTGAATCTCCGACTCCCATCATCAAGTTGGAAATCCAACTCCTCTATGGTTCCCATTTGTCTAGTTATGGTGTCCATAACATGTTTGAGACAAGTAATGGCCTTATTATTACCACGAAGAGAGGTACACAAAAAATCAACTCAAGCAAGAGAGCACTAGTATCCTCATCAATGTCATCATCACTATCATTATTATCATTGCTATTATCTTTAGACGGTATATTGGGATCCAAATTAGGAGATACCTTTTATCCTCTTGCCATAAGGCACATGTGAGCACGGGAGGATGAAGATGAGGATATTATTGAATCTTCATTCATGATCATGTCTTGCTCCATAGAATGTTTGATTTCCTCTACATTGTTAGATAAACAACTAGAGGAAATAGAAGCATTTTGTTCATGGGAACAAGGCAAATCAAGCATATCATCTACATTAGTACTCAAATAATTTCTAGATGATATACAAGGACTAGCAACACGAGGGGATATAGCATTATTGTTGCAAGAAGTGCTTAAGTCCAAAGAAGAAACATTGCAATGGGATAGAGATGAAGGATCATCATTAGCAAGCACAATATCAACATTGCAATTCCCAACACCACTCACCATATATTTACCTTGTGTCTTGCCACACGTTGGTGAAGTGAGTGAAGATGAGAACTCATCGCGGCCGGAGGTGGAAGCAACTTGGAGCTCTTGATGATGTGAAGGAAAATAGATCTCCTCGGAGAAACCACCGACAATATTAGAAATGGAACCACCAAATATTTCTTTAAGCTTGGTCCACTTCTCATGAGACGACTTGCGCTTTACAATTGTCAAGAACAAATTAACCGTGGGGCTCAAAGATAAAATAATCTCATTAGATACTTGAGCTCCGAGATGGAAAATTTTCTCATCCTCTAAAGATAGATTTTGAGGATCCATCGGAGGAGAAAAACCTACATATAGAAATCGCTCAATATTTGGACACAAGGTCCTAAGATTACAAAGCAAGCAATTTCTCCAGAAAGCATAATTTGTGCCATTAAAGATAATTGTGTCATTGTGCACTATATTCCTAGCTGACATCTTTACACTCTAGGCGGTGAAGCCTAAACAAGGAGAGACCTTGCTCTGATACCAATTGAAAGGATAGAGATGTCGCCTAGACGGGGGTGAATAGGAAATTTTAAAACTATTACGGTTTTGGCTTGATAGAATGCGGAATTAAACTAACGTTTATTTTACATGCACAAAACCTAAATACACTAGGCTCAACTAAGTGCACCAACAACAAGTTAAGCTAAGCAAGAAAGCACAAGAGAATTTACCACAAGTGATAAGAAAGATATAAGTACTCCAAGCTCGATGGCTATCACAAGGAAAGTAAGCTCGAGTATAGAGATAACCGAGGCACGCGGAGACGAAGATGTATTCCCGTGTTCCCTTACAAATCGTAATAGCTCAACACTTATGCAAGAATTCAAAGCAAGAACACCAAGGGGTGCTCAAATCCTTCACTATCAAATCCCACCAAAGCAACAAGTGCTAGGGAGGAATTAGAGAGGAAGAACAATGGTGAAAACCAACAAATGACTCCAAGATCTAGATCCAATGGGTTCCCCTCACTTAGAGGAGGAATTGATTGGTGGGGATTGTAGATCTAGATCTCCTCTTTCAAAGCCGTCAAAAAGATGCAAGAATCATAGGAGGGAAGGGAGAGGAAGAAAGCTCTAAGGGGTCAACAATGGAGGTCAAAAACGTGCTAAAGAGCCTTAGAACTTTGGGAAAGAAACCCCCCTTTTATACCCCTTCAAGGGGGATGACCGTTGGAAGCAAGATGCGCTGGGCGAACACATTCCGGTGACGAAACTGGCACCGCCGGAAATTCCGGTCAAAACCGAAAGTTCCGGTACAAACCGAAACAGCATACATAACAGTTTTTCAGCGGTTTGCCGGAAATTTCCGGCGGTCGCCGGAAATTCTGGCCACAGACTCGGTCCGCCAGAATTCCCGCCGGAATTACGCTGGCACCAAACAGGGCACACGGAAACGGCGATAACTTTTGCGTCCGGACTCCGATTTCGATGATCTTGGGCTTGTTTTGACGAGGACAACAATCCCTACAAGATGGTGAGAGAAAGAGTATAGTCCAGAAAAGAAGGATAGAACCAAATAAAGAAAGGTAAGCAGCCTCCCTACACGAAGAACCGATAAAACCTTCAAACTCGAAAACGCCATAGAAGATGCATACAAATTCCTTTTTCGATGAACTTGGGCTTGTTGAGGAGATAGAAACAATCTCAAGAACCTCACATGGAGAAACAGCAAGAATCAACAAAATAGTAAGATGCAAAGTATGAAAAGGATTGAGCTCCCTATGACGATGTGATCAAGTTACCCAACCGAAAGCCCCTCTTAATAGTGCGGCTATGTATCCTATAACCCGGTGTCCCAACAACCACCTTGAAACCGGTAAAAGGAAAACCTAGCAAGGTCATACCTTTGCCTTGCGCATCCCGCTTGATCTTAATGACAACAGTTCAATCTCCATCCAAGCCGGAATGCATCACTTGATCATTGTTGCTTCGTGAAGGCTCCTAATTTGCTCCCCCATACACCATTATTGGATAGCTTCATTAATACATGTCTTCACATGTCCATTATCACCAATATGGATGGCAAGCTTCAAGCAAATGATCTTCTCGAGATGCTTATCTTGAACTTGCGCTTCTCAACCTTGATGACGATCACCACTTGATGTCATCCTCTCATAGGCTATATAAGATATTCACTTTTGAAGCATACCCATGGAAAGATACCTATCCCATATAGAAAACGCAAATTCACATATATAATGGGTTAGTTCATGATGCATATTTGACAAGGCTTACCATACCACAAGATCATGTGGTACATTCTTTATGCTTCATGTGTTGACCAACTTGAAATCACTCTTTACTCTTTGTATAGGTCAACCATGTATCTTATCATGCTCCATCTCAATATCTTGAGTTATATAAAAAACTCTTAATTTGATTACATGCTCTAAATCTTAGTCAATCATAGATCAACTAATGAGGCTATCATGACACCGTCTTAGAGCCATATCTTGAATTCTTCTATTGAAATCACACTCTCAAGATCTTGATAATATCATATTCGTCTCTTCAACTTGATGATCTTGATGCCAATACTCAAGGTATATCTTTATCTTCATGGCATCCATACTTAAATCCAACACATAGACTACAAGCATGACCTATGAAATATTCCTTCATATAAAACTCAGTGGCGCCCATTAGTCCATAGGGATTGTCATTAATCACCAAAACCACACATAGGGGCAATTACTCTTTCACCATGTAATTTCTTTACTTTACCGCTATAGTAGCAATAGTTGTAGAAGTAATACTTGGTGGATGAAACTATGCTCGTGGCTCCCATGACCTCAGCGCCGTGCTGGTGATGATCGTGATCATGCTGTGCTTTGGAGATGGAGATCAAAAGCACAAGAAGAAAAAGGCCATATCGTATCACATTATAAATTGCATGAGATGTTTATCTTTTTTTTATGTATCTTATTTTGCTTGATTAGATCACGACGGTAGAATTATAAGATGACTCCTCACACTAAAATATCAAGATAAAAGTGTTCTCCCATAGTAAGCACCGTTGTGAAAGTTCATCGTTTTGAAGCACCACGTGATGATCGGATGTGATAGATTCAACGTTCACATACAACGGGTGTAAGCCATGGTGCACATGCTGAACACTATGATTAGCTTGACGAGCATAGCATGTATAGACATGGCCTCGGAACACAACGGACCGAAAGGTCAAACATGAGTCATATGAATGATATGATCGACATGTTGATGTTCACCATTAAAACTACACCAACTCACGTGATGATCAGACTTGGTTTAGTGAATTTGGATCATGTGTCACTAAGAAACTTGAGGAATGTTGAGTTTAGTGGGAATTCATTTAATAATTAATTAGATTGAACTAATTATCATGAACATAGTCTAAACTTGCAAATATTTGTTGTAGATGTCTAAGTCTTTAGCTTCGTTCAACTTCAACGCATTCCTAGAGAAAGAAAAGCTAAAAGATAATGGGTCAAACTTCACCAACTGGCACCGCAACACGAGGATTATCCTCGCTGGCATAAAGAAGTCCTATGTGCTAGAAAAGCCGCTAGGTGACCCCCTGCTGATACCGTGACTCAGGAAGAGCGCAATGTGTATGAGACACGCTCTGATGACTACATGCTTGTGAGGTGCGCATTCCTCCAATCATTGGAGCCTGAACTCCAGAAGCGTTTTGAACTCATGGATGCCCATGAGATGGTAGAGGAACTCAAAGCTATGTTTGAGACCCAATCTCGTATTGAACGATATGATATTTCTCACAAGTTCTTCTCTGCTAAGATGGATGAGCATAGCTCTGTGAGCGAGCACGTTATTAAGATGACAGGATACGTTCAACGTATTGAGGAATTGGAATGCAAGATTCCAAAGGAACTCACGACGGATAGAGTTCTACAATCACTGCCACCAAGCTACAAAGGGTTTGTGCTGAATTACAACATGGGTGGTGCGAACAAGTCGCTCACAAAACTCTCCGCAATGCTGAAAACTACGGAGGTGGACATCAAGAGAGATCATCAAGTGTTGATGGTCAAGAAGACCACAAGTTTCAAGAAGGCTAAGCAGCTCTAAGAAGGGTGGCAAATCCGTTGCCAATACTTCAAAGAAGCCCTAGGTTGGACCTAATCCAGACACTGTGTGCTTCTACTACAAGGGTGAAGGTCATTGGAAGTGCAATTGCACAAAGTATTTGGCAGATAAGAAGGCTGGCAACGTAACAAAGGTATATGCGATATACATGTTATTGATGTATACCTTACTAGTGCTCGTAGTAGCGCCTGGGTATTTGATACCGGTTCAGTTGCTAACATTTGTAACTCGAAACAGGGGCTACATAATAAATGACGCCTAGCTAAGGATGAGGTGACGATGCGCGTGGGGAATGGATCAAGAGTTGACGTGATCTCCGTCGGCACACTCCCTCTACATGTACCTTCGGGATTAGTTTTAAACCTCAATAATTGTTATTTAGTGCATGCGTTGAGCATGAACATTATATCTAGATCTTGTTTATTGCAAGACGGTTATTCGTTTAAGTCTAAGAACAAAGGTTGTTATTTTTATATGAATAATATCTTTTATGGTCATGCACCGGATGTGAATGGTTTATTTCTATTAAATCTCGATAGTAGTAATACACATGTTCATAATGTTAATGCCAAAAGATGCAAGTTGAATGATGATAATACCACATACTTGTGGCACTGCCGTTTGGGTCATATTTGTCACATCCCAAAATTTTCCAAATTTTGAAATGTGAAAAATAAATAAACAAAAGAAACAATTATTGAAATATAGGGTGAAAAGAAACTTTTTGCTTCTAAATGGAAACTTCAAAACCCTTCTTGAACAAATTTGAATGAAAAGGGAATCCAACAAAATTTCAATCAAGTGAAATGCATTCATCAATGAATGTATCTTGAAATTTAAACACTTGGAAAAGTTAGACCAAAATCCTAAAACCCTAATGGAAGAAAATCATTTCCAAGATCTCTCTAAGACTATGGATTTGATCCATATAAAATTCAGCAACGAACATTTATAAATGATTAAAAATGATAAACAAAAATATTATAAGATCATAGAAATTGGTTTCTTTTAATTTGGAGCCATGGATAAAAACTTAGGATTTTAATAAGATAAAAGGAAATAATTTCCAAAGCTAATAAATCTCCTAACTAAAATCGATACCAAATCTTGAGCAAAATAATCCTAAAAGGATTTAAAAAGATAAACAAATATTAAATAAAATTATACAAATTGGAATCACCAATTTTGGATCTATAAATAAAAAGATATGGATTTTATCAGATAAATAAATAAATAAATAAGTAAGGAATATTTAAAATACAAATTAAATCTTGGCCAAATCCATAAACAAATGTAATGTAAGATTATTTAATAATAAAAGGAGTAAAAGATTATTTAAATAAAATCATAAGGACTGAACAACATCCAATTTTATTTAAATAAAGACAAATTGCCTAAACTAAATAATAAATCCCAAGAAAATTATTTAGGAGACAATTTAAAACTTGAAATAAATCCATAAGCAAATGGAATAAAGATAATCCAAATCCAAATAAAATAAAGGGATAAATAATATTCAAATAAAAGCATATGGAATTGAAGCCATATTCAAATTATTTAAATGAAGACAAAATTCCTAATAAAAGGATTAATTAAATCATGGGAAAATAATTGAAATTGCCAAAATGGATTAAAAGTTATCTAATTAACTTTAAAAGAATTAAGGATTAATTAAATAGAATTATATGGTTTTGAACCATATTTAAATTCATTTAAATAAGGATAAAAGGCCTAATTAAAATAAATAATAAGTCATGAGAAAATATTTGAATATTTTTCAAAGTGGGCCAACTAATCAACTCCTAAATGATTTAAAACCTATTGAAAAGGTTTGGTGAAATTGGAATTCAAATAGAAGTTTGAAAACATATTTAAACCTTATTTAAATGAAGACAAAATGTCTATTTTAAATAAATAATAAACCATAAGAGAATATAAGAAAATATTCTAAAATGTATTATTTAAATATATTATTAAATAAGATCAAACCTAATGAAAGTTTAGAAGAGGTTTGACAAAAATCCGAATTCAATTTGAGTTTGAAATCATGAATAAAATCAAAACAAAATATAGAAAAACAGAAAAGAAAAAGAAAACAGAGAAGGAAAAAAATAGAAAAGAACCAGCCCAACCTACCTAGCCCAACTTATGGCCCAACAGCATCCCACCCGACTCTCTTCCTCTCTCTGCTACAATTCTTTTCTCACTCGAAACTGCATCCACACCCCAACTGACTAAACGAACCCACAGCGCCACCTCATCTCGTCTTCAACCCCGCGACCAGTTCTCCCATTTCCTTCGCCGTTTCTGTCTTGATTCCATGGAGTAAAATTTGATTGAATGCAATGATTAAACCGCCTAGTGATCATGCCCTCATAAGCGCCCCTCTCCCCTCTTCCTTTACCCTCATTCTCCCACACCTAATCACCACAAGGCTGCTCCAATTTTTGCTTGCAACCCACTGCCTCCGGCGAGCTTCTTCACCGATTCCGGCCAGCCCTCACCACCCCACTGCCCCTGGTTTCCTCGAGCCTTCTCCCCATCCTCTCACGCACCTGCCAGTACCTCCCACTTGGCCGCACATACCCTAGAGCGTCGGCAACGACCAAGTCCGAGTGCCACCGCCTCCTTCTCCAACTCCGGCGACACCCCCTGGTAGTTTCTGACCTCCCCTCTCCCTCTAGATGATACACATGTGTTCACCTACCCCGTGCGCATCTAACGCAATTCTTGTTTTGCCTTTCCGACCCGTGTAGCCTCGCCAACATCGACGAACAGACGCGCCCGACGCCGACGACAACACCGGCGAGCAATCGCCAGCACCTCCGTGCGTCCCTTGTTCTACGACGAGCACCTCGAGCTTCAGCACGTCACGACGAACCTGGTAATTCCCTCCTCCCTCTCCCTCACTTCCTAGATACGCCGGACCATCGCTGACAGAGCCGCGCCGCCGCTCGCCGTCGCCAGCGCCGCCAAATCTTGACCAATGGGTTCCTGTCCGTTAGATCTTAATCGTATGGTGTAAGTTAGATGACTTAACAAACCGTTGTCGCTTGATCTGTGCCACACGATTCTAATTAGATCCAACGGTTGTAGCTGCTCCATCCACCCGAACCGGTACCAGCCAATGAGATTGTGACGTGTGGCCTCTCCTGTCTGTTTAAAATTCCAGAAATGAATTTAGATTGTTTAAACTTGAAAAATCCATAACTTTTGTTCTGCTTGGCCAAATTTTGCAAATTTTATATCAATGGATTCAAAAAATGAAAACTTTGCAACTATCCCTTAGTTTAGTATTTTGCGTCTGGAAAATTTGTTGTTTTTACAGAAACATTTCTAGGCCTATTTTGAGTATAAAAATTATTCTAGAAATGATTTTTGAGTAAAATCTTTTGCAAATGGTTTGTTTTGAACCCACTAACCATAAAAATCAACTTTTGGATTTACAAGTATATTTTGTGACACTAAGGAATTATTCCTTTGAATAAAAAGCATTTCTAGTAAAATAAAATGGTGCTTGATTTAAAAATGGTTTTTGAGTGAAACCTTTTGTAAATGGATTTATTTTAGGCACTTTGACCACAAACACTAACATTTGTGTTTAAAAAATATATTTGGCAGACATTAGAAATTATTCCTTTGATTAAAATCATTTGTAGCAAAACAAAAATGATATAAATGGCCCATTTCCATTAAATTGATTTTAAATGGGTTTGCCACTTTTATAAATGACCTATAGGTGTTTTAAAATGTTTATAGCCTATTAGAAACCACCTTTCCAAATAAAACAATCTTTTGCATGCTTGCATGCATTGTTTTGTTTTCTTTATTTTATGTGGTGAATTGTTTGAATGCTAGTTTGAATATGTGCTTGCTTGATTGAATTGTAGTGAACTTTGAAGAGTGTGACCATTGCAAGATAAAGGAGTGAACCTATATTCTCTACCAAAAGGCAAGTGGTGCTTCATACATTTTGTCCTATTATTTTCACTATGCATTAGTGATATTTTGAGTAGGACTTACATGGAAATTTTCTAAGTATAAGCTATGCCATGGGAAATCCTATATGTTGCCTTAGTAGAATTTTCCCCGAGTTAAGATCCTTACTACTATCATGCTTAGCCTAGCTAGTAGAAAACAAGGGTGGATTATATTCATGCTATGAAATATTTCTAAGTCTATGACTTGTGTTTTGTTTAATAAAACAACTATGTGAATGAATCACCTTGGTGGAATGGAAATAATGGTTTGTGTTGAGTGGTTACACAGGGCCCCATATTTATGGCCTACCCTAGTGTATCTCACTTGTGGAAAGCCACCCAGGAACAAAGAGATTTGAGATGTCAAATGGTGAGAAGCTTCTAGTGTAACCACATGGTATATGGGCTCTGCCAGGATCATATAGGTTGCAATAACTTAGCCAGATGTACAGAAGGTGGTAGGGGCTGATAGGTTTGGAACGCGTCCATTTGGTCTAAGGGAAGGCTTCTGAAAGATCTTGTCTCGATGCATGTCGAGTCTTGTGGGGAAAGTGCACCACCTCTCGAGAGAGTAAAATCTAAGTACTTAGCCATGTCCCTGGCAATGGACAATTTGAGCATCAAAACATGGAAGCTATCAAGGATCTCCTCACCCCAATTTCTAAGTTAAAAACTTTTGGTTGAACAAGGGTTAAAGGATCACCAATTTCTATTGGTAGATGCCTTGGGTGATTTTGACAAACAAAAACTTAGTGTTTTTCAACTTATTAGGAAAACCTTATTTTGAGCAAAGCAAGCCTCAGCTACACTTAGCCAAATGCATATAGATGATAGATACCACTACAGTACCATATTATCACTTGCCAATACAATTAAAATGTATTGACCCTTGTGGCTGTAACTTATTATGTTGCAGGTTTGTTAGTGAAGTGTGTTGAATAGGATTACAAGTCTATAACCAACATGATTGCCTGTGGCACTTTGAAGATGAAGGACTCCATGCTATATAGTTATTTTTGCTGCATTGTAATGAGATAGCCAAATGAGCTATGTAAGATGTATTGAATTATTTTAATCCTAGTTATAAAGTTGTATTATGACCTTTCTTTCTTGATATTACATCTTAAACTGTGGATGCTAGCTATTGATCCAGGGACTAGCATTGTAAACACATGGATCTCTACCTTATCAGGTTGGGACCTCTACAGATGGTATCAGAGCACTGTGTTGCCTGTAGGACTGTAACCCTAGGATTGGACAAAACCCCTTAGAAAAATTGGAGTTGTATTTGTTCAAAATTATTTGCAAACAATCTTGTAAACTCTTTCCTCAACCTTTTTGTTTTTGATTCTACATCTCTTCCCTCTTTTCAACTTGATGGACAAAGACATCAACGAGCAAAGGACTTCACCACCAATGACTTCAACTCTAGTTTCACCAAGGACTTCAATTTGGACATCAATAAAGACTACAAGTGAGACACGATTATTACTCAAGACTTGAAGACTAAGGAAACACAACCTAGAAGGAACCATCATCACCTTTGAAGCTTTGTGACCAAGAAGCAAGAATATTTCCAAGGAAACCATGATATTGTTCAAGAAGAGACAACCAAGAAGAATGGAATGATCACAAGTGAAACCTATAGTTGGACCACCATACTAGTGTTTAGTTTAGATCATATATTGATCACACCAACTTATGTGGTGTAGCAAAAATATTTTGTTGCCTAAAAATATGCTTGAACTTTGTTGTTTGAGTGGACTGTTTGATTGTGATTGCTTGCACATTGCTTGTGTGAATTTTTTTTGTGTGAGTAGACATCTTCCCTTGAAATCTTTTGCCTACTCTAATCCCAATCCAACCCAAACAGATGACTTCTCCAAGAGACTCCAACATCAAGGAGGGTGACAACAACAACCAAGAGATGCACATGAGAAAACAACTTCTAGCAACCCAAGCCTAGTTGAATCAAGTGATAACTCAATTTTTAGCCAACAACAATGAGTTAGACCCAACCATGCAAAAGCTTTTGGAAACCCAATCCCAATTGTTGCAAAGGATGACAAATCAAATGATCAACATGAGAAGCAACCCTTCCCAAAGTGATTGTGACAACAATGATACCAAGGATGATATTATAGAAGGAATTCAAGCTTGCAATATTTGTGGAGACATAGGACACACTTATAAAGAGAATGTGGATCAATGCCCTAATTGTGAAGAGAAAGATCCAACTAAACAATGCCCCACATCTCAAGTTACTTGTTTCCTATGTGAAGGAAATGATCATGTCCCTATCCAATGCCCCATCGATCCTATAGTTCAACAAATGAAACAAGATGGAATGCATCAAGTGTTTGGAAACCTCCATAAGGGAACAACTTCTACCAAGAAGGATAAAAACAAAGTCAGAACTGTGCCTCATAAGGCCACACCCAAAGTGACCACAAAGTGTTTCTACTCATGTGGAGAAGAAGGTCACATCTCTAGTGGCTGCCCCAAGAAGAGAGAAAGATTTCCCACCTTTGTGGTGTATGAAGAACATGAACTAGAGGAACTCCTAGCTTTGGAGAGACCCAAGAAGAAGAAAAAGAGCCAAGAAAACAAACAAGAGATAGTGATACCCAAGAAGAAGAAGGACAATAGCCAGGTGCAATGTTTCAATTGCAAAGAGATGGGACACTATGCCAATGAATGTCCAGAAAAGAAGAAGAAGATACCACAAGACATCAACCTTGTCACATGTTTCAAGTGTGGAAACAAAGGACATTATGCAAACAACTGTCCAGAGAAGTTTCATCAAGATCCCAAGTAAGCCAAGATGTAATCTAGTTGAAAATCTTTTAAGGGTGGTAGTACCCTAGTTTCTTTCAAGCCAACTTGTAACCTCTAGCCTTCCCAAATCTCGGGACGAGATTTCTTTTAAGGGTGGTAGCCTGTCACATCCCAAAATTTTCCAAATTTTGAAATGTGAAAAATAAATAAACAAAAGAAACAATTATTGAAATTTAGGGTGAAAAGAAACTTTTTGCTTCTAAATGGAAACTTCAAAACCCTTCTTGAACAAATTTGAATGAAAAGGGAATCCAACAAAATTTCAATCAAGTGAAATGCATTCATCAATGAATGTATCTTGAAATTTAAACACTTGGAAAAGTTAAACCAAAATCCTAAAACCCTAATGGAAGAAAATCATTTCCAAGATCTCTCTAAGACTATGGATTTTATCCATATAAAATTCAGCAACAAACATTTAATAATGATAAACAAAAATATTATAAGATCATAGAAATTGGTTTCATTTAATTTGGAGCCATGGATAAAAACTTAGGATTTTAATAAGATAAAAGGAAATAATTTCCAAAGCTAATAAAGCTCCTAACTAAAATCCATACCAAATCTTGAGCAAAATAATCCTAAAAGGATTTAAAAAGATAAACAAATATTAAATAAAATTAGACTTCTGATTCAATAGGCCCCTGAAGGAACAAAAGAAAAATTCAGGTGCGATCCAGGCGCGATCGAGGGCTGAGATGGGCAGATACCCCTTCACGCCTGGGGGTAGGATTGGCATACAGAAAGGTTAGATCGCGCGCGTAGAGCCCACCAAAGCCCGTACAGGCCCGAAGCGGATCAGTACGCGTGTATTCTGCGATGCAATGTGGATTCCCGTCGTCCAACTCAGCAGTCTGACGTGGAAACGCCTCTACGCAAAAAAACACCTCTACCTAGTTTGCTGGGCCGGATTTCTGTTTAACCGGTGGGCCATTTTTGTTGCATGCGCGGATAAGAGCGGGGGCTCCGATACATCGGGAAGGCGCACTCCCGTCACCTCCGACGCGGTGCACGTCTGACAGCACCCACAAGACCGTGTCATCATGACGCATGCAGGGATGTGTGCACCATTGTATCAGCGCCGAAGTGTCATTGAATTGTCAAACGACTTAATGGAGCATCCAATCGGTCGCATCGTTGCAGTTCTCTGCCTGCCACATGTGCACAAAACTTCTTTCAGAAGGCAGATCGCATAGTAGGGGAGAGGACGGTGGGGTGCATAATACTAGTCTGCCTAGCATTTTTGACTATCTACCTCCACTCATCACTAGCGCCCTCCTCCCTTTCTTTTTCCTCCTGCTCATCCCGCTCCTGCTCATCCCGCTCCTGCTCATCCCGCTCCTGCTCATCCCGCTCCTGCTCCCTCCCTCTACGTAGGCATGGCTCCCTCTCGGAAGCGTGCCACAGTGACAATGCGTGAGGAGAGAAAAGAGAGAGCTCGCCGCGCCACTTTACGCACTGAAGAGTCACAACATATGCTCATGGCTATGCCCGCAGGCGTGGGATCATCCGGGTAGGTCATGTACTTCTTCTCCTTAATAGTGTTATCCAGCATTCTTCTTCTCCTTAATCATCACCTACTTCTCTTTCTTCAGAGACGTCGAAACACCGGCAGACATGTTCCCCCCAGATCGCCAGATCAGCGAGGTAAACAATATACACTGGGTTTTTTGCGACTAGGATTTGGGATTTTTGCGACTAGGATTTGGGGTTTTTGCTCCTGAATCTTTTCCACACCGCCCATTTATGCATAAAGCTCGTGTGCTATAATGACATGTTACTGTTGTTCCCATTCCATGATAGGACTGAAACCACGTTTTCTTTGTCCTAGGAAAAGAAGCCAAAACTCATCAATAAGGTGGATGCTTGACTTAATGCACGAATAAGCAGCCACATGGAGAAAATGCAAACACAAGAACTGGAATTAGAACAATTCAAATTAGCTGTGAGTATCCTTACTGAGGAGCGCGACGAGCTGAAAAGGGACAACGCTGCCTGGAAGAAACTGCATAAGAAGATCCAAGCCTCGAACCGACTGAATACATCCATCAACGAGGGGCTCTCGAAGGATAATGCGAGGCTAAAAGATGATAATGTCAATCTCCGTGTCGAGAACATGAACCTGCTTCAGAAGCTCGAGGCTTCGCTCAGTGAGCAGGTCAAGATCAGGCAAGACATGCTCGTATGTCGCCTACGACTTGAGGAGATTGAGGACGAAAAAAGAAGCTCCTCGCCAGACTACGACTTTAATGTAGCAGACTTTCCTCGATGCTGCTCTGCTGAATTGAACTATGTGTTTCTATTTTGCAACTGTAAACTGAACTATCCGAACAATGGGTTGCAATGGGAGACACCTTTTGCGCAGTCTGAAAACTATCTGCTTTCCTGTTGTTTCTATCTACTGGGTGGGACCATGTTGGACAAGTGTCAATTTTGTTGTAAGAAAACCTTAAACTTAGATATTACACACACTCAACTGTGCATTAAAATTCACATTAGGTATTCCAAACTCAACTTCAAATAGTTGGAAAAGGAGGTAGCCACCGAGTTTCAAAAGTTGGAAAATAGTGGGTGGGCCGCTGGCGGGGGTCCGCAGAAAGAGAGAAAGAGTGAGATTCGTCAAAAGAGAGAGAGAGAGAGAGATTGTTGGCGAATGGGGCCACCGAGCGCGTGAGAACCGTGCATGTACCATAGGCATGTCCGAGGCGCACCGTGCGCATGTGAACTGTGTAGTACCGTACTACCGCATGTTCGTGGTGCACTATGCGAGCAGGTGCACATGCATATGCTGTTTAGCCGTACACGTGTGAACTGCGGGAGCACGAAACGTCGGCGTCTGACCATATAGAGCCCATCCCTCTGTCTCTCTCCACCTCCCCTCACTCACTCCATCACGCCACCTCTTCCCAACTCCCCCTAGGCCCCTACCCACTACCCTTTCCCAGTCCTCTCTCTCTTCGCCGACCAGGAAAAAACCCTCTCCCCTTCCGCTTCCGCTCCACTTCCCATTCCATCAATGGAGCACCCATCCGACGCTGGCGCCGCAGTGAAGGAGAAGGCCGTGACGCTGGCGCTAGCCGCGGAGGAGGCGGCCATAGCCGCGACGGAGGCGGCCAGAGCCACGATGGAGGCACAAAATGCCGCAAGGGCGGCAATCACAGCCGCAACGGATGCAAAAGATGAAGCGGAGACCATTGCTGAAGGCCGGCTGATCGGTCCCTCATCGGCTCCCGCCGCTATCAGTACTTGTCCGTACAATCTTGGGAAGCAGCTGACGACGAGGAGGTCAAGCTCATCATCATGCTGCCGCCGGCCTTCGACGAGAACATCATCGACGAGGAGGAGGTAAGTTCCAATTAATGGATTATCTGCTTGGGGCCTAGGGTTTTCACTTAGCGTCAGATTCGTTTGTTATCTATTAAGCTTGGGGCCTAGGGTTTTCACTTAGCATCAGATTCGTTTGTTATCTGCTAAGATTGGGGCCTGATTTTCACTTAGCGTCAGATTCGTTTGTTATTTGTTATGATTGATGTGTAATTAATGGATCTGTGGATTATTGCTAGATAGGGTTCGATTATGGACAGAATCGATTAATATTTGTGGATCTGTGGATTATTACTAGCTAGGGTTCGATTATGGACAGAACCGATTAATATTTGTGGATCCGTGGATTGTTGTTTTCATTTCTATGGATTAATGCTAGCTTATTGACCGACGGAAGTGGATTATCTGCTTGATCCCTTGATTACTTTCTGTTATTGCTAGCTAGAGACTGTTATCTGTTACTTCCTTTGTTAAGCATTCAATTTTAGTTGTAGTTTCTACATATTTGCTTCACATGTGTATTTTGCATATTTCAGCAGGCTACTGATGATGTTGACAGCGATGTCGACTCGTGTCAAAGGAAGACCAGGGCCACTCTCAAAAAGATTAAAGCAGGGAGGTTCGACCGGTTCTGGAGTGAACCCTGTACTAATGACATGAACAGCTGCCCCTTCTGTAAAAGGAGCATAAAGATGGACTTCCAAAGCATCCTGCAGCATGCTGAAGGCTATGGATCTGGCCGTGTCAAAGTTGGGGAAACTGTCAATGTCCACGGCTTCATGGCCAATCACATGGCCTATGGCATCTTCCTCAGGAACAAACTGAACCGAGCTATCGAGGCCGGTCGTGTGCCTGCTCCAAAGCCCAAGCCACCGAAGGTTCCGTGTATGGGCAGCATGAAGCAGAGGAAGCGGGACAGGGAGGAGCAGGACCGGGAGGAGGCGGCGAGGAGGCAGTGATGTAATGATGTGCCTATTTGTGTGTGCTGCTGCTGGTTTAAGCAGCATGCTTTTGTTTAAACTGTGTTTACGTTGGCTGCTTAGCAGCGTTTGCGTTGAACCTCTCCCTTATCAAGTTTGTGTTGAACCTTGCTTAATTAGTTGCTTGTTATGTTTCTACATTCTAGATGCTTACTATCTACATTTGTTTTTGTACATGCTGGTGTGTGGTGGGATTTCCTATTTCGAAAAGGTTCAAGGGAAATAGTTAAGCAATTGAGAAATAGATGTTGGTATAGATTTGCTACCAAATTGGGCAAAAAAGAATGAATGAGGTGAGCCTGGCAGAGGTAGACAAAGGAAGAAAGGAGGGAGGGGGAGAGGGAGGGTTCTTTGATTTGTTGCCAAATTGGGCTGGCTGGTTGCGTTGCCCTATTGTAGCCTTATTTTGCTCTTCTTTCCTTTTTCATATAGTTTTTGATTTACAAACAAGCCTGTTTTGTCTCACCTGAACCTCTTTTTCCAAAAAATGACAAATCTACAAAAGCCTGTTTTGTCTCACCTGACCCTCTTTCCTTCACGAAATAACCTCAATATTTTTTACACATTCTAAAATACGCAGACTTAACCCAGCCCAGCTCGTGTTCCTGTGCCCGTGTTATCGCTGCAGCGGCTGCTTTCTTATTTGGGCCGGCCCAACCACGCCCAGCAGACGCGCGCGGGTATGACGGCATAGATGCGTTAGGTATTTACTATTTAGTCACTCCACGGTCGCCTCCGCCCACGATTCGCCTCCTATCCCTCCTCTCACGAGCGCCTCCACACGACAACAACCTCAAAAATTCCATCGAGGACCGCCTCCAGTATTCAATGCCTGCGACGACACAGGTTCATGGATCAATTATGTTTTCGCCAACTCCTATATGAAAATCTAGAACGAGTGATTTATAGAAATTTCATCAGATCTAGAGGAAATACGATCAAATTTTAAAATGCATGACGATCATAATTGTGTAGATTAGATCTACATATGAACTAGTACAATAACACTCTATTATATGTTAGCACTGAAAGCATGTCGTGTCAGATCTATATATACTATTAAGAAAATTGTACTTCCTCTGTTTCAAAATATAAGATGTTTTAGTTTTTTGAACAAAATGTATCTAGATTTAATTTAGTGTGTAGATTCACTTCAAACTTGAGTGAACCTACATACTAAAAGAAGTCTAGATACATTTTCTTTACGAAACTAAAACATCTTATATTTTAAAACGGAGGGAGTATTATCTAATGGACACTACTCGGTGCTTTGGAATATCATGCATGTTTATGAACATACAAACCTTGTTCAAGTATCTAAAATAAGAATATAGATTTCTTTATTCTAAAAAGTTTGTGTACATGGCACTTTCTGGTTAGGTGGAGGAGTATGCTCGCACTCGTCATGTTCGTGCCGCTCTTAAGTTGCATAAACCTCTACATATAAGAGGTATGTAATGTAAAATAAAAAAATAAATGCAGTTATAATATTGCTGCTTATGTATGTATTTGTTACATGCAGGTCCCGGAATAAAGTTCGAGAAAGAATTTGAATGTTTCTGCCATTATGGCAACCGCGTAGCGATGGATGATGCCGAAATTAATGTACTGAAGTATGGAGTTGATAAGAACCTCCCAAAAAGACCATTTTATGTATGCACCATAAATAAATCAAACACCTTGAAAGGCAAAGCAAAAATGGTAAAACTTTTGAACTAGTAACAATTTTTCAAAATGTTACATTACTACTATTAGGTACTGACATTTGTATGTATATATTGGTGTAATATATATGCAGTACTTTTCGAGGAGCTTCACCATGGAGCATATTGTTCCATATATTAAACTGCCAGCAAACATTCAAGTATTCTAGAACAATATGGAAGTTTCAAAAGTTAAAATGGTGATGACCAAGTCAAACACTAGAGGCAAACTGAAATGTGGTGCCATGATAACATCAAAGTGGATGGAGGTTGTGAAAAAATTTGATATGAGAGATGGTGACATCTTTGTGTTTTGGTTTCTTGGTAGCTCGGCTAGCTTCAAGCTCCTTATTAATCGTCTGTGAAATCAACATGCAGACCATGCATTGTTGGCATGTGTCCACAATTGCCACAAAGTGTTTCTAGCCAACTTACTAATAACTAAGTTGATGAATTCAAAGTCCTTCGAAGGAGTTTCTAGCCAAGGCTATATATCTCTATAGGTTGGCTAGAAAGTCCGTCATCAACTTAGTGCTTATGTGATGATAGAATAGTACTGTAATTTATAAGTTAAGTATTATCTCATTTTTATGACTTAATATTACGTTAAAAAGTACTAGTGTTAGACCTGAATGATGCATACATTACCCCTATATCATAACTAAGAATAGTGAAATATTCATATTGTTTAAATTACAGATTCAGAAGCCATGTTTTGATGTATTGATGCTAGCTAAATGGACTCAAATTTGACACAAGGGTGTATCACCACGTGCCTAATGATGCTAGCATTGTATCTATCCTAATGATGCTAGCATTGTACCACAAGTGTGCCACAAGTGTGATAGGTCTAGATCCGCCACAAGTGTGCTATGACTTTGGATGATACACACTTGTAGCACGTATAGCATCATGCCAATATTGCATGGGTTCTTGACCTATGGGAGTTGTCTATGAACACCTTCATCATCTTTGTGGTTGTATGAGTCCACACTTGGTCAACGTGATCCCACCTAGTTGTTACATCAAACTATACAACTACTATGCCAAATAATGACATTGATTCTAAGTATAAAAGTGGTATACCCATGGCATGATGCACACTTGTGCCTCATATATCCAAACATTGCATTGGGCTCTAGACCCATGGCATGATGCATATTCCATATTTCTGGCTAACTTTCTCTCCTTTTATTCTTTCTTACAATGGGAAAACGTGGCCATGATCCTTGTGTTCGTGCCATCCCACGAACGGATCGTCATCCGCGCGACTCGCTCCAGTTTGTAACAACAGAACCTGAGCTACACCTGTGACTAAATCAACCAACTAAAATGGTGAAGTGCTAACCTGACGAAACTGAAACTCTAACAAACTAACACCTAAACTGAAGCCGAGCGTGTCGAGCGTGGCGTCCAACTTCGCGTTCCAGGCTCTAGCCTCTAGGTGCCTGACGGAGTCCGTAGAGTGGCTTGTGCAGGTGCATCGCCTAGCGCCCCTGGCCAGCAGACCCACCCGCGGTGCGCGGCGAGCGCCAGCAGGAGCCGCACGGACTCCAGCCGTGCAACATGCACAAAGGCGTCCGCGACATCGTCGATGCCCTGCTGCTTCACATATCCCTTTTGACGACGAGGCGATGCGGGTGTTCGGCTGCACGATCCCGTCCATGGTGCGCGCGCGTGGTCTTCGGGTGCGCCTTGCGGTGAGGCAGATGTGATGGCGGCGCGGCTTCAGCTTCGGGTGTTGGAGAGGCTAGCTCGGTGCGCGAGGATGACGCTGTCGGCGACGTGTGCTCTACGGGAGCTGGTGTCGATGGAGAGCTGATGCCAGCGAGTCCTGGCCTGTCACCTCAGGTGTAGCGGTACGCAGTGGAGTCGAGTTGAGTGCACATAGCAGTCCACCGCGAACGCCGTGCTCACAGGGTTGTCCTCATGCGTGCTCCAGTCCAAGCTCGCGTCCTCGTCAAAGACTATATTCCGTGTGCATGCACACGCTTGGCGACGGGATCGTAGACACGGTAGCCCTTGGTGTCGCTCTCGTAGCCGATGAAGACCATTGGCATGCTCCGGTCGTCCAGCTTCTTCATGTGAGGACGCACGCTCTTCACGTACGTGCGCAACGTAGTCGACGCTCCGCAGATACCAAGCCTCATACGGAGTCATGCCGGTGACGCTGCGCGTGAACGCCCGGTTCAGGTTCAGCACGTAGACCGCTGTCAGCACGGTCTCGCCCCAAAAGTAATTTGGCATGCCCTTCGCCTTCAGCATGCTTCTGGCCGCCGCTACGACCGTCTGGTTGCGCCCCGTGATCACCCCGTTCTGCTGGGATGATTACAGCGCCGTGAGGTGGCGCTTGACGCCGGTGTAGGTGCACTGTGCACAGCGAACGTGGCCGACACGTGAACTCGCCGACGCGGTCCGTGCGCAGTAATTGGAGCTTGCGCCCGCTCTCCGCTCGCCGCTGCAGCTTGATCCTCGGTGGCCAATGTGAAGGTGCGGTGTGCACCCCCGTCGATGAGGAACAGAACGGAGTCGAGATCACCAGGGAGAGGCCCTGGTGATCGACATCAAGCGCAGGCTTCGCCAAGGCACACACTCCTCGTTGTAGAGAAAGGCTTCACTAGCAAATTCAGAGCGAGTGTGATTGTGAGAGAACGAACAGAGGCAAGTATTTTGTGCTGCTCAAACTTCCTTGTCTAGGGTGACATTATAGACCTATATATATCTGAGTTAGTTAGAAACACCTTGATCACCTTCTGGTTGAATGAGTCAACAATTGGTCAACGTGTGATCCCAACTAGTTGTTAGATGTAACTATATCATTGCACTCTTATAGCTAGATCTATCAAGTGGGTGGGATCATGTTGGCCAGGTGTAGTGACTCACACAACCACTAAGTTGATGACGGTGGTTCTAGCCAGCCCAGAGAGGTCTAGACCCCATGCAATTTTGGCATGGCCCCACATTTGCCACAGGCTAGTGTGTCATGGCTTGGCAAACTCAAAATTATAGCTAGATCTAGCAAGTAGGTAGGATCATTTTGGCCAGGTGTGATGACACATACAACAACAAGTTGGTGAAGGTGTTTCTATCTAGCCCAGAGAGGTGTCTAGACCCCATGCATGCAATGTTGGCATGGCCCCACATTTTCCACAAGCTAGTGTGTGTCATGCCTTGGCATTCCGGACTTGGCATAACACTCTTATAGCTAGATCTATCAAGTGGGTGGGATCATGTTGCCAGGTGTAGTGACTCACACAACCACTAAGTTGATGATGGTGGTTCTAGCCAGCCCAGAGAGGTCTAGACCCCATGCAGTGTTGGCATGGCCCCACATTTGCCACAAGCTAGTGTGTTTCATGGCTTGGCATAGAAAAATTATAGCTAGATCTAGCAAGTAGGTAGGATCATGTTGGCCAGGTGTAGTGACTCACACAGCCACTAAGTTGATGATGGTGTTTCTAGCCAACCCAAAGAGGTCTAGATACCATGCAATGTTGGCATGGGCCCACATATTCCACAAGCTAGTGTGTGTCATGGATTGGCATAGCACTCTTATAGCTAGATCTATCAAGTGGGTGGGATCATGTTGGTTAGGTGTAGTGACTCACACAACCACTAAGTTGATGATGGTGTTTCTAGCCAACCCAGAGAGGTCTAGATCCCATGCAATGTTGGCATGGGCCCACATTTGCCACAAGCCAGTGTGTGTCATGGATTAGCAGACTCAAAATTATAGCTAGATCTAGCAAGTAGGTAGGATCATGTTGGACATGTGTGATGACATATACAACAACAAGTTGGTGAAGGTGTTTCTATCCAGCCCAGAGAGGTGTCTAGACCCCATGCATGCAATGTTGGCATGGCTCCACATTTTCCACAAGCTAGTGTGTCATGCCTTGGCATAACACTCTTATAGCTAGGTCTATTAGGTCGGTGGGATCATGTTGCCAGGTGTAGTGACTCACACAACCACTAAGTTGATGATGGTGGTTCTAGCCAGTCCAGAGAGGTCTAGACCCCATGCAATGTTGGCATGGCCCCACATTTGCCACAAGCTAGTGTGTGATGGCTTGGCATAGAAAAATTATAGCTTGATTTAGCAAGTAGGTAGGATCATGTTGTCCAGATGTAGTGACTCACACAACCACTAAGTTGATGATGGTGTTTCTAGCCAACCCAAAGAGGTCTAGATCCCATGCAATGTTGGGATGTGCCCACATCTTCCACAAGCTAATGTGTGTCATGGCTTGGCATAACACTCTTATAGCTAGATCTATCAAGTGGGTGGGATCATGTTGGTCAGGTGTAGTGACTCACACAACCACTAAGTTGATGATGGTGTTTCTAGCCAACCTAGAGAGGTCTAGATCCCATGCAATGTTGGCATGGGCCCACATTTGCTACAATATAGAGCGTGTCATGGCTTGGCATAGAAAAATTATAGCTAGATCTAGCAAGTAGGCAGGATCATGTAGGCCAGGTGTGATGACACATACAACAACAAGTTGGTGAAGGTGTTTCTATCCAGCCCATAAGTGTGTCTAGACCCCATGCAATTTTGAAATGGGCCCACATCTATCACAGTTGTGTGTGTTATGGCTTGGCATAGCGAAAGTATAATTAGATCTATCAAGTAGGTAGGGTCATGTTGGTCAGGTGTGATGACTCATACAACAACAAGTTGGTGAAGGTGTTTCTATCCAGCCCAGAGAGGTCTAGACCCCATGCAATGTTAGTATGGCCACACATTTGCCACAAGTGTGTGTCATGGCCTGGCATATCACTCTTATAGCTAGATATATCAAGTGGGTGGGATCATGTTGGTCAGGTGTAGTGACTCACACAACCACTAAGTTAATAATGGTGTTTCTAGCCAACCCAGAGAGGTCTAGATCCCATGCAATGTTGGCATGGGCCCACATCTACCACAGTTGTGTGTGTCATGGCTTGGCATAGCAAATTTATAGTTAGATCTATCAAGTAGGTAGGATCATGTTGGCCAACTGCTTAGTCACATAACCACAAGTTGGTGAAGGTGTTTCTAGCCACCCCAGAGAGGTCTAAGGCCCATGCAAAAATTCAAAATTTTACTGGTCCACCAAAAATTCAAAAAAAAAAAAATCAAAATTGTGTGAAACCTTGGACACCTTTTAAATTGCTTCTAGGTAGAGGATGCCATGTTTCAGCATGGAGCATGTCTCACATCACAAAGGTCTAACCCCTAGGCATCCTTACTATACACCTTGATTTTTCGCCTAAATTCGACCGGTCCACAAAAAAATTCAAAAACATTCAAATTTGTGTGAAACCTTGTACATGTGTCTTAGTTTGCGTATGTTAGCATGTGTAAAAAAATCCAGGTTGTTTCACGAAAGTCGAAAAAACACATTGCTAGGAAAAAAGGCCTAGGTGAGACCAAAAGGGTTGTTCGTAAATTTCTCAATTTTTCGATGTTCATCAAATGAACCCAAATTTTTTGCACATGCTATACCAATGGTGCCTGTCAAGAATATGTAATTTATTTGAAAAAATTCAAAATTGTAAAATAGCTATTTTGTTCAAATTTTTAAATAGAAAATAATAGGATAGAAGAAAAAAGTAAGACTCGGCGTGTAAGCAACAAGCCAGCCCAACTCCTACTCCCGCGCCCGCGTCACGGCTGCGTCCGGGCGTCAAGTAGATTGGGGCGGGCCATCTTAATCCCGGGCATCAAACAATATTTGGGCTCTTTCGGGCCCAACGGGAAACCGTAGCGGGAAGGACTGACACGGGTGGGAGTTTAGTCCTACATCGCCCAACGAGAAACGTTTCTACCAGCTTATATACCCTGCATTCATGATATTGGCATGAGCTTCTCTCAACGATTCAACCTGACATATACTGCTGTCATTTATCTGCCTGTTGGACTACACATTAAATTTCTTTGCTACGCGGGCCTGCATCCTGGGCCAACTATGGTCTTCTAGTGTAGGTAGGCATATTTTTTTCATCTCCTTCTGAAATACAATAATATTTTGCATTTTGAATAAGTCTGTACGAATTTAATTACTTACCATCTTATATATACAAGCTTGTTTGTTTGCTGAACATCTACATGAAAAAACTTACTAATTAATTCCGTAGTAGTTTTTATTTTATATTCAAAATTCAACTAAGTTTGACAAACAATTCTCTAATATTTGTTGAATAGACTATATTTTACCAATCCCGTCGCACGGGCCTGTATCCTTACCGTTCGTTCTGTTTCTAGTCGTATGCAGGCCATGGTTAGCTTGAGAAATATCCCGCTAGTGGGCGGGTTTTCTTTTTATTTTTCTTTACCTTTTCCCCCTATATTTAAACATAAACTCAGACGTTATGTATACAAGTATGGATGGCATAATGGATATAGAGCATTTTCTCTACACTTCTATTCGTTTTAATGTTACAGAAGATAATACATCATTGCAAAATCTAGATAATTCTAATTACTCAAACCATTTCAAATTTTCAAACAATATTAGAATGTGCGGCAACTATCAAAACCATCCAATTTAGAAATGACACAATGAAAAATAGATTACTAAGTGACAACACTGCTATGATGCCACATCACAGATAGGGAAATAATAAAGAAGCAAATGACAGCATATTACCATAACCATATATACATTACTAGTAGAATGATAACATAGTAGTCCTACGGGAACATCACCAACAGAAGGTTACCGTTGCACATCACACAACCAAAATAACCAAGTTCTCGACCCGGAGACTTACTTAAGCAGTTCAACATATTTACCATACATAAACATCATCACTATAATGATGATGTACCATACAAACTACCAACTTCCATTCACTCCTCTTCATCCTCCGACTCGCCGAAATCAAACTCATCTGGCTCGAGGACCCTCAGGAGAGCTTCATGCCTGCCATGATCACGCAGGTCACCCTGAAAGTCTTCACCCAGACGTCTTCGAGTGGCCATCTCATGAACATGCTGCACAAGCCCCACCCTCAGGCCCGTATGTGGCTTGAAGTGGTGGAATGGGCACCTGTAGTACTCTATGGTGAATGGAAGGTAGGCAGAAATTCCCTGATGCCTCAGCTTCTTCTCTTCCTTCTTCACAAAGGACTTGTAGGTCCATTGCTCCACATCAACATCTGAACCAGAAAAGTACTACACAATCAAGAAAACAACAAAATAGTTAGTACTTCCTAGTTAATACAACAACTACTACTTTTGTGCATGTCTAAATGCACTAGAACAGCTTCGAAGAAAAAACCTTCTCATCGGGCCACGGGGAGAGTACATCATAGACAGCACCTGGGTTTGGTGCCTAGCAGAAATAATTAAAACAATAATTATTAAAATCATTCAATATAAGTAAATGAACAACACTAGCAAAAATTTATAGCATAACAATTAAAGGTTCACAAATCTGATGATTAAACTAACCATGGTTAAGTAGTACATCAATGCTATTTATGCTGCATGCCATTAAATTACAAGGATTATGCAATTATGTTATATGTACATAATTGCACCATAATTATGCAACCTTTGTTCTATCATACATATAATCAAATTTTACTATTACTACAACTTGCCAACATAACTGCTGCAATTTCACCATCTCACTATGGCAACATCACTACTAGATGATCCATAAAAGAAACATTTCACAAAGGGCAACATCATTCAATATGATTAATTAATATATCAAATATATTTATGCTAGATGACAATAAATAACAAGGATTATGCACTTATCTTACATAAAAATAAAATACAACAAATGCAAAATTTCTTCTATCAAATATATGACCCAATCTTATATTACTTAAACATGGCAACAACACATCAACAATCCCAACATCACACCATGGGAAAATCACTACTACATGATCCATGAAAGAAATATTCCAAAACAGGAGACATCATTTAATAAAGAAACATTTAACTGCTACAGCATGTTCAAGGATTAGAACATTTAAAACTCTACAGACCTTTTCAGGATATAGCATGGCCTGCATCAACTAAATCTGATGCCCATACATGTTATTTCCTTAGATAGTTAGGAACCAATGTTTAAAACTTGCAAAATTGAAGAGGAAGCTGACATAAGTCTACAAGTATTGCAGCCACAGAAACAAGGTAACCTAAAAGGCTAAGATTATTCTATTAATTGTCATAGAGTAGAGGTATAAACAACACAAACCACCAGGGTGTTCAATAACATATCATGAAGACGATCTGACTGAACTTTCAGGACAACTCTCCAGTTCAAGTGTCCAAAAATAGCCGCCAAGGTCTACTCAGTATGCTAATATAGTTTAGAGTATGCATCCATTTACCATTTGATCACCATGCAAAAATCAAGGAAAAATGATAAAATTATATTGCACTATACTAACTACTTAAACTACACTGAATATCATATCTTAGGGACATCCCACGTAGCTACGCATTCATTTAACAGAACTAGTCTAAGATATGATCATACAAGTTCAGGAAAAAAACTACAACAAAAATATGCACGCAACATTGTGTAATTTCATAGTTAATCATCCCGAATAATCCGATGCACTGAACTATTTCCTAGGGCTAGATATATGCTGCAATGAATAACTTTCATTGAAATATATAAATCACTAAAAAAAATCTACACCAGGAATCTACAGAACTAAGCTTCCATCCAAAGAATCCCCAACAAATGTCAATCCCTAATACTGATTGTTAGGGGGTAACCCTGGGGTTGGCCCGATCTTTCACGAATTCCACGAGAAACGAGGGGAAAGCGGTGGTCGGGGATGAAATCGAGGAAGGAGATGAAAACCACGAACACACGCGCACCAAAACACGATACACGCCTACTCCTCACGCCGGTGGCAACCGGTCCAACATAATCCCTAGGATCGGTGTTGGGCGAAGCTCGCTCTCCACGCCAACAACGGGGGATGAGGTGCTTGGTGAGATCTTGACGTCTTGGGGGCGAGAAACCGAGAACCCAAGGCCTTGTACAACTTGAACGCACTAGGCAAGATCCAAGAGGGGGGTGGATAATCCGGTGCTCCTTGGTAGGAGCATGAGACCAATAGATATAAGTTCCTCAAAGGGGGTTCCTTAATATCTATTATTATCCAAGTCTAGGGTTTACAATAGAGGGTGGGGGCTATATATAGGCCAACCACATACACAGGGGTATTTTGGGAACAAATAGCGAAATATAGAGAGGGTTACAAGGCGCTGGGCCGAATTAACATGTTTAGGCTCTGCCAGATCCGGTAGTACCGGTCCAGCCCGACCGGTAGTACCGGTCGTGCGGTAGTACAGCTTCCTGGCCGGTAGTACCGCTTGTCATCCTGGGACTTGCGCTGGGGCCTTCTGTTGGTGGCGGTAGCAGGGGGCGGTAGTACCGCAGCCCGGTAGTACCGGGTCCGGGGCCGGTAGTACCGCCAGTGACAGAGAGTTCTTGGGCAGCTCTGGAACCTTCTGTTGTTGGCAGTAGCATTTGGCGGTAGTACCGCCAAGCGGTAGTACCGGGTCCGGGGCCGGTAGTACCGCTGGAGACAGAGAGTTTTTGGTCTTGTCTGCTGGCGCGCCTCCGTCCTGTGGGTTCTTCTCTTCGTACCTGATGATGCACAAGGCATGGTTATGAAGTAGCAGGCCATCCAAAGGTGTATCGAAGTCACACAAGGAGAGGAGCGAGTTCACCTTAGCTTGAAGGAGTTTGGCTCGGGCGCGAGTCATGGGTCCACTTGGGGAGCTTGTGGGAGTAGATGTAGTAGCGGTCGTAGGACAGGCTGCATCAGCTCCCCCCCTTGGGAAAGAGTCGTCCTCGACTCTTCAACCTTCTCAACTTCATCTTCTCCATGGTAGGGTGAGAGGTCCTTGACATTGAATGTCGAGCTCACAAGATACTTTGATGTTGGGATATCGATGACATAAGCGTTGTTGTTGATTCTCTTGAGCACTTTGAATGGTCCATCACCTCTTGGCTTTAGCTTGGAGTCGCGTTCCTTGGGGAAGCGGTCTTTACTCAAGTGGATCCACACAAGGTCGCCCTCATCAAAGATCATCTCTTTCTTGGTCTTGTTTAGCCTTGAAGCTTGGCGAAGGACATGTTGCTCGATAGTAGCTCGAGTGTCTTCGTGGAGTTTCTTCATTGTTTGGGCACGCTTGACAACGTCCATATTGGCACGTTCATGAAGTGGAAGTGGAAGTATATCGAGCGCGGTGAGAGGCTCGAAACCGTAGACGATCATGAACGGGCTCCTCATGGTGGTGGAGTGCTTGGCGCGGTTGTAGGCGAACTCGGCGTGTGGAATGCATTCCTCCCAGTCTTTAAGGTTCTTCTTTATCAACACCCGGAGAAGTGTTCCAAGGCTTCGATTGACGACCTCGGTTTGTCCATCGGTTTGAGGATGCGAGGCGGACGAGAAGAGGAGCTTGATGCCGAGCTTGGCCATGAGAGTCTTCCAGAAGTAGCTCATGAATTTTACATCGCGGTCGGAGACGATTGTTCTAGGCACACCGTGTAGCCGAATTATTTCCCTGAAAAACAAATTGGCTACATGTGAAGCATCATCGGTCTTATGGCACGGAATGAAATGTGCCATTTTAGAAAAGCGATCCACGACTACAAATATGGAATCATGTCCATGTTTAGATCTAGGCAAGCCTAATACAAAGTCCATGCTAATGTCCGACCAAGGTGCATGAGGAATAGGTAATGGCATATAGAGACCAAAGGGGTTGGACTTAGACTTAGCTTGGATACATGTAGTGCATCGTTGAACGTGGCGCTCCACGTCGCGCTTCATCTTTGGCCAAAAGTAGTGAGTGGAGAGCATGTCATATGTCTTGTCACGGCCAAAGTGACCCATAAGCCCTCCACCATGGGACTCTTGAAGAAGCAAAAGTTGGAGAGACGATTTCGGAATGCAAAGCTTGTTTTGTTTGAAAAGAAAACCCTTATGCAAATAGAAATCATCAATCCCTTTGTCTAAAGAACATTGGGCAAATATTGGACCAAAGAAAGGGTCGGACGCGTACAAAGATTTGATGTCATCAAGACCCAACACATTGACTTCGAGTCATGTAAGAAGGCTTGTGTTTTTGCGAGACAAGGCGTCCGCTACCACATTTTCTTTGCCCTTCTTGTATTTGACAATGTAAGGAAAAGACTCCATAAACTCAACCCATTTTGCGTGCCTTTTACTCAAGTTGGCTTGACCCTTAAGATACTTCAACGACTCATGGTCGGAATGGATGATAAATTCTTTAGGCCAAAGATAGTGTTGCCACACTTGAAGCACTCGAACCAAGGCAAAAAGTTCTTTGTCATAAATGGGATAATTGAGGCGTGCGCCATCAAATTTCTCACTATGGTAAGCAATTGGACGCCCATTTTGCATAAGGACGCCACCAATGCCAATACCACTAGCGTCACACTCAATCTCAAAAGTTTTTGTGAAATCCGGCAAATCAAGAAGTGGTGCTTCGCTGAGCCTCTTTTTGAGCTCATCAAAAGCCTTTTGTTGTGCTTTTCCCCAAACGAACGTGACATTTTTCTTGGTCAATTCGTTAAGGGGGCAAGCAATGGTAGAAAAATCTTTCACAAAGCGACGGTAAAAGCCAGCCAACCCATGAAAACTACGAAGTTCACTAACATTTGTTGGGATGGGCCAATCTCGTATGTCCTTGACTTTTGAGACATCCACTTCTATGCCATTAGAAGACACAACAAAACCAAGGAAAATCAGCTTGTCTCTTGCAAAAGTGCACTTTGGGAGATTAGCATAAAGCTTTTCATGACGAAGGATTTGAAGGACCTCCTTAACATGAGTAACATGCTCCTCTAGTGACTTGCTATAGACAAGGATGTCATCAAAGTAAACAACTACACTCTTCCCAATGAGAGATCTCAAAATATGGTTCATGAGGCGCATGAAGGTAGATGGGGCATTGGATAAGCCAAAAGGCATAACCAACCATTCATAGAGACCAAGCTTGGTCTTGAAGGCGGTTTTCCACTCATCACCTTCAGCCATGCGAATTTGATGGTAACCACTACGAAGATCAATTTTCGAAAATATAGTGGCTCCACATAACTCATCAAGCATGTCATCAAGACGCGGTATAGGATGTCGATAACGCACGGTGATAGCATTGATTGGACGGCAGTCCATGCATAACCGCAACGTGTCATCCGTTTTTGGGACTAGGATCACGGGAACCGCGCTTGGGCTAGTGCTTACTTGGATCAAACCTTTGGATACGAGTTGGTTGATTTGACGTTCTATCTCCTTCGTCTCTTCCGGGTTCGTGCGATACGCGGCGCGGTTTGGTAGTGTAGCGCCGGGTATGAGGTCGATGTGGTGCTCGATTCCACGAAGAGGAGGAAGGCCATGAGGAAGCTCTTCGGGAAATACATCTTGGAATTCCTGCAAAATAGCCATCAAAGAAGGAGGAACATTTGTCAAGTCGTTAGTTCCTTGCGCTAGTCCCTTGCAAACAAGGACATAGTGCAAGATGGATGGGTTGTTCCGCACTTCTCTCATCTCACTTTTGGTGGCAAGAAGAACACTCTTAGTTTTTCCACTCGAGTTTGGCTTGTAGCTCTCACTCACTATGGTGTGGTTCTCTCGCTCACCACTCTTCTCACAAGGTGTTTTTGTGTATTGCGCCCTCGCTAAAGCCTTTGCATTGTCCGCAATTATTTGGCTAGGAGTCATTGGTTGCAACACACAAGTTTTATCAAGCCATTTGAAGGTGTAAGTGTTTGAGTGACCATTATGCAAAGCACACTTGTCATATTGCCACGGCCTTCCGAGCAACATGTGACAAACCGTCATTGGGACCACGTCACATTCCACCGTGTCCTTATAGTGTCCAATTGAGAACGTCACCGAGACGGTGTGCTTGATCTTGACGAATCCTTGGTCACTTAGCCATTGGATATGGTAGGGGTGTGTATGCGGATGAAGGGTGAGGTTGAGTTTCTCACACAATTCCGTACTTGCAAGGTTGTGGCAACTCCCTCCATCGATGACAACTTTGATGGACTTCCCATTGATGCCGGCACGAGTTTGGAAGATGTTCGAGCGTTGGTCTTCATTTTCATTGGCTTGGGTAGTCAAGACCCTTGTGACCACAAGCGATGGACTTGTGTCATGCTCACACACGAGAAGTTCTTGGTCCTCTTCCAAATGTTGCCTTGCCATGGCCTCCTTCACTCTTGCATCAAACTCTTCCTCACTCAAGTATTCTTCATCGCCGTTGTCATGGATGAACAAAACTTTCTTGTTTCCACAAGCATTCGACTTGTGCCCTTTGCCTCCACACTTGTAGCATTCACCATTGAATGGTAGATCATCCTTTGTGTGTTTGCCACTTGGGGGATGTTTTCCTTGAGGGAGAGTGGACTTGAAGGGAAGCTTGGTGTTACTTGAGGAGCTTCCACTTGGTGTTGTTGGGGTAGTGGTTGATGCTTGCTTGTAGGTGAAGTACGTTTTTGGCTTGTTGTACTTGATGTCCTCTTGCACTTGACGCTCGGCCTTGGATGCGATGTGCACAAGCTCAACCATGTTGTTGTACCTTTGGAACTCGGTGATGCGCTTAATGGGATGGTTCAAGCCATTGAGGAAGCGTGCCATTGTTTGTTCATCTCTCTCTTTAATGTTGGCACGGATCATGTTGAGCTCCATTTGCTTGAAGTACTCTTCCACGGTCTTTGTCCCTTGACTAAGCGTTTGAAGCTTGTTGAAAAGGTCACGCGTGTAGTGTGAAGGAACAAAGCGGGATCTCATATGAGCCTTCATATCTTGCCAAGTTGTGATTGGAGGCTCTTCTTTTGCTTCGCGAGCGAGTTGGACTTGTTCCCACCAAAGGTTGGCATACTCATCAAACTCGAGGGATGCCATGGCCATCATCTTCTCATTGCTATAGTTGTGCATGCGGAAGATCTTGTCGACCTTGAGTTCCCAAGAGAGATATTCTTCAGGCTCATTGGAACCGGTGAACTTGGGCATGGTGAATTTGAGCTTGCCAAAAGTTTCTTCTCCATTGCGGTTCCGGTTGCGTCGGTTGCCATGATCTTGGCGGTCATCATCATCATCCGAGCTCTCATGTCTTGCTTGGTGATTGTTGCGTTGCTCTTGCGGTTGTTGAGGTGCCGCGTTTGGTGGTGGAACTTGTTGTTGACGACGAGCTTGGGGAGCTTGCTCGTTTTGTTGACGCGGTTGAGGACGAGGAGGAGGTTGATGGTCCTCACGACGAGCTTGGGGAGCTTGCTCTTGTTCTTGTCGTGGTTGATGCCGAGGCGCATTAGCTTGCGCCATGTGGCGAAGAGGACGTCAAGCCGCGTATGCCATGGGCTGCTCTTCTTCTTCTTGGTGTAGGGGAGGCTCGTCATGACCATCATGGTGCCGACGTGGACGATCATGTCGATGATGTCGCCTTGGAGGATCTTCGAGTGCTTCCCGTCGACGGTGATCTTGTTCGTCCTCTTCGGAAGCTTCACTTGGTGTTGAAAGGACATGTCGACGTCGATGGCCTTGGTGGTCCATGCGAGGTTGCTCTTGTTGAATCACAAGTGCCCTTGGTTGTGGCCGGTTCGCTTCGCGCCTTGGAGGTCTTGCGGAGAGGTCACCATCATAGCTTGACGTTGCGGCGTGACGCGGAGATGGTACCGCTTGCGAAGAGCTCATGGATTGAAGAACGGGTCCATCCCGATGCCTTGAAGCGTGACGGCGAGGTGCACTTGATTCACTTGAGGAGTGCCGCGATGAGCTTGATTCGCGCGAGCGTGGCCTTGCGAGTCCATCGATGATGCGTTGAAGCTTCTCATCCGTTGAGGCGAGTGCACGACCAAGAGCTTCATTTTGATGACCGAGGTTGTGTTGCATGGCATGCATTTGGCCACGGACTTCTTCGAAGCGGTTGTCGATGTTCTTGAATTCCACACGGGCCTCGCTAAATTGTTCATCTTGGCGCCGCTCGAGAGCTTCACAACGATAGTTGAATTCTCCTCGGACCTTCCAATGGTCCCATCTTGTCATGAATTGTGTGTCATCCTCCGGAGGTGGTGGTTGGGATGGCTCTCCATGCCTGTCCATGATGCAAAGCCACAAGGGTTGTATATGGAGAGAAATGGTGCGTAGAGTTAGCCTTTTACCTCACCTTGGAGATTATATCAAACCAATTGCCACACAAATGAGCGAAGAGCGTGCAAAGTGAAATGGCAAGAAACTCACACACAAATATGCTACAACTCTCAAAAGGCTTTTGGTGGAAGGTTAGGATTGTGGAAAACCAAACAAAACGATCCAAGCAAAAGGTTATTGTCTAACGTGGTAAAGAACCAAAGATCAAAAGCAAAAAGGATACGATCTACGAAAAACACGGAAAACACACACGAGGAGAAAAACGGGGTTAGCACGACTATGAAAATGAGCACAAAAGGTCCTAACGAAGACTACGCTCGGGTGTCGTGCCAACTCAAGGAGAGACCACAACTCGTTTGCCAAAAGAGGATAAGCAATAGATTTGTGCACTTGCCTCGGTGCGCTCTTTCTTCTCTCTTTCTTGGCTTACAAGCTTGGTATTCTCTTTGGTTGGGGAGACTATGTATCTTTTTCTCTTTTTTTTTTGATTCTTTCGCCTTTTCTCCCTTGCTATGCTACTATGTTAGCTTTTGTATTTGGCCTCACACTCTCACTTTCCGAAGGCAAGTGCACAATGCTTAGACAAACACAAAATGAGTTGCTCTCAAAGGATAGATACACACAAAGGAAGATATGGGGCTGTCAAAGTGGCGCAAGTTATACCTTTGGTATTGTTGAGGACTTGCAACCGTTGGTGGTGGATGATGTTCGAGTGTCGCGGTGTCGATGAGCGCGGAAGACTTGGATGCGGAAGCTTTTGTTGAGATGGCGACAAACACGCGGAACACGAACAAGCAAAAGGGGAAAAAGTCAGCCAGCGAAAATGAGGCATCAAGAAGAAGGAAAAAGTTTCTGTTGCTGGCGGTAGTACCGCTTGGGACAGGCGGTAGTACCGGACGGCGGTAGTACCGCTTGTTACGGGCGGTAGTACCGGACGGCGGTAGTACCGCTTGTCACGGGCGGTAGTACCGCTGGTCACAGAAACACGAACGAAAACGAGATCCACTTGACACAAACCTCAAATCCGTGGGAAAACTGACCGAAAGGCGGGCTAGGAACAACAGGGGCTATAGATCGACTCCCAAAGCAACAGATCTATGGACCAAAACCACGAAAAACTCACCAAATCCAGAGATCGATCCGAAGGCAAATTGGGGCTCTTTTTGGTGGGATTTTCGATTTTAAGGTGGAAAAAAGAAAAATTGGGGGCAAATTCGTGATCAACCGTGCTCTTGATACCAATATGTTAGGGGGTAACCCTGGGGTTGGCCCGATCTTTCACGAATTCCACGAGAAACGAGGGGAAAGCGGTGGTCGGGGATGAAATCGAGGAAGGAGATGAAAACCACGAACACACGCGCACCAAAACACGATACACGCCTACTCCTCACGCCGGTGGCAACCGGTCCAACATAATCCCTAGGATCGGTGTTGGGCGAAGCTCGCTCTCCACGCCAACAACGGGGGATGAGGTGCTTGGTGAGATCTTGACGTCTTGGGGGCGAGAAACCGAGAACCCAAGGCCTTGTACAACTTGAACGCACTAGGCAAGATCCAAGAGGGGGGTGGATAATCCGGTGCTCCTTGGTAGGAGCATGAGACCAATAGATATAAGTTCCTCAAAGGGGGTTCCTTAATATCTATTATTATCCAAGTCTAGGGTTTACAATAGAGGGTGGGGGCTATATATAGGCCAACCACATACACAGGGGTATTTTGGGAATAAATAGCGAAATATAGAGAGGGTTACAAGGCGCTGGGCCGAATTAACATGTTTAGGCTCTGCCAGATCCGGTAGTACCGGTCCAGCCCGACCGGTAGTACCGGTCGTGCGGTAGTACAGCTTCCTGGCCGGTAGTACCGCTTGTCATCCTGGGACTTGCGCTGGGGCCTTCTGTTGGTGGTGGTAGCAGGGGGCGGTAGTACCGCAGCCCGGTAGTACCGGGTCCGGGGCCGGTAGTACCGCCAGTGACAGAGAGTTCTTGGGCAGCTCTGGAACCTTCTGTTGTTGGCAGTAGCATTTGGCGGTAGTACCGCCAAGCGGTAGTACCGGGTCCGGGGCCGGTAGTACCGCTGGAGACAGAGAGTTTTTGGTCTTGTCTGCTGGCGCGCCTCCGTCCTGTGGGTTCTTCTCTTCGTACCTGATGATGCACAAGGCATGGTTATGAAGTAGCAGGCCATCCAAAGGTGTATCGAAGTCACACAAGGAGAGGAGCGAGTTCACCTTAGCTTGAAGGAGTTTGGCTCGGGCGCGAGTCATGGGTCCACTTGGGGAGCTTGTGGGAGTAGATGTAGTAGCGGTCGTAGGACGGGCTGCATCAGCTCCCCCCCTTGGGAAAGAGCCGCATAGGCCAAAAAGGCCAAAGTGGTCGTACCACCACCGCCACTGCCATGGCGCTCGACCTCGTAGACTGCATCTGGGCGGGTCACGGCTCCCATCCCCACCCTAGCAGAACCGCACGCATCGGCTCCGGAGCCCACTCCCGCCATCGCCGGAGTCAAAATCGCGCGGAGGAGGACGACACCCAGGCCGGAGGTGGAGGAGACGGCGATGTGAGGTAGGGTTTCTCACTCCTCACTCCTTTCAGTATCAGGTGAGACAAAAGGGAGGAGGGGGAAATGGTGGGTATATGGCGACACGGAGCGGCCGAGAGGGCTCTTATACGTCCCGTCAATTCGTTTCCGCTGACGTCACCAGCGCGCGTGACGTCCACCTCATACTACCAACATTGCATGGACTCTAGACCAAGTGTTCACTTTCATGAACTTGTGGTTGTATGTGTGAACACTTGGTCAACATGATCCCACCTAGTTGTTACTCTCTCAGTCCCAATTTACGTTGCATATAAGGTTTTATCAAAGTCAAACTGTATAATGTTTGACGAAATAGTTTGATACAACTATAAACTAATACGGTGCCAAAATAATATTATTAGAATTGTCTTGAGTTATATTTTCATAATATATACATTTTATATCACACATATTTATATTATTTTGTATATTCTTGGCATGGGCGCACATCTACCACAAGTGTGTGTCATGGCTTGGCATAGCATTCTCATACTTAGATGTATAAACTTGGTGGGATCATGTTGGCCAAGTGCCGATCCACACAACCACAAGTTGATGAAGGAGTTTCTAGCCAACCAAGAGAGGTTTATAGGCCATGCATTTTTGCATGGGTCCACATTTGCCACAAAGTGTCTCATCATTTCTTGGCATAGAATGTTATACTAAGATATATAAACTTGGAAGGATCATGCTATCCAACTGATGCCTCATGCAACCACAAGTTCATAAAGGTGTTTCTAGACAGCTCAGATAGGTCTAGATCCCATGCAATGTTGTTATGGACCCACATCTGCCACAATTGTGTGTCATGGCTTGGCATAGCACTCTCATACTTACATGTATCAACTGGGTGGGATCATATTGGCAAAGTACTTAGCCACACAACCACAAGTTGATCAAGGAGTTTCTAGCCAACCCAGATAGGTCTATGGCCTATGCAATGTTTGCATGGGCCCACCTTTTCCACAAAGTGTATCATCATGTATTGGCATATAAGTGTTATAATAAGATCTTTCAACTAGGAAGGATCATGTTATCCAAGTGATTACTCATGCAATGACAAGTTGATGAAGGTGTTTCTAGACAGCTAAGATAGGCCTAGATCCCATGCAATGTTGGCATGGGCCCACATCTGCCACAAGTGTGTGTCATGGCTTGGCATAGCATTTTCATACTTAGATGTATCAATTGTGTGGGATCACGTTGGCCAAGTGCTGATCCACACAACCACAAGTTGATGAAGGAGTTTCTAGCCAACCAAGAGAGATCTATAGCCCATGCAATGTTGGCATGGGTCCACATTTGCCACAAAGTGTCTCACCATTTATTGGCATAGTAGTGTTATACTAATATATATAAACTAGGAAGTATCATGCTATCCAAGTGATGACTCATGCAACCACAAGTTCATGAAGGTGTTTCTAGACAGCTCACATAGGTCTAGATCCCATGCAATGTTGGCATGTGCCCACAACTTCCACAAGTGTCTGTCATGGCTTGGCATATCACTCTCATACTTAGATGTATCAACTGGGTGGGATCATGTTGGCCAAGTGCTGATCCACACAACCACAAGTTGATGAAGGAGTTTCTAGCCAACCAAGAGAGATCTATAGCCCATGCAATGTTGGCATGGGCCCACATTTGCCACAAAGTGTATCATCATGTCTTGGCATAATAAATTTTGTACTTAGATCTTTCAACTAGGTAAGATCATGCTATCCAAGTGACGACTCATACAACCACAAGTTGATGAAGGTGTCTCTAGACATATTAGATTGGACTACATCCCATGCAATGTTGGCATGTGCCCACATCTGCCACAAGTGTGTGTCATGGCTTGGCATAGCACTCTCATACTTAGATGTATCAACTAGGAGGATAAGTGTTGAGCCACAGAACCACAAGCAAATGAAGGATTTTCAAGCCAACCTAGAGAGGTCTATAGCCCATGCAATATTGCCATGGGACCACATTTGCCACAAAGTGTCTCATCATGTCTTGGCATAGCACTCTTATACTTATATGTATCAACTGGGTAGGATCATGCTGTCCAAGTGATGAGTCATGCAACCACAAGTTGATAAATGTGTTTCTAGACATATTAGAGAGGTCTACTTCCCATGCAATGTTGCCATGGGCCCACATATGCCACAAGTTTTTGTCAGGGCTTGGCACATCACTCTCATACTTACATGTATCAACCAGGAGGGATCATGTTGGTCAAGTGCTGAGCTACACAATCACAAGTTGATTAAGGAGTTTCTAGCCAACCAAGATAGTTCTATAGCCCATGCAATGTTTGCATGGGCCCACATTTTCCACAAAGTGTCTCATCATGTCTTGGCATATAAGTGTTATAATAAGATCTTTCAACTAGGAAGGATCATGCTATCCAAGTGACGACTCATACAACCACAAGTTGATGAAGGTGTCTCTAGACATATTAGATTGGACTACATCCCATGCAATGTTGGCATATGCCCACACCTGCCACAAGTGTGTGTCATGGTTTGGCATAGCACTCTCATACCTATATGTATCAACTAGGTGGCCAAGTGCTGAGCCACACAACTACAAGTTGATGAAGTACATTCAACCCAACCCAGAGAGGTCTATATCCCATGCAATATTTCAATGGGACCACATTTGCCACAAAGTGTCTCATCATGTCTTGGTATAGCACTCTTATAGTTATATGTATCAACTGGGTAGGATCATGTTGTCCATGTGATGAGTCATGCAACCACAAGTTGATGAAGGTGTTTCTAGACATATTAGATAGGTCTACATCCCATGCAATGTTTCCATGGGACCACATATGCCATAAAGTTTTGTTTGGGCTTGACATAGCATTCTCATACTTACATGTATCAACTGGGTGGGATCATGTTGGCCAAGTGCTGAGCTACACAATCACAAGTTGATTAAGGAGTTTCTAGCCAACCAAGAGAGTTCTATAGCCCATGCAATGTTTGAATGGGCCCACCTTTGTCACAAAGTGTCTCATCATGTCTTGGCATATAAGTGTCATAATAAGATCTTTCAACTAGGAAGGATCATGTTATCCAATTGATGACTCATGCAACCAGAAGTTGATGAAGGAGTTTCTAGATAGCTTAGATAGGTCTACATCACATGCAATGTTGGCATGTGCCCACACCTGCCACAAGTGTATGTTATGGTTTGGCATAGTACTCTCATACCTAGATGTATCAACTAGGTGGCCAAGTGCTGAGCCACACAACTACAAGTTGATGAAGTACATTCAACCCAACCCAGAGAGGTCTATAGCCCATGCAATATTTCCATGGGACCACATTTGCCACAAAGTGTCTCATCATGTCTTGGTATAGTACTCTTATAGTTATATGTATCAACTGGGTAGGATCATGCTATCCAAGTGATGAGTCATGCAACCACAAGTTGATGAAGGTGTTTCTAGACATATTAGATAGGTCTACATCCCATGCAATGTTGCCATGGGACCACATATGCCATACAGTTTTGTTAGGTCTTGACATAGCACTCTCATACTTACATGTATCAACTGGGTGGGATCATGTTGGCCAAGTGCTGAGCTACACACTCACAAGTTGATTAAGGAGTTTCTAGCCAACCAAGAGAGTTCTATAGCCCATGCAATGTTTGTCTCATTATTTCTAAGATATATCAACTGGGAAGGATCATGCTATCCAAGTGATGTCCCATGCAATATTGGCATGGGACCACATTTGCCGCAAAGTCTCTCATCATGTCTTGGCATAACAGTCGTTTACTTAGATATATCAACTAGGTAGGATCATGTTGTCCAAGTGATTACTCAAACAACCATAAGTTGATGAATGTTTCTAGACAACTCAGATAGGTCTATATCCCATGTAATGTTGGCATAGGACCATATTTGCCACAAGTGTGTGCCATGACTTGGAATATCATTCAGATACTTAGATGTATCAACTTGGTGGGATCATGTTGGCCAAGTGTTAAGCCACACAACCACAAGTTGATGAAGGAGCCAACCAAGAGAGGTCTATAGCCCATGCAACTTTTGCATGGGTCCACATTTGCCACAAAGTGTTTCATCATTTCTAAGATATATCAACTGGGAAGGATCATGCTATCCAAGTGATGTCTCATACAACCACAAGTTCATGAAGGTGTTTCTAGATAGCTCACATAGGTTTAGATCCCATGCAATGTTGGCATGGGCACACATATGCCACAAGTGTGTATCATGGCTTGGCATAGCACTCTCATACTTAGATGTATCAACTGTGTGGGATCATGTTGGCAAAGTTCTGAGCAACACAACCACAAGTTGATGGAGTTTCTAGCCAACCAGATGGGTCTATAGCCATGAAATGTTTGTATGTGCCCATATTTGCCACAAAGTGTCTCATGATGTCTTGGCATAACAGTGTTATACTTAGATCTATTAAATAGGTAGGATCATGATATTCAAGTGATGACTTATACAATCACAAGTTGATGAAGGTGTTTCTAGACAGCCTAGGTAGGTATAGATCCCATGCAATGTTGGCATGGGCCCACATCTGCCACAAGTGTGTGTCATGGCTTGGCATAACACTCTCATACTTAGATGTATCAACTTGGTGGGATCATGTTGGCCAACTGCTGAGTCACACAACCACAAGTTGATGCTGGTGTTTCTAGCCAACCCAGAGAGGTCTATAGCCAATGCAATGTTGGCATGGGCCCACATGTGCCACAAAGTGGCTCATCATGTCTTGGCATAGCTGTAGGGTTCGCAGCATAGAAAACAAAAATTTTCCTACGATGTGAACTATATACCAAGATCTATCTACTAGATACAAACAACGGGCGGATGTATATCCGTAGAGAACATACCCTTGAAGACCGACAAAGCTTAACGAGTTCAACTCGTGGTTGATGTAGACGATCTCTTGCCGATCTCAAGATCGAGAGGAAGTCCTAGCGCCGCAAATCAGCAGCGCATCCGTGCTCTCACACACGTTCGAGGCACCGAGCAACCTCCGCCTCCTCGCTCCAGCGATGCAGCGGAAGCACAACTCTTTCTTGCCGAATAGCCACCGGGAACATGTATCTCGCTAGTCCGAGACCATGGGGGATAAATTCTAGAGGGGGAGAGAGATCCTTCACGAGGAGGTGTGTGAGACAAGTGAGGAGGGGGGCTCCTTTTATAGGAGGAGGGGGGGGGGGAACCCCAAGGGGGTGGCCGGCGCATGGGGCTGCCCCCTTGCCCTCCCCTCTTCATGTGGGTGGACACTCCACTCACAAATCTCCTTTAAATTCCCTCCACTCAAAAGTCCACTCAAATTCCCATTAAATTTCCACCAAATTTAATGCAAACTCTCATTAAATAAAACTCTTTTATTTTATTCATAATTTTGTCAATTACTTTAATGACAAACATTCACAAATAACCCCTTGCTAGAATTCTATTTCACATGCATAACCACTTTATGCAATTTCACCCGAAAACCTGTTTCGGTATCTAGTGAAATAAATTCCTGCGCTTGTTCATTCTTTCGGCATGAAACATTTGCTCCAATTGGATGTAGGTGTCTCTTAAGTGTGTCACCCTACGGTTCGTGAATAATGCGGACATGATCGAGACCCCTCTCGGATCAATAATCAGAAGCGGGATCTGGAGACCCATACTGACTCCCACACATTCAACGATGACTTTCTTGTGATCGTCGGAACCTTTTATGCTAGTATCTTAATCCCTTTGTTTCACGATATATTACATGTCCGAGATTCGATCATCGGTATCTCCATACCTAGTTTGATCTCGTTACCGACATGCACTCTTTTCTCGTTCCTGTGATATAACATTCTAGTGATTAAATCACTTGCTTGCAAGCTAATCAATGTGATATCACCGAGAGGGCCCAGAGTATATCTATCCGTCATCGGGATGAACAAATTCCACTCTCGATCCATGAGCCTCAACATAACACTTTATTAGTTCTGAATCCATCTTTATAATCACCCTGTTACGGTGTGACGTTTGATGTTATCAAGAAACTCTTCCGGTGTTAGTGATTGACATGATCTCATGGTCTAAGGATTAGGATCACTTCGTAAGTTGTTATAGCAATATAAACTCAATGAATTTGATCGTAATGCTATACTTCGGATGAATGTTCATCACACCATTACACTAATGTTGTGATCCCGTTATTAACAACATCCAATGTCCATGATCAGGAAACCTTGATCATCTTGTTAATCAACGAGCTAGTTTATGAGAGAGGCATAACTAGGAACTTTCTGTTTGTTTATTAAACACACATGTATTAACGTTTCCGTATTAATACAATTATAGCATGCAAAATAAACATCTATCATATACTTGGAATACACATAATAAACACTTTATTATTGCCTCTCAGGGCATATTCCCTTCAGTCTCCCACTTGCACTAGAGACAATAATCTAGTTACATAGTGATAAATCTAACACCCATTGAGTTCTGGTGTTGATCATGTTTTGCTCTAGGGAGAGTTTTAGTCAACGGATATCCTACATTGAGATCCATATGTACTTTACAAATATTTATATCTCCATCCTTGACATGCTCGCGGATGGAGTGAAACCGGCGCTTAATATGCTTGGAATGCTTGTGAGACCTTGGCTCTTTGGCTTTGGCAATGGAACCATTGTTGTCACAATAGATCACCATTGGGTCCAACGCGTTTGCCACCACTCCTAGTTCGGATATGAACTCCTTCATCCAAACTGCTTCCTGAGCCGCTTCCGAAGCAGCAACATATTCGGCCTCCGTTGTTGATCCCGCTACCACAGGTTGTTTGGAGCTCCTCCAACTAACCGCTCTGCCATTCATGAGAAATACGTATCCGGATTGAGACTTAGTCATCCGGATCGGTGTCAAAGCTAGCGTCGACATAACACTTAGCGACGAGCTCTTCTTCACCTCCGTATACAAGAAACATATCCTTAGTTCTTCGTAAGTACTTAAGGATATTCTTGACCGCTATCCAGTGTTCCGAACCTGGATCCGATTGGTACCTACTAGTCAAACTAATAGCATGTGCCACATCCGGTCTTGTACATAGCATGGCGTACATTATAGAGCCTATGGCTGAAGCATAGGGGACTTTGTCCATTATCTCTCTTTCTTCCGCCGAAGCCGGACTTTGAGTCTTACTCAATGTCTTGCCTTGCAACATAGGTAAGAACCCCTTCTTACTTCCGTCCATTTTAAACTTCTTTAAAATCTTATCAAGGTATGTACTTTGTGATAGCCCTATTAGGCGCCTAGATCTATCTCTATAGATCTTTATGCCTAATATGTATGACGCTTCACCTAGGTCCTTCATTGAAAATTTGCTGTTTAGATAACTTTTAACACTGTTTAAAAGATCTATATCATTTCCGATCAATAATATGTCATCCACATATAATATCAGAAATGCCACATTGCTCCCACTCACTTTCTTGTAAATACAAGCTTATCCATAAGTTTGGACAAATCCAAACTCTTTGATCACCTCATCAAAGCGGAGATTCCAACTTCGTGATGCTTGCTTCAATCCATAGATGGATCGCTGAATTTTGCACACCTTGTTAGCATCCTTAGGATCGACAAAACCCTTTGGTTGTATCATATACAACTCTTCTTCAATATTACCATTGAGAAACGCGGTTTTGACATCCATCTGCCATATCTCATAATCGAAATATGCAGCAATTGCTAACATAATCCTAACTGACTTTAGCATCGCTACGGGAGAGAAAGTCTCATCGTAGTCAACTCCTTGAATTTGTCGAAACCCCTTTGTGACAAGTCGAGCTTTATAGACGGTCACATTACCATCAGCATCAGTTTTCCTTTTGAAAATCCATTTGTTCTCCACGGCCTTTCGGTCGTGAGGTAATTCCACCAAGTTCCAAACTTGATTTTCATACATGGATTCCATCTCGGATTTCATGGCTTCTAACCATTTGTTGGAATCCGGGCTCATCATCGCTTCTTCATACGTCGCAGGGTCATCATTTTCATCAACCATGAAATTCATGACAGGATTTCCGTACAGCTCGGGAGCTGCACGCGTCCTGTTTGACCTGCGAGGTTTGGTAGTACTCTCTTTCGAAGTTTCATGATCATTATCATTAGTTCCCTCTTCAACAGGTGGAGCCAACTCCGGAACAACTTCCGGCGCTGCTCTACTCGCCATACTTTGAAGAGAAGGTTCCACAACCTCTTCGAGTTCTACCTTCCGACTACTCACACCTTTCGCGAGAAACTCTTTCTCTAGAAAGGATCCATTCTTGGCAACAAAAACCTTGCCCTCGGATCTGTGATAGAAGGAATACCCAATAGTTTCTTTAGGGTATCCTATGAAGACGCATTTTTCCGCTTTGGGTTCGAGTTTATCCGGTTGAAGTTTCTTCACATAAACATCGCATCCCCAAGCTTTAAGAAATGACAGCTTAGGTTTGTTTCCAAACCACAATTCATACGGTGTCTTTTCAACGGATTTAGATGGTGCCCGATTTAAAGTGAATGCAGCAGTTTCTAGTGCATAACCCCAAAATGACAACGGCAAGTCCGTCAGAGACATCATAGATCGAACCATATCTAATAAAGTACGATTACGACGTTCCGACACACCATTTCACTGTGGTGTTCCGGCAGGTGTGAGTTGTGAAACAATTCCACACTCTTTCATGTGAGTGCTAAACTCGTAACTTAGATACTCACCTCCACGGTCGGACCGTAGAAATTTGATCTTTCTATTACGATGATTTTCCACTTCATTCTGAAATTCCTTGAACTTTTCAAAGGTTTCAGACTTGTGTTTCATCAAGTAGATATAACCGTATCTACTAAAATCATCCGTGAAAGTAACAAAATAACGATATCCACCTCGCGCCGACACACTCATTGGACCACATACATCAGAATGTATGATTTCCAATAAATCTGTCGCCCGTTCCATTGAACCGGAAAACGGCGTTCTAGTCATCTTGCCCATAAGGCATGGCTCACATGTATCAAATGATTCATAATCAAGTGATTCCAAAAGTCCATCCGAATGGAGCTTCTTCATGCGTTTAACGCCAATATGACCTAGACGGAAGTGCCACATATATGCGGATATATCATCATTAAGTTTAATCCTTTTAGCATCAACATTATGAATATGTGTAACATTATCATCGAGATCTAATAGAAATAAACCATTCATCATCGGTGCATGACCATAAAAGATTTCATTCATATAAATGGAACAACCATTGTTCTCGGATTTAAATGAATAACCACTTCGCATCAAACACGATCCAGATACAATGTTCATGCTCAGTGCATGCACCAGATAACATTTATTCAAGTTTATATCTAATTCCGACGGTAAGTGGAGAGGCAGCGTTCCGACGGCGATCACATCAACGCTTGATCCATTGCCGACACGCATCTTGACCTCACCCCTTGCTAGCGGTCGCTTGTTCCGCAGCCCCTGATTCGAGTTACAAATATTAGCAACTGAACCGGTATCAAATACCTAGGTGCTACTGCGAGCACTAGTCAAGTACACATCAATAACATGTATATCATATATACCTTTGTTTGCCTTGCCGGCCTTCTTGTCTGCCAGATACTTGGGGCAGTTGCGCTTCCAGTGGCCAGTCCCCTTACAATAGTAGCACTCGGAATCAGACTTAGGTCCAACTCGGGGTTTCTTTTCAGGCGCGGCAACAAGCTTGCCGCCCTTACTTCCCTTCCGTTTTCCCTTATTGTCTTTCTTGAAACCAGTGTTCCTATTGATCATCAACACTTGATGTTCCTTTTTGATCTCCACTTCTGCAGTTTTAAGCATTGACAGAAGCTCGGGGAGAGACTTCTTCATGCCTTGCATATTATAGTTCATCACGAAGCTCTTATAGCTAGGTGGCAGAGACTGCAGAACACGATGGATGCCTAAGTCAATGGGAATCGATATTCCCAAGGACACAAGCTTATCGGCGTAACCCGGCATCTTGAGTACATGCTCACTAACGGAGCTGTGCTCTTCCATCATGCAGCTAAAGAACTTTTCTGAAGTGTCGTAGCTCTCTACAGCAGCATGTGTGTCGAAAATCATTTTCAACTCACCCATTGTATCAAATGCATTGCCGTTTTCGAAACGCTTTCGAAGTTCCGGCTCTAGCCCATACAATATGCCGCAATGAACTAAGTTGTGGTCCTCCTGACGAGTCTGATAGACATTCTTCTCCTCGTCAGGGGCATCATCAAAAGGTGGGAGGCCTAACGGCGCTTCTAGCACATATTGCTTTTGTGCAGCAGAGAGGAGAATCCTCAAATTCATGGCCCATTCGGTAAAGTTGCTACCGTTCGTTGCTAGTTTCTCTTTCTCCATGAACACATTGAAATTAAAAGCAGGTGGTGCCATCTACAACAGAATTTGTAAAGTTTAGACTAAGTGTATGATAGATTGAGTTCAACTAATCTATATTACGAATGAACTCCCACTCAAAAACGACATCCCTCGTGCCTTTTTGGTGATTACATGAACCAAATCCACTACACCAAGTCCGATCATCACGTGAGTCGGTATAGCTTCAAAGGCGAGCATCAAATGGGCATCATATCAACTATATGACTCATGCTTAACCTTTCGGTCCGTGTTCCGAGGCCATGTCTGTACATGCTAGGCTCGCCAAGTTAGAACCTTAGTATTCGCGTGTGTAACTGTTTTACACCCGAAATATGGTCGTGGATCCAAGAACACCCGATCATCACGTGATGTCTTGGAGCGACGAAAACATAATCGGTGCATACTAAAGGAAGAACACATTCTTATCTTGATATTTAAATGAGGGATCATCTTATTATGCTAACAAAGCGCTAAACAAGCAATATAAGATGCTATCAAACATCATATGTTTATTAGTGAAATTATATGGTTCCCGCAGATGATCTCTATCATGTGCATCGTGGTATGATCACTATCATACCTATATGTGTAAATCCAAGGTCTATGGATTTTACACGCTATGTGTGTTGTAAGAGTATCATCTCATACTTCTACTTACAACACTACCATATCATAACACTAGCCTAGCAACAATCTAAACTAGACGCCTCTAATTTATCCATTGCAAGTTTTACGTGGCTTAGGGCTTTCGAGATAGAACCGTTCTTACCTACGAACATGAACCACAACGAGGATAATCAAATTGTTGACAACTCGCTTGCAAAATAGATATTGACTATAGTAGGAGAGACAGACACCCGCTAGCCACTTATGCAAACTAGTTGCATGTCAAGCGTGGAACAGGTCTCATGTGCGAGGACATGTAAAGTTTGTCCGGGCCGCTTCATCCCACTATGCCACCAATATCCAAAATTACAACAAAGGAGCAACAACATGATCATCATCGCCCACATACTCATATGTGTACTACCCGTGTAAAGTATCTTCGCATAGATCCGTCTCTGATACCACTATAGGGTTCGCAGCATAGAAAACAAAAATTTTCCTACGATGTGAACTATATACCAAGATCTATCTACTAGATACAAACAACAGGCAGATGTATATCCGTAGAGAACATACCCTTGAAGACCGACAAAGCTTAACGAGTTCAACTCGTGGTTGATGTAGACGATCTCTTGCCGATCTCAAGATCGAGAGGAAGTCCTAGCGCCGCAAATCAGCAGCGCATCCGTGCTTGCACACACGTTCGAGGCACCGAGCAACCTCCGCCTCCTCGCTCCAGCGATGCAGCGGAAGCACAACTCTTTCTTGCCGAATAGCCACCGGGAACATGTATCTCGCTAGTCCGAGACCATGGGGGATAAATTTTAGAGGGGGAGAGAGATCCTTCACGAGGAGGTGTGAGAGACAAGTGAGGAGGGGGGCTCCTTTTATAGGAGGAGGGGGGGGGGGGAACCCCAAGGGGGTGGCCGGCGCATGGGGCTGCCCCCGTGCCCTCCCCTCTTCATGTGGGTGGACACTCCACTCACAAATCTCCTTTAAATTCCCTCCACTCAAAAGTCCACTCAAATTCCCATTAAATTTCCACCAAATTTAATGCAAACTCTCATTAAATAAAACTCTTTTATTTTATTCAGAATTTTGTCAATTACTTTAATGACAAACATTCACAAATAACCCCTTGCTAGAATTATATTTCACATGCATAACCAATTTATGCAATTTCACCCGAAAACCTGTTTCGGTATCTAGTGAAATAAATTCCTGCGCTTGTTCATTCTTTCGGCATGAAACATTTGCTCCAATTGGATGTCGGTGTCTCTTAAGTGTGTCACCCTACGGTTCGTGAATAATGCGGACATGATCGAGACCCCTCTCGGATCAATAATCAGAAGCGGGATCTGGAGACCCATACTGACTCCCACACATTCAACGATGACTTTCTTGTGATCGTCGGAACCTTTTACGCTAGTATCTTAATCCCTTTGTTTCACGATATATTACATGTCCGAGATTTGATCATCGGTATCTCCATACCTAGTTTGATCTCGTTACCGACATGCACTCTTTTCTCGTTCCTGTGATATAACATTCTAGTGATCAAATCACTTGCTTGCAAGCTAATCAATGTGATATCACCGAGAGGGCCCAGAGTATATCTATCCATCATCGGGATGAACAAATTCCACTCTCGATCCATGAGCCTCAACATAACACTTTATTAGTTCTGAATCCATCTTTATAATCACCCTGTTACGGTGTGACGTTTGATGTTATCAAGAAACTCTTCCGGTGTTAGTGATTGACATGATCTCATGGTCTAAGGATTAGGATCACTTTGTAAGTTGTTATAGCAATATAAACTTAATGACTTTGATCGTAATGCTATACTTCGGATGAATGTTCATCACACCATTACACTAATGTTGTGATCCCGTTATTAACAACATCCAATGTCCATGATCAGGAAACCTTGATCATCTTGTTAATCAACGAGCTAGTTTATGAGAGAGGCATAACTAGGAACTTTCTGTTTGTTTATTAAACACACATGTATTAACGTTTCCGTATTAATACAATTATAGCATGCAAAATAAACATCTATCATATACTTGGAATACACATAATAAACACTTTATTATTGCCTCTCAGGGCAAATTCCCTTCAATAGCAGTGTTATATTTATATCTATCAACTAGGTAGGATCATGTTGTCCAAAGTGATGACTCATAGAACCACAAGTTGATGAAGGTATTTCTAGCCAGCTGAGATAGGTCGAGATCTGCCACAAGTGTGCTATGCCTTTGGATGATGCACACTTGTAGCACGTATGGCACCATGCCAACATTGCATGGGTTCTTGACCTATGGAAGTTGTCTATAAACACCTTTATCATGTTTGTGGTTGTATGAGTCAACACTTGGTCACCATGATCCCACCTAGTTTGTACATCAAACTATACAACTACTATGCCAAATCATGACATTGATTCTAAGTATAAAAGTGGTATGCCCATGGCATGATGCACACTTGTGCCTCATATAGGCTCATATATCCCAACATTGCATTGGGCTCTAGACCCATGTGAGTTGACTAGAAACACCATCATCAACTTGTTGTAGTATGAGTAAAAACTTGTTATGCCATGGTATGATGCACACTTGATGCTACACTTATATATATGTGTATGCCTATGCATAGTTGTTCATGTGTTTTCAGTGCTCAATTTTAATTTCATTAATTTACAATGTAAGATGCATCGATAACAGGGGCGACGCCAGGGGTATGCACCTGTATTCAGGTGAATACCCAAGTTTTGATGCAAATTGTTTTCTATACGTATTGGTCAACCTAGCCCTACACAGGGACACACGCCATCGTGAATTCGTGATGCAACGCACCGCTTGTCCGCTCTGCTGTCTCGAGTCTCGACATTCGTCCCTGCCCTAGCGATTGCGGTGCGGCTGGAAGCGGAGCACGCGCATGCGGGCTGGTACTGCTCAGTCTTCGATTCTTCTTGATTGAATGCGATGCAAACTCTTCTTAATTGATTTGATTTACTTTCTCTGTCCAGAATAATTGACTTGTGTTTGTTTAGATTTAAATATATTTATACACTAAAATACGTCTAGATACATTTAAATCTAGACAAACCTAAGTTAATTATTTCTGGACGAAGGGAGTAATTGATTTTATCATCCGATCCCTAGATTGGATGCGATGCAAACTTCTAATTTTCTTTTTTTCCATTGTTTTCTTGTAATATAGATGAATAAGAGTAGTTATTAACTAATTATAGAATTATTGTCTCATCTGTTATACTCTTTCCGTACTGAAAAGATGTCACAGATTTTCTAAATTTAGATGTATCTAGACGCATCTACACACTATTTAGTATATAAAATATATTTAAATTTAGACAAATTTAGCGATATATTTGTAGGACAAAGCGAGTAGTTTTTACTTGATGGAAAACTGTGTTTTGTGCTTGCTGCTGCTATCAACTATTATGGTTCATATATTGCATTCACAAAAAAATATTTACAATGAATACCTAGCCCATGTTTCCTGGCGCCGCCACTGATCGATAATTGAAGTATGAAAAAGCCGTGATGCATATTTCATATGACACTTCTATTGTTTAAATTTAAATTAAAGCAAACGAGACCTAAATGGTCAACTTATTGTAGTAAACTAATATACTTCTGCTGAAGATTCCAGGTAATTTATATTTGAAGTTGTAGGGGTTCGTAGCATGGAAAACAAAATTTTTCTACCGCATGCAAACAAACAAGCCAAGATCTATCTACTAGATTGTAGCAACGAGTCGATAGAGGAACTCACCCTTGAAGATTCCAAAGCGGTTAACGAGAGCAGATTCTCGTGGGTGATGTAGTCGTACACTTGCCGATCTCAAGATCGCGTAGACGATCCTTCCGGCGCTGCGTTCTGGCAGCGCTCCCGCAGTCGGTCACACGTTCGGTACTCGACGAAGACCTTCCTCTCCCTTGTTCCAGCAGGCAGCGGAGGTTGTAGCACCCTCCTCGCGATTCCGGCAGCACAACGGCGTGGTACCGGAAGTAGAGGGGAGATCTCGCAGGGCTTCGCCTTAAGCCGGAGCGAGTATGGTGGATTATGAGAGAGCTCCTTCGGCGATCTAGGTTTTAGACACACCAAGGAGGAGAGGCTAGAGCCGGCGGCTAGGTTTTGGGGCACCCCAAGTCGGCGGCTAGGGCAAAACCCTAGGGGGCGGCGGCTATGGTGGTAGGCGCCAAGCTAGGGTTTGGAGGAGAGGTACTTGTGTGTTCTAGGAGGGAGCCCTGCCCCTCCTTATATAGGTGGAGGGGCCGGCGGCCAAGGGGAGGGAGTGGAGTCCCTCCCCAACTCGGCTTGGGTGGTGCGCCGGCTTGGGGAGGAGGACTCCCTCCCCAACTCGGTTTCACCTCCTCCTCCTCTTTTCCACTTTCCAAATTTAGCCGTTTGACTTTTCAATTTAGCTATTTGACTTTTCAAACTAGGATTCGATTAATCCTTTATTTGGAACAGCGATGACACTTAGTACATGATGAAATCATTCCAACTTGCAATGACACATTCATGTACCCCTTCCCCTCCGGAGTGCCGGACATTCCGGAACCTTCTAGAACATTCCCGATGAAAACACCGGAATCATTCCCCAACTCCGAAACGGGACTTTCCTTATATGAATCTTATTCTCCGGACCATTCCGAATCTCCTCGTGATATCCCGGATCCCATCCGAGACTCTGAACAACATTAGGTCTCTTTCTCATTCATTCCATAACTACTCAAACAACGTCGAATCCTTAAGTGTGTCTCCCTACGGTTCGTGAATTATGCGGACATGATCGAGACACTTCTCCGAACAATAACCAATAGAGGAATCTGGAAATTCATATGGCTCCCACATATTTCTACGATTACTTTGCGATCGAATGAACCACTTACATACGATACCAATTTCCCTTTGTCTCACGATAGTTTACTTATCCGAGGTTTTGATCGTCGGTATCTCTGCATACCTAGTTCAACCTCGTTACCGATAAGTACTCTTTTCTCGTTCCCGTGATATGTGATCCCTTGTGAGCCAGTCACATGCTTGCAAGCTAATTGGATGACATTCCACCGAGAGGGCCTAGAGTATATCTATCCGTCATATGGATGGACAAATCCCACTCTTGATCCATGTGTCTCAACCGACACTTTCCGAACACTCAATGCCACCTTTATAGCCACCCAGTTACGGTGTGGTGTTTGATGTCATCAAAGCATCCTTCCAGTAATGGTGATTAACATGATCTCATGGTCGAAGGAATTAGGTTACTATGTATCAGAAAGCTTATAGCAAATGAACTATATTAAATGACTTGATCTTTATGCTACGCTTAACTATAGGAGTATGTCCATCACATCATTCTCCTAATGATATGACCCTGTTGTCAATAACATCTCTATGTTCATGATCAGGAAACCATGATCATATATTAACCAACAAGCTAGTTTAACAAGAGGCTTTACTAGGGACTCTTTTATGTTTACAAATCACACAAGTATTAATGTTTCCTGTTAATACAATTATAGCATGGTATGTAAACATTTATCATAAGTATGAAGATATGATAATAACCACTTTCTTATTGCCTCTTGGGCATATCTCCAATAGTCTCCCACTTGCACTAGAGTCAATAATCTAGTTTCAAACCTTTGTGTATTCAACACCTATGGCTTTCTGGTGTCGTATGTACACGATTGCTAGTGGTCAACTGATCTCCGGATCTGACACTTCCAGGTCCGTGTGTAATTGCATGTCTTTGCATCTCTACGCATCACTCATTCTCTAATGAGATGGCTTTGTATAAATTTGGTCCTTTGGTGAGACCTTTAGTTCTTTAGGGTTAAAACATGTTGATAATATTGTCGCACAATATATCTTCATAGTATTATCCCGCTGTGAACTACACCTAGTTTGATAACAAACTACTTGACACAAATGCCCTCTTTAGATGATATAGTAGCAGTCATATACTTAGCCTTTCGTTGTAGTATCTGTCACAATGTCTTAAATTTGGAACTCATCCAAATCCATTATGGAACTTACTTTCCATTATATTGTGCCACCCTTAGTTTAGATTGAGATGAACGTAATTTGTATTTTGTGACAAAACTAGTATCAATGTAGTACTTTTACAATGAACTAACCATCTATTTGTCACTTCTACAAATAATATACTCTTAGTTCTTCCAAAAGATCACAAGAATATCCTTACTATTGTCCAATGATCATCTTATGAATCATTCTGGTATATGCTCATAACATTTAGAGCATAGGACATATCTGGATTTGTACATATCACAGTATGATTGATATAAATATTCTTTGTGATTTCATACATCAAGTATCAATCTATACTTGAATCTTTGTTTCACTTACCCTGTGTCAATACACTTGAATATATATCATCAATATTGAACTCATTCAATACATCATCTATGTACTTTCGGCACAACCATATTAGCGTCTATTGATGCCAAATATTTGGGTTTTGCCTAAGCCTTTCATCGAGATGAAATTCTTATCTTGTGTTAATAAAAGATACATCATTTCCAATCAACAATATGTCTTCCACATAATGTATTAGAAACATGTCTTAGCGCTCCCACTTAATTTCTTGCAAATGCAAGCATCTTCATCAGCTCCGACAAATTTAAACTCCTTTAACAGTTTTATCATAGTGAAGATTCCAACTCCGCAATGCTTACTTCAACCATTAAAGTTTGCATATGCATTCAGCATCCTTTGAATTAACAAAACCCTTTGGACCGCGTTATGCACATGTCCTAGGTAACAATTCTATTAGAAGAACTTGTTTTGTTTATCCAACACATAACAAAATTATATGTCGTGGTTGCTACATTAATCCGTCTAGACTAAATATCACTATGAAAGATCAAATTTTGTCATAGTCAACCCTTGAACATTGTTGTGAACTCTTTCCCAACATGTCAACCATTTCATAGATGCGAAACATCCATGTCTATTTCTTTATAGATCCAAACACAACTGTAAGGTCTTACACCTTTCTCGAGGGTCCTTCAAGTTCAAAACTTGATTTCTCGTGTATGGAACTATCACGGATTTTATGGCTTCATGCCATTTTACGGAGTCAGGGTCCATCATCGCTTCTTTGCATGTAGTCGGTTCATTATTCTCAAATAATGATTCAACCCTCAAATCTTGGTATTTGATTGTTTACCCGACCTACTTGTTTCAATAGGAACTTAGATCTCCGTGACCACAACCTTTGAGGCACGTGAGCCATGAGCATTGTTGCTGCCTCCGGAACACTTTTCGGCGCTGCGCAACTCTGCATATATAGCTAAGGTTCTTTTAACCTTATCAAAGTTCTATTGTACTCCCACTTTACTTTTCACGAAAAAATTCCTTCCCAAAGAAACTTGACGTTCTAAGCGACAAACACTTTTGTCTCTGGTGTTATGGAGGAATACTTAACAGTTATACAAAGACAGGTTCATCCGACTTTGGTTGCAAACATCTTTCTTATGCAAAGCATACTAATGTTTTAAGAAAGGACAACTTGGGTTTTATCCCAAACCATAACATATGGTGTCATTTTAACGGATTATGATGCAACTCTTTTCAGTGGAAAAAACGGTAGTCACTAAAGCTTTTAATCTTTAAAATATAATGGCAGTTTTATGAATTACACCTTCGACCTTACCATGTCAAACAAGGTTTAATTACATATCTCGAACGCTCCATACTCTTATGGTGTTTCGGGAAAATGCAAATCCACGGAACGATTCCTTAAATCTTAGGTATTATGCTAAACTTGTAACTCAAATATCTTCCTTTATGATCTTATCATAAACTATTTATATTCTTGTTACAATGATTTTGCACTTCATCTTGAAAATCTTCGAACTTTTGAAATATTTCACACTTCATCCTTATTAAGTAAATATTCATATATTCACTCAAATTTTCGGAGAAAGCATATGGAGTTGAAATCCATCGCTCTTGACTACATATAATGGATTTCGTAAAACAATATGTACAAGTTCCAATAAGCTAGTCATTCGTTCCCTTTTGGCCTATGAACAAAGTTTTAATTATCTCTAGGAAAGTTTCACAAGCGTCATTTGATCAAAAATCAAAAGACTCCAAAATTCCATCCACATGGAGTTTCTTCATGTTTTCTTCCCAATATAATTTAAACGGCGATGTCACTTCCTAAGTGATCTTTCAATCAATTTGTCTTTCGACATTTTTAGCACTAGTTTTATGGATGTGATTTCTCCAACAATATTTGTGAATCATCCATCTTTTATAGATTACGGCAATTATTTGAACAACCCTTTTGTTCTCATAATACCTGATAAAACAAATCTTGAAGGCAAGCTTTGATGTTTAACGAGCAACACAATAACCCTTTATTTTGTTCTCGATGAACATCATCACATATTCTTTTGCTAGTTACTTAGGCCATTGTAGTTCATGAATTGTGTTGTTTCGTATGACGATTCACACCAACAATTCAGTATCAAGTACTTAAGAACCACATTGTTTAATAAGCAAAGAATATAGCCATAACATGTATATCATCTATATACTTAAACTGAACAATTCTAGTCTTTTCTTTTCTGCCATATATTTATGAGATTCTCTTTCAGTATTTTCTTTTCTGTTTGAAAGAATCTATCAACATCAATAGTGGAGTCATATATATGACACATAGTCCAAAGCGTGTGTAGTTAAATACCAATGTCTTTGGACTTGCACATTTTGAAGTAGATCACCATTATCAAATGTTTGGTGTTCTTTCAAATTCCTTTCTTTAGTAATCTCTTGGTGTAGTAAACATTTTACCTACATCAAATATTCACCCTCATCATGGATTTATCCATGATCAAGCTACTTTTAGCTTGTAACGGTGAATCGTGAATATAATGTTGCTCTCCAAAACCTTTTGGAAGATTAGGACAACTAGTGTCTCCAACCTTTTGCAAATTCTCATCAAATATGAGAACATGACTTTTGCCATATTATACTCTATCATGTTGCAACCAAAACTTCGTTTCAGATATCACAATATCTTCCATACATCATGGTTTCTGAAACAACTCTTTCAGATCCTAGATAACCTTGATATTAAGACAATCCTTTGAATATCAAGAATCATGGAAACAAACATGATACTCATACACTAACTCTTGGAATTGTCACTCTTGTTTTAATACCAATTATTAAACTTCATGGAGTAACCGGAACTTACTGAAAGTTTGCAATAGGACTTTTAAACTTTAGATTAACACTTCAAAACAATACGATACCAGTTCGTAAAGTAACTAACCAGAATTATATAGTTCTATCATCTCAATTATAACTAAGCGTAAGATGGTAAACGGATGCCAATGACTACAACAACTATGCAAATTCACTTTGATTTAATTTATGATAAATAGTGTTCAACTTTTAATCATATTGTCGTTGAACTCCCACTCAAAACAATATCCCTCACATTGTTTTAGTGATCACACGAACCAAATCCACCACATCAAAACCGATCATCACGAGAGTTGATGTAGCTTCAATGGCGAACAATCAACATGTTCATCATATCTACTATATGACTCATGCTTTACCTTTCGGTGATCCGTGTTCCGAGACCATGTCTGTACATGCTAGGCTCGTCAAGATCAAACCTTAGCTTCTGCATGAGCAAATCTGGCTTGCTCACGTTGTATACACTTGCAGAATCTAACACACCCGATCATCACGTGGTGCTTCGAAACAACAAGCTTTAGCAACGGTGCTAACTAAGGGTGAACACTTTATGACTTTAAATTCATGTGCATGAGGGATCATCTTATAATGCTACCGTCGTCTACTAAGCAATACAAGATGCATAAAGGATTAACATCACATGCAATTCATAATATGTGATATGATATGGCCTTTCTTCTTTGTGCTTCCGATCTCCATCTTCTAGCACGAACATGATCTCCATCATCACCGGCATTGCATCAAGGTCAATGACGCCTCTCCATGGTTGTCGTCCACCGGCTTCAACTATTACAACTACTTTGAATAGACACGCGGGTCTTAACATAAATTAAAGACAACCATATGGCTCCTGCCGGTTGCCAACTTACAATAAGGAACATTGCATACATCAAATATAATCACAATCATGGCCATATCACATCACTGCACACCCCTGCAAAACAAAGTTAGACGCCTCTACTTTCTTTGCATGTTTTACGTGGTTTGGGGCTTTCAATAAGTGTCGTTCTAACTTACGAACATGAACCACAACATTGATACTAGTATTGTTAATCACCCGTTGTAAATTGGATCTTAACTATGCTAGGAGAAACAGGCACCTGCAAAGCCACTTATGCAATACAAGTTGCATGTCGAGCGTGGAGCAAGTCTCATGAACGATGTCATGTAAGGTTAGCCCGGGCCGCTTCATCCCAACATACCGCAAGATGCAAAGTACACAAGAAGCAATCGACAATAAAAGCATCAACGCCCACAATGACCATTGTGTTCTACTCGTGCAATAGATCTACATATAGACACGACTCTGATACCACTGTAGGGGTTCGTAGCATGGAAAACAAAATTTTTCTACCGCATGCAAAAAAACAAGCCAAGATCTATCTACTAGATTGTAGCAACGAGTCGATAGAGGAACTCACCCTTGAAGATTCCAAAGCGGTTAACGAGAGCAGATTCTCGTGGGTGATGTAGTCGTACACTTGCCGATCTCAAGATCGCGTAGACGATCCTTCCGGCGCTGCGTTCCGGCAGCGCTCCCGCAGTCGGTCACACGTTCGGTACTCGACGAAGACCTTCCTCTCCCTTGTTCCAGCAGGCAGCGGATGTTGTAGCACTCTCCTCGCGATTCCGGCAGCACAACGGCGTGGTACCGGAAGTAGAGGGGAGATCTCGCAGTGCTTCGCCTTAAGCCGGAGCGAGTATGGTGGAGTATGAGAGAGCTCCTTCGGCGATCTAGGTTTTAGACACACCAAGGAGGAGAGGCTAGAGCCGGCGGCTAGGGTTTGGGGCACCCCAAGTCGGCGGCTAGGGCAAAACCCTAGGGGGCGGCGACTATGGTGGTAGGCGCCAAGCTAGGGTTTGGAGGAGAGGTACTTGTGTGTTCTAGGAGGGAGCCCTGCCCCTCCTTATATAGGTGGAGGGGCCGGCGGCCAAGGGGAGGGAGTGGAGTCCCTCCCCAACTCGGCTTGGGTGGTTCGCCGGCTTGGGGAGGAGGACTCCCTCCCCAACTCGGTTTCACCTCCTCCTCCTCTTTTCCACTTTCCAAATTTAGCCGTTTGACTTTTCAATTTAGCTATTTGACTTTTCAAACTAGGATTCGATTAATCCTTTATTTGGAACAGCGGTGACACTTAGTACATGATGCAATCATTCCAACTTGCAATGACACATTCATGTACCCCTTCCCATCCGGAGTGCCGGACATTCCGGAACCTTCTAGAACATTCCCGATGAAAACACCGGAATCATTCCCCAACTCCGAAATGGGACTTTCCTTATATGAATCTTATTCTCCGGACCATTCCGGATCTCCTCGTGATATCCCGGATCCCATCCGAGACTCCGAACAACATTCGGTCTCTTTCTCATTCATTCCATAACTACTCAAACAACGTCGAATCCTTAAGTGTGTCTCCCTACGGTTCGTGAATTATGCGGACATGATCGAGACACTTCTCCGAACAATAACCAATAGAGGAATCTGGAAATTCATATGGCTCCCACATATTTCTACGATTACTTTGCGATCGAATGAACCACTTACATACGATACCAATTTCCCTTTGTCTCATGATAGTTTACTTATCCGAGGTTTTGATCGTCGGTATCTCTGCATACCTAGTTCAACCTCGTTACCGATAAGTACTCTTTTCTCGTTCCCGTGATATGTGATCCTTTGTGAGCCAGTCACATGCTTGCAAGCTAATTGGATGACATTCCACCGAGAGGGCCCAGAGTATATCTATCCGTCATATGGATGGACAAATCCCACTCTTGATCCATGTGTCTCAACCGACACTTTCCGAACACTCAATGCCACCTTTATAGCCACCCAGTTACGGTGTGGTGTTTGATGTCATCAAAGCATCCTTCCAGTGATGGTGATTAACATGATCTCATGGTCGAAGGAATTAGGTTACTATGTATCAGAAAGCTTATAGCAAATGAACTATATTAAATGACTTGATCTTTATGCTACGCTTAACTATAGGAGTATGTCCATCACATCATTCTCCTAATGATATGACCCTGTTGCCAATAACATCTCTATGTTCATGATCAGGAAACCATGATCATATATTAACCAACAAGCTAGTTTAACAAGAGGCTTTACTAGGGACTCTTTTATGTTTACAAATCACACAAGTATTAATGTTTCCTGTTAATACAATTATAGCATGGTATGTAAACATTTATCATAAGTATGAAGATATGATAATAACCACTTTATTATTGCCTGTTGGGCATATCTCCAACAGAAGTATGTTCAATCCCATACATGAAAAATTGTGTGATAGAAATTGGAAGCGGGCGCTAGATAACAGGCCGGCCTAGTAACCCTGCTGCTCTGGTCATGCTGTTTCACGCACCTTACGCGTACACGATGTTTACGGCGTATGTGGCGGTGGAGGAGTGACGTGGGCAGAACCGAAACAACACCACGTATAAAAGGGTTCGTCGGCTGATTCGTCTCCTTTTCCCCACCGATTTACCCCCAAATCGGGAAGAAGAAAACCCTCGTCTCACTCCATCGACTCCAGCCCCTCCCACTCGATTCTTCTCCCTCTCCCCGCACATTCGTCGACTCCGCCAGCGATGAAGGCGGGGAGCAGCGCAGCCGACGCGGCCGCTGCTACTGTGGACAAGAAGCGCGCCGTCACCGGCATAGATGCGGTGAAGGAGGTTGGCGGTTCCCACAGAAGTGCGATTGGTGGTGCGACCAAGTTGGCCGGTTTCGTCGCGGCGGTGCCGGATCAGGACGAGAAGGAGAATATGGCGGTCGTTGAGGCGGACGTGCTGGATCTAGGCGCGAAGCACGGCTCCAACGAGAATCTGGTGGTGAAGGCCCAGCATCTTGCGGTGGTGCATCTATGTGTTTTCTTTAACCTCCACTTCTCATTTTTGTGTGCTTATAACTAGGGTTTGATTTTTAGGGTTGATTCTTAGGATTTGAATGTTAGTACGAGGTTGGTGTAGTACTTCTTTCAGTGGTCAACACCTTTTGGGGGCATTGAAGAGTAGATGGACACACTCTGTGCATCGTTGATAGCACTTTGCAGAGAGGATCATAGATATTGAATGTTTATAGTTTGAAGAATTATGTGTATGATAAAATTTCTCTCGATTGAATGCCGGAATTCATTAGTGCATAATAACAATATACATCTTAGGCAACTAATAAGTTATAATTTTATGTGCGGTATAAAAAATATAATTTATGATATCTAATCATTCAGAAAAAGTGTACACATGTTAATAAATTATTCATCTCTGGACATTACTAAAGATGTATATAAATGCATCATGTTTACACAGTCTAGGTGCACCACACAAAATTATATATGTTAGGAGCTTTAAATTTGGTCCTTTTACCCAGAGCTTAAATGTTTGATTTTGCATGAAATGATACTGCAAATTTATGTGTCTAAAATTAAGTATGTGTATTCTTTGACAACTTTTATATGTATGGAATTATTATTTTCAGTCTTGTACTATTTGCCGAGTGAGCATGTGCTTCAGGGTGTAGTTTTGTTCATGCATTGTTTATATTCTAGTTGCTGATCTACTATACAATTATTACTTGTGATCACCAACAAATAGACTGTAAGAGACCCTAACCACAAACAAATAGACTTATTTTTTATAATCTTGTGGCTGATCAACTATATAATGATTCTTGCCAACAATTATACATGCCAAGCTTTTATTTGTCATTTATTGAAACACTGGTATCTATTGTGAACTATGCACTGGAATTTATCAAATTGCTCCCATTATTTATAGTATTGAGTTTGAACTTTGGCATCATGGAATAGGTTGGCAGTTGCATCTTATATGTTGTCATATATCTTTTTCTCTCTTGGTCATTTGCCAAATGGACCATAGTGAGTTATTTTTAAGTTTTTGTGTACCTTAAACTATGCATGAATAGTAATTGAATAGTTATGTACCATCTAAGTGTGTCTCATTTAGATGGAAAGTTAGTGTTGCTTTTGCAGAAGGACAGGGCCCTTTTTTTTCTTGTTTTTGCAATAGACATATGCAAATCTAAGACACCTTATAATCAGTACATAGACGTGACAGTAGTATGTAATCTGTGAAGATTGCTCCCCTCTTTTGGGGTTCTTTATGTTCTTGAAAGTGTTTTACAACCTTTTGTAATCTGTCTGACGTGTTAAAATTACAATACTGCGTTTTATTTTAATTACAAGGTTGTGTAGGTTTAAACTTGATAATCATACGGTGACAATTAGAAAACTTAATTTTGTTTTACAATACCCTATTATCCGGTAGAATCCTAATGATAACATCATAACCTATTGTCATGTGCTATGGAATCTGAAGTCAAATTCCAATACTTCAAAACAGGGCTTTAAATTGAATTGTTGCTGGTCTAGTGGAACCTGACAATGCATTGAGAGATGAGGATTTCATTTCCTTCCATTGCATTAATCCATAATTTTAGATAGTATTTGAACTTAGAATTTTTTCTCATTATTCTTTATATTATAACCTTCCAATTATTTTGCTTTCCATAATTACCTCTTTTCAAATTAGATCATGTGAGCTGAAGTGTTGTTTATTTATTCAAACAGGAAGGGGGGCCTGCAGAAGATGAGCAGAAGAGGAAGTTGCACCTTGGGTACTCCTCCGGCAGAGACGAGTCGGTGAGTTTTATGACAGATGTATAGATTGAAAGAGGCCTTGATCAAAGTATAATCTTGCCAGCAATTATACATGCCAAGCATTTATTTTTCATTTATTGCCCAGATTTACATAGTCATTTATTCAAACACTGGCATCTTTTGTGAAGAAGGTACTGGATTTTATCAAATTAATTAAATGGTTATCTACTAGGTGTGTCTCATTTAGATGGAAAGCTGGTGTTCCATTTGCAATAGGATAGGCCCTTTGTTTTGCTTGTTTTTGCAATAAACAATATGCAAATAAAAGACACCTTGTCATCAGTACATAGATGTGACAATAATAATATGTGAATATTGCTCCCCTCTTTTGTGGTTCTTTATGTTCTCGAAAGTGTTTTACAACCTTTTATAATCTGTCTAATGTGTTAACATTACAAAATTGAGTTTTATTGAATTAAAATATTGTGTAGGTCGAAAATTGATAAGCATACAAAGATGAGTAGTGCTTAGATATACATGACAGTTATAAATTGACAGTTCATTTTCATCATACTCCCTCCGTCCTAAAAAGGATGTCTCAAGTTTGTCTAAACTTGAATGTATCTAGACACTATTTAGTATATAGATACATCCAAATTCAAACAAACTTGAGACATCCTTTTTAGGACGGAGGGAGTATATGATTTCATTTCCTTCCATTGCCTTAATCCATAATCAGTTATTTCTGGATGGAGGGAGTACCTCTTTTCAAACTTATTATACTCTTGCTCCTGTGAGATAAAGAGTTGTTTATTTTTTCAAACAGGAAGGGGAGCTAGCAGAAGGTGGGTACAAGAGGAAGGTGCACTTTGGGTACTCCTCCGATAGAGACGAGTCGGTAAGTTTTCTGATAGATGTATAGACTAAAAGAGGCCCTGATCTAAGTAGAATCTTGCTAGCAATTATACATGTCAAGCTTTTATTTTTCATTTATTGCCCAGCTTTTATTTGTCATTTATTCAAACACTGGAATCTGTTCTGAAGAACACACTGCAATTTATCAAATATTAAATTGAATGGTTATGTACCATCTAAGTGTGTCTCATTTAGATGCAAAGTTGGTGTTCCATTTGTAGGAGGATAGGGCCCTTTGTTTGCTTGTTTTTGCAATAGACAATATGCAAATCAAATACACCTTTTCATCAATACATAGATGTGACAGTAGTATATAATATGTGAAGATTGCTCCCATCTTTTGGGATTCTTTATGTTCTTGAAAGTGTTTTACAACCTTTGATAATCTGTCTGATGTGTTAAAATTACAAAACTGAGTTATATTTGAATTACAAGGTTGTGTAGGTTTAAACTAGATGAGACAATTAAAAAACTTAATTTTGTTTTACAATACCCTATTATCCGGTAGAATCTTAATCATAACATCAGAACGTATTGTCATGTGCTATGAAATCTGTGAAATACTTTCAGATCAGGGATTTAAATTGAATTGTTGCTGGACTAGTGGAACCTGATAATGCATTCAGAGATGAGTAGTGTTTAGATATCCATCATAAAGGATTTCATTTCCTTCCACTGCCTTAATCCATAATTTCAGAAAGTATTTGAACTTAGAAGTTTTACTTCCCATTAATATTTCTATTATAACCTGCCAATTTTTTTATTTCCATAATTATCTCTTTTCAAACTTGATCATGTCAGCTGAAGTGTTGTTTATTTATTCAAATAGGAAGGGGAGCCAGCAGAAGGTGGGCAGAAGAGGAAGGTGCACCTTCGGTACTCCTCCGACAGAGATGAGTCGGTAAGTTTTCTGACAGATATATAGACTGAAAGAGGCCCTGATCTAAGTAGAATCTTGTCAGCAATTATACATGTCAACCTTTTATTTTCCATTATTTCCCAGATTTTATTTGTAATTTATTCAAACATTGGTATTTGTTGTGAATAAGGCACTGGAATTTATCAAATATTAATTGAATGTGAATGTACCACCTAAGTGGGTCTCATTTAGACGGAAAGTTGGTGTTGCAATTGCAAGAGGATAGGGCCCTTTGTTTTGCCTTTTTTTTTGCAACAGAGAATATGCAAATCAAAGATACCTTATCATCAGTATATAGATGTGACAGTAGTATGTAATATCTGTGATTATTGCTCCCCTCTTTGGGGTTCATTATCTTCTCGAAAGTGTTCTACAACCGTTTGTATTCTGTGTGATGTGTTAATATTAGAAGAACTGAATTTTATTTTAATTACATGATTGTGTAGATTGAAACTTGATAAGCATATAGGGATAATTGAACTTGTTTTCATTATGATATATTGTGCATTGCCAGCCATATTTTTTTACTAGTATGTAGTACACTTGGTGGTTTTTTATTGATGAATTTGTTCTCCTCTATTCAATGCATCTGGGTTGATTTTGTTAATGTATTATCCACCAGGGGTGAAGGAAACGGGGTACATCTCCCAGCAGAGGAAGCCACAGGTCACTCAGCATGTTCTGGACCGTCTAGGAGAAAGGACAGGTCTAGTCAATGGCTTATTCCTTTTCAGGTTATTGGGCAGTACAAGCACAGAAGGAATTTTCACAGTTTTGCATATAGCAAAGACTCTTCTTAGAAGAGAGTTTGAGTTTGTGTTGAACGATGCCTATGAAGCACAAGTGTTTGTGAGGGCCACTTCCACTGCTGATAATGATGTTCTTGAGAGTGCGTCTGCAAAGGAGAAAGCATTTTGTTTAGGTCATGCGGTTGTCAAGATTTACAAGATTGTTGAGCTTAATCTTGTGCGAAGGAAGGAGGACAAGCTATTGAACATGCTGTTGTGTACATATCCACAGGAATATGACCACCTGTTAGTTGATCGCATGCGTCAACTAAGTTACCCTACTGGATTTTCATGCCAGGGAGACCCAATTGAGAAATGGAAGAATCCTCATCTGTCAGAAACAACCATGAACATTCTTGGTGTGTCTGAGGGTACTCCAGCATGCCTAACTAGAGTTGTTGTGAAGTACATGTTCCGTACTGGTACTATTTGCCATCCACTCAGGGTTGTTCCATCAGACTTTAGGTTCAAACATGTTGTTGATCAAGATGGGAGCCTGTACATGAAATTTGTCGATCCTGTCAACGCTGAAGCAATGGCACAGAGGAATTACTTTGTTGATAGATTCATGATCAAGTTTTATCTTGTAAACCGTGTTACGAAGTGTAGCAAGTACTTTGACAAGGCAAAGACAAACAAGGTGCATTACATGAATCATTCCGATGACTCTTTCGAACCCATCCATACCTCGAACTGAAGAACAAGGATCATTTTCATGTTATCAAGATGTTTTAGTTTAAGAACTTATCTATTATGTTTGTTTATGGCCGCGGAAGATTTCAAACCTCTATCATTATGTTCCAGCACCCTAGATCTGTACAATATAATTTCGGGTCTCACCAGCTCTATAGAATATCTGCGTGTTCATTTGTGTTGGTCCTGGGAGAATACCTTTGGAATATGTGAGGCAATATGTGCTTAGCAGAATGTGATGTGCTGAAATTGTGTACTCCCTCTGGTCCATATTAATGGACTCAACTTTATCTAAATACGTATGTATCTAGTTAAGTATTTAGACTAGATGCAATCGTATCTAGGCAAAGTTGAGGCCATTAATATAAACCAGAGGGAGTATGTTTTTTGTCAGGCCTACAAGGTGATGATGGGAGGTGCTCTGCCTAGCCGATGATTAATTCACATTCTATGTCCAAGATCACAATTGGTTGCACGAAAGCATGCACTGTTCTTGGTTGTACAGATTCTTATCCCTGGTTTTCGTGTGGGCATCACATATGAGGCTACAACATGGTGTTATTAGATGGAATTAGATGCATCTCTGGTTTCTGGTTGCACCGGATCATGATGAATCACAGTACATGCTAATGGTAGAACTGATGCGATTGGAACCCGATGGTATATTCTCTATGTTCCAGCACTGTCACTAGTTTGCACACACGCACAACAAGTTAACATAATAGGTCCCAGCAGGTTCTACTAATAAGTACTTTCAGCAAGGTCTTCAGTTGTTGTCAGCCCCACCATGATCAGATCCAGTCCACCATCACTATCTGGATTAAAGTCGAAGAGGATGATGTCTCCCTCTTCTATCTTGTACTCCCAAGACAGCAGAAATAGTGTATATTTTGGTCAAATTACCAGAATAAATTTAATAGAAATCATATAAATTCCGCAAAAATCATATAAATTCAGAAAAAATCATAGAGATTCAGGTAAGGTCATAACATGTCCCTTACAAGGTTTCCACACTGTATGCAACATTACATTAACATAAGAAAATGACATTCAGTAGTTGCCACTGCAAGTAAAATAAGAGTATATGGGAATGCGAGATGCTGGCACTCTTTTCCCCTTTTGGCTCTTCCTGCTCGTCTTCCTCTGCTACCAGATGCTCCCCCAGGAGTAGCTAGAGATCTTGAACCCATAGGAGCTGCAGTTCTTACAGCTGGTTGAGACCTTGAAGTTGAGGGGGCAGCTGCAGTTCCATGTGACACAGGGGCAGATGGAGGAATAGTGGCAGTTGCATCTATACCAATCCAGCTCTTGGAGTCTGTCATACATTTATTAAACTTTCTACCTTCCCTTCTTATCTCCACAACCTCTGAATCTTCCCCTTTGTTATTATTATGTGCAACATATTCCACGTCACTCTCTGAATCTGACAGTATAATATATTTCACTTCACCGTCTTGTCCTGGAGCTGCTGGATTTGGTTGCTGGTCATGGACCGAAGCTGCTGGCATGGGATGATGATCTTGACCTAAAGATGAAAAAGCTGCACCTTGTGTACGATTCACCACTTGAGATAATACTGGTTCTGTCATTATCACATCATCTTCATCACTTTCTATTTGCACTGGTCTTTTATTAAATGATTTCCTCTGCCTCAGTGGGAAACATCTGGTTTCATACTCAGCAGGTTTAACTGCAGTTATGACAACAACATCTGGTTCTTCCTCTCCATCACTCAATTCCCACACTTCATCCTTGAAAGCACACCTGATGCTACTATGCTTACTGTCTTCCTCACCGTGGTACTCAACGTACACATCAGCCACTCTCCCAGGGCGAACATAATGAGCCATCTCGACATAGCCACTGTCATCATAGAGCAACACCAACCCATCCACAAGATCTTTCCCTAGAATAAGAAAATATAATTTTATTTTTTCCTTCGATGCCATGTGATCTTTAACAAATACTTTGACTTCCTGCAGCGAAATTTTTTCCTCTCTATCTCTGAAAGCGGATCATCTCCTCCAACGTAGTCCAGATTTGGCCCCACTTTGATGAACTCCCCTCCGAAATGAAATCTCACCAACAAAATTTCCCTAGGGTCCATGAATTAGCTGAAATAAAAGTACAATGCGATAGAATTTAGGAGATCATAGTTAAATTCAACACAAAAATCAGCAAAATCAGAAAAAATTCACCCCTTTCCGTTACCAAAACCACTCCCAAAAATAGTAGCGGCAAACCCTATCAGTACTTGCTCAACTACATTGTGTAGAAGAGGAGGAGGGGTCAAGAATGTAAACTTCGTTTACCTTGAGTCGTCGCGTCGTGTTGATCGTCGCAGCCTCCACGATGAACCGCCCACCGTCTTTGCCGTCGCCAGAGAAGGAACCAGCGAATCAAGGGTCACAGAGTATATAACGTGAAGGCCGGCCCAATAGTGGCCCAAAACCTGACCTACACCGTAATTTGTGCATATAAAATCGTTCACACGGGGTATATCACAGATGCATGATCTCGGGCATAAAACCATAGGCTATCATCGCTCGTACCACTATGATGTGCTAGCGTCGGTGTACTTACTCAAACATCATCATTATATAATAGTATAATAAGTAATAAACATGGGTAAGGTACGGTTTTCATGCCCTAAAAGGTTTCCACACCATGCTCAGGTTTATTCGAAGTGCAATTTTTTGTGAATCACCATGAATGCCGCAAAGGCATCGGCTACCCGAGGCAGTGGTGTAACAACAAAGTGGAGATAACCAGAACCTAGACAATTGAAGTTAAATGGTGACGCGTCATTCCATGTTGACTCCATGGCAGGCTCTGTTGGTTCTTTGATCCGCGACTACAAAGGTACATTTGTTGCGGCATTAACTAAATTTTTGCCTCATGTTTCATCTTCAACGATGGAAGAATCTATGGCAATGAAAGCTGGCCTGGAGCTTGCTAACTCGCTGGGATGCAACCATATCATTGCGGAGTCGAATTCTACTGATGTTATCCATGCATGTACGGGCGACCAATCCTGGTGGGATGAAGCGGCGACAATTTATGCTGAGTGCATTGACTTGGCAACAAGTATCGGCAATGTGAGATTTATGCACTGTCCAAGGGAAGAAAATGGTCCTGCTCACAAGCTACCTAGGGATAGTTTTCTTAATAAGAGCTCTTGTAATTGGGTCAATGAACCCCCTAGTTTTATCCTGCAATCCCTTGTAAACGATGCAACGTTGATTTGATGGGCTGCAAGTTTCAGACGCACTCTTTTTCCTTACTAGGGTATCTAAGGGGACTGGAAGGTTTTAATGAGGCGGCTTGCATGCTTAATATATGAGTTTCAAAAAAATGCAATTTGTAATGAATTCATTTCACACCTTCCACCTTTACTCATAGCACTTTTAGAATGATGTATGGTAGCTTTCAGATTTATGCAAAGAACGCGAACATTGCGTGGGCTCTAGACCTATCTGAGTTGGATAGAAACACCATCAACATGTGGTTGTATGAGTTTCTAGCCAACCAAGAGAGGTCTATATCCCATGCAATGTTTGCATGGGCCCACCTTTTCCACAAGTGTCTCGTCATGTCTTGGCATAACACTCTCATAATTAGATGTATCAACTAGGTAGGATCATGTTGGCTAAGTGGCGAGTCACACAACCAAAGGTTGATGAAGGAGTTTCTAGCCAACCCAGAGAGATCTATATCCCATGCAATGTTGACATGTGACCACATTTGCCACAAAGTGTCTCATCATGTCTTGGCATAGTAGTGTTATACTTAGATCTATCAACTAGGTAGGATCATGCTATCCAAGTTATGTCTCATATAACCACAAGTTGATGAAGGAGTTTCTAGCCAACCTAGAGAGGTCTATAGCCCATGCAATATTAGCTAGGGAACACACCTACCACATGTGTTTGTCATGGCTTGACATAGCACTCTCATACTTAGCTGTATCAACTGGGTGGGATCATGTTGGCCAAGTGCCGAGGCACACAACCACAAGTTGATGAAGGAGTTTGTACCAACCCAGATAGTTCTATAGCACATGCAATGTTGGCATGGGCCCACATTTGACGCAAAGTGTCTCATCATGTCTTGGCATAGCAATATTATATACTGAGATCTATCAACTGGGAAAGATCATGTTATCCAAGTGACGACACATGCAACCACAAGTTGATGAAGGTGTTTTTAGAAAGCTTAGATAGTTCTACATACCATGCAATGTTGGCATGAGCCCACATCCGCCACAAGTGTGTGTCATGTCTTGGCATAACATTCTCATTCTTATATCTATCAAGTAGGTAGGATCATGTTGGCCAAGTGCTAAGCCACACAACCACAAGTTGATGACGGAGTTTCTAGCCAACCAAGAGAGGTCTATAGCCCATGCAAACCACATTTGCCACAAAGTGTCTCATCATGTATTGGCATAGAAGTGTTATACTTAGATCTATCAACTAGGTAGGATATGTTATCCAAATGATGACTCATACAACCACAAGTTGATGAAGGTGTTTCTAGACAGCCCAGATAGGTATAGATCCCATGCAATATTGGCATGAGCCCACATCTGCCACAAGTGTGTGTCATGGCTTGGCATAGCATTCTCATACTTAGATGTATCAACTGGGTGGGATCATGTTGGCCAACTATAGAGCCACACAACCACAAGTTGATGGTATTGTTTCTAGTTAACCCAGAGAGGTCTATAGCCAATGCAATGTTGGCATGGGCCCACATTTGCCACAAAGTGTCTCATCATGTCTTGGCATATAAGTATTATAGTAAGATATATCAACTGGGTAGGATCATGTTGGCCAACTGCTGAGTCACACAACCACAAGTTAGTGAATGTGTTTCTAGACAACTTAGATAGGTCTACATCACATGCAATGTTGGCATGGGCCCACATCTGCCACAAGTGTGTGTCATGTCTTGGCATAGCATTCTCATTCTTAGATGTATCAACTGGGTGGGATCATGATGGCCAAGTGCCTAGCCACACAACCACAAGTTGATGAAGGAGTTTCTAGCCAACCAAGAGATGTTTATAGCCCATGCAAACCACATTTGCCAGAAAGTGTCTCATCATGTTTTGGCATAGCGGTGCTATACTTAGATATATCAACTAGGTAGGATCTATCCAACCCAGAGAGGTGTCTAGAACCCATGCAATGTTGGCATGGGCCCACATTTACCACAGTTGTGTGTGTCATGGCTTGGCATAGCAAAAGTATAGTTAGATCTATCAAGTAGGTAGGATCATGTTCGTCAGGTGTGATGACTCATACAACAACAAGTTGGTGAAGGTGTTTCTATCCAGCCCAGAGAGGTCTAGACCCCATGTAATGTTGGCATGGCCGCACATTTGCCAAAAGTGTGTGTCATGGCCTGGCATAGCACTCTTATAGCTAGATCTATCAAGTGGGTGGGATCATGTTGGTCAGGTGTAGTGACTCACACAGCCACTAAGTTGATGATGGTTTTTTCTATCCAGCCCAGAGAGGTGTCTAGATCCCATGCAATGTTGGCATGGGCCCACATCTACCATAGTTGTGTGTCTCATGGCTTGGCATAGAAAAAGTATAGATAGATCTAGCAAGTAGGTAGGATCATGTTGGTCAGGTGTGATGACTCATACAACAACAAGTTGGTGAAGGTGTTTCTATCCAGCCCAGAGAGGCTAGACCCCATGTAATGTTGGCATGGCCGCACATTTGCCAAAAGTGTGTGTCATGGCCTGGCATAGCACTCTTATAGCTAGATCTATCAAGTGGGTGGGATCATGTTGGTCAGGTGTAGTGACTCACACAGCCACTAAGTTGATGATGGTGTTTCTAGCCAACCCAGAGAGGTCTAGATCCCATGCAATGTTGGCATGGGCCCACATCTACCATAGTTGTGTGTGCCATGGCTTGGCATAGCAAATTTATAGCTAGATCTAGCAAGTAGGTAGGATCATGTTGGTCAGGTGTGATGACTCATACAACAACAAGTTGGTGAAGGTGTTTCTATCCAGCCCAGAGAGGTCTAGACCCCATGTAATGTTGGAATGGCCGCACATTTGCCACAAGTGTGTGTCATGTCCTAGCATAGCACTCTTATAGCTAGAGCTATCTGAAGGGAATATGCCCTGAGAGGCAATAATAAAGTGTTTATTATGTGTATTCCAAGTATATGATAGATCTTTATTTTGCATGCTATAATTGTATTAATACGGAAACGTTAATACATGTGTGTTTAATAAACAAACAGAAAGTTCCTAGTTATGCCTCTCTCATAAACTAGCTCGTTGATTAACAAGATGATCAAGGTTTCCTGATCATGGACATTGGATGTTGTTAATAACGGGATCACAACATTAGTGTAATGGTGTGATGAACATTCATCCGAAGTATAGCATTACGATTAAAGTCATTGAGTTTATATTGCTATAACAACTTACGAAGTGATCCTAATCCTTAGACCATGAGATCATGTCAATCACTAACACCGGAAGAGTTTCTTGATAACATCAAACGTCACACCGTAACAGGGTGATTATAAAGATGGATTCAGAACTAATAAAGTGTTATGTTGAGGCTCATGGATCGAGAGTGGAATTTGTTCATCCCGATGACGGATAGATATACTCTGGGCCCTCTCGGTGATATCACATTGATTAGCTTGCAAGCAAGTGATTTGATCACTAGAATGTTATATCACAGGAACGAGAAAAGAGTGCATGTCGGTAACGAGATCAAACTAGGTATGGAGATACCGATGATCGAATCTCGGACACGTAATATATCGTGAAACAAAGGGATTAAGATACTAGCGTAAAAGGTTCCGACGATCACAAGAAAGTCATCGTTGAATGTGTGGGAGTCAGTATGGGTCTCCAGATCCCGCTTCTGATTATGATCCGAGAGGGGTCTCGATCATATCCGCATTATTCAAGAACCATAGGGTGACACACTTAAGAGACACCGACATCCAATTGGAGCAAATGTTTCATGCCGAAAGAATGAACAAGCGCAGGAATTTATTTCACTAGATACCGAAACAGGTTTTCGGGTGAAATTGCATAAAGTGGTTATGCATGTGAAATAGAATTCTAGCAAGGGGTTATTTGTGAATGTTTGTCATTAAAGTAATTGACAAAATTCTGAATAAAATAAAAGAGTTTTATTTAATGAGAGTTTGCATTAAATTTGGTGGAAATTTAATGGGAATTTGAGTGGACTTTTGAGTGGAGGGAATTTAAAGGATATTTGTGAGTGGAGTGTCCACCCACATGAAGAGGGGAGGGCAAGGGGGCAGCCCCATGCGCTGGCCACCCCCTTGGGGTTCCCCCCTCCTCCTATAAAAGGAGCCCCCCTCCTCACTTGTCTCTCACACCTCCTCGTGAAGGATCTCTCTCCCCCTCTAGAATTTATCCCCCATGGTATCGGACTAGCGAGATACATGTTCCCGGTGGCTATTCGGCAAGAAAGAGTTGTGCTTCCGCTGCATCGCTGGAGCGAGGAGGCGGAGGTTGCTCGGTGCCTCGAACGTGTGTGCGAGCACGGATGCGCTGCTGATTTGCGGTGCTAGGACTTCCTCTCGATCTTGAGATCGGCAAGAGATCGTCTACATCAACCACGAGTTGAACTCGTTAAGCTTTGTCGGTCTTCAAGGGTATGTTCTCTACGGATATACATCCGCCCGTTGTTTGTATCTAGTAGATATATCTTGGTATATAGTTCACATCGTAGGAAATTTTTTGTTTTCTATGCTGCGAACCCTACAGTGGTATCAGAGCCGGATCTATGCGTAGATACTTTACACGGGTAGTACACATATGAGTATGTGGGCGATGATGATCATGTTGTTGCTCCTTTGTTGTAATTTTGGATATTGGTGGCATAGTGGGATGAAGCGGCCCGGACAAACTTTACATGTCCTCGCACATGAGACCTGTTCCACGCTTGACATGCAACTAGTTTGCATAAGTGGCTAGCGGGTGTCTGTCTCTCCTACTATAGTCAATATCTATTTTGCAAGCGAGTTGTCAACAATTTGATTATCCTCGTTGTGGTTCATGTTCGTAGGTAAGAACGGTTCTATCTCGAAAGCCCTAAGCCACGTAAAACTTGCAATGGATAAATTAGAGGCGTCTAGTTTAGATTGTTGCTAGGCTAGTGTTATGATATGGTAGTGTTGTAAGTAGAAGTATGAGATGATACTCTTACAACACACATAGCGTGTAAAATCCATAGACCTTGGATTTACACATATAGGTATGATAGTGATCATACCACGATGCACATGATAGAGATCATCTGCGGGAACCATATAATTTCACTAATAAACATATGATGTTTGATAGCATCTTATATTGCTTGTTTAGCGCTTTGTTAGCATAATAAGATGATCCCTCATTTAAATATCAAGATAAGAATGTGTTCTTCCTTTAGTATGCACCGATTATGTTTTCGTCGCTCCAAGACATCACGTGATGATCGGGTGTTCTTGGATCCACGACCATATTTCGGGTGTAAAACAGTTACACATGCGAATACTAAGGTTCTAACTTGGCGAGCCTAGCATGTACAGACATGGCCTCGGAACAGGGACCGAAAGGTTAAGCATGAGTCATATAGTTGATATGATGCCCATTTGATGCTCGCCTTTGAAGCTATACCGACTCACGTGATGATCGGACTTGGTGTAGTGGATTTGGTTCATGTAATCACCAAAAAGGCACGAGGGATGTCGTTTTTGAGTGGGAGTTCATTCGTAATATAGATTAGTTGAACTCAATCTATCATACACTTAGTCTAAACTTTACAAATTCTGTTGTAGATGGCACCACCTGCTTTTAATTTCAATGTGTTCATGGAGAAAGAGAAACTAGCAACGAACGGTAACAACTTTACCGAATGGGCCATGAATTTGAGGATTCTCCTCTCTGCTGCACAAAAGCAATATGTGCTAGAAGCGCCGTTAGGCCCTCCACCTTTTGATGATGCCCCTGACGAGGAGAAGAATGTCTATCAGACTCGTCAGGAGGACCACAACTTAGTTCATTGCGGCATATTGTATGGGCTAGAGCCGGAACTTCGAAAGCGTTTCGAAAACGGCAATGCATTTGATACAATGGGTGAGGTGAAAATGATTTTCGACACACATGCTGCTGTAGAGAGCTACAACGCTTCAGAAAAGTTCTTTAGCTGCATGATGGTAGAGCACAGCTCCGTTAGTGAACATGTACTCAAGATGTCGGGTTACGCCGATAAGCTTGTGTCCTTGGGAATATCGATTCCCATTGACTTAGGCATCCATCGTGTTCTGCAGTCTCTGCCACCTAGCTATAAGAGCTTCGTGATGAACTATAATATGCAAGGCATGAAGAAGTCTCTCCCCGAGCTTCTGTCAATGCTTAAAACTGCAGAAGTGGAGATCAAAAAGGAACATCAAGTGTTGATGATCAATAGGAACACTGGTTTCAAGAAAGACAAGAAGGGAAAACGGAAGGGAAGTAAGGGCGGGAAGCCTGTTGCCGCGCCTGAAAAGAAACCCCGAGTTGGACCTAAGTCTGATTCCGAGTGCTACTATTGTAAGGGGACTGGCCACTGGAAGCGCAACTGCCCCAAGTATCTGGCAGACAAGAAGGCCGGCAAGGCAAACAAAGGTATATATGATATACATGTTATTGATGTGTACTTGACTAGTGCTCGCAGTAGCACCTGGGTATTTGATACCGGTTCAGTTGCTAATATTTGTAACTCGAATCAGGGGCTGCGGAACAAGCGACCGCTAGCAAGGGGTGAGGTCAAGATGCGTGTCGGCAATGGATCAAGCGTTGATGTGATCGCCGTCGAAACGCTGCCTCTCCACTTACCGTCGGGATTAGATATAAACTTGAATAAATGTTATCTGGTGCATGCACTGAGCATGAACATTGTATCTGGATCGTGTTTGATGCGAAGTGGTTATTCATTTAAATCCGAGAACAATGGTTGTTCCATTTATATGAATGAAATATTTTATGGTCATGCACCGATGATGAATGGTTTATTTCTATTAGATCTCGATGATAATGTTACACATATTCATAATGTTGATGCTAAAAGGATTAAACTTAATGATGATATATCCGCATATATGTGGCACTTCCGTCTAGGTCATATTGGCGTTAAACGCATGAAGAAGCTCCATTCGGATGGACTTTTGGAATCACTTGATTATGAATCATTTGATACATGTGAGCCATGCCTTATGGGCAAGATGACTAGAACGCCGTTTTCCGGTTCAACGGAACGGGCGACAGATTTATTGGAAATCATACATTCTGATGTATGTGGTCCAATGAGTGTGTCGGCGCGAGGTGGATATCGTTATTTTGTTACTTTCACGGATGATTTTAGTAGATACGGTTATATCTACTTGATGAAACACAAGTCTGAAACCTTTGAAAAGTTCAAGGAATTTCAGAATGAAGTGGAAAATCATCGTAATAGAAAGATCAAATTTCTACGGTCCGACCGTGGAGGTGAGTATCTAAGTTACGAGTTTAGCACTCACATGAAAGAGTGTGGAATTGTTTCACAACTCACACCTGCCGGAACACCACAGCGAAATGGTGTGTCGGAACATCATAATCGTACTTTATTAGATATGGTTCGATCTATGATGTCTCTGACGGACTTGCCGTTGTCATTTTGGGGTTATGCACTAGAAACTGCTGCATTCACTTTAAATCGGGCACCATCTAAATCCGTTGAAAAGACACCGTATGAATTGTGGTTTGGAAACAAACCTAAGCTGTCATTTCTTAAAGTTTGGGGATGCGATGTTTATGTGAAGAAACTTCAACCGGATAAACTCGAACCCAAAGCGGAAAAATGCGTCTTCATAGGATACCCTAAAGAAACTATTGGGTATTCCTTCTATCACAGATCCGAGGGCAAGGTTTTTGTTGCCAAGAATGGATCCTTTCTAGAGAAAGAGTTTCTCGCGAAAGGTGTGAGTAGTCGGAAGGTAGAACTCGAAGAGGTTGTGGAACCTTCTCTTCAAAGTATGGCGAGTAGCGCAGCGCCAGAAGTTGTTCCGGAGTTGGCTCCACCTGTTGAAGAGGGAACTAATGATAATGATCATGAAACTCCGAAAGAGAGTACTACCGAACCTCGCAGGTCAAACAGGACGCGTGCAGCTCCCGAGCTGTACGGAAATCCTGTCATGAATTTCATGGTTGATGAAAATTATGACCCTGCGACGTATGAAGAAGCGATGATGAGCCCGGATTCCAACAAATGGTTAGAAGCCATGAAATCCGAGATGGAATCCATGTATGAAAATCAAGTTTGGAACTTGGTGGAATTACCTCACGACCGAAAGGCCGTGGAGAACAAATGGATTTTCAAAAGGAAAACTGATGCTGATGGTAATGTGACCGTCTATAAAGCTCGACTTGTCGCAAAGGGGTTTCGACAAATTCAAGGAGTTCACTACGATGAGACTTTCTCTCCCGTAGCGATGCTAAAGTCAGTTAGGATTATGTTAGCAATTGCTGCATATTTCGATTATGAGATATGGCAGATGGATGTCAAAACCGCGTTTCTCAATGGTAATATTGAAGAAGAGTTGTATATGATACAACCAAAGGGTTTTGTCGATCCTATGGATGCTAACAAGGTGTGCAAGCTTCAGCGATCCATCTATGGATTGAAGCAAGCATCACGAAGTTGGAATCTCCGCTTTGATGAGGTGATCAAAGAGTTTGGATTTGTCCAAACTTATGGAGAAGCTTGTATTTACAAGAAAGTGAGTGGGAGCAATGTGGCATTTCTGATATTATATGTGGATGACATATTATTGATCGGAAATGATATAGATCTTTTAAACAGTGTTAAAAGTTATCTAAACAGCAAATTTTCAATGAAGGACCTAGGTGAAGCGTCATACATATTAGGCATAAAGATCTATAGAGATAGATCTAGGCGCCTAATAGGGCTATCACAAAGTACATACCTTGATAAGATTTTAAAGAAGTTTAAAATGGACGGAAGTAAGAAGGGGTTCTTACCTATGTTGCAAGGCAAGACATTGAGTAAGACTCAAAGTCCGGCTTCGGCGGAAGAAAGAGAGATAATGGACAAAGTCCCCTATGCTTCAGCCATAGGCTCTATAATGTACGCCATGCTATGTACAAGACCGGATGTGGCACATGCTATTAGTTTGACTAGTAGGTACCAATCGGATCCAGGTTCGGAACACTGGATAGCGGTCAAGAATATCCTTAAGTACTTACGAAGAACTAAGGATATGTTTCTTGTATACGGAGGTGAAGAAGAGCTCGTCGCTAAGTGTTATGTCGACGCTAGCTTTGACACCGATCCGGATGACTAAGTCTCAATTCGGATACGTATTTCTCATGAATGGCGAAGCGGTTAGTTGGAGGAGCTCCAAACAACCTGTGGTAGCGGGATCAACAACGGAGGCCGAATATGTTGCTGCTTCGGAAGCGGCTCAGGAAGCAGTTTGGATGAAGGAGTTCATATCCGAACTAGGAGTGGTGGCAAACGCGTTGGAACCAATGGTGATCTATTGTGACAACAATGGTGCCATTGCCAATTCCAAAGAGCCAAGGTCTCACAAGTATTCCAAGCATATTAAGCGCCGGTTTCACTCCATCCGCGAGCATGTCAAGGATGGAGATATAAAGATTTGTAAAGTACATACGGATCTCAATGTAGCAGATCCGTTGACTAAAACTCTCCCAAGAGCAAAACATGATCAACACCAGAACTCAATGGGTGTTAGATTTATCACTATGTAACTAGATTATTGTCTCTAGTGCAAGTGGGAGACTGAAGGGAATATGCCCTGAGAGGCAATAATAAAGTGTTTATTATGTTTATTCCAAGTATATGATAGATGTTTATTTTGCATGCTATAATTGTATTAATACGGAAACGTTAATGCATGTGTGTTTAATAAACAAACAAAAAGTTCCTAGTTATGCCTCTCTCATAAACTATCTCGTTGATTAACAAGATGATCAAGGTTTCCTGATCATGGACATTGGATGTTGTTAATAACGGGATCACAACATTAGTGTAATGGTGTGATGAACATTCATCCGAAGTATAGCATTACGATCAAAGTCATTGAGTTTATATTGCTATAACAACTTACGAAGTGATCCTAATCCTTAGACCATGAGATCATGTCAATCACTAACACCGGAAGAGTTTCTTGATAACATCAAACGTCACACCGTAACAGGGTGATTATAAAGATGGATTCAGAACTAATAAAGTGTTATGTTGAGGCTCATGGATCGAGAGTGGAATTTGTTCATCCCGATGACGGATAGATATACTCTAGGCCCTCTCGGTGATATCACATTGATTAGCTTGCAAGCAAGTGATTTGATCACTAGAATGTTATATCACAGGAACGAGAAAAGAGTTCATGTCGGTAACGAGATCAAACTAGGTATGGAGATACCGATGATCGAATCTCGGACATGTAATATATCGTGAAACAAAGGGATTAAGATACTAGCGTAAAAGGTTCCGACGATCACAAGAAAGTCATCGTTGAATGTGTGGGAGTCAGTATGGGTCTCCAGATCCCGCTTCTGATTATTGATCCGAGAGGGGTCTCGATCATGTCCGCATTATTCATGAACCGTAGGGTGACACACTTAAGAGACACCGACATCCAATTGGAGCAAATGTTTCATGCCGAAAGAATGAACAAGCGTAGGAATTTATTTCACTAGATACCGAAACAGGTTTTCGGGTGAAATTGCATAAAGTGGTTATGCATGTGAAATAGAATTCTAGCAAGGGGTTATTTGTGAATGTTTGTCATTAAAGTAATTGACAAAATTCTGAATAAAATAAAAGATTTTTATTTAATGAGAGTTTGCATTAAATTTGGTGGAAATTTAATGGGAATTTGAGTGGACTTTTGAGTGGAGGGAATTTAAAGGAGATTTGTGAGTGGAGTGTCCACCCACATGAAGAGGGGAGGGCAAGGGGGCAGCCCCATGCGCCGGCCACCCCCTTGGGATTCCCCCCTCCTCCTATAAAAGGAGCCCCCTCCTCACTTGTCTCTCACACCTCCTCGTGAAGGATCTCTCTCCCCCTCTAGAATTTATCCCCCATGGTCTCGGACTAGCGAGATACATGTTCCCGGTGGCTATTCGGCAAGAAAGAGTTGTGCTTCCGCTGCATCGCTGGAGCGAGGAGGCGGAGGTTGCTCGGTGCCTCGAACGTGTGTGCGAGCACGGATGCGCTGCTGATTTGCGGCGCTAGGACTTCCTCTCGATCTTGAGATCGGCAAGAGATCGTCTACATCAACCACGAGTTGAACTCGTTAAGCTTTGTCGGTCTTCAAGGGTATGTTCTCTATGGATATACATCCGCCCGTTGTTTGTATCTAGTAGATAGATCTTGGTATATAGTTCACATCGTAGGAAATTTTTTGTTTTCTATGCTGCGAACCCTACACTATCAAGTGGGTGGGATCATGTTGGTCAGGTGTAGTGACTCACACAGCCACTAAGTTGATGATGGTGTTTCTAGACAACCCAGAGAGGTCTAAATCCCATGCAATGTTGGCATTGGCACACATCTACCACAATTGTGTGTGTCATGGCTTGGCATAGCAAAATTATAGCTAGATCTCGCAAGTAGGTAGGATCATGTTGGTCAGGTGTGATGACTCATACAACAAGTTGGGGAAGGTGTTTCTATCCAGCCCACAGAGGTCTAGAGATGCCATGCAATGTTGGCATGGCCCCACATCTGCCACAAGATAGTGTGTCATGGCTTGGCATAACACTCTTATAGCTAGATCTATCAAGTAGGTGGGATCATGTTGGTTAGGTGCAGTGACTCACACAGCCACTAAGTTGATGATGGCGGTTTCTAGCCAACCCAGAGAGGTCTAGATCCCATGCAATATTGGCATGGGCCCACATCTACCACAGTTGTGTGTGTCATGGCTTGGCATAGCAAAATTATAGTTAGATCTATCAGGTGTGATGACTCATACAACAACAAGTTGGTGAAGGTGTTTCTATAAGTGTTTTAATAAGATCTATCAACCGGGAAGGATCATGTTATCCAAGTGATGACTCATGCAACCACAAGTTCATGAAGATGTTTATAGGCAAATAATTACCCACAACAACATTGCATGGGATCTAAAATTAACCAATCTGAGTTGTCTAAAAACTACTGACCAACTTGTAGTAGTATGAGCCAACACTTGCTCAAACATGATCCCACCTAGTTGTTAATTCTAATTAACTAAATAACTGCTATGATGCACACTTGTACCTCACATAGCCTCATCCCAACATTGCATGGGCTCTAGACTAATCTGAGTTGGCTAGAAACCCTTTCGCATTTTGCCTTTGTAATTGGTGTCTTATTTGCCATAAAAATGTAACATTTAGAATATTGAAATAATAAGGTATACCATAGTTTTTCTCTCCATTGCGATTTGTAGAAAATAGTTGGATCAGACCAATCTATCTAATACTCCAAGAATTTTGGTGTGCATGAATAAACAACCATCTAAACAATTCAGTGTGCATGAACACGAACCAAAACTACATCTCACGAAGTAGCAGACACTCGTAAGGCATATATATAGATTAAACGAGGTTCCATCACAAACGACAAAATAACATCAGTTTCTGCAACAAATAGTTTCAATGGTAACAACTAAAATTTATAGGGGACCAAAACATTGGTAGCACAATCAAATCTTGGCCTTAGGATCAGCGTCGAGGGGCACCGTATCAGTGTTGACATACGTGAGCTTCTTATGTATGTTCATGCTTTTGTTGTCCATAGCCTCCTTGTCATCTCCCATGTTGTCATACTCCTGGATTTATTAAATACGAAGAAGTGAGAAAATTAATTTACTTGAAATATAAATTCAAGCTTTCAAAAATTATTATCATCATGAATAAAATCATATGTAAGAATTTGAATTATAAGATAAAACGGGCATGCATCTCATCTTGGCAGTACATCGATTGGTATGTAACATGCATCCGAGAATTTTGAAAATATAAGATAAAGGGTATGCATCAAATATGGAATCATCATATTGGTACTAATCTACATTAAGAAAAGTGTGCATCTAATCAACTTGCATGCATCTGATATGGTTACTACCAAGTGCATTACATAGGCTGATCCTAGTGGGAGTATTATAGCTAGTATGATGCATGCCATGTTGGCAAAAATCTGATGTGGCACAACAATTAATGAAGAAAGAGATAGTTAGAGTATCATAGGTAGATACCGTATCATAGCACGTAAAACTATAAAATCCTTATATAAATAATTCTTATACACCATTTTGTATTGAGATTCTATAAATCATTAAATATAGTACTGGTATGATACTACGGTATGATACCATGCATGATACTAGTAGCATGATACTACCACTATGACCAGCCTTAGGTAGTACACAATAAAGATATGCCTTCATGAAAACAAGTGCAATAACTTTGATTACAAATTCATGGTTATGACCTACAAAAATCAGTTGATACTTAATCACGTTGATTATAAAATTAGTATTCTATCATTATTAATAATTAAGTAATCTGATTAGATATGAATAAAATTACTAAGTCGCAGATCGAATCAATATACAATACAATGAAACCACCAACCCTATGCCTAGATCTCAGGTGCCTGATGTCATCCTAATATTTCTGCTATAATTTCAGTTGCAACCTAGTTGCAACTCATAATATTTGTCCTAATTCTTAGTTGCAACCTAGTTGCAACTCATTAAATTCTCAGTTACACCCTAGTTGCAACTCATGTGTAACTTTCACTTTGCACGAATCACGAGGAAAATCGAACGATGAAAGAGGCGACTGAGACCTAAGAAGTTCTCAGGCGCCCGAGAACTAGCAAAACCGAAAATAAAATATGGCTAAATCAACTTGGTGGCAGATCAAATCAATCTGCAGCGAGAGCAAAACATACGAACAATAATCAACTAACACTCTAACAGAGAAACAGCTTGTACTCGTCAGTGACCTTAACCTCGAACTCGTAGCATTCTCTGGGACCTCGAAGGTGGGCGATGTTTGCATCCGGGTACACCTCGTAGTCCTCCTCGATGTTTGCATACGAGTACACCTCATAGTCCTCCTCGACGTTTGCATCCGGGTCATAGTACTCCTCCTTGAAATCAAAGATTTCCATGCGCTTCGCCTGCTTCTTGTCCCGATCTACAGAGGGAGCAACGACATCGTCCTTCACCTGATACTCGTGGTCATCGACGACCACTGCGTCAGAAGCCGAAGCAATTACGGCGGGGCCAGGAGAGTCCGGACTGCCCGGAGCAGCAGCGCCGACCCCTATAGCCATGACCGCCGCATGGGCATCCTCGGATCCCCCACTTGGCTGCAGCCCCGGCTCATCACTACGGACTCGCTTCATGGCGTACAAAGGGAGGAGGGTGGTATCGTGGTGTGTAGTCCTGCGGCCTAAGGAATTAGGGTTTTATCTCGACGAATGTGAGCGCTGGGCCGGGCCAACCGCGCGCCCTACCGCTGGGACCTGGTAGCACCTCAGGGCATCTCCACCAGGCCGACGCATCCCGTCCCAGCGAACTCGTCCACCGGGCCGACGCATCCCTTCCGTGCATCTCCACCGGGCCGACGCATGTCCCACCGGACACGCGCGGACAGCTCGTCCTACCCGTTGGTTCTGCTGGCCCACCCGTGAGCCACCGCAGTGCTGATTCAGATGCGCGCAGAGGCACCGATTCAGATGCAACCGCTGACCGGCGGCAGCATGCGCCATCAATGGCGACGAGACTGCACTCTAACTGCCTAGACACTTCAATGCTGTATCCCCGGCCTCCGCGCCGGCATTCGATGCCGGCCCTTTTTAACTGGCCGTCTGCGGCCATTTTATCCCCACAGAACCACATCCTCTTGTCCTTCTCCTTTTTGTTATCCACTACCTGTAGCTAGCCATGGCGGGCGGCGCTGGATCGAGGGGAGGGCGCGGTGGCCGTGGACGTCGAGGGAGACGTGGAGGACGCGACAAAATCACCGCGCCACCACGCTCTCCCTCACCGCCATCGTCGCCCAAAGATTTCGAACAAGGCGCCCAGTTCACCGTGGACATCCACCTCGGCATGACGCGTGACAGGCTGCTCCTGCTCCACGGGTTCGTGTTGCTGATCAAAGACGAGCCGCCCCCGCTCGCCATGCCGCGGGCAAACGGCATCAGGACAGGCAGGTACCTAGTCGACCTGTAGTCTGACCACCTCGGCCAGATGTACCTCGGCAACGGCTAGAAGCGCTTCGCCCGCTCGCACCAGATCAAAGCGAGCAACATCCTCGTCTTCAGGTACGACGGCGAAGGAAAGTTTGGCGTCAGCGTCTTTGACCACACCATGTGCCGTCGCTGCTACCACTCCGACTCCTCCTCCGACTCCGATGATTAGGCTAGGCTGTATGATGATGTTTCTTTTGGTTTAGTAATGTTAGTATTGATGTTGAAATAGCCGTTGGGTGGTCGGGAGACTTCTTTTCTTCCTCTCTGAACCCTCCTGTTCCCCTCGTCCACCTCCAAGTCTTGGGCCGTCAGGACCCTCCCCGCTCCTCTCCGGTGATGGCCGGCGTCGAGTCGGGTGAGGGTCCCTCCCCTGTACAGCAGTAGTGTAGGCTTTTCTGGTTTTCCCCTTGTGGAGTTTGTCACTATGGCGTCTGATGGTAGGACAGCAATCTCCGGCAGCCAGATCCGCCGCGTTCTGTGCTTCTTCTGCTTCGCTAAGCTCCATCGGTGGCAGGCGGTGTGGGTGGCGAGCTGTAACATCCCAAAAATATCAAACTTAGATCAACAAAACACTAATCCTAAAGTTTAGGGTTAACAAAAACTTTTCTAAATCAATTCATGAAAGCATGTATATGTGTATGCATGAATTTTGAAATTCTTTAAAAACTACTTTGTTTGTGTGATCCATTGCTTGTAAAATGTTTCTTAGGTGAAAAGAACATCATCTAAAACATTCCCCACACTTTTCCTAAAGAAAAATAAGTCAAAACCAATATATTAAGTGAATGGTCATTTTGACCAATTTAACTCCCATGCCTACTTTGGCTGTCTCAAACTTTCAAAACCTAACAGAAACTTTTCTGGATCTTTGCACCCCTTGAATGTACTCATAACAAAGTATCAAGGCCCACCTTGTGATTATCCAGAAACTTTCAAATGCATAGTTTAAATGACAACTCAAAATTGAATCTTCTTCATATGGGAAGATCCCACTTTTTCAAAACCCACTTAAACAAGCTCAATTTTCAAAACCCAAGCATCTGCAGACTCACCAGAACCAATCTAGCAAACCCACCAAAAATCATTTCAAAATTCAAAACTTGATTTCATGCGGCCATTTCATCAAACAGGTTGCAGGCACAAATCAAACAAAACACAAAACACTATAGTGTGCAGTGTTTTGAGCCTAACTTGTTCCCTAGTTAGCTCTCACACAATCCAGTAGATCATATAGAGAGGTTAGACCAGCTTTAGCACCCCTGTGAGCTTGCCATTGCCATTAATGGTGAACAGCCGAGCACCTCAATGCCACCCCATAGTCGACAGTAGGCTAGAGGAAGAACTAGCCGTGCCAACCTTGTCTGGGAGGCAGCCCACCGTCCACCGCCACTGCCTGTCCCAGCCGCGAGCGTTGCCAAGCCCTGGACCACGCGCACCAGACACGCCCAGACCATGCCGAGCGTGCCCCAGAGCGCCACCCTCGACCACCACCCACAGACCGTGCGCCGCCCTCACCGCGCGCACACACGATCACCACCGACCCAGGAGACCGCCAGACATCCCCTTTTAACGCCCCGCGCCATACAGCCACCGCCCGCCGTCGAGAACGCCGCCTCTGCCGCGCAGAGCACCGCCCGTTCCAGACCAAACCACACCGCCCCATCCCTCGCGACCATGTCGTTGAGCATCGCCAGGAGACACAGCACCGTCCCCTACCCTTGCCCATGCCATTAGCTGCCTGTAACGTCGCCTCCGACGAGCTCACCTTGCGCCCCGACGGTCCCCTCGCTCGACTACAAATAGAGGCCACCCCCGCACGATTTCTTCACACCATCTCACTCCCCTCTCCTCACTGATCGTGCCACACCATTCTCAGAGCAAGGCGAGCACCACCCCGCCGGAATTTCACTGGAGCCTGCCGCTGCCGGAGAAGAAAGGAGCCAGCGATTGGAGCCGCCCCAGGAGAAGCCACCGGTACCAGGAGGTTCGCCGTCGTCGACTTCGTCGCTCGCCCGCCTCGCCGACCCTCGCCCGTACTCCGGTGAGCCCCCAGCACCCCTCACTGGCCGCGCTAGGTTTCGTTCTTGCCGGAGCTGTCTCGCGTCGACGATGACCCTCAGCCGTTGGATTAGAACCAGATCGAACGAACCACGTTGCCCCATACCGCTTCGCCCAGCCCCGTGTCACTGACGAGTGGGGACACCCACTTACGCAGCCCGCGGGAGCACTGCGCTTAGCAGGCCGGCCCGTTAGAATTTCCCGCGCAGCCCAATAATTCAAATTAAATCTTTTCTTTTTAATTTCCAACACACTTCTGTACCCAACTTCAAAAATCAACCCAGATCGATTTAGTGCACCAAATTAGAGGAAACCAATTTTGTTGGAAAGGTCTGTGAATGCTTAATCCACGCCCGTTGGATTCAAGTCATTTGGATCTGTAGATCACCCTTAGCAAAAATGACAAGGCAGAAGCTTTTCTGCATTCAAACATTTTTCAAATTTAAACCACAATAGCTTTTGAGTTGATTCCAACTCTCAAAAATCACTTTCAACCATACCTTTCAGAATATATAAAAATATATATAGGTTACTTGCAGAAACTTTGTTCAAGGAATAAAAGAATGCTTCATAAGCATTTCTAGCCACTTTAATGAATTAAAATAAAAGGGTAAAACCTTGTTAAATTGTGACACCACTTTAAATCACATTCCCATGGACTACAACATGTGGTGATGACATGTGTCAACATGATCCCATGTTTAGTTTGGAGAATATTAAATCTTAAGTAGTTTTTCAATGAGTAGAAATTACTTTTCTAAAATAAGAAGACTTAAACCAATCCTTAACCTTGTAATGTTAGAGATGATGCTAGATCATCTATAGGACCCTTGTGTGTGATGATTGCAAGTAGTTAAGTATTGTCTGGTGATTGTGTACCTCGTATTTATTTAGAGACGCTAGTACCGACCAAGGCTACGAGGAAGAAGGAGGATACTACGAAGAGGAAGCCGAGGAGAACTTCAACCACTGCTCTGCACAAGGCAAGCTTATACTGATATTGATGCAAGCTTATACTGATATTGATGCAAGCTATACTAACCAAGTTTACCAATGCAAGCTAACACTTGCAAGATACTATACCTATGCAAGCGCATAAGACACCCTATTGTTGCCACAACCCATGCTTGTGATATGATTACTATATGCCCTCAGCGTATGTAACCATACCCACTCGCTAAACCAATCCTAGTTTTATGGCAAGCTTTTTACTTTATTTCTTTATCAAAGTTTACTTAGAGGCTACCCAAGAATTTTGGTAGATACTAGACAGTTGTGCTGAAGGTTGCATAAAGAGCATTAAAATTTGGCCTAAGATAGAAACCTTGATATCAGCTTATGATATAAGGTTGGACTTAGTTGCAACTCCACTAGTTACCACCCCTCTATTAGTACTACCCCACCTGTAGATGCTAGTGCTAAGCATAAAACTTGATCAACTTTAGATGGGAATACTTGGTGGAAAAAAAATGGTTATGAAAACCTTGGAATGATGGATCATTCTATTGAAATGTTTTGTACAGGTGTTTCCAAACACTTGATGATTTTGGTGATGAAAATGTTGAGGCATGAGCCTTAGCCCTTTATAAAACTGATGGTTGTCTGGATGCGATACCATTCCAATTTTACCGTACAACCACAATACCCGAATATTGGGTAGGGCTTGACTGGAAACTTATATACCTTAGTATTAGTTCCCTCACGGCCAAGGTCTGAGCTGAGGCTACCTTGTGAAGATTGTCCACCTGTGCAGTACCCAAGATGACAGTGGTCATGGTTGGGAGGCCAAACTCACAGGAGAGGTGCTTATACTAGGGAGTGTAATTGGAAGGTTAGGATTGATTATCCGCATAATGAGTATGGTGAATTCAGGATTTGTTCCTGACGGATGTATCGAATGTTGTGGTGAAAGTGTACAATCTCTGCAGAGTGTCAAACTATTCGAATAGCCGCGTCCGTGGTTATGGACAGTTGAAGTGGCCATACTGTTCCCCCGTCAGACTTTTCAAAATGACTTGTGAACGACTTGAGACTTTGGCTTGGCCACAACAGAGTTGTGACTTGGAAATACAAGATCCCACTTAGGAGTTATAAAATTGTGACTAGCTTGGGAACTTAGTAGTATAAATCTGGCTTTTGCAAAACAACCCTAGAGCCTAGTGTCCTATTATCCAAAACCCCCTTTTTCTTGTTAGTATTAGTTTGCGAGTACTTAAAGAGTACTCATGGCTTTGTCCCTGGCTATTCCCATGGCCAGACTATGAAGAGGAGTACCTGGAGGATGGACCCCAGGATGGTTACGACAACTAGGATCATCTCCCATCGTCAGCATTGCCTGTGACCCCGAAGATGGAGCCTCGCCTACGCTACCGTTACTATTCCGTATTCCGCTGCTTGATGTTGTATTAAGGACTGGATCATGAGATCCCTATTTGTGTAAGAACTTATGTATCGTTGTAATGGATGAAGTACTATGGTATCCAATTCTGTTATGTCTCGCAAAAATGGTAATCCTGGGATTGCGATGTATGGCATAACAGGCATCTAGGATTGAAAAATCCGGGTGTTGACAAGTTGGTATCAGAGCCATCCTGACCATAGGAGACCCTAGTTAGATTGGACGCGGAACCAAAAACTTAGTTTCAACACTCAAAAAAACAAAACTATTTACGAAAACTTATTCTCATTCTTACCTCTTAAATTCTTTAATAAACTTCATGTACCTCAAAAACTTTTGCAAAATATATAAAATTTTGACACACTTGATCACTTTGCTAAACTACTCATCCTCTATTTTTATAGATGGACGTGAAGTACAGCAAGTTTTACCAACTCGGAAATGGAGGAGACCTTATCTTTGAGAGGGATCTGGATCAGCTTTCGGAACTTTTGGAGCGCCCGCATCCCGAGTTCTTCAGAGCTCAGCTCAATGATCAAGGGGGAGAAGATCTACAGTGGCTAATTGTTGCAAGCCTCCGAGGAAAGATTGAACCTCCCACTGCGGAGGGAATTCAGTTTACCTTGAGGGAAACAACTGGCTCGATGGACTTGCCAGAGCAATGCAGGAAGCTCTTTCCCGTCTGTGTGGGCAGAGCATCAATCAGATCAAGGGTACTCGCTTTGAGTTTTGCCCAAGACGTGATGCAAATGGTCAACCACTGGAAGCCCCATACCACCCCGAGCTGAAGACTCAATTGGACCAGCTTAGCTTCATGATGTATGATCGTCAGCAGGAACTGGACAACTGCCGTGACTATTGCACCCACAAGTCTGCCATCATCAAGACGAAGGATCAGACCATCGCCATGCTAGCAAAGGATCGCAAGTCTCGCCGCCGTCAGCTTGACAAGAAGGAGCGCATTATTGCCCGTCTTCGCCATCGTATCTCAGCTCTGGAAGAGACCATCCATGAGAGAGACATGCAGTTAGAGGAAAGGGAGAATGCCGGAGAAGATCTTCGTGGAGACCCTTACTCCTATCTCAGCGATGACGATGATTTTCTGGAGGATCAGGCCATGGACTTCTTCACCGATGAGGATGATTTCGCCTTCATCGATGATGCGGAAGATGATGAAGCCACAGACTCCGAGCAGTAGTAGCACTGAGCACTAGCGTAGTGAGTAGTAGTCGGTCCCACTGTATCGTAGTTCCCAGAGTGGTTCTTAAAACCATCTGTTTTGCTTTGTTGTGGTGTGTGTTGTACTGTGTGCTATGAGTGAATGAATGAAAAAGCAAGTTGCTAGAAAACTTGAGTCAAACTCTAAAAACTCTTCAAAGACCCAAAACCTTAGAAATTTCCCTCTTTTCTCATGATCTATATCAATCTTCAGATGCCACGTGGAGGAAGTGGTTCAGCCCCGGACCCAATGTTGCAGATCCTGCAAATGTTGACTTCTGACCGCGAAGCTGAACGAGCGGAACGGCAAGCCAACCTAGCCACTCTACAACAGATAGCCCAGTTAGCCCACAACAACCATGGTCATGGAAATCAGGACAACCACGGATCTAAGCTCAAGAATTTTCAGAATACCAACCCACCCGTTTTCACCAAGTCAGAAGAACCCCTAGACGCCGATGATTGGCTGCAAACCATGGAGAATAACTTAGAAGTAGCCGGAGTAGAAGACAACGAGAAAGTCTTGTTCGCCACTCATTATTTAGCCGGAGATGCCAGGGCATGGTGGAACAGTGTTCGTGCAATGACCGGAGGCCAAATGATGACCTGGGAGGAATTCAAGGTCAAGTTTAGCAGAACCCATGTGCCGCCAGGTTTGATCAAGAGAATGAGAGACGAGTTCAGAGAATTGAAGCAAGGAAGGATGACTGTAGTGGAATACCGTGACAAATTTTTGTCATTAGCTAGGTACACCCCAGATGAGATAGACACCGAAGCCAAGAATAAAGAAAGATTCCTGAATGGTCTGCATGACGAGATGCAGACAGTATTAGTCAATATTCGCTTTGCTGATATTGAAGCCCTTGTCGACTCCGCTATCCAGATGGAAGGAAAGATCAACCAGGCCAATGAGAACCGCAAGCGTCGCATGATGCATCAACCAGGAACCCATCAGACCCCAAAGTATCGCCCCAACCCATCTCCAGGATTTCCCCCAAGGACCAACAGACCCCCTATGACCCGTCCGAACTATCCCAACCGTGGAAATCCTAGACCCGGAGGAAATCACAACAACCCCGGCAATTCTAGCACTTTCACCCGTGCCCCACCCAAGTTCAACACCAACCATGCTACCGCCAACCCCAATACTGCCCCGAGGACTAGAAGCAATGATGTGCCTGTCGCAGCCAAGGACAAGTCCCAAGTGACTTGTTATGACTGTGGAAATAAAGGCCACTATTCCAACGAGTGCCCCAACAAGAAGAACGCTACAGCCCCTAATACCAATGTCCCAGCCCAGCAGCAGCGTCGTGTCCAACCAGGGAGAAGATTTGCCCCAGGAAATTCACTCAACCGCAATGGCCGCCTTTTTCTCATGCATGCTGAAGAAGCTCAGGAGGCGCCAGACGTCGTGCTGGGTATGTTTTCTGTTAATTCAGTACTCGCAAGAGTGTTGTTTGATTCTGGTGCATCGCATTCATTTGTCACCGAAGAATTTGCATGCACTAGTAAAATCCAACCAACCAAACTGAAGCATGTGATGATTGTACAAATTCCCGGATCGACCACCAAGGCTAGGCAAATTTGCAAAGCCGTCCCTATCCGAATCCATGGCATAGATTTTTATGCTAATCTAATAGTACTCGGAACTAAAGGTTTGGAAGTAGTACTAGGAATGGATTGGATGTCCAAACATAAAGGAATGATTGACTGTGCCAAGAAAGCCATTACCATGACTAGTACCGCCGGAATATTAGTCGAGCATATATCGGAAACCTTACCTCGCCAATTCAAGTGTAACAAGAGTCTAGCCCAACCTACCATCGACCAAGTTCGGGTAGTCTGTGAATACCCCGATGTATTTCCAGATGTTTTGCCCGGTATGCCCCCAGATAGGGATATCGAGTTTATCATCGAACTAATCCCCGGAACAGGACCTATAGCCCAGAGACCCTATAGTATGAACCCGTCAGAACTAGAAGAACTGAAGAAGCAACTGGATTCCATGTTAGAAATCAGATTAATTCAACCAAGTGCGTCACCATGGAGGTCACCTGTCTTGTTTGTGGACAAGAAGGATGGAGGTAACCGTTTGTGTACGGATTATCGAAAGTTGAATGATGTCACCATCAAGAACAAGTACCCCTTGCCCAAGATAGAGGATTTGTTTGATCAGTTGACCGGTGCCCAGGTGTTTTCTAAGATTGATCTTAGAACTGGTTATCATCAACTCAAAATTCGTGCAGAGGATATTCCAAAGACTGCCTTTACCACCAGATATGGGTTGTATGAGTATACAGTCATGTCTTTTGGATTAACCAATGCCCCCGCTTATTTCATGAACCTCATGAATAAGATTTTTATGGACTTCCTGGATAAGTTTGTCGTTGTTTTCATCGATGACATCCTGATTTATTCCAAATCGGAAGAAGAACATGAGCTACACCTAAGGACCATTCTTGGAACCCTTAGAGAGCATCAGCTGTATGCAAAATTTAGCAAATGTGAATTCTGGTTACAGGAAGTAGGATTCCTCGGTCACATTGTATCAGCCGGAGGAATTGCCGTTGACCCTGCCAAAGTGAAAGATGTAGAAGATTGGCAAGCCCCAACCACTCAAACCCAAGTTCGTGCTTTTCTCGGATTGGCGGGATATTACCGCAAATTCATCGAAGGATTCTCTAGTATCGCCCGACCCATGACCCAATTGCTGAAGAAAGACAAGAAGTTTGAATGGACACACAAGTGTGAAGCGAGTTTCCAAGAACTCAAAAGGAGATTGATTTCCGCCCCAATCTTGATCATGCCGGATATCACGAAGCCCTTCGATGTGTATTGTGACGCATCCAAGATTGGTCTCGGATGTGTGCTAATGCAAGAAGGCCAAGTTATATCCTATCTATCGCGACAATTGAAGCAGCATGAACAAAATTATCCAACCCATGACCTCGAACTCGCAGCTGTAGTTCTAGCCCTGAAGACATGGAGACATTACCTTATGGGAAACCGTTGTGAGATTTATTCGGATCACAAGATCCTAAAGTATATATTCACTCAGAAGGAGCTGAATATGAGGCAGAGAAGATGGATTGAGCTAATCAAGGATTACGACCTGGACATTCATTATCACCCTGGAAAAGCCAACGTAGTAGCCGATGCCCTTAGCAGATTGCCGTGCCGCTTGAACTCCATGATTTTGAAGGAGCAACCAAGTTTGCACAAAGAGATGGAAGATTTTCGAATAGAATTAGTAAGTGAAGGATTTTTGGCTAGCATAGAACTTCAGCCCACTTTGATCAGTCAGGTTAAAGAGGCGCAGAAAGGAAATGCTAGTATCGACGGAATTAAACGTCGTATCGGTACAGGCAAGGTACCCGGATTCACCGAGGACGAAGAAGGAGTTTTGTGGTACAAAGGACGCCTTTGTGTACCAGCAGATTCTGAGTTAAAAGCAGTTATCTTGAAGGAGGCTCACGATACTCTTTATTCTATCCATCCAGGAGGAACTAAGATGTATCAAGATTTGAAAGAGCAATTTTGGTGGCATAAGATGAAGAGAGAAATCGGAAGCTATATCGCCAAGTGTGATATATGTCAGTGAGTCAAGGCAGGACATCAAAGACCCGCTAGATTGTTGCAACCTTTGCAAATTCCGGAATGGAAATGGGATTCTGTAGGAATGGACTTTATCACTGGACTACCTACTTCTAGTAGGGGAAATGACTCTATTTGGGTCATAGTGGACAGATTGTCCAAAGTCGCCCATTTCTTGCCCGTTAAAACCACCTATCAGAGTTCGAAGCTAGCAGAGTTGTACATCGCTAGGATCGTTAGTTTGCACGGAGTCCCCAAGAATATCGTATCGGATCGAGGAACTCAGTTTACCTCGAGATTCTGGAAGAAGGTCCAGGAAGGTTTAGGAACCCGCCTAGATTTCAGTACCGCGTATCACCCTCAGACCGATGGACAAACGGAGCGAGTAAACCAAATACTCGAAGATATGCTTAGAGCATGTGTGCTAGAATATGGATCCAAGTGGGAAGACTGTCTACCGTTTGCAGAATTTTCCTACAACAATAGTTACCAAGCCAGTTTGCAAATGGCCCCATTTGAATTCATGTACGGAAGGAAGTGCCGCACCCCTTTGAACTGGTCGGAAGTAGGAGAGAGTCAAATTTTCGGACCCGACATCCTACGAGAAGCAGAAGAGAAGGTTCGCAAGATTCGAGAGCATCTCAAGACAGCCCAATCCCGACAAAAGAGTTACGCCGACAAGAGACATCGAGACCTCGCCTTTAACATTGGAGACTTTGTTTACCTGAAAGTGTCGCCATTGAAGGGAATGCAGCGTTTCCAACTCAAAGGAAAGTTAGCCCCCAGATATATCGGACCTTTCAAAATTTTGAACCGTCGAGGAGAAGTATCGTATCAACTCGAGCTACCAGAAGAGATGTCAGCAGTGCACAATGTGTTCCATATCTCGTTACTTCGCAAATGTCTCGAAGTCCCCGAGAAGACCGAAGTGTTCAAGAATATCGATCATAGGACCATAGAGATCAATGATGACCTGACCTATCCCGAAGTACCCATACGTATATTGGAGGAAGCTTTTCAAACGACCAGAACCCGAAGCATCAAGTTTCTCAAGATTCAGTGGAGCAACCACACAGAAGAGGAAGCTACCTGGGAACGCGAAGATCACATCAGGACGGAGTTTCCAGATCTCTTCAAATCCTAGGTAATCTTTTTCGTCCTTTTTCAAATCTCGGGACGAGATTTTGTTTAAGGGGGGAAGGTTTGTAACATCCCAAAAATATCAAACTTAGATCAACAAAACACTAATCCTAAAGTTTAGGGTTAACAAAAACTTTTCTAAATCAATTCATGAAAGCATGTATATGTGTATGCATGAATTTTGAAATTCTTTAAAAACTACTTTGTTTGTGTGATCCATTGCTTGTAAAATGTTTCTTAGGTGAAAAGAACATCATCTAAAACATTCCCCACACTTTTCCTAAAGAAAAATAAGTCAAAACCAATATATTAAGTGAATGGTCATTTTGACCAATTTAACTCCCATGCCTACTTTGGCTGTCTCAAACTTTCAAAACCTAACAGAAACTTTTCTGGATCTTTGCACCCCTTGAATGTACTCATAACAAAGTATCAAGGCCCACCTTGTGATCATCCAGAAACTTTCAAATGCATAGTTTAAATGACAACTCAAAATTGAATCTTCTTCATATGGGAAGATCCCACTTTTTCAAAACCCACTTAAACAAGCTCAATTTTCAAAACCCAAGCATCTGCAGACTCACCAGAACCAATCTAGCAAACCCACCAAAAATCATTTCAAAATTCAAAACTTGATTTCATGCGGCCATTTCATCAAACAGGTTGCAGGCACAAATCAAACAAAACACAAAACACTATAGTGTGCAGTGTTTTGAGCCTAACTTGTTCCCTAGTTAGCTCTCACACAATCCAGTAGATCATATAGAGAGGTTAGACCAGCTTTAGCACCCCTGTGAGCTTGCCATTGCCATTAATGGTGAACAGCCGAGCACCTCAATGCCACCCCATAGTCGACAGTAGGCTAGAGGAAGAACTAGCCGTGCCAACCTTGTCTGGGAGGCAGCCCACCGTCCATCGCCACTGCCTGTCCCAGCCGCGAGCGTTGCCAAGCCCTGGACCACGCGCACCAGACACGCCCAGACCATGCCGAGCGTGCCCCAGAGCGCCACCCTCGACCACCACCCACAGACCGTGCGCCGCCCTCACCGCGCGCACACACGATCACCACCGACCCAGGAGACCGCCAGACATCCCCTTTTAACGCCCCGCGCCATACAGCCACCGCCCGCCGTCGAGAACGCCGCCTCTGCCGCGCAGAGCACCGCCCGTTCCAGACCAAACCACACCGTCCCATCCCTCGCGACCATGTCGTTGAGCATCGCCAGGAGACACAGCACCGTCCCCTACCCTTGCCCATGCCATTAGCTGCCTGTAACGTCGCCTCCGACGAGCTCACCTTGCGCCCCGACGGTCCCCTCGCTCGACTATAAATAGAGGCCACCCCCGCATGATTTATTCACACCATCTCACTCCCCTCTCCTCACTGATCGTGCCACACCATTCTCAGAGCAAGGCGAGCACCACCCCGCCGGAATTTCACTGGAGCCTGCCGCTGCCGGAGAAGAAAGGAGCCAGCGATTGGAGCCGCCCCAGGAGAAGCCACCGGTACCAGGAGGTTCGCCGTCGTCGACTTCGTCGTTCGCCCGCCTCGCCGACCCTCGCCCGTACTCCGGTGAGCCCCCAGCACCCCTCACTGGCCGTGCTAGGTTTCGTTCTCGCCGGAGCTGTCTCGCGACGACGATGACCCTCAGCCGTTGGATTAGAACCAGATCGAACGAACCACGTTGCCCCATACCGCTTCGCCCAGCCCCGTGTCACTGACGAGTGGGGACACCCACTTACGCAGCCCGCGGGAGCACTGCGCTTAGCAGGCCGGCCCGTTAGAATTTCCCGCGCAGCCCAATAATTCAAATTAAATCTTTTCTTTTTAATTTCCAACACACTTCTGTACCCAACTTCAAAAATCAACCCAGATCGATTTAGTGCACCAAATTAGATGAAACCAATTTTGTTGGAAAGATCTGTGAATGCTTAATCCAAGCCCGTTGGATTCAAGTCATTTGGATCTGTAGATCACCCTTAGCAAAAATGACAAGGCAGAAGCTTTTCTGCATTCAAACATTTTTCAAATTTAAACCACAATAGCTTTTGAGTTGATTCCAACTCTCAAAAATCACTTTCAACCATACCTTTCAGAATATATAAAAATATATATAGGTTACTTGCAGAAACTTTGTTCAAGGAATAAAAGAATGCTTCATAAGCATTTCTAGCCACTTTAATGAATTAAAATAAAAGGGTAAAACCTTGTTAAATTGTGACACCACTTTAAATCACATTCCCATGGACTACAACATGTGGTGATGACATGTGTCAACATGATCCCATGTTTAGTTTGGAGAATATTAAATCTTAAGTAGTTTTTCAATGAGTAGAAATTACTTTTCTAAAATAAGAAGACTTAAACCAATCCTTAACCTTGTAATGTTAGAGATGATGCTAGATCATCTATAGGACCCTTGTGTGTGATGATTGCAAGTAGTTAAGTATTGTCTGGTGATTGTGTACCTCGTATTTATTCATAGACGCTAGTACCGACCAAGGCTACGAGGAAGAAGGAGGATACTACGAAGAGGAAGCCGAGGAGAACTTCAACCACTGCTCTGCACAAGGCAAGCTTATACTGATATTGATGCAAGCTTATACTGATATTGATGCAAGCTATACTAACCAAGTTTACCAATGCAAGCTAACACTTGCAAGATACTATACCTATGCAAGCGCATAAGACACCCTATTGTTGCCACAACCCATGCTTGTGATATGATTACTATATGCCCTCAGCGTATGTAACCATACCCACTCGCTAAACCAATCCTAGTTTTATGGCAAGCTTTTTACTTTATTTCTTTATCAAAGTTTACTTAGAGGCTACCCAAGAATTTTGGTAGATACTAGACAGTTGTGCTGAAGGTTGCATAAAGAGCATTAAAATTTGGCCTAAGCTAGAAACCTTGATATCAGCTTATGATATAAGGTTGGACTTAGTTGCAACTCCACTAGTTACCACCCCTCTATTAGTACTACCCCACCTGTAGATGCTAGTGCTAAGCATAAAACTTGATCAACTTTAGATGGGAATACTTGGTGGAAAAAAATGGTTATGAAAACCTTGGAATGATGGATCATTCTATTGAAATGTTTTGGACAGGTGTTTCCAAACACTTGATGATTTTGGTGATGAAAATGTTGAGGCATGAGCCTTAGCCCTTTATAAAACTGATGGTTGTCTGGATGCGATACCATTCCAATTTTATCGTACAACCACAATACCCGAATATTGGGTAGGGCTTGACTGGAAACTTATATACCTTAGTATTAGTTCCCTCACGGCCAAGGTCTGAGCTGAGGCTACCTTGTGAAGATTGTCCACCTGTGCAGTACCCAAGATGACAGTGGTCATGGTTGGGAGGCCAAACTCACAGGAGAGGTGCTTATACTAGGGAGTGTAATTGGAAGGTTAGGATTGATTATCCGCATACTGAGTATGGTGAATTCAGGATTTGTTCCTGACGGACGTATCGAATGTTGTGGTGAAAGTGTACAATCTCTGCAGAGTGTCAAACTATTCGAATAGCCGCGTCCGCGGTTATGGACAGTTGGAGTGGCCATACTGTTCCCCCGTCAGACTTTTCAAAATGACTTGTGAACGACTTGAGACTTTGGCTTGGCCACAACAGAGTTGTGACTTGGAAATACAAGATCCCACTTAGGAGTTATAAAATTGTGACTAGCTTGGGAACTTAGTAGTATAAATCTGGCTTTTGCAAAACAACCCTAGAGCCTAGTGTCCTATTATCCAAAACCCCCTTTTTCTTGTTAGTATTAGTTTGCGAGTACTTAAAGAGTACTCATGGCTTTGTCCCTGGCTATTCCCATGGCCAGACTATGAAGAGGAGTACCTGGAGGATGGACCCCAGGATGGTTACGACAACTAGGATCATCTCTCATCGTCAGCATTGCCTGTGACCCCGAAGATGGAGCCTCGCCTACGCTACCGTTACTATTCCGTATTCCGCTGCTTGATGTTGTATTAAGGACTGGATCATGAGATCCCTATTTGTGTAAGAACTTATGTATCGTTGTAATGGATGAAGTACTATGGTATCCAATTCTGTTATGTCTCGCAAAAATGGTAATCCTGGGATTGCGATGTATGGCATAACAGGCATCTAGGATTGAAAAATCCGGGTGTTGACACGAGCTGGATAGGCCCATGCATCCCTCTCAGTAAGGCTTGTTTGCCGCTTCTTCTTCAACCTCCAGTGGAGGCCCTCTTGCGTCTCGGCCATGGCAAGATTCGACGCGCCTGCGTCAAGTGGTTTCATCCCCGATGCAAGCGTTGTCGGCCATGGCGTCGAGCTCGCCATTGTTTCCGGTGGAGAAGGACCTGGTGGATCCGATTGCTTTTTCTTCTTTTTGTGCAAGGTCCTTTTTGTAATATTCCAAGGCATGACTGTATTTTTGTTTATCTCTAAGGCCCTGCTTGTAATTGCACCCACGTATTAATGCAGCCGTGACGCGGGTGCGAGAGTAGGAGTTGGTCGCATGCATGCCGAGTCTTACTTTTTTCTTGTATCCTATATTTTTATTATTTTTTCTATTTAAAAATTTAAACAAAATAGCTATTTTAAAATTTTGATTTTTTTCAAATAAATTACATATTCTTGACAGGCACCAGTGGTATAGCATGTGCAAAAAAATTGGGATCATTTGATGAACATCAAAAAAATTGAGAAATTTACGAACTACCCTTTTGGTCTCACCTAGATTTTTCCTAGCAATGTGTTTTTATCAACTTACTAGTTGTGTGTCACTACACCTGATCATCATGATCCCACCCACTTGATAGATCTAAGAGTGCTATGCCAATCCATGACATACACTTGTGGCAGATGTGGGGCCATGCCAACATTGCATGGGATCTAGACATGTCTGGGCTAGATAAATACATGATCCTACCTACTTGATAAATCTAAATATAAATTTGCTATGCGAAGCCATGACACACACTTGTGGCAGATGTAGACACATGCCAACATTATATGGGCTATAGAGCTCTCTGGGTTGGCTAGAAACACCATCATCAACCTAGTATTTGTGTGCCTCAGCCATCATGATGCCACACTGTTGATAGATCTTATTATAACACTACTATGCCAAGCCATGACACACACAACAGTGGTAGATGTGGGTCCATGCCAACATTGCATGGGCTATAGACCTCTCTAGGTTGCCTAGAAACACCATCATCAATCTAGTGGTTGTGTGAGTCGCTACACTTGACCAACATGATCCCACCCACTTGATAGGTCTAGGTATAAGAGTGTTATGTCAAGCCATGACACACACATATGGCAGATGTGGGGCCATGCCAACATTGTATGGGATGTAGACCTCTCTTGGCTGGATAGAAACACATTCACCCTTTAATTAAATATTAATCCTTAGTTGGTATTGTCATCCTTTATAATTATTCTACATAGCTGATCATATGTGCAAATTAGGTAGTTCATTAATCTTGTTTTGAGTTCCAGTTTTCTCCTAGCGATCTTGTTGTATTGAATTATTGAGACAATATGGAGTGTCCAAAATGTACACAATTTGGCTAGAAAAGTTAAGCAAAATATTGCTAAAATACAGTCTATTCAAAAAATATTAGAGAATTGTTTCTAAAAATTAGTTGAATTGTTAATCTAAAATAAAAAATATTGGAAAAATTTGAATTCCCTTTGTTTGCTTAATTCTGGAATCTTCTATGATGTATCGAGTTTTAACTAGCTAATATAGTTTGCTTAACTAAATATAGACTCAATGCTTCTTGGATTTAATTACTTTTTTGTGCTTAACCAATTTTAATACAACATAACGATGACATGTCACACTCAGTAGTTTGTCAATATCTCAAGCGCACAACTAAATATAGTAAAACAAAAGCACATGAAACGAAACTGGGCCTGCCGTTTAGGGAGGATGCGCGTCAGTCGTTTAACAGGCCGGACCAACAGTGGCCCAGCCATGCGTGTAGGGTTTTGCCAAATACGGCGCCAAACAAACGATCCCATCTTTGTGACACGGCGCCGCGCAGCGCCGTCATCGCTGTACTGTCGCAGACGCCGTCCGTGCCTCCATAGAAAGATAACTGCTCTCTCGCGGTAGATTTACCCGCCACACTCGTCGTCAACAAGGATGGCTGGCACCAAAGAGGTACCATACATGTTTGGTCTCTTCCTACCCCTAAATTTCTCCCGATTAGTATTACTGATCAGATCTATATTCTATCGTAGTGTCCCACAGTCCCACTTGTTTTGACATAAATGGTTTATGCGGACGTGGGGATATCTACATGACCAACTTTGATTTGACGTTTCAAGAGGGATTTGTGGACACCACCGTATTCAGCTACCAACGAGTATATCATGTTGTTTATTTCTCTCTTATTATGTGTTTGGCATATTTTATTGTTTATTTGAGTCATTAATGCGTGACCTGCATGTAATTTTTGATGTTTTATGTGCATGTTTGATATTAAGAGTAATTGCTCTTTTTAGTCGTGTTAGTGTCTTGGACCTCAATATAAATTTGATGAAGTCTAGTATTATGAAAAGTTCGAAGACAATAAACTGTATGATTATGGTTTGCACTGCATGGCTCTTAGCTCTTACTGCTAAAAACCATCAAGATAATGCATATATATAATTTCATGACTCTTAGACCTTCTTTGACGTGGTAATCTAATTTTAATCACATATTTGTTGTTAGGTCATCCCGTGCTACGTGAGAGCATGTTTCCTTATGCCATATTTTGTGCGCAAGGATGACACAGGGAGTTTCACTGCTGTTCTAAGGACCAAGGAGGACTTCGAATTTGATGTTGATGTCACAAACCAACCAGGTCTAACCTACATTAGTGGCAGAGCATGGAAGAAAGTTGCAATAATCTACAATATTCAAGTTGGACAGAAAATGTACTTAACTATGAACACCAAAGATCCTTGGAATCGTGTCACAACTGGGAACCTCCGAGTCACCCATCCAAGTAGTGTTCCAACATAATTCATCTTGTACCAATAATATCATATTTTAGTGTAATCATTTTTACATTTAATTTTCTCAAATCATAAATTGCAGAATATTTCCGACTCTCGCCTGAAAGAAGTGGCATTGTTGACTCTATCAAGGCCACCAACGGAACCAAGATAAACTGGAGGATGATGAAGACAAACATAGAAACTGTAGAGACTTTGGACTACATGCTATCACGTTATTATGTTCGAGATTATGTACCAGGATCAACTGTAGCAATGGTCCATACCCTAAACTAGACTAACTGTCGCAGTCAAACCAAACACCTGATAATCATTAGCAACATGTTTCTTTCTTTTTAAGTTTATTGTGAATGTCAAACTGGTCTTATTTGGTACTCCCTCGGTTCACTAATATAAGATACTCCACCGTTCAGAAATATAAAACATTTTAGCTTTGTGAAAAGAATGTATCTAGATGTATTTTAGTGTATAGGTTCACTCTGAATCTATATACTCCCTCTGTCCTAAAATAGATGTCTCAAATTTGTCAAAATATGGATGAATCTAGACACTATTTAGTATATGGATTCATTCAAGATTTGAAATACCTAAGACATCTATTCTTGGACGGAGGAAGTACAAAAGTTGTCTAGACAAATTTGTTTCACAAAGCTCGCTCTAAAACGTCTTATATTTCTAAACGGAGGGAGTATTAGTGAACGGAAAGGCTTATATTTAGTGAATGCATGTAGGGAGTATCATTTCTGTTCTATTCCAAGTTTAACTGACAATTTTTTTTGGTGTCATGCTACTTTATTTTTAAATCAAAAAATCCCAAATACGATGGACAAAGAAGGTGGCATGACCATTGTGTGTTATCCTCACACAATGGTGCAGGGGTCATACACCATTTCAAACAAGGATGGCCATCTCTGTTTGAGTAGCTGGAAGAATTTCATGGACAAGGAGCCTACACTTGGATTGGGTGTCAAGATGTTTCTCTTGCTATACCAAGCCTATAAAGGAGCTTACTTGTTTGCTACCCGTTTTCCTGATGATGCCCTATAGTTATTTTTCGTATAGAATGTTGCACTAGCTCTCTTAGTGGACACCCGAATTATGTTATCCTATTTTCGTACCGGTTTAAATTTTTTAAGCCTACACGACATGTGTTCATACATCTATGTGAATGCTCGATTATTAAGTTCAAATGCCATGTATACAAATAATTCTCTATGCCAACATACTCCGTTCCAAAATTTTAAGACGTTTTAGTTTTGTGATATGAATGTAAACGGAACAGAGGGACTATGAAGTATGGAACTAAGACAATAGGACAAATAGAAGAAAAATAAAAGGAAAATAATAAAATCGTATCTGGGCCTGTTGTACAACGCTAGCGGATGAGCGGAGTGGAGAGGAGATGGGCCAACTCGTCAGCTGCCTACAAGGCGGCCCATGAGTCTGCTGATGGAAGCGTCACGTGGCGGCCTTTCCGGCTCAACATTAGTTTCCTATAAAATGTATAAATAGGTTTACTCGTCCCACCGCCGCACCTATCCTCTCCTCTCGCCGCCGCCCCACGTCCATCTTCTCTCGACATCTCTGCTCCTGTTCATGACATCGATCTGCCACCGTCCGTGAGCCCTAGACTCGCTATTGCTCGTATGTCTACATTAAATTTGTAGGCTAGCTCTGATTTCATTGTCTAGATGAACTACATAGTATAAAATATATTAATTGTGTAGCTGATTTATGTAGATCTTTCACTATACATTATTTGTATTTGGTGAATATGTGCATGACTGATGTTTTTGACGTGTGTAATGAATTTATATGATTATGTTATTGTTTTAGGAGACATGGTGTTGTGCAGAAAATGCAAGAGTGTGTGCGACTCCTTGACCTCGGGGTTATTATTTAGTGTCTTTATGCATGAAGAGTTTGAAGATTCATTGGTACGAAACACACTATTTTTCCTTGCACTATTTCTATCTTGTAACCTTTGTTGGCGGCGCTCTACCTTTTTTGAAACGTGTGTATATTCGGTTAATTATGCGTAGATTATTCCGTGTAATGCAAGGTTCATGTTCAATGAATATGTAGAAGAGAAGACTAATGTGCGCTTTCTAGCACTTGGGCATGCATATGACGTTGATGTGGTGAAAGATAAGGCTTTGACCCGCATGGGTGGTGATGGATGGAAAGAATTCGTTAGACAGAACCATGTGTTTGGAGGAGATCAAATGATTGTTTTTGTTGGGAGGAAAAACACCGAGTATCAGTATTGTCTATTTTAGCGGTGGCGAGAAAGACCCGTATGACTCTACCATCATCTCCCAAGTATGCGAACTGAGAGAAGATGAGCATGGGCACCTCTTAAATATTATACATGTAGGAAGTACTATTGTTGGGGTCCCATTAGTAACCTGTTTAACACGCACCAATCTTGCGAAACACAACATGGTATGTTATCCTCGTACTCCCTCTGTCTCAAATTAGATGTCTTAATTTTGTCAAAAATTGTCAAAATTTGGACGAATCTAGACACAATTTAGTATATAGATTCATCCAAATTTAAACCTAAGACATCTATTTTGAGACAGAGGGGGTAGTTATAATTATGTTGTTCCTCCTTATATGTGCATAACTTGTGGCAATCGTCTCACATCGTTACTCTTTTGATTTCATCATCCACGACGGCATCACAGAAACTACCTAAAAAAATTTGTTGCTTGTCTTAACATTCCCGAGGAAGGCTTGGTTGGGCTGCGGGTTGGAGATTTCGATGTCATCAATATTGCCTACACGATTGACAACGATGGCCGGCTGATATTCAACAAAAAATCATGGAGGGATTTCCATACGAAAGAAGATGATATACAAGTTGGACAAGCCTTGCTCATTACTCCTAGGACCATAAAACAAGTTGGCCTGAACATTATGTTTATCATCGACATCATCTAGCTCCTTGTTTCTTAAGATCGATGTTTATTCGTTTGTAGCTGTCCTGGAACAATTATTTATCTATTTCGCTGTCATATGTAAGAACATTATTATTCCGACGAGTTAACATTATTGGCCTAGCGATGTATACATTTTTAATATTCTCCCTACGAACCTAGCAATGTATACATTTTTAATATTCTCTTCAAATATTCCTAATGTGTTACTATGAAACGTTGTAATTCCAAATTTATTCACAGCACAAACCTTGTCGTGATTACGTGAGTAACTTTCGATGCACTAATAATGACTACTTTTGATGCACGAAGCCACATGTAGACCCACTCATGAACTGGTTAGCCACTCACAGTGGTTGTTTGGATACGGAAGATTAGCTCCTAGTTTTTGTAAAACGAGTTTTAAGCTGATTTTTAGGAAAAACAGTTTTGCCAAAAATTTAGTTAAGAATAGGCACACCGAAATCCATGTTTGGTTTAGGAAATTGTAAAACTGGTTTTTGGATAGAGGCAGAGACGCGAGACTGACATGACAATTAATGGTGACAGCGATGCACATAGACATGAGAGAATTAATAGCGACAAAGCTTCGCAGAGCAGCAGAAAGACTCTCAAGGCGGCCACCGCCGTGAACACCAGCGCACCGGCAGCAACGCTAATGCATATGTCGTTGACACACCTACGATTGCATCCCGGAGCACCGGCAAGCCTAGATGTGATGGCGACCCCGGAGAAAATCACGATGCAGCTTTCCTGGTTTGTGGCAGCGCGTCCGGGGAGACGGTGTCTCAGAACTCATCGTCCTCCTCAAGCAACACCATGTTCCCGGCATCAGCGTGAGCTCTGCGTCCGGCGGCAGCGCGTTCGATGACGGTGGCGCTGGTGCATAACTCGTCTTCCTCCCCATGTTCCTCGTCAGCATGAGCTCTTCGTCCAGCGATGTCTTCGTGTCGGCCTTGCCTGGCCAGCTCACCATGTATGTCTGCCTATGAAGTCTCCAGCCAAGGTCGCCCCGGTCACTCCTGTCACCGGAAGGCCATTAGCGAAACCCAGCTGGCGTGTCGACCGTAGGCGCTGGGGTCGTCTGGCGAACCTGGAGATAAACTTCGGTGTAGTCTCTGCTTCTTGTTCCTTCACGTAGCCATCGAAAAAATGATACACGACACCGTGTTGCCCAGTTTTGTGTAATCGCGTTTTAAGAAAAACGAGTAATAGTCATTTTGGCCAAAACGCAGTTTCCTGGCTTTGTGGAAACCAATTTTTACTTATTCCCATTTTGGGGGCCGAAGCCAAACAGAGTTTTAGTCTGTTACACAGTTACGCGAGGATAAGGGAAACGAGTTCTCTCAAACGACGTATCCAAACAAGGCCTACTCTTTAGAAGCATACATAGACACGATTTCCTGATTGCATAATTGGCCCGAGACAGGCCGACTGGCATACGAGCTGGCCTAAACCCTAAACCCCACAGCCCCACCCACCCACCACGCACACACCCCAGGTTGTATGTGCACACAAAGAGACAACCATCTTATCAGAGGGGACGTAAATCGTATCTCGCGATTTTCTTGTTCGATCGCCTCGACTCTGCCCACCTCGACTCCTCCCATCGCTGCCAACGACGAGATTTGAATTCTTTTCATCCTGCCCTACGTGAGAGCTACATCGAGGACACACCATTTCTTTTTGAGGAGCTGCATAATCAGAACACACGCACTAACGTTGCAGGTATTTTTGTACGCACTACGGATTTATCATACAATATTACTAGTTCTAAGTTCAGTAGAACTTCGATTAGAGCTCGATCCATATGGATCCGTTTGTTTAGTCGTTAGATTTTCCGCCCAAGGGTATTCTCCATTATGTCGAAGAATTGTTAGTGGATCTTCGCTAGGAATTCCAGTTGTTGGGCCCTGTTTGAGGGCGGGAAATCGTTTGGCATGATGTTGCATGTTAATTCTGCTATAATTTTCTTGTGTTAATTGGTTCTGTGTTAGACATCGCATCTCAGGCCTACATGCGGTGTTGAGATGCAATTTAGCTGGTTTGGTGTTTAAAAACGAATGATGTAGAAGTCCCTTTTGATAAAAAAAATAAGACGTTTGATTCTCCTGTTGTTATTCAATTTAGTTGGTTATGTGTAATATTGTTCATATATGTTTGCAATAAAAGGTCTGTAAACACATGCACTACAGAAAAACTATGTGTGTAAACTCTTTATTTGTAATTGTATATATGTGTAAACATTTTTAAAATGAAGTATATGTGTAAACATTTTTATACGCAATTGCACATGCAGAGATTTGTAATTATATTTATATGTGTAAGTATATTTGTAATTGTATATATGTGTAAACAAGTTCAAAATCCCGCTCTCGATTTATCGGTAGTTAGGCATGTCTATAGATTTACCTGACATGGTGTAGTGTAACGTACTCTTAGTGTTATCCATCTTAGTCTATGTGTATTATGAATAGTATTATTTCTTCGGATACCAACAAAACACCTAAATAAATATAGTTATTTTTCAACAGAATGGACGAAATCGGAAAAATGTGTTGTGCTGTTGAGAAGTGGTGTCATTTCGTGAAAAGTATGACACCGGTACAACGTGCCAAAATTGGAGAAACCGACTTGCAGTGCATGCTTGAGATTCCCCCAGTGAAGTCAAGATGTCCGGTGATCAAATTTATGACAGAAAAAGTTGACCCAAAGACAGAAAAATTTAATGTACGCAAGAATGATGGTGAAATACCCCTTACGGGAGTAGACGTTGAGTGCATCTATGGTTTAAAAAATCATGGATTGAATATATCGGACATACTTTATGAGGAAGCTGATGACGCAAAGAACCGTATACCTGATAGCTTTGTAAGCAAAAAGACAGGTAATCTTGTAATTGATGACCTAATCACCGACATCATCAAGGATAAAGTCGTAAATGACGACTTTATCCGCAAGATGGTTTTGGTTCTAATTGTGACAGTCCTTGCCCCACAGAACCAGAAGATCGTTCCAAAACAATACTCTGCACTAGTAGAAGATGTGTGACGCATTAAAAAGCTGAATTTCAATGAGTATGTACGGACATACCTCATTGCTAGCCTAAAACAAGTAGGCAACACATATGAAGCGAAGCAATGGCCGACAGGTAGCACTATCTTGTTACAGGTAAATTCCATTCTCAACTTACATACTTTCTCTGATTCAAACTAATTGACTTGGTTTTGTCTAGATTATATCTAGCACTAAAATATGTCTAGATACATCTAAATCTAGACAAATCTGAGTTAAATAATTTGAATCGGAGGGAGTTTATAATTATCTACAATACATTTTTCTTTGTTTTAATCTAATTTTGTTGTGATATTTGAAGTATCTGTACTATGAGAAGATACTCCCAGATGGCGCTGAGTATATGTCCAGAAGGACATTGATGAGGAATTGGACAGAAGATGCGGCTTCAGCAAGAGACGCCTTAGAATTAAAGGGCCATGCTTTGGGGAAGGTACGTAAATACAAGTGATATCGTGGCTTATTTTTTGTTCTGCTAACGGTTCTAGGTTGTCAATATTAATTGGTTTATATACACATATCTTGAAGATTGACGATGACATAACTCAAAAGCATCGATAAGAGGTTCTCGATACACCCGAAATTGCATCTGGTAAGAAACGTAGTAGAGGGCCCTACAAGAATAAGGATGGAGGTTCTACATCCAGTAGGGCTAAAGGAATGAGAGAAGTTGTGTTGGAACAGATGACGAAGAAACTAACAGAGCATATTGATTGAACAATTGAAGAAACCTTTCATAGAAAGATGGAGGTATTCTGAGAAGCTTGTGCTAAGGTGATACACCCTACGTGTCATCTACTCTGAGTTAAACAAATGCTTTTTTTTAAACATGACATGATGATTCATTTATTTTCAATCTTGCAAAAACTTCTTGTTATGATGAACTCAGCAGGAGTCGCGTACAGACCTTCTAAAGAAAAAATGTCTGATAATGACAATAAAGAGGAGGAGGTAGATAAGGAGGTAGAGAATGGTGAAGGAATCGCCTCTACTAACACCAAATATACGCCAAAAGATTTCATGTACCGTCCAGACACCTTAGAAAGTAACTCCTTTGACATTGCACATGACTCTAATTTAAAGAAGGATTCAAATAATAAGGATAAAGAGGTTGAAGGTGACATATTCATGTTACCCACAGACAAGAAGTAAAGCAATGCTAGTGATGCTTGCCACACCGCACCATCGAAACTTGCCAGTACCCAAGCGTCACCAATACTAATTGATGGTAGGGGTCCTTCACCGTCACGACCGGATCCAGAGCCGGTTCCATTACAAGCATTCACAGCTGCATTGGGCGGGGAGTAAAAAAGGTGAGGTAGGAGATACTCTGTTGAATGGATTATCTGACTCGTTTAATAGCCTACATACCGTTGGAGAGAAGCGCAAGCTCAGGTCGGCGGACAAAAAGGGTAAAAAACCAAAAAATGATGTTAGAAAAGGTAGTGCAACATCATTGAATTGCATGGTTGTGCATGTATTAAATTGAAACAGTTACATACACGTATTAAATATTTGTTTCTGTGTATGCAGGTCTTCTCAAAGACCCAGAAGTCCTGGACGGTTTGACACCGCAACAAATAGATGCTGCAATGTTGTACGTTGAAACAACAAAAAATAATAAAGATTTTAGGAATCTACGTGTCTATGATAACAAGGACGACACTCAGGGTCCCTGCCAACTACATTAATGAGATCCTTGATAAAGTATGGCTGTGTGGCAATGTAAGTCCAAGTACCACGGTTTTGTTATTTTATGCAACTAAGAAGGATTGTTTGTCACACGTTATTAAATTTTTCTGTAGGTTATATGTGCTTACATGGCAGAATTGTTTCTTCAACTGGGGGATGACCGAAAATTGTGCCCTGCATATAGGGCAAATTATCTAATACGTACTTCACCAAGAAGAAAAACTAGATCCCAGCATAAGAAAGAGGCCTTGGACAAAAATTAAGAAATGGCTTATGATATATCAGGATGCTTTAAAAGATGTATGGAAGAATACTTTCGTGTTGATAAAGTAAGTACAGTTTGTATAAGAAAATGCAGGATATAAACCAGATTATGTAATGTGATAACACTTGTCTCTTTTTGGTAGGCATATTTCGCATTGAATATAACCGATTGCCACTGGTGCTGTGTCGTCCTGAATAGACCAAAGAAGATATTTCAAGTGCTCGACTCGCTGTCTGAATTTAAAAGGGTCCAGAAAAATGTCGAAGCTCTGGTATGTTTTCTCTCTATACATTTAGTGACAATATGGTTACTCCAAGCATTACACTAAACCTCTCTGTTTCATAGAGAGAGCAAAATTCGAAAGACATATAAGTGGCTAACAAATATACAGATTATAAGTTTGATGATGTTTCCAATTGGGAGATCGTAAGCTGCGAAACACCACGGCAAAATGATGCGTGAGTTTCTGGTTGAACTAATGTCATTTCTTTTGATGTGTTAGTACTGTTATTCAAATTTAGATTCGTTATGATCAGAAACTCGTGTGGAATGTTTGTGCTACGCTGTATGGAGCACTTTAACCGGGATAAATTCACAAATGTAGTCTCGCAGGTATTCAAAATTTCTATTTGGCATTTGCATATTTATATACACTAGCATGTGACCTTATTAACCCTGCTAATATTTTGTTGCAGGAAAGGATAAATGATTCTAGGAGACGTACTGTTGCAGAAATTATTCTGTCAAAGACAAACAAACTCGAAAAGTTAAAAAGCAGAGTTCTTGAGATCGCGGAGCTGCTGGCAGATTCTTGAAAACTCAAGAAACAAAAATTCCTACTACCGATTCCCTGGCGAATGTTGGTATACCATGAAACAATTTACGCAAAGTTGGGTTGTTTGATTGCTAAATAGTTCGTGCATGGCGCTGTGTTTTTGTCATAAGAATGTTTCATGACTGTGGTTTTGTCGTTTTGCTTAATTTACGATTGTAATGTAAAGTTTGGGTTGTTTATGTTCGTCAATTTATGGATTTGATGAGCAATGTTCATAGGCCTATTTGTAATGTGTATGCTTAAAATACAACGCTCGCCAAAATAGTAACGGATCAGACATATAAATGAATGGGAATTACATTATACAGTTTCAAAATATAAGAGTTTTTAGCTTTGTGACGCAAATGTATCTAGACTTGTTTTAGGATGTAGGTTCACTCAACTTTGGGGTGAATCTAGATTCATTTTCTTCAGATACCTGAAACATCTTATATTTTGTAGTGTAAGTACATATCAAACTTTGTTAGCATGTACAGTGTTTGATGCGTATGCCGCGCTCATCTGGCATCCCGTCCTGATGCAGCCACCGACCCTAAACATCGCGAGGCCCACCACACATTCACCTCATCATTACCTTTAGAAAAGGGAGGAACAGGAACCCGAGCCGCCATTGCCTTCCATTTCTTTATCTTTCTTCTTCGGGTGCCTTTCTTCAATACCGCAATGCCATCGATAGATGCTGAACTCCAGTACAACCTCCAGCCCCTCATGGCCGCGGTATGGGGCAATGCAGATGACGAGGTGCCCTGACTGCCCACGCATCACACCACTGAAATGATTGGTCACTAAGAACGAGGAAAATGGCAACTGTGGGCGCGAATTTGTGAAATGGTAGAGCAAGCCAGAGGAGGGGAAGGTTAGATATGAGTTCTTCAAGTCAATTTGTTGATTTCGTTTGCCAATTTGGTTCTTACCCGGATTTGGGATTTGAATTAGGGTTCATCTACCCATCCGATTTCAGGATCTGAAGAATCATAGGCATTTTGAGTGGATGGATGAGTACATTCAGATGATTAAACTAGAGGGCGCAGTTGATCAGAAGGGGGCGCATCGATTGAGCTCAATTACCCTCATAAGGTCGAGAGCTTGGGCTCTGAAATCGTTGCTACGACGGGTGATGCAGAAGTTAAGGGAGAACTGAAGAAAGTCAACAAGCAGTTAAGGCAGATTATCGATCTGAACAAGCAGGCGAACATGATGAATGCTGTATTTTATTTTTGTGCAGTTGCTCTTGGGTTGGTCTATCTGCTGATCATTAAGCAGTACACACTGTAATAAGCTTATCAGTTAGCTTCCTCATGCTTTTCAAGCCATGAATAAAAAGCATCACGAATTTGCCCAAGTTTTCTCCGTTTGCTTCTATTTATGCACATGTTCATGTAACAAAATACTCCCTCTGTCACAAAATAGATGTCTTAGGTTTTTCAAAATTTGGATGAATATATATACTAAATAGTTTCTAGATTCATTCAATTTTTGACATATTTGAGACATCTATTTTGAGACAGAGGGAGTAGATAAAAACATTTTGTACGCTGGTTCTTGCTTTTCATACATGGCTTGGCAATATCACTCTTATACTTAGATGTATCAACTGGATGGGATCATGTTGGCCAAGTGTTGAGTCACAAAACCACAAATTGATTATGTTGTTTCTAGCCAACCGAGTGAGGTCTAAAGCCCATGCAATGTTGGCATGGGCCCACATTTGCCACAAAGTGTCTCATCATGTCTTGGCATAGCAGTCTTATACTTAGATCTATCAAGTAGGTAGGATCATGTTGGCCAAGTGTTGACTCATATACAACCACAAGTTGACTCATATACAACCACAAGTTAATAGATCTTAGTATAACACTATATGCCAAGAAATTATGATGAGACACTTTGTGGCAATGCATGGGCCTACATTTGCCACAAAGTGTCTCATCATAATTTCTTGGCATATAGTGTTATACTAAGATCTATTAACGAGGTAGGTATTTCTCAAAAAAAATTAACTAGGTAGGATTATGTTGGCGAAGTGTTGACTCATTTACAACAACAAGTTGATGAAGGAGTTCCTGGCCAGCCCATCAAATGTTGGCATGCGCGCCCACATTTGGCGCAAAGTGTCTCATCATGTCTAGGCATAGCAGTCTTATACTTAGATCTGTAAAGTAGGTAGGACCATGTTGGCCAAGTGTTGACTCATATGCTACAAGTGTGTGTCATAGCACTCTTATACTTAGATATCAACTCGTTAGGATCATGTTGGCCAAGTGTTGAGTCACACAACCACAAGTTGATGAAGGAGTCTCTAGCCAACCCAAAGAAGCCTATAGCATTGGAATGAATCTACGTGATGAACTGACCCCACCTATTAGCGTGGTTAGCCGACGTCCTTATACATTACAAGAAAAGAAAATCACCAGTTCCTCGACCACATAGTGGCCTAGTGGCAGTTCCTGCCGTCTCCTCGCCTCCTTGTTCCGGCGCAGTGCTTCCCTCTTCGACTCCTCCTATCCTTGTTCGTCTCCTCGTCATCTCCTGATCTTCTTTATTCCTCGATAGGAAGCCATGGCTAGCAGCCGACTGAAGGTGAACTGGTCCGATCTCCCGGCCGACGGACCACTTGCCAAGATCGGCGAATCATTCCTAGAGAACGAGGAGTACGTCGATGCTTACGTTGCTTGTCAGAGAGTCTGCGGCGATTGGTGTCGCACGTTAAAAGAACCCGAGTTTCATCTCAACAATTGGATCCTGCTATATCACACACTTCCAGACGTCAGCGACTTCACGTTCCTCAACCTCGCCACAGGTCGTTGCTTCACGACGAATCTAATGGAAGTTCAGCGCAGGTTCACAATTCATCCGATCTAACATTCATTTGTTATTTGGATACAAAGTTATTCTTAAACATGCATGTTTAATTGTGTAGGTTCTTAAACATGCATGTTCTTGAACATTATTAAGCAAAGTTTAATTGTATATGTTCACTCATTTTAGGATATATATATATATATATGTAGGGGTTCGTAGCATGGAAAACAAAAATTTTCTATCGCATACAAACAAACAAGCCAAGATCTATCTACTAGATTGTAGCAACGAGTCGATGGAATAACTTACCCTCGAAGATTCCAAAGTGTTTAACGAGAGCGGATTCTCGTGGGTGATGTAGTCGTACTCTTCCCGATCTCAAGATCGTGTAGACGATCCTTCCGACGCTGCGTTCCGGCAGCGCTCCCGCAGTCGGTCACACGTTCGGTACTCGACGAAGACCTTCCTCTCCCTTGTTCCAGCAGGCAGCGGAGGTTGTAGCACTCTCCTCGCGATTCCGGCAGCACAACGGCGTGGTACCGAAAGTAGAGGGGAGATCCCGTAGGGCTTCGCCTTAAGCCGGAGCGAGTATGGTGGATTATGAGAGAGGGCTATTAGTGGTCTAGAGATTATACACACCAATTAGAAGGCTCTAAACCGCAGGCTAAAGCAATTAGAAGCTCTAAACCAAAACGGCTCTAAACCGGAGATTAGAGGTAGAAACTTGTGTGTCTAGAGGAGGAGGCCCTGCCCCTCCTTTTATGGGTGGAGGGGCCGGCGCGCCAGGGGAGGGAGGGGAGTCCCTCCCCAACTCGGCCTAGGTGGGCCGCCGGCTTGGAGAGGAGGGACTCCTCCCCCAAGTCGGTTTTTGCCTCCTCTTGCTTGTTTCCCACATTTTCTTGTTTTAGCCGTTTGACTTTCAAACTGGACATTTGACTTTTCTGTTTTAGGATTCAATTTAATCCTTTATTTGGAACAGCAAGAACACTTAGTACATGATGCAATCATTCCAATATGAAATGACACATTCATGTACCCCTCTCCCCTCCCGGAGTGCCGGACATTCCGGAACCTTCTAGAACATTCACCGGAATCATATCCGAACTCCGAAACGGGACTTTCTTTATATGAATCTTATTCTCCGGACCATTCCGGATCACCTCGTGATATCCCGGATCCCATCCGAGACTCCGAACAACATTCGGTCTCTTTCTCATAATACCATAACTACTCAAAACAACGTCGAATCCTTAAGTGTGTCTCCCTACGGTTCGTGAATTATGCGGACATGATCGAGACACTTCTCCGAACAATAACCAATAGAGGAATCTGGAAATTCATATGGCTCCCACATATTTCTACGATTACTTTGCGATCGAATGAACCACTTACATACGATACCAATTTCCCTTTGTCTCACGATATGTTACTTATCCGAGGTTATGATCGTCGGTATCTCTGCATACCTAGTTCAACCTCGTTACTGATAAGTACTCTTTTCTCGTTCCCGTGATATGTGATCCCTTGTGAGCCAGTCACATGCTTGCAAGCTAATTGGATGACATTTCACCGAGAGGGCCCAGAGAATATCTATCCGTCATATGGATGGACAAATCCCACTCTTGATCCATGTGTCTCAACCAATACTTTCCGAACACTCAATGCCACCTTTATAGCCACCCAGTTACGGTGTGGTGTTTGATGTCATCAAAGCATCCATCCGGTAAAGGTGATATGCATGATCTCATGGTCGAAGGAATTAGGTTACTATGTATCAGAAAGCATATAGCAATTGAACTATTGAAATGACTTGATCTTTATGCTACGCTTATCTATAGGAGTATGTCCACCATATCATTCTCCTAATGATATGATCTTGTTGTTGATAACATCTCAATGTTCATGATAGGGAAACCACAATCATTTATCAACCAACAAGCTAGTGAAGTATAGAGGCTATACTAGGGACTTCAAAATAAGTTTACAAATCACACAAGTATTAATGTTTCCCTGTTAATACTATTTTAGCATGAATGTAAACATTTATCATAAACACAAAGATATAATAATAACTACATTTATTATTGCCTCTAGGGCATATCTCCAACAATATATCTAGTACATTTTGAAATATCTAGAAGCTATGTCTTATATTAGTGAACAAAGAGAGTATTTTCCATTGTACATATATCTTAGGGCTAACTGTTCTCTTCATCAAAATGTTCTACTTCATCGGTGTTTATCGTGGTGTCATCGTTATTACTCAGAGGGAAGAGCCGCACAAGATTCGCCTTCTGAACCCACTCACCCATAAGTCCAACACTAAGTTCCAGGTGCAGATACCATCAGATATTATGGCATCTGTAGCCGTCACGAAGTCCCCCATGATGGTGTTTGTTTCCGCACATTATGAGTATTCTATTGCTTGGGCCGATGAGGCCACCCTGACAGGGGATTTCAATGGAGTATTTGGAGAAGGAATTTATCCGTCGTCCGATGTGCACGTGCGATGCATGACCCCGTTCTGTGGGGAAGTGTATGCAGTACAGGATGGTGTATACACCGTGTCGACCAACATCTAGGTGGAGCAGCGCGCGAGCACCGTCAAGATGGCTAGAATAATTTTAGGTCCAGTCTTTGAAGAGATACGCGGAGTCTACAAGTTCTACCTTGTGGATTCAGAAGGTGATCTGCTTCCTGTGTTGGGTGGGGTTTTCGCCGAAGGTCAACCGGTGCTTTACCGGGTGGACACGGAGAAACGCTGTCTTGAGGCTATAGGTGACATTGGCAGCCGTGCCTTCTTCGTTCATTTTAACCGGTCGATCTCCGTCGACACTAGAGTGCACCCTAGTACAGTCCAAGCTGGTTGCATCTACTACGTGGATTTTTCTTATATCAGAGCGTACAATCATGATCTTAAGGCCTGGGATGGGGTACCAACACCTGTAGATGGCTTTGGTCAACATGATCTGGAACGTTCACCGAGGCCTTACCATCTCGACCAGAAAGTGGCAGCACATTGCAGATGGGGGAGTTCAATGAATTTGTCTTGCAGCACATGGGAGCGGACGCCGATGAAATATATAGGGCTGAATAGCCTAGGTTATTTGCTCGATCGCTAGCGTGTTTAGATCTTTTCGAAGTAAAAATTGCAATGTATTTATTTTTAGTACTTCCAGAATTCAGTGTGGTAGCTTTCAGAATTCTGTGTGGCGGCTTTCATAATTATGTGTAAGTACTATCTTTCAGCTTTACTCATAGAACTCAAGTTGTGATTACTGATTCAGAGTCTCACCTGTCGTGGTTTTTGCCTTAGTTTGAAAGAAGCACCGGAAATTAAAAAAATCAAGAAATAGTGGAACCCTACACGCCACCGTTGGTCCATCCATGCGTGTATAGAAAGATTCTAGAATTAAGAATAAAGAGGGAATTCACATTTTGCCACTTAAAAAATGGAAAATGCGTGTTTTGTAGAAACAAACCCATTAGTCTGTGTGCCAAATATGGCCTCATTCAGACAAAATAGGGTTTTGGGAAGGGGATTGAGTCGATAGCCATGTAGTTTCATAGCTACTAGCTTATGCTGAGAAGTGGTTTTGGGAAAAACTACATTACCCACGCGTGTTTCTTATTTTTCCTTGGTGGTAGGATACATAACAAGACTCCATGTCAAGATGCCACTAGTTTTTTTTTCAAAAACTAGTAATTAGTTGTGCCTACTATGACTATCCAATAACCGTAGTTTTGCCACTAGTAAGATGAAGGTTTTGTTAGAAAAAGTTGACATGTCATCATGACCTACTATATCAACTAATCGATCGAACCTCTTTAGGTTGGCTAGAATGTGGGCCGATATGTTGAGACATGACGAGACACTTTATGGCAAATGTGGGCAGATGCCAACATTGCATGGGATCTTGACCTCTTTAGGTTGGCTACAATCTCCTTCATCAACTTGTGGTTGTGTGACTCATCACCTAGCCAAAATGATCAAACCCAGTTGATACATCTGAGTAAGCCACGACACACACACTCGTGGCAGATGTGGGACCATGCCAACATTGGATGGGATCTAGACCTCTCTAGGCTGCCTAGAAATATCTTCACCAGCGTTTCTCCTCTCGCTCAAAACTGTGTGTATTTCTTTGGTATAGTCCTCGTCACAAAGGAGTAAAATGCCTTGATAGTACTACTGGCCGTGTCTACGTGTCAAGGGATGTAGTTTTTGATGAAAATGTTTTTCCCTTTGCTACACTTCATCAAAATTGCGGGTCATCGTCTCCATGATGAAATTCTTTTGCTTCCTTCAGACTATCCCTCCTCGGTAGAAACAACTAGGGGTGTGCATACTAATGACAAATATATATGTGCCGATTGTTCCTGTCGTTGATCCTATGCAGGCCACAACTGACACCCTGCCCACAAGCTGTACCGAACTAGTCACGCAAAATTCTGCCGAAAATACTGATGACAACACATCAGATAATGAGGCTGAAGAAAACACCGCTACAAGCCAAGAAAACACGTACTCTGAGCATGATACGGGGGCAAAATCTGCCTTGGATCCGCCCTCGAGACTCTGACGCGCCGTCACCTGGGCGTATCGATCTGCGCCAGACCCCTCATGCCACTTCCCCAAGGTCTGGGCCCTCCCTTGCGTCGCGTTCTGCGCGTAACTATGGCGGCCATGGGGAGTTCGACACGTCTTCCCCATGGTCCCCACCAACGCGTGTACGCGTGGATCTCCCGCCCAGCTCTTCCCTATGGTTCTTCTGACGGCTTCGGGAGTGACGCCTCGCAAGGAGATCCAATCGGCACGTCATCGAGCGCTAGTGCCCAGGAATATTCTGCACCTGTACAATCTTCAGCACCAGGATCTTCTACAGCACCTGCTGCTGACGTATATACTGCTGCTGAACCCCGCACTCGACTACAAAAAAAGGTACTACTACCTCCGTTCCAAAATGTAAGGCTTTTTAGCAAAATAAAACATCTTGCTAAAAAGGTTTATATTGTGAAATGAAGGAAGTATAAAGGACCCAAAAATTCATTCTGAGGGCACAATTCGGTTGGCACTGTTAACATCTACAGGAGAACCATAAAACTTGCATGAAGCTAAAACGAATACAAATTGAAGTGTGCTATGGAAGATCCCACCAAGCTCTAACAAAAATGTTATTGATTGCACCTTGTCCCACCAAGCTCTAACATGATTCCACCCAGTTGATACATCTAAGCATAAGAGTGCTATGCTAAGCCATGACACACACTTGTGGTAGATATGGACCCATGCCAACATTGCATGAGATCTAGAACTCTGTTAGCTGGCTAGAAACACTTTAACCAACTTGTGGTTGTATGCCATGTTACAACATCGACCTAGTTTCACATCATAAAAATTAACCACATTAATTTGCCACAAGCTAGTGTGTGTCATGGCTTGGCAAACTCAAAATTATAGCTAGATCTAGCAAGTAGGTAGGATCATGTTGGCCAGGTTTGATGAAACATACAACAACAAGTTGGTGAAGCTGTTTCTATCCATCCCAGAGAGGTGTCTAGACCCCATGCATGCAATGTTGGCATGGACCCACATTTTCCGCAAGCTAGTGTGTGTCATGCCTTGGCATAACACTCTTATAGCTAGATCTATCAAGTGGGTGGGATCTTGTTGGCCAGGTGTAGTGACTCACACAACCACTAAGTTGATGACGGTGGTTCTAGCCAGCCCAGAGAGGTCTAGACCCCATGCAATGTTGGCATGGCCCCACATTTGCCACAGGCTAGTGTGTGTCATGGCTTGGAAGACTCAAAATTATAGCTAGAGCTAGCAAGTAGGTAGGATCATGTTGGCAACCAAGAAGAAACTTATGCCCTGCATGGAGGGCAAATGCTCTAATACGTACTCCACCAAGAAACTTGTGACCTGCAAATGTGGGCCGATGCCAACATTGCATGGGATCTAGACCTCTTTAGGTTGGCTAGAATCTCCCTCATCCACTTGTGGTTGTGTGACTCATCACCTGGCCAAAATGATCAAGTGGGTGGGATCATGTTGGCCAACTGCTGAGTCACATAACCACAAGTTGGTGAAGGTGTATCTAGCCACCCGGAGAGGTCTGAAGCCCATGCAAAAATTCAATATTTGACCGGGCGACCTAAAATTCAACAAAAATATCAAAATTGTGTGAAAGCTTGGACACATTTAAAATTTCTTCTAGGTAGAGGATGCCATGTTTCAGCATGGAGCATGTATCACATCACAAATTCCTAACCCCTAGGCATCCTTACTAGACACCTTGATTTTTGGCCTAAATTTGATCGGGCCACCAAAAATTCAAAAACATTCAAATTTGTGTGAAACCTTGTACACGTGTCTTAGTTTGTGTATGTTAGCATGTGTAAAAATATCCAGGCTGTTTCACGAAAGTCAAAAAAACACATTGCTAGGAAAAGAGGCCTAGGTGAGACAAAAAGGGTTGTTCGTAAATTTCTCAATTTTTCGATATTCATCAAATGATCCCTAAATTTTTGCACATGCTATACCAACGGTTCCTGTCAAGAATATTTAATTTATTTTATAAAATTCAAAATTGTAAAATAGCTATTTTGTTCAAATTTGTAAAAAGAAAATAAAAAGGAATATAGGATAGAAGAAAAAAATAAGACTCGGTGTGCAGGCAACAAGCCAGCCCAACTCCTACTCCCACGCCCGTGTCACGGCTGCGTCCGGGCGTGAAATAGTTTGGGGCGGCCCATCTTAATCCCGGGCATCAAATAGTAATGGGCTCTTTCGGGCCCAACGGAAAACCGTAGCAGGAAGGACTGACGCGGATTGGAGTTTAGTCCCACGTCGCCGAGCGAGAAACGATTCGGCCAACTTATATACCCTGCATTCATATGTGGCATCATCTACTCTTAACAAATCAACTATGACACATACTGCTCACACTTATCTGCCTGTTGTACTACACATGAAAATTTTGCCCTACGCGGGCCTGCATCCTGGTCCAACAATGGTCTTCTAGTCGTATGCAGGCCTTTGAGCTCGAAATGTGTAGTAGGCATTTTTTTCATTCCCTTTACTAGCTTGTTGTTTGTTTGCTGAACATCTTTTCCAATATGTGTTACATTAAAAAACTTACTAATTAATTCCGTAGTAGTTTTTTGTTTTAGATTCAAAATTCAACTAATTTTTAGAAACAATTCAAAATTCATCATCTCGGCACAGTAGTTTTATACTTAGATCTATCAAGTGAGTGGGATCATGTTATCCCAACATTGCATTAGGCTCTAGACCCATATGAGTTGACTAGAAACACCATCATCAAGTTTGTCGTGGCTTGATATAACACTCTTATAGCTAGATCTATCAAGTGGGAGGGATCATGTTGGTCAAGTGTAGTGACTCAAACAACCACTAAGTTGATGGTGGTGTTTCTAGCCAACCCAGAGAGGTCTAGACCCCATGCAATGTTAGCATGGCCCCACATCTACCAAAAGTGTGTCATGGCTTGGCATAACACTCTTACAGCTAGATCTATCAAGTGGGTGGGATCATGTTGGTCAGGTGCAGTGACTCACACAGCCACTAAGTTGATGATGGTGTTTCTAGCCAAACTAGAGAGGTATAGATCCCATGCAATGTTGGCATGGATCCACATCTACCACAGTTGTGTGTGTCATGGCTTGGCATAGCAAAATTATAGTTAGATCTATCAATTAGGTAGGATCATGTTGGCCAACTGCTCAGTCACACAACAAAAAGTTGGTGAAGGTGTTTCTAGCCACCCAGAGAGGTCTAAAGACCATGCAAAAATTCAAAATTTGACCGGGTTGTTCATAAATTTGACCTAGCCATGATGCTTGTGGCAATTATGGACCCACAACAACATTGCATGGGATCTAAAATTAACCAATCTGAGTTGTCTAGAAACAACTGACCAACTTGTAGATGTATGAGCCAACACTTGCTCAAACATGATCCCACCTAGTTATACTTAGATCTATCAAGTAGGTAGGATCATGTTGCTCAAACAAAAAAAGGAAATGAATCCCTCTCAAATTTGGCTAAAGTTTATGTTTTTTGATGATTTATACGAAAGGAACTTGCACCTTTTATGGTTAAAAACTATATATGACAACTAATTTTGTTTTGTGTACAACATTACCTCCATTTGAAGAAACAAGAAGCATAATTAAGTCAATGGACAAAAATACATTGTCATATAACTTTGAGCTTAAATAATCTCATTTTCCTAGTAGTTATTCATGGTCAAGCACTCTTTTTTTTTAAATTGTTATTCTTGTGTTAAATAAAATGTTGTCTCAATCATTGCATCAACTAGCTAAGTTAGTTTGTAAGAACTATAACCACATAGATAAAAATAATATTATAACAGCATTACATAAACCCATCCACTGATGGGCACACGATACAAATGCACACAACTTATATAATAAAAACTAACTTACAACTAGAAAAACAGAAAAACAACGAGGCATCTTCCCGAGCACCGCATCTTCCCTCCTTGGCTCCTCCTTGCGGGGTAGGGGCTTGCCCCTCATTCGTCGTCGTCCTCCGGCATGCGGTAGGGGAGTGTGTGCATGTTTCCCGGGGAGGGGAAGATGGCACGGAAGTCGGTGAAGATGTTGTAGGTTGTGAATGCGATGAATTCGCATCCACACCAGAAAATATGCCCGAGGAGCGCGAACGCGTCGAATGGGTTGGTGAAGTGCACGTACAGGCCGATCTCCAAGTCGGTGTTGCCGTCGTAGTACCTCTCCAGCCTGAACATGCGTGGAGAGCCCATAGGGAGGTGGCGGTAGCCAGCAAAGAGGAATAAATGTGCTAGTTCCGTCGTCCCCCTCCACCTCGAGATCTCCCACACACGCAAATCATTCTCGACGATGACACCGCCGTACTGCCGCTAGGGCATGGTGGGTGGGCGACGGAAGGTGGGGCCGTTGAATTGCATGGTTGCGGCTAGCGGGTGAAGGCTGAAGAAGATGCGGTGGCGGGCTGGCGGCTGAAGAGAGAGGAGGGTGAGAGAGGTGTGCGGAGATTGGGAAGAAATGGTGCCATTATATAGGGGTGGCCGTTAAAAAACCGTAGTGTGAAGAGAGAGGAGGGTGAGAGGTGTGCGGTGGCGTTTGGTCTCCGTCGAACAGTCAAAGCCGTCGCAGAGCATTCAAAGCGGCAGGACGGGTTATCCAAGCGGCGCGTGCATCGGTGTGCATCGACGGGTTATCCAAGCGGCGGGACGGTAAGGCTGCATCGGCGCGTGCCCTGCATGCTGCGACGCTGCGCGTAATAGCCAGGCTGCGACGCTGGGTTCAATAGCTAGGCTACGACGGGCACGCTGCATGGCGCATGCATGGCAAAGGCGCTGGAAAAGAGGGCAGCTACGGGCGGGGGGCACACAGGCGTGGCTGCCACGAGCAGAGGCATAAACATGCCCGTTGGACGATGCGTGGACGGCCCAACAGAACTAGACACGACTCACTAGAAGAAAAAAGCCAGCCAATCACATCGAAGAAACTGGGCTCTCACGGATCGCTCATGATTCCTCCTAGAAGACCATATCGCATGGCGGGAGTTTAGCGCACAGCGTCAGATGAACGGTCGAGGTTGGTCATTAGGATTAGCTGTCGTGACACAAAATCCTTCTAGAAGAACAGATCGAACAGACCGAGTAGCGCGCTAGGGTTAGATCGACGCTCCAGGTTGGTCGTCAGGGTTAGCCTGGTCAATGAATGGGGTTTTGAGGGGTTTTGAGCTCAGTCAATGGGGTTTTGACAACTTTGACCATGCATAACTAATTCCTAAAAAATCAAAAAAATACAAAACCTTCGCACATAGTTATGTTATGTTACCTAGTTAGGTGGAAAAATCATAAACATGATAAAAATAAATTTGCATGAAAAATCCTTCACAAATTGAACAACCTCATCTGAGGTTACAGAGAGTTCAAAGGAGAGAGTAGAGGGTTTGGGGTTTTGAAAATGCAAAATATCAAAAACCCCACCCTAGATTCATCTTGGAGTGACTAAGGAGGATTTGAATTTTGTTTTGCAATATCATGTTTTAAAGTTGTTTTATTAATCATTTTGTATAATAGCATATACTTTCAAGAATAATTTAATAATATGAAGATTAATTCAAAAAATAGTGAGATTTCGTACTAATACTGTATAGGTATAATAGATGCTAAGGACATTTATTTGGATGATTTGGACAAGGTCGAAAAATAAGATGCTTAGCAATGGGGTCGTTCCCCTTGCTTTGGAGGCCATTTTTAGCACATTTTCGGTGGCAATGAGATGTACTTCACAAAAGGACTAGGATTGATGAACTAACATGCATAATAGTACATAAAGCATTAAAACATCATAGAACAAACCAATAAACTCTAAAAAATATTGAATGTTCGTTCAAATTAGAATGTCAATTCAAATTTGAATTCTAGTTCAAATTCAAATTCACATCACATAAGTTTTCACATCAAAGTACACAAACCAATACAACAGTCAAGATTAAATCAATGAAATATAGGTTTTCACATCAAAGTACAACAAACATAATGTTTTAATGGTTCTGACTCTATTTTGCTTGCCTCTTGCCGCTCGATATCTTGTTTTTTTTCACTGCTTGGTTCAACATGACATAATTTGTTGATGCTCCTGGTTTTCTTACCAGGACCTGTTGTCCCCCACAACTTTTCTAGCAAAACCTCCTGAACTGGTTTTGGTGGCAATTCAACAGCCAAATCAGCGATATCGTTCAGCACAACCTCCAGAACATGTTCAGGTGGCACCTCAATAGACTCTTTTGTTGCCTCTTCAGTTTGCACATCATCCAGAACAGGTGGCAACTCAATAGATTGCAGCACAATATGATCAAGGACATGATCTGCTTCCATTGCAACACCCACAACAGGTGGCAACTCAATAGCATCATTTTGCCTTGTTTGATCATCAGTAAACATGATCTGCACATTTCTCTTTTTTCTAAATCCACCAAGTCTTGCCTTTTTGGTTAGCCAGCATTTTTCAACAACAAGGGGCTGAACTGGACATTTTCTCCTGAAAAACATAACATGTCATTTTGCAACAAAACAAAGTGAAGAAACAACAGTAACAATAACAAAAAAATATTGCATACTTCTTTGGCTTTTCAGGAGTGTAACGGCATTTGGAAGACCCAGCTCGGTGCCCAAGTTCCTGGCAAAGCTTGCATCTGTTTTTTTACCTTTTTGAGATCTTTTTGGCTTATCATCCTTTTTCCCTTTCTCAAACCATGCCTTGAATCTACTTTGCTTAGGTCGGCCATCTTTTCTTTTGGTCAGTGGAGGACACATAGAAAATTCAAATTCTACTTCAGGCCATTGGGACTGGTCTATAAGTGCTGGAATTGGAGTTGCATATGTAGCTTTGAATTTTTATACTGCATAATATTCATGCAAATATAGGTGAAAATTTAACTTTGGTTCGGAGGCCAAGAAGAGTAGGGCATGCTCACATGGCTTTCCAGTGTGTTGCCACTCCAGGCAAGTGCATTCATGCACTTCAGTGTCAAAAACATGTCTCCTTCCAGTTTTGGTGTCTCTAACTTCAGCACCCCACAAAGAAGATTTCTCAACTTTCAAATGTGCAAGATTTATACTCCTGTTGACAACCTGTTGTACCACTGCTGGAAGCTTGTCCCCTTGCAGGACATCACCAATTATTCTTCTCAATTCCCACAAGCGCATGATCATGATCCTGATTTGGTCAACCATGTCATGTACAGGCAAGTCCTTTAAATCCTTCACCTTGTTGTTAAAACTCTATGCCAAGTTGTTGTTGATATGATCACATTTGATGGCAGTATTAAATCCTAACCGATACCATAAGAGAGAATGATAGGTTTGCAGCCATGTACCAAATTCATTCTCAGTACATGCTGCCATTATCTTACAAAGATGATATGAATGTGTCTGGTTAGTGTAAGATCTTGCTGTAGGCCACATGCGCCCAAATTCTTCTCCTCAGAACTTTTTGATCAAATTCATCCACATATGTCCAAAGCACTCTCTTTGCTCAGAATGGGTAAACGCAGTCTTTATTGCATTTTCTAGGCCTTTGCATGCATCTGTATGAATTGCCAAAGGTGAGACTGGCCCTCAGCATCTTTTCAACTGCATCATAAACCATGTCCATGAGGCCTCAGTCTCTGATTGAAACAACCCAATGGCAATGGGGAACATCCAATTATGTCCATCCAGAGCATTGCATGATGCTAGGTGACCATTCCACTTTCCAGTTAAAAATGAAGAGTCTATGCTTAAATATGGACGGCATCCTGCTTTGAAGCCATCGATGCAAGGCTTTAAAGCCATAAAAAACTTAGAGAAGAACACCTTGCCATCATCACTGACCTTAGTATCTATCTCCACAACACTGCCAGGTGACCTTTTCTCAACCTCTGCTTTGAAGTTGTACAACATCCTAAAAGTATTTTCCCAATCACCATACAATTCTTTCATTGCCCTTTGTTTTGCCTTCCACACAGTGCTATAATTCACCTTAATTGGGTAGTCCTTTTCCAAGTCTGTTTTTTAGCCTCTTTGCAGTAGTGTTTGGTGTCTTGGCTAAAATAGGAGTGATCTTTTTAGCAACCCAAATTTGTGATGTCATTGTTGATACTCTCTGTGAACTAGTAATGCAAGTGTGTTCAAAAGGGATTTGATTAACTCTAATGGTGCTTCCATCTGGTTGGCGTCTAGCAGAAATGTACCATTTGCAAGGATTGGCGCCCCCATCAAAACCTCTACATCTAGCATAGAACTTCTTTTTATTAGTCCACTGAGTCTTGGCATCAAACTCCTTCTTGATTGCATAAGTTTTGAAACACATCCTAAACTCACCCATGCTTGGAAACAGTTTCCCTACTGCAATAACATGGTTTTCCTTGTCATAGATAGTAACCAGCTCATCATAATGTGCATCATTTACATCATCTGTAGCATTCTCCATCAGCTCTCTATCTACATCTTCATAAAATGTTCTGTTACCACCATCATCATCAGCCAAATTAGTTTCATCAGTCTTTTCCTTATCTCTGTCATCTACTGGAATGCCAAATATTTTGGCCATTTCTGTGTCAGCCATTGGTGCTATGACTAAATCAGTAGTTTCATCTAACTCCACTGAATTCCAATCAACATACATACTAGACCTTGCATCAACACCCTGTCCTTCATCAACATCATTTTTGTCTGATAATACTGTCACTTCAGTTCGTATGGGCACCATCTGCCTCTGTGAGTCCCAATCATCATCTGACATTTGCGAAGCAAAATTTGAAGCCACATATCCAACCTTGGAATCTGCTTCCAGATCGATGAGCTCAGCATGAAAAGTAACCTCTTTGTTTGTCCAGCCATATTGTCAATCAATTTCATCTACTACATATTCTCCATCCTCAATTCTCAAATATTCTCCCTTCCAATTTTCAAACCGTAACAATGCAACTTCCTGCTGTGGACCCCAAAGAACACTTTGCCCGATTTTCTCCACCAAATTCTTCCATTTGTTGTAGTTGCTGGGGATCAATATCTGCAAACTCAACCTCCCAACCCACAGATGTACCTCTCTCGATGTTACGTACACTACCATCACCTAGTTTCGCTTTAGATGGGAAGAACTTGAAATTGAATTGGAATTTTCTCCACCGCTCATAATCACCCCTGTTTTGTTTGAGTAGAGGCGGGAAGAGTGATCTAGAGGATTTGGTGATTATCCAAATGCGATCAAATCAAATAAAAAATAGTGAGATTGACCTATTGGAAGTGCTCTCTTGCCTCTCCATCTCGATGCCCCGATTTAGCCAACCCACCCACGGCAATCTAGCTCAAAAATCAGAAATCAGAGGGAAAGCGATTGGGTCAGATCCAAATCCAAGTGCAGGGAATGAGCTAGGGTTTCGAGATTACGCGCCATCAATGGGCTGCCCCTGAGATCACACGGGCCGCCGCTGCCGAGCACAAGAAGTTGACAGCGCCGCCGCCGTATTATAGCTAATCTATCAAGTGGGTGGGATCATGTTGGTCAGGTGGAGTGACTCACACAGCCACTAAGTTGATGATGGTGTTTCTAGCCAATCCAGAGAGGTCTAGATCCCATGAAATGTTGGCATGGCCCCACATCTACCACAGTTGTGTGTGTCATGGCTTGGCATAGCAAAATTATAGCTAGATCTATCCAAACGTGGGGTAGTTAGGTCAATGATCATGTCCGACTACTCGAAAGATCCACTTGTGTACCATGTTTTCATCTACATTTATTCAAATGGACTCAAATTTGGCACGAGGGTTTATCACCATGTGCCTAATGATGCTACCATTGTATATAGCCATTTTGGTTTGAAATTTTCAAAAATGTATCCAACAAACTCAAAAACAAGCTTTCATTTGTGAAGCAAGTACCAAAACTACAATTTGAAACCTTCTAGTTGCATGCTTGAGCGGTTTTACATCACATTGGGACCACATAAGAACAGTTGTACTTTTAACCACATAAGCCACACTTCAAACACGGATATTTAACCGCAACCGTTACAAAATATCTTGTACATTGACTACAATGTTGCATACAAATAACAGGACATAACGCAATAAAAAATACTAAAAGCCACCCTTGAAATAAACTTTTGGAAGCCATTCCTCCGAAAATGAGTAGATCCTACCCACCTGACTTTCATTGCTTGACATCTGAATTTCAGTCACAGTTTTCATATCCATGTCGACTTCAAACAATCTAGGATCAAACCCAGTTGATAAAAATACAAATCGTCCATTGCTTGATGCCTTCCTCATCTGAATTTTGTAGTAATAATTTGCAAACCCTGACTTACCCTCATTATTGAAAACTTCTTCCCAGCAGTCATCCGAGATCCTAGATCCAATTTTTTGAACCAAATCAACCTTAGACTCCAAAGACCACACAATGTGGTTGCCCTCATGATGCAGAACCCATCTTTCAAGATCTCCATTGGAAAACTTAATGAACACCACCCCTCCTCCACATTTAGGAGCTACCGTGTAATCATTCCAAGAGTTAACATTGAATCCCATTTCATCTGACAATTCTATTATGCAAGTCTGTGATGTTAAAATGTCCAAACAAACTATATACCCGACTACATACATCATGTAGAGATTACCTCCAGATAAAACACCATACGGATTACGGTGAAAGACAGGAACCATAGGTGATTGTATTGGCGAACTTATTGTTCTTGACCACCCCCCATCTTTATGAATACACACGTGAACAAACACCGGATCAGTACTGTTAAAGCTTACCCCGTTGTAGTCAGAATTAAAGAGCGTAGCTGCATCTTTCTCGAAGAAAGGCAACCCTGACCACCCCCTTCCAAGTATCAACCCAAACTGCCCAAATGTGTTATCAGTGTGCTGACCCCCATTTCTTGGAATTTGCACTATATGCTCCATCTCCAAAGAACTAAAACTATTTTTCTTGCAGAAGGGAAAAACGTGTAGTAAACATCCGAGTCCCCACACATGCTTCCAGCTTTAAGACCAAGGACAACACCATCTGCTGAACTCAAAATATCCGCACCTTCCCACAGTTCATTGTTTAATAGTGGGCGTAAAGCATTAGATGAAACCTCTATCTGATTTCCCCGTGCATAAATTAACCTAAATACACCTGTTCTTGTTCCTGGTTTCCTGAACTGCACCAAAAAACCTAGATGTGCTAGTGTTTTTGTCGAACTAAATCAGCATTGCACAATTAGAGACCTACTAGCTGACAACCAGGCATTATTGAAAATGCTGCAACGGATCAATGCCATAGAAGTTGCAATTTCAGACTTTGTAATAATTTTTGAAACCAAATCTGAGTTGCTCATCACTCAATCCACAGAAGTTTTCAATTGGACAGATATGCTGGATCCAACTCCATCTGCCAAACAAGAAACCATATGTCATATGTTTGATACAATGCCATGGATTTTTTATACCAAGGAATAGAAGCATGTCAACAAGCTTCCATCATCTACAGAATAACAAATCAAACAATAGAACAGAAATAAAATCCCTACAAACTACATCACACTACTAAATTCCACCACCCCACCCCCCCCAATTTGCGAAGGAAGCTGTTATTGAAGCTTCCCTTCCTAAAAGCAGTCACTTCTAAAGAACAGAAAGTATTTTATTTTTCAATTGCTCCTTTGTATTAAAGTCAAATCCTTTAGCATATCCCAAACTATAGCACGGTTCTTAAATACCCTAAGAAACAGATATACTCTGAAGACCTCTTTAGATCTACACAGAACAGACCCGTACCATACACACAATAGGAAATCATACAAAATTTTACATATGCAGTCGGATAAAAGCAATCAACATTACTAAAGCTTCTTTTCGAAATCCATCGCCTACAGTGTTAAACTCTCTAAATCCTAGAGAATCTTCCATGGCGACAACCCAGCCAGACCTTGGAACCTTAGGCGAAAGCACACCCTCATTCCTCTCATTCATAACGGCGTGATGTATGAGAGTTTTAGTGGAAGGATATAAGAATCAATTTGAATCTTGGAAGAGCGGATGGTTAGGGGCACCTTAGGTTAGGGTTCCAAAGGACGCAGTCGTTCATCTATAGCTATCGAAATTCCTTTTGTACCCCTAGGACCAACTTTATTGTATTACTCGCCAAGTTTTATCAAATACTAGAAAAACACAAGGGGGATTTGCAAAATACCTATGTTGTGCTCTGAACTGAAGCCATGTATGAAGCTAGTTCTGACCGGCCACTACGCTAATTACTACCAAACCCAAAAAATTATACGTACGCTAAAAATCGATCTATAAAAATTAATGATCAATCCAAAAAAAATCCTTCCTGGTATATCTTAAGGGAAACAAACTCAATCCCGAAGAGAAACAAATTTAACCATGAAACACAAAAACTTAGATTCATAGTGGATTAACTGAAGATTCTTTATATTTCCCATCTATCCCAGATAGTTCAGCTTTTCCCTTTTCATATGACACCCATTTTTTAAGCACCAAATATTAGCCAAAGATATCCCATGTTGTAAAATTTATCGTTTTTAAAAAACTAGGATTAGCCGAAGATTAGCCAAAGATATCTCATTTTTATGACTTAATATTACATTAAAAAGTACTAGTGTTAGACCTGAATGATGCATACATTACCCCTCCCTAAATCATAACTAAGAATAGTGAAATATCCATATTGTTTAAATTACAAATTCATAAGCCATGTTTTGGTGTATTGATGCTAGCTAAATGGACTCAAATTTGGCACAAGGGTTTATCACCACGTGCCTAATGATGCTAGCATTGTATCTAGCCTAATGATGCTAGCATTGTACCCAGAGAGGTCTATAGCCAATGCAATGTTGGCATGGGCCCACATCTACCACAAAGTGGCTCATCATGTCTTGGCATAGCAGTGTTATATTTAGATCAATCAACTATAGGTAGGATCATGTTGTCCATAGTGATGACTCATGCAACCACAAGTTGATGAAGTATTTCTAGACAGCTGAGATAGGTCTAGATTTGCCACAAGTGTGCTATGCCTTTGGATGATGCACACTTGTAGCACGTATATCCTCATGCTAACGTTGCATTGGTTCTTGACCTATGGGAGTTGTCTATGAACATCTTCATCATCTTTATGGTTGTATGAGTCAACACTTGGTCAACATGATCCCACCTAGTGTGTGTCATGGCTTGGCATAGCAAAATTATAGCTCGATCTATCAAGTAGGTAGGATCATGTTGGTCAGGTGTGATGACTTATACAACAACAAGTTGGTGAAGGTGTTTCTATCCAGCCTAGAGAGGTCTAGATACCCCATGCAATGTTGGCATGGCCCCACATCTTCCACAAGCTAGTGTGTGTCATGGCTTTGCATAGCACTCTTATAGCTAGATATATCAAGTGGGTGTGATCATGTTGGTTAGGTGTAGTGACTCACACATCCACTAAGTTGATGATGGTGTTTCTAGCCAACCCTGAGAGGTCAATAGCCCATGCAATGTTGGCATGGACCCACATCTACCACAGTTGTGTGCGTCATGGCTTGGCATAGGAAAATTATAGCTCGATCTATCAAGTAGGTAGGATCATGTTGGTCAAGTGTAGTGACTCAAACAACCACTAAGTTGATGATGGTGTTTCTAGCCAGCCTAGAGAGGTCTAGACCCCATGCAATATTAGCATGGCCCCACATCTACCACAAATGTGTCATGGCTTGGCATAGCACTCTTATAGCTAGATCTATCAAGTGAGTGGGATCATGTTGGCCAGGTGTAATGACTCACACAACCACTAAGTTGATGATGATGTTTCTAGCCAACCTAGAGAGGTATAGATCCCATGTAATGTTGGCATGTGACCACATCTACCACCGTTGTGTGTGTCATGGCTTGGCATAGCAAAAGTATAGTTAGATATATCAAGTAGGTAGGATCATGTTGGTCAGGTGTGATGACTCATCTAACAACAAGTTGGTGAAGGTGTTTCTATCCAGCCCATAGAGGTCTAGACCCCATGCAATGTTGGCATGGACCCACATCTGCCACAAGTTTGTGTCATGGCTTGCCATAGCACTCTTATACCTAGATTTATCAAGTGGGTGGGATCATGTTGGTCAGGTGTAGTGAGTCACACAACTACTAAGTTGATGATGGTGTTTCTAGCCACCCTAGAGAGGTCTAAAGCCCATGCAAAAATTCAAATTTTGACCGGTCCACCAAAAATTCAAAAAAAATCAAAGTTGTGTGAAACCTTGGACACATTTAAATATTGCTTCTAGGTAGAGGATGCCATGTTTCAGCATGGAGCATGTCTCACATCACAAAGGCCTAACCCCTAGGCATCCTTACTAGACACCTTGATTTTTGGCCTAAATTTGACCGGGCCACCAAAAATTCAAAAACATTCAAATTTGTGTGAAACCTTGTACATGTGTCTTAGTTTGTGTATGTTAGCATGTGTAAAAATATCCAGGCTGTTTCACGAAAGTAAAAAAACACATTGCTAGGAAAAGAGGCCTAGGTGAGACAAAAAGGGTTGTTCGTAAATTTCTCAATTTTTCGATGTTTATAAATTATCCCAAAAAATTTGCACATGCTATACCAACGGTGCCTGTCAAGAATATGCAAATTATTATAAAAATTCAAAATTGTAAAATAGCTATTTTGTTCAAATATTTAAATAGAAAATAAAAAGGAATATAGTAAAGAACAAAAAAAGTAAGACTCGGCGTGCAGGCAACAAGCCAACCCAACTCCTACTCCCGCGCCCGCGTCACGGCTGCGTCCGGGCGTGAAGTAGTTTGGGGCGATCCATCTTAATCTCGGGCATCAAATAGTAATGGGCTCTTCCGGGCCCAACAGAAAATCATAGTGGGAAGGACTGACGTGGGTTGGAGTTTAGTCCCACATCGCCGAGCGAGAAACGATTCTACCAGCTTATATACCCTGCATTCATATCTTGCATGAACTTCTCTCATCAAATCAACTATGACACATATTGCTGACACTTATCTGCCTGTTGTACTACACTTGAAAATTTTGGGCTATGCGGGCCTGCATCCTAGGCCAACAATGGTCTCTCTAGTCGTATGCAGGCCATTGAGCTCGATATGTGTATTAGGAATTTTTTTCATTCCCTTTACAAGCTTGTTGTTTGTTTGCTGAACATCTTTTCCAATATGTTTTACATGAAAAAACTTACTAATTAATTCCATAGTAGTTTTTTGTTTTAGATTCAAAATTCAACTAATTTTTAGAAACAATTCAAAATTCATCATCTCGGCATAGTAGTGGTATACTTAGATCTATCAAGTGGGTGGGATCATGTTATCCCAACATTTCATTAGGCTCTAGACCGATATGAGTTGACTAGAAACACCATCATCAAGTTTGTCGTGGCTTGACATAGCACTCTTATAGCTAGATCTATCAAGTGGGAGGGATCATGTTGGTCAAGTGTAGTGACTCAAACAACACTAAGTTGATGATGGTGTTTATAGCCAGCTCAGAGAGGTCTAGACTCCATGCAATGTTAGCATGGCCCCACATCTACCACAAGTGTGTCATGGCTTGGCATAGCACTCTTACAGCTAGATTTATCAAGTGGGTGGGATCATGTTGGCCAGGTGTAGTGACTCACACAACCACTAAGTTAATGATGGTGTTTCTAGCAAACCTAGATAGGTATAGATCCCATGCAATGTTGGCATGGGCCCACATCTACCAAAGTTGTGTGTGTCATGGCTTGGCATATCAAAAGTATAGTTAGATCTATCAAGTAGGTAGGATCATGTTGGTCAGGTGTGATGACTCATACAACAAGTTGATGAACATGTTCCTATCAGCCCATAGAGGTCTAGACCCCATGCAATGTTGGCATGGCCCCATATCTGCCACAAGTTTATGTCATGGCTTGGCATAGCACTCATATGCTAGATCTATCAAGTGGGTGGGATCATGTTGGTCAAGTGTAGTGACTCACACAGCCACTAAGTTGATGATGGTGTTTCAAGGCTGCCCAGAGAGGTCTAGACCCCATGCAATGTTAGCATGGCCCCACATCTACCACAAGTGTGTGTCACGGCTTGGCGTAGCACTCTTATAGCTAGATCTATCAAGCGGGTGGGATCATGTTGATCCGGTGCAGTGACTCGCACAGCCACTAAGTTGATGATGGTATTTCTAGCCAACCCAGAGAGGTCTAGATCCCATGCAATATTGGCATGGGCCCACATCTACCACAGTTGTGTGTGTCATGGCTTGGCATAGCAAAATTATAGTTAGATATATCAATTAGGTAGGATCATGTTGGTCACACGACCACAAGTTGGTGAAGGTGTTTCTAGCCACCCCAGAGAGGTCTAAAGCCCATGCAAAAATTCAAAATTTGACCGGGCCACCTAAAATTCAAAAAAAACATCAAAATTGTGTGAAACGTTGGACACATTTTACTGGGCACAATTGGCCCGAGACAGGACACCCAAAGCCCATGCATCATACTCAGACGTTATTTTAATCCATGGACCTAAACCCTAAACCCCACAGGCCCCACCCAGCACGCACACACCCCACGTTGTATGTGCGCACAAAGAGGCACATCTTATCAGAGGGATTTTCTTGTTCGATCGCCTCGACTCCTCCCACCTCGACTTCGCCCATCGCCGCCAACGACGAGATTTGAATTCTTTTCGTCCTGCCCTACGTGAGAGCTACATCGAGGACACGTTGTTTCTTTTTGAGGAGCTGCATAATCGCAGCACATGCACTACCGTTGCAGGTATTTTTGTATGCACTGTGGATTTATCATATAGTATTACTTGTTCTAAGTTCAGCAGAACTTCGATTAGAGCTCGATCAATATGGATCCGTTTGTTTAGTCGTTAGATTTTCCGCCCAAGGGTAGTCGCCATTATGTAGAAGAATTGTTAGTGGACCTTCGGTAGGAATTCCAGTTGTTGGGCTCTGTTTGAGGGTGGGAAATCGTTTGGCAGGCTATTGCCGGTTAATTCTGCTGTAATTTTCTTGTGTTAATTGGTTCTGTGTTAGACATCGCATCTCAGGCCTACATGCGGTGTTGAGATGCAATTTAGTTGGTTTGGTGTTTAAAAATGAATGATGTAGAAGTCCCTTTTGATAAAAAAAACAAGACGTTTGATTCTCCTGTTGTTATTCAATTTAGCTGGTTATGTGTAATATTGTTCATATATGTTTGCAATAAAAGGTCTATAAACACATGCACTACAGAAAAATGTGTAAACTCTTTATTTGTAATTGTATATATGTGTAAACATTTTTAAAATGAAGTATATGTGTAAACATTTTTATACGCAATTGCACATGCAGAGATTTGTAATTATATTTGTATGTGTAAGTATATTTGTAATTGTCTATATGTGTAAACAAGTTCAAAATCACGCTCTCGATTTATCGGTAGTTAGACGCGTCCAGAGATTTACCTGAATGGTGTAGTATAACATACTCTTAGTGTTATCCATCTTAGTCTATGTGTGTTATGAATAGTATTATTTCTTCGGATGCCAACAAAACACCTAAATAAATATAGTTATTTTTCAACAGAATGGACGAAATCGGAGAAATGTGTTGTGCTATTGAGAAGTGGTGTCATTTCGTGAAAAGTATGACCGGCACAACGTGACAAAATTGGAGAAACCGACTTGTAGTGCATGCTTGAGATTTCCCCAGTGAAGTCAAGATGTCTGGTGATCAAAACAAGTAGGCAACGCATATGAAGTGAAGCAATGGCCGATAGGTAGCACCATCTTGTTACAGGTAAATTCCATTCTCAACTTACATACTTCCTCCGATTCAAACTAATTGACTTGGTTTTGTCTAGATTCGGATATATCTAGCACTAAAACATGTCTAGATACATCCAAATCTAGAAAAATCAGAGTTAAATAATTTGAATCAGAGGGAGTATATAATTATCTACAATACATTTTTCTTTGTTTTAATCTAATTTTCTTGTGATATTTGAAGTATCTGTACTATGAGAAGATACTCCTAGATGGCGCCGAGTATACGTCTAGAAGGCCATTGATGAGGAACTGGACGGAAGATGCAGCTTCGGCGAGAGACGCCTTAGAATTAAAGGGCCGTGCTTTGGGGAAGGTACGTAAATACAAGTGATATTGTGGCTTATTTTTGGTTCTGCTAACGGTTCTAGGTTGTCAATATTAATTGGTTTATATACAGATATCTTGAAGATTGACGATCACATAAATCAAAAGCATCGAGAAGAGGTTCTTCATACACCTGAAATTGCATCTGGTAAGAAAGGTAGTAGAGGGCCCTACAAGAAGAAGGATGGAGGTTCTACATCCAGCAGGGATAAAGGAAGGACAGAAGTCGTGTTGGAACAGATGACGAAGAATCTAACATAGCATATTGATAGAACAATTGAAGAAACCTTTCATAGAAAGATGGACGTCTTCTCAGAAGCTTGTGCTAAGGTGATACACCTATGTGTCATCTGCTCTGAGTTAAACAAATGCTTTTTTTAAACATGAAATAATGATTCATTTATTTTCAATCTTGCAGAAACTTCTTGTTATGATGAAATCGGCAGGAGTCGCGTACAGACCTTCTAAAGAAAAAATGTCTGATAATGACAATAAAGAGGAGGAGGTAGATAAGGAGGTAGAGAAGGAGGTAGAGAATGGTGAAGGAATCGCCTCTACTAACACAAAATATACGCCAAAAGATTTCATGGACCGTTCAGACACCATAGAAAGTAACTCCTTTGACATTGCACAGGACTCTAATTTAAAGAAGGATTCAAATAGTATGGAGAAAGAGGTTGAAGGTGACATATTCATGTTACCCACAGACAAGAAGGAAAGGAATGCTATTGATGCTTGCCACACTGCACCATCAAAACTCGGCAGTACCCAAGCGTCACCAATAATAATTGATGGTAGGGGTCCTTCACCGACGCGACCGAACCCAGAGCCGATTCCATTAGAAGCATTCACAGCTGCATTGAAAAAGGGGCGGGGAGGAAAAAAGGTGAGGTAGGAAACACTCTATCAAATGGATCATCTGACTCGTTTAATAGCCTTTGTACCATTTGTCGGAAAGCTATTAATGGTGAGAAGACAGAAGCCGTTGGCGAGAAGCGCAAGCTCAGGTCGGCAGACAAAAAGGGTAAACAACCAAAAAACGATGTTAGAAAAGGTAGTGCAACATCATTGAATTGCATGGTTGTGCATGTATTAAATTAAAACAGTTATATGCACGTATTAAATATTTGTTTCTGCGTATGCAGTTCTTTTCAAGGACATAGAAGTCCTAGACGGTTTGACACCGCAACAAATAGATGATGCAGTGTTGTACGTTGAAACAGCAAAAAATAATAAAAATTTTTGCAATGAAAGTGTCTATGATAACAAGGACGGCAGTGAGGTCACTACCAACCATATTAGTGTGATCCTTGATAAATTATGGCTGGGTAGCAATGTAAGTCCAAGTACCACGGTTTTGTTATTTTATGCAAACAAGAAGGATCGTTTGTCACATGTTATTAAATTTTTCTGTAGGTTATAGGTGCTTACATGGCAGAATTGTCTCTTCGATTGGGGATGACTGAAACTTGTGCCCTGCATGGAGGGAAAACAGTCTAATACATACTCCACCAAGAAGAAAAACTAGATCCCAGCATAACAAAGAAGCCTTGAACAAAAAATCAGAAAAGGTGTATGATATATCAGGATGCTCTGCAAGATGCATGGAAGAATAGTTTCATGCTGATAAGGTAAGTACTGTTTGTACAAGAAAATGCAGGGTATAAACCAGATTATGTAATGTGATAACACTTGTCTGTTTTTGGTAGGCATATTTCGCATTGAATATAAACGATTGCCACTGGTGTTGTCTCGTCTTGAATAGTACAAAGAAGAAATTTCAAGTGCTCGACTCCCTGTTTGAATTTAAAAGGGTCCAGAAAAATGTCGAAGCTCTTGTATGTTTTCTCTCTATATATTTAGCAACGATATGGTTACTCCAAGCATTACACTAAACCTCTCTGTTTCATAGAGTAAATTTCGAAAGACATACAAGTGGCTAACAAATATATGGATTATAAGTTTGATGATGTTTCTAATTGGGAGATCGTAAGCTGCGAAACACCACGGCAAAATGATGCGTGAGTTTCTGGTTGAACTAATGCCATTTCTTTTGATGTGTTAGTACTGTTATTCAAATTTAGATTCGTTATGATTAGAAACTCATGTGGAATGTTCGTGCTACGCTGTATGGAGCACTTTGACGGAGATAAATTCACAGATGTAGTCTCGCAGGTATTCAAAATTTCTATTTGGCATTTGCATATTTATATACACTAGCATGTGACCTTATTAACCCTACTCTTATTTTGTTACAGGAAAGGATAAATGATTCTAGGAGACGTATTGTTGCAGAAATTATTCTGTCGAAGACAAACGAACTCTACAAGGTAAAAAGCAGAGTTCTTGAGATCGCGGAGTTGCTGGCAGATTCTTGAAAACTCAAGAAACAAAAATTCCTACTAACGATTCCCTGGCGAATGTTGGTATACCATTAAACAATTTACGCAAAGCTGGGTTGTTTGATTGCTAAACAGTTCGCGCATGGCGCTCTGTTTTTGTCAGAAGAATGTTTCATGACTATGGATTTGTTGTTTTGCTTAATTTACAATTGTAATGTAAAGTTTGGGTTGTTTATGCTCGCCAATTTGTGGATTTGATGAGCAATGTTCATAGGCCTAGTTGTAGTGTGTATGCTTAAAATACAACGCTCGCCAAAATAGTAACGGACCAGACATATAAATGAATGGGAATTACATTATACAATTTCAAAATATAAGAGATTTTAGCTTTGTGATCTAGACCTCTTTAGGTTGGCTATAATCTCCCTCATCAACTTGTGGTTGTGTGACTCATCACCTGGACAAAATGATCAAACCCAGTTGATACATCTGAGTAAGCCATGACACACACTCGTGGCAGATGTGGGCCGATGCCAACATTGCATGGGATCTAGACCTCTCTAGGCTGGCTAGAAACATCTTCACCAGCGTTTCTCCTCTTGATCAAAACGGTGTGTATTTCTTTGGTATAGTCCTCGTCACAAAGGAGTAAAATGCCTTGATAGTACTATTGGACGTGTCTACGTGTCAAGGGATGTAGTTTTTGATGAAAATGTTTTTCCCTTTGCTACACTTCATCAAAATTGCGGGTCATCGTCTCCATGATGAAATTCTTTTGCTTCCTTCTGACAATCCCTCCTCGGTAGAAACAACTAGGGGTGTGCATACTAATGACCAATATATATGTGCTGATTGTTCCTGTCGTTGATCCTTTGCAGGCCACAGCTGACACCCTGCCCACAAGCTGTACCGAACTAGTCACGCAAAATTCTGCCGAAAATACTGATGACAACACATCAGATAATGAGGCTAAAGAAAACACTGCTACAAGCCAAGAAAACACGTACTTTGAGCATGATACAGGGGCAAAATCGGCCTCGGATCCGCCCCCGAGACTCTGACACGCCATCACCTGGGCGTATCGATCCGCGCCAGTCCCCTCACGCCACGTCCCAAAGGTCTGGGCCCTCCCTTGCGTCGTGTTCTGCGCATAACTATGGCGGCCATGGGGAGCCCGACACGTCTTTCCCGTGGTCCCTACCAATGCGTGTACGCACAGATCTCCCGCCCAGCTCTTCCCCGTGGTTCTTCTGATGGCTTCAGGAGTGACGCCTCGCCAGGAGATCCAATCGGCACGTCGTCAAGCGCTGGTGCCCAGGAATATTCTGCACCTGTACAATCTTCAGCGCCAGGATCTTCTGTATCACTTGCTGCTGACGTATATACTGCTGCTGAACCCTGCACTCGACTACAAAAAAGGTACTACCTCCGTTCCAAAATGTAAGGCTTTTTAGCAAACTAAAACAGCTTGCTAAAAAGGTTTATATTGCGAAACGGAGGAAGTATAAAGGACCCAAAAATTCGTACTGAGGGCATAATTCGGTTGGCACTGTTAACATCTACAGGAGAACCATAAAACTTGCATGAAGCTAAAACGGATACAAACTAAAGTGTGCTATGCAAGATCCCACCAAGTTGTAACAAAAATGTTATTGATTGCACCTGGTCCCACCAAGCTCTATCATGATCCCACCCAGTTGATACATCTAAGCATAAGAGTGCTATGCCAAGCCATGACACACACTTGTGGCAGATATGGACCCATGCCAACATTGGATGAGATCTAGAACTCTGTTAGCTGGCTAGAAACACTTTAACCAACTTGTGGTTGTATGCCATGTTACAACATCGACCTAGTTTCACATCATAAAAATTAACCACATTAATTTGCCACAAGCTAGTGTGTGTCATGGCTTGGCAAACTCAAATTATAGCTAGATCTAGCAAGTAGGTAGGATCATGTTGGCTAGGTGTGATGACACATACAACAACAAGTTGGTGAAGGTGTTTCTATCCATCCCAGAGAGGTGTCTAGACCCCATGCATGCAATGTTGGCATGGTCCCACATTTTCCACAAGCTAGTGTGTGTCATGCCTTGGCATAGCACTCTTATAGCTAGATCCATCAAGTGGGTGGGATCATGTTGGCCAGGTGTAGTGACTCACACAACCACTAAGTTGATGACGGTGGTTCTAGCCAGCCCAGAGAGGTCTAGACCCCATGCAATGTTGGCATGGCCCCACATTTGCCACAGGCTAGTGTGTGTCATGGCTTGGCAGACTCAAAATTATAGCTAGAACTAGCAAGTAGGTAGGATCATGTTGGCCACCAAGAAGAAACTTATGCCCTGCATGGAGGGAAAATGCTCTAATACGTACTCCACCAAGAAACTTGTGACCTGCAAATGTGGGCCGATGCCAACATTGCATGGGATCTAGACCTCTTTAGGTTGGCTAGAATCTCCCTCGTCCACTTGTGGTTGTGTGACTCATCACCTGGCCAAAATGATCAAGTGGGTGGGATCATGTTGGCCAACTGCTGAGTCACACAACCACAAGTTGGTGAAGGTATTTCTAGCCACCCCGGAGAGGTCTGAAGCCCATGCAAAAATTCAACATTTGACCGGGCGACCTAAAATTCAACAAAAATATCAAAATTGTGTGAAATCTTGGACACATTTAAAATTTCTTCTAGGTAGAGGATGCCATGTTTCAGCATGGAGCATGTATTACATCACAAAGGCCTAACCCCCAGGCATCCTTACTAGACACCTTGATTTTTGGCCTAAATTTGACCGGGCCACCAAAAATTCAAAAACATTCAAATTTGTGTGAAACCTTGTACATGTGTCTTAGTTTGTATATGTTAGCATGTGTAAAAATATCCAGGCTGTTTCACGAAAGTCAAAAAAACACATTGCTAGGAAAAGAGGCCTAGGTGAGACAAAAAGGGTTGTTCGTAAATTTCTCAATTTTTCGATGTTCATCAAATGATCCCAAAAATTTTGCACATGCTATACCAACGGTGCCTGTCAAGAATATTTAATTTATTTTATAAAATTCAAAATTGTAAAATAGCTATTTTGTTCAAATTTGTAAATAGAAAATAAAAAGGAATATAGGATAGAAGAAAAAAGTAAGACTCGGTGTGCAGGCAACAAGCCAGCCTAACTCCTACTCCTGCGCCCGTGTCACGGCTGCGTCCCTGCGTGAAGTAGTTTGGGGCGGCCCATCTTAATCCCGGGCATCAAACAGTAATGGGCTCTTTCGGGCCCAACGGAAAACCGTAGCGGGAAGGACTGACGCGGATTGGAGTTTAGTCCCACGTCACCGAGCGAGCAACGATTCGGCCAACTTATATACCCTGCATTCATATGTGGCATCATCTACTCTTAACAAATCAACTATGACACATACTGCTCACACTTATCTGCCTGTTGTACTACACATGAAAATTTTGCCCTACGCGGGCCTGCATCCTGGTCCAACAATGGTCTTCTAGTCGTATGTAGGCCTTTGAGCTTGAAATGTGTAGTAGGCATTTTTTCATTCCCTTTAAAAGTTTGTTGTTTGTTTGCTGAACATCTTTTCCAATATGTGTTACATTAAAAAACTTACTGATTAATTTCGTAGTAGTTTTTTGTTTTAGGTTCAAAATTCAACTAATTTTTAGAAACAATTCAAAATTCATCATCTCGGCATAGTAGTGTTATACTTAGATCTATCAAGTGGGTGGGATCATGTTATCCCAACATTGCATTAGGCTCTAGACCCATATGAGTTGACTAGAAACACCATCATCATGTTTGTCGTGACTTGACATAGCACTCTTATAGCTAGATCTACCAAGTGGGAGGGATCATGTTGGTCAAGTGTAGTGACTCAAACAACCACTAAGTTGATGGTGGTGTTTCTAGCCAGCCCAGAGAGGTCTAGACCCCATGCAATGTTAGCATGGCCCCACATCTACCAAAAGTGTGTCATGGCTTGGCATAACACTCTTACAGCTAGATCTATCAAGTGGGTGGGATCATGTTGGTCAGGTGCAGTGACTCACACAGCCACTAAGTTGATGATGGTGTTTCTAGCCAACCTAGAGAGGTATAGATCCCATACAATGTTGGCATGGCCCCACATCTACCACAGTTGTGTGTCATGGCTTGGCATAGCAAAATTATAGTTAGATCTATCAATTAGGTAGGGTCATGTTGGCCAACTACTGAGTCACACAACAACAAGTTGGTGAAGGTGTTTCTAGCCACCCCAGAGAGGTCTAAAGACCATGAAAAAATTCAAAATTTGACCGGGCTGTTCGTAAATTTGACCTAGCCATGATGCTTGTGGCAATTATGGACCCACAACAACATTGCATGGGATCTAAAATTAACCAATCTGAGTTATCTAGAAACAACTGACCAACTTGTAGATGTATGAGCCAACACTTGCTCAAACATGATCCCACCTAGTTATACTTAGATCTATCAAGTAGGTAGGATCATGTTGCTCAAACAAAAGAAGGAAATGAATCCCTCTCAAATTTGGCTAAAGTTTATGTTTTTTGATGATTTATACGAAAGGAACTTGCACCTTTTATGGTTAAAAACTATATATGACAACTAATTTTTGTTTTGTGTACAACATTACCTCCATTTGAAGAAACAAGAAGCATAATTAATTCAATGGACAAAAATACATTGTCATATAACTTTGAGCTTAAATAACCTCATTTTCCTAGTAGTTATTCATAGTCAAGCACTCTTTTTTTAAATTGTTATTCTTGTGTTAAATAAAATGAGTTGTCTCAATCATTGCATCAACTAGCTAAGTTAGTTTGTAAGAACTATAACCACATAGATAAAAATAATATTATAATAGGATTACATAAACCCATCCACTGATGGGCACATGATACAAATGCACACAACTTATATAATAAAAACTAACTTACAACTATAAAAACAAAAAAAACAACGAGGCATCTTCCCGGGCACCGCATCTTCCCTCCTTGGCTCCTCCTTGCGGGGTAGGGGCTCGCCCCTCATTCGTCGTCCTCGTCCTCCGGCATGCGGTAGGGGAGTGTGTGCATGTTTCACGGGGAGGGGAAGATGGCACGGAAGCTGGTGAAGATGTTGTAGGTTGTGAATGCGATGAATTCGCATCCACACCAGAAAATCTGCCCGAGGAGCACGAACGCGGCGAATGGGTTGGTGAAGTGCACGTACAGGCCGATCTCCAAGTCGGTGTTGCCGTCGTAGTACCTCTCCATCCTGAACATGCGTGGCGAGCTCATAGGGAGGTGGCGGTAGCTGGCAGAGAGGAAGAAATGTGCTAGTTCCGTCGTCCCCCTCCACCTCGAGATCGCCCACACACGCAGTTCATTCTTGACGATGACACTGTCGTACTGCCTCCAGGGCGTGGTGGGTGGGCGACGGAAGGTGGGGCCATTGAATTGCATGGTTGCGGCTAGCGGGTGAAGGCTGAAGAAGATGCGGTGGCGGGCTGGCGGCTGAAGAGAGAGGAGGGTGAGAGAGGTGTGCGGATATTGGGAAGAAATGGTGCCATTATATAGGGGTGGCTGTTGCAAACCGTAGTGTGAAGAGAGAGGAGGGTGAGAGGTGTGCGGTGGCATTTGGTCTCCGTCGAATAGTCAAAGCCGTCGCAGAGCATTCAAAGCGGCAGGACGGTAAGGCTGCATCGGCGCGTGCCCTGCATGCTGCGACGCTGCGCGCAATAGCCAGGCTGTGATGCTGGGTTCAATAGCTAGGCTACGACGGGCACGCTGCATGGCGCATGCATGGCAAAGGCGCTGGAAAAGAGGGCAGTGACGGGCGGCGGGCACACAGGTGTGGCTGCCATGAGCAGAGGCATAAACATGCCCGTTGGACGATGTGTGGACGGCCCAACGGAACTAGACGCGACCCACTGGAAGAAAAAAGCCAGCCAATCTCGTCGCAGAAACTAGGCTCTCACGGATCGCTCATGATTCCTCCTAGAAGACCATATCGCACGGCGGGAGTTTAGCGCACAGCGTCAGATGAACGGTCGAGGTTGGTAGTTAGGGTTAGATACCGTGACACAGAATCCTTCTAGAAGAACAGATCGAATAGACCGAGTAGCGTGCTAGGGTTAGATCGACGCTCCAGGTTGGTCGTCAGGGTTAGCCTGGTCAATGAATGGGGTTTTGAAGGGTTTTGAGCTCAGTCAACGGGGTTTTGACAACTTTGACCGTGCATAACTGATTCCTAAAAAATCAAAAAAAAATACAAAACCTTCGCACATAGTCATGTTATGTTACCTAGTTAGGTGGAAAAATCATAAACATGATAAACATAAATTTGCATGAAAAATGCTTCACAAATTGAACAACCTCGTCTGAGGTTACAAAGAGTTCAAAGGAGAGAGTAGAGGGTTTGGGGTTTTGAAAATGCAAAATATCAAAAACCCCACCCTAGATTCATCTTGAAGTGACTAAGGAGGATTTGAATTTTGTTTTGCAATATCATGTTTTAAAGTTGTTTTATTAATCATTTTGTATAATAGCATATACTTTCAAGAATAATTTAATAATATGAAGATTAATTCAAAAAATAGTAAGATTTCGTACTAATACTGTATAGGTAGAATAGATGCTAAGGACATTTATTTGGATGATTTGTACAAGGTCGAAAAATAAAATGCTTAGCAATGGGGTCGTTTCCCCTTGCTTTGGAGGCCATTTTTAGCACATTTTCGGTGGCAATGAGATGTACTTCACAAAAGGACTAGGATTGATGAACTAACATGCATAATAGTACATAAAGCATTAACACATCATAGAACAAACCAATAAACTCTAAAAATATTGAATGTTCATTCAAATTAGAATGTCAATTCAAATTTGAATTCCAGTTCAAATTCAAATTCACATCACATAAGTTTTCACATCAAAGTACACAAACCAATACAACAGTCAAGATTAAATCAATGAAATATAGGTTTTCACATCAAAGTACAAAAAACATAATGTTTCAATGGTTCTGACTCTATTTTGCTTGCCTCTTGCCGCTCGATCTCTTGTTTTTTTCACTGCTTGGTTCAACATGACATAATTTGTTGATGCTCCTGGTTTTCTTACCAGGACCAGTTGGCCCCCACAACTTTTGCAGCAAAACCTCCTGAACTGGTTTTGGTGGCAATTCAACAGCCAAATCAGCGATATCATTCAGCACAACCTCCAGAACATGTTCAGGTGGCACCTCAATAGACTCTTTTGTTGCCTCTTCGTTTGCACATCATCCAGAAAAGGTGGCAACTCAATAGATTGCAGCACAATATGATCAAGGACATGATCTGCTTCCATTGTAACACCCACAACAGGTGGCAACTCAATAGCCCCATTTTGCCTTGTTTGATCATCAGTAAACATGATCTGCACATTTCTCTTTTTTCTAAATCCACCAAGTCTTGCCTTTTTGGTTGGCCAGCATTTTTCAACAACAAGGGGATGAACTGGACATTTTCTCCTGAAAAACATAACAGGTCATTTTGCAACAAAACAAAGTGAAGAAACAACAGTAACAATAACAAAAAAAATATTGCATACTTCTTTGGCTTTTCAGGAGTGTAACGGCATTTGGAAGACCCAGCTCGGTGCCCAAGTTCCTGGCAAAGCTTGCATCTATTTTTTTACCTTTTTGAGGTCTTTTTGGCTTATCATCCTTTTTCCCTTTCTCAAACCATGCCTTGAATCTACTTTGCTTAGGTCGGCCAGCTTTTCTTTTGGTCAGTGGAGGACACATAGAAAATTCAAATTCTACTTCAGGCCATTGAGACTGGTCTGTAAGTGCTGGAATTGGAGTTGCATATGTAGCTTTGAATTTTTCTACTGCATAATATTCATGCAAATATAAGTGCATATTTAACTTTGGTTTGGAGGCCAAGAAGAGTAGGGCATGCTCACATGGCTTTCCAGTGTGTTGCCACTCCAGGCAAGTGCATTCATGCACTTCAGTGTCAACAACATGTCTCCTTCCAGTTTTGGTGTCTCTAACTTCAGCACCCCACAAAGAAGATTTCTCAACTTTCAAATGTGCAAGATTTATACTCCTGTTGACAACCTGTTGTACCACTGCTGGAAGCTTGTCCCCTTGCAGGACATCACCAATTATTCTTCTCAATTCCCACAAGCGCATGATCATTATCATGATTTGGTCAACCATGTCATGTACAGGCAAGTCCTTTAAATCCTTCACCTTGTTGTTAAAACTCTCTGCCAAGTTGTTGTTGATATGATCACATTTGATGGCAGTATTAAATCCTAACCGATACCATAAGAGAGAATGATAGGTTTGCAGCCATGTACCAAATTCATTCTCAGTACATGCTGCCATTATCTTACCAAGATGATATGAATGTGTCTGGGTAGTGTAAGATCTTGCTGCAGGCCACATGCGCCCAAATTATTCTCCTCTGAACTTTTTGATCAAATTCATCCACATATGTCCAAAGCACACTCTTTCCTCAGAATGGGGAAACGCAGTCTTTATTGCATTTTCTAGGCCTTTGCATGCATCTGTATGAATTGCAAAAGGTGAGACTGGCCCTCAGCATCTTTTCAACTGCATCATAAACCATGTCCATGAGGCCTCAGTCTCTGATTGAAACAACCCAATGGCAATGGGGAACATCCAATTATGTCCATCCAGAGCATTGCATGATGCTAGGTGACCATTCCACTTTCCAGTTAAAAATGAAGAGTCTATGCTTAAATATGGACGGCATCCTGCTTTGAAGCCATCGATGCAAGGCTTTAAAGCCATAAAAAACTTAGAGAAGAACACCTTGCCATCATCACTGACCTTAGTATCTATCTCCACAACACTGCCAGGTGACCTTTTCTCAACCTCTGCTTTGAAGTTGTACAACATCCTAAAAGTATTTTCCCAATCACCATACAATTCTTTCATTGCCCTTTGTTTTGCCTTCCACACAGTGCTATAATTCACCTTAATTGGGTAGTCCTTTTCCAAGTCTGTTTTTAGCCTCTTTGCAGTAGTGTCTGGTGTCTTGGCTAAAATAGGAGTGATCTTTTCAGCAACCCAAATTTGTGATGTCATTGTTGATACTCTCTGTGAACTAGTAATGCAAGTGTGTTCAAAAGGGATTTGATTAACTCTAATGGTGCTTCCATCTGGTTGGCGTCTAGCAGAAATGTACCATTTGCAAGGATTGGCGCCCCCATCAAAACCTCTACATCTAGCATAGAACTTGTTTTTATTAGTCCACTGAGTCTTGGCACCAAACTCCTTCTTGATTGCATAAGTTTTGAAACACATCCTAAACTCACCCATGCTTGGAAACAGTTTCCCTACTGCAATAATAGGGTTTTCCTTGTCATAGACAGTAACCAGCTCATCATAATGTGCATCATTTACATCATCTATAGCATTCTCCATCAGCTCTCTATCTACATCTTCATAAAATGTTATTGATTGCACCTTGTCCCACCAAGCTCTAACATGATCCCACCCAGTTGATACATCTAAGCATAAGAGTGATATGCCAAGCCATGACACACACTTGTGGCAGATGTGAACCCATGCCAATATTGCATGAGATCTAGACCTCTCTTAGCTGGCTAGAAACACTTTAACCAACTTGTGGTTGTATGCCATGTTACAACATCGACCTAGTTTCACATCATAAAAATTCACCACATTAATTTGCCACCAGCTAGTGTGTGCCATGGCTTGGCAAACTCAAAATTATAGCTAGATCTAGCAAGTAGGTAGGATCATGTTGGCCAGATGTGATGACACATACAACAACAAGTTGGTGAAGGTGTTTCTATCCAGCCCAGAGAAGTGTCTAGACCCCATGCATGCAATGTTGGCATGGCCCCATATTTTCCACAAGCTAGTGTGTGCCATGCCTTGGCATAGCACTCTTATAGCTAGATCTATCAAGTGGGTGGGATCATGTTGGCCAGGTGTAGTGACTCACACAACCACCAAGTTGATGACGGTGGTTCTAGCCAGCCCAGAGAGGTCTAGACCCCATGCAATGTTGGCATGGCCCCACATTTGCCACAGGCTAGTGTGTGTCATGGCTTGGCAGACTCAAAAGTATAGCTAGAGCTAGCAAGTAGGTAGGATCATGTTGGTCACTAAGAAGAAACTTGTGCCCTTCATGGAGGGCAAATGCTCTAAAACGTACTCCACCAAGAAACTTGTGCCCTGCAATTGTGGGCTGATGCCAACATTGAATGGGATCTAGACCTCTTTAGGTTGGCTAGAATCTCCCTCATCCACTTGTGGTTGTGTGACTCATCACCTGGCCAAAATGATCAAGTGGGTGGGATCATGTTGGCCAACTGTTGAGTCACACAACCACAAGTTGGTGAAGGAGTTTCTAGCCACCCCGCAGAGGTCTGAAGCCCATGCAAAAATTCAAAATTTGACCGGGCCACCTAAAATTCAACAAAAATATCAAAATTGTGTGAAAGCTTGGACACATTTAAAATTGCTTCTAGGTAGAGGATGCCATGTTTCAGCATGGAGCATGTATCACATCACAAAGGCCTAACCCCTAGGCATCCTTACTAGACACCTTGATTTTTGGCCTAAATTTTACCGGGCCACCAAAAATTCAAAAACATTCAAATTTGTGTGAAACCTTGTACATGTGTCTTAGTTTGTGTATGTTAGCATGTGTAAATAAATCCATGTTGTTTCACGAAAGTCGAAAAAACACATTGCTAGGAAAAGAGGTCTAGATGAGACCAAAAGGGCTGTTCGTAAATTTCTCAATTTTTCGATGTTCATCAAATGATCCCAAAATTTTTGCACATGCTATACCAACGGTGCCTGTCAATAATATTTAATTTATTTTATAAAATTCAAAATTGTAAAATAGCTATTTTGTTCAAATTTGTAAATATAAAACAAAAAGGAATATAGGATAGAAGAAAAAAGTAAGACTCGGCGTGCAGGCAACAAGCCAGCCCAACTCCTACTCCCGTGCCCGCGTCACGGCTGCGTCCGGGCATGAAGTAGTTTGGGGCGGCCCATCTTAATCCCGGGCATCAAACAGTAATGGGCTCTTTCGGGCCCAAAGGAAAACTGTAGCGGGAAGGACTGACGCGGGTTGGAGTTTAGTCCCACATCGTCGAGCGAGAAATGATTCGGCCAGCTTATATACCCTGCATTCATATGTGGCATCATCTACTCTCAATAGATCAACTATGACACATACTGATCACACTTATCTGCCTGTTGTACTACACATGAAAAAATTTCCCTACACAGGCCTGCATCCTGGTCCAACAATGGTCTTCTAGTCGTATGCAGGCCGTTGAGCTCGAAATGTGTAGTAGGCATTTTTTCATTCCCTTTACAAGCTTGTTGTTTGTTTGCTGAACATCTTCGTAGTAGTTTTTTGTTTTAGATTCAAAATTCAACTAATTTTTAGAAACAATTCGAAAATCATCATCTCTTGGCATAGTAGTGTTATACTTAGATCTATCAACTGGGTGGGATCATGTTATCCCAACATTGCATTAGGCTCTAGACCCATATGAGTTGACTAGAAACACCATCATCAAGTTTGTCCCGGCTTGACATAGAACTTGTTGGAGATATGCCCTAGAGGCAATAATAAATATAGTTATTATTATATCTTTGTGTTTATGATAAATGTTTACATTCATGCTATAATAGTATTAACAAGGAAACATTAATACTTGTGTGATTTGTAAACTTAAATTTAAGTCCCTAGTAAAGCCTCTTCATAATACTAGCTTGTTGGTTAATAAATGATTGTGGTTTCCCTATCATGAACATTGAGATGTTATTAACAACAAGATCATATCGTTAGGAGAATGATATGGTGGACATACTCCTATAGATAAGCGTAGCATAAAGATCAAGTCATTTTAATAGTTCAATTGCTATATGCTTTCTGATACATAGTAACCTAATTCCTTCGACCATGAGATCATGCATATCACCTTTACCGGATGGATGCTTTGATGACATCAAACACCACACCGTAACTGGGTGGCTATAAAGGTGGCATTGAGTGTTCGGAAAGTATTGGTTGAGACACATGGATCAAGAGTGGGATTTGTCCATCCATATGACGGATAGATATAATCTAGGCCCTCTCGGTGAAATGTCATCCAATTAGCTTGCAAGCATGTGACTGGCTCACAAGGGATCACATATCACGGGGACGAGAAAAGAGTACTTATCGGTAACGAGGTTGAACTAGGTATGCAGAGATACCGACGATCATAACCTCGGATAAGTAAACTATCGTGAGACAAAGGGAAATTGGTATCGTATGTAAGTGGTTCATTCGATCGCAAAGTAATCTTAGAAATATGTAGGATCCATATGAATTTCCAGATTCCTCTATTGGTTATTGATCGGAGAAGTGTCTCGATCATGTCCGCATAATTCACGAACCGTAGGGAGACACACTTAAGGATTCGACGTTGTTTGAGTAGTTATGGAATGATGAGAAAGAGTCCGAATGTTGTTCGGAGTCTCGAATGGGATTAGGGATATCACGAGGAGATCCGGAATGGTCCGGAGAATAAGATTCATATAAGGAAAGTCCCGTTTCGGAGTTGGAGAATGGTTCCGGTGTTTTCATCGGGAATGTTCTAGAAAGTTCCGGAATGTCCGGCACTCCGGAGGGGAAGGGTACATGAATGTGTTATATCAAGTTGGTATGATTGCATCATGTACTAAGTGTCATCGCTGAACAAAATAGAGGATTAAATCAAATCCTTGTTTGAAAAGTCAAACGCCAAGTTTGAAAGTCAAACGGCTATTTTTGGGAAGTGGAGAAGGAGGAGGAAAACGACGGCGCACCACCAAGCCGAGTTGGGGAGGGACTCCCCTCCCCTTGGCCGGCCCCCTCCACCTATAAAAGGAGGGGCAGGGCTCCCCTCCTAGACACACAAGTTCCTACCTCTAAACCCTAGCCCCAAGCCGCCGCCTCCATAGCCGCCACCGGCCCTAGGGCAAACCGCCGCTGCCTAGCTAAACCCTAGCCGCCGGCTTGCCCCCTCCTCGGCATGTCTAAACCCTAGATCGTCGAGGGATCTCTCATAGTCCACCATACTCGCTCCGGCTTAAGGCGAAGCCCTGCGAGATCTCCCCTCTACTTCCGGTACCACGCCGTTGTGCTGCCGGAATCACGAGGAGAGTGCTACAACCTCCGCTGCCTGCTGGAACAAGGGAGAGGAAGGTCTTCGTCGAGTACTGAACGTGTGACCGACTGCGGGAGCGCTGCCGCAACGCAGCGCCGGAAGGATCGTCTACGCGATCTTGAGATCGGGAGGAGTACGACTACATCACCCACGATAATCCGCTCTCGTTAAACACTTTGGAATCTTCGAGGGTGAGTTATTCCATCGACTCGTTGCTACAATCTAGTAGATAGATCTTGGCTTGTTTGTTTGTATGCGGTAGAAAATTTTTGTTTTCCATGCTACGAATCCCTACAGAACTCTTATAGCTAGATCTATCAAGTGGGAGGGATCATATTGGTCAAGTGTAGTGACTCAAACAACCACTAAGTTGATGATGGTGCTTCTAGCCAGTCCAGAGAGGTCTAGACCCCATGCAATGTTACCATGGCCCCACATCTACCACAAGTGTGTCATGGCTTGGCATAGCACTCTTACAGCTAGATCTATCAAGTGGGTGGGATCATGTTGGCCAGGTGTAGTGATTCACACAGCCACTAAGTTGATGATAGTGTTTCTAGCCAACCTAGAGAGGTATAGATCCCATGCAATGTTAGCAAAAGTATAGTTAGATCTATCAAATAGGTAGGGTCATGTTGGTCAGGTGTGATGACTCATACAACAAGTTGGTGAAGGTGTTTCTATCCAGCCCATAGAGGTCTAGACCCCATGCAATGTTGGCATGGCCCCACATCAGCCACAAGTTTGTGTCATGGCTTGGCATAACACTCTTATAGCTAGATATATCAAGTGGGTGGGATCATGTTGGTCAGGTGTAGTGACTCACACAGCTACTAAGTTGATGATGGTGTTTCTAGCCAACCCAGAGAGGTCTAGATCCCATGCAATGTTGGCATGGCCCAAAATCTACCACAGTTGTGTGTGTCATGGCTTGGCATAGCAAAAGTATAGATGGATCTATCAAGAGGGTAGGATCATGTTGTCCAAGTGATGACTCATACAACAACAAGTTGGTGAACGTGTTTCTATCCAGCCCAGAGAGGTCTAGATCCATGCAATGTTGGCATGGCCCCACATTTTCCGCAAGTGTGTCTCATGTCTTGGAATAGCACTCTTACATCTAGATCTATCAAGTGAGTGGGATCATGTTGGTCAGGTGTAGTGACTCACACATCCACTAAGTTGATAATGGTGTTTCTAGCCAACTAGAAGAGGTGTAGATCCCATGCAATGTTGGCATGGGCCCACATCTACCACAGTTGTGTGTGTCATGGCTTGGCATAGCAAAATTATAGTTAGATATATCAAGTAGGTAGGATCATGTTGGCCAACTGCTGAGTCACACAAACACAAGTTGGTGAAGGTGTTTCTAGCCACCCCAGAGAGGTCTGAAGCCCATGCAAAAATTCAAAATTTAACCGGGCCACCTAAAATTCAAAAAAAATATCAAAATTGTGTGAAAGCTTGGACACATTTAAAATTGCTTCTAGGTAGAGATGCTTTGTTTCAGCATGGAGCATGTATCACATCACAAAGGCCTAACCCCTAGGCATCCTTACTAGACACCTTGATTTTTGGCCTAAATTTGATCGGGCCACCAAAAATTCAAAAACATTCAAATTTGTGTGAAACCTTGTACATGTGTCTTAGTTTGTGTATGTTAGCATGTGTAAAAAATCCAGGTTGTTTCACGAAAGTCGAAAAAACACATTGCTAGGAAAAGAGGCCTAGGTGAGACCAAAAGGGCTGTTCGTAAATTTCTCAATTTTTCGATGTTCATCAAATGATCCCAAATATTTTTGCAAATGCTATACCAAAAGTGCCTGTCAAGAATATGTAATTTATTTTAAAAAATTCAAAATTGTAAAATAGCTATGTTGTTCAAATATTTAAATAGAAAATAAAAAGGAATATAGTAAATAAGAAAAAAGTAAGACTCGGCGTGCAGGCAACAAGCCAGCCCAACTCCTACTCTCGTGCCCGCGTCACGGCTGTGTCCGGGCATGAAGTAGTTTGGGTCGACCCAGCTTAATCCCGGGCATCAAATAGTAATGGGTTCTTTCGGGCCCAACGGAAAACCATAGCAGGAAGGACTGAGCGGGTTGGAGTTTAGTCCAACATCGCCGAGCGAGAAATGATTAGACCTGCTTATATACCCTGCATTCATATGTGGCACGAGCTTCTCTCAACAAATCAACGATGACACGTACTCCTGTCAGTTGTCTTCCTTTTGGACTACACATGAAAAATATGAGCACGAAATGTGTATGTAGGCATATTTTTTTTCTTTCCCTTCTGTACTACAATAATATTCGGCATTTTGAATAAGTCTGCACAAATTTAATTACTTACCATCTCATATATACAAGCTTGTTGTTTGTTTGCTATACATCTTTTCCAATATGTTTTATATGAAAAAACTTGCTTGGGTGTTATGGTTTGGCATAACAAAATTGTAGTTAGATCTATCATGATCGTAGGATCATATATACAGCAACAAGATGATTAAGATTTTACTAGACAGCTAAGATAGGTCAAGATCGCACGCACTGTTGTCATGGATTTTTACAAAGCGAGTACGTATCAGAATTACTACATGTACATAGAAAACAGCGAAATTGAAATAGGTACAACACATGATCTTTTTGAAACATAGACCATCCATTATATTACAGGCACACCATACAACTTACACTTGCATATAACTCACAGACGACAGAGAATACGACAGGACCAGACCAACATGATCTTTCAATCTAATCTGACGGGTAGCCGTCATAGTAATCATAGTGGGTGGTATCATATTCGCCATAAGGCGGCACCATCTGCAGTTCAGAATGCTCGACGATTCTGCAATACTCCGCCAGCAATCGATCGAGTTCGAAAGGACAGCCTTTGATCCATAATCCTCCTACTCCATACCCATGGTAAACCCTTGGCTCCTCTTCCCACGCAAGAGTCTCAAAGTTGTAAGATCTAATATGGGATAGGTCCGGATAGTAGATGTTGTCGGCCTGCACCGTAGGTACCCTAGCGCTATCGACGCAGATACACCAATTTTTAGCAACGAAGAGAGCACGGCTGCTGATGCCTCTGACCGGCTAAAGGACATGGTTCTGTGTATCAACCCGGTAAACAACGGGCATGCCGCCGTAGACAGGTCCACTCACAACGAACAACAGCTCCCCGTCAGTATCGACGAGGTAAAAACGATTCTCCGGGTACCGGCAGCCCGGAACATGGCCTTCAACGGTGGCATGCATCTTTAGGGTCCATGAGGAGCACTGCATCTGGACATCTCCATGGGCAGCATCAGCCATAGTTGAGAAGACAGACCCGTATCTGTCTACGACAAAAACATCACCGGCATAAGAAGTCATGCTCCGGAGTTCCGCGAAGTCATTTGGCGTGTACCACCCTTCACCAAATACAGGGCGACTACCTTCCTCCGTGCCCTCATCCGCCCATAGAATGATGGTGTTCCCAAGGTTTGATGTAAAGACCATCAACAACGGGAACATCGTCACAGCGACAGAAGACACCTGCTCGGTTGGTATCTCCACCCTCAGGCGCTTGATAGCGCCCGAGAAGGGGTTGTACAACCGTGTCTTGTACGGCTGCACCCTCTGTCCAAGCACAAGGAGGCCACCGCTTGTGCTACCGACGTAAAAGTACTTTCCAGAGACACAAAGAGGGAGAGAGAGAGAGATGAGAAGCAAAGATTCAGTCAAGGTAAACAGACAGAGATTCAATCAAGGTAAAAAAAGTAGATGGAGAAACAAAACTTGAAAAACATATCGTATAGGAGGTGAACGCAAAAAAAGGATCGCACATATACAGATGAATATCAAGAAAGCACCTGCGAATAACCCGACTAATCTTCTTCTCAAGGTAGCGGCCGGTTCTCACGTTCAGCAACGTGATGGCGGCGTCGTCTACCCCATACTCCGGTGACAACTGGTGCTCTAGAACAATCTAGTTGGCTGGTATAAAGCGCTCCTCCGTGAAGCCGCACCAGGCGCTGCAGACTTCCCGGAAGGCGGCGTAGTAGTCGAAGCCGTCCGTCGACAGGAAGATGTCACCTATCTTCTGCACGACTCCCTCAGGGAGATCAGCCCACGGTGAATCCTGCATCTTGTTGCCAGCCATGGATGATGGTGTTTGTGTGGTATCGGTCCCGTCGAATGGCAGAGGTAGCGGTTCTAGAGACAGACCGCTGATTATTTATTGAAGAAGTCCTGGGAATGCCAAGGGAAGTGTCTGAAAATGAAACGACCGCATGCACACAGCAACCGCCGATTTGGCGCGCGTGGGAGGCCACGCGAACCTCCAGCGGACACGCGAAAACTTTTTGCCGCGCGTGCGCTTTTGCGCCATCCTGCGCGCCAAACTTGCTGCGTCGACTGCCGCGTGCGCACCCAACTGTCTGAAAGTTTCACATCCCCCGCCTGTCGCTTCGCCGCCCCCGCCTCGCTCCGCCTCCCGACGAGATGTCGCCCCGCCGCCGCTCGACCTCCGCCTACCGAGGCGTCCGCGCGCGCCCGAGCGGCACGTTCTATGCCGAGATCCGCAGCGGCGCCGAGTGCATCGGGCTCGGCACATTCGAGACAGCGCACGAGGCGGCGCGTGCCTACGACGCGGTCGCCTGGCGCCTCGGCCACTCCCGCCGGACGATGAACTTCCACGACATGTGGACGCAGGAACCGGCGGAATCGCTCGCGCCGCCGCCTCCAGTCGTCACGCGCGAGCAGCAATAGCGCCAGCGCGAGCTAGAGCAGCGGCTCGTCAAGGCGGAGCTCGACGAGAGCTTCCGCCTCGAGTGGGCGCGGTAGTTCCCGGAGTACTTCGCCGTGATGGAGGCATTCTACGAGAAGAAGGTGGCGACGAAGGCGGCGAATAAGGTGGATCGCGAGGAGCAGAGGGCAAAGTCGGCGGCGAGGAAGGAGAAGGCCGCGATAAAGGTGAAGGAGAAGAAAAACAGCACCGGTACATCGACGATCTCCTCTCCTCCTCCTCCTCCTCCTCCTTCTAGTGGACATCCACTCCGGTGTCGTCGACGACTCTGGGCTCATCGGCTTTCGATTGGCATTCCGAGTAGTTTAGGGTTGTTTCGAAATAAGTGGTTGTAGGGTCGAAGTTTGTAATATATTTCGTATTTTCAGTTAATTTTCCATGTTTTGTTTGATCTGTTCCGTATGCAAAATATGATCTATCAACTCGGTAGGATCATGCTATCAAGTGATGACTCATGCAACCACATCTTGAACTATGTCATCAAGTTTCCTCTTCTTCTTCTGTGTTGTCGCTTGACTTCCTTCTGTAACAGATTCCAGCATTTTTGAATATTCTGTTATACTTGTGAGTACATCACAGTAAGATGATCCAAGATGCAATACATTCAACATTCAAGATACACATATGCAATACATACATGATGATCAACATGTTCGACTTACATTCAGTAACACATTACAGTAGAAACAACATCCTAAACATAGTGAATAAATTCAGGAACACATTACACTAGATACAATCTGTTCAACTCACTAAATAACACGACTACATTAGACTTTAGCACTAGATGAAACAAGAAAAGATGACTATCTGAACAAGCTTCTTCCAAGGTGAAACACTACATGGTAATCTCAACAAAGTTGATACCAAGGTGCTCCTGCATATGCTCTACTTTCATCAGAAGTAGAGACGCCCATCCAACATCAGCATCAAATGTGAAGTCATTCCACCCTGTGGTGAAGCTGACATGTCCATGGTCCCTCTGTACAGTATAAGCACATGCAATGAAATTATCTTCTTCTCCTTCAAGATCATGTCCCTGCCTGTACAGATGTGCTATGCCCTGAGTTGGGTACCTGAAGCCATCTAAAGCCTCAATTGGCATGAACTGCAATTAAGTTTAAACTTACTATTCGAACAAGCATTCTAAACTAACAAATGCATTCAATTCTATGTGAAAACTAAAAATAACATATAATGAATCATGTGGAAACTAACCAGAGCATTATGTTCATAGTTTTCCATATCCGTCTTGTGTACCCAGAAATGCTTTTCATCTTTACTTTCAAAAAACTCATGTTCAGTGACATAAACATCTTTGTAAATGGCAAATAAGATGAAAGCCATTTCCTGCTTGGTGACTGCATTTATGTCTGAGAAGATGGTCCTGTGCAGAATGCTTCTGGTGGAACTAGGCACATCTCCAACCTCTGATCAATGAGGGAAAATACATATTAATTATTAAAAAAATGTTATTATGATGATTTAGTAGTAGGACAAGGAGAAACTATAAGTGCAAATTATTTACAGTAAATAAGGGAAATACCAGTTTCTTCATGAACCTGTTTCTCTTCACCATTAGAGTAAACAGTGACATGAAATAAGTTGGTCAAGTTGAAACCAACATGATCAAGGGGGTCGTCGTCACCATATTCAAAATGCACTACATCTCCAAGTCATATATCATAAACCCTCATCAAGGACTTCCAGTATGGACCATAGATGATTGTCCTAACATTAGACTTCTTCAGGAACAAATCAAAATTCCATAATGCTTCACTGTTCGCAACCATCCAATTATTTGAAGTGAAATCATTCAGTCTTTCCTAAATGAGCATGGCACTACCTGAAGGTAAAAAACAGCACAGTTCAATTCATGGGAAAACAACATAGTAAAAGAAATAGTACATAAAATGAAAAGATGTAAAAACTTACCACACCATTGATGGGAAAACCATTAACAATGTTAACTTGGAAGCTGGTTGCTCTCCTCGGTGTCCTACCACAATTGTGGGCAGGCTGCCCACACACGGCATAGTCCATTCCGAGAAACACCTGAAAAAAGTAACACTGCACTAAAGGAATGAACTGTGCATTAAAACTAGAGGGCAGTATATGCATTTAACAGTGTAGAACCCAAATCTAGAAAGTGAAAAATAGATCAATTATCAGGCATAAACTACAACACACTATGCATTCAGTTATCAATCATGCACAATCTGAAAAATTTAAAAACCCTAATCCATAACCAGTAAATCATATATAATGTCCATTCGTGTGTTCTAAAATCATAATGTTCTGTAAACAATTCATTTACACGATAATAAACAACTCTAATCTAAGTAGTAAAAAACCCTAATACATAACTAGTAAATCGATGGAACTCTAATCGAATCGATCCATAATCACAATAAATCTCGAGGGGAGAAGATGATAGGAAGAACACAGGAAGGATTACATGGAAACCAAGAAAGATAATGGAAGGGAGATGCAAAACTCACCGTCGAGTTGTAGAAAGAGAATGGAAGGGAGATGCAAAACAAAGAACAGAGCTTCTTCAAATGAAGTAATAAATAAGGATTATAATTGAAACCAAGAAATAAAAGGGAAGGCAGAGTGGATTAGAGGAGAAATCTCAATCGGAGGGGACGAACTGCTCTGAGGAACTGTTCTCGGGAACTGCTCTGGATGTGCACAGTGGGAGAGGGGGTGGGGGGTTCGGTGGAAGAACTGAACCGAGTCCCTTCGGTTTCCCTCCATTTATAAAGTCCCATGATGGCAGAGCTTCCATGAGAATTTTTCTTCTTAACATCAAGCTAATGCTGAGTGGATGTAAGTATTATGGATGTGGATGCACTAAGTAAGTGTAGGACTGCTAAGTGACTAAATCAACCAACTAAAATGGCGAAGTGCTAACCTGACAAAACTGAAACTCTAATAGACTAACACCTAAACTGAAGCCAAGCGCGTCGAGTGTGGCGTCCAACTTCGCGTTCCAGGCTCTAGCCTCTAGGTGCCTGACAGAGTCCGTAGAGTGGCTTGTGCAGGTGCATCGCCTAGCGCCCCTGGCTAGCAGAACCACCTGCGGTGCACGGCGAGCGCTAGCAGGATCCGCACGGACTCCAGCCATGCAACAGGCGCAAAGGCATCCGCGACGTCGATGCCCTGTTGCTTCACATATCCCTTTTGGCGACTAGGCGAGGTGGGTGTTCGGCTGCACGATGTCATCCATGGTGCGTGCGCGTGGTCTTCGGGTGCGCCTCGCGGCGAGGCAGATGTGATGGCAGTGCGACTTTAGCTTCGGGTGTCGGAGAGGCTAGCTCGGTGCGCGAGGATAACGCTGCCGGCGATGTGTGCTCTGCGGGAGCTGGTGTCGATGGAGAGCTGATGCCGGCGAGTCCTGGCCTGCCACCTCAGGTGTAGCGGTATGCAGTGGAGTCGAGTCGAGTACACGTAGCAGTCCACCATGAACGCCGTGCTCACAGGGTTATCCTCGTGCGTGCTCCAGTCCAAGCTCGCGTCCTCGTCAAAGACTATGTTCCGTGTGCGTGCACACGCTTGGCGACGGGATCGTAGACACGGTAGCCCTTGGTGCCGCTCTCGTAGCCGATGAAGACTATTGGCATGCTCCGGTCGTCCAGCTTCTTCAGGTGAGGACACGCGCTCTTCACGTACGCGCGCGACGTAGCCAAAGCTCCGCAGATACCAAGCCTCATATGGCGTCATGCCGGTGACGCTGCGCGTGAACACCCGGTTCAGGTTCAGCACGTAGACCGTTGTCAGAACGGTCTCGCCCAAGAAGTAATTTGGCATGCCCTTCGCCTTCAGCATGCTTCTGGCCGCAGCTACGACCGTCTGGTTGCGCCGCGCGATCACCCCATTCTGCTGGTGTGATTATGGCGTCGTGAGGTGGCGCTTGACGCCGGTGTCGGCGCACTGTGCACAACGAACATGGCCGACACATGAACTTGCCGATGCGGTCCATGCGCAGTACTCAGAGCTTTTGCCTGCTCTTCGCTCGCCGACATCGGTGTCGGCGCACTATGCACAACTACTATGCCAAATCATGACATTGATTCTAAGTATAAAAGTGGTATGCCCATGGCATGATGCACACTTGTGCCTTATATATCCAAACATTGCATTGAGCTCTAGACCCATGGCATGATGCATATTCCATATTTCTGGCTAACTTTCTCTAATTTTATTCTTTCTTACAGTGGGAAAACGTGGCTAAATCAACCAACTAAAACGGCTAAGTGCCAACCTGACAAAACTGAAACTCTAATAGACTAACACCTAAACTGAAGTCGAGCGCGTCGAGCGTGACGTCCAACTTCGCGTTCTAGGCTCTAGCCTCTAGGTGCCTGATGGAGTCCGTAGAGGGGCTAGTAAATTCTCAAGGTACACTGTTATTAATCACTAATCTGACTTTCCTTTTCACAGCCTCTAGGTTGTTTCTTCTAGACATAAGAATCGTTGCAATGGTAGGTCCTCTTGATTCTTCAATTGTTGTCTGCAGTACCATATAGAAGAGTTTATAAATTGAATTATAATCATATTGATTTTTGCGACTATACAAAGGAATAATGTACAGACCTGATCAATGTTCTTAGTCATACGATCTCTCTCCCGATGCTCTAGACATTGCAATACCCATAATCCGCATAAGTTGCTGCCGTACGATGAAACAAAATTCATTTATGACATCAGTAGTGAGAAAGTGATATGATTCACAAGTACTTACCCATCATCTTGCTTTCCAATTTCATATTTTTTAATAGGCCAAGTCTCGACGTCAGGAAATTGTTTGCGTGTAGTTTTATTTGTCCAATATATGTCTAGTGCAATTTGACCTTTCTACAAAAGATTTAGAGTTACTGAAACACCAAAAGATAATAAGGTTTTGATGAGAAAAGTAGATAATACCAAGTCATCCACAACTGCATGCGAATAGGTTAAACTGTACTTAGGATCAAGGACTTGGAACTCTTGCTTGACGTTATGCATTACAACTGTCACGTAATGTTCTCCGTGTATATTCAGAGGGAAATATGCCTACAAAATAAGATCACTAGCATGTACTATGTAGGATTCCAAATAGTTAACAACAACATCAACTTTATAAAAACACTCTTTACCTTGTCACGCGCAAAATATTCATTCAAAACCCTTCCTATAGCTCCTGGTCTTGGCACTTCTTCTACGTTAAAAGTTTTCAAGTTCTTTTCATTTTGTAAAATTTAATGGCTTCTTTCATAAGATAGCTTGACCTCAATGGTCCACATATGAGCCGATCATAGTCAAGACGGGGAGCCAGCTCTAGAATGTAGGCATCAAGTATCTGAAAATAATAATCGTACAATGATTGCATATTCATATTTCTTTGTTGTAAAATAACAATAATAGGTTAGCGAATTACTTACAACAGTACTAAGACATTCTTTTATAAGAACATCGTTAAGATCTTTCGAAGACAAGATGGCCTCATCTGACTTTTTGTACGCCTTTTTTACAGCTTCTTTGGGGATCTTCGCCAAAGTTAAAACATATTTGACAGCAGCTTCTATTTCATATGTTGTTAACATAGTGTAACATTCCCCAATATCATGATGTTCAAATAATATCGCTGCCTAACATTTATAAAAACACAAAGTTACCACACTGAACCATTTTGTTTGCTCAATAAAAATAAGTAATGAAATCTATAAAATATTATAACTTTCGTATTTTTTGATTTATGTTTCGGTTGTTTCTGTCGCTCAAATAATGGGGAACCATACTTACTATTACCCGCGGTAGAAGTCATATCATTGCATGCATCGTTCTCCACGACACCACAAAATATCTCCCCATCTAAATCGTCCATGCTGCACGAATCATTTAGAGAATGTGTTAATGTTTCGCCATCTAAATCTACACGAGTTCCCCAAAAACCTATATGAGCATCTTGTATGCACGACAAACAATCGATGAGACATGGAATCAGTACCCGGACGACAGATGAGAAGAGTCGGCGAAGGGTGGCACCAATGAGAGACGACGAAAGGGGGTCCTGCGAGGATGAAGTGGTGAGAGGCCGCGTTGATCCCTGGAGGACACACGAGAGGGGGTGGAGAAGGGAGGCAGCAATGTGGGATGGCGAGGGCGGCTTGTAATGGAGGCAATGGTGATTGGCATCCTACCTAGGTTGAGTCATGGGTTGTGGGACGATCGACGTGCCGATACGCCCTCCGTGATTAACTGCTGGCGTTGGGCCTCGTTGTGGGTAGTTAATTGGGCCTATAGGGTTATTACTTTTTAATGTCTTGTTTTTCCTATTTTTTATGCGTCTTTAAGTAGTTTTTAAATGTTTTATTGTACTGTTTAATGTCTTACCATATTTATGGTTTTTCCAAATTTGATATGCACAACATGAACTTTAATTAAATTTACACAGTATCAACTTCTTACGATGGGAGTGTTGCCCCTGTCTTTGGAGAACTTTTAGTATGTACAACACAAAGGATGTGTATGGCGCATACAAATCCACCGAAGGATCACCAATATAAATAAAGGTTTTGGATAAACCCAGATGCAAAACCAAAACATGTGTTCACGGCGAGAAACACAAATTCCGGATACACACCCACTTGACCAATGGGAGTTGTCTATGAACACCTTCATCATCTTTGTGGTTGTATGAGTCAACACTTGGTCAACGTGATCCCGCATAGTTGTTACATTAAACTATACAACTACTATGCCAAATCATGACATTGATTCTAAGTATAAAAGTGGTATGCCCATGGCATGATGCACACTTGTGCCTCATATATCCAAACATTGCATTGGGCTCTAGACCCATGGCATGATGCATATTCTATATTTCTGGCTAACTTTCTCTCCTTTTATTCTTTCTTACAGTGGGAAAACGTGGCCCTGATCCTTGTGTTCATGTCATCCCGCGAACGGATCGTCATCCGCTTGACTCGCTCCAGTTTGTAACAACAGAACCTGAGCTACACCTGTGACTAAATCAACCAACTAAAACGGCGAAGTGCTAACCTCACGAAACTGAAACTCTAACAGACTAACACCTAAACTAAAGCCGAGCGCGTCGAGCGTGGCGTCCAACTTCGTGTTCCAGGCTCTAGCCTCTAGGTGCCTGACGGAGTCCGTAGAGTGGCTTGTGCAGGCGCATCGCCTAGCGCCCCTGGCCAGCAGACCCACCCGCGATGCACGGTGAGCGCCAGCAGGAGCCGCACGGACTCCAGCCGTGCAACAGGCGCAAAGGTGTCCGCGACGTCGATGCCCTGCTGCTTCACATATCCCTTTTGGAGACGAGGCGAGATGGGTGTTCGGCTGCACGATGTCGTCCATGGTGCGCGCGCGTGGTCTTCGGGTGCACCTCCCGGCGAGGCAGATGTGATGGCAGCGTGGCTTCAGCTTCGGGTGTCGGAGAGGCTAGCTCAGTGCACGAGGATGACGCTGCCGGCGATGTGTGCTCTGCCGGAGCTGGTGTCGATGGAGAGCTGATGCCGGCGAGTCCTGGCCTGCCAACTCAGGTGTAGTGGTACGCAGTGCAGTTGAGTTGAGTGCACGTAGCAGTCCACCATGAACGCCTTGCTCACAGGGTTGTCCTGGCGTGCACAAAGTTCTCTGTGTTGTGTGTGTGGTGCACTCTGTCTTTGATATGAGCAAAGTTTATGAATTAAGGGCAACGTCTAGTTTTCTGCTACCTCCACATACTTGCATGCATAACAGTAAGGCGCAGTTAGCTATTGAAAATTTCAAAGAAAGTTTTGATAATGCTTTTTAGTTGTACTCAAGGAATGACTTACTGCGGATATAGTTTGCATAATTTAGCGTTTCGTCTGTTATGACCAGCAGTATTGCATGCGCTGCACAGGTGGTTACCCTTCTTCTTTTTTTTTTGTTCATCGTATGATAGTGGTCTGCCATTTTTACTCATGCGTGGATTAGCACCGTCAGCTCCAACTCGTTTGTTTTTCTTAGGCGCGCCTTTGGATTTAACTTTTAGTGGATCACCAACTTGAGGTGCTTTTCCCTTGCTGCTCCGTGTATCTGCATCAAAGTAGCTTGTTTGAATATTGCTGAGCCCCTTTGTCCTTTGCATTATTCGATCCATGAGTTCCTCGTATTCATGAAGAGACTGTTCATCATGGCATAACACAGCGATAACTTCTTGAGATCGTACATTCAATTCAGAAAAAATTGTCCTCTCGGTTGCACTTGACCATCCATATCCGAACATATCGCTCTCGTGCTTCGCAGACAATCCAAATCTTGCGTTCTTTGAGAAGCACCGAAGGACACAACAAGTTGGTATTTTTTCTAGTCACAGGTGATACAATATGTAGAGGATGTGCTTGCAAGGTATCCCCTTCCTAGCCATTCTTCTGCAGGAGCACTTTATAGTTTCCTCACTGTCAGGCGTGTAGGTCACGTCAAACTGCCTAGTAGGTTTATCTGCCCATATCAGAGAGTACTTATTATAACTGGAATCACCTTGCACACATTCAGCAATCTTGAGTCCATCAACTCTTTTCAGCTCTGATTACAAGATATAGAAGTTTGCTGGAGTGAATATTTTTGCAGCAGCAGACTCAATATCTTTGTATTTAGTAACCAACAAAGGTAATGTCTATGAGTCCTCGCAGTCCTTTCGTGCATCTTCCTGACGGATACGGTTAATGGCGTTCTCGTAGTGCACGATCAAATCCACCAGTGTCATTTTAGAGTCAAGGTGAAGGTGTAGGCACGAGTTCAAACTCTCGCTCCTCTGATTGCTTTTCATTCCGAGAAAAAAGCCATTGGCTAGATACGCGGCGGCCCACCATCTCTTCTTCTTATACATTCTACACAACCACTCTTTGGTTCCCTTCGTCTGCCATTTCTTAATATAGGTGCTTCATCTCTGCTCAAATACCTCTTCTAAGGTGCTGTAGTATATCAATGACCTGAATTCATTCAGAGAATCGTGATTGAGGTGTTTTTTCATATTCTTTTCAACGTGCCACATACATACACGGTGCCACACATCCTTGAAGATAATGGCAATGGCTTTCATCATTGAACCGTCTGCATTGGTGATAACCCCTTTTGGCTTCTTTTGACACATAGCTTTCAAAAATGTTTGAAGCAGCCATACATATGTTTCTGTTTTCTCGTTGGAGATGATTGCGCATGCGAAAACTGTAGTTCTGCGGTGATGGTTCAACCCCACGAAAGGAATGAACATCATTCCATACCGATTCATTTTGTATGTACTGTCGAACACCAGCACATCACCGAAATCCTCATAGTCCTGACGTGACTGAGAGTCACACCAAAACATGCTTTTCAAATTTCCTCCATCATCTAGCTGGTAATCGAAAAAGAATTCAGGATCACGGGCCTGCCTGTTCTGCATAATTCGGATGGCTGTGTTAGCGTCACCTGATGCAATGAGCTTCCTCTTCTCCCGGGAACACATGTTGTAAAGATCCTTCGAGACGAACCCAACCTTGCTCCACCTTCCACTTTTGCTGATAAAGGTTTTCATAATCGCGAACTTTCGCATCCTAGTTGCTGCTAGTGACATGATTTCAGCTTTCTGATAAGACTTGATCTTCCGATGGGACCGAAGAAACGGGACTTCATCGGGTCTAGCTAGTACATGGTTGTGCTCGTCCTTAAATTACAGAACTTTCCAATTCCCCATGGATTTGTTATACGACACGCTGAGATAGGCTCGACAGTCGCATCGAGACAGAGCTCATGGCCCCTTCTTGCGGTTCTCCATGTGCACATACTTATCCTCGCGTCCTCTTGCCCTGGAACAGACAAACCTCCTGCATATAATATCTCCAATAGGAGCTCGCTTCACCCTCTGTTTCCTTATGCTGAAACCATGTTCTCTGGCATATGCGTTGTAGTAAGCGAATGCTGCCGCTTCGTTAGTGAAGGTCATCTCTTTTACAATCTGATGCCTGTCACGCTTATCATGAGCATGCTAAAAATCCTTCTCTGGCATCGCTGGATGATGTCTGTGCTCATGCTGTGAACTGTCTGTAACCTACACAATTAGAAGAAAAGAAATGTAAGTGGTGGTCATATGGTTGATCCTATATATGCCTTGTCATACAACAATAAGCAACTTACATCAATCTTGAATTCAGATTTTGAACTGTCTGTAACCTACACAATTAGAAGCAAAGAAATGTAAGTGGTGGTCATATGGTTGATCCTATATATGCCTTGTCATACAACAATAAGCAACTTACATAACTCTTGAATTTAGATTTTGATCCTTCAGGTTCTTGTGATTCTTCCGCCATCTCTTCATCCCAGGTTTCTAAGTCCGAATCCCCAAAATAATCATGGTCACTATGAGAGAATAGTACAACCTGCAACATTGTAGCACAAAGTCATATAACATGGCTATTCAATTCTTATAATAATAATGTAGCACTAGACATACATCACTAATGCTTTCCGAGATAGATTCTTTCTGATGGCGATCCTTGTTTCCACAACCGAGGTCCATCTGCACAATTTAAAAAGTATGTGTATAAATTTGCATGCTCTAGGTGTGCAAATTAAAAAATAAAAAAGAAACTTCACTTAACCTTATCATCCTCGGATTCGTTTTCTTCAAAGAGGTCGTTCTCAGTAAGCTCATCATCAAAGAAAAACATATATCCATCATCCGAACTTGAATCACCATTTTGCGTAGGGATGCTCTCATTGTTAGTCCCAGTTGGCATAGAGTCCTCCATCTGTTCAAGCAAAGAAAACCAAAAACGCTAATCTAATCAGTGATGTATATGTGGAGGACTTGTAGATGCAAAGATGAATCCTAAGCCGCTATGCTAAAGGTGATGGAAAGAATGTGGGTTAGAGAGGCAGCTACTCACATCTTCCGGGCGTCGGTGGCGATATGGAACACAGACTGGTTGATGCGGCCTGAGGATGAGAAGATCTGGCTGGCCTTTGGTCTGGAGATGTAGGATTGGAACGGTTATCGTCGGCGTGGCCGAACACGTCGCCACCGGAGCCAGTCAGATTCGTAGGTGGAGGATTAGATCTCGGTCGACGGCCGGAGCCGGGAAGTCTTGTGTGGTTGTAGGATTAGAAGGCTGGCCGCCGGATTCACGTCGCCAATCTGAATCCTTCGTCGGCGCACGTCACCGCCAGAGCTAGGCAGGATGATCAAAAATTTAGGGTTAGAGCGGTGTCTGGGGAAAGGCGGCCGCGATACTTTTTGTGATCAAATCTAGAGACCTAATAATGTCATGGACACGTGGCAATGAATGGTCAAATCTAATGGCGTGGCGGCGTGGCAATGGTTGACATCGTGACAGGAAATAGTACGTATGCGGATACGTGGGAATACGTGCCTGGACTTGGGCTTCGGGGGCTACCCTCGCGTGCCCTCGCGCGCCCTGCTCTAAAAACGCACGGGGACAATTCTACCCTTACGAACTTTGCAAATTTCCATAGCGAGGGGGGCCTATGGAATCAAGCCTCATAAAATTATACAAATTGGAATCACCAATTTTGGATCTATAAATAAAAAGATATGGATTTTATCAGATAAATAAAGAAAGAAATAAATAAGGAATATTTAAAAGAAAAATTAAATCTTGGCCAAATCCATAAACAAATGTAATGAAAGATTATTAAATAACAAAAATGAGTAAAAGATTATTTAAATAAAATCATAAGGACTTAACAATATCCAATTTTATTTAAATAAAGACAAATTGCCTAAACTAAATAATAAATCCCAAGAAAATTATTTAGGAGACAATTTAAAACTTGAAATAAATCCATAAGAAAATGGAATAAAGATAATCCAAATCCAAATAAAATAAAGGAATAAATAATATTCAAATAAAAGCATATGGAATTGAAACCATATTAAAATTATTTAAATGAAGACAAAATTCCTAATAAAAAGGATTAATTAAATCATGGGAAAAATAATTGAAATTTCCAAAATGGATTAAATGTTATCTAATTAACTTAAAAAGAATTAAGGATTAATTAAATAGAATTATATGGTTTGGAACCATATTTAAATTCATTTAAATAAGGACAAAAGGCCTAATTAAAATAAATAATAAGTCATGAGAAAATATTTGAATATTTTTCAAAGTGGGCCAACTAATCAACTCCTAAATGATTTAAAACCTATTGAAAAGGTTTGATGAAATTGTAATTCAAATAGAAGTTTGAAAACATATTTAAACCTTATTTAAATAAAGACAAAATGTCTATTTTAAATAAATAATAAACCATAAGAGAATATAAGAAAATATTCTAAAATGGATTATTTAAATATATTATTAAATAAGATCAAACCTACTAAAAGTGTAGAAGAGGTTGGACAAAAATCTGAATTCAATCTGAGTTTGAAATCATTCGAATAAAATCAAAACAGAATTTAGAAAATAGAAAAGAAAAATAAAACAGAGAAGGAAAAAAATAGAAAAGAACCAGCCCAACCTACCTAGCCCAACTTTTGGCCCAACAGCAGCCCACCCGGCTCTCTTCCTCTCTCTACTACAATTCTTTTCTCACTCGAAACCGCACCCATACCCCAACTGACTAAACGGAACCACGTCGCCACCTCATCTCGTCTTCAACCCCGCGGCCAGTTCTCCCATTTCATTCGTCGTTTCTACCTTGATTCCACGGAGTAAAATTCGATTGAATGCAGTGATTAAACCGTCTAGTGATCACGCCCTCATAAGCGCCCCTCTCCCCTCTTCCTTTCCCCTCATTCTCCCACACCTAATCGCCACAAGGCTGCTCCAATTTTTTGGTTGCAACCCATTGCCTCTAGCGAGCTTCTCCGTCGATTCCGGCCAGCGCTCACCACCCCACTGCCCCTAGTTTCCTCGAGCCTGCTCCCCATCCTCTCACTCACCCGCCAGTACCTCCCACTTGGCCACACATACCCCAGAGCGTCGGCAACGAACAAGTCCGAGTGCCACCGCCTCTTGCTCCAACTCCGGCGACACCCCCTGGTAGTTTCTGACCTCCCCTCTCCCTCTCGATGATACGTGTGTGTTCATCGACCCCGTGCTCATCTAACGCTACTGATGTTTTGCCTTTTCGAGCCGTGTAGCCTCGCCAACATCGACGAACATATGTGCCCGACGCCGACGACAACACCGGCGAGCAATCGCCAGCACCTCTGTGCGCCCCTTGGTCTACGACGACCACCTCGAGCTTCAGCACGTCATGGAGAACCTGGTAATGCCCTCCTCCCTCTCCCTCGCTTCCTAGATATGCCGGACTGTCGCTGATAGAGCCGTGGCGCTGCTCGTCGTCGTCAGCGCCGCCAAATCTTGACCAATGGGTTCCTGTCCGTTAGATCTTAATCGTATGGTGTAAGTTAGATGACTTAACGAACCGTTATCGCTTGATCTGGGCCACACGATTCTAATTATATCCAACGGTTGTACCTGCTCGATCCACCCGAACCGGTACCAGCCAATAAGATTGTGACGCGTGGCCTGTCCTGTGTGTTTAAAATTCCAGAAATGAATTTAGATTGTTTAAACTTAAAAAATCCATAAATTTTGTTCTGCTTGGACAAATTTTGAAAATTTTATATCAATGGATTCAAAAAAAATGCAAACTTTGCAACCATGCCCTTAGTTTAGTATTTTGCTTCGGGAAAATTGGTTGTTTTTACAGAAACATTTCTAGGCCTATTTTGAGTATAAAAATATTCTAGAAATGATTTTTGAGTAAAATCTTTTGCAAATGGTTTGTTTTGAACCTACTGACCATAAAAAACAACTTTTGGATTTACAAGTATATTTTGTGACACTAAGGAATTATTCCTTTGAATAAAAAGCATTTCTAGTAAAATAAAAATGGTGCTTGATTTAAAAATGGTTTTTGAGTGAAACCTTTTGTAAATGGATTTGTTTTAAACACTTTGACCATAAACACTAAAATTTGTGTTTTAAAAATATATTTGGCAAACATTAGAAATTATTCCTTTGATTAAAATCATATCTAGCAAAACAAAAATGATTTAAATGGCCCATTTCCGTTCACTTGATTTTAAATGGGTTTGCCACTTTTATAAATGACCAATAGGTGTTTTAAAATGTTTATAGCCTATTAGAAACCACCTTTCTAAATAAAACAATATTTTGCATGCTTGCATGCATTGTTTTGTTTTCTTTATTTTATGTGGTGAATTGTTTGAATGCTAGTTTGAATATGTGCTTGCTTGATTGAATTGTAGTGAACTTTGAAGAGTGTGACCATTGCAAGATCAAGGAGTGAACCTATATTATCTACCAAAAGGCAAGTGGTGCTTCATAAATTTTTTCCTATTATTTTCACTATGCATTAGTGATATTTTGAGTAGGACTTACATGGAAATTTTCTAAGTATAAGCTATGCCATGGGAAATCCTATACGTTGCCTTAGTAGAATTTTCCCTAAGTTAAGATCCTTACTACTATCATGCTTAGCCTATCTAGTAGAAAACAAGGGTGGATTATATTCATGCTATGAAATATTTCTAAGTCTATGACTTGTGTTTTGTTTAATAAAACAACTATGTGAATGAATCACCTAGGTGGAATGGAAAAAATGGTTTGTGTTGAGTGGTTACACAGGGCCCCATATTTATGTCCTACCCTAGTGTATCTCACTTGTGGAAAGCCACCCAGGAACAAAGAGATTTGAGATGTCAAATGTTGAGAAGCTTCTAGTGCAACCACATGGTATATGGGCTCTGCCAGGATCATATAGGTTGCAATAAATTAGCCAGATGGACAGAAGGTGGTAGGGGGTGATAGGTTTGGAACGCGTCCATTTGGTCTAAGGGAAGGCTTCTGAAAGATCTTGTCTCGATGCATGTCGAGTCTTGTGGGGAAAGTGCACCACCTCTTGAGAGAGTAAAATCTAAGTACTTAGCCGTGTCCCCGACAATGGACAATTTGAGCATCAAAACATGGAAGCTATCAAGGATCTCCTCATCCCAATTTCTAAGTTAAAAACTTGTGGTTGAACAAGGGTTAAAGGATCACCAATTTCTATTGGTAGATGCCTTGGGTGATTTTGACAAACAAAAACTTAGTGTTTTTCAACTTATTAGGAAAACCTTATTTTGAGCAAAGTAAGCCTCAACTACACTTAGCCAAATGCATATAGATGATAGATACCACTACTCTACCATAGTATCACTTGCCAATACAATTCAAATGTATTGACCCTTGTGGATGTAACTTATTATGTTGTAGGTTTGCTTGATGTTAGTGAAGTGTGTTGAATAGGATTACAAGTCTACAACCAACATGATTGCATGTGGCACTTTGAAGATGAAGGACTCCATGCTATATAGTTATTTCTGCTGCATTGTAATGAGATAGCCAAATGAGCTATGTAAGATGTAATGAATTATTTTAATCTTGGTTATAAAGTTATATTATGATCTTTGTTTCTTGATATTACATCTTAAACTGTGTATGCTAGATATTGATCCAGGGACTAGCATTATAAAAACAGGGATCTCTACCTTATCAGGTTGGGACCTCTACATATTGGTGTAAAGCGTATGAAGAAACTCCATAATGATGGACTTCTGGATTCACTTGATTTCGAATCATTTGATACGTGTGAACCATGCCTTATGGGTAAGATGACTAGAACTCCTTTCTCTGGTACAATGGAGAGGGCAAGTGACTTGTTGGAAATAATACATACTGATGTATGCAGTCCAATGAGTACTTTGACACGTGGTGGATATCGTTATTTTCTTACCTTTACGGATGATTAGATTAGATATGGGTACATTTACTTAATGAAACACAAGTCTGAAACATTTGAAAAGTTCAAACAATTTCAGAATGAAGTAGAGAATCATCGCAACAAGAAAAATCAAGTTTCTGCGATCTGATCATGGAGGTGAGTATTTGAGTTTCATGCATTTGAAGAAATGTGGAATAGTTTCACAACTCACGCCACCTAGAACACCGCAGCATAACGGTGTGTATGAACATCGTAATCGCACTTTATTAGATATGGTGCGCTCTATGATGTCTCTTACGGATTTGCCACTGTCATTTTGGGGTTATGCATTAGAGACAGCCGCATTCACTTTAAATAGGGCACCATCTAAATCCATTGAAACGACACCATATGAATTATGGTTTGGCAAGAAACCTAAGCTGTCATTTCTTAAAGTTTGGGGATGCGACGTTTATGTCAAAAGGCTACAGCCTGATAAACTCGAACCCAAATTGGAAAAATGCGTTTTCATAGGATACCCTAAGGAAACTATCGGGTACACCTTCAATCACAGATCCTAAGGCAAAGTGTTTGTCGCAAAGAACGAAACCTTTCTAGAGAAGGAGTTTCTCTCAAAAGTAGTGAGTGGGAGGAAGGTAGAGCTAGACGAGGTTGTTGAACCTGCTCTAGAAGTAGAAAGTAGCGCAGCGCCGGAAGTTGTTCCTGATGTGATGCCTACACCTACTAGAGAGGAAGCTAATGATAATGATCATGAATCTTCTAAGAATGCTCATACCGAAGTTCGTAGGTCAACTAGGTCACGTGCTGCTCCAGAATGGCACGATGACTACGTTGTGAATATCATGTTGTTAGACAATGATGATGAACCTACGACCTATGAGGAAGCGATGATGAGCCCAGATTCCAACAAATGGTTAGAAGCCATGAAATCTGTAATAGGATCTATGTATGAAAACCAAGTATGGACTTTGGTGGACTTACCCAATGATCGCAAGGTTGTTGAGAACAAATGGATCTTTAAAAGAAAAACAGATGCTGATGGTAATGTTACCGTATATAAAGCTCGACTTGTCACAAAAGGTTTTTGAAAAATTCAAGGAGTTGACTACGGTGAGACTAAAGTCTGTTTGGATTTTATTAGCAATTGCTGCATTTTTTAATTATGAAATTTGGCAGATGGATGTCAAAACTGCGTTCCTTAATGGTAACATTGAGGAATAGTTGTACATGGTGCAACCCAAAGGTTTTGTAGATCCTAAGGATGCTAATAAGGTATGCAAACTTCAACGTTCCATTTATGGGCTGAAGCAAGCATCTCGGAGTTGGAATCTCCGTTTTGATGAGGTGATCAAAGGTTTTGGATTTGTCCAAATTTTAGGAGAACCTTGTATTTACAAGAAAGTGAGTGGGAGCTCTATTGCATTTCTAATACCATATGTGGATGACATATTATTGATTGGAAATGACATAGAACTACTTGAAAGTGTTAAGGCTTATTTGAATAAAAGTTTTTCAATGAAAGACCATGGTGAAGCAGCGTACATATTAGGCATCAAAATCTATAGAGATAGATCAAGACGCTTAATAGGTTTAACTCAAAGTACATACCTTGATAAAGTTCTGAAAAGGTTTAGAATGGAAGATGCAAAGAAAGGATTCTTGCCCATGTTACAAGGTAAGACGTTGAGTAAGACTCAATGTCCAGCTACGCTAGAAGAAAGAGAAAAGATGAATAGTGTACCCTATGCTTTAGCCATAGGCTCTATCATGTATGTCATGTTGTGTACTCGACCAGATGTGTGCCATGCTATTAGTTTGACTAGAAGGTACCAAAGTGATCTAGGAGTGGAACACTAGACAACAGTTAAGAACATCCTGAAGTATCTAAAAAGAACTAAGGATATGTTTCTTGTCTATGGGGGTGATGAAGAGCTTGTTGTAAAAGGTTACGTTGATGCTAGTTTCGTCACTGATCTGGATGACTCTAAGTCTCAATCTGGATACGTGTTTATTTTGAATGGAGGGGCTGTAAGCTGAGGAGCTCCAAGCAGAGCGTCATCGCCGCATCTACAACTGAAGCGGAATATGTGGCGGCTTCCGAAGCTGCTTAGGAAGGAGTTTGGATGAAGGAGTTCATATCCGAACTTGGTGTGGTTCCAAGTGCGTTGGATCCTATGGGTATATATTGTGACAAAGGTGGTGCCATTTCCAATGCCAAAGAACCGAGGTCTCACCAGAAATCCAAGCATATCAAGCTCCATTTTCACACCATTCGTGAGTATGTCAAAGAAGGTGACATAAAGATTTTCAAAGTACACACGGACCTGAATGTCACGGATCCGTTGACTAAGCCTTTTCCACGATCAAAACATGATCAACACCAGGAGGCTATGGGTGTTAGATTGTTACCAAATGTAAACTAGATTATTGACTCTAGTGCAAGTGGGATACTGTTGGAAATATGCCCTAGAGGCAATAATAAAACGTTTATTATTCATATTTCATTGTTCATGATAAATGTTTATTATCCATGCTATAATTGTATTAAACGAAATCATAATACATGTGTGGAATATGAACAACACCTTGTTCCTAGTGAGCCTCTAATTAACTAGCTCATTGATTAAATGATGGTTATGGATTCCTAACCATGAACATGTGATGTTGATTAATAATGGGGCCATATCATTAGGAGAATGATGTGGTGGATAGACCCAAATAAAAAATAGCAATTTGATCGTGTCACTAAGATCCAATTGCCAATCCTCATATTATCTGGTTTCCAATTCCTAAGACCATGAGATCATGTGATCTAACAAGTCCGAAAGAATACTTTGGGGACATCAAACGTCGCTTCATGATAGGGTGGTTATAAAGGTGTCTTTCATGTATCTCAGACGGTGCTTGTTAGTTGCATGGATCAAGACTGAGATTTGTCACTCCCTGTGATGGAGAGATATCTCTGGGTCCTCTCGATAGTAATATATCCAAAGTATCTTGCGAGCATGTGACTAAGGAAGTTAGTCACGGGATATAATATTACGGAACGAGTAAAGAGACTTGTCGGTAACGAAATTGAACTAGGTATGGAGATGCCGACGACCGAATCTCGGGCAAGTAAAATATCGCGAGACAAAAGGAATAAAATATTGGATAGTTCTTCGTAGAATTCGTGGGAGCCATTATGGACATTCATGGTCCCGCTATTGGTTATTGGTCAGAGAAGTATCTCGACCATGTTCGCTTATTTACAAACCCGTCAGGTCACACACTTAACGTTCGACATCGCTAGGATTTAGTGAGAACAACATATGGTGAGATATCGAATTTGGATTCGGACTTACGAAATTGTTCCGGAAAGAGTATTAATGGTTTATTAATTAATTGAATTAAGGAATATTAATATATATTTATTTAGTGAAAATAAATATGAGATTAATGTAGCTTGCGAAGCCTAAATAGGTCAATTTGATTGGTGTAAGGCCAATCGTGTAGGCAAAATGCAAAGAAAAAAAATAGCAAAGAAAAAGAAGAAAAGAAAGGGCGGTTGGACATTATGCCATAGGCCAGCTCACGTGGTGGCATGTAACAATCAATTGGATCGATGGCTGGTTACTCGTGTGTACGTTTCAGAATTGATTGCTCCTGAGCGTTTCTTTTGAACGTACGTACTCTCAAGACAGGAAGAGGACAGACCGGCAGGATGTGAGACCGGCTAACTAAGTCTCTTTTCTTCTCCATTTTGCCTCTAGTTTCTTTAGCCTATTCTTCCACCTCTGCAGGCGCTTGGCGTAGCCCTGCAGAATTTTCATCATACATTCGTTCACGCACCGTTGTGCTGTCGGATTCTCACTTTTCACCCCACCTTGCTGGATCAAGAAGGAGGAGTCGGTGCCGGGCCGTACGTGTGGATACCACGGAGGTGTCGTCCGTGCGATACTTGGATTGAGGAGGAGTCTACATCGGATTGATCTGATGCGGGATTTCTTCATCACCAACAATCTAAGATCGTAACTCTTTAGAATCAACAAGGGTATGTAAATTCAAATTCCCGCTCGTTGCCTACATCTCGTAGATGGTTCTCGGGATTTATTCTGCATATGCGTAGGAAATTTTTTGTTTTCTATGCTACGAATCCCTTCAACTACTGGTGGGGAGATTCAATCCCCCTATCTTCTGTGAGCGGCTGCCATGGCAGGAGGGGCCCTAGAACAAACCAGGACATGGTGGTACCGCCAGGATTTACTTCCCTATCGAGGTTCCCTCCAACTCCAACGGTGTATCCCATTTTTTGTGCCCCTGACCTCCATGGCACCCTACCCAATTTTTTGCCCCCACCCGCCATGGTGCCACCGCCACCACCGCCGCCTGCTCGTGCAACGGCACTTACTAGACAGCGTGGGTCCAAAGCGTGTGCAGCGTCGATTGCACGACCTCCTCATGGCCCATTGTCGCTGATACCCGTGGTAAGATTTAGTCCCCTCTCTTGGTTAGGGTTTTTCTAGATTCTACGATTCCATGTGTACTAGTTAGATTTGATTGACGTAGTGTCATATTGTTTGGGTGTCCGTGTTAGAATCGAACTGTCAACCGGCGTTTCCAACCATTGCAATGCAGTGCATAGAGTTACATGCATGTATATATGGCGGCTCATGAGAAAAAAAACTCATGGGGGAAGTGTTCCACCGATGCAATTATGTGTGTCTTCAATCCTTAGATTAACGGCTAATTATATCAGATCCTACAAAAATCTTATTAGGTCATTAACACATGCAATGGAGTGGTGGAGTTCGGCAGCAACAATTTATTCAGAGTGTATTCCTTCGTTTAGTGTCATTGGGAAAGTCGATTTAGGCAGAGTGGAATAAAAATTGCTGGTATATAGCTAGCTTTTGGTGTGATTTAAAAAACAATTGAAATTTGTCGATGAACTTGCTAGTTTCATTATAAGAGAACTATCAGACGATGTTGTTGTTTGAAATTAATAAATGTGCGGCCGTGGCTTTCAAAAAAACGAGGCGCAGATTTTTCTGCCCTCCTTTTAACCTAATGAGATTTGGCAGCTACCACACGCACGGTGCTGGATTGTTCAGGTATTCTTTCCCTCGATCCCTGATTCATTGCTGATGATTACTACCTCTCTAATCTGCTGAATTACTTGCTCCAGTAGTAGTTTCTAAGAATAGTTAAGTCACAAAAAAGTTCCTAAGGATAGTTGCAACTTGCAATATTTAGCATAACGCGTACAGGTTACAAAATCAACACAATACCATAGAAGCAATATGACTACAAAACATAGAGTTATATTTGTTTCTTCCTATGCGGTTTGGCTCTAGACATGGAAAAATCACATGTTTCTTATGTAATCTGCCCACATCTTCTCTGCCATACCATCTCTTAGAGCATTTCCGTCGTTGCATTGACTGTTCAGTGCTGCAACATCGTTTCCATATGCATCATCCCCACTAGGCAGAGCCACACTCTTACGGGTTGAAATCGGGACTGTCTGGTTACTCGAAAATTCTCCTTGGTCACCTCCTTGCCTCTGAATTACATTATGCAGCACCACTGCTGCTGCTGGAATCTTCAGCTGAGTCTCTAACCGGTAAAACGTTGCAACATTTAGAATCGGAAATCTCCTCTTCAGTATGCCTATAGCATGCCTGATATGGTTATGCAGGTGTGCATGGCGAAGATTGAACAGCTCCTTGTAGTCTCCCGGTTGGCAATTTCTCTGCTCTTGCTCCTGAGTGTGGTAAGGGACCCCACTGTAAGGAGCAAGAAAACAAGGCGTGTTTGGATAACCCTCATCTACCAAATAGTATTTGCCACCAGGAACTTGAAATCCAGATTCAATAGCAGAATACAAGACTGCTGCGTCAGACGTGAATCCTTCATGACCACAGGACACATGGACGAAATTCAAATCAAAATCGCAAGCAAGCATCACGTTTTGAGTAAGGGATCCTTCTTTATTTCGATATGGAGCCGCTTCCCTGCCTGATACTGTCATAGGGACATGAATTCCATCAATTGCGCCTATACAGTTCTGCAAGAGAAGACATCTCCTATGTAATTGACATGTAACAGAAAAGCATAGAAGTTACTACAAGAATATACGGTTACACTTACCACAAAATAAGGGCCATACTGTGGATCAGATGATATCTTCCAATGAGTCCTAGTTGAAAGATGCTTCACAAAGTCACCTTTCACTGAGATCATTGCATCAAAGCATGCCTTGATATGTCTATGAATAGTCTCTCTGCTGCGCTCAAATCTATCACTCAGTTTCTCAAAATTAGCATTTCGTGAGAGCATGTACATAAACATGCCAATTTGCTCTTCTACAGAAACACCTCTTGTATTCTGCAGAAGGTAGTTTGACCTAACATATCTTGAAAAGTCACGGAGAATATGAGGCTCGATTCGAAGTTTCTCATAGCCCTGACCTCGGTCGTCTTCAAGAACTTCGCACACCCATTCTGCACAATTATGCCTTGATGTACATTTTGTTTCGTAACCAATGGAAGCTAGATATAAAGCTGGGAAAACAAATAGCATCATCTCATCATCCTCTTCTTCCTCAGATTCACTCAGCTCTTCAGGGTCCATTTTCTCAAAATCTAACATTCGGAAAGATAAAATTTAATACGAAGAACTGGCAAGCAAAACATATATCAGAAATTAGATTAAAGGGTTCTGGACAATAAATATTAGTATTAGCTTGATCAAGGAACTTTCCACAGCAGCTTAGTTACTTCATTTCATATTAACTTCCGTAAGACAGAGCTGGTAACTCATATTTGACTGTCACAATTTATGATCTAAAACGCATAGACAAATGCTCTAGCAGATGGTCATGCCTAAAAATCAAGATATTTCTCATTGAAAGGCATAGCAATATAGCATATAGTATGCTGATCCCTGTTCCCGTTTCTTCAAAGATAATAAGAGGTGAATAACACGATGATATGAATGAACCAAGGCAGGTTAGCATTTCAGCTCTGCCAAAGCTAGTTTCTGCAAATGCAGCGGAAATCTTAAGACAAAAACAGGAACAAATCAATAAACTTATTTCTGTTGCATAGCTATAGTAAGTCCCGGGCGTCATGAATAAATAAGGATCCGGCAAGAATCCTGCTTACACGGCAGTGCAGTACTGGCAACAGCAATCGACCATGTAATAAATATGTAACGTGTGAGGCAGTAGTTGAAATTACACATCATCAAAAATATATCTGACAGAAATTGCATAGACCTCTCATGTAATTAACGAATGATAACAGATCAGTCATGAGTAACATGCTAACAGCCGCTTCAAGCATTAGTGACAGTAATCTGAAGTACGAAAGCACACTCTACTAGAGCGAAGTGTTCCTGTGGATCGAGGAGGGGTCGGGCGCTACCTGAGGATGCCGACGGATTGGTGACGGAGCCGAGGCTCGCCGGTGAGGAGGGAGGGCGACGGATTCGAGAGTCAAGACAGACGGAGTAGCTCTGCTCACCGGCAAGGACGTGTGGTCACGGGGAGAGGGGAAAACTCACATCCAACGAGGCCACCGGCCGCCGCCACCACACCGCGGACGAGCGTCGTCGGCGAGGAAAGGAAAAATCCTCGCCGAAGAAGTGAAGAAGTCGTTGTACCGGGCCGGGCTGAGATGCTGGGCCACGCTTCCCTGTCCACCTCTCACATGGGCCTCACCCACATGCAGCAAGGCCGAAGCTTCCAAGTTCCGACTCCTGGTTCCGGGGGTTCGTTCCCCTTTGCCGAAACAAGTCAACACAGTGGCTCACCTGAATCTCCATTGGCGCGCGCACGATGCACAGCCTCCTCGCCAGGATCCCGCAGCCGCGCAGGCCCGTCGTCCTGGTCGCCTCCTCCTGCGCGCTGATCCTCCTCGCCACCGCCATCCTCCTCCCCCGCGACCCTCCCGCCCCGCCGCTGCCCACAGCCGCCGCCATTCACCTCGACCCGCGTCGAGCGGAGGAACGGCAACGAGGTGCTGTGGCAGCTTCCGCCAGGCCCGGCCCCGCCTCGCGCCGCCATATTCGTCGCCCCCGGGTGCACCATCCGTGCCACCGACTTCTTCGACGCCTCCCCTGGCTGCCCGCGCTGCGCGGGGCTCCCCGAGGAGCGCCGCTTCACGCGCGAGGCGCTCCGCCGCGGCTACGCCGTCCTCGCCGTGTCCAGCCGCGCCGAGTGCTGGTCCCTCGACGCCGCCGCTTCCGGCGAAGGCAGTGAGCTCGCGGCCGTCGCGTCCATCATCGACTGGTGGGTCAAGGAGCAGCACCCCGAGCTCGGCGGCCTCCCGCTCGTCGGCATCGGCGCGTCGTCGGGCGGGTACTTCGTGTCCGCGCTGGCGGACAGGGTCAGGTTTAGCAGTGTAGCCATCATGATCGCCGAGGGCGTGTTCGCCGCGATGGATGAAATTCCAGCCGGGTACCCGCCGGCGCTGTTCGTGCACATGCCCAAGGACGCCGAGAGGGCGCAGATGGTGGCGGCGAGCATAGGCCAGCTCAAGTCAAAGAACGTTGATGTGCGGGAGATCCGATGCGATGCCTTCGCTGTGAGTGCCGAGTTCCTAGCCGCGAGAATTCCGGGGTTGACCCGGACCGTCGCCGATGGGATTGTGGACGTGCTTCGCCAGAAGTCATTCCTGGATGAGAAGGGTTTTCTGAAGAAAGATGGGAGGAGAACACCGTGGAAGAAGGCAGCAGAGGAGGCGAATGTCTTGCCAGAGGGCTTTCCTCTGGCGAGGCATGTCACGGAGGAGCTGAATATTGCATATGCATATCATGAATTTACCAGCCTGAAGAATGGAGAGATCTTCGAATGGTTCGAGTCCCATATGAATCGCAAGGTTTGAGGATGCTTCATTCCTATGGTAATGAATGACTAATTTGATGTCTTATTCATGGAATGTCGCTGATTTTGATGAGTCACACGATAATGATCTGTGGGAGTTGGAAAGAAGGAGCAAATATTTGTAAGGCTCCTAGCTTGCAGTTTACGATATACACTTGTACTGTAGTATCTAATATGATCATGTTTGTTCTGCCATTGCGGTCCTTGATGTAACAAGCAAATGTGTCCACTCTCCTCATTGTTGTTGCTGTTGCTGTAACTTATAACACAGAAATCTCTTGAGTATTCATAAATTGAAACAACTTGGGATTAAATTGATCCTTTGTGAGCAATTCTTTTTTGTAGGTTCAGTCACATTTCTTGTAACTCCAGTTAGATAGCCTGCCTTAGCATATCATAGTGTCTGGTTCTGACTAACTGACAGTGTATTAATAGTCAAAGTTTTACCAACTACTTGCTGCTCTGCTCAAAGTAGCACTATTGAAGAAATGGTCAGTGTAGGTTTCTCGATATTGAGTACACTGGTACTTGTAATATGATTCTGCACGTAAGTGGATAGTGTCATTTCATTGGTTAAACTATCAATCAACAGTTCAGCACAGAAATCTGCAAAATGTTAAATCGCTACTCAATTGCTGTATGCATCGAAAGTAATAAACGATAATTAATAAAGTTACTAAATTCCTAAGTCGACATTCAGATACTCTTAGTTACTGTCACCCACAACATACACCTGTCCTCAATTATTGGCCTTTGTTCGTGCAGAAGTCCTTGAATCATTTGTTGTCACGTGTGATTCTGGGTGTACTGGAGTGATCTTGGGGAGAACTGATCTACTTTGAGAGCAATTCCTGTGGGTTAGTCTTCAGATGCATGATTGGGAAATTTACATTTAGGATTGTTATAAGATGTTCGTATTAAAAGGTTCATTGGCGAAACGAGAGAAACTTATACACCCATCCGTTCAACATGAGGACCACTATTTTCCTCGCTGGAGAGGCATGCCACAGAGGAGCTGAATATCGCATATGCATACCATGAATTTACCAGCCTGAAGAATGGAGAGATATTCAAATGGTTCGAGTCCCATATGTATCACAAGGTTTGAGGACGCTTCATTTTTCATGGTCATTGATTACTAATTTGATGTCATATTCTTGGAATTTTTGCTGATTTTGAGAAGGCACACTATAAATGATCCGTGGGAGTTGTTAAGAAGGAGCAAATATTTTGTAAGGTTTATTCTCATAGCTTGTAGTTTACCATGCACACTTGTACTTTCTGATATTATCATGTTCTTTCTGCCACTGTGGTCATTTGTGTAGCTAGCAAATGTGCCACTGTCGTCATTTTTGTTGTTATTGTAACTTATAACACAGACATGCCTTGAGACTGTACAAGATGATAGAAACTTGGATAAGTTGATTCTTCGTAGGCTAGGATCATTAATTTTCAGCCACATTTCTTGCAACTCCAGTTGGATATCTTGCCTTCGCATATCATAGTGTCTAGTTCAGACTTACTGACAGTATATTATAGCAATTTTCGACTGAGTAGGATGTCTTGTCTTTGTGTATGAATAACTACAACAGAGGTCCTGCTTGGGAAATCACTAGAAAATTAGTAGTCAGTGTTTCTACGAGTACTTAGTGCTCTGATCCAAGAAGCACAATTTAAGAAATGATCATTGTAGGTCTCTCGATAATGATGTACTCCCTCCGTTTCAAAATATAAGATGTTTTAGCTTTGTGAAGCAAATGTATCCAGACTACTTTTAGTATATAGGTTCACTCATGTTTGGAGTGAATTTACACACTAAAACAAGTCTAGATACATTCTCTTCACAAACCTAAAACATCTTATATTTTGAAACGGAGGGAGTACTCTGTTAGTTGCAATACATCCTACATATAAGTGCAGGGAATATTATCATTTCATTGGTAAATTATCAATGAACAAAATATGAGAAAATTGTTGGTATTACATTCTCTCAGTCAAGCATAGCGACATTCTCTGATTCAAGCAACATTCTATGGTTCAAGCAACAGAAAATTGATGGATGTATTACAATCAAAATCTCTTAAAATAGTGATATTACATGATAAACCAACAAAATATTAGAGAATATATCAAGCCAAACAAAATATATAGCATCAATCAAGAAAAATACAGGAGCAAGAAATTTAGCCAGGAGATATTCGGGATTAAAACTAGTAGTGGGATTCATTTGCCTTCTTGAAGACCCCAGCCTGGGCAGAAGCAGCACCATCAGAGGTCATGGCGACGACGATGCAGTCCTTCACCTGCTGGGTGGTAAAAGGAAATTTGTGGTTCACAATTGAGTTGAGGTATGCAGCTGCTCCTTCACGTATCAAGGCGCCAATGCCATCAGTTCTTGTGTTTGAGAGTGCGTCATGCAGAGTTCCTAGTTTCTTCCCAACGATCATGCTGCAGGCAGCACCAAATGTTTGGCCGATGTTGCCAAGCGACCCGATAGCCGCAACTATTGCATCTGGGTGACCCTTCCAGTAGCTGCATTTCAGGCAAAACGAAACCATTTTAGTATTGTTGCTTTTGTGATGTTGATGCTTATGGTATGCACTCATTCTAGCTCTTACTCGCAGGATCCGATGAAACCATGCTTCTTTGGAATTGCTGGGACATCATGGGAAGGTGCACTTGGGGTGCTCGGTGTAGTGCCGTAAGATGGTGTCGGTGTGGTGCCGTAAGATGGCGTTGGTGTGGTGCCGTAAGATGGCGTCGGTGTGGTGCCGTAAGATGGAGTCGGTGTAGCCCCGTAAGTTGGCGTCGGTGTCGGTGTTGGTTTGTAGCCTCCTCCTGACCCATGTGTGGGAGTTGGGGAGCCCCCATCTGGTAAGATATACAGAAGTGAACTATTAATACTGTGAAGTCATCTGCTTATTCATGAATCGCCTTAATAGATGCAGTTCAGTAGTACTTTATGAAGTACTACCTCCGTTTCATAATGTAGACTAAATTACTTTGCTAAAACGTTCTACATCATGGAACAGATTTAGTAGTAAATACAGTGCAACACATAAGGGATCGATGGGGTTAAAAACATACAGTGGGGCGCAGAAGAGTAGGTTTTCTGTTCATTCAACTCCCCCAGGCTCCTGCACGAGCTCAGTGAAACAAGCCCCACCAAGACAGCACTGATCAGAAGAACCTTGCCACCCATCTTGCTTGCTCTCAGTGTGTGTGTGCAGAGAACAGGCAATTGAACTGGTAGCGAGTGATGCTTGAGTTGATGAATCTGAAGGGTCTCTGGATGCTATATATATACACACACATGAGAATGGCACTCTGCAGCTGCGTTGATGCTATTGGATGCATAGATCTGTATATGTTCATCACACTGTTAGTAGTTGGCGATCAGTTAATGATCTCGATTCGTCCAGCTAGCTTGGCGTGACGGTGATCTGCTCGGTCTCTCTGAATTTAGCATGATCAAAGCTCCCACTGTGAGTATTTTAACCGAATTTTCCTCATCTGAATTCTTGGCTAGCTACCTCATGCTGGTGGATGGTAGGGAACACTGATCCTTGGAGTAAGGCAAGGACGTCTCATATTAATATCCTCCCTGTGTTTTGGACAGGCTTCCATTCCTTCCACACGGAATGGAGGCCTCTCCGGTCCCTGAAGATTTAATTGGGATCGGCGCCTGCCACCTACTCAGTGTAGTTAACAATGATGCATCGAGCTGGATTTCATATCCTTGCCCTGCCTTCAGAATTCAATGGAAACATGGTGTGATATGCTTCTTTGGTTCTGTTGGAATGGGGAGGCCTGGATAATACGGGTCCAGTTTACTCTGACAGTTATTTGTGCTATTACTGAATGCTTCTTTACCTAGTGTTGGTGCATGTCCTGTAAATTTTGCACCGAGTATTTGTTACAGCAGAAGGTTTGCAAGCACCCAAAAAATAAAAATAAACGTACTAAATGGAAGCCATGCTGGAATGATAATGCTGCAATAGTCATTCATCAACATCACACATGCTATGTTATCATCATGCTGTCCTTAGTCCCATATATACGCTCCGACTCCTCGGATTTTATAAACGAAACGCGTGTTTTTTTATTTTCGTGAACTTTCAGTTTCCTTGCTCCATGCCATTATTTGTTGACAGATTTTTGCTCAGGAGACGAAAAAGATACTAAATGCATCCGCGATGTCCTTGTTCAGAGCTGTATCTACAGTAACCACGTGTGCAAAATGACTGGGCAAACGTATAGCATGCATCTCGGCTAGTACAGGAAGTTCCGGTAAATGCAATTTGCATTGTTAAGATTGAAACCTCTGTTAATGCAATTTGTATTTAACTCCAGTCGTAGTTACAGTTGAGGAGCCAATAATGAAGAGAGGGAGCAGTAGCTCCTCTACTTGCACAAGAGGCTATTGGCCCTGAGCACCGAAACTCCATGTGACTGCTCGTGCATTTGCCGGGCAAAGGAATCTCCATGGCTACCATTTTCAAAGGGAACTGTTAATTAGATGATTGTTGGGGTCCCTGTAAAGTTGGAACATACTAGTACATGTTCATACATATTCGTCGCTCGCGCTTCACCTCACTCGGAATTTGATGAGATGAAGCGCTATCGGCGGAATTTACCATGAATGTCTATGCTTCACAACTGCTGACACAACAGGCCGACGAAGAGATGCTAATTGCTACTGCCGTCAAAAGAAGTATTATGTGGTTTTTGTTCCATCCAGTTTCTGAAGTATATAGATCAAATAGGACGTATCAGAAAATGGTAAAGTCAAGAGTTGAGCCCTGGCTCAAGTGCGCACCTGGTAGGAATTTTTACCCGTTTCCAAGAATTCACCATCATGCAGTTTTTGTAGCAAATCGATCTGATTCTTATCAATTTAAAGACTACCGACAGGCGGCCTTGGGTAGGGTCCAAGCTCCCATGCGATGCGATGATGCAGACATGGCGTTTTTCCGTACGTGCCTCCACCAAGATCTCCACTGCTGATGGAAAAAAGACTCAATATTCTGGCAAGAAAACTGGGCCGGGAATTAGCTCCCGTGTGACTCTCCCCTGAACTGTCTGGTTTGTGGTATACAAAGATCTGGAGAAAGATAACTGGATCACCTCGGTTTCTCGGTTGAACACCGTAGCGCAGCTTCCTGACTTTATCATCGTCGCCTCTGCGGTGGCAAACACTGCGCTTGACAAATCACGGCCTGACTTCATAATTCTTCCATCCAAAGCAAGTTAGCGCGTCTTCCATCCAAAGCAAGTTATGAAGTTAGGCCTAGAAGGCCCGGAAGTTTAACACTCAGAAGATCTGGCTGGCATTCGCGGAACCCAAATGCACCATGTTCGCCTGGTTGGTTCTCCATGGCAAGATCCTCACTGTTGATAGATTGGCCATCAGGGGATGGCCCCATAACCCCTTCTATTAGCTCTGTCTCTAGTCCCACAAATGGCTACTCATCTTTGCAAAGATTGTCCGTGTACTGCGCAAGTCTGGAGGATGGTTTATGACTGGCCCCTTACGTAAGTCTGGAGGCCCTCATGCCTGCCCACCACTCTTTGCTCAATGAGTGGTGGGACGGGAGCGCAGCGGCAGGCTCCTCTACATACTCTGAAATGTTTGGAAGGAGTGCAATAGAAGAATCTTCTGTTACAATTGCGACAAGAGGATAACGAAGAACTAAAACGAAAAACACAGCAAGGGGACACAAATTTAACGTGAAAAACCTCTCCAACAAAGAGAGGAAAAAACCACGGACGCCAGCTAGCGAAACTTCACTATATCGAGAAGTGTTTACAAACGCCAGGGATTTCACAGATGCAACTCATCCCAACCGGCGGCTTACAAGGGGTTTATATATATAGGGATTTCACTATATCTAGGAGTGTTTACACTCGGCCCAAGCCTCCGGCGACGGGCCTCACTCCACTCGTTAGAAGTTGGCCTATACTTTGTAAAATTTGGATCAACATATAACATCTTCAATGAAAGTATCTCTGCTTTGCTGAGGTGGTGCACCTCGCGAGTGAAGACATTAGGCAATGTGCTTTGGCTTTTGGAGTCGCCACAAGCTGTGGCTCCAAACGATTGAGTATTGAACTCGACTCTTTGGGGTCTTCTCGAAATATTCCCTCATAACTAAAAAATATGGCCATTGTACAATTCTTTCCCTCTCCTTAATAAAAAGGCAACACTCATGCCGGTTGCTCCAAAAAAAAGACAATATAATTTTTAGATTCCTAGCCTGAGTCAAGTCATCTTCTAGTAGGAGTGTGTCATCTTTTATTAGAAGGATTTTGTCATCTGTATATTATAGAATTATCTCACCTCCATCTACTAGACCCTCTAACCAGACCTTCTTTTTGAGCTCTTTCAATTACTATAGGCAACACATCAACTGCAATAAAAAGCAAGGGCGATAGAGGGTCATCTTTTCTTAGCCCCTCGAAAGTAGAAAATAAGCCACAATCTCCCCCATTAACTTTAATTCCTACCTTCCCACTTGTTACCACTTTCATCACCATATCAATGAGTTTTCTTGGGAGCCCTTTCATCTCCAAATCACGTGCAAAGAAGCCATCTGATTTTATCAAAAGCCTTTTCCAATTGTATTTTCGAAAGAACCCCAGACTATTTACTTCTATGCAAATCATGTAACACTTCACGCAAAACATTAACCCCTTCCATTATGTATCTCCCTTTAAGGAAGGTGGTTTGTGATAGCTTAATCACATTTTGAATAACATGAATTACTTTTTTCGATAAAGGACGCTTTATTAATTAAAAGATTTAAGTATTACACCATGTCTCTGCATTTGTTAGGATGCACACAGCCGAAAGAGATCCATAGTTTCAAACAGTAAATAAAAAGACGAATTACATATCACACTAAGAAACACACTGAGAAATTGTAGAAATGCCTAAGGTGTTGATGGTGGACCAATCCGAAGATTATGCTACCACCCATGACCGGTAAACAAATCTCACGTCGTATCCTCTAGCCATGTGCACACCTCTGAAAAGAGGTGGTGGAAATCCGTACGATGTAGGGACAACCATAAGTGTAGGGTGTTGGTACACCGGTAGATAACCTGTAGGAGAAAACAAGTTTTATCATTTCTACATAGCCATAGCGACCATATAATGACAATTGCTCCTACCCTAACCAATTCTCAAAATGTTAGCAATGCTACATGGAGGATACAAGGCGGATGCTGTTTGGGTAATTGACCATATAGATCTAGCAAAAATTGCATTAGAAAAACAAGTGTTTTATTGTTGTGATGACAAAACACACATGCAGGATTTGCATGCCAATTCCGCTTAAGTAAATTATCTTTTGTAAGGATAATCCCTCGACAAAGATATCAAGCAAATATTTTATTTTTGAGAGGTATCTTCATTTTTCAGATCATCCTATTATCTAAAACTGGTATGCCTAGCTGAACTAACGTATTGTATAAGGAACTAGCAGTGAATGTGCCATTCACATTTAAGTTCCACCGAAATTCATCTGACCCAGAAGATAATTGGGACATTTGATAATCGCTATAGCAAAGTGATCCAATAATTTAATCTAGGTCCAGTCGAATCTCTCCTGAAATCCACATTCAGTGGAAACGATTCCATCACATCGCCAATCGTATGATCCTTGTGACGAACAATGGAATACAATGCATGATATTGTTTCCGTAGGGTAGCATTACCAAGCCATTTATCCTCCCAAAAAGTATCTCTGATCCATCCTTAATGGAGAAAGATCCGAAGCGGAAGAAATGTTTCTTCATTGCCATCAGATCAACCCAAAAGTGTGAGTTACCAGGTTTCCAAACTACTTGAGACAATGCTTTTGAGCAAATATACTTTCTCCTAAGAAGGTTTGCCAAACCCCATCTTCAGTTAATAACTTGAAGATCCATTTACTGAGTAGGGAGGTATTTTTGATCTCAAGGTCATGGATACCCAAAACACCCTGCTCTTTGGGGGTGACAAAGCACATTCCATTTAGCCAGTTTATATTTCTTTATCTCACTATCTTCCTGCCAAAAGAATCTTGATCAGAAATAATCCAATCTTTGTAAGACTCCTTTTGAAAGTTGTAAGAATGTATTATATATAGTACCATATTGCTTAGTACCGAATTTATGAGAACCAATCTTTCACCTAGAGATAGCAATTTATATTTCCAACTACTCAACCTTAATTATAATCTTTCCTCGACAATTTTCCATTTAGCATTTTTGAGCCTTCGATAGTGAACCGGAATGCCCAAATACCTTATTGGAAATTGACCCTAGCTGCAGCCAAAAAGTTGAGCATACAAGCTGGCTGCATCCTGAGCCTCACCGAGGCAGAACAATTCACTCTTATGAAAATTAATTTTCAGTCTAGAAAGTTGCTCAAAAGCTAAGAGAATCAGCTTCAGATTTTTAGTTTTTTCGAGATCATGTTCCATAAACAGAATTGTGTCATCAACACATTGAAGGATAAATAAACCTCCATCGACTAGATGGGGAACCATACCTTCAATTTGGCCATCAGACATTTGCGCGTTCGATCATGACAGCTGAAAGTACAAAGGAAGTCGCCTAGAGGGGGGTGAATAGGCTTTTAAAAATATTACGGTTTAGGCTCAAGTAAATGCGAAATAAAACTAACGTTTAATTTATTGAGCACAAAACCTAGCCACTAAGTTCACCTAGGTGCACCAACAACCTATGCTAAGCAATACAAGCAACAAGGTGATAGCAAGGTATAAAACTTCAAGCACGATGGCTATCACAATGTAAGGTTCATAAGTAAAGGGTTCGGTTGAGAGATAACCGATGGACGCGGAGACGAAGATTTGTTTCCCGAAGTTCACTTCCAAAGAAGCTACGTCTCCGTTGGAGAGGTGCGATGGCGCAATGCTCTCCGAACGCCACAAATGGCTCACCTCGAGGTGTGGTGGCTCGATGCTCACCCAACGCCACACAAGGCCTCACCCCGGATGCGGAAGCACGCAACTCACCGACGCCACAAAAGGCTCACCCTATTCTCCCAAGTGCGCACCACAAAAGGCGGGCACTTGCTCCACTATAGGACGCTTGAGGGCGGTCACCGAACTCGTACAAGATTGGGGCTAACTCCACAACTCAATTGGAGGCTCCCAACAACAAAGCCACAAAAGGCCAACAAAGCCACAAAAGGCCAACAATGCCACAAAAGGCCAACAATGCCACAAAAGGCTACAAGACCACAAAAGGTCAACAAGACCACAAAAGGTCAACAACCCAACCACACAACCGTCTAGGGTTCCAAGGAACCCAAGAGAAACAAGCTCACAAGCTTGAACTCGCCGAATCTCCGAGGAGAACTCAAACCTATGCACCAAATGCAAGGGCAAGTCCTTCTCCCCCAAATTCCAACAAAGCTACAAAAGCTATTGGGGGAATAAGGGAGGAAAAACACAAGAGTAGAACTCAAACCTATGCACCAAATGCAAGGGCAAGTCCTTCTCTCCCAAATTCCAACAAAGCTACAAAAGCTATTGGGGGAATAAGGGAGGAAGAACACAAGAGGAGAACACAAAACTCTCCAAGATCTAGATCCCAATGATTCCTTCACAAAGAAGGGATTTGACTTGGGGGGATTGTAGATCTAGATCTCCTCTCTCAAATCCCTCAAAAAGATGCAAGAATCATAGGAGGGGGAAGGGAGAGGGAAAGCTTCTTCAAGGTTGACAATGGAGGTGAGAGAGAAAGCCAAGAACCAAGAAGAAAAGCCAGTACCCACTAAGGGGAAGAGGAGCCCCTTTTAAAGGGCTCCCAGATCTGCCCGTTATGGGCATTCGCGACACCTGGCCGGAACTTCCGGTGGGAGGCCGGAAGTTCCGGTGGCACCCAGCCAACGGACGAAAACTGCGGAACGAGAAACTGAAAAAAAAACGAATCATGGCCGGAACTTCTGGCTCTGGGGCGGAAGTTCCGCCCAGCCTGGCTCCAACGGTCATCAGACCCGTTGACACCCGCTCCAGAAGCGCAACCGGAAGTTCCGGTCAAAACAGACCGGAAGTTCCGGTGAACTTCCGGGCAAGTTCCGACAAAGTTCCGGCAAATAGAACGCTTCAAAACAGAAGGTTACTGAGCGTGAGCGGAAGAAGACCCGGAACTTCCACTGGAACTTTCGGCGGCAAAGATGCCCTAGCAGAACTTCCGGTGGGAAGCCGGAACTTCCGGTCAGGGAAATTCCAGAAACCAGAAAACCAGAAACGCAATAACTTTTGCATCCGAACTCCAAACGGGATGAAACCAATTTTGTCGAAATATTGGGTATCACCTTGGGAGAAAATATCATAAATATATATGTGAAGTATCCCCCAAGGTGTGGAGCCGGAAAACTCGCAAGATCAAAAACCGCAATAAGATATGCAAGTGAAATCCTTAGATGATGAACTAGAGCTTGTTATGATGATGACCACAAGCTCTAGATCCTCTCATGGACAAGAACCAAATAACAACCAAGAAAGATGATGCTATGAATGCAAAGGTTTGAGCTCTCTCCGAACGATGCAAACGAGACACCCGCTTGAGAGCCCCTCTTGATAGTACGGCTATCTATCCTAAACCCGGTCTCCCAACTAACAACACGAGACCGGCAAAAGAGAAGCCCTATCAACATACCTTTGCCTTGAGCGTCCCACTTGAACTTGATGTAGACCGTCTTGTTCTTCTATAGTGGGAACATCTTTCTTGTTTGCTCTTGCTCGCTCTTGCTTGATGAAGACTTGCAAAATGCTCCCCCATATTCCATGGAGAAACCTCTTCTTTGAACTTGTCTTCATCATTCCATGAGCACGAGGATGGCAAGCTTCAAGCATGAGATCTTCTAGAGATGGCGCATCTTGAGCTCGTCCTTCTTCATCCTTACTTGAGGTTGATCCATCTTGATGCAACTCTTTGCACATTCCTTGATCGACCTTCAAGCTCCTTATTTCTTCATGATTCCAATGGGCACAAAGCCCTTGGACATTTTTTCATCTTCCAACCTTGAGACCAACACATGGCCCAAGCGATGCCAATGGACAAACCTACAAGTGAAACTCAATTTACACATTAGTCCATAGAGATTGTCATTAATTACCAAAACCACACATGGGGGCATACATGCCCTTTCAACAGCTAACATACCAGCCACTATATTGAATAGCATTGGTGATAGAGGATCGCCCTGTCTTAGCCTTTTTTTTTGTGAAATTATTTGCTAACATTATCATTGACTTTGATGACAAACACTCCCGACACAAAGCTACTGATCAAAGCACACCACTCAGCTGAATTTTATTTTGAGTGTCTGTTGTAGGAAAGACCACTTATATTACTATATTACCCAAAGTTTTGATTAATATTTTCAAAGACACATTGAAGAGACATATTGTCCTTTACTTTTGGATTCTTGGAACATCAACCCCCTTATAGATACTAAAGTTATAACTCGATGGTTCAGCCTGGCCACATCTAGCTCTCCTTTGTGCAAATGTTTGCTTAAACTAAACGGGTTATCTTTAACAAAATTCCCATTTTCTGGGTAATTAAGTCTACAATAAAACCATCGGGACCTGCAACTTTGTTAGTGGCCATGTGCCAAAAAGAGACTCCTCCAATTCTTCCATTGTGGGTGTGTCTGATTGATCAGGCAATTTACATATATCTACGTCGTCTTCCATTTCTACGGCGTTGACAAGCTATATATACTCCTCCACTGTTATTAACCTACTGTACACTAATGCTACCGGCCGTATAACTATATATGAAAGTGATGCAGTTCAGTCATCAATCCCTCCGTCCACGTCAACCCGCGGCACTGTAGATGTTCTACAGTAACTCGCATCTACAGTAGTTTTTTCTTTTTTTTTTTCTCGCCGAGATCATGGCACCGTCCTTAGGCACCGCTTTGACCGACCCCTCTAGAAGCCTCCCGGCTCCCGCAGTCTCCCGAGCTATCGGTGGCTTCCAGGATCTCAATTTGCCTCTCGCGATTTGCAGCCAGCCAGCCGGCCGCTGCTCCTCTAGCCAGCCGTCGCCGCCAATACGACTCCTCCTCTCCGCCTATTCTCAGTTTGCCGCCGCCTTCGGCCAGGGGATGAGCGGCCGCCCAGGAAATCCCGTCTTCCATAGCTAGGCCTGAGCCCTCTACACACCGATCAGCACGGCGACATCGAGGCTTTGCGCCTTGCTCACTCACCAAGAAGCCACGGCGGCCAGCACAGGGGCAGCGGCTCTGCTGGTCGTGGTGGTGTTGTGTAAGTGGGGCTGCACTGCAACAGGGTCTTGACCGGCGGCTTGGGGGCGCAGGAGTCACCGATGGGTTCAGGGAGGCAGCGCGTGCTGATTTGGGCGCCCGCGCGACCTCGGGAGGTGGTTGGGTGGCAGCGATGCCATCGGCATGGAGGCGACATGGCGACGAGGCACCTATATCGTCTACGGATCCGGTAGCGACCAGTGGCTATGCGCGTCAGTGTGCATGTAAGTTGCCCGGCACTCCTTCCTTTATCTGTCCTTTGATCCTCTTCCTCTCCCGCATCATCTCTTCTCTCTGTCAACAACCGCAGCAGCAGGCGCACGGGAGGATGAGGCCTTCGCCAGCACATCCTCGGCTCAACGCGGATCTCGGCCTTCGGCAGCACATCCCCGGCTCCACGTTTACAACGGCGGTATTCAGTTGCATATGGCACGTCCCTGGCTCCACTACCAGCTTTGGGCGTTAAAATGAGCAGGCAAGGTCCCAGGTGAGCACCACGGTAGCGCGCCACTCCTATGCTAGCAGGACGGGCAGCAGCTGGTTGTCCTGCCAAGTACGAAGAGCAGTTTGGTGGCCACAGCTGACCCTTCTTCTCCTTCTCTGATTCGTTTCTAGGCAAACCTCTTCATCGAGGTATGTCAATGTGTTTATGTGCAAATCCCTGCAACAGTATGAATGAACTGGGTATATGCAAATCCATTATCGCAGATGAGTGATTAGGGAGATCATTGAGACAACACGGCTGCCATGGATAAGCTCAAATAATTCTTGATATACATGGCTTAGTTCCATGTACATATTAATCTCAATTGTTTCATGGTGCAGATACTGCTCATACAGACAACATTCGGGAGACCAAGAGAAGATTGCCAATATCAACTCCCAGACTTCACATGTCATGCATGCTATCCACTCTTGGAGAATTTTACTATTTCAATGTTGGCAAACAATATGCAATATGTTCCGTAAATAATGCTTAGTAGGTTAGCCGTTTAATATTTGGAGGTGACATAGCATACTCTTTTTACATGTCTTTCCTTAATAGTGGGATAAGTAATGCTTAGTAGGTAGCCGCCGTTTAATATTTAGAGGTGACATAGCATACTCTTTTACATGTCTTTATTTAATAGCGGGACTTTAAAGAGTCTTTTTGCACAAGGATAAAACTGAAATCTAATTAATCGTATGTGTTGTGTTCACAGCCTTTATTTCATGTCTCTTGACTACCTTATTTCCATTTCCTTTTGTAATGAAATGCTTAAAAAATAATTGAATATTACATGTGCAGGACAGGTTCCTGTCATACTAGATCGCTCAGAGGTAACCCACTTGTATTAGAGAGTGGTTAGCTTTCAAAGATTGTTTAATCATTTCTATAGTACAACATACATTTCTATGATAAATGTGACATCGCCATTGTTTAGTTACTTCATGTACTAGAAGATAGAGGATGTACGCAATATAATGTTATTCCTATTCTACAAATTATCAATGAATTCTAAATTGGATCATTTTTCTTTGTATAGACTCCGGGTGTAAAGGACAAGAAGATATCTGGAAGGAGATTCTTGAGGTCGATGTATAGTTGGTAGCAAGATCCGGTTCTTTTGGAGAGGTTGAGGTTTGTCCTTTAAAAAAACAGAACTATTAATTATTGAAGAAATAGTTTTGGCATCAGGCAGAAGCTGTGGTAGACTTGATCGTTACATTGCTTGTGTGGTTCTTTCTTTGTTCTTTCCTCAAGCAGTATATGGAGTAGTTATATTACAGTATATTAGCTGCGAGTGATCAACATATTTGTAGTGAAAATGTCTAACCGCTCTCTCCTGCAGATTGTCCAATCTAACTCCACCTTCATAAGCCATAAAAATTTGTTCCCCGTTATTTTTTAGTGGGCAGCTCTTCGGACCCATTGTCATGTTGTCCAATGTCTACGGACTTTATTTTGAGGTTTCAGCTGTTTGCTCCTCCTACTTTGTTTCTTCTCATTTGTTTGCCTTTTGCAGGATATACAGAAAAAAGTAACTTAGCCATCCGAGGAAGAAATGATGGGTTGTCTTCACAATTGAGATACCATGAAATAAGAGAAGTTCTATCCATAACCACATTATTTATTTGCAAGACATTTGTCATGTGGGTGTCTGTTAGAAAATATGACTTCATGATGGACGTTTCGGTTCAGTTTAGGATAACCACATGGTATGCGATACTGTTTATGGTCAATTTGGCACGGATGCGGACATTCATCTTTGGACCCAGAGCCCCGGTGCTCCAGAACGCACACAAAATCCGTAAGAATATAGAATCTCTCACCAGATGTAATATTGTTCTTTATTTAAGTGAAGACAAAAGGTTTTCGAGCATGAAACGTCGTGCACCGGTTGATTTGATTATGAAAAATAGCACATATGTTCCTTTCACTTGCTCAAAAGCCAACATAAAGTTGTTTTGTTCTTCACTGCCCCAATGCCACTCATATCATGTCGTTATTTTGGTGGTTATAGGTTTTCTTTTGCTCTTTCAGATCTTGGTCCCATATCTGGCCAAACGATCATCAAAGAAGTGTACTTCTGATAGCACGTGTTTTCTCATAATCAGTTACTACAGTTCTATGTTTTTACCTCATTAATGACATCAAGGGAAGATCCGAAGACACTTGCAATAGAAAAGAACGGTACAACATTGATACATCATGTGGTATTGCTCACTGAGATTGCTCTTTTATACTCCAAATAATAACTTATAATCCGTACGGGCGCGACGTGTCGCCGCGCAAGGTTTCCTAGTATAAATTTACGCCCGTGCCCGTCCAGGCTAGCAGCCTCGACATAGGTCGCCCGTATATAGCTTCATTTAGCTAGCTGATTTATACTATATCTTTTTTTTGCGAATCGATTTATACTATATCCTCTCACTACAGGAATGGGAAGCTCCACCGACGGCAGGTCGCTACGCCGACGGCCAAACGTCAGGGCCGTCGGCGTAGCCATCGTCCAGGCCAGCCCCGCCAAGCAGTCGTCGGCGTAAAATTGCCCTCGGCATATTCTATGCTACGCCGAGGGCAGCATAGAAAAATCATAACTAAATCATTCTAATTAGCATACGCCGACGGCTGTCCTCGGCGTAGCTATTTTTATTTTATCTCATTAAACTTTGAAAAATCATAACTAAATCATTCTAATTCGAAAAAATACAAATAATATATCAAAATTTGCAGAAAAATAAGACCTATCTATCTACACTCAAATATTACACATTTATAAATAAAAATTAAGTAAAACATAAAACATTATATATAGTTTAAAACAGGCATAAAAATTTCAAAAACGATCGAAACAATACGAAACCTTCGCGTGGTGTTATATTATGTGACATAGTTAGAAGGAAAAATATCAAACTTGGTATATTGATTATGTCTCAAAGAAACCTTCACAAAATGACCTATCTCATTCGAGGTTTCTTGGCTTTCGGGTCAAATGACCAATGTTATGGCTAGAATCAAGGCATAGTTTGTGATAATGTGCTCATATTGTGCATACACATGCATCATGGGATGGCGAACAATATTGCAGGAGAAAGTTTTCCTTTTTGTCGCACCAAAAAGCCATTTCCCATTTTCCGAGCATAAAAACGGACGGTTTTGTGAACCAACCACCAAATGGCTAATTCAAAATACTACCACCACATTTTACAAAAATACTATACCACCTTATACGGGCAATGTACCAACAGGGGGATCCGAAACCTTTTCGTCCATCTTTGGTGAAAAAGACAAATTCCTGCTGAATCGGTAGGAAGTGGGTCAGATATGAACTACAAGTACATGATCCAATGCTCATGTTTTTTTACAAAAATTAATTTTAGGTTCACAATATGCTATTTTATCAAAGATCCAATGCAAGTTTAGCGAGGCTCGGCCCCGAGCTAATAATCTTTATGTCCGCCGTTCGACAAAGTTTGACGATAGTTTAAAACGGGCATAAAAAATTCAAAAACGATCGAAACAATGCGAAACCTTCGCGTGGTGTCATATTTTGTGACATAGTTATAAGGAAAAATAGCAAACTTGATATATTGATTATGTCTAAAAAAACCTTCACAAAATGACCTATCTCATTCGAGGTTTCTTGGCTTTCGGGTCAAATGACTAATGTTATGGCTAGAATTAAGGCATAGTTTGTGATAATGTGCCCATATTATACATACACATGCATCATGGGATGGCGAACAATGTTGCGAGAGGAAGTTTTCCTTTTCGTCGCACAAAAAAGCCATTTTCTATTTTCCGAGCATAAAAAACGAACGGTTTGTGAAGCAACCACCAAATGGCTAATTCAAAATACTACCACCACATTTTACAAAAATACTATACCACCTTATATGGACAATGTCCCAACAGGGGGATCCGAAACCTTTTCGTCCACCTTTGGTGAAAAAGATAAATTCCTGCCGAATCGGTAGGAAGTGGGTCAGATATGAACTACAGGTACATTATCCGATGCTCATGTTTTTTTACAAAAATTATTTTTAGGTTCACAATATGCTATTTTATCAAAGATCTAATGCAAGTTTAGCAAGGCTCGGCCCCGAGCTAAGAACCTTTATGTCCGCCATTCGACAAAGTTTGACGATAGTTTAAAACGGGCATACAAAATTCAAAAACGATCGAAACAATGCGAAACCTTCGCGTGGTGTCATATTATGTGACATAGTTATAAATAAAAATAGCAAACTTGATATATTGATTATGTCTCAAAAAAACCTTCACAAAATGACCTATCTCATTCGAGGTTTCTTGGCTTTCGGGTCGAATGACCAATGTTATGGCTAGAATCAGGGCATAGTTTGTGATAATGTGCCCATATTATGCATATACATGCATCATGGTATGACGAACAATGTTGCAGGAGGAAGTTTTCCTTTTCGTCGCACCAAAAAGCCATTTTCTATTTTCCGAGCATAAAAACGAACGGTTTTGTGAAGCAACCACCAAATGGATAATTCAAAATACTATCACCACATTTTAAAAAAATACTATACCACCTTATATGGACAATGTATCAACAGGGGGATCCGAAACCTTTCCGTCCACCTTTGGTGAAAAAGAAAAATTCGTGCCGAATCGGTAGGAAGTGGGTCAAATATGAACTACAGGTACATGATCCGATGCTCATGTTTTTTTACAAAAATCTTTTTTAGGTTCACAATATGCTATTTTATCAAAGATCCAATGAAAGTTTAGCGAGGCTCGGCCCCGAGCTAAGAATCTTTATGTCCGCCGTTCGACAAAGTTTGACGATAGTTTAAAACAGGCATAAAAAAATTCAAAAACGATCGAAACAATGCGAAACCTTCGCGTGGTGTCATATTATGTGACATAGTTATAAGGAAAAATAGCAACCTTGACATATTAATTATGTCTCCAAAAAACCTTCACAAAATGACCTATCTCATTCGAGATTTCTTGGCTTTCGGGTCAAATGACCAATGTTATGGCTAGAATGAAGGCATAGTTTATGATAATGTGCCTATATTATGCATACACATGCATCATGGGATGGCGAACAATGTTGCAGGAGGAAGTTTTCCTTTTCGTCGCACCAAAAAGCCATTTTCTATTTTCCGAGCATAAAAACGAACGGTTTTGTGAAGCAACCACCAAATGGATAATTCAAAATACTATCACCACATTTTAAAAAAAATGCTATACCACCTTATATGGACAATGTCCCAACGGGGGGATCCGAAACCTTTCCGTCCACCTTTGGTAAAAAAGACAAACTCCTACCGAATCGGAAGGAAGTGGGTCAGATATGAACTACAGGTACATGATCCGATGCTCATGTTTTTTTACAAAAATCTTTTTTAGGTTCACAATATGCTATTTTATTAAAGATCCAATGAAAGTTTAGCGAGGCTCGGCCCCGAGCTAAGAATCTTTATGTCCGCCGTTCGACAAAGTTTGACGATAGTTTAAAACAGGCATAAAAAATCAAAAACGACCGAAACAATGCGAAACCTTCGCGTGGTGTCATATTATGTGACATAGTTATAAGGAAAAATAGCAAACTTGATATATTGATTATGTCTCAAAAAAACCTTCACAAAATGACCTATCTCATTCGAGGTTTTTTGGCTTTCGGGTCAAATGACCAATGTTATGGCTAGAATCAAGGCATAGTTTGTGATAATGTTCCCATATTATGAATACACATGCATCATGGTATGGCGAACAATGTTGCAGGAGGAAGTTTTCCTTTTCATCGCACCAAAAAGCCATTTTCTATTTTCCGAGCATAAAAAACGGACGGTTTTGTGAAGCAACCACCAAATGGCTAATTCAAAATACTATCACCACATTTTACAAAAATACTATACCACCTTATATGGGCAATGTCCCAACAGGGGATCCGAAACCTTTCCGTCCACCTTTGGTGAAAAAGACAAATTCCTGCCGAATCGACACGAAGTGGGTCAGATATGAACTACAGGTACATGATCCTATGCTCATGTTTTTTCTAAATCTTTTTTAGGTTCACAATATACTATTTTATCAAAGATTGAATGCAAGTTTTCCTTTTCATCGCACCAAAAAGGCATTTTTCATTATCCAAGCGCAAAAAGGGGATTTTCTTAAGCAACCACCAAATAGCTAATTCAAAAACGGAGGGTTTGTGATTAGTTGATATGAATATCATATTTGGATTCCTCTCATTTTTCTAATCAATTTAGACATATTATTTGTTGAATTTCGATTTACAGATTTAAAGATATTAATTATTCTATATTAAATAGAAAAATACAAAAAAATAAAATTATTATATTTTTATTTGAATTCAATAATATTTTTACTTATTCATTAATATTTACTTAAATAATTGTTTGTAATTTCAAAAATACAAACATGTGACATGATGATATAAGAGTTAATAGGATTGATATCATAGTATTGACACCAATGTATGAATTACTTTGCGGAAACGGATTCTGAAGGAACGAGGAAGTTAAGCGTGCTGAAGTTGGAGTAGTATTAGGATGGATGACCTGCTGGGAAGTGTGACTAAGACTAGAATTTAATCAAATATTAAGTATAATTAGTGTTAAAAATGTTCAAAGTAGGAGATTAACAAGTGAAACAATTCAAAGAATAAAAAAATTGAGAAAAAAAATAAAAAAAATTATTTTTTTTCAATTTTTTTAAATGTTTTTGTAAGCGGCCGACAGGCTATGTCGACGGCCGCTACGCCGACAGCAAAGCCCTCGGCGTAGCATACGCCGACGGCATTTCGATACACCGACGACTTGAGTGTGCTCCGCCGAGAGATCTTTGCCGAGAAGGCCACGCCGAGGGCAGCCCTCAGCGTACCATACGCCGAGGGTATTTTGGCCAAAGATTTTGCCCTTGGCGTAGCACGCGTCCCTTAGTGTCTCCTATCTACGTATACTCTCTGCGTATACGTGTACAGTAGCATGCATTGAAGTGGACCGACGAGACTCACACTACAGGACGCGCGCGCTACGCCGAGGGCAAAACGCCGTCGGCATAGGCTAAAATGCCCTCAGCGTATGGTACGCCGACGGCTGCCCTCGGCGTAGCCTCCTCGGCAAAGGTCTCCCTCGGCGTAGCACGTAGAGGCCGTCGGCGTATCAAAATGCTGTCGACGTATGCTACGCCGAGCCCTCGGCGTAGCGGCCGTCGGCATAGCTTGTCGACAAGTTAAAAAATATATATATATTTTTTAAAAAATAAATTTTTTATTTTATTTTTTTCTCAATTTTTGAATATTTGAATTGTTTGACTCGTTAATCTCTCACTTTGAACATTTTTAACACTAATTATACTTAATATTTAATTAAATTGTAGTCTTGGTCAAACTTCCCGGCCGGTCACCCATCCTAATACTACTCCAGCTCCAGCACGCTTAACTTCCTCGTTTCTTCAGAATCTGTTTCCGCAAAGTAATTCATACATTGTTGACAATACTATGATATCAATCCTATTAACCCTTATATCAACATGTCACATGTCTGTATTTTTTGAAATTACAAACAATTATCTAAGTAAACATTAATAAATAAGTAAAAATATTATTGAATTCAATAAAAATATAATAATTTTACTTTTTTCTATTTTCTATTTAATATGGAATAATTAATATCTTTAAATCTGTAAATCGGAATTTAACAAATAATATGTCTAAATTGATCAGAAAAATGAGAGGAATCCAAATATGATATCCATATCAACTAATCACAAACCCTCCGATTTTTGAATTATTTATTTGGTGGTTGCTTTAGAAAATTCTCTTTTTGCGCTCGGATAATGAAAAATGTCTTTTTGGTGCGATGAAAAGAAAAACTTGCATTGCATCTTTAATAAAATAGCATATTGTGAACCTAAAAATGATTTTTGTAAAAAAATATGAGCATCGGATCATGTACATGTAGTTCATATCTGACCCACTTCCTACCGATTCGGCAGGAATTTGTCTTTTTCACCAGAGGTGGACGGAAAGGTTTCAGATACCCCTGTTGGGACATTGTCCATATAAGGTGGTATAGTATTTTTGTAAAATGTGGTGGTAGAATTTTGAATTAGCCATTTGGTGGTTGCTTCACAAAATCGTCCGTTTTTTGTGCTCGAAAAATGGGAAATGGCTTTTTGGTGCGACGAAAAGAAAAAATTCCTCCTGCAACATTGTTCGCCATCCCATGATGCATGTGTATGCACAATATGGGCACATTATCACAAACTATGCCTTGATTCTAGCCATAACATTGGTCATTTGACGCGAAAGCCAAGAAACCTCGAATGAGATAGGTCATTTTGTGAAGGTTTTTTTGAGACATAATCAATATATCAAGTTTAATATTTTTACTTATAACTATGTCACATAATATGACACCACGCGAAGGTTTCGCATTGTTTCGATCGTTTTTGAATTTTTTTATGCCCGTTTTAAACTATCGTCAAACTTTGTCGAACGCCGGGCATGAAGATTCTTAGCTCGGGACCGAGCCTCGCTAAACTTGCATTGGATTTTTGATAAAATAGCATATTGTGAACCTAAAAATGATTTTTGTAAAAAAACATGAGCATCGGATCATGTACCTGTAGTTCATATCTGACACACTTCCTACCGATTCGGCAGGAATTTGTCTCTTTCACCAGAGGTGGACAGAAAGGTTTCAGATCCCCTTATTGGGACATTGTCTATATAAGGTGGTATAGTATTTTTGTAAAATGTGTTGGTACCATTTTGAATTATCCATTTGGTGGTTGCTTCACAAAACCGTCCATTTTTTGTGCTCAGAAAATGGGAAATGGCTTTTTGGTGCGACGAAAAGGAAAACTTCCTCCTGCAATATTGTTCGCCATCCCATGATGCATTTGTATGCACAATATGGGCATATTATCACAAACTATGCCTTGATTCTAGCCATAACATTGGTCATTTGACCCGAAAGCCAAGAAACCTCGAATGAGATAGGTCATTTTGTGAAGGTTTTTTTGAGACATAATCAATATATCAAGTTTGATATTTTTACTTATAACTATGTCACATAATATGACACCACGCGAAGGTTTCGCATTGTTTCGATCGTTTTTGAATTTTTTATGTCCATTTTAAACTATCATCAAACTTTGTCAAATGGCGGGCATGAAGATTTTTAGCTCGGGGTCGAGCCTTGCTAAACTTGCATTGGATCTTTGATAAAATAGCATATTGTGAACCTAAAAATGATTTTTGTAAAAAAACATGAGCATCGGATCTTGTACCTGTAGTTCATATCTGACCCACTTCCTACCGATTCGGCAGGAATTTCTCTTTTTCACCAGAGGTGGATGGAAAGGTTTCGGATCCCCCTGTTGGGACATTGTGCATATAAGGTGGTATAGTATTTTTGTAAAATGTGTTGGTAGCATTTTGAATTAGCGATTTGGTGGTTGATTCAAAAAACCGTCAATTTTTTGTGCTCGGAAAATGGGAAATGACTTTTTGGTGCGACGAAAAGGAAAACTTCCTCCTGTAACATTGTTTGCCATCCCATGATGCATGTATATGCACAATATGGGCATATTATCACAAACTATGCATTGATTCTAGCCATAACATTGGTCATTTGACACGAAAGCCAAGAAACCTCGAATGAGATAGGTCATTTTGTGAAGGTTTTTTTGAGACATAATCAATATATCAAGTTTAATATTTTTAAGTATAACTATGTCACATAATATGACACCACGCGAAGGTTTCGCATTGTTTCAATCGTTTTTGAATTTTTTATGTTCGTTTTAAACTATCGTCAAACTTTGTCGAACGTCGGGCATGAAGATTCTTAGCTCGGGACCGAGCCTCGCTAAACTTGCATTGGATTTTTGATAAAATAGCATATTGTGAACCTAAAAATGATTTTTGTAAAAAAACATGAGCATCGGATCATGTACCTGTAGTTCATATCTGACCCACTTCCTGCCGATTCGGCAGGAATTTGTCTTTTTCACCAGAGGTGGACGGAAAGGTTTCGGATGCTCTTATTGGGACATTGTCCATATAAGGTGGTATAGTATTTTTTTTAAATGTGGTGGTACCATTTTGAATTAGCCATTTGGTGGTTGCTTCACAAAACCGTCCGTTTTTTATACTCGGAAAATGGAAAATGCCTTTTTGGTGCGACAAAAAGGAAAGCTTGCTCCTGCAACATTGTTCGCTATCCCATGATGCATGTGTATGCACAATATGGGCACATTATCACAAACTATGCCTTGATTGTAGCCATAACATTGGTCATTTGACCAGAAAGCCAAGAATAAACCTCGAATGAGATAGGTCATTTTGTGAAGGTTTCTTTGAGACATAATCAATATACCAAGTTTTATATTTTTCCTTCTAACTATGTCACATAATATAACACCACGCGAAGGTTTCGCATTGTTTTGATCATTTTTAAATTTTTTATGCCCGTTTTAAATTATATATAATGTTTTATGTTTTACTTAATTTTATTTAAAAATGTGTAATATTTAAGTGTAGATAGATAGGTCTTATTTTTCTGCAAATTTTGATATATTATTTGTATTTTTCCGAATTAGAATGATTTAGTTATGATTTTTCAAAGTTTAATGAGATAAAATAAAAAATAGGCCGAGGGCAGCCGTCGACGTATGCTAGCCGAGGGCAATTCTACGCCGACGGCTGCTTGGCGGAGCTGGCCTAGACGATGGCTACGCCAACGGCCCCGACGTTTGGCCGTCGGCGTAGCGACCTGCCGTCGGCGTAGCTTCCCATTCCTGTAGTGTCACGTGCTTGCGCTACGCACTAGAGTTGCCCGCTCGCATTTCCCGCCGGGTAAACCGATCGATCCTCGTTTCGCCGCAACACTGATCCCATCCAACCATTAATTATGGGAGGCCTCTAATTATGGCGAGATGAAGTTACGATGAAGCGATCGCCAATCGATATACACCTAGCTATACCTACTCCAGCTTGCATTGGATGCATGCGAATATATATGTGATCGAACAGGGGAGCAATACTATTTGGCGAAAGAGTACAGAACGCGATCGCACTTGTACGCGTGTACATATATACTCATACTCCCCTTGTCCGCAAATAAGTGTACTTCTAGCCAGTGACGGATGTAGGATTAAATATGAGGAGTGCCAAGCTCAACTTTCATAGCATAAATAACATATAAGCATTTGTTTAACACAAAGAATTAGACTAATTTTCACAAGATCAAAAGAATATGCATTTTTAGGGGGTGTCATGGCACCCATGGCACCCCCACTGGATAAGCCCATGCTTCTAGCCTTGTTCAAAGTCAAACTTAATAAACTTTGACTAATTTTATAGAAAAACGTAGTAATTAATACTTATGACACTAAATTTGTATCACTAGATTTATTTTCAAATTTAGTTTAATAATATGTCAATTTTCATATAATATATATTGATATATTTATCTAAAATGATGATCAAATTTAATAAAGTTTGATTTAGCCAAAACCTAAAAGTACACTTATTTACGGACGGAGGAAGTATATATATCTCCTTAATTTTGGTCATAATCGGCAAAGTTGCGGGCGAATCTTTATCTATGGCTCAGTTTCATATTAATTGTGATAACATGTATATTTTAGTATGTAGATGCATGCGGATTAAAAATAAGAATTCTGATGGTTCATATGGAACGAAGATAATACTCCCTCCCTCCACAAATAACTGCGTAGACTTGTCTAGATATATGTATTCACTCCGTGTCAAACAATTGATTTAGTTTTATCTAGTTATAGGATTATAAGAAGAGAAAATATGTACTAACGGGGCTTAATTTTGTTCATATATAGCTAGCGAAGTACTAGGCCACTCCGAACCCTCTAATCCACCACCGCGCGCTAGAGTGCACGACAAGAAGAGAAGGAAGGCACATACACACAATGGCCCACGGCGCCGGCGGCCCGACTAGCTCTCACTCTACGCGGCCGATCTTCATGCTCCTCCTCCTCGTCCTCGCCGCTTCGGCGGCAACGTCTTTGCGCGTGGCCGCCGCTGACGCCGGCCTGCTAGCGAACCCGAGGCGGACCGCAAGCGGCGTCCGGTTCCTCGCATCGGCCGTCTTGGTCAGCCGGAGAATGAAGGGCGAGGTGTGCCGCGCCATCGACTCCGGGTCCGGGGCGTGCGAAGCGGCGCCGGGCGGGCGCCTCAAGTGCTGCCGCGGCGCGTGCACCGACGTGCTCGCCAGCCGGACCAACTGCGGCGCATGTGGAGCACGGTGCCCGTTTGGTCAGCTGTGCTGCGGCGGTCGGTGCGTCGACGTGGCGTACGACGGGGAGAACTGCGGCGCGTGCGGACGGGCCTGCCCGGCAGGGCTGCCTTGCGCCTATGGAATGTGCGGGTACGCTTGACAAGGTGTGCATGCATGTGCATCCACTAGAGGAAAAGGGGCCATCCGTTCGCCACCCCTGGGAGCATTAGTCCCGGTTGCGCCACCAACCGGGACTAATGCTGACACGCGTCCCGGTTGGAGCGGGCACGGGGCCAGGGGGCATGGGTCCCGGTTGGTAAGGGGGCATGCGTCCCGGTTGGAGCCACCAACCGGGACTAAAGGTTTGGCCACAGCCACGTGGCGTGGCACGCACCTTTAGTCCCGGTTGCTGGCTCCAACCGGGACTAAAGACCCCTTGCCCTCTATAAATGCAACGCCCCAGCCCCCTCTGCCTCCACTCTGTTTTTTCGAATGGTGTAAGGTGTGAGGGTGTGTGCTAGTTTTTTCTCATGCATGCATTAAAGGTGTTTGTTGAAATGTTTGAGTGAAAAATCCAGTTGAATTTCTCATAGAACAAAAATATAGAAGGTGTCCGAGACGCACTTGAGCTTTCTCCTCTTTATTTCCCTCGATCGAGGTTAGCAATCCTATCTTTTCTAGGTCATTGATACAATTCATGTGTCGGTGTGAATTGGTTATTTCACTATTTATGATGTCCTGTTTTTTGATAAACTTACTTATATGATGCAGATGAACGGTCGGGAATGGATGTACGGTGACCGGCGGGTAGCCGGGTATATCAAAGGCGTGGATAAATTTATCGATGTGGCTACGGCAAACAAAGAGAATGGATTTATACGTTGTCCATGTGTTCAATGTCGGAACAACAAGGAGTACTCTTCCTCGAAAATCATTCGCGGCCACCTGATTATGAAAGGTTTCATGCCCAACTATAATTGCTGGACCAAGCACGGGGAAAGAGGGGTTATGATGGAAGATGGTGAAGAAGAAGATGATGATAACAACTATCATCATATGTTTCCTGAATACGGTGATACTGCTATGGAAGACAATGGAGAGGAAAAAGGTGAAGAACGGGCATCAGATGAGCCGGCTGATGAACTTGGTAGGGTCATTTCTGATGCAAAGCGAGACTGTGAAACAGAAAATAAGAAGTTGAAGTTAGAGGGCATGTTAGAAGATCACAAGAAATTGTTGTACCCAAATTGTGAAGATGGCAGCACAAAGCTCGGTACCACACTGGAATTGTTGCGATGGAAGGCAGAGTGTGGTCTAACTGACTCCTCATTTGAAAAGATGCTGAAAATAATGAAGCCGAAGTTTCCAAAACATAACGAACTTCCCGAGAGTACCTACGAAGCAAAGAAGACTCTCTGTCCTCTGGGATTAGATGTGCAAAAGATACATGCATGCATTAATGACTGCATCCTCTACCGCAGTAAGGAGTATGAGAATTTAGATAAATGCCCGGTATGCAACGCGTTGCGGTATAAGATCAGACGAGATGTCCCTGGTGATGTTGAGGGAGAGCCCCTCCGGAAGAGGGTTCCTGCTAAGGTTATGTGGTATGCTCCTATAATACCAAGGTTGAAACGCATGTTCAGAAACAAAGAGCATGCCAGGTTGTTGCGATGGCACAAAGAAGACCGTAAGAAAGACGGGGAGTTGAGACACCCTGCTGATGGGTCACAGTGGAGAAAAATCGAGAGAGACTTCCCAGACTTTGCAGGTGACGCAAGGAACTTATGGTTTGGTCTAAGTACGGATGGCATGAATCCTTTTGGGGAGCAGAGCTGCAGTCACAGCACCTGGCCCGTGACTCTATGTATCTACAACCTGCCTCCTTGGTTGTGCATGAAGCGTAAGTTCATTATGATGCCAGTGCTCATCCAAGGCCCGAAGCAACCGGGCAACGACATTGATGTGTACCTTAGGCCATTAGTTGAAGAACTCTTACAGTTGTGGGGCAAACCAAGTGTACGTGCGTGGGATGAGAACAAACAGGAGCCATTTAATCTACGAGGGTTGTTATTCATAACCATCAATGATTGGCCTGCTCTTAGTAACCTTTCAGGACAGACAAACAAAGGATATAAGGCATGCACCCACTGTTTAGATAAGACCGAAGGTACATATTTGCATAAATGCAAGAAGGTTGTGTACCTAGCGAATCGACGATTTCTTCCGACCAATCATCCCGTAAGAAAGAAAGGCAAGCATTTTAAAGGTGAGGCAGATCACCGGAAGAAGCCTGAACTCCCTGCTGGTGATGATGTATTTGGTATGGTCAAGGACATAGAAGTAATCTTTGGAAAGGGTCCCGGCGGTCAATCAGTTCCGAACGACGTCGCTACAGGACACGCACCCATGTGGAAGAAGAAATCTATATTTTGGGAGCTGCCATATTGGAAAGTCCTGCGTGTCCGCTCTTCAATCGACGTGATGCACGTGACGAAGAATCTCTGCGTGAACCTGCTAGGATTCCTAGGCGTGTATGGTAAGACAAAAGATACACCTGAAGCACAGGAGGACCAACAAATTATGAAAGACCCAAAGAACATGCATACAGATAACAAGACGGATAAAGGGCGTCACTTAAGTCGTGCCAGCTATGCTCTTACCAAAGCAGAGAAGGAAATCTTTTTTGAAGTCCTTTACAGTATCAAGGTGCCGTCGGGCTTCTCATCTAATATAAAGGGGATAATAAATATGACAGAGAAAAAGTTCCAAAACCTGAAGTCTCATGACTGTCACGTGATTATGACGCAGTTGCTTCCGATTGCATTGAGGGGGCTTCTACCGGAAAATGTTCGAGTACCCATTGTGAAGTTGTGTGCATTCCTCAATGCAATATCTCAGAAGGTAATCAATCCAGATATTCTTCCAAGGTTACAGAAGGATGTGGTACAATGTCTTGTTAGTTTTGAATTGGTGTTCCCACCATCCTTCTTCAATATTATGACGCATCTCCTGGTTCATCTAGTGGAAGAGATTGCCATTCTCGGTCCGGTATTTCTGCACAATATGTTCCCCTTTAAGAGGTTCATGGGAGTCTTAAAGAAATATGTTCATAACCGTGCTAGACCAGAAGGAAGCATCTCCAAGGGATATGGAACAGAGGAGGTCATTGAGTTTTGTGTTGACTTTATTCCTGACCTTAAGCCGATTGGTGTTTCTGACTCGCGGCATGAGGGAAGACTAAGTGGAAAAGGCACGCTTGGAAAGAAAGCAATGATATGTAGGGACGGGGATTCTTTCACTAAAGCACACTACACAGTTCTACATAATTCCACCTTGGCAGCTCCGTATATCGAGGAACACAAGAATATTGTACGCTCCAAAAACCCGGGGAAGCCTGAATCATGGATTACAGATGAACACATGAAGTCTTTCGGTGGTTGGATGCGGACACATCTCTTGAATGACACCACTGTTGGAGATCAGCTATACTTGTTGGCCGCGTCACCATCTTCTACTGTATTGAATTTCCAAGGGTACGAAATAAATGGGAATACATTCTACACGATCGCCCAAGATAAAAAGAGCACCAACCAAAATAGTGGTGTCCGCTTTGATGCAATAGACGAGAATGGACAAAAGGACACATATTATGGTTACATAGAGGAGATATGGGAACTAGACTATGGAGTCTCTTTTAAGGTCCCTTTGTTTCGCTGCAAATGGGTCAACCTGAATGGGGAAGGGGTAAAGATATACCAGTTGTACGGAATGACAACAGTGGATCTCAACAATCTTGGTTATAGAGATGAACCATTCGTCCTAGCCAATGATGTGTCTCAGGTTTTCTATGTGAAGGACATGTCCTCCAGACCGAAAAAAAGAAAAAATATGCAAACGAATACATCATATGATGAGCCAAAGCGTCACATAGTTCTTTCAGGGAAAAGAAACATCGTGGGAATCGAGGACAAGACAGACATGTCAGAAGATTATAATAAGTTTGATGAAATTCCGCCCTTCACAGTGAAAACTGACCCAAGCATTCCGTTAAGTAAAGAAGATGCTCCATGGTTACGTCTGAAGCGGTCATAAGGAATGACATATGCCAAGAAGTTCATGCTCATATTATGTAACTCTAGTTCATGTCTTTCGCGGTTTGTGGCTTGACCGAAGGATATCTTTCGCGGTTTGTGGCCTTTAGTCCCGGTTTTGTAGTCTCAGTTTTTAATATTAATAAATGTCTTGAGTGTTAGTCCCATTTTGTGGCTGGAGCGGGAGTGCCTCTATGACCAGTTTCTTGGAGATGCCGGAGGACTGGGCTCCGTCGGCATCTCCCTGAAACTGGTCGTAGTGGTGGCCCTGCTTTCGAAAACCATCTTGCAGCTTGTAACTTCACTAACTAGATCAATACGCCTCGGAGCTAACTAATTTCACATATTAGGGAGTGCCTCTATGACCAGTTTCTCGGAGATGCCGGAGGACTGGGCTCCATCGGCATCTCCCTGAAACTGGCCGCAGTGGTGTCCCTGCTCTCGAAAACCATCTTGCAGCTTGTAACTTCACTAACTAGATCAATACGCCTCGGAGCTAACTAATTTCACATATTAGGGAGTGCCTCTATGACCAGTTTCTCGGAGATGCCGAAGGACTGGGCTCCGTCGGCATCTCCCTGAAACTGGCCGCAGTGGTGTCCCTGCTCTCGAAAACCATCTTGCAGCTTGTAACTTCACTAACTAGATCAATACGCCTCGAAGCTAACTAAGTTCACATATTAGGGAGTGCCTCTATGACCAGTTTCTCGGAGATGCCGGAGGACTGGGCTCCGTCGGCATCTCCCTGAAACTGGCCGTAGTGGTGTCCCTGCTCTCTAAAACCATCTTGGAGATGCCTCAAACTGGCTGGAGGACTGGACTCACAAGGATGCATATTTATAGTACAAGCAGCTCGGCATAATGTCGACACTCACGACATAATGTCGACACTCACCCCTATTATTAGTACTGACTCATCTTTAGTCCCGGTTGGTGTCTCCAACCGGGACTAAAGGTTCATCTTTAGTCCCGGTTGGTGACACCATCCGGGACAAGGTACAAGCCGCACGACATAATGTCGACACTCACCCCTATTATTAGTGTTGTCTGGCCCACTCTGCCGCAATCCCTTTAGTCCCGGTTTGTGACTACATCCAGGACTAAATGTGTGCCGAACAATGATCATGTTTCGAAAAAACCTTCACAAAATGACCTATCATGTTCGAGGTTTCATGGCTTTCGGTCCAAATGACCGATGTTATGTGCTGAATCACGGCATAGTTTGTGATGTTGTGCCCATATTATGCATGTGTGTGGACATTGGTATGTAGAACAATGTTGCAGGAGGAAGTTTTCTTTTTTGTCGCACGGAAAATCCCTTTTCCATTTTCCGAGCGCAAAAAACGGGTCGTTTTGTGAAGTAACCACCAAAATACCGTTTCAGAATGCTACCGTCCTATTTTCCTAAAATACTAGACCACCTTACATGGACTATATCCCAACCGGTACATCTCAAACCTTTTCGTCCATCCCGGGTAAAAAGAACAAATGTCTGCCGAATCGGTAGGAAGTGGGTCGGGTTTGTACTACAGGTACATGATCTATCGCCCGTGATTTTTTGAAAAAATCATTTTTAGACTCGCAATATGTGGTTTCTTCAGAGATCCAATGCAAGTTCTAACGATGCCCGTCCCCTATCTTCATGCACACCGGTTCGACCATAGTTAGAAATTCAGATAATTCAAAACGGGCATAATAAATTCAAAAAAAATCCGAACAATGAAAATCCTTCGCGTGGTGTCATATTATGTTACATAGTTGAAAGGGAAAATACCAGACTTGGTATATTGATCATGTTTCGAAAAAACCTTCACAAAATGACCTATCATGTTCGAGGTTTCATGGCTTTCGGTCCAAATGACCGATGTTATGTGCTGAATCACGGCATAGTTTGTGATGTTGTGCCCATATTATGCATGTGTGTGGACATTGGTATGTAGAACAATGTTGCAGGAGGAAGTTTTCCTTTTTGTCGCACGGAAAATCCCTTTTCCATTTTTCGAGCGCAAAAAACGGGTCGTTTTGTGAAGTAACCACCAAAATGCCGTTTCAGAATGCTACCGTCCTATTTTCCTAAAATACTAGACCACCTTACATGGACTATATCCCAACCGGTACATCTCAAACCTTTTCGTCCATCCCGGGTAAAAAGGACAAATGTCTGCCGAATCGGTAGGAAGTGGGTCCGGTTTGTACTACAGGTACATGATCTATCGCCCGTGATTTTTTGAAAAAATCATTTTTAGACTCGCAATATGTGGTTTCTTCAGAGATCCAATGCAAGTTCTAACGATGCCCGTCCCCTATCTTCATGCACACCGGTTCGACCATAGTTAGAAATTCAGATAATTCAAAACGGGCATAATAAATTCAAAAAAATCCGAACAATGAAAATCCTTCGCGTGGTGTCATATTATGTTACATAGTTGAAAGGAAAAATACCAGACTTGGTATATTGATCATGTTTCGAAAAAACCTTCACAAAATGACCTATCATGTTCGAGGTTTCATGGCTTTCGGTCCAAATGACCGATGTTATGTGCTGAATCACGGCATAGTTTGTGATGTTGTGCCCATATTATGCATGTGTGTGGACATTGGTATGTAGAACAATGTTGCAGGAGGAAGTTTTCCTTTTTGTCGCACGGAAAATCCCTTTTCCATTTTCCGAGCGCAAAAAACGGGTCGTTTTGTGAAGTAACCACCAAAATGCCGTTTCAGAATGCTACCGTCCTATTTTCCTAAAATACTAGACCACCTTACATGGACTATAGTTAGAAATTCAGATAATTCAAAACGGGCATATAAGTTAATTCATTTTAAAAGGTTACATTAATTATTTTTTAAAAATAGAATATGTTTTTGAATTATTTATTCAAATCCATACACTTCTTATGTTTAAAGTTTTTCTAAATTCCAAATTGATATTAAAAAAATATAAGTTAATTCATTTTTAATTGTAAATGGTTCATATTTTAAATGGTTACATTAATTATTTTTTTAAACAGAAAATGTTTTTGAATTATTTATTTAAATCCAAACACTTTTTACGTTTAAAATTTTTCTAAATTCCAAATTAATATTCAAAAATATAAGTTAATTCATTTTAAAAGGTTACATTAATTATTTTTTAAAAATAGAATATGTTTTTGAATTATTTATTCAAATCCATACACTTCTTATGTTTAAAGTTTTTCTAAATTCCAAATTGATATTAAAAAAAATATAAGTTAATTCATTTTTAATTGTAAATGGTTCATATTTTAAATGGTTACATTAATTATTTTTTAAAACAGAAAATGTTTTTGAATTATTTATTTAAATCCAAACACTTTTTACGTTTAAATTTTTTCTAAATTCCAAATTAATATTCAAAAATATAAGTTAATTCATTTTAAAAGGTTACATTAATTATTTTTTAAAAATAGAATATGTTTTTGAATTATTTATTCAAATCCATACACTTCTTATGTTTAAAGTTTTTCTAAATTCCAAATTGATATTAAAAAAATATAAGTTAATTCATTTTTAATTGTAAATGGTTCATATTTTAAATGGTTACATTAATTATTTTTTAAAACAGAAAATGTTTTTGAATTATTTATTTAAATCCAAACACTTTTTATGTTTAAAATTTTTCTAAATTCCAAATTAATATTCAAAAATATAAGTTAATTCATTTTAAAAGGTTACATTAATTATTTTTTAAAAATAGAATATGTTTTTGAATTATTTATTCAAATCCATACACTTCTTATGTTTAAAGTTTTTCTAAATTCCAAATTGATATTAAAAAATACAAGTTAATTCATTTTTAATTGTAAATGGTTCATATTTTAAATGGTTACATTAATTATTTTTTAAAACAGAAAATGGTTTTGAATTATTTATTCAAATCCAAACACTTTTTATGTTTAAAGTTTTTCTAAATTCCAAATTAATTATCATTTAAAAAACAATACAAATTTAAACCCCAAAATAAAAAATAAGGCGTGAACAGAGAGAAAATACCTGAAATTTTTTGAAAACAGGGGAATATGTCCCGGTTGGAGCCACCAACCGGGACTAAAGACCCACTGCGCGCCAACCCTTGGTCTGCTGAAAATTTTGGAGTATAGGTCCCGGTTGGTGGCTCCAACCGGGACGTATGCACCTTTAGTCCCGGTTGGAGCCACGAACCGGGACTAAAGGCCCTTTAGTTATAACAGCGCGTGCCTCCTCTTCTTCTTCCCTTCCCCACTCTGCCTCTGCCCGCGCCCTCGCCGACGACGACGCCGCCAGGCTGCCCCCGCCACCATCGCGCGCTCCCCGTAGCGGCTCCGTCGTCAACGCCTCCGCCTCCGGCCGCCACCCGCGTCTCTTCCCGCGCGCCGACGACCGCGCCGCCCGCGCGTCTCCTTCCCCCGACGACCGCCGGCCGCCCGCTTCTCTGCTTCCCGTCGACGACCGCGCCCTTCCCCCACCGCCGCGCGTCAGGTACGGCGCCGCCCCTCCCTGCCCCTCTCTGTCCTCCCCCTCCCTCTGCTGCTGGTGGTGGTGCATCGTCGCCGCGCCGTTTCCTCCACCGCCGCGCCGTTTCCCCCACCGCCGCGCGTCAGGTACGGGCCCGCTAACGTGGCCCACGGTGGCTTGCTGATGTGGCCTAGGGCCCAACACTCAGTGACAGTGGCTAGGTTCTGTCTTGGTAAAAAAAAAACCCAACCCTTTGCTGATGTCATATTGACACAGTAATTCAATTTTAAATGATTTAATAATTCCAGAAATTGATATAAACTTGTAAATTCAATATCTTTTTATTTATAAGTCAGAAAAATACAAATAATATATCAAATTGTTCAGAAAAATGAAACCTATCTATTTAACCTATAATCATGCATTGTTCAACAATTTAAATGACAAGTATAATTAGAAGAACAAATGCACCCCTCTCATATGTTCCGGAGTTTCCCCGAGTTAGGGTTTTCACCCGTCGGAACCCCGATTAAACCGTCGAGCATGTCTTAGGGTTACATTCCAATGCAAATTAACTTGTCATATCATCATACTTGCTTGAGCATTGCATCGATGCCATGTGTTGATTGTTTCCCTTTCTTTTCGGTGTTTTGATTATTAGGTTTATTATTAGTTAGGTATTATTAGGTTTATTAATTAGTTTGGTATTATTGGTATTCGACCCTACTGGTCAGTCAATGTGGGTAGCCCCAGACCCGATTCACATTGTCAGTCACTGTGGTTAGATAAGGAATCATTAATACCCCTTAGGTGCATGTGGGTTCGACGATGTGCCTTCGCCAGGGCATTCTGAACCCTCTTAAATCGATTCCAATATGGTATTTTGTTAGTATCTAGTGTTACCTATCTGCTGGATAGTTTCCCTTTTGTAGCCTTATACTCATGTTCCCCTCTCATATGCATCGGAGGTTTCTCCGAACTAGGTTACACCCCTCGGAACTCCGGAATATTGATTTTAGTTGATTTTAGCTAGAGTTACCTATCTACTACACGGTTTCCTTTTTGTAGCTAGGTTTAGGGTTTCTCTTCATTTTTATTATTGTGTATGTATATATTAGGGTTTCTCCTTAACTTTCTCCTTTAGCCGCTTTGACTTATTCGTTTTTCCACCTATGCAGAAAATATGGACCCACACGTCAGAGACGAAGAAAAGGAAGAGTTAATCCAAGGTGTGATCCGTGGGGAAGATAATTTAGACGTATCAACGTTTCTGAACAACTCCGGTGAGGGTGATCCTCTTTTTACCGGAGTAGACAACTTGTTTGAGGTTGAAGGTGTTGCCTTCCGCGAGGGAGAAGGCGATGCCTTGTGTAATCGAGAAGACGACCGCTCCGGCGAGGTGCATGTAATATAAATCAATTCATTAATTAATCATCTGCTATCTATATAGAAATAGTAACGACGATCTTTCTTCTTTTAGCCCTCCGGATCGAAGGAATCTACTGAAAAGAGCAGACGAGGCCCAACCAAAAAGTTGCAAGACCATGAGAGGTTTAGGATCGAAGATGTCGCTGAAGACGGCAGACCGACAGCTCCCGAAGTTGTCGCAACCAAATTTGTGGCACAATGCGGAGTAATCGTTAGGGACTTAATCCCGATCACCATTAGAAATTGGAATAGGCCTGCTAAAGCGGATGAAGAGGGAACATGTTTATTTGTCCCTAACCACGCCAAAGATTTACTGTGGAAGAGGCTCATGGTTAATTTCAAACTACCGAAGATAGAGCTGGATCCAAATGCGGAGGATCCAGTTGAGGACGCCTTACAACATGGGAGAGCCATGGAGGCTAAGGTCAGGGAGTGGGCTTTGAAGAAGATGGCCCAGTGTTTCACCAACTGGAAGAAAAGATTGCACCTTGACTATGTCGTGAAAGAGAAGACTCCGGATTTCAAGAAGACTCAGTTTCAGAAGATAAAACCATTCTGGGCTGAGTTTGTGGAATACAAGACATCGGAAAAAGCTAAGGAAATGTCTGCAAAGAATAAGCTGAATGCTGCTAACAAGAAGTATCACCATACTATGGGGCAAGGTGGCTACAGGGCTGGCATTCCTAAGTGGGAGAAACTTGAGGAAGAACCGCGTGCTAAAAAGATCACTCCAGAGACAGACGATTGGGTAGAACGTGCAAGGAATTGGTTTTACGGGCATGGGGGCACGTTGGACTCGGAAGGGAGGTGTATATATAACATACGACATAAATAAGACCCCTTGCCAATCGAGAGGATGAGAAAAGCAGTAAAGGCTGTTAAAGATGGGGACTTCATTCCCGATAGAGAGAATGATGAGCTCACACTCGCCCTTGGAAATAAGGAACATGATGGACGAACACGAGGCACAATAGGCTCCCAATCATGGAGGACTGGGTTTCCCGAAGAGAGGAAGAAATATCCTGATAGAAGCCGTCAGAGGAGTAAGGACAGGGCGGCAGTTGAAGCAGAAAGTCAGAAAGAGCGAATGCGTTTAATTGAAGAACGATTAAAGCAACAACAAGATGAAATTAACTCACTTAAAGAGCAAAGTACTACCGGCCCATCTCAGCAGCACACTGCATTCGATGCTACCGGCCTATCGAATAATCGAAAAAGCAGTGTGGCTTCCACCGAGGTCCCGGGTGATGACAATGGCGATGCCGATGATGCACCGACGATGGCTCCTGTTGGCTACCCAGTGGATGATATCACAGAGATGACACACTGCGAGCTACATGTCAAAGTTGTGAACATATCAATGAAGGTGGCGGTCGGCTATGCCTTACCAATTGGACCCACACCAACTTACCACAGTCGTCCGGTTCCAGAGGGCTACGCTGTTGTCGGCGTGGATGAAATCATGCCCACCTTTGAGGTTTTGGATCTTCACTACCCTGCTGGTGAAGGGGATGTGACTGTGCTGGGTGACGCAAAAAACGTCACCATTCTATGGCCGAAGGATTGTATCGTGCTTCGAAATCACACGCCAAGGCCATCTTCGCCGCCGCCTCACCCGTCTCCAGCGAGGTCGTCGCCGCCGCGGCAGCCGTCTTCGTCGCCTCACCCGGCTCCGTCGCCTCACCCGTCTCCGGTGCAGCCATCGCCGGCGCCTCAGGATAAAAAGCGTAAGCGTACCGCTACTGTGCGTCGTAAGCGATCGCCGAAACGTAAACAAGAGCCTCTTCCAAAAGTACCAACGGTTCCTCCCAAGAGAGCTTATGACTGTACTGAAGAAGAGACTGCGACGATCGTTGATGCGGAAACGACAGCGTTTTTCGCTAAGCTGAGGCGGCCGAAAGAGCCAGAGTTCCCCAGCACCAAAGAAGAAAAAGCCAAAGTGTTGAAAATGCTAAAGACTCTTCATCAACCCGAGCCAAAGCTGTCATCAGACTATGAGCGTTCTATTCTCAAGTCACATGCAGCACAAAAAGCCTCGAAGAGCAGTACTGATGCAAGCGGGAAATCTGTTGCCCAGCTCGGAGAACAAGCAAAACAGACTTGCGCCCCTCTCAAGGTGATTTCTCAAACCAATGTGGGGTCGAGCAAATATGGGGCCGAAGAGCAGTATGATCCAGAGGTAGTTGCACAATACGGAGAAGCTGTCGCTGCTGAAGGTATGAGTATTGCCCAGTACTTATCCCAGTTAGAGTTCTTCCCCGTGAGTGAAGTAGCATACCAATACCAGTACGGAAAACCTCTCGTCAAACCTGAGGAGGTAAACAATCTTCCAACAAAAATGCGAAGATTGCATAACTGGTACTTGCATGCCACAAAGGCCGGGGCTAACTGGATAGTGCTGAGGGTTACAAAAAAGCATCATGGGAAAGAAAGGGATGACATGATATCCATTGAATTTGATGAACTATTTCAATTATTCAATCAAGACGCCTTGGACAAATCGATCATGAGTGCCTATTGTCTGTAAGTACTAATTCTGTAATTAACTTAGTCTCCATCTATATTATTTTGTTTATTGGATGTATATAATCATACTTTAATATGCAGAATGAAGATTCTCGAATGCAGCAGAGGACAAATCTATGACATTGGCTTCATTGACCCATATTGGGTTCATGAAGCTAATCTCAAAATAAGCCCCCAGGATACGGAGGATAATATAGTACACGCGTTAAGGTTTCAAGAAACCAAAAGGGAAATACTATTTCCTTACAACTTCCAGTGAGTGTTATTGTCTTGTATACACTTTCTATTTCGCTTACTCGATGTTAAGTATATAATTGATTAGTTCTGCATTCGCAGGTACCACTATATTCTGTTAATCATTCAACTTGACAAAGGGCGTGTACTAGTCATGGACTCGAAACATAAACCCCTTGAGACGTGGAAGGACATGCAGATACTTCTCCAGCGGTAATTCTAATCATTACGACACTATATCGGCAACGTTCGTGAATTTTATGATATCAAGTACTTAATAACTTATTTTATTCGTTTTCTACACCGGGCAGCGCTTGGAAACGGTTCACCAAGAAGGCTAGGGGTGTTTGGAAAGAGGAGCTTACATTTCAACCACTAGATGTAAGCACCACTAGCTATATCCGCGCATCTCTTTGATTCTAGTTTTGATACAGTTATTATCATGCTTGATTATTATTTTGATTAAACTCTGTTGTCGTAAAGTGCCTGACGCAGGGACCAGGTAACAATCTATGTGGATACTATGTATGCGAGTTCATCCGGCAGACGTGCGATGAGAAGGGCAGAAATTTAGAGCAACTCCACGTACGTAAACAATTTCTATAGTTTTTAATTACAATCAAATTGTGTTTAGTTTCATATTCATATAGGCTGACTCCTTTTTTAAATCAGATCGAACGTCTACGGGACGGTCTTCTGCCAAAGGATCGCATACGAGCAATACAGGAGGAATTGGCGGGATTCTTGGATGCAGAAGTCCTAGACCCAAAAGGGGAATACTATTCGGCTGTGTATAGACAATAGGGATTGTAAAAATAGCAACTTTCAAGGAATTGGCCGGTAGCATCGAATAGCAACTTTTGTATGTAGTGCATGAACTCGATCCGTGTATTGAATGTAAAATGTTGTCATGATGATCTTGTGTAATATAAGGTTCCTTCATTGATAAGTGCAAAACACTAAATAAACAATAAAACAACCTAAATGAATTCTCTGCCGCGGCACAAAAAGTGGCGAAAATGCTGCCGCGGCAACAAAATGTGCCAAAATGAATTCTCTGCCGCGGCAGAGAAATGGGCCAAATCTCTGCCGCGGCAGCAGGTTATTAGTCCCGGTTCATGTTACAAACCGGGACTAAAGCTCCACCCCCCCTCGCGCTCTGATGCCGCCACGTGTACCCCCATTTGTCCCGGTTCGTGTTACGAACCGGGACTAATGCTCCACCCCCCCTCGCGCTCTGATGCCGTCACGTGTGCCCCCATTTGTCCCGGTTGGTGGGGCAACCGGGACTAAAGGTTAGAGCTTTAGTCCCGATTGCCCCGTCCCGGTTGGGCAACCGGGACTAATGGCCCTTACCAACCGGGACGCATGGGGCGTTCTCTACCAGTGATCATCTCTGGATTTTGCTTAGTTATACAAAAGTAGGTGTATTTTGCATGGAGGCAATTACTGGTTGCGTTTGTTGATTAAAATCTGTGTGCCATATAACTAGGAGTTAATTACACATTTCGACTGGAGAGCTGTGTATGACCTGCAATTTGGGGCCTTTTTTGCTGCATACCATATCCTGTTTTCCTGTTATTCTAAAAATACACACTCTTTGTCGGATAAAATATTATTGTAGATTTGTCCAGATTCATATATATCTATATATTACGTATGTGAATCTAAACAAATTTGTAACATCATTATTTCGGACGGATGGAGCACATGTTTTCCTCAATACACTTCACATGGCTCGATATCCATATTTATGCACACTATATTTTTGTGAACAATTGATTCACCCAAAGCGGTATAGAGTTTCTAGGCGCACCGAAATTTGCAATCTTGGAAATCATTTCAACTTTTTCATCAACTATCATCATATTTTTAAAAAAATCAATAATTATAAATTGTTTGAAATCTGGCCCGAAAATTTTGAGAAGCATATATTTTGGAACTCAACCACTGGTATAGATGTTAGCTTGGTGTAATTTTGGCGTTGGCAGAAGAGGTGAAAGATAATAAGAGAGAAGAGGGAGTTGGGTTTATGGATTTTATGATGAAATATGGGTTGCTCAGGCCCGAGTGAAGAATCTACTACAACATGCTACAACACAAGCTCGTGCTAATGTATCTAGTCTTAGATAGATGGTCTAATGATTTATTTATATTACTTTTAAAATTTTTTGTACCATTGTTCACTACAGCACGCGCGCGCTACGCCGAGGACAAAAAGCCGTCGGCATAGGCCAAAATGCCCTCCGCGTATGGTACGCCGACGGCTGCTCTCGGCGTAGCCTCCTCGGCAAAGGTCTCCCTCGGCGGAGCATACACAAGCCGTCGGTATACGCTATGCCGCGACCGTCGGCATAGCCTGTCGGCCGATTGCAAAAATATTTTCTTATTTTTTTTTTATTTTTTTAATATTTGAATTTTTTGACTCGTTAATCTTTCACTTTGAACATTTTTAACACTAATTATACTTAATATTTGATTAAATTGCAGTCTTGGTCAAACTTTCTGGCCGATCACTCATCCTAATAGTACTCCAGCTTCAGCAAGCTTAACTTTCTTGTTCCTTCAGAATCTATTTTCGCAAAGTAATTCATACATTATTGCCAATACTATGATATCAATCCTATTAACTCTTATATCATCATGTTACATATTTTTATTTTTTGAAATTACAAACAATTATTTAAGTAAACATTAATGAATAAGTAAAAATATTATTGAATTCAAATAAAAATATAATAATTTTACTTTTTTTGTATTTTTCTATTTAATATGGAATAATTAATATCTTTAAATCCATAAATCGGAATTCGACAAATAATATGTATAAATTTATCAGAAAAATGAGAGGAATCCAAATATGATATCCATATCAACTAATCACAAACCCTCCGTTTTTGAATTAGCTATTTGGTGGTTGCTTTAAAAAATCCCCCTTTTTTGCGTTCAGAAAATGAAAAATGCCTTTCTGGTGCGACGAAAAGGAAAAATTGCATTAGATCTTTGATAAAATAGCATATTGTAAACCTAAAAATTATTTTTGTAAAAAAACATGAGTATCAGATCATGTACCTGTAGTTCATATCTGACCCGCTTCCTACCGATTCGGCAGAAATTTATCTTTTTTACCAGGGGTGGACGAAAAGGTTCCAGATCCCCCTATTGGGAAATTGTCTATATAAGGTGGCCTAGTATTTTTGTAAAATGTGGTGGTAGCATTTTGAATTAGCCATTTGGTGGTTGCTTCACAAAACCGTCCTTTTTTGTGCTCAGAAAATGAAAAATGGCTTTTTGGTGTGACGAAAAGAAAAACTTCTTCCTGCAACATTGTTCGCCATCCCATGATGCACATGTATGCACAATATAGGCATATTATCACAAACGATGCCTTGATTCTAGTCATAACATTGATTATTTGACCCAAAAGCCAAGAAACCTCGAATGAGATAGGTCATTTTGTGAAGGTTTTTTCAGACATAATCAATATACCAAGTTTGATATTTTTCCTTGTAACTATGTCACATAATATGACACCATGCGAAGGTTTTGCATTGTTTTGATCGTTTTTGAATTTTTTATGCCCGTTTTAAACTATCATCAAACTTTGTCGAACGGCGGGTATGAAGATTCTTAGCTCGGGGCCGAGCCTCACTAAACATGCATTGGATCTTTGATAAAATAGCATATTGTGAACCTAAAAATAATTTTTAAAAAACATGAGCATCGGATCATGTACCTGTAGTTCATATCTGACCCGGTTCCTACCGATTCAACATGAATTTATGTTTTTCACCAGAGTGGACGGCAAGGTTCGGATCACCCTGTTGGGACATTGTCTATATAAGATGGTCTAGTATTTTTGTAAAATGTGGTGGTAGTATTTTGAATTAGCCATTTGGTGGTTGCTTCACAAAACCGTCCATTTTTTGTGCTCGGAAAATGAAAAATGGCTTTTTGGTGCGACGAAAAGAAAAACTTTCTCCTGCAACATTGTTCGCCATCCCATGACGCACATGTATGCACAATATGGGCATATTATCACAAACTATGTCTTGATTCTAGCCATAATATTGGTCATTTAATCCGAAAGTCAAGAAACCTCGAATGAGATAGGTCATTTTGTGAAGGTTTTTTTAGACATAATCAATATACCAAGTTTGATATTTTTTCTTATAAATATGTGACATAATATGACACCATGCAAAGGTTCGCATTGTTTCGATCGTTTTTGAATTTTTTATGCCTGTTTTAAACTATATATAATGTTTTACGTTTCACTTATTTTTTAAAAAAATATGTAATATTTGAGTTTTTTTAAAAAAATATGTAATATTTGAGTGTAGATATATAGATCATATTTTTCTACAAATTTTGATATATTATTTGTATTTTTTAATTAGAATAATTTAGTTATGATTTTTCAAAGTTTAATGAGGTAAAAGGAAAAATAGCTAGGCGTAGCATAGAATATGCCGACAGCTGCTTGGCGGGGCTGGCCTGGTCACGGTCTACGCCGACGGCCCCGGCGTTTGGCCGTTGGCGTAGCGCCCGGCCGTCGGCATATCTATCCATTCATGTAGATTATTAATAGATTGGTGGAATTTTGCCAATTTTTTGTTGTTGTGGGCAGATTGAATAGCTGCAGGCGTTTCCAGTGAAAACCTCAAATTAGACACTCTCTTAAAGTATTTTCATTCATAAGATTTAGTAGATATATAACTTTAAGCACATACAAGGCTACAAGTTGGATCTGCCGATAGATCAGTACACACCAAGTATTTCTACTCCTCCGCAAACAACGAATGTCTTTTTGACTCTCGTCAAAGTCACGCAGTCAGATCAACTATATATGTTTCGGTCGGTCTTTTTTGCGGCGATCATACACACCATGCAGTGATGCAGCACCTGAGATCGAGCAGCAGGTAGGTGGCTCTCCCAGCGTGCGGCGTTGACGTACTGACGCTGACTGATAGCCAACACGTTAACAGGTAAAGTTGAGTTGCATGCGCCATGCGTGCAAGGCGGCCAACTAATTACAGTAACTGAGTACTAATAAGGAAATTCTACAGCACACAAATTCTATAGGATCAATTTCTCAGGAAGCTGGAGTATAGCAGTTTAGTTTCTGTCTGAGAATAAGGGGATAGATGTTCCCTCGTTCACTACTAGCGTCCATGTCCACGCACTGTTTCCTTTAGCCTTTGCACCACCCTCTCGATGCTGCCCTGCTGCTGATCCCCAACCTACAAGAACACATCGCACACCTTGCTGATTACGGTCACGATTGATTTGATTTTGAGAAGGAGAAATTGTAACGCAGTGTCTGTATATATGGGTTCGCGCGAGAGCTCACCAGCGTGTGGATGGTGTAGACGGCCCTGGCGCCGACCACGGAGAAGTGCGCGTTCTGCACCTCGCCGCCGGCCTCCTCCACCGCGCGCACGGCCCGGTGGAACGAAGCGCCGTCGCTGGGCGGGGAGCCGGTAACGAGGATGGTGTGCAGGCCGGAGCCCAGGTGCTGGACCGTTACCTCCGGCGGCAACGCGGCGGCCGCCCCGGAGGTGGACCCGGACCCGGGGCCCGCGTTCCGCTGGGTCGTCATCATGGCCGCCGCCGTCAGCTCGCGCTTCCTCTCCTTGAGCCTCTCCACCCGCTCCGCCGTCCGGCTTATGTACGCCGCCGCCTCCCCGAGCCTTTCGGGCCTTGTCGCCGCTGGCTGTAGTACATGCAGGCACAAACAATATTAAATGGGTGTGCATGCGAGAGTAGTGTACGGGTATATATATATGCATGGCGATCTGCACGAACCGCGGGAGAAGGGGCGCCGCCGGCGTGGACGAGCGTGTCGAGGCGGTGGTAGAGCCCGTTCATCTGGTTGCGGCGGTTGCGCTCCACCGTCTTCCGGTCAGGCTTGCTGCCTCCCGCCGTAGGGCCAGGTGGCGGCGGCATCGCCATAATGTCCGGTGCGGTGTGTACGTACACTCACGTTCGCACCCTGCTGGTTCGGAGACCGTCACGAGAGGGTCACAAGTTAGCTGCTCGAGTGCTCGGTGTGTTACTCGTGCGGCCGCGTGCATGCTATATATATATGGCTCGCTAACGGGTCGGATCTTAGTGTTACTGTGCTAGTCAACCTCCCGAGTCCTATCAAGTGGAGCATTTTTTTGGCCTTTTAGACCAAGGACCATGACCATCGTTCTGAAAGCTTTATTTGAGCATCACCCATGTAAGAATTAAAATAATGAAAAAACGGTGGCGTCATATCCAGATAGCTTGAAATTAGATAAAGGCAGGATGCTAAAACTTTTTTTTTTACATGAGTCAAACATATACAATTTGTAATGGACTATGTTTTCTAAATACCATACGATTTGTAACCCGATTTTTCACACGGAGCCGGGCCTTACCGGTCAGGTATCCACCGACCATGTGCATCGCGATTCATGCTATGTCCGTTTTCCATGCTTGACCAATTTCAGTTTGATATGATAAATATTTGAAATCGAATTGAGAGCATGATGAAATTTCACATTATTTCATTGTGATTTGTGATTTGATTAAAAATCACTAAAATAGTCTAAATATGTGTGAAAATATGCAGTGGGCGCCAAAACGGAATTGGACCGCTAACTCGTGAAGATGTATCACTTGCCACCTCTCAAAAGGATTTGGAATTACTTGTTGAACAATTCTACAGTCGATTATTCACAGCTCAGGAATACCTTGATCCCTCCATAATCATTGGTTTTGTTGCAAGAAAGATTACAAAGAAAATGAATGAATTTTTAGATGCTCCTTTTCTTGCGGACGAAGTGTCTAAAGCTCTATTCATGATGCACCCAAACAAAAGTCCAGAGGTTGACGGCTTCACAACTGGGTTTTTTCAAAAGCATTGGGACATGGTCAGGGACTCAGTTACTATAGCATTACAGTTATGAATGAGGAGATCAACAAAATCATATTAGTTCTTATTCCCAAAATAAAACATCCTCAGAACCTATCTCAGTATCGACCCATTGCTTTGTGCAATGTTATTTATAAAATCTATTCAAAGGTGCTTGCAAATCGACTGAAAATAATCTTGGATGATATAATAGCCGAAGAATAGAGCGCTTTCATCCCTGGATGTCTCATCTCTGATAATGTGCTTACATCATATGAATGCATTCACTATCATAAGAAGAAGAAGGGAAAGAATGGAGCATGTGCCATCAAGCTTGATATGACAAAAGCCTATGATCGGGTTGAGTGGAGGTACCTTGAAGACATAATGTGCACCATGTATTGGGATATACTTTCCGGGTATACCTACGTGACTCGCTGACCAGGGTGGCCCACCAAAGGGTTAGAGCTTTGCTTCACGGGAGGCCCAGTCAAAGAAAGAGGAGGAGCCAGTTCCGGCTACGACAAGGCCCAGAAGAGTTAACAACTTAGGCCTAAAGTATTACTTGTAGTCCAAGCTATATCTAGTTACCGACTCTATAACATAGACGGATAGGTCTCTCCTATAACCCTAGGTCCTGGTGACTATATAAACCAGCCCTATGAGAGCCTTTAGGGCACACAACGAACACAACCAATCGTAAGACCACAAGGCGAACCTCTCTTGTAATCCACTATAACATCCGGCTTACGCCGATATATTACTGGGTTGCTAGCAGGAGTAGGATCTGATCACCGCGGTTGGATCTGAACCTGGGTAAACTTGTGCTCACCACTCCTGTAACATCCGACGTCTCACACCCCATCTTTCCAACGCCACTAGGACCCCCTATGGCGTACTTGTCGACAATCCGACGACAGTTGGCGCCCACCGTGGGGCAGGTGACCTTTGGAGCTTCGTTCCATGCGGAATCTTCACGTGCAGGAATCGGCAAAACTATCGCCATGGGTCGCGTGGTCTACGCCAGTGATGTCCCTCTCTTCCTTCTCGACGAGACCTAGATTCTGGCTTCGAAACCCATGATGACCTACACAATCATGTCTATCGGCGAGATCGATATTTATCTCGGTTTCGCTGATCCCGCCCAACCCACCCTTGAGGTGACGACCATGGCGGAAGAAAAATCCGGATCTACTTTGTCCGCAGAAGCGGAAGAGTTCAAGATCTCGGAGAAATTCAAACCCACCCAGCCTACTCCTGTAGTGGAAGAAGAAGTGGAAGAAGAATCTGGATTTGATCTCTCCAGCGAGATTGGATATACATATGAGGAATACATCCGCTACGGATCTGGCTCTGCCGATGTCGAAGCGGAAACCAAGTTATACCACTACCTCAAGAACATAAATAAGAAGAAGCACTGTTTCATGTACCACATAATCTCTGGATCCAACTCTGTCGATGCTGGAGCCGGCAGCGATTCAGTCCTAGACGCAATCAAAGAAAACGTCGACTTACCTGGCTTCCCTCAGGAGTCAATAACGTCACAGGAACTTCGAGACTTTGACAAAGAGATGGAGGAGTATGAATAAGAACATGTCTCCAAGCCAACGCAAGGTGAGCTAGAAAATTCTCCTAGTCCATATGATAGCATGGATGAAAGCTACACCTTGCAGGATTACATGGACACCGGAGATTCTTCCGAGGTCCACAAGCCAACCATGACGGAAAGTACCGACTGAAGTTTATCCCCCGGTACCGGACCAAAAGTCGTCTTTGCCACTGGTACGCACGTCAAGGCTACTGGGCGGTCAAAGAAGAAGAAGAAGAAGAAGAAGAAGAAGAACAAGAATCAGACTCCGGCAGAGCCGGACGTCGAGGAAACCAACAAAGAAAAAGTTGATGAAGAGATCGAGATGGAGAATCAGGACGGAGATCCGATTAATACCACCCCGATCGACCCTCCTGTGGATGGACACGTCGTCACCAAGGGTGCGCGTGAAATCTACGGAGATGCTCTCATGATTCCAATCCCAACGGCTTTGGATCTTACGCCGGAGGCGCTGGAGAAAAGGGCCGAGGACCTGGAAAAACACCGTCTGTTTCTGCTCGAGGAAGTTGCGCGCATCGTCGAGCTTAGACAACAGTTAGACAGTGATCCTGCCAAGTATGATTCAGATTTCAAGCGACACCCAAACAAGACAAGGGTAGGTCTATTTCTTGCTAACAAGAACCCGGATATCCACAAAGATCTATTCGACGGAAAGGATAGAGAGAAGATCTGAGTCTACAGCACGCCGTTGGAAAACACTGCTGCAGCTCGGGCCATCCTTGCCAACAATCCGTCTCCACAGCAAGTCCAGCAGTGTGTCGCGTTGCTAGACAAAGGATTAAAGCAGCAGAAAACGGCCGCATCATTTATTGGCAAGCTGGCCTCAAAGTCCGAGTATTGCCACTGGCGCTGACCAAAGAGATGATGTAAGGCTATGCAGGGATACGAATCAACGCTATCGTCCCCGTGGAGAAGAAGAGAATTCAAGAACCGGATCAAACGGCCACTCTCACCGACCGACGTGTGACTAGGCAAGAGTTATTCCGGCTGCGTCCGAAGATGCCATCAGGGCAATGATCCCTCATCGGCAAAACAACCGCTACAGAGAAGATCCGGAAACACGCCGCCAGCAAGAGGAGCAAGATCGGCTAAGGATGCCACCACCGAGCCGTCCAGCTGGTAATGCCGGACGAAGATATGATCCGGATCGTCCTGAATCAAGTAGGGATGGTTCCCTAAGAAACAGGCATCAGAGTCAGCATAATGAGGCTCCACCGCCACCACCGCGTAACCCAGCCAAAAATAATCCACCAGGGCCACCATCTCCTCCTGACAGCGACCATGAAGGATCCTGACGCAGCCATGGAATCCCCAGGGGCGAAGGCTGCAATGGTGAAAGGAGAAGTAGAAATCCGACTCCGCCGCGCAGGAGCCATGAGCCTCCAAGGCGCAAATCTCTCCCGCCAAACGACGCTCGCCATCGCATTGAATCAAACATAGAAGTGTGGTGGTATGAGGAAGAAGACGTATATGTGGGACCCAAGTGCTTTGGACCACGCATACGTCAGACCAAATTTCTGGTTGACTGTGGTATTGCCAAACACATCCAGTCCTACAACGACGCAGCTTGGCCAGATACCTGGCTCCAGGATTTCTTCCAGGCCTCCTGCATCTCCAAGGGAGGAAACAACCTGGTCGCAGTCCGATATCTCCCACTCATGTTGAGTAAAACGGCTCGATCATGGCTCAATGAACTTCCAGAGAATTCCATTCACAACTGGTATGATATGCAAAGTGCGTTCTTTTCAAACTTTGAGGGAACATACAGGAGGCCCTGCACAGTCGGAGATTTGCAGCGTTGCACACAAAGACCCGGAGAAACCTGCCGGGATTACCTCAGACGCTGGATTGACACGAAGAACTCCTGCGAGGGAGTAAACGAGCAAACTGCGATAGAAGCTTTTATTGCAGGACTTCCAGTCGGACTTTTGTGTCACGGACTGAAGCGTGACCATGTCACAGATTTGGGAGAAATGATAGAGACGGCAAGCAAATAGGCTGATGCCGATGATGATTCAGAAGGGCTGCTAAATATTCTGGCCAATCCCAATGCGGCCAAACAGCCAAAACAAGCTCAGAAGCGCAAGAATACCTCAGAAGAAAAGCAGGCTCCGGACAACGCAGTTGTCAACGCAATGTTCGGATCAGGAGGACGAGGAGGGCACGGAGGCGGCCGGGATAGAGGTCGTGGAACTTCCCGAATCTAGGGCAGAGGAGATCAGCAACCCGTAAGAACCTATACCTGGGGTGACATTGCAAATAACCCCTATGTCCACCACTTGGATAATAACGGAGGATCTACCCACACAAATGTCGAGTGTCATTTCAATGACGACATCAAGAAAGACGAATCCGTTGGCTACAGAGCCAAGCGACAAAAAGGAAAGAAAAATTTCGAGAAAGGAAAGGAGCCCAAGAAAGATTCCAACCTGGAAGAAGCGGAAACTGCTGCAGAGCCCAAGTCAGATGGAAAGAAGACTTTTCCGACCAAGAAAGACGCATACGTCTGCTTCCTTGGATCCCAACCTGCCAAAGAAAAGAAGGAGGTTCTCCGTGAGCTCAATGCCACGTTTCCGGCTGTTCCACATTTTCTAGATTGGTCGGATGTAACCATCACCTTTGATCGCTCAGATCACCCGAGGAAAACACATCATCGGGGAAAGTACCCCCTATTCGTCAATCCTCTTATTGATGGCTATGAGTTTTCCAAAACACTCATGGACGGTGGAAGCAACATTAACATCCTATACATCGAGACACTCCATCGCATGAAGCTACACGAGAGCCAGTTGAGTTACAACAATGTAACATTCCATGGCATTGTACCAGGGAGACATGCGGATTCTCTGGGTGAGATTACTCTGGACGTAACATTCGGAACCCGAGACAATTACCAAACCGAGCCACTCTCGTTTGAGGTGGTACCGTTCAAAAGTGCTTAACATGCCATCTTCGGACGTCCGAATTACTGGGTGTTCATGGCTCGTCCCTGTTACATCTACAACATGATCAAACTTCCAGGTCCAAAGAGCATATCACCATACGGGGAAATCCGAGGAAGGCGCTAGAGTGCGACGAAGGATCTGCTGCCTTCGCCGAATCCGTGCTGCACACCCAGGAGTACCAGGAGATCAAGAATACCATCAATCCGTTCGAGATGCCCGCTACGAAGAACGAGGTGCTGAAGCCAAGTTTGTAGTTCAAGGCATCGGAAGAGACGAAGAAAACATCGCTGAAGGAAGATGATCCCTCCAAGACGACGAACATAGGGGTAGGCTTAGGCCACGCATAGGAAAGCGCGCTCGTCGAGTTCCTCAAAGCTAATAGTGATATCTTTGCATGGCAGCCTTGTAACATGACCGGAGTACCTAGGGAACTTGCCGAGCACTCTCTTAATGTGTACCCTGACGCTAAACCCGTCAAACAGTCATTACGACGGTTTGGTGATGAAAAGCGCAAAACAATAGCCAAGGAATTATCCCGACTAGAATTAGCGGATTTTATAACAGAGTTCATCCATACAGATTGGGTGGCAAATCCTATACTCGTCCCTAAAAAGGACACCATTGATTTAAGGATGTGTGTTGATTATACCGCTTTGAACAAGACATGCCCAAAAGATCCGTTTCCTTTGCCACGAATCGATCAATTTATTGACTCAATGGCGGGATCGGAACTACTATGTTTTCTCGACGCATATTCCGGATATCACCAAATACCGATAAAAAAGTCGTATCAAATTAAGACATCTTTCGTCACTCTTTTTGGAACCTTCTGCTACAAAACTATGCCTTTTGGCTTAAAGAACGCATGGGCAACATATCAACGTACTATGCAACATTGTCTCAACGACCAAATCGGACGCAACGTCCACGTATACATAGACGACATAGCAGTTATGTCGAAAAAGAAGGAAACTTTAATTTCCGACTTAGATGAAACATTTGCTAGTCTATGAAAATTCAATATGATGCTAAATCCGAAGAAGTGTTTCTTTGGAATTCCAGCCGGAAAATTGTTAGGTTTCATCATCTCTGAGCGAGGCATAGATGTGAACCGAGACAAAATCAAGGCTATACTAAATATTACCAGGCCAACTCACTGGTTGCATTGCGGCAATGAGTCGGTTCGTTAGCCGGCTCGGTGAAAGAGCCGCACCTTTGTACAAACTCTTGAAGAAAACCGACAAATTTGTCTGGACCCAGGAAGCCGAAACTGCCCTGCAAAGTTTGAAAGATCTACTTTCAAACCCACCAGTTCTCGTAGCGCTAGAACCTCAGGAACCTATGTTACTCTACATAGTAGCGACCAACAAGGTCATAAGTGTGGTAACAGTAGTCGAGCGTGAGGAAGAAGGCCACGAGCATAAGGTGCAACATCCAACTTATTACCTGAGTGAGGTCCTAACAGAATCAAAACAACGGTATCCACATCATCAAAAGCTAGCCTATGGAGTGTTCTTTGCATCCAGAAAGCCACGCCACTATTTTCAAGACCACAAGATCACAGTGGTGAGCACCGCTCCCCTGTGAGATATAATCAATAACCGCGATGCCACAGGACGTGTCGCAAAGTGGAGAATAGAGCTTGCAACCTTTGAAATTAAGTACAAACCACGTACATCAATCAAGTCCCAAATACTTGCCGACTTTGATGTTGATTGGACAGAGACGGCAGAAAACACAAGTCCTCCAGACTCGGAATTTTGGACCCTTCACTTTGACAGATCAAAAGCACGAGGAGGCTCGGGAGCTGGCGTGGTGCTCAAATCATCCCAAGGAGATAAGTTGTTATATGTGTTGCAAATACACTTCACGGCAACCAACAATATTGCCGAGTATGAAGCATTGCTACATGGAATACACATGGACAAAAACATTGGCATAACAAGACTCATGTGTTACAAAGACTTGAATTTAGTTGCTCAGCAAGTATCCGATATCTGCAACACAAACAAGCACATGGAAGCATACAAAGTTGTTGTGGATGAACTATCTAAATCGTTCGAGGGTTTTGAGGTTCAACATATCCCTTGAGAATAAAATGAGGAAGCAGATGCTCTATCAAGGATAGGCTCTGCACGGAAACAAGTACCGGGTGGCGCTTTCTTAGAGCATTTAAGGGACCCCTCCATAGTCGGAGTTGATGAGGACTATCCGACGAAATTTGACTCACCTTTAATAGCAGTTCTGGCTATAATTCCCAGCTGGACAAAACCCTATCCGGATTTCCTGATAGACGGAAAATTACCCAAAGGCGAAGCCTTGAGCCGGCAGATTGTCCGACGAGCAAAAGCCTAAACTATAATAAATGGCGAGCTCTATAAACGGAGCGTTTCTGGCGTGTTTCAGCGATGTATTTCTTCGGAAGAAGGAGTGAAAATCTTAAGATAAATCCATGAAGGCGAGTGTGGTCATCATGCTGCAGCCAGATCCTTAGTGGCAAAAGCTTTTCGGCACGGATACTTTTGGCTTACAGCTAAGGAGGATGCCGACAAACTGGTCAAAACATGCAGAGGCTGCCAAAAGTACGCCCATCAGGCACACGTTTCGGCTGAACAGTTGCGAACAATCCCTATTATATGGCCATTTGTGGTCTGGGGGCTTGATATGGTAGGTCCGTTTCGCACGACAAAATGTGGATTTACCCACCTACTAGTGATGGTAGATAAATTTACAAAATGGATTGAGGCTAAACCCATAACAAGTTGCGATGGAGCCACAGCCAGAAAGTTCATCGAGGATGTAATCGTCCGATTCGAATATCCTCACAGTATAATCACTGACAGTGGGAGCAATTTTTCCATGGGAGAACTTGCTGAATTCTGTGAAGAACAAGGAATCCGACTCGATATTGCATCAGTCGCACATCCACAAGCTAATGGACAAGTCGAAAGAACTAATGGTCTTATTTTGCAAGGAATCCGACCTCGCCTCGAGGCAACGCTTCGACAGGCAACGGGGGCTTGGGAGGAAGAATTACCGTCTGTGATATGGAGCTTACGTACAACTCCTAACAGATCAACCGGCTATACTCCTTTCTTCTTAGTCTATGGTGCAGACGCAGTTCTTCCAAGTGATCTAATTTATCAGTCTCCACGAGTCAAAGCGTATATCGAAGAAGATAAAGAAGTTTCTCGACAAGATGATCTCTATATAATCGAAGAAGTACGCGTCGTTGCTGAGCAGAGATCTACATCCTATCAGCAGAAGTTGCGCAAGTATCATAGTCAGAGAGTGCAAAATCGCTCTTTCAGAAAAGGCGATTTGGTTCTCCGACTTGTGCAAAAGAGAAAGCACAAACTTTCCCTGATTTGGAAAGGACCTTTTATAATTAGCAGAGTTCATAATGGGCCATATTATTTAACCGATATGAGACCAGTTAAGGAAAGACTGGATACTCGGAAGAGAAAGATAGCTGGCAGTAGCACAGACCCGGATGAAATAGACCGTCCATGGAATATTGCATAGCTACGTTCCTTCTATTCTTAGTTATATTTCCTTGTAATCATATATGTACATGTTCAAAGTGAAATAAAGTATTGGTTTCCTCATTCGTTATCTTTGAGAAGTTTTTGCCATCTTATTTCCAAAAGAGCATGTCCTTTTTCAAAAATCCCAGAATGCTTGAAAGTACTTTATGCTCATGTTCGTTCTGGTTACAATTTTTGAATATCTAAAAAATGTTACCTTAGGGTAAAAAATTCAATTTATTGTCTATACTTTGGTTTTTATCTGATTTCTTAGACGCGGGCATTTTTTGAGTAATGAGTTGTTGGTACTGGAAGACGGCTTTGTTTTCGAGTTTAAACTGGTTTAGAAATTGCGCTTTATTGCTCGGTAAAGTTTCCGTGCTAAAGGTTGGCCAGCCCATGATAGGGATGAGGCAGAGAGCCAGATAAAACGACAAGTATAGGGATAAAACTCAAAGTGCTTCAGAATTTTTTCAAGCCCATGCATAAAAATATAAACGTAAGTGCTACGATAGTAAAAGCATTAGTTTTTATAGACCAGCATAAATAAAAACATTGTTTCCATCATTACATTGCCAAAAGTTCAGAATAACGCATAAAAAACTGTTTATGCTGCAGAGCCAGGCGGTGGTGATGAAAAAGGTGGAGCGCTGGTGTTGATAACATTGTCACCCTGGATCTTAGACTCGGAAGCTGCAGAGCTGTCTTCTGGCTCTTGAGGCAAGGGAGGCACGGCGACGGATTCGAAGAACGGCATTGTATAGTTGGTCATCTCTGCCACACGACAATCCTAACCTGCACAGGAATCTTGGATTGCCTTGATGTCCTGTGGGTTACCCTCATCATCATCCTCGGTGATACCTTTGGTGACATGTCAGATTTACATCTCGCTGTGGTGGCTCATCACCATAGTAAGAGTAGTCTGAGTAGCAGTCCGAGCGTAGGATATATTCCAGTCCTCGATAAGCTTCGGAATCTCCTTGGCCTTGTCCCTCACCTCTTGCACTGACATTGTGTGCAAGTCGGAAAGCTTGACCGACTCGCCAGCCTCTTCAAGAGTCTGGCAGAAGTCGTACAAGATATCTCCAACGAGTTTGATGCACTCGAGGAGAGGTTCAGAGGTAGAATAGTCAGAAATATTCAGAGGGGCTGGAAAGAACCAAAAAGTCAAAATTCGGCTGAGAAGAAAGTCGAAAAAATCAACGTAAAATAAAAGTTGGAAATCTTACCTAGCACAGAACGATTCCACTGAGCATGTTCCTCGCGGAGGCTGTTCAGTTCACTCGCCGCGGCTTCGGCTAGATCCTTCTGACTATCGAGGTCCTTCCTAAGATCATCCACTTGTTTATCTCAGAGGGCCAGCAGCTTCTCGAGCCTCACGGTCTCATGGTTGCTTCACTCCAGGACAACAGAAATGGATTTCTCTGACTCAGATGTGAGCTTATTAGGCTTGTCCCGGAGTTCAGCATTCTCCAGTTCTAAGACCTTGAAATTCTCGGATTTCTCCACCATCTTGCTGGACTCGCACAACAGTTCTGCAAAGGGAAAAATATTAGTCAAACAGAATAAGTTTGACTATGACAATATCAAATTGACAAAAATGAAGCCGGAATTTTTTTACCTTCTGCTTCATTCTTCTCAACTTGCAACTTTGAATTCTCAAGACGCAAGGATTTGATCTCCTTGCGTTTATTACAGATATTCTTGAGCAATTTCTGGTTGGAAGATGCAATTTTCTGTAAGTTTAGAGACGGAATACCGTCAGATGGCTACTAAGACTCGGGCTGTAAATTTAACTAAGTAAAATTACAGCACGAGCCTTGGGGGCTACACTACATCGTTCTTTTGCAACCTAAAATCATCAACTCGGATCCAACGATGTTTATCCGGCTTTATGCTTGGGGGTTAGAGGATATGATAATAAATGCAAATAAGAATCGGAAACTTACAATGTGTTTTAGGTGCAACTTTTCAAATCAGAGCTTGGTGTTGTGAAACACCTTCTCGGTAAGGGAGAGGGAAGGAACATCCGTCACTGGGAGTTCGCCAGACTCTATCTTAGCATCCCGGACCAAAATTTGGTCTAGGAGGCTAACCATCTTGACATCCTCCTGCTCCTGGCTTGCTGCCTCTACGGTAAGGGTTTGCTTCTCAAGGCTTGACTGAGCCAGCGTAAGGATCTTAATACGCCGGAAACGTATCTATAATTGTAGATGATCCATGCTTGTTTAGTATCTACTTTGTTTTGCTTTGTCTATACTTTGAGGTACTTTCTACATGTTTTCTGGTACTAACCTATTAACAAGTTGCCACAGAGCCAGTTGCCAGTTTTCTGCTGTTTTTGGTTCCAGAAAAGCTAGTAAGGAAATAATCTCGGAATTGGATGGGACAAACGTCAAAGTCAATAACTTTCCGTGGGGAACAAGAAGTCCAGATGGGAGACGGAGAAGCGGGCCAGGTGCCCAGACCCCCCTAGGTGCGGGCGGGCCCTGCCTCGCGCCTAGGCAGGGTTTGGGGCCCCTGGCCACCGCCTCGGCCTCCCTCTTCGCCTATAAGAATCCCCCGATGCAGAAACCCTAAGTACCCAATCAAATCTCCATGAAAATTTCTATAGCCGCCGCCACCATCGTCCCTAGATCGGGGGGATCTGAAGTTCTTCCCGGCACCCTGCTGGAGGGGAGATCATCCTGGAGGCCTTCTCTCCGGTATGATGCGTGAGTAGTTCCACCTTGGACTATGGATCCATGTAGTAGCTAGATGGTTGTATCTCCTTCTTGTGCTTTCATGTATAGATCTTGTGAGCTCCGTTCATGATCAAGATCTAATCTATTTGTAATCATGCATGTTGTGTTTGCGGGGATCTGATGGATATTGAGATTATTATGTTGGTTTGATTAATGGTTTTGTCTTTATGATTCTAACATGTCTGTGAATTGTTTGTGATCTTGCATGTCTCCGTTGTTAGTAGCTATCTTGGCCAAGTAGTTTCTAGTGACTCCAAGAGGGGGTATTTATGCTCGATAGTGGGTTCATGCCTCTAGTTTCCTAGGGAAGTGACAGAAATCTCTTCGGTTGTAGATGTGTTGTTGCTACTAGGGAGAAAACAATGGTCTCTTGTTCATGGAACATGTGGACTTTTTACCTTACACACTTTGCTTAAAGCAGTTGTCTGTTGCTTGCAACTTAATACTGGAGGGGGTTCGGATGATAACCTGAAGGTGGAATTCTAGTCATAGATGCAGTTGGATGGCGGTCTATGTATCTTTTTGTATTTCCCAATCGAATCTCATAGGATCTTTTTGACTAGTAATTGCATTGTTATGCCTTGCTCAGTTCCTGTCAATTGCCCTGATGTAATTTGTTTACCCTTCATGCCATGTTGTTTATCTAAGGAGAGCACCTCTAGTGAACTATGGACCCCGGTCCAATCTTTACCATTGATACACCTTCCATTGTTACTTGTTTACTTACTACAAACCATTACCTTCCACACCATATGTTTAATCCTTTGTTATAGCAAACCGGCGATCTTGACAACCTCACTGATTCGTTGGGGTAAAGTCTTGAGTTTGTGTTGTGCAGGTCTCCGCGTTGCTAGCAACAGCTGTGTGACGTTTCCTTCCTCCTACTATTTCGATAACCTCGGTTTCTTACTGAGGGAAAACTTGCTGATGTGCTTCTTCACACCTTGCTCTTGGGGTTCCCAACAGGCTCCATGTCAACCGTGCTAGCCATCATCAAGCTTTTCAGGCGCCGTTGTCGGGGAGGCTAAGGATGTCTTCACAAGGGGAGTCCTTCACTTCCTTTCTCTTTAGTTTGTTGTTAGTTTGCTTTGTTTATTTTTTTTGGTTTTTTTTGCCTCTTTTCGAAAAACCCAAAAAAATTTAGTCTAGTTTGGTTTGCTTGCTTTATTGAAAAACACAAAAAAATTAGTTCCTGCTCTAGTTGCTACCATGTCTAGTTTTGGACCAATCTTTATTTCCCCTATGGTAGAAATCTCCACTTTTAAGAAAAAAAGTGAAGAAAGTTTTAAAGAAGCTTGGTCCAGAATCTCTGCTTTACAGAGGGAAACCGAGCCTAAGGTGAGCCTTAGCTTGGTTATTGATAGTTTCTACCACGGTATTGCTCTTTGTTATAGATATGCTTTAGATGCTATGGCTGAGAAAGATTTTTTGATATGTACTGAGGATGTATTTTTATCCTCCGGTAAGCAATCATAACTTCCCTAAAGAGAAGAACAAAGGTAAGAAAGGAAAGAACAAGAGGGGTGCCGCTTCATCATTTGAAAATACTTGATTCTTCTTGCTTCTTGTGCCTAACTTAAAGGCGTTAAAGAAAAGTACTTGTTGGGAGATAACCCAAGAGTTTCCTTGAGTCTTGGAAGTTATTACTTCAGTAATAACCTCTCCTTATCTTTTTTGTTTGCTTTTTGTGCCAAAAATTACCTCTAATGAGGGGGAAGTAAGATTTGGGGAGTTGCTGTCCCGTAACAGATTTCTGTCCTCCACCATAAAAATTCGTGAGGAGTCTCTGTAACTCTGATTGAGCAAATTTTTTTAGAATAAATCCCCCAGTATATTAGCTAACTTTCGTTAGTTCAACACTTTTTGATTTGAGCAACAGAAGATGTTTGAAAAAATAGGTTTCTACTTCCTGGTATGTTTTGATAGATTTCTGCCATTATTTGCATTTGCTTTTTATTGATTCCTTTTTGAGTTCTCTTTTGGAAAATTGAGCTTATTGAAGGAGTTACTACAGTAGATTGTGTTTTTAGTGAAAATCCTTGCTGTTCCAAAACTTTGCCATAGGTCTAATATCTTTTGAATAAACTAATGTTGTTAATGAAGATTGTGTGAAGTTTTGTATGAAGGAAAAATTTCAGGTGCAGAGAGAGAATGATGCAATGAGATGATAATGGACAAAAGCTCAAGCTTGGGGATATGACCATGGTGTCAACCCAAGAAATATCCAAGAGGTACAAGCGTCAAAGCTTGGGGATGCCCAAGGCATCCACTTCTTTATCAATAAAAAGCTCAGGTCTGTCTAGACACTTCATTTTTATCGTTTCATGCACAGTTGTGTTGTTCTTGGAGCGTCTTAGTTTTCGTTTGCTTTGCTTAGGTTGTTTAGTTTGATTGAATAAAGTAGTTTGGACCCCCGTTCTCACTGTGTTGTTTTGCAAATAAGTTGCTTGGTGTTGGAAAGTAGTACTAAGTTCTTGCTTGTGAGTGCAAGAGGAGCTTGCATTGACTGTGACTTAGACTTTAGCATGACATGCTAGGTGTTGTTTTGACTTTATGCTTAGTGATTATTGCTGTAGCATGTATTGTTCCAAACAATTGGGATTGCTTAGTGTGCCTTGAAGAAATTATGCGTTGTTTTAGCATGCAAAAGCATAGTATTGTGGTATTCTCCTTTGATGCTTTGTTTGGGTTGACTTGGCACATGCTCACACCATGTTATGACTATCACAAGTCACCATTAGCCTCTATGATCATTTAGTCTTGGCTTGTAGTACCACTCTATGCTTTGATTAGTAATGCTTTGTTGCTCTGCATGATTTTGGCCATTATGCTCTCTTAGTTGGTTGCTCCTAGTCTTTTGCTAGCCTCCACTTGTATGAGTAAGCTCTACTCATGATTCCAACTTCCAAGAAACCAAGTTATTACAAAGTGTCCACTATAAACTCCTATGCATGGTGTGTTACACCATTCCAATTATATTCTTGTTTTCAGCTATCTTCCAATTAAAAACTATTTTGTTATGTGAAAACTTAGTGATTAAAGCCCTCACGAACTTGATGGCACACTTTATATTCTTTGCCCCTAATAAACTTGAACCATTGTGACGTCTATGTTGTATATGCTTGCACTTATACGTTGGAATTAGCAGAACCGTGTTGCCACGGAGAACATTTTCAACATTGCACTTATACTTTGTACTCAGTTGATATCATGCTCTTTTGTCTATGGATGTCACCGGTGTGAAATAAAGAGGAAACTTGTAAGTCCATGGAGTTTGTATTCTGTGTTAGAGAAACGCCTGTGCCGCTAGCCTAAGCCATGCCTAATCATGGTGGAAACTTGCAGCATCACCATAATGATCTATCTATGAAGCATCCTCAATAAAAAAGCTATGCATATAGTAAATAAAAAGATCGTTGAGATGCTCATTGTCTGCTTGCCTTGTCATTTTGGTTATGGGATAGCTCATGTACCATGTGCAAGGGGTACCCCGTTATGGGATAGCTCATTTTGGTTATGCAAATACTTACAATGACAAGAACTTACCTGTGACTGAAGTTGAGTAACATGAGGTGTTGGCCCTCGTATTTAAGGGACTTGAGATTGCCAACTTATACTTTGTCAAGCATATAATCCATAGTTAGTTCACTTTAACCTTAATCACTTAAAGATGCTTATGATAGGGGCAATGAGAGCTGAAAGCTAACAAGTACCATAATTTTTGGAAGCTCTTTCTGAAATTTGAAATCCTCACTTCCTTTACACAAAGGCCTTTCTTCCACCACTATTGAGTCTCCACCTTCTACCTTTAGTCACCATTAAGAGAGCATAGTTGTCATTTTGTGTCCAGTGTTCCAAAGATTATTGATTGATGCATATTGTGATATTACTTGTTCTTGTGCTATTTGTTTCTAGTCACCCTTGTGAACTTTGAAGGTGTCCTATGCATCTATTTGATACTCTATGAGGGACAAGCTGGTTGCCACTATGCTATGTTTTCTGTATGTGAAACAAACAAACGTTTTTCAATGCATGTTATTCATGATATTTGTTTGTAGCCTTTCATGTTACATGTATAGTTACTATGTCCTATTGTTAGAACTCCATCTTTCATGCACATGTTTAGAGTTCTTTGATCCCAGCTTTCAATGCTTGCAAATGGTTGTATCTTTATTGTGAGGGTGCATGTCACCTCAAAAATTATTCTTTTATCACTTACCTACTCGAGGACGGGCAGGAGTTAAGCTTGGGGATGTTGATACGTCGGAAACGTATCTATAATTATTGATGCTCCCTGCTTGCTTAGTATCTACTTTGTTTTGCTTTGTCTACACTTTGAGGTACTTTCTACATGTTTTCTGGTACTAACCTATTAACAAGTTGCCACAGTGCCAGTTGCCTATTTTCTGCTGTTTTTGGTTCCATAAAAGCTAGTAAGGAAATATTCTCGAAATTGGACGGGACAAATGTCAAAGTCAATAACTTTCCGTGGGGAACAAGAAGTCCAGAGGGGAGACGGAGAATCGGGCCAGGGCGCCCAGACCCCCTAGGTGTGGGTGGGCCCTGCCCCGCGCCTAGGCAGGGTGTGGGTCCCCTAGCCACCGCCTCGGCTCCCCCTTCACCTATAAGAAGCCCCCGATGCAGAAACCCTAAGTACCCGATCAAATCTCCACGAAACCTTCTGTAGCCGCTGCCACCGTCGTCCCTAGATCGCGCGGGGGGGGGGGGGGGATCTGAAGTTCTTCCCGGCACCCTGCCGGAGGGGAGATCAGCCCGGAGGCCTTCTCTCTGGTATGATGCGTGAGTAGTTCCACCTTGGACTATGGGTCCATGTAGTACCTAGATGGTTGTATCTCCTCCTTGTGCTTTCATGTATAGATCTTGTGAGCTCCGTTCATAATCAAGATCTAATCTATTTGTAATCATGCATGTTGTGTTTGCAGGGATCCGATGGATATTGAGATTATTATGTTGGTTTGATTAATGTTTTTGTCTTTATGATTCTATCATGTCTATGTTGTTTGTGATCTTGCATGCTCTCTGTTGTTAGTAGCTATCTTGGCCAAAGTAGTTGCTAGTGACTCCAAGAGGGGGTATTTATGCTCGATACTGGGTTCATGCCTCTAGTTTCCAAGGGAAGTGACAGAAATATCTTCGGTTGTAGATGTGTTGTTGCTACTAGGGAGAAAACAACGGTCTCTTGTTCATGGAACATGTGGACTGTTTACCTTACACACTTTTCTTAAAGTAGTTGTCTGTTGCTTGCAACTTAATACTGGAGGGGGTTCAGATGATAACCTGAAGGTGGACTTCTAGTCATAGATGCAGTTGGATGGCGGTATATGTATCCTGTTGTATTGCCCAATCGAATCTCATAGGATCTTTCTGACTAGTAATTGCATTGTTATGCCTTGCTTAGTTAATGTCAATTGCCCTGCTGTAATTTGTTTACCCTTCATGCCATGTTGTTTATCTAAGGAGAGCTCCTATAGTGAACTATGGACCCCGGTCCAATCTTTACCATTGATACACCTTCCACTATTACTTGTTTACTTGCTGCAAACCATTACCTTCCACACCATACGTTTAATCCTTTGTTACAGCAAACCAGTGAGCTTGACGACCTCACTGATTTGTTGGGGCAAAGTCTTGAGTTTGTGTTGTGTAGGTCTCCATGTTGCTAGCAACACCTGTGTGACGTTTCCTTCCTCCTACTGGTTCGATAACCCCGGTTTCTTACTGAGGGAAAACTTGCTGTTGTGCTGCTTCACACCTTGCTCTTGGGGTTCCCAACAGGTTCCACGTCAACCATGCTAGCCATCATCAGATCTCTTCCTTCTTCTTCCTCTTCAGGCCAGAGACAGCAGAGCCGGCCACTTTATCCAACGTTCCGGTAGACATTACCATGGGATCATTACCCTTGACGGGTTCATTGCTTGGTCACCAACGTGACCAAGGCTTTCGAGATTTGCCAGCATCAGGAGAGGCGGAAGCTTCCTATGCTGATGGAGTACTGGATGGAGTTGGTGGCGGCATGTCAGGGGAAACAACAAGCTTCTGCTGACGCATTTTCTTGCCCGGCTTGCTATCCGGCTTGGTCTTACTCTTCAAAACTGATTTAGCTCTAGAACATGAAAATTTGAATATCAGGTGTGCTCTGGAAAGAAAGGTACAAAGTACTGAAAACAAAAGATAGGGTGCTTACTTTTTAACTACTGGCAGCACTTGGCTACCAGCAGTAACAACTTCTTTCGTCTTACGCTTCTTATAGGCAGGGCGGCAATTTATTGCACCTCATCATCCTCCGTCGCCTCCGGATCATCTGAGATAGCCCTCTAGTGGATCTAGCTCAGACGCGGAGAGTTTCTCGAGCTAATAAATTCGAAAAGCATCAATGAAAATAAGAGTCAAAGATAGAAAAGAAAAGAACGACGAAACGCAAAAGTAGAGTCGAAATATTTACCGGAGTCAGAGGACGGTTGAACGTATACATCTTCATGAAGACTTCTAGAACTTTTCGTTCCACTCTTTCCTTGATCAAATATTGCATAAGGGTCTTGTATTCCTTCATCGGAATCTGGCTCGAGCTAACCCACATCTTGTCCTTCTTGTCACTGGTTAAGGTCTACGGACTTCTATTCTTGTAGACATCTGTTCGGCCTCCAAGTGCAGAGGTTTGTAGAACAGCAACAAGTTTCCCTTAAGTGGATTACCCAAGGTTTATCGAACTCAGGAAGGAAGTGTCAAAGGTATTCCCTCTCAAGCAACCCTGCAATCAAGATACAATAAGTCTCTTGTGTCCCCAACACACCCAATACACTTGTCAGGTATATAGGTGCACCAGTTCGACAAAGAGATAGTGAAATACAAGTGGTAACGGTGCCAGAAAATAGCTTTGATAGAGCTTGACATGGAGAAACAAAAGGCAAACTGAAATAAAGATGGAAGCAAGCAAACATACAACAGATCTAGATGCAAACGATGTTTCAATGTTTAGAAACAAGGCCTAGGGATCATACTTTCACTAGTGAACACTCTCTCATATGAATATCCTCTCTTCATGATACTACTCTTAACTACTCTCCGGTTGGACACTCTAATCCACGGTAGGCCTACAACATCACACCATAAAGTCCGCCTTCCCCATCTAGATAACCCCAAACTGTCACCTTAAGCGCTAGACGGTTCCAACAAACACCACAATTTCATAGAGACAACCAACTCAAAATATAACTCATGAATATATATATAATCTAGCTTAAGTGCCACACACAGTGTGCATGCTGTCACTTTCACACACATGGGGAAAGCATAGATCTATTAAAGCACAATGAGTATTTATGTAGACTCTATCCTAAGTGCCACCATGGCGTGCACGCTGTCACTTTCACACAAATGGGGAGAGCAGAGATCTATTGAAGCACTTGAGTAGCAAGGTAGATCTACTAGATTACAAAGCTCATGACCACAACAATATCATGCATAGAGAGAGATGAACACATAGCTACCAGTAGAGCCCTTTGCCTCGAGGAAGAACTACCCCCTCCTCATCATGGTAATCAACAATGGCGATGAAGATGGTGGTGGAGATCGATGGAGATGGCTCCGGGGGTACTTCCCCGTCCCGGCAGGGTGCCGGAATAGAGACTTTCTGTCCCCCGAATCTCCCCTTTGGTGGCGGAGGCGATGTGGAGGTTTTCATGGCTTTCTGTTCGATGCCCTAAGGTTTTCTCCCCGGGAGGCTATTATAGGCGAAGGAGGCAAGGTCGGTGGGGGAAAAGGGGGCCCACACCCCCTGTGGGCGCGGCCAGGGTGGGAATCGCGCCCACCTAGGGTGTGGCCACCATGGTGTCCTCCTCCGTCTCGTCTTCAATTTTCTGTATCGCTCCAGGAAAATATGAACTTTGGCTTGTGTCCCGTCCAATTCCAAGAATATTCATTTTTTTAGCTTTTTGAAACCAAAAATAGCAGAAAAAAGGCAACTGGAACTATGGCATCTTGTCGATAGGTTAGTTCCAGAAAGTGTATAAAAATACCTCAAAGTGTAGACAAAACAAAGCAAAGTTGATAGTAAAGAAGCATGGAACATCAAAAATTATATATACGTTTCTGACGTATCAAGCATCCCCAAGCTTAACTCCTGCTCGTCCTCGAGTAGTTAAGTGATAAAAAGAATAATTTTTGAGGTGACATGCACCATAAAAATCAAGATCAAACCATTTGCAAGCATTGAAAGCTGGGATCAAAGAAATCTAAACATGAGAATGAAAGATGGAGTTCTAACTATAAGACAAAGTAACTATGCATGCAACAGGAAAGGATACAAACAGAGATTCATGAATAACAATGCATTGAAAGACGTTTGTTTGTTTCACATATAGAAAACATAGCATAGTGGCATTCAGCTTGTCCCTCATGGAGTAGCAAATAGATGCATATGACACCTTCAAAGTTCATAAGAGTGACTAGATACAAATAGTTCAAGAACAAGTAATATCAACAATATGCATCAATCAATAAGTTTTGGGACAATGCACATAGAACTAAGAATGGAAACCATGCTCTCTTTACTGGTGCATGAAGGTAGAAGGTGGAGACTCAATACAATAGTGGAAGAAAGGCCCTTCATAAAGGGAAGCAGGGATTTCAAGTTTCAAAAAGAGCTTCCAAAAATTATGGTACTTGTTAGCTTTCAGCCCTCATTGTCCGTATCATAAGCATCTTGAAGTGATTAAGGTTAAAGTGAACAAACTATGGAGTATATGCTTGACAAAGTATAAGTTGGCAATCTCATGTCCCTTGAGTACAAGGTCCGCTCCTCATGCTACTCAAGTTTAGTTACTTGCAAGTTCTTGTCATAGTAAGTACATGTGTATCATAGAGAACCGCCAACGGGGTACCTCTTGCACATGGTACAAGAGCTTTCCCATAACCAAAATGACAAGGCAAGCAGAAAATGAGCTTCTCAGCATTCTTCTTATTTACCATGGGATATGGTGCTTTTTCTCTCTCTTTCCTCTCTTCTCATATGTCTCCTTTTCTCAATCTCTTTTTTATAAGAAGAATGCTTCATAGATATCACTATGGTGATGCTGCAAGTTTCCACCATGATTAGGCATGGCTTAGGCTAGTGGCCCAAGCATTTCTCTAACACAAAATACATAAATCCATGGACTTACAAGATCCCCTTTCATTTCACACCGACGACATCCATAGACAAAAGAGCATGATATAAACTATGTACAAAGTACAAGTGAAATGTTGAAACCGTTCCCCATGAAAACATGGTTCTGCTAATTCCAACGTATAAGTGCAAGGATATACAACATAGATGACACAATGGTTCAAGTTTATTAGGGGCAAGAAATATAAAGTGTGCCATCAAGTTCACTAAGTTTTCACATAACAAAATACTTTTTAATTGGAAGATAGCTGAAAACAAGAATATACTTGAAATGGTGTAACACACCATGCATAGGAATTTATAGTGGACACTTTGGAATAACTTGGTTTCTTTTGAGTTGGAAGCATGAGTAGAACTTACTCATACAAGTGGAGGCTATCAAAAGACTGGGAGCGACCAACTAAGAGAGCAATAATGGTCATAATCATGCAAAGCGACAAAACATTATCAATCAAAGCATAAAGTGGTACCACAAGTCAAAAACTAAATGATCATAGAGGCTAAGGTGACTTGTTCATAGTCATAACATGGTGTGAGCATGTGCCAAGTCAACCCAAACAAAGCATCAAAGGAGAATACCACAATACTATGCTTTTGCATGCTAAAACAACTCATGATTCTTTCAAGGCACATTAAGCAATCCTATTTGTTTGGAATTCTTCATGCTACAACAAGAATCACTAAGCATAAGTTCAAAACAACACCTAGCATGACATGCTAAAGTCTAAGTCACAGTCAAAACAAGCTCCCTTTTTACCACTTAAGCATGAAAATTTCTACTCTTTTTCCAACCCCAATCAACTTATTTGAAACAACTCACAAAGATAATAATCAATAAATATCAGTGAGCTTGTATCACAAATCCACAAAGAAGAACTAAAAAGTTCTAAGCTAAAAGCACAAGAAAACTAAGGCTAAACACGGTGCAAGCAAAAGAGAACATTCACAAGACCATAAGAATGAAAACTAGAGTGTTCTTGACATGGTTATACCCTACGGGTACCCGATGTTAGCCTACCTGGTCCAGCCCGATGGAAGGACCACTCGACGATCTGCCAGGGTCCATGACGCCTATGACGGTTCGGCTGATATGAAGCCCATGTGGACACGAACTCTCAAGCGTACAAGACAAGGAAATCTCAAGACTAGAGTTTGAATACAACTTGTAACCTAATCGTATCGGTACCTGAGACCTAGCCTCCCCATATATAAAGGCTAGGAGGGTCCAACGAGGAGGGCACGACCTACACGCACGCCATAACCCCCCCGATAGACTAGACCACAATAGATCTGCAGATCTAACTCGACTCATACTTTCGCACACGCATCCACGCCAGATCGAATCTGCGCACCCTGTAACCTTCGGTTCCGTCGTAATCAAAGAGCAGACAAGCAGGAGTAGGGTTTTCCCTCCGGGGGCCTGAACCTGGGTAAATCTCGTGTCCCCTGGTTGCTTGTCTGTTAACCGTGCCACGATCTCCAGCATCCCCATCTTCTCCAAAACCCAAGTCCATAACAATGGACATTGACGAGATTAAACCTCGTCAATTGGCGCCGTCTGTGGGAATTGGGGGCGCTGATTGTGCGATCGTGACGGTCCTATCCACTGCGATCTACGATTCATCCGTTTATGTGGGGCAGATCTACTTCTCATGAAATTATGATCCGGACAGAATCCCTCAATCGTGTCATCGGTCAGATCAACCGGGGCGACTCATCTATATCGGAGCTCTCAAATTAACGGCATCGACAATTCTTCTACGGCCAACTTCGATTTCATCACAATGGATTTGACAGACTCGACAACCTAGGTGGTGGCGTGATATACTCTCTGGTCAGTTATTCGATAATCTTGCAAAAACGGTGGTTGATGATATCATGAATCCATCACGTCCGCGGCAGATCGATGTGCTATGGCAGGGGCGATACGTGATTGATTTCTGCTACCTCACGTCACGTGGGCAGCCCGAGTTTCAAGGAAAAGAGAGATTAAGGCCAATAAATAAAACAATCTCTGACTGATTTGTCGTAAAGGGTTGTTCAGCAATAAAAAGATCAACCAAGATGCTAGCTTATGGTTACTCGTGCAACACACATGTTGTTTCTCCGGATAAATTCTAGCTAAGTCTGACAAGTTGTTGGTTTTACCGGATAGCAGCACTCGGCCAAACTCACGCACATGTAGTTCTCAAGACAACTGCCTGCGTAGGAAATTAATCTTTCAAGAAATTGCAAGAAATTAGTACAAAAGATATACAAGCGCAACGGGGAAGACGCAGAGACGACCTCGCTCTGCAAAAAGTCAGACATTCTTCGACTCCTGTGATCCGCTACGATCTTTGGCTCCAACGACTCGGGGGCTTCCTCCGTTTCGGCGACCAGCTGCGGCCTTCGTCTCTAGCAACCCACTGCCATCTTCGGCTCCAGCGACTCGGGGGCTCCCCCGGTATCGGCGACCCGATAAGGCTTTCAGCTGCGGTGATCCGATACATCCTTCGGATGCGGCGATCCGGTGCGGTCTTCGATTGCGACAATCTTCAGATGCGGAACTCGCTGCCGCCATCGATCCCAGAAACCCGTCGCTGCTATGACTGTGGTTCGCCGCGTCGACCGCGTCCGAGCGCGACCTACTACCGTGTTGACTCCGTCCATGACAACTACAACCAACAAAGCTAAGTTTCCCTCTACTTAGAGCTGATTTATTTTATCTTTAACTCGCACTCGAAACACTCGGGGGCTGCGCCCTCTTCGAGTAACCTAATGTGCCATCGGCTCTACGCACTCGAGCACCTCGAACGCGACAGCCCGAGTAGCTGATTCTGCCTGATCGTCGAATCCTTGAACTCCGAGTGCCTCGGCAAGGTACTGAGACTAAGGGTAATCAGGCTAACGAAAAGGCCTAGCATACAGTGCAAAAGTGTTGACTCGATCGGCACCAGAATTTTACTTTACAAGCCGAAAGACAAATATTCTTTACAAGATACAAGTACTTCACAATTCGTCATGTTTTTCTGCAGCTTACAAGGATGTCAAATGCGCCGAGCTATTCTATCGGGCCCTCCAACGGAGTCGACCAGTGCCAGTCACGTCAACATACGCCAAGACCCGAGTCGAAGCATTCCTCGGATGACCATATCAATCATCGACAAAAGCGGCGCTGGCCGCGCACCCGACAGAAGCAACGGCGTCCACTTCATCCGCAACGTCGAGTCCTTCCGGCTAAACGCCGCATGACTCCGCCACGTCAACTCCGACTGCATCATCGATTCTTGGCTCCTTATGCATGAGACGCTGACTCGATGCACTTCCCGATCAGTGGTTTCTCCTCGCATGAGTCTCCACTCGAGTCTGCGACTCAACTCGACACTCGGGGGCTACTCCTATCAGGAGCGCTGGTTGCGCACCCGATGTACTTCCGGGTCAGCGGTACACCCACGAGATTTTCGGCTACAACTACATGATACAAGACTCGAGTCTCTGCCCGAGTCTACGACTCCGCCAGACACTCGGGGGTTACTCCCATCAGGAGCGCTGGTCGCGCACCCGAAGCATGAATAGCGTACTACGCCAATGACTTATTCTTCGAGTCCTACGTCGAGTCTACGACTCCACTATGGACTCGGGGGGCTACTCCTATAGGGAGGATGGATTCAAGCATCCGAAAAAATTTGTGTCCTACGGACCGGAAGTCGAACAAACGGCTGAATTAAAGTCTCCGCTCGAGTCTACGACTCGAATAGACACTCGGGGGCTACTCCCATAGGGAGCGCTGGTCGCGCACCCTATGAATTCTTCGACTGCGATCCTTCGGATCAGCATGCAAAAACTTTTTGGCAACTCTGACCCAGTCAACGCTAAGTGAGTAACATCCTCCTTGGCCACCCGAAACACCTCCGCGGTGATAAAATTTTGGATGTTGTGTCTGCGACGCAAAGATAAGACATACAGATACCATCTGATGGCCTGACAACGCACATGACTGCGCTCTGCTAGTAATAATCCGTGCCAGCAGGCGCGATGAAGATCCTGACGGACGCGTTGGGTACATCATTTGAAAATTACTGGGATTCTACTACTAAACATTTGCACCCGAAAGATTGAAGAGTCCTCAGCCGAATCTACGATTCGACTGAACACTCGGGGGCTACTGACATGGTTATACCCTACGGGTACCCGATGTTAGCCTACCTGGTCCAGCCCGACGAAAGGACCACTCGACGATCTGCCAGGGTCCATGATGCCTATGACGGTTCGGCTGATATGAAGCCCATGTGGACACGGACTCTCAAGCGTACAAGACAAGGAAATCTCAAGACTAGAGTTTGAATACAACTTGTAACCTAATCGTATCGGTACCTGAGACCTAGCCTCCCCATATATAAAGGCTAGGAGGGTCCAACGAGGAGGGCACGACCTACACGCACGCCATAACCCCCCCGATAGACTAGACCACAATAGATCTGCAGATCTAACTCGACTCATACTTTCGCACACGCATCCACGCCAGATCGAATCTGCGCACCCTGTAACCTTCGGTTCCGCCGTAATCAAAGAGCAGACAAGCATGAGTAGGGTTTTCCCTCCGGGGGACTGAACCTGGGTAAATCTCGTGTCCCCTGGTTGCTTGTCTGTTAACCGTGCCACGATCTCCAGCATCCCCATCTTCTCCAAAACCCAAGTCCATAACAATGGGCATTGACGAGATTAAACCTCGTCAGTTCTAGGCAATGAAAACATAGTGTGTCTCTCTCCAAAAGAAGTGTGCTATGATCAACCAACTTTATTAAAGAAAAATAAACAAACAAAAAATAAGACGCTCCAAGAACAACACAACAGTGCATGAAACAATAAAAAACGAAGTGTCTAAAAAGACCTGAGATTTTTATTGATGAAGAAGGGGATGCCTTGGGCATCCCCAAGCTTTGACGCTTGTGCCTCTTGAATATTTCTTGGGGTGGCATCCCCAAGCTTGATCTTTTGTCCATTTTTCATCTCTTTACATCATTCTTTCTCTACACCTGGAATTTTTCCTTCATACCAAACTTCACGCAATCTTCGTTAGCAACATTAGTGTATTCAAAAGATAATAGACCCTTAGGTTTAGCTTTGGAACAGAAAAACTTTCACTAAAAACACAAGATACTGAAGCAATTCCCTCAAAAAGCTCAATTTTCCAAAAAGAACCGAAAAAGGAATCAATAAGAAGCAAATCGAAATAATGGCAGAAATCTGTCAAAACAGACCAGCAGGTAGAAACCGATTTTTTTAGAAGACCTTATGTTGCTCAAATCAAAAAGTGTTGAACTAACGGAAGTTATCTAACATACTAGGGGATTTATTCGTAAAATATCAGCTCAATCCGACTTGTAGAGATTCCTCAGGAATTTTTACGGTGGAGCACAAAAATCTGTTTCGGGATAGCAACTCCCCAAATCTTACTTCCCTCTCATTAGAGGTCATTCTTGCCACAAAAAGCAAACAAAAAGGATAAGGAGAGGTCATTACTGAAGTAATAACTTCCAAGACTCAAGAAAACTCTTGGGTTATCTCCCAACAAGTACTTTTCTTTAACGCCTTTAAGTTAGGCTTGATAGTTTGAGAAGATGCTCACATAAGAAATATGAATTGAAGTGAAACAGAGCATCAAAAAGCAAATTCAAAACACATTTAAGTCTAACCCACTTCCTATGCATAGGAATCTTGTAAAAAAACAAGTCATGAAAGGACAAAGCAACACGCATAGGAAAGGAAAACAAGTGCAACTTTAATACTTTCAACATAAAGAGAGGGAACTTAATATTATTGAGATGCATAAAACCATGTTTCCCTCTCTCATAATAACTTTCAATAGCATCATGAATAAAATTAACAATATAACTATCACATAAAACATTCTTATCATGAGCCACATGCATATAATAATTATTACTCTCCACATAAGCATACTCATTCTTATAAATTGTAGTGGGAGCAAATTCAACAAAATAGCTATCATTATTATTCTCATCACCTAATCATCAAATATAGGAGGCATATTGTAATCACAATTAATTTTCTCCTCAATAGTAGGTGGACTGAAAATATCATATTCATCATTGTAATCATCATATATTGGAGGTTTGGTATCATCATAAGCAATAGAATAGCTATCTTCCAAAGATGGGGAACTAAAAACATCATTTTAATAAAAACTAGCTTCCCCAAGCTTAGACATTTCCATAGCATTAGCAATAAATGTGTCCAAAGAATTCATACTAATAACATTTCTATTAGCATGCAAATAAAGTTCCATAGGTTTTTTTATTTTCTCTTCAAACATTTCATGTCCTAGCTCAAGATAAACACTGTAAAGCTATCTAATTTTGTTGTTGTTTTCCACTAAGCCTAACTAGTGAAAAAAGAAACAAAAAGACAAAATTGCATAATCTAAAGGAAATAACTTCGAGCACTCACACCGGGGGATGTGAGTACCTTTTACGTTACCTCACTGGCAACGGCGCCAGAAAATAGCTTGACGGTGAGGTAAGGTAAAAGTCCCAAAACTTCCCCGGCAACGGCGCCAGAAAATAGCTTAATGTCTACGCACTTCTATTCTTGTAGACAGTTGTTGGGCCTCCAAGTGCAGAGGTTTGTAGAACAACAGCAAGTTTCCCTTAAGTGGATTACCCAAGGTTTATCGAACTCAGAAAGGAAGTGGTCAAAGGTATTCCCTCTCAAGCAACCCTGCAATCAAGATACAAGAAGTCTCTTGTGTCCCCAACACACCCAATACACTTGTCAGGTGTATGGGAGCACTAGTTCGGCGAAGAGATAGTGAAATACAAGTGGTAACGGTGCTAGAAAATTTCTTTGATGGAGCTTGACGTGGAGAAACTAAAGGCAAACTGAAATAAAGATGGAAGCAAGCAAACATTTAACAGATCTAGATGCAAACGGTGTTTCAATGTTTAGAAACAAGGCCTAGGGATCATACTTTGACTAGTGAACACTCTCTCATATAAATATCTTCTCTTCATGATACTACTCTTAACTACTATCCGGTTGGACACTCTAATCCATGGTAGGCCTACAACAGCACAACTTAAAGTCCGCCTTCCCCATCAAGATAACCCCACACTGTCACCTTGAGAGCTAGACGGTTCCAACAAACACCACAATTTCATAGAGACAACCAACTCAAAATATAACTCATGAACATATATATATATAATCTAGCTTAAGTGCCACACATGATGTGCACGCTGTCACTTTCACACATGTGGGGAAAAGCATAGATCTATTAAAGCATAATGAGTAGTTATGTAGACTCTATCCTAAGTGCCACCATGGCGTGCACGCTGTCACTTTCACACACATGGGGAGAGCAGAGATCTATTGAAGCACTTGAGTAGCAAGGTAGATCTACTAGATTACAAAGCTCATGACCACAACAAGATCATGCATAGAGAGAGAGAGAGATGAACACATAGCTACCGGTAGAGCCCTTTGCCTCAAGGAAGAACTACTCCCTCCTCATCATGGGAATCAGCAACGGTGATGAAGATGGTGGTGGAGATCAATGGAGATGGCTCCAGGGGCACTTCCCCGTCCCGGCAGGGTGACGGAACAGAGACTTTATGTCCACCGAATCTCCCCTTCGGTGGCGGGGGAGATGTGGATATTTTTGTGGCTTTCTGGTCGATGCCCTAGGGTTTTCTCCCCGGGAGGCTTTTATAGGCGAAGGAGGAAAGGTCGGTGGAGGGCCAGGGGGCCACACCCCCTGTGGGCGTGTCTAGGTTGGGACCCGTTCCCACCTAGGGTGTGGCCACCCTGGTGTCCTCCGCCGTCTCGTCTTAGATTTTCTGTATCGCTCCAGGAAAAATACGAACTTTGGCTTTTGTCCCGTCCAATTTCGAGAATATTCATTTTTTTAGCTTTGTGAAACCAAAAACATCAGAAAACAGGCAACTAGCACTGTGGCATCTTATCAATAGGTTAGTTCCAAAGCATAGACAAAAAAAAGCAAAGTTGATAGTAAACAAGCATGGAACATAAAAAATTATAGATACGTTTCCGATATATCACTGGTGATCTGGTACATGAGGCGATCCCCATGGTGCTGAATTCGGCGCTCCAACCAGCAGTGGATCAAGTTGGATCCACGGAGTCCCTCATGCTTCATCAAAAACACAATCCGCCTTTTGGCGAGGATCACGATATCCAATAGCTCTGGCGCCTCCGTGCCCCATGACCTTTGGTGGGGAGCGGCACCGTTGGTGAATGCCGGAAGACCTTACGCCTTTCTAGGAGCCAGAATATCCTTGTGATAAAAGAAGGTTCCGGCCCAGCATTTGATGGATTCACTAGCATTAATCCTAGGATAAACCCGGTTTCTCCTAAGGACTAAGCTAAGGGTGCCGGTGATGTAAGGCACACCGGCGCTAATGGAGTTCTTCCTGGTACCATAGTAGTACCAGAAAAGGGTGAGACTTGGCCTAATGGCAAGAAACCCCTCGCACAGAGATGCATGAGTACTAAGATCGAGAAGAGAGTTGGGAGGAAGATTATGGAGTTGCACACCGTAGTAGTTGAGGACCTCGACGAGGAAGTCCGACGGTGGCAGGCTGAGGCCGCGGTCGACGGGCTTGCTGAACAGCACCCTCTCCTCGAGCGCTCCGCCATGCACTGGCGCTGATGAATCCTTCGTCCTCCATGAACTGGAGCTCGGCATCGTCCATGACGCTGGGAACCCAGAGGCCCCGCATCTTCCTCTCATCCGCCGCTGAAGAACCCGTCGCCACTCCTGAGTTCGAGGCAGACACATTGATCTTAGAGGAAAAGGACTGGTGGGGGAGAGAGATTTTTCTTGAGATGTGCATATGGGAACGTCTGCGGAGCGCTCGAGGAGTACGAGGAGGCAATGAATGAATCGATGGAGAGATGAATCTGAGAGAAAGAGTTTTCTCCTCTCTTTTATTTGTCTCTGTGCCAAGATTCATGCGTTAATACGCGCGATTAGCGCCACACGTATAGGAGAGAGGGATCTAGCTTCCTCGCGACTCTTCCGCCCCCTCGATTTTCGCATAGGCATTGAAACGGAATTCTGTTCCGTAAGGAGTGGACCCACCAACGGTCATGTTGATAGGACTCTTGTCAGTGACAAGACCTGGTCTGAATAAAAACTTGTCAGGCCGCACTCGGCTGAAAAATCCGGCTTATGTTTCAAACTGAGCAAGGAAAAGACTAAAAGTCAGAACAAAACATATCCAACTCAACTGACTCGGAATCCTACATTGTTGAAAGAAGTTTTCGGGAACCCTTCAAGATTCTCAAGACGAAGAAACCATCAAGCTAGACGATTTATCTGACATTGGATCTTGGATACTTCTGGGGGCTACCGTTGGGGATATACTTTCCGGGTATACCCACAGGACTCGCTGACCAGGGTGGCCCACCAACGGGTTAGAGCTTTGCTTCAGGGGTGGTCCAGTCAGAGAAATAGGAGGAGCTAGTTCCGTCTACGACAAGGCCCAGAAGAGTTACCGACTTAGGCCTGTAGTATTACTTGTAGTCCAAGCTGTATCTAGTTACCGACTCTGTAACGTAGCCGGATAGGTCTCTCCTGTAACCCTAGGTCCTGGTGACTATATAAACTAGCCCTATGGGAGCCTTTAGGGCACACAACGAACACAACCAATCGTAACACCACAATCAACTCGCATAGGCGACCCTCTCTTGTAATCCGCTGTAACATCCGGCTTATGCCGATATATTACTGGGTTGCTAGCAGGAGTAGGATCCGATCACCGAATTCGGATATGAACCTGGGTAAATGATACGTCATAAATGTATCTATAATTTTTGATGTTCCATGCTTGTTTAGTATCTACTTTGCTTTGCTTTGTCCACACTTTGAGGGGCTTTTCATATGTTTTCTGGTACTAACCTATTAACAAGTTGCCACAGTGCCAGTTGCCTGTTTTCTGCTATTTTTGGTTCTAGAAAAGCTAGTAAGTAAATATTCTCAGAATTGGACGGAACAAAATCCAAAGTCAATATTTCACCGAGGAGAACACGGAGGCCAGAGGAGAGACGGAGGGGCGCCACATCCCCCAGGCGCGGGCCCATCCTCGGCCGCGCCTGGGCAGGGTGTGGGTCCCCTGGCCATCTCCCAGCCTCGCCTCTTCGCCTATAAGAAGCCCCCGATGCCTAAACCCTAAGCACACGATCAATATTCCAAAAAACCGTCTATAGCCACCGCCACCATCGTCCCTAGATCGGGGGATCTGAAGCTCTTCCTGGCACCCTACCGGAGGGGAGATCATCCCGGAGGCTTTCTTCTCATCATGCCAGCCTCCGGTATGACGCATGAGTAGTTCCACCTTGGACTATGGGTCCATGTAGTAGCTAGATGGTTGTATCTCCTCCTTGTGCTTTCATGTCTAGATCTTGTGAGCTCCGTTCATGATCAAGATCTCATCTATTTGTAATCATGCATGTTGTGTTTGCAGGGATCCGATGGCTATTAAGATTACTATGTCATATTGATTAATGGTTTTGTATTATTGATTCTATCATGTCTGTGTTGTTTGTGATCTTGCATGCTCTCCGTTGTTAGTAGCTATCTTGGCCAAGTAGTTGCTAGTGACTCCAAGAGCGGGTATTTATGCTCGATAGTGGGTTCATTCCTCTACTTAATCAAGGGAAGTGACAGAAATCTCTATGGTTGTAGATGTGTCGTTGCCACTAGGGGGAAAACAATGGTCTCTTGTTCATGAAACAAGTGGATTGTTTGCCTTACACACTTTGCTTAAAACAGTTGTCTGTTGCTTGCAACTTAATACTGGAGGGGGTTCGGATGATAACCTGAAGGTGGACTTCTTGTCATAGATGCAGTTGGATGGCATTGCTCATAGGATCTCATAGGATCTTTATGTCTAGTATCGCATTGTTATGCCTTGCTCAGTCCTGTCAATTGCCCTGCTATAATTTGTTTACCCAGCATGCCATGTTTGTTTATCTAAGGAGAACACCTCTAGTGAACTATGGACCCCGGTCCAATCTTTACCATTGATATATCTTCCAGTGTTACTGTTTACTTGCTGCAAACCACTATCACCTTCCACACTATACAGGTAATCCTTTGTTACAGCAACCGGTGAGATTGACAACCTCACTGTTAGTTGGGGCAAAGTCTTGAGTTTGTGTTGTGCAGGTTTCCATGTTGCTTGCAACACCTTTGTGACGTTTCCTTCCTCCTACTGGTTCGATAAGCTCGGTTTCTTACTGAGGGAAGACTTGCTGCTGTGCTGCATCATACCTTGCTCTTGGGGTTTCCCGACGAAGTGCTTCTAGGCGCCATCAACAACTTTTCTGGCGCCGTTGCTGGGGAGTCTAAGGACGTCTTCATAAGAGGAGTCCTTCTCAACCTTTCTCTTTACTTTGTTTTTAGTTTGCTTAGTTTATTTTTCTTGGTTTTGTTTGCCTATTTTTATCAAAAACTCCAAAAAATTAGTTTAGTTTGGTTTGCTTTCTCTTATAAAAAACACAAAAAAATTATTTCCTGCTCTAGCTGCTGCTGCTGTTTTTGGCTTGCTCCACTTTTGCCAAAATGAACTCGGGTGAGAACACCAAGTTGTGTGAATTCACTAGCACAAACAAGAATGATTCCCTAAGCACTCCTATTGCTCAACCTGCTCCTGTTGCTACCTTTTATGAAATTAAGCCTGCTTTGTTGAATCTTGTGATGAGAGAGCAATTTTTTGGTGCTAGTTCCAATGATGCTGCTGCCCATCTCAATAACTTTGTTGAACTTTGTGAGATGCAAAAGTATAAGGATGTAGATGGAGATATTATTAAGCTCAAGCTATTTCCTTTCTCCTTGAGAGGAAAAGCTAAAGATTGGTAGCTATCTTTGCCTAGAAATAGTATTGATTCTTGGATTAAGTGCAACGATGATTTTATTGGAAAGTACTACCCTCTTGCTAAGATTAGATCTATGAGAAGTGATATTATGAAATTTAAACAACTTGATAATGAACATGTTGCTCAAGCTTAGGAAAGAATGAAATCTTTGGTTAAGAATTGTCCCACTCATGGACTTACTGCTTGGATGATTATCCAGAATTTTTATGTAGGTTTGAACTTCTCTTCAAGAAACCTGTTGGATTCAGCTGCTGGAGGTACCTTTATGGACATCACCTTGGGTGCTTCAACAAAACTCCTTGATAATATGGCACACTTAGAGGGCTCCACATGGTAAGAAGGTAAATTCTGTTGAAGAATTCTCCTCTTTAAGTGATAAGATAGATGTTATTATGGCTATGCTTGTTAATGGGAAAGCTCCTTTATATACTAATAGTGTTCCCTTAGCCTCTTTGGTTGCTTAAGAAGAGCAAGTTAATGTGAACTTCGTTAGAAACAACAATTTCAACAACAATGCCTATAGGAATAATTTTGGTAGTAACAACAATTATATGCCTTATCCTCCTAATAATGGCAATACCTATGGAAAATCCTACAACAATGCTAGAAGTGCCCCCTCTGAACTTGAAGTCACGCTCAAAGACTTTATTAGTAAACAAACCACTTTCAACAAGACTGTTGAGGAAAAGCTTTTAAATGTAGAGAAAAATATTTCCTCTTTGTCTGAAGCACGGTCCTCTTTTATTAATAAAATGGCTGCTAAACCTGAAACCATGGAAAGTACCTTTGCTGCTACTCATGCCATACAAGTTACTATTGATGAAAATGTTAGACTGTTAGCCCAACTTCATGCTAAGTGGGAAAGGGAAGATGAAATTGATTGAAACAATAGTGTGTGCACCATCACCACCACCCATATGGATGCCACTAAACCTCAAGAAGTCCCTACTCCTCCTCCTACAATGCCTAAGCCCATTGAGTCTATTACTAGTGATTCTAAGTTTGATTTTGATCTTGATGGTTGCAATATTTCTGAAGTGATTATGTTCCTTTAAAAGCTTGCTAGAAGTCCCGATGCTAGTGATATGCATGTTGCTTTCACCAAACACATTACAGATGCTCTTGTTAAAATTAAGAAAGAGAAGTTAAAACACAAAGATTCTATTCCTAGGAAAGTACAAGATAGTTGGGAACCCATTATTAATATGCAAGTGAATGAATCTGATCTCAAAGCTTCATGTGATCTTGGTTCTAGTGTCTCTATTATGCCTTGGAACATTTATGAAATGCTTGATTTGACACCTTTGGAAGATTGTTATTTGGATGTCCCACTTAATGACAATGCTAAGAAGAAACTCATGGGAAGTGTTAATGATGTTATCATTATGGTTAACAATACTTATGTCCCTGTTGATTTCTATGTTTTGGATGTTGAATACATTGCTTCTTGTCCTATTACTTTGGGAAGACCTTTTCTTAGAATTGTTGGTGCCATCATTGATATGAAAGAAGGCACCATTAAATATCAATTTCCATTCAAGAAAAGTATTGAACACTTCCCTATGAGGAGAGAGAAGTTGCTTTTTTCTCCTCCTTTGAAAGCCAGGTTTGATGTTAATGCTTTTTCATTTGAAAATACTTGATTTCTTGCTTCTTGTGCCTAACTGAAAGGCGTTAAAGAAAAGTACTTGTTGGGAGATAAAAACCAAGAGTTTTCTTGAGTCTTGGAAGTTATTAATTCAGTAATGACCTTTCCTTATTCTTTTTGTTTGCTTTTTGTGCCAAGAATGACCTCTAATGAGAGGGAAGTAAGATTTGGGGAGTTGATGTCCCGAAACACATTTTTGTCCTCCACCATAAAAATTCTTGAGAGTCTCTGTAAGTCGGATTGAGCTGATATTTTATGAATGAATCCCCTAGTATGTTAGCTAACTTTATTTAGTTCAAAACTTTTTGATTTGAGCAACAGAAGGTCTTCGAAAAAATCAGTTTCTACCTGCTGATATGTTTTGACAGATTTCTGCCATTATTTGCATTTGCTTCTTATTGATTTCTTTTTGGGTTATTTTTGGGAAATTGATATTTTTGAAGGAGTTTCTACAGTAGCTTGTGTTTTTAGTGAAAGTTTTTCTGTTCCAAAGCTAAACCCAAGGGTCTATTATCTTTTGAATACACTAATGTTGCTAATGAAGATTGTGTGAAGTTTTGTATGAAGGAAAAAATTTAGGTGTAGAGAAAGAATGATGTAATGAGATGAAGAATGGACAAAAGCTCAAGATTGGGGATGCCACCCCGATCTCACCCCAATAAATATCCAAGAGGTACAAGATTCAAATCTTGGGGATGCCCAAGGCATCCCCTTCTTCATCAATAAAAAGCTCAGGTCTTTCTAGACACTTCGTTTTTATTGTTTCATGCACTGTTGTGTTGTTCTTGGAGCGTCTTAGTTTTTGTTTGCTTTTCTTTGTTTAGTTTGTTTAGTTTGCTTGAATAAAGTAGTTTGGACCCTCGTTCTCGCTGTGTTGTTTCAAATAAGTTGATTGGTGTTGGAAAGGAGTAGAAAGTTCTTGCTTGAAAGTGCAAGAGGAGCTTGCTTTGACTGTGACTTATACTTTAGCATGTCATGATATGTGTTGTTTTGACCTTATGATTAGTTATTATTGCTGTAGCATGAATTGTTCCAAACAATTAGGATTGCTTAGTGTTCCTTGAAAGAATCATGTGTTGTTTTAGCATACAAAAGCATAGTATTGTGGTATTCTCCTTTGATGTTTTGTTTGAGTTGACTTGGCACATGCTCACACCATGTGATGACTATGAACAAGTCACCATAGCCTCTATGATCATTTAGTCCTTGACTTGTAGTACCACTCTATGCTTTGATTAGTAATGTTTTGTCGCTCTGCATGATTATGGCCATTATTGCTCTCTTAGTTGATTGCTCCAGTCTTTTGCTAGGCTCCACTTGTATGAGTAAGCTCTACTCATGCTTCCAACTCCCAAGAAACCAAGTTATTCCAAAGTGTCCACTATAAATTCCTATGCATGGTGTGTTACCCCATTTCAAGTATATTCTTGTTTTCAGCTATCTTCCAATTAAAAAGTATTTTGTTATGTGAAAACTTAGTGAACTTGATGGCACACTTTATATTTCTTGCCCCTAATAAACTTGAACCATTGTGTCATCTATGTTGTATATTCTTGCACTTATACGTTGGAATTAGCAGAACCATGTTTTCATGGGGAACGCTTTCAACATTGCACTTGTACTTTGTACACAGTTGATATCATGCTCTTTTGTCTATGGATGTTGTCGGTGTGAAATGAAAGGGGAGCTAGTAAGTCCATGGATTTATGTATTTTGTGTTAGAGAAATGCCTGGGCCGCTAGCCTAAGCCATGCCTAATCATGGTGGAAACTTGCAGCATCACCATAGTAACATTTATGAAGCATTCTTCTTATAAAAAAAGAGATTGAGAAAAAAGAGACATATTGAGAAAAGAGGAAAGAGAGAAAAAGCACTATATCCCATGGTAAATAAGAAGAATGTTGAGATGCTCATTGTCTGCTTGCCTTGTCATTTTGGTTATGGGAAAGCTCATGTACCATGTGCAAGGGGTACCCCGTTGGCAGTTCTCTATGATACACATGTACTTACTATGACAAGAACTTGCAAGTAACTAAACTTGAGTAGCATGAGGAGCGGCCCTCGTATTCAAGGGACATGAGATTGCCAACTTATACTTTGTCAAGCATATACTCCATAGTTTGTTCACTTTAACCTTAATCACTTCAAGATGCTTATGATAGGGGCAATGAGGGCTGAAAGCTAACAAATACCATAATTTTTGGAAGCTATTTTTGAAACTTGAAATCCCTTCTTCCCTTTATGAAGGGCCTTTCTTCCACCATTATATTGAGTCTCTGCCTTCTATCTTCAGGCACCAGTTAAGAGAGCATAGTTGCCATTCTTAGTTCTATGTGCATTGTCCCAAAACTTATTGATTGATGCATATTGTGATATTTCTTGTTCTTGTGCTATTTGTACCTAGTCACTCTTATGAACTTTGAAGGTGTCCTATGCATCTATTTTCTACTCCATGAGGGACAAGATGAATACCGCTATGCCATGTTTTCTATAATTGAAACAAACAAACATTTTTCAATGCATGTTATTCATGATCTTTGTTTGTATCCTTGCATGTTGCATGCATAGTTACTTTGTCTTATTGTTAGAACTCCATCTTTCATGCACATGTTTAGAGTTCTTTCATCCCAGCTTTCAATGCTTGCAAATGGTTTGATCTTGGTTTTGATGGTGCATGTCACCTCAAAAATTATTCTTTTTATCACTTACCTACTCGAGGACGAGCAGGAGTTAAGCTTGGGGATGCTTGATACGTTGGAAACGTATGTATAATTTTTGATGTTCCGTGCTTGTTTAGTATCTACTTTGCTTTGCTTTGTCCACACTTTGAGGTGATTTTCATATGTTTTCTGGGACTAACCTATTAACAAGTTGCCACAGTGCCAGTTGCCTGTTTTCTGCTATTTTTGGTTCCAGAAAAGCTAGTAAGGAATATTCTCGGAATTGGACGGGACAAAAGCCAAAGTCAATATTTCACCGAGGAGAACACGGAGTCAAGAGTAGAGACGGAGGGGCGCCACGGGGTGGCCACACCCCCTCAGGCGCGGGCCCACCCTGGGCCGTGCCTGGGCATGGTGTGGGCCCCTGGCCGCCTCCCAGCCTCACCTCTTCGCCTATAAGAAGCCCCCGATGCCTAAACCCTAAGCACCCAATCAATATTGCACGAAATGGTCTGTAGCCGCCGCCACCATCATCCCAAGATCGGGCGGATCTGAAGCTCTTCCCGGGACCCTGCCGGAGGGGAGATCATCCCGGAGGCTTTCTTTTTCATCATGCCAGCCTCCGGTATGAAGCGTGAGTAGTTCCACCTTGGACTACGGGTCCATGTAGTAGCTGGATGGTTGTATGTCCTCCTTGTGCTTTCATGTCTAGATCTTGTGAGATCCGTTCATGATCAAGATCTCATCTATTTGTAATCATGTATGTTGTGTTTGCAGGGATCCGATGGATATTGAGATTACTATGTCAGATTGATTTAATGGTTTTGTCTTATTTATTCTATCATGTCTGTGTTGTTTGTGATCTTGCATGCTCTTCGTTGTTAGTAGCTATCTTGGCCAACTAGTTGCTAGTGACTCCAAGAGGGGGTATTTATGCTCGATAGTGGGTTCATGCCTCTACTTAATCAAGGGAAGTGATAGAAATATCTATGGTTGTAGATGTGCTGTTGCCACTAGGGGGAAAACAACGGTCTCTTGTTCATGGAATAAGTGGATTGTTTACCTTACACACTTTGCTTAAAACAGTTGTCTGTTCCTTGCAACTTAATACTGGAGGGGGTTCAGATGATAACCTGAAGATGGACTTCTAGTCATAGATGCAGTTGGATCTCGGTATATGTATATTGTTGTATTTCCCAATCGAATCTCATAGGATCTTTATGTCTAGTATTACATTGTTATGCCTTGCTCAGTCTTGTCAATTGCCCTGCTGTAATTTGTTTACCCAGCATGCCATGTTTGTTTATCTAAGGAGAACACCTCTAGTGAACTATGGACCCCGGTCCAATCTTTACCATTGATACATCTTCCACTATTACTGTTTACTTGCTGCAAACCACTATCACCTTCCACACCATACAGTTAATCCTTTGTTACAGCAACTAGTGAGATTGACAACGTCACTGTTAGTTGGGAAAAAGTCTTGAGTTTGTGTTGTGCAGGTTTCCACGTTGCTTGCAACACCTTTGAGATGTTTCCTTCCTCCTACTGGTTCGATATCCTCGGTTTCTTACTGAGGGAAGACTTGCTGCTGTGCTGCATCATACCTTGCTCTTGGGGTTTTCCGACGAAGCGCTTCCAGGCGCCATCAGTAAACTTGTGCTCACCACTCCTAAAACATCCGACGTCTCACACCCCATCTTTCCAACGCCACTAGGACCACCTACGACGTACTTGTCGACAATCCGACGACACCATGGGATTCAACAACATGTGGACAGAACAAATCATGAAATGTGTTCGCACAGTATCCTTCTCAATCTGAGTAAATGGTCATTAATCTGATTTCTTCAAACCAACAAGAGGCATCTGACAAGGTGATCAAATCTCCCCATATTTATTTCTCTTATGTGCCGATAGACTCTCTTCTTGACTAAAAAATTCAGGGCCACAATATCTATCAAGAGGAATCCGGGTTGGTATTTATGCACCATGGGTGTCCCATCTTCTTTTCGCTGATGATTATATTATCTTCTCAAAAGCATAAAAAAGAGGTGCAGATCGCATTCAATCCATCCTTGAGGCATATAATATTGGCTCTGGAAAACTGGTTAATAAGAAAAAATATGCTATCTTTTTCAGTACAAACTGCACCAATGACGTGAAGCATCATGTGCATGACAGCTTACAAGTAAACGAATGAAGCTTTGGGAGAAAAATACCTTGGTCTCCTGACGACAGTAGGACACTCTATGAAAGAGGATTTTGAACGTATCCCCAAGTAGGTCTGGTCTCTTGTATCAGGATGGTGTCACTACAGGAATAATCTGATATGCCTACGGCCTTCTTATATTCCGACGGCAAAAGGTCAAGCCCGTTGACACAGTTGCCTAGGCTCGTCAGCCGGCCCACGCGGCCGTCAGCCTAGTTTTACTGTCGGCATAGTATGGATAGGCTGACAAAAATCGTTGGCATAGAAAAGGCCGTCGGCGTAGGGGATTAGGCTAACGGCAAAGCGACAGCGTCAAGTCTACTCCGACGGCTTTCGGCGTAGCTATTTTTCCTTTTTGCCATATTAATTTTAGAAAAATCATAACTAAACCATTTCAATTTAGAAAAATACATATAATATATCAAAATTTGCAGAAAATTAAGATCTATCTATATAAACTCAAATATTACATATTTTTGTTCAAAAAAATATATAAAAAATATAAATGTTTCGTATAACAAATTTTCCATTTTTCGAGTGCCCAAAATGGGGTGTTTTTTGAAGCAATCACCAAATGAAAGTTTCAAAATGGTACCACCCCATTTTTTAAAAATAGTAGACCGCCTTTCATGAATAATATCCTAACCGGATTATCTCAAACCTTTATGTCCACCCCTCAAGAAAAAGACAAATTCATGCCGAATTAGTAGAAAGTGAGTCAGATTTGAACTACATATACATGATCTGATGCTCATGATTTTTTGAAAAAATCATTTTTAGGTTCGCAATGTGCTATTTCATCAGGGATCCAATGCAAATTTAGCAAGACTCAGCCCCGAGCTAAGAATCTTCATGACCGCCGATTCAGAAAGTTTGACGATAGTTTAAAACGGGCATAAAAAATTCAAAACCGATCGAAACAATGCAAAACCTTCGCGTGGTGTCATATTATGTGATATCGTTGCAAGGAAAAATACCAAATTTGGTATATTGATTGTGTCTCCAAAAAACCTTAACAAAATGACCTATCTCAATCGAAGTTTCCTGACTTTCAGGTAAAATGACCAATGTTATGGCAAGAATCACGACATAGTTTGTAATAATGTGCCCATATTATGCAAGCATGTGTATTATGGGATGATGAACAATGTTGCATGAGGAAGTTTTCCCTTTTGTCGCATCAAAAAGCCATTTTTCATTTTTTGAGTGCAAAAAACGGGGTGTTTTGTAAAGCAACCACCAAATGAAAGTTTCAAAATGATACAACCCCATTTTTTAAAATACTAGACCACCTTGGATGGATAATGTCCCAACCGGGGTATCTCAAATATTTCTGCACACCCCTCGTGAAAAAGATAAATTCTTGCCGAATCGGTAGGAAGTGAGTCAGATTTGAACTATAGGCACATGATCTGATGCTCATAATTTTTTGCAAAAATGATTTTTAGGTTTACAATATGCTATTTCATCAGAGATCCAATGCAAGTTTAGCGAGGCTCAACCACGAGCTATGAATGTCCATGCCCGCCGATTTAGAAAGTTTGACGGTAGTTTAAAATAGGCATAAAAAATTCAAAAACAATCGAGACAATGCAAAACCTTCGCTTGGTATCATATTATGTGACATAGTTGCAAGGAAAAATACCAAACTTGGTATATTCATTGTATCTCAAAAAACCTTCACAAAATGACCTATCTCAATCGAGATTTCATGGCTTTCAGGTCAAATGACCAATGTTATGGCTAGAATTGCAGCATAATTTGTGCCCATATTGTGCATGCATGTGTATCATGGGATGGTGAACAATGTTGCAGGAGTAAGTTTTCCCTTTCGTCGCATCAAAAAGCCATTTTTCATTTTATGAGTGCAAAAAACGGGGTATTTTGTGAAGCAACCACCAAATTAAAGTTTCAAAATAATACCATCCCATTTTTCAAAAATTCTAGACCACCTTGTATGGATAATTTCCCAACCGAGGTATCTCAAGCCTTTCCGTCCATCCCTCGTGAAAAATATAAATTCCTGCCGAATCGGTTGGAAGTGAGTCAGATTTGAACTGCAGGTACATGATCTGATGCTCATGATTTTTTGAAAAAATAATTTTTAGGTTCACAATTTGCTATTTCATCATAGATCCAATGCAAGTTTAGCAAGGCTCAGCCCCGAGCTATGAATCTTCAGCCTGGTGATTTAGAAAATTTGATGATAGTTTAAAATGGGCATAAAAATTCGAAAACGACCAAGACAATGCAAAACTTTCGCGTGGTATCATATTATGTGACATAGTTGCAAGGAAAATACCAAACTTGGTATATTGATTGTGTCTCAAAAAACCTTCACAAAATGACCTATCTCAATCGAGGTTTCCTGACTTTCAGGTCAAATGACCAATGTTATGGCCAGAATCATGGCATAGCTTGTGATAATGTGGCCATATTATGCATGCATGTTCATCATGGGATGGAAAACAATGTTACAGGAGGAATTTTTCCTTTCCGTTGTACCAAAAATTCATTTTTCTTTTTTTGAGTGCAAAAAGGGGTGTTTTGTGAAGCAACCACCAAGTGAAAGTTTCAAAATATTACCACCCTATTTTTCAAAAACATAATACCACCTTTCATGTATAATTTCCCAACCGGGATATCTCAAACCTTTCTGTTCACCCCTCATGAAAAAGACAAATTCCCGCTGAATCGGTTGGAAGTAAGTCAGATTTGAACTACAGGTACATGATCTGATGGTCATGATTTTTTGCAAAAAATATTTTTAGGTTAAATATATGCTATTTCATCAGAGATCCAATGCAAGATTTCCTTTTCGTCGCAACAAAAAGGCATTTTCTATTTTCTTAGTGCCAAAAAAGGTGTTTCATGAATCCTGACATAGTTTCGGTTGATCTAGTATTAAAAATATACGAATATAATTAAATATATGATAGGAATTTCATATTTGGATTCCTCTGATTTTCCTGATTGATTTGTATATATAATTTGTTGAATTATGATTTACGGATTTGTAGATATGAATTATTCAATTTTAAATGGAAAAAAGATAAAATAAATAAAATTTATTTTATTTTTATTTGAATTCAATATTATTATTACTTATTTATTGTTGTTTACTTAAATAATTGTATGAAATGTCAAAAAAATAAAGACGTCTAACATTATAGTCCAATGGTTAATAAGATTGATATGATAATATTCACAACAAGTTCTAATTTCTTTATCGAAGGAATGGAGAAGTTAAACGTGTTGGGGATGGAGTAGTGGAGTAGTGATAGGATGGATGACTAATCGGGATGTTTGACTATTAGTGCAATTTGACTTGAGATTAAGTGTACTTAGAACTAAAAATATCCATGTGAGATTAACAGGTTGAACAATTCAAAAATGTTAAAAATAAATTGAAAATTTTTGAAAAAAAAATGATTTTTTTGGAAAAATCTAGGCTGACAAAACGTTGGCGTAGTTTTATACACCGACGGGTAGAGGGGCTATGCCTATGGGCTGGTACGCCGATGGCTATACGTCGACGGCAGTCGTCGGCGTAGCCTACGCCGATGGGATTTTGGGGCTACACCGACAGGGCCCGTCCATCGGCGTATCGTTCTTCTCCTATAGTGTGTGTATGTAAATTAAGCAATGCAGCTCATGAGTTGCTTCAAATTGAGCCCCTCAAACCTGCAATAAAATAAGATCAACTATGGATACTTACTGTTGAGGAGGTGGTCTGGATAAGTGGAAAATGCACTGGCTCAACTGGACTAAGATAACTAGACCAAAGCTAAAAGGTGGATTGGGTTTTTCGGATCTACAAAATTTTAATTTGGCTCTACTGGGCAAACAAGGATGGATATTATTAACAAAACCCATTTCTTTATGCACCAGAGTGCTGAAAGGTAAATACTTTTCACACACACGGATTTCATCCATGCAAAGGAAAAAATTCATCTCACACTTGGCGTGCGATAATGAGTGGCCGAAGAGCACTAGAGTTGGGGCTGATAATGAGAGCTGGATCAGGAACATCTATTAACATATGGAATGATAATTAGATACCATCAAAATTTTCTTGCGGCCGATTTGGAGACCACAAGATACCTACTTAAATAAGGTTGCAGAACTGATATATCCAGAGAACAAAACTTGGAAGGAGGACCTTATAAGGAACACCTTCTTACCAGCAGATGCGGACGCCATTATTTGCATTCAGTTTGGCCAACAGGAGGACGATGTTATTGCTTGGGTCTTTGAGAAACATGGTATGTATTATGTTCGATCATCTTATCATCGTCTAACATCTATTGATGAGTGAAATAACATGTGGGCCCCCATGTGTGGTTTTAGTAATTAATGACAATCTTTATGGACTAATGTGTGTATTAAGTTATACTTGTAGGAATTGTCCATTGGCATCGCTTGGAGGTTGTGTCGGCTTTAAGGTCGATGAAATGAGAAGAATATATGTTGTGCAGGCTCAAAATGCGCCATCTATAGAAGATCTCATGTTTGATGCTTGCCATCCTCGGTGATCATGGATCGATGATGAGGAATCAAGAAAGGCGTTCCATCTTGAGTAGGGAAAGATCGTCGACATCAAGCTCAAGTGGAATGCTCAAGGAACAGGTATAATCTTGATAGGTTTTCCCTTTTGTCGGTCTCATATTGTTAGTGGAAGACCGGGTTTAGGATAGATCATTGTACTATCAAGAGGGGCTCTCGAATGAGTAACTCGATCACATCGTTCGGAGAGAGCTCAAACCTTTGCATACTTGCATCATCGTATTTGGTTGTTATTTGGTCTTATCCATGTGACGATATAGAGCTTGTGGTAATCTCCATAACAAGCTCTTCTTCATCAAAATTGGATCCCTCTTTTATATCTTATTGCGATTTTGATCTATGCGGTTTTTCGGTTTCTCACCAAGTGAGGTATCTCAAATTATTATAATTGATACATTATCACTTGGTGATAACCAATATTTTCACCTTTTATAGGGAAGCTCATGTCGTCGTCTTTCCAACGCAATTGGAATCAGGTCGATCGGAGTTACCAATCAAAAGTTATAGCCGTTTGACTGTTGGTCTTATTTCCTAGGTACCAAAATGCGGTAGTACCTAGCGCGGCAGAAGGTTTTGGCAAGTTTCCAAAAGCCACTGCCGAGCTAGGTACCAAAAATCTGGTAGTACCGCATTTTAGTACCTAGCGCGGCAGAAGGTTTTTGACAAGTTGCCAAAATCCACTGCCGGGCTAGGTACCAAAAAGCGGCAGTACCGCATTTTAGTACCTAGTGCGGCAGAAGGTTTTTGACTTCGTCATTTAGATCTATCCTCCCTTGCTGGACTATGATGTTTCTTTGCATGATCTTGTAGAGGTTGTTGTCCTCTTCGAAACGAGCCCAAGATCATCGAAATCGGAGTCCGGATGCAAAAGTTATGGCTGTTTTCGTTCTGTGATGACCAGTAGTACCAGACCAGGATCCGGTAGAACCGGGGTCTGGTAGTACCACATTTTGGTACCGGAGAGCACAGATAAAAATGCGTTTGGCCCCCCAGGAACCCCAGGGAAAGTCTGGTAGTGCCGAGAAAGTCCGGTAGTACCGGAAAAAAGTCTGGTAGTACCGAGAATCGCGTTTTTGGGCTCCAGCGGTTGGATTTTGGAGGGACCTATATAAGGGAACTTCTTCCCCAATGGTTCCTTAACCAATCTTGCAAGTTTCCCCCTCGATTTTTGACCTTCTTGAGCTTGCTTCCTCTCAATCCCTCCTATGATTCTTGCATATTCTTGAGGGATTTGAAAGAGGAGATCTAGATCTACAATCCCACCAATCAATCTCTCCTCTAAGTGAGGGGAACATATTGGGATCTAGATCTTGGAGTCTTTTGTGGATTTCCTCCATTGTTCTTCTTCTCTTATTCCCCCATAAGATTTTGTAGCTTTTGTGGAATTTGGGAGAGAAGGATTTGAGCACTTCTTGTGTCCTTGCCATTGCATTTGGTGCATCGGTTTGAGTTCTCGGTGAGGATTTGGTGAGTGAAAGTTGAGAAGCTTTTTACTCTTGGGTTCTTGGAACCCTAGACGGTTTGTTGTGTTGCAGGTTGTGTACTTGGTGGCGTTTGTTGGGAGCCTCCAATTAAGTTGTGGAGAAGTGCCCCAACCTTGTGGCCTTTGTGGCATTTGTTGGGAGCCTCCCATTAAGTTGTGGAGAAGTGCCTCAACCTTTTGAGAGGTTCCGGTTGCCACCGACAAGTACACCGGTAGTGGAAGTGTGGATAGATCCCATTGGGGTGAGATTCACCGGAGAATAAGGGAGGCCTTTTGTGGCGTTGGTGGTTTGATACCACCGCCTCTCCAAACGAGACATACTCCATGGTGGGAGGAACTCGGTAAAATATCGTCGTCCCCGCATGCCTCGGTTATCTCTATACCCGAGCTCTTTACTTATGCACTTTACATTGTGATATCCTTCGTGCTTGAAGTAATCTATATCTTGCTATCACATTGTTTCTTGTATTGCTTAGCATAAGTTGTTGGTGCACATAGGTGAACCCTAGTTGTTCTAGTTTTTGTGCTTGACAAAGTAAACGCTAGTTTAATTCTGCCTTTGTCGAGCCTCCCTCGGAAAAGTTTTTAAAACCGCCTATTCACCCCCCTCTAGGCGGCATCTGTATCCTTTCAATGGGGCTCCCAATTATGCCACAACATGAAGAGGACGTGGTCATCCTATGTGGCGTAAGTGTTGGAAACTCAAAACGACACCAAACGTCAACGCATTTCTGGTGGCGTTGCCTGTATGGCTTCATTCCAACCATCGGCATACTAAAACAATGCCACATTGAGCAAAGGAGAAACTACGCCTTCTGTGGCCTTAGTGATGAAACCATTTTTCATGCTCTGTTTTCCTGCCCGAGTGTCAATGTTGTTTGATTAGCTCTGAAGGAAGCTATCATTTTGGATGGAAAGCTATGTAACTCTTTTAAAGCAGCTATTATTGCAGCCGAAGCCTACTCCATATGGATGAGCAGATGTAGAGCCAAAAGAGGAGAAACACATTTTTCCCACGCTGTACAGCTGTGTGGGTGAGTGAAGTGTTACAGGAAACATGCTCCCAAAATAGTCCAATATCTCATTTGTCATCGGTAACCGTTTGTTGGAGGCTGCCGACATGTACGACGATCAAGATTAATGCAGATTCTTCCTTACCATGGCCTTGGGTGCAGCAGGGTCGTAGCTCGCGATTCGAATGGTTGGTTCATCGCTGCTAGATGTGTCAGGTACAATGCACTGCCTAACGCATTGGATGCGAAAGCTAATGCATACAAAGGTGGGTGGAACTTGCTGTCAGCCTTCGCACGAACATATAGCGGTGGAAACTGATTGTTTGAAATTTGTAAACCTATGGAAAATGAGGACAATCAACGTTCTAAGATCATGGAACTTATAAAACAGATCGAGACACTCAGTAAATAGTTTGACATGTTTTCTATCGACTATTTTCCAAGGGAAGCTAATCATGCAGCACATTTATGTGCTCTGCAATCGAATAGTGTAATTTGTAGAAGCATCTGGCTAGACTCGGTTCCTAATTTTCTCACTAAATGTATTAAAAATAAATGCAATCTATTAAGTGAGAATAAATAAAGGATAGCAGGTTTTTCTCAACCAAAAAATGATGTGTTATGTGATGACCCACAAGTATAGGGGATCACAACAGTCTTCGAGGGTAGTATTACCCAACTTATTGATTCGACACAAGGGGAGCCAAAGAATACTTGTAAGCCTTAAAAACTGAGTTGTCAATTTAGTTGCACCTGGAAATAGTTTTTGCTCACAGAAGTTTATCAGTAGCAACAGCAAAGCAACAACAGCAGTGAAACATGAGCAATAGTAACATCAGTAGCAAACAGTAGGATATGAGCGCGGTAGGCATAGGGATGGATGGACGGGCGTTGCATGGATAAGTCTAAACATGTAACTTCAAGATCTAGGGCATTGCAGATAAATAAGAACAAGCATCCAAGTACTAAACAATCATAGGCATGTGCTCCATATATAGTCATGCGTTCTCGCAATGAGAACTTGCACAACATCTTTTGTCCAGCCAGCCCGTTGTAGTGGGGCCTCAAGGGAACTACTGGCAATTAAGGTGCTCCTTTTAATAGAGCACCATACCAAAGCATTAACACTCCATGAACACATGTGATCCTCACACCACATCCATCCCCTCCGGTTGTCCCAATTTCTGTCACTTCGGGGCCTTTGGATCCAGACAATGATATGTGTACACAACTTGCAGATAAGATCACAAACAATACTATCATAATGATTCAATAATAAGTTCAGATCTAAGATCATGGCACTCGGGCCCTAGTGACAAGCATTAAGCACAACAAGTTGCAACAAATTCAAATAGCACTAATATAGATACTAGACACTATGCCCTAACAATCTTATTCGATTACATGATAGAACTCATCCAATCCCTACCATCCCCATAGCCTACATCGGGGGATTACTCACTCATGGATGCGGGAAACATTGATGGTTGATGGAGTGGCGTTGGTGATGACGATGGACATTATCCCCCCAAATTCCCTGTCCCGGCAGGGTGCCAGAACGGAGTTTCTAGATCCGAATCGCGGTTGCTGGTGGTGGCGGCGCAACGGAACTCTTTCTGAAAAAACGACGAACCCCCCTCGATTATTAGGTCAAGAGGCTTCTTATAGGCGAAGAGGGAGGCCGAGGGGGTGCCTAGGGTGGCCGCACCCTCCTAGGTGCGGCCAGGCCTGGCCCATGCCTGGCAGGTGTGTGCCCCCCAGGCCTCCACTCCGTCTCGTACTCTAGCTCCATGGATATTCTGGCGAAATAGAATTTTTGGCATATTTTTCGGGATTTTTCCTTATAGTTGCTTTTCTGCATAAAAACTAGACACCAAGGTAATTCTGCTGAAAACAACGTCAGTCCGTGTTAGTTGTATCCAAATCACACAAGTTTAGAGGATAAACAATAGCAAAAGTGTTCGGGAAAGTAGATATGTTTTGGACGTATCAACTCCCCCCAAGCTTAGCTTACTGCTTGACCTCAAGCAATTCAGTTGAGAACTGAGTGCGATAAAAGAACTTTCACGAACACATTTGCTTCATATGATGTATATATCCTCAGCATAGGAGTAGGTACTTAAACCATTCATAATAATAAGTATGCAACTAAGTCTACTCAATAGTCATTGCAAGCTATGAAGAGAAACCAACTCAATAATAATAAGTAGCATGAAACATAAACATAAGTAACATTGCAATGCTCATAAGAAGGTATGATAGAGTGGTATGTCGCTTGCCTTTGTTTGTAGAGCACAATATAAATGCCAAGGCACCTATGAAGTTCAAGTGAAGACTAGAAGTAAAGATATCAGAGATACAAGCATCAAAGTCATGAGATAATTAACCAAGTTTTGAGACAAACACAAGAATGGCAACTATGCTCTCAAGAAGGTGCTCATAGAATAAGTGGTGACTCAACAAGGAAGTGAAAAGGTTTTGAAAAGTTTAAAAGGCTTACAAATGCTGAAAGTAAGGTACTCATTATCTTTGAGCTCTCATTGCCCCTATCATAGGCATCTTTATATGGTTAATGTGAAAGTGAGGTCCAATCTGAGTTATATGCTTGACACACCATAAACTGGAAATCTCATTCCCTTGAGTATGAGGGCCGCTCCTCATGCTACTCAACTTTAGTTACCTATAAGTTCTTGTCATTATAAATACATGCGTATCATAGAGAACCGCCAAAGGGGTACCCCTTGCACATGATACATGAGCTATCCCATGATCAAAATGACAAGGCAAGCAGACAATGAGCATCTCAGCGATCCTTTTATTTTCTATTTGCATAGGTTTTTATTGAAGATACTTCATGGATTGCTCATTATGGTTTGCTACAAGTTTCCACCATGATTAGGCATGGCTTAGGCTAGCGGCCCAGACGTTTCTCTAACACATATATATAACTCCATGAACACACAAGCTCCCCTTTTATTTCACACCGACGACATCCGCAAACAAAATAGCATGATATCAATTAGATATGTGTAACATCCCAGCATTTAGGAACTAACGAAGGGTAGATTTAGGAATTTGGAATGTTGCATGCATTCATCTATGAAAATATGGGTAATTTTTTTTCCAAATAAAAACCTTAAGTGATCAAGGTTTCTTTCATACTTTGGGATTAGGTTTGGTCTTAAAGGATGATTGCTATAGACTTTGATATGATCTTTGAGGAATTATGTATTTGGAAAATTAATTTGAATTTTTAACTTAAGTATTTGAATTATAATCACTGTTCAAAAAATAGGCCGAATCAGCGATTAATAGGCCGATTAATCGCTACTAGGGACCTAACCGTGTCGATTACCACTAATCCTTTGTGTTAATCGTTTATCCCGATTAATAGGTCTGACACTCCGATTATTAGGTATGTTCCCGATTAACCACTACACTTGGTAAAAAAAGTTGCAAAATTATCAACACATATTGCCCATTCATCAGCTAGCCCGCTCCAATGAAGCTCCCGTTCGATCCCTGCCTCCAGGAGCTTGATTTCAGCCATCACCAGCTAGTTCCTTGTCGTTGTTGACCAGTTTCTTGTAGTTGCCGACCAGACCTCAGATACAAGAGCTCGAGGGCCTTGAGGATCTCATCCGGGAGCTTAAGGATGAGGATTCATACGTGTTTTAGGTGCTAATTTTTGTAGGTTGCACCGATTAATAGCCGACCGATTAAATCAGTTAATCGTCCGAATTCCGATTAATCGCTACTCCCAAGCTAACCGAGCAGCTAACGATTACCGATTTCCTTAACATTGATTATAATTCAAATGAATAAGGAATAAGTTTTGAGTCTTGATTTAATTTAGAGTTAATTATTATAACTCAAAACTTTATCTAAAGAAAACAATTAAAAATATGAATAATTATTTCATATTTTCATTGAATAAATAATTTACAAAAATGTAACTTATTGAAATTATCCACACATTTCACGAAAGAAAATAAATTAAGAATAAGAATATTCTTTATTGATAATAATTTAACCTTTATTACAAAAGAATAAATGAAGATTACAAAATAATAAAATGAAAATTACAAAAGTATAAAGAAGATTACATTGGATTGTTCTATAACTAAACCTAAACTAAAATCTTCACTTTAAATCTGTACCTGCAAAACAAACAGAAACTAATAGAAAGAGGAAAGTTAGGGTTAGTATTGTTTTTCTCTTAGACATGTCAGTGAAGTACACTGAACAAGTTCATCATTGAGAAATTATAGAAGGGGCAAGTTTCACCAATTGAAAGAATAAATCTTCCATAATTTTTAAGCCAGAAGTCAAATGACAGCCAAGAGGGGCAAGTTTCACCAGCCAGGTAAAAGTAACCAGATAACAATCAATTTCAAAATTCTGAACATATCCACAAGTGCATAGCAGGCACACAAGCAGGACACACAACTAAATGCATGTGATGTGCTGTCAGCCTCACAACACATCTCCAACACACAAAACCAGTAGCCATGGACAGGCACTAGTGCATCTCTTCACTGCACACACACAAGAACAGCCAGCTTAGCCAGCAGCTAACCAAGCACAACATCCAGCAACGAAACCAACCAAAGCCCATATCACATCACCAGGATGGTGACATAAGGAGGAGGAAGGATCAGGTGGACAGCAAGATCAAGTCCAGGAGCTAGGAGGAGCAGGAGAGCACAAGGTCAAGCACAGGAGCTCAGCAAAACAAGAACAACATCAGAGGTGAAGGACATGATCTAATTAGCAAGATCAACATCACCACCAAATTCCATAATCATCAGTTTTTGTGGTGAGTATCATAAAACCATCACATGATCTAATCATATTATCTAGATAGAGGCATGTGTTGTTTTATGAAACAATCTCTCAATAATCACCCAAGTGGGGTGAATCTATCCTAAAGATTTCAAGTATAAAGATTAGAAATCAAACTAAGCCAAAAGCACCAATCTCTCAGACCAGCCTCACAGAGTTTGGTGTTAACATATGCAACTCCAATACTTCTTCATTTGTTCTTATCAGACCAGGGCACATCTCCTAGAGGGAGTAGCACCTCTAATCTTGCAAGTTACAAACAAACTATTTGCTCAACTAACTAGGACTTAAAATCCTAGAGCCCTAGACCAACATTATAGGCAGGAGAGTTAAAAGAAGCTTTCATTCTATTTTGCCAGTATTAATCACCAGCTTGTCTTAAGCTTAAACAAACCCAATCAATGGATTAGAATCAATCTTGGGTGCTATACCAAGATGGTGTCACAAGAACAATTCTACAAGGATTAGGATAAACATTTAATCATCACAGATTCAATCAATTAACTTACTAATCGTTTTCCTGTTAATACAGGAATCATAATTAGGATATTCCTATGTTAATCTTCACTGTTTGAGATCATGATGATCTCAAACCACACATTAAATCTCAAGCCAACAACACTAAGACAGTGATTTCATCACACCATAACCATGATCCTAAACCATGAAATGACAGTGGAAGGTTATCAAGTCACTGACTTTACCAAGCATTGATTCCAAAGCAACTATACCATCTGAATCATATGCAATCCAAGCATAAAAGCATATAATAAGCCATCAGAACCATTATAGTTCAACTCAAGCAACAAGCCTCAGGCTAATAACCATTTAGCATGCTTACAGACCATTCACACATGATCTAATTCATCCAGTACATGATCAATCACATGATAAGAAGCCTAAATGAAATAAACCATCCTAATCAAAACAAGACAGTCACCAGAGAGGTCATTGCCAACATCCAGCATGGGATGAGCGAGCATAGAGAGCACAAGGGGATAGGAAAAGAACTCACCAAAGGTCTTCGCTGAAGACTAGAAGAGGAAGTAGAGGTGGACGACGACCATGGTGACACGGGGAGCACCCCGGGAGGGGCGCTGCAACCCGTACGGCGCCACGACGGCGTTCATGAACACGCATAGAGGCGATGAGCATCACCACAACGCACGGCGACAGCGGAAGCACCAGAATCCACGCCAACCCCCAAACCCTAGGGTTTGGGACATCATCGATCCGTCACAGGAGAGCCCCATACTCAAATCCAGTTGGATAGAAAGAACAGGCATCGTCGACAACCTCCTATTGCACCATGGCGACGGGAATCGCCGGCGGCGACATCACCGACCACGGGGTCGAGGTCAGAGGAGGAGAGGATGAGCTCGAGGGAGAGAGGCAGCAGTGGAGTGGGCTGAGTTGGGCCAGACCCTTCGGGGTGGTTATTTTTGACTATGTCTAATGGGCCACTAGGGTCCAATAAGATTAAGCCAGCCCAGAAATCTTTTAAGGCCTTTTCTAATAAATAGGAAAAGACCAAAATACCCCTGAACTTAATTAAATTCTAAAAAAGTAAAATAAAAGTCCAAAAATTATAAATAAAATATTTTTGGATTCACAATAATCCACACTATCCAAATAAATTAAGATGTAAAATTTTAGACATTTAAATTTTATTAAGAATGTTGTAATTTATATATTCCTTATGGAATTTTACAAAATTATTGAAAGATGAGAAAAATAAATAAAAATCACTTTCATTATATATTAATATTGCAGTATTTTTGAAAAATACTAAATCAATATTTAACAACAATTTTTGATGTTTAAGGGATAATTCCTAAAAGAATTATTAAATCAATAAAAGTCAAATAAAATAAAATAATTCAATATATGTTATAAATATCAAAAAGTAATATTTATAAATCCTTTATTATTAAAAAGAACTTTTTATAATAATGGGGTGAATGCATATCAAGTTAAATAATGCATTACATTATTGCATAATCATTTTGCTTCTTTAAATATTGTCCTTACCGAGCAATAATGATGTTTTTGTAGAACTAGAAGCTCAAGGTCCAATGCAAGCATCAGACTTCACTACCTTCCCATCACAAGGCAAGTTCATCACTTCCTCATGTCCTTTGAAGAGTCTTTATCAAAGTATTTGCAAATTGTGTGTTATCATATATGCTATAAAAGAAAGAAAATATTATTTTCACAAATAAAGAAATCATAGATATCATCCTAAGTGGTGATATAAAGGAGCAATAGAACTTAGGGTTCTATTTGCAACAATGATGATCAAGTAGGGACTTAATAACCCTTGACATCAGTGATTCTACCGCCGTATATTACGCGTTAGCCATGAGATTTGGAATGGGACAGAGAAGTCAGCTGTATCTTCTTCCTCTCGCATGAAGCCGGATGTACAGGTCGTGGTTGTTATCCTCGTAGCGTGCATATTAATTGGTAATTCGTAGAGGATATGCAGCATATGGGTGGGAACCCTCATCGTCCCACGATAGTTCTGGCATCTAACGGTTTGTACAAACCATTGCCGTAATTCATTATGTGGGCATGGTGTACACCAAGGAGGCATGCGAGGTCGCGAAGGGGGCAGTGATTGGCTTGGACCAACTACTGGGCTCCACATCATGAAATTATGGACGGGAAAGTACGCCCGGTTGTGCAACAAGGAGTTGATCTCTCATGGGTAAAGTAACGCACCTCTGCAGAGCGTAAGAATTGTAACTTGTTACTCCCTGTTCCGGGAAGGAGCTACGAACGCGGCAGCAAAGGAACTCCATGAAAGTTCTGGTCAACCTGTGAAGGCTGATTGTCATAGTTTTTTAGAATAAAATTTACAAAAATTGCATAGTGCCAAGGATTTATAGTCCGAGGTGGTAGTTAGAGCATCAAACTTCCCACCTTGCATATAATGAACTTTTTGGGTAACGCTTTTACTCATTCTTTCCTTTGATCCCTTGCTTAGACTCTGAGGATCCCGAAGACGTGCCAATGTATGCAGCCGAATGTCAAGAAGATGTGTTCTACGAGGAACCCGATCTGTCCGGAGGTGTTGAAGGAGTGGATTACGAGATCTGCTACGGTGTCGATGATAACAAGTCCAACTAAGTATCCCTAGTTAGTAGTAACCAACGAAGCCGAGCAGCATCAACTCTATAAAATAAGCCGCTGAGCTCAACTCCTAGTCGGAGTTGCTACTTTTAAATTCCGCTGAAACACTTTATATTTTGGTTTGTAAGTTGAATCTTTAGGAAGTCTTGAACTTCTGGTATTGTAATAATAATAATGTGTGAATATTTGTAATATGGACCCGCAATGTTTCAGTCGTACCACTCCGAGGGATGTGATATTTACGGAATGATGTTCTGTGGATGTCATGTCAACGACTATAGTGTACTACACATGTAGTGGTATGCTGGGTCACCGCAGTTGGTATTAGAGCAAATTTCTTTGACCTTAGGTTGGAAACCTTGCAAAGGTTATTACCTGTAGGAAAATTAGCAACAATAAATAATTCTCTAAAAGTAATATAATGGGTATTCAAATGAGAATATTCTGTTATATATTTTAGTGCGATAGTTCCTTGTTATGATGCAATATATCAAAATTATTTTGCTGATATACAGAGATATGGCACCAAAGTTTCCAAAATATACTTTGGTAAGGAAAGAGGAGACTCTTGATGATTATCAAGGATCATTCACAGACCAACTTCGTCAACTTTTAAAGCTCTTTAGTTGTCCAACTAGAATTCCAGTGAACACTATCACTTACCTTGATGGCCGGATGTTATCCAAGTATCGTGTGAGTATCCAACTTCCAGAGAAGCTTGGATTATATCACGATCTACCTATAGGAGAAGGTAGGAGTCATTTAGCAGCATATCATGTTGCTGTTGTGGAGGCGATAGCTAATATCCGGGAGAAGAAAACCAAGGAGCTAGAAGGTAGCACATTCTCTGTGATACCTCATGACTCTATAGACTCGGAGCATATACCGGATCATCTTACTTTGGTTAAGAAGCATCCTAAGTTAGCTTCCAAGTTTATGGATAGATATCAAACACTCGTTGCGTCTTTTTATAAGACCCATCAAGTGATTGTTGAAGACAAAAATGATATGTTAGAGGATCTAACGGATCCGGAAAGGAGGAAGCAGTTAGCATTCCAGTTAGAGAAGGAAGAAAGTAGTAGTGTAATACCTATCTTTAAGGATATACTTATAGATCCTGAATCTTTTATACCATATCCTTATTCACCAAGACCTGAACCTATACATGATCCTACTATGGATATGAGGTATGCAGTACCACAGGGCTCAGAGGATAGTTCTGACTCAGAACTTCCTATTGAGAATTCGAATGGTTGGAGAATGGGATCATATAATGGATCTCATGAACACCATATGTCCACAGATGGTTCTGACAGGAATGTTGGACAATCTAGTTGGATGGGTGCAAGGATGAACCCTAATAATAGTAGTAGAAATACCATGTCAATAGATAATCAGGATGAAGAAGAATATCATGAGGAGAGAGTGTTTGAATCATCAACATCTTATCAAAACCCAGGGAATATACATTATCCAGTGTTTAATTATCTTGCCCAAGAGAGCACCTTGGAAGCAGCAGGATCTGCGTATCCTGTTGACAACTCAAGAAATGAAGCTCAGGAGATGCAGGCTGGAGATAATATGGAATATGTTTCTGAAGACTTTTCAGCTGAGCTGGAGGGAGTCAATGCGCTCAGGTTGAGTAATGACTCAAGTCCTCACACTTCAGATACAAAGTATGTTCCTTCTGGAAGGCCATATGTTCCACAAACTGTGTGACGAACAACACGTCATCACGGTTGGACATCAGGCATGTACGATGAGCGTAGTTACTACTAGAAGGAGGCAATTAGTTAGTGATATTAAGTACCGTGTATTGTACTTCAAGAAATAAGATATTAAGATGAATAAGGTAGTTTTGTGATTATACCTATATGGTATATGTTGTAATGACTTTGTATTATTATGATAGTATGCATCATATGTGAAATGCACATTTGGATTTTCTTTGGATCTTCATTGTGTGACTAGTTCTGTGCGTCAAGTCGAGCTTAGAACACATATGCATGACGTAATTACGAGTATTCACTTTATGTTGCAGGAGTAGAGGGTCATGGATACAGGTGTAGAAATGGAAACTGAGCAGCAGTGGATGGAGCGAGAGGCCAAGGAGAAGGCCGATGTCGATGCAGCAAATCAAGGAGCATTACCACCACCACTGAAAGGATACGGATGCCGCCTAGAGGGGGGGGGGTGAATAGGCGATTAAAACTTTTCCTAGAGTGGCTCAACAAAGGCGGAATAAAACTAGTTTACTTTGTTAAGCACAACCTAGAAACAACTAAGGTTCACCTATGTGCACCAACAACTTATGCTAAGCAATACAAACAAAAATGTGATAGCAAGATATAGATTACTTCAAGCACGAAGGCTATCACAATGTAAAGTGCATAAGTAAAGAGCTCGGGTATAGAGATAACCGAGGCACGCGGGGACACCGATATTTTACCGAGTTCCTCCCAACATGGAGTACGTCTCATTTGGAGAGGGGGTGGTATCAAACCACCAACGCCAAAAAAGGCCTCCCTTATTCTCCGGTGAATCTCACCCCAATGGGATCGATCCACGCTTCCACTATCGGTGCACTTGTCGGTGGCAACCGGAACCTCTCACAAGATTGGGGCACAACTCCACAACTTAATTGGAGGCTCCCAACAAATGCCACAAAAGGCCACTATGCCACCAAGGCCACAAAACCGTCTAGGGTTCCAAGAACCCAAGAGGGGTAAGCTCCAATGAGCAATTCAAACCAAACCCTCCGAGGAGAACTCAAACCGATGCACCAAATGCAAATGGAAAAAACACCACAAAGATGCTCAAATCCCTCACTCTCAAGTTCCAACAAAGCTACTGAAGCTATTGGGGGAACAAGAGAGGAGGAATCAAAGAGAGACACAAAATCCCCCAAAATCTAGATCCCCAAAGATGCACTCACAAAGAGATGAATCGGTTAGGTCAAAACGTGGGGCTAGATCTCCTCTCTCTTCCACTCAAATATGGGCAAGAATCATCGGAGGGAAAAGATTAGGCAAGCTTCAAGATCTAGAGCAAGTGTGGACAAAGTTTAGCCTAATAGATAATAGAGGAGCTCACTAAACTGAAAAAGGCTAAAGCCTTAAATAGGGGTCCAGAAAAACTAGCTGTTTGGACGTTTTTCAGTCAGGACCGGTAGTACCGCATGAATAGCAGCAAAAAGGGGAAAGTCAACCCATGTATGAGAGAGAGAAGCATCAGCCAGCGCAGCAAGCAAGAAATGCGAGCAGGGCCAGCAGCTGGGCAGCACAGCTCGCATGCATGCATGCGCGCAGCAGCAAGCAGCTTGCGCAAAGCAGCAGCAGCGCGGGGCCCAGCATGCAGCGCAGTGGGCAGGCGCGGCAGCAGCAAAGCAGCGCAGCAGCAGAGCCGCATCAGCGCTCGCGGGGCTACATGCGAGGCGAGCGGCGGCAGCAAGCGACGCAGTAGAACGGGCCCAGCGGGCAGGCACACGCAACGCGGCGGGTGGGCAAGCGGCCGGTGCACGCGCAGCGCAGCGAGGCAGCAGCTGGCGGCGGGGCCCGCAGCAAGCAGCGCGCCAGGCGGGAGCAGTGCGCCAGGCGGGAGCAGCGGAGCGCAGGGCAGGTCAACGTGCAGCGCATACAGATCCAGATCTGGAAAAACGAAACTGGGTAAGAAAAACTGGGCCGGCCGGTAGTACCGGCCCACCGGGCGGTACTACCGGACCGGTCCGGTAGAACCGGTTGAAAGTACCGGGCCACACAGGAATGGGCTGCGTGCAACCAGGCACGACCGGTACTGGGCCCGGTAGTACCGATCGGCCCAGAAACACTGTATTTTTCCTTTTAGAATTAAAAACGGCAAATAATCAAACGGTTATAACTTTTAAACGGTAGCTCCGATCGACCCGATTCCAATTGCGTTGGAAATATTGATTATCACCAAGTGAGAAAGTATCAAGTAGAATAATGTGAGATATCTCACTTGGTGAGAAACCGAAAAGCCGTATAAATCAAAATCGCAACAAGATATATATGGGAGATCCGATTTTGATGAACAAGAGCTTGTTATGGAGATTACCACAAGCTCTATATCCTCACATGGATAAGACCAAATAACAACCAAATATGATGATGCAAGTATGCAAAGGTTTGAGCTCTCTCCGAACGATGTGACCGAATTACTCATACGAGAGCCCCTCTTGATAGTACGGTTATCTATCCTAAACCCGGTCTCCTACACACAACAAGAGACCGGAAAAAGGGAAAACCTATCAAGATTATACCTTTGGCTTGAGCATTCCACTTGAGCTCGATGTAGACAATCTTGCCCTTCTCAAGATGGAACGCCTTTCTTAATTCCTCATCATCGACCTCGCATATTGAGCTTGCCCAACATCTCTTCTTTGCATTTCATCGACCTTGAAGCCAACACATGCTCCAAGCGATGCCAATGGACAAATCCTACAAGTATAACTTAATACACACATTAGTCCATAAATATTGTCATTAATTACCAAAACCACACATGGGGGCCCAACATGTTCTTTCAACCACCAATGATGCTGTTAATGGAGCAGAACTTTATGCAATGCATGCAAATGATGCAAGAGACCCAGAACAAGTTTATGGAAGAGTTGCTGGGGCGAGCAAATCAGAGGGCACCCGAAGGTGGAGGAGTGAGTCTATCTGATTTCCAAAATGCAAGACCGCTACCTTTTACATCAGCTCCTGAACCAATGGATGCAGAAGATTGGCTAGCAGATACTGAAAGGAAGCTGAAAACTGTAGGTTGCAATGATGAGGAGAAATTGAGGTATGCAACTCATCTTCTGACTAGACCTGCAGCATCATGGTGGGAGAATCAGTTGGCCATGCAACAACCAGGAAGGGAGTTTACCTGGGAAGAGTTCAAGCAGAGATTCCGTGAATATCATGTTCCAGAAAGTGTTATGGAGTTGAAGCAGAGAGAATTTGAGGAGCTTCAGCAAGGATATACTAGTGTTATGAAGTACATCTGGGACTTTAGTCAACTGTCTCGCTATGCTGAGGAGGATGTCAACAATGAAGAGAAGCGGAAGAAGCGTTTCCTGCATGGATTAAATCCATTTGTGAAGATGCAGCTAAGGTTAGCCAATAAGCAAACTTATCAACAATTGTTGGATGCAGCCATTACTTTTGAAGATGATTATAAAAATGTCCAAGAGGACCGGAGGAAGAGAGCCAAAAAGGAAACCAGGAGGATTCAGGCAAGCAAACCTAAACCTAACCTGGAGTTCAAACCTCGGAATAGGAATTATGGCAACAATAACAATAACAAGGGCAGTGGTGGAAATCAATCCAATCCGAGAAGGAATGTTATTTGTAACAATTGTGGAATTCCAGAGAATTTCCAGAGGGAATGCAAAAAGCCTGTAATGATCTGTTATGGTTGTGGTCAGAAGGGGCATATCAAGCCCGATTGTCCGAGCAAACCACCAGGAGGTTGGCCTACCAAGGAAGGAGGACAATACAGTGGAGGAAATGGACAGCCCAATAAAGGAGGAAATAATGGCAAGAACAACAATGGCAAGAGGAACCGACCTACCGGTAAACTGAACTGTGCAACCCTCGAGGAGGTGGATAATTCGGAGCATGCAGTGATATGTACACTCAATATACTTACCAATCCCGGCAAATTTCTATTTTATACTGGTGCAACTACTTCATTCATTTCTGAAGAATTTTGTGATAAGTTCAGGATTAGAAGGGCAACGTTAGAAAGACCTATGACCATAGTTACGGCAGGAGGGAATGTGATTGTACGCCACATAAAACAAGATCAGGTTATCTCGATCTATGGTTGTACATATTTCGCAGACCTTTATGTGATTCCTTTGAAGGGAATTGCAGTAGTGCTGGGAATGGATTGGATGATGGAACACGGAGCTCAGATAAATTGTGAAGAGAAAACTGTCTCAATCAAAACTACAAGTGGAGCAAGGATAGTTTACCAAGCAGATAAGCACAGTCATATCATGGTGGATCTGCAGTTGAACTCAATGAAAGATGTCAAATTGGAAGAGATTCCTATAGTTAATGAATTTCAAGATGTTTTTCCAGCAGAGCTACCAGGAATGCCACCAGACCGGGAGATAGAGTTTACTATTGACCTAATTCCTGGTACAGCACCAATAGCTCAAGCACCATATAAAATGGGACCCAAAGAGTTAAAAGAACTCAAGGAGCAAATTGACGAGTTAGCTAGAAAATGATTTATTCAGGAAAGTGTATCTCCATGGGGAACACCCGTAATCTTTGTGGATAAGAGAGATGGTGGAAGACGAATGTGTGGTGATTATAGAAACCTAAACAACGTTACTATCAAGAATAAGTATCCTTTACCAAGAATTCAAGATTTATTTGATCAAGTGAAAGGAGCTGGGGTATTTTCAAAGATCGATTTAAGATCTGGATACCATCAAATAAAAATCAAACCGGAAGATGTTCCAAAGACAGCATTTGTCTCAAGATATGGACACCATGAGTATCTGGTAGTACCATTTGGTTTGACCAATGCACCGGCAATATTCATGAATCTGATGAACAAGATCTTCATGCCATATTTGGACAAGTTCGTCATAGTCTTTATTGATGATATTCTGATATATTCCAAGGATAAGGAAGAGCATGCGGATCATTTGAGAATAGCATTGCAGACTTTAAGAGAACACAACTTTATGCTAAGTTCAGTAAGTGTGAATTTTGGCTTGATGAGGTAGAATTCCTCGGTCATGTGATCAGTAAGGATGGAATTGCTGTGAATCCATCTAAAGTTCAGTCAGTACTAGAGTGGACTGCACCGACCAATGTGAAGCAAATTCGAGGTTTATTAGGAATGGCTGGTTATTATCGGAGATTCATTGAAGGTTTCTCCAAAATAGCCGGACCAATGACCAAATTATTAAGGAAGAATACACCATTTAAGTGGGATGAGAAATGTGAAGCAAGTTTTCAAGAGTTGAAGACTAGGTTAACCACAACTCCAATCTTAGCAGTTCCTGAAACAGGGAAGGACTTCACAGTATACTGTGATGCATCTAAAGAAGGTTTGGGTTGTGTATTAATGCAAGATCGGAAAGTGATTGCTTATGGTTCAAGACAACTGAAACCACATGAAGTCAACTATCCAACTCATGATTTAGAGTTAGCAGCAGTAGTTTTTGCGCTGAAAGGATGGAGGCATTTTCTTTATGGAGCCACATGTGAGTTATACACTGATCATAAAAGTCTCAAATATTTCTTCACTCAAAAGGAATTGAATATGAGACAGAAGCGTTGGTTGGAACTAATCAAGGATTATGCTTTAACAATCAACTCCAGGAAAAGCTAATGTTGTAGCTGATGCTTTAAGCAGAAAGAGTGCAGATATTCATCCTAATAATCGGGAGTTACCAAAAGAGTTACAAATGGACTTGGAAAGATTAGAACTTCAATTTATTAGAACAGAGGTTCTTGGAGGATTAGCCACTATGCAGGTAGTTGCAGAGCAGGACACTGATCTTAAACAAGAAATTTTTAGACATCAAGCAGAAGATCCTTTTATTCCTGAGGAAATTCGGAGGATATCTCAAGGGCAAAAATCAGTTTTTCGCCTTGGGGATTATGAGTCTTTATGTTTTCAAGACCGTCTATGTGTTCCAGATGTGACTGAGATTTGTGATATCATACTTAGAGAAGCACATGAAACACCATATTCTATACATCCAGGGAGTACTAAGATGTATATGGATTTGAAAGAACTATTCGGGTGGAATAACATGAAAAGGGACATTGCAAAATATGTATATGAATGCCATACTTGCCAAAGGGTGAAAGCTGAACATCAAAGTCCAACAGGACCATTACAACCCTTGGAAATTCCTGAATGGAAGTGGGAGGAAATAGGTATGGACTTCATCACAGGATTTCCCATGACACCAAAAAGGAAGGATATGATATGGGTAATTGTGTACAGACTCACTAAGAGTGCACATTTTATTCCAGTGAATCAAAAAGATAATGCCGAGAAGTTAGTTGAAGTATATGTCAAAGAGATAGTAAGTAAGCATGGAGTACCCAAAAAGATCGTAACTGATAGGGGATCGGTGTTTACTTCAGCATTTTGGAAGCAATTACATGAAGCACTTGGTTCAAAGTTAGATTTCAGCAAAGCATATCATCCGGAGACAGGTGGTCAAACTGAAAGAACAAATCAAATACTAGAAGACATGTTAAGAGCTTGTGCACTAGATTTTGGAGGAACATGGGAAGATCATCTACCATTGGCAGAATTTTGTTATAACAATAGCTATCAGAGTAGTCTAAAGGCAGCCCCATACCAAGTTTTGTATGGAAGGAAGTGTAGATCACCAATATGTTGGTATGAGCCTAGAAGCAGCAAAGAATTTGCGCCAGATTATATCAAGGAAAGACAAGATATCATTGATAAGATCAGGGATAGACTAAAAATAGCCTAGAGCAGGCAGAAAAGTTATGCGGATCAAAGTCGAAGATCATGGCATCCAGAAGTGGGAGATATGGTCTATTTGAAAGTAAGTCCAATGAAAGGGGTGAAAAGGTTCAGAGTTAAAGGAAAATTGAGTCCAAGATACATTGGACCATTCAAGATACTGAGTCAAAACAGAGCTATAGCTTATGCTTTAGAGTTACCATCAAGATTAGCTCAAGTGCATAATGTTTTCCATGTGTCACAACTTTGTAAATGTTTGAAAGTTCTGAATGATGCAATCACACACCAGGAGATAGAACTACAAGCAGACCTAACCTATATTGAAAAGTCCTGTAAGATTCTGGAAGAAAACTGGAAAAGATTAAGGAATAGAGCAATCAAATATTGCAAGGTACAGTGGGAACATCACCCTGAAAGGGAAGCCACATGGGAGAAAGAAGAGGATTTAAGAAAAGCCTATCCAGAACTATTCAGGTACATATCCGCAAACTTCGGGACGAAGTTTAATTTAAGGGGGGAAGTCTGTAACATCCCAGCATTTAGGAACTAACAAAGGGTAGATTTAGGAATTTGGAATGTTGCATGCATTCATCTGTGAAAATGTGGGTAAAATTTTCGCCAAATAAAAACCTTAAGTGATCAAGGTTTCTTTCATACTTTGGGATTAGGTTTGGTCTTAAAGGATGATTGCTATAGACTTTGTATTCGGAAAATGAATTTGAATTTTTAACTTAAGTATTTGAATTATAATTCAAATGAATAAGGAATAAGATTTGAGTCTTGATTTAATTTAGAGTTAATTATTATAACTCAAAACTTTATCTAAAGAAAACAATTAAGAATATGAATAATTATTTCATATTTTCATTTAATAAATAAGTTACAAAAAAGTAACTTATTGAAATTATCCACACATTTCACGAAAGCAAATAAATAAAGAATAAGAATATTCTTTATTGATAATAATATAATCTTTATTACAAAAGAATAAATGAAGATTACAAAATAATAAAATGAAAATTACAAAAGTATAAAGAAGATTACATTGGATTGTTATATAATTAAACCTAATCTAAAATCTTTACTTTAAATCTGTACCTGCAAAACAAACAGAAACTAAATAGAAAAAGGAAAGTTAGGGTTAGTATTGGTTTTCTCTTAGACATGTCAGTGAAGTATAGTGAACAAGTTCATCATTGAGAAATTATAGAAGGGGCAAGTTTCACCAATATGAAAGAATAAATCTTCCATAATTTTTAAGCCAGAAGTCAAATGACAGCCAAGAGTGGCAAGTTTCACCAGCCAGGTAAAAGTAACTAGATAACAATCAATTTCAAAATTCTGAACATATCCACAAGTGCACAACAAGCACACAAGCAAGACACACAACTAAATGCATGTGATGTGCTGTCAGCCTCACATCACAGCTCCAACACACAAAACCAGCAGCACAGTTGTGTAGAGGCACTAGTGCATCTCTTCACTGCACACACACAAGAACAACCAGCTTAGCCAGCAGCTAACCAAGCACAACAGCCAACAACCAAACCAACCAAAGCCCAGATCACATCACCAGGATGGTGACATAAGGAGGGGGAAGGATCAGGTGGACATCAAGATCAAGTCCAGGAGCTAGGAGGAGCAGGCTAGCTCAAGGTCAAGCACAGGAGCTCAACAAAACAAGAACAACATCAGAGGTGAAGGACATGATCTAATCAGGAAGATCAACATCACCACCAAATTCCATAATCATCAGTTTTTGTGGTGAGTATCATAAAACCATCACATGATCTAATCATATTATCTAGACAGAGGCATGTGTTGATTTATGAAACAATCTCTCAATAATCACCCAAGTGGTGTGAATCTATCCTAGAGATTTCAAGTATAAAGATCAGAAATCAAACTAAGCCAAAAGAACCAATCTCTCAGACCAGCCTCACAGAGTTTGGTGTTAACATATGCAACTCCAATACTTTTTCATTTGTTCTTATCAGACCAGGGCACATCTCCTAGAGGGAGTAGCACCTCTAATCTTGCAAGTTACAACCAAACTATTTGCTCAACTAACTAGGACTTAAAATCCTAGAGCCTCAGACCAACATCATAGGCAGGAGAGTTAAAAGAAGCTTTCATTCTGTCTTGCCAGTATTAATCACCAGCTTGTCTTAAGCTTAATCCAACCTAATCAATGGATTAGAATAAATCTTGTGTGCCATACCAAGATGGTGTCACAAGAACAATTCTACAAGGATTAGGATAAACATTTAATCATCATAGATTCAATCAATTAACTTACTAATCATTTTCCTCTTAATACATGAATCATAATTAGGATATTCCTATGTTAATCTTCACTGTTTGAGATCAACCACACATTAATTCTCAAGCCAACAGCACTAAGACAGTGATTTCATCACACCATAACCATGATCCTAAACCATGAAATGACAGTGGAAGGTTATCAAGTCACTGACTTTACCAAGCATTGATTCCAAAGCAACTATACCATCTGAATCATATGTAATCCAAGCATAAAAGCATCTAATAATCCATCAGAACCATTATAGTTCATCTCAAGCAACAAGCCTTAGGCTAATAACCATTTAGCATGCTTACAGACCATTCACACATGATCTAATTCATCTAGTACATGATCAGTCACATGATAAGAACCCTAAATGAAATAAACCATCCTAATCAGAACAAGACATTCACCAGAGAGGTCATTGCCAACATCCAACATGGGCTGAGCAAGCACAGAGAGCACAAGGGGATAGGAAAATAACTCACCAAAGGTCCTCGCTGAAGATTAGAAGAGGAAGCAGAGGTGGCCGACGACCATGGCGGCACGGGGAGCACCCCAGGAGGGGCGCTGCAACCCATACGGCGCCACGACGGTGACCATGAACACGCATGGAGGCGAGGGGCATCACCACGACACACGGTGGCAGCGATAGCACCAAAATCCACGCCAACCCCCAAACCCTATGGTTCGGGATGGCATCGATCCGTCGCAGGAGAGCCCCATACTCAAATCCAGTTGGATAGAAAGAACGGGCATCGTCGACAACCTCCTGTTGCACTACGGAGGTGACCAGAACACCCACGGCGGCGGGAATCGCCGGCGGCGACATCACCGACCACGGGGTCGAGGTCAGAGGAGGAGAGGATGAGCTCGAGGGAGAGAGGCAGTAGTGGAGTGGGCTGAGTTGGGCCAGACCCCTCGGAGTGGTTAATTTTGGCTATGTCTAATGGGCCACTAGGGCCCAATAAGATTAAGCCAGCCCAGAAATCTTTTAAGGCATGTTCTAATAAATAGGTAAAGACTAAAATACCCTTGAACTTAATTAAATTCTAAAAAAAATGTCCAAAAATTGTAAATAAAATATTTTTGGATTCACAATAATCCACACTATCCAAATAAATTAAGATGTAAAATTTTAGACATTTAAATTTTATTAAGAATTTTGTAATTTATATATTCCTTATGGAATTTTACAAAATTATTGAAAGATGATAAAAATAAATAAAAATCACTTTCATTATATATTAATATTGTAGTATTTTTGAAAAATACTAAATAAATATTTAACAACAATTTTTGATGTTTAAGGGATAATTCCTAAAAGAATTATTAAATCAATAAAATTCAAATAAAAGGGAAATAAAATAAAATAATTCAATATATGTTATAAATATTAAAAATTAATATTTATAAATCCTTTATTATTAAAAAGAACTTTTTATAATAATGGGGTGAATGCATATCAAGTTAAATAATGCATTACATTATTACATAATCATTTTGCTTCTTTAAATATTGTCCTTACCGGGCAATAATGATGTTTTTGTAGAACTAGAAGCTCAAGATCCAGTGCAAGCATCAGACTTCACTACCTTGACATCACAAGGCAAGTTCATCACTTGCTCATGTCCTTTGAAGAGTCTTTATCAAAGTATTTGCAAATTGTGTGTTATCATATATGCTATAAAAGAAAGAAAATATTATTTTCACAAATAAAGAAATCATTGATATCATCCTAAGTGGTGATATAAAGGAGCAATAGAACTTAGGGTTCTATTTGCAACAATGATGATCAAGTAGGGACTTAATAACCCCTGACATCAGTGATTCTAGCGCCGTATATTACGCGTTAGCCATGAGATTTGGAATGGGATAGAGAAGTCAGCTGTATCTTCTTCCTCTCACATGAAGCCGGATGTGCAAGTCGTGGCTGTTATCCTCGTAGCATGCATATTAATTGGTAATTCGTAGAGGATATGCAGCATATGGGTGGGAACCCTCATCGTCCCACGATAGTTCTAGCATCTAACGGTTTGTACAAACCATTATCGTAATTCATTATGTGGGCATGGTTTACGCCAAGGAGGCATGCGAGGTTGCGAAGGGGCAGTGATTGGCTTGGACCAACTACTGGGCCCCACATCATGAAATTGTGGATGGGAAAGTAAGCCCGGTTGTGCAACAAGGAGTTGATCTCTCATGGGTAAAGTAACGCACCTCTGCAGAGCGTAAGAATTGTAACTTGTTACTCCCTGTTCCGGGAAGGAGCTACGAACGTGGCAGGAAAGGAACTCCATGAAAGTTCTGGTCAACCTGTGAAGGCTGATTGTCATAGTTTTTCAGAATAAAATCAATCTTTGAAGAAAGATTTACAATAATTGCATAGTGCCAAGGATTTATAATCCGAGGTGGTAGTTAGAGCATCAAACTTCCCACCTTGCATATAATGAACTTTTTGGGTAACACTTTTACTCATTCTTTCCTTTGATCCCTTGCTTAGACTCTGGGGATCCCAAAGACGTGCCAATGTATGCAGCCGAATGTCAATAAGATGTGTTCTATGAGGAACCCGATCTGTCCGGAGGTGTTGAAGGAGTGGATTACGAGATCCGCTACGGTGTCGATGATAACGAGTCCAACTAAGTATCCCTAGTTAGTAGTAACCAACGGAGCCGAGAAGCATGAACTCTATAGAATAAGCTGCTGAGCTCAACTCCTAGTCGGAGTTGCTACTTTTAAATTCTGCTGAAACACTTTATATTTTGGTTTGTAAGTTGAATCTTTAGGAAGTCTTGAACTTCCGGTATTGTAATAATAATAATGTGTGAATATTTGTAATATGGACCCGCAATGCTTCTGTTGTACCACTCCGAGGGATGTGATATTTACGGAACGGTGTTCTGTGGATGTCATGTCAACGACTATAGTGTACTACACATGCAGTGGTATGCTGGGTCACCGTAATATGTATCCATAAGTGTTGAAAGCGTTCCCCATGACAACACGGTTCTGCTAACTCCCGGCCTATAATTTGCAATCATATAACTTTCATGGACATGTCACAATGGTTCGGGATTATTAAGTGCAAGAAATAAAGTGTACCATCAAGTTCGTGAGAGCTTTACTAACTAACTTTCTCAAAGCAGACAAACATTTTATTTGGAAGAAAATAAGGCATAATGAATATGCACTGAAAATAGCAAACGATGCTATTAGGTAGGCATGGTGGACACATTTGGCAATATTGGTTTTGGGGAGTTGGATGCACAAGTAGAGCTCATACTCAGTGCAAGTGAAGGCTAGCAATAGAGAGGGAGCGATAAACGAGAGAGCAATAGCTGTAATAATCATGCTTGCAACAAAACAGGACTAATTATGGCATGAAAATGATAGAAGAACTCTGAGGCAAAATAAATCATCGAGGCTACTGACTATTGTTTAGTCATATGCATGCGTGAGCATGTGCCAAGTCGATTGACATGAAACATTCAGAGGAGGATACCACAATATCATACCAAGTTATGAATAAAACAATGCAAGCAAACATTCATATGACATGCTACAAACTATTAGCAAGCTGGAGCTAATCACAAGAAAGCAAGAACTACTAAGCATCCATAATAACATACACCTTACATGAACCGACTAAGCATGCTCATAATGATGAGTATATGTACAAAAATGAAAACAAATAGAGTTCATTACCAGCCTCTTACCACACCTCAAGTTGTCTTAATCTTCATTATTGCCCTTCCATTGTGTGACTTGAATAATAACATGAAACCAAAATCCACTGAGGATGGCTGAACCCTGCAAAGAACTCACAAAACCAAAGAAGAAGAACAAATATTTTTGGTGTTTTTGATTTTTTTAAAGCAAGCAAACAAAGCAAAAACAAATAAGCGAAATATTTTTGGATTTTTCTTTAAGGCAAACCAAAGCTAAAAGCAAAGAAACAACCCAAGAGAAACAACGATTTTTTTTTGGTATTTTTATGTTTTTGAGAAAGCAGAAACAAAAACCAAAAAGAAAGCGAAACAAAGGATATACAAAGAACCGATGAAACATGATATATCGATGAGTGTGATGTTGGTATACCTCCCCCCAAGCTTAGGCTATTGGACTAAGTGGAGCTCAGTTGCGTGAGTGGTAACCCCAAGCTGGTGGGTCATCATAGGAATGATCAAATTCAGGCCCTCGCGATGAAGAAGAAGACGCTCCACAATCATAGGAGGGCTGCTGGTATGAAGACTCTCCCATGTTGGAGGGATGAACCGAATTATTTTCGGCATCCTCTCCAACATTCTCCTCTTGCTGGGAGAGCTCCGCCACATATGTGTCAAACTCCTCCTCCGTGAGCGACCATCCTTGCCTTTTATCAAAATTAAGCAAAACAGGTGCAGGCAAATAAACTATTTTCTCAGTCCTACCCCCTTTCCAACCACGCTTAGCAAAAGATAATTCATACGTTAAACTTCTCATAGTATCCCCTAAAGAAACAAAATTATGCTGAACCATGGAATCAAGATCAAGCCTCTCTATGGGGAACCGATAATCTGAATGGTGAGGCTCTAAACCATGGAAAGCCAGCAACCTAGAGGCGATGAGACCTCCAAAAATTCCACCCTTCTCACGGTTAGTGGTAAGACGGTAAGCTATCAAATCACCTAGGTTATAAGATCTATCCCTATTCAAAGCAGCTGAGATGAAAGCTAGATCAAAAGAAGATAACTTTCTAGCAATCTTTCTAGGAAGAACACACTTGGTAATGAAATAGGCAAGTATCTAATAGAGGGGAACTGAATGTTCCGAATTTTACCACTTTCCTTAGAGAAGTCAAAACCTTGGCAAATTCAGCATATAAATCCATAAGTGGCTTAGGCCTCTCCTTGATCTTCTCACAAGATCCCCAATGGGGCACTCTAATTGCTGCACATAAATCAGCAAAAGGCAGGTCGACAACTACATTGTATATTTTATAATGGACCATGGGATTAGATGAATACCAAGTAAACCGGAAGTCCTGCACCATAACCATGGTTAGCTTGACATACTAAAATGGTTCCCCTTCAACAAAGTGTTCCAAACCTGCATTGTTAATCATAGTTTGGAAATCTTGGAAGATCCCCGCGGCTCTCATAAATTCAGGGCATGGATAAATGGAAGGGAAGACTCCTTCCTTATGATGGACTTTCATTGGCTCAGGTACCATCAAATCATATTGATTCAGTGGGTATGCACTCATCTTCCTTTCTCATACTTGATAGCAATGGTCCCAATCATAATAGTTTCAAAACTTTCTTGTGGAATGGGACAATATATTTCTCCAACCTTGATGCTCTCAATATTTTCAATGGAATTTAGGCAATAGATCTTAGCAACCTTCTTGGGGAAATAGACAGTATGCTCTTTGTCATTAATATTAAAAGTTACTTTTCCTTGATGACATCACCTGTAGTATTAAGAAAAGGTCTCCCAAGAATAATAGACATATTATCATCTTGGGCATCTCAAGCACAACAAAATCAGTTAAAACCAAGAAATTATGAGCCACTTGAACAGGAACATCCTCACATATACCAACAGGAATAGTAGTTGACTTATCAGCCATTTGCAAAGATATATCAGTTGGTATCAACTTTTCTAGCTGGAGTCTCTTATCGAGAGAAAAAGGCATAACGCTAACTCCAGCTCCCAAATCACATAAAGCATTTCTAACATAATTATTCTTAATAGAGCAAGGAATAGTTGGAATACTTGGATCACCAAGTTTCTTTGGAACCTTACCATTAACGGAATAATTAGCAAGCAGAGTAGAAATTTCCTCATTAGGAATTTTCCTTTTATTAGAGATAATATCCTTCATATACTTTGAATAAGGAGGCAACTTAATAGCATCAGTCAAAGGAATTTGCAAAAAAAAGGTTTCATCCACTCACAAAACTTGTTGTAGTGTTCTTCCTCCTTTGTCTTGTATTTCTTACCTGGAAAAGGCATAGGTTTCTGCACCCAAGGTTGTCTCTCTTTACCATGTTTATTAGCAATAAAATCTTCCTTAGTGTACCTAGTGTTCTTAGTGTGCTTCTCAGGTTCTTCCTCAACTTCCTCCTTATCAGGAGCATCATTTTTATCATTGCCGACTCTCAGTTTTAGCATCAGATATAGATATACTATTAGGATCTACAACAGGTTCAAGGGGTTCCTCAACTATTTTGTGTTTCTTTTTCTTTCTCTTACGAGGACTACCACTACTTTCACCTTGCTGAGAGTCCTGCTCAATTCTTTTAGGGTGTCTTTCAGGATATAAAGGATCTTCAGTAGCTATACCACTCCTAGTTCTAATTCCATAAGCATGTTTATCTCCTGAGGCACTAACTAGCATATACTTTTGCACCTTAGCAAGTTGATCAATATGGGTTTGAACCATTTGAAAGTGTTTACAAAGCATTTTAATATCATTAGAAGTTCTTTCCGCAATATCTTTCAACTCTGTAATACCTCTAGAGTTTTCCAATAAATGATTCTAAATTTGTTTATTAAAATTACCTTGCTTAAAAATAAAAATGGCAAGTTCCTCTAAACATTGATCAGGAGGCTTACCATAAGGAATATCACCTTCATCAAAGTGTTGGAGAGAGTGTACCTCAATAGTGGATGAGTGGGGAATTGGCTTACATAATTCTTCTATAGGAGGTAGATTCTTCACATCTTCAGCTCTAATACCTTTCTCCTTTAGACACTTCTTATCTTACTTCATCACTTCATCATTTAATGCAATAACTCCCCTCTTCTTTGGTGTTGGTGTTGGATCTGGTTCAGGCACAAATGGTTCAGGAGTAATAGGCCCAGGTGTATTTAGCTCAGTTGAAGTCCAATCATCATAATTCTTGCTTATTTAGCCATTAATTATTCAGCATCTGAAGGAGTTCTTTTCCTGAAAACACAATCAACAAAGCTATCTAGGTATGTCCTAGAATCATCAGTTGGTACATTATAATAAATATCAAGAAGCTCATTTTTAGGTAATGGACATCCAGGATGTGCATGAATCAAGGCACAGAACCTTGTCCATGACTCAGGCAATTTATCTTCTTCTCCCTGTTTAAAATCAAAAAGTCTCTACAAAGCAGCATGTCTAGCACTGGGAGGAAAATATTTCTGGAATAAAGAAGCAATCAAACAATCAGGGCTTTCAATTGAACCAGGAGGCAATCTATTAAACCAAGCCCTAGCTTCTACTTTTAGTGAAAAAGGGAACATCTTAGTAACAAAGTACTTGTGCATCTTAAAATCATTAGAGAATAAAACACTCATAGTAGAAAGCTCATTCATATGAGCTACATCACTCTCATTTTCAGTCCCACAGAAAGGTTCTTTCTCAGCAATGTCTAAATAGGATAAATCAAGAGAGAAATCATAATCTTTATCTTTATTATCTATGGCAGAAGTGGCAAACTTAGGATCAGAGGACAACTTAGGAATAATGGTACGTCTTGCAAGGATACTCTTAATAGCACTAGTACCATGTGTGTTTTGGCACTCTTCAACAAATTCATCGTGAACTCAATGTAACCATCATAAATATCATATCTCTCTCTAGACTCAGGTGAGCTAATAGGTGTAATAGTGTCTTCACTAGGAGTTTCAGTATTTCCTAGACTAGCCATAGTAGCATCTAGGAAAGGACCTAATGAACCACTCGCATCAAGCATAGTAGAAGTAACATCATGAGTATCAAAAGCAGTTTCAGACTCAGCAGTAGTAGCAGTGTGTGTAGCATGTGTATGTGGTGGTGGTGTAACAATCTTACTTATAACAAACGGTGAATCAAGATCAACAGAGGTGTTTAGGACTGTACCTCTTCTTGTAGTGGATGGTAAAATAGGAAACTTTCCATCACGAGACTTCCCCATGATGAAAGGAGTAGCAGTGAACAATAATAGATCCAAGAGAACTTACAAATAAAGCTATGCTGCCCGGCAACGATGCTAGAAAATAGTCTTGATGACCCACAAGTATAGGGGGTCGCAACAGTCTTCGAGGGTAGTATTACCCAATTTATTGATTCGACACAAGGGGAGCCAAAGAATACTTGCAAGCCTTAACAACTGAGTTTTCAATTCAGCTGCACCTAGAAATAGTTCTTGCTCATAGAATTTTATCAGTAGCAACAGTTTGTAGTAGCAACAGCAAATCAACAACAGCAGTGAAATAGGAGCAATAGTAACAGCAGTAGCAAACGGTAGGATATGAGCACGGTAGGCATAGGGATGGATGGACGGGCGTTGCATGGACGAGTCTAAACATGTAACTTTAAGATCTAGGGCATTGCAGATAAATAAGAACAAGAATCCAAGTACTAAACAATCATAGGCATGTGCTCCATATATAGTCATGCGTGCTCGCAATGAGAACTTGCACAACATATTTTGTCCAGCTAGCCCGTTGCAGCGGGGCCTCAAGGGAACTACTGGCAATTAAGGTGCTCCTTTTAATAGAGCACCGGATCAAAGCATTAACACTCCGTGAACACATGTGATCCTCACACCATAGCCATCCCCTCCGGTTGTCCCAATTTCTATCACTTCGGGGCCTTTGGATCCGGACAATGATATGTGTACACAACTTGGAGATAAGATCACAAACAATACTATCATAATGATTCAATAATAAGTTCAGATCTGAGATCATGGCACTCGGGCCCTAGTGACAAGCATTAAGCACAACAAGTTGCAATAAAGTCAAATAGCACTAATAGAGATACTAGGCACTATGCCCTAACAATCTTATTCGATTACATGATAGAACTCATCCAATCCCTACCATCCCCATAGCCTACAACGGGGGATTACTCACTCATGGATGAGGGAAACATTGATGGTTGATGGAGAGGCATTGGTGATGACGATGGCGATGATCCTCCCCAAATTCCCCATCCCGGCAGGGTGCCAGAACGGAGTTTCTACATCCGAATCGCGGTTGCTGGTGGTGGCGGCGCAACGGAACTCTTTTTGGAAAAACGACGAACGCCCCTCGATTTTTAGCTTAAGAGGCTTCTTATAGGCGAGGAGGGAGGCCGAGGGGGTGCCTAGGGTGGCCGCACGCCCCTAGGTGTGGCCTGGTCCACGCCTGGCAGGGGTGTGGCCCCCCCCAGGCCTCCACTCCGTCTTGTACTCTGGCTCCGTGGATCTTCTGTTGAAATAGGATTTTCGGCGTATTTTCCGGGATTTTTCCTAATAGTTGATTTTCTGCACAAAAAATAGACACCAAGGTAATTCTGCTGAAAAAAGCGTCAGTCCGTGTTAGTTGTATCCAAATCACACAACTTTAGAGGAGAAACAATAGCAAAAGTGTTCGGGAAAGTAGATACGTTTTGGACGTATCATTATGCTTCTATAATAATTAGTTCTATAAGATTTCATCACATTTTCAATTAGATTTCAACTATATATCATATTGAAGACCCTCACGAGAGTCATATCCTTCATCATCTTTTGTCTTGGACCGCTATGCTCTGATTACTCGTGGCTCTCTCCTACCTGCTCCCATGTTACTCCTTGTGCTCCTGAGTCCTGAGAGCCTCACTGGTCATGCCTATTGGGCCCTCCGGCCCAAACATTCTCAAGCAAAGGGAGTACTCATAGGATATTTGGGCCTATTTTGTTTTTGTCTGCTCGAGAATGTTTGGGTCTATTCGGAAAAAAATTATGCAGTATTATTTTGGAGGTGCGACCCAACGATCGATATTTTTTCTTAGAAAATTAAGAGATTGTGCGTGACAAACCACATGAAACACATAATCAGAGCCTTTAAGTAAGGTTGGGGTGTTTTTTCAACAAGCTGCAGAGCATGTTTAGGACGCACGTCCTCCTTCTCGCACGAGGCGGCGGTGGCAGAAAAAATTCCCCATAATCTTCACCAGCTAAGACGCTCCTCCCCTCTTCCTCCATCTGCCACCCCAGCAGCTAGAGGTAGAGGGGACCTCTTTTTCGCCGTTTTGGTCTAGTAGTTAGGGTTTGGATCCGCCTGTTGCTGTGCACCATTGGGGTGGTCGGAGCGACGCATGGACAAATAAGTTTGTCCCAACTCTACTCCCAATTGATGGTAACATGTGCTGGTCAGTCCTTCAGATCGACATCTTGGTATTCTCGTCGTTCTTCAGATCTGGCGAGATCTGTTTCTCGGTCTTTCGCTGGCTTTCGTTGTTATCTGCGATGATGATGGCAGTCGTGACAAGGTGATTTCTCTAGAGCAAGGATGGTGGACCGGAGGTGATGTGTTTGCCTTTATTCCCCGACTTCGTTGATAGGAGGCGGCATGTGAAACCCCGGTTCTGAAAAGACCGTGGCCTCTATGTGACATGCCAATCCCTGGATCGGTTCATTGGCCCACAATAGAGTAAGATAGGTAACATAGCAAAATAACCGTGTATCATGATCTACAAAGATCCAGAGTACCATTATTACAATAAAAGCTTAGCATAAAGCTAGCTCAAATTATTCAGGTAGCAACTTAAACATATAAATCCTCCAATCTTCAAATTGCCCACAAGTGAACAAGTGCCGAGTGGAGTACCGTGGCCTATAACGATCAATCAGAATCGGAATAACCTGCAACATGAAACGTAGCAGCCCCGAAGGGTCAATACATGGAATGTATGGCAAGTAGAGCTAGTAATGGAGACAATAGTACTAACATCTACATGCATATTTGGCAAGTGGAGCTGTGTTTGGCTTGCATTTGCAAATACATTTGTCGTACTTTCATAAACAGTTTTGATTTTTCTTTGAAAAGATCCCAAATAAGTTAACCCAACAATATTAAAGCAATTATGAAATTAGAATGAGCGAGAAACATGTCATGGAATCAATATCTAGCAACTCAGATGTCCATAACCGGGGACACGGCTAATCGATTAGATTATACACTCTGCAGAGGTTAGTACACTTTACCCATGTGACTTGGCCAGCCCAGCTCGTACCGTCACTCTCATTTTGGGTGACGATAGGGAGAAGACCAAGAAGAGACTGTTCGAGAAGTAGCTCCTCAATCCCGACGCGCACCGGTCCAACCTACCAAAATTCTACATCTCCGGATACGCGGGTTCGAGTTACCACAACCTACTAAGTCCAACCAACCGCCCATTTCATTATTGGCACATGGTTGTACACGTAAGCTACACAATAAAGAAGCCAATCATTCTCTCTTGATACCTGGGTGCCTTTCCGCAATGAAACCACCAAAATTTATCAATACCATCACACCCAGGGGGTTCATTGATTAAGTTGTTTTAGTTTTCACAAACCAATACTTTGAGTAGACAAGTGTAATTGATGTAATCCATCCCTCGTTCAACATAGCATGGCTAAGCACATCTACCAACGGTGGTTCATCTACAAAGAGGGTCCTACCACATAATAGGACATAGCATAGCGATAGTATCATCCTACACATGCATCTACAAAATACACGACAATGCATAGAAAATAGTAGGACGATATCATGAACAAAGTAGCATCTACTTGCCTTGGTTGTAGCGGTCTGGAGCACAATCCTCACACGAACAAGCGTTGCACTCAGCACAATCTACACGACACAATTGCATTCATAAACAAACAATCCACAACATATGCAACAAATATGATGCATGAATGCAAGAACGGCAAGTGGATTGGTGCTACAGCTGCACCACAACATGCTATAACATAACACTACCGATTGCATGCATGAAAAATAGTTTTAGCGCTAGAGAAACTAATAGACAAAAGTAATGCTCACAAGTAGAGCTAGAACTTAAATAATTCACTACCAGTAGTATACTGTTTGTAAAATCTTAGAAATATTCTACCACAAAGGCATCACTGTAAAGAAACAGTACCAATTGGAATTACTCAAAAATAAGTTGTAGAACTTCCCGAGTAATTAAAACACTGCAGAAAGCTATTAGACAAATACTGCAGAAGTTTTTACTGTAAGCCTACCCTTTTAATTCACGATGAGATTCCCCTCGTTCACACGAGTTCAGGGACATATCACACGCGATTTTTGGAGCTACGGATCTTTTTCTACGAATTTATTACTCCAAAAAGGCCATTAACTAGTTTGATTAAACTGTACTAAACCTGACAGTAAAAGTCTGAACCAAAGCTACAGCGAGATTCTACACGACTCACTGAACTCGTACATATTTTATTTGCAATTTTTGGCCAAACGGTTGAATTTCTACGCAATTTACAAGATTCTACCGAAATCTGCCAACTAAAGGGATTAACGAAATTGACCCAGTCAACTGTGTCTGTTTGACTGGTCAAGCGTCTGCTGACTGGGCGCTGACTGGGCGTCTGACTAGTCAACGCCTGGGATGCTGACCAGTCAACGAACGATCTAAGCCGCTGATCTGAGATCTGACGGTGGCTGTTGTCTTACCGGAAACGGGTGACGAATCGGACTCCGGACGGTGCGGCGAGTTCCGGACGGTAGTGGCGATCACTTCCGGCGACGAGATCCTTCCTGCACGGACGTACACGGTCAACTACGGGTCCGACAAAATCAATCTCGCGCAAGGCAGCGCGTACGTGCATGTGTCCGTACGTGCGTGTATGTGCATGCATGCATGCGTGCGTGTGCGTGCGTGCACGCGGAACGTGGCAGCGGCGACGGCGGCGGCGACTGCGCGTGGCGAGCGGCGGCGCGGCGCGCGAGCGGGCGCGGCGGCGTGCGCACGCAGCAGTGGCGGCGAGGCGCGGGCGGCGCGGGGCGGTGCGGCGCGGTGGCGGCGGCGTAGTGCGGCGGCGGCGAGATGCGGCTGGCGCGCGGCGGCGGAGTGGCGGCGGTGGCCGGGAACAGGGAGGCGGCGGCGAGGCGCACCTGGCGGCGATGACGGCGGTGGCCGACGGCGGCGGCGGCTCGCCTCGGGCGGCGCGCGGGCGGTAGGAGGAGGTGGCGGCGGGGTCGGCGCGTGGGGCAGGAGTTGGGCACGAAAAACGAGGTCCCGGTGGGGTCCTCTTTAAATAGTACCCTGCGCGAATTCTACTCAGAATCGGTCCAGAAACTGACTCCAACTCGGAAATCGGTCCGGATTTTCGGACCGTTTTCCGGCGGTTTACTAAAACGTCCGAGTCTTTTGCATACGAACTCCGATTGGAGCGATTCTCGCGCCTACGGGTTCGTATCGTCGAGGGGCACAACCTTCAGTCGAAGTTTGAGTGAAAACTCGAACCTACAGGGGTGGTTGTTGCAAGGCCTTCTAAAGCTTCCCGGAGGAACCTCGTAGCGAAACAAAATAGGGTTTTGAAGATAGCGTTTCGCCGAACCTTTCTACTCGACGGTTTTGCATGGAAAGATATGATGCAATGCTATGAATGATATGCAAAACCAAATCTAAAATTTGGGATGTGACAAGACTAACCCCCTTAAGATGAATCTCGTCCTCGAAATTCGGCGCGGCTAGCCATTAGGTGTGGGTAGTCCTCTCGGATGTCATCCTCACGCTCCCAAGTGGCTTCCTCTTCGGTGTGGTGGCTCCACTGTACTTTGAAAAACTTGATTGTCTTGGTACGGGTAGTCCTTTCTGCCGTCTCTAGAATCTTGACCGGTTTCTCCTCATAGGTCAAATCATTCTCCAGCTGAACCTCCTCTAGCGGTACGGTGTCTCTCAATGGTGTATCCACCATCTCCGGATGGCACTTCTTCAGCTGGGACACGTGGAACACGTTGTGAACAGCAAACAGAGCCTCTGGCAACTCCAACTGATAAGCAACTTCTCCTTTGCGTGCTAAGACCCGATACGGTCCAATGAATCGAGGTGCCAGCTTATCCTTAATTCCAAATCTCTTGATTCCACGAAGCGGCGATACTCTGAGGTACGCTCTATCACCTATCTCATACACCACTTCCTTGCGCTTGGCGTCAGCGTAGCTCTTCTGCCTTGATTGTGCTACCTTCAGCCTGTCCCTAATCAAGGCGACCTTTTCCTCAGCATCCTTGATCAAATCAGGTCCAAACAGCTGACGTTCTCCTACTCCATCCCATAGCAGTGGTGCCCGGCATCGTTTCCCATACAGCACATCGAATGGTGACGTCTTGATGCTGGTTTGGTAGCTGTTGTTGTAGGAAAACTCCGCATACGGCAAATTCTCATCCCAACTGGATCCATGAGCCAAGGCGCAAGCTCTTAGCATGTCCTCCAAAATCTGATTCACCCTCTCGGTCTGTCCATCAGTCTGTGGGTGAAACGCTGTGCTAAACTCCAGCCTAGTACCAAGTGACTCGTGTAGCTGGCGCCAGAAGTGTGAGGTAAATTGGGTGCCTCGGTCAGATACGATACTCTTGGGAACTCCATGTAGGCACACAATCCTGTCCATGTAAATCTTGGCCAACTTTGCACTCGTATAAGTCGTCTTCACTGGTATAAAGTGGGCTACCTTGGTCAAATGGTCGACCACTACCCAAATAGAGTCATATCCTGACCTGGTCCTGGGCAGTCCTGTGATAAAATCCATTCCCACTCTATCCCACTTCCAATCCGGCACGGGCAATGGTTGCAGCAGTCCTGCTGGCTTCTGATGTTCTGCCTTCACTCGGCTACATACATCACATAGGGCAATATGCTCCGCGATGTCTCCCTTCATGTTGTTCCACCAGAATCTGTCCTTTAGGTACATATACATCTTCGTATTGCCCGGATGTATGGAATATGGCGAGTCATGAGCTTCCTGCAGAATCAAATTCCTTATCTCGGGATCGTTGGGGACGCACAAACGATCTCCGTACCACAAGGTTCCTTACTCATCCTCGCGGGATTCCCTTGCTCGACCTTCCTTCATCTTTTCCTTAACTTCATCTATCTCTTTGTCTCCTATCTGAGCCTTTATGATCCTGTCCTGTAGCGTTGGTTGGACTTCCATTGTTGCTAAGTATCCTTCAGATACTACCTCCAGTCTAAGGTCCCTGAATTGCTTGCACAAATCCTCAGGCAATTCACCAATTGTCAATCCATTGGCATAAACCTTCCGGCTCAGAGCATCTGCTACTACGTTGGCCTTTCCTGGGTGGTACTGTAGATTCATATCATAGTCCTTGATAAGCTCCAACCATCTCCTTTGTCTCATGTTCAGTTCCTTCTGTGTAAATATGTACTTCAGGCTCTTGTGGTCGGTGTACACATCACAGTGTTTTCCCATTAAGTAATGCCTCCATACCTTGAGCGCATGAACCACTGATGCTAACTCCAAGTCGTGTGTGGGGTAATTCCGCTCATGGTGCTTGAGTTGTCTCGAGGCATATGACACTACTCTCCCATCTTGCATCAGCACACTCCCAAGTCCCTGTCGTGAAGCATCACAGTACACTTGGAAATCCTTCTGAAGATCTGGTAAACATAGAACAGGCGCGGTCACTAGTCGACGCTTCAGTTCCTGAAAGCTGGCTTCACATACGTCTGACCATTCGAACTTCCTCTCCTTCTTCAGAAGTTCAGTCATCGGCTTAGCAATCTTGGAGAAGTTTTCAATGAACCTCCTGTAATATCCAGCAAGTCCCAAAAAGCTTCGAATCTCTCCTGCATTCTTGGGCGCTTCCCACTCTGTTACTGCAGTCACTTTGTTTGGATCAACAGCAATTCCTTCTCCTAACACTACGTGTCCAAGGAACCCAACAGTGTTAAGCCAGAATTCACACTTGCTGAATTTGGCATACAGCTTGTGTTCTCTCAGCTTCTCCATAATCAGTCTCAGATGTTTCTCATGCTCAGCATCATCCTTGGAATATATCAGTATGTCATCAATAAACACCACCACGAACTTGTCCAAATACTCCATAAATACCTTGTTCATCATGGTCATGAAGTATGCCGGGGCATTCGTTAGTCCAAAAGACATAACTGTATACTCATATAAACCATACCTAGTGGTGAAGGCGGTTTTTGGTACATCCTCCTCCCGGATCTTCAATTGAAAGTAGCCAGATCGCAGATCAATCTTGCTGAACACCTTTGCTCCTTCCAGTTGATCAAACAAGTCATTTATGTTCGGCAGAGGGTACTTATTCTTGATGGTTACTTCATTCAGCGAGCGATAGTCTACCACTAATCTCTTGGTGCTGTCTTTCTTCTCCACAAACAGAACAGGTGCTCCCCATGACGACGCACTAGGCTGAATGAATCCCTTTTCCAGCTACTCCTTCAACGGCTTCTTCAATTCCTTCAGCTCATCGACATCCATCTTATATGGTTTCTTTGCTATAGGTCCTGTTCCCGGCATCAGGTCGATAAGAAACTCCACATCTCTATCAGGTGGAATACCTGGCAGCTCTTCCGGAAACACGTCGGGGTAATCCCTAATCACTGGCACAGTATCCATGCTAACCCCCTTAAGAGAATTCAAATTACACCTTCTCGGTCGTGCAGCCGACTTGAATCTAATCCTCTTACCATCCGGGGTTTTGAGTGAAACAGCTCGCTATGCACAATCTATGTGTCCCCCATGCATAGACATCCAATCCATACCCAGAATAACATCTAATCCCTGTGAATCCAACACTACCAAATGTGCAATGAAGTTGTGTGTTCCAATTCTCACAGTTAAATCGCGGCATCCCGCACTAGCTATCATATCTCCTCCAGGTGAACTCACTCTAATAGACCTCTTCATAGACTCAGTAGGTAACTTATACTTATCCACAAATGCCCTTGATATGAATGAATGCGATGCACCAGTATCGAAAAGTATAATTGCAGGGTAAGTGTTGATTGGGAACTTACCAATCACAAGGTCAGGCTCATCTGGAATCTCCTCCACATTCATGTGGTTCACTGTGGCCTTCTCGCCGTTGGTTGGCTTCAGTCCTTTCCTCTCCGGACAGTTGTCAGCATAGTGTCCCTTCTGCTTGCACTTGAAGCACGTCACCTCACTCAGATCCTTCTTCACAAAGCTACGATCACGGTTGCGGTCATGTCCACCGTGTCCTCCAGAGTGGTGAGAGTGTCCTCCCTTGTGTTTGTGGTGGCTGCTCCTAAGGTTGTCATGACGATGTCCATCGCGGCGGTCATGGCTCCCATGGTCACTTCCTCCCTGCTTGGAGTATCCATCATATGAAGTGCGAGTTTTGTGGTGTGAACCAGAGTGGTGATTGTTGTTCTTTCTCTTGCGGTTCTCCACTTGCTTGTGCTTCCCCTCCAAGATCCTGGCCTTGTCCATAAGCTCCTGGAAAGTGGGGCAGTAAACCACGAGTAGCTGTACTGAAAGCTCATCACTGAGGCCATCCAGGAATCTCTCCCTCCTTTTGGCATCAGTGTCAACATCCTCAGGTGCATAACGGGACAGGTTGTTGAACTCCTCAATGTACTCGGCCACGGAACGATTGGTTTGGCGCAAGTTGTGGAACTCCTTCCTCTTCAGGCTCAGAACTCCTGAAGACACGTGGTTGGTCCTGAAACCTTCCTCAAACATAGCCCAAGTCACGGTATCCAGCGGGTGGGTGATCTGGAATGTGTCCCACCAAGAAGCGGCTGGTCCTTCCAGTAGGTGAGCGGCAAACCTCACCTTCTCAGCATCAGTGCAACCGACAGTTACTAGATCCTTGTTGACGGAACGCAACTAGTCGAGAGCAACCATTGGTTCCGTTGCAGTAGAGAACTTAGCTGGCCTTAACCTCAGAAATCTGGTGAGAGCATCTCCTTGAGGCTGATTGTTTCCATTGTTGTTGTTCTGGTTCGCCATGAACTGGGTCATCACTTGGGTCAGCTGTGCCTGAGCTGCCATCAGCTTCTCCATCTCAGTGGGTTGGCGGCGAGGAGGCATCTGCGGTTCAGCATAGGTAAGTTTAGAAAGAATCAACTACGATAATAGGATTCTACCCATGCATATGATCAATCAACAACAAACAATAGCAGACAATCACAAGCAAGCAACACATCAACAAACAAGCGGTCTAGCAACATCCTAGGTGTTGTCCTAGCAGTATATAACTACTGAAATAGTTTTGCAAGAGTTGGCAATGGTTAACTAAACAATAGATCAACTAATCAGCAAAAACAGCAATCTGCCAGAACAGTCCAGCAGCGTTCATGAATTTTTCCGCCTGACTTAAACTCGTTAGAAAATTAAGCCAATTTTTGTGCATATGGCACAGAGAGTTTCGCATCAGCCCAATGTTTTTCAGATTTTTCCGAGTTACCAGAAAAATATGAAAAATCGCGCAGTACTGCTGTATCAGCAGAAAAACTGCAGCGAAAAACACACAGATGATAACCAAATTGCCATAACTCTTTCATTATTTGCACAAATAAATCCTGGGATATTGGAGTACACAAATAATCAACTAAACTCTTTTAAACTAACACGAACTAAGTTTCACAACGATCGAGACTAATCCTAACGAATTCGCCTAACGAGGACTAATTGGTGGACTTCTATCTACTTCTTGAAGAGATTGAGGTAGGTCCTTGCGGTCATGCGTTGGCGCTTCGGCTCACGGTACAACCATGGCGGCGGAGTGTACACTTCTCCTGAACCATCACTTGAGACTTCAAACTCCACCTCTTCTGGATCCTCCTCTTCTTCTTCACTCTCAGCTGCAACAGCAACAGCTTCATCTCCTCCACCATCATCGTCTCCATCATCATCATCCTCGTCCTCATCATCATCATCATCGTCTCCACTGTCATCATCATCCCCATTGTTGCCATCATCTCCATTGTCATCATCAGAGGGTGGACTCAGCTGTGCTTGGAGAGCGGCAATCTGGGCTGTCATAGCTTCAATGGTTTGGTCCCTTTCCTGGACGGTCCCTTGCAACTGTTGTATGTTCTGGGTGTTCTCTTGCACAGTACCATGAAGATGTGCTATGGTTTCATCTCTGGCTATCAGGGCAGTCTCTAGAACTCCCATAGCTTCATGCAAAGTGTCTATTTCCTGTCCTTGGACCACCATTCCATTGCTAGTAAAGTCTGCAATCTCCTTTAACATCCTCACCTTCTCTGCTAGAGCTCCATTCTCTCTCTCCATGTCCTCTATGTGCCTCCGACGGGGCGACATGTTGTTCCTGTCGCCCGGGGTAATCACAATGTTCCCTTCTTCATCACGCCTTCCATAGTCACGGTAAGGTGAATCCGCAGGCAGTAGGTGTCGGACATAGTGGCACTGGCGAGACAGGGCTTCATGTATGGCCAAGTTGATACCAAGTCCCCAATTGCAGTATGTCTTGGTGTAGACCAAGTGCGCGGGGTTTGGCAAGGTGGCATCTCTAAATATGAAGGTAGTGATCTCCCATGCATCCTCTCCATATCCATAGGTGTACAGCCTTCTTCCTTTGAACATAGGCAGTGGCAATCCCAATGACTGAGAGAGCTGAGCTAACTGCCTTGCAAAGGGCCTTGGTGACTCCATGGTGACATACTCAGTCCTGACGTCTCCCATCTATCAAGTAAAAGAGGAAAGTGTGAGAATAGCATATGGTAAGAATTTACGAGGGTGAAAGGCATAAGAGGAAAGACAGAGTTAATATAGGCTTAGTAATTCTATGGCTTCCTAATCCAATCCTAGGTCACGATCCTACAGTCGACACACGGGCTCTGATACCATCCTGTGACACCCCGGTTCTGAAAAGACCGTGGCCTCTATGTGACATGCCAATCCCTGGATCGGTTCATTGGCCCATAATAGAGTAAGATAGGTAACATAGCAAAATAACCGTGTATCATGATCTACAAAGATCCAGAGTACCATTATTACAATAAAAGCTTAGCATAAAGCTAGCTCAAATTATTCAGGTAGCAACTGAAACATATAAATCCTCCAATCTTCAAATTGCCCACAAGTGAACAAGTGCCGAGTGGAGTACCGTGGCCTACAACGATCAATCAGAATCGGAATAACCTGCAACATGAAACGTAGCAGCCCCGAAGGGTCAATACATGGAATGTATGGCAAGTAGAGCTAGTAATGGAGACAATAGTACTAACATCTACATGCATATTTGGCAAGTGGAGCTGTGTTTGGCTTGCATTTGCAAATACATTTGTCCTACTTTCATAAACAGTTTTGATTTTTCTTTGAAAAGATCCCAAATAAGTTAACCCAACAATATTAAAGCAATTATGAAATTAGAATGAGCGAGAAACATGTCATGGAATCAATATCTAGCAACTCAGATGTCCATAACCGGGGACACGGCTAATCGATTAGATTATACACTCTGCAGAGGTTAGTACACTTTACCCATGTGACTTGGCCAGCCCAGCTCGTATCGTCACTCTCATTTTGGGTGACGATAGGGAGAATACCAAGAAGAGACTATTCGGGAAGTAGCTCCTCAATCCCGACGCGCACCGGTCCAACCTACCAAAATTCTACATCTCTGGATACGCGGGTTCGAGTTACCACAACCTACTAAGTCCAACCAACTGCCCATTTCATTATTGGCACATGGTTGTACACGTAAGCTATATAATAAAGAAGCCAATCATTCTCTCTTGATACCTGGGTGCCTTTCCGCAATGAAACCACCAAAATTTATCAATACCATCACACCCAGGGGGTTCATTGATTAAGTTGTTTTAGTTTTCACAAACCAATACTTTGAGTAGACAAGTGTAATTGATGTAACCCAGCCCTCGTTCAACATAGCATGGCTAAGCACATCTACCAACGGTGGTTCATCTACAAAGAGGGTCCTACCACATAATAGGACATAGCATAGCGATAGTATCATCCTACACATGCATCTACAAAATACACGACAATGCATAGAAAATAATAGGACGATATCATGAACAAAGTAGCATCTACTTGCCTTGGTTATAGCGGTCTGGAGCACAATCCTCACACGAACAAGCGTTGCACTCAGCACAATCTACACGACACAATTGCATAAACAAACAATCCACAACATATGCAACAAATATGATGCATGAATGCAAGAACGGCAAGTGGATTGGTGCTACAGCTGCACCACAACATGCTATAACATAACACTACCGATTGCATGCATGAAAAATAGTTTTAGCGCTAGGGAAACTAATAGACAAAAGTAATGCTCACAAGTAGAGCTAGAACTTAAATAATTCACTACCGGTAGTATACTGTTTGTAAAATCTTGGAAATATTCTACCGCAAAGGCATCACTGTAAGAAACAGTACCAATTGGAATTACTCAAAAAGAAGTTGTAGAACTTCCCGAGTAATTAAAACACTGCAGAAAGCCATTAGACAAATACTGCAGAAGTTTTTACTGTAAGCCTACCCTTTTAATTCACGATGAGATTCCCCTCGTTCACACGAGTTCAGGGACATATCACACGCGATTTTTGGAGCTACGAATCTTTTTCTACGAATTTATTACTCCAAAAAGGCCATTAACTAGTTTGATTAAACTGTACTAAACCTGACAGTAAAAGTCTGAACCAAAGCTACAGCGAGATTCTACACGACTCACTGAACTCGTACATATTTTATTTGCAATTTTTGGCCAAGCGGTTGAATTTCTACGCAATTTACAAGATTCTACCGAAATCTGCCAACTAAAGGGATTAACGAAATTGACCCAGTCAACTGTGTCTGTTTGACTGGTAAAGCGTCTGCTGACTGGGCGCTGACTGGGCGTCTGACTAGTCAACGCCTGGGATGCTGACCAGTCAACGAACGATCTAAGCCGCTGATCTGAGATCTGACGGTGGCTGTTGTCTTACCGGAAACGGGTGACGAATCGGACTCCGGACGGTGCGGCGAGTTCCGGACGGCAGTGGCGATCACTTCCGGCGACGAGATCCTTCCTGCACGGACGTACACGGTCAACTACGGGTCCGACAAAATCAATCTCGCGCAAGGCAGCGCGTACGTGCGTGTGTCCGTACGTGCGTGTATGTGCATGCATGCATGCGTGCGTGTGCGTGCGTGCACGCGGAACGTGGCAGCGGCGACGGCGGCGGCGGCTGCGCGCGGCGAGCGGCAGCGCGGCGCGCGAGCGGGCGCGGCGGCGTGCGCACGCAGCAGTGGCGGCGAGGCGCGGGCGGCGCGGGGCGGTGCGGCGCGGTGGCGGCGGCGTAGTGCGGCGGCGGCGAGATGCGGCTGGCCCGCGGCGGCGGAGTGGCGGCGACGGCGGCGGCGGTGGCCGGGAACAGGGAGGCGGCGGCGAGGTGCACCTGGCGGCGACGACGGCGGTGGCCGACGGCGGCGGCGGCGGGGTCCGGCGGCGGCGGCGGCGGCTCGCCTCGGGCGGCGCGCGGGCGGTAGGAGGAGGTGGCGGCGGGGTCGGCGCGTGGGGCAGGAGTTGGGCACAAAAAACGAGGTCCCGGTGGGGTCCTCTTTAAATAGTACCCTGCGCGAATTCTACTCAGAATCGGTCCAGAAACTGACTCCAACTCGGAAATCGGTCCGGATATTCGGACCGTTTTCCGGCGGTTTACTAAAACGTCCGAGTCTTTTGCATACGAACTCCGATTAGAGCGATTCTCGCGCCTACGGGTTCGTATCGTCGAGGGGCACAACCTTTAGTCGAAGTTTGAGTGAAAACTCGAACCTACAGGGGTGGTTGTTGCAAGGCCTTCTAAAGCTTCCCGGAGGAACCTCGTAGCGAAACAAAATAGGGTTTTGAAGATAGCGTTTCGCCGAACCTTTCTACTCGACGGTTTTGCATGGAAAGATATGATGCAATGCTATGAATGATATGCAAGACCAAATCTAAAATTTGGGATGTGACACGGAAGATCTTGGTCCAAGATGGCACAGGGACGTCCCCAGCCGACATGCCGCAACGACATGTGCCTCTCTGCATGCAGTAGGCCTGCTCATCGACCCACAAAGCCTCATTGGTGATGGTACCTTTTTGGATCTTGCAATGGTGAAAGCTCGGCATCTCTTTTGGTGTATGTCTCGAAGGCACTAGAGTCGGATGATGGTTGATACGTCGTAAATGTATCTATAATTTTTGATGCTCCATGCTTGTTTAGTATCAACTTTGTTATGTTTTGTCTACACTTTGAGGTATTTTTTATACATTTTCTGGGACTAACCTATTAACAAGATGCCATAGTGCCAGTTTCCTGTTTTCTACTATTTTTGGTTTCAGAAAAGCTAGTAAGGAAATATTCTCGGAATTGGACGGGACAGAAGCCAAAGTCAATATTTTACCCGAGCAAAGACGGAGTTAGAAGGGCAGCAGGAGGGAGGCCACGAGGCGGCCACAGCCTAGGGCGGTGTGGCCTAGGGGGGCGCCGCCACTAGGTGTGGGCCCCTCGGGCGCCTACCGACCTTTCCCCTTTGCCTATAAATTCACCCCGATGCATAAACCCTGAGTACCTGATCAAATCTCCACGAAATAGTCTATAGCCTCCGCCACCATCATCCCTAGATTGGGAGGATCTGAAGCTCTTCCCGGCACCCTGTTGGCACGCTCAATAAAAACCAATGCAAATAGCAAATAAAAATATCGCTGAGATGTTCATTGTCTGTTGCCTTGTCATTTTGATATGGGATAGCTCCAGTGTCATGGGGCAAGGGGTACCCTGTTGGCGGTTCTCTATGATACACATATACTTACAATGACAAGAACTTGCTTGTGACTAAAGTTCAGTAGCATGAGGAACGACCCTCATACTCAAGATACATGAGATTGCCAACTTATGATTTGTCAAGCATATACTCCATACTTGTTTCACTTTAACCTTAATAACTTCAAGATGCTTATGATAGGGGCAATGAGAGCTGAAAGCTAATAAGTACCATAATTTTTGGAAGCTCTTTATGATACTTGGAATCCCTGCTTCCCTCTATGAAATGCCTTTCTTCTTACTTTTATGTTGAGTCTCCACCTTCTATCTTTATGCACCAATTAAGAGAGCATAGTTGTCATTCTTAGTTTTATGTGCATTGTCCCAAAACTTATTGATTGATTCATAATGTTGATATTGCTTGTTCTTGAACTATTTGTCTCTAGTCACCCTTATGAACTTTGAAGGTGTCCTATGCATTTAGCTATTCCACGAGGGACAAGCTGAATACCACTCTTGCTATATTTTCTATATGTGAAACAAACAAACAAACATCTTTCAATGCATTGTTATTCATGATCTTTGTTTGTACCTTTTCATGTTACAACATAGTTTCTATGTCTTATTGTTAGAACTACATCTTTCTTGCTCATGTTTAGAGTACTTTGATCCCAGCTATCAATGCTTTACAAATGGTTTGATCAAGATTATGTTGGTTCATGTCACCTCAAAAATTATTCTTTTTCTCACTTACCTACTTGAGGACGAGTAGGGGTTAAGCTTGGGGATGCTTGATACGTCATAAACATATCTATAATTTTTGATTCTCCATGCTTGTTTAGTATCAACTTTGTTATGTTTTGTCTACACTTGGAGGTATTTTTATACATTTTCTGGGACTAACCTATTCACAATATGCCGCAGTGCCAGTTGCCTATTTTCTGCTGTTTTTGGTTTCAGAAAAGCTAGTAAGGAAATATTCTCGGAATTGGACGGGACAAAAGCCAAAGTCAGTATTTTACCGAAGTGAAGACGAATTCAGAAGGGTAGACGAAGGGGGGGCACGAGGTGGCCACACCCTAGGGCCACGCGGCCCCGTGGGGGCATGCCGCCACCAGGTGTGGGCCCCTCGGGCGCCCACTGACCTTGCCCCTTCGCCTATAAAGTTACCCCGATGCAGAAACCCTAAGTACCCGATCAAATCTCTATGAAATAGTCTGTAGCCGCCGCCACCATCGTCCCTAGTTCGTGGGGATCTGAAGCTCTTCCCAGAACCTTGTCTGAGGGGATAGATCATCCTGGGGGCCTTCTTCATCACCATGCCAGCTTCCGGAGTGATGCGTGAGTAGTTCACCCTTGGACTATGGGTCCATACAGTAGCTAGATGGTTGTTTCTCCTCCTTTATGCTATCATGTTTAGATCTTGTGACCTCTGTTCATGATCAAGATCATCTATTTGTAATCATACATGTTGTGTTTGCGGGGATCCTATGGATATTGAGATACTATGTCATATTGATTATTGATTCTATCATGTTTATGTTATTTGTGATCTTGCATGCTCTCCGTTGTTAGTAGCTATCTTGGCCAAGTAGATGCTTGCAACTCCAAGAGGGAGTATTTATGCTCGATAGTAGGTTCATGCCTCTAGTAATCTGGGGAAGTGACATAAATCTCTAATATTGTAGATGTGTTGTTGCTACTAGGGAGAAAACAACAATCCTTTGTTCATGGAACAATCGTATTGTTTACTTTACACACATTGCTTAATGTAATTATCTGTTGCTTGCAACTTAATACTGGAAGGGGTTCGTATGATAACCTGAAGGTGGATTATTAGTCATAGATGCGGTTGGATTACAGTCTATGTATTATGTTGTAATGCCCAATCAAATCTCGTAGGAGTCAAGATGTCTAGTATGCATTGTTATGCTTTCTCAATCTGTCAATTGCTCTGCTGTAATTTGTTCACCCAACATGCCATCTATCTTAAGGAGAACACCTCTAGTGAACTGTGGACCCCGGTCAAATATTTATCATTGATACATCATCTACTATTACTGTTTACTTTATGCATGCAAACACTATCTTCCCCACTATACGTTTAATCCTTTGTTTTCAGCAAACCAGTGAGATTGACAACCTCACTGTAACTTCTGGCAAAGTTTTGAGTTTGTGTTGTGCAGGTTCCAAGTTGTTAGCAAAACCTTGGAGTTGTTTCCTTAGTCCCACTGGTTCAATAACCTTGGTTTCATAACTAAGGGAAACTTGTTGCTGCGCTCATCACACCTTGCTCTTAGGTTCTCCCAACGAGGCTCTCCAGTCAACTGAGCCACATCAATGGTCAATGGCTCCGGTGGTTGCAGAAACCCCAGGAATCATTTTGTGTTTATCGATCTCTTAGGATTTTATCTGCAAATTCAATATAATTATTTTATCCTAATTTGTCTTTTAGTTTTCACATGTGTTGGCTATTGTAACTTGTTTTTCGATTAATAAAATATGTGGTTGCTCTAAACAATCCGCGGAGCAAGCCTCACTACCTTGTGGGACATTTATTGGATAGGTCCCAACTTTAGTCTAACATTTGATCTAACACAAAGTAAAAATAAGTAAACACAAAGTGGCTGAAACACAATGAATTTTATCCAAAATCTAATGTCTCAAAAAATGTTTTGCATGGCAATACCCCGAAGAGTTGTTAGATTTTTTCCAAAAAAAATATTAACATCATGGAAATACCAGTTACACCTAGCCTCCGTAAAAATGAAATATGTATGGATGCACACAACCCTACAACAAAAAGAAGAAGAAAAAGAAAAAAGATCCCGCTATAGGGATCAAAACCTTGTAACTCCAATACAAGCCCCTATCAAGATGAGTCCAAATTCTCCAAAAGCGGCGTGTCCAAAAAGGAAATTGTGCACAAGCTTCGTCGCCTCCTGATCATAGATATTAGCTTTTTATCCTGAAAAAAGTCTGCTCTCTCAAAATAATGCCCCGAATATGAAAATTGTCACACAACCAATTAAGGCCAGAGGCTCGATTTTCACCCTGAAAGATATATTCTGTACTCCTCCTGTGATGCCTCACTGCTTGCTGATGTCTCTGTTACAAGTCAAGAAATACTAAGCAAAGTCCTCATCGCCTCGAAGACTCAGTCATCCATTACTAGACTTTAGACCTCAGCCTCCATGACATTCTTTGCCACTGTCTTCACCATGGAAATTGAAACACCGATAGGTCCCATGATGACAACAGACAACGAATCTTCGCCTCACATTCTCATAAATCCGCAAGACCAGAAATACGGGTGGACACAATCGAATCCCACTATTCTAGCAATCTACAGGCATGAAGCGCCCAATGGATATCTTCGTCGGAGCTTTTCGACACTCGTCACCAGTTAGATCAGTGAGGCTAGACATCAAGCAGAACACCATCTTAACGTGGGAATAACTCTATGATAGCCTACTTTATTAGGCAGATCGGCAAACCTCCACGCCATTGGCCGCCCGCCGACTTCCAAGAGCAGCCGCCACAACCGGTACTGACATGGATATACCCCACGGGTACATGACATTGGTATACCTGGTCCAGCCCAAGGAAGGCCCACGTCAGGACACGCAGCCCATGAAGACTACGGGTGGCCCAAGCCCATGATGCAATACAACACGCAAGTTTCCCTAAGTAATAAACCGAGGTTATCGAACTAGTAGGAGGAAGGAAACGTCCCAAAGGTGTTGCAAGCAACGTGGAAAACCTGCACAACACAAACTCAAGACTTTTCCCCAAATAACAGTGAGGTTGTCAATCTCACCGATTGTTATAACAAAGTATTAACTGTATGGTGTTGAAGGTTATGATGGTTTGCAGCAAGTAAACAGTAACAGTGGAAGATGTATCAATGGTAAAGATTGGACCGGGGTCCATAGTTCACTAGAGGTGCTCTCATTAGATAGATAAACAAATATGGAATGAAGGGCAAACAAATTACAGCAGGGCAATTGACAGGACTGAGCAAGGCATAACAATGCAATACTAGACATAAAGATCCTATGAGATTCGATTGGGCAATACAAAAATATACATAGACCGCCATCCAACTGCATCTATGACTAGAAGTCCACCTTCAAGTTATCATCATAACCCCCTCCACTATTAAGTTGCAAGAAACAGACAACTACTGTAAGCAAAGTGTGTAAGGTAAACAATCCACTTGTTCCATGAACAAGAGACCGTTGTTTTCTCCCTAGTGGCAGCAGCACATCTACTACCGTAGTGACTATCACTTCCCTTGATAAGTAGAGGCATGAACCCACTATCGAGCATAAATACCCCATCTTGGAGTCACTAGCAACTACTTGGCCAAGATAGCTACTTAACAACAGAGAGGATGCAAGATCACAATCAACACAAACATCATAGAATCAATAAGACAAAACCATTAAACAATCTGACATAGTAATCTCAATATCCATCGGATCCCTGCAAAACAACATGCATGATTACAAATAGATGAGATCTTGATCATGAACGGAGCTCACAAGATCTAGACATGAAAGAACAAGGAGGAGATACAAGAATCTAACTACTACATGGACCCGTAGTCCAAGGTGGAACTATTCACGCTTCATACCGGAGGCTGGCATGATGAAGAAGAAGGCCTCCGGGATGATCTCCCCTCCGGCAGGGTGCTGGGAAGAGCTTCAGATCCCCCGATCTAGGAACGAAGTTGGCGGCGGCTACAGACAGTTTCGTGGAATATTGATCGGGTGGCTTAGGTTTTTTGCATCAGGGAGTTTTTATAGGCGAAGAGGCGAGGCAGGGGGCCACCAGGGCGGCTGCACCCCCTAGGCGCACCTAGCCCTAGGCCACGCCTCCAGGGGTGTGGCCCCCTGGTGAGTCTCCTATGTCTCGTACTCTGGCTTCGTGTTCCCCACGGTAAAATATTGACTTTGGCTTTTGTCCCGTCCAATTATGAGAATATTGATTTTCTGCCTTTCTAGAACCAAAAACAAAAGAAAACATTTAACTGGCACCATGGCAACTTGTTAATAGGTTAGTTCCATAAAACATATGAAAACACCTCAAAGTGTAGACAAAGCAAAGCAAAGTAGATACTAAACAAGCATGGAACATCAAAAATTATATATACGTTTCCGACGTATCAAGCATCCCCAAGCTTAACTCCTCCTCATCCTTGAGTAGGTAAGTGATAAAAGAATAATTTTTGAGGTGACATGCACCATCAAAACCAAGATCAAACCATTTGCAAGCATTGAAAGCTGGGATGAAAGAACTCTAAACATGTGCATGAAAGATGGAGTTCTAACAATAAGACAAAGTAACTATGCATGCAACATGAAAGGCTATAAACAAACATCATGAATAACATGCATTGAAAAACGTTTGTTTGTTTCACATAAAGAAAACATGGCATAGTGGCAATCAGCTTGTCCCTCATAGAGTAGCAAATAGATGCATAGGACACCTTCAAAGTTCATAAGAGTGACTAGATACAAATAGCACAAGGACAAGCAATATCAAAAAATATGCATCAATCAATAAGTTTTGGGACACTGCACATAGAACTAAGAATGGCAACTATGCTCTCTTAATGGTGCCTAATGGTAGAAGGTGGAGACTCAATATAATGGTGGAAGAAAGGCCCTTCATAAAGGGAAGCGGGGATTTCAATTTTCAAAAATAGCTTCCAAAAATTATGGTACTTGTTAGCTTTTAGCCCTCATTGCCCCTATCATAAGCATCTTGAAGTGATTAAGGTTAAAGTGAACAAACTATGGAGTATATGCTTGACAAAGTATAAGTTGGCAATCTCATGTCCCTTGAATATGAGGGACACACCTCATGCTACTCAACTTTGGTCACCTGTAAGTTCTTGTCATAGTAAGTACGTGTGTATCATAGAGAACCGCAAATGGTGTACCCCTTGCACATGGTACAAGAGCTATCCCATAACCAAAATGACAAGGCAAGCAGACAATGAGCATCTCAGCAATCTTTTTATTTACAATTTGCATAGATTTTTATTGAGGATGCTTCAAAGAATGCTCATTATGGTGATGCTGCAAGTTTCCACCATGATTAGGCATGGCTTAGGCTAGCGGCCCAGGCGTTTCTCTAACACAAAATACATAACTCCATGGACTTACAAGTTCCCTCTTTATTTCACACCGGCGACATCCATAGACAAAAGAGCATGATATCAACTGTGTACAAAGTACAAGTGCAATGTTGAAAACGTTCCCCATGACAGCATGGTTCTGCTAATTCCAACGTATAAGTGCAAGCATATACAACATAGATGACACAATGGTTCAAGTTTATTAGGGCAAGGAATATAAAGTGTGTAATCAAGTTCGTGAGGGCTTTAATCACTAAGTTTTCACATAACAAAATACTTTTTAATTGAAAGATAGCTGAGAATAAGAATATACTTGGAAAGGTGTAACACACCATGAATAGGAATTTATAGTGGACACTTTGGAATAACTTGGTTTCTTGGGAGTTGGAAGCATGAGTAGAGCTTACTCATACAAGTGGAGGCTAGCAAAAGACTGGGAGCAACCAACTAAGAGAGTAATAATGGCCATAATAATGCAGAGTGACAAAACATTACTGATCAAAGTATAGAGTGGTACTACAAGTCAAGGACTAAATGATCATAGAGGCTATGGTGACTTGTTCATAGTCGCAACATGGTGTGAGCATGTGCCAATTCAACCCAAACAAAGCATCAAAGGAGAATACCACAATACTATGCTTTTGTATGCTAAAACAACGCATGATTCTTTCAAGGCACACTAAGCAATCCCAATTGTCTGGAATAAGTCATGCTACAACAATAATCACTAAGCATAAGGTCAAAACAACACCTAGCATGACATGCAGTCAATGCAAGCTCCTCTTGCACTTTCAAGCAAGAACTTTCTACTCCTTTCCAACACCAATCAAATTATTTGAAATAACACAGCGAGAATGGGGGTCCAAACTACTTTATTCAAGCAAACTAAACAAACTAAGCAAAGCAAAGGAAAACTAAGACGCTCCAAGAACAACACAACAATGCATGAAACAATAAAAATGAAGTGTCTAGAAAGACCTGAGCTTTTTATTGATAAAGAAGCACCGGGGTGGAATCCCCAAGCTTGAGCTTGTGTCCATTCTTCATCTCATTACATCATTCTCTCTCTGCACCTGTAATTTTCCTTCATACAAAACTTTACACAATCTTCATTAGCAACATTAGCTTATTCAAAAGATAATAGACCCTTGGGCTTAGCTTTGTAACAACAAAACTTTTTACTAAAAACACAAGCTACTGTATCAACTCCTTTAAAAAGCTCAATTTCCCAAAAAGAACCCAAAAAGGAATCAATAAGAAGCAAATGCAAATAATGGTAGAAATCTGTCAAAACAGACCAGCAGGTAGAAACCGATTTTTTCGAAGACCTTATGTTACTCAAAAAACAAGTGTTGAACTAACGAAAGTTATCTAACAAACTGGGGGATTTATTCGTAAATTTTGGCCTCAATCTGACTTACATATACTCCTCACGAATTTTTATGGTGGAGGACAGAAATCTGTTTCGGGACAGCAACTCCTCAAATCTTACTTCCCTCTCATTAGAGGTCATTCTTGGAACAAAAAACAAAGAAAAAAAGGATAATGAGAGGTCATTACTGAAGTAATAACTTCCAAGACTCAAGGAAACTCTTGGGTTATCTGCAAACAAGTACTTTTCTTTAACGCCTTTAAGTTAGGCACAAGAAGCAAGAAATCAAGTATTTTCAAATAAAGAAGCATTAACTCTCTTGCTCCTACCTTTCTTACCTTTGTTATTCTCTTTAGGGAAAATATGATTGCTTACTGGAGGAGAAAAATGCATAATGCCTTTTCCCACATTTATTATTGCTCCAAGGTGTTTCAGTAGGGATCTTCCAAGTGTAATGTGTTCTTTGCCTACACATTCAATAACAAGATAATCAGTAGACACCATTTTCCCTGAGATTTTTGTAAACATACCTTCAGCTATTCCAATGGGTAATAAAGTGGCCTTATTAGTAAGAGATATTTACTCTCCTCCTTTAGAAAGTCCCCAAAGATTCAAAGATTCATAAATATCTTTAGGCATAAGGCAAAATTCAGGCATGATATCACAACAAGCATTAAAAGTTGCACTATTTATAGTGACTTTGATTGTGGGAAACTACTTTGAAGGCTCATAATTCATTGGAACATAATTATGGTACTCCCTAAGTGTGTGATAGCAACTATTCAAAGCAGCAGTACTAGACTCAAGAATGTTCAACCTAGCAAAAATATCTATGAAAGAGGAATCAGATTTGCCAGGTGTATTATAAATTATAATCAATTTATTTATGGCATCAAAAGCTTCATCCTTAGTACATTGAAAAATATCTTTCTCAGCCACAGCATCCAAATCATATCTATAAAAAGAGCAATACCGTGGTAGAAACTATTAATAACCAAGCTAAGACTCATCTTAGGCTCAGTTTCCCTTTGTAAAGCAGAGATTCTAGACCAAGCTTCTTTGAAATTATCTTCACCTTTTTGCTCAAAAGTAAAGATCTCCTCCATAGGTGTCCCAGAGATTGGACCAAAACCAGACATGGTAGCAACTAGGGCAGGAACTAATTTTTTTGTGTTTTTTATAAGAGAAAGCAAACCAAACTAAACTATATGTTTTTTGGAGTTTTTGATAAAAAGAGGAAAACAAAACCAAGCAAAAGAAACTAAGCAAACTAAAAACAAAGTAAATAGAAAGGTTGAGGAGGACTCCCGTTGTGAAGACGTCCTTAGCCTCCCCGGCAACGGCGCTAGAAAAAGCATTGATGAGTGCAGCAACACTTTGTTGGGAGACCCCAAGCGGAAGGTATGATGCAGTACAACAGGCAAGTTTTCCTCAGTAAGAAACTGAAGTTATCTAACCAGTAGGAGGAAGGAAACGTCCCAAAAGTGTTGCAAGCAACATGGAAACCTGCACAACACAAACTCAAGACTTTGCCCCAACTAACAGTGAGGTTGTCAATCTCACCGGTTGCTATAACAAAGGATTAACTGTATGGTGTGGAAGGTGATGATGGTTTGGAGCAAGTAAACATTAATAGTGGAAGATGTATCAATGGTAAAGATTGGACCGGGGTCCATAGTTTACTAGAGGTGCTCTCCTTAGATAAACAAACATGGCATGAAGGGTAAACAAATTATAGAAGGACAATTGACACGACTGAGCAAGGCATAACAATGCAATACTAGACATAAAGATCCTATGAGATTCGATTGGGAAATACAACAATATACATAGACCACCATCCAACTGCATCTATGACAAGAATTCCACCTTCAGGTTATCATCCGAACCCCCTCTAGTATTAAGTTGCAAGCAATAAACAACTGTTTTAAGAAAAGTGTGTAAGGTAAACAATCCACTTGTTCCATGAACAAGAGACCGTTGTTTTCTCCCTAGTGGCAACAGAACATCTACTACCGTAGAGATTTCTGTCACTTCCCTTGATAATTAGAGGCATGAACCCACTATGGAGCATAAATACCCCCTCTTGGAGTCACTAGCAACTACTTGGCCAAGATAGCTACTAAGAACGGAGAGCATGCAAGATCACAAACAACACAGACATGATAGAATCAATAAGACAAAACCATTAATCAATCTGACATAGTAATCTCAATATCCATCGGATCGCCGCAAACACAACATGCATGATTACAAATAGATGAGATCTTGATCATGAATGGAGCTCATAAGATCTAGACATGAAAGCACTAGGAGGAGATACAACCATATAGCTAGTAAATGGACCCGTAGTCCAAGGTGGAACTAGTCACGCTTCATGCCAGAGGCTGGCATGATGAAGAAGAAGGCCTCCGGGATGATCGCCCCTACGGCAGGGTGCCAAGAAGAGATTCAGATGCCCCCGATCTAGGGACGATGGTGGCAGAGGCTACAGACGGTTTCGTGGAATATTGATCGGGTGGCTTAGGGTTTTTGCATCGGGGAGACTTTATAGGCGAAGAGGCGAGGCAGGGGCCACCAGGGCGGCTGCACCCCCAGGTGCGCCTAGCCGTAGGCCGCGCCGCCAGGGGGTGTGGCCCCCTGGTGAGTCTCCTCCGTCTCGTGCGCATGCTTCGTGTTCCCCACGGTAAAATATTGGCTTTGGCTTTTGTCCCGTCCAATTCCGAGAATATTGATTTTCTTCCTTTCTAGAACCAAAAAGTGAAGAAAATAGGCAACTGGCGCTGTGGCAACTTATTAATAGGTTAGTACCAGAAAACATATGAAAACACCTCAAAGTGTAGACAAAGCAAAGCAAAGTAGATACTAAACAAGCATGGAACATCAAAAATTATAGATACATTTCTGACGTATCAGGAGGGTACGGAGAGAAGGATCTCTCAACTCGCCTCATACGCACCTCACGCTAGATTGCATCTGCGCACCCTGTAACCTTCGATTCCGCCGTAATCAAGAGCAGACAAGCAGGAGTAGGGTTTTCCCTCTAGGGGCCTGAACCTGGGTAAATCTCGTGTCCCCGTGTTGCTTGTCTCTTAACCGTTCCGCGACTTACAGCATCCCCATCTTCTCCAAAACCCAAGTCCATTACAATGGGCATTGACGAGATCGAACCTCGTCAATTGGCGCCGTCTGTGGGAAACGGGCACGCTGATCGTGCTGTCGTGAAGGTTCCATCCGGAGTGATCTACAACTCATCGGCAAAGGAGAATCACCTCCTCTTCAGCGCCTTCGATTTCACCGCCCACTCGCCAGCCACCCTAAAGGAATTCGAGTTCGTCGCCGACGGGCTCGAGATGCTGTTCGGGAGCTTCTGCTTCTAGGTGGGGTAGACCGGCACCCTCCGCCTCCTAGAGCGGGTGCCACCACCATCCATCAGGCCCGCTTCATGGGTCCCACCCATCGGTGCATTGCACGCGTCAACGCTGACAGATGGCTCAGATGATAGCAGCAGCTGCAACTCCGATCTGTGCGGCCCCCCTTCGGATGAAGGAACCTATGGTTCCGGATCTGAAAGCTACGGCAGCAGCGACTCACTCTACAGACGCTACCTATGCACCGTCGTCATCAACAACGTAATGGACCCATTGCCGGATTCGAGTGCGCAACAAACACTCAATCCCCCTCCCAACCCGCAAACTGGGAACGGAGGAAACGAAGGATATCGTCCTAACAGGGCCAATGAAGGCTACGCTCACACCTACAACCGGGTCAACCTCAACCAGGAAGGCTGGAACCAAGCACACCAGGCTGTGGCAGGCAACATAATCCTACCTATGAATGCGGCCTGAGATCTACTGATGGCCTACCACCTCCTCCTGATCGATGAGCACAACCAGCAGGTGAAGCTGATCGAGGATCTTGATAAGCGAAAGAAGGCATCTGCGGAATCTAGCACGCGGTGAGCTGCGCTCTCGCCGCTGATGGATCCACTTCGCATGGAAATAATGCCAACAAGTACTGCTCTCGCACGGAGCGCACGGCCCCGCCGCACGACGCGAAGTCACCAGGGCCCTCAACACGTCTTTCATGACGATGGACTCGCACAACAACGTCATGCCGAAAACGCTGCAGGCTACGATCATGGAGGCCACTACCTATCTCACGTCCCATCCGCCTCTGGCGGGTGACCTGAAGAGCGCCATGCACAAGTCCGCACTCACCGGCCTCGGACTCGTTGGAGCTGCGCTCCACGATGATGCTCCTACGGAGCTGAAGAAAAATGAAGCGGTCAAGTTCAACCAAAGCCCTACACCCTCATCCGAGGAGGACGAGCACGACCTGCCCCGACGTTGCAAGAGCCCACGACACCGCAGCAGCAACTATAACGCTTGCAACGGGCTCACCCAACGCAAGATCGACAAAGCACATGCCAAAACGCGCATGCTCAACTGATTTTGAAGAAGACGACGAAGAGCTATGCGGAGCCAGATGTTTCAGCAGATCTGTTCGATGAACACGGATGCCGAAAAATTTCAAGCTCCCTTCGGACAACCCGAAGTTTGACGGCACGCAAGAGCCAAAGGCTTGGCTCGATGATCACCTGTCGTCGGTCAAACTACACGGCGAAAACAAGAACACCACCTTACAATGCCTTCAGCTGCAGCTAACAGGCGCGGCCAGGGTCTGGCTCAATAGCCTATCCTCCGGCTCAATCCGAAGCTTGGAAGACCTGGCGTACAGCTTCATCCGCAACTTCAAGGGCACCAGCAAGAGGCCATCGTCAATCGAGGAGCTGCGACCTGCACCCAACGTACCAGCGAGTCCATCCGCTCGTACATACTCCACTGGTCCCACATCAAGAACTCCGCCGTGCATATCTCCAAGGAAAGAGCAATCGATGCCTTAAAGGATGTTGTCAGGCGCCCGGATTTCAAGGAGGAACTTGGGCACATCAAGCCCAAGACACTCGACCACCTCATGGACATCGCCAACCGATGGTCAGATGGTGAAGATTCCGTAAACCAAGAGCATTAGGATGACGAAGATGACTATGGACATAGGTGCGAACGCCGTAGCAAGAGAATATCGCGCGTCTACGATAATCACGACGGAGTCGACATCGTTGCAGCTGGATACGCCGATCGGCGTGATGACGGCAACCGCAACAGCGAATACCTCGGAAACAACTACCGCGACAGAGGGCGACCCACGCAAACGTAGCAATGTTGCAACCGCGACGACAAGCCTTCAGCATACGAAAAGCTGTCTGGTCCTTACACCATCCACTTCTACATCGACAAACAAGATGGTAAGAAGAAGGCCAGCCACATGCTCAAGGACAGCCGAGAGTTCCAGAAGCTCAGCGAGGGCTTCACCCAAATGCGGCGCCAGACCATGAACCCTGGATTCGGGCTCGCACCTGCACCAGGTGACATCGCCCATTGAGCTCCTCCACCACCACCCGTCGGACCATCGCAGCCGCCGGTCGCACCAGCGCGAAATAACAGTGGAGGAGGGTACCCGCCACCAAAAGGGTCCCTGATGGTCCAGAAGGAGCGCCCAACCAACAGAGTGCAGAAGAAGATCACCCGCCAAGTTAGCCTGGCCATGACCTCTCCACCTGCCATACCTGAGTACCTCAGCGGCTCGGAGTCCTGCATCACTTTCGATTGTTCGAATCACCCACGCCAAATCCCTCGCCCAGATCATGCTTCCCTGGTGCTCGAGGCCCAGATCGGGGGATTCAAGATGAGCCATGTCTTCATGGACGGCGGCAGCAGCATCAATCTGATGTTCGCCAGCACACTCGCAGTGGTGCGGATCCCGCTGTGCAGCCTAGAGCAATCGGACATGATGTTCCACGACATAGTCCTAGGGAAGGGCATATACCCCTTGGGAAAGATATGGCTTGACATCATCTTCGGCTAGCCTGAAAACTTCAGGCGCGAGCGGCTAGAGTTCGAAGTGGTGGACTGGCCATCACAGTACCACGCCATCCTCAGGCGCGTGGCATTCGCAAGATTTTTGGCACTACGTGTACCTGCTACTGAATATGCCAGGACCTAGGGGCACTACGTGTACCTGCTACTTAATACGCCTGGACCTAGGGGCGTTATCACCATCAAAGGAAGCTTCACCAGGTCTGATCACTACGATAGAGACTTCAACATAATCTCCCAGTCGTTCGGCATGCAGGATGAGCTCACGAGGCTCAGAGAGGTGACGGACAACGGGGCACCCCCGGTCAGCAGGAAAAATGCACCTGATATGTCGTTCGACTCCACGGTCAACACGAAGAAGGTACATGTCCAACCCACCTACGCCTCCAAGACGGTGTTGATCACCAACGACCTCAGTCCCGCATAGGAAAGCGCACTCATCTAATTCCTCTGTGAGTGCTGGGAAATTTTCGCCTGGTGTCCCGCAGAAATGCCATGAGTTCCTAGGGAATTCGCCGAGCACGCACTCAATGTGTTTCCGGATGTGAAGTCAGTCAAGCAGTTGCCGACAACTGTCCGAACCAAAAGTCAATGCCGTTGGAATTGAAGTCAACAGACTGCTCGATGCCAACTTCATCAGGAAAATCAAGGAGAGCGAGTGGCTGGCCAACACCGTGTTGTTCCCCAAAATGGACATGGACATCCTGCGGATGTGTGTGGACTTCACATCGCTCAACAAGCACTGTCCCAAGGACCACTTCCCTCTACCACATATCGATCAAATCATTGATTCGACTGCAGGATGCAAGAAACTCTCCTTCCTTGATGCCTACTCGGGCTACAACAAGATTCGGCTGAAGGTCAAAGACCAGGAGAAAACGGCATTCATCATGCCGTTCGGAGTGTTCTGCTACAACACCATGCCCTTCGGGCTGAAGAATGCAGGTGCCACATACCATAGGTGCATGCAGGGGTGCCTGAAAAACCAGATCGGTCGCAACATCCAAGTCTATATCGATGACATAGTAATCAAGACCAGGGAGGCCAAGACACTGATCGACGATCTCCGCGAGACATTCGATAACCTTGATCACTACAAGATCAAGCTAAACTCACACAAGTGCGCCTTCGGCGTCCCATGTGGTCAGTTACTCGGCTACTTCATCTCCCAACAGGGGATCGAGGCGAATCCGAAGAAAATAAGGGCCATACTGGCCATGGAGAAGCCGAAGAACCTCAAGGGCGTTCAGCAGCTAGCTGGGCGGATCGCGGTGCTAAGCAAATTCATCAGCCGAATGGGCGAGAAGGCCCTACCCTTTTACCAGCTGCTGTGCAAGGCGGACAAGTTCGAGTGGACACCCGAAGCAGACGTCGCGTTCAAGGACCTCAAGCGGCTGCTCTCCACCTCGCTTGTCCTGGTCATGCCGAAGGAACGGGAGGCTCTGCTGCTATACATTGCAGCTACACATCAGGTAGTAAGCACCGTACTTGTGGTCGAGTGACCCGAAGATGGAAACACCCACGGGTTCCAACGCCCAATCTACTACCTTAGCGAGATACTAACCCCGAAAAAGCAGAGGTACCCTCACTACCAAAAGCTCGCCTACAGCGTATTCATGACGGTGCGTCGGCTGAGCCACTACTTCCAGGAGCATCAGATCATGGTCATCAACGACGCTCCACTATCAAACATCCTGAACAACCCCGAAGCCACGGGGCGCGTAGCCTTATGGGGCATCAAGTTGTCCCCTCTAGACATAATCTACGAACGGCGCACCGCCATCAAGTCTCAGGTCCTCCCTGACTTCCTCGTCCACTGGATGGAGCTCCAGCTGCCGGACACTCTAGACATGTCGCAGTCCTGGATGATCCACTTCGACGGCTCTAAGCGCGAGGCTGGAGCAGGGGTCGGCGTCATACTGCCATCCCCTCAAGGCGACAAGATGAAGTACGTCCTTCAGATGAAGTTTCGTGCCTCTAACAATGAGGCCTAATATGAGGCCCTCATTCACGGCATGAGGATGGCCAAGGTCTACGGCGTAACACCCCTCGTCATCTATGGTGACTCGAACCTTGTCGTCCAGCAGACGATGAACGAGTGCGACGCTCACAGCGCCAACATGATCGCGTACCGCGTGCTCTACAACTCATTCGAAGGAGACTTTGATGGCTGCGAGCTTCGACACGTCGGCAATGAAAGCAACAAAGAAGATGATAGGCTCGCCAACATTGGCTCCACCTGTGCACGGGTGCCACCAGGTGTGTTCCTCGAACAAATCTGTGTACCCTCTATCAAGAGGAAATTTCCAAAAGGCTCAGCGAAGAAGCAGAACACTCGGGGGCTGCGCTACTCAAAGGCCAGAAAGGACCCCAAAAGCTGGACACAGAGGTCGAGCTAGTTAGCCTGATTTAGGTCATGGGGGTTGAAGAAACATGGACGTAGCCGTATCTTTGGTTCCTGATAAACAATCAACTGCCTGATGACCCGACAGCTGCCCGATACATATCTCGCCGGTCCAAAGCATTCACCATCATCAATGGCGAGTTGTACAAGCGCAGCATTTCGAGTATGCTCCAATGTTGTGTCACCATCGGTGACGGAAAAATCATCCTCCAAGACATCCATGAGGGTATCTGCGGCCATCATGCAGGCAGCCGCGCCCTTATCGCCAAAGCTCTACGAGCTGGGTTCAACTAGCCAACCGCAATGAACGACGCCAAGGACATTGTCCAGAGGTGCAACGCTTGCCAGAGGTACGTGGACAAGCCACACGCGCCAGGATCCGAGTTGAGGCCCATACCGCTGGCCTGGCCCTTCGCCTAGTGGGGCCTAGACATGATTGGCAAACTGCCCAAGTCTCGCCAGGAGGTCACGTCTTCCTCCTGTTCGCAGTCGACAAAATTCACCAAGTGGATCGAGGCCATGCCTGTCACCAACCAAAGCGGCAAAACTGCCATCAAATTTTTCGAGTCCATTGTCTACAGGTTTGGCATGCCTCATAGAATCATAACGAACAACGGCTCGAATTTCATCTCGAAGGAATTTTGAGACTTCTGCGGCAACCTCGGCATCAACATATCATACGCCTCTGTGGCGCATCCGCAGACCAACGGACATATCGAAAAGGCCAACGGCCTCATAGGCAAGATCATCAAGAAGCACCTACTTTGCCCACTCAAAAGGATTGCGGGAGCCTGGGCAGACGAGCTACCTTCGGTTCTCTGGAGTCTTCGCACAACTCCAAACAGCTCAACTGGCTACACGCCTTTCTTCATGGTGGACGGAGCCGAAGCCGTGCTACCCGCCGAGGTACGCCACAAGGACCCATGGGTCGTCGCTTACAGCGAAACCGAATCATCGGCCGTACTCGAAGACGCCGTCAACACACTCGACGAGGCACGCGACATCGCCACGGCTCGCTCAGCGGTCTATCAGCAGAGCCTCCGCAACTACCACAGCCACCGGCTGCGCCCAAGGTCCTTCGCCGAAGGAGACCTCGTCCTGCAACTCAAGCAAGAAGGGCACAAGAAGCTCGAGTCACCCTGGGAAGGACCCTACATTGTCACCGAAGTAATCTCAGGTGGCGCCTACCACCTCATGGACGTCGCATCGGGAGTCAAATACTCCAACCCCTGGAACATCGCACGACTACGACGCTTCTACCCCTAGTTACCATTTACTTTCAATAAGGCTATTCAGCCAAGGATACTCATCCGAACAATGTACCTCCTCGTTTTCTATGAATAAAAGCTAAGTTCCTTGGCCCAAATATATTTTTCTCCTTACATTATTTCTCGCTGAATACGCTCAGGGGCTACGCCTCACCTCACGACTTCGTCGACTGCAAACAACACATAGAACCCGAGTAGCTGACCACATCAGGCTAACAAAAGGGACATGCACATTCCAAAGCAGCACATGCCAATACATATAAACTTTACAAAAAGGGCATTATAGGCCCACTTGAATAAATACAAATTTTTACATCATATGTTTTTCTTTAGAGGACCTAATTGTTCTGGAGCATTACATTCGCTCGCTCCTCGAACAAATCTACAATATCCTTGGTGTGCTGCACCATAGCCGCGTAATGAGGGCGCATGTCCCATAAACTGCCATCTGGTCGAAGAGGCGGTCCAGTCACTATCTCTGCAAGATTCACATCATGGCGATGCAGTCGAACGAGAGAAAGGGATGCCTTCACCCCAGCAATAATCCGATGGCTCTCCAACTCCTTGACGTGTCCCACATTCCAAAATTTACCAAGAAGACCCAGGAAAGTAGAAGGCCAGCGTCCAAAGGGAACATGACGGACCAAATGGCCGCAAGTGAAGACCTCGCTTGCCTCAGCACCCGAAGAACCTGGTGTACGTGATCTTGCACTGTCGCAAGGACAATGGCTCGATCACGGTCCATCCGGAAGAAGCCACCAGCCTCCAGGTCTTATTGCGTCAGGCAGTTCATTCGAATTGCGATGCGCTCCTTCTCTTCCCTCGGAATGAGATTCACATCTACACAAAGCACGGAATGAGACATCATACAAATAAGGTGCACCCAAAAGAACATCGGTTCACGAAGACTCACATTGAAGTTTCTCACCCATCTGCCGCAACTCCCCAAGCAAGAACACCTCCCTGATAGTGGCTCGCTCAGCCTTGGACTTCCATACATCAGCGTGGCCTCGAATGCTAAGGATATCCTTTTCTAGGCTGCGGACACGATCACACAGAAAGGTCAATTGCGACGCATCATCCAAAGATGGTCGCGGCTTAGGAGTAGTTGGAGTGACAACTGGAGCCTCACCTGAAGGACCCTAAAGGCAAATAAGCAAGCATGAACATCACAAGCATTTTTAACAGCAGCTCAAAGATAGAATTATATACATAAATAAAGCCACCTCATGGCAAAGTTGGACTTGTTCATCCGCAAGATGTTACAAAAGGCAGCGAAAGAAAAAGCTACACTAGCTACAGTACAAAGGCCTAAGCATCCGCATCCGGAGCAGCCTCAGAGCCAGACTGCCTTCTCTTGGCCTCCTGCTGCTGCTTCGCTGCATACTCAGTCAGGAGGTTGATGAGCTTAGGCCCATAGTGCTTACATCGAGAAGCAAAGAGGGCGAAAGCTACCTCGGATCCATCTGCCGCCGTCGGCATCCGGTACGTGACCTGAGGCAGGTCAAGCTCGGCTCCGGATGCCATCGCCATGGCCAGCCCCATGGAAGCGCCGATGCCCTTCTACTTGCGCTTGTACTCCACCGGAGCTTCCTCTAACAGAGCATCCACAAGGGAGTCGACATCGTCGAGGGCAACGCCCTTGGGGATGACCTCCTTGTAGAAGCGCATGAGCAATTTCTTGGCTTTCTCCAAGGATCCAGCGGCAGTGGAGCAGCGATCCTCAATCGCAGCAGCAGCATCAGCCAAAGCATCTCCGTGCTCCAGCGCACTGATACGTCGTAAACGTATCTATAATTTTTTATGTTCCACGCTTGTTTAGTATCAACTTGGTTATGTTTTGTCTACACTTTGAGGTATTTTTATACACTTTATGGAACTAACCTATTGACAAGATGCCACGGTGCCAGTTGCCTGGTTTCTGCTGTTTTTGGTTTCAGAAAGCTAAAAAATTGAATATTATCGAAATTGGACGGGACAAAAGCCTAAGTTCATATTTTCCCTGAACGATACGGAATATCGAAGACGAGACGGAGGAGGACACCAGGGTGGCCACACCCTAGGTGGGCATGGGTCCCACCCTGGCCGCACCCACAGGGGGTGTGGATCCCCTAGCCCTAAACCGACCTTGCCTCCTTTGCCTATAAGAAGACCCTGACCCAAAAACCCTAGGGGATCAACCAAAAAAACCACGAAAAGTTCTGCAGCGCCGCCGCCACCGAAGGGGAGATTCGGGGGATAGAAAGTCCCTGTTCCGGCACCCTGCTGAGATAGGGAAGTGCCCCCGGAGCCATATCCATCGATCTCCACCACCATTTCCATCACCATTGCTGATTCCCATGATAAGGAGGGAGTAGTTCTTCCTCGAGGATAAGGGCTCTACCGGTAGCTATGTGTTCATCTCTCTCTCTATGCATGATCATATTGTGGTCATGAGCTTTGTAATCAAGTAGATCTACTTTGTTACTCAAGTGCTTCAATAGATCTCTGCTCTCCCCATGTGTGTTAAAGTGACAGTGTGCACTCCGTGGTGGCACTTAGGCTAGAGGTTACATAAATACTCATCGTGCTTTAATAGATCTATGCTTGTCCCCACGTATGTGATAGTGACAGTGTGCGCGCCGTGTGTGGCACTTAAGCTAGATTACATATATATTCATGAGTTATATTTTGAGTTGGATGTCTCTATGAAATTGTGGTGTTTGTTGGAACCATCTAGCGCTCAAGGTGATAGTGTGGGGTTATCTAGATGGGGAAGGCGGACTTTGAGGTGTGCTTTTGTAGGCCTACCATGGATTAGAGTGTCCAATCGGATAGTAGTTAAGAGTAGTATCATGAAGAGAGGATATTTATATGAGAGAGTGTTCACTAGTGAAACTATGATCCCTGGGCCTTGTTTCTAAGCATTGAAACACCGTTTGCATATAGATCTGTTACATGTTTGCTTGCTTCCAGTCTCTTCCACCATGTCAAGCTCCATCAAAGCTATTTTCTGGCACCATTACCACTTGTATTTCACTATCTCTTCGCCGAACTAGTGCACCTATACACCTGAAAAGTGTATTGGGTGTGTTGGGGACACAAGAGACTTCTTGTATCTTGATTGCAGGGTTGCTTGAGGGGGAATACCTTTGACCACTTCCTCCCTGAGTTTGATAAACCTTGGGTAATCCACTTAAGGGAAACTTGCTGCTATTCTACAAACCTCTGCCCTTCGAGGCCCAACAACTGTCTATAAGAATAGAAGTGCGTAGACATCACGCACCACGATCAAACGTGATGCCAGAAGCATCTGACAAGACGAAGACAAGAAGACTCGAATGAGAAAGGATAAAACATACCCAAAAATCAGAACACCCAAAGGGTTAAAGAAAAAACTTACCAAAAATAACCTTGGCAGCAGCCATGAGCTTGTCGGCCATTTCCTTCTCCTGCGTGGCTGCAACGGCCGCGAGGTGCTGCTCGCGATCTTCAGCCTCCCTCTGCAGGCGCTCCTTGGCCTCCGTAGCATCCGCGGCCTTCTTCTCCGCCTGGCCGAGGCTCTTTTAGAGAGTGTTCAGCCTTCGAAGCGCAGTATTGTTATCATCTATAGCATGAAGAAGTTTTGGGTGAACACAGACAACACACTTGGAAAATCTCGAACAACAACCAAAAATACAGCTACGCACCTTAGAGTTGCTTCAACTGACCAGCCAGCGCCAGATGCTGTTGGATGAGGAGGTTGGCGCTGTGCAGAAAAGGCTACAAAAGAAACAAAAACAAAGCCGATGAATAAAGGGCTCGGGGGCTCCCCCCAAAAAAGCGAAAGACCAACAAGCCAGACAAAAAGGACTCGGGGGATCCCCCCACAAAATAAAAAGGCAACACTTACGTGTTCAGGTGTGGACTCCGAAGGTTCGCATGCTGTCTTCCGAGTTACGACTGCCCTCACCTCCCGCCTAATGCGGTTCAGGTCATCGTCCTTGGAGTCGGCCACTACCTGGGGGATAGAAGTCGTCGGCTTCGATTCCGCCATAACTTCTTGAGTGTCCCTGTCAAGGGACTCAGCCGAAGGATTACTGCAAGCCACTATCAGATCAGCAACAAACTAAAACTGCGCAGACGAACATAGAAAGATTCAAGAAGCATGACTTACGACTCGATGTCCGGCTAATTAAAGACAGGAGCCGCCTTCTCCTTCTTCTTCTTGGCCGGCGACTGCGGAGCCACCGCCCAAATAGGCACGGCAGGGTAAGGCGCAGACGATGCACCTTATTCCTCGCCGTACTGCTCGAGTAACGACGGACCCCTTGGAATGGGTGGCGTAGACCCATCCAAAGATTCACTCTGGGTGCGCTTTCGGGTCCGCCCTTCGCTCGGCTCGGGGGCTTCTAGGGTAGGAGATTGTGCCAGAGGAACCTCGGACTCAGAATCCACAACTTTGTTATTCGGCGCAACGGGAAATTTCTCAGGTAGAGGGGGCATCATCCCAGCTACCTTGTGGTCCTGCAAACAAAAGACACAAGATTAGTGACACTACAAGCTACAAAAACACTCGAAAAGCGCAACGCGCAAGCTACAAGTCCACCTGCGGAACTGCATTTTTGGCGCAGAACGGGGAGGTCAAGGATTTCCCCCGGATGTCCTCGTCGGCCTTGTACTTCAGCAGGGGCCGAAGCACTCTATCAAGGTCACCCGAAGAAAACTCCTCAGGCGAAACCCTGGTCGGATCGCTGTGGCCAGCATACAGGAACATCAGATGCGCCCTCACTTGGAGCGGCTGCACCCGACACTTGAGGAAGGTGCGGATGATATCGACACCGTTAACCTCCTTGATGACCACCAGCTGGAGTGCCTCCACGCGATGATAGAGCTCCTCCACCTCCGTCATTTCACCGTCCAAGACGTGGTTCTTCCACAAACTCTTCGGGATGATTTTCTGGGTGGAGTCGAAAGGGGCGAGACCATATTGCTGCCCGTCCAATTTGGCGTCGTGGATATAGAACCACTTCTTCCGCCTATATTGGACGGACTCGCATATGGAAAAGGAGAATAGAAGGATAGAAGAACGAATGGAGATGATGCAGCCCCGGAGCGGATAAATACCGCCGGTGCCGGACTGCCTCTTCACGAAATAGAGCTTCCGGAATAGGCCAAAGTGCGGCTCGATATCGAGCCAGCACTCGCAAAGAGTGATGAAACAAGCAATGTGGAGAAGAGAGTTGGGATACAGAAGATGCAACTGAATCCCATAGAAAAAGAGGAGTCCACGAAGGAAATCGTGGACATGAAGAGAAAGACCGCGGATAACGAAGGCATGGAACATCACCCAAAACCCTTCGGGTGGGCGTGGGATTACCTCATCATTGGGGAGGATGGCGTCCTCCTTGTTCTTGGGGATAAACCCAACATCGCGCAGCTTGTGCAGATCCCCATCGCGCATTTCTGTGCACTTCCACCCACCATCAGTGGCGCGGGCCGTAGTGGCAACCTTCTTGCCGCTGCTGGCAGCGCTCGAACCAGCTTCGACGGTTGTCTTCTTTGGCTTTCCCATCATGCAACGACGAGTGCGGTGGTGCGAGCTCAATAAGGAGGAAGGAAAATGTGGAGAATGTCCAGCGCGCAATAGAGGGCAGCAAAGCTCGCGAAAATGGAAATCATTGTTCTCCTGTGGCAAAGGGTAAAAATAAAATCATTGTTCTCCTGTGGTATAAAAGGACAAAGACGACGAACAGGAGCCATCAATCGAGAATCCCTGGAGTGCCACCAAAATCTGACCCTACACGTGTCAACACTATACCAAACCGTTACCAACACGCCGTCCACTACGCACGGAAACCAAGGAGACACCATAATTTTCGCCACATCTACGTGTGACTAGTCAACTTTAATTCAGGCGATGAGACCCACGATCGTCTCGTCGCATCATCTCTGCTGCAGCAGACGGTTGAGACACTACATGGAATCTGGCTATATATGACCCTCAATTTTCATCACAGAATCGTCATAGTAGTCCGTTTATGATGATTCTATGACGATTTTGAGATCGTCGAAAGATGGGCGTCGCAAATGAACTATAACGACGTTTTTGGTAAAATCATCATAACCGTCTATGACGATATTGAATCATCATAACGTCTACGAGGATCCAATATCGTCATGGACCATCTATCCAGGCCATCTCAGATCCTACATGGCCGATCCTACATGGCAAAATTGTGACAAAATGAAATCGTCTTAAATCAAAATCAGCCCAGCCCATTTTAGTGATCCAAATGGGCTGGCCCAATAATTTTAGCCTTTTATTTGCTAGGCCTTGGCCTTTTTAGGTTTGTCTCTTTTGGGCCTTGCCTTCTTACGGTCAACTTATTTATTTTCATATTTGTTACAATATATTTTGGGCCACAGCCTTTTTAGAGCCCAAATACATTTCATCCAGTCCACATTTCTGCTATTTTTTAACTAGAATTTGCATTTTCATTTCTATAATTGCTTCAACCATGCAATAAATCAAGAAAATACCCTAGAGTTTGCAAATACATCAAGAAAATACACCATTTTCAGCAAATGCACAACATGCAGATAATTTATCAGCAAATAGGAGGCTCACAAATGCACATCCAAGATTACAATTCTGTATTTACATTAACTTATTAGCAAATAGCACCAATTGCAACATCTGCTAGGCAACAATAAGTTAACCAAGGAATACACCACGTACAAGCTCCAGGATTATCTCCTACCAAAATGGTGCTACCATTCTCGACACCACTAGCTCCATGATCACCAAGTGCACATTCAGGATTATCTCCTTCCAAAATGGTGCTCCTGTAAAAAATAAGAAATTATGGTTATGACTATCAAATCAGAATTAAAGCAATATCTTTTAACAATAACATAAAATAGCAGGAAACAAAACAAACACAAATCTAGAAGCAGCTAGATGATACTATAGCCTACAACGATACTATAGCCTACAAATAAGGGAAAGCTCATCACAACTTGCACAAACAACAACAAATGTATGTTACATCACAATGAATGATTGCACAAGATAAACAAGCAATATAGAAATGCGAGGTTACAGAAACTGCATCACAAATATGATTTTCCTCCAGGGTTTGCCATACAACAACAGTAGTAGATAATTTGGAGTAGATAAGAACTAATACGCTTTAAGTTTGGTTTGCAAAGACAAAATACAAGTATATTTGTGGATTCCGTGATAACATGAGACAGTTTCCAGTACCTTGGAAGGACACAGAAAGACGGCCGTAGCATGAAGAAGGTCTAGGTGGGGCTTCCTCCTACACTCATTGTGATCGGCGAGGCATCCGCAAAAACTTCGTTTTCATTTGTCAAAATTAGGCACCTGATGGAACCTTTGATCATATATAAAGCATTACTTGAGTATTGAACCCCAAGATGGTGATTTCAGTAATAAAGATTCACTAGAGAACTTTTCTCAGCTCAAAAGCTGGGAAATGCTTCATATCATGTTGTTTCTCGCTAATTACAGAAACTCGAGGCATACATCTAGTACTTCATATCATGTTTTTTCTCGCTACTTATTAGGCATCGGTAGGAACAAAACCATAGACATAACAGCAAAGCCACACATGTAACCATTACTAATTTGTTTTTCACACAATCAATAGTTGAGCATTCCTATTACCTTGAGGCTGGCGGCATACTCCAGGGATGTTACAGGTGCTTGTCGGTGTACCATTATGCGCTCTTGCATGATCATCAGTTATGAATAAAAGACTGCATGAGCAACTCGAAATAACTATTAGTAGCATCTCATGACTGATGATACCATGATTTGAAGAGACATGTAAAGAGATAAACGGTAGGGTTTATTCTAGCAGAGACATACAAATGACTAAAACAACACTTCACGTTCGGATACAAGTATTACTGATCATGTACTGATTTGAGAAATGCATGGCTTAGATTAATATCAAATATGAATCATTAAGACATGGATGGTAGCGTTGGTGACGAGCGCGACGGGCATGAGTGACTGGCTGGTGGCGAGCCTAGGGAGCCACAGTTTCCTTCTCCCCATCCACACCTTCTGTGAAATCAATTGAACTACTCAGTCAATATCATGACATATGGTTGCTAGAACTACATGTTTCTGCCAAAATTAACTACATATTGTAAGAAAACTAAATTTCAATTCAAAAGAGTAGTCGTATTCCTAATGTCAAAATCATCTACATATTGTAGGAAGAATATAGTGGAAGTTCATTTTATCTATGCTACATACATAATGTAAATCAGTTTCCATTACATGAGAAGAAGAAAATGGTATCCAAGAAGAAAATGTACATCGTTTAAGAGAGGAAAGAGTAATCATGATGCGGCGTTCTATGGTATGAATTTTCTTTGTTTAGGGGTAGCTATATCAGGAGGTGCTGGAGCATGGAAAAGAACTGTGACGGGCACCTATTGTGCTGTCAGATTCTACTAGAAGCACTAGTACACTGACATAGAACAATTTTATCAGGGGAAAGCAAGTACTAATGCAAACAACAGAAGTGCCAAAACTAACTGCAGTATCAAAGGAAGATGTACTCAAGATAATAGACCAACTAGCTTCATGTAGCACAGTGATACGTCCAAAACGTATCTACTTTTTGAACACTTTTGCTATTGTTTCTCCTTTAAACTTTTGTGATTTGGATACAACTAACACGAGATGATGTTGTTTTCAGCAGAATTACCTTGGTATCTAGTTTTTGTGCAGAAAATCAACTATCAGGAAAAATCCCCGAAAATATGCCAAAAATCCCATTTCACCAGAAGATCCACGGAGCCAGAAGACGAGAACGAGTGGAGGCCTGGGGGGCACACCCCTGCCATGCGCGGGACAGGCCTGGCCGCGCCTAGGGGGTGTGGCCACCCCAGGCATCCCCCTCGGCCTCCGTCTGCGCCTATAAGAAGCCTCTTGATCTAAAAACCGAGGGGGGTTCGTTGTTTTCCCAAAAAGAGTTCCGCTGCGCCGCCACCACCAGAAACCAAGATTTGGAACCAGAAACTGCGTTCTGGCACCCTGCCGGGACGGAGAATTTGGGGAGTATCATCGCCATCGTCATCAGCAACGCCTCTCCATCAACCATCCATGTTTCCCTCATCCATGAGTGAGTAATCCCCCGCTATAGGCTATGAGGATGGTAGGGATTGGATGAGTTCTATCATGCAATCGAATAAGATTGTTAGGGCATAGTGCGTAGTATCTCTATTAGTGCTATTTGACTTTGTTGCAACTTGTTGTTCTTAATGCTTGTCACTAGGGCCCGAGTGCCATGATCTTAGATCTGAACTTATTATTGAATCATTATGATAGTATTGTTTGTGATCTTATCTGCAAGTTGTGTACACATATCATTGTCCGGATCCAAAGGCCCCGAAGTGACAGAAATTGGGACAACCAGAGGGGATGGCTGTGGTCTGAGGATCACATGTGTTCACGGAGTGTTAATGATTTGCCTCGGTGCTCTATTAAAAGGAGCACCTTAATTGCCAATAGTTCTCTAGAGGCCCCGCTACCACGGGCTGGCTGGACAGAAGATGTTGTGCAAGTTCTCATTGCGAGCACGCATGACTATATATGGAGCACATTCCAAGGATTGTTTAGTACTTGAATGCTTATTTTTATTTATCCGCAATGCCCTAGATCTTGAAGTTACATGTTTAGACTCGTCCATGTAACGCCCATCCATCCATCCCTATGCCTACCGCACTCATATCCTACTGTTTATTGTTACTACTGTTGCTCATGTTTCACTGCTGCTGTTGCTTTGTTGTTGCTACTACCAAACTGTTGCTACTGATAAAATTCTGTGGGCAAGAACTATTTCCAGGTGCAGCTGAATTGACAACTTAGTTGTTAAGGCTTGCAAGTATTCTTTGGCTCCCCTTTTGCCGAATCAATAAATTGGGTAATACTACCTGTGAAGACTGTTGCGATCCCCTATACTTGTGGGTCATCACATAGCAAGAGAGACATCTATCGGCAGTATACACTAATACCTCAATGATGTACATATACACAAATCTAAATGTACGAGACTTAAATTAATTGATATTTAGTTCTCCAATTAATTTTCCTATTGGCGACCAAGGGATAATGATTAATCAGTATGCAGGGGTGGGGGAATTGGGAGGGAGTACCTTTTGTAGGGAGCAATCATGGTGGGGGTCGAGGACGTCTCCCTCGAGCAGGGGATGGACGAGCTCCACGCGACCATGTCCATCTCTTACGCCTCCTCCCCTTCTACGAGGAAGCGCAACACCTCCCACTCTACCCCTTTGTTCCCCACCACGAGCTTGGGCCGTGTGGGGAAAGCCAGGCACAAGTAGGCCGGCTCCAGAACGAACAGGCTGCCTGGCCCTCAAGAAGGACAACTCCAGCTGGTTGGCGAATACCGCTCTGCCGGGCTTATAACTTTCCCGCCTGGCCCGTCTAGCCGGAAGCCAGAAGAACCAGCGGGTGGCCGCTTCCACCCGGCTCACCTCGGATTCGATGGAGAGCACGGAGGGATTGACGCTCCTTGCGAGGTGCGCCTCTGGCCCTCCTTCATCATTAAGAAAGCTGGCTTGCTGTCACGACTAGCGCTACCCGATGATGATAAAGCAAAGTGGTCGGCTGACTGGCAAATGCAGTCCGAGTGACCGTTAAAGCAAGGCTGACGCCCCAAAGGAAGCCCAGGTGACGGATAAAGAAGAGGATGATACTAAAAGAAGGGCGGACTGGGTCCTGGCCCACTGGCTGGGCCCTGCAGCCAGTCCTGCCCTATAAACCCGTATCCAAACAGTAAACCCTAGAGCCCAGTTTGTAATCTGCCCCCCAGACCAGTATATAAGGGAGGGCAGAGCTGGGTTCTAGGTAGGCAACAATAGAAGGATAGAAGTGCTAGCCACTAGTTCTCATCTTCCTCTAACTCTCGATAGTAGCTAAGGAAACAGCTCAAGGAGCATCTATACTGGGCATTCGCTCCCTCATATAGTTCATCTTGTAGGAGTAGGGGTGTTAACTCGCCGAAGAGGGCCCCAAACCTGGGTATGTTGCTGTGTTTGCAGTTTACCATGCCCAAACCGTTGCATGAGCCACCGATTGCATCCAAGTGTCCCTTCTTAGCCATCCCCGATGGCACTACCGTGTTCCACACCATGAATGTTGGCGCCCACCGTGGGGCACAACGCTTTGGCTGGGATCATCTTCCGCACGGGACGTCCGCTTGTCGCCGGTGAACGCATGGCCTCCGTCCTTGTTCTCACGTTTGGCACTTTCGACTGCATCGTCGAAAATGTTGCGTGCTTCACCGGGAACACCTTCCCCGCCAATGGCTCCATCATGCATTTTGGGGACATCCGCGTCTACGTCGCAACCATCGCCGAGGCCTTCCCCAGCGTGGTCACCCCCGTCCTTGACGTGCCTCTCAGCCGCCTCGCCAACGGCCCGACCGCGGTGAGGGGTTGCATCGAAGTCATGGTGGTAAATGCCTGCGAAAACCATTGCCCCCCTCAGGAGCGCCGAGCAGGAGGAGAGAGCTCCACGCCTGAGCAGGAGCAAGATCCGTTCACCGCCTCCATCCAGCACTTGCACGCTCCAGTCATCGTCGAGGCGGATCCAGCAGCTGCCACGGCCGCGCTCGAAGCTATGCGCCAGAAGTTCCTGGAGGAGGCCACCAAGGTTGCAGCTAACCAGCTCTGGCTAAACGCCACCGTGCATGAGTACAACGCTGCTAACAGATTTGTTAGGAAAATCCAGCACCGAGGACGAGACCTAGCATCGAAACTGGACTGCGCCGCTGATTCACATGCAGGTGTAGCGCGACCCATCTATAGAACCCCTGCCAAGAACATGAGAGCGGCCGAGGCGGTGGCCATGGAACTAAAACACCTGGAGGGAGAAGAGCTTCGTCGCTAGCAGGAGCGTGTCCAGCTCCTCGTTGCCACCGCTAACAAGCAGCAAGCCGAGGGCGCCCCCAGCCAGATGGGAAACTCCCGCGACATCGTCGTTCGCAAAGGCGCTGATCAGACAGCGCATGTGGGGAGCAAGCATTAGCAGGCGTCCTCCTTGGGAGGAGTCGGGCAAAATATCCGCCTGTGTGGCGAGTCTGGCAACTGTGGCCGCCAGAACCGAGACGTCGCTGCTTCTAGAGTAAGCCGCGCCCCGGCAGCAGGAGCTTCCCAAGGGAAGAAGACGCACGTCCTGGAGGAAGGAGCAGACGCAAACAAGGACCCGCCTGCGTCACGTCTGAAGGGTCGGCTCGGTCCCCGAGAACCGGCTAACGCGCGCGAGCGCATCGACCTCCTGGTGCAGTCGCGCACGCTGGAGGAGGAGAGTCCGGCTGGCCCGAAGTGTTTCGGTCCATGCATCCGAAACGAGCTGTTTCCAAAGGGTTTTTCGCTCCCAAGGGATACGCCGAAGTATAACGGCACGGTTAAGCCCGAGGATTGGTTGGTGGATTACACTACCGCAGTGGGAATCGCCAACGAATCTCCGCCTGGCCGTCCGCTATGTCCCCCTCATGTTCATGGGCTCGACAAGAACATGCCTCAACAGCCTCCCTGACAACAGCATCAACACCTGGCTAGACTTCGATGAAGAGTTCATTCGCAACTTCACCGGAACATACAAGCGGCCGGGTCAACCTCGAAAGCTTTCCCTCTGTGTGCAAGGCAAGGATGAGTTTGATCACGCCTACCTCACCCGGTGGACCAGCATGCACAACTCATGTGAAGGGGTGCGCGAGCACCAGGCAATAGACTTCTTCACCAACGGTTGCCGAGACGGTACCATGTTGAAGCATAAGCTCAGTCGAGCAGACCCGCAAACCATGGCCCAGGTCATGGCCACCGCGGACAAGTACGCCACCGCCGACGCGGCTATGAAGAAGCCCATCGTGGTAGATGACCAAGGCCAAATCGTCACGGACGAGCAAGTGGATCGCCGCCAGCCGGGCGACCATCACCCCAGGCGGCACGACCACGACAACCGTCACGGCAAGAGGAAAGACGACCAGCCAGACAGCTGGTATGGCGCCAAGCAAGTAGCTGCTGTGCATGAGGACCCGGCTGCAGGCGGCAGCCAGAGGCAGAGGCCGGACGACAGGCCGCCTCGGCCCAAGTACACCATGGAGTCCATGCTCGATGGGCCATGCAAGTTCCATAGCGGTGGCAACAAGCCCGCAAACCACATAACACGCCAATGCAGCTGGACGAAGAAAATGGCTGAAGCCGGTGGGCTCCCACCACCACCTCTACTGCCAGCCGGAGGCCCACCGGGAAACAGGGAGAGACGCAACCGCCGCGAGGACGACGAGGATGGTTACCCACAACAAGTGGGCAATTACCACATCTTCCTTGTGGAGCCGGAGACAAAGCACGCCAAGCGGAGGCGCGAGGTGGAGGTGGGATCAGCCGGCTATGCTACCAAGCCTTGGAAGCTACGTGCTGGTCCTTGACCCCATCATCATCTCCAAGAAGCACTCGTGTCGTTTCTCCCATGTGCTGATCGATGGCGGCAGCAACATCAACCTCATGTATCATAGCAGCCTCGAGCGGCTCGGAATTAGTGAGTCCCAGTTGCAGCCCTCAAGCACTTCGTTCCACGGAGCAGTACTAGGCCCGTCACACTCGCCAATCGGCAAGATCCGGCTGGACATCATCTTCGGCAGCGAGATCAACTTTCGTCGCGAACCGATCTGGTTCGAGGTCGTGAACATCTCCAGCGCCTACCACGCCATACTAGGGCATCCAGCCCTCACCAAGTTCATGGGAGTGCCACACTACGCGTACCTCAAGATGAAGCTGCCAGACCCAAAGGGAGTGATCATCGTCGACGGCTGCTACAAGCGTTCGATCGAGTGCGCCTCAGACGGCTCCAAGTTAGCCGAAGCAATGATCATCGCTGAGGAGAAGCGCGTCATAATTGATGGGGATGTGCCTACCGGGGTATACCCAGCAGGACGTTTCCGACTGGCCCAAGAACTGGCGAGTGGGCCTACAGGACGGCGACTGGATCAAGGCCCGGCGTGGATCCAAGCGACTGGAAGCTAAAGGCCCTGGCGAGTAGATAGGCCCAGTCGGATTATGTTAATCGAGTACCGAAGCCTTAACTGATTCGGTTGAGATATGTAAACCCTAGGGGAGGTGAGCCTATATAAACCTCCCTGCGGGGCGTGTAGAGATACGTTCCATCATACACCCAAGCGACTCGCCGCCTAGCCGCCGAGCTCGCCCATTGTACCACCTCCATAATACAATCTAGCAGGAGTAGGTCTTTACCCTCCGGGGGGCTGAACCTGGGTAAAACCCTGCGTCTCCGCCCTCATCTCGCACCGCAGATGGCTGGCCGCCCTTGCCCCTCGTTCTACTACTCGCTGCCGATTGTAGCATCTGCCGTGACCATTCCCACGACAGTGGCACCCACCGTGGGGCCTGGCCGGTCTAGCCGATGTTCTGCGGAGAGATCCAATCTACCCATCAACGAGACGGTCGCCACCGGCCGCATGATAGCGATCGGTGAGATGCTCCAAATCTTGCCGAGAAGCTACGCCCCGGCGGCGCGACCCGTCACGCACAGCGTGATCCTGCCGGTCGGCACGATCAGCCTCTTCGTCGGCCTCACCGACGTCATCGTCTCGGAGGACTCGGCTCGCATCCGCGAGTCATCGCCACGCGATCGGCTCTCTGAGAGCCAGATCCGCACGATCCATCGCCTCGCCTCCGAGTACAACTCGGCCCACAGCGACGTGGCCGAAAACTCAGCGGTCGCCGAAGATGCGGCCCTCAACGACGACGTCGACTCGGCGACCCCGACGTTGCTCGCCGGATCCATCACCGCGGCTTCACCCGCGGGCTCCATCACCCAGGTCTCCAACATGGGAGACTTCGAGGACCCCTCCATCCTCGGTATCTTCGACTTCGACTCCGGGTTGGAAAACTCCGCCGACCTCCGCGACGGCACCGGTCGCCATGCCGCGACCTACATGGCGACCGGCACCGAGCCGCCGGAGGACCCCTTCTCCACCCCAATCCCTCCTAACGCCACGACGGCGGAGGTCGATGAACTCCGCCTGAAACTGGCGGAGGCAGTGCGCAAGGAGCAAGCCGAGCGCGAAAAATTTCGCCTCGAGCAGGTGACGGCGCAGGAGCTATCGTGCTACCACCAGCAGCGGATCAGGTCGCGCCTGAACCCCACCGTTCAGTGGCGCGCCTTGAACTTCGACGACGAAAACGACCCGGCCCGCGTGGCCGAGCGCGCGATCTGCGAGAACGCGCCACCAGGAGGAAGCGTCCGACCCCCGCCAGGGTCGACGGCGATGGGCGCCCCACCTCCACCCAACCGCACACCTCCCAGGGACCAGCCGCGGATAGTAGTCTCCTCACGGGAGCGAGACGCAAACGGCCTCCCACTATTCTCCACCCCGATGGACAACCTCGTGGCAGGCCGAGCAGCAGCCGACAACATCACGGCCACGGGCGATGGCGCCCTACAGATCCAGTACGTCAGGGCCCTGCTCGCAAAGGCCGTCGAGCAGCAAAACATGGGCGCTGACTCGCAGGGTCGAGTGTACTCGCGTTCTTCGGGAAGAAGAGCGGCCTCAAGCGGCCGCCCAATGGCGGCAAACACCCTCAACTGCCCGCCACCAGAGCCACTGCAGCTCCAACACCGACCTGCGAACGCGGAACTCTCCACCAACGACCCCAGGCCAGCGACCAACTTCGTCGCCGCCAACGGACAACCCATCGACGCCCGCACCCACATCATCAACAACCAAAGCTGGCGCGCACGCCAGCCCGATGACCTGCGACACACCCTAACCAATCGCCGCGACGGCGAACCCATGGGGTCGCTCAGTCGACTCGGCCCCAAGTGCTTCGGACCAATGATCTGAGGCGAGAAGTACCCGCCAAACTTCAAGGCGCTGAAGGAGATAGAAAAGTACGACCCCTCGTACGACCCCATCGTCTGGCTCGATACATACCTCATGGCGATGGGGATCGCAGGCCACATCGACCTGCTAGCCGCCCGTTACCTCCCCCTGATGATGGAGGGGACGTGCAGGCAGTGGATCAACACCCTCCTCCAGGATAGCATCGACTCCTGGGAGGAGATGCGCGACGCCTTCGTCAGGCACTTCGAGTGCTCCTACACCCGTGCCACCACCATCGAGGACCTGGAGCGATGCGTCCAGGGACCCCACGAGTCGACCCGCAACTGGGTCCAACGGTGGCAAGAACTCTGGTACAACGCGGTCGGCATCCACCCGGACACCGCGATCCATTGCTTCAAGACCTCGTGCCGCTACGAGCCTCTGGTCGCCAAGCTCAAGCGACACTCTCGCACACTCGACAACATACCAGACCTCCTCGAGATCGCCAAACGGTACGCGGAGGAAGATCCAAACCAGGAAACCGACGACGAGTCGGGAGGTCAACGCCGCACGAGCGGCAACGACAGCGGACGACGGTCCGACCTACGCTACAGCAACACTCGCCTCACCGGCAAGCGCCGCAGCGACGGGCGAGTCGACTTCGTCGCCAACGCCGGGCACGCACAATGCGAGCCCAAGAGCTTCCGCCGCGACGGAGGACAATGCCGCGACGGAGGCAACTGCAAGGCCAAGCCAAGGTTCGACCCCGCGGCCCTCCTTAACCAACCTTGTGCGTTTCATAGCAGGGAAGGGAAGCCCGCAACGCACACAACCGCCGACTGCCACACCCTCAGGGAGATCGAGAAGGCACGGCGAGCACGGGAGGACCCCGACAATGACCCGCAAAACGGCGGAAAATTCGACAAAGTGGCCGGATCGCTCCATACCTTCACAGGCTTCAACACGAAGCGCGAGAAGAAGGTCATCGCCCGCGCCGTCGCCGTCAACGCGGTGGCTCAGGTGGACGTTCCCCAGTTCCTCAACTGGTCGGAGCAGCCCATCACCTGGAGCCGCCAAGACCACTCGCCACGCATCGAGTACCCAGGCCGAGTCGCCCTGGTGGTCAAGCCTAAGGTCGGCGACTACTGGCTCCCCAAGACATTGATGGACGGCGGCAGCTCCATCAACATCCTGTACCTGGACACCTTCAGGCGGCTGCGGCTCCCGCAGTCGATGATCGAGACGACCCACACCACGTTCCATGGCATCGTCCCCGGTCGGAAGGCGTACCCGATCGGCAAGGTCACACTGCCAGTCACCTTCGGCACACCAGCAAACTTCCGCACCGAGCGGATCGTCTCCGAGCTGGTGCCCTTCGACAGCCCCTACCACTGCGTCCTGGGGCGCCAGGCGTTCGCCAAGTTCATGGCAGCGCCCCACTACGCGTACAACGCAATGAAGCTCCCCGGGCCGTGCGGCGTCATCACCATCAACGGCGACCCCGACATGGCCGCCGAGTGCGAGGCCAAAGGAGCCGAACTCGCTGACGCCGTCATAGCGGCAGAGAACAACCACGCCGATGAGCTCTCCAAGTACGCGATCGGGGTCAACAACGACGACCCCACCATACTCAATAAGCCCAACTCGGAGGGCGCAAACACCTCAACCTTTGAGGCGACGACGCACACCCGCACCGTCGAGCTGGTCCCAGGCGACTCCAGCCAGACGGTGACAATCGGGACGGGCATGAGCCCATCCTAGGAAGGCGCGCTCATCGAGTTCCTCCGTGAGAACAGGGACATCTTCGCATGGAAGCCCTCTGACATGCCTGGTGTCCCTAGGGAGCTCGCTGAGCACAAGCTAAACGCCGACCCCAAAGTGCGACCCGTCAGACAGTCGCTGCGGCCCTTCAATGAAGAGCGCCGCCGAGCAATCGCCGAGGAGGTGCAGCGTCTACTCGCTGCAGGCTTCATCCGGCCAATCAAATACTCCAAGTGGCTGGCAAACCCAGTCCTGGTCGAGAAGAAGAACGGGACCTGGAGGATGTGTATCGACTACACAAACTTGAACAGCGCCTGCCCAAAGGAGCAGTTCGTCCTCCCGCGGATCGACCAAATAATCGATTCCACCGCGGGCTCGGAGTCGCTATGTTTCCTCGACGCCTACTCTGGGTCCAACCAGATCAAAATGGCCGTCGAGGACGAGGAGAGGACGGCGTTCATCACGCCATTCAGATCCTTCTGCTACACCGCCATGACCTTCGGCCTCAAGAACGCCGGGGTGACCTACCAGCGGTGCATGCAAGAGTGCCTTGCGAGCCAAATTGGCCGCAACATCCACGTCTACATCAATGACGTGGTCGTAAAGTCCGCTCGCCAGGGTGATCTACTCGCCGACCTGGCGGAAACATTCACCAACTTGCGAAAATACAAGATTAAGCTTAACCCAGGCAAATGCACCTTCGGTGTACCAGCAGGACAACTACTGGGGTACGTCGTCTCCAAGCGAGGGATCGAGGCGAACCCCACGAAGATCGACACGATCGCCCAGCTCGGAAAACCCGAGTGCCTGCGCGACGTACAGAAACTGGCAGGGTGAGTAGCGGCTCTCAGTCGCTTCATCCCCCGCCTGGGCGAAAAGGCAATGCCCCTATACCGCCTGATGCGCAAAAACCCCACCTTCCAGTGGGACAAGGAGGCGGATGACGCGCTTCGCGACCTCAAGAAGGTGCTACTCGCCGCACCGCTACTCGCCGCCCCCGCCGACAAAGAACCCATGCTGGTTTACGTCGCGGCTTCCGAGCGCGTCGTCAGCGCCGTCATGGTCGTCGAGCGACCGGAGGAAGGAAAGGAGCGCCCAGTACAGCGACCGGTGTACTACATCAGCGAGGTCCTCACCGAGTCGCGCCAGCGATACCCGCAGTACCAAAATCTGGTATACGCGGTCTTCAGAGCTCAGCGGCGCCTGCCGCACTACTTCCAGGAGAACCCGATCACGATCGTCTCCTCAGCACCACTGCAGGACATCATCCGCAACCGCGAGGCGACCGGGCGGGTCGCCAAGTGGGCCGTCGAGATCGGCGTCCACAACATCAAATACGAGCCACAAAAAGCGATCAAGTCGCAGGCCCTAGCGGACTTCATCGCCGACTGGGAAGAGGCCCAGCAGCCAGAAAAGCTGCCATACCTCCATTACTGGAGCCTGCACTTCGACGGCTCCAAGAACGCGGACGGCGCAGGCGCAGGGATCGTGCTAACTTCACCGAAGGGCGACAAGCTCCGCTACGTCCTCTGCCTCGACTTCACACCCTGCACCAACAACATGGCCGAGTATGAGGCCTCCACGGCATGTGAGCTGCCAAGGAGATGAACGTCAACCGCCTACGCTGCTACGGAGACTCCGACCTCGTCGCTGGGCAAGTCGCTGGCACCTGCGACGCCGTCTCCCCCACCATGGCGGCGTACCGCCAAGCAGTGGACAAGCTGGGCGGACACTTCACAGGCTACTCCATCGAGTGGATCGACAGGCGGAAGAACGAGGAGGCCGACGCACTCTCTCGCATTGGGTCGGCTCGACTCGCACCACCCGCCGGCGTCTTCCTCGACACAATCACCAAGCCATCAGTCTCTCCCCCGAGGGAGATCGACATCGGAGTCCCGTTACAACCGGAGGCAGCCCTGGTCGCACTCGTCACCGAGCCAGACGACTGGACCAAGCCCCACATCGCCTACCTGGAGGCCGGCGCCTTGCCGGCAGACGAGACGGACGCTCGAATGATCGCACGCCGATGCAAGTCCTACACCATCATCGACGGCGAGCTCCACAAGCGCAGCGTCACCGGCGTGTTCCAACGCTGCGTCCAACCCGCCGAAGGACGCAAGATCCTCCACGACATCCACTCCGGTGACTGCGGCCACCACGCCGGCGCCCGCTCTATGGTTGCCAAGGCTATGTGGCATGGCTTTTACTGGCCCACCACACACGCCGATGCCGTCGACATTGTCCAGCGGTGCGCCGGGTGCCAGAAGTACGCCAACCAGACGCACGTGCCGAGCTCAGCGCTCAAGACCATCCCCATCACCTGGCCATTCGCCGTATGGGCCATGGACATGGTAGGCCCCTTCAAGAAGGCTCCTTCCGGCTACACCCACCTCCTGGTCGCGGTCGAAAAGTTCACAAAGTGGGTGGAGGCCAAGCCAGTCCGGAAATGCGATGGGAAGACTGCCACTAAATTCCTACGCGAGCTCATATATCGCTACGGGTTCCCAAACAGCATCATCACGGACAATGGCACCAACTTCGCCAAAGGAGCCATGGCCGAATTCTGCGAGGAACACCACATACGGCTCGACCTCGCATCAGTCGCCCACCCGGAATCCAACGGCCAGGCGGAACGGCCGGTGTACTGGTACATGTAGTGCTCGCGCCGAGCCAGAGGGACGAGCCGGCGCCCGAGCCAGCAGTTGTACAAGTTGATCGTCCGGAGGCCCTTCTTCTTCAGACCGCGGATGGTTTGGAGCATTTCGTCCACGACCATCCGTTGGTCGCTGGGGAGCTTGCCGACTTGAAGACGACGCGGTTCGGACCGGTTGGCGGAGTACCGTGGGATCGCCGTCTCGCCCTTCGGGGTCGCCTCGGCAACATAGAACCAAGATTTCTTCCAGTCGCTCGCCGCCTTGGCGGGCAGCATCAAGTCGAAGAACGAAGCCTTCGACTTCAGCTGGAAAGTTAGGCCGCCCGCGGCAAGCATTGGGCCACCCGCTTCCTCGCGGTTGATCCGTCCGTGGAACAGATATTGCCATAGAGGGAAGTAGGGCCGGCATCCCAAGTAGCATTCGCATAAAGCCACGAAGATGGCGAGCTGCTCGATGCTGTGAGGACCCAGGTCCGATGGTTGGATCCCGTAGTAGGTGCAGAAGCGCCGGAAGAATAGGGACGTGGGGAATCCTAGCCCCCGTTCTAGATGGCTGGTGAAGCAGATGAATTCCCTCTCGCGCGGGCTCGGGGTCACCTCTCCGGCCGCGGGGATGCGCCAGCAGCCGGCACGCAGGATCCCAGCCTCCTCAAAGGAAGCCAGTAGCGCCCTCGTACACTTAGATCTACCCCAAGTTTCGGTGGAGAGGGCCATGGCGGAAGGATTTGTGGGGGGTCGGAGGATTTCCGGTCGGCTGGATCGCGATGCGAAGGGAGGCGAAAGTACGCGCAATCGGAGGGAATGGCGAGAAGGTGGTTCTCTGATCGCCTGCCATTCCCCTTATATAGTGGTTGTTATCCGCCAAATCAGGGAGCCGTTACTACGCGGTGATTACGCCAAAAGTTACCGTTGGATTACCCCAATGGCTAGTTTGACCACGTTTAACGGTCCAACTTCAGCCACTCGGCTCGCCGACCCGATCACTATGATAGTGTTTCGCCGACTCGACTCGCCAAAGCTACGATCTGGATGACTAGTTTTTTCCTTTATACAGGAGCCCGCCGACGATTCGACTGGATGTCTACTCTGAAGCCGTATACTCCGACTGCCGGCAGCCACCTACGCCTAATCGACGACGGCCTCGGGGACTACTGATGGGGATGCGCCTACCGGGGTATACCCAGCAGGACGTTTCCGACTGGCCCAAGAACTGGCGAGTGGGCCTGCAGGACGGCGACTGGATCAAGGCCCGGCGTGGATCCAAGCGACTGGAAGCTGAAGGCCCAGGCGAGTAGATAGGCCCAGTCGGATTAGGTTAAACGAGTACCGAAGCCTTAACTGATTCGGTTGAGATATGTAAACCCTAGGGGAGGTGAGCCTATATAAACCTCCCTGCGGGGCGTGTAGAGATACGTTCCATCATACACCCAAGCGACTCGCCGCCTAGCCGCCGAGCTCGCCCATTGTACCACCTCCATAATACAATCTAGCTGGAGTAGGTCTTTACCCTCAGGGGGGCCGAACCTGGGTAAACCCTGCGTCTCCGCCCTCATCTCGCACCGCAGATGGCTGGCCGCCCTTGCCCCTCGTTCTACTACTCGCTGCCGATTGCAGCATCTGCCGTGACCATTCCCACGACAATAATGTAGAACATGGCGGCTCTGCAGAAGGATATGCCGGCTGGAGAACCTAAGCCGACTGGAGAATCATAGTTTAAGCCCTCGCAAGGAACAAGGAAGATCCTGCTAAACGAGAAGGACCCAAGCAAGTTCGTCCTGGTCGGAGACGGCCTGGACAGCAAATAGGAAAGCGCGCTAGTCGACTTCCTCCGTGAGAATCGGGACATTTTCGCATGGTGCCCAAAAGACATGCCAGGTGTCCCGAGGGAACTCGCCGAGCACTCTCTTCATGTCCGACCGGATGCGAAGCCGGTCAAGCAATCTTTACGCCGCTTTGCAGAAGAAAAATGAAGAACCATCGGTGAGGAGATCACGCGGTTGCTTGCAGCCGGCTTCATCATGGAAGTCTTCCACCCGGAATGGCTGGCCAACCCGGTGCTGGTGCTGAAGAAGAACAAGACATGGTGCATGTGTGTTGATTACACCAGCCTCAACAAGGCATGCCCCAAGGATCCTTTCACTGTACCGTGGATAGATCAAGTCATTGACTCCACCGCTGGATGCGATCTGTTGTCTTTTCTGGATGCTTACTCGGGCTATCACCTGATTAAGTTCAATGTAACCGATCAAATAAAGACATCGTTCATAATCCCGTATGGGGCTTACTGCTACACCACCATGCCCTTCGGTCTGAAAAACGCAGGAGGAACCTATCAGTGCTACATGCAGAAATGCCTGCAGACGTAGATCGGCAAAAACATGCATGCCTAAATCGATGATGTCGTCATCAAGACCAAGGAGCGGCACACACTGCTCGAAGACCTGAAGGAAACATTTTACAACCTCCACCACTTCCAGATCAAGTTGAACCCGGAGAAGTGTGTATTCGGTGTCCCAGCCGGCAAGCTCCTCGGTTTATTCATCTCCGAGCGAGGAATCGAGGCGAACCCGGAGAAGATCGGAGCCATCGAGCGTATGGAGCTACCGCAAAGGCTGAGCGATGTACAGAAGTTCACCGGATGCCTGGCCTCCCTTAGCCGGTTCGTCAGCCAGCTGGGTGAGAAAGCTCTCCCCCGTACCAACTCATGAAGAAGACGGCCAAGTTTGTCTGGATAGCTCAGGCGGACGAAGCTTTCCGGGACCTCAAGCGCATGCTCACCTTGCCGCCTATTTTGGCGGCACCAGCAGGAAAGGAGCCAATGCTGATGTACATTGCTGCCACAAACAGAGTGGTCAGCGTGGTACTGGTAGTGGAAAGGCCAGAAGAGGGGAAGGCTCAGCCGGTCCAGCGCCCCGTATACTACCTATGCGAGGTACTGTCGCTCTCCAAACAGAACTACCCCCACTACCAGAAGCTGGTGTATGGCATGTACATGGCCGCCAAGAAACTCAAGCATTACTTCCAAGAGCACTCCATCCGGGTGGTGACGCTAGCCTCGCTTGCGGAGATTATCAGCAACAAGGATGCCACCAGACGCGTGGAAAAATCGGCCATCAAGCTTGCTGCACACAACATCCAATATGAGCCAAGAACAACAATCAAATCCTAGGCACTGGCTGACTTCATCGTCGATTGGGCAAAAACTTGGTACATGCCACCGGTCCCTGACTCAACGCACTGAAAGATACACTTCGACGGCTCCAAGATGCGAGGAGGACTCGGAGCCAGAATCTTGATAACCTCGCCCAAAGGCGACCGGCTGGAGTAGGTCCTTCAGATCCACTTCAAGGCTTCCAACAACGTCGCCGAATATGAAGCGCTCATCCACGGGCTCAAGATGGCAAAGCAGATAGGCATCCAGAGAATACTATGCTTTGGAGATTCAGACCTGGTGGTGCAGCAGGTCTCTGGCGAATGGGATGCAAGGGACGCAAACATGGCACTCTACCGTTTCTTCGTTCAACAGCTATGCGCCTGCTTCGAAGGATGCGAGTTCCATCACGTACCCAGAGCCAACAACAAAGCCGCTGACGCCTTGGCCAGGGTCGGCTCAACAAGATAGGCCATACCGTCTGGAGTCTCCCTCGAGCTCTTGTGCAAGCCTTCCATCACCCCGTGATGTGGACATCCCTACTATTGATACAACCGTTGTACCTACAACAACACACATACAAGGACCCATCACAAGATCTCGTGCCAAACAACTTAACTATCAGGTACTTTCGTTTCTTGGAACTATTCCTCACATACATGAGAATATGATGCTGCCTAAATCAGATATATTTCTTACTCTTAGGAATGATGGAACAAGCATGGATGAGAGGGACAAGCATTGGAGCATGGCCATGCATGGAGATGGCAGCAAGCATGTGATGATCCAAGAGAAGGCCACAGATGAAGATTTCAGAACTTTGAGGCTACCATAATGAAGAAAGAAGGCTTGGACGAAATATTCAAGACCAATACTTTACGAATTCGTCCATAGCTTAATATGGTGCTGCGACACCTTTATCTTGGGCCAGGCCCATGTAATTTTCGCAGGATTTTAATTAGCCACTTTTTAGAGTCCGTATTTGAGGGGAAAAGGACTTTTAGGGTTGGATTCGGCCACCACTTCTATGGCTGGCTGAAACCCCACATTTTCGCCCTTAAATACTCCCCATAGCCGACAGACTCGGATTTTTGTTTAGACATTAAGTTAGCCATAGTCGCAACTTCACCAAGGCTCGAGCGTCGCAGAGGCCTCTTGTACTTCGCACCTATTCAGGACCCCACCTCTTCAATAAAGCTTTCCTCTTAATCCGCAATATCTTGATTGCAATATTGGTTCTTACTTGTTCTCGATTTCAGGTAGGAATTAAGACCCTCGCTGGTCAGGCTGATCGTGTTCCCGCAGGATCGGTAACCTCCAGGAGATTGGCCTAGCGATTGCATTGGCGCTCGTGCTCGCACGTGTAGTTGGATCATCAAGATCGAACTCCACCAAATCGATTATCATCGGACACCTTTGCCCTATCACCCCGTCACCAGAATCTGACTCCATCGTACTTGACGCAGATCCAGGAACGGCCGGTGTCGCGCCGCACCCGAGGACTGCTGCACCGCACCTGGGGACTGTCGCGTCGCACCCGGAGATCACTTCGCGTCAGCTCGCAGTCAACGTCAGCAAGCGCCCACCCGATAAACCTCCCGACATTCTGGAGCCGGTCATCCGTGAGGAGATCAAGCTCATCATGCAGACGGTGTACACCATTCGGGAAACACCCGACTAGGTGAATCCGTTCATGAACTTCTTGGCCAAGGACGAGCTCCCGGGGGAGGAAGTAGCCGCATTACAAGTGCGGCGAAGAGCAAGCGCATATACCATCATCAACAACGAGCTGTACAAGTGCAGCGTCGGGGGCATCTATCGGCGATGCGTAAGCCAAGAAGAGGGAACCAAGCTCCTAGTGGACATACACCAGGGAGAGTGTGGCCACCACACCTCATCAAGAGCAATAGCAGCCAAAGCCCTCCGCCACGGTTTCTACTGGCCGACAGTGCTGAAGGATGCTCAGGAGCTAGTCAAAGCATGCAATAGCTGCCAGTGATTCAGCTAGCTGAAGCATACGCCGTCTGCAGCACTCAAAACAATACCAATCACCTGGCCGTTTGCAGTCTGGGGGTTGGACATGGTTGGTCCATTCAAAACAGCTCGATCCGATATGACGCACCTGCTCATAGCCGTAGACAAGTTCACCAAGTGGATCGAGGCGAAGCCCATCAAGAAGCTGGATGGAGCAACGGTGATCAAGTTCTTCACGGACATCATCATCCAATTCGGCTACCCACACAGCATCAACACAGACAACGGCACCAATTTCACGAAGGGGGTTTTCGCCCGTTTCTGCTGAGAGAAGGGCATCCGTATGGACCTGGCATCGGTTGCACACCCATAGTCCAACGGACAGTGTGAGCGCGCTAATGGACTGGTTTTAGCCAGAATCAAGCCAAGACTGATCGAACCACTCATAAGGTCACCTGGATGCTGGATATAGGAATTGCCAGGCGTGCTCTGGAGCCTACGCACCACTCCCTACCACTCAACCGGCTTCACACATTTCTTCCTTGTCTATGGGGCAGAGGCAGTTCTCCCCACAGACATCTAGTTCGACGCACCCCGCAAACAACTCTACACGGAGCAGGAAGCCAAAGAAGCACGAGAAGACAGCGTGGACCTGCTCGAGGAAGCGCGAGAGTTAGCCCTATCCAGGTCAGCAATCTATCAGCAGGACCTGCGCCGCTACCACGCCAGCCTAATCCGGCCTACTTCTTTTCGCGAAGGAGATTTGGTGTTGTGACTGGTCCAGAGCACAAAAGGAATGCATAAGCTGTCCCCACCATGGGAAGTCCCATTCATCGTCAGCCGGGTGCTGCACAAGAATTCATACTATATGATCGACGCCCAACAACCGGCAAAGAACAAGGCAGATCGCTCGGATGAGGAGACGGAACTCCCATGGAATGAGAGCCTACTCCGGCCATTTTACACTTGAACAAGAAGTGTATGTATCTCCCCTTTCATGTAATAAATGAACAAGCTTGGAAGCCTCGGTATAGTACCAAGGACTTTGTCCCAATTTCGCGCACCACATTCGCCTCCATACCGGCTGGCCCGGACACCCATGATTTCTACAGGCGGCATAGTATTGCACGAGGTGCCTAGAGCAAACTCTTCGGTTCCGGCTTCAGACCGCAAGCCGATTGTCGACCCAGGAAGAGCGAAAACTCAAAGTACATACTGCAAGAAAATGCCAACACAGAAAACAAGGGCGCCTGGGGGAACCGGTCGCGCCTACACGAGCTAAGCCAACAACAACGAACCAAAGTATCGCGAGGCACGCTAGCTCAACCGCTCCTTCGGTTTCGGCTGCAGACCGCAACCCGGCTGGCAGCCGGCAATGGCAACGCTCGAAAGGTCAATGCTCGATGAGAAAAGGGGAGCTGCCAACGGCCTAACTCGAAAGGGCGCATCTCCTTGTTCTTGTTCGTTCAGTCCTAACTGTGAATGAGCGTATGTATAATGAAACTAACCCAAAGCAACGCTATGTCTCGCGCGACACGAGCCACAACTTGACAGGAAATACGATGGCAAAGAGCTTCAACCCGGCTGGCTACCCTAGCCGGCCCGAACCTCGGGGACTACACTCAGTGGGCGCGCTCCCGCGCACCCATCAACCCAAGTCAAGGTGGCAAAGAGCTTCGACCCGGCTGGCTACCCCAGTCGGCCCGAACCTCGGGGACTACACCCAGTGGGTGTGCTCCCTCGCACCCATCAACCCAAGTCAAGGTGGCAAAGAGCTTCGACCCGGCTGGCTACTCCAGCTGGCCCGAACCTTGGGGACTACACCCAGTGGGCGCGCTCCCGCGCACCCATCAACCAAAGTCAAGGCGGCCAAGATCTCCGACCCGAATGGCTACCCCAGCCGGCAAAAACCCCAAAGACCACAACTGATGAAGGCATAGAAACAGAAGCGCAAATGACAAACAGAAAGACAGAATGAGCTCAAGAACGGAAGGGGCATCAAGCCATAAAGCGACACATGAAGGTTCCGCGCACAATTCAGAGTTTGACGACAAAGGACAACCAAAGTGTAGCACCAACAAAAGGCCAGTTTCACAAATACACTCGGCATTCCAGTGATCAAGGTTCTGGAGCCGGAGCGGTAGAGGGAGTGTCAGCAGCAGGAGCAGGAGGCGGACCGGCAGGAGCTGCGCCAGCGTCGTCTGCAGGAACTTGGCTGGTGGAGGCAACGTCGATGGGATTCCAGGGCATCGGGATCCAGTGAAACGGCAGTGGCTCGGCGGGGTCGCGAAAGTCGTGCTCCAGGTCCACGTAGGTGCCAATCTTCACCCCACAGGGCTGGATCGTCGGAATGCTGTCACAGAGGCCCTCGTAGCTCGTCCCAAGATGAAAACCACGAGTGAGCAAACTGAGATCAGCCCTCGGATACCACGACTTCACCAGGGCCAGAGCCATTTCCACACCGCCTCAGGACGCCCATTCCTTGAGGATCTCCAGCATGTCGATGTCGCGAGACAAGGCAACAGCTAAGCTGGCGATGTCATGCAGATCACCTGCCTCCGGCCAGATGTAGTGGAAGAGGTCATTGGCAATGACACGAAGACCATTGCTCTCGACCTCCAGCACCTTAACCAGATCCAAGACGGTCAGGTCGCGGCCAGCCTACTCCGCAGGCAGCTTCTCTAGAGCCATCTCGGTCGACTCAGGGTAATGAGCTACAGCCAAAGGCGAGAGTGAGTGGCAAGATTCAATTCAAGTAACCACAGTACGACGAGGGAAGAAAACAGAAGAACTTACTGACGACCATCTCCGAGATGCTCTGGAGGTGCTGGGTCAGGTCCCCCTCCCGGGTGCGGAGAGTCTTGATCGTCTCCTCCTGTTGGGTGGAGATCGTCTCAAAATTCTTCAGCGCCTCCGCCCGGATGTCCATTGTCTTCTTGCCCCTTTCCACGCTAACCTCAAGTTGATGCTTGGCCGCGGCCAGTTGGTCGAACTGTGCCTGCCGCACCCTGTTCGATTCCTCCAGTCGGGCAACCTCGGCTTTGAGGCGCTCCACCTCCTTCTCCTTGTCCAGGATCATGGCTATAGGAGGATACCCGATGGTCAACAAAAAGCGGGAAAAGGGAGCCAATCGTCAAGACAGGTCGGAAGTAGCAATCTTACGGCCTAGATCCTGGGTGTTCTTCACCGACTCCGAAAATGCTCTCTGCAGCGAGAAAACAAGTAAGAGAAGGAACAGAAAACCGGTTGCACAAGCAAAGCACGAAAAAAGATAGTGGGGAGAGACATTTACATCCATCAAAACAGACAAATTTTTGGCCTCGCCAAGGCCCTTCTCCATTCCCTCAACCAGGTGGCGGACCTGGTTGAGCGCGACGGGCGCCGCGCCCGAGAGCTGGGCGAGGATCGCACCAGGCGTCAGCACCGCCAAAGCTGGCCTCGAGACGGTAACGACGACCTTGTCATCATCATAGCCGCACCCGAAGGCGCGGCCACCACCAACTCCCTTCCAGCCGGCGCAGAAGCACCCGGCTGGCCGTTGCCGCTACAGCCGCCTGCACAGCCACGGCCTCCTCTGACACCTCCGTGATAACGGGCCTGGCAGAACTGGCTGGAGCATCGCTCCAGGCCGGGTTCACACCAGCCCCAGGATGAAGGAGGGGGGTCTCGGGGTCCTGTGCAGCCGCGAACAGCTGCCCCAGCCGCGAGGACGCGGGCGCCTGATGCAGCAGCCCCGTGGTCGGGGAACCCTGAGAGCCCTAGGCGGAGATGGCGCGGCAGGCGCAGCCGGCGCGGGTGCAACCGGTGACCTCACCACCTCCTCAACCGCGGGAGGAGGGGGAGGAGCAACAACGGTAGTGCCACCATCACCAAGCGACATCGCCTCGCTGCACAGAACGAAAATAAGAGAAAGCACCAACAGAACCATAGAACAACAAGGGAAATACAAGGAGGACGCTAACCCGATGACGGATGGCGGAGCAACGGCTTGGCGCCCTCGGTGTGTCCTTTTCTGTTCAACTGAAGCCGGTGCAGCAACAGGCGCCGCCCTCTTCCCCCGAGCTTTCTTCGCGGGTTTCTCTCGACCGCCCTCCTCATCGGTGGCATCAGCTGTAACAAAAACAAAGTCTTAAGCCACATCCCCACGGGCCAGGACGAAGGAAAGAGCTGCAGCCGACAACTTACCATGAGGATCCGAGGGGCCGTCGTTCGGACGGGAAACCCTTCGGGCTCCGTCTGGGGGTACTTCTTCGGCTTCCTATTCGCCAAGAAGGAGGGGAGAGGGAAGTCCCCCATACCATCTTCGGCTAGCTGCGCCGTGAAAAACTACACAAAAGGGAGCATAAGGAACCCAAGGAGAGCTAACAACAGTGCAAGAACAACGCAAGGGAACTAGAGAGCAACTTACCCGGGGTGGTAGGCAGCCGCGATGATATGGCGGACAGGAGAACGCCCAGGTAGCCTCTACGCAGAACTTGGAGATCATGGAGATCCAGTTCCGCAGGTCCTGGTAGGGCACATCCTTCCGCGACGTCCTTGTCGGGTCATCGGCAGTCGACAAATGGAACATCTTGTGCGACCGCTTCTGCAGCGGAAGCACGGGACGCCCCATCCATGATAGCGCGATTTCCCGGGCGGTGAGCCGCTCCATCTCCACCATCGCTTCCACCCGGGCGGCCATCCCGTCGAGGTCTGCCGACGCGCCCATGCTCTTCGTCGTCCAGCCCTTCTGCATCGAAGGGACATTGAAAAAGGGCGGGAGGCAGATCCAGTCCACCTCTGTGGCATTGCTCACATAAAAATATGAGCGCTGCCACAGCTTGACAGTGTTCGGAAGCTCGAACCGCGGCATCGGCGAAGAAGTCTTCGGATAGCCGGCGCAGCAACCCATCTGCATCAGCGGTCCGTCCTTGATGGTGTTTTGGGTCTTGAAGTGGAAGAACTTGAGGAAGTTCGCCACCTTAGGCCACACCCAAAGGTAGGACTCGTAGTAGGATGCATGGTGCGACAGCTGCGCGATGGCGTTCGCGCCAAGGTGATGGAGCTAGAGGTCAAAGAAGACGGACAGCTGGAGGAGGAAGGGGCTGACGGGAAGGCCAAAGCCACGGGCGAAGTGCGCCAGGAAGACGACATGCTCCCCCGGCCAAGGGTCCGACACCCTCTCCCCCTCCAGCGCAAGCCGATGCTTCACCAGCATCAACGAGGGAAGAAATCTCCCCCGCCGATATTTGTAGATGAGGTCGTCAGTCACGAACGACCCGCACCAACCCCCACGCTGCTCCGGCAACATATCTGCAGGAGGGAGACCGTGGTGAATGATGCGCGGTGGCTCCGACGGCAGCAAGGAACAGGGGCGCAAGGAGCAAGGTACGCTAGAGAGGAGGAGAAGATGAGCCGGAGGACGAAGAAGTGTGAGCATCGTTCCCCCTCTAGGGATCTATTTATCCCCGCGGAGCGGTACCGTCGCCCCCTCAGCTCCCACGCGACGCGTGGCCTCGAGGCACTCCGGCCGCATGACGTTACGGCTTCAAATCATTTACGCCATCATAACCATCACATAAGATCCACGGGCATTACTGGGAGACGAGGCATGTGCGCTCGCCCCGAGAAACCGCTGCGATAGGTTGCATGCGCAGTTGACAAAAACTGACGCAGCGACACGGAAGTCCAACTGACGCGACGTGCGCCAGAGCAGCAGTCGTGGCTGACGTCATAACCAACCTCATCAAAAATGACGCTTCGTCTCCAGCTTCGCCAGTCGGTAACTGCCTTCGTTGTCTACTCCCAGTGGGCGGCCATTGATTCTGCAGCCGTAAATCCAGCAAGAAAGCAAAAGCAAAAGTTCCAGCCGGACATGGGCAACAAACTACATCGAGATGAAAAAAGAACACGCAAGACCTTGCCCACCGGCCAAGTCCATAAGCGCTCGGGGACTAGTGTCGGGGGGATAACCTCTAGGTGGGGAAAGCCAGGCACAAGTAGGCTGGCTCCAGAAGGAACAGGCCGCCTGGCCCTCAAAAAGGACAACTCCAGCTGGTTGGCGAATACCGCCCGGCCGGGCTTATAACTTTCCTGGCTGGCCCATCTAGACGGAAGTCAGAAGAACCGGCCGGGTGGCCGCTTCCACCCGGCTCACCTTGGATTCGATGGAGAGCACGGAGGGACTGATGCTCCTTGCAGGGTACGCCTCTGGCCCTCCTTCGTCATCAAGAAAGTTGGCGTGCCGTCACGACTAGCGCTACCCGACGAGGATAAAGCAAAGTGGTCGGCTGACTGGCAAAAGCAGTCCGGGTGACCGTTAAAGCAAGGTTGACGCCCCAAAGGAAGCCCGGGTGATGGCTAAAGAAGAGGATGACACTAAAAGAAGGGCGGAATGGGTCCTGACCCACCGGTTGGGCCCTGCAGCCGGTCCTGCCCTATAAACCTGTATCCAAACAGTAAACCCTAGAGCCCAATTTGTAATCTGTCCCTAGACCAGTATATAAGGGAGGGAAGATCTGGGGTGCTAGGTAGGCAACAATAGAAGGATAGAAGTGCTAGCCACTAGTTCTCATCTTCCTCTAGCTCTCGATAGTATCTAAGGACATAGCTCAAGGAGCATCTGTACTGGGCATTTGCCCCCTCATATAGTTCGTCTTGCAGGAGTAGGGGTGTTACCTCGCCGAAGAGGGCCCCGAACCTGGGTACGTCGCTGTGTTTGCAACTTACCGTTCCCAACCCGTTGTGTGAGCCACAGATTGCATCTGAATGTCCCTTCTTAGCCATCCCCAATGGCACTGCCGTGTTCCACACCACGACATGTGGTGCTGCTGCTGCTCCGTGTGGCGCATGGCCACGGAGGCCCGTCCACCATCCACGACCACGCCGCCCACCCATGCCTCCGTCTACATCGGCGGCAGGCCACCCACGCCTTCGTCCAGCGTTGGCCGCTGCTACTAGTGCCATCCCACGTGGCTAGTCCGTCGAGGCAGGGAGGGAGGTGGGGTAGGGGAGGCGGTAGGTTGGGGCAGTGGTAGCGCATCTGGAAGGTGACAGGTTCCCTTGAAGGACGGCGGCTTCCTGGAAAGTGGCGTGTTCGTCCCTAGCTCCTCCATGGCATCAGCATCGGTGGGCGAGCAGAGACCAGCAGCCGCCACGGAGGATATGGGGATGGCGGAGGGGAGGAGGTCCAGGGCAGGGGAGACGAGGCGGTGCTAGTGTTAGGGTTTGGGTCGGGGAGGGAAGAAGGGAGGAGCTCCAGGGCAGGGGGAGACGAGGCGGCACCGGTGTTAGGATTTGGGTCGGGGAGGGCGGAAGGGAGGAGGTCCAGGTCAGGGGAGACATGGCGGCGCCGGTGTTAGGGTTTGTGTCGGGTAGCGGAGTGGCTCGCGGCCGAGCATAAGTGGATACGGTTCGATCAGTTAGGGTTTGCGTCAGGGAAGGAAGAGGGGATCAAGTTGGGACGTGGTGGGTGCGGTGGGGACTGGGAGTAGGGTGTGCTTATTTTTGTGAGAGGCCAGACGTTGGAGTAGAACTAAACGGTCCAGATCAGGCTGATAGGGATGATCTATGGGAGGTAATTTTCTGGGATTTGATTGGTCGGTTGACAAAACACCTTTTTATATTTTGAAAAGACCAATGTTATGGATAGAATTGTGATATAGTTTGTGATAATGTTTCCATATTGTGCACACATGTGTATATTGAAATGGCGAACAATGTTGCGGAAGGAAGTTTTTCTTTTCGTCGCACGGAAAAGCCATTTTTTATTTTCCGAGCGCCAAAAATGGGGCCTTTCGTGAAGCAACCACCAAATGACAGTTTTAGAATGCTACCACCCTATTTTTTAAAAATAGTAGACCACCTTACATGGAGAATGTCTCAACCGTGGTATCTCAAACCTTTCAGTCCACCCCTGGCAAAAAAGATAATTCCTGCCGAATCGGCAGGAAGTGGGTCCGATTTGAACTACAGGTACATTATCTGATGCCCATGATTTTTCAAAAAAATAATTTTTAGACTCCCAATATTCTATTTATTCAGATATCCAATGCAATTTTAGCGAGGCTCATCCCCAAGCTAAGAACCTTCATGCCCGCCGTTTTGACCATAGTTTGAAACAGGCATAAAATCCTTCGCGTGGTGTCTTATTATGTGACATAGTTTCAAGGAAAAATACCAAACTTGGTATATTGCAAGTGTCTCGAAAAACTCTTCTCAGAAATGACCTATCATGTTTGAGGTTTCATGGCTTTCGGGTCGAACGATCAATGTTATGGCTAGAATCGTGGCATAGTTTGTGATAATATACTCATATTGTGCACCCACATGTATCGTGGGATGGGGAACAATGTTGCAGGATGAAGTTTTTCTTTTTGTCGCACGGAAAATCCATTTTCCATTTTCCGAGCGCAAAAAACGGGGCATTTTGTGAAGCAACCACCAAATGACAGTTTTATAATGCTACCAACACATTTTTCAAAAATAGTAGACCACCTTACATGGAAAAATATCCCAACCGGGATATCTCAAGCCTTTCCATCCACCCCTAGCGAAAAAGACAAAATCCTGCTGAATAGGTAGGAAGTGGGTCCGATTTGAACTACAGGTACATTATCTGATGCCCATGAAAATTTCAAGAAAATAATTTTTAGACTCACAATATGCTATTTATTCAGAGATCCAATGCAATTTTAGCGAGGCTCGGCCCCGAGCTAAGAACCTTCATGCCCGCCATTTTGACCATAGTTTGAAACGGGCATAAAATTTTCAAAAAAGGTCCGATCAATGCAAATCCTTCGCGTGGTGTCTTATTATATGACATAGTTGCAAGGAAAAATACCAAACTTTCTATATTGCAAGTGTCTCGAAAAAAACTTCTCAGAAATGACCTATCATGTTCGAGGTTTCATGGCTTTCGGGCCAAACGACCAATGTTATGGCTAGAATCGCGGCATAGTTTGTGATAATGTGCTCATATTGTGCACCCATATTTATAGTGGGATGGCGAACAATGTTGCGGGAGGAAGTTTTTCTTTTTGTCGCACAGAAAATCCATTTTCCAATTTCTGAGTGCAAAAACGGGGAGTTTTGTGAAGCAACCACCAAATGATAGTTTTATAATGCTACCAACACATTTTTCAAAAATAGTAGACCACCTTACATGGACAAATTTCCCAACCGGGATATCTCAAACCTTTCCGTCCACCCCTGGCGAAAAAGACAAATTCCTGCCGAATCGGTAGGAAGTGGGTCCGATTTGAACTACATGTACATTATCTGATGCCCATGATTTTTCTAAAAAATCATTTTTAGACTCGCAATATTCTATTTCTTCAGAGATCCAATGCAATTTTAGCGAGGCTCGGCCCCGATCTAAGACCATAGTTTGAAACGGGCATAAAAAATTCAAAAACGGTCCGATCAATGCAAATCCTTCCCGTGGTGACTTATTATGTGACATAGTTACAAGTAAAAATACCAAACTTTGTATATTGCAGGTGTCTCGAAAAAACCTTCTCATAAATGACCTATTATGTTCAGGTTTTCATGGCTTTCGGGCCAAACGACCAATGTTATGGCTAGAATCGCGGCATAGTTTGTGATCATGTGCCCACATTGTATACCCATACGTATAGTGGGATGGCAAACAATGTTGCAGGAATAAGTTTTTCTTTTTGTCACAAGGAAAATCCATTTTCCATTTTCCGAGCGCAAAAAACAGGGCGTTTTGTGAATTAATCACCAAATGGCAGTTTTATAATGCTACCAACATATTTTTCAAAAATAGTAGACCACCTTACATGGACAATGTCCCAACCTAGGTATCTTAAACCTTTCCGTCCACCCCTGGCAAAAAATACAAATTCCTGCCGAATCGGTAGGAAGTGTGTCCAATTTGAACTACAGGTACATTATCTGATGCCCATAATTTTTCAAAAAAATCATTTTTAGACTCTCAATATGCTAATTCTTTAGAGGTCTAATGGAAGTTTAGCAAGGCTCGGCTCCTAGCTAAGAACCTTCAAAACCCTAGTTTCAAAATCATATTTTGAATTATGATATTGTCCCTACTATGGACTAACATAGTATTAGTAGATCCACAATTTAAAGTAATCATATTATTCATATTTAACATCCTAGTATGATCTAATGAAATTTATAAAAATTTAGAGACAAAAATTAATTATTTTGGAGTTCTTATGAGAAAGATACACAAGAATTATGAAAACACAAAAAGAAAAACGAAAAAAACATAACCGGACCTAATCTACTGCGCCCAAGGTCAAAGCCCGCCCAAATACACGTTCCCAGCGAGGCCCATTAGGGGGAACCTGGCCGCCAGGCCCAGTTGCGATCGAGGGTGATAGTCAAAAGGGTTGAGCGCGTGTATGGGACAACTAAGTTGAGTTGGTCTGGTGGTTAGGTGTCGTCCATCTCTGGGCGGGTCTCTGGTTCGAGTACCCCTGCATCCCTTTTTTGCTTATTATTCCCGCGCAAGCGATCGAGGGTGATCAAAAGGGTTGAGCGCATGTATGGGACAACTAAGTTGAGTTCGTTGAGTTTAATTTGTGGGGTGTCCTGGAACCAAATATTGACATATAGGTATTCCACATATGCAAAAGCTAACACATAGACATGCCACATAGATGAAAATGCTCGGGCAAATGCTTACTCATTTCAACTTTATTTTATTTTAGACGTTATGACCAATTTAAATCGTCGTAATCAGCTACAATAAATGTTGTAGGCTATATCCGCCATATTTTGACGATTTTAGCTAGGGCAAATATGACGTTTTGGAGTCAAAACGTCTTAATTTTTCAAGGTTTTGACCCCTTCGAACGGCTTATGACTATCTAGTGCAAAATCATCATTGATCTATGATGATTTTATTCACGGTCACTACCAGAAGGTCATAGTTTGCCACATTTCTTGTAGTGAGATCACCAATCGTCAGCACTAATGTCATAAAGGAAAAGCCAGCAACGGCCCGAAGTTTTCGACTGATCAATCAAGCACTTACTCGAATCTACGATTCGAGAAACTACTCGGGGGCTACTCCTATCAGGAGGGCTGGCCGCGCACCCGAGAAATGACTAAGGTAACTACATCTCGCAATTATCTTCGAGTCCTACGTCGAGTCTGCGACTCCACTATGGACTCAGGGGCTACTCCCATAGGGAGCGTTGGCTGAGCATCCGAAAAAATTGTGTCCTTTGGACTTACACTGAAAGTGACTGAATTAAAGTTTCTGCTCGAGTCTACGACTCAACAGACACTCGGGGGCTACTCCCATAGGGAGAGCTGGCCGCGCATCCTATGAATTCTTCGACTGCGATCCTTCGGATCAAATATGACAAAAATCTTTTTGGCAACTTTGCCCAAACCAATGGTAAGTGAGAAGCATTCTCCTTGTCCACCTGAAATACCTCCGCGGTGATAAAATTTTGGATGTTGTGTCTACGACGCAAAGATAAGACGTATAGATATCATCTGATGGCCTGGTAACGCACCTGACTTCGCTCAGCCAGTAAATTCCCGTGTCAACAGGCACGATGAAAATCCCGACGGACGCGTTGGGTACATCACTTGAAAACCACTGGGATTCGACTCCTGTAAGACCAAACTGGCCGGAGTCGGATCACACCAGCAATCGTTCCGAATTCGAGTCCGGTGACTCGAGTTTGATGAAGATCATGTTATTTTATCCTATGACAGTTAACTGGCCCTGATCCGTCGGGTGAGTCAGGCACACGCATCAATAATCCCTATGAACTAAAACATTTCTCCTAGAAATAGCAGGCTCAATTGCACCCCAAAGATTGAAGAGTCCTCAGCCGAATCCACGATTCGACTGAACACTCGGGGGCTACTAACATGGATATACCCCACGGGTACATGACATTGGTATAACTGGTCCAGCCCAAGAAAGGCCCACGTCAGGACACGCAGCCCATGAAGACTTCGGGTGGCCCAAGCCCATAACATTTTCGACTCCTTGGAGGACAAGTCTAGATTAGGTAGAATTTCAAAGGGTACCAACCCTAATTTGTAACCGACTCGACCTAACCTGGGACCTGCCTATCTATATAAAGGCTAGGAGGGTACGGCGAGAAGGATCTCTCAACTCGCCTCATACGCACCTCACGCCAGATTGCATCTGCGCACCCCTGTAACCTTCGGTTCCACCATAATCAAGACTAGACAAGCAGGAGTAGGGTTTTCCCTCCTAGGGCCTGAACCTGTGTAAATATCGTGTTCCCGTGTTGCTTGTCTATTAACCGTTCCACGATTTCCAGCATCCCCATCTTCTTCACAACCCAAGTCCATAACAATGGGCATTGACGAGATCGGACCTCGTCAGGTACCACGCGGAGATGAGGGCTGAGCCGTACCAAGCCCCTTGAACCAGCCACCGTGCCACCATCACGGCCATGTGGCCGCCAAGATTGCTGAAGAAGTCCAGGGTCGTCGTCCTGGCGTCTTGCTCCGTCGGAAAAGTCGTGCCTGTAGAATTGTATAGAATAATAATCGATGACAATATTGTGGCAATTACAAGAGGTATATATGAGGGTCTAGGTGCACCGGCCTAGCCCTATAACAAACCGACTAGGACTATTAAACCTAACAAGAGTTGTATTCTAACATCTCCCCGCAGTGTTAACGGTAGGCTCGACGCCATTGACTGAAATGAATGTCTTGAAACGGAGTAGTCGCCAGGCCTTTAGTAAAGATATCAACGAACCGAGCTGAACTAGGCACATGTAGAACACGAACTTGATCGAGAGTGACCTTCTCTCGAACAAAATGAATGTCGATCTCTATATGCTTGGTACGACGGTGTTGAACCGGATTTTCTGACATGCAAACAGCTAAAATATTATCATAGTAAACAATAGTAGCTTGCTCAATAGGGCGATGCAGATCCTACAGCAACTAGCGCAACTAAACCGTATTAGCAACCTCATGAGCCACAGCGTGATACTTAGCTTCGGCTTACGAGCGATAAACCGTAACCTGCCTTTTTGAAGACCAAGAAACCAAATTGTTACCAAAAAAACACAAAATCCAGATGTGGACCGTCGAGTATCGGGGCAACCAGCCCAGTCCGCATCAGAGTAAGTTGTCAATGAGGTGGGAGAGGATTTGTTTATATGAAGACCTAAATCTAATGTGCCTTTGAGATACCGAAGAATACGTTTGACATGGTTGAAGCGAGGAACACGAGGATCATGCATGTAAAGGCAAGCTTGTTGGACAGAAAAAGAAATTTCAGGACGAGTAAGAGTAAGATATTGGAGGACGCCGGTAAGAGTATGATAAAGAGAAGGATCAGAAAAGGGATCACCAACGGCAGAAAGTTTTGAACCTGTATCAGCAGGAGTACGAGACAGTTGACAATCAACCATACCAGCACGGGAAAGAAGATCTAGGATGTACTGATGTTGAGATAAGAAAAGACCATATGAGTCACGGATGATAGCAATACCTAAGAAGTGATGAAGAATACCTAGATCGGACATAGAAAATTCTTTGCGAAGAAGAGAGATAATATGATCTAAAAAGTGTTGAGAGGAAGCTATGAGAATAATATCATCAACATAGAGAAGTAGATAAGCGGTGTCAGTATTATGATGAAAGGTGAAGAGAGATTTCAGAACGAGGAGTAAAGCCAATTGTTTGAGCAAAAGTAGAAAAACATTGAAACCAAGCCCGTGGTGCTTGTTTTAGACCATAGAAAGATTTTTGAAGAAGACGAACATGATTAGGATAAGAGGAATTTTCGAAGCCGAGAGGTTGTTGACAATAAACTATTTCTTGAAGAGAGCCATGGAGAAAAGCGTTTTTGACATCGAGTTGATGGATGGGCCAAGAAGAAGAAACGACGATGCTAAGAACAGTACGAATAGTGCTAGGTTTGACAACTAGAGAGAAAGTCTCATCATAATCAATGCCATGTTGCTGAGAGTAACCACGACATACCCATCGAGCTTTATAACATGCAAGCCTTCCATCAGAATTAAATTTGTGTCAAAAAACCCATTTGCCGGAAACTATATTAGTGTTTGATGGACGAGGAACTAATTGACATGTATTATTTTGAATGAGAGCATCATATTCATCTTTCATGGCTACGGCCCAATTAGGATCTAGGAGAGTTGATTTGTAAGATTTGGGAATAGAGGAAGAAGACAGAGATGCATTGAGATTTAGAAGAACTTTAGCGGGTAAACAAAAACCGGATTTACCACGCGTGCGCATGGTATGATCATTAGTGGTAGTTGGGACGATAATAGCATGAGGAGGAGGGACGGATGATGATGTGGAAGACGCGCCCGGCGCAACGGAAGAAGCGTATGCGGGAGTTGTCGGTGGAGACGACGACGACAGGAAGTCTGCCACGGCATAGTTTTCGGCGGTTTCGATAGCCGCGGCAGAGGTGGCGACAGGAGAAGGCTCGACAGAGAATTCAGGCATTTTTGCTGCCGCGGCAGGAGCGATGGCAGGAGGTGGCTGATGAAAGAAGGGAAAATTATTTGGACGAGGGGGACTAGTAGATGGCGTGGATGTTTTAGGATCGAGAGATTGACGCTCAGAAAAGGGGCAAATATTTTTAGCAAAAGTTACATGAAGAGACACATGGACGCGACCACTAACAAGATCTAGACAACAATAGCCTTTGTGTTCGTCGGAAAAACCTATATGGACGCACGGGATAGAACGGGGTAAAAGTTTGTTAGGATAAGTAGAGTAGGAGTTAGGAAAACAAAGACAGCCAAAGACACTAACGTCGGAGTAGTTTGGGTGAGAAAGAAATAAAGAGAAGTAGGGTGTGGTTTGAGGATCAAGTTTAGATGGTCGAATGTTAAGTAGATATATAGCTGTGTGGAGAGCTTCAGCCCAGAACTTTGGATGCATAGAAGATTGAATAAGAAGGGTGCAAGTGATGTCATTAAGAGTGCGAAGAGAACCCTCGGCCTTGCCGTTTTGAGGGGAGGTATAGGGACAGGAAAAACATAGAAGAATTACATATTGGAGAAAGAAAAATCGGTTTTTAAAGTTGTCAAATTCACGACCATTATCGAATTGAATAAATCTTATAGAAAGGAAAAACGTGGATCGAGACATAGCGCTGAAAATTAATAAAAAAATTGTGAACGTCAGATTTGTTGAGTAAGTGAAAGGTACAAACATAGTGTGTAAAATCATCAAGAATAACAAGATAATACTTAAAACCCGAAACACTTTCTATTGGTGACGTCCATAGATCACAATGATGTAACTCAAAAGAAAAAGTACTAGAGGATAGAGAGGAGCTAAAAGGGAGACGAACATGTTTGCCTAATTGACACGACTGACAAATAGAAGAATTGTGAGGATAGAGAGGAGCTAAAAGGGAGTACAAGGTATTAAAAATTCACTAAGAAAAGTAGATAACACATTATTATTGGGATGGTCGAGACGTTGGTGCCATAGATCAACAGAGGCCACACCATAGACAATGGAGGGGCAGCGGCCGGAACACCATGGAGGGAATACAAATCACATGAGCTATTGAATCGAGCGATCTGGGCCTTGGTCCGGTAATCCTTCACAGACAAACCAAAGGGGTCAAATTTGACAGAAACATGATTGTCATTGGTGAATTGGCGAACATAAATCAGATTTTTAATTAGTGCAGGAGCTACAAGAATACCGCGAAGAAGCAAAGGTTTGATTGGGGATTGGATTTAGGCTTGACCGACACAGTAAATAGGAATAGATGATCCATCACCGAGAGTAATAGATAGAAAAGGCGACGGTGTGCAAGAAGACAGCAAATTACTTGATGCAGACATATGACTAGAAGCATCAGAATAGAAAATCCAATCCATACCTGAGTTTCCTTGTGTAGCAAACTTGTTCATGACTTGTAGAAAAACAGCTTTGTCCTAGCTCGGAGTCGAAGTAGAGGCCGGTGTAGACATGAGAGCTGGCGGGTGTGGCGACATCGGTAGTAAGGCCGGCATCAGTGTATAGATAGATCCACCATCATTGTACCGCGACATGTTGTACAACGGCATGTAGGGTGGGGTTGTAGCGCCATATTAAGCATAAGGAGCAGGATTGTAGATTGTTGGCGGGTAGGCGGGGGCGGCGTGGTACGCGGCCGTCGGCTGTCGTGGCGCGAGGACGGGAGCGCTGGTGTGAGGGCAGGCACCGGTCTGCCAGCCACCAGTATAGGCAGGCGGGGCACCATAGGGCGTCGGGGTGGACCAGGGCATAGGCCACACCTAGACTAGCCCGGTCTACGAATTAGGAGAAGGACGCCGCCAGCCGGGGGCGGCGGTGATGCAGTCGATGGTGCAGACGGTGGAGCCGAAGCCGAGGGCGGAGGAGGAGCAGGCTCCTTACAAAACTGCGGCGGTTTAGGGTTTTGACCCGTATAGTTGGGACTTGGACGCCAGCCCGATGGTTGAGGAGGAGCCATTGGAGGAGGTGGCGGTGGTGCAGGCGGTCGAGGAGCAACAGTGAAGACCTAAGGACGGGTGTCCTTGTTGGTTTGGGCACGATCGGCCCATTGCAGCATCGAGCGAACCTTAGCGAAGGAGGGGCGCGGACGCATCATAGGGATGAAGGAGGCATGTTTCTTGAACCGCTCGCTGAGGCTGATGAGGAGGACGTTGATGAGCTGTCGATCGGATCACCGAGTTCGCGGAGTTCATCCGCGATCGCCTTAAGGCGTTGGCAGTAGACGCCGACGGGTGCATCACCTTTCACCATGTTTCGAAGCTCGGTGTGGAGATTGTTGGCGCGCATCGACGTTGTCCTGGAAGAGCTGACGAAGGGCTGCCCACAGATCAGTGGCGGAGGCACCATCACGGTGTACGAGATTGAAGATTTTTGTGGAGACTCGCATGTAGATCCATTGAATAATGACGAGATCATCCTTGACCCATTGCGTATCGTGAGGTTAAGGGCGAGCACCGTCGACGACGTGAGAGCGAAGGTTGCATCGCCCGAGGTGGACGTCTAAGAGGTGACGCCAATGGTAGTAGTTGTGAGCAGCGAGGTCTAGGGTTACGGGTATGTAGGGGCTAATATCGGATATGGTGTCGGTGAAGGAAATTGAAGGGGCTATTGGTGGAGGTAGAGCTAAAGTAGAGGTAGATGTGGAGGGGGTCGTGGCCGCGGCGACCTTGGCGGTGATGATGGCGTTGCGCCGCTCGAAGTAGCTGGGCGATGGCGGCGAGGTCGGCGGGTGAGCCATACCCTAGGATCGGAAGTCTGATATCATGTAGAATTGTATAGAATAATAACCGATGACAATATTATGACAATTACAAGAGGTATATATGAAGGTCTAGGTGTACCTACCTAGCCTAACAAACCGACTAGAACTCTTAAACCTGACAAGAGTTGTATTTTAACAGTGCCATCCAGAGTCGCCACGAGACTCCAACCGGAGATCACGCCACACAAGGAGAATGGGATCCCGCTGCCACCAGCCGTTCTAGGGGACAAGAGCCCGCCAGGCCGCCACCGCCGTCAGCGGTATGGTGTTTGACTGGCAACATCCTTCAACAGCGGCAGGGGATCGGGGGCGGAGGAGAAGTGGACGACGACGGCTAGGGTTCCGTCTGAGCCGCACCTCCTGGGAGCTGGGTAAGAAAGGCGCCAATGTATCTAAGAATCTCGCCCCTAATCTGATCTCGATGCGGCGGTCAGAGAGTCGTTCCACACGGAGACAAAACTAATATTCCTCTGTACACGTGTTTGTTTATACCCATCCACTAGAGCCCGATCGAGAAAGATTATTCAAGTCGAGGATATGCTCGGTTCAGACGATATGTGATGCAAGAACATGAAAAGGACAAAATAAATCATTTCTGGGAAAATGAATGTCAAAAGCTAGCTAGCTGCACGAATGCGCGAGTCGTCTGATTCCCTGGATGACTGGATGTGGTGATATGTACAGGCATACAGCACCCTCCAACGAGCATCTTCTCCTCCCTCCGAGAGATAAAAGGATCGTCCAAAAAGTTGCATACTGCTCCGGTCCTGCTTCTCTCTTTCAGTCTTCGTCTTCGTCTACAGGAAGGAGGAATGTGTCCCAAAACTTGGAACCGAAAGTATTTAGCTGTACAGCTCAAAAATATGTATTTAGCTGTAGCTCTCCCCTCTCAAAAGTTATGGACGTCTGAAACCACAAGCTGACAAGACAAAAATTACACTATGATCGTTGTGTCACAATCCTACAGCTGGACTAGCCGTAAAGCTAATTTGGGTATAGTTTTTTTTTTCCTTTGACAGAAATTTGGGTATAGTTAGATACAAAACCATCTTCAATAAAGAAAATGCCAGTTCTCTAGTACGGAACAATAACAACCACTGCACTCTATGCAGCTTATCCCTTCTCCACCCAGCTTTAATAAGTCAAGTCAGTCAATTTCTCTAGTATTTATTCCTTTCCTCTCCATTCGACATCTTCTCCAACTGTGGGAAATTCTGTTGCCTTGGGCAATGGATTGACAATATGCCACAGGACAAGTATCTCTGCTTAACTGGAAACTTTTAAAAAAATGTTTAATAGGGAATAACGCATACTTGAAATTGAAGTGAGTTTCGATCATTCACATTTGTATTTGAACTTGGCAAATTCACATTACGCGCCAGCTGATATTCATGGGGTATTTGGATTTTGGCCTATGACCCCTTGTATTCATAGTGTTCAATTAATTCCAAAAAAATCTTTGTTAATCTTTTGTTCACTTAATTTTGATGTTGGGCATTGCCATGGTCGTATCCAGAAATTTGGGGCCTCGGAGCGAAAGGCAAAATGATCCCCTAAATCTTAAAAAAGGTCATACAACTAATATAAACAATGCATACTTTTAATTAATAACTATGTAATTTCAATATGTGATATTTCTTATTTGCTATAAAATTTCGAAATTGTGTTAATGCTAAAATTTTAAATGTAGAACTAAAGCATCAAACTATCCTCATGTTTGAGGGTAAACATCATCCTTCTGGTATTACTCAAAATGAAATCTACAACTATGTCTCTGTAGTTAATCTTCTCCAAGACATCAACTATCCTGGAAATCATGGATATGTGATAACCTTTTCACAAAAGAGTTCAACTGCAAAGTTACAAGCATGGACAAATTTATCAACTACTATTTATCGTAAAAAGTTATGCTACCAAAATCTGCAAAATACCAACACCTAGAATGAGCTATAGTTGCGGTTATAGAACAAAAATGTATTCACAAATTGATCAATTGAGTATAGGATTACGAAGAAAATTGATGAATTAATCGAGAATTGATGAGCAAGATGTTATGTAATGATTTGTTTTCCTAATGGCCCCATTTTCTTATAACGAATTGGCGACTGGCATGATGATTGAGGCAGACCGACAGGCAAACGGCGAAAACGCAAGCTCCCCGAACAAAGCACGTCAGCATGCAATCAATAAGTGTTGGAGATATGCCCTAGAGGCAATAATAAATATAGTTATTATTAAATATCTTTGTGTTTATGATAAATGTTTGCATTCATGCTATAATAGTATTAACAAGGAAACCATTAATACTTGTGTGATTTGTAAACTTAATTTGAAGTCCCTAGTATAGCCTCTATACTTCACTAGCTTGTTGGTTGATTGATGATGTGGTTTCTTTATCATGAACATTGAGATGTTATCAACAACAAGATCATATCGTTAGGAGAATGATATGGTGGACATACTCCTATAGACAAGCGTAGCATAAAGATCAAGTCATTTCAATAGTTCAATTGCTATATGCTTTCTGATACATAGTAACCTAATTCCTTCGACCATGAGATCATGCATATCACCTTTACTGGATGGATGCTTTGATGTCATCAAACACCACACCGTAACAGGGTGGCTATAAAGGTGGCATTGAGTGTTCGGAAAGTATTGGTTGAAACACATGGATCAAGAGTGGGATTTGTCCATCCACATGACGGATAGATATTCTCTGGGCCCTCTCGGTGAAATGTCATCCAATTAGCTTGCAAGCATGTGACTTGGTCACAAGGGATCACATATCACGGGAACGAGAAAAGAGTACTTATCGGTAACGAGGATGAACTAGGTATGCAGAGATACCGACGATCATAACCTCGGATAAGTAACATATCGTGAGACAAAGGGAAATTGGTATCGTATGTAAGTGGTTCATTCGATCGCAAAGTAATCGTAGAAATATGTGGGAGCCATATGAATTTCCAGATTCCTCTATTGGTTATTGTTCGGAGAAGTGTCTCGATCATGTCCGCATAATTCACGAACCGTAGGGAGACACACTTAAGGATTCGACGTTGTTTGAGTAGTTATGGTATTATGAGAAAGAGACCGAATGTTGTTCGGAGTCTCGGATGGGATCCGGGATATCACGAGGTGATCCGGAATGGTCCGGAGAATAAGATTCATATAAGGAAAGTCCCGTTTCGGAGTTGGGGAATGGTTCCGGTGTTTTCATCGGGAACATTCTAGAAGGTCCCGGAATGTCCGGCACTCCGGAGGGGAAGGGGTACATGAATGTGTCATTGCATGTTGGAATGATTGCATCATGTACTAAGTGTTCTCGCTGTCCGAAATAAAGGGTTAATTCAAATCCTAAATTGAAAAAGTCAAACTGCCAGTTTTCGGTCAAACTGCCAGTTTTCGGAAAGAGGAGAAAGAGGAGGAGTTGGAGGCCGAGTTGGAGGGGAGTTCCTCCCCTTGGCCGGCGCGCCTCCCTAGGCCGAGTTGGGGAGGAACTCCTCCCCTAGGCGCCGGCCCTCCCACCTATAAGAGGAGGGGCAGGGCCTCCTCCTCTAGACACAACACTACTTCCTATCCTCTAGACCTAAACCCTAGATCTAAACCCCGGTTTAGAGCTATTTCGGTTTAGAGCCTTCTAATTGGTTTAGAGCCCTCTAATTGGTGTGTCTAATTACTAGACCACTAATAGCCTCTCTCATAAGCTCCACCATACTCGCACCGGCTTAAGGCGAAGCCCTGCGGGATCTCCCCTCTACCTCCGGTACCACGCCGTTGTGCTGCCGGAATCGCGAGGAGAGTGCTACAACCTCCGCTGCCTGCTGGAACAAGGGAGAGGAAGGTCTTCGTCGAGTACCGAACGTGTGACCGACTGCGGGGGCGCTGCTGGAACGTGGCGCCGGAAGGATCGTCTACGCGATCTTGAGATCGGAAAGAGTACGACTACATCACCCACGAGAATCTGCTCTCGTTAAACACTTTGGAATCTTCGAGGGTGAGTTATTCCATCGACTCGTTGCTACAATCTAGTAGATAGATCTTGGCTTGTTTGTTTGTATGCGATAGAAAATTTTTGTTTTCCATGCTACGAACCCCTACAGTGGTATCAGAGCCGTGTCTATATGTAGATCTGTTGCACGAGTAGAACACAATGGTCATTGTGGGCGTTGATGCTTTTATTGTAGATTGCTTTTTGTGTACTTTGCATCTTGCGGTATGTTGGGATGAAGCGGCCCGGGCTAACCTTACATGACATCGTTCATGAGACTTGCTCCACGTTTGACATGCAACTTGTATTGCATAAGTGGCTTTGCGGGTGCCTGTTTCTCCTAGCATAGTTAAGATCCAATTTACAACGGGTAATCAACAATGCTAGTATCAATGTTGTGGTTCTTGTTCGTAAGTTAGAACGACACTTATGGAAAGCCCCAAACCACGTAAAATATGCAAAGAAAGTAGAAGCGTCTAACTTTGTTTTGCAGGGGTGTGCAGTGATGTGATATGGCCATGATTGTGATTATATTTGATGTATGTAATGTTCCTTATTGTAAGTTGGCAACCGGCAGGAGCCATATGGTTGTCTTTAATTTCTGTTAAGACCTGCGTGTCTATTCAAAATAGTTGTAATAGTTGAAGCTGGTGGACGACAACCATGGAGAAGCGTCATTGACCTTGATGCCATGCCGGTGATGATGGAGATCATATTCGTGCTTGAAGATGGAGATCGGAAGCACAAAGAAGAAAGGCCATATCATATCACATATTATGAATTGCATGTGATGTTAATCCTTTATGCATCTTGTATTGCTTAGTAGACGACGGTAGCATTATAAGATGATCCCTCATGCACATAAATTTCAAGTTCTAAAGTGTTCACCCTTAGTATGCACCGTTGCCAAAGCTTGCTGCTTCGAAACACCACGTGATGATCGGGTGTCTTTGATTCCGCGGGTGATTACAACGTAAGCAAGCCAGATTTGCTTATGCGGAAGCTAAGGTTTGATCTTGACGAGCCTAGCATGTACAGACATGGCCTCAGGAACACGGATCGCCGAAAGGCAAAGCATGAATCATATAGTAGATATGATGAACATGATGATTGTTCGCCATTAAAACTATATCAGCTCTCGTGATGATCGGTGTTGATGTAGTGGATTTGGTTCGTGTGATCACTAAAACAATGTGAGGGATGTTGTTTTGAGTGGGAGTTCACCTAGTTTAATTTCATTAATTAATTTGAACTCAATTTGTCATAAACTTAGTCTAAACTATTGCAAATATGTTGTAGATCAATGGCAGCCCCTACCATCAATTTTAATGCGTTCCTAGAGAAAGAAAAGTTGAAAAACAATGGAAGCAACTTCGCGGATTGGTTCCGCAATTTGAGGATTGTCCTCACAGCTGGTAATTTGACCTATGTGCTGGATGCACCGCTAGGTGACCCACCTGCAGCTGATGCTACCGATGAAGTAAAGAATGTTTACCTCGCTCGGAAGAATCAGTACTCCATAGTTCAGTGTGCTATCTTGTATGGTTTAGAATCGGAGCTTCAGAAAAGGTTTGAGAATTCAGACCCATATGATATTGTCGAGGATCTCAAATTAATTTTTGAGACTCATGCGGCAATTGAAAGTTATGAAGCTTCTGAAAAGTTCTTTAACTGCAAGATGGAAGAGGGTAGCTCCGTCAGTGAGCATGTGCTTAAGATGTCTGGGCACGCAAATAAGCTTCAAAGTTTGGGTATAGTGATTCCTAATACTTTGGGAGTTTACCGCATCCTCCAATCACTACCACCAAGTTACAAGAACTTTGTGATGAACTACAACATGCAGAACATGAACAAAGAGTTGCCAGAACTATTTGCTATGTTAAAATCTGCAGAAGTGGAGATCAAGAAAGAGCACCAAGTGTTGATGGTCAATAAGACCACCAAATTCAAGAAAGGCAAGTCTAAGCAAAAGGGACACTTCAAGAAGGGTGGTAAGAAAGTTACCATGCCGACGAAGAAGACCAAGGCTGGACCTAAACCTGAAACTGAGTGTTTTTACTGCAAGGGAGAAGGTCACTGGAAGCGGAATTGCCCAAAGTACTTGGCGGATTTGAAGAACGGCAACATCAAGAAGAAAGGTATATTTGATATACATGTTATTGATGTGTATCTCACTAGTATTCGTAGTAGTGCCTGGGTATTTGATACTGGTTCGGTTGCTCATATTTGTAACTCGAAACAGGAGCTGCAGAATAAACGGAAGCTAGTGAAGAACGAGGTGACGATGCGCGTAGGAAACGGATCAAAGGTTGATGTGATCGCGGTCGGCACGCTACCTCTTCATCTACCATCGGGATTAGTTTTATACTTAAATAATTGTTATTTGGTGCCTGCGTTAAGCATGAACATTATATCAGGATCTTGTTTATTGCGAGACAGTTACTTATTTAAATCCGAGAATAATGGTTGTTCGATTTATATGAGTAATGTGTTTTATGCACATGCACCTTTGATAGATGGTCTATTCATATTGAATCTCGATAGTAGAAATACACATATTAATAACATTGAGGCTAAACGTTTGAAATCAAGCGATAATTTGACCTATATGTGGCACTGTCGTCTTGGTCACATTGGAGTGAAGCGTATGAAGAAACTCCATTCCGATGGACTTCTTGAATCACTTGATTTTGAATCACTTGAAAGATGCGAAGCATGTCTGATGGGTAAAATGACTAAGACTCCATTTTCTGGTATGATGGAGCGAGCTACGGACTTATTGGAAATCATACATACCGATGTATGTGGTCCAATGAGTGTAGCATCGCGCGGTGGTTATCGTTATGTTCTTACCTTCACGGATGATTTGAGTAGATATGGGTATATCTATTTCATGAAACATAAGTCCGAAACTTTTGAGAAGTTTAAGGAGTTTCAAAGTGAGGTAGAGAATCAACGTAACAAGAAGATTAAATTTCTACGTTCTGATCGTGGAGGTGAATATCTAAGTTACGAGTTTGGCGAGCATTTAAAGAAGTGCGGAATACTTTCACAATTGACACCGCCGGGAACACCACAGCGTAATGGTGTGTCTGAACGTCGTAATCGAACTCTCTTAAATATGGTTCGTTCTATGATGTCACTTACAGATTTACCACTATCATTTTGGGGTTATGCATTAGAAACAGCCGCATTCACTTTAAATAGGGCACCATCTAAATCCGTTGAAACGACACCGTATGAATTATGGTTTGGGAAGAAACCTAAATTGTCGTTCCTTAAAGTTTGGGGATGCGAAGCCTATGTAAAGAAGTTACAGCCGGACAAGCTTGAACCCAAAGCGGAAAAATGCGTCTTCATAGGATACCCGAAGGAAACTATTGGGTATACCTTCTATCATAGATCCGAAGGCAAAATCTTTGTTGCCAAGAATGGATCCTTTCTAGAGAAGGAATTTCTCTCGAAAGAAGTGACTGGAAGGAAAGTAGAACTCGACGAGGTTGTCGAACCTTCTCTCGAAATTGCGAGTAGCGCAGCACCGGAAGAAGTTCCTGTGGTGCCTGCACCAATAAGAGAGGAAGCTAATGATAGTGATCATGAAACTTCGGTTGAGGTTGCTACAGAGCCTCGGAGGTCAACGAGAACTCGTACCACTCCAGATTGGTATGATTCCGTTATGAATGTCATGTTGGTGGACAACACCGATGACCCCGAGACATATGAGGAAGCGATGATGAGCCCAGATTCCAATAAATGGCAAGAAGCCATGAAATCCGAGATTGGATCCATGTACGAAAACCAAGTATGGACTTTGGTGGACTTACCGGATGGCCGGAAGGCTGTCGAGAACAAATGGATTTTCAAGAAGAAAACAGATGCTGATGGTAATGTTACTGTCTATAAAGCTCGACTTGTCGCAAAAGGGTTTCGACAAATTCAAGGAGTTGACTACGATGAGACTTTCTCACCGGTAGCGAAGCTAAAGTCTGTGAGGATTATGTTAGCAATCGCTGCATATTATGATTATGAGATATGGCAGATGGATGTCAAAACAGCATTCCTCAATGGAGACATTGATGAAGAGTTGTATATGATACAACCCAAAGGTTTTGTCGATCCTAAAGATGCTAACAAGGTATGCAAGCTTCAACGGTCCATCTATGGATTGAAGCAAGCATCCCGAAGTTGGAATCAACGTTTTGATAAGGTAATCAAAAGTTTTGGTTTTATACAAACTTATGGAGAAGCTTGTATTTACAAGAAAGTGAGTGGGAGCTCTGTAGCATTCTTAATACTGTATGTGGATGACATATTGTTGATTGGGAATGATGTAGACCTTCTTAATAGTGTCAAGGAATATTTGAATAATAGTTTTTCAATGAAGGATCTTGGCGAAGCAGCTTACATATTAGGCATAAAGATTTATAGAGATAAATCGAAACGCCAAATATCATTGTCACAAAGTACATATTTGGACAAAGTTCTAAAGAGGTTTGGAATGGAAGATAGCAAGAAAGGGTTCTTGCCCATGTTGCCCAATACGACCTTGAGTAAAACTCAAAGTCCGACATCGGCAGAAGATAGAGAAAGGATGAGTAAGACTCCCTATGCCTCAGCCATAGGATCTCTAATGTATGCCATGCTATGTACTAGACCCGACATTGCATATGCTGTTAGTCTAACTAGCAGATATCAAAGTGATCCAGGAGTGGATCATTGGACAGCGGTCAAAAACATCCTTAAGTACTTGAGAAGAACTAAGGATATGGTTCTTTCTTATGGAGGTGATGAACAGCTCGTTGTTAATGGTTACACCGATGCTAGTTGGAACACCGATCCAGATGATTCTAAATCACAATCTGGATACGTATTTATTTTGAATGGTGCAGCAGTTAGCTGGAGGAGTGCAAAGCAAAGCGTTGTGGCGAGATCTTCAACTGAATCGGAATACATGGCTGCTTCGGAGGCTTCACAAGAAGCGATATGGATGAAAGAGTTCATTACAGAGCTGGGTGTGGTTCCTAGTGCGCTGGACCCAATGTCTATCTACTGTGATAACATGGGCGCCATAGCCAATGCGCAAGAACCAAGGTCACACAAGAAGCTGAAGCATATCAAGCTACGTTTTCACGCTATTCGAGAACATATCCAGGATGGGGATATAAAGATTTGCAAAGTACACACAGATCTGAATGTGGCGGATCCGTTGACTAAACCTCTCCCGAGGGCAAAACATGACCAACACCAAACTGCCATGGGTGTTCAGTATATTACCATGTAATCTAGATTAGATGACTCTAGTGCAAGTGGGAGACTGTTGGAGATATGCCCTAGAGGCAATAATAAATATAGTTATTATTAAATATCTTTGTGTTTATGATAAATGTTTGCATTCATGCTATAATAGTATTAACAAGGAAACCATTAATACTTGTGTGATTTGTAAACTTAATTTGAAGTCCCTAGTATAGCCTCTATACTTCACTAGCTTGTTGGTTGATTGATGATGTGGTTTCTTTATCATGAACATTGAGATGTTATCAACAACAAGATCATATCGTTAGGAGAATGATATGGTGGACATACTCCTATAGACAAGCGTAGCATAAAGATCAAGTCATTTCAATAGTTCAATTGCTATATGCTTTCTGATACATAGTAACCTAATTCCTTCGACCATGAGATCATGCATATCACCTTTACTGGATGGATGCTTTGATGTCATCAAACACCACACCGTAACAGGGTGGCTATAAAGGTGGCATTGAGTGTTCGGAAAGTATTGGTTGAAACACATGGATCAAGAGTGGGATTTGTCCATCCACATGACGGATAGATATTCTCTGGGCCCTCTCGGTGAAATGTCATCCAATTAGCTTGCAAGCATGTGACTTGGTCACAAGGGATCACATATCACGGGAACGAGAAAAGAGTACTTATCGGTAACGAGGATGAACTAGGTATGCAGAGATACCGACGATCATAACCTCGGATAAGTAACATATCGTGAGACAAAGGGAAATTGGTATCGTATGTAAGTGGTTCATTCGATCGCAAAGTAATCGTAGAAATATGTGGGAGCCATATGAATTTCCAGATTCCTCTATTGGTTATTGTTCGGAGAAGTGTCTCGATCATGTCCGCATAATTCACGAACCGTAGGGAGACACACTTAAGGATTCGACGTTGTTTGAGTAGTTATGGTATTATGAGAAAGAGACCGAATGTTGTTCGGAGTCTCGGATGGGATCCGGGATATCACGAGGTGATCCGGAATGGTCCGGAGAATAAGATTCATATAAGGAAAGTCCCGTTTCGGAGTTGGGGAATGGTTCCGGTGTTTTCATCGGGAACATTCTAGAAGGTCCCGGAATGTCCGGCACTCCGGAGGGGAAGGGGTACATGAATGTGTCATTGCATGTTGGAATGATTGCATCATGTACTAAGTGTTCTCGCTGTCCGAAATAAAGGGTTAATTCAAATCCTAAATTGAAAAAGTCAAACTGCCAGTTTTCGGTCAAACTGCCAGTTTTCGGAAAGAGGAGAAAGAGGAGGAGTTGGAGGCCGAGTTGGAGGGGAGTTCCTCCCCTTGGCCGGCGCGCCTCCCTAGGCCGAGTTGGGGAGGAACTCCTCCCCTAGGCGCCGGCCCTCCCACCTATAAGAGGAGGGGCAGGGCCTCCTCCTCTAGACACAACACTACTTCCTATCCTCTAGACCTAAACCCTAGATCTAAACCCCGGTTTAGAGCTATTTCGGTTTAGAGCCTTCTAATTGGTTTAGAGCCCTCTAATTGGTGTGTCTAATTACTAGACCACTAATAGCCTCTCTCATAAGCTCCACCATACTCGCACCGGCTTAAGGCGAAGCCCTGCGGGATCTCCCCTCTACCTCCGGTACCACGCCGTTGTGCTGCCGGAATCGCGAGGAGAGTGCTACAACCTCCGCTGCCTGCTGGAACAAGGGAGAGGAAGGTCTTCGTCGAGTACCGAACGTGTGACCGACTGCGGGGGCGCTGCTGGAACGTGGCGCCGGAAGGATCGTCTACGCGATCTTGAGATCGGAAAGAGTACGACTACATCACCCACGAGAATCTGCTCTCGTTAAACACTTTGGAATCTTCGAGGGTGAGTTATTCCATCGACTCGTTGCTACAATCTAGTAGATAGATCTTGGCTTGTTTGTTTGTATGCGATAGAAAATTTTTGTTTTCCATGCTACGAACCCCTACAATAAGGTCATAAAGACCAACGCGAACTTGGGTTCTCCGCATGCACGGAACAGGAAAAACTCAATTTTTGTATAAGAAGTACAGGAGATAAAAGTAAAATGTATCTAACCTATAAATTTATGTGAAATTCACCACCCAGTATTTAAAATTTCTCAACTTCTTGTTAGCTCTATGGAGAACCGTGTATAACTCTTCCTTGCATTCCTTCATGAATCTATAGAGATTGGGTCGAATGCAATAATATTTAAAATTTATCAACTTCTTGTTAGCTCTATGAAGAAGTACATGAGATAAAAGTAAAATTTATCTAACATATGATGCAATAATATTTAGGAATGCAACATCTATTCCTTTACAACATCTCCTTGGTGTCCAACTATTGTGTATGAGAAACCAATGGAAGCATCTTTTTTATAAGAGTTCCAGAGCAACCTAAATGTTAAAGAAACTTGTAATTCCACTAAAATAAGACGATATCCTTTAGATGCCAAGAAAGTGGAGGGACATGGTTATGAACAATAATTTTGCATGTCATTTACTTAAGAACTACTAAGTATCTCATGAAAATTTCTAAATTCATGGAATGCCTCCTTAGAAATGGACAAAAGAAGATTATGTAGAGGGTTTTCAAAAATTATGTTTCTGAATAAGATGCCCCCATTAATCACATATGAGATAAGGTGTTGATCTAGCCACACATGTAAAAGATTTTATACAATGGGAAAATATTGAGGTGGTCTCTTGTAACATCCCAAAAATACTAAACTTGGAACATCAAACTCTAATAATCAAGATTGGGGTTAACAAAAACTTTTCTAATTAAAATTATGAATGCATGCATATGTGTATGCATTGATTTTGAAATTCTTTTAAACCACCTTGTTTGATTGTGTCATTGCTTGTAAAATGTTTCTTAGGTGAAATAAACATCATCTAAAACATTTCCCACACTTTTCCTAAAGACAAGTAAATCAAAACACATATATTAAATGAATGGTCACTTTGACCAATTTAACTCTCATGCCTACTTTGGCTGTCTCAAACTTTCAGAACCTAATGGAAACTTTTCTGGATCTTTGCACCCCTTGAATATACTCATAACAAGGTATCAAGGCCCACTTTGTGATCATCCAGAAACTTTCAAATGCATAGTTTAAATGACAATTCAAAATTGAATCTTTATCATATGGGAAGATCCCACTTTTTCAAAAACCACTCAAACAAGCTCAACTTTCAAAACCAAAGCATCTGCAGACTCACCAGCACCAATCTAGCAAACCCACCAAAAATCTTTTCAAAATTCAAAACTTGATTTCATGCGGCCATTTCATCAAACAGGTTGCAGACACAAATCAAACAAACATCAAACATTATTGTGAGCAGTGATTCTTGCCTAACTGGTTCCCCATTTAGCTCACAACCAGCTCAGTAGATCATCTAGCAAGATTAACCAAGCACTAGCACCACTATGAGCTTGCCATTGCCATCAATGGTGAACAGCCGAGCACACCCTTGCCACCCCATAGTCGACAGCAAGCTAGGAGCAGCAGCAAGCCTAGCCAGCATGTCTAGGAGGCAGCCCACCGTCCACCGCCACTCCCTGTCCACTGCTCGAGCCTTGCCAAGCCCTGGACCACACGCACGAACCGCGCCCAGACCGCCAGAGACCATGCCGAGCGTGCGCCAGAGCACCACCCTCGACCGAAGCCCACAGACCGCGCGCCGCCCTCGCCGCATCCATACACAATCCCCACCGACCCAGGAGACTGCCAGACATCCTCGTTCGCCTCCCCGTGACGCATAGCCACCACTCCCCGTCGAAGACGCCGCCTCTGTCGTGCAGAGCATCGCCCGTTCCAGACCAAGCCGCACCGCCCCATGCCTCAAAACCATGTCGTTGAGCATCACCCGGAGACACCACACCGTCCCCTACCCTTGCCCATGCCAATAGCCGCCTGTAACATCGCCCCCGACGAGCTCACCGTGCGCCCCGACGGTCCCCTCGCTCGACTATAAATAGAGGCCACCCCCGCTCGATTTCTTCACACCATCTCACTACCCTCTCCTCACTGATCGTGCCACACCGTTCTCAGAGCAAGGAGAGCACCACCCCGCCGGAATTTCACCGGAGCCTGCCGCCTCTGGAGAAGAAGGGAGCCATCGATTTAGTCCACCCAGGAGCTGCCGCGACCATCCCTGAGTTCGTCGTCGTCGACTTCGTCGTTCGCCCGCCTCGTCGACCCTCGCCAGTACCCGGTGAGCCCCCAGCACCCCCCACTGGCCACGCTAGGTTTCGTTCTCGCCGGCGTTGTCTCGCGTCGACGATGACTCCCAGCCGTTGGATTAGAATCAGATCGAACGACCCATGTTGCCCCATACCGCTTCGCCCAGCCCCGTGTCACTGACGAGTGGGGACACCCACTTAAGCAGCCCGCGGGAGCACTGCGCTTAGCAGGCCGGACCGTTAACTTTTCCCGCGTAGCCCAGTGATTTGAATTAAATCTTTTCTATTTTAATTCAAACACACTTCTGTACCCAACTTCAAAAATCAACCCAGATCGATTCAGTGCACCAATTTGAATGAAACCAATTTTGTTGGAAAGGTCTCTGAATGATGAATCCAAGCCCGTTGGATTCAAGTCATTTGGATCTGTAGATCATCCTTATTAAAAATAACAAGGCAGAAGCTTTTATGCATTCAAACATTTTTCAAATTTAAACCATAATAGCTTTTGAGTTGATTCCAACTCTCAAAAATCACATTTAACCATACCTTTCAGAATATATATAAATATATAGGTTTACTTGCAGAAATAATGTTCAAGTAATAAAAGAATGCTACATAGGCATTTCTAGCCACTTTAATTAATTAGAATAAAAGGGTAAAACCTTATTAAATTGTGACACCACTTTAAATCACATTCCCATGGACTACAATATGTGGTTATGACATGTGTCAACATGATCCCATGTTTGGTTTGGAGAATATTAAATCTTAAGTAGTTTTTCAATGAGTAGAAATTACTTTTCTAAAAATAAAAGGAATTAAATCAAGCCTTAACCTTGTAATGTTAGAGATGATGCTAGATCATCTATAGGACCCTTGTGTGTGATGATTGCAAGTTGTTAAGTATTGTTTGGTGATTGTGTACCTCGTATTTATTCATAGACGCTAGTACCAACCAAGGATACAAGGAGGAAGAAGGATACTACAAAGAAGAAGCCGAGGAGAACTTCAACCACTGCTCTGCCCAAGGCAAGCCTTACTAATCAAGTTGACCTATGCAAGCTAACACTTGCAATTTAGCAAGCTTATAATGATTTGGCGCAAGCAAATACTTGCTTGTTACTATGCCTACTATAAGCCTTAAGCATATGTGATCATACCCACTTGATAAACCAATCCTAGTTTTATTTGCAAGCTTCTTACTTTATTTATTTATCAAAGCTCTAACTTAGAGTTGACTTAAGTGACTTGTAGATACTAGAAATATTCTGAAGGTTGCATAAAGAGCATAAAATTTGGCCTAAGTTAGAAACCTTGATATCATCCTAAGATATAAGGTTGTACTTAGTTAAAACTCCCCTAGTTTACCACCCCTCCTTATTGCTTACCCCCACCTATAGATGCTAGTGCTAAGCATAAAACTTGATCAACTTTAGATGGGAATACTTGGTGGAAAAATGGTTATGAAAACCTTGGAATGATGGATCATTCTATTGAAATGTTATGGACATGTGTTTCCGAACACTTGATGATTTTGGTGATGAAAACGTTGAGGCATGAGCCTTAGCCCTTTATAAAACTGATGGTTGTCTAGATGCGATACCATTCCAATTTTATCGTACAACCACAATACCCGAATATTGGGTAGGGCTTGACTGGAAACTTATATACCTTAGTATTAGTTCCCTCACGGCCAAGGTCTGAGCTGAGGCTACCTTGTGAAGATTGTCCACCTATGCAGTACCCAAGATGACAGTTGTTCATGGTTGGGAGGCCAAACTCATAGGACAGGTGCTTATACTAGAGTGTGTAATCGAAAGGTTAGGATTGATTATCCGCATACTGAGTATGGTGAATTCAAGATTTGTTCCTGACGGATGTATCGAATGTTGTGGTGAAAGTGTACAATCTCTGCAGAGTGTCAAACTATTCGAATAGCCGCGTCCGCGGTTATGGACAATTGGAGTGGCCATACTGTTCCCTCGTCAGACTTTTCAAAATGACTTGTGAAATGAATTGAGACTTTGACTTGACCACAACAGAGTTGTGACCTGAGTTACAAGATCCCACCTAGGAGTTATAAAATTGTGACTAGCTTCGGAACTTAGTAGAGATAAATCTGGCTTTTGCAAAACAACCCTAGAGCCTAGTGTCCTATTATCCAAAAACCCCTTTACCTGTTAGTTTTAGCTTGCGAGTACTTAAAGAGTACTCATGGCTTTGTCCCTGGCTATTCCCATGGCCAGACTATGAAGAGGAGTACCTGGAGGATGGACCCCAGGGAGGTTACGACAATTAGGATCATCTCCCATCGTCAGCATTGCCTGTGACCCCGAAGATGGAGCTTCGCCTACGCTACCGTTATTATTACGTATTCCGCTGCTTGAAGTTGTATTAAGAACTGGATCGTGAGATCCCTATTTGTGTAAGAACTTATGTATCGTTTTTAATGGATGATGTACTATGGTATCCAATTCTGTTATGTCTCGCAAAAATGGTAATCCTGGGATTGCGATGTATGGCATAACAGGCATCTAGGATTGAAAAATCCGGGTGTTGACAAGTTGGTATCAGAGCCATCTTGACCATAGGAGACCCTAGTTAGACTGGACGTTTGAACCAAAAAACTTAGTTTCAAAACCAAAGAAAACAAATATTTACAAAAACTTATTCTAATTCTTATCCCTTTTATTCTTACATAAAAATTCATGTTCCTCAAAAACTCTTGCAAAATACATAAAATTTTGACACACTTGATCACCCTTCTAATCTACGCATCCTCTATTCTTATAGATGGACGCGAAGTACAGCAAGTTTTACCAACTGGGGAATGGAGGAGACCTTATCTTTGAGAGGGATTTGGACCAGCTTTCGGAACTTCTGGAGCGTCCGCACCCCGAGTTCTTCGGAGCTCAGCTCAATGATCAAGGAGGAGAAGATCTGCAGTGGATAATTGTTGCAAGTCTCCGAGAAAAGATTGAACCTCCCACTGTGGAGGGAATTTAGTTTACCTTGAGGGAAAACAATTGGCTCGATGGACTTGCCAGAGCAATGCATGAAGCTCTTTCCCGTCTGTGTGGGCAGAGAATCAATCAAGGGTACTCGCTTTGAGTTTTGCCCAAGGCCTGATGCAAATGGACAACCACTGGAAGCCCCATACCACCCCGAGCTGAAGACTCAATTGGACCACCTTAGCTTCATGATGTACGATCGTCAGCAGGAGTTGGACAACTGTCGTGACTACTGCAACCACAAGCCTGCCATCATCAAGACAAAGGACCAGACCATCGCCATTCTAGCAAGGGATCGCAAGTCTCGCCGCCGTCAGCTTGACAAGAAGGAGCGCATTATTGCCCGTCTTCGCCACCGCATCTCATCTTTGGAGGAGACCATCCATGAGAGAGACATGCAGTTGGAGGAAAGGGAGAATGCCGGAGAGGATCTTCGTGGAGACCCTTACTCCTATCTCAACGATGACGATGATTTTCTGGAGGATCAGGCCATGGACTTCTTCACCGATGAGGATGATTTCGCCTTCATCGATGATGATGAAGATGATGAAGCCACAGACTCCGAGGAGTAGTAGCACTTGAGCACTAGCGTAGTGAGTAGTATTCGGTCCCACTGTATCGTAGTTCTCAGAATGGTTCTTAAAACCATCTGTTTTTCTTTGTTGTGGTGTGTGTTGTACTGTGTGCTATGAATGAATGAATTAAAAAGCAAGTGCTAGAAAAATCTGAGTCAAACCTTTAAAACTTTTCAAAGTCCCCGAAACCTTAGAAATTTCCCTCTTTTCTCATGATCGATCTAAATCTTCAGATGCCACGTGGAGGAAGTGGTTCAGCCCCGGACCCAATGTTGCAGATCCTGCAAATGTTGACTTCTGACCGCGAAGCTGAAAGAGCGGAACGTCAAGCCAACCTAGCCACTCTGCAACAGATAGCCCAGCTAGCCCACAACAACAAAGGCCACGGAAATCAGGACAACCATGGATCTAAGCTCAAGAATTTCCAGAATACCAACCCACCTGTTTTCACTAAGTCAGAAGAACCCCTAGACGCCGATGATTGGCTGCAAACCATGGAAAATAACCTAGAAGTCGCCGGAGTGGAAGCCAACGAGAAAGTTCTGTTTGCCACCCATTATATAGCCGGAGATGCCAGGGCATGGTGGAATAGCGTTCGCGCAATGACCGGAGGCCAGATGATGACCTGGGAGGAATTCAAGGTCAAGTTCAGCAGAACCCATGTGCCACCGGGTTTGATCAAGAGAATGAGAGACGAGTTCAGAGAGCTGAAGCAAGGAAGGATGACTGTAGTGGAATACCGTGACAAATTTTTATCATTAGCTAGGTATGCCCTGGACGAGATAGACACCGAAGCCAAGAAGAAAGAAAGATTCCTGAATGGTATGCATGACGAGATGCAGACGGTGTTAGTCAATATTCCCTTTGCGGATATTGAAGCCCTTGTCGACTCTGCCATCCAGATGGAAGGAAAGATCAACCAAGCCAATGAGAACCGCAAGCGTCGTATGATGCATCAGCCAGGAACCCATTAGACCCCAAAGTATCGCCCCAACCCATCTCCAGGATTTGCCCCAAGAACCAACAGACCCCCGATGAACCATCCGACCTACCCCAACCGTGGAAACCCTAGACCCGGAGGAAATCACAACAACCCCGGCAACTCTAGCAATTTCACCCGTGCCCCACCCAAGTTCAACACCAACAATGCTACCGCCAACACCAACACTGCCCCTAGGACTGGAAGCAATGATGTGCCTGTCGCAGCCAAGGACAAGTCGCAAGTGACTTGTTATGACTGTGGAAATAAAGGCCACTATTCCAACGAGTGCCCCAACAAGAAGAATGCTACAGCTCCCAATGCCAATGTCCCAGCTCAGCAGCAGCGTCGTGTTCAGCCAAGGAGAAGATTTGCCCCATGGAATTCACTCAACCGCAATGGCTGTCTTTTTCTCATGCATGCTGAAGAAGCTCAGGAAGCGCCAGACGTCGTGCTGGGTATGTTTTCTGTTAATTCAGTACTTGCAAGAGTGTTGTTTGATTCTGGTGCATTGCATTCATTTGTCACCGAAGAATTTGCATGCACTAGTAAAATTCAACCAACCAAACTGAAGCATGTTATGATTGTTCAAATTCCCGGATCAACCACCAAGGCTAGGCAAATTTGCAAAGCCGTCCCTATCCGAATCCATGGCATGGATTTTTATGCTAATATGATAGTACTCAAAACTAAAGGTTTGGAAGTAGTACTAGGAACGGATTGGATGTCCAAACATAAAGGATTGATTGACTGTGCCAAGAAAGCCATCACCATGACCAGTATAGCCGGAATATCAGTCGAACATATATCTGAAACCTTACCTCGCCAATTCAAATGCAACAAGAGTATATCCCAACCTACTATTGACCAAGTCCGGATAGTCTGTGAATACCCCGATGTATTTTTAGATGTTTTGCCCGGTATGCCCCCAGATCGGGATATCGAGTTTATCATTGAACTAATCCCCGGAACCGGACCCATAGCCCAGAGACCCTATAGTATGAACCCGTCAGAGCTCGCAGAACTGAAGAAGCAACTGGATTCCATGTTGGAAATCGGATTGATTCAACCAAGTGCGTCATCATGGAGATCACCTGTCTTGTTTGTGGACAAGAAGTATGGAGGTAACCGTTTGTGTACGGATTATTGGAAGTTGAATGATGTCACCATCAAGAACAAGTACCCCTTGCCAAGATAGAAGATTTGTTTGATCAGTTGACCGGTGCCAAGGTGTTTTCTAAGATTGATCTTAGAACTGGCTATCATCAACTCAAGATTCGTGCAGAGGATATTCCAAAGACTGCCTTTACCACCAGATATGGATTGTATGAGTATACAGTCATGTCTTTCGGATTAACCAATGCCCCCTCTTATTTCATGAACCTCATGAATAAGATTTTTATGGACTTCATGGATAAGTTTGTCATTGTTTTCATTGATGACATTCTGATTTATTCCAAATCAGAAGAAGAACATGAGCTACACCTAAGGACCATTCTTGGAACCCTTAGAGAGCATCAGTTGTATGCAAAGTTTAGCAAATGTGAATTCTGGTTACAGGAGGTAGGATTCCTCGGTCACATTGTATCAGCCGGACGAATTGCCGTTGACCCTGCCAAAGTGAAAGATGTAGAAGATTGGCAAGCCCCAACCACTCAAACCCAAGTTCGTGCATTTCTCGGATTGGCGGGATATTACCGCAAATTCGTAGAAGGATTCTCTAGTATCGCCAGACCCATGACCCAATTGCTGAAGAAGGACAAGAAGTTTGAATGGACCGACAAATGTGAAGCGAGTTTTCAAGAACTCAAGAGGAGATTGATTTCAGCCCCAATCTTGATCATGTCGGATATCACGAAGCCCTTCGATGTGTATTGTGACGCATCCAAGATTGGTCTCGGATGTGTGCTAATGCAAGAAGGCAAAGTTATATCTTACCTATCTCGGCAATTGAAGCAACATGAGCAAAACTACCCAACCCATGACCTCGAACTCGCAGCCGTAGTTCTAGCCCTGAAGACATGGAGACATTACCTGATGGGAAACCGTTGTGAGATTTATTCGGATCACAAGAGCCTAAAGTATATATTCACTCAGAAGGATCTGAATATGAGACAGAGAAGATGGATTGAGCTAATCAAGGATTACGATCTGGACATTCACTATCACCCTGGTAAAGCCAACGTGGTAGCCGATGCCCTTAGCAGATTGCCGTGCCGCTTGAACTCCATGATTTTGAAGGAGCAACCAAGTTTGCACAAGGAGATGGAAGATTTTCGAATGGAATTAGTAAGTGAAGGATTTTTGGCTAGCATAGAACTCCAGCCCACTTTGATCTGTCAGATTAAGGAGGCGCAGAAGGAAAATGCTAGTATCAACGGAATAAAGCGTCGTATCGGTACAGGCAAAGTACCTGGATTCACCGAGGACGAAGAAGGAGTGTTGTGGTACAAAGGACGCCTTTGTGTACCAGCAGATTCTGAATTGAAAGAAGTTATTTTGAAGGAGGCTCATGATACTCTTTATTCTATCCATCCCGGAGGAACTAAGATGTATCAAGATTTAAAAGAGCAATTTTGGTGGCATAAGATGAAGAGAGAAATCGGGAGCTATATCGCCAAGTGTGATATATGTCAGCGATTCAAGGCAGAACATCAAAGACCCGCTGGATTGTTGCAACCATTGCAGATTCCGGAATGGAAATGGGATTCTGTAGGAATGGACTTCATCACTGGACTACCTACTTCTAGTAGGGGAAATGACTCTATCTGGGTCATAGTGGACAGATTGTCCAAAGTCGCCCATTTCTTGCCCGTCAAAACCACATATCAGAGTTCGAAACTAGCGGAGTTGTACATTGCTAGAATCGTAAGTTTGCACGGAGTCCCTAAGAACATAGTATCGGATTGAGGAACTCAGTTTACCTCGAGATTCTGGAAGAAAGTCCAAGAAGGTTTAGGAACCCGTCTAGATTTCAGCACCGCATATCACCCTCAGACCGATGGACAAACGGAGCGAGTAAATCAAATACTCGAAGATATACTGAGAGCATGTGTGTTAGAATATGGATCCAAGTGGGAAGACTGTCTGCCGTTTGCAGAATTTTCATAAAACAACAGTTATCAAGCCAGTTTGCAAATGGCCCCCTTTGAATTCATGTACGGAAGAAAGTGTCGCACCCCTTTGAACTGGTCGGAAGTAGGAGAGAGTCAGATTTTTGGACCCGACATCCTACGAGAAGCAGAAGAGAAGGTTCACAAGATTCGTGAGCACCTCAAGACCGTCCAATCCCGACAGAAGAGTTACGCTGACAAGAGACGTAGAGACCTCGCCTTCAACATAGGAGATTTTGTTTATCTGAAAGTGTCGCCATTGAAGTGAATGCAGCATTTCCAACTCAAAGGAAAGTTAGCCCCCAGATATATCGGACCTTTCCAGATTCTGAACCGTCGAGGAGAAGTATCGTACCAATTGGAGCTACCTGAAGAGATGTTAGCCGTGCACAATGTGTTCCATATCTCGTTACTTCGCAAGTGTCTCGAAGTCCCCGAGAAGACCAAAGTATTCAAGAATATCGACCATCAGACCATAGAGATCAACGATGACCTGACCTATCCCGAAGTACCCATCCGCATTATGGAAGAAGCTTTTCGAACTACCCGAACCCGAAGCATCAAGTTTCTCAAGATTCAGTGGAGCAACCACACAGAAGAGGAAGCTACCTGGGAGCGCGAAGATCACATCAGGACGGAGTTTCCCGATCTCTTCAAATCATAGGTAATCTTTTCGTCCTTTTTTCAAATCTCGGGACGAGATTTTGTTTAAGGGGGGAAGGTTTGTAACATCCCAAAAATACTAAACTTGGAACATCAAACTCTAATCATCAAGATTGGGGTTAACAAAAACTTTTCTAATTAAAATTATGAATGCATGCATATGTGTATTGATTTTGAAATTCTTTTAAACCACCTTGTTTGATTGTGTCATTGCTTGTAAAATGTTTCTTAGGTGAAATAAACATCATCTAAAACATTTTCCACACTTTTCCTAAAGACAAGTAAATCAAAACACATATATTAAATGAATGGTCACGTTGACCAATTTAACTCTCATGCCTACTTTGGCTGTATCAAACTTTCAGAACCTAATGGAAACTTTTTTGGATCTTTGCACCCCTTGAATATACTCATAACAAGGTATCAAGGACCACTTTGTGATCATCCAGAAACTTTCAAATGCATAGTTTAAATGACAATTCAAAATTGAATCTTTATCATATGGGAAGATCCCACTTTTTCAAAAACCACTCAAACAAGCTCAACTTTCAAAACCCAAGCATCTGCAGACTCACCAACACCAATCTAGCAAACCCACCAAAAATCTTTTCAAAATTCAAAACATGATTTCATGCGGCCATTTCATCAAACAGGTTGCACACACAAATCAAACAAACATCAAACACTATTATGAGCAGTGATTCTTGCCTAACTGGTTCCCCATTTAGCTCACAACCAGCTCAGTAGATCATCTAGCAAGATTAACCAAGCACTAGCACCACTGTGAGCTTGCCATTGCCATCAATGGTGAACAGCCGAGCATACCCTTGCCACCCCATAGTCGACAGCAAGCTAGGAGCAGCAGCAAGCCTAGCCAGCATGTCTGGGAGGCAGCCCACCGTCCACCGCCACTCCCTGTCCACTGCTCGAGCCTTGCCAAGCCCTGGACCACACGCACGAACCGCGCCCAGACCGCCAGAGACCATGCCGAGCGTGCGCCAGAGCACCACCCTCGACCGAAGCCCACAGACCGCACGCCGCCCTCGCCGCGTGCATACACAATCCCCATCGACCCAGGAGACCGCCAGACATCCCTGTTCGCTGCCCCGTGACGCATATCCACCACTCGCCGTCGAAGACACCGCCTGTGCCGCGCAGAGCATCGCCCGTTCCAGACCAAGCCGCACCACCCCATGCCTCAAAACCATATCGTTGAGCATCGCCAGGAGACACCACACCGTCCCCTACCCTTGCCTATGCCAATAGCCGCCTGTAACATCGCCCCCGACGAGCTCACCGTGCGCCCCGACGGTCCCCTCGCTCGACTATAAATAGAGGCCACCCCCGCTCGATTTATTCCCACCATCTCACTCCCCTCTCCTCACTGATCGTGCCACACCGTTCTCAGAGCAAGGCGAGCACCACCCCGCCGGAATTTCACTGGAGCCCACCGCCTCTGGAGAAGAAGGGAGCCATCGATTTCGTCCACCCCAGGAGCTGCCGCGACCACCCCTGAGTTCGCCATCGTCGACTTCGTCGTTCGCCCACCTCGCCGACCCTCGCCAGTACCCCGGTGAGCCCCCAGCACCCGCCACTGGCCGCGCTAGGTTTCGTTCTCGCCGGCGTTGTCTCGCGTCGACGATGACTCCCAACCGTTGGATTAGAATCAGATCGAACTACCCACGTTGCCCCATACCGCTTCGCCCAGCCCCGTGTCACTGACAAGTGGGGACACCCACTTAAGCAGCCTGCAGGAGCACCGCGCTTAGCAGGCCGGCCCGTTAAGTTTTCCCGCGCAGCCCAGTGATTTGAATTAAATCTTTTCTATTTTAATTCAAACACACTTCTGTACCCAACTTCAAAAATCAACCCAGATCGATTCAGTGCACCAATTTGAATGAAAACAATTTTTTTGGAAAGGTCTGTGAATGATGAATCCAAACCCGTTGGATTCAAGTCATTTGGATCTGTAGATCATCCTTAGTAAAAATAACAAGGCAGAAGCTTTTCTGCATTCAAACATTTTTCAAATTTAAACCATAATAGCTTTTGAGTTGATTCCAACTCTCAAAAATCACATTTAACCATACCTTTCAGAATATATAAAAATATATAGGTTTACTTGCAGAAATAATGTTCAAGTAATAAAAGAATGCTACATAGGCATTTCTAGCCACTTTAATTAATTAGAATAAAAGGGTAAAACCTTATTAAATTGTGACACCACTTTAAATCACATTCCCATGGACTACAATATGTGGTGATGACATGTGTCAACATGATCCCATGTTTGGTTTGGAGAATATTAAATCTTAAGTAGTTTTTCAATGAGTAGAAATTACTTTTCTAAAAATAAAAGGAATTATATCAAGCCTTAACCTTGTAATGTTAGAGATGATGCTAGATCATCTATAGGACCCTTGTGTGTGATGATTGCAAGTAGTTAAGTATTGTTTGGTGATTGTGTACCTCGTATTTATTCATAGACGCTAGTATCGACCAAGGATACGAGGATGAAGAAGGATACTACAAAGAAGAAGCCGAGGACAACTTCAACCACTGCTCTATCCAAGGCAAGCCTTACTAATCAAGTTGACCTATGCAAGCTAACACTTGCAATTTAGCAAGCTTATACTGATTTGGTGCAAGCAAATACTTGCTTGTTACTATGCCTACTATATGCCTTAAGCATATGTGATCATACCCACTTGATAAACCAATCCTAGTTTTATTTGCAAGCTTCTTACTTTATTTCTTTATCAAAGCTTTAACTTATAGTTGACTTAAGTGACTTGTAGATACTAGAAAGATTCTGAAGGTTGCATAAAGAGCATAAAATTTGGCCTAAGCTAGAAACCTTGATATCATCCTAAGATATAAGGTTGTACTTAGTTAAAACTCCCCTAGTTTACCACCCCTCCTTATTGCTTACCCCCACCTGTAGATGCTAGTGCTAAGCATAAAACTTGATCAACTTTAGATGGGAATACTTGGTGGAAAAATGGTTATGAAAACCTTGGAATGATGGATCATTCTATTGAAATGTTTTGGACATGTGTTTCCGAACACTTGATGATTTTGGTGATGAAAACGTTGAGACATGAGCCTTAGCCCTTTCTAAAACTGATGGTTGTCTGGATGCGATACCATTCCAATTTTATCGTACAACCACAATACCCGAATATTGGGTAGGGCTTGACTAGAAACTTATATACCTTAGTATTAGTTCCCTCACGGCCAAGGTCTGAGTTGAGGCTACCTTGTGAAGATTGTCCACCTGTGCAGTACCCAAGATGACGGTTGGTCATGGTTGGGAGGCCAAACTCATAGGAGAGGTGCTTATACTAGAGTGTGTAATCGAAAGGTTAGGATTGATTATCCGCATACTAAGTATGGTGAATTCAGGATTTGTTCCTGACGGATGTATCGAATGTTGTGGTGAAAGTGTACAATCTCTGCAGAGTGTCAAACTATTCTAATAGCCGCGTCCGCGGTTATGGACAATTGGAGTGGCCATACTGTTCCTCCGTCAGACTTTTCAAAATGACTTGTGAAATGAATTGAGACTTTGACTTGACCACAACAGAGTTGTGACCTGAGTTACAAGATCCCACCTAGGAGTTATAAAATTGTGACTAGCTTCGGAACTTAGTAGAGATAAATCTGGCTTTTGCAAAACAACCCTAGAGCCTAGTGTCCTATTATCTAAAAACCCCTTTACCTGTTAGTTTTAGCTTGCGAGTACTTAAAGAGTACTCATGGCTTTGTCCCTGGATATTCCCATGGCCCGACTATAAAGAGGAGTACCTGGAGGATGGACCCCAGGGAGGTTACGACAACTAGGATCATCTCCCATCGTCAGCATTGCCTGTGACCCCGAAGATGGAGCTTCGCCTACGCTACCGTTATTATTACGTATTCCGCTGCTTGAAGTTGTATTAAGAACTGGATCGTGAGATCCCTATTTGTGTAAGAACTTATGTATAGTTTGTAATGGATGATGTACTATGGTATCCAATTCTGTTATGTCTCGCAAAAATGGTAATCCTGGGATTGCGATGTATGGCATAACATGCATCTAGGATTGAAAAATCCAGGTGTTGACATCTCTCCCATCAAAATACCAATTAGAGGGCCTCGTAGATGGGAGATCAGTTTGATACTAAGCCTACCATATAATGTTAACCCATGAGAGGTTATTTTTTAAAATAAATTGTGTAGAATTGTATGGGAAACACGTTTATTTTGGCGATTGGGATTGATGACTCCTAAACGTCCATCTTCTTTAGGCTTGAAGGCTTGTTCTCAAACAACTAATGGAGGAATTTTCTTGGTGATATTGCTCCCTCTCGAAATACAATGTAGTCTATACTTGTCAAGTTGTTGGATTATGGACTTATAAACCAATAAAATGCTCAAGAAAAAAGTTGGAAAATATCACATGACATAATTCACCATATGTAAGGAACTGAGCACAACAAACCAGCCTACTTTGGACTCAGTTTACCAATAGGTAGATTATACAATTTAGTATTGGTTGTTCCAAGAGGGTAGGCAAAGATATATAGTTCAATGACATTGCACCAAGCTAGCAATGAAGGGTGAATGTTAAATAAGGGAGATCTTCTCTTCAAGGACATTGATGTGAATTAGGTTGGACTTGTGATAATCATACTATGAGACCAGTGGATCTTGGCAAAGTATATAGGGTAACCATATTTATATGAGTGTCATCAAAATTGTACAACTAGAATATTACTATCAGCCATTATAAGAATGGGCCTCTAAAGATGTCCACCATACATATCATCAAAGAAGTAGGCCATGAACTCGAACAAAAAAACTTGGGAGATGAGATCCCCTTGTCTAATACCTCTTTTTTATTTCCACATATCCCATTTTATAGGATAATGGAGTGTTCAACTTTATCATGCGCCTTTTCAAAGTCCGGTTTAAAAAGCACCATTTCTATCTTTGATTTATGGCATTGATGCATGCAAGGTTTTAAATAGATACAATATAGCTTTTCTAGAGTTTCAAAGCTATGCTATGTCACCTTGTAGAACGTACAACTATTCTAGCTAAGAATTCTATTGCAACAAATAGTTGCAATAGTTCCCTTAGCACCAAAGTAGCTATAGCTACCATGTTCCAGGTAAGTAGAAATGGGCTAAATGGCATACCGTTTCCAAATATAGCTATAAAACTAAGCCCACAATGACTACGTATATGAGTATATGATCAAACCAGTTGAAAAATATGGAAGACTAAATAATAGCATCCAAAATCATGTTACAATAGGTGATTTTATTGACTGGTTCTAATACTACTATAATGATTTGGTGCTTCTAGACTTGATAAATGGTGCTATGGAGATTTTTTTATCGCATATTTGTTACTCCTTATAGTCGGGTGTATTAGGCCCGCTACAAGGAGTGTTGCGACCTAGGTGCATGAAGACACATAGATATGTTTCAGCCAATCCGTCCGCTGTAAAATCATGTGTAATCTCCTATAATCGGGTAGCTATTGATGGGAGTCCAAAAAAGTAGCCAATCTTTGGCATCAATCACTGTGTCCCTTTGCAAGGATCTAGCCCTCAACCGAAGTTTCCAATCACATTCGAGAAACTAGCACATGCATTGCTATCACACCAATTAATCATGCTATTAATTGCTAATCGAGCCTAAAGTTGTACTGAGCCCAATACACCAGAATGGAGGGAGTACTATGGTTTCTTAGATTTTATTGTGACTATTCACATTTTTATCCTACATGTTTTATATATACTACTAAAATGTTATTGGAAATATATCCACACTATGCAACTATAATTTGGGCCTCACCACGAAGCCACGAAAACATGATTTAAAACCCTGAATGTTGGTGTTCCAATTCCCAAGACAAGCAATCTTTGGTGAGAGCCATGGGCCTCATGACCCGCCGAACTAGATTCGCATGTGCTTTAGTTGTATGAGAGGTTGAGACTTGGTGAAATATATGAATGTATCATGTCGTCCTTTCACTCAACAAGGCACTTCAAGTCAACCTTCATATTCTTCGGCGCCATAGTCGTCAATGACAACCCATATTGTGGTCCGGCAACTGGTCAGCACACCTTTGTTTGAGCAACTTGGTGTTTTTCTTCGTCGTCATTACAATCCAGTATAACTCGACATTTTTCCCTTGGCAAGACACTTCCCCCCGGATTGGGGGGGGGGGGCATGGACAACGGTTACCACCCTAAAACAAACCCTCTTGTTGTAGTAGTTCTGATTCCTATACTAAATGTTCTGAAATCGAAGTGGGTTTTGCTCACTTGAAACATATTTATGGAAGTATAAGACGAGAAGAATGACTGTACTTATAGAATAGCGCATTTTTCCTTGTATAGGTTTGTTACTATAAGATTATCACTACAAATGGCTTCCTGAGGCTTGATGTTGTCAACTTCATCTTCAAATAGATGGATGATTCTCAATGACCAAAGATATACAAATTTCCTATCAATTAAACCTTAGTGATCACGTGTTACTAAACAGAAAAACTAGAAGAATTTGTCTTCTTGGGTCAAGGAAGTACTCTGGCAGTGCAAATTAATGAAGATGTACATCAAATTTATACCAGAACAAGAGGATATCTTGATTCGTTAGGGATTGAACATGTAAATAAATTTCTGGATGAGTTACATAAATAAACTCGTCTAGTCGGTAGACCTTTGCTCTTACACATGATCTAAGCTAGCGATTGTCATAGGGGTAATTTAATCAGCTTTCATGATATATATGTACAATATTATGGATGGAAGGGGATAGTTTGTTTTTTAAGAATAGGAGAGGCCCAAAGTTTGCAGGTGTGATAAGAGTTATTTCTGTAAGCTCTTTCTTCTCATTCTGGCCCATATGACAACGGGTAGGCTAATGGCTGGTCCACAGACATTATGTCTGTTATCACATACGCGTTTGGGCTATACGGGTGGGCTGGCTTCTGCAGCTTGAAAGAACTGGCAGCTACTACCTCAGCAATTGGGCTTTGGTGCGGTGCCTGCCGGCCGCCAGAACAGCATGGATCGAGGCAGACATCACATGACACCTCTTCGTCTCCTTGATCCACAATTAAAAGAAGTACTAAGACAATCTCTAGCAAGCCTCGTAAAAAAGCAAACTGTTAAACCGGCGTACAGTCTCCTAAAAATACGAATACAGATCAAACTCGACACGGCGCAGAATGAAAACTATGGTACGAACTGTATATTCAAATATTTGCACTTGCGGCAAAATTCATCGAAGAACAACCGAGGGGATTTTGCGTAATTCGTTTAATTACACATACTAGCAGCAATCCAAAAACTGGGCCACTAACTACATCTAAATTAACCTATATACGTGGCCGCCGCCGCAACCTAAACCAAAAATGAGCTCGGGTGAGCTGCAGGTTACGGCGACGTTGGGTCAGCTCCGACTCTAGTTGTCGGAGATGTTCATGTCCACCACCTCGATCTTGACTACGGGCCTAGCGGCACGCTCCCGCTCCCTTGACAGCCGCGCCTCGACGAGCGCAATCGCTCGGCGCGTGTTGGCCTGCTCAACGAGGATCGCCGTCTCATGCTCTAGCTCCGACAGGCGGAACAACATCTCCGTCGCCCGGCGCTCCTCGTCCAAGTCGTGGGCGTAGTCGGCCACGGCGAACACGCGCGCACACGAAGGGGACGGCGAGATACACTCGTCCTCGCGGTCGGAGGCTGGAGGCGCGCGGACACACGAGGAGTAGTCACCGCGCGAATCGCCCTCACCTGCGACCTGCGCCCTCGTGGAGATGAAGCCCAACGACACGCACGCGCGGAGCGACAGATCGCGGTTGGTCCATTTGAGGGTCGCGTGCTTCTTGGCAGCCTCCGAGCGGACGAAGGCGCCGTGTGTCTCGTTGTCGTTGCCACCTCCCTCTCCACCGAAACGACGTCCCCTCGATATTGCGCGAATCTGGTGGTGGATGCACTCGGAATCAGCCGATGGAGTTGCGGCTGGCGGTGACAGCGCATGGGTGGGTGCGGCAGAGAAGTGAGGGTTTCGACCCTTACTCTCACTTTACTGCCGTATATATACCGGCTGCGCGGAGAGTTTAACTGGCCACGGTAAAACGAGGACAGACCGGACCGCATATATAGACCTCACTAGAGCGTATAAAGTGCTGTGGGCATGTAAACTCACCGAAATTTTACAGTTTCGAACGGTTTATAGGCCTCGCTAGAGATGCTCTAACAAACAAAGAAAAAAACTATACTATTTTAGTCTCATTGACGCACATTACTTATAGCTCACAAAAACGAAAAAGTCTACTAACGTAATATAGTTTGCTTCCCTCCGTCAAATAAACGAATTTTAGCTCAAAGGTTATTACACCCAATTTTAGCTAGTTTAGTTTTTCAGTTTTTAGCTAGTTTATTCTGGACCTTTCTCGCAATAATTCGGCTACACTAACTTTTTTCTGTCATTAACAAAGCTAGCTACCTATCTAAACGCGTCTTGCCAATTTAGGCCCAGAACTAGCTAGCATAGCATGGCTATCCCAAAACAAGCTAAACGAGTCTGCTAATTTTTGCTGCAAACTACTACCTAAGAATGACTATTATAAATTCGTTGTTTGTTGATTACAGATGCTAATTTAGATGTTTCTGATGAAGATCAATCATCAGTTGATTGATTGCTGAAATATTGTTGCTCTGCTTGGAATTCATTACAAGAAGGCCTACCATTCTGATTTGAGAGGGACTCCTGGATTCATAAACTGAAACGCGGGCGACAATGAATTACCACGATCGTGGTGTGTTAGTCCACATGGGGCCAAATTAGAAAATTAGACACAGTATCAACTATGGGGAGTATCACACGCCAACATACCTGTGCAGGTCATTAAGTCAACGCATGAAACAGAGGTGATGTTTCATGTCCACAAATTATGGTCAATCTGCCGACATGCATAAAACCATTTTATGAAGACGTCAGACCAATCAAATAGCGAGATACGCATACCCCTGCAGCTAGAGCTAGAGCTAGCTAGCTAGCGCCTAGCTGCTGAATCCTCTGCGTATACTGAACTATTGTACTCGATCCATATAACTCCGTCTATTATTAGGTTTTGTCAAAGTCAATTTTTGCATTCTTTAAGCAACTATGTATGATAAAATATATACCAAGATAACAATACAAATGTATAGACGGAGTAATATAAAATGCATTGTATTATGATTCTAATGATATTAATTTGATTCGTACATATTGAATTTTTTTGTACGTGTGGTTGATAAAAGTTTGCAATGTTTGACTTTGAATAAACCTTACGTGCAGAGTAATATGACATAGAGAGTATTGTCTTTCAGTCTTTCTGTGTGGCCATAACTGTATTATTGTCACATATAGCTTTATTTCCCCTGGCATGATGCAGTCACGCAAAACCAAATTAAGCTGGCTGCATGCATGCGCGTACGTAGTACGCATGTATATGTGCCTAGCTTAGCTAGTACGGATACGTGCGTACCAGCCGTAATATAATAGCATGCGCATATCACGATCCCGATCCCTGGTTTAACTATCTGGTGGCCTCTCTCAATTAGTCAATTGGTGGCCGTGTAGATGAAGCCAGATCTGATCAAAATCTCTTGATGGCAACATGCAGTGAAGCTGCCACACGTACGTGCTACAGTAGATGGTTAGAATAAATAAAATTTTATGGATGTCAATTTTTTTCAGATGATGGATGGATGGATGTCACTTGGATGACTGGGCTGGGAACCCTCACCGGAGCATCAACGAAAGTAGGGATGCTTTAAGAAAAAGTAACACCACATTTTTCACTAGATCACACATGTTTATATAGTGCTGGCCTGCTGGGAACACGGATAACACTTATAGTAATGCTGGGAAAATCGAATCTGTTTTTATTTAGACACAAGATACATGAATATGATTTCCATGGACATGCAAACTCTTGTTTGAAAATTATGTTATTTTTAAACCAAAATGTAGTGGTAATTAGCCTAATGTTGGTTTTCACATTAGTTTTTTTGTTTAGGTCGCTAAATAAAACATGATTCAGTAAAACTTTACATGTACGCCCTTCCCTAGCGACAAGGGGGAAACCCTAGCCGCCGCCGCTAGAGGCGACCCTCCACCACCCTCCCCAACGTCGCCACCGCCGGAGGGACCGTCGGCAAAGTCGTGTGTGGCCCAGGGATGAAGACAGCGGGGCGTTTTTGCTCTCCTCCGGCGCTAGGGTGCTCTGCAGGCGGCACAGGCTCGTGTTTTTGGTGCCGTCGGCGGGCTGTGCGCGGCGTGTTGCGACCAGGAGGGTCCGGTGGCAGTACACCGGACTGGGGCTGCTGCCGGGGTGGGGGTGGTTGCTCGGGCCTGATCTGGGCCTTGGTCGGGCCGCGGTTGTGGCGCCTCTCCATCGGCCGTGTGGGAAGCCGAGTCGGCGGGCTCGGCCGTTGGAACGGTCGGGGCGGCGCCCCTCGACCATGGACGAGCAGCAGGGATGGTCGTAATCCTACTCCGTCACCGGCGGCGTCCGTTGGCCGGAGTTGTGGATGCCGGGTGGCGGCCTCGGGGACGTAGTGGCGATTGGGTGGTCGACGGCCAGATCCTACCTCGACGTGGCGGTGGCATGGAGAACAGTAGGCCAGGGGGTTCCTCGGTACGGTGGTCTCTTAGGGCGGCGCCCAGCTTCGTCGGTGTCTTGGCGGCTGTGGAGGGTCGCCATGGGTGGCAGGCTGGATGAGGCGCGGTGGACCTAGCCGACTGTGTAGGTCTGTGGCGGGGGTGGGCCATGTATTGAGGACGGCGGTGCGGCGATGCCGCTTTGGTGGGCAAGGCGCTAGTTCCCGGCGTCTCTACGATCGGTGGCAGGTTGGCTTGAGGAGCTCCGTTGTGGCATCCCGCAAAACCACTACTAGAAAATCGCGTTGTTTTTGTGCATCGCATCATCATGACCGCATGCTTATGTCATCATGCCACATTGCATTTGAGCATCGTCCTCATCTTGCATTTGCTTGTGTAAAACTAATTGCAGAAAGACCTGTCTTTATTTTCCAAACGCCCCGTTTTGTTTTCAAAATGCAAACCCCGGGTTCCGGATTATTTTATTTGTCTGCTATCGGTTTGCAGAAGCTGTGTTTTAAACAAATAAAATTATTTGAATTATTTTAGTGGGGGCAGTCGAACGGGCCGACCCGACCCGAACGACCACCCCCAGGAATTATAATCGGTCCAACCTAAATCCTAAAGCTACCAGATAACCTACCCACACACCCCCTCCACCTCACCCCCACCTATCACAGGCTGCCACATCACCTTGGCCTTTCCCCCCCTCCAACCAAAAACTGCCACTTGGCCTCTCACCCTTTTTCCTCTCTCCCTCAGCCACCCCACACCCGCGCACCCGCCCTCCCTAATCCCCTCTGCCCGCTGGCCCCCACCCCAGACCCCCAACCCACACACGCTCATCACGCGACACCGAACCCACCACCCGACACGCTCAGGCCCACCCGCCAGACCGACAACCCCCACGCCCCGCGTCCCCTGGGTCCCACCCCGCGCCCACGCATCCCACGCGGCGCGGCCGGCCCTCTCTCTCTCCCTGCTCGCCTCGCCGCTCAGACCCACCGCCGCTCTCCTCCCTCTTCCCCGTCGCCGGCGCAGGCCCCCCACCAGTCCTCCTCTCCCCTCCCTCCGGCAGCCTGCGAGCCGCCGTTCCCCGCACCATCGCACCCGCCGCGCCCGCCGGCCCGCCCCCCCTCGCGCGCGCGCTCACCTCTCTGCCGCGGGAGCCCTCCTCCTCGAGCCGAGCCGCTCGCGCCCGTCCCTCGTCGCCCTCTCCCCGCATGCCCCGGCCGGCCGCGAGCTACCCCGCCGGCTGCGCCCTGCGCCGTCCCCCGCGTTCCGGCCAGACGCAGCCGCCTACGCCACCGCCCTCGGCCCCGTCTCCCCCTGGCGCCCGCCCCTCCCGAGCTCGCCATCCTCCTAGCCCGGCTCGCCCTGGCCTCTTTCGCGGCCCCGCGCGCCACCGTCGGCCGCGTCCTGCACCGCCGGCCGCCGCCGGGCCTCTCCTTCGCCGTCTAGCTCGACCCCGCCCACCCCGGCAGCTGGCCACCATCGGCTCCGCCCTGGAGTTCCCCGCCGGCAACCATGGACGCCGTGCCGACCTTCGCCTCCTCTACCTCGCCTCGGTCTGTGGCTGCGCGATGTGGGAAGACACCTCCGTCCTGCATGCCCGGATGGTGTTCGACCGTAAAACCGACAAGGAGATAACCTTGCTGCGCATCGGCATGTCCCCACCTGCAGGTCTAGATGCTCCATCTGTGGTGTTTGGCGGACCAAGTCTCGACACCCCCGTCTCCATGTGGCCATGACACCAACAAGTGCACAAACACCGAAGCCGTCCAAGTTCGCCACGAGGAGCCGCACGAACCCGAGGGTCTGTCGACAAGACCGTCTCGACACAAGAGCCCCGATGCCCTTTTGTCGCCAAGATCTGCATCGCTACATGTTTCGTCGACCAGTGTGCGAGGTGGAACCCGATGGCGCCGGTACCCCAAGATCTACCACACGGACGCACCACGGACCCGAAGACCACGGATACGACAAGTACTCCCTCGAGGACGCCGAGTACTTCACCCCGGACACCGAGACCCCGGTGCGACAAGTGCTTCATCCCGAACGCCATGACCATCAACATGACCCGAAGACCACGGATGTGCCAAGATCTACCCAGTAATCCGAGAACGACCCCGGAGGCCGAGAACGATCCCGTCGAACCCTGGACCCTGAGACCGACCCCGAACCCCGGAACCCCAAGTTCGTCGAGACCCTCTAGTGTGTGAACCTTTTCCCGAGCCCCTATTTTATAAATGCCATAATTATAAATTGTTGCATATTAATTGTTCATCTCGCATGCATCTCATGTGGTTTGGGGGCCTTATGCCGATTCACCTAATAATTAAATATGGGGCCCATATGCGGGCAAATCTAGTCTCATATCGGCCTCATTTAAATTTGTGTAGCGAACCGGTGCTATATTCTGCCTTGTTAAACAACATTCAATTTGCGGGGTAGATAAATAACTTGAACCATTTAATTGTCTGTCGGGACCCCGGTTCCGCTTAATCTGAACTAATTGCATCGCATCTTTGCCATGCCATACATCATACATGCATCATGCCGATCTTCTGCCGTTGTATTAAATAGTGCATCCGGTGTTTATTCTAGTGTTTTGCTTCTTCGCGGATTGGGCCGTTGAGTTGATGTGAGCTTCGCCCCGATCTTCGGTTGAACCTTCGGCAATGTTTTCAGGCGAGCATCTTCCCCTTTCTACCTATCTTACTTTTATAGTATTTATTCCCTCCTGTTGATCTATTGCTATCTGTGTTGCGATGCTCTAGTTTTCGTACCGTGATATTCCCTGCAGCCTTATATTGCCTTGGACACACCCTATTACCTGTTGTTTGGTAGATAGTTGGACTTGCGCGCCGTAGTCGCTTGCTCTAGTGCTGTTGCGTGTTGTCAAGTGCCACAGTTGTTGGAGTAATGCCGCATGTTTGATGTTGGAGATTATCATGGCTTTACTTATCGCTCACTTTAATTCCTGTTTAACAACTAAAATTGAAGTAAGCAGAGGCATCGGTGGGTGATAGATAATATTTGGTTTCCGAACGCCCACTTGTGTCCCGTAGGACCCCGAGTACTTGATACATGTTCCTTGATTTATCGCGCTATCCACATCCGGGAGGTATATGGGACCCCCCTGAGCCAGAGCTTGATTCAGTCTTATTTCTTGGGGCCACAAACTAGTTTGAGGTTTTATTTACGATCCTGTACTTATGCCATGCTTTACTGCTTTATTTACGATTGTGCGAGGAGCACACTGTACTGTTTAGGAAGCGGAGTGTTTTCGCGGTATCGACAGTCCCCGTTTGGGGATTTGCTGTCGTTTACAGCCATTGTCGCAAACCTTGAGTCCGTCTCGGAGCTTGCTTACTTCGTTGCGGGTGTACTCCAAGGGGTGGCCCCCTGAAATATTTCTGAATCCTGTGATTGCTTTGTCGTGAAAGCCTCGTTGGGTTTTGATTTGGTTTTTCCGAGGTTGATCGAGTGTGTGTTGCTATTGGTGCACCCCGGCCGGGTAAAACTTTCTGAAAGCCGTGTCCGCGGTTATGGACGACTTGGAGCACAGTATCTCGACCATAGACAAGAAAAACTAAAGTTTATTGCTATAAATTTGACTTTATAATGACTAGTAATCAGCTTCACTATAATGGAATGGCTAATTAATACTGCCCACAATTACTTGTTTGGAGTGTCGCTTGCGACCATTGTACCTGACTAGTAAGTATTGCAACTACAACGGAATGGCTGAATAAAAGTACCAACAACTGCTGGGTTTTGGGTTATCTCATGCTATTTGTATCTGACTAGTAAGTGTTGCAACTATAACCGAATGGTTAACTAAAATGGCCCACTGCTTATTTTATCAGGACGATTATCTACATCTGACTAGTAATTGCTGCAACGATAACTGAATAAATAAAACTGCCAACGGTGTGAGTTCCTCGGTTGACTTCCTCGTTTGGTCTCGAGGGGGAAACACCAGGATGGGTTTTGTTTGATGTTAGAATCAGGTTGGATCCGAATAGGTCTTTCTTACCCCTCTCTGATTGCCGCTAGTTGTATCGAGTCTCTATAGGATGTTTAGTGCATGCTGCCGCTGCCGCTTCAGTCCACCATACCTATGTAGGCGAGGACCGCCGAATTCTAGCCTCGCCGTGTACTGGCCTCAGTACTGACGCTCCTCTTTTTCCTTTGCCCTTTGTCGGCACCCCTTTTGTTTTGAGCAGGTTTTGAGACCGACGCTGTTAGCAGGGTTACCCTTCCGGTTTGGCCTGGGCAGGGTTATGGACGCCATTGGATGTTCTTCAGGGCTCTTAGCCCCATTTGCATCTTGTCCGTAGTCGGACGCTCTGTCATTTTCAAGGTGATTTGGATCTTTGTATAGTATATCTGTATTCTTGACTCCTTGAGTCGCTGTTGTATATATATATCTGTTCTATGGGTCCCATCGAGGACTGTTGTGTAATGTTATTACTTCGTTTTCCACCCGCACGAAAGTGCCTGGTGGGCACCTTTGAATCGTTTCTATGCGGGTTTGGCGGGTTTCGCTAAAACTTGCATAGGTCCGATTCTGAGGGTGTTACAGAGTGGTATCAGAGCTCAGCAGTTGCGATACCCCACAAGTCCAGCCTGTAGGATAACCTAGCTAACGGCCGAAGTAGAGTGTCAAAACTATTTTTGCAAAATCGGTTGGATAGTTCTGATTAGGTCTGATTTTACTCCTTACCCCTCTGCTGCTCTCCTCTTACCTCTAAGTGTTTTGAATCCGCTCTCTTCTCTCTCTTCGAGTCCAGGATTTCTCGTGGTTGGGTTCCGTCGTACCTTCAGGGTTTCGCTTCCTCCTTTGGTGACGGTGTTGCTACATCTGGTCTTCATGCTATCTGAGTGATCCTTTATCTGTGGTACCATTCTTTGTTCCTTGTCTGTGCCTTCCGGTGTTTTCCGACGCGACGACATCATCTACGCCAGATCCGATGCAGAGTCTGCATCACTCCGTTGTTCCGAACCTCGCTTGTCGAGATCTTCAGTCTGATTCCGAGAATGGTTGCACGCTTTTCCACTGATTGTGCGGAGTAATAGTTTGGGTGCGTGATGGATTGGCCCCCATGCCGACTACCCCTTCTATTCGCTTTAGTACATTGAAGTGGATGAGAATGCATCGGTTCCCTTTTTCCATCGAAGCTAGAGGTGGCTTTATTTGTTGATACCTCTACCTTCGACCTTTGTTTCCGGAGTGTTCTCTCGACGATCACGGACAACGACCTCTTGTTAGTGGTGTCGCGAGGATATACACGAAGCGCGAGAAGATTCACATCGCCGGCCTTCTTCCCGGTACCATGAGGCGGATCTCGAGGGCGAGATCCATTGTTAGTGGTGTCGAATTGTGGCATCCCGCAAAACCACTACTAGAAAATCGCGTTGTTTTTGTGCATCGCATCATCATGACCGCATGCTCATGTCATCATGCCACATTGCATTTGAGCATCGTCATCATCTTGCATTTGCTTGTGTAAAACTAATTGCAGAAATACCTGTCTTTATTTTCCAAATGCCCCGTTTTGTTTTCAAAATGCAAACCCCGGGGTTCCGGATTATTTTATTTGTCTGCTATCGGTTTGCAGAAGCTGTGTTTTAAACAAATAAAATTATTTGAATTATTTTAGTGGGGGCAGTCGAACGGGCCGACCCGACCCGAACGACCACCCCCAGGAATTATAATCGGTCCAACCTAGATCCTAAAGCTACCAGATAACCTACCCACACACCCCCTCCACCTCACCCCCACCTATCACAGGCTGCCACATCACCTTGGCCTTTCCCCCCCCCCCTCCAACCAAAAACTGCCACTTGGCCTCTCACCCTTTTTCCTCTCTCCCTCAGCCACCCCACACCCGCGCACCCGCCCTCCCTAATCCCCTCTGCCCGCTGGCCCCCACCCCAGACCCCCAACCCACACACGCTCATCACGCGACACCGAACCCACCACCCGACACGCTCAGGCCCACCCGCCAGACCGACAACCCCCACGCCCCGCGTCCCCTGGGTCCCACCCCGCGCCCACGCATCCCACGCGGCGCGGCCGACCCTCTCTCTCTCCCTGCTCGCCTCGCCGCTCAGACCCACCGCCGCTCTCCTCCCTCTTCCCCGTCGCCGGCGCAGGCCCCCCACCAGTCCTCCTCTCCCCTCCCTCCGGCAGCCTGCGAGCCGCCGCTCCCCGCACCATCGCACCCGCCGCGCCCGCCGGCCCGCCCCCTCGCGCGCGCGCTCACCTCTCTGTCGCGGGAGCCCTCCTCCTCGAGCCGAGCCGCTCGCGCCCGTCCCTCGTCGCCCTCTCCCCGCCTGCCCCGGCCGGCCGCGAGCTACCCCGCCGGCTGCGCCCTGCGCCGTCCCCCGCGTTCCGGCCAGACGCAGCCGCCTACGCCACCGCCCTCGGCCCCGTCTCCCCATGGCGCCCGCCCCTCCCGAGCTCGCCATCCTCCTAGCCCGGCTCGCCCTGGCCTCTGTCGCGGCCCCGCGCGCCACCGTCGGCCGCGTCCTGCACCGCCGGCCGCCGCCGGGCCTCTCCTTCGCCGTCTAGCTCGACCCCGCCCACCCCGGCAGCTGGCCACCATCGGCTCCGCCCTGGAGTTCCCCGCCGGCAACCATGGACGCCGTGCCGACCTTCGCCTCCTCTACCTCGCCTCGGTCTGTGGCTGCGCGATGGGGGAAGACACCTCCGTCCTGCATGCCCGGATGGTGTTCGACCGTAAAACCGACAAGGAGATAACCTTGCTGCGCATCGGCATGTCCCCACCTGCAGGTCTAGATGCTCCATCTGTGGTGTTTGGCGGACCAAGTCTCGACACCCCCGTCTCCATGTGGCCATGACACCAACAAGTGCACAAACACCGAAGCCGTCCAAGTTCGCCACGAGGAGCCGCACGAACCCGAGGGTCTGTCGACAAGACCGTCTCGACACAAGAGCCCTGATGCCCTTTTGTCGCCAAGATCTGCATCGCTACATGTTTCGTCGACCAGTGTGCGAGGTGGAACCCGATGGCGCCGGTACCCCAAGATCTACCACACGGACGCACCACGGACCCGAAGACCACGGATACGACAAGTACTCCCTCGAGGACGCCGAGTACTTCACCCCGGACACCGAGACCCCGGTGCGACAAGTGCTTCATCCCGAACGCCATGACCGTCAACATGACCCGAAGACCACGGATGTGCCAAGATCTACCCAGTAATCCGAGAACGACCCCGGAGGCCGAGAACGATCCCGTCGAACCCTGGACCCTGAGACCGACCCCGAACCCCGGAACCCCAAGTTCGTCGAGACCCTCTAGTGTGTGAACCTTTTCCCGAGCCCCTATTTTATAAATGCCATAATTATAAATTGTTGCATATTAATTGTTCATCTCGCATGCATCTCATGTGGTTTGGGGGCCTTATGCCGATTCACCTAATAATTAAATATGGGGCCCATATGCGGGCAAATCTAGTCTCATATCGGCCTCATTTAAATTTGTGTAGCGAACCGGTGCTATATTCTGCCTTGTTAAACAACATTCAATTTGCGGGGTAGATAAATAACTTGAACCATTTAATTGTCTGTCGGGACCCCGGTTCCGCTTAATCTGAACTAATTGCATCGCATCTTTGCCATGCCATACATCATACATGCATCATGCCGATCTTCTGCCGTTGTATTAAATAGTGCATCCGGTGTTTATTCTAGTGTTTTGCTTCTTCGCGGATTGGGCCGTTGAGTTGATGTGAGCTTCGCCCCGATCTTCGGTTGAACCTTCGGCAATGTTTTCAGGCGAGCATCTTCCCCTTTCTACCTATCTTACTTTTATAGTATTTATTCCCTCCTGTTGATCTATTGCTATCTGTGTTGCGATGCTCTAGTTTTCGTACCGTGATATTCCCTGCAGCCTTATATTGCCTTGGACACACCCTATTACCTGTTGTTTGGTAGATAGTTGGACTTGCGCGCCGTAGTCGCTTGCTCTAGTGCTGTTGCGTGTTGTCAAGTGCCACAGTTGTTGGAGTAATGCCGCATGTTTGATGTTGGAGATTATCATGGCTTTACTTATCGCTCACTTTAATTCCTGTTTAACAACTAAAATTGAAGTAAGCAGAGGCATCGGTGGGTGATAGATAATATTTGGTTTCCGAACGCCCACTTGTGTCCCGTAGGACCCCGAGTACTTGATACCTGTTCCTTGATTTATCGCGCTATCCACATCCGGGAGGTATATGGGACCCCCCTGAGCCAGAGCTTGATTCAGTCTTATTTCTTGGGGCCACAAACTAGTTTGAGGTTTTATTTACGATCCTGTACTTATGCCATGCTTTACTGCTTTATTTACGATTGTGCGAGGAGCACACTGTACTGTTTAGGAAGCGGAGTGTTTTTGCGGTATCGACAGTCCCCGTTTGGGGATTTGCTGTCGTTTACAGCCATTGTCGCAAACCTTGAGTCCGTCTCGGAGCTTGCTTACTTCGTTGCGGGTGTACTCCAAGGGGTGGCCCCCTGAAATATTTCTGAATTCTGTGATTGCTTTGTCGTGAAAGCCTCGTTGGGTTTTGATTTGGTTTTTCTGAGGTTGATCGAGTGTGTGTTGCTATTGGTGCACCCTGGCCGGGTAAAACTTTCTGAAAGCCGTGTCCGCGGTTATGGACGACTTGGAGCACAGTATCTCGACCATAGACAAGCAAAACTAAAGTTTATTGCTATAAATTTGACTTTATAATGACTAGTAATTAGCTTCACTATAATGGAATGGCTAATTAATACTGTCCACAATTACTTGTTTGGAGTGTCGCTTGCGACCATTGTACCTGACTAGTAAGTATTGCAACTACAACGGAATGGCTGAACAAAAGTACCAACAACTGCTGGGTTTTGGGTTATCTCATGCTATTTGTATCTGACTAGTAAGTGTTGCAACTATAACCGAATGGTTAACTAAAATGGCCCACTGCTTATTTTATCAGGACGATTATCTACACCTGACTAGTAATTGTTGCAACGATAACTGAATAAATAAAACTGCCAACGGTGTGAGTTCCTCGGTTGACTTCCTCGTTTGGTCTCGAGGGGGAAACACCAGGATGGGTTTGTTTGATGTTAGAATCAGGTTGGATCCGAATAGGTCTTTCTTACCCCTCTCTGATTGCCGCTAGTTGTATCGAGTCTCTATAGGATGTTTAGTGCATGCTGCCGCTGCCGCTTCAGTCCACCATACCTATGTAGGCGAGGAACGCCGAATTCTAGCCTCGCCGTGTACTGGCCTCAGTACTGACGCTCCTCTTTTTCCTTTGCCCTTTGTCGGCACCCCTTTTGTTTTGAGCAGGTTTTGAGACCAACGCCGTTAGCAGGGTTACCATTCCGGTTTGGCCTGGGCAGGGTTATGGACGCCATTGGATATTCTTCAGGGCTCTTAGCCCCATTTGCATCTTGTCCGTAGTCGGACGCTCTGTCATTTTCAAGGTGATTTGGATCTTTGTATAGTATATCTGTATTCTTGACTCCTTGAGTCGCTGTTGTATATATATCTGTTCTGTGGGTCCCATCGAGGACTGTTGTGTAATATTATTACTTCGTTTTCCACCCGCACGAAAGTGCCTGGTGGGCACCTTTGAATCGTTTCTATGCGGGTTTGGCGGGTTTCGCTAAAACTTGCATAGGTCCGATTCTGAGGGTGTTACATCCGTGGCCATGCGAGGAGGCCAGAGCAGCGGCTCCAGATGGACTTGGTGGTGTTGCTCTACTTTTGGCTGCGGGTGGGCGGCGGGGCATGACTCTGTGGGCGTGTGATACGACGTAAACGTATCTATAATTTTTGATGTTCCATGCTTGTTTACTATCTACTTTTCTTTGCTTTGTCTACACTTTGAGGTATTTTTATATGTTTTCTGGGACTAACCTATTAAAAAGATGCCATAGTGCTAGTTGCCTGTTTTCTGTTGTTTTTGGTTCCAAAAAAGTCAGAAAATGAATATTCTTGGAATTGGACAGGACAAAATCCAAAGTCAATATTTTATCATGGGGAACACAAAGTAAGAAGACGAGACGGAGGAGGGCCTCGAGGGGTCCACAACCCTGGCCGCGCGGCCTGGCCTAGCCCACGCCTGGGGGGTGCAGCCGGCTTGGGCACCCCCTCGGCCTCCCTCTTCCCCTTTAAGAAGCCCTTGATACCTAAACCCTACGGACCCAGTCAATCTTCCACGAAACAGTCAGTAGCCGCCGCCACCATCGTACCTAGATCGGGGGGATCTCAAGCTCTTCCCGGCACCCTGCCGGAGGGGAGAGATCATCCCGGAGGCCTTCTTTATCACCATGCCAGCCTCCGGTATGAAGCGTGAGTTGTTCCACCTTGGACTACGGGTCCATGTAGTAGCTAGATGGTTTTTTCTCCTCCTTTGTGCTACCATGTTTAGATCTTGTGAGCTCCGTTCATGACCAATATCATCTATTTGTAATCACGCATGTTGTGTTTGAGGGGATCTGATGGATATTGAGATTACTATGTCAGATTGGTTAATGATTCTATCTTATTGATTCTATCATGTCTGTGTTGTTTGAGATCTTGCATGCTCTCCGTTTCTAGTAGCTATCTTGGCCAAGTAGATGCTAGTGACTCCAAGAGGGAGTATTTATGCTTGATAGTGGGTTAATGCCTCTATTTAATCTGGAGAAGTGACAGAAATCTCTAAGGTTGTAGATGTGTTATTGCTACTAGGTAGAAAACAACAATCTCTTGTTCATGGAACAAGTGTATAGTTTACTTTACACACATTGCTTAAAGCAGTTATGTGTTTCTTGCAACTTAATACTAGAGGGGGTTCGGATGATAACCTGAAGGTGGATTACTAGTCACAGATGTAGTTGGATGGCGGTCTATGTATATTGTAGTAATGTCCAACCATATCACATAGGATCATGAATGTCTAGTATTGCATTGTTATGCCTTGCTCTGTCCTATCAATTGCCCCGTTGTAATTTGTTTACCCAGCATGTTATGTTGTTTATCTTAAGGAGAACACCTCTAGTGAACTATGGACCCCGGTCCAATCTTTACCATTGATACATTTTCCACTGTTACTGTTTACTTTCTACAAGCCACCATTACCTTCCACACCATACAGTTAATCCTTTGTTTTCAGGAAACCAGTGAGATTGACAACCTCACTGTTCGTTGAGGCAAAGTCTTGAGTTTGTGTTGTGCAGGTTTCCAAGTTGCTAGAAAAACCTTTGGGTCGTTTCCTTCCTCCTACTGCTTCGATAACCTTGGTTTCTACTGAGAGAAAACTTGCTACTATGCTCATCATACCTTCCTCTTGGGGTTTCCCAACGAAGCTCTACAGTGATCTGAGATACACATCATCATGCTTTTTCTGGCGCCGTTGTCGGGGAGGCTAAGGACGGCTTCACAAGGGGAGTCCTTCACAACCTTTCTCTTTACTTTGTTTTTGTTTTGCTTAGTTTCTTTTTCCTTGTTTTGTTTGCTTCTTTTTATCAAAAAAATCCAAAAAAATTAGTTTGGTTTGGTTTGCTTTCTCTTATCAAAAACACAAAAAATTAGTTCCTACTCTAGTTGTTGGTCTGTTTTTGCCTTGCTTTCTCATGATTTATATCAATGGATGGTTTATTTGAAACTAGTTCTTATTGGCAAGGTGGGTTCACGGAATAACAAAAGTATTATTATAAGGAACACCGTTTGTCACAAAAAGGGAAACACCTATGGGAACAAATTGATAAATTGAATACTATTGCTAGAGAGGTGTGCTCTACTTATAATGTTACTTATTGCTTTGATAAATCTTATTGCTGTAGGAGGTATAAACACCTCCCTTTTCAGTGTGAGTATAATGATAATGTTACCATATCTTCTTATGTTAAAGGAAATTATGATTTTTATGATGTGGAACAAATTGAAGAATTTATTGCTTGGAAGGGTGCATTTGAACTTGCTAATTTTCTTGAAAATACTGATGATTCACCTTATGAATATGAGGTTTATGATATACTTAAATTTTGCTTTGATAATTACAAGGAAGAAAATATATATATTCTTGAACATTTTAATAGATGCGTTCCACAGACGGAAGAGACTAATGCCTTGTAGGAGCCTATGGAAGAAGAAATTGATGAACCTGAAAGCTCATTAGATGAAAAAAAAGGAGGAGAGTGATGAACAAAAGGAGAAAGAATGGATCTACCCATGCCTACCTTCTAATGAGAGTAACTCTTTAACCCTTACATTATTTGATTGTCCCCCATGCTTACCAAAGGAGGATGAATGTTATGTTCCTGTGGATTCTTTTGAAATATCTACTATGGGTAAAACTTGTGATAGTAATTATGCTCCTGTTATCTATGATAATCCTATATTTGTGCCTAACTTCGAAATGCATGGTACTAAAGAGTTTTTCTTAGAAAATGTTTCTGATAAAGCTCTAGATGATGGTCCTATATTGAATGATCAGTAATAACCCACAAGTATAGGGGGTGTATCGTAGTACTTTCGATAAATAGGAGTGTCGATCCCAACGAGGAGAAGAAGGTGTTGACTAGTGGTAAGGAGCAGGAAATCTCTGTAAATACTTAGCAAACGGATTTTTAGGGGTTTTATGAAAAAGCAAATAAATAAAGTGCAAGTAAATAAAACAGCAAATAATTGCAGCAAGTGGCCCAATCCTTTCTTAGCAAAGGACAAGCCGGTGGAAATACTTATGAGGACCAAACGTTCTCGAGGACACATGGGAATACTGTCAAGTGCTTTCGTTTCATATAGCTGATTAATCTTCTTTGGTTTTATAAGTGTTGTGTGGGTGAACCTGTGCTAATGTACCGATCTTACTTGGACTAATACATACTTGTGATTAAACCCCTTGCAAGCATCCGCAGCTACAAGAAAGCAATTAAGATATAAACCTAACCACAGCCTTAAACTCTGAGATCCTACACTCCTTTGTGAAATGTTTTCCTAACGGGGGTTTATGTTTCTATCACTCCGTCAACCCCAAAATTAGTAGCCAAATAAACAATGCATTCCCCTAGGCCCATAAATGGTGAAGTATCATGCAGTCGACGTTCACATGACACCACTAGAAGAATAGCACCATAACTTAAATATTAAACCATTGAATAATACCTCAACACAAATCCACTACTAACAACATGACTTCTCCCATGTCCTCAAGAACTAAACGAACTACTCACGAGACATCATTGGATCAAGATCAAAGATAATATGAAATGGATAACAATCTGAGCATAAACAATAATTCAATGGTTGCACTCACAAGCATCAACTACAATAGTAATCAACACCGTGAAAGTTTCCCCTAAGAACTATGCAAGATTCAACACAATTGTTACAGCGGGATGGAGTGGTGATGATGGTGCTGGTGGAGATGATGGTGTGGATGATGATGATGATCCTGATGAAGTCTAGCTTGATGATGGTGTTGATGGTGACGATCTCCCCTCTCCGGGAAGGAATTTCCCCGGCAGAAATCTGTCTGCTGGAGAGCTCTTTCTCTCTCGGTGTTTTCCGCCCCGCAGAGGCGGCGGAATCTTTCTATGATAGATCCCTGTGTATTAGGGTTCTAGGAGAATATATAGGCGAGAGGGCGGAGCCAGAGGTGGGCCAGGGTGGCCACACCCCCTATAGGCGCGGCCTAGGGTGGCCCGCGCCTGGGGGTGGGCCCCCTGTGGCCCAACTCCACCTCCCCTTCTGGCATCCTTCATCTTCTGGGAAAATAGGATTTTCCATAGTTTTTATGGTATTTTTCTGATCTTGCGAAATTGCATCAAAACACCGCTTTTTCCATCAGAATCCTGACTCTGACATTTCATCCTCCAAGATTCATCCAACATGCAAAAACAGATGAAAAGACATAAGTATCACCTCTTAATATGAAATATATCAATGAATAGAGGCAAATTATGATATAGAATGGTGATGCAATTTGGACATATCAACTCCCCCCAAGCTTAGACCTCGCTTGTCCCCAAGCGAAAACTGACCTCGATAAACATGTCCACAGGTTTATGGAGTGAAGTGTCAATAAAAATAATTCAGACAAGAAGCATCACACTTACCAATACACAACTCATAGAAGAAAGCAACTCACCATTATATAAATTAGCTTGCAACAAGTATGGGAGTCACAATAAAGATGCATAAAGATAAATCATAATTGGGATTGGCAAACTTTGTTCTTGGTCAGAGAATAGTTGGCAAACATTTTCCAAGGAAAGCTTTTGTAAAGAAGTTTATAACATGAGTAATCTTTTTTCTCAAACATAAAAGGCTTTTCACAATGATGGTTTTCAAAGTAATACTCATTTAGATAAGAGTCTTGTGCAAACAAGGAATATAAAAAACATGATTGAATAAATCATCATATGAATGCTTGAAACACAACAACTCAAATGCTTGCTGGAGATAGAGAGGAATAGGTTTACTGACTCAACTTAGAAGTAGAAGAAAGGCCCTTCATAGATGGAAGCAAGGATTTCAAGTTCATAAAGAGCTTTCAAAAGATTGTGGTACTTACTAGCTTTGAGCTCTCATTGCCCCTATCATAAGCATCTTGGGGTGATTAAGGTTAAAGTGAACAAAGATGGAGTATATGCTTGACGAAATATAAGTTGGCAATCTCATGTACCTTGAGTACGAGGGCCGCTCATCATGCTACTCAACTTTAGTTACCGGTAAGTTCTTGTCATAGTAAGTACATGCGTATCATAGAGAACCGCCAACGGGGTACCCCTTGCACGTGATACAGGAGCTATCCCATAATCAAAATGACAAGGCAATCAGATTTCAAATGAGCATCTCAGCAATCTCTTATTTACCATGGGAAAATGGTGTTTTTTCTCTCTTTCCTCTTTTCAATATGTCTCTTTTTTATATAAGAAGAAAGATTCATAGATTGCTCATTATGGTAATGCTGCAAGTTTCCACCATGATTAGTCATGGCTTAGGCTAGCGGCCCAGGCGTTTCTCTAACACATATACATAACTCCATGGACTTACAAGCTCCCCTTTTATTTCACACCGACGACATCCACAAACAAAAGAGCATGATATCAACTGGGTAGATATTTATGTTGGAGATATGCCCAAGAGGCAATAATAAAGTGGTTATTATCATATCTTCACACTTATGATAAATGTTTACATACCATGCTATAACTGTATTAACCGGAAACATTAATACTTGTGTGATTTGTAAACTAAAATAAGAGTCCCTAGTAAAGCCTCTTGTTAAACTAGCTTGTTGGTTAATATATGATCATGGTTTCCTGATCATGAACATAGAGATGTTATTAACAACAGGATCATATCATTAGGAGAATGATGTGATGGACATACTCCTATAGATAAGCGTAGCATAAAGATCAAGTCATTTCAATAGTTCAATTGCTATATGCTTTCTGATACATAGTAACCTAATTCCTTCGACCATGAGATCATGCATATCACCTTTACCGGATGGATGCTTTGATGTCATCAAACACCACACCGTAACTGGGTGGCTATAAAGGTGGCATTGAGTGTTCAGAAAGTATTGGTTGAAACACATGGATCAAGAGTGGGATTTGTCCATCCATATGACAGATAGATATACTCTGGGCCCTCTCGGTGGAATGTCATCCAATTAGCTTGCAAGCATGTGACTGGCTCACAAGGGATCACATATCACGGGAACGAGAAAAGAGTACTTATCGGTAACGAGGTTGAACTAGGTATGCAGAGATACCGACGATCATAACCTCGGATAAGTAAACTATCGTGAGACAAAGGGAAATTGGTATCGTATGTAAGTGGTTCATTCGATCACAAAGTAATCATAGAAATATGTGGGAGCCATATGAATTTCCAGATTCCTCTATTGGTTATTGTTCGGAGAAGTGTCTCGATCATGTCCGCATAATTCACGAACCGTAGGGAGACACACTTAAGGATTCGACGTTGTTTGAGTAGTTATGGTATTATGAGAAAGAGACCGAATGTTGTTCAGAGTCTCGGATGGGATCCGGGATATCATGAGGTGATCCGGAATGGTCCGGAGAATAAGATTCATATAAGGAAAGTCCCGTTTCGGAGTTCTGGAATGATTCCGGTGATTTCATCGGGAATGTTCTAGAAGGTTCCGGAATGTCCGGCACTCCGGAGGGGAAGGGGTACATGAATGTGTCATTACATATTGGAATGATTGCATCATGTACTAAGTGTTCTCGCTGTTCCAAATAAAGGATTAAATTGAATCCTAAAACTGAAAAGTCAAATGGCCAGTTTGAAAGTCAAACGGCTAAAACAGGAAACTGTGGGAAACAAGCAAGAGGAGGTTGAAACCGACTTGGGGGAGGAGTCCCTCCTCTCCAAGCCGGCGCGCCACCCAAGGCCGACTTGGGGAGGGACTCCCTCCCCTTGGCCGCCCCTCCCACCTATAAAAGGAGGGGCAGGGCCTCCTCCTCTAGACACACAAGTTCCTATCCTCTAATCTCCGGTTTAGAGTCGTTTTGGTTTAGAGCTTCTAATTGCACTAGCCTTCGGTTTAGAGCCTTCTAATTGGTGTGTCTAATCCCTAGACCACTAATAGCTTTCTCATACTCCACCATACTCGCTCCGGCTTAAGGCGAAGCCCTGCGGGATCTCCCCTCTACTTCCGGTACCACGCCGTTGTGCTGCCGGAATCGCGAGGAGAGTGCTACAACCTCCGCTGCCTGCTGGAACAAGGGAGAGGAAGGTCTTCGTCGAGTACCGAACGTGTGACCGACTGCGGGAGCGCTGCCGGAACGCAGCGCCGGAAGGATCGTCTACGCGATCTTGATATCGGAAAGAGTACGACTACATCACCCACGAGAATCTGCTCTCGTTAACCGCTTTGGAATCTTCGAGGGTAAGTTATTCCATCGACTCGTTGCTACAATCTAGTAGATAGATCTTGGCTTGTTTGTTTGTATGCGATAGAAAATTTTTGTTTTCCATGCTACGAACCCCTACAATTTACAGGTGTTAAAAGCGTTCCCCGTGACAGCATGGTTCTGCTAATCCCAACGTATAGATGCAAGCATATACAACTTCGATGACACAATGGTTCAAGTTTATTAGGGGCAATAAAATAAGGTGTGCCATCAAGTTCGTGAGAGCTTTACTAACTAGTTTTCACATAAAAAATAATTTTTTAATTCGAAAGATAGATGAAGCTTGAGAATTTACTTGGATTCGCAATAATGCTAATAGATAGATATGGTGGAAATAATGGCACAGGTTTTGATTTAAAGGATTGGATGCATGAGAGATAATCCCTCTCAGCACAGGTTTTTGGCTAGCAAGGTGATACATCGGAAATGTATCTATAATTTTTGATGCTCCATGCTTGTTTAGTATATACTTTGCTTTGCTTTGTCTACACTTTGAGGTGCTTTTTACATGTTTTCTGGTACTAACCTATTAACAAGTTGCCATAGTGCCAGTTGCCTATTTTCCGCTGTTTTTGGTTCCATAAAACCTGTAAGGAAATATTCTCGGAATTGGACGGGACAAACGTCAAAGTCAATAACTTTCCGTGGGGAACAAGAAGTCCACAGGGGAGACGGAGAAGCGGGCCATGGCGCCCAGACCCCCCTAGGTGCGGGTGGGCCCTGCCCCACGCCTAGGCAGGGTGTAGGGCCCCTGGTCGCCTCCTCGGCCTCCCCCTTCGCCTATAAGAAGCCCCCGATGCAGAAACCCTAAGGACCTGATCAATATTCCACAAAACCTTCTGTAGCCGCCTCCACCGTCGTCCCTAGATCGGGGGGATCTGAAGTTCTTCCCGGCACCCTGTCGGAGGGGAGATCATCCGGGAGGCCTTCTCTTCGGTATGATGCGTGAGTAGTTCCACCTTGGACTATGGGTCCATGTAGTATCTAGATGGTTGTATCTCCTCCCTGTGATTTCATGTATAGATCTTGTGAGCTCCGTTCATGATCAAGATCTAATCTATTTGTAATCATGCATGTTGTGTTTGCGGGGATCCGATGGATATTGAGATTATTACGTTGGTTTGATTAATGGTTTTGTCTTTATGAATCTATCATATCTGTGTTGTTTGTGATCTTGCATGCTATTTGTTGTTAGTAGATATCTTGGACAAGTAGTTGCTAGTGACTCCAAGAGGGAGTATTTATGCTCGATAGTGGGTTCATGCCTCTAGTTTCCAAGGGAAGTAACAGAAATCTCTTCGGTTCTCGATGTGTTGTTGCTACTAGGGAGAAAATAACAGTCTCTTGTTCATGGAACATGTGGACTGTTTACCATACACACTTTTCTTAAAGCAGTTGTTTGTTGCTTGCAACTTAATGCCGGAGGGGGTTCGGATGATAACCTGAAGGTGGACTTCTAGTCATAGATGCAGTTGGATGGCGGTGTATGTATCTTGTTGTATTGCCCAATCGAATCTCATAGGATCTTTTTCACTAGTAATTGTATTGTTATGCCTTGCTCAGTTCCTATCAATTGCCCTGCCGTAATTTGTTTACCCTTCATGCCATGTTGTTTATCTAAGGAGAGCACCTCTAGTGAACTATGGACCCCGGTCCAATCTTTACCATTGATACATCTTCCACTGTTACTTGTTTACTTGCTGCAAACCATTACCTCCCACACCATACGTTTAATCCTTTGTTACAGCAATCGATGAGATTGACAGCCTCGTTGTTAGTTGGGGCAAAGTCTTGATTTTGTGTTGTGTAGGTCTCCGCGTTGCTAGCAACACCTGTGTGAAGTTTCCTTCCTTCTACTGGTTCTATAACCTCGGTTTCGTGCTGAGGAAAGACTTGCTACTGTGCTGCTTCACACCTTGCTCTTGGGGTTTCCAACAGGCTCCCACGCCAACCACGTGCTAGCCATAACAAGGATAGTAGCAAGCAAAAGAGTTGAAGGAAACAAGCAAACATACAAGTGATAAAGCCAAACATGCAATTTTCCTTGAAGACACAAAAGATCTTAAATAAAGAATACTAAGCTTATGAGCCAATCAAGAAAGGAAATAAATGATACAAAATACCTATAAGTTCTTTTCTCTTTTCCTTTCAAACCTCAAAAAGTGTTGCTACTAACCAGAGCTCGGTTTGCCAAAACCAATTTAGATCTACTTGATGCTCCCAAAGTGATACCATTACTAATCAACAAGATCAATCATATAATAGAGATTGCAAACTAAAATAAAAAGTGCAAAAGGTAAAAGATGAGACTTCTTGTTAATATTCCATAAAGGCACTCACACCAAGGGATACATAGATAACCAACTAAGGGAGAGATACTTCCACAACGCAAACCAACCTATAAGATAACTTCTCTACCCAAGAAGAATCTACTATAAAGGTAAAAGATGAAAGATAATGATGTGATATCGTGGCACTCCCCCAAGCTTGGAACAATCCAAGGGGATGCCAAACCTGATGACGAATTACTCCTTCGGTGGTGGTGGTGTTCTCTTGATAAGATCTTCAATCAGTTCCCTTAAATCCTCAATCTCAAAGGTTATAGTACGAATCAACTCTTAATTATGCTCAATGCGGTTCATGATCATGTCGGACCGAGAATCCCAGTCTTTGTTATTCTTTCCCCACTCTTCCTTCTTAGTGTGTTCCTTCCCTGCATGGTTAGAACGAGGCAGATCCCAAATAGAGGGCAACCTCCCTTGGGGCATCTTTTGGTATTGTATCTCATGTATAAGAGTATGGAAGGGGTTCTTGGTGCGTGAAGGAAGTGACCGTGGAGCGAGGATATGACGCGGAGTTCTCCCTCCTGTAGACATCTGCACTGTCCTCCTAAGCTTGGTAGGGTTTTCCACCACTCCAATGCTTGCAACGGTAGCGCGGGTGTCCGGATGCTCGTCATCCTTCACGTCTTCTTCATCCCCAACCAAGATCTCCTCCTCCTTGGGGTTTTGAGGATCATCTGCCACGGGCTTCTTGCCCTTGTCGTTAGCGGAGACCATGGTGCTCTAAACTTGAGAAGATTTCCTGACAGAAACAGATCGAAACGAAAACACGACGAGAACACGGGGATCCAGGGGTTATATATTACGAAGTTTCAATGCATAAGGAAGGTACTGTGCAAAAACGAGGCAGAGACAGACTCCAGGGGGCTCACACCCCCTGGTGGCGTGGCCAGCAAGGGCCCGTGCCACTGCTGGGCGTGGCCCACCTGGCCTCTGTTTCCTCCTCTGTTTTGTCTCGTAACCTTCTGTATGTAATAAAAACATCAAAAATATAAAAAGATAAGGTTTTCACGAACCTTCTATTTGCAGCACTTTTAACTATTCAAAGACGTACTCTGCAGATTCCTTCTCTCCATCTCCTGAAAATTCCTTTCTTACAAGGCCTTACACAAACCTCATTAACAACATTAGTGTGCGCAAAAACAATAAACCTTTAGGTTCAAACTTCAACTAAAATCCATCAAAAACAAAATCTACTGTATCAACTCCTTTCCAAAATACCGAAAAGAATCTGAAAGGGAATCAATATAAGAGGCCAATGCAAATGATGGCAGAAATCTGTCAAAACAGACCAGTAGGTAAAGATTGATTTTTTCGAAAAACTTATATTGCTCAAATCAAAAAGTGCAAAACTAATGAAATTTGGAAAACAACTTGGATAATAAGCACAGAAAATTACAGCTCCATCCGTAGTACTTAGCTTCTTCACGAATTTTTACAATGCAGCACAAAAATCTGTCCTAGGACAGCCACTTTTCATAACTCCTCTACTTCTCAAAAGTAGTTGATCTTGACTCAAAAACCAAAACAAAAAGGATAAGGAGCGGTTATTACTGAGGTAATAACTTCCAAGACTCAACAAAACAAAAACCAAAAGCAAACTAAAATGGATTGTCTCCCAAAAGCTCTTTCTTTATAGCCTTTAAGATGGGCATGATAATTTCAAAGATGCTCACATAAGGGATATAGATTTGAAGTAAAAAAGATCATCAAGAAGCAAATATCCAACACATTTGAGTCTAACCCACTTACGATGCAAGGGAGTCTCATGGGAAAACAAATTATTGAAACAAAAGGACACTAGCATAGGAAGACAAAACAAATGCAACTTCAAGGCTTTCAACATAAAACAGGGAAACTTAATATTATTGAGATGCATAAAACCATGTTTCCCTCTCTCATAATAACTTTCAGTAGCACTTTGAATAAAGTTTACAATATAACTATCACAAGAAAAAACTTTAGCATCAGAATGAGCATACTTACAATCATCAAAAAGATGTCCAAGGTCATAAACTAGATCAATAGAAGCAAGTTGTTCAACCCTGAAATCTTCATTAGGCAAAATATTTTCATAAGGAGCTTTAGTAAATTTGGAAAAATTAAACTCATAAGACTCTCCATCAAACTTAGTCAAAACTTTCTCCTTCTTACAATCTATAATAGCTCCACAAGTGTTCAAGAAAGGTCTACCAAAAATGATAGGACAAGTTTTACTAGCTGCTGAACCAAGTACTAGAAAATCAGCAGGATACTTAATCTTACCGCAAAGGACTTCCACATCTCTTACAATACCCATAGGGCAAATGGTTTCCTTATTAGCAAGGTGAATAACCGCATCAATGTCCTCAATCTCACAAGGACCAACTTCATGCATAATTTCCCTGTAAAGCTCATAAGGAATAACACTAGAACTAGCACCAATATCACATAAACCATAGTAGCAATGATCACCAATTCTAACAGACAGCACAGGGACACTAGCTTTTCAAGCTTTACTAGGATGAGAGATAATATTAGAAGCGTCTTCACAGAAGACAATGTGCTCATCCTCTATATTTTCAGTGACAAGATCTTTCTCAATGGCTACTACAGGTTCAATATTTATTTGCTCATCAGGTTCCACGGTTTTATTTGTACCTTTGTTAACTGCACTAATTATCATAAAATACTCCTTTACCTTAGCTGGGAAAGGTGTTTTCTCAACATAAGGTTTTGGCAAAATATGATCAATAGTACAAACTTCAGTGTTTCTAACAGGAACATGATTAACATCTTTATAAGGTGCATGGTACTTGTCTCACTTCTTTTTAGGAATTTCTATATAAGAGGCAAATGCCTTAAAAAAATTGGCAATACTTTGAGAATCAAGAGCATACTCAGTACTAATATCACGAAAGTCATCAGTTCCCATAAAAGATTTAATGTATTCATAATCATAATTTATACCTGACTTTCTTCCTTTGTCATTCTCCCATGCTTCAGTGTTCTCTTGAATACGGTCTAGGAGATCCCATTTAGCTTCTTCCTTCATACATGTGAATGATATAGCACAAGAATCATCTAGTAAATCTTTATCATGAAGAGAAAGCCTATCATAAAAGTTATTGATAATAATATTGTTAGGGAGTTCATGAATAGGACATTTAAGCATTAGTAACTTCAATCTCCCCCAAGCTTGAGTTGTAATCTCTCCATCACGAGGCCAAAAGTTATATATTAGATTCCTATCCTTATGAATCTCACTGGGAGGATAGAATTTAGAATAAAAGAGAGGTACTATTTCCTCTCATTCCATGGATTGTCCATTCTTCAACAGCTTATACCATTCTCCAGCTCTTCCTTTTAATGATATAGAGAGTAACTTCTTCTTCACCTGTTCAGTTGTGATACCTGCACACTTAAACAACCCGCATAATTCATGGATAAAAAGCAAATGATCACCAGGATGGACAGTTCCATCCCCTAAATAATAATTATCCATAACACGATCAACAATACTTGTAGGTATCTTAATAGGATCTATCTCAACAGGTGGTGGTTCATCTACTACCCTAACAGTGGTAGTAGTTTTCCCAAACAGAAAACCAAGTGGGTTATCCATATTGGAAACAAAGTAACAAACAGAAATAAAAAGCAATACTCACAGTAGAAGTTTCCTTTATCAGTTCCACTCTTCAATAGCGCTTCACTCCCCAGCAACGGCGCCAGAAAATTGTCTTGATAACCCACAAGTATACGGGGTGTATCGTAGTATTTTCTATAAATAGGAGTGTCGATACCAACGAGGAGCAGAAGGTGTTGACTAGTGGTAAGGAGCGGGAAATCTCTATAAATACTTAGCAAACGAATTTTTAAGGGTTTTCTGATAAAGCAAAGAACTAAAGTGAAAGTAAATAAAACAGCAAATAATTGCAGCAAGTGGCCCAATCTTTTCTTAGCAAAGGACAAGTCGGTGGAAATACTTATGAGGACCAAACGTTCTCGAGGGCACATGGGAATACTGTCAAGTGCTTTTGTTTCATATAGCTGATTAATCTTCTTTGGTTTTATAATTGTTGTGTGGGTGAACCTGTGCTAATGTACCAACCTTACTTGGACTAATACATACTTGTGATTAAAACCCTTGCAAGCATCCGCAACTACAATAAAGCAATTAAGATATAAACCTAACCCCAGCCTTAAACTCTGAGATCCTACACTCCCTTGTGCAATGGTTTCCTAACGAGGGTTCCGGTTTCTGTCACTCTGGCAACCCCACAATTAGTACCCAAATACACAATGCATTCCCCTAGGCCCATAAATGGTGAAGTATCATGTAGTCGACGTTCACATGACACCACTAGAAGAATAGCACCACAACTTCAATATTAAATCATTGAATAATACCTCAACACAAATCCACTACTACAAACATGACTTCTCCCATCAAGAACTAAACAAACTACTCACGAGACATCATATGGATCAAGATCAAAGATGATATGATAATGGATAAAAATATGAACATATACAATAATTCAATGGTTCCACTCACAAGCATCAACTACAATAGTAATCGACACCGGGAAAGTTCCCCCTAAGAACTATGCAAGATTAAACACAATTGTTACAGCAGGATGGAGTGGTGATGATGGTGCTGGTGGAGATGATGGTGTGTATGATGATGATGATGATCCCGATGAAGTCTAGCTTGATGATGGTGTTGATGGCGACGATCTCCTTTCTCCGGGAAGGAATTTCCCCGACAGAAATCCGTCTGCCGGAGAGCTCTCTCTCTCTCTGTGTTTTCCTCCCCGCAGAGGCGGATCAATGTTTCTGTGGTTGGTCCCTGTGTATTAGGGTTTCTAGGAGAAGATATAGGCGAGAGGGCGGAGCCAGAGGTGGGCCAGGGTGGCCACACCCCCTGTTGGTGCGGCCTAGTGTGGCCCTTGCCTAGGGGGTGTGGCCCCCCTGTGGCCCAACTCCGCCTCCCCTTCTAGCATCCTTCGTCTTCTATGAAAATAGGATTTTCCTTAGTTTTTCTAGTATTTTTCCGATCTTCGCGAAATTGCATCAAAACACCGCTTTTTCCATCAGAATCCTGACTCCAGCAGTTCATCCTCCAAGAATCATCCAAAATGCAAAACCAGATGAAAATACATAATTATCACCTCTTAATATGAAATATATCAATGAATAGAGGCAAATTATGATATAGAATGGTGATGCAACTTGGACATATCAATCAGTCACCTTGTTATAAAATTGTTAAAAGTGGGTTTGAAGGTTTTAATCCCACTATTTTTGAGCTTGATAGAAATTATGTATTTGTAGATCATGAAAAGCATGTTTTATGTGAAAACTATATTTTTGAGTTTATTCATGAGGCTACTGAAAATTATTATGTGAGAGGAAAATATGGTTGTAGAAGTTTTCATTGTTCTGAAATACCTCTCTATGTACTGAAAGTTTTGAAGTTACTCTTGTTTTATCTTCCTATGTCACTTTGTTCTTTGTGAATTTATTTGCATACAAGATTTCTATGCATAGGAAGTGGGTTAAACTTAATTGTGTTTTGAATTTGCTTTTGATGCTCTCTTTTACTTCAATTCATATTTCTTATGTGAGCATCTTCTCAAACTATCATGCCAAACTTAAAGAGCGTTAAATAAAAGTACTTATTGATAGATAACCCAATAGTTTTCTTGAGTCTTGGAAGTTATTACTTCTGTAATAACCTCTCCTTATCCTTTTTATTTGATTTTTGTGCCAATAATAACCTATAATGAGAGGGAAGTAAGATTTGGGGAGTTGCTGTCCCGAAACAGATTTTTGTGCTCCACCGTAAAAATGCATGTAAAATCTCTATAAGTCGGATTGATCTGTAATGTTCTGAATAAATCCCAGGTTGTTAGCTAACTTTAGTTAGTTCAACACTTTTTTATTTGAGCAAGAAAAGGTCTTCGAAAAAATTGGTTTTCACCTGCTGGTCTCTTTTGACAGATTTCTGTCATTATTTGCATTTGCTTCTTATTGATTCCTTTATGGGTTCTTTTTGGGAAATTGAGATTTTTGAGGGAATTTCTATAGTAGCTTGTGTCTTTAGTGAAAGTTTTTCTGTTTTAAAACTAAACCCAAAGGTCTATTATCTTTTGAATACACTAATGTTGCTATTGAAGATTGTGTGAAGTTTTGTATGAAGGAAAATTTGCAGGTGTAGAGGAAGAATGATGTAATGAGATGAAGAATGGAAAAAAGCTAAAGCTTGGGGATGCCACCCCGTGTCACCCCAAGAAATATTTAAGAGGTACAAGCGTCAAAGCTTGGGGATGCCCAAGTCATCCCTTTTTTCATCAATAAAAATCTCAGGTCTTTCTAGACACTTCGTTTTTTATTTTTTCATGCCCAGTTGTGTTATTCTTGTAGCATCTTAGTTTTAATTTTTGGTTTTTGTTTGTTTAGTTTGCTTGAATAAAGTAGTTGGACCCACGTTTTCACCGTGTTGTTTCAAATAAGTTGATTGGTATTGGAAATGAGTAGGAAGTTCTTGCTTTAGTAGTACAAGAGGAGCTTGCTTTGACTGTGACTTAGACTTTATCATGTCATGCTAGATGTTGTTTTGACCTTATACTTTGTGATTATTGATGTAGCATGACTTGTTCCAAACAATTAGGATTGCTTAATGTGCTTTGAAAGAATCATGCGTTGTTTTAGCACACAATAGTGTAGTATTGTGGTATTCTCCTTTGGTGCTTTGTTTAGGTTGACTTGGCACATGCTCACACCATGTTATGACTATGAACTAGTCACCTTAGCCTCTATGATTATTTAGTTTGACTTGTGATACCACTTTATGCTTTGATCAGTAATGTTTTGTCGCTCTGCATGATTATGGCCATTATTGCTCCCTTAGTTGGTCGCTCCCAGTATTTTGCTATCCTCCACTTGTATGAGTAAGCTCTCCTCATGCATCCAACTCCCAAAAACCAAGTTATTGCAAAGTGTCCACTATAAATTCCTATGCATGGTGTGTTACACCATTCCATGTATATTCTTGTTTTATCTACCTTCCAATTAAAAAGTCACTTTGTTATGTGAAAAATTAGTGATTAAAGCTCTCACAAACTTAATGGCACACTTTATTTTCTTGCCCCTAATAAACTTGAACCATTGTGTCATCTATGTTGTATATGCTTGCACTTATACGTTGGAATTAGCAGAACCGTGCTGTCACGGGGAACGCTTTCAACACTTGTAAATTTCTACCCAGTTGATATCATGCTATTTTGTTTATGGATGTCGTCGGTGTGAAATGAAAGGGGAGCTTGTAAATCCATGGAGTTATGTATGTGTGTTAGAGAAACGCCTGAGTCGCTAGCCTAAGCCATGCCTAATCATGGCGGAAACTTGCGGCATCACCATAGTGAGCAATATATGAAGCATTCTTCTTATAAAAAAAGAGATAGAGATTGAGAAAAAGAAAAAAAAAGATGAGAAAAGAGGAAAGAGAGAAAAAATGGCCATTTCCCATGGTAAATAAGAAGATTGCTGAGATGCTTATTGTCTGCTTGCCTTGTTATTTTGATATGGGATAACTCCTGTATCATGTGCAAGGGGTATCCCATTGGTGGTTCTCTATGATACACATGTACTTACTATGACAAGAACTTACCAGTGACTAAAATTGAGTAGCATGAGGAGCGGCCCTCGTACTCAAGGGACATGAGATTGCCAACTTATACTTTGTCAAGAATATACTCCATAGTTTGTTCACTCTAACCTTAATCACTTCAAGATGCTTATGATAGGGGCAATGAGAGTTGAAAGCTAAAAAATATCATAATTTTTGGAATCTCTTTATGAGACTTGAAATCCCTGCTTCCCTTTATGAAGGGTCTTTATTCCACTATTATATTGAGTCTCCACCTTCTATCCTTAGGCACCAATTAAGACATCATAGTTGCCATTCTTAGTTCTATGTGCAGTGTCCCAAAACATATTGATTGATTCATATTGTTGATATTGCTTGTTCTTGAACTATTTGTATCTAGTCACTCTTATGAACTTTGAAGGTGTCCTATTCATTTATTTGCTACTCCATAAGGGACAAGCTGAGTGCTACTATGCTATGTTTTCTATATGTGAAATAAAAAAACGTATTTCAATGTATTGTTATTCATGATTGTTGTTTGTAACCTTTCATGTTGCAGCATAGTTACTTTGTCTTACTGTTAGAACTTCTTCTTTCATGCTCATGTTTAGAGTACTTTGATCCCAACTTTCAATGCTTGCAAATGGTTTGATCTTCATTTTTATGGTGCATGTCACCTAAAAAAATATTCTTTTTATCACTTACCTCCTCGAGGACGAGCAGGATTTAAGCTTGGGGATGCTTGATACGTCGTAAATGTATCTATAATTTTTGATGTTCCATGCTTGTTTAGTATCTACTTTGCTTTATCTACACTTTGAGGTATTTTTATATCTTTTCTGGGACTAACCTATTAACAAGATGTCATAGTGCCAATTGTCTGTTTTCTGTTAATTTTTGGTTCTAGAAAAGTCAGAAAATGAATATTCTCGGAATTGGACGTGACAAAAGACAAAGTCAATATTTTACCGAGCGGAACACGGATCCAGAAGACGAGACGTAGGAGGGCCTCGAGGGGGCTACACCCCCTGGCCAAGCAGCCTGTCCTGCGCCTAGGGGTGCAGCCGCCTCGAGCACCCCCTCGACCACCCTCTTCGCCTATAAGAAGCCCCCGATACCTAAACCCTAAATACCCGATCAATCTTCCACGAAACAGTCCGTAGCCGCCACCATCGTCCCTAGATCGGGGGGCTCTGAAGCTCTTCCCGACACTGTGCCGGAGGGGAGAGATCATCCCGAAGGCCTTCTTCATCACCATGCTAGCCTCCGGTATGAAGCGTGAGTAGTTCCACCTTGGACTACGGGTCCATGTAGTAGCTAGATGGTTGTTTCTCCTACTTTTTGCTACCATGTTTAGATCTTGCGAGCTCCGTTCATGATCAAGGTCATCTATTTGTAATCATGCATGTTGTGTTTGCAGGGATCCGATGGATATTGAGATTACTATGTCAGATTGGCTAATGATTCTATCTTATTGATTCTATCATGTCTGTGTTGTTTGAGATCTTGCATGCTCTCCGTTTCTAGTAGCTATCTTGGCCAAGTATATGCTAGTGACTCCAAGAGGGAGTATTTATGCTCGATAATGGGTTGATGCCTCTATTTAATCTGGGGAAGTGATAGAAATCTCTAAGCTTGTAGATGTGCTGTTGCTACTAGGGAGAAAACAACAATCTCTTGTTCAGGGAACAAGTGCATTGTTTAGTTTATACACATTGCTTAAAGCAGTTATGCGTTGCTTTCAACTTAATACTGGAAGGGGTTCGGATGATAACCTGAAGGTGGATTACTAGTCATAGATGAAGTTGGATGGCGGTCTATGTATATTGTTGTAATGCCCAATTAAATCTCATAGGATCATGAATCTCTAGTATTGCATTGTTATGCCTTGATCTGTCCTATCAATTGCCCCGCTATAATTTGTTTACCCAGCATGTTATGTTGTTTATCTTAAGGAGAACATCTCTAGTGAACTATGGAACCCGGTCCAATCTTTACCATTGATATATTTTCCACTGTTACTGTTTACTTTCTGCAAGCCACCATTACCTTCCACACCATACCGTTAATCCTTTGTTTTTAGCAAAACGGTGAGATTGACAACCTCACTGTTCGTTGGGGCAAAGTCTTGAGTTTATGTTGTGCAGGTTTCCAAGTTGCTAGAAACACCTTTGGGTCGTTTCCTTCCTCCTACTGGTTCGATAACCTTGGTTTCTACTGAGGGAAAACTTGTTGATGTGCTCATCATACCTTCCTCTTGCGGTTTCCCAACGAAGTTCTATAGTGATTTGAGCTACACATCATCAGCGTGGGCGTCGTCTATCTCGCCGGTGATCTTGCTCATATGGCGGCATGGACTGTCTCAGTGATAGCCCACTGGAGGTGGTGTTCGAGGTCTCTGGACGAAAGTCTAGCCTGACTTGGTCGGTGACGACAGCGGCGGCGCTTGAGGGCGTCGTTTTCCCTCTTGGGGGAGTTGTCGTGGAGCCCCAACACCCCCCCCCCCCCGTCCATCATTTCGGGGTGAAAACCCATATCTAGCTTGCTGGATTGGATGACAGCGGCGTTTTTTGGACGTCGTTACCTCCTTAGAGGCATCATTTTTCGGTGTGAGGGTATCCTTTCTTGCAATTATAATGATGTTGGTTGAGTCCACGTCTTTCGGCCCTGTTGGCGTGCGAGTACCGCTGGCGAGTTCCCTGCGACCTGCCTCTCGCTATGAAGCCTGAGAGTCCTAGCAGTTTCCTTCGACTCTAACTTCCTCTCCAGGGACATGGACCAAGCTTTGCGTAGCGCCCGCTATTGTCGTTATGCTGGTGTCGTTCAGTAGTGTTCCAGACATAGTCGAGCTAGATAGTGTGGCCTCGTGTGGTTTTGCCGGTTTTTCCTAAAAACTATGTCGTTTGGGGTATTTTTTTGTTCGGATCCCATTTTAACCGGACCTGTGTGTATATACATCTGTATCAGATTTCGGCTGGTTTTCCTTCCTAATCGGCCAAAGCTTTTCTTCTTTATGAAAAGGCATAGCTCCTTCCGCTGGTTGCTAAAAACATTACATATATACACTAACAATCGAGCATGCCACAATATGAACCGATTTTCATATGTACATTCCTCGAATCAGGCTTTTGCCCTACTATATTAATATAGCAAACACACGATATAACAAGGATTCCACTGCTCACGCAAACAACACAAGCATACCCAAAAAAAGAGAAACAAGAAAAGGAAGAAAGGCCAACCCTAGCGGGTCAACAAAAAATGAAGGTGACTCGCAACCGATGCGCCCTCCGAAGCAATCCCACCACGATCCTAGCACTGCGATTCGTCGCGTACCAAGCAGCACCTCTAAGAAGGAAGCGACGACGATGACGCTGCTACCCGTACTAGTCCTAGGGTTTCCCCGGTATGCTACGATAGTGGAGAAGAGGGGCAACCGACACCCTTCAGGAAGGAGCAGCCACACCCGAAAGCGTCGCCGTGTTGGGGCCACGATGACAAGGATTTCTCCTGCCTCCCAAGCACCACATCACCGGAAAAAACCGAATTGCTCCACCAATCTCGCCACCCACCAACATACGCCACCACGGTTTTGAACCCACCATCGCCGTATCACCATGGAAAACACCGTGATGCCGGCCGAACTGAGAACCAACCATAGACAAGGAGGGAACAACCTCCACCTCGATGATGGTAGCCGACCAGGCGCAACGGCAAGAGCACACCAGGCCATTGGATCCGGAGGTTGGCAGCAGCAGCCACCTGGAGGACTTCCTCCACCGCCGGGGACAGGTGCCGACCAGACGCGGCGGCCGGGACATACCAGGCCAGGTTGGCCTGGCCAGGCCCATAGGGCCCATAAAGTCCCCGCCACCACGCTGCGGCACGTAGACCACTGCCGCCGCAACCCTCTTGCTCGTCACCATAGGCCCGGCCGGACCCAAATGGGCTAGCAAAGGTCATGCCGCCATGCTGCAGCATGCGAGGTGTCGACGCGGCCACCCTCATCACGAGCCGTTTGCCACCAATCAAAGGCGGTGGGGCCGAGCCAGGCCCGCCTAGACCCAGATCAGGCCCAGTCCTGGGCCAGTAGGGCACCGCCGGACGAGGTCTGCCAAACCACCGGCGCCACCACCACACTGCCAACGGGATCCCCGCTGGACCAGCGCCGCCGAGGAGCACCTCCAAGAACCAGCTGCCCCCCCACGCCGACCATCGCCAAGAGGGTAGATGCCAGCGTGCCTGCCGCGACCGGCGCCGCGCGGCCAAGGGCCGAGGCCGCACGTCGGCGAAGGCAGGGGAGAGGAGCGCGGCCCGGCCGTCGCGGGGGCGGCGCGAGTCGCGAGAGGAAAGGTCGCGTCCGGCTGTTTTCCTTCCACTGCATATGTAGATTGTACCCTGGACTAGGAGGAAATGACCAAAATCGCAACAAGGCCCGAAAGCTACAGTGTCCCTTCCACATCCTGAAGCAGACACTCGATGCTGCAGTACTTGTCATAGAAGAAACAGGGGCCGGCACCGTTGGAAGACGTCGCCGCGAAAGGATCCAAACGCACGGCGACAGACCACGCGACACGGTGAAATCGAATCGCAAAAGCGCGAGCCTTTGGCTGCCCGGGTCGGGCCTGGGTAAATGCATGTTCAGGCACCTGTCATATCCTTGTCACAGAAATGGAGCCGTTTTTTGACTAGTGCCACGCCCTGCCGGTGCTTCGCTCTTCTTCTCCGTCGTCCCTCGCTGCATTCTTCTGCACGCGTGTACGTCGCCGGCCGTGTCAGCTGGAAACGACGGAGCAACCGCGTCGCCTGCGTGCCCGGCCTCGCGCGCGCCTTTTTCAACCCAGTTGAGCGATCGAGCCGGCGAGCTGCCAACTAGCACGGTGGTGGACTCGTCGTGAGGCTCAAAAGCAAGCACTATATATCCAGCGGCGATATAGACATGAACGGGATGGACTGACAGCCTCGCTATCGCCGTGGTCCATGGCGATCGAGCAGGGAAAATACGAGATCCTGTCGGCCGAATTTATGTAGAGATCGCGATGTACCGCACGTACGCACGTCCACGCCCCCATATGCTTTCCTCGGTCCAGCTAGCAAATTTAATAGGATGGTGTACTACGACGTGGATAGAATTATTTCACCATTTTCTAAAATACGAATTATTTCACCATGAGAGACGAGCAAATTCGAGGAGAGCAATTAATTTTTTATCGATCGGAAAAGAATCATATATTCGGCCCCCACGCCCCGGAGAGGTGAAAAGAAGAAACTGGTCGTAAACAGCAGGCAACAAGAAGGCACATCACATCGTATGCCTTCCTTTTTCGGGGTTTCCCACCCTGGCCGACGTACTGGCCCCTACTTGACGGGTCAAATCACAAACCGACCTATGCATCGGTCCTCAATTGCTCATGCCGACCAAGCCGCACGCGACACGGTTATTCCATCGATGTAGTACTATAGCTAACTATTCATCCATCCATGCATAGGTTCTTCGTCTTCCCATCCAGCCATATGCATGCATGTCCGCTTAACTTGTGTCAACTGTTATATGCATACATGCTATATATATATATGCACGGTTTGGCATACTCGCCGTCAGTACAACATATTTATCCCTGGGAGCTGGAGCTGCAGGGCTACGGAATACACAGTACATTATTGCTGTAGGAGATTTGACACTTAACTGCTCCTTTTTAATGGAGTACATGCGTCGCTACATCCTGCTATAGGACACCCGATGTGTCATCCGGTACGGACACGTGAGAATGAGTGCGCATGCTCAGTTAATATTGTCGAGATCAATGATGATCGATGCATACACACGTATTGTCTACACTGATATGCAGAGTTATAACCCAAATATTTTTTTTTAAAAATCTCTCATATCATTATAATTGAAAAAGAACTATAGATACAATACAAATATGATGGGATATAACATAATAAGTTACAAACTTCATAAATGTATCAGTGGCCACATCCACACTAAGTGTATCACGCACGTGACCGTAGGATGGAATGCAACAACTCCAAAAGTTTCTGTGTGAGAACTTTATCCCCCAGGCACGGGATGTAGATGGTCTGGAGATTAACATGATGTTGTCACTCCTCAACGCACAAGCCAAAAAAAACTTCTACACATTTCTTATACAAGCAGATGAAACCTTAACTTAAATTCAAGATCTCATGCATGCTCGTGCAAGCCTGGTCCTGGAGAAGATGACTCTGATTTTGAGCCGTATGGTTATGAAGAGAAGAATAACCCTTAGAAGCGCCATCCTGCTACTTTTTTATGAGAAGCGTTTGGATATCTTCTGAGAATGGCGCTTGTTGAGTCATCGACTACAACATACGCTTTATTCTAAGTTGGTGGTTTATGTAGTGTACTGCGTGAAATGAAACGGACTAGTGATATGTATTTAATTGCATGGTGTATTACCTGTTATATCATATAACTTGAGACCTAGACAGGGACATGTATGACATCCAAGGGGAATATGCTTCAATTTGAGAGTTTCTTGTGTTTAGAAAGTGATAATGTGTTGATCCGTGTGACTGAAAAATGCCATTCCTAATAACCCAAAGTTTTTTAAGTGGCTCTGGTAAAATGAAATAGTTATAAAATAGATGCTAATTAGATGCTGCTCATGGAGATCAATGCAGGCAGATCGTGACAACCAGTAGGAGGGCCGAGGGCAATTCTACGCCGACGGCTGCTTGGCGGGGCTGGCCTAGACGATGACTACGCCGATGGCCCCGACGTTTGGCCATCGGCGTAGCGACCGGCCGTCGGCGTAGCTTCCCATTCCTATGGTGTCTACACTAGATTGTTTTTCGAAAGCCGCGGCCATGGCCTATTTTGGACCCCAAATGATCCGCTAGTGGATCAATGGTTGATTGATTGTTGTTGCCCTGCTCGGAATCGATTACAACAAGGCCTACCCTACTGAGAGGGACTGCTGAATTCATAAATTGAAACGCTGGGGACAAGTGAATTACCAATATCGTGGTAGTACACACGGGAACAAATTAAAAAAACAGACACTACAGGAATCGAGCAAGGCACCGATGGCTGGTTGCCCTCGGTGTAGCCACGATCGGCGTTGGCACAGTCTGTGCGGAGGGCTGCCGTCGGTGTATCGCATCGGAGCAGTTGCCTCCTGGCGCACACGTGATGGCCGTCGGCGTAGCTCATTGCCCCTCGGCGTACACGTGGGCCGACGGCCAAAATCGGCAGTCGGCATAGACCGTCGGCACAGAAGAGGTGGGTCCTGCCAGCCCGTTAACTACTGTCAGCCGTCAAACATCGTTACACCGAGGGTCATGCCGTTGGCAAAGACCAGCGCCGTCAACCGTTGAATTTTTTTAAAAAATTATTTTCATAATTTTTTGAATTGTTAATCTTACAAGCATCTTTTTTAAATTGTTTGACTCGTTAATTTCACAAGCGGCTTTTTTAACTCTAAGTATAATTATTCTCCGATTAAATTGTACTTATGGTCAAACTTTCTTATCGATCTTTATAAGAAAATTAGACCTTATTGATAATACTACCACATTAATACTATTAACCCTTGGACCATAGTGTCACACGGCTTTATTTAAAATTTCAAAGAATTATTTAAGTAAACAAAAATGAATAAGTAATAATAGTCTTGACTTCAAATAACAATAAAATGATTTTTTTCTTTTTTCTATTTAATATGGAATAGTTCATATCTTTAAATCCATAAATTGGAATTTGACAAATAATATGTCTAAATCGATCATAAAAATGAGAAGAATCCAAACATGACATCCCTATCATCTTTTTAATCATGCATCAAGTATTTTTAAATAAAATTCATTTAATAGTGTTCAAATCTTCAAAAAAATCATATCAAAATTTCCCTTTTGAATTTGAGGATTCTAAAAAATCCTTAGCTCGGGGCTGAGCCTAGCTAAACTTGCAGTGGATCTCTGATGAAATAGCATATTGCGAACCTAAAAATGATTTTTCCAAAAAACACATGAGCATCAGATCATGTACCTGTAGTTCTAATCCGACTCACTTCCTACCGATTCGGTAGGAATTTGTCTTTTTCACGAGGAATGGATGGAAAGGTTTAAGATACCATAGTCGGGACATTGTCCATGCAAGATGGCCTACTATTTTTGGAAACTGGGGTGGTATCATTTTTGAACTTTAATTTGGTGGTTGCTTCAAAAGGGCACTCGGAAAATGGAAAATGCCTTTTTTGATACGATGAAAAGGAAAAACTTCCTCCTATAACATTGTTTGTCATCCCATGATGCACATGCGTCCACAATATGGGCACATTATCGCAAATTATGCTGCTATTATGGCCATAACATTGGTCATTTGACCTCAAAGCCAGGAAACCTCGATTAAGATAGGTCACTTTATGAAGGGTTTTCTTAGACACAATCAATATGCCAATTTTGATAGTATTTTTCTTGCAACTATGTTACATAATATAACACCACGCGAAGGTTTTGTATTTTTACGATTGTTTTTGAATTTTTTATGCCCGTTTCAAACTATGTCACATAATATTGTTTCAAAGCTTTTATGATCAAACACATGCTCCCTCTGTCTCTTGCACTCATGCTCCCTCTTCCTCTTGCACTCATGTAATTAGGAGTAAAATAGAAAAAAACTGAAGGTGGTACGCTGAGGGTGGCCGTCGGCGTAAGGTGGTATGTCGAGGGTAGTCCTCGGCATATCCATAACGACATGAGAACGCCGTCACAGCATGGTCTTCCGGACACGCGTACACCTCTTATGCTGACGGTCGCGGTATGCCGAGGGTAGCTGTTGGCGTAGAATTGCCTACGCTGACGGTTGTCCTACACTGACGATTGTTGTGATAGGCTGGCTTGGTCGAGCGCTACACTGACGGTTTCTATCTTTGGCCATCGGCGGCTCGCGCCATTCCTGTAGTGAGACATAGCTATCTAGTGTCATCTATGGGGAGTATCACTAGCCAACTTACCTGTCAACGCATGAAACAGCAAGTGATGTTTCACCCTCCAGAAATTAAGGTCAATCCGCCGACAATGCATAACACCAAGTCCAGGAAGATGTACGTCAGATCAATCAAATGACGAGATACGCATACGCCTGCAGCTATATCCAGCTAGCTGCTGAATCCGTTCTGTAGACTGTATGTAGTACTCCGTATGATTATCTCTTGTTAATTGCATGCATGCCCCAGCATGCTACGTACGCACGTATGTACCGTATGTGCCTAGCTTGTATCCCGGTGTTTTAAAATATAAAATGTTTTAGTTTTATGAAGCAAATATATCTAGACTTTTTTTCGTATATAGGTTCACTTAAATTTGGTGTGAATTTACATACTAAAACAAGTTTAGATATATTTGTTTTACAAACCTAAAACATTTATATTTTAAAACGGAGGAAGCATGTGCGTATAAATAAGCGTTATATAGTAGCATGCGCACATCGCGATCGCTGGTTTCAACTAATCTGGTGTGGCATCTCAGCTAGATGGCGGACGTGTAGGTGAAGCTAGATCTGATCAAAATCCTTTGATGGCAACAGGCAACGAAGTTACATCACGTAGATGGTTACGGTAAATCATATTTTGTGGGCACGTAGTACATGGATGTCACTTGGATGGCTGTCAGCTAAAATCACTGGAGCATGAATGAAAAGAAAGGTCGCTTTCAAAAAAAGTTACAACACGCAATTTCACTAGATTAATTGCACAGGCCGGGTTAATTAGGTGTAGTGCGTGCGCTAGGCCTGTGTAAGGTATCAAGTGAGATTCCACCAAAATTTCAGAACAAGACAAGATGCTGACAGCTAGTGTGTACGTCGACAGCAATTTGTCAGATCCGTTCGCATAGATCCTAGGATGGTCAGCCTACCAGACCGGTCGTCGGCCCACGAAAGCCGTCGGCGGACGTAGGACACTCTGGGCCAAGGGCAGTCGTCGGCGTATCTATAGCTAGACCGACGGTCGCCATCGGCTTAGGTTGCAAATTACGTCTACGGTTGATGGAGGTTTGACGGCATAGGAGCTACGCCGACGACAATGCTATCGGGATAGCTATTTTCCCTTTTACCACATTAATCCTAAAAATATATATAATTAAATCATTCTAATTAAGAAAAATACAAATACTATATCAAAATTTTCATAAAAATATTATCTATCTATCTACACCCAAATATTACACATTTATGTTGAATAAAATTAACTAAAACATAAAAACATTATATATACTTTCATATAACACATTTTTTGGAAAGTGAGTTATTAGATTTGAACTACAGGTATATTATATGATGCTCATGAATTTTTGGAAAAATCATCTTTTTAGATTCACAATATGATATTTTATTAGATATCTATTTCAAGTTTAGCAAGGCTCAACCCTGAGCAAAGTATCTTCTTACCCGCCGTTTTGATCATAGTTTAAAACAGGCATACGAAATTCAAAAAGAATCTGAACAATGTGAAACCTTCATGTGGTGACATATTATATGACATAGTTGCAAGAAAAGATATCAGACTTAAAATATTCCAAATATCTTAAAAAAATCTTCTAAAAAATGAGCTATCATGTACGAGGTTTCATGGATTTTAGGGGAAACGAGCAATGTTATGGCTAGAATATGACATAGTTTGTGATAATGTGCTCATATTATGCACACATGTGCATCTTAGGATGGGGAACAATATTGCAGGAGGAAGTTTTCCTTTTCGTCGCACCAAATGGCCGTTTTCCATTTCCCGAATGCCAAAAACGGGTGTTTTGTGAAGCAACCACCAAATAAAAGATTTAAAATGGTACCATCCCTTTAAAAAAATACTAGACCACCTTCCATGGATAATGTCCTAACCAGGATATATTAAACCTTTTTTTCTAACCCTCGTGAAAAAGACAAATTCCTGCCAAATCGACAGGAAGTGGGTCAGATTTGAACTATATTTACATATGATCTGATGCTCATGATTTTTGGAAAATGACTTTTAGGTTCACAATATACTATTACATTATAGCTCCACTTCAAGTTTAGCGAGGCTCAGCCTCGAGTTAAGAATATTCATGCCCGCCGTTTTGACAATAGTTTGAAACGGGCATAAAAATTCAAAAACTATCCAAACAATGTAAAACCTTCACGTGGTGTAATATTATGTGATATAGTTGCAAGAGCAAATATCAAACTTGGTATATTCCAAATATCTTAAAAAACCTTCTTACTTTCTTGGAAATGAGATATCATGTTCGAGGTTTCATGACTCTGAGGGCATACAAGCAATGTTATGGCTAGAATCGCGACATATTTTGTGATAATGTGCCAATATTATGCACACATGTGCATCTTAGGACAGCGAACGCTGTTGCAGCATGAAGTTTTCCTTTTCGTCACACCAAAACGATATTTTTTCCATTTTTCGAGTATAAAAAACGAGGTGTTTTGTTAAGCAACCACCAAATAAAAGTTTCAAAATGGTAACCCCCCACTTTTGAAAAATATTAGACCACATTCCATAGACAATGTCCTAACTAGCTATCTTAAATCTTTATGTCAACCCCTCGTGAAAAGACAATTCCTATCAAATCGGTAGGAAGTGGATCATATTTGAAATACATTTATATGATCTGATGCTCATGATTTTTCGAAAAATGATTTTTAGGTTCACAATATGGTATTACATTAGAGATTCACTACAAGTTTAGCGAGGCTCAACCCCGAGCTAAGAATATTCATGTCCGATCTTTCGATGAGATAGGGCAAAGGTGTCCGATCTTTCGATGAGATGGTGATAGTCGATTTGGTGGAGTTTGGGCTTGACGATCCGACTACACGTGCGAGCACGAGCGCCAATGCAACCGCTAGGCCAATCTCCTGAAGGTTACCGATCCTGCGGGAACACGATCAGCCTGACCAGCGAGGGTATTAATTCCTACCTGAAATCGAGAACAAGTAAGAACTAATATTGAAATCAAGATATTGCGGATTAAGATGAAAGCTTTATTAAAAAGGTGGGATCCTGTATAGGTGCGAAGTACAAGAGGCCTCTGCGACGCTCGAGCCTTGGCGAAGTTGCTATGATGGCTAACTTAATGTCTAAACAAAATCCGAGTCTATGGTAACGGCTAAGGGGAGTATTTAAGGAGGAAAATGTGGGGTTTCGGCCAGCCATAGAAGTGGTGGCCGAATCCAACCCTAGAAGTCCTTTTTTCCTCAAATACGGACTCTAAAAAGTGGCTATTTAAAATCCTGCGAAAATTACATGGGCCTGTCCCAAAATAAAGGTGTCGCAGCACCATATTAAGCTATGGACGAATTTGTGAAGTATTAATCTTGAATATTTCGTCCAAGCCTTCTTTCTTCATTATGGTGGCCTCAAAGTTCTAAAATCTTCATTCGTGGCCTTCTCTTGAATCATCACATGCTTGCTGCCATCTCCATGCATGACCATGCTCCAATGCTTGTCCCTCTCATCCATGCTTGGTCCATCATTCCTAAGAGTAAGAAATACATATGATTTAGGCAGCATCATATTCTCATGTATGTGAGGAATAGTTCCAAGAAACGAAAGTACATGATAGTTAAGTTGTTTGGCACGAGATCGAGTAATAGGTCCTTGTATGTGTGTAGCTGTAGGTACAACAGTTGTATCAATAGATGGGATGTCCACATCATGCTCACCTTCTTGAATTGAAGTCGTCCTCGACGCAATCCCATCTTCCTCACCAAAGTAAGGCTTCAAATCTACAATGTTAAACGTAGGACTAACCGTACCAAAGTCTGCAGGCAACTCAAGTTTATATGCATTATCGTTTATTTTCTCTAACACCTTAAAGGGACCAGCAACACGCGACATTAACTTAGACTTGCATAAATCAGGAAAACGATCTTTACGCAAATGTAACCAAAAAAGATCTCCTACATCAAACACAACATGCTTTCTCCCTTTATCCCTAGCAAGTTTATACTTAGCATTCATGTGTTGTATGTTATCTTTAGTAGTCTTATGCAAGTTTAATATCATTTCAGCGTGTTGTGTAGCATCCAAATTATTTTGCACCGAAGAAGGTAAAGGCAATAAATCAATAGGTGCACGAGGAACAAAACCATACACTATCTCAAACAGGCACATCTTTGTGGTAGAATGCAGCGAACGATTATAAGCAAATTCTATATGAGGTAAACACTCTTCCCACAATTTTAAGTTCTTCTTTAAAATAGCCCGCAACATAGTAGACAAAGTTCTATTTACTACTTCAGTTTGTCCATCAGTTTGGGGATGACATGTAGTACTAAACAGCAATTTAGTCCCCAACTTAGCCCATAAACATCTTCAAAAGTGGCTAAGAAATTTAGTATCACGATCAGAAACAATAGTATTTGGCACACCATGTAAATGAACAATTTTACGAAAGAACAAATCAGCAATATGCGCAGCATCATCCGTTTTATGACAAGAAATAAAGTGTGCCATCTTAGAAAACCGATCCACAACAACAAAAATACCATCCCTCCCCTTCTGTGTACGTGGCAATCCCAAAACAAATTCCATAGAAATATCCTCCCAAGGAACACTAGGAACAGGAAGATGCATATATAAACCATGTGGATTAAGGCGAGACTTAGCTTTTTGACAAGTAGTGCAGCGTGCCACAAATCTCTCAACATCTCGACGCATACGTGGCCAAAAGAAGTGTGCAGCAAGAACATCCTCCGTTTTCTTGACACCAAAGTGTCCCATCAATCCTCCTCCATGCGCCTCCTGTAACAACAAAAGACGAACAGAACTATCTGGAATGCATAGTTTGTTAGCACGGAACACAAATCCATCATTGAAGACAAACTTGTTCCATGTTGTACCACCTCTACAATTCTGCAACACATCTTTAAATTCAGCATCATGCACATATTGTTCCTTAATAGTTTCCAATCCAAATATTTTGAAGTCAAGTTGAGATAACAAAGTATAACGGCGCGACAAAGCATCAGCAATAATATTATCTTTACCCTTTTTGTGTTTGATAACATAAGAAAAAGACTCAATAAATTCAACCCACTTTGCATGACGACGATTCAACTTCGCTTGACTATGAATATGCTTCAAAGATTCATGATCAGAATGTATAACAAATTCTTTAGGCCACAGATAATGTTGCCAAGTTTCTAATGTCCAAACCAACGCATATAATTCTTTATCATAAGTAGAATAGTTCAGACTAGCCCCAATCAATTTCTCACTAAAATATGCAACAGGTTTTCCCTCTTGTAATAACACACCTACCAAAACAATTTCACTAGCATCACATTCAAGCTTAAAAGTCTTATTAAAATCAGGAAGTTGGAGTAAGGGAGCATGTGTTAGCTTATCTTTCAATATGACGAAGGCCTGTTGTTGTGCATCGCCCCAAACAAAGGGCACATCCTTCTTGGTAAGGTCATTCAGCGGCGCGGCAATTAATCCAAAGTCTTTGACAAAGCACCTATAAAAACCAGCGATGCCAAGAAAACTACTCACGTGTGTGACCGTCTTGGGCTGCGGCCAATTCTCAATAGCTTCAATCTTGGCTGGATCCACTTCAATACCCTGTGATATAACAACATAGCCAAGAAACGCAACTCGATTGGTGCAAAAGGTGTACTTCTCAAGATTACCAAACAAACGTGCATCACGTAAAGCATTGAAAACAGCACGTAAATGGTCCAAATGATCCTCTAAAGATTTGCTATAAATCAGAATATCATCAAAGTAGACTACCACAAAACGTCCAATGAAAGCACGTAAAACTTCGTTCATTAATCTCATGAAAGTGCTGGGTTCATTAGTTAAACCAAACGGCATTACTAACCACTCATATAAACCGAACTTAGTTTTAAATGTTGTTTTCCATTCATCTCCCAATTTCATACGAATCTGGTGGTAACCACTACGCAAATCAACTTTAGAAAACATGGTAGAGACACTCAACTCATCAAGTATGTCATCCAAATGTGGAATAGGGTGTCGATATCGATTAGTAATATTATTGATAGCTCTACAATCAGTACACATACGCGAAGAACCATCTTTCTTAGGTACCAAAATAATAGGAACAGCACATGGGCTAAGGGACTCACGAATATGATCTCTATCGAGTAGTTCCTGAATTTGGAGTTGTATCTCCTTTGTCTCCTGTAACATCCCAAAAATACTAAACTTGGATCATCAAACTCTAATCATCAAATTTAGGGTTAACAAAAACTTTTTTAAATAAAAATATGAAAGCATGCATGTGTGTATGCATCCCATTTTGAATTCTTTTAAATTGCCATGTTTGTGTGTTTCCTTGCTTGTAAAATGTTTCTTAGGTGAAATAAACATCATCTAAACATTTCCTAAACTTTTCCCAAAGACAAATAAATCAAAACAAAGCTAAATGAGTGAATGGTCATTTTGACCAATTTAACTCCCATGCCTACTTTGGCTGTCTCAAACTTTCAAAACCTAACAGAAACTTTTCTGGATCTTTGCACCCCTTGATTGTACTCATAACAAAGTATCAAGGCCCACTTTGTAATCATCCAGAAACTTTCAAATGCATAGTTTAAATGGCAATTCAAAATCGAATCTTTATCATATGAGAAGATCCCACTTTTTCAAAAACCACTCAAACAAGCTCAACTTTCAAAACCCAAGCATCTGCAGACTCACCAGCGCCAACCTAGCACACACACCAAAAATCTTTTCAAAATTCAAAACTTGAATTCATGCGGCCATTTCATCAAACACTTGGCAGACACAAATCAAACAAAATCAAAACACTATAGTGTGCAGTGTTTTGAGCCTAACTGGTTCCCTATCTAGCTCACAACCAGCTCAGTAGATCATCTAGCAAGATTAACCAAGCACTAGCACCACTGTGAGCTTGCCAAAACCATCAATGGTGAACAACCGAAGCCACCCTTGCCACCCACATATCGACAGCAAGCTAGGGAGGAAACTAGCCGTGCCAACCTTGTCTGGGAGATCACCCATACCTCACCACCCCCTCTCGACCAGTCCTGCCTCGAAGACGTCGAACACAGCACCCAGGAACGCCGCGCCCGTGCCTCTGCCAACCGTGCCGAGCATGCGCCAGAGCGCCACGCTCGACCGAAGCCCACAGACCGCGCACCACCCTCGCCGCGTGCATACACGATCACCACCATCTCAGGAACACGCCAGACATGCCCATTGCACCGCCCGTGCCCCATAGCCACCGCTCGCCGTCGAAGACGCCGCCTCTGCCGCGCAGAGCGTCGCGTGTTCCAGACCAAACCGCACCGCCCCTACACGTGCATTAAAGCCATAGAGCATCGCCAGGAGACCACCAAGCGATCGCCACCGCCGGCCATGCCTCTAGCAGCCCGTAGCCATGTCGCCACCGTCGCCCGCCCATGCCGTTCGGTCTCACCGTCGCGACTATAAATAGAGGCCTCCCCCGCTCGGATTCCTCACATCATTCCACTCCTCTCTCACCCAGAACCATCCCACCTAAGTCCCGGAGCAAGGCGAGCAGCGCATCGCCGGAATTGTGCCGGAGCAGGCCGCCTCTGGAGAAGAAGGGCGCCGTCGATTTCGTACATCCCAGGAGCTGCCGCGACCACCCCTGAGTTCGCCGTCATCGACTTCGTCGTTCGCCCGCCTCGCCGACCCTCGCCCGAACCCCGGTGAGCCCCCAGCAACCCCCACTGACCGTGCTAGGTTTCTGTCTCGCCGGCGTTGCTCAACGTCGATGATGACTCTCAGCCGTTGGATTAGAACCAGATCGAATGTCCCATAGTGCCCCGTACAGCTTCGCGTTTAAAGAGCCACTGACTGGTGGAACCCCCCTGTCAGCTGAGCCCCGCACCGCGGAGTGTCACTGGGCCGGCCCATTAACCTTTCCCGCGCAGCCCAGTTATTTGAATTTAACCTTTTCCATTTTATTTCAAACACACTTCTATACCCAAGTTCAAAAATCAACCCAGGTCGATTCAGTGAACCAAATTTAATGAAACCAATTTGGTTAGAAAGTTCTGGGAATGCTGAATCCAAGCCCGTTGGATTCAAGTCATTTGGATCTATAGATCATCCGTGGTAAAAATAACAAGGCAGAAGCTTTTCTGCATTCAAACATTTTTCAAATTAAAACCATGATAGCTTTTGAGTTGATTCCAACTCTCAAAAATCACATTTAACCATACCTTTCAGAATATATAAAAATATATAGGTTTACTTACAGAAAGAATGTTCAAGTAATAAAAGAATGCCCCATAGGCATTTCTAGCCACTTTAATTAATTAAAATAAAAGGGTAAAACCTTATTAAATTGTGACACCACTTTAAATCACATTCCCATGGACTAAAATATGTGATGATGAAATGTGTCAACATGATCCCATGTTTTGGTTTGGAGAATATTAAATCTTAAGTAGTTTTTCAATGAGTAGAAATTACTTTTCTAAAAATAAAAGGAATTAAACCAAACTTTAATATTGTAATATTAGTGATGATGTTAGATCATCTATAGGACCCTTTTGTGTGATGATTGCAAGTAGTTAAGTATTGTTTGGTGATTGTGTACATCGTATGTATTTATAGACGCTAGTACCGACCAAGGATACGAGGAGGAAGGAGGATACTACGAAGAAGAAGCCGAGGAGAACTTCAACCACTGCTCTGCACAAGGCAAGCTTATACTGATATTGTGCAAGCCTAATACTACTAGTTGAATGTGCAAGCTAACACTTGCAAGACCACTCTACCTATGCAAGCCAATACTTGCTTGTCACCATGCTAACTATATGCCTTAAGCATAGATGATCCTATCCACTTGGTAAACCAATCCTAGTTTTACTTACAAGCTTTATTACTTTATTTCTTTATCAAAGCTAGTACTTAGAGCTTCCTTAAGTAAATTGTGGATTTATAAAGATAATTGAAGGTTGCATAAAGAGCATAAAACTTGGCCTAAGCTAGATAATCTTGATGTCATCCTAAGTCATAAGATTAAACTTAGTTAATCTCCACTAGTGTACCACCCCTTATTAGTGCTTACCCCCACTTGTAGATGCTAGTGCTAAGCATAAAACTTGATCAACTTTAAATGGGAATACTTGGTAGAAAAATGGTTATGAAAACCTTGGAATGATGGATCATTCTATTGAAATGTTTTGGACATGTGTTTCCGAACACTTGATGATTTTGGTGATGAAAATGATGAGGCATGAGCCTTAGCCCTTTATAAAACTGATGGTTGTCTGGATGCGATACCATTCCAATTTTATCGTACAACCACAATACCCGAAGATTGGGTAGGGCTTGACTGGAAACTTATATACCTTAGTATTAGTTCCCTCACGGCCAAGGTCTGAGCTGAGGCTACCTTGTGAAGATTGTCCACCTGTGCAGTACCCAAGATAACAGTTGGTCATGGTTGGGAGGCCAAACTCATAGGAGAGGTGCTTATACTAGGGCGTGTAATCGAAAGGTTAGGATTGATTATCCGCATACTGAGTATGGTGAATTCAGGATTTGTTCCTGACGGATGTATCGAATGTTGTGGTGAAAGTGTACAATCTCTGCAGAGTGTCAAACTATTCGAATAGCCGCGTCTGCGGTTATGGACAGTTGGAGTGGCCATACTGTTCCCCCGACAGATGTTTTCAAAAGACTTGTGAAATGAACTGAGACTTTGACTTGACCACAACAGGGTTGTGATATGAGATACAAGTTCCCACTTAGGTGTTATAAAACCTCAACTAGCATTCGTTGCTTCTAAACTTAGTAGAGATAAATCTGGCTTTTGCAAAACAACCCTAGAGCCTAGTGTCCTATTATCAAAAACCCCTTTCACTTGTTAGTATTAGTTTGCGAGTACTTAAAAAGTGCTCATGTGTAACTACCACGGTGAATTACGCTCCTAGTTACAAGCCTGGATGAGCGGAAATGGTTGAAATAGTACGATGGGGCCCAAATGCCACTCACAGGTAGACCTTTCGGCCGTCCCAACCATTTCCAAACATCGGGACAAGAACGGGCGGCGTAATCGGCAGGCGAAGGGATTAACTACATACACAAATGAGTATGTATGCAAGCCACCATACAACAGTACATCAGAGCCATTCCATCAAAAAAGAAAGGAAATATAGCAACGCCATACGGCAAGATTCAAATGTACTAGATAGATATAATAGTTTAGGATATCTCCTCATACATCAAACATCAGAGTATCAGGCGGAAGCGGCAAACAAGATCCGAGTACGGATAAGAAGCAAATCGGTATAAGATGCCACATAAATAAACACATCCCGCCCACAGATCTCACGGATCCCCGTTCCCGGAATCTCTACACCGAATGATCGTTGCCCACATCGTCCGTCTCCTCCACCCAGTATCCATCTCGTGAGTGTACATGTTCATCTGAACCAAAAAATTTATCGTGTGAGACCCTAGGGGTACTCAGCAAGTCTTTATGCCTCTAAAGGGGACACAACCTGGGGTGACGCAATTGCAGCAAAAGATAAACCCTAACAGTTCTATAGATACTCGCTAACCATCCGCCTAACCAAAGATAGACGGATGTCCGTGAATTATGACAACAGTTATAACAGTAATATCAACAGATCCATCCTCCTCCTCGCTTACCAACGAGGAAGCGGACGAACAACCCCCATCCGTTGGCAGTTTTATTATCCATTCCATGAGTGTTGCACTATTTACTAGTCAGTTACTTAGTCAAATTTTAAAGCGGTACTTTAGTTATGCTTGTCTATGATCGAGAAACTGTGCTCCAAGTCGTCCATAACCGCGGACACGGCTTTCAGAAAGTTTTACCCTGCAGGGGTGCACAAATAGCAACACACACTCGATCAACCTCGGAAAAACCAAATCAAAACCCAACGAAGCTTTCACGACAAAGCAATCACAGGATTTAGAAATAGTTCAGGGGGCCACCCCATTGAGTACACCCGCAACGAAACTGGCCGGCTCCGAGACGGACTCAAGGTTTGGGTGGACGGCTGTAAACGACTGGGAACCCGAAAATGTGACTGGGCTTGTCGATACCGCGGAATCGTGTCCCGATCCTAAACAGTACAGGTGCAGTACCTCGCACAATTTTAAATAAAGCAGTAAAGCATGGCATAAGTACAGGATAGTAAATAAAACCTCAAACTAGTTTGTGGCCCCAAGAAATAAGAATGAATCAAGCTCTGGCTCAGGGGGGTCCCATAAGCCTCCCGGATGTGGATAGCGCGAATATTCAAGGAACAGGAATCAAGTACTCGGGGTCCTACGGGACACAAGTGAGCATGAAAAACCAAATAGCAGATATTGCTCACCGGTGCCACTTTCATTAGTTATCCCATTACTACTCAGGTTAAGTTGTTTAGGTACCTCGTTATCCATCAGACACTCACATACCCTACACATGCTGTTCTACGACTCGCATGGCTCAAACAACTCCTGTAGTAATGGCTCATAGGATGGAGGAACAAGCTTCGGTGGGGTTTAAAAGTAAAGGCTATGCAATACTTGGGATTCAATTTAATGCAATCGCGACTCAATGATGCAAGAATAAGATAGAGGCAATAGGTACTATATATATGCAAGCATGTGGTAGTGCTTGCCTGGCAGCTCAGTTGAAGAGAGAGAAGGATCTGGGTAGTGCTCCTGGGTCTCTTGATATATCCCCTGCTCAGTGTCTATTCGAAGAAGAACCAAACAAACAAGGGCCAACATAAATAAAGTGCACAAGCATAAGAATAAAATGCGATAAGCGAACAATCATGCCATGATGAATGATGCACAATTTGCATGGCAATAAAGTAGCATGGCATGGGTGAGGTGTAGATTACAAGAAATAAACATCTTATTGAGTTTTAGTCATGTTTTATTCCCAAATAAGTTGCTGTTTACAATATATTTGTATGATGCATGCTGCAAAACAGGACAAGGAATGCATAAACAGAAAGGTCTCGTCGAGCTAATCATTTTAGACATATCATTTGTTAAATTTGGAGTTATAAAACAATAGTTATTAATTAATTAAGGGAGAAGGGCATTTTCTGGTAATTTTAGCCAACTTGAAATTTAAAGGGTTCAAAATATATTTTGGATGGCATATTTGAAATCCTCACATTTTTCTGATTTGAAAACATATATTATTTGTATTATTTGGATTTATGAATTTAAATTTATTTTTAAGTCAAAATTATTAAATAGGGTCAAAGTCAAAGGTTGACTATTTAAATTAATTCTGAAAAATATTTGATTAAAGATTTGAATTAACATTCAAAAACAAAACATATTTCATATGAGGTTTGAATTCAAATTCCAAACCGTTTGGAAGTTATGAATTAATTCATATTTAAATAGATTATATGCAAATTTGAATTTTGAATTCAGAAAGTTCTCTGGACTTTTGTTACTCAGCCCAAACCTAGCCACAGACACTGACCAGTGGGTCCAGCGCTGACTCAGCAGCACGGCGCGCAGGAAAGGTTTTTACACCGCGGGTTAGTCTACCCTCACTCACTGACTGGTGGGCCAGCAAGGGGGCGGGGCCACAGCGCGCGCGCGGCTATCGGTGGGCGACACGTGGGCGATCCCAGGCGCGGGGAGGGGACCGATCTGTGCCGTTGGTTTCTCCTAGGGGTGTTTTTAGAAAAACCAAAGGCTGGCTGACGGGTGGGGTTTTCGGGGCTGCGGGTTGAGGCGGGAAAAGGGCAGGGGCCTAAATGAAAAAGGACACCGGCTGCTGCATCCGCACTGACGGAACCGGCACTGACGGATCGGGCTGTCTTCCGACGACGATGGCGACACACCTAGCGAGAATTAGAAGATGATGCCAAAACAAAAGATGGAGGGGAAAGTCCGGTCTACAGCTTTCGTGTTTGGGGTATCTCCGGAGGAGGGCTACAACGCGCGGGCTTCGACGAGGAACAGAGGCAGGAGCTGCAGCAGCTGCTGCTGTTGCCAGAGCGTGGCGCGCGGCGGCGCACGCGGAGTGCTCGACGGAAGGTGGCGGCGCTGTGGTGCACGAGAGGGAAGGGGACCTTGTCTGGGGGGTAGAGGGGCTCACCAGGAGCTCGTCGGTGCAGACGAAGGAGCTCGGGGCGGTCGCGATCTGGCGCGTAGCTGGCTGGCCGGAGCTCCTGGTGCGCACGGACACGGCGGCGGCGGGGCTTCTCCGGCGAGCTTCAGTGGCGACCTCCGGTACAGCGTGATGTAGGGGAACGAGATGAACCTCCTGGACGCCTTGGACACCTTCTAGCACAGCTCCAACCGCCCTTCTTCTGGCCTGGCCGATCTAGGGTTTAGAGGGGCATGGGGTGGCCATGGCCGTGCTTGGGGAAGGAGGAAGGAGGGAGAGGGGTTCCTGGGGTCTCAGATCTCGATCTGGGGTCTGGGTTAGGTGATGGAGATAAGGAGGGGAGCACATGGGCTGCTTTGATTAGCCTTCCAAGGGAGAGGAGAGGCTCGGGGAGGGTTTTCTTTTCTTGCCTCCTTCTTGTCCTGTAGCTTAGAGAGGGAAGAGAGGGACCAGGGAGGAGGGAAGCTCGTGGGTTGGAGGGCAGGCTCGGGCTGGGGCCCTCCTGGCAGGGAGAGAAGATAGGGAGAGAGAGATAGGGTAGGAGGGAGGCTCGGCTAGGGTTTGGATAGGGTTGGGTGGAGAGAGAGAAGAGAGTAGATGGAGTGTGGGGCCAGGGAGAGGGTAGCCCTGTGGGGCATGCATGGTAGAGAGAGGAGAGGCCGAGAGGGAGGGGTAGATCATGTGGGGTCGAGCTAGGGTTAGCTAGAGAGGGGTGGCTCGGGTAGGGTTTTGAGAGAGGGAGGGAGGTGAAAGAGGTGAGGTTGGGTGTTTTTGACAAGACCAAGCAAGATCAAGCAAAGATCAAACAAGTTCTAGTCAAAGGAGTAGAGAGATAAAAAGGTGGTGAGGGTGTTTAGGGTTAGAGCATGGCCAAAGCAAGACCAACCAAGGGGTTTAGGGTTTTTGCATGCATCAAGCTAGATCATACAAGATTGGGTGGAAGAGGTGTGGGGTTTAGCAAACTCAACAAGATCAACAAAAAGGAGTGGAAGAGAGGGATAGAGATGTGGTGGTTCTTGCATGGCCCATGCAATAATTAATAAATGCCATGAATCATCCTTGTGAAAAAAAATAATGAACGTGGCATTATTCTCATGCATCCCCAAATGCGGAGTAAAGGCCAAGCGAAAGAATTTGTAGATTTGGATCCATCCTATCTCCCATGAGCTAGGTTAAATACCAAAGAGAGAATTAAAAATACAAGCTCATGGATAATGGAATGGTGGAATTATAAAGTGGTGAAAAGAAAGGGTGGTGGAGTCAATAAAAGATATGCCCCCAACTCAACTTGGGCATTTAAACAATATATCAAGAACCAAATACAATATCAAGAGGCAAATACAATTAACAATGCATATGAGAGAAAAACCAAAACAAAAAGGGTTTTATATGATGCGCTAATGCAAGATGGCATGATGACATGAGCATGAAATCATGATGATACAACAATTATATGTATGAATTAGCCATTATGTTACTAGACCAAGTAGCATTACAATTGTTAGACAAATGGGATGCTACATCATGGCTTTGTCCCTGGCTATTCCCATGGCCAGACTATGAAGAGGAGTACCTGGAGGATGGATCCCAGGAAGGTTACGACAACTAGGATCATCTCCCATCGTCAGCATTGCCTGTGAACCCCGAAGATGGAGCTTCGCCTACGCTACCGTTATTATTACGTATTCCGCTGCTTGATGTTGTATTAAGAACTGGATCATGAGATCCCTATTTGTGTAAGAACTTATGTACGGTTTGTAATGGATGATGTACGATGGTATCCAATTATGTTATGTCTCGCAAAAATGGTAATCCTGGGATTGCGATGTATAGCATAACAGGCATCTGGGATTAAAAATCCGGGTGTTGACATCTCCTCTGGATTGGTTCTATGTGGCGCGCGGTTGGGCAACGTAGCACCAGGAATTAGATCAATTTGGTGCTCAATTCCTCTAATAGGAGGTAATCCTGGTGGCAGCTCAGCGGGAAAAATGTCCTCATATTCCTGCAAAATGTTAGCAATAGCGGGTGGCAAAGAAGGAGGCATATTCTCAAATGAAAAATAAACCTCTTTGCAGATAATTGCATAACATTGAGTATTGTTTACATCTAGTTCAGCAATATCAATTTTATTTGCAAGCATACATGGACTCTTCAAACGAATTTCAGTAGCATGTTTAGAATCAGATTTAGTGTTCTTTGGTGGTACAAAATCTGCAGCAACAATCTGATTCTCACTTTTATTTTTCTCCTCAGTTTTAGCTCTACTAGCTCTAGCAAGATCATCTTTTAAAATATGTTTGGGAGTCATAGGTTTTAGACCAATTTTCTTTCCATCATGCATAAGAGAATAGTGATTAGTTTTGCCATTATGAACAGATTCTCTATCAAATTTCCATGGTCTACCAAGTAACAAAGAACAAGCTTGCATAGGTACAACGTCACAATCAACAAAATCAGAATATGTACCAATAGTAAAATGCACGCGTACCGTTCTTGTTACCTTGATCTTGCGAGAACTCTCAAACCATTGGATGTAATATGAATGTGTGCGTTGTCTTGTTTGAAGTGCAAGCTTCTCTACCTTGTCAACACTAGCCAGATTATTACAACGCTCTCCATCAATGATGATCCTTATAGCTCTTTCCTTGACAACACCACGTGTTTGGAACAGGTTGTGGCGTTGATCATACTCAGATTTGCTCAATTGCACACTCAACACACGTTGTGTAATTAAGCTCTTGTATTGATCAACAGTTCCAGCTCCCATTACCTCTGTCTCTTCATCAGAATCACAATTGTCTCCATCTCGAGCAGAAATAAGAGCTAATGTATCTTCATCAAAGTCACTCGCTGAATCATATTGACCATCATCACGCACCATCATAACACGTTGTGTTGTGCACTGTCTCTCAATATGACCAAAACCCCAGCACTTGCGGCATTGTATATCCTTTGTTTTACCCGTGGAAGCCATAGAATATGCACTACGAGCAGGAGCATTGGATGACAGTGGAGGAGCAGCCGACGGAAATCTTGTGGTGGCCTTGGATGTGGTAGTAGCTAGTGGAGAATCACGAGAAGGAGGCGCTGATTGTCGGGATGTCCAAGTGGATGTGCGACCTGCAGAATTATTAGTCCTCCTCCATGGTGTTTGGCGATCATGTACTTCACGTTCAGCTTTGCAAGCAAGATGAAACAAACGAGTGATGGAATTATATTCTTTATAGTCTATGTGTTGAATGTCCTTGTTTAATCCACCAAAGAAACGTGCAAGTATTTGTTCAGTAGATTCAATAAGACCACACCGAACCATCCCCGTTTGCAATTCCTAATAATACTCTTCTACAGAATTTTTCCCTTGTTCCAAACGTGTCAGATTCTTTAGTAAATCGCGTTGATAAGTGGGAGGCACAAAACGAACACGCATAGCAGTTTTTAAAGTAGTCCAAATACGAGGAATAGTAGTAGGATTTAAACGACAATACTCAGACCACCAAAGGGAAGCAAATTTAGTAAATTCACATGTAGAAGCACTAACACGCATATTCTCAGGATATTTTAAACATGCAAAACGTTTTTCTACTTCCATCTCCCATGTAAGATATGCATCAGGATTATATTTACCCTCAAAAGATGGAATATTTAATTTAAGCTTTGCAACATGATCATCATCACGTACCGGTGGTCGAGCGTTGCGGTGGTAATGTCGGGGTCGGCCAGCAGGATGTGGAGGTTGTTTAACCTCCTCGTCAAACAGTTTGTCATCTTCGAGGTCGTAGTAGTACCCGTCGTCTTCCCCCAATGTCGCAGCAGCAAACGTGGTGGAAGCCTGAGGTGCCTCAGCTGCAGCGGTAGCCGCCTGAGGTGCGGCGGAAGCTGAACCAGCAGTATGACCCATGATCGGAATGCGCCGTGCGCCATGCCGAGGTGCCAATCGGGCGGGTGCGGGTGCCGGCAATCTGTCCAAAACCTCTTTGAACCGAGCGTCAAGCTTGTCGTTGAAGGATTTCTCGAGTCTGTCGATCTTGTCCATGGTGTTGGTGAGCTTGGTGTCAAACTCCTCTAGTCGTGCATCCACATCTTCAGCGCGACCGACCAATAGCTCGGAGAAGTGGGCATGTAGTTGTTGGTTCGTCATTGTGGCAGGGTTACGCGAAGTATCTGTCATGGTTAGTCCTTTAAAAAGCACAGGTATATATGCCTATAAGTACGGAAATATGGTGGAAGTCACGCGTAATCCGTCAAGCAATATACGAGCTCTTACAAGTTCTTACCAAACAACAGGAAAATGCGATGTGCAACCACGAGGAGCAGTGGGTCCAGAGATTAAACCGAGCGATTACCAGGATTCGAGACACCGCACGTGGAGAAATCTGTGGAGCTCTGGGAAGGCTTAGCAAAGGGGTTAGCAATTATCAAAACAGCAATGTAAATGTTGAAAGAATGCTCAACGATGGTACTGTGCTGGTCCTAGGCTAGACCGTACTAGAGACGCGAGCCTAGATCACCAACGATGTCACGACGCGACACAACAAGCAATGTATGATGATATGGCACCCTGAAAAGCGAACCGAGATGTCGAAAATCACTATGATGGCGAGTGTCTAGAACTGATCGACGGGGTCTAGAAACAGGTTAGCCCCAAAATGTTTTTTTCGAAATTTTTGTATTATGCTCCGGAAAGCGCGCAGGCGCAAAAAAATATCGCTATAACGGCCGATGGAGAAAAGTGATCCCCGGAGCCGAAAATCAGTATAGCCAGAAAAAAATTTTGGAGGCGGTTCCAGACTTTTTTTTGCTCTCCTTCTGGACTTACGACTAAACTCTTAGCCCGACACAGACTTTAGCTCAACACGGAAACTACAAGGAAGGAAAGTAAAAAGAAAAAAACTAGGAAACAATAACTCAACTCAGACTCGTGCCGCGGCAGGAAAGGTGATCGGATCCGTGTCGCCGTAGGAAGGCGGTGGCGGAGTTTTAGGGTTTATGGTGGCTGGGTGGATGGCGGCGGAATTTGGTGGCGGAATATGGTGGCGGTGACCTGCGAGTGTGGCGGTGACTACTGTGATCAGAACTCAAAACTCTAAGGGACGAGACACTACGACCAACAACTCGACGCGACGATGCAGACACAAATTCAACAATGCAAAACTAAAAAGATAATACAAGGCGTAGATTGGTGATGGGATGGATCTAAACTCTAACTGTGGTTTTGGGTTTTTCATGGGTTATAGGTAAAACAGATCTAATATACGAAAACAGTAAAATCTCACCGAGCAACCTGAAATCTGATACCAGTTGATAGGGCAAAGGTGTCCGATATTTCGATGAGATGGTGATAGTCGATTTGGTGGAGTTCGGGCTTGATGATCCGACTACACATGCGAGCACGAGCGCCAATGCAATCGCTAGGCCAATCTCCTGGAGGTTACCGATCCTGCAGGAACACAATCAGCCTAACCAGCGAGGGTCTTAATTCCTACCTGAAATCGAGAACAAGTAAGAACTAATATTGCAATCAAGATATTGCGGATTAAGATGAAAGCTTTATTGAAAAGGTGGGATCCTGTATAGGTGTGAAGTACAAGTGGCCTCTGCGATGCTTGAGCCTTGGAGAAGTTGCTATGATGGCTAACTTAATGTCTAAACAAAATTCGAGTCTATGGTGACGGCTAAGGGGAGTATTTAAGGAGGAAAAGGTGGGGTTTCGGCCAGCCATAGAAGTGGTGGCCGAATCCAACCCTAGAAGTCCTTTTCTCCTCACATACGGACTCTAAAAGGTGGCTATTTAAAATCCTGCGAAAATTACATGGGCCTGGCCCAAAATAAAGGTGTCGCAGCACCATATTAAGCTATGGACGAATTTGTGAAGTATTAATCTTGAATATTTCGTACAACCCTTCTTTGTTCATTATGGTGGCCTTAAAGTTCTGAAATCTTCATCCGTGGCCTTCTCTTGAATCATCACATGCTTGCTGCCATCTCCATGCATGACCATGCTCCAATGCTTATCCCTCTCATCCATGCTTGGTCCATCATTCCTAAGAGTAAGAAATACATATGATTTAGGCAACATCATATTCTCATGTATGTGAGGAATAGTTCCAAGAAACGAGAGTACCTGATAGTTAAGTTGTTTGGAACGAGATCGAGTAATAGGTCCTTGTATGTGTGTAGCTGTAGGTACAACAGTTGTATCAATAGATGGGATGTCCACATCATGCTCACCTTCTTGAATTGAAGTCGTCCTCGACGCAATCTCATCTTCCTCACCAAAGTAAGGCTTCAAATCTACAATGTTAAACGTAGGACTAACCGTACCAAAGTCCCCAGGCAACTCAACTTTATATGCATTATCGTTTATTTTCTCTAACACCTTAAAGGGACCAGCAGCACGCGACATTAACTTAGACTTGCGTAAATCAGGAACACGATCTTTATGCAAATGTAACCAAACAAGATCTCCAACATCAAACACAACATGCTTTCTCCCTTTATCCCCAGCAAGTTTATACTTAGCATTCATGTGTTCTATGTTATCTTTAGTAGTCTTATGCAAGTTTAATATCATTTCGGCGTGTTGCGTAGCATCTAAATTATTTTGCACCGAAGAAGGTAAAGGGAATAAATCAATAGGTGCACGAGGAACAAAACCATACACGATCTCAAACGGGCACATCTTTGTGGTAGAATGCAGCGAACGATTACAAGCAAATTCTATATGAGGTAAACACTCTTCCCACAATTTTAAGTTCTTCTTTAAAATAGCCCGCAACATAGTAGACAAAGTTCTATTTACTACTTCAGTTTGTCCATCAGTTTGGGGATGACATGTAGTACTAAACAGCAATTTAGTCCCCAACTTAGCTAATAAACATCTCCAAAAGTGGCTAAGAAATTTAGTATCACGATCAAAAACAATAGTATTTGGCACACCATGTAAACGAACAATTTCACGAAAGAACAAATCAGCAATATGCGCAGTATCATCCATTTAATGACAAGGAATAAAGTGTGCCATCTTAGAAAACCGATCCACAACAACAAAAATACTATCCCTCCCCTTCTGTGTACGTGGAAATCCCAAAACAAAGTCCATAGAAATATCCTCCCAAGGAACACTAGGAACAGGAAGATGCATATATAAACCATGTGGATTAAGGCGAGACTTAGCTTTTTGACAAGTAGTGCAGCGTGCCACAAATCTCTCAACATCTCGACGCATACGTGGCCAAAAGAAGTGTGCAGCAAGAACATCCTCCATTTTCTTGACACCAAAGTGTCCCATCAATCCTCCTCCATGCGCCTCCTGTAACAACAAAAGACGAACATAACTATCTGGAATGCATAGTTTGTTAGCACGGAACACAAATCCATCATTGAAGACGAACTTGTTCCATGTTGTACCACCTCTACAATTCTGCAACACATCTTTAAATTCAGCATCATGCACATATTGTTCCTTAATAGTTTCCAATCCAAATATTTTGAAGTCAAGTTGAGATAACAAAGTATAACGGCGCGACAAAGCATCAGCAATAATATTATCTTTACCCTTTTTGTGTTTGATAACATAATAAAAAGTCTCAATAAATTCAACCCACTTTGCATGACGACATTCAACTTATCTTGACTACGAATATGCTTCAGAGATTCATGATCAGAATGTATAACAAATTCTTTAGGCCATAGATAATGTTGCCATGTTTATAATGTCCGAACCAACGCATATAATTCTTTATCATAAGTAGAATAGTTCAGACTAGCCCCAATCAATTTCTCACTAAAATATGCAACAGGTTTTCCCTCTTGTAATAACACACCTCCCAAAACTATTCCACTAGCATCACATTCAAGCTCAAAAGTCTTATTAAAATCAGGAAGTTGGAGTAAGGGAGCATGTGTTAGCTTATCTTTCAATATGACGAAGGCCTGTTGTTGTGCATCGCCCCAAACAAAGGGCACATCCTTCTTGGTAAGTTCATTCAGCGGCGCTGCAATTAATCCAAAGTCTTTGACAAAGCGCCTATAAAAACCAGCGATGCCAAGAAAACTACTCACGTGTGTGACCGTCTTGGGCTGCGGCCAATTCTCAATAGCTTCAATCTTGGCTGGATCCACTTCAATACCCTGTGATGTAACAACATAGCCAAGAAACGCAACTCGATTGGTGCAAAAGGTGCACTTCTCAAGATTACCAAACAAACGCGCATCACGTAAAGCATTGAAAACAGCACATAAATGGTCCAAATGATCCTCTAAAGATTTGCTATAAATCAGAATATCATCAAAGTAGACTACCACAAAACGTCCAATGAAAGCACGTAAAACTTCGTTCATTAATCTCATGAAAGTGCTGAGTGCATTAGTTAAACCAAACGGCATTACTAACCACTCATATAAACCGAACTTAGTTTTAAATGTTGTTTTCCATTCATCTCCCAATTTCATACAAATATGGTGGTAACCACTACGCAAATCAACTTTAGAAAACATGGTAGAGCCACTCAACTCATCAAGCATGTCATCCAAATGTGGAATAGGATGACGATATCGAATAGTAATATTATTGATAGCTCTACAATCAGTACACATGCGTGAAGAACCATCTTTCTTAGGTACCAAAATAATAGGAACAACACAGGGGCTAAGGGACTCACGAATATGATCTCTATCGAGTAGTTCCTGAATTTGGCGTTGTATCTCCTTTGTCTCCTCTGGATTGGTTCTATATGGCGCGCGGTTGCACAACGTAGCACCAGGAATTTGATCAATTTGGTGCTCAATTCCTCTAATAGGAGGTAATCCTGGTGGCAGCTCAGCGGGAAAAAAGTCCTCATATTCCTGCAAAAGGTTAGCAATAGCGGGTGGCAAAGAAGGAGGCATATCCTCAAATGAAAAATAAACCTCTTTGCAGATAATTGCATAACATTGAGTATTGTTTACATCTAGTTCAGCAATACCAATTTTATTTGCAAGCATGTTTAGAATCAGATTTAGTGTTCTTTGGTGGTACAAAATCTGCAGCAACAATATGATTCTCACTTTTATTTTTCTCCTCAGTTTTAGCTCTACTAGCTCTAGCAAGATCATCTTTTAAAATCTGTTCGGGAGTCATAGGTTTTAGACCAATTTTATTTTCATCATGCATAAGAGAATAGTGATTAGTTTTTCCATTATGAACAGATTCTCTATCAAATTTCCATGGTCTACCAAGTAACAAAGAACAAGCTTGCATAGGTACAACGTCACAATCAATAAAATCAGAATATGTACCAATATTAAAATGCACACGTACCGTTCATGTTACCTCGATCTTGCGAGAACTCTCAAACCATTGAATGTAATATGAATGTGTGTGTTGCCTTGTTTGAAGTGCAAGCTTCTCTACCATGTCAACACTAGCCAGATTATTACAACGCCCTCCATCAATGATGATCCTTATAGCTCTTTCCTTGACAACACCATGTGTTTGGAACAGGTTGTGGCGTTGATCATGCTCATATTTTCTCAATTGCACACTCAACACACGTTGTGTAATTAAGCTCTTGTATTGATCAGCAGTTTCAGCTCCCATTACCTCTATCTCTTCATCAGAATCACAATTTGTAACTACCTCGGTGAATTACGCTCCTAGATACAAGCCTGGATGAGCGGAAATGGTTGAAATAGTACGGTGGGGCCCAAAAGCCACTCACGGGTAGACCTTTCGGCCGTCCCAACCATTTCCAATCATCGGGACCTGTACGGGCGGCGTAATCGGCAGGCGAAGGGATCAACTACATACACAAATGAGTATGTATGCTAGCCACCATACAATAGTACATCAGAGCCATTCCATCTAAAAAGAAAGGAAATATAGCAACGCCATACGGCAAGATTCAAATGACCTAGATAGATATAATAGTTTAGGATATTTCCTCATACATCACACATCAGAGTATCAGGCGGAAGCGGCAAACAAGGTCCGAGTACGGATAAGAAGCAAATCGGCATAAGATGCCCAGAAATAAGCACATCCCGCCCACAGATCTCACGGATCCCCGTTCCCGGAATCTCTACACCGAACGATCGTTGCCCACATCATCATCCTCCTCCACCCAGTATCCGTCCTGCGAGTGTACCTGTTCATCTGAACCAATAATTTATCGTGTGAGACCCTAAGGGTACTCAGCAAGTCTTTATGCCTCTAAAGGGGACACAACCTGGGGTGACGCAATTGCAGCAAAAGATAAACCCTAACAGTTCTATAGATACTCGCTAACCATCCGCCTAACCAAAGATATACGGATGTCCGTGAATTAATGACAACAGTTATAACAGTAATATCCACAGATCCATCCTCCTCCTCGCTTACCAACGAGGAAGCGGACGAACAACCCCCCATCCGTTGGCAAATTTTATTAACCATTCCATGAGTGTTGCACTAATTACTAGTCAGTTACTTAGTCAGATTATAAGCGGTACTTTAGTTATGCTTGTCTATGATCGAGAAACTGTGCTCCAAGTCGTCCATAACCGCGGACACGGCTTTCAGAAAGTTTTACCCTGCAGGGGTGCACAAATAGCAACACACACTCGATCAACCTCGGAAAAACCAAATCAAAACCCAACGAGGCCTTCACGACAAAGCAATCACAGGATTCAGAAATATTTCAGGGGGGCCACCCCATTGAGTACACCCGCAACGAAGCTAGCTGACTCCGATCCGGACTCAAGGTTTGCGTCAATGGCTGTAAACGACTGGGAACCCAAAACTGGGATTGTCGATACCGCGAAAACACTCCGCTTACCTAAACAGTACAGGTGCTCCTCGCACAATCGTAATAAAGCAGTAAAGCATGGCATAAGTACAGGACAGTAAATAAAACCTCAAACTAGTTTGTGGCCCCGAGAAATAAGAATGAATCAAGCTCTGGCTCAGGGGGGTCCCATAAGCCTCCCGGATGTGGATAGCGCGAATATTCAAGGAACAGGTTTCAAGTACTCGGGGTCCTACGGGACACAAGTGAGCAGGAAAAACCAAATAGCAGATATTGCTCACCGGTGCCACTTTCATTAGTTATCCCATTACTACTCAGGTTAAGTTGTTTTTAGGTACCTCGTTATCCATCAGACTCTCACATACCCTACACATGCTGTTCTACGACTCGCATGGCTCAAACAACTCCTGTAGTAATGGCTCATGGGATGGAGGAACAAGCTTGGTGGGGTTTAAAAATAAAGACTATGCAATACTTGGGATTCAGATTAATGCAATCGCGACTCAATGATGCAAGAATAAGATAGAGGCAATGGGTACTGTATGTATGCAAGCATGTGGTAGTGCTTGCCTGTCAGCTCAGTTGAAGCGTGAGACGGATCTGGGTAATGCTCCTGGTTTTCTTGATATATCCCCTGCTCAGAGTCTATATGAAGAAGAACCAAACAAACAAGGGCCAACATAAATATAATGCACAAGCATATGAATTAAATGCGACAAGCAAACAATCATGCCATGATGAATGATGCACAATTTGCATGGCATTAAAGTAGCATGGCATGGGTGAGGTGTAGAATACAAGAAATAAACATTTTATGGAGTTTTGGCCACCTTTTATACTCATATTAGTTGCTGTTTACATTATAGTTATATGATGCATGCTGCAAAATAGAACATGGAATGCATAAACAGAAAGGTCTCGTCGAGCTAATCATTTTAGACATATCATTTGTCAAATTCGGAGTTATAAAACAAAAGTTATTAATTATTTAAATCAAGGGGCATTTTATGTAATTTTACTCAACTTGGAATTTTAAATGTGCAAAAGGTAATTTGAATAGCAGATTTGAAATCCTCACATTTTTCTGATTCAAAAACATATATTATATGTTAAATTTGGATTTATAATTTTAAAGTTATTTGAAAACAGATTTAATTTTGAATTTGAATTAATTTGAATTAGATTTGAATAAAACAGACAAACCAATAAAACTTTTGTTACTCACCCTTTTCTACCCACAGACAATGACAGGTGGGGACACGCTGACTCAGCGCCACACGCGCGCACAGGGAAAGGGGGGAACTGCGGGTTGATTGAAACGTTTGTCGGGAGCCTTTTTGCAAAAAGGCAGAGGCACAGACAGGTGGGGCCTGAGGGTCGCGGGTTGAGGAGTAAAAAGGTGGGGGGGGTATCTGCAAGATGGCACACTACTGTTTTTCTTCCTGGAACTGACGAAACTGTCGCCGCACACGACAGCGGACGCGCGGCGCGGGCGAGGCTCGAACCCAGGTCGCTGGCGCGCGCGCTGAGGCGGCAACCAGTGCGGTGGGGTGGGGCTGCTGTCTGGTAAGGGGGGCGCGGCTAGATAGGGTTTGCGCGGAGCGCGAGCGTGCAGACGCCAGCGATCGGCGGCGTGCGCAGGCTGCTCGATGAAACGCTCGTCGCCGACAGGAAACGAAACAGGGCAGGGGCATGTCTAGGGGGTTTGTGGGCTCACCGTGAGGGCGTTCGTGTAGGTGGAACGGCTCGAGGCGGTCACGATCGTCGGCGAGGCTGGCGCACCGGCGGCTAGGGTTTGCGTCGGCTCGCGTCGGTGTCCAGCGCTCCTGGGCCTTCTCCTTCGCGTCTGCGGGTACAGGGGTGGTGCAGGGGTCCTCGTGGCCTTCCTCGTCAACCGCGGACGTCACGCCACCGGCTAGGGAGAGGGGTGCAAGGGGAAGACCGACGGTGGCCGGCGTTGGAGGATGGTGGCGGTGGAGAAAGAGGGAGAAGAGGGGAGGCGAGGCAGGGCCTCTGGGGAGATCTGGGAGAGGCCAGAGGGTTGGGAGGGAGGTAGATAAGGACGGGGGTGAGGTGGTTGGCGTGGGGGAGGGGAAGGTGGCATCGGCCACCTTTTTCCCATCTCTCTCACGTGCTCGCGCGGGGGCTAGGGCAGGCACGGCTGAGGGCGGTAGACCTGGGGGGGGAGGGGCTGCCAGGTGGGGTCGTCGAGGCCAGGGAGGCAGGCAGGCTCGGCTAGGCCACAGGTCAGAGAGAGAAGAGAGGAAGAAAGGAGAGAGGGTCGGCTCGGGCTTGATTAGCTAGGGTAGGAGGGAGAGGGGCATGGCTCGGCTAGGGTTTTGTTTGGGGTGGTTAGCTAGGTGGTATGATGGGGCCAGCTAGGTGAGAGAGAGAGAGGCCGAGAGAGGGGGTTTAGGGCTTGTGCATGCCCACATGATCATGCATGGGTGGAAGATGGTTAAAGAGAGGGTGGGGTTTTGGGAGAGGATTAAGAGAGAGGGGGTAGGGTATGGTGATTAGGGGGGTGTAAGTTTAGAGATAGCTAGAGAGGTAGAGAGATGAGGGGAGGTTGAGTGTTTGTCAAGACAAGGCAAGATCAAAATATATCAAGCCTAAAAGAAAGGATAGAGATAGAGATGAACCACTCAAAACTTCAAAAAAACCAAAGATGACCAAAGTTGGTGATGGTTGCATGGGACATGCATTATATTTAATGCACTCCCTAAGAGATTGGTACAAGCTTGCATGGGCCATGCATAAGCATTAAATGCCATGTTTCAATCTTGTGAAAACAAAACAATGATTCAGGGCATTCATACATATGCATTCCAGAAATATGGAACAAGCCAAGCAAAAGGATTTAGAATTGGATCCATCCAACCCACATGAGCTAGAAATAAAACCCAAAGAAAATTACAAGCTCATGGATAATGGGATGGTGGAATTGTAAGGTGGTGAAAGAAAGGGTGGTGGAGTCAGTAAAAGATATGCCCCCAACTCAACCTGGGCATTTAACAATATATCAAGAACCAAACACAATATCAAGAGGCAAATACAATTAATAATGCATATGAGATAAGAACCAAAACAAAAAGGGTTTTTGTATGATGCTCAAATGCAAGGTGACATGAGCATGATGACATGATGATGCAACAATTATATGTAGGGAGTAGCCATTATATTACTAGACCAAGTAGCATTACAGTTGTTAGACAAATGGGATGCTACAACTCTCCCCCACTAAACAGGAATCTCGCCCCAAGATTCTAGGAAGAAGAAGACTCAAAAAGGGTAGGATAGTTGGCACGGAGCTCATCTTCACGTTCCCAAGTGGCTTCATCAACAGAATGGTGTGACCACTGCACCTTGCAGAACTTGATGGACTTGTTGCGAGTCCTTCTTTCTGCGGTCTCAAGGATTTTTGTGGGGTGTTCTTGATAAGACAGGTCTTCTTGGAGATCGATTAGCTCATGATCCACGGTCCTGCCGGGATCTTTGAAGCACTTCTTGAGTTGAGAGATGTGGAAAACATCATGAACCTTGAGTTTTTCCGGGAGCTCAAGAGCATAAGAGACTTCTCCTCTTCTTCCACGAATTTTGAAAGGACCGATGTATCTAGGAGCCAGCTTTCCTTTGATACCAAAGCGGTGTGTGCCTTTCATGGGAGTGACACGAAGGTACACGAGATCACCAGGGACATACACCATGTCCGTGTGCTTCCTGTCATAATTGCTCTTTTGACGACTTTGAGCAATTTTCAGATTCTCAAGAATGACATGCACCTTTTCCTCCGCTTGAGTTACAATGTCAGGGCCAAACCAAATTCTTTCTCCTGCACCTGACCAACCAATCGGAGTTCTGCACTTGCGACCATAGAGAGCCTCAAATGGTGCCATCTTCAGACTTTTCTGGAAGCTGTTGTTGTATGAGAATTCAGCATAAGGAAGACATTCTTCCCACTTCATGCCAAAAGAGATGACGCAAGCACGAAGCATATCCTCCAGAATCTGATTGATCCTTTCAACTTGTCCTTGCGACTGAGGGTGGTAAGCTGTGCTGAAGTTCAACTTTGTTCCCAAAGCATTTTGGAAACTTTCCCAGAACTTGGAAGTGAAGATGCTCCCACGGTCTGAACTGATCTCAAGCGGAACCCCATACAGAGAGACAATTCTGTTGATATAGAGCTCAGCCAACTGAATTCCAGAAATTGTTTCCTTGACGGGGAAGAAGTGAGCCACTTTAGAGAGCCTGTCGATGACAACAAAGATTGCATTGTTGCCCTTCTGTGACCTTGGAAAACCAGTGATGAAATCCATCTCTACTTTCTCCCATTTCCATTCCGGGGGTTTCAATGGCTGTAGAAGACCGAAAGGTTTCTGATGGACAGCTTTCACTCTGCGGCAGACATCACACTCCGAGACATACTTGGCACAGTATCGTTTCAAACCAGGCCACCAATATTGTGTTTTCAAGTCCATGTACATCTTTGTGCTGCCAGGATGGATAGATAGAACAGAATCGTGCGCCTCCTTAAGAACTTGCTCTCTCAAACCCGGGTAGTTTGGAACAAACATCCGGTGTTCAAAGAAAAGCGTGCCTTGATCATCGACGTGGAAGGACTCATACTTCGGAAGCTCAAGTTTAGAGATGATCTTTCTGGTGTGCGGATCACCAAGCTGACGAGAGCGAATCTTTTCTTCCAAGAGAGGAGTAGCCAGAAGGTTCAGGAGATACCCTTGATCCACAATTTCCAGGTTGAGCTGACGGAATTCCTCGCACAAAAGAGGTTGCTGTTCTTCCATCATGAGGTTGTTGACATAAGCTTTGCGGCTGAGAGCATCGGCCATGACATTAGCTTTGCCCGGTGTGTAGTTGATGGTCAAATCAAAATCATTGATTGCTTCAATCCATCTCCTCTGCCGAAGGTTGAGATCAGGCTGAGTGAAGATATACTTCAAACTCTTATGGTCAGAAAAGATCTCACAACGGTTGCCAAGCAAGTAGTGCCTCCAAAGTTTCAAAGCAAAGACAACTGCTGCTAGCTCGAGGTCATGTGTGGGATAGTTGATCTCATGCGTCTTCAACTGTCGAGAGGCATAAGCAACCACTTGTTTTTCTTGCATAAGGACCGCACCCAATCCTTGCAAAGAGGCGTCACAGAATATCTGGAAAGGCTTAGATGTATCCGGAGGAACCAAGACTGGTGTGGAAGTGAGCTTCTCTTTGAGTGTCTCAAAGCTTGCTTGACATGCAGGAGTCCACAGGTATTTCTTGCCTTTCTTGAGGAGATCGGTAAGAGGCTTCGCTATCTTCGAAAAGTTCTGAACGAAGCGACGGCAATAACTAGCCAAACCAAGGAAACTCCGCACTTCTTTGACATTAACAGGAGGAAGCCATTCAACAATTGTCTTCACGGTTTCCGGGTTGACTACAATGCCCTTGGCAGAGATGACGTGACCAAGATAGGTTACTTGAGGCAGCCAAAACTCACACTTGGAAAACTTTGCATACAAGTGGTTCTCACGAAGCTTGTTTAGGACACACCGAAGGTGTTCTTCATGCTCTTCCTTTGACTTAGAATAGACTAGGATGTCATCCAGATAGACCACAACGAACTTATCAAGATACTCCATGAAGACCGAGTTCATAAGCCTCGAGAAGGTAGCAGGTGCGTTGGTGAGACCGAAAGACATGACTGTGTACTCATACAGGCCATAGCGGGTGGTGAAAGCTGTTTTAGGCACATCTTCCTTGCGAATCTTGATTTGGTGATAACCACTTCTCAAGTCAAGCTTAGAGAACACCACAGCTCCAGCTAGCTGATCGAAGAGATCATTAATCCGCGGAAGGGGATATTTGTTCTTGATGGTTTTAGCATTGAGAGCCCGATAGTCAACACAAAGTCTATCAGTCCTGTCACGCTTCTTCACAAAGATTGTTGGGCTACCCCAAGAAGAAGTACTGTGTTGAATGAAACCCAACTTCTCTTGTTCATCAAGTTGACGTTTGAGTTCAGCCAACGCAGCAGGACCCATTTTATAAGGCCGCTTGGAGATAGGAGCCGTTCCAGGTTCAAGCTCAATTACAAACTCAACCTCACGATCCGGAGGCATACCCGGCAACTCTTCAGGAAAGACATCTGGGAACTCACAGACCACCGGTACACTCTGAATAGCTTCCATAGCATCATCATTCAGAGCCGCCAAAGAGAAAAGCTGGACAGCAGGAGTCAGACTTGGAGAAAAGACTATATGGCCTTCAGGAATCTTAAGAGAAACCGAGCGTTCAGCACAATCAATCACAGCTGCATTTGCTGTCAACCAATCCATGCCCAAGATGACATCAATGTCAGAATTGCCCAGAACAATTAAGGATGCCGAGAACGAAGAGCCACCAATCTCAACTTGATTGCCATGGCTGATTTTAGCAGCTGCCATTGTTGCTCCCGGAGAAAGGACCATTAACCGCTTAAGGAGAGGATCCATTGCTAACTCATTCTCATTTGCAAACTTGTGAGAAACAAAAGAATGCGATGCACCAGAATCAAACAAAACTCGTGCAGGGACTGAGTTAACGGATAGCATACCCATCACAACTCCAGGTGCATGCTTAGCTTGAGCGGCGTTGACACAGTTGGCACGAGCAACAGTAGACCCGGGCTTGGTGTTGATGTTGAGAGCCCGAGGTGGTGGTGCACGAACCAAAGGAGAGCTTGCCGCAGATCTTGGAGGTGGTGGAGGAAGAGCTTTGTTTTTCAACGGACAGTTCCAGTTCAGATGCCCAGGGTCTCCACATGTGAAACAAGCACCAGGTGGACGTGGAGCAACGTGGCCAGGGACTCCTCCAGGCGCTCCAGGGTAGTGGTGGTTGTAGCCCCTGGGAGCAGCAGTGATGAAGTTTGGTGGCCTTGCCGCGTAGCTTGAAGGTCTTGGTGAAGACGGGAGCGACGCTGGGGCGTTAGGAACCCAGACACGCCTCTTAGAAGGAGCTGACATAGCTGAAGAGCTTGGTGCATCACGGTTGTGTTTCTTTGACTCCTCAAACACTTTCCTACTTGCTTCCTCCTGCGGAGCTATATGCTGAAGTTCCAGAAAAGATGCCGGCCTTGCATGTGTGATTGCATATTTAATCGATGCGTTGAGCCCTTGCTGGAACCTCTTTTGCTTCTTCTTGTCATCGGATATCTCATCGCCACCATAACGAGAAAGATTCATGAAGTTCCTGATGTAGGTATTGACATTATCATTTCCCTGCTTGAGGTTGAGAAACGCTTCCTTCATCCTCTCCATGACAATTTCTGACAGATACTGCTCTTTGAACGCTCCAGTGAACCGTTCCCAAGTAGGCTGAAAACCAATGCAGTTTGCCTTCAGGTAATTCTCCCACCATAGAGCTGCATCTCCCTTCAGAAGGTGAGTAGCACATTTTACCCATTCTTGCTCAGGAACATCAGCAGTCTCGAGTAGCCTTGACATCTCACGCAACCAATCATCAGCATCAAGTGGTCGATCAGAAACATCAAATTGGCGAGGGTTGAACTTCAGGAAGCTTTTGATGTCTCCTCGCTTGGGAGGTGGAGGTAGTGGAGCAAACTCATTCCTCCGAACACTTTCCTCAAAGCGCTGCTGGTTCTGCTGCATTGCTGCCAAGGCATTGGCGATGTTTGACAACACGGAGCCCAGTTCAGGTGGTATGTCCTCATCAGAACGGCGTGGTGGAGCCATCCTGTGATTGATATAAAAGACAAGTCAGTACTATAATGGAGAATAATAATAATCCAAAATAGTACCAAGATGGAATTAACCAAGATTAAAGGATACAATTTACTAAGATGATATTAAAATATCAACAAAGTTCAAAGCACCTAGAAGATATTGAGCATATCGCACACGACTGAAAAGGAGTGTGGTACACAGATATATCAAAGAAAAATTTTCCACAAATTTCGGCATTAAAATACCAATAGATGCGCAAAATTACTTAACGAATCAAGATTAGTGACTCTACCAATTCAATATACCAAAGCGAATGATAAGAGTAGTGGTATGGTCGCGACTCCATCCCGCACTCAAATCATTACTCCGCACATGAATAAGTGGAACACATATCCTAACCCCTTCTTCTCACGTTGAACCTAAAGATTGGTAACTACAGAAACGAACACCCCAAACAAGATAACGTCGGATAACAAAGAGTAAGACAGATTGCGTCGGTTTGCAAAAGCCTGTCGGTATGGAATGTACCAACAGTTGATAACCACAGGTTGATTAGATAACAACTTGGATGCAACAGATAGACAAGGAATTACACACACACACACACACACACACACACACACACACAAAGACACACAACCTATGGTACTACGGAAACCCAGAACACGTGAATCCTAGTTTGAACTTTTAAGAAGAGGATTGAAAATGTTACACTGCCTTACCAGAAAAGGGTGGGTGGGTGGGTAAGAAGAAAAGTGGAAGCAGTCCTACTCTTGCGTTTTGTTTTTCCCTAGTATACATAACTACCAAAAATATTTGCTAGACTGACAACGACCATTTGGCTGAGACCCTGAAGGGCGGGATGGCTCTGATACCAATTGTAACTACCTCGGTGAATTACGCTCCTAGATACAAGCCTGGATGAGCGGAAATGGTTGAAATAGTACGGTGGGGCCCAAAAGCCACTCACGGGTAGACCTTTCGGCCGTCCCAACCATTTCCAATCATCGGGATCTGTACGGGCGGCGTAATCGGCAGGCAAAAGGATCAACTACATACACAAATGAGTATGTATGCAAGCCACCATACAATAGTACATCAGAGCCATTCCATCTAAAAAGAAAGTAAATATAGCAACACCATACGGCAAGATTCAAATGACCTAGATAGATATAATAGTTTAGGATATTTCCTCATACATCACACATCAGAGTATCAGGCGGAAGCGGCAAACAAGGTCCGAGTACGGATAAGAAGCAAATCGGCATAAGATGCCCAGAAATAAGCACATGCCGCCCACAGATCTCACGGATCCCCGTTCCCGGAATCTCTACACCGAACGATCGTTGCCCACATCATCAGCCTCCTCCACCCAGTATCCGTCCTGCGAGTGTACCTGTTCATCTGAACCAATAATTTATCGTGTGAGACCCTAAGGGTACTCAGCAAGTCTTTATGCCTCTAAAGGGGACACAACCTGGGGTGACGCAATTGCAGCAAAAGATAAACCCTAACAGTTCTATAGATACTCGCTAACCATCCGCCTAACCAAACATAGACGGATGTCCGTGAATTATTGACAACAGTTATAACAGTAATATCCACAGATCCATCCTCCTCCTCGCTTACCAACGAGGAAGCGGACGAACAACCCCCCATCCGTTGGCAAATTTTATTAACCATTCCATGAGTGTTGCACTAATTACTAGTCAGTTACTTAGTCAGATTATAAGCGGTACTTTAGTTATGCTTGTCTATGATCGAGAAACTGTGCTCCAAGTCGTCCATAACCGCGGACACGGCTTTCAGAAAGTTTTACCTTGCAGGGGTGCACAAATAGCAACACACACTCGATCAACCTCGGAAAAACCAAATCAAAACCCAACGAGGCCTTCACGACAAAGCAATCACAGGATTCAGAAATATTTCAGGGGGGGCACCCCATTGAGTACACCCGCAACGAAGCTAGCTGACTCCGAGACGGACTCCGGACTCAAGGTTTGCGTCAATGGCTGTAAATGACTGGGAACCCAAAACTGGGATTGTCGATACCGCGAAAACACTCCGCTTACCTAAACAGTACAGGTGCTCCTCGCACAATCGTAATAAAGCAGTAAAGCATGGCATAAGTACAGGACAGTAAATAAAACCTCAAACTAGTTTGTGGCCCCGAGAAATAAGAATGAATCAAGCTCTGGCTCAGGGGGGTCCCATAAGCCTCCCGGATGTGGATAGCGCGAATATTCAAGGAATAGGTTTCAAGTACTCGGGGTCCTACGGGACACAAGTGAGCAGGAAAAACCAAATAGCAGATATTGCTCACCGGTGCCACTTTCATTAGTTATCCCATTACTACTCAGGTTAAGTTGTTTTTAGGTACCTCGTTATCCATCAGACTCTCACATACCCTACACATGCTGTTCTACGACTCGCATGGCTCAAACAACTCCTGTAGTAATGGCTCATGGGATGGAGGAACAAGCTTGGTGGGGTTTAAAAATAAAGGCTATGCAATACTTGGGATTCAGATTAATGCAATCGTGACTCAATGATGCAAGAATAAGATAGAGGCAATGGGTACTCTATGTATGCAAGCATGTGGTAGTGCTTGCCTGTCACCTCAGTTGAAGCATGAGACGGATCTGGGTAATGCTCCTGGTTTTCTTGATATATCCCCTGCTCAGAGTCTATACGAAGAAGAACCAAACAAACAAGGGCCAACATAAATATAATGCACAAGCATATGAATTAAATGCGACAAGCAACAATCATGCCATGATGAATGATGCACAATTTGCATGGCATTAAAGTAGCATGGCATGGGTGAGGTGTAGAATACAAGAAATAAACATTTTATGGAGTTTTGGCCACCTTTTATACTCATATTAGTTGCTGTTTACATTATAGTTATATGATGCATGCTGAAAAACAGAACATGGAATGCATAAACAGAAAGGTCTCGTCGAGCTAATCATTTTAGACATATCATTTGTCAAATTCGGAGTTATAAAACAAAAGTTATTAATTATTTAAATCAAGGGGCATTTTATGTAATTTTACTCAACTTGGAATTTTAAATGTGCAAAAGGTAATTTGAATAGAAGATTTGAAATCCTCACATTTTTCTGATTCAAAAACATATATTATATGTTAAATTTGGATTTATAATTTTAAAGTTATTTGAAAACAGATTTAATTTTGAATTTGAATTAGATTTGAATAAAACAGACAAACCAATAAACCTTTTGTTACTCACCCTTTTCTACCCACAGACAATGACAGGTGGGGACACGCTGACTCAGCGCCACACGCGCGCACAGGAAAAGGGGGGAACTGCGGGTTGATTGAAACGTTTGTCGGGAGCCTTTTTGCAAAAAGGCAGAGGCACAGACAGGTGGGGCCTGAGGGTCGCGGGTTGAGGAGTAAAAAGGTGGGGGGGTATCTGCAAGATGGCACACTACTGTTTTTCTTCCTGGCACTGACGAAACTGTCGCCGCACACGACAGCGGACGCGCGGCGCGGGCGAGGCTCGAACCCAGGTCGCTGGCGCGCGCGCTGAGGCGGCAACCAGTGCGGTGGGGTGGGGCTGCTGTCTGGTAAGGGGGGCGCGGCTAGATAGGGTTTGCGCGGAGCGCGAGCGTGCAGACGCCAGCGATCGGCGGCGCGCGCAGGCTGCTCGATGAAACGCTCGTCGCCGACAGGAAACGAAACAGGGCAGGGGCATGTCTAGGGGGTTTGTGGGCTCACCGTGAGGGCGTTCGTGTAGGTGGAACGGCTCGAGGCGGTCACGATCGTCGGCGAGGCTGGCGCACCGGCGGCTAGGGTTTGCGTCGGCTCGCGTCGGTGTCCAGCGCTCCTGGGCCTTCTCCTTCGCGTCTGCGGGTACAGGGGTGGTGCAGGGGTCCTCGTGGCCTTCCTCGTCAACCGCGGACGTCACGCCACCGGCTAGGGAGAGGGGTGCAAGGGGAAGACCGACGGTGGCCGGCGTCGGAGGATGGTGGCGGTGGAGAAAGTGGGAGAAGAGGGGAGGCGAGGCAGGGCCTCTGGGGAGATCTGGGAGAGGCCAGAGGGTTGGGAGGGAGGTAGATAAGGACGGGGGTGAGGTGGTTGGCGTGGGGGAGGGGAAGGTGGCGTCGGCCACCTTTTTCCCATCTCTCTCACGTTCTCGCGCGGGGGCCAGGGCAGGCACGGCTGAGGGCGGTAGACCTGGGGGGAGGGGCTGCCAGGTGGGGTCGTCGAGGCCAGGGAGGCAGGCAGGCTCGGCTAGGCCACAGGTCAGAGAGAGAAGAGAGGAAGAAAGGAGAGAGGGTCGGCTCGGGCTTGATTAGCTAGGGTAGGAGGGAGAGGGGCATGGCTCGGCTAGGGTTTTGTTTGGGGTGGTTAGCTAGGTGGTATGATGGGGCCAGCTAGGTGAGAGAGAGAGAGGCCGAGAGAGGGGGTTTAGGGCTTGTGCATGCCCACATGATCATGCATGGGTGGAAGATGGTTAAAGAGAGGGTGGGGTTTTGGGAGAGGATTAAGAGAGAGGGGGTAGGGTATGGTGATTAGGGGGGTGTAAGTTTAGAGATAGCTAGAGAGGTAGAGAGATGAGGGGAGGTTGAGTGTTTGTCAAGACAAGGCAAGATCAAAATATATCAAGCCTAAAAGAAAGGATAGAGATAGAGATGAACCACTCAAAACTTCAAAAAAACCAAAGATGACCAAAGTTGGTGATGGTTGCATGGGACATGCATTATATTTAATGCACTCCCTAAGAGATTGGTACAAGCTTGCATGGGCCATGCATAAGCATTAAATGCCATGTTTCAATCTTGTGAAAACAAAACAATGATTCAGGGCATTCATACATATGCATTCCAGAAATATGGAACAAGCCAAGCAAAAGGATTTAGAATTGGATCCATCCAACCCACATGAGCTAGAAATAAAACCCAAAGAAAATTACAAGCTCATGGATAATGGGATGGTGGAATTGTAAGGTGGTGAAAGAAAGGGTGGTGGAGTCAGTAAAAGATATGCCCCCAACTCAACCTGGGCATTTAACAATATATCAAGAACCAAACACAATATCAAGAGGCAAATACAATTAATAATGCATATGAGATAAGAACCAAAACAAAAAGGGTTTTTGTATGATGCTCAAATGCAAGGTGACATGAGCATGATGACATGATGATGCAACAATTATATGTAGGGAGTAGCCATTATATTACTAGACCAAGTAGCATTACAGTTGTTAGACAAATGGGATGCTACAACTCTCCCCCACTAAACAGGAATCTCGCCCCGAGATTCTAGGAAGAAGAAGAAGACTCAAAAAGGGTAGGATAGTTGGCACGGAGCTCATCTTCACGTTCCCAAGTGGCTTCATCAACAGAATGGTGTGACCACTGCACCTTGCAGAACTTGATGGACTTGTTGTGAGTCCTTCTTTCTGCGGTCTCAAGGATTTTTGTGGGGTGTTCTTGATAAGACAGGTCTTCTTGGAGATCGATTAGCTCATGATCCACGGTCCTGCCGGGATCTTTGAAGCACTTCTTGAGTTGAGAGATGTGGAAAACATCATGAACCTTGAGTTTTTCCGGGAGCTCAAGAGCATAAGAGACTTCTCCTCTTCTTCCACGAATTTTGAAAGGACCGATGTATCTAGGAGCCAGCTTTCCTTTGATACCAAAGCGGTGTGTGCCTTTCATGGGAGTGACACGAAGGTACACGAGATCACCAGGGACATACACCATGTCCGTGTGCTTCCTGTCATAATTGCTCTTCTGACGACTTTGAGCAATTTTCAGATTCTCAAGAATGACATGCACCTTTTCCTCCGCTTGAGTTACAATATCAGGGCCAAACCAAATTCTTTCTCCTGCACCTGACCAACCAATCGGAGTTCTGCACTTGCGACCATAGAGAGCCTCAAATGGTGCCATCTTCAGACTTTTCTGGAAGCTGTTGTTGTACGAGAATTCATCATAAGGAAGACATTCTTCCCACTTCATGCCAAAAGAGATGACGCAAGCACGAAGCATATCCTCCAGAATCTGATTGATCCTTTCAACTTGTCCTTGCGACTGAGGGTGGTAAGCTGTGCTGAAGTTCAACTTTGTTCCCAAAGCATTTTGGAAACTTTCCCAGAACTTGGAAGTGAAGATGCTCCCACGGTCTGAACTGATCTCAAGCGGAACCCCATACAGAGAGACAATTCTGTTGATATAGAGCTCAGCCAACTGAATTCCAGAAATTGTTTCCTTGACGGGGAAGAAGTGAGCCACTTTAGAGAGCCTGTCGATGACAACAAAGATTGCATTGTTGCCCTTCTGTGACCTTGGAAAACCAGTGATGAAATCCATCTCTACTTTCTCCCATTTCCATTCCGGGGGTTTCAATGGCTGTAGAAGACCGAAAGGTTTCTGATGGACAGCTTTCACTCTGCGGCAGACATCACACTCCGAGACATACTTGGCACAGTATCGTTTCAAACCAGGCCACCAATATTGTGTTTTCAAGTCCATGTACATCTTTGTGCTGCCAGGATGGATAGATAGAACAGAATCGTGCGCCTCCTTAAGAACTTGCTCTCTCAAACCCGGGTAGTTTGGAACAAACATCCGGTGTTCAAAGAAAAGCGTGCCTTGATCATCGACGTGGAAGGACTCATACTTCGGAAGCTCAAATTTAGAGATGATCTTTCTGGTGTGCGGATCACCAAGCTGACGAGAGCGAATCTTTTCTTCCAAGAGAGGAGTAGCCAGAAGGTTCGGGAGATACCCTTGATCCACAATTTCCAGGTTGAGCTGACGGAATTCCTCGCACAAAAGAGGTTGCTGTTCTTCCATCATGAGGTTGTTGACATAAGCTTTGCGGCTGAGAGCATCGGCCATGACATTAGCTTTGCCCGGTGTGTAGTTGATGGTCAAATCAAAATCATTGATTGCTTCAATCCATCTCCTCTGCCGAAGGTTGAGATCAGGCTGAGTGAAGATATACTTCAAACTCTTGTGGTCAGAAAAGATCTCACAACGGTTGCCAAGCAAGTAGTGCCTCCAAAGTTTCAAAGCAAAGACAACTGCTGCTAGCTCGAGGTCATGTGTGGGATAGTTGATCTCATGCGTCTTCAACTGTCGAGAGGCATAAGCAACCACTTGTTTTTCTTGCATAAGGACCGCACCCAATCCTTGCAAAGAGGCGTCACAGAATATCTGGAAAGGCTTAGATGTATCCGGAGGAACCAAGACTGGTGTGGAAGTGAGCTTCTCTTTGAGTGTCTCAAAGCTTGCTTGACATGCAGGAGTCCACAGGTATTTCTTGCCTTTCTTGAGGAGATCGGTAAGAGGCTTCGCTATCTTCGAAAAGTTCTGAACGAAGCGACGGCAATAACTAGCCAAACCAAGGAAACTCCGCACTTCTTTGACATTAACAGGAGGAAGCCATTCAACAATTGTCTTCACAGTTTCCGGGTTGACTACAATGCCCTTGGCAGAGATGACGTGACCAAGATAGGTTACTTGAGGCAGCCAAAACTCACACTTGGAAAACTTTGCATACAAGCGGTTCTCACGAAGCTTGTTTAGGACACACCGAAGGTGTTCTTCATGCTCTTCCTTTGACTTAGAATAGACTAGGATGTCATCCAGATAGACCACAACGAACTTATCAAGATACTCCATGAAGACCGAGTTCATAAGCCTCGAGAAGGTAGCAGGTGCGTTGGTGAGACCGAAAGACATGACTGTGTACTCATACAGGCCATAGCGGGTGGTGAAAGCTGTTTTAGGCACATCTTCCTTGCGAATCTTGATTTGGTGATAACCACTTCTCAAGTCAAGCTTAGAGAACACCACAGCTCCAGCTAGCTGATCGAAGAGATCATTAATCCGCGGAAGGGGATATTTGTTCTTGATGGTTTTAGCATTGAGAGCCCGATAGTCAACACAAAGTCTATCAGTCCTGTCACGCTTCTTCACAAAGATTGTTGGGCTACCCCAAGAAGAAGTATTGTGTTGAATGAAACCCAACTTCTCTTGTTCATCAAGTTGACGTTTGAGTTCAGCCAACTCAGCAGGACCCATTTTATAAGGCCGCTTGGAGATAGGAGCCGTTCCAGGTTCAAGCTCAATTACAAACTCAACCTCACGATCCGGAGGCATACCCGGCAACTCTTCAGGAAAGACATCTGGGAACTCACAGACCACCGGTACACTCTGAATAGCTTCCATAGCATCATCATTCAGAGCCGCCAAAGAGAAAAGCTGGACAGCAGGAGTCAGACTTGGAGAAAAGACTATATGGCCTTCAGGAATCTTAAGAGAAACCGAGCGTTCAGCACAATCAATCACAGCTGCATTTGCTGTCAACCAATCCATGCCCAAGATGACATCAATGTCAGAATTGCCCAGAACAATTAAGGATGCCGAGAACGAAGAGCCACCAATCTCAACTTGATTGCCATGGCTGATTTTAGCAGCTGCCATTGTTGCTCCCGGAGAAAGGACCATTAACCGCTTAAGGAGAGGATCCATTGCTAACTCATTCTCATTTGCAAACTTGTGAGAAACAAAAGAATGCGATGCACCAGAATCAAACAAAACTCGTGCAGGGACTGAGTTAACGGATAGCATACCCATCACAACTCCAGGTGCATGCTTAGCTTGAGCGGCGTTGACACAGTTGGCACGAGCAACAGTAGACCCGGGCTTGGTGTTGATGTTGAGAGCCCGAGGTGGTGGTGCACGAACCAAAGGAGAGCTTGCCGCAGATCTTGGAGGTGGTGGAGGAAGAGCTTTGTTTTTCAACGGACAGTTCCAGTTCAGATGCCCAGGGTCTCCACATGTGAAACAAGCACCAGGTGGACGTGGAGCAACGTGGCCAGGGACTCCTCCAGGCGCTCCAGGGTAGTGGTGGTTGTAGCCCCTGGGAGCAGCAGTGATGAAGTTTGGTGGCCTTGCCGCGTAGCTTGAAGGTCTTGGTGAAGACGGGAGCGACGCTGGGGCGTTAGGAACCCAGACACGCCTCTTAGAAGGAGCTGACATAGCTGAAGAGCTTGGTGCATCATGGTTGTGTTTCTTTGACTCCTCAAACACTTGCCTACTTGCTTCCTCCTGCGGAGCTATATGCTGAAGTTCCAGAAAAGATGCCGGCCTTGCATGTGTGATTGCATATTTAATCGATGCGTTGAGCCCTTGCTGGAACCTCTTTTGCTTCTTCTTGTCATCGGATATCTCATCGCCACCATAACGAGAAAGATTCATGAAGTTCCTGATGTAGGTATTGACATTATCATTTCCCTGCTTGAGGTTGAGAAACGCTTCCTTCATCCTCTCCATGACAATTTCTGACAGATACTGCTCTTTGAACGCTCCAGTGAACCGTTCCCAAGTAGGCTAAAAACCAATGCAGTTTGCCTTCAGGTAATTCTCCCACCATAGAGCTGCATCTCCCTTCAGAAGGTGAGTAGCACATTTTACCCATTCTTGCTCAGGAACATCAGCAGTCTCGAGTAGCCTTGACATCTCACGCAACCAATCATCAGCATCAAGTGGTCGATCAGAAACATCAAATTGGCGAGGGTTGAACTTCAGGAAGCTTTTGATGTCTCCTCGCTTGGGAGGTGGAGGTAGTGGAGCAAACTCATTCCTCCGAACACTTTCCTCAAAGCGCTGCTGGTTCTGCTGCATTGCTGCCAAGGCATTGGCGATGTTTGACAACACGGAGCCCAGTTCAGGTGGTATGTCCTCATCAGAACGGCGTGGTGGAGCCATCCTGTGATTGATATAAAAGACAAGTCAGTACTATAATGGAGAATAATAATAATCCAAAATAGTACCAAGATGGAATTAACCAAGATTAAAGGATACAATTTACTAAGATGATATTAAAATATCAACAAAGTTCAAAGCACCTAGAAGATATTGAGCATATCGCACACGACTGAAAAGGAGTGTGGTACACAGATATATCAAAGAAAAATTTTCCACAAATTTCGGCATTAAAATACCAATAGATGCGCAAAATTACTTAACGAATCAAGATTAGTGACTCTACCAATTCAATATACCAAAGCGAATGATAAGAGTAGTGGGGGGTCGCGACTCCATCCCGCACTCAAATCATTACTCCGCACATGAATAAGTGGAACACATATCCTAACCCCTTCTTCTCACGTTGAACCTAAAGATTGGTAACTACAGAAACGAACACCCCAAACAAGATAACGTCGGATAACAAAGAGTAAGACAGATTGCGTCGGTTTGCAAAAGCCTGTCGGTATGGAATGTACCAACAGTTGATAACCACAGGTTGATTAGATAACAACTTGGATGCAACAGATAGACAAGGAATTACACACACACACACACACACACACACACACACAAAGACACACAACCTATGGTACTACGGAAACCCAGAACACGTGAATCCTAGTTTGAACTTTTAAGAAGAGGATTGAAAACGTTACACTGCCTTACCAGAAAAGGGTGGGTGGGTGGGTAAGAAGAAAAGTGGAAGCAGTCCTACTCTTGCGTTTTGTTTTTCCCTAGTATACATAACAACCAAAAATATTTGCTAGACTGACAACGACCATTTGGCTGAGACCCTGAAGGGCGGGATGGCTCTGATACCAATTGTAACTACCTCGGTGAATTACGCTCCTAGATACAAGCCTGGATGAGCGGAAATGGTTGAAATAGTACGGTGGGGCCCAAAAGCCACTCACGGGTAGACCTTTCGGCCGTCCCAACCATTTCCAATCATCGGGACCTGTACGGGCGGCGTAATCGGCAGGCAAAAGGATCAACTACATACACAAATGAGTATGTATGCAAGCCACCATACAATAGTACATCAGAGCCATTCCATCTAAAAAGAAAGGAAATATAGCAACGCCATACGGCAAGATTCAAATGACCTAGATAGATATAATAGTTTAGGATATTTCCTCATACATCACACATCAGAGTATCAGGCGGAAGCGGCAAACAAGGTCCGAGTACGGATAAGAAGCAAATCGGCATAAGATGCCCAGAAATAAGCACATCCCGCCCACAGATCTCACGGATCCCCGTTCCCGGAATCTCTACACCGAATGATCGTTGCCCACATCATCAGCCTCCTCCACCCAGTATCCGTCCTGCGAGTGTACCTGTTCATCTGAACCAATAATTTATCGTGTGAGACCCTAAGGGTACTCAGCAAGTCTTTATGCCTCTAAAGGGGACACAACCTGGGGTGACGCAATTGCAGCAAAAGATAAACCCTAACAGTTCTATAGATACTCGCTAACCATCCGCCTAACCAAACATAGACGGATGTCCGTGAATTATTGACAACAGTTATAACAGTAATATCCACAGATCCATCCTCCTCCTCGCTTACCAACGAGGAAGCGGACGAACAACCCCCCATCCGTTGGCAAATTTTATTAACCATTCCATGAGTGTTGCACTAATTACTAGTCAGTTACTTAGTCAGATTATAAGCGGTACTTTAGTTATGCTTGTCTATGATCGAGAAACTGTGCTCCAAGTTGTCCATAACCGCGGACACGGCTTTCAGAAAGTTTTACCTTGCAGGGGTGCACAAATAGCAACACACACTCGATCAACCTCGGAAAAACCAAATCAAAACCCAACGAGGCCTTCACGACAAAGCAATCACAGGATTCAGAAATATTTCAGGGGGGGCACCCCATTGAGTACACCCGCAACGAAGCTAGCTGACTCCGAGACGGACTCCGGACTCAAGGTTTGCGTCAATGGCTGTAAACGACTGGGAACCCAAAACTGGGATTGTCGATACCGCGAAAACACTCCGCTTACCTAAACAGTACAGGTGCTCCTCGCACAATCGTAATAAAGCAGTAAAGCATGGCATAAGTACAGGACAGTAAATAAAACCTCAAACTAGTTTGTGGCCCCGAGAAATAAGAATGAATCAAGCTCTGGCTCAGGGGGGTCCCATAAGCCTCCCGGATGTGGATAGCACGAATATTCAAGGAATAGGTTTCAAGTACTCAGGGTCCTACGGGACACAAGTGAGCAGGAAAAACCAAATAGCAGATATTGCTCACCGGTGCCACTTTCATTAGTTATCCCATTACTACTCAGGTTAAGTTGTTTTTAGGTACCTCGTTATCCATCAGACTCTCGCATACCCTACACATGCTGTTCTACGACTCGCATGGCTCAAACAACTCCTGTAGTAATGGCTCATGGGATGGAGGAACAAGCTTGGTGGGGTTTAAAAATAAAGGCTATGCAATACTTGGGATTCAGATTAATGCAATCGCGACTCAATGATGCAAGAATAAGATAGAGGCAATGGGTACTGTATGTATGCAAGCATGTGGTAGTGCTTGCCTGTCACCTCAGTTGAAGCGTGAGACGGATCTGGGTAATGCTCCTGGTTTTCTTGATATATCCCCTGCTCAGAGTCTATACGAAGAAGAACCAAACAAACAAGGGCCAACATAAATATAATGCACAAGCATATGAATTAAATGCGACAAGCAAACAATCATGCCATGATGAATGATGCACAATTTGCATGGCATTAAAGTAGCATGGCATGGGTGAGGTGTAGAATACAAGAAATAAACATTTTATGGAGTTTTGGCCACCTTTTATACTCATATTAGTTGCTGTTTACATTATAGTTATATGATGCATGCTGCAAAACAGAACATGGAATTCATAAACAGAAAGGTCTCGTCGAGCTAATCATTTTAGACATATCATTTGTCAAATTCGGAGTTATAAAACAAAAGTTATTAATTATTTAAATCAAGGGGCATTTTATGTAATTTTACTCAACTTGGAATTTTAAATGTGCAAAAGGTAATTTGAATAGAAGATTTGAAATCCTCACACTTTTCTGATTCAAAAACATATATTATATGTTAAACTTGGATTTATAATTTTAAAGTTATTTGAAAACAGATTTAATTTTGAATTTGAATTAGATTTGAATAAAACAGACAAACCAATAAACCTTTTGTTACTCACCCTTTTCTACCCACAGACAATGACAGGTGGGGACACGCTGACTCAGCGCCACACGCGCGCACAGGAAAAGGGGGGAACTGCGGGTTGATTGAAACGTTTGTCGGGAGCCTTTTTGCAAAAAGGCAGAGGCACAGACAGGTGGGGCCTGAGGGTCGCGGGTTGAGGAGTAAAAAGGTGGGGGGGTATCTGCAAGATGGCACACTATTGTTTTTCTTCCTGGCACTGACGAAACTGTCGCCGCACGCGACAGCGGACGCGCGGCGCGGGCGAGGCTCGAACCCAGGTCGCTGGAACCCAGGCTCACCGTGAGGGCGTTCGTGTAGGTGGAACGGCTCGAGGCGGTCACGATCGTCGGCGAGGCTGGCGCACCGGCGGCTAGGGTTTGCGTCGGCTCGCGTCGGTGTCCAGCGCTCCTGGGCCTTCTCCTTCGCGTCTGCGGGTACAGGGGTGGTGCAGGGGTCCTCGTGGCCTTCCTCGTCAACCGCGGACGTCACGCCACCGGCTAGGGAGAGGGGTGCAAGGGGAAGACCGACGGTGGCCGGCGTCGGAGGATGGTGGCGGTGGAGAAAGTGGGAGAAGAGGGGAGGCGAGGCAGGGCCTCTGGGGAGATCTGGGAGAGGCCAGAGGGTTGGGAGGGAGGTAGATAAGGACGGGGGTGAGGTGGTTGGCGTGGGGGAGGGGAAGGTGGCGTCGGCCACCTTTTTCCCATCTCTCTCACGTTCTCGCGCGGGGGCCAGGGCAGGCACGGCTGAGGGCGGTAGACCTGGGGGGAGGGGCTGCCAGGTGGGGTCGTCGAGGCCAGGGAGGCAGGCAGGCTCGGCTAGGCCACAGGTCAGAGAGAGAAGAGAGGAAGAAAGGAGAGAGGGTCGGCTCGGGCTTGATTAGCTAGGGTAGGAGGGAGAGGGGCATGGCTCGGCTAGGGTTTTGTTTGGGGTGGTTAGCTAGGTGGTATGATGGGGCCAGCTAGGTGAGAGAGAGAGAGGCCGAGAGAGGGGGTTTAGGGCTTGTGCATGCCCACATGATCATGCATGGGTGGAAGATGGTTAAAGAGAGGGTGGGGTTTTGGGAGAGGATTAAGAGAGAGGGGGTAGGGTATGGTGATTAGGGGATGTAAGTTTAGAGATATCTAGAGAGGTAGAGAGATGAGGGAAGGTTGAGTGTTTGTCAAGACAAGGCAAGATCAAAATATATCAAGCCTAAAAGAAAGGATAGAGATAGAGATGAACCACTCAAAACTTCAAAAAAACCAAAGATGACCAAAGTTGGTGATGGTTGCATGGGACATGCATTATATTTAATGCACTCCCTAAGAGATTGGTACAAGCTTGCATGGGCCATGCATAAGCATTAAATGCCATGTTTCAATCTTGTGAAAACAAAACAATGATTCAGGGCATTCATACATATGCATTCCAGAAATATGGAACAAGCCAAGCAAAAGGATTTAGAATTGGATCCATCCAACCCACATGAGCTAGAAATAAAACCCAAAGAAAATTACAAGCTCATGGATAATGGGATGGTGGAATTGTAAGGTGGTGAAAGAAAGGGTGGTGGAGTCAGTAAAAGATATGCCCCCAACTCAACCTGGGCATTTAACAATATATCAAGAACCAAACACAATATCAAGAGGCAAATACAATTAATAATGCATATGAGATAAGAACCAAAACAAAAAGGGTTTTTGTATGATGCTCAAATGCAAGGTGACATAAGCATGATGACATGATGATGCAACAATTATATGTAGGGAGTAGCCATTATATTACTAGACCAAGTAGCATTACAGTTGTTAGACAAATGGGATGCTACACAATTGTCTCCATCTCGAGCAGAAATAAGAGCTAATGTATCTTCATCAAAGTCACTCGCTGAATCATATTGACCATCATCACGCACCATCATAACACGTTGTGTCGTGCACTGTCTCTCAATATGACCAAAACCCCAGCACTTGCGGCATTGTATATCCTTTTTTTTACCCGTGGAAGCCATAGAAAATGCACTACGAGCAGGAGCATTGGATGACAGTGGAGGAGCAGCTGGCAGAAATCTTCTGGTGGCCTTGGATGTGGTAGTAGCTAGTGGAGAATCACGAGAAGGAGGCGCTGATTGTCGGGATGTCCAAGTGGATGTGCGACCTGCAGAATTATTAGTCCTCCTCCATGGTGTTTGGCGATCCTGCACTTCATGTTCAGCTTTGCAAACAAGATGAAACAAACGAGTGATGGAATTATATTCCTTATAGTCTAATATGTGTTGAATATCCTTGTTTAATCCATAAAAGAAACGTGCAAGCATTTGTTCAGTAGATTCAATAAGACCACACCGAACCATCCCCGTTTGTAATTCCTGATAATACTCTTCTATAGAATTTTTCCCTTGTTCCAAACATGTCAGATTCTTTAGTAAATCGTGTTGATAAGTGGGAGGCACAAAACGAACACGCATAGCAGTTTTTAAAGCAGTCCAAATACGAGGAATAGTAGTAGGAGTTAAACGACAATACTCAGACCACCAAAGGGAAGAAAAATTAGTAAATTCACATGTAGCAGCACTAACACGCATATTCTCAGGATATTTTAAACATGCAAAACATTGTTCTACTTCCATCTCCCATGTAAGATATGCATCAGGATTATATTTACCCTTAAAAGATGGAATATTTAATTTAAGCTTTGCAACATGATCATCATCACGTACCGGTGGTCGAGCGTTGCGGTGGTAATGTCGGGGTCGGCCAATAGGGTGTGGAGGTTGTTAAACCTCCTCATCAAACAGATCGTCATCGTCGAGGTCGTAGTAGTACCCGTCGTCTTCTCCCAATGTCGCAGCAGCAAACGCGGTGGAAGCCTGAGGTGCCTCAGCTGCAGCGGTAGCCGCCTGAGGTGCGGCGGCAGCTGAACCAACAGTATGACCCGTGATCGGAATGCGCCATGCGCCATGCCGAGGTGCCAATGGGGCGGGTGCGGGTGTTGGCAATCTGTCCAAAACCTCCTTGAACCGAGCGTCAAGCTTGTCGTTGAAGGATTTCTCGAGTCCGTCGATCTTGTCCATGGCGTTGCTGAGCTTGGTGTCAAGATCCTCTAGTCGTGCATCCGCATCTTCAGCGCGACCGACCAATAGCTCGGAGAAGTGGGCATGTAGTTCTTGGTTCGTCATTGTGGCAGGGTTACACGAAGTATCTGTCATGGTTAGTCCTTTAAAAAGAACAGGTATATATGCCTATAAATACATAAATATGGTGGAAGGCATGCGTAATCCGACAAGAAATATACGAAGCTCTTACAAGTTCTTACCAAACAGCAGGAAAAGGCGATGTGCAACCGCAAGGAGCAGTGGGTCCAGAGATTGAACCGAGCGATTACCAGGATTCGAGACACTGCACGTGGAGAAATCTGTGGAGCTCTGGGAAGGCTTAGCAAAGGGGTTAGCAATTATTAAAACAACAATGTAAATGTTCAAAGAATGCTCAACGACGGTACTGTGTTGGTCCTAGGCTAGACCGTACTAGAGACGCGAGCCTAGATCACCAACGATGTCACGACGCGACACAACAAGCAATGTATGATGATATGGCACCCTGAAAAGCGAACCGAGATGTCAAAAATCACTATGATGGCGAGTGTCTAGAACTGATCGACGGGGTCTAGAAACAGGTTAGCCCCAAAAAAAAATTCAAAATTTTTATATTATGCTCCGGAAAGCGCGCAGGCACAAAAAAATATCGCTATAACGGCCGATGGAGAAAAGTGATCCCCGGAGCCAAAAATCAGTATAGCCAAAATTATTTTTCGAAGGCGGTTCCAAACTTTTTTTTGTTCTCCTTCTGGACTTACGACTGAACTCTTAGCTCGACACGGACTTTAGCTCAACACTGAAACAACAAGGAAGGAAAGTAAAAACATAAAAACAGGGAAACAATAACTCAATTCGGACAGGTGCCGCGGCAGGAAAGGTGATCGGATCCGTGTCGCGGTAGGAAAGCGGTGGCGGAGTTTTAGGGTTTATGGTGGCTGGGTGGATGGCGGCGAAATTTGGTGGCGGAATATGGTGGCGGTGACCTACGAGTGTGGCGGTGACTACTATGATCAGAACTCGAAACTCTAAGGGACGAGACACTAAGACCAGCAACTCGACGCGACGATGCAGACACAAATTCAACAATGCAAAACTAAAAAGATAATGCAAGGCGTAGATTGGTGATGGGATGGATCTAAACTCTAACTGTGTTTTTGGCTTTTTCGTGGTTTATAGGTAAAACTGATCTAATCTACGAAAACAATAAAATCTCACCGAGCAACCTGAAATATGATACCACTTGATAGAGCAAAGGTGTCCGATCTTTCGATGAGATGGTGATAGTCGATTTGCTGGAGTTCGAGCTTGATGATCCGACTACACATGCGAGCACGAGCGCCAATGCAATCGCTAGGCCAATCTCCTGGAGGTTACCGATCCTGCGGGAACACAATCAGCCTGACCAGTGAGGGTCTTAATTCCTACCTGAAATCGAGAACAAGTAAGAACTAATATTGCAATCAAGATATTGCAGATTAAGATGAAAGCTTTATTGAAAAGGTGGGATCCTGTATAGGTGCGAAGTACAAGAGGCCTCTGCGACGCTCGAGCCTTGGCGAAGTTGCTATGATGGCTAACTTAATGTCTAAACAAAATCCGAGTCTATGGTGACGGCTAAGGGGGGTATTTAAGGAGGAAAAGGTGGGGTTTCGGCCAGCCATAGAAGTGGTGGCCGAATCCAACCCTAGAAGTCCCTTTCTCCTCAAATACGGACTCTAAAATGTGGCTATTTAATCCTGCGAAAATTACATGGGCCTGACCCAAAATAAAGGTGTCGCAACACCATATTAAGCTATGGACGAATTTGTGAAGTATTAATCTTGAATATTTCGTCCAAGCCTTCTTTCTTCATTATGGTGGCCTCAAAGTTCTGAAATCTTCATCCGTGGCCTTCTCTTGAATCATCACATGCTTGCTGCCATCTCCATGCATGATCATGCTTCAATGCTTGTCCCTCTCATCCATGCTTGGTCCATCATTCCTAAGAGTAAGAAATACATATGATTTAGGCAGCATCATATTCTCATGTATGTGAGGAATAGTTCCAAGAAACGAAAGTACATGATAGTTAAGTTGTTTGGCATGAGATCGAGTAATAGGTCCTTGTATGTGTGTAGCTATAGGTACAACGGTTGTATCAATAGATGGGATGTCCAATCATCCGTTTTGACCATAGTTTTAAACAGACATAAGAAATTTAAAATATATCCAAACAATGTAAAACATTCACATGGTGTCATATGATGTGACATAGTTATAAAGAAAATTATGAAACTTGGAATATTTCAAATATCTAAAAAAACTTCTCATAAATGAGCAATGCTGTGGCTACAATCGTGGCATAGTTTGTGATAATATGCCCATATTTTTCACACGTGTGCATCTTAAAATGGTGAACAATATTGCATGAGGAAGTTTTCCTTTTCATCGCACCAAAAGGCTATTTTCGATTTTCCGAGTGCCAAAAACAGGGTGTTTTATGAAGCAGCAAAGTTTCAAAATGGTACCACCCCATTTTTAAAAATACTATACCACCTTACATTGACAATGTACCAACCGGGATATCTTAAACCTTTTCGTCCACTCCTCATAAAAAAGACGAATTCCTGCTGAATCAGTAGGAAGTGGTTCAGATTTGAACTACATGTACATGATCTGATGCTCATGATTTTGGGGAAAAATCATTTTTAGGTTCACAATATGCTAATTCATCAGAGATCCACTACAAGTTTAGCGATGATCGGCCTCGAGCTAAGAATCTTCATGCCCACCATTTTGACCATAGTTGGAAACGGTCATAAGAAATTCAAAAATGATCCAAACAATGTAAAGCCTTCGCGTGGTGTCATATTATGTGACATAGTTGCAAAGAAAATCATCAAACTTGGATATTCCAAATATCTTAAAAAACCTTCTCACAAATGAGCTATCATGTTTGAGGTTTCATGGCTTTTAGGGCAAACGAGCAATCTTATGGATATAATAGTGACATAATTTGTGATAATGTGGCCATATTGTGCACACATGTGCATCTTAGGATGGCGAACAATGTTTCACAAGGAAGTTTTCCTTTCCGTCGCACTAAAATACCATTTTCCATTTTCCGAGTGCCAAAAATGAGGTGTTTTATGAAGCAACCACCAAATGAAAGTTTCAAAATGGTACCACCCCATTTTATAAAATAACTATACCAACTTCCATGGACCATGTCCCAACTAGTATATCTTAAACCTTTCCATCACCCCTCTTGAAAAATACAAATTCCTGCCAGATCGGTAAGGAAGCGGGCCAGATTTGAACTATAAGTACATGATCTGATATTTTTAGGTTCACAATATGCTATTTCACGAGAGATCCACATCAATTTTAGTGAGGCTCATCCCCGGGATAAGAATCTTCATCCCCGTTGTTTTGACCATAGTTTGAAATGGGCATGAGAAATTCAAAAGTGATCCAAATAATGTAAAATCTTCACGTGGTGTCATATTATGTGGCATAGTTGCAAGAAAAAAATAAAACTTGAAATATTCCAAATATCTCAAAAAAACCTTCTCAGAAATGAGCTATCATGCTCGAGGTTTCATTACTTTCAGGGCAAATGGGCAATATTATGGCTAGAATTGTGGCATAGTTTGTGATAATTTCCTCGTACTGTGCACACATGTGTATCTTAGGATGACGAACAATGTTGTAGGAGGAAATTTTCCTTTTCGTCGCACCAAAAGGCCATTTTCCACTTTCCAAGTGCGAGCATGTTTTATGAAGCCACCACAAAATAAAAGTTTTAAAATGGTACCGTCCCATTTAAAAAAAAATACTAGAACACCTTCCACGGACAACGTGCCAACCAAGGTATCTTAAACCTTTTTATCCACCCCTTATAAAAAAGACAAATTCCTGATGAATCGGTAGGAAGTGGGTTAGATTTGAACTATATGTACATGATCTGATGCTCATGATTTTTTGTAAAAATCATTTGTATGTTCACAATATGCTATTTCATGAGAGATCCACTTCAAGTTTAGCGAGGCTCATTGCCGGGTTAAGAATCTTCATGCCCGCCATTTTAACCATTGTTTGAAATGGGCATAGGAAATTCAAAAATGATCCAAATAATGTAAAACCTTTCTATGGTGTTATATTATGTGACATAGTTGCAAGAAAAAATATCAAATTTGGAATATTTCAAATATCTTAAAAAACCTTCTAAAAATGAGCAATCATGTTCGAGGTTTTATGACTTTCAATGGAAACGAGCAATGTTATGGCTAGAATCGCGGTATAGTTTGTGATAATGTGTCCATTTTTAATAACCTACGGTTGTTTACCGATTTTAAAACCCTGAAATTCAAAAGGGATTTTTTATATAATTTTTTGAAGATTTAGACACTATTAAATGAGTTTTATTAAGAAAACCTTGCAATGCACTACTAAAAAGACATGATGGATGATTAAAAAGATGATATAGATGTCATGTTTGGATTCCTCTTATTTTTCTGAGTGATTTAGACATATTATTTGTTGAATTCCGGTTTACTGATTTAAAGATATTAATTATTTCATATTAAATAGAAAAGGACAATAAAAAAATAATTTTATTGTTATTTGAATTCAAATTTTTATTACTTATTCATTTTTGTTTACTAAAATAATTATTATAAATTCAAAAAAATAAAGACGTGTGATATCATAGTCCAAAGGCTAATAAGATTGATATGGTATCAACAAGGTCTAATTTGTTTTTTTGAAAACTCATCTGGCATTCTGGCCTGTGCCGAGGGATGCTGGGCGTCTGCACCTCGTCGTCGCGTTCCCGTAGTGCCACCTCTAGTTTATTCTAAATTTTGTGGTGTAAAATTTTGTCAATTTCTTCTGGGGTCAGCATCCACGTAGCACCAGGTCTGGCCCATCGGTGCACGATATGTAACGGATAGTGTTAACTTGTAATTAATGGAAAACGCACTTCTTGTGAATGATCGTGTACAAGTTTCGTATAAATGTGGTAATTTGCCCTTTCGAAAAAGAAGAAGTTCTACGGCTGTTTTTCTACTTGCATGGCTTGGGCTGCATCATTAGTGTTCTTTTTGAAACAAGCTAAGTACATCATACGTGTAGACATGCTACATTGTTGAAATATAGCTACATGCATATCTAGCGTTCCCCCACGTAATAGGTAGTACATGCATATCTAGTCGTGTCCCCACATAATTACTTTGATGAGTATATACTCCCTCTATCTTAAATAACCCTGCGTTCTGAGTTTAGTCAAAGTTAAAATTTATAACTTTGACTACGTATATAAGAAAAAATATCAAAATAAAAAATATATAATAAATATAATTATATTCACCATAAAACATACTTTTATATTATATAAAATTTATATTATAAATGCTAGTATTTTGTTAAATATGCTTGATAAATTTTTAAAATGTTTGATTTTGACCAAATCTAGAACGCGAAGTAAGTTGAGACGGAGGAAGTATATACGATAGTCCACGTTATTTATTTAGATTAAACTACTATTCCTTAAAATTGCCGATTATTCCGACAAGCAAGCCGGCCGCAGTATGAAGTGTTTTCGTAATTTGCACGCGCGTAGCCAAGATGAAGCAACCAAATAAATCAGAAAGCTACAGTTTCCCCGCGCAGATCTGGCTGTATGCATGTTCAGGCACCTGTCAATTCGTTGGTTCAGAAATGAAGGCGCTTTTTTGACTAGTGCCACGCCCTGCCGGTGCATCTCTCCGTCCTTGGCCGCAACCTGAATTCTGCACGCATATATGTTGCCGTCAGCCTGAAAACGAAACGATCCACGCCACGGACGTACGTGCCGGGCACGCGTGTGCGGCTGTCACCCAGTTGTCTGTGGATGGTGCCGCCGTGTACTCGTTGTATGTACATGAGGCCGAAAGTAGTAGGCTACAGACAGACGACTGAAGGAAGATGCGCGGGACGCAGCAAACAGTCTCGCTTTCGCCGTGGTCCACCGTTATCGTGATCGTGATCGATCCAACAGGGAAAAAAGGACGAGACTCTTCCTGTCGGCTAGCTAGAGATGTACTGTACTACTCCTCGAAAACCACCGCACGTACGTAACGCACGTACCCAGCAGGTACGGTACGTCCACGCGCCCATGCCCTCGGCCTGGAACAGCTAGGCAAATTCACGCGCAGAATCTTCTCAATTTTTATAGGCGGAGAAAAATAAAACAAAACAAAACAAAACAAAAAGGTCGTGAAACAAGAAACGCACATCACCTCATATGCATATGCATTCCCAGCTTCTTTTCCGCACCGGCCCCTACGTTACGTGACTGGTCAAATCACGCGCCGACCGATCATCGATCCATCTAAGGTCGACCACGTACGAAACGCGCGTCCATGCATGCTTCGACGACACATCCATGTCGATCGGTCCGTCGTCATGCACGCCGGCCAGCTGCCAGTCCGCGACACGGTTATTACATCGATGTAAAGCTAGCAGCTACCATCCACCCCACCCCAGCAGAGATTGATTCTCTGGACGCTCGCGTCGGTCTATGCTTGGTTCGTCAGGATACGTACGTGGCACCACCTCCTTCACAAGCACCTAGTAAGTACTAGTAGTACATGTCTATCCACGGGAGCTGGAGCTATACAGGGTTTACTATTGGGGCAGCAGCATTGCACAGATATGCTTAAGCGATCTGACGTTTAACTGCACATTTTTCATGGACATACATGCATGGCCACATCTTATGGGACGACAGATGCGCGCGTCATGCACGCTGCTGCGACCCACTACGTACGGACGTGAGAATGAAAGCAAGCGCATGCAGGCGCACAGCGGTTTTGTCCGGAACATTTAAGTGGTAGCAGTACATCCCTCCGCTGTTTAGAGTAATCAGATCGATTGAAGACTGTATAGTGTATACACACCGGAAACAAGATCGACGCATAGAAGAGGTAATTATACATGCACCACGATGTATACTAGTACTACACAAGTCCGAGGTGCCGACAAGTAATATGGCGCAAAAGCCGAAATTTTATGATACTTCCTCCGTCCTAAAATACATGTCTTAGATTTTTTTAAATTTAAATAAATCTATATACTAAATAGTGTCTAGATTTATCTAAATTTTGATAAATCTAAGACATCTATTTTAGGACGGGCACTAGAGGAAAAAGGGCTATCCGTTCGCGATCCCTCGGAGCATTAGTTCCGGTTGCGCCACCAACCGGGACTAATGCTGGCACGCGTCCCGGTTGGAGCGGGCACGAGGCCAGGGGGCATGCGTCCCGGTTGGAGCCACCAACCGGGACTAAAGGTTTGGCCACAGCCACGTGGCGTGGCACGCACCTTTAGTCCCGGTTGCTGGCTCCAACCGGGACTAAAGATCCCTGCCTGCTATAAATGCAACGCCCCAGCCCCCTCTGTCTCCACTCTGTTTTTTCGAATGGTGGAAGGTGTGAGGGGGTGTGCTAGTTTTTTCTCATGCATGCATTGAAGGTGTTTGTTGAAATGTTTGAGTGAATAATCCCGTTGAATTTCTCATAGAACAAAAATATAGAAGATGTCTGAGACGCACTTGAGCTTTCTCCTCTTTATTTCCCTCGATCGAGGTTAGCAATCTTATCTTTTCTAGGTCATTGATACAATTCATGTGTCGGTGTGAATTGGTTATTTCACTATTTATGATGTCCTGTTTTTTGATAAACTTACTTATATGATGCAGATGAACGGTCGGGAATGGATGTACGGTGACCGGCGGGTAGCCGGGTATATCAAAGGCGTGGATAAATTTATCGATGTGGCTACGGCAAACAAAGAGAATGGATTTATACGTTGTCCATGTGTTCAATGTCGGAACAACAAGGAGTACTCTTCCTCGAAAATCATTCGCGGCCACCTGATTATGAAAGGTTTCATGCCCAACTATAATTGCTGGACCAAGCACGGGGAAAGAGGGGTTATGATGGAAGATGGTGAAGAATAAGATGATGATAACAACTATCATCATATGTTTCCTGAATACAGTGATACTGCAATGGAAGACAATGGAGAGGAAAGAGGTGAAGAACGGGCATCAGATGAGCCGGCTGATGAACTTGGTAGGGTCATTTCTGATGCAAAGCGAGACTGTGAAACAGAAAATGAGAAGTTGAAGTTAGAGGGCATGTTAGAAGATCACAAGAAATTGTTGCACCCAAATTGTGAAGATGGCAGCACAAAGCTCGGTACCACACTGGAATTGTTGCGATGGAAGGCAGAGTGTGGTCTAACTGACTCCTCATTTGAAAAGATGCTGAAAATAATGAAGCCGAAGTTTCCAAAACATAACGAACTTCCCGAGAGTACCTACGAAGCAAAGAAGACTCTCTGTCCTCTGGGATTAGATGTGCAAAAGATACATGCATGCATTAATGACTGCATCCTCTACCGCGGTAAGGAGTATGAGAATTTAGATAAATGCCCAGTATGCAACGCGTTGCGGTATAAGATCAGACGAGATGACCCTGGTGATGTTGAGGGAGAGCCCCTCCGGAAGAGGGTTCCTGCTAAGGTTATGTGGTATGCTCCTATAATACCAAGGTTGAAACGCATGTTCAGAAACAAAGAGCATGCCAGGTTGTTGCGATGGCACAAAGAAGACCGTAAGAAAGACGGGAAGTTGAGACACCCTGCTGATGGGTCACAGTGGATAAAAATCGAGAGAGACTTCCCAGAATTTGCAGGTGACGCAAGGAACTTATGGTTTGGTCTAAGTACGGATGGCATGAATCCTTTTGGGGAGCAAAGATGCAGTCACAGCACCTGGCCCGTGACTCTATGTATCTATAACCTGCCTCCTTGGTTGTGCATGAAGCGTAAGTTCATTATGATGCCAGTGCTCATCCAAGGCCCGAAGCAACCGGGCAACGACATTGATGTGTACCTTAGGCCATTAGTTGAAGAACTCTTACAGTTGTGGGGCAAACCAGGTGTACGTGTGTGGGATGAGAACAAACAGGAGCCATTTAATCTACGAGGCTTGTTATTCGTAACCATCAATGATTGGCCTGCTCTTAGTAACCTTTCAGGACAGACAAACAAAGGATATAAGGCATGCACCCACTGTTTAGATAAGACCGAAGGTACATATTTGCATAAATGCAAGAAGGTTGTGTACCTGGCGAATCGACGATTTCTTCCGACCAATCATCTCGTAAGAAAGAAAGGCAAGCATTTCAAAGGTGAGGCAGATCACCGGAAGAAGCCTGAACTCCCTGCTGGTGATGATGTATTTGGTATGGTCAAGGACATAGAAGTAATCTTTGGAAAGGCTCCCGGCAGTCAATCAGTTCCGAACGATGTCGCTACAGGACACGCACCCATGTGGAAGAAGAAATCTATATTTTGGGAGCTGCCATATTGGAAAGTCCTGCGTGTCCGCTCTTCAATCGACGTGATGCACGTGACGAAGAATCTCTGCGTGAACCTGCTAGGATTCCTAGGCGTGTATGGGAAGACAAAAGATACACCTGAAGCACGGGAGGACCAACAAATTTTGAAAGACCCAAAGAACATGCATACAGATAACAAGACGGATAAAGGGCGTCACTTAAGTCGTGCCAGCTATGCTCTTACCAAAGAAGAGAAGGAAATCTTTTTTGAAGTCCTTTACAGTATCAAGGTGCCATCGGGCTTCTCATCTAATATAAAGGGGATAATAAATATGGCAGAGAAAAAGTTCCAAAACCTGAAGTCTCATGACTGTCACGTGATTATGACGCAGTTGCTTCCGATTGCATTGAGGGGGCTTCTACCGGAAAATGTTCGAGTACCCATTGTGAAGCTGTGTGCATTCCTCAATGCAATATCTCAGAAGGTAATCAATCCAGATATTCTGCCAAGGTTACAGAAGGATGTGGTACAATGTCTTGTTAGTTTTGAATTGGTGTTCCCACCATCCTTCTTCAATATTATGACGCATCTCCTGGTTCATCTAGTGGAAGAGATTGCCATTCTCGGTCCGGTATTTCTGCACAATATGTTCCCCTTTGAGAGGTTCATGGGAGTCTTAAAGAAATATGTTCATAACCGTGCTAGACCAGAAGGAAGCATCTCCAAGGGATATGGAACAGAGGAGGTCATTGAGTTTTGTGTTGACTTTATTCCTGACCTTAAGCCGATTGGTGTTTCTGACTCGCGGCATGAGGGAAGACTAAGTGGAAAAGGCACGCTGGGAAAGAAAGCAATGATATGTAGGGACGGGGATTCTTTCACTAAAGCACACTACATAGTTCTACATAATTCCACCTTGGCAGCTCCGTATATCGAGGAACACAAGAATATTGTACGCTCCAAAAACCCGGGGAAGCCTGAATCATGGATTACAGATGAACACATGAAGTCTTTCGGTGGTTGGATGCGGACACATCTCTTGAATGACACCACTGTTGGAGATCAGCTATACTTGTTGGCCGCGTCACCATCTTCTACTGTATTGAATTTCCAAGGGTACGAAATAAATGGGAATACATTCTACACGATCGCCCAAGATAAAAAGAGCACCAACCAAAATAGTGGTGTCCGCTTTGATGCAATAGACGAGAATGGACAAAAGGACACATATTATGGTTACATAGAGGAGATATGGGAACTAGACTATGGAGTCTCTTTTAAGGTCCCTTTGTTTCGCTGCAAATGGGTCAACCTGAATGGGGAAGGGGTAAAGATATACCAGTTGTACGGAATGACAACAGTGGATCTCAACAATCTTGGTTATAGAGATGAACCATTCGTCCTAGCCAATGATGTGTCTCAGGTTTTCTATGTGAAGGACATGTCCTCCAGACCGAAAAAAAGAAAAAATATGCAAACGAATACATCATATGATGAGCCAAAGCGTCACATAGTTATTTCAGGGAAAAGAAACATCGTGGGAATCAAGGACAAGACAGACATGTCAGAAGATTATAATAAGTTTGATGAAATTCCGCCCTTCACAGTGAAAACTGACCCAAGCATTCCGTTAAGTAAAGAAGATGCTCCATGGTTACGTCTGAAGCGGTCATAAGGAATGACATATGCCAAGAAGTTCATGCTCATATTATGTAACTCTAGTTCATGTCTTTCGCGGTTTGTGGCTTGACCGAAGGATATCTTTCGCGGTTTGTGGCCTTTAGTTCTGGTTTTGTAGTCTCAGTTTTTAATATTAATAAATGTCTTGAGTGTTAGTCCCGTTTTGTGGCTGGACCGGGAGTGCCTCTATGACCAGTTTCTTGGAGATGCCGGAGGACTGGGCTCCGTCGGCATCTCCCTGAAACTGGTCGTAGTGGTGTCCCTGCTCTCGAAAACCATCTTGCAGCTTGTAACTTCACTAACTAGATCAATACGCCTCGGAGCTAACTAATTTCACATATTAGGGAGTGCCTCTATGACCAGTTTCTCGGAGATGCCGGAGGACTGGGCTCCGTCGGCATCTCCCTGAAACTGGCCGCAGTGGTGTCCCTGCTCTCGAAAACCATCTTGCAGCTTGTAACTTCACTAAGTAGATCAATACGCCTCGGAGCTAACTAATTTCACATATTAGGGAGTGCCTCTATGACCAGTTTCTCGGAGATGCCGAAGGACTGGGCTCCGTCGACATCTCCCTGAAACTGGCCGTAGTGGTGTCCCTGCTCTCTAAAACCATCTTGGAGATGCCTCAAACTGGCTGTAGGACTGGACTCACAAGGATGCATATTTATAGTACAAGCAGCTCGGCATAATGTCGACACTCACGACATAATGTCGACACTCACCCCTATTATTAGTGCTGACTCATCTTTAGTCCCGGTTGGTGTCTCCAACCGGGACTAAAGGTTCATCTTTAGTCCCGGTTGGTGACACCATCCGGGACAAGGTACAAGCCGCACGACATAATGTCGACACTCACCCCTATTATTAGTGTTGCCTGGCCCACTCTGCCGCAATCCCTTCAGTCGCGGTTGGTTTCTCCAACCGGGACTAAATATGAACCCTCTCTTTATATAGGCATTTCCCTCTATTTATTAGGTAACACTTAAGACATTTATTAATATTAAAAACCGGGACAAACCGGGACTAGCTAACACTCAGGACTAAAGCCGCCCCCTTTAGTCATAATCATGCCTAGTCCTATAGTACGCAGCTTCAGGGTCTTCATCGTCGTCGTCATCATCATCGTCATCGTCACCTTCCACTCCGGGGATCCTCAGCCCATCCATGGCATATACCAGGGGCCATTTCAGCCTCGGATTCACGGCGGGTGGGAGAGGGGTCTCCTGGAAGACGATGCCGCTACCGCCGGGACAGTGTGGGGCCTGTGGCGGGTGGACTCGTGGGCACCGTAGGCGAGGATGGTCTCCCCCAGCGATGTAGCGCATCACTTCTATGATAGTACGATTCGCCCACCACAGACGACGGTCGGCTTCGTTGTGGTTCACCGGTGGCGGGCCATCACCCTCGTACCTGGCGAGCTCCCTTTCCCGCCTATTAGCGAAGAAGGCATTCCAGGTGTCGTAGTTGTCGGGATCCCACTGGGGATCCATCCGCTGCTCCGGCGTGAGCTCGTGGTAGAAGTGGTTTGTGATGGCCGCCTAGCGTGCGGAACCTTGAGGGACAGGAGGTACAGGAACCCCTCCAGCGCTCAGCATCGAGCCGGCGGGCGTCCGGTAGCCCGGCGGACAAGGGTAGTTGGAGGCGCACAGCGCCTCGGTCTCCTCGAGGGTCAGAATGGCCCAGTAGGCGTTGTCCATTGTTCTAAGAGAGGAAGGTGTGGATGTGTGGATAGCCATGACACGATCATCCTAAATATAGAGGGAAAGGGCGGGAAAACTTGGCGTGAAGCTTTGGGAAATGGCGGGAAATATCTTTAGTCCCGGTTAGTGACTACATCCGGGACTAAAAGCTCTAGTAGAAAGGAAAGGGCGGGAAAACTTGGCGGGAAGAGGTGGGAAATGGCGGAAAATATTTTTAGTCCCGGTTTGTGACTACATCCGGGACTAAATGTGTGCCGAACAATGATCATGTTTCGAAAAAACCTTCACAAAATGACCTATCATGTTCGAGGTTTCATGGCTTTTTCGGTCTAAATGACCGATGTTATGTGCTGAATCACGGCATAGTTTGTGATGTTGTGCCCATATTATGCATGTGTGTGGACATTGGTATGGAGAACAATATTGCAGGAGGAAGTTTTCCTTTTTGTCGCACGGAAAAGCCCTTTTCCATTTTCCGAGCACAAAAAACGGGTCGTTTTGTGAAGTAACCACCAAAATGCCGTTTCACAATGCTACCGTCCCATTTTCCAAAAATACTAGACCACCTTACAAGGACTATCTCCCAACCGGTACATCTCAAACCTTTTCGTCCATCCCGGGTAAAAATGACAAATGTCTGCCGAATCGGCAGGAAGTGGGTCCGGTTTGTACTACAGGTACATGATCTATCGCCCGTGATTTTTTGAAAAAATCATTTTTAGACTCGCAATATGTGGTTTCTTCAGAGATCCAATGCAAGTTCTAACGATGCTCGTCCCCTATCTTCATGCACACCGGTTCAACCATAGTTAGAAATTCAGATAATTCAAAACGGGCTTAATAAATTCAAAAAAAAATCCGAACAATGAAAATCCTTCGCTTGGTGTCATATTTTGTTACATAGTTGAAAGGAAAAATACCAGACTTGGTATATTGATCATGTTTCGAAAAAACCTTCACAAAATGACCTATCATGTTCGAGGTTTCATGGCTTTCGGTCCAAATGACCGATGTAATGTGCTGAATCACGGCATAGTTTTTGATGTTGTGCCCATATTATGCATGTGTGTGGACATTGGTATGGAGAACAATGTTGCAGGAGGAAGTTTTCCTTTTTGTCGCACGGAAAAGCCCTTTTCCATTTTCCGAGCGCAAAAAAACGGGTCGTTTTGTGAAGTAACCACCAAAATGTCGTTTCACAATGCTACCGTCCCATTTTCCTAAAATACTAGACCACCTTACATGGACTATCTCCCAACCGGTACATCTCAAACCTTTTCGTCCATCCCGGGTAAAAAGGACAAATGTCTGCCGAATCGGTAGGAAGTGGGTCCGGTTTGTACTACAGGTACATGATCTATCGTCCGTGATTTTTTGAAAAAATCATTTTTAGACTCGCAATATGTGGTTTCTTCAGAGATCCAATGCAAGTTCTAACGATGCTCGTCCCCTATCTTCATGCACACCGGTTCAACCATAGTTAGAAATTCAGATAATTCAAAACGGGCTTAATAAATTCAAAAAAAAATCCGAACAATGAAAATCCTTCGCTTGGTGTCATATTTTGTTACATAGTTGAAAGGAAAAATACCAGACTTGGTATATTGATCATGTTTCGAAAAAACCTTCACAAAATGACCTATCATGTTCGAGGTTTCATGGCTTTCGGTCCAAATGACCGATGTTATGTGCTGAATCACGGCATAGTTTTTGATGTTGTGCCCATATTATGCATGTGTGTGGACATTTGTATGGAGAACAATATTGCAGGAGGAAGTTTTCCTTTTTGTCGCACGGAAAAGCCCTTTTCCATTTTCCGAGCGCAAAAAACGGGTCGTTTTGTGAAGTAACCACCAAAATTCCGTTTCACAATGCTACCGTCCCATTTTCCTAAAATACTAGACCACCTTACATGGACTATCTCCCAACCGGTACATCTCAAACCTTTTCGTCCATCCCGGGTAAAAAGGACAAATGTCTGCCGAATCGGTAGGAAGTGGGTCCGGTTTGTACTACAGGTACATGATCTATCGTCCGTGATTTTTTGAAAAAATCATTTTTAGACTCGCAATATGTGGTTTCTTCAGAGATCCAATGCAAGTTCTAACGATGCTCGTCCCCTATCTTCATGCACACCGGTTCAACCATAGTTAGAAATTCAGATAATTCAAAACGGGCTTAATAAATTCAAAAAAAAATCTGAACAATGAAAATCCTTCGCTTGGTGTCATATTTTGTTACATAGTTGAAAGGAAAAATACCAGACTTGGTATATTGATCATGTTTCGAAAAAACCTTCACAAAATGACCTATCATGTTCGAGGTTTCATGGCTTTCGGTCCAAATGACCGATGTTATGTGCTGAATCACGGCATAGTTTGTGATGTTGTGCCCATATTATGCATGTGTGTGGACATTTGTATGGAGAACAATATTGCAGGAGGAAGTTTTCCTTTTTGTCGCACGGAAAAGCCCTTTTCCATTTTCCGAGCGCAAAAAACGGGTCGTTTTGTGAAGTAACCACCAAAATGCCGTTTCACAATGCTACCGTCCCATTTTCCTAAAATACTAGACCACCTTACATGGACTATCTCCCAACCGGTACATCTCAAACCTTTTCGTCCATCCCGGGTAAAACGGACAAATGTCTGCCGAATCGGTAGGAAGTGGGTCCGGTTTGTACTACAGGTACATGATCTATCGCCCGTGATTTTTTGAAAAAATCATTTTTAGACTCGCAATATGTGGTTTCTTCAGAGATCCAATGCAAGTTCTAACGATGCTCGTCCCCTATCTTCATGCACACCGGTTCAACCATAGTTAGAAATTCAGATAATTGAAAACGGGCTTAATAAATTCAAAAAAAAATCTGAACAATGAAAATCCTTCGCTTGGTGTCATATTTTGTTACATAGTTGAAAGGAAAAATACCAGACTTGGTATATTGATCATGTTTCGAAAAAACCTTCACAAAATGACCTATCATGTTCGAGGTTTCATGGCTTTCGGTCCAAATGACCGATGTTATGTGCTGAATCACGGCATAGTTTGTGATGTTGTGCCCATATTATGCATGTGTGTGGACATTGGTATGGAGAACAATGTTGCAGGAGGAAGTTTTCCTTTTTGTCGCACGGAAAAGCCCTTTTCCATTTTCCGAGCGCAAAAAAACGGGTCGTTTTGTGAAGTAACCACCAAAATGTCGTTTCACAATGCTACCGTCCCATTTTCCTAAAATACTAGACCACCTTACATGGACTATCTCCCAACCGGTATATCTCAAACCTTTTCGTCCATCCCGGGTAAAAAGGACAAATGTCTGCCGAATCGGTAGGAAGTGGGTCCGGTTTGTACTACAGGTACATGATCTATCGCCCGTGATTTTTTGAAAAAATCATTTTTAGACTCGCAATATGTGGTTTCTTCAGAGATCCAATGCAAGTTCTAACGATGCTCGTCCCCTATCTTCATGCACACCGGTTCAACCATAGTTAGAAATTCAGATAATTCAAAACGGGCATAATAAATTCAAAAAAAATCCGAACAATGCAAATCCTTCGCTTGGTGTCATATTTTGTTACATAGTTGAAAGGAAAAATACCAGACTTGGTATATTGATCATGTTTCGAAAAAACCTTCACAAAATGACCTATCATGTTCGAGGTTTCATGGCTTTCGGTCCAAATGACCGATGTTATGTGCTGAATCACGGCATAGTTTGTGATGTTGTGCCCATATTATGCATGTGTGTGGACATTGGTATGGAGAACAATGTTGCAGGAGAAAGTTTTCCTTTTTGTCGCACGAAAAAGCCCTTTTCCTTTTTCCGAGCGCAAAAAACGGGTCGTTTTGTGAAGTAACCACCAAAATACCGTTTCACAATGCTACCGTCCCATTTTCCTAAAATAATAGACCACCATACATGGACTATCCCCCAACCGGTACATCTCAAACCTTTTCGTCCATCCCGGGTAAAAAGGACAAATGTCTGCCGAATCGGCAGGAAGTGGGTCCGGTTTGTACTACAGGTACATGATCTATCGCCCGTGATTTTTTGAAAAAATCATTTTTAGACTCGCAATATGTGGTTTCTTCAGAGATCCAATGCAAGTTCTAACGATGCTCGTCCCCTATCTTCATGCACACCGGTTCAACCATAGTTAGAAATTCAGATAATTCAAAACGGGCATAATAAATTCAAAAAAAATCCGAACAATGAAAATCCTTCGCTTGGTGTCATATTTTGTTACATAGTTGAAAGGAAAAATACCAGACTTGGTATATTGATCATGTTTCGAAAAAAACTTCACAAAATGACCTATCATGTTCGAGGTTTCATGGCTTTCGGTCCAAATGACCGATGTTATGTGCTGAATCACGGCATAGTTTGTGATGTTGTGCCCATATTATGCATGTGTGTGGACATTGGTATGGAGAACAATGTTGCAGGAGGAAGTTTTCCTTTTTGTCGCACGGAAAAGCCCTTTTCCATTTTCCGAGCGCAAAAAACGGGTCGTTTTGTGAAGTAACCACCAAAATGCCGTTTCACAATGCTACCGTCCCATTTTCCTAAAATACTAGACCACCTTACATGGACTATCTCCCAACCGGTACATCTCAAACCTTTTCGTCCATCCCGGGTAAAAAGGACAAATGCCTGCCGAATCGGCAGGAAGTGGGTCCGGTTTGTACTACAGGTACATGATCTATCGCCCGTGATTTTTGGAAAAAATCATTTTTAGACTCGCAATATGTGGTTTCTTCAGAGATCCAATGCAAGTTCTAACGATGCTCGTCGCCTATCTTCATGCACACCGGTTCAACCATAGTTAGAAATTCAGATAATTCAAAACGGGCATAATAAATTCAAAAAAAATCCGAACAATGAAAATCCTTCGCTTGGTGTCATATTTTGTTACATAGTTGAAAGGAAAAATACCAGACTTGGTATATTGATCATGTTTCGAAAAAACCTTCACAAAATGACCTATCATGTTCGAGGTTTCATGGCTTTCGGTCCAAATGACCGATGTTATGTGCTGAATCACGGCATAGTTTGTGATGTTGTGCCCATATTATGCATGTGTGTGGACATTGGTATGGAGAACAATGTTGCAGGATGAAGTTTTACTTTTTGTCGCACGGAAAAGCCCTTTTCCATTTTCCGAGCGCAAAAAACGGGTCGTTTTGTGAAGTAACCACCAAAATGCCGTTTCACAATGCTATCGTCCCATTTTCCTAAAATACTAGACCACCTTACATGGACTATCTCCCAACCGGTACATCTCAAACCTTTTCGTCCATCCCGGGTAAAAAGGACAAATGTCTGCCGAATCGGTAGGAAGTGGGTCCGGTTTGTACTACAGGTACATGATCTATCGCCCGTGATTTTTTGAAAAAATCATTTTTAGACTCGCAATATGTGGTTTCTTCAGAGATCCAATGCAAGTTCTAACGATGCTCGTCCCCTATCTTCATGCACACCGGTTCAACCATAGTTAGAAATTCAGATAATTCAAAACGGGCATAATAAATTCAAAAAAAAATCCGAACAATGAAAATCCTTCGCTTGGTGTCATATTTTGTTACATAGTTGAAAGGAAAAATACCAGACTTGGTATATTGATCATGTTTCGAAAAAACCTTCACAAAATGACCTATCATGTTCGAGGTTTCATGGCTTTCGGTCCAAATGACCGATGTTATGTGCTGAATCACGGCATAGTTTGTGATGTTGTGCCCATATTATGCATGTGTGTGGACATTGGTATGGAGAACAATGTTGCAGGAGAAAGTTTTTCTTTTTGTCACACGGAAAAGCCCTTTTCCATTTTCCGAGCGCAAAATACGGGTCGTTTTGTGAAGTAACCACCAAAATGCCGTTTCACAATGCTACCGTCCCATTTTCCTAAAATACTAGACCACCTTACATGGACTATCTCCCAACCGGTACATCTCAAACCTTTTCGTCTATCCCGGGTAAAAAGGACAAATGTCTGCCGAATCGGTAGGAAGTGGGTCCGGTTTGTACTACAGGTACATGATCTATCGCCCGTGATTTTTTGAAAAAATCATTTTTAGACTCGCAATATGTGGTTTCTTCAGAGATCCAATGCAAGTTCTAACGATGCTCGTCCCCTATCTTCATGCACACCGGTTCAACCATAGTTAGAAATTCAGATAATTCAAAACAGGCATAATAAATTCAAAAAAAATCCGAACAATGAAAATCCTTCGCTTGGTGTCATATTTTGTTACATAGTTGAAAGGAAAAATACCAGACTTGGTATATTGATCATGTTTCGAAAAAACCTTCACAAAATGACCTATCATGTTCGAGGTTTCATGGCTTTCGGTCCAAATGACCGATGTTATGTGCTGAATCACGGCATAGTTTGTGATGTTGTGCCCATATTATGCATGTGTGTGGACATTGGTATGGAGAACAATGTTGCAGGAGGAAGTTTTCCTTTTTGTCACACGGAAAAGCCCTTTTCTATTTTCCGAGCGCTAAAAACGGGTCGTTTTGTGAAGTAACCACCAAAATGCCGTTTCACAATGCTACCGTCCCATTTTCCTAAAATACTAGACCACCTTACATGCACTATCTCCCAACCGGTACATCTCAAACCTTTTCGTCCATCCCGGGTAAAAAGGACAAATGTCTGCCGAATCGGCAGGAAGTGGGTCCAGTTTGTACTACAGGTACATGATCTATCGCCCGTGATTTTTTGAAAAAATCATTTTTAGACTCGCAATATTTGATTTCTTCAGAGATCCAATGCAAGTTCTAACGATGCTCGTCCCCTATCTTCATGCACACCGGTTCAACCATAGTTAGAAATTCAGATAATTCAAAACGGGCATAATAAATTCAAAAAAAATCCAAACAATGAAAATCCTTCGCTTGGTGTCATATTTTGTTACATAGTTGAAAGGAAAAATACCAGACTTGGTATATTGATCATGTTTCGAAAAAACCTTCACAAAATGACCTATCATGTTCGAGGTTTCATGGCTTTCGGTCCAAATGACCGATGTTATGTGCTGAATCACGGCATAGTTTGTGATGTTGTGCCCATATTATGCATGTGTGTGGACATTGGTATGGAGAACAATGTTGCAGGAGGAAGTTTTCCTTTTTGTCACACGGAAAAGCCCTTTTCTATTTTCCGAGCGCTAAAAACGGGTCGTTTTGTGAAGTAACCACCAAAATGCCGTTTCACAATGCTACCGTCCCATTTTCCTAAAATACTAGACCACCTTACATGCACTATCTCCCAACCGGTACATCTCAAACCTTTTCGTCCATCCCGGGTAAAAAGGACAAATGTCTGCCGAATCGGTAGGAAGTGGGTCCGGTTTGTACTACAGGTACATGATCTATCGCCCGTGATTTTTTGAAAAAATCATTTTTAGACTCGCAATATTTGATTTCTTCAGAGATCCAATGCAAGTTCTAACGATGCTCGTCCCCTATCTTCATGCACACCGGTTCAACCATAGTTAGAAATTCAGATAATTCAAAACGGGCATAATAAATTCAAAAAAAATCCAAACAATGAAAATCCTTCGCTTGGTGTCATATTTTGTTACATAGTTGAAAGGAAAAATACCAGACTTGGTATATTGATCATGTTTCGAAAAAACCTTCACAAAATGACCTATCATGTTCGAGGTTTCATGGCTTTCGGTCCAAATGACCGATGTTATGTGCTGAATCACGGCATAGTTTGTGATGTTGTGCCCATATTATGCATGTGTGTGGACATTGGTATGGAGAACAATGTTGCAGGAGGAAGTTTTCCTTTTTGTCGCACGGAAAAGCCCTTTTCCATTTTCCGAGCGCAAAAAACGGGTCGTTTTGTGAAGTAACCACCAAAATGCCGTTTCACAATGCTACCGTCCCATTTTCCTAAAATACTAGACCACCTTACATGGACTATCTCCCAACCGGTACATCTCAAACCTTTTCGTCCATCCTGGGTAAAAAGGACAAATGTCTGCCGAATCGGTAGGAAGTGGGTCCGGTTTGTACTACAGGTACATGATCTATCGCCCGTGATTTTTTGAAAAAATCATTTTTAGACTCGCAATATGTGGTTTCTTCAGAGATCCAATGCAAGTTCTAACGATGCTCGTCCCCTATCTTCATGCACACCAGTTCAACCATAGTTAGAAATTCAGATAATTCAAAACGGGCATAATAAATTCAAAAAAAATCCAAACAATGAAAATCCTTCGCTTGGTGTCATATTTTGTTACATAGTTGAAAGGAAAAATACCAGACTTGGTATATTGATCATGTTTCGAAAAAACCTTCACAAAATGACCTATCATGTTCGAGGTTTCATGGCTTTCGGTCCAAATGACCGATGTTATGTGCTGAATCACGGCATAGTTTGTGATGTTGTGCCCATATTATGCATGTGTGTGGACATTGGTATGGAGAACAATGTTGCAGGAGGAATTTTTCCTTTTTGTCGCACGAAAAAGCCCTTTTTCTTTTTCCGAGCGCAAAAAACGGGTCGTTTTGTGAAGTAACCACCAAAATACCGTTTCACAATGCTACCGTCCCATTTTCCTAAAATACTAGACCACCTTACATGGACTATCTCCCAACCGGTACATCTCAAACCTTTTCGTCCATCCCGGGTAAAAAGGACAAATGTCTGCCGAATCGGTAGGAAGTGGGTCCGGTTTGTACTACAGGTACATGATCTATCGCCCGTGATTTTTTGAAAAAATCATTTTTAGACTCGCAATATGTGGTTTCTTCAGAGATCCAATGCAAGTTTTAACGATGCTCGTCCCCTATCTTCATGCACACCGGTTCAACCATAGTTAGAAATTCAGATAATTCAAAACGGGCATAATAAATTCAAAAAAAATACGAACAATGAAAATCCTTCGCTTGGTGTCATATTTTGTTACATAGTTAAAAGGAAAAATACCAGACTTGGTATATTGATCATGTTTCGAAAAAACCTTCACAAAATGACCTATCATGTTCGAGGTTTCATGGCTTTCGGTCCAAATGACCGATGTTATGTGCTGAATCACGGCATAGTTTGTGATGTTGTGCCCATATTATGCATGTGTGTGGACATTGGTATGGAGAACAATGTTGCAGGAGGAAGTTTTCCTTTTTATCGCACGAAAAATCCCTTTTCCTTTTTCCGAGCGCAAAAAACGGGTCGTTTTGTGAAGTAACCACCAAAATACCGTTTCACAATGCTACCGTCCCATTTTCCTAAAATACTAGACCACCTTACATGGACTATCTCCCAACCGGTACATCTCAAACCTTTTCGTCCATCCCGGGTAAAAAGGACAAATGTCTGCCGAATCGGTAGGAAGTGGGTCCGGTTTGTACTATAGGTACATGATCTATCGCCCGTGATTTTTTGAAAAAATCATTTTTAGACTCGCAATATGTGGTTTCTTCAGAGATCCAATGCAAGTTCTAACGATGCTCGTCCCCTATCTTCATGCACACCGGTTCAACCATAGTTAGAAATTCAGATAATTCAAAACGGGCATAATAAATTCAAAAAAAATCCGAACAATGCAAATCCTTCGCTTGGTGTCATATTTTGTTACATAGTTGAAAGGAAAAATACCAGACTTGGTATATTGATCATGTTTCGAAAAAACCTTCACAAAATGACCTATCATGTTCGAGGTTTCATGGCTTTCGGTCCAAATGACCGATGTTATGTGCTGAATCACGGCATAGTTTGTGATGTTGTGCCCATATTATGCATGTGTGTGGACATTGGTATGGAGAACAATGTTGCAGGAGGAAGTTTTCCTTTTTGTCGCACGAAAAAGCCCTTTTCCTTTTTCCGAGCGCAAAAAACGGGTCGTTTTGTGAAGTAACCACCAAAATACCGTTTCACAATGCTACCGTCCCATTTTCCTAAAATACTAGACCACCATACATGGACTATCCCCCAACCGGTACATCTCAAACCTTTTCGTCCATCCCGGGTAAAAAGGACAAATGTCTGCCGAATCGGTAGGAAGTGGGTCCGGTTTGTACTACAGGTACATGATCTATCGCCCGTGATTTTTTGAAAAAATCATTTTTAGACTCGCAATATGTGGTTTCTTCAGAGATCCAATGCAAGTTCTAACGATGCTCGTCCCCTATCTTCATGCACACCGGTTCAACCATAGTTAGAAATTCAGATAATTCAAAACGGGCATAATAAATTCAAAAAAAATACGAACAATGAAAATCCTTCGCTTGGTGTCATATTTTGTTACATAGTTGAAAGGAAAAATACCAGACTTGGTATATTGATCATGTTTCAAAAAAACCTTCACAAAATGACCTATCATGTTCGAGGTTTCATGGCTTTCGGTCCAAATGACCGATGTTATGTGCTGAATCACGGCATAGTTTGTGATGTTGTGCCCATATTATGCATGTGTGTGGACATTGGTATGGAGAACAATGTTGCAGGAGGAAGTTTTCCTTTTTGTCGCACGGAAAAGCCCTTTTCCATTTTCCGAGCGCAAAAAACGGGTCGTTTTGTGAAGTAATCACCAAAATGCCGTTTCACAATGCTACCGTCCCATTTTCCTAAAATACTAGACCACCTTACATGGACTATCTCCCAACCGGTACATCTCAAACCTTTTCGTCTATCCCGGGTAAAAAGGACAAATGTCTGCCGAATCGGCAGGAAGTGGGTCCGGTTTGTACTACAGGTACATGATCTATCGCCCATGATTTTTTGAAAAAATCATTTTTAGACTCGCAATATGTGGTTTCTTCAGAGATCCAATGCAAGTTCTAACGATGCTCGTCCCCTATCTTCATGCACACCGGTTCAACCATAGTTAGAAATTCAGATAATTCAAAACAGGCATAATAAATTCAAAAAAAATCCGAACAATGAAAATCCTTCGCTTGGTGTCATATTTTGTTACATAGTTGAAAGGAAAAATACCAGACTTGGTATATTGATCATGTTTCGAAAAAACCTTCACAAAATGACCTATCATGTTCGAGGTTTCATGGCTTTCGGTCCAAATGACCGATGTTATGTGCTGAATCACGGCATAGTTTGTGATGTTGTGCCCATATTATGCATGTGTGTGGACATTGGTATGGAGAACAATGTTGCAGGAGGAAGTTTTCCTTTTTGTCACACGGAAAAGCCCTTTTCTATTTTCCGAGCGCTAAAAACGGGTCGTTTTGTGAAGTAACCACCAAAATGCCGTTTCACAATGCTACCGTCCCATTTTCCTAAAATACTAGACCACCTTACATGGACTATCTCCCAACCGGTACATCTCAAACCTTTTCGTCCATCCCGGGTAAAAAGGACAAATGTCTGCCGAATCGGCAGGAAGTGGGTCCGGTTTGTACTACAGGTACATGATCTATCGCCCGTGATTTTTTGAAAAAATCATTTTTAGACTCGCAATATTTGATTTCTTCAGAGATCCAATGCAAGTTCTAACGATGCTCGTCCCCTATCTTCATGCACACCGGTTCAACCATAGTTAGAAATTCAGATAATTCAAAACGGGCATAATAAATTCAAAAAAAATCCAAACAATGAAAATCCTTCGCTTGGTGTCATATTTTGTTACATAGTTGAAAGGAAAAATACCAGACTTGGTATATTGATCATGTTTCAAAAAAACCTTCACAAAATGACCTATCATGTTCGAGGTTTCATGGCTTTCGGTCCAAATGACCGATGTTATGTGCTGAATCACGGCATAGTTTGTGATGTTGTGCCCATATTATGCATGTGTGTGGACATTGGTATGGAGAACAATGTTGCAGGAGGAAGTTTTCCTTTTTGTCGCACGGAAAAGCCCTTTTCCATTTTCCGAGCGCAAAAAACGGGTCGTTTTGTGAAGTAACCACCAAAATGCCGTTTCACAATGCTACCGTCCCATTTTCCTAAAATACTAGACCACCTTACATGGACTATCTCCCAACCGGTACATCTCAAACCTTTTCGTCCATCCTGGGTAAAAAGGACAAATGCCTGCCGAATCGGCAGGAAGTGGGTCCGGTTTGTACTACAGGTACATGATCTATCACCCGTGATTTTTTGAAAAAATCATTTTTAGACTCGCAATATGTGGTTTCTTCAGAGATCCAATGCAAGTTCTAACGATGCTCGTCCCCTATCTTCATGCACACCGGTTCAACCATAGTTAGAAATTCAGATAATTCAAAACGGGCATAATAAATTCAAAAAAAATCCGAACAATGAAAATCCTTCGCTTGGTGTCATATTTTGTTACATAGTTGAAAGGAAAAATACCAGACTTGGTATATTGATCATGTTTCGAAAAAACCTTCACAAAATGACCTATCATGTTCGAGGTTTCATGGCTTTCGGTCCAAATGACCGATGTTATGTGCTGAATCACGGCATAGTTTGTGATGTTGTGCCCATATTATGCATGTGTGTGGACATTGGTATGGAGAACAATGTTGCAGGAGGAAGTTTTCCTTTTTGTCACACGGAAAAGCCCTTTTCTATTTTCCGAGCGCTAAAAACGGGTCGTTTTGTGAAGTAACCACCAAAATGCCGTTTCACAATGCTACCGTCCCATTTTCCTAAAATACTAGACCACCTTACATGCACTATCTCCCAACCGGTACATCTCAAACCTTTTCGTCCATCCCGGGTAAAAAGGACAAATGTCTGCCGAATCGGTAGGAAGTGGGTCCGGTTTGTACTACAGGTACATGATCTATCGCCCGTGATTTTTTGAAAAAATCATTTTTAGACTCGCAATATTTGATTTCTTCAGAGATCCAATGCAAGTTCTAACGATGCTCGTCCCCTATCTTCATGCACACCGGTTCAACCATAGTTAGAAATTCAGATAATTCAAAACGGGCATAATAAATTCAAAAAAAATCCAAACAATGAAAATCCTTCGCATGGTGTCATATTTTGTTACATAGTTAAAAGGAAAAATACCAGACTTGGTATATTGATCATGTTTCGAAAAAACCTTCACAAAATGACCTATCATGTTCGAGGTTTCATGGCTTTCGGTCCAAATGACCGATGTTATGTGCTGAATCACGGCATAGTTTGTGATGTTGTGCCCATATTATGCATGTGTGTGGACATTGGTATGGAGAACAATGTTGCAGGAGGAAGTTTTCCTTTTTATCGCACGAAAAAGCCCTTTTCCTTTTTCCGAGCGCAAAAAACGGGTCGTTTTGTGAAGTAACCACCAAAATACCGTTTCACAATGCTACCGTCCCATTTTCCTAAAATACTAGACCACCTTACATGGACTATCTCCCAACCGGTACATCTCAAACCTTTTCGTCCATCCCGGGTAAAAAGGACAAATGTCTGCCGAATCGGTAGGAAGTGGGTCCGGTTTGTACTATAGGTACATGATCTATCGCCCGTGATTTTTTGAAAAAATCATTTTTAGACTCGCAATATGTGGTTTCTTCAGAGATCCAATGCAAGTTCTAACTATGCTCGTCCCCTATCTTCATGCACACCGGTTCAACCATAGTTAGAAATTCAGATAATTCAAAACGGGCATAATAAATTCAAAAAAAATCCGAACAATGCAAATCCTTCGCTTGGTGTCATATTTTGTTACATAGTTGAAAGGAAAAATACCAGACTTGGTATATTGATCATGTTTCGAAAAAACCTTCACAAAATGACCTATCATGTTCGAGGTTTCATGGCTTTCGGTCCAAATGACCGATGTTATGTGCTGAATCACGGCATAGTTTGTGATGTTGTGCCCATATTATGCATGTGTGTGGACATTGGTATGGAGAACAATGTTGCAGGAGGAAGTTTTCCTTTTTGTCGCACGAAAAAGCCCTTTTCCTTTTTCCGAGCGCAAAAAACGGGTCGTTTTGTGAAGTAACCACCAAAATACCGTTTCACAATGCTACCGTCCCATTTTCCTAAAATACTAGACCACCATACATGGACTATCCCCCAACCGGTACATCTCAAACCTTTTCGTCCATCCTGGGTAAAAAGGACAAATGTCTGCCGAATCGGTAGGAAGTGGGTCCGGTTTGTACTACAGGTACATGATCTATCGCCCGTGATTTTTTGAAAAAATCATTTTTAGACTCGCAATATGTGGTTTCTTCAGAGATCCAATGCAAGTTCTAACGATGCTCGTCCCCTATCTTCATGCACACCGGTTCAACCATAGTTAGAAATTCAGATAATTCAAAACGGGCATAATAAATTCAAAAAAAATACGAACAATGAAAATCCTTCCCTTGGTGTCATATTTTGTTACATAGTTGAAAGGAAAAATACCAGACTTGGTATATTGATCATGTTTCGAAAAAACCTTCACAAAATGACCTATCATGTTCGAGGTTTCATGGCTTTCGGTCCAAATGACCGATGTTATGTGCTGAATCACGGCATAGTTTGTGATGTTGTGCCCATATTATGCATGTGTGTGGACATTGGTATGGAGAACAATGTTGCAGGAGGAAGTTTTCCTTTTTGTCGCACGGAAAAGCCCTTTTCCATTTTCCGAGCGCAAAAAACGGGTCGTTTTGTGAAGTAATCACCAAAATGCCGTTTCACAATGCTACCGTCCCATTTTCCTAAAATACTAGACCACCTTACATGGACTATCTCCCAACCGGTACATCTCAAACCTTTTCGTCTATCCCGGGTAAAAAGGACAAATGTCTGCCGAATCGGCAGGAAGTGGGTCCGGTTTGTACTACAGGTACATGATCTATCGCCCGTGATTTTTTGAAAAAATCATTTTTAGACTCGCAATATGTGGTTTCTTCAGAGATCCAATGCAAGTTCTAACGATGCTCGTCCCCTATCTTCATGCACACCGGTTCAACCATAGTTAGAAATTCAGATAATTCAAAACAGGCATAATAAATTCAAAAAAAATCCGAACAATGAAAATCCTTCGCTTGGTGTCATATTTTGTTACATAGTTGAAAGGAAAAATACCAGACTTGGTATATTGATCATGTTTCGAAAAAACCTTCACAAAATGACCTACATGTTCGAGGTTTCATGGCTTTCGGTCCAAATGACCGATGTTATGTGCTGAATCACGGTATAGTTTGTGATGTTGTGCCCATATTATGCATGTGTGTGGACATTGGTATGGAGAACAATGTTGCAGGATGAAGTTTTCCTTTTTGTCGCACGGAAAAGCCCTTTTCCATTTTCCGAGCGCAAAAAACGGGTCGTTTTGTGAAGTAACCACCAAAATGCCGTTTCACAATGCTACCGTCCCATTTTCCTAAAATACTAGACCACCATACATGGACTATCCCCCATCCGGGACATCTCAAATCTTTTCGTCCATCCCGGGTAAAAAGGACAAATGTCTGCCGAATCGGTAGGAAGTGGGTCCGGTTTGTACTACAGGTACATGATCTATCGCCCGTGATTTTTTGAAAAAATCATTTTTAGACTCGCAATATGTGGTTTCTTCAGAGATCCAATGCAAGTTCTAACGATGCTCGTCCCCTATCTTCATGCACACCGGTTCGACCATAGTTACAAATTCAGATAATTCAAAACGGGCATAATAAATTCAAAAAAAATCCGAACAATGAAAATCCTTCGCTTGGTGTCATATTTTGTTACATAGTTGAAAGGGTTTAAAGTTTTGGATTATTTATTCAAATCCATACACTTCTTAAAGTTTTTCTAAATTCCAAATTGATATTAAAAAAATATAAGTTAATTCATTTTTAATTGTAAATGGTTCATATTTTAAATGGTTACATTAATTGTTTTTTAAAACAGAAAATGGTTTTGAATTATTTATTCAAATCAAAACACTTTTTATGTTTAAATTTTTTCTAAATTCCAAATTAATATTCAAAAATATAAGTTAATTAATTTTAAATGGTTACATTAATTATTTTTTAAAAATAGAAATTGGTTTTGGATTATTTATTCAAATTCATACACTTCTTATGTTTAAAGTTTTTCTAAATTCCAAATTAATACTTAAAAAATATAAGTTATTTCATTATTAATTTTAAATGGTTCGTAGTTTAAATGGTTACATTAATTATTTTTCAAAACAGAAAATGGTTTCGAATTAGTTATTCAAATCCAAACACTTTTTATGTTTAAAGTTTTTCTAAATTCCAAAGTAATTATCATTTAAAAAACATTACAAATTTAAACCCCAAAATAAAAAATAAGGCGGGAACAGAGAGAAAATAACTGAAAAAATTTGAAAACAGGGGAATACGTCCCGGTTGGAGCCACCAACCGGGACGAAAGAGCCCCCTGCGCGCGCGCCCCTTCAGCTGCTGAAAATTGGACTATAGGTCCCGGTTGGTGGCTCCAACCGGGACGTATGCACCTTTAGTCCCGGTTGGAGCCACGAACCGGGACTAAAGGCCCTTTAGTTATAACAGCGCGTGCCTCCTCTTCTTCTTCCCTTCCCCACTCACTTCTCTGCCTCTGCCTCTGCCCGCGCCCTCGCCGACGACGACGCCGCCAGGCTGCCCCCGCCACCGCCGCGCGCTCCCCGTAGCGGCTCCGTCGTCAACGCCTCCGCCTCCGGCCGCCACCCGCGTCTCTTCCCGCGCGCCGACGACAGCGCCGCCCGCGCGTCTCCTTCCCCCGACGACCGCCGGCCGCCCGCGTCTCTGCTTCCCGTCGACGACCGCGCCCTTCCCCCACCGCCGCGCGTCAGGTACGGCGCCGCCCCTCCCTGCCTCTCTGTCCTCCCCCTCCCTCTGCTGCTGGTGGTGGGCGCGGCGGCTTCGATCGGGTGGTGCATCGTCACCGGCGCCGTTTCCTCCACCGCCGCGTCGTCCTTGTCCACGGCCACGGCGGCCGCGTCCTCCTTGACAACGGTGGCGAGGTGGCTCCGGGCCCCACCTCTGTTTCCCCTTTGCTTGCGTGGCGAGGTGGCTCCGCGTCCTCTGTTTCCCCTTTGCTTGCGTGGCTGCTGAGGTGGCTCCGGGCCCCACCTGTCAGCCACTATGGCTAGTTGTTACTATGGTGCAAAAGGTTTAAACATTTGATTTAATAATTTCAGAATTTGAATAAAACTTGTAAATTCAATAACTTTTAATCTGTAATACAGAAAAATAAAAATAATATACCAAAATGTTCAGAAAAATGAGAACTATCTATCTATGCTATAATCATGCATTGTTCAACAACTTAAATGACAAGTTTAATTAGAACACCCTAGTAACCCTAACAAGTGATTCCGGAGTTCCTTGAGTTAGGGTTTGCGCCCCTCGGAACCTCGATTAACTTGTCGAGCATGCTTTAGGGTTACATTCCAATGCACATTAACTTGTCGTATCATCATCATTGCTTGAGCATTGCATCGATTCCATGTGTTGATTGTTTCCCTTTCTTTCCGGTGATTTGGTTCTTCTCGGTAGAATACGATATCGAGATCGATATCGAAGACCGAGATCAAGACCATAGATAGATCTAATTAAATGACAAGTTTAATTAGAACACCCTAGTAACCCTAACAGGTGATTCCGGAGTTCCTTGAGTTAGGGTTTGCGCCCCTCGGAACCCCGATTAACTTGTCGAGCATGCTTTAGGGTTACATTCCAATGCATATTAACTTGTCGTATCATCATCATTGCTTGAGCATTGCATCGATGCCATGTGTTGATTATTTCCCTTTCTTTCCGGTGATTTGGTTCTTCTCGGTAGAATACGATATCGAGATCGAGATCGAAGACCGAGATCAAGACCATAGATAGATCGAAGACCTTTTGTAGCCTTATACTCATGTTCCCCTCTCATAGCCTTTGGGTTTAGGGTTTCTCTTCAATTTTATTATTGTGTATGTATATATTAGGGTTTCACCTTCGATCCGGAAAATATTCGTTAGCCGCTTTGACTTATTCGTAACTTTCTCCTTTAGCCGCTTTGACTTATTCGTTTTTCCACCTATGCAGAAAATATGGACCCACACGTCAGAGACGAAGAAAAGGAAGAGTTGATCCAAGGTGTGATCCGTGGGGAAGATAATTTAGACGTATCAACGTTTCTGAACAACTCCGGTGAGGGTGATCCTCTTTTTACCGGAGTAGACAACTTGTTTGAGGTTGAAGGTGTTGCCTTCCGCGAGGGAGAAGGCGATGCCTTGTGTAATCGAGAAGACGACTGCTCCGGCGAGGTGCATGTAATATAAATCAATTCATTAATTAATCATCTGCTATCTATATAGAAATAGTAACGACGATCTTTCTTCTTTTAGCCCTCCGGATCGAAGGAATCTACTGAAAAGAGCAGATGAGGCCCAACCAAAAAGTTGCAAGACCATGAGAGGTTCAGGATCGAAGATGTCGCTGAAGACGGCAGACCGACAGCTCCCGAAGTTGTCGCAACCAAATTTGTGGCACAATGCGGAGTAATCGTTAGGGACTTAATCCCGATCACCATTAGAAATTGGAATAGGCCTGCTAATGCGGATGAAGAGGGAACATGTTTATTTGTCCCTAACCACGCCAAAGATTTACTGTGGAAGAGGCTCATGGTTAATTTCAAACTACCGAAGATAGAGCTGGATCCAAATGCGGAGGATCCAGTTGAGGACGCCTTACAACATGGGAGAGACATGGAGGCTAAGGTCAGGGAGTGGGCTTTGAAGAAGATGTCCCAGTGTTTCACCAACTGGAAGAAAAGACTGCACCTTGACTATGTCGTGAAAAAGAAGACTCCCGATTTCAAGAATATTCAGTTTGAGAAGATAAAACCATTATGGGCTGAGTTTGTGGAATACAAGAAATCAGAAAAGGCTAAGAAAATGTCTGAAACGAATAAGCTGAATGCTGCTAAGAAGAAGTATCACCATACTATGGGGCAAGGTGGCTACAGGGTTGGCATTCCTAAGTGGGAGAAACTTGAGCATGAACTGCGTGATAAAAAGATCACCCCAGAGACAGACGATTGGGTAGAACGTGCAAGGAATTGGTTTTACGGGCATGGGGGCACGTTGGACTCGGAAGGGAGGTGTATATATAACATACGACATAAAGAAGACCCCTTGCCAATCGAGAGGATCAGAAAAGCAGTAAAGGCTGTTAAAGATGGGGACTTCATTCCCGATAGAGAGAATGATGAGCTCACACTCGCCCTTGGAAATAAGGAACATGATGGACGAACACGAGGCACAATAGGCTCCCAATCATGGAGGACTGGGTTTCCCGAAGAGAGGAAGAAATATCCTGATAGAAGCCGTCAGAGGAGTAAGGACAGGGCGGCAGTTGAAGCAGAAAGTCAGAAAGAGCGAATGCGTTTAATTGAAGAACGATTAAAGCAACAACAAGATGAAATTAACGCACTTAAAGAGCAAAGTACTACCGGCCCATCTCAGCAGCACACTGCATTCGATGCTACCGGCCTATCGAATAATCGAAAAAGCAGTGTGGCTTCCACCGAGGTCCCGGGTGATGACAATGGCGATGACGATGATGCACCGACGATGGCTCCTGTTGGCTACCCAGTGGATGATATCACAGAGATGACACACTGCGAGCTACATGTCAAAGTTGTGAACATATCAATGAAGGTGGCGGTCGGCTATGCCTTACCAATTGGACCCACACCAACTTACCACTGTCGTCCGGTTCCAGAGGGCTACGCTGTTGTCGGCGTGGATGAAATCATGCCCACCTTTGAGGTTTTGGATCTTCACTACCCTGCTGGTGAAGGGGATGTGACTGTGCTGGGTGACGCAAAAAACGTCACCATTCTATGGCCGAAGGATTGTATCGTGCTTCGAAATCACACGCCAAGGCCATCTTCGCCGCCGCCTCACCCGTCTCCAGCGAGGTCGTCGCCGCCGCGGCAGCCGTCTTCGTCGCCTCACCCGGCTCCATCGCCTCACCAATCTTCGGTGCAGCCATCGCCGCGGGAGCCATCGCCGGCGCCTCAGGATAAAAAGCGTAAGCGTACCGCTACTGTGCGTCGTAAGCGATCGCCGAAACGTAAACAAGAGCCTCTTCCAAAAGTACCAACGGTTCCTCCCAAGAGAGCTTATGACTGTACTGAAGAGGAGACTGCGGCGATCGTTGATGCGGAAACGACAGCGTTTTTCGCTAAGCTGAGGCGGCCGAAAGAGCCAGAGTTCCCCAGCACCAAAGAAGAAAAAGCCAAAGTGTTGAAAATGCTAAAGAATCTTCATCAACCCGAGCCAAAGCTGTCATCAGACTATGAGCGTTCTATTCTCAAGTCACATGCGGCACAAAAAGCCTCGAAGAGCAGTACTGATGCAAGCGGGAAATCTGTTGCCTAGCTCGGAGAACAAGCAAAACAGACTTGCGCCCCTCTCAAGGTGATTTCTCAAACCAATGTGGGGTCGAGCAAATATGGGGCCGAAGAGCAGTATGATCCAGAGGTAGTTGCACAATACGGAGAAGCTGCCGCTGCTCAAGGTATGAGTATTGCCCAATACTTATCCCAGTTAGAGTTCTTCCCCATGAGTGAAGTAGCATACAAATACCAGTACGGAAAACCTCTCGTCAAACCTGAGGAGGTAAACAATCTTCCAACAAAAATGCAAAGATTGCATAACTGGTACATGCATGCCACAAGGGCCGGGGCTAACTGGATAGTGCTGAGGGTTACAAAAAAGCATCATGGGAAAGATAAGGATGACATGATATCCATTGAATTTGATGAACTATTTCAATTATTCAATCAAGACGCCTTGGACAAATCGATCATCAGTGCCTATTGTCTGTAAGTATTAATTCTGTAATTAATTTAGTCTAGCTATATTATTTTGTTTATTGCATGTATATAATCATACTGTAATATGCAGAATGAAGATTCTCGAATGCAGCAGAGGACAAATCTATGACATTGGCTTCATTGACCCATATTGGGTTCATGAAGCTAATCTCAAAATAAGCCCCCAGGGTACGGAGGATAATATAGTACACGCGTTAAGGTTTCAAGAAACCAAAAGGGAAATACTATTTCCTTACAACTTCCAGTGAGTGTTATTGTCTTGTATACACTTTCTATTTCGTTTACTCGATGTTAAGTATATAATTGATTAGTTCTGCATTCGAAGGTACCAATATATTCTGTTAATCATTCAACTTGACAAAGGGCGTGTACTAGTCATGGACTCGAAACATAAACCCCTTGAGACGTGGAAGGACATGCAGATACTTCTCCAGCGGTAATTCTAATCATTACGACACTATATCGACAACGTTCATGAATTTTATGATATCAAGTACTTAATAACTTATTTTATTCGTTTTCTATGCCGGGCAGCGCTTGGAAACGGTTCACCAAGAAGGCTAGGGGTGTTTGGAAAGAGGAGCTTACATTTCAACCACTAGATGTAAGCACCACTAGCTATATCCGCGCATCTCTTTGATTCTAGTTTTGATACAGTTATTATCATGCTTGATTATTATTTTGATTGAACTCTGTTCTCGTAAAGTGCCTGACGCAGGGACTAGGTAACAATCTATGTGGATACTATGTATGCGAGTTCATCCGGCAGACGTGCGATGAGAAGGGCAGAAATTTAGAGCAACTCCACGTACGTAAACAATTTCTATAGTTTTTAATTACAATCAAATTGTGTTTAGTTTCATATTCATATAGGCTGACTCCTTTTTTAAATCAGATCGAACGTCTACGGGACGGTCTTCTGCCAAAGGATCGCGTACGAGCAATTCAGGAGGAATTGGCGGGATTCTTGGATGCAGAAGTCCTAAACACACAAGGGGAATACTACTCGGCTATGTATAGACAATAGGAATTGTAAAAATAGCAACTTTCAAGAAATTGGCCGGTAGCATCGAATAGCAACTTTTGTATGTAGTGCATGAACTCGATCCGTGTATTGAATGTAATGTTGTCATGATGATCTTGTGTAATATAAGGTTCCTTCGTTGATAAGTGCAAAACACTAAATAAACAATAAAACAACCTAAATAAATTCTCTGCCGCGGCACAAAAAGTGACGAAAATACTGCCGCGGCAACAAAATGTGCCAAAATAAATTCTCTGCCGCGGCAGAGAAATGGACCAAATCTCTGCCGCGGCAGCAGGTTATTAGTCCCGATTCGTGTTACGAACCGGGACTAATGCTCCACCCCCGTCGCGCTCTAATGCCGCCACGTGTGCCCCATTTGTCCCGGTTGGTGGGGCAACAGGGACTAAAGGTTAGAGCTTTAGTCCCGATTGCCCCGTCCCGGTTGGGCAACCGGGACTAATGACCCTTACCAACCGGGACGCATGGGCCCTTTTCTACCGGTGGGGGGAAGTATATTTCGTGGTGCATTTCTACATACCATGCATGCATTTCTATCGCGGCTGTGGAGCATGAACGAACTTCGACATGCAATATGACCAAACCTAACAAATTACATTGATGTTTTTTTTTTTTGAGTGGCAAGTTACATTGATGGTTGTACGGTTGATTTGCAGCAAGCCAGCAACGTCACTATTGGTGAGAATCGACTTTGGATAGTAATTCCCTGAAAATTAGAAGAAAGGAGGAATACATAAATATATGATTGAAAAAGAAGATACTCCTTGTACGTTCTGTTCTCACTGGAGATTAGGAAAACTCGAACAAATGAGTGACCAATCGGGGTTATTACTTGCGCTTAGCATTGTTCCACTTCCACTATGGCCTTGTACATTCTCTTCTCCATTGGGCCTTTTAGGATTTTGGCCCAACGAAACTTCAGATCATCAAGAATAATGAATTAACTATGAATAACAGATCTCTACTTTTAAAAGGGGAAAAACTATGGATGTGCGTATGTGTGAGAGAGAAAGAGTGATGTATTATTGTACTCCCTTCGTCTAAAAATAAGCTACTTAAATTTATCTAGATTTACATGTAATTACACACAAATACATACGAATTTAGACAAATTCATGTCAATAATTTCTGGACCGAGGAGTACATCCTTCCTTATTACTTTACATGGACGTAATAAGAGAGAGATGTCCGCTCCTTGAAACCGGCTTACACTATGCTTTATAAATAAAGTCAAACGACAAAATTGTTACATAGTAATGATGAGTTCCTCTTACAAACCGATAAAAGGTAAACTGCGAAGCCTAAGAAGCATCTGGCTTGCCAACAAAGACGTGGACACTAAGGAGATTGGAGCTTCACGACAACGCCTCCAAGAAGGTAACGACACAACAAGTGCCGCCGCCACCGAGACCACAGGGGTCTAGTGTCTTCACCCAAAGGCCTAATGCGTCAAGAGTAGTCACAACAATACCTCATGGGAGTCACGACACCAGCAGGCGTCATCCTCGCCGGCGTCGGAGCGCTGGGATTTCACCCAGAAGAACTCTCGCCACATTCGGTACCTTAGACCACCACCTATCCTCGAGCCGAGTTCCAACACGCCATCTGGGCGCTGACCACGCCAAGATGCCTCCACCACCAGGAGCCCCCGACGCCAAGTCCTTGCCACCCTCATGGTCCAAAGAGACGAGTCATCACCACCGCCTCGTTGCCCTACCGTCCGGACACCCATGTCGTCCACCTTCTGGGGCCGCCACTCCGACATCCGCGTAGCTAGGTAGGAACCAGAGGGCAGAAGCAGCACGACCGCCTAGAGGAGAACTATCCTCCACCGCTAGAAGCGGTTGCTGACCGGACGTGGCTGTAGGGGCACATCAGGCCTGCTGTAAAATACAACCATGTATCTCCACATAAAAACCGTGTATTTTTCAATAATTTGATGAAATATCTCTATCATTTTCAATAATAACTAATTACTGTATAGATGTGCAAATCTTCCTCTTGATCTTTTTCCTCGTAGAATTGGGCACTTTTATGACAAAATCTAGAGCAATTAATGGACATTGACGAGTTTCCAATATTCCCAAGCCAATGGTGCTTTGAAAAGGCATCCGGACGTTTTAAGGAGCATCCGTATGGATAGGTCTCGGCGTACGGCCCACCCGTACGACACACCTGAGGCTTCGCCAAGTCAAACCAAGAAACTTTCGTGAAGAAGCTATATAAGAATCTGCTCATGGCCACCCAAAAAACCTAACGTTAGTGTGAAGAACACATCTGACACCATTTGCATCTAAAGAGAGGAGATCCCATCTTATCATCGTAGCCACAACTTCTCTCCCTCCTTCATATCTACTCCATAGCCATAGGCATATACTCACAATCTTGATCTCATCATGATTGGTGGCATTGTAAGATTATTTTTCCTTTGTCTTCAGAATTTTTAAAACATGTTTATGATTATTGATCTAATCATGTATGAGTGGTCCTCATGAGCTAAGCGATGGGGCATATCCTTGCAGTAATTTTGTGCAATTTCTAAGACCATGGGATATTGTCTTGTGATTGAGTGTTAGATCTATTCTTTTGTATTTTTATCTTTTGTCTCGATCCAAGGACTTGTCAGATACCCAAGACCTCGAGAATCTATCTTGGTATTAAGGAAAGATGAGTGGTGATCAGCTTTTACACGTGAAACAATGACATCAAGGGGAGTAAATTAGTTGTTTATAGATCTATTTGGGAGTAACAGTAACATCATTCATAGTAATGCTTTGGTTTGTTTTACTTAATAACTGCAAAACCCTGCATGAGAATGTGTAGTGGTTGGACAAAAATCTATAGTAAACATTGCTGAAAATTACTATAGTAGTTACGGACGTACTGTCCACAATCTTTACCAATTTAGATCACAGCCCATGAACAAGATGATTAAATTTATCTTTGGCCTAACATATGTGTAGAGTTGCGGGTGAACCCATAGTCCTGGTCTATTTTTATCTATTGATATAAAACCTCAAAAATTAAATGTGAAGGGTCCAGTAAGCAAAAATACTACGAGTTTTTATGGTCTTGTTTAAAGTAACATCGCACCAAGTGAAAGCTTCCCAAGGATTTCATAAACGGAGGTCTACTAGGAAAAAAAGCTATACCACAATCTATAATCCATATCGAAGGTATCACCTAGCTAGGCTTTATCGGGCTCGTAAAGTCCCTATTGCCACGTTGTATCCTGTAGGCCATCGCCACAACTACACTCCTGCTTAAGCAGTGGAGAAGGACGGAAAAAAATTAAGGTCGAACGTACTCTATTGCATTAAAAAAAAGTTGATGCAAAAAATTCCAACTCGTGTCAACAAAGCAAAATTACATAGTACAATGGTAATAACGACATATTTGAATCGAAGTAGAACATACACATACTGATAATGAAATTTCAATGTCGTCTAAAAGTCCCCGGCAATGATTCTCTACCTTCCTTTTGAAAATCCACAATTGAATTATTGAAAAAAAATCAAACTTCCGTCGATAGTTCAATCAGGACTGAGTTCAATTGACCACAAAATCAAAAATTATACATGCCCCCTTTGTAGCTACAGGATTCTTCTTCTTGCCCATCTTTACCACAAATTCGCAAAGCCTAGACAGGACTAGACGGTAGTATATACAATCAGGTGAAGAATCATAGTACGGAGAATACTTCCAGTTGCTAATTTTATGAAAATGTCTAATAAAGGATGGTAGCCCTCAACCCCAAAAGAAAAGCATTAATATACTCTGTTCCAATTCCAAAGATCCTCCTAAAAAATACTCTAGTATGAAATAAGAAAGAACTTTTCAAGTTCGTAGAGCAGGATCCTACTTCTCAGAACATAGTATCAAATACGAGTAGAACATGAATTACCAATTCTAGACTAGCCCTAGCCAAAAAAATATGAGAAGTGGAAAACCAAGGGCGGGTGGATCGGCGGCTGGCGGGCAGTCCTGGCGTCAGGAGGAGTCACGACGATGTCGATGGGAGACGCCGCTCACTCGCGTAGGAGTATAGGAAGACGGCGGCGGTACTAAGTCATGGTTTCGATCGATCGGGGGTCGGCAGTCGGACAGGTGGAGGAAAGCTAAGGGACACACCTACGGGTCAGGAGATGAGTCTTGTCTGGCTCTCTCCACTGTGCGGCCCAGCGAAGGCCCGGGAAGGCCGGAACCACACCAACACGACCCATATTGGCGTTTTCATTTGCTTTTCTTTCAGTACGTACGATTTTTGCTCAAAACTATATCTATATCGAAGAGAAGCATACATATATGTGATTTTTTTTGCCAAAATTCAAGGTACGGCAAATTCCATACCTTGCCCAAAGGGGAGCTTCGCTCCTATGCTCAAGACATGCCACTACCACTATCTCCAAAGGGCGACATCAACATGAATAGGTAGGCTCGCCCAGGCCATATAGGACCCATAGGGATGTTAGGGTTTGGTGCAGAAAATAAAAAAAAATACTACGCGGGAAACCTCGAATGCCCAAGATTTATCTACGAGTAATGAAGTAATGACCAAGAGGTTTCGGATACATACCCTTGTAGTCCAAAAGCGGTTAACATTCCGAAGGGAACATGGTTGTAGTAGTCGTGCTTGTAGCCGACCTCAAGGTCGCGAAGCTCCTCGCAGGTCACCCCTTGCTCCATCACTGTGCAGCAGTCCAGCTCACGACATCCAAAGTGCCTCAATTGTTGCACCTCGTGACTTCATACACATACGATGTATGAAGGAACCTCCTCTCCCTTGATCCCTGTCGGGAGTGCGGAAGTATATCTCCGGTCATGGAATCCTTGCAGCACAACGGCTTGCTGCGGATGCGTCTTATCTTGCACGAACAGACCTGGGCCATGCCAACGCGTGGAGACAACTAGAGAGAGAGATCAGAGAGAAGGAGGACAAGAGCTCCCAACTCATGGGATATGTCGTATTGGTGTGTTCTCCAAAGGGGAGAGGGGGGCTCTTTATATAGAGGGGAGGGGGCATCCTTGCCCCTCCCCAAGGCAACCACGCGGCGGCCCAAGGGGGAGAGGCGGCGACCAAGGGGGCAGCCCTAGGGCGCCCCAAACCCTAACCCTAGCCGCCGGCCAGGGAGGAGGCATCCCTAGGCACCAAAACCTAGGTGCCAAGGCCCTCTCCCTTCCGGTTTCCCTCATGGGCCCTTTTTCCCTAGGGAAGTTGGCCCATTAGTGGAATAACCTTTTAAATTAGATTTTAATATTAATATAAATACATATTATCAAATCTGATTCGATCTGAAACACCTTTCGGTTCCTGTTTTATATCCTCCGAATAGCTTCGAAACTCCTGGAACAATTCTGGTCCTCTCATCGAAACTTTTCCGGTTTCCTTTCTTGCTTCGAACAACTTCGGATCTCTCTTCATGGAACAATTCTAGCTTTCTATTTCTCATCTATGATTCCAACTTGCGGATATAATCTCAAGCTCCTCGCACCCTTAAGTGGATCCCCTCATGGCTCGGGAATGACACAGACATGGCCAAGACTCCTCTTGCGTCAATGATCTACAACGGGACTAGGATTCCCATGATGACCCCTGTACATTCCAGATTGATGATGTCGTTTGAACAGTAAACATTGAGTCCATTTCCCTTTGTTTCTTTGATACTACTTGTTCGAGACCTGATCGTTAAGTATCTCCATACCTTGTTCAATCTTGTTACTAACAAGTACTATTTACTTGTTACCGTGATATTACATCCCCGTGACATAGTCACATATTGCAACATTTATGGATGTTATCTCACCAAGTTGCCCTAAATGTATCTTACCCATCACTGGATGAACAAATCCGCTCTTGACGTAATCTCTTCTACATGTTCCTATGGATACCCAACATACACCTTTATAATCACCATTTTACTGAGTGACGCTTGATGCAGTCAAAGCAGCCTCGAGAGACAGTGATTTGATATGGTCTCATAGTCTAAGGAGAAGGAGGCTTCGTTTCTGACTATTACAATGATGAACTTTGTGACTTGATCGTGTTGCAATATTTGAGGAATGTCCATCACATCATTCACCAATGACATGACCTCGTTGTCAACCAGCTCTATCACTTCATAATCAGGAAACCTTGATCATCATGTTGCCCAGCGAACTAGTGATAGAGTCTACTAGGGACTTATGTTTCATATCATACATGTATTAATGTTTCTATTTGATACAGTTATAGCACAATATAAAACTATTACAAACTTATTGGGACATGACAATAATAAACCTTTTATTATTTTACTCTAGGGCATATTCCCTTCAATCTCCCACTTGGACTAGAGTAAAAAATCTAGCTGGCATTTACTAATCATAAACCATATCCCCATATGCGTTTATTGATCATGCTGCTCATGAGAAAATTCATGTCCCTGTTATAATTTACCAGATCAGTGTGTCTTTTGCAAATCATTATTGTATTCCTAATTTTGACATTCCCTCCATTATATCATAATGGGTTTAAGTATTCGTTTTAGCGTGTGAGACTTTGTTTCTATTGTTTACAATGACTGTTGTTGAGTCAATTTAACCTTCACTGTTGTCATGTAAAATCCAGAAACACACTTAGAGAAGTCGAACTTCTTAGCCAAAATGTACTTTTATCTTTATGTAGATCCTAGTGCATAACATGCAACTATGTGCCTTACTTTGCTTCTTGCCATTCAAGAACGAACTTTAACTCTAGTTCAGTGATTAACTCCAGAATCACTTCAAGACATGTTCTTTTAACTAGATCCTTTGGCTCATATTATGTTGAGTACACAATATGGTTGTATGGAAGAACCTATGACTGAGGCATAGGAGATGTCACACATCTCTTTCTTTATTTTAACCATAGTTGTAATACTGAGACCGACTCAATGCTTCATACAAGTAAGATTTACGTTCTTATCTTGTTCCATTATGAACTCCTTCAGAATCTTACCTAGGACATTCTGAACATCTTCAGAATCAAGTCGAGGAAGCATTCGAAAATAATGTTTATTAAACTTTCCAATCTATCTCGATACATTCCATTGTTCAATAACTTCTTCAACTTCATACATATTTACAAGATTAACTATTATTAATACCAATCACATCATTCATATATGTCATCCACATATTTTAGAATGATAACACACTCCCACTCAAATATGGCATCCATATATGAGATCCAGGGACTAGATCCCACTCAAAATGGCATCCATATACGAGATCTAGGGATTTCACTTAGCTCCCACTCAAAAATATGTTTGCTACATATTGAGTCTTAGACAAGCCATTAAGCTTCCACTCAAAATATGTCTCTTACATATTAAGGTTAAGACAAGCAAATATGCTGTTGGAGATATGCCCTAGAGGCAATAATAAATGTAGTTATTATTATATCTTTGTGTTTATGATAAATGTTTACATTCATGCTATAATAGTATTAACCAGAAACATTAATACTTGTGTGATTTAATTAAACTAAATTAGAGTCCCTAGTAAAGCCTCTTCATAATACTAGCTTGTTGATTAATAGATGATCATGGTTTCTTGATCATAAACATTTGAGATGTTTTTAATAACAAGATCATATCATTAGGAGAATGATATGGTGGACATACTCCTATAGATAAGTGTAGCATAAGGATCAAGTCCTTTTAATAGTTCAATTGTTATAAGCTTTCTGATACATAGTAACCTAATTCCTTCGACCATGAGATCATGCTTATCACCATCACCGGAAGGATGCTTTGATGACATCAAACACCACACCGTAACTGGGTGGCTATAAAGGTGGCATTGAGTGTTCAGAAAGTATGGGTTGAGACACATGGATCAAGAGTGGGATTTGTCCATCCATATGACAGATAGATATACTCTGGGCCCTCTCGGTGGAATGTCATCCAATTAGCTTGCAAGCATGTGACTGGTTCACAAGGGATCACATACCATGGGAACAAGAAAAGTGTACTTATCAGTAACGAGGTTGAACTAGGTATGCAGAGATACCGACGATCAAAACCTCGGATAAGTAAACTATCGTGAGACAAAGGGAAATTGGTATCGTATGTAAGTGGTTCATTCGATAGCAAAGTAATCGTAGACATATGTGGGAGCCATATGAATTTCCAGATTACTCTATTGGTTATTGATCGGAGAAGTGTCTCGATCATGTCCGCATAATTCACGAACCGTAGGGAGACACGCTTAAGGATTTGATGTTGTTGAGTAGTTATGGAATGATGAGTAAGAGACCGAATGTTGTTCGGAGTCTCGGATGGGATCTGGGATATCACAAGGAGATCCAGAATGGTCCGGAGAATAAGATTCATATAAGGAAAGTCCTGTTTCGGAGTTGGGGAATGATTCCGGTGTTTTCACCGGGAATGTTCTAGAAGGGTCCGGAAGGTCCGGCACTCCGGAGGGGAAGGGTACATGAATGTGTCATGACAATGTGGAATGGTTGCATCATGTACTAGGTCACATGTCTGGGCAAAATAAAGGGAGAAATCAAATCCTAGTTTGAAAGTCAAACGCCAATTTGAAAAAGTCAAACGGCAAGTTTGCTTGGTGGAGGGAGAGTAGGAAACCTACTTGGAGAGGAAGTCTCCTCCCTCCACCTGCCGGTCAAGGAGGCCGACTTGGGGTAGGACTCCCTCCTCCCAAGCCGCGCCCTCCCACCTATAAAAGGAGGGGCAGGGCTGCCCCTCTCCCTCACACCCAACACACCCAAAACCCTAGCCCTAGCCGCCGGCCTCTTCCAAGTCGTTGCCGCCTCCTAGGGTTTCTCCAACTCGCCGACTTGGGGCCTCCTCAAGCCCTAGCCGCCGGCCAAGCTCCCACCCTTGGTGCCTCTAAACCCTATATCACCAAGGCCTCTCTCATAGTCCACCATACTCGCTCTGGCTTAAGGCGAAGCCCTGCGAGATTTCCCCTCTACTTCCGGTACCACGCCGTCGTGCTGCCGGAATCACGAGGAGAGTGCTACAACCTCCGCTGCCTGCTGGAACAAGGGAGAGGAAGGTCTTCATCGAGTACCGAACGTGTGACCAACAGCGGAAGCGCTGCCAGAATGCAGTGCTGGAAGGATCGTCTACGCGATCTTGAGATCGGCAAGAGTACAACTACATCACCCACGAGAATATGCTCTCGTTAACCGCTTTGGAATCTTTGAGGGTGAGTTCCTCTATCGACTCGTTGCTACAATCTAGTAGATAGATCTTGGCGTGGTTGTTTGCATGCGGTAGAATTTTTTTATTTTCCATGCTACGAACCCCTACAGTGGTATCAGAGCCGTGTCTATATGTAGATATGTTGCACGAGTAGAACACAATGGTCATTATGGGTGGTGGTGCTTTTATTATCAATTGCTTTTTGTGTACTTTGCATCTTGCGGTATGATGGGATGAAGCGGCCCGGGTTAACCTTACATGACATCGTTCATGAGACTTTCTCCACGCTTAACATGCAACTAGTATTGCATAAGTGGCTTTCCGGGTGCCTGTCTCTCCCATCATAATATAGATCCAATTTACAATGGGCACTGATAGTTTAAGCATCAACATTGTGGTTCTTGTTCGTAAGTTAGAGCGACACTTATTGAAAGCCCCAAACCACGTAAAATATGCAAAGAAAATTAGAGGCGTCTAAATTTGTTTTGCAGGGGTGTGCTGTGATGTGATATGGCCATGATTGTGATTATATTTGATGTATCCAATGTTCCTTATTGTAAGTTGGCAACGGGAAGGAGCCATATGGTTGTCTTTTAATTCTGTTAAGACCCGCGTGTCTATTCAAAGTAGTTGTAATAGTTGAAGCTGGTGGACGACAACCATGAAACGGCTCCATTGACCTTGACGCTATGCCGGTGATGATGGAGATCATGTTCGTGCTTGAAGATGGAGATCGGAAGCACAAGAAGAAAGGCCATATCATATCACATATTATGAATTGCATGTGATGTTAATCCTTTATGCATCTTGTATTGCTTAGTTAAAGACAGTAGCATTATAAGATGATCCCTCAAGCACACAAAATTCAAGTTTTAAAGTGTTCATCCTTAGTAAGCACCGTTGCTAAAGCTCGTTGTTTCGAAGCACCATGTGATGATCGGGTGTGTTAGATTCTGCGAGTGTATACAACGTGATCAAGCCAAATTTGCTCATGCGGAAGTGTAAGATCCCTCCTTTATAAAGGAAAAGGATCCCTGTGATTGCAATGCTAGTCCCTGGATCAATGCTAGCATCCACAGTTTAAGATGAAGTACACAGAAACAAAGGTCATTATTACAGTCATTCTAGAGACAAACATAGTCTTTACAACTCCATGGCCACAGGCCTAGTACAAGAGTTTAAATGAGTAAATAGATAACAAGTCTTCATCTTCATGTGCCACAGGAAAACATGTTGAGTGTAGACTCATGACTCCTAATCCTCATCAGAGTAACCTGCAACATCTCAAGTTACAGCCACAGTGGGTCAATACATTGGAATAGTATTGGCAAGTGATACCTTAGTATAATTTTGGTGGACTAGATACTATATGCAATTTGGCTAAGTGTAGCTTAGGCTTGCTTTGCTCAAAATAGGTTTTGCCTATTAGTTGAAATCACTAAGTTTTTCTTTGTCAAAACTTTTCTCCAAGGAACCACCAATAGACATTGGGGTCCTTCACCCTTGTTCACCCACAAGTTTTACTTAGAAATTGGGATGAGGAGATTCTTGATAGCTTCCATGTCTTGATGCCCAAGTTGTCCAATACCAGGGACATGGCTAAGTACTTAGATTCTTCCATCTGCAGAGGTTGTGCACTTTCCCCACCAGACTTGATTTTCACCAAGACAGGACCTTTCAGAAGTCTTCCCTTAGACCAAATGAACGCGTTCCAACCTATCATCCCACTACCACCAACTGTCCAAATGGCTAAGTTCTAGCAACCTATGTGATCCAGGCAGAGCCCATATTGCCAAGTGGCTGCACTAGAAGCTTCTTAACACTTAGCCTCTAAAATCTCTTTGTTCCTGGGTGGCTTTCCACAAGTGAGATACACAAGGTAAACCATAGAAATGGGCCTTGTGTAACCACTCAACGTAAACCATTCCTTCCATTCCACCCAGGTGTTTCATTCACTTAGTTGTTTTATTAGGCAAAACACAAGTCCAAAGACATAGAAATATTTTCATCATAGCATGTATATTTCACCACCCTTGGTTGCTACTAGCTAGGCTAAGCATGGCATAGATAAGAATCTTAACTTAGAAATTTCCTAGCAATTCTACACTACTAGGATTTCCCAACATGGCATATAAGCAAAATATAACATGGAAGACTAGCAAAATATTTCTAATGCTTAGTAGAAAACATAGGGATAAAGATATCATGAAGCACCACTTGCCTTGGTAGTTTGGAGAGTAGCTACACTCCTCACAATCACAATCACTATTGGCACCAAAATCTACACATAGAATCATAGCAACAAATCACATACAAATAGGTACAAGCAAAAATATATGGATGCATGCAACATGATATGTGATGATTTTCTAAATTCAACAAGACAAGTGTACAGTACTGGTTCATAAACAAGTTTCAAAACTTGCCAAACAACATTTATTTAAACCTTAAAACATTTCTCAAGTAATTTATATACACAAAATAGTCCTACACATGATTCTGTAAATAAAACCATTTTAACAGAAACAAAACATTAAACACATTGCATATTTGGAAAGGGCTTGTTCTCCTGATTCCATTGATATAAAATTTGTCAAATTTGAACGTGGGAATCGAAAGTTATGGCTAAAACAAATTCAAACATCTAATAGATTCAAATCCTGTTTTTAAACCTAAACTCTAGCCACGCGTCATAACCTGATTGGTGTGTACCGGTTCGCTCAGGATCGCGCTCACAAGCCGTTAGATCTAACTTATCCTGCACGGTCCAGATCTACTCATAACGTTTCGATAAGTGATCTATTTGCACGCGCTGGATCTAGATCCAACGGTCATCGACCAAGCAACCATAGATGGGCGGCGCTGGCGGTGGCATCTGGCGGCGAGCTCTGTCTACGGCGGCGTGGCGCTACAGGGGGGTTCTGGGGTCGTCGGAGGTGCTTACCAGGCTCGTAGCGATGCACTGATGCTCAACCTGGCGACGGCTTGGCAAGGGGCGCACGGACACAGCTGCACGTGCTCGTCGGAGTTGCTGACAGCGTCGGGCTCGGGTGGAAGACGACGTTGGCGACGCTCCTGTTCACCCTAGCATGAATAAAGGGCATCAGGAGATGCGCAAGAGTACGGCGAACACGATCGTGTGAAACAGAGGCGAAGGGGAACAAGGGGCTCACCGAATTTAATCGCCGGAGTTGAGGACGTCGTCGGAACCTTGCTGTGCTTGACGAAGACGACGGCCTGGGGCGGTATAGGAGGAACCAATGGTGTCAGAAGGTGCGCAAGGAAGTTGCGAAGCTGTCTGCAAGAACTAGAGAAGAAGGGGCGCACGGGGCTCACCGGGATTGGTCGCCGGAGTGAGCTCTGTCTGCGGCGGTGCAGGAGCGATTGCGAGCAGCCTGGGGGCGTTTCTGTCTGGCTTTGTTGGGGGAAATGGCCGCGAGGGGGAGGTGGTCTTATAGCCAGAGCGGGGGCGAGGATCTCGCGCGGTATCAATGGCAATTAAGCGCGGAATCAACGCGGCAGTGAATGGCGGAGGGAACGGCCGGCGACGTGGTCGTGGGCGCGATTTGGGACGAAGGGTGACGCGGCAGTGAGGCCCAGTTGTCAGCGAGAGAAACAGAGAGGGGGTGGGGTCCTGGCGTCAGTCACTCGGTGGGTGCGTCTGCGAGTGAGAGATAGAGAGAGGGAACTCGGTGGGCTTAGTGGGCTGAAACCGTCGTTGGGCTAGATAGGTGGCGCAGGCCCTTTTCCAATTCTTTTCTCCTTTTCTTTTTCTGTTTTCAATTTCAGGAATCAAATTCAAATGATTTCAAAACCTATTTGAAATCCAATCTTTTCAGGATTTTTGCAGTGTGCAACAATCACATTTCTGAGCATAAAACCAAGTGGTCACTTTGAATTGGCTTGGTCACTTGGAATAAAATAAAATAAGCAGTGGCATAGCACTAGTTTGAATAGGTTTTGAAATTGGTTTTCAAATCATATTTGTTTTGAAACTTTGGTTTAAATCTTAGTAATCTAGCAATACAACCTGAGAGCAATAAGAAAACAAAGTTTGGTTTCATGAACAACAATCTCTCATTGGAGAGTAGCATTTGATTCAAATGCTGATCACATAAAATAATGAGCTCATATGCTCTTGTTTTTAAATTGATTTGTTTGGAATGAACTCTATATGTGATCATGGATGCATGGATGATATGCATGAGTTTGAAACATGATTTTAGGGATGTTACAAATCTAACCCCCTTAAGGTGAATCTCGCCCTCGAGATTAGGATTGGCTAGCAAATAGGTGAGGGTGGTCTTTCCGAAGATCATCTTCTATTTCCCATGTTGTTTCTTCTTCGGAATGATGGTTCCATTGAACTTTGCATAACTTGATAGTCTTAGTCCGTGTGACTCTTTCTGCAGTCTCAAGAATCTTGATAGGTTTCTCTTCATAAGGGAGATCACTTTCCAATTGAACCTCTTCCAAAGGTATAATATCCTTCAAAGAAGTTTCTTCCATTTCTGGATGACATTTCTTAAGCTGACTCACATGAAACACATTATGAATAGCTGACAAAGACTCTGGCAATTCAATTTCATAAGAAACTTCTCCTTTACGACTCAGAATCTTGAATGGTCCAACATATCTTGGGGCCAACTTCCCTTTGACTCCAAACCTCTTCACTCCACGAAGTGGTGACACTCTAAGATAAGCTCTATCACCAACTTCATAGGTGACTTCTCTACACTTAGGATCTGCGTAGCTTTTCTGTCGGGACTGTGCTATCTTTAATCTGTCCTTAACCAACTTGACCTTCTCTTCAGCTTCTTTGATAAGTTCTTGTCCGAACAAACTTCTTTCTCCCACACCATTCCATAGTAATGGGGTGGTACATTTTCTCCCATAAAGAAACTCAAATGGTGCCATCTCAATGCTGGCTTGATAGCTGTTGTTATAAGAAAATTCTGCGTAAGGCAGACTTTCATCCCAACTGGCTCCATAGTCTAGGGCACATGCCCTCAACATGTCTTCAGGAATCTGATTAGTCCTTTATGTCTGTCCATCAGTTTGAGGATGAAAAGCAGTGCTGAATTCCAACCTCGTTCCCAATGACTCATGTAATTGCCTCCAAAAATGGGAAGTGAATTGGGTTCCTCTATCTGACACAATACTCTTGGGTACACCATGTAGACATACAATTATACTCATATATATCTTGGCTAACTTAGCACTAGTGTAGGTTGTCTTCACGGGTATGAAATGAGCCACTTTAGTTAGGCGATCCACTACTACCCAAATAGAATCATATCCTGACCGGGTCCTTGGCAATCCAGTAATGAAATCCATACCAATCTTGTCCCACTTCCAATCAGGAATAGGTAGTGGTTGAAGCAAACCTGCTGGTTTTTGGTGTTCTGCCTTCACTCTGCTACATACATCACACAAAGAAATATGTTCAGTAGTGTCTCTCTTGAGATTATTCCACCAAAATCTTTCTTTCATATCCATGTACATCTTGGTGTTACCTGGGTGAATGGAATACGGTAAGTTGTGGGCTTCTTGCAAAATCAGTTTCCGAAGCTCTGGATCTTGTGGAACACAGATACGTTTTCCATGCCATAAAGTACCCTGTTCGTCTTCATGGAATCCTTTGGCTTTTCCTTTACCAATGTTTTCCTTAATTTCTTCAATTTCCTTATCAATCTTCTGGGCTTCTTTGACCTTGTACAACAAAGTAGGTTGAACATCCAAAGACATGAGATGTCCTTCAGGCACAATCTCCAATCTGAGGTCTCTAAATTGGGCACACAGATCATCTGGCAGTTCTCCCTTAGTGAGGCCATTCACAAAAACCTTACGGCTTAGAGCATCCGCTACAACATTTGCTTTACCGGGGTGGTATTGCAAACTTAAGTCATAGTCCTTGATGAGTTCTAGCCATCTTCTTTGTCTCATGTTAATTTCTTTCTGGGTGAAGATATACTTCAAACTCTTGTGGTCAGTGAACACTTCACATTGTTTTCCCAAAAGATAGTGTCTCCATGTTTTGAGTGCATGGACAACAGAGGCTAACTCTAAATCATGAGTAGGATAGTTCACTTCATGAGTTTTGAGTTGTCTCGAGGCATAAGCCACAACTTTTCCTTCTTGCATAAGTACTGCACCCAAACCATGATGAGATGCATCACAATACACTTGGAAATCCTTCTCCAAATCTGGCAGACATAAGACTGGTGCTATCACAAGTCTCTTCTTCAATTCTTGAAAGCTGAGTTCACAACCCTCAGACCAAGCAAATTTCTTGTCTTTCTTTAGCAATTCTGTCATAGGCTTAGCTACCTTGGAGAAATTTTCATTGAATCTTCTATAGTAACCTGCTAAGCCAAGGAAACTATGAACTTCTTTCACTGATTTGGGAGATTCCCATTCAGTTACAGCTGAAACTTTAGCAGGATCAACTGCTACACCATCTCCTGACACAACGTGTCCAAGAAATCCAACTTCATTCAACCAGAATTCACACTTGCTGAATTTGGCATAAAGTTTATGCTCTCTAAGATTCTCAAGTATCAAACGCAAATGTCCTTCATGTTCTTCTTTGCTCTTGGAGTAGATCAAAATGTCATCGATGAAAACGACAACAAACTTATCAAGAAATTCCATGAACACCTTGTTCATCATATTCATGAAGTATGCTGGTGCATTGGTCAAACCAAATGGCATCACGGTATACTCATACAATCCATACCTTGTGGTGAAAGCTGTTTTAGGTATGTCTTGTTCTCTTATCTTGAGTTGAAAATAACCTAACCGGAGATCAATATTTGAGAACGCACAAGCTCCTTCTAGCCGATCAAACAAGTCATTGATTCTTGGCAAAGGGTATTTGTTCTTGATAGTCACCTCTTTGAGTGAACGGTAATCTATGCATAACCTTTGACTTCTATCCTTCTTTTCCACAAACAAAACTGGGGCTCCCCAAGATGAAGAACTTGGTTGAATAAATCCTTTCTGCAACTGTTCTCCAAGTTCTTTCTTGAGTTCTTTTAGTTCATCAACTGACATCTTGTATGGTCTCTTTGCTATTGGTCCAGATCCTGGTAGCAAATCAATAAGGAACTCCACATCTCTATCTGGTGGCATTCCCGGTAATTCTTCCGGAAACACATCCGGATATTCACTCACAATTGGCACACTGTCCATGCTAACCCCCTTAAGAGAATTTAGCTTACTCCTTTTTGCTTCAAAATTGGTCTTGAATCTGATCCTTTTATTTTCTGGAGTTGTGAGTGAGACAGTATGGTTGGCACAATCTATCACTCCCTTGTGTTTAGTCATCCAGTCCATTCCCAAAATGACATCCAATCCTTGGGAGTTTAGGATTATCAAGTTAACAGGAAACTTATACTTCCCAAACTCTATGACTAAATCATGACATCCTGAATTCACTAACATTTCTCCACCAGGAGAACTTACTTTTATGGGACACCCAATAGTTTCTACTGGTAGTTCATTTCTTTCAACAAATGCTCTTGATATGAATGAATGAGATGCACCAGTATCAAAGAGAACAAATGCTGGAATAGAATTGAGTTTGAACTTACCAGCAACAGCATCAGGCTCCTCATAAATTTCCTCCACATTGATGTGGTTCACTTGTCCCTTCTGAAAAGGGTTAGGCTTGTTGGGTCCTTCAACTTTCTTTTCTGGGCATTCATTTGCATAATGCCCCATCTTCTTGCACTTGAAACACTCAACCTGACTAATATCCTTCTTGACAGGCTGGCTTCCACTGCCACTTCCACTACCACTGTGGTGGCTCTTATATCCACCCTTGTGGTTCTTGTACTTGTCATTGTCATGACTACGGTGATGCTTGTTGTCATGATGACGGTTGTGGTTGTGGTGCTTGTTGAATTTCCCATGCTTGTGGGATCCTGAGCTTCCACTATCATCATAATGGGAACGTTTGTGAGACGATCCCGAGCTGTGCTTGTCCGAGTGCTTTCTCTTCCTACTCTCAACTTGCTTCATTTTGTTCTCCAAAATAGCAGCCTTGTCACAAAGAGACTGATAAGTGGGAACATAGGCCACTGATAGCTGCAGGTTCAGTTCATCATTCAACCCTTCAAGGAACTTTTCCTTCCTCTTAGCATCAGTGTCAACTTCATCCGGTGCATAACGCACCAGATTGTTGAACTCCTCAATATATTCAGCCACGCTGCGGTGGCGCTGCTTCAGATTATGGAACTCTTTCTTATTCAAACTCATCACTCCGGATGAGATGTGAGCAGTACGAAAACCATCTTCAAAGATAGCCCATGTCACATCCTCAATGGGAGTGGTGATTTGGAAGTTATCCCACCAAGTGGCTGCTGGTCCTTCTAACAAGTGAGCTGCAAATCTAACTTTTTCTTCATCAGTATAGCCAACTGTTACCAAGTCTATGTTCACAGAGCGTAGCCAATCATTGGCTACCATGGGATTAGTTGTTCCTGAGAACTTTGCTGGCCTCAATCTCAAGAACCTGGTAAGCATGTAAAAACCCGGTTGTTGTTGTTGTTGTTGTTGTTGTTGTTGTTGTTGTTGTTGTTGTTGTTGTTGTTGTTGTTGTTGTTGTTGTTGTTGTTGTTGTTGTTGTTGTTGTTGTTGTTGTTGTTGTTGTTGTTGTTGTTGTTGTTGTTGTTGTTGTTGTTGTTGTTGTTGTTGTTGTTGTTGTTGTTGTTGTTGTTGTTGTTGTTGTTGTTGTTGTTGTTGTTGTTGTTGTTGTTGTTCTGGTTCTGGATGAACGTAGTCATCATTTGCATCAGCTGAGCCTGAGCTGTCATCATTTGCTGCATCTCAGGGGTGATGTTGTTATTGTTGGGGTTGGGATTGGCACGACGGGGAGGCATCTGTGGTTTGTTCAATAGAGATAAAAATGAGATACCCATAGATGCTATCATGCACAATACATCACATAAATAATCATCAAGCATGCATAATAATAATAGTTCAACAACAAAAACGACAAGTTTGTAAAGTAAACACACCAATAACAAGCCATCCACATGTTGGATGGTCATTGCGACTCAAATAAAGCATGGTAAATAAATGATAAATGAGTAGTCAACACTACTCCTCGGCATCAACCTCCTCCTCAACAAAGGTAAGACCTGCATTCTCCATAGCGGTCTTGTATTCCTCGACATTGGTGGTCAAGGTATCTACTTTGGCTTTGAGAGCCCTCTTCTGAGAACGAAGCCTCTCAATCACAGTTTGCTGATGCTCGAGCTCGAAGTCCTTGGCTTGCAGTTCTTCAGTCATGTCCCGAATCCTCTTGTTCCTATCTTGGACTCGCTTCTCTTGACTCTTGAAATTTCTGTCCTGGCTCTCGAACTGTGCCTCCATCTCCTTGACTATCTCATCTTGCTCCGCGAAGAGCTTGTCCTTCTCACGAAGCTGCACCTGGAGTTCATCATTGCTAAGCATGACGTTGGTCCTATCAGTGTCCACGTGCCTAAGAAGAACCTCTAAGTCCTGGAGGTATAGGCGAATCGGCTCTGCTGTCTCCCTCGAAGTGTCCTCGAAGTCGATGGCCTCTCCATCCTCATCATGTCTACCGAAGACGTGGAAGTGAGTACCTCTAACCTGCCGAGAGTGTCGCCCTTACAAACGTCCAATCAAGTCTTGCATGACTACTTCTAGGCCTCTCTCCTTGTCATCGTGCATGAGCTTGAAGATGATAGCCTCCGTGGTAGGCTCAGTCTGGCATCCTGGCTGATTGACCTTGAAACCCCAAAGGTCTTTCCTCTCAAACTTGGTGAGGGGAAGCACCATGATAGTAGGAAGAGGGAGATTGAGCAAAGTAGTGAGCTCAATAATACGAGGGCCAAAACGAGTTCCTTGGAACTCCTCAACAGTGCTGATGGTAACATTAGGCATCTATTTAATAAGATAGAAAAAGTTAGAATCAACACAATAAATAAATTTCAAGATAGAGCATCACAAGCATAACATTGGCAGACACACAAGTCATAGCATACATAAAATCCATTACAAGCATCCAAGGTTCAACTTATTTAGACAACATTTTTGGAAAATAAAATGATAAGTATGGTGGTCCAACTAATGTGGTACATCACAATCCCATCTCACTTGCCAAGTTGGCTAACAGGGCATCCCTAGAGGCAATCTGTTTGTCTAGATCACAAGACTCCGTTGCTAAGTCTATGATGTCCTTCCTTAGGCTTTGGTTGGTAGCCTCTAACTCTTGGGCATGTTTCTTCTCTTCCTTAAGATCATTCTGAGTGTTAAGCATTCTGCACTTGATTCTATCACCAAGTTCTTTGATGGCCCTCCAAGCTGCATCCCTTGCTGAATCAAAGAATGTAGTGTGCATCATTGTGTTGGTGACCATGCAGAATCCTGAGTCCTTGTGGTTATCTTCCTTGTTTTTATACAAGTGAAGTTGCACCCACCAGTACTCAACTCCTTCATCCATCACAGGAAACCCTTTGTACACAGCTGCACCATGTATTCCCATTGCAACCATGAGGTCCTTGAGAGCCTTGGGGAACTCTGTCTCACATTCCAAAGTCATTGTCATGAGTGGTCCCTTCTTCACGGCTTCGTTGATGGATTTCATCTACAAATAGAGATGAGAAAGAAGATTAGAAAAGTTTACGAGAAGAATAGACAAGTGTGGAAATTGTTGAATTTTTTTTACCTTAGTGGTTTCCAATCCTAGGGTCATAATCCTACAGGCAACACAGTGCTCTGATACCATCTGTAAGATCCCTCCTTTATAAAGGAAAAGGATCCCTGTGATTGCAATGCTAGTCCCTGGATCAATGCTAGCATCCACAGTTTAAGATGAAGTACACAGAAACAAAGGTCATTATTACAGTCATTCTAGAGACAAACATAGTCTTTACAACTCCATGGCCACAGGCCTAGTACAAGAGTTTAAATAAGTAAATAGATAACAAGTCTTCATCTTCATGTGCCACAGGAAAACATGTTGAGTGTAGACTCATGACTCCTAATCCTCATCAGGGTAACCTGCAACATCACAAGTTACATCCACAGTGGGTCAATACATTGGAATAGTATTGGCAAGTGATACCTTAGTATAATTTTGGTGGACTAGATACTATATGCAATTTGGCTAAGTGTAGCTTAGGCTTGCTTTGCTCAAAATAGGTTTTGCCTATTAGTTGAAATCACTAAGTTTTTCTTTGTCAAAATTTTTCTCCAAGGAACCACCAATAGACATTGGGGTCCTTCACCCTTGTTCACCCACAAGTTTTACTTAGAAATTGGGATGAGGGGAATATTGATAGCTTCCATGTCTTGATGCTCAAGTGTCCAATACCAGGGACATGGCTAAGTACTTAGATTCTTCCATCTGCAGAGGTTGTGCACTTTCCCCACCAGACTTGATTTTCACCAAGACAGGACCTTTCAGAAGCCTTCCCTTAGACCAAATGGACGCGTTCCAACCTATCATCCCACTACCACCAACTGTCCAAATGGCTAAGTTCTAGCAACCTATGTGATCCAGGCAGAGCCCATATTGCCAAGTGGCTGCACTAGAAGCTTCTTAACACTTAGCCTCTAAAATCTCTTTGTTCCTGGGTGGCTTTCAACAAGTGAGATACACAAGGTAAACCATAGAAATGGGCCTTGTGTAACCACTCAACATAAACCATTCCTTCCATTCCACCCAGGTGTTTCATTCACTTAGTTGTTTTATTAGGCAAAACACAAGTCCAAAGACTTAGAAATATTTTCATCATAGCATGTATATTTCACCACCCTTGGTTGCTACTAGCTAGGCTAAGCATGGCATAGATAAGCATCTTAACTTAGAAATTTCCTAGCAATTCTACACTACTAGGATTTCCCAACATGGCATATAAGCAAAATATAACATGCAAGACTAGCAAAATATTTCTAATGCTTAGTAGAAAACATAGGGATAAAGATATCATGAAGCACCACTTGCCTTGGTAGTTTGGAGAGTAGCTACACTCCTCACAATCACAATCACTATTGGCACCAAAATCTACACATAGAATCATAGCAACAAATCACATAAAAATAGGTACAAGCAAAAATATATGGATGCATGCAACATGATATGTGATGATTTTCTAAACTCAACAAGACAAGTGTACAGTACTGGTTCATAAACAAGTTTCAAAACTTGCCAAACAACATTTAGTTAAACCTTAAAACATTTCTCAAGTAATTTATATACACAAAATATGCCTACACATGATTCTGTAAATAAAACCATTTTAGTAGAAACAAAACATTAAACACATTGCATATTTGGAAAGGGATTGTTCTCCTGAGTCCATTGATATAAAATTTGTCAAATTTGAACGTGGGAATCGAAAGTTATGGCTAAAACAAATTCAAACGTCTAATAGATTCAAATCCTGTTTTTAAACCTAAACTCTAGACACGCGTCATAACCTGATTGGTGCGTACCGGTTCGCTCAGGATCGCGCTCACAAGCCGTTAGATCTAACTTATCCTGCACGGTCCAGATCTACTCATAATGTTTCGATAAGTGATCTATTTGCACGCACTGGATCTAGATCCAACGGTCATCGACCAAGCAACCATAGATGGGCGGCGCTGGCGGTGGCATCTGGCGGCGGCGAGCTCTGTCTACGGCGGCGCGGCGCTACAGGGGGGTTCTGGGGTCGTCGGAGTTGCTTACCAGGCTCGTAGCGATGCAGTGATGCTCAACCTGGCGACGGCTTGGCAAGGGGCGCACGGACACGGCTGCACGGGCTCGTCGGAGTTGCTGACAACGTCGGGCTCGGGTGGACGACGACGTTGGCGACGCTCCTGGTCACCCTAGCATGAATAAAGGGCATCAGGAGATGCGCAAGAGTACGGCGAACACGATCGTGTGAAACAGAGGCGAAGGGGAACAAGGGGCTCACCGAATTTAATCGCCGGAGTTGAGGACGTCGTCGGAACCTTGTTGTGCTTGACGAAGACGACGACCTGGGGCGGTATAGGAGGAACCAATGGTGTCAGAAGGTGCGCAAGTGTAGGGGTCCCAATCTTTAATAAGATAGAGCCTCCTGTGTTTTATAATGCTAGTCCCTGGATCAATAGCTAGCATCCACAGTTAAGATGTAATATCAAGAAACAAAGGTCATAATATAACTTTATAACCAGGAATAACATAAGTTTATTACATCAAACATAGCTCATTAGGCTATTACATTACATTGCAGCGGAATAACTATGGTCAAGTGGTCCTTCATCTTCAAAGTGCCACAGGCAGATGTTGGTTGTAGACTTTGTAATCCTAAACAATCAATCTTCACTAAAATCAATCAAACCTGCAACATACAAGTTACAGCCACAAAGGGTCAATACATTTGAATTGTATTGGCAAGTGATACTATGGTATTATGGTGGAGTCTATCATCTATATGCATTTGGCTAAGTGGAGTTGAGGCTTGCATTGCTCAAAATAGATTTTCCTTAACATTTTGAAAATACTAAGTTTTTGCTTGACAAAATCATTTTTCTCAATCAAAGATTGAAGATCCTTTCCAAGGCATCTATCAACCAAAGATTGAAGATTTCAAACAACCCTTGTTCAATCCACAAGATTTTTAACTTAGAAATTTTAATGATGAGATTCTTGATTGCTTCCATGTCTTGATGCTCAAAATTGTCCTTTACCAGGGACATGGCTAAGTACTTAGATTCTACACTCTGCAGAGGTGGTGCACTTTCCCCACAAGACTTGGTTTCCCAAGACAAGATCTTTCAGAAGCCTCCCCTTAGACCAAAATGGACGCGTTCCAACCTATCAAACACTACCACCCACTGTCCATATGGCTAAGTTCTTGCAACCTATATGATCATGGCAGAGCCCATATTGCCAAGTGGTTGCACTTGAAGCTTCTCAACATTTGACATCTCAAATCTCTTTGTTCCTGGGTGGCATACCACAAGTGAGATACACAAGCCAAGTCATGGCCTTGTGTAACCACTCAACATAAACCAATCCTTCCATTCCACCCAGGTGATTCATTAACTTAGTTGTTTTATTAAACAAAAACATAAGTCCTCAGACTTAGAGATTTTTCCATAGTGTGAATATATTTTCCACCCATGTTTTCTATTAGCTAGGCTAAGCTTGGTAGTAATAGGAATCTTTAACTTATGAAAATCCTACTAAGGATTCATCTACTAGGTTTTCCTATAGCAAGGTTCATACTTAGCAAAATCCATGCAAGTTTTACTTAGCAAAATCACTAATGCATAGTGAAAGTAATGGGACAAAAAGTATGAAGCATCACTTGCCTTTTTGGTAGAGAATGGTGGTTCACTCCTTGATCTTTCTAGTCTCACACTTCACTACAAATCAATCAAGCAAACACAAATTCAATTCACATTCCAAACCAAAGTCAAACAAACAATTTTTACACACACAAAGTAATGGAGTCTAAGTCATGCATAAGCATGCAAAGGTTGGTTCTATTGCAAGGATGGTCTCCACTAGGCTTGTAAACTTTGTAAGTTCCAAATTGGTCAGTTACCAAAATGGTAAAGTCATTTGCAAATGGGTTTTATCCATAAACCATTTTTTTAAATCCATTCATCATTTCATGTGGTGAAAAATGTTTTTATCAAGGCAAAACTATTAAGTTGTTCACCAAATGAGTTGCTAATTTGAAAAACTTGGTGTTTTGGGTCAGTGGGTTTGATCAAACCATTTTCTTAAAGTTTTCTTTCCATAAATATTTTTATAACAAAAACCATTCTTTTTATTTGGCTAGAAAATGGCTAAGTCAAGTAATTCAACCTAAATCTTACCAAAGTCATTTTTAACACCAAGGGTTGGTTCCTAGGGTCAGTAAGGTCACAACAAACCATTTTGCAAAGGTTTTAATCCAAAAATCATTTTTAAACAATTTTTCTAATCCAAACAAGTACACAAATGTTTCTGAAAATTCAAACAAGCTAACAGATACTATTTGCTAAACTAAGGGCATGGTTGGTTAGGGCTTGCTCCACTGAATCCATTGATATAAAATTTGTAATTTTTGGACGTGTGGTTTGAAAGTTACAGGGGTTTGAAGTTTGCAAATTATTCTGTTTTCAAATCTGTTTTTAAACGGAATAGGTGACACGCGGCACACTTTGGTTGGACGGTACCGGTTCGGCCGGATCACGCACTGCAGACCGTTAGATTTAAGTTAAATCGTGCGGCACAGGATCACCACTTACCCCTTCGCTAACGTTCTATCGTATCCGTCAGATTCAGATCCTGCGGTTGCTACTGCCTGTCCAAAAACGGGCGACGCTCAACGGTGGCGCGCGGCGGCGTGACTCAGATGATGACGGTGCCGGTGATGCGGGAAGCTAGAGGAACAGAGGGGTGGTTTACCAGATTCTCCGAAGCTCGCTGATGCTCAACGTGGTTCTGGTTGGTGAAGGGGCGCACGGGGCTGTCCTTGATTGCTCACCGGAGTGGAGCTGCGCCTCGGGCGGTTCAGGCGGTCGTCGAGGGCGAGGATAGGAGGCGTCCTAGGACAAACGGAGGATGCGGTTAGGTTCATATGAGCCTGGAGATCATCATCGTGTCCACGGGGAAAGGGGGGGAGGTCAGGTTCTACCTGGGGACGTCGTCGGAGAAGAGGGCAGACGGCGGCGTTCGAAAGCTTGATGTAGCCGACGCTATGGGGCGCCCGCGGTTGAGAGGAGGGTGCTGGGAGATGCGTCTGGTTGTGGGGAAGTTGTCAGCGTGCTCAGGGAGGCTCGGGGTGGCGTGTGTTGGCCGGAATCGGCGCCGGACTTCGTCGGAACAGAGGGTGCTCGGAGAGTAATTGAGGCGGCCTGGGGGCGTGCTTTGGGGAGGGGGCAGAGGGGAATGAGAGAGGATGCGCTGGCGTTTAAAGGTGCTTGATCGCTGCGAGTTAAGGTGGCCGCGTTAAGGAGAATTGATGCCGCGAAATCAAGGCCTGCAACGGCCGGCGAGGGGGAGAAGAGGTCGTGCAGGGTGAAGAGGAAGAACAGGAGGAGTGGGGCCGGTCGGTCACTGGGAAAGGAGCGAGGAGGAGGTCCACCAGTCATACTCTGTGTGGGTGCGGTTCTGAGTGGAGAAGAAAATGCTTCGGGGAGGGGAAGCTGGGCTGATACTGCGCTGGGATGGGCTAGGTTAGCTGGGCCAGTCCGTTTCCATTTTTTTTTCTTCCTGTAATTCTTTTCTTTTTCTGAATCTAATTTCTGTTTTGAATTTCCAAACAATCAAACAAGGTTCAAATCAATTCAAACAACACCCAAACTTTGTAACATTGAAATTAGTTCTGTTCAGTAACATGAACCAAAATCCAAATTTAAAAATAATATTTTAAATCTTTTTAGGTTCTATTTATTAATTAAGTAAAATGGTCCATGGTTTATTAATAAAATGGGGTTTGGTTTATTTAATAAAATCTTCATTTGAACTCCAAATACTTTCAAAACCAATCAGTAGATTTTTTTTTTTGGAAATAAAGAATATTTGGAAAACTTGTTTAAAACAAAATAACTTTTTATTTTAGGGTCCATTAATAATTAAATAAAATGGGCCTTAGTTATTAAATCAAATAGAGTTTGATTTTATTAATAAAATCTTTATTTGAAACCTAAATATTTTAAAAACCAAATCAGTAGGTTTTATTTGGGAAATATAGAATACTTGGAAATTTGTTTAAACAAAATAACCTTTTATTTTAGTGTCCATTATTAATTAAATATAATAGACTTTCATTATTAAATCCAATAGGATTTGTTTTATTGAGATATTTATTTTGAAATCTAAAATAAAGACAAAACACTTTAGTAGGTTTTATTTGTGAATATCAAATATTTGGAAAACTTATTTTAAATAATTTTAATAAGTTTTGATGTTTCAATTAAATTGGTAAAACCTTCTATTAAATAAAGTTGGATATTAAATCCTTATTAATTTATTTAAATAAAACCTTTGTTATTTTTATTCAAAACAAAAAGTTTAATTCAAAAGCTTGGCCAAGGTTTAATTTGGCTTTATAAAATAATCCTTATTTGTAAAACTTCTATTTCATTTGAAAACAATCTTTTCATTTAATTGTTTCAAAATAGTATTTCCAATTGTTTTTATTTTTCCTTTTATTAAATGTTTATCTTTTTAAATCCCTTTAGGTTTTATTTAATTCAAATGGGTTTGAAGTTCCAATTGAATTCAAAAAGTTTCTTCTGGCTCTGAAAATCAAACAAAGTTTTATTTTATTCCTTTATTTTCACATTACAAGATTTGGAAAATCTTGGGATGTGACAGCAAGGAAGTTGCGAAGCTGTCTGCAAGAACTAGAGAAGAAGGGGCGCACGGGGCTCACCGGGATTGGTCGCCGGAGTGAGCTCTGTCTGTGGTGGTGCAGGAGCGATTGCGGGCAGCCTGGGGGCGTTTCTGTCTGGCCTTGTTGGGGGAAATGGCCGCGAGGGGGAGGTGGTCTTATAGCCAGAGCGGGGGCGATGATCTCGCGCGGTATCAATGGCAATTAAGTGCGGAATCAACACGGCAGTGAATGGCGGAGGGAACGGCCGGCGACGTGGTCATGGGCGCGATTTGGGGACGAAGGGTGATGCGGCAGTGAGGCCCAGTTGTCAGCGAGAGAAACAAAGAGGGGGTGGGGTCCTGGCGTCAGTCACTCGGTGGGTGCGTCTGCAAGTGAGAGAGAGAGAGAGGGAACCCGGGTGGGCTTAGTGGGCTGAAACCGTCGTTGGGCTAGATAGGTGGCGCGGGCCCTTTTCCAATTCTTTTCTCCTTTTCTTTTTCTGTTTTCAATTTCAGGAATCAAATTCAAATGATTTCAAAACCTATTTGAAATCCAATCTTTTCAGGATTTTTGCAGTGTGCAACAATCACATTTCTGAGCATAAAACCAAGTGGTCACTTTGAATTGGCTTGGTCACTTGGAATAAAATAAAATAAGCAGTGGCATAGCACTAGTTTGAATAGGTTTTGAAATTGGTTTTCAAATCATATTTGTTTTGAAACTTTGGTTTAAATCTTAGTAATCTAGCAATACAATCTGAGAGCAATAAGACAACAAAGTTTGGTTTCATGAACAACAATCTCTCATTGGAGAGTAGCATTTGATTCAAATGCTGATCACATAAAATAATGAGCTCATATGCTCTTGTTTTTAAATTGATTTGTTTGGAATGAACTCTATATGTGATCATGGATGCATGGATGATATGCATGAGTTTGAAACATGATTTTAGGGATGTTACAAGAAGCTAAGGTTTGATCTTGACGAGCCTAGCATGTACAGACATGGCTCGAAACACGGATCACCGAAAGGTAAAGCATGAGTCATATAGTAGATATGATGAACATGTTGATTGTTCGCCATTGAAGCTACATCAACTCTCGTGATGATCGGTTTTGATGTGGTGCATTTGGTTCGTGTGATCACTAAAACAATGTGAGGGATATTGTTTTGAGTGGGAATTCACCTAGATTAATTTAACTATTAATTAGAACTCAATTTGTCATAAACTTAGTCTAAACTATTGCAAATATGTTGTAGATCAATGGTGGCCCCTACCATCAATTTTAATGCGTTCCTAGAGAAAGAAAAGTTGAAAAACAATGGAAGCAACTTCGCGGATTGGTTCCACAATTTGAGGATTGTCCTCAATGCTGGTAATTTGACCTATGTGCTGGATGCACCGCTGGGTGACCCGCCTGCAGCTACTGCTACCGATGAAGTAAAGAATGTTTACCTCACTCGGAAGAATCAGTTTTCCACAGTTCAGTGTGCTATCTTGTATGGTTTGGAAACGGAGCTTCAGAAAAGGTTTGAGAACCATGACCCACATGATATTGTCCGTCAACTCAAAATGATATTTGAGGCTCACGTGGCAGTTGAGAGTTATGAGGCTTCTGAAAAGTTCTTTAACTGCAAGATGGAAGAGGGCAGCTCCGTTAGTGAGCATGTGCTTAAGATGTCTGGGCACGCAAGCAAACTCCAAAGTTTGGGTATAGTGATTCCTAATTCTTTGGGGATTCACCGTGTCCTCCAATCACTACCACCAAGTTACAAGAACTTTGTGATGAACTACAATATGAAAAATATGGACAAGACGTTGCCAGAACTCTTCTCCATGTTGAAATCTGCAGAAGTGGAGATCAAGAAAGAGCACCAAGTGTTGGATGGTCAATAAGACCACCAAATTCAAGAAAGGCAAGTCTAAGCAAAAGGGAAACTTCAAGAAGGGCGGTAAGAAAGTTGCCGCACCGGCGAAGAAGACCAAGGCTGGACTTAAGCCTGATACTGAGTGCTTTTACTGCAAGGGAGAAGGTCATTGGAAGCGATATTTCCCAAAGTACTTGGCGGATTTGAAGAACGGCAACATAAAGAAGAAAGGTATATCCGATATACATGTTATTGATGTGTATCTCACTAGTACTCGTAGTAGTGCCTGGGTATTTGATACTGGTTCGGTTGCTCATATTTGTAACTCGAAACAGGTGCTGCAGAATAAACGGAAGCTAGCGAAGAACGAGGTGAAGATGCGCGTTGGAAATGGATCAAAGGTTGATGTGATCGCGGTCGGCATGCTACCTCTTCATCTACCATCGGGATTAGTTTTATACTTAAATAATTGTTATTTGGTGCCTGCGTTGAGCATGAACATTATATCGGGATCATGTTTATTGCGAGACGGTTACTTGTTTAAGTCCGAGAATAATGGTTGTTCGATTTATATGAGTATTATGTTTTATGCACATGCAACTTTGATAGATGGTCTATTCTTATTGAATCTCGATTGTAGTAATACACACATAAATAACATTGAGGCTAAACGTTTGAAATGGAGCGATAACTCGACCTATATATGGCACTGTCGTCTTGGTCATATCGGAGTGAAGCGTATGAAGAAACTCCATTCCGATGGACTTCTTGAATCACTTGATTTCGAATCACTTGAAAGATGCGAAGCATGTCTGATGGGTATAATGACTAAGACTCCATTTTCTGGGATGATGGAGCGAGCTACGGACTTATTGGAAATCATACATACCGATGTGTGTGGACCAATGAGTGTAGCATCGCGTGGTGGTTATCGTTATGTTCTTACCTTCACGGATGACTTGAGTAGATATGGGTATATCTATTTCATGAAACATAAGTCCGAAACTTTCGAGAAGTTTAAGGAATTTCAAAGTGAGGTAGAGAATCAACGCAACAAGAAGATTAAATTTCTACGATCTGATCGTGGAGGTGAATATCTAAGTTACGAGTTTGGCGAGCATTTGAAGAAATGCGGAATACTTTGACAATTGACACCGCCGGGAACACCACAGCGTAATGGTGTGTCCGAACGTCGTAATCGAACTCTCTTAGATATGGTTCATTCTATGATGTCACTTACAGATTTACCGCTATCGTTTTCGGGTTATGCATTAGAAACAGCCGCATTCACTTTAAATAGGGCACCATTTAAATCCGTTGAAACGACACCGTATGAATTATGGTTTGGGAAGAAACCTAAATTGTCATTCCTTAAAGTTTGGGGTTGCGAAGCCTATGTAAAGAAGTTACAGTCGGACAAGCTTGAACCCAAAGAGGAAAAATGCGTCTTCATAGGATACCCGAAGGAAACTATTGGGTATACCTTCTATCATAGATCCGAAGGCAAAATCTTCGTTGCCAAGAATGGATCCTTTCTAGAGAAGGAATTTCTCTCGAAAGAAGTGACTGGAAGGAAAGTAGAACTCGACGAGGTTGTTGAACCTTCTCTCGAACTTGCAAGTAGCGCAGCACCGGAAGTAGTTCCTATGGATACTACACCAATAAGAGAGGAAGCTAATGATGATGATCATGAAACTTCGGTTGAAGTTGCTGCAGAGCCTCGCGGGTCAATGAGAACTCGTACCACTCCTGATTGGTATGATCCCGTTATGAGTGTCATGTTGGTGGACAACACCGATGACCCTGCGACATATGAGGAAGCGATGATGAGGCCAGATTCCAAGAAATGGCAAGAAGCCATGAAACCGAGATTGGATCCATGTACGAAAACCAAGTATGGACTTTGGTGGACTTACCGGATGGCCGGAAGGCTGTCGAGAACAAATGGATTTTCAAGAAGAAAACAGATGCTGATGGTAATGTTGAAGGGTTTCGCAGCATAGTAAATCAAAAAATTTCTACGGATGCAAATGGGGAAGCAAAGATCTAATCTAGGAGATGCAAACAACAAGGAGGGATAGATGATATCTTCATACCCTTGAAGATTCGCACAGCGGAACGTTCGACGGAACGTGGTTGATGTAGTCGTACTCGCTTCTCCTCCTCGCGATCCGATCCGATCCAACACCGCAAGTGGCGATGCCTCCGAGAGATGCACACGTACGGCACCTCGACGTCTCCTCCTTCCTCGGTCCAGCAAGTGGGGTGGATGAAAGGATCGTATGGGCACCTAGAGGGGGGGGGGTGAATAGGTGCTACTTCAAAATTTCTTCTTTTTCAAATTAAGGTTTGACAATAAGGTAAATTCTCTAGATAATGCAACTATGGTGAATTTACCTATATGACAAGATGCAAGGCCTACCACAACACAAAGAAGTAACAAGAGGTAAGGTGCGGTAAAGGATAGAGGTAACCGAAAAGTGGACGCGGAGACACAATGATTTGTTTCCCGTAGTTCCTTCCTTTTGAGGGGAAGTACGTCTACGTTTGGAGAGGGGGTGGTTTCAAACCACCAACGCCACAAGAGGCCTCCCTTGTTCTCCGATGAATCTCACCCCAATGGGATCGATTCACCTTCCACTATATCGGCCACCTTCAAGGTGGAAGCCGGCACCGTTACAAGTTTGGGGCACACATCCACAACTTAATCGGAGGCTCCCAAATACAAGCAAGCAGTCAAAGCAATCAAAGACAAGCTTGTAAGAACAAAAACACAAACTAGGGTTTCCAACAAAACACAAGAGCAAAGGGGCCCTCAATGAAATGAGGGGGAAATGAAGATCTCTTTTGGTGAAGTAGTAGATCGGGGACTCCTCCTTCGAATCCCAAAAGATCAAGGACTTTGGGTGGTTGGATGATGAGATCTTGCGAAATTGAGTGGCTCCAATGGACTCCAATGGTGGGCAATGACTTTAATGTGCTGAGCAATTTGTCCCAAGGTAGGTGGAGGGGTATTTATACCCCTCCACGAAATAGGTGGCCGTTGGAGCATTAAATGACCGGTAGTACCGGTACTCAAGCGGTAGTACCGCTTGCAAGCGGTACTACCGGTCCAGTACCGGACCAAGTACCGGTGGAGACCTTGTCCTTGCTGAAATCTTCAGTCTTGGGCGGTACCCCCTTGCGGTACTACCCCCAAGCGGTAGTACCGGACGTCTTCAGCGGTACTACCGGTTCGAGCGGTAGTACCGGTCCCAAGTACCGCTTGGTACTGACCAAAACGGAGAGGGGAGGGTGCTAGCCAGTATGCAGCGGTACCGATGAGCGGTACGACCGCCTCAAGCGGTAGTACCACTTGTACCAAGCGGTACTACCGGTTGGGCCGGTAGTGCCGCTCCGTGGTACCGGTGGGTACTGACTAGTACTCACCCTTCTCTCTTTTGATCGGTGCCAACCGGTACTAGAACCGGTAGTACCGGTGTCAAGCGGTAGTACCGGTTGCAGGTCCGGTACTACCGGTTGACACAGAAGTTTTGCAAGGGGAAAACTGCAATGCCATGTCTTGTGCCTTCCTTTATCAATCCTGTGATAAACTTAGTACACGGTTAAATCGATAAATGTATTGTTATCAAACATCAAAATCAGAGGGATTAGAAAAATGCTCTTTCAATCTTCCCCTTTTTGGTGTTTGATGACAATACACTTTTGCAGGATGATTTTAACAATAGGCAAATGAGATTTGTAAAATAGAGAAGATACTCCCGCTAGATGTGTAGAGACAAATCTCCCCCTCTATTTTACAGACCCAACATGGGTGCACAAGTATGGAAACTAGCATTTGAAGACTTACCTTTGCCTAAAACATGTGATGAGGAATAAATAGACAATAGGTATTGCATAACATCACAAGATGGATCCACAGAAATAACTCACATAGTCGCATAAGATGGATCCAACCACAAAGTTTCACACGACATAAACACATAGTAGTCTCACACATAGAATAGAGAGAAATCGAAGTTCACAAGCAATAAAAGGATCAAAGAGAAGAGCGAGCTTGTGACTTCCCATGCAACACCACCCGTGCCTAAAGTGCAACTTCTCCCCCTTTGGAATCAAGACGCCAAAAAGGGACAAGTGCAGAGCTAACGCCCCAAAGATCAATCATCATACTCCTCCTCCTCCTCCTCCTCAAGATCCTCCTCATCTTCATATGTAGGTGGGGCACGGTGCGAGGAAGAGACATCATCGTCCCAACGGCTGTGCTGAGAAATCCACTGATCCTCTGGAGTGATATTGGTCTCGGATCCCTCGGAGATGGTCAACCCTTGAGCAGACATGAGCTCCTTCTGACGAGCACAGGCTTTCTTTGCAGACACGTGCGCCTCATACATACGCTTCTGGTTGTCAACCTGGAAGCAGAAGATCTTCTTGAGCTTGACCTCCATCCTTTTGGCCCAAGAGGGCTTGGCGTGCTTGCGGCGAGAGATCTCAAAGTCAGTGTCATGACCACTGTCAGCATGCTCAGAGTCATCCTCATCCTCATCCTCCTCACCTGGTGCAGCGCGAGGTTTGGCATGAACCTTGATCTTGAGTGCCTTTGGCTTGTGCACAACAAGAGAGCGATTGGAGAGCGTCCTAGCAACGACGGGGCACTTGGACACAATGAGGGCCATAATGTAAGGCGCAAATGGTGGAACCCTCCGAGTGTGTGCAGCGGCAACCATCTCATTCCAAATGTAGTCTGTCACATCAAGAGGTTGACCGGTTTCTCTGTTGAGGAAGGTGTTGAACAGCAAGTCAACGGAGAAGCCATGTATCTCGTCCTTGTTGCCCGCACGAGGAGCCACAGTCTCACGGAAAATGCGATGGAGAATGTCATAAGTGGGGAGGAGATCCTTGATTTTACCAGCAATCCCACGGCCTCGAATATACAAAGGTCGGAGAACATCCTTTTTGGAGGGATTCTCCCGCATGTGGCAGCGGAAACCACAAGGAACGTCCCGACCGCGATCCTCATACCCCAATATGGCAGCAAATTCCGCAAGCGTAGCCTCCTTGACAGCCCCTTGAGTCATCCATGTAATCTTCCGATTGCGGCCAGTGTGGAAGTGTGCAGTGGCATAAAACTGGCAGATGAGCAGGGGATCATAGTCATGCTGAAACTGCATAATGGGGAGCATACCAAGATTTGAGCAGATTTCCTTAGCTTCACCAAAGTAGTCAGAGTTCTTGTCAATGTGGCCCAAGTCAATCCACTGCTGAGGCACCACCAGCTGGGTATTGGTCATAAGAACCTCATGGTACACACGCTCTTGGAAGTCATCATAGAAAAGACTGTCCGCCCTTAATGCGCTCCTGCTGTGAGAGTATGCATTGTCCAGACGGAGAGCCCTAAACTCTGCCTCAGAGATGTCAGAGAGTGTCTTTGGCCCAGATGGCCCGGAGCTGAGACTCTTGGTACGCCCAGTGGAAGGGGGGCGAGGGGGAGGGGCTCTGCCACGCCCAGCTGAGCGCTTGGTTGCCCCTTCGCGACCCCCACGACCACCTCGAGCGGTAGGCAACTTGGAACGGCGTCTAGGCTGAGGCATAACTTCTTCCTCAGACTCAGTCTCTTCCTCAACAATCTCACGGTCAGACTTGAAACGCTTCCGTGCACCCCGAGAACCACCTGCATCTGTGAAAGCACGAGGGAGGAAAGCACGGAGATAAGGACACAAGAATCAAGAAGGCAATACCGAGAGAATCTACAAGTTTGAGCAGAACATAGTGGTCAGAGTGGACCGGTACTACCGGACCTGACAACCGGTAGTACCGCTTGCAAGCGGTAGTACCGGAAAAAGTTCCGGTACTACCGGTTGAGCGACACACAGGTTGTCAGATCTGATGGGAACGGCCCAAATTGACAATATATACTGTTAAATTGAAGATTCTACGCGGTAACAAGGAATAATATGGCAGTACAACCTTGCAAGTAGTCAATTTCTCCACGGATCTAAGCCAAAACCTAGATATAATGGGGAAATCAAACAAGAAGAGGAGGGGCGGTTGTACCGGGATCCATGGCGGTGGAAAGGAGTGGGAGCTTGCCCGGAGGCCGAATCCAAGGGGAATCCGGAGAGAGGAGGGCGCGGCAGAGCTCCGGGGCCTTCAAGATCTCCGGTGGCGGCGCAGGTAAGACAGGGGGACGTGGGAAATAATGAGGCACTGAGGGGTGCCTCTCCCCACGCGCCCCTTATATACCTGGAACCGTCAACCGGTAGTACCGGTTGTTGGAGCGGTACTACCGCTTGGAAGCGGTAGTACCGGTTCTACGACCGGTAGTACCGGTTACCGGTAGGGCCGGACAGGCGGGCGGTAGTACGTTCCTGGAGAAGTTTGCCATGAGATGGCCTGGGAACTTCCCAGGTGCGGTAGTACCGCTCTCACATCCGGTAGTACCGGTTCCATCTGAGTTCAAGGCCAGGGATCAAGGATGATTCTTGTGCGGGAAGAGAGAGGTTTTTCAAGAGGGAGTGCGGAGGCTTGGGTTAAGACAGGTGAGCTGAGAAGCACATGCACTCTAAAACCAAATGGAGGAAACAAATAAATACCAAACTAGAGTGCATGAGACTAAGAAGGACGAAGACACTTCAAATAGATGGCAAATAAGAGTGAAGACCAAAACAACCAAGTGACAAACACGAGTAAGCACATCAAACCTCTCGATTGAGAGGGGGCGGTGGCCTAGGCCACCATATTTGAGTATACTCGGCTTGGCACCACGAAGATATATCTTGGGTCCATTACCGAAACTCATCATTGAGCTCACATATCACAAAATGATATTAAGAGGAATGATTCTTGTTTAATTTGCGCATAATGGGGGGAGGGATAGGCCAATCAATTAGGACCGCACTCCCCCTATTTCCATGCCTACACCTAAACCAAACATGGGTCGAGAATTAGGTGAGAGTGCAAGATAATCAAGTCAAACTCCTAGAATCTACGATATTTAGTTCATTCCTCAAGTAGCAGAACCTTGCTTCATCAAGTGGCTTCGTGAAGATATCGGCAAGTTGATCTTTGGTTGATACATAGGATAGATCAATGTCACCTCTAGCAACATGATCTCTAATAAAGTGATGTCGAATCTCAATATGCTTTGTCCTTGTGTGATCCACCGGGTTGTATGCAATATTGATGGCACTTTCATTGTCACATAGAAGAGGCACTTTGTCACAATGGACACCGTATTCCTTTAAGGTTTGCCTCATCCATAGAAATTGGGTGCACGCACTAGCAGCAGCAACATACTCGGCTTCGGCGGTGGAGAGAGATATACAATTTTTCTTCTTAGAAGACCAACATACCAAGGACCTACCAAGGAATTGGCAAGCCCCGGATGTTGATTTTCTATCATCCTTGTCTCCCGCCCAATCCGAGTCCGTGTATCCACAAAGAGCGAAAGTTGAGCCTTGAGGGTACCAAAGACCATAAAATGGGGTATGAACTAAATATCGAAAGATTCTCTTGACCGCCATTAAATGGCTTTCCTTAGGAGCCGCTTGATATCTTGCACACACACCTACACTCAACACAATATCGGGTCTAGATGCACAAAGGTAAAGCAAAGAACCAATCATAGACCGGTATACCTTTTGATCCACATCTTTACCATTTGGATTTTGTTCAAGATGAGTCTTTGTTGCCATGGGAGTTGGGGCTCCATTCAAATCTTGCATTTTGAATCTCTTGAGCATATCTTGGGTATACTTGGCTTGATTGAAGAATGTTCCTCCTCTAACTTGCTTGATCTCAAACCCAAGGAATACTTTCAACTCCCCCATCAAGGACATCCAGAACCTACTAGTCATAAGCTTTGAGAATTCATCATTAAAAGCTTTGTTAGAAGAGCCAAAGATAATATCATCAACATAGATTTGGCATACAAAAAGCTCCCCATTAACTCTCTTAGTAAAAAGAGTGGGATCGATTTTCCCAACCTCAAAGCCACGGTCAAACAATAACTCTCTAAGGTGCTCATACCACGTGCGTGGGGCTTGCTTGAGCCCATAGAGCGCCTTATCAAGTTTGTAGACATGGTTTGGGAAGTTGGGGTCCTCAAATCCCGGGGGTTGCTTGACATATACCAATTCATTCAAGGGACCATAAAGGAAAGCACTTTCTACATCCATTTGTTGCAACTTAAAGTTATGATGTGCCGCATAAGCAAGAAGGATACGAATGGACTCAAGGCGAGCCACGGGTGCATAAGTCTCTCCATAATCAATGCCTTCAATTTGGGAATAACCTTGTGTAACCAATCTAGCCTTGTTCCTTACAATAATCCCATGCTCATCTTGCTTGTTCTTGAATATCCACTTTGTTCCAATAACATTGCGACAATCTTTTGGCTTCTCAACTAACTTCCACACTTTGTTTCTCTCAAAGTTGTTGAGCTCTTTGTGCATAGCTTCTAACCAATCCGAATCTTCAAGAGCTTCCCACACTTTCTTTGGTTCAATCATGGAAATGTGAGCTTGATGTTCACTGAACCTCTTCAATTGTGCTCATGTGGAAATACCTTTCCTTAAATCTCCAACAACATTTTGGAGGGAGTGGTCTCTTATTTCCAACATTCTTTCCTTTCTAGCTTCGCGACGAGCGTGGATCTCCTTGTTGTTTCTTGGAGGACCCTCTTCATCATTTTGATCCTCGTCTTGACCATCAACTTGACCTTGATCATTATTGGATTCATCCTCTATATTGGGAGGCACGGATTGACCTTGGTCTTGATCAAGTGTTCTTCTAGCCTCAACTTGAGCATCCCTCAAAACAGCTTGGATGGATCTTCCTTGGCAAATTGACTTGACTCCATTTGACACCCCATCAGATGGATCACGTTCCCTTTGACTAGAGTTCACACATTGATCACTATGTTGAGGGTCCACATCTTGTCTTTGGCTTGAGTCAACGTCCTCCTCGGTAGATGGAGCATGTTGAGGTTGTGAAGATGAGGGCTCCACTCGAGTGGAGCATAGTTCTTCTCGATCCGCCATAAGGGGTTCCTCAATGGGGCGGATATAACCCACACCCATTCTTCCTATGGCATCCTGAGGCATTTCAACATCTGCATCACAAGCATCAACACGCCCCCCTTGGGGACCATCATATTCTTCGAAGGTCACACTACAAGATTCTATGACGACTCCGGAGAGCTTGTCATAGATTCTATAAGTGTGAGATTCGAGACCATAGCCAATAAAAATACCCTCTAATGCTTTAGATTCGAATTTGGACAAACAAACACCTTTGATGAGATAGAAACACTTACAACCGAACACCCGGAAGTAAGATATGTTGGGCTTGTTACTGGTAAGTATCTCATATGGAGTCTTGTTGATTTTCTTGCGGAGGTAGAGCCGGTTTGAAGCATGGCAAGCGGTGGAGACGGCTTCGGCCCAGAAGTTGTATGGAGATTTAAACTCCGCCAACATGGTTCTAGCCATCTCAATAAGAGTCCGGTTCTTCCTTTCGGCCACACCATTTTGTTGAGGGGTGTATGCGGCGAAATATTGATGCTTAATCCCCTCATCACTAAGAAAGTCATTCAAGGTGTAGTTTTTTGAACTCGGTGCCATTGTCACTTCTTATAATCAACACGGGAACATTGTGTTGCCATTGAACCAAGTTGATGAAGTCGATAAAAGTCCTTTGAGTTTCACTCTTCAACTTGAAGAAATAAACCCAAGAGTATCTTGAAAAGTCGTCAACAATCACCAAACAATATTTCTTCCCACCAAGGCTTGCATGAGATGGAGGACCAAATAGGTCCACATGAAGAAGTTCCAAGATCTTGTTAGACTTGATTTGGTTCGTGGGCTTATGAGGAGCGTCATGCATCTTCCCTAGAACACATGCCCTGCAAACACGATCTTTGGCAAAGGAAACATTTTCTTTTAGTCCAAAAATATGGCCCTCTTTATGGAGACTTTGCAAAGTTCTCATATTGACATGGGCTAGTCGGCGGTGCCATAGCCAGCCCACATCGGCCTTTCCGTATAAGCACATCGGACCTGCAGTGGCTTCCCCCGAAAAGTCCACCACATACAAGTCATTTTCGACGTACCCAACAAAAGCGACCTTGAGAGACTTGCTCCACAAGAGGACCACAATATCATTATCAATAAAGACGGCAAAGCCCATCTTTCCAAGTGCACGGACAGAAAGTAAATTGTAACCAAGGGTTTCAACAAGCATGACGTTCACGAGTGTAATGTCATGAGCCACCACTACCTTGCCGAAACCCATTACCGTAGATTTTGACTTGTCGGCATATGTGACGGTGATTTGATCTTCATTTGACACTAAGTCCTTCACAATAGACGAGCTTTCGGTCATATGACAAGTGCAACCACTATCAAGCACCCATTTTGAACCTCCGGAAGCATAGGTCTACAAAAGATCAAGCTAGTTTTTAGGTACCCATTTTTCAATGGGTCCTCTTTTGTTAGCAACAAGGGTCTTGGGAACCCAAATAGACCAAGCAATATAACCATCATACGGACCAACATATTGTGCATACACATCACCATAGTAATCACGCATTAGAACATAGTGAGGGTTAGCACTTCCCGCAAAATCGTCATGAGACATAGTTTTGCCAATTGTGGTCTTACTTCCCACAATGGTCTTGTTGGTCTCTTGTGCGGGCTTGTCCTTCTTCTTATTTGTTTTGGAGACAAAACCAATGCCCCCTTTATCTCCACTACGCCTTTGCTTGCTCAAAAGATCATCAATAGACTTGTTACCTTGTGGAAATGTGGTCTTTGCAAGCTCCCCCTTCAACCTAGCATTCTCTTCAAGGATAGTCGTGCTACTCCATGGAATGAAGTTACTCGGTGAAGGAATATTGGCCAATTGAGTTTGAAGCGTTTCATGGGACTTTGTGAGAGACAATAGTTCACTCTCCAAGGCTTTGTGGGCCTTGTTAAGCAAGCTAAAGTCCTCGGCAAGTTTTTCATGAACCACACCAAACTCAACCTTGTCCTTTTTAGCTCTTTTGTATTTAGCAATAGCATGATCACGCTCTTTAATGAGTTTGTTAACAATGATGTCATTGGCCTCATCAAGCCCTTCAAGTTTTGACTCAAGGGACAACCTAGTCTCTTGTTCTTCTTCTAGAGCATTGCTTAAAGCCTCTAGTTCAATCATATGTTCATGCCCAAGTTTACATCTAACATCTAGAAGCTCTTGAGTGTGGGAGAGTTGATCTAAGATGTTCCCAAAATGTAGTTTAGCATCACCTTCTAGGTTAGTCATGAACTCATCAAAGGCAATTAATTCCTTTTTAACATCAAGAGACATTTCATCATCAATTTCATCATTATCTAATTGAGTAGAGTGAGATGATGAGGATACCTCCGTTCCTCTTGCCATAAGGCAAGTGACGTCCTTGGAGGAAGAGTTCTCATTTGGAGAGTCGAAGAGTGAGAGTGTCGGAGTAGAGGTGGTGGCTAGAGCAGCCATACCATGTGAGGTTTCTTCTTCTTCCTCATCTTCATCATCGTCATTATCGGAGGAGTATTCTTCATGAGTGATCAAGACAATTTCTCCCGATTTCTTGTTGATGGGGTTCTTTTTGACGAAAGGTTTCTTGTAGGGTGCCTTGAGAGTCTTCTTCAACACAAGCTTACCACCATTATCTTCTCTCTTCTCATAGGGGCAGCTTGCCACAAAGTGGTAGCGGTCACCACAATTGAAGCAAGTTCTCAATCTAGTGGCATTCTCTCTTTTCCCATTTGGATTGCTTCTCCGTTGCATTTCCATCTTGGCCTTGGCGGGATTCTTCCAAAAGTTCTTTGCATAGAAAGCCATATATTGACTATGAGCAATCTTGACATCATCGGGATGGTCCAAGGAGAGGCCTTCATCACTATCATCTTCATCTTCAAAGTTCACAACTTTGGCCTTTAAAGCAACATTGACCACATTGCTCATACCGAGGGCACGAGCACGGGCATCTTTGGCGTTCTTGGCGGCGACCTTGAAAGCGGCCATCTCTTGCATAACTTCGTTTGAGGTCATGAGATGGTAGTTGTGTCTCCCTTGTAGGCTCTTCAAGTCGGTGGGCTCAAAAAGGCATGAGTGCACTCACATATTTCCTTTTTATCCATGCATCATCCACATGTGAGGCACCCACATTTCTAAAAGCGGTGGCGGTGGTCTTGAGCCTTCGATACATGTCTTCGTGATCTTCACCTTCTTTCATGTAGAAACCTTCGGCTTCATTGCTTAGAGCATCATATCTGTTCCTCCTCATACTCTCATTTCCAACAAACAACACAGTGAGAGCATCCCAAGCTTCCTTGGCAATGCTAAAGTGCTCAATGTGTGGATAATCCTTTGTTCCCAATCCTTGTTGAATCATATGCAAAGCAGTGGCATTGAGTTGACTGTTGACAACCTCTCTTCTTGTCAAGTTGTTTGGATCCCCAATAAAGAGTCCATGCTCGATGATGTTCCATAGTTCAATGCAAGAGCTGCGCATATGAGTTCTCATTAGTGATTGCCATTGAGCAAAAGTAGTAGACTCTTCAAGCTTAGGTGGGTCACCTCTATTGTACACATGAGGGTGAGGGATGGGAGGATCGGGAGAGTACCAAGAGTCACGGTGCTCGCCCTTCCCCCCATCAGGTCGTGTGGAGGAAATAGTAGTGTCTAGTTTATCCCCTACCACCATACCTTCGGGGGATACCGGAGTATTCCCTTTAGGTGCGGATGGTAGTTCCTCTTGAGGGGAAGGGGGTGATGAGCCATCTTTGTCTTTAAGAAGTTGCTCAAGCATCTTCTTGACTTCATTGACCAAGGAAGAGCTCAATCTTGTTTCCAAGTTTCTGAGATCTTCCATGGTCACTGGTGTTGACTCACTACCACCTTCCCCTTCTTGGCTACCCATATTCTCTTAGGCGGTAAAGCCCGAATAAAGAGCCGAGGCTCTGATACCAATTGAAAGGATCGTATGGGCACCTAGAGGGGGGGGGGGTGAATAGGTGCTACTTCAAAATTTCTTCTTTTTCAAATTAAGATTTGACAATAAGGTAAATTCTCTAGATAATGCAACTATGGTGAATTTACCTATATGACAAGATGCAAGGCCTACCACAACACAAAGAAGTAACAAGAGGTAAGGTGCGGTAAAGGATAGAGGTAACCGAAAAGTGGACGCGGAGACACAAGGATTTGTTTCCCGTAGTTCCTTCCTTTTGAGAGGAAGTACGTCTACGTTTGGAGAGGGGGTGGTTTCAAACCACCAACGCCACAAGAGGCCTCCCTTGTTCTCCGATGAATCTCACCCCAATGGGATCGATTCACCTTCCACTATATCGGCCACCTTCAAGGTGGAAGCCGACACCGTTACAAGTTTGGGGCACACATCCACAACTTAATCGGAGGCTCCCAAATACAAGCAAGCTGTCAAAGCAATCAAAGACAAGCTTGTAAGAACAAAAACACGAACTAGGGTTTCCAACAAAACACAAGAGCAAAGGGGCCCTCAATGAAATGAGGGGGAAATGAAGATCTCTTTTGGTGAAGTAGTAGATCGGGGACTCCTCCTTCGAATCCCAAAAGATCAAGGACTTTGGGTGGTTGGATGATGAGATCTTGCGAAATTGAGTGGCTCCAATGGACTCCAATGGTGGGCAATGACTTTAATGTGCTGAGAAATTTGTCCCGAGGTATACCCCTCCACGAAATAGGTGGCCGTTGGAGCATTAAATGACCGGTAGTACCGGTACTCAAGCGGTACTACCGGTCCAGTACCGGACCAAGTACCGGTGGAGACCTTGTCCTTGCTGAAATCTTCAGTCTTGGGCGGTACCCCCTTGCGGTACTACCCCCAAGCGGTAGTACCGGACGTCTTCAGCGGTACTATCGGTTCGAGCGGTAGTACCGGTCCCAAGTACCGCTTGGTACTGACCAAAACGGAGAGGGGAGGGTGCTAGCCAGTATGCAGCGGTACCGATGAGCGGTACGACCGCCTCAAGCGGTAGTACCGGTTGGGCCGGTAGTGCCGCTCCGTGGTACCGGTGGGTACTGACTAGTACTCACCCTTCTCTCTTTTGATCGGTGCCAACCGGTACTAGAACCGGTAGTACCGGTGTCAAGCGGTAGTACCGGTTGCAGGTCCGGTACTACCGGTTGACACAGAAGTTTTGCAAGGGGAAAACTGCAATGCCATGTCTTGTGCCTTCCTTTATCAATCCTGTGATAAACTTAGTACACGGTTAAATCGATAAATGTATTGTTATCAAACATCAAAATCAGAGGGATTAGAAAAATGCTCTTTCAGTGGAGAGATAGGTTGGATCTACAACACGACGACGTGGTGCAAACGGTGGAGAGTTTCTGCAGCAGGGCTTCGCCTGCGCGCAGTCGGGAGGGAGAGAGAGAGGAGGGCAGCAGGGCGGCTAGGGCTTGAGGAGATGTGGGGGGAGGTGCGCCCCCAGCCCTCTTTATATGGAGGGGTGGGCGGCTGCCCCTTGCCCCTCCTCCAAGCCTAGGGCCGGCGGCCAAAGGGGTAGGAGTGGGGGGCAAGTTTCCCCCCCTTCTAGAAGCTCTCCCTAGGGTTTCCCCTAGGGCTTGGCCGGCTGGGCCTATGGGGCCTTATGCCCCTGGCCCAATGCGGCCAGGTCACTCCCTCGTAGGACCACGCCCCCTCCCGACAAGTGGGGCCACGTTAGTCCCACTCCGGAAGGTTCTAGAAGCTTCCGGTACAATACCGGACAATCTGAAACAATTCCGAACTCCAAAAACTGCTTTGCCTTATATGAATCTTATTCTCCGGACCATTCCAGAACCTCTCGTGATGTCCTGGATCTCATCCGAGACTCCGAACAAAAACTCATAAACCAATTATCCATTCTATCCTAGCGTCGAGACACGTTAAGTGTGTGACCCTACGGGTTTGAGAATATGCAGACATGATCTTCTATCAATAATCAACAGCGGGGTCTGGAAACCCATATTGACTCCCACATACTCATCGATGATCATATCGGATGAACAACGATGTCAGGATTCAATTAATCCCATATACATATTCCCTTCGTCACACGATATTCTACTTGCCCGAGATTCGATCGTCGGCATCGGCATACCTAGTTCAATCTCGTTCACAGCAAGTACTTTACTCGTTCCGTAATCCGATATCACTTTGTGATTAACTCCTTAACCACGTGCTTCCAAGCGGTGTTGATATCGATTACCGAGTGGGCCCGAAGTATATCTTTCCGACTTGGGAGGGACAAATCCCATCTCGATACATACAACCCAACAAGTACTTTCCGATCACCTGAGAGACACCTTTATGATCACCCTCTCATAGGATGACGTTTAATGACCTCAAAGCTTTCTTCCGATACCAGGGAGTTGCACTATCTCATGGTCTAAGGAATACAATATATGACATAAGAAAAGCTTCGCAAAGATGAACACGATGACACGATCTAATTGCTCTGCTTAATTTGGGTCTGTCCATCATACCATTCTCCCAATGATGTGATCTCATTATTAATCGACAACTCATGTCTATGGTTAGGAAATCTTAACCATCATTAATCAATGAGCTATTCCATAGAGGCGTACTAGGGACACAGTGTTGTTCATAAACCACACAAGTATTAAAGTTTCCGCTTAATACAATTCTATCATGGAATATAAACTTTATCATGAACAAGAATTATAATAATAACATCTTTATTATTGCCTCTAGGGCATAATTCCAACAGTCTCCCACTTGCACTAGAGTCAATAATCTAGTTTACATCTGGCAACAATCTCACACCCATGGAACTAAGGTGATGATCATGTTTTGCTCGTGGAAGAGGTTTAGTCAACGGGTCTGCGACATTCAGATCCGTATGTACTTTTCTAATCTTCAAATCTCCATCTGTTATATAATCTCGAATTATATGAAACTTGCGGTTGATATGCTTGGTCTTTGGATGATATCTTGGTTCCTTAGCCAGTGCTATGGCGCTAGTGTTGTCACACAATATCTCCAGTGCGTCCAAGGCACTTGGGACCACACCAAGATCAGTGATGAAGTTCCTGATCCAAACTCCTTCACTTGATGCTTCTGCAGCAGCCATGTATTCTGATTCTACTGTAGATCCCGCGATCACGCTTTGCTTGTAGCTTCTCCAGCTCACAGCTCCTCCATTCAAAATATAAACGTATCGTGTCTGAGATTTAGAATCATCCTTGTCGGTGTCGAAACTAGCATCGACGTAACCTTTTATGACGAGCTGTTCATCACCTCCATAGACTAAGAACATTTCTTTAGTTCTATTTAAATACTTTAGGATGTTATTCACGGCTGTCCAGTGTTCCACTCCTGGATCACTTTGGTATCTTCTCGTCAAACTAAGAGCATTGGACACATCCGGTCTAGTACACAGCATGGCATACATGATATAACCTATGGCCGAGGCATAAGGCACTTTGGTCGTAGCTTCTCTATCGTTTACCGTAGCTGGACACTGAGCCTTGCTCAATGTCTTACCTGACAACATAGGCACTGAACCTTTCTTTGCCTTATCCATTCTGAACCTTTTCATAACTTTGTCTAGGTATGTACTTTGGCTTAAAGCTATCAGGCGTCTTTGTCTATCTCTATAGATTTTGATGCCCAATATATAAGCATCTTCCCCTAGGTCTTTCATTGAAAAACATTTGTTCAAATAACTCTTCACATCGTTAAGCATGTCAATGTCATTTCCAATAATCAATATGTCATCCACATATAGTACTAGGAATGTCACTGAGCTCCCACTCACTTTCTTGTAGATACAAGCTTCATAGCAATTTGGAACAAATCCAAAGCTCTTGATCACTTGATCAAAATGAAGGTTCCAACTCCGAGATGCTTGCTTTAGTCCATAAATGGAACACTGAAGTTTGCACACCTTATCAGCATCCTTAGGATCGACAAAACCTTCGGGTTGCATCATATACAACTCTTCATCAATGTTGCCATTGAGGAATGCAGTCTTGACATCCATCTGCCATATTTCATAATCATGAAATGCATCAATTGCTAATAAAATCCGAATGGACTTAAACATCGCTACGGGAGAGAAAGTCTCATCATGGTCAACACCTTGAACTTGTCGAAAACCTTTCGCGACAAGCCGTGCTTTATAGACAGTAACATTACCATCCGCGTCCATTTTCTTCTTGAAAATCCATTTGCACTCAACGGCCTTTCGGTCGCTAGGAGGGTCCACCAAAGTCCATACTTGGTTTTCGCTCATGGATCCCAATTCGGATTTCATGGCTTCTAGCCATTTCTCAGAGTCTGGGCTCATCATCGCTTCCTCATAGTTTGCAGGTTCACTGTCGTCTACTAACAAGACAGTTAAGACAGGGTTGCCGTACCACTCAGGAGGGGCACGCGACCTTGTCGACCTGCGACGTTCAGTAGTAGCATCGTCCGAAGCTTCATGATCCTTGTCATTAGCTTCCTCTATTGTTGGTGCAGACGGTACTGGAACAATTTCAGGTGCTGCGCTACTCTCCAACTCAAGAGAAGGTTCAATAACCTCGTCTAGCTCTATTTTCCTCCCACTCACTTCTTTCGAGGGAAACTCCTTCTCAAGAAAGGATCCGTTCTTTGCGACAAACACTTTGCCTTCGGATCTGTGATAGAAGGTATACCCAATCGTTTCCTTAGGGTATCCTATGAAGTCGCATTTCTCCGCTTTGGGTTCGAGCTTGTCCGGCATCAACTTCTTGACGTAAGATTCGCGTCCCCAAACTTTAAGAAACGACAACTTAGGTTTAGCACCAAACCACAGTTCATACGGTGTCGTCTCAACAGATTTAGATGGTGCCCTATTTAAAGTGAATGCAGCGGTTTCTAATGCATAACCCCAAAATGATAACGGCAAATCTGTAAGAGACATCATTGATCGCACCATATCTAATAGAGTTCTAATCCGGCGTTCAGACACATCATTGCGCTGTGGTGTTCCGGGTGGCGTGAGTTGCGAAACTATTCTGCTTGCTTTAAGATGCATGAGAAAATCATAACTCAAATATTCACCTCCACGATCGAATCGTAGAAATTTAGTCTTTCTGTTACGATGGTTTTCCACTTCATTCTAAAATTCTTTGAACTTTTCAAACGTTTCAGATTTATGTTTCATTAAATAGATATACCCATATGTACTTAAGTCATCAGTAAAAGTGAGAAAATAGCGATATCCACCGCGCGTCGAAACACTCATTTTTCCGCATACATCGATATGTATGATTTCCAACAAGTCTGTTGCTCGCTCCATCATTCCGGAGAACGGGGTTTTGATCATCTTGCCCATGAGGCACAGCTCACACGTGTCAAATGATTCAAAATCAAGAGACTCCAAAAGTCCATCAGAATGGAGTTTCTTCATGCGTTTTACACCAATATGACCTAGACGGCAGTGCCACAAATAAGTAGTATTATCACTATCTACCTTGCATCTCTTAGCCTCAATGTTATGGATCTGTGTTTCATCGCTTTCGAGATTCAGAAGAAATAAACCATTCATAGCATGTGCATGGCCATAAAAGATGTTACTCATATAAATAGAACAACCATTATTCTCCGATTTAAATGAATAATCGTCTTGCAATAAACACGATCCAGATATGATGTTCATGCTCAACGCAGGCACATAATAACATTTATTGAGGTTTAAAACTAATCCCGAAGGTAAAACTAAGGAGAGCGTGCCGACGGCCATCACATCAACTCTTGATCCGTTGCCAACGCGCATCGTCACCTCATCCCTTGCTAGCCGCCGTCTATTCCGTAGCTCCTGTTTCGAGTTACAAATATTAGCAACTGAACCAGTATCAAATACCCAGGCACTACAAGGAGGGCTAGTAAGGAAAACATCAATAACATGTATATCAAATATACCTTTGATGGTGCCAGCCTTCTTGTCCGCTAAGTACTTCGGACAGTTGCGCTTCCAGTGACCCTTGTCCTTGCAATAGAAGCACTCAGTGTCCGGCTTAGGTCCAGACTTGAGCTTCTTCTCAGCAGGGGCAACGTGCTTGCCGCGGCCTTTCTTGAAGGGCTTCTTTGCACCCTTACCTTTCTTAAAGTTGGGGGGCTTGTTGACCATCAACACATGATTATCTTTCTTTATGTCCACCTCCGCAGCTTTCAGCTTAGCGAAGAGCTCGGTGATCGTATCAGTGGAACCAATCTGATTATGAGTAACTACAAAACCTTTGTAGCTAGGAGGGAGTGATTGCAGAACTCTGTCAATCTTGAGCTCCTCTGGAATCTTGCAGTCCAGTTGCTCAAGGCGTTGAGTGTAGCCCGACATCTTAATGGCGTGCTCACAAACGGAACTCCCTTCCTCCATGTTGCAGTTAAAGAATTTCTCAGAGATCTCATATCTCTCAGAACGGGCCTGAGTCTGAAGCATAGTTTTCAGTTCCTCAAGGATCTCAAAGGGCCCGGGGAAATCTTCAAAACGATTTTGAAGGCCCGATTCCATAGCAAACAACATGGTGCTCTTAATCACACCATAATCATCTTTGCGCGACTGATAAACAGCTTTCTCATCAGCCGACGCATCTACAGCAGGGGCGTCACCTAGCGCTTTCTCAAGGACATAGTCCTTTTGTCTGCCAGAGAGAATGATTCTCAGATTGCGGAACCAGTTGGTGAAGTTAGACCCATTGTTCTTAAGCTTTTCTTTCTCCGCAAAAACGCTGAAGTTGAAGTTGGACTTAGCCATTTGATCTACAAAATTTCCAAGTACAATTTAGACTATGTTCATGATAACTAGTTCAACTTAATCATATTACTAGATGAACTCCCACTAAATTCAACATCCCTCAAGTTGTTTAGTGAACACGATCCAAATTCACCACACCTAATCCGATCTTCACGAGAAGAGATGTGGTTTCAATGGTGGACAATAAAGTGCCGATCATATCATTCATATGACTCATGCTTAACCTTTCGGTTCGTGTGTTCCGAGGCCATGTTTGTACATGCTAGGCTCGTCAAGTCAAACCCAAGTATTTCCGCGTGTGCAAAACTGGCTTGCACCGGGGGTATGTGAACGTAGAGTTTATAGCACCCGATCATCACGTGATGCTTGAACACGACGAACTTTCGCAACGGTGCATACATGGGGAGAACACAGTTTTATCTTGATCTTTAAGTGAGGAATCATCTTATAATGCTACCGTCGCGATCTAAGCATAATAAGATACATAAAAGGATAAACATCACATGCATATAATTTTATGTGACATGGTATAGCCAATCTTCGCGCAATGATTTCCATCTTGTGCGTGCCAACATGATCTCCATCACTCCACCATGATTGCCTCCACCACGAATAGCAACTACAACTATTTCTAACTACTTAGCGATAAAGTAAAGCTATTACATGGCGTATAAGAAGTTGACACACAGGTCATACACAATTATAAAGACAACCATATGGCTCATGCCGGTTGTGTACTCATCGACATGCAGGTCGTGAAACATTACAAAACATGATCATTGCATACAACATACACATAACATCTTGGGCCATACCATCTCACAGAAACACTCCCTGCAAAAACAAGTTAGACGCCTCTACTTTGTTGTTGCATGTTTTACGTGGCTTACGGGAGTAACAAGCTAAGAACGATTCTTACCTACGGAAATCCACAACGGTGATATTATGGTTGCCAACATCCGGTGTAAATCCCATGACAACTATAGTGAGAGAAACTGGCATCCACCAGCCGCATGTGTGGAACAAGCCACACGTCAAGTGCGGAGCCGGTCTCGTGAACGAGGTCGCGTAAAGTTGGCCTGGACCGCTTCGATCTCACTATCCCGCATCATAAGAAGTACACAAACAAGAGGCTTGCAACAGAAAACATCAACGCCCGCAACAAGCATGTTGCGTTCTACTCGTGAAACACATCTACTCATAGATCTAGCTCTGATACCACTGAAGGGTTTCGCAGCATAGTAAATCAAAAAATTCTACGGATGCGAACTGGGAAGCCAAGATCTAATCTAGGATATGCAAACAACGAGGGGGGATAGATGAGATCTTCATACCCTTGAAGATTCGCACAGCGAAATGTTCGACGGAACATGGTTGATGTAGTCGTACTCGCTTCTCCTCCTCGCGATCCGATCCGATCCAACACCGCAAGTGGCGATGCCTCTGAGAGATGCATACGTACGGCACCTCGATGTCTCCTACTTCCTCGGTCCAGCAAGTGGGGTGGAGAGATAGTTTGGATCTACAACACGACGGCGTGGTGCAAACGGTGGAGAGTTTCTGCAGCAGGGCTTCGCCTACGCGCAGTCGGGAGGGAGAGAGAGAGGAGGGCAGCAGGGCGGCTAGGGCTTGAGGAGGTGTGGGGGGAGGGTGCACCCCCAGCCCTATTTATATAGAGGGGTGGGCGGCTGCCCCTTGCCCCTCCTCCAAGCCTAGGGCCGACGGCCAAAGGGGGAGGAGTAGGGGGCAAGTTTCCCCCTTCTAGAAGCTCTCACTAGGGCTTGGCCGGCTGGGCCTATGGGGCCTTGTGCCCCTGGACCAATGCGTCCAGGGCACTCCCTCGTAGGCCCACGCCCCCTCCCGACAAGTGGTACCACGTTGGTCCCACTCCGGAAGGTTCTAGAAGCTTCCGGTACAATACCGGACAATCCGAAACAATTCCGAACTCCAAAAACTGATTTGCCTTATATGAATCTTATTCTCCGGACCATTCCGGAACCTCTCGTGATGTCCTGGATCTCATCCGAGACTCCGAACAAAAAAACCAATTATCCATTCTATCCTAGCGTCGAGACACGTTAAGTGTGTGACCCCACAGGTTCGAGAATATGCAGACATGATCTTCTATCAATAATCAACAGCGGGGTCTGGAAACCCATATTGACTCCCACATACTCATCGATGATCATATCGGATGAACCACGATGTCAGGATTCAATTAATCCCATATACATATTCCCTTCGTCACGCGATATTTTACTTGCCTCAGATTCGATCGTCGGCATCGGCATATCTAGTTCAATCTCGTTCACAGCAAGTACTTTACTCGTTCCGTAATCCGATATCACTTTGTGATTAACTCCTTAACCACGTGCTTGAAAGCGGTGTTGATATGGATTACCGAGTGGGCCCGAAGTATATCTCTCCGACTTGGGAGGGACAAATCCCATCTCGATATATACAACCCAACAAGTACTTTCCGATCACCTAAGAGACACCTTTATGATCACCCTCTCATAGGATGACGTTTGATGACCTCAAAGCTTTCTTCCGATACCAGGGAGTTGCATTATCTCATGGTCTAAGGAATACAATATATGACATAAGAAAAGCTTCGCAAAGATGAACACGATGACACGATCTAATTGCTCTGCTTAATTTGGGTCTGTCCATCATACCATTCTCCCAATGATGTGATCTCATTATTAATCGACAACTCATGTCTATGGTTAGGAAACCTTAACCATCATTAATCAATGAGCTAGTCCATAGAGGCGTACTAGGGACACAGTGTTGTTCATAACACAAGTATTAAAGTTTCCGCTTAATACAATTCTAGCATGGAATATAAACTTTATCATGAACAAGAATTATAATAATAACATCTTTATTATTGCCTCTAGGGAATAATTCCAACAAATGTTACTATCTATAAAGCTCAACTTGTCGCAAAAGGGTTTCGACAAATTCAAGGAGTTGACTACAATGGGACTTTCTCACTAGTAGCGAAGCTAAAGTCTGTAAGGATTATGTTAGCAATCGCTGCATATTATGATTATGAGATATGGCAGATGGATGTCAAAACAGCGTTCCTCAATGGAGACATTGATTAAGAGTTGTATATGATGCAACCCAAAGGTTTTGTCGATCCTAAAGATGCTAACAAGATATGCAAACTTCAATGGTCCATATATGGATTGAAGCAAGCATCCCGAAGTTGGAATCAACGTTTTGATAAGGTAATCAAAAGCTTTGGTTTTATACAAACTTATGGAGAAGCTTGTATTTACAAGAAAGTGAGTGGGATCTCTGTAGCATTCTTAATACTATATGTAGATGACATATTGTTGATTGGGAATGATGTAGACCTTCTTAATAGTGTCAAGGAATATTTGAATAATAGTTTTTCTATGAAAGATCTTGGCGAAGCAGCTTACATATTAGGCATAAAGATTTATAGAGATAGATCAGGACGCCTAATATCATTGTCACAAAGTACATATTTGGACAAAGTTCTAAAGAGGTTTGGAATGGAAGATAGCAAGAAAGGGTTCTTGCCCATGTTGCCCAATACGACCTTGAGTAAAACTCAAAGTCCAGCAACGACAGAAGATAGAGAAAGGATGAGTAAGACTCCCTATGCCTCAGCCATAGGTTCTCTAATGTATGACATGCTATGTACTAGACCCGACATTGCATATGCTGTTAGTTTGACTAGCAGATATCAAAGTGATCCAGGAGTGGATCATTGGACAACGGTCAAAAACATCCTTAAGTACTTAAGAAGAACTAAGGATATGGCTATTTATTATGGAGGTGATGAACAACTCGTTGTTAATGGTTACACCGATGCTAGTTGGAACATCGATCCGGATGATTCTAAATCTCAATCTGGATACGTATTTACTTTGAATGGTGCAGCAGTTAGCTGGAGGAGTGCAAAGCAAAGCGTTGTGGCGAGATCTTCAACTGAATCGGAATACATAGCTGCTTCGGAGGCTTCACAAGAAGCGATATGGATGAAGGAGTTCGTTACAGAGCTCGGTGTGGTTCCAAGTGCGCTGGACCCAATGTCTATCTACTGTGATAACATGGGCGCCATAGCCAATGCGCAAGAACCAAGGTCACACAAGAAGCTGAAGCACATCAAGCTACATTTTCACGCTATTCAAGAACATGTCCAAGATGGTGACATAAAGATTTGCAAAGTACACACAGATCTGAATGTGGCGGATCCGTTGACTAAACCTCTCCCGAGGGCAAAACATGAGCAACACCAAACTGCCATGGGTGTTCGGTATATTACCATGTAATCTAGATTAGTTGACTCTAGTGCAAGTGGGAGACTGTTGGAGATATGCCCTAGAGGCAATAATAAATATAGTTATTATTATATCTTTGTGTTTATGATAAATGTTTACATTCATGCTATAATAGTATTAACCAGAAAAATTAATACTTGTGTGATTTGTAAACTAAATTAGAGTCCCTAGTAAAGCCTCTTCATAATACTAGATTGTTGCTTAATAGATGATCATGGTTTCTTGATCATGAACATTTGAGATGTTGTTAATAACAAGATCATATCATTAGGAGAATGATATGGTGGACATACTCCTATAGATAAGCGTAGCATAAAGATCAAGTCATTTTAATAGTTCAATTGCTATAAGTTTTCTGATACATAGTAACCTAATTCCTTCGACAATGAGATCATGCTTATCACCATCACCGGAAGGATCTTTGATGACATCAAACACCATCCCGTAACTGGGTGGCTATAAAGGTGGCATTGAGTGTTCGGAAAGTATGGGTTGAGACACATGGATCAAGAGTGGGATTTGTCCATCCATATGACGGATAGATATACTCTGGGACCTCTCGGTGGAATGTCATCCAATTAGCTTGCAAGCATGTGACTGGTTCACAAGGGATCACATACCACGGGAACGAGAAAAGAGTACTTATCAGTAACGAGGTTGAACTAGGTATGTAGAGATACCAACGATCAAAACCTCGGATAAGTAAACTATCGTGAGACAAAGGGAAATTGGTATCGTATGTAAGTGGTTCATTCGATCGCAAAGTAATCATAGAAATATGTGTGAGCCATATGAATTTGCAGATTCCTCTATTGGTTATTGATCGGAGAAGTGTCTCGATCATGTTCGCATAATTCACGAACCGTAGGGAGACACACTTAAGGATTCGATGTTGTTGAGTAGTTATGGAATGATGAGTAAGAGACCGAATGTTGTTCGGAGTCTCGGATGGGATCCGGGATATCACAAGGAGATCCGTAATGTTCCGGAGAATAAGATTCATATAAGTAAAGTCCTGTTTCGGAGTTGGGGAATGATTCCGGTGTTTTCACCGGGAATGTTCTAGAAGGGTCCGGAAGGTCCGGCAGTCCGGAGGGGAAGGGTACATGAATGTGTCACGACAATGTGGAATGGTTGCATCATGTACTAGGTCACATGGTTGGGCAAAATAAAGGGAGAAATCAAATCCTAGTTTGAAAGTCAAACGCCAATTTGAAAAAGTCAAACGGCAAGTTTGCTTGGTGGAGTGAGAGTAGGAAACCTACTTGGAGAGGAAGTCTCCTCCCTCCACCCGCCGGCCAAGGAGGCCGACTTGGGGGAGGACTCCCTCCTCCCAAGCCGCGCTCTCCCACCTATAAAAGGAGGGGCAGGGCTGCCCCTCTCCCTCACACCCAACACACCCAAAACCCTAGCCCTAGCCGTCGGCCTCCTCCAAGTCGTCGCCGCCTCCTAGGGTTCTCCAACTCGCCAACTTGGGGCTTCCCCAAGCCCTAGCCACCGGCCAAGCTCCCCCCTTGGTGCCTCTAAACCCTAGATCACCAAGGTCTCTCTCATAGTCCACCATACATGCTCCGGCTTAAGGAGAAGCCCTGCGAGATCTCCCCTCTACTTCCGGTACCACGCCATCGTGCTGCCGGAATCACGAGGAGAGTGCTACAACCTCCACTGCCTGCTGGAACAAGGGAGAGGAAGGTCTTCATCGAGTACCGAACGTGTGACCGACTGTGGAAGCGCTGCCGGAACACAGTGCCGGAAGGATCGTCTACGCGATCTTGAGATCAGCAAGAGTACGACTACATCACCCACGAGAATCTGCTCTCGTTAACCGCTTTGGAATCTTCGAGGGTGAGTTCCTCTATCGAATCGTTGCTACAATATAGTAGATAGATCTTGGCTTGTTTGTTTGCATGCGGTAGAAATTTTTTGTTTTCCATGCTACGAACCCCTACATATGCTCCCACTGAAATGAAAATCCTCTCAATAATCTTGGACTTTCATAATTCTTGGATCATTAACAAATTGAGAATTTTAACTGCAAGTTCTCAATATATATATATATATATATATATATATTGCTGGTGTAAATCCAATAGACTCAAGCATCGCTACTTTTGTAGTCAACTCCTTGAATTTGTCCAAACATTCTTTGTGATAAATAGAGCTTTATGTCTTTCCATTAAGTTTCATTTCTTTCTCATGACTTTGCAGTCATTCGGAAATATCAAGTAAACATCTTTACTTAATAAGATCAAGTAACATATTACTTTCCAATCTTAAATATAACTTGATATAGGATTATATGACTCCTAATAATTTCTCGCACTTTGGTCCATCACACTTCTTTATAATTCATAGGCCTGTCTTGTTTAAATAACACAATAAGTAAATCAAGATATAATTCTGCAGATTTGCAGAATATATATACTTGAATCCTACTTTCTTTTGTAAAAGTATTCGCTGAAACTTGATGATCATAATAATTAGTTTCTCCTCTATTTGTAGAGTTTGGTTTCACGAAACGAATTTCGCCGTGCCACTCAATAATCAGGAGGTAAGGTCAATCACCTTGTTTTGACCTTTTACTTTCTTCCACCTGTATCTTCACTAAGACACATATCCTTAGGAAAACAACAGGTTTGCCCTATGTGGAACATGTATTCTTAGTTATCTAAGAATACGCTACAAAGACTTGTTTACTCGCCATGATTTCGAATCATCGAAATCTTCAGAAACTCGAACATGCCATAACTCTTATGGTGTTGTTTCCACGAATCTTTAGATGTTCCTTTGTGTTTCAACTCAGTGTTTGCTCATTTCTAGCTTTAACTATAACCCTGATAAGAGATAATATTAGACCATATGTATCCAATACAAAATTATTATGATATCTAGACATTTCAACACCTTGAGTTTGTGCAATTATCATATTTTGTGAAACATCTTTCACAAGTCCCTTTATGCCAAACTTTAACTTAAATACTTTAGTCATATCAATCAAATCGAAGAGACTTTATGTTCTGGTTAATTCCATATCCCAATTTGTTTCGAACTCATTTGAACAATTCAAATCGATTCAAAACTTCTGTTTATTAATTAAATACACCTTTCACTTAAGTCCACAATGAAATAATGATTTCCACTATTTGTTGAAAATATGATACATCACTATGTATAAAATTCAACATTTCTTCGCATATCACCGTTTTACCAGAATGCGGAGTTTTAGTCATTTTGTCAAACGAGGCATGGTTTTTGCAAAGTCTTTAGATCAAATATCCAAGACCCCGATTTTCATATAAGTTAAAAACATGCCATAACCACCTTGACTAAAACAATAGTGTCACTTCGTTATTAACCTTTGGATAACTTTTAGTATTATAATCCTTTATAAATGCTTAAACTATTATGATTAACATAGTGATGAGAACAACTTATTTATAATCATAATGTGACCATAAAGTTATTACTCATAAGAATAGTACAACTGGATTGTAGCTTATTCATATGAATAATTGTCTGGCCAAAAGCAAGACACACAAAAAGGGATTACAAATTTTTATTCAAGTCCACTAATCCAAATGATAAACTTCGAGGGAAGGAGTGATGTAGGCCATCAACTAGTTTGCATGCCGTCATCAAGCCACATTGCCGCAATTCGAGCAATTCTCAAGCAGACCATCCTATTTTTCAAAAAATGGAACAAGTATCCAATACTTCGTAAACTGCAAAGAGTTATGCAAGAATTATGTTTATAAATTTGTATATCCAACATATACATTTTCATTCATGACCTCCATCACAATCAAGCCCTTCTAAGACTACTTAACTCTAATGCAAGATTGCTAAGTGATTCTCCAAACATTGTCCTTTCACCCATCATGGATGAAAACTCATCCAACGGTTCATACTTTATGTGCCTGATTTTGCAGAATACAAAATTGCAGCCCAACTCTCCATCGAATGGAGAATGACCCCTTTTAGACGAATTATGGAGAAAACACAATCTTACTGGAGTTAGTGGATTATCTCCTAATGGTTGTTGTGTCAAGAAGAGAAGATCAGCTTATTACAAGGATATCCCTTGGGCGTGGGTATTAATCTATGAAGTTGGACCCTTCTGCTAAGTTCCAAATCAAGCAAGAAATTTCTCATGGTCGCATAGGACCTCAATAATATAAGCCATGATCTACTAAGATATTTGCAAACAGACATCTAGAATTAGTTCATAATAATGAGTTCAATTCATAATTGAGCTCCCACTAAAATAGTCATCCCCTAAACGATTTTAGTGATCACGTGATCCCAATTCACTACGAAACCCCTGATCATCATGAACAGCAACATAGCTTAAAGGTAGACATTCTCTAGTGCCAATCGCATTTTCCATGTGCGGTGACCCAGCATACCACTTCATGATGTAGTACACTATAGTCGTTGACATAACACCAATGAAACACCGTTCACTAGTATTACATCCGTCAGAGTGGTACAACAGAAACACAGCAGGTCCAAGACATGACTATAGGTTACAACTCGACTCTTTACAAAAGATCCAGAGAACACTCTAGGTTAAAGATAGAGAAAGAAACTTCTTACAAAGAAGAATTAAATAATAACAACTCCAAATCTATCATACTAATAAGACTAGTATCTGGACTATTGGGGCTTGCATTGCTGCTATCGCAATACTCTACAGAAATAGGTTCTGTGGCTAGAGATTTTATTCCTATCTAATTAGCAACTTCGTCTTCACTTTAGTTGATGTATATGTTGACTTCCTTGACTTTATTGAAGAACTTGAGCTATTGATGACGATTCCTTTGAGCATAAGTTGCTGTAGACGTCATTTGTATTGGCTTCAGAATCTAGCAAGGGTTAAGAAGATACGTTGAGTACGAGCGTACTCAGCAAGTTCACTAGAAAGGACTGTTTGATTCACTATATCTATAGCCACAGACCATAGGTCGTAGCTAATGCAAGTTTTCGTAAACATTTCTTCAAAGGTTGCTTTTATTCTGAAAATCTATGTCTGTCAGCCTTCACGGGTTTACCAGAACTTTCATGGAGTTCCTTTCCCGCCGCGTTCGCATCTCCTTCACGGAACAGGGAGTAACAAGTTACAGTTCTTACACTCTACAGAGGTGCGTTAGTTTACCCATGAGAGATCTTAAGCTTTGTTGCACGGCTGGGAGTATGTACCCGTTCAAACTTCCTTGGTTTGAGGCCCAACCTAAGATCGAAGCCAATCACTGCCCTCTCCGCGACCCCATATGTCTGCACGATCCTTCGGGGCCGGCTCACCTCCGATAAGCCCCCTTTCAGGCAGGCTAAAACCCTGATGAGTTCCCGAAGACTCTATGACCTGGTGATGCCCTGACAAGTACCATATTAAATGGACTATACCACTAAATACCATTCATAGATAATCTAGACACCAAAAGTGTGGGGGAATAAGGCTGCCCACCCATATGTTGGATCCACACAAGGAATCACAACGTCACGTTAAGGTCGTCTTGCCTCTATACGAGAGGAAAATGATACAGATAACTTCTCCGTCCCATTCCAAATCTCATGGTCAACGCGTAATATACGGCGCAAGAATCACTGGCGAAATTGGTTGTTAAGTCCTAGATAATATGTTCCTTTACCACCGAAACTTTCATAGTAGGTTATTATCTCATGGTAAATAACCTATAATCATATTATTATGAAAATAGTGTTTTCTAACCTTTTTCAAATGCAGGTGATGACAACACTGGATTTGCAAAATACTTTACAGAAAATAATCAAAGGACATCAGCAAGTGTGAACTTGCCTTTTGTGATTACAAGATTATGCACTCACGGTCTTCGAGACAATATAAGACCCAATATCTGAAATCAGCATCATTGGTCAGGTAATAACTAATGTTTAAAGAAGCAATATGCAATTATGCATAAGTAATGCTATGCATTTTATAAAACTCCCAAAGTGAATCCCCGATACTTTGAGTGAAGTGAGTTTAGGTAATTCTTTTAAAAGTTGATTTATCTTCAAGTTTTACTTTACAAGTAATGGTATTTATAAAGAACTTAAGTGTTAACAACCCAAATATACAAGTAAAGTATAAAATAATGTTTTATGGTTAATTTTCATTTGGTGTCTATTGATAAACATCCTTGGGATTGAGTTGATAAGAATTGAAGAACTTATTATAAGATTATTGTTTGAAGTGGCAAAAAGAATAACATTTGAAGAAAAGATTTCCTTTATAAGGTTTAAACAATCTTTATTGTTAATAGAACGTGATCAATGTCTTTTGGTGTTTGATTGATTAGTTTGGACTTGAGATGCTTTATGTCTTAATTGAAATAGACCAAATTTAACTATAAAAATATAAGTAGTTCATTAGACATGATGTTTATAAGCTTTTTAGACCAAAGTTAATTTTAAAAGGGTAAATAAACTTAAGGTGGAATTGGTTTAAATTATTCTCATGTTTTAGATTTATGACTAGTGTGATTAAGGTGTGAGACAATTTATGTGGTATTTAAGTGAATGATTGGTTTAAATTTGATTAAAAGTTTCAAAAGAGTATTATAAAGTAAATAATTTACATTTAAGTTTTATTATGAATCATAACTATGGATTTAGACTTAGTAATTAATCTTAAAGAATTTAGTGTTTTATGAGGAAATGATATTATTTCTTACATAAGAAATATATATATATTTTAAAGATTTTTTTAAAATAGGTTATAGATAGGGATTTATTATTTTAAAATATTAAAAACTTTTCTAATAATATATTTAATATTTTTCTAGTGTAATAATTTATTCAAGACTTAAAAATGATTTTTATTTATTTTTAAGTATTATTTTTTATGTTTATAAAATTCCATAAAGGATTAAATGTCCTTAAATATTTACTTCAAATTTTATTTATATAAGAGTTAAGTTAGTATTTCTATAAAATAAAAGATTTATTTTTATACACAAAATGATTTTTATTAAATTTTTAGTATATTTTATTATATTTTTATAATTTATTAAGAACTCTAATGGTTTTAATATTTAGTGGTATTTTATTTAAGTCAAATAAGTAGTTTTATATTTTTCTTAGGTAGGTATTATTTTTGTGAACATTTTAATATATTATATGTATTTTTAGGATTTTTGTGTAATTTCTTGGACTCTTAGAAATTTGTAGGGTTATTTTGGGAAATTCTAATTGTTTTTCTTTTCTTATTTTATTTATCCTGGCCTATTTGGTTGGCATGGGCCAGCTTGGCCCAATTGGACCTGGCTCGGGTCATCCAGACCACGACCCATGTCGCCCCTCCCTCTTATCTCCTACACACATGCACACACCCCTGCTCTTCCCCGTTTCTCTGCTCTCTCCGCACACGCCCGCGCTGGTGCCTACCTGACCAACGCGGGCTAAATCCATGCCACCGGCTGCTGACGCGTGGTGGCGCTGGCTCGCCGTTGCCCCCTCTTCCCTTCTCTATGTCGATTGGGTTCAATCGCGGCCCCGCGCGCTCCTAGCGAAACCCTAGCCGCCATGGCTCAAGGTCACGATGCGGCTCTCGCTCCGGTGCCTTCGGTTGTGGCTCATGGAAGAACGTGAGCCCCTCCCCAACTGTCTCGCCTTCTTGTACTTCTGCTCGACCTGGCTTGCTCATCTTTCCCATGGTGGTGGTACTGGTCATGGTGCGGCGCTGGTGATGTTGCTGCTTTCTTCTCCTGTGGCCACCGGCACCACGGTTTGGTGCGGGTTGCAGCGCCCTCAGGTGCTCCCCGTGCCGTCGTGTGTTTCGTCGCTGGCCAATCTCTGCTTCCTCTTCTAGTGTTTAGCAAGGACCATCTGTAAGTCATACTGCTTCTTCCCTTCTCGGTTTATATCTAGATCCCTATTAGTGGTGAGACGATTATCCGTATTTGTGCTGAGACTCTGTTCTAGGGTCAATTTTACTGCTAAGATTATCTATGGGTATTTGGTTAATTTGATTTAAGCTAAATGACTTACTGATTTGTCATTCATATGTTGACCTCGGCTTCCTAGTGGATGATGACACATTAGTATTATTTTTAGCTATGTGGTAGTTGATTAATTTGTAAATCAACCTTAGATGACTTAGGTTTATTGATGTAATCCAGGTATAGATGTTATGCATCAGCTATCTTGCAGTAGATGGACTTGGAATAATACACTTGCTGTAGTATGACTTGCTGTCATCTAGACTAGTGGTGCCTCTTTGGTCTCCTGGCTACTGCATATATACAATACTTGGCTTTAAGCAACTGTTATGGATGATGTGGTACCTCCTTGGAGGATGCACATGAACTAGATCATATATACATCCATGCTACAACATTGCTGGTTAGAAGTTTGGACCTTCCCTAGTCCATGATATCTTAATTTGAGGCTTAAGTTTTGTAGAAGCAAATTATGAATGGATTCCTACTTGAGGTTTTAAGAAAGGATCTATTTTATAGAACTTTTCTACAATGAAATAATTTACATACCTGATTCCTAGAACATCTGTTAGGAAAATGATGTGGCAAGATAAAGTGGTGGCTTATGTTAGTGTAGATGTCACTGTGGTGCCTCAAATTTGAGTGTGCATAGTGGTTTTCTAACTAGCATGATCTGTTGCATTCCAGTACTTGTATAAATGGAAATGGAAACACTTATTTGAGATGACTTATATGTTGCTAATGATCAGAAATTCTCTGCCCAGTGATGCAAAAGGCTGAGGCTTAAATACACGTATTGATGTGTATAAATAAGGTGATCTAACAAATGATTCTTATATTCTGTGTCTGGGAAATGATATTGACACATATTCTGCTTGCTAGAAGATGATTTCTTCTTTTGCTATTCCAGTAACCTACTGTGATCTACTACTTGTTGGGTTGCTACTGTGGAATGCTCTGAACATAGTTTCATCCATCTAGATGCCTTTAAAGATTCAGGTGGATCTGTCCCTAACCTATGATGCTCAGTATGAGGTGGAAATTTATTAAGAACAGATACTAAGGTTTTTGGTTTTCTTCACTTCTCTATGATGAGCCTTGCATAGCAACTCTAAGCAATACTGAGAGAAATATTACTCCTCATCCTCCTAGACTAGATCTAGTTGAAGGATAGTTGTAGTTAAACATTTTGGATGTTGTTCCCCTTATCTGCCCATGATCCTGGTGATGCAGGCTATTAAGAATAGATGCTACATGATCTGGTGATACTTTTCTATACCTTGCTACTTGATGTAGATTGTGTACTGTACCTTGGTTTCTTCATCTACTTATTATTAACTTCAAGATCTGCTAATGTGTAACTGCTCCATCTAGTACTGTTGTCTTGCCCTTGTGATGGATCTTGATTGGTTCATGTCTAATCTGCTGGATATTATTCTTGTCCTGGTATAGCTGGCCTCCCCTTCCTCATCATTCCACTGTCTAGCTTCTACTGCTATGGCCTGGTCTTCTTTTCCTGGAGATGTAGCCTGACCTTGATTTCTCCTAGTCCTAGTGAAATGGATCGTATGGGCACCTAGAGGGGGGGTGAATAGGTGCTAACCAATTTTTAATACTTTTTCAATTTTAGGCTTGACACAAAGTAAATTCTCTAGATATGCAACTACGAGAATTTCCCTATATGTAACCCTAACTACTAAGCACGTAAAAGAGGAGCGAGGAAACCGTAGTGGAGCACGCGGAGACACAGGGATTTGTTTTACCGCAGTTCCTTACTTGTTAAGGGAAGTACATCTGCGTTGGAGGGGTGGGCGGTTCTAAGACCACCACGCCACAATAGGCCTCACCCTATTCTCCGATGGATCTCGCCACGAGAGGCATGATCCACCTTCTCCACTATTGGATCCCTTCGAGGCGGGAACCAGTGCCTTTTACAACACTATCGGGGCACACACCCACAACCGAATTGGGGGCTCCCGGGATGACAACAAGCTGCCACAAGAACAAGGTTTATCAATATAAACAAAAACGAGGATCTAGATATTTGCAAGAAATACTAGATCGGAGGTTCTCCAAATGAATGGAGAGGAGATGAAGCGCTTGATTGCTGATGATGAAGATCGAGTTCTGCTCCTTTGATTCCCCAAGGGATGGGGCCTTTGGGTGGATCTAGGTGGAGCACTCTTGGATGAAGCTTTCAGATCTGATCTGTTCTTTTTCGAGATGAATCAAGAGTTCTGGCAGGAGGGGGATGGCTGGCTTAAATACCCCCTCCCCAGATCTGGCCGTTGCACAACTTTGGGGGCGGATTATCCGCCCCCCACTTGGGGCAGATTATCCGCCCCCTGGGAAAACTCCGCCCCAAGGGCGGATTCTCCGGGGGAAACTCCGCCTCCTCTCTAGGGCTTGCGCCTTGGTGAAACTTGGAGAAGATCTTGGGGGGGGGCGTATAATCCGGCCCCCCTGAGGGGCGGATTATCCGGCCAAGCCGGAAAGTCCGGCCAAAACTCCGCCCCCTCTCTGGGGCTTGCGCCTTGGCGATGAGCAGGAGGGGCGGATTATCCGGAGTGGCCGGAAAATCCGGCCAAAATTCCGCCCCCTTCTGGGGCTTGCGCCTGCTTGGGCAGAGGGAGGGGCAGATTATCCGCCCCTGGTGGGGGCCGGATTATCCGCCCCCAAAGGCAGAGTTCTGAGCTGCAACACTTCAACACACATTAGATGATCCTTGGTATTGTTATCTAACACACAAAACACCAGGGATTAAGAAATGTTCTTTCAATCTCCCCCTTTTTGGTGTTAGATGACAATACTAGGATTTGCAATAAAACCGGCAAATGCCACCTTAAATAATGAAAGACGCTCCCCCTAGATGTGTGCATATTTAAGATTTGCATTTGAATACAAATACACACACTAGGTAGAACACTACTTTAAGGTTTGGGAAAAAATGTCATACCACCGGAATATATAGCCAAGGCATACATAGACAATCCCATGAATCCATATGCCATCAAATAAGCTTCATACTTTCAGAATTCCATGGGGTCCATGATAGATAAATCCAGAAATCCATGAATACCAAACATAGTACCAAACTGTGGAGTACGACATAGTCTTACACAAACAACCACAAATAGCAAACAAGTTCACGCTAGAAAAGGCACAAGCAAGCAAATAAAAACGACTAAAATCGAAGAGCTTGTGCCCGACCCTTGCAAATCCACGAGACCTAATAGAACTACTTCTCCCCCTTTGGCATCGAAACGCCAAAAAGGAAGAAGAGCGATGCTAACGCCCCTGGAGATCACTCCGCCTCATCCTCGTCGTAGTCATTCCCGTCCCCTTCCTCTTCATCATACTCATCATCATCGTCATCAGCTGGAGGAGCGGGTGCCCGCGGTGGAGGAGGAAAGAGACAACTCTTGAGCTCGCCATAGGTGATCCCTGAGGTGTTCCACTGAGCATACGGATCCGGAGCAGTGGGAGGAGGTGGATTGCCAGTGGCACCTGAGACATGGTGGATGATAAGCTGCTGCGTGTGATCCCTCATGATCCCTGCTGTACGCCTCATACTGGCCCTTGTGAATGTCAATACCCATGCAAAGAATGTTCCGCTGGAACCAATTAAGCTTCTTGACCTCACGTGCCATTGGGGACACCGTGGAACGACGACCACTAGCCCGCGCATCACGCATGAAGGTCTCCGGGGCAGTGGAAGGGTGATGAGTCTTCTGAGCCTTGTTGTAGATTTTCTTTGGCTTATGAACACCATCCAGAGCAGTGCCAAAATCCTCATGGGGCAACATATGCTTGACGAGCATCATTATGAACGGAGCATAAGGAATAGAGAGCCTGTTGATCATAGCATCCTTCATCTCATGAAAAATATAGTTCATGACATCCAGTTTGTAACCTGTGGCTGATCCAGTGTTGGTGGAACATTCGTGAGCAAACGCAAGTAGAGGAACCAGGTGACCACGGATCCTGTCATTGTTGCCACCACTAGGAGCGATGCAGTCCCTAAATATGCCAACAAGGGCTGCATACAGGGGAGAGAGACCAGCAAAAGTACCAGCGACTCCATCAGAGGACAGGCAAGGAGCAAGTGCAGTGTCCTTGGATGGCTTCAAGGGAGTAATGATGCGGTGACCAGCAGGATTGTCACGACCATGGAAAGCATACCCAAGAACCTGCCCAAAAGTGCGAAAGTCTGACTGAAGCATTGTAGTCCCGGTCATCCACTTCATAGTGCGGCGCTCATCACCGCAGATCACAAGAGTGGAGAAAAACTGGCGCACCACAGAAGAGTCATAATTGCATTGAATGGTCATGAGGTGGTGCAGCCCCATCTAGTTGGTCACATCGAGTGCCTCAATGATCCTTGTCTTGGATTGAGCCTCAGTCAAATTGATGGGACGCATGGGGCGAATCTTGAGAGTAGCATAGACATCATCATGAATAGACCGAAAGTGAGCATTAAAAAACATTTCGTCCTCGGGGGGACCATCGCTGTCAGCCTCATCATAATAATCAGCCTGACGAATGTTGGCATACTGAAGACTGTCCATAGCCTTGTAATTGGGCCGAGACTGTTTTCCCTTGCGAGATGCGGACCTCTTAGTTTTCTTACTTGCCTCTGCCATCCGTGCAGCCTCTCTTGCTGCCCTGCTGACCTCGGTCTCGTCAATGAACTTTCCGTCTGCAGTGGGCTTGAGATAACGGGAACGGGGACGACGGACGAAGGTCTTGGTCGGCTTGGAACCACCTGTGAATAGCATTAGAGGGATAGCATGGAGATAAGTATACACACAAGTCCAGGAGAAAACAACATGAAGAAAGAGTAGCAGTGCAACCCCATAACCAAGGAAGTGCAATGGCAGAAGCAGAACCAAAACAGAAAAGAAATTTGCTCTCCAGGCCGGATTATCCGGCGCTGGCAGGGGCGGATAATCCGCCCCCCGCAGAAAATTTCTGGATTGGCTCAGATCTGCCATGGCAAAATAGATCGGGTACTAGGGTTGCAATTCTACTGATTCTAGCATGTAAGGAACAACACCAAGAACCTTCTACAACGAGATTTCCACCAAATAAAAGACATCCCATACAAAAGGAGAGAGATGAGGGAGTTACCCTCACTCATTGGAGGAAAACCGCGGAGGAGAAGATACCCGGAGGCAAGGTGAAGAAGATCCGGGGAGAGCCCGGAGAATCCGGTGGTCGAATCGACTCCGGGAGAGGCGGATGCTCCGACGACGGCTGGGGAACAGAGGGAGGGTTGGGGGAGGACTGGCTGCTCTGTTTGAGCCTGCCCTCCCCGACCCAGCCTATAAGGGAAGATTTCGCCTGGGGCGGATAATCTGCCCCCCACTTAAGGCGGATAATCCGCCCTCCCCCAGAAATTATGTATAGTGCAGAATCAGGCCAGAGCAACCTAGCAAACCTCTCGATGGTGTTTCAGAGGACTTGTGTGAAAGAATAGATGGTTCAAGAAGGGAGAGAAAGGCTTGGGTTGAGAGCATCAAACTGAGATGGTACTACACACCCAAATTTGCAAGAATCAAATCAAACAAAAGCCAAATTGGAGTGTGTTTTCCATAAGAACAAAAGATATGCAAGAAAATCCAACGAGACCCATGTAAAACCAACTCTTCTTGAGGAAGAGGGCGGTGGCCGAAGCCACCATGTTGGAGCGCATGGCATGACACCGCGAAGATGTATCTTGAGTTCAAAACCAATGCTCATCGATGACCCACATATCACAAAATGATATTAAGGGAAACGATTTTACTTGCTTTCGGCATTATGGGGGGAGGGTTGGCCCAATCAATTAGGACCACACTCCCCCTATGTCTATGCCCGCATCTAAACCAAATACATGAATAAGCGCAAGTGAGTGTGCAAGGGTATTCAAGCCAAGCTCCTTGAATCTATGATATTTAGCTCATTCCTCAAATAACAAAATCTTGCTTCATCAAGGGGCTTCGTGAAAATATCAGCAAGTTGGTTCTTCGTGCTCACAAAGGATAGAGCAATATCTCCACGAGCAACATGATCCCGAATAAAGTGGTTGCGAATCTCTATATGTTTTGTTCTTGTATGCTGCACGGGATTGTAAGCAATTTTGATAGCACTTTCATTGTCGCATAAAAGAGGCACTTTGTCACAATTGACACCATATTCCTTTAAAGTTTGCCTCATCCATAACAATTGAGTACAAGCACTTGCAGCAGCAACATATTCAGCTTCGGCGGTTGAAAGTGAAATACAATTCTGTTTCTTTGATGACCAACACACTAGAGACCTGCCCAAGAATTGGCATGCACCAGAGGTTGATTTCCTATCATCTTTGTCACCAGCCCAGTCTGAATCAGTGTAACCACATAGAGAGAAGCTAGAACCCTTGGGATACCATAACCCAAAATTTGGGGAATGAACCAAATATCGGAAGATTCGCTTGACTGCCACTAAGTGGCTTTCTTTAGGAGCGGCTTGGTACCTTGCACACACTCCTACACTTAACACGATATCGGGCCTAGATGCACAAAGGTAAAGGAGACAGCCGATCATGGATCGGTATATCTTCTGATCCACGTCTTTACCCTTGGGATTAAGCTCAAGATGGCACTTTGTTTGCATAGGGGTAGCAACGCCATTGAGATCTGTCATCTTGAACCTTTTGAGCATGTATTGGATGTACTTCGCTTGATTAATAAAGGTTCCTTCTCTAAGTTGTTTGATCTCAAATCCAAGAAAGAACCTGAGCTCACCCATCATGGACATCTCAAACCTATCAGTCATAAGCTTCGAAAATTCATCGTTAAACGCTTGGTTAGTAGAGCCAAAAATAATGTCATCTACATAAAGTTGGCATACAAAAAGCTCCCCATTAACCTTCTTAGTAAAAAGAGTGGGATCGATTTGCGCAACTTCGAATCCACGGTCTAGCAAAAGCTCTTTAAGGTGCTCATACCACGCACGTGGGGCTTGTTTAAGGCCATAGAGCGCCTTATCGAGTTTGTAGACATGGTTCGGAAATTTGGGGTCCTCAAACCCCGGGGGCTGCTTGACGTATACTAACTCATGTAGAGGACCATTAAGGAAAGCGCTCTTAACATCCATTTGTTGTAATTTAAAATTGTGATGGGCTGCATATGCAAGAAGGATACTGATGGACTCAAGGCGAGCCACAGGAGCGTAGGTCTCGCCAAAATCAATTCCTTCTACTTGAGAGAACCCTTGAGCCACGAGTCGTGCTTTATTCCTCACAACAATGCCATTTTCATCCTGTTTGTTCTTGAAGATCCACTTGGTGCCGATAACATTGCGGCAATCCTTTGGCTTTTCTACGAGCTTCCAAACTTTGTTGCGTTCGAAGTTGTTTAATTCTTCATGCATTGCAACAACCCAATCGGGGTCTTCAAGAGCATCAAAAACCTTCTTTGGTTCAACCATGGAAATGTGAGCTTGATGATCACAGAAGCTTGCAAGCTCTCTTCTAGTGGATACCCGTCGTCGTAGATCACCAACAACCTTGTCAAGAGTGTGACCTCTTAGTTCAAGGTTGCGATCAGCACGAGCCTTGCGATGAGCCTCAATGTCCTTATTGTTTCTAGGAGGAGTGGATTCAATTATTGTATCCTTGTCTTGATTACTGCCTTGCCCTTGATCTTGATCACCGTTACTGCCAGAAGATTGTTGCTGAACATTTTCTTCAGGCCCGGATAATCCGCCCCTTGGAGGGGCCGGACTATCTGGCCTGGGAGGTGAAGTACCAGAACCATCTTTCTGAGAAAGCCTGACTGGAGTTGGAGACCCAGGGCCGGATACTCCGCCCCTGGGGGCCGGAGAATCCGGCCTGGGAGCTTCAGAGATGTTGATTTCTCCTTCGGATCCCCTGGTACGAGTTGGAGTGCCAGGGGCGGATTGTCCGCCCCTTGGAGGGGGCAGATCGTCCGGCCTGGGACTACCAGCTTGTCCAGTGGACAGATGGTCTTCAGCAGATTGTGGTGTTGGTGCAGGATTGTCTCCAACAGTAGGAGCTTGTTGATCTTGTGTAGATGAGGGCTCCACATGTGTGGAGCATTGTCCTTCCCGATCCGCCACAAGGGGTTCCTCAATGGGGCGGAAAAATCCCACGCCCATTATTCTTATGGCATCTTGGGGTATTTCAACATCTGCATCACAAACATCAACTTGCCCTACAAAGGAGCCGTTATTTTCATCGAACTCCACACTACAAGATTCTACAACAATCCCAGTGAGCTTGTTGTAGACTCTATAAGTGTGGGATTCGGCACCGTAACCAACAAAAATACCTTCTAAAGCCTTGGATACAAATTTTGACAAACGGACATCTTTAATAAGAAAGAAACACTTACACCCGAATACCCTGAAGTATGAGATGTTGGGTTTGTTGCCGGTAAGTATTTCATATGGGGTCTTGTCCAAGATCTTCCGAAGGTAGAGCCGGTTTGATGAGTGACAAGCAGTGGATATAGCTTCAGCCCAAAAATTATAAGGAGACTTGAATTCAGCTAGCATAGATCTTGCCATATCCATCAAAGTCCGGTTCTTCCTCTCGGCTACACCATTTTGTTGATGGGTGTACGCAGCGGAATATTGGTGTCTAATCCTCTCTTCGCTAAGAAACTCGTTTAAAGTGTAGTTCTTGAATTCTGTGCAGTTGTCACTTCTAATTGCCAAGATGGGAACATTGTGTTGACGTTGAACTTCATTGGCAAAGTCGATGACAGTTTGTTGAGTCTCACTTTTCAGCTTGAAGAAATATACCCATGTATATCTTGAGTAATCATCGATGATGACCAAGCAATATTTCTTCCCACCAAGACTTGCATGAGAAGGAGGACCAAATAAATACACATGGAGTAATTCCAAGATCCTCTTTGATGACACAATAGTCTTCCTCTTGTGGGGAGAATCATGCATTTTTCCTTCAACACAAGCCCTGCAAACACGATCTTTGGCAAAAGAGACATTGTCTTTTAGTCCAAGTATGTGGCCACCCTTTTGGAGACTTTGCAAAGTTCTCATGTTGACATGGGCTAAATGGCGATGCCATAGCCAGCCCACGTCGGCCTTTCCGAATAGACACATCGGACCCGAAGTGGTTTTCCCCGAGAAGTCCACCACATACATGTCATTTTCGACGTATCCAACGAAAGCGACCTTTAGAGACTTGCTCCATAAGAGTACCACCAAATCATCATCGATAAAAACAGCAAAACCCATCTTGCCAAGGGCACGAACAGAAAGAAGATTGTAGCCAAGGGTCTCAACAATCATGACGTCCACGAGAGAGATATCGTGGGCAACCACAACCTTGCCAAGACCCAATACCTGAGATTTAGACTTATCACCATAGGAGACTGTGATATTATCAAGATTTGGACGCATATCCGTGATGATCTCCTTGCTTCCGGTCATATGACTAGTGCAGCCACTATCCAGCACCCATTTCGACCCACCGGAAGCATAGCCCTGCAAGAAAATTACTTCTTGGTTTTAGGTACCCATTTTTCAATGGGTCCTTTCATGTTAGTAACAAGGGTCTTTGGGACCCAAATAGACCAAGCAACATATTCATCAAAAGGACCAACATAATAAGCATAAACATCGCCATAGTCATCACAAAAGAGTTCATAATTCGGATTGTGAGACCCTGCAAAACCAATATTATTAGTCTTGTCTTTTGTGACAACCTTCTCAGCAGTGCTTGTCTTTAATTGCACATTCTTGGTCTTGTTCTTCTTGGTTTTCTTCTTCTTGGAAACTTGGTGACATACCCAAGTCCCTCTTTACCATGATTTGACCTTTGCTTGCCAAGGACTTCATCAAGCACACCTTTGTCCTTTGTAGTGATGTCCTTGATCACTTCTTTTTCCACACTAGCATTTTTCTTGTTACTATATGTTGAGTTGGGCGAGCTAGGAGTGTCATATTCAGCCAATCGACTTTGAAGCTGATCATGTGACTCATTGAGAATAGAGAACTCGTTTTTCAACGCCTTGTGAGCATTGTCAAGTTTCTCCAATTCCTCGGAGAGTCTATCATGAGCAGCCCCAAAGTCAATCCTTTCCTTCTTTAACTTCTTTGCCTTGGTGACAGCATTGTCACGTTCCTTAACGAGTTTAGTCACAATTTCTTCATGTGACTCTTCCATAGACTCAAGCCTCTCTTCAAGAGAGACCCGAGCTTCTTCTTCTTCTTCTTCAAGAGCATTTTTTAGGGATGCAATTTCCATTGCATCCTCCCTTTCAATTCTGCCCTTTTCTTCGAGGAGTGCTTCGTTTTGGGCCAGCTGATCCATAAGAGCCTCAAAACGAACTTTGTGCTCACCTTGCAAGTTAGTATAGAAATAATCCAAAGCAATAATCTCTTCTTTAACCTTAAGACTAGCAGGATCATCCATGCCTATCATAGCCTTGGGAAAAGAAGAGTTAGAAGAAGTTACCTCGGAGCTTCTTGCCATGAGGCAAGTAGCATTCTTGTTAATGATGTTTTTGTTCGGAGAGTCGAAGAGAGATGTTGATGTAGATGTGGTGGCTATAGCAGCCACCTCTTGAGAGCTATCGTCCTCGTCCTCATCTTCACTCCCCGATGAATATTCTTCTTGAGCCACTAGAACAATCTTTGGTTGCTTCTTGAAAGGAGCATTCTTCTTTACAAACTGTTTCTTACGTGGAGCTTTTGATTTGTCCTTGAAAATGAGTCTTCCTCCATTATCCTCTCTACTTTGATATGGACACTCAGCTACGAAGTGCAGCCGGTCACCACAATTAAAGCATGTTCTCAGCTTTGGACCATTTTCTTTTCTTCCATAGGCTCCACTCTTGCGATCTAGTTCAGCTTTAGCCTTGGCTGGATCTTTCCAAAAGTTTCTTGCATAAAGAGCCAAGTATTGTCCGTGGATCCTTTTTATATCTTCGGGACAGTCCAGACCTTCTACCGCATATTCATCATGATCAATCACACTAGTCTTCAAAGCCATGTTGACCCCCTTTTGCATCCCCATAGCTCGAGCACGAGCATCTTCGGCATTCTTGGCATCCACTTTGAAGGCGGCCATTTCTTGCATTACCTCATTGGATGACATGAGGTGATAATTATGCCTACCTTGGAGACTTTTCAAATCTGTGGGCTCAAATGGCATAAGAGCACTGACATATTTGCGCTTGATCCAAGCATCATCAACATGAGTTGCACCGTGGTTTCTGAAGGTTGTAGCTATTGGCTTGAGCCTCCTATACATGTCCTCGTGGTCTTCTCCATCCAGCATATAAAATCCTTCAGCTTCATTGCTCAAGGCATCATATCTATTCCTTCTCATACTTTCATTTCCGATGAAGAGCTCGGTGAGAGCATCCCAAGCTTCTTTAGCTGTGCTAAGATGCTGAATGTGTGGCATGTATTTGTCACCCACACCAAGCTGTATCATGTGTAGAGCTGTAGCATTGAGTTGGCTATCGACCACTTCTCTCCTTGTGAGATTGTTAGGATTTCCAACGTGAAGACCATTTTCGATGATCTTCCACAACTCTATGGAGGAACTGCACACATGATATTTCATAAAAAAATGCCATTGAGAGAAAGTAGATGCTGAAAGTTTGGGTGGATCACCCCTATTATGTATATGTGGGTGAGGAATAGGCGGATCAGGAGAATACACATGAGAAACCTCATTGTATCCATCCTTACCGCTATCCTTTTTCGACGAGGAGCTCTTACTAGTATCATCACCTATCACTTCGTTATCTTTGGAAACAGTTTTACCCGTTTCCTTGGATTGCGGAGTGATATCCTCAGAGTTAGATGGAGGTGATGCTGCGGATGTGGAGAGACGCATTATCAATTGACGCATCTCTTCCATCTTAGCCTCCATTGAACTCACCAAGGTTGTTTCCAACGTCTTGAGATCGTTCATGGTGACTACCTCCGGAGCATCACTTCCATCTCCCTTGGAACCCATACTTCTCTTAGGCGGTTAAGCCCGAAATAAGAGCCGAGGCTCTGATACCAATTGAAATGGATCGTATGGGCACCTAGAGGGGGAGGGGTGAATAGGTGCTAACCAATTTTTAATACTTTTTCAATTTTAGGCTTGACACAAAGTAAATTCTCTAGATATGCAACTACGAGAATTTTCCTATATGTAACCCTAACTACTAAGCACGTAAAAGAGGAGCGAGGAAACCGTAGTGGAGCACGCGGAGACACAGGGATTTGTTTTACCGCAGTTCCTTCCTTGTTAAGGGAAGTACATCTGCGTTGGAGGGGTGGGCGGTTCTAAGACCACCACGCCACAATAGGCCTCACCGTATTCTCCGATGGATCTCGCCACGAGAAGCCTGATCCACCTTCTCCACTATTGGATCCCTTCGAGGCGGGAACCGGTGCCTTTTACAACACTATCGGGGCACACACCCACAACCGAATTGGGGGCTCCCGGGATGACAACAAGCTGCCACAAGAACAAGGTTTATCAATATAAACAAAAACAAGGATCTAGATATTTTCAAGAAATACTAGATCGGAGGTTCTCCAAATGAATGGAGAGGAGATGAAGCGCTTGATTGCTGATGATGAAGATCGAGTTCTCCTCCTTTGATTCCCCAAGGGATGGGGCCTTTGGGTGGATCTAGGTGGAGCACTCTTGGATGAAGCTTTCAGATCTGATCTGTTCTTTTTCGAGATGAATCAAGAGTTCTGGCAGGAGGGGGATGGCTGGCTTAAATACCCCCTCCCCAGATCTGGCCGTTGCACAACTTTGGGGGCGGATTATCCGCCCCCCACTTGGGGCGGATTATCCGCCCCCTGGGAAAACTCCGCCCCAAGGGTGGATTCTCCGGGGGAAACTCCGCCCCCTCTCTGGGGCTTGCGCCTTGGTGAAACTTGGAGAAGATCTTGGGGGGGGGGGGCGGATAATCTGGCCCCCCTGAGGGGCGGATTATCCGGCCAAGCCGGAAAGTCCGGCCAAAACTCCGCCCCCTCTCTGGGGCTTGCGCCTTGGCGATTAGAAGGAGGGGCGGATTATCCGGCCCCCCTGAGGGGCGGATTATCCGGCGTGGCCGGAAAATCCGGCCAAAATTCCGCCCCCCTTCTGGGGCTTGCGCCTGCTTGGGCAGAGGGAGGGGCGGATTATCCGCCCCTGGTGGGGGCCGGATTATCCGCCCCCAAAGGCAGAGTTCTGAGCTGCAACACTTCAACACACATTAGATGATCCTTGGTATTGTTATCTAACACACAAAACACTAGGGATTAAGAAATGTTCTTTCACCTAGCTCTAGGATGGCTCCTAGGAGCAACCAGAGCTAAGGTGTGATTTTTTGGTGGAGGGATTTGTTGTTCTAGTTGATGAAGTTAGACAAATCAATGATGATCTGATACTGGGTTGTGGTTATTTATGTGTAAATCTTGGGAGTTCTAGTGCTAAAAAATGAACTGGGTGGAAGAAGTAGCTAGCAGCAGTGAACTACCACGGCTGGTTCCTTCTTATCTTCCCTTGATGTGCTCCTTTGTTTGACAGCACACCTGCATGCAGTGACTAAGATCCTAGCTTGTTTGTTGTGTCTTGTGGATAAGATCAAGTGAAGATAGATCTTTTACTAATTTGGTGAAACTTGCCCCTGCCTATGATGCATAAGCCTGAGGCAAACATCTAGATAAGAACAGATTTCACATTGGCCCGTCTTTATTTAATACTACTCAATGATGAGGCAAAGCAATACATTTCATTGCTAAACCTGAGAGTACCATAACCCCATGTTTTCCATTTCTTTTGTTTGTTGTTTGTGCTTGCAGGGAACAAGATCAGGAATGGAATCTTCATGACATGAATATTTAGATTAGGACCTTTCTTATTATCTTGTAATCCTATTTACCTTGGATATTGTAATTTTACAGTGTAATATTGTATAATATTATAAAGTTAATTTTTTCCTTTTCTTTTAATTTGAATCTTGTAAAGTTTATATCTTGTTTATAAATGTGAATTCAATTCTTATTTATTGTTGTAATTCATTTTCTAGGTATTACAATTTCAATTTCCTTTTCCTTGTAAGAACAATGTAATGTGTTCATGTGCAGAATAAAGAATTCTTGAAACATTATTGATGTATTAACTATTATTTCTTTTCCTTTATTTTTATTGTTATTTCATTTTCTAGTATTGTTTTGTATTAACATTCTTTTCTATTTGTTATTGTGATTTATTTATTCATTTATAATTCAATGTTAAATTTCTCTTGAATTCAAATATATGATTTGAATCTTCAAATTCGAATTGCTTCCACCCTAATGCAAAGGATTCAACCAAGGTCATGTCAAATCCAGAGCACTAGCCCTAACATTTCCACCATAACAATAGAGATTTCGATCCCTCTATAGCTCTTTTAGTTTTGCGCGAAAATTCCCCGGATTTTCTTATGCATGAATGCAATGCACAAAAATGTGTCCTGTCTATTTTGAGGTGCTAATCCTGGGATGTTACAGACTCTCCCTCTTAAAATCAACTTCGTCCTCGAAGTTCGTACTCTCTTACGTTTCAGAATGAGGAATTGACTTTTCTTGGTCACGACATTTCTCAACTCCATGGTAACCTCAAATGGGAATGATTTTAGTATCCCATATCCAGATCTTTTCCTTGAGTTCTCATCATACTTGACATTCTCCAACTTGTTGTATCAATTTCTCCAATGTTCCTCTTACTATAATCCCTTAGGAATATGTCCTTATTACAAAATTCTTATATTGGGTCTATTCTTTAGTTCATTTCCCTGATTAAGTATCCTGATCCAACTCATTTACTTGATCATCGAACTTCCTTACTATAATATGCAAGGTCTAGGAAGTCTCATTAAAATAGGGTTTTCAATTTCTATTAGTTTATACTGGTATTCCTTCCGAAGATTGGATTTGAACTCATTTAGTCCATACCCATTGGAATTTCTTGTTCCTCTAAACATGTCCAATTGGATGTGCTTTAATCTCTCTTAAGGATTACTTAAGAATTGTTTCCTCTAGAGTTAGGCTATTAGAATTAATCTATTTTATTACCTTCAAACTTTACCTTATCAAGTTTTGGATAATCTTTTGTTATCGCCTTTAGTAGTTCTTTAACTTCCAATTAACTTAAGGTCTGACCACTACTATCTTGAGGTAAACTTCGATCTTTCATTTAGACATACTTCTAAATGTATTTTAATAATAATGACTTCTTTTGACCTTATGAAAATAAGGCTTAATGTTGTCATAGTTTAGTACTTCTTCTCCAACCTTTACTCTGGAATTCAGATATCAGTACTTCCGTTTACTGTTTACTCTCCCCCTTAGGGTTTACTAAGAGTCTCTAAACTGCCTATATAATAACCATTGGCTTTATAACTAGAATATAGGTATTTGTTTAGCTTATACTCTACCTATTTAAGGTCTCATGAAAGAGCTTACGGTATACCCACACAATTGTGGATTCTCCGTGATAGATCTTCCAAGATTATTTGCATTACTAGTTGTTTGATATTCTGTCGTTTGTAGACCTGCTTTCGCGATATGTCTCGAAAGATGGTCGCTTTAATGTTTATACTCCTTTATGTCTTCTCTAACTTAGGCCAAGTTTTATGCTCTTTATGCAATAACAAGATAATCTGGTTAACTAAGTCAACCGAATACCACCTGCGGACAAGATATCAGTTGTGGACCATCCTAGGGTGTATAAATTACCATGTGGTTTCCGACATACCACTGGCATTCTCTCTGAATTGTTAGAGCTTGAATACCATTTTGGTTCCAAAGCTTCTTCTTTGTACTAATTCATGATACTTCCATGAACTGGTACAACTACTTCATTAACTTTTTAACAACACCACCTACTTTAAGTCAATCTTAAGTTCATTACTTTGTTCTGCTCCATACATCTTCTACACTAATCTTCCTTCTTATTTCTAGCTAGTAATGATCTGAACTTTATCCATCCTTCATATAGATCTTCATCTTGGTCTTTGGAAATCGTCACTCCCTTACACAAATTCCCTTTTCTATCTAGATCTCTAAACTCAAGTAATAACTGGATGTTGCAACATGCATTTGCACACCATGTCAAACTTCATGTACAGATCTAGTCAATCAAGAAGATCCAAGAAAAATCAAGAAATCCAAATGTGGTGCATTTAACACACAATTTTCTAAGCCCCGGAATATAGTGGTTGAATATAATATCTCTAGAATTCAGGCTTAGTTGTGTAGTATATGACACCTCCTCATATAGGTTTACATCGTGATACTTAGCACACAGGGTCAAACTATTCTTTTCCTCATAATTTACCCAAATTGCTCAATTGCAACAGGATAATTCTAAGCAAAGTGGTCTCAATTTGGTTTTAACTAACCTTTTTGTCTCACTCATGTAAGGACTAACTATAACCAACCTTTCTTTAGTAGTAAACTAACCTCACATAATCTCTCCTAACGATTAACCAGAGTCTTAAACCAGATAATATTAGAACTTTTCTAGCACCTATGACTTCTATCATAGTTCTACCATGTTATTTTCTTACTTCTACTTTAGAATGATTTACTAATTACCGGTCATATTTACACTTATATCATGGTTTTGGAGCTAACCTCACCATGATATTGTTATGTTTTACCTATACATCATGATTTAAGAGCTAATCTCACCATGATGACTTTGTTTCTCATTACTATCCTTCAGTCTTAACATAATTTCACTTCATCACATATAATTCACAAGTGAATCCCACATGATTTACTACCCATTACAACTATACATGATCCAATGGTCTCTATGATACTATCTAGTGTTATCAATTAACAATAAGATTTGACTGTCTTTCATAAATTCTATGATTAGGCTACACCATTAAGACTACTTAAATTGATGTATTAAACTTGATCCTAACCTACTGTGAACAATTGGCTTTCCTATAGTATCTTGGTGGTTTTGTATCTCCTTCGAAAGACACTAATTAGCACTATACTGAGAAAAGATAACTTCTCCGAAGAAAGATGATTATGGAATTTGGTGACGAAGTTATCCTCAAGTGGATACTCATCACAAATTATAAGAATATTTGGTTTAGATAAGATGGTTCCTATAGTCACTATCCAACCTACAGATCTTCCTAAAAGGGTTTTAATCCTAAGGTCAAAGCATATGCTCTAATACCAGCTGCGGTGACCCAGCATACCACTGCATGATGTAGTACACTATAGTCGTTGATACTAATACTAATAAGACTAGTATCTGGACTATTGGGGCTTGCATTGCTGCAATCGCAATACTCTACACAAATAGGTTCTATGGCTAGAGATTTTATTCCTATCTAATCAGCAACTTCGTCTTCACTTTAGTTGATGTATATGTGTGACTTCATTGAAGAACTTGAGCTGTTGATGACGATTCCTTTGAGCATAAGTTGCTGTAGACGTCATCTGTATTGGCTTCATTATCTAGCAAGGGTTAAGAAGATACGTTGAGTACGAGCGTACTCAGCAAGTTCACTAGAAAGGACTGTTTGATGCACTATATCTACAGCCACAGACCATAGGTCATAGCTAATGCAAGTTTTCGTAAACATTTCTTCAAAGGTTGCTTTTATTCTGAAAAGCTATGTCCGTCAGCCTTCATGGGTTTACCAGAACTTTCATGGAGTTCCTTTCCCGCCGCGTTCGCGGCTCCTTCCCGGAACAAGGAGTAACAAGTTACAGTTCTTACACTCTGCAGCGGTGCGTTACTTTACCCATGAGAGATCTTAAGCTTTGTTGCACGGCCGGGAGTATGTCCCCGTTCAAACTTCCTTGGTTTGAGGCCCAACCTAAGATCGAAGCCAATCACTGCCCTCTCTGTGATCCCATATGTCTGCATGATCCTTCGGGTCCGGCTCACCTCCGTTAAGCCCCCTTTCGGGCAGGCTAAAACCCCGATGAGTTCCCGAAGACTCTATGACCTGGTGATGCCCTGGCAAGTACCATATTAAATGGACTATACCACTAAACACCATTCATAGATAATCTAGACACCAAAAGTGTGGGGGCGTAAGGGTGCCCCCCATATGTTGGATCCACACAAGGAATCACAACATCACGTTAAGGTCGTCTTGCCTCCATACGAGAGGAAAATGATACAGATGACTTCTCCGTCCCATTCCAAATCTCATGGTCAACGCGTAATATACGGCGCAAGAATCACTGGAGAAATTGGTTGTTAAGTCCTAGATAATATGTTCCTTTACCACCGAAACTTTCATAGTAGGTTATTACCTCATGGTAAATAACCTATAATCATATTATTATGAAAATAGTGTTTTCTGACCTTTTTCAAATGCAGGCGATGACAATACTGGATTTGCAAAATACTTTACAGAAAATAATCAAAGGACATGAGCAAGTGTGAACTTGCCTTTTATGATTGCAATATTATGCACTCACGGTCTTCGAGACAATATAAGATCCAATATCTGAAATCAACATCATTGGTCAGGTAAGTACTAATGTTTAAAGAAGCAACATGCAATTATGCATAAGTAATGCTATGCATTTTGTAAAACTCCCAAAGTGAATCCCCAATAATTTGAGTGAAGTGAGTTTAGGTAATTCTTTTAAAAGTTGATTTATCTTCAAGTTTTACTTTACAAGTAATGGTATTTATAAAGAACTTAAGTGTTAACAACCCAAAATATACAAGTAAAGTATAAAATAATGTTTTATGGTTAATTGTCATTTGGTGTCTATTGATAAACATCCTTGGGATTGATTTGTTAAGAATTGAAGAACTTATTATAAGATTATTGTTTGAAGTGGCAAAAAGAATAACATTTGAAGAAAAGATTTCCTTTATAATGTTTAAACAATCTTTATTGTTAATAGAACGTGATCAATGTCTTTTGGTGTTTGATTGATTAGTTTGGACTTGATATGCTTTATGTCTTAATTGAAATAGACCAAAGTTAACTATAAAAATGTAAGTAGTTCATTAGACATGATGTTTATAAGCTTTTTAGACTAAAGTTCATTTTAAAAGGGTAAATAAACTTAAGGTGGAATTGGTTTTAATTATTCTCAAGTTTTAGATTTATGAAGAGTGTGATATTTATTTGGTATTTAAGTGAATGATTGGTTTAAATTTGACTAAAAGTTTCAAAAGAGTATTATAAAGTTAATAATTTACATTTAAGTTTTATTATGAATCATAAATATGGATTTAGACTTAGTAATTAATCTTAAAGAATTTAGTGTTTTATAAGGAAATGATATTATTTCTTACTTAAGAAATATATATATATGTTAAAGATTTTTTTAAAAATAGGTTATAGATAAGGATTTATTATTTTAAAATATTAAAAACTTTTCTAATAATATATTTAATATTTTTCTAGTGTCATAATTTATTCAAGACCTTAAAATGATTTTTATTTTTTTTAAGTATTATTTTTATGTTTATAAAATTCCATAAAGGATTAAATGTCCTTAAATATTTACTTCAAATTTTATTTATAAAAGAGTTAAGTTAGTATTTTTATAAAATAGTAGATTTATTTTATATACACAAAATGATTTTTATTAAATTTTTAGTATATTTTATTATATTATTATAATTTATTAAGAACTCTAATGGCTTTAATATTTAGTGGTATTTTATTTAACTCAAACAAGTTGTTTTATATTTTTCTTAGGTAGGTATTATTTTTGTGAACATTTTGATATATTATATGTATTTTTAGGATTTTTTTGTATGTTCATGGACTCTTAGAAATTTGTAGGGTTATTTTGGGAAATTCTAATTGTTTTTATTTTCTTATTTTATTTATCCTGGCCTATTTGGTTGGCATGGGCCAGCTTGGCCCAATTGGACCTGGCTCGGGTCATCCAGACCATGGCCCATCTCACCCCTCCCTCTTATCTCCTACACACACGCACACACACCCTTGCTCTTCCCCGTTTCTCTGATGTCTCCGCACACGCCCTCGACGGTGCCTACCTTACCAACGCCGGCTAAATCCGTGCCACCGGCTTTTGCCATGTGCTGGCGCTGGCTCACCGTCACCCCCTCTTCCCTTCTCTCCGTCGATTGGGTTCAATCGCGGCCCCACGCGCTCCTGGTTGAAACCCTAGCCGCCATGTCTCAAGGTCACGGTGCGGCTCTCGCGCCGGCGCCTTCGGTTGTGGCTCATGGAAGAACATGAGCCCCTCTCCAACTGTCTTGCCTTCTGGTACTTCTACTCGACCTGGCTTGCTCATCTTTCCCATGGTGGTGGTACTGGTCGTGGTGCGGCGCTGGTGATGTTGCTGCTTTCTTCTCCTGTGGCCACCACGACCATAGCTTGGCGCGGGTTGCAGCGCCCTCAGGTGCTCCCCGTGCCTCCGTGTGTTTCGTCACTGGCCAATCTCGGCTTCCTCTTCTAGTGTCTAGCAAGGACCATCTGTAAGTCATGTTGCTTCTTCCCTTCTAGGTTTATATCTAGATCCCTATTAGTGGTGATACGACTATCCGTATTTGTGCTGAGACTCTGTTCTAGGGTCAATTTTACTACTAAAATTATCGTGGCTATTTGGTTAATTTGATTTAAGCTAAATTACTTCCTGTTTTGTCATTTATATGTTGACCTCGGCTTGCTAGTGGCTGATGACACATTAGTATTATTTTTAGCTATGTGGTAGTTGATTAATTTGTAAATCAGCCTGGAGATGACTTAGGTTTATTGATGTAATCCAGGTATAGATGTTATGCATCAGCTAGCTTGCAGTAGATGGACTTGGAATAATACACTTTCTTTAGTATGACTTGTTGTCATCTAGACTAGTGATGCCTCTTTGGTCTCCTGGCTACTGCATATATGCAATACTTGGCTTTAAGCAAATGTTCTGGCTAATGTGGTACCTCCTTGGAGGATGCACATGAACTAGATCATATATACATCCATGCTACAACATTGCTGGTTAGAAGTTTGGACCTTCCCTAGTCCATGATATCTTAATTTGAGGCTTAAGTTTTGTAGAAGCAAATTATGAATGGATTCCTACTTGAGGTTTTAAGAAAGGATCTATTTTATAGAACTTTTCTACAATGAAATAGTTTACATACCTGATTCCTAGAACATCTGTTAGGAAAAGGATGTGGCAAGATAAAGTGGTGGCTTATGTTAGTGTAGATGTCACTGTGGTGCCTCAAATTTGAGTGTGCATAGTGGTTTTCTAACTAGCATGATCTGTTGCATTCCGGTACTTGTATAAATGGAAATGGAAACACTTATTTGAGATGACTTATATGTGGCTAATGATCTGAAATTCTCTGCCCAGTGATGCAAAAGGCTGAGGCTTAAATACACCTATTGATGTGTATAAATAAGCTGATCTAACAAATGATTCTTATATTCTGTGTCTGGGGAAATGATATTGACACATATTCTGCTTGCTAGCAGATGATTTCTTCTTTTGCTATTCCAGTAACCTACTATGATCTACTACTTGTTAGGTTGCTACTGTGGAATGCTCTGAACATAGTTTCATCCATCTAGATGCCTTTAAAGTTTCAGATGGATCTGTCCCTAACCTATGATGCTTAGTCTGAGGTGGAAATTTATTAAGAACAAATACTAAGGTTTTTGGTTTTCTTCACTTCTCTATGATGAGCCTTTTCTATCAACTCTATGTAAGACTAAGAGAAATATTACTCCTCATCCTCCTAGACTAGATCTAGTTGTAGGATAGTTGTAATTATACATTTTGGATGTTGTTCCCCTTATCTGCCCATGATCCTGGTGATGCAGGCTATTAAGAATAGATGCTACATGATCTGGTGATACTTTGCTATACCTTGCTACTTGATGTAGATTGTGTACTGTACCTTGGTTTCTTCGTCTACTTATTGTTAACTTGAAGATCTGCTAATGTGTAACTGCTCCATCTAGTACTGTTGTCTTGCCCTTGTGATGGATCTTGATTGGTTCATGTCCAATCTGCTAGATATTATTCTTGTCCTGGTACAGCTGGCCTCCCCTTCCTCCTCATTCCACTATCCAGCTTCTACTGCTATGGCCTGGTCTTCTTTTCCTGGAGATGCTGCCTGACCTTGATTTCTCCTAGTTCTAGCTCTAGGATGGCTCCTGGGAGCAACCAGAGCTAAGGTGTGATTGTTTGGTGGAGGGATTTGTTGTTCTAGTTGATGAAGTTGGACAGATCAGTGATGATCTGATACTGGGTTGTGGTTGTTTATGTGTAAAGCTTGGTAGTTCTAGTGCTAAAAAATGAACTAGTTGGAAGAAGTAGCTAGCAGCAGTGAACTGCCACGGCTGGTTCCTTCTTATCTTCCGCTGATGTGCTCCTGTGTTTGACAGCACACCTGCATGCAGTGACTAAGCTCCTAGCTTGTTTGCTGTATCTTGTGGATAAGATCAAATGAAGATAGATCTTTTGTTGGGTATTACTGTTTTTACTTTTATCTTTTACTAATTTGGTGAAACTTGCCCCTGCCTATGATGCATAAGCCCGAGGCAAAAATCTAGATAAGAACAGATTTCACATTGGCCCCTCTTTATTTAATACTACTCAATGATGAGGCAAAGCAATGCATTACATTGCTAAACCTGAGAGTACCATAACCCCATAACCCCTTGTTTTCCATTTCTTTTGTTTGTTGTTTGTGCTTGGAGGGAACAAGATCAGGAATGGAATCTTCAGGACATGAATATTTAGATTAGGACCTTTCTTATTATCTTGTAATCCTATTTACCTTGGATATTGTAATTTGATAGTCTAATATTGTATAATATTAATAAAGTTACTTTTTTTCTTTTAATTTGAATCTTGTAAATTTTATATCTTGTTTATAAATGTGAATTCAATTCTTATTTATTGTTGTAATTCATTTTATAAGTATTACAATTTCAATTTCCTTTTCCTTGTAAGAACAATGTAATATGTTCATGTGCAGAATAAAGAATTCTTGTAACATTATTGATGTATTAACTATTATTTCTTTTCCTTTATTTTTATTGTTATTTCATTTTCTAGTATTGTTTTGTATTAACATTCTTTTCTATTTGTTATTGTGATTTATTTGTTCATTTATAATTCAATGTTAAATTTCTCTTGAATTCAAATATATGATTTGAATCTTCAAATTCGAATTGCTTCCACCCTAATGCAAAGGATTCAACCAAGGTCATGTCAAAATCCAGAGCACTAGCCCTAACCTTTCTTCATAACAATAGAGATCTCGATCCCTCTATAGCTATTTTAGTTTTGCACGAAAATTCTCTGGATTTTCTTATGCATGAATGCAATGCACAAACATGTGTCCTGTCTATTTTGAGGTGCTAATCCTGGGATGTTACACCATGTGACTCATGCTCGATCTTTCGATCTCCTGTGTTCTAAAGCCATGTCTACACATGCTAGGATCGCCAACTCAAACTTGAGTGTATTGCAGTGTAACCTTTCTTACACCCACTATATGTGAATGTAGATATGTCTATCCCCCGATCGTCACGGCCGGCTTCATAACGAAGAACTTTATTGATGGTGCACATACAAGGGTAACACTATCATTGGAATTTTGAGGCCATGTCTGCATATGCTAGTCTCGCCAGTTCAATATTGGTTTTAATAGGAATCATCTTATCTATGCTACCGTTGAGTATTTAATGCTAGCACACAGTAATATGCAAATCAGGTATCAACATCATATGTATATTTGTGATATGATATTGTACTTATTGCGCCTTGATCTACATCGAGCGCTCCGACATGATCTTCATCGTGCCACTGTCATGATCTCCATCGTGCCACTGGTTTTAACATCAAGTCCATGACACCGCCAGTAGGTCGTCCATCAGAACGATGGTTATTACTACACAACTTAGTAACATAAAAGTAAACTACTTTACCTTTGTAATGACCATGACCATATAAAATCATATGCCCCTCCTGCAAAATAAAGTTAGACGCCTCTACTTTATCTATTACAATGTTTACGTGGTTGTTAGGGTTTTTCCAATAGAACAGTTTCTAATATACGAACTTTCCAACCATAACAGGAATCCATGCAGTTGTCTCTACTACACCCCTTTCGGGTCCCTCTGTTGTAAATGCTATATCAACTATTGTAAGATATATATACACACACTAGCCATTTATACGGAATAAGCCGTATGTTGAGCGTGAAACCAGTCTCGCATAAGCTTGGTCTGTGTCGCTTCATCAAACAATCCCGCGATATAAACAAATACACATGGGAGGGTAACAACAATGCCCGCACAACACATGTGCATACTGGCCGTACATCACTACTACGCATCGATCGGCTCTGATATCACTGTTGGGGTTCGGTCCAGAAAATCAAAATTTTCACTACACGGGAAACCCCGAATGCCTAAGATCTATCTACGAGTAATGCAGTAACGACCAAGAAGTTTCGGATATATACCCTTGTAGTCCGAAAGCGGTTAACGTTCCGAGGAGAACGTGGTTGTAGTAGTCGTGCTCGTAGCTGACCTCAAGGTCGCAAAGCTCCTCGCAGGTCACCCCTTGCTCCATCACCGTGCAGAAGTCCGGCTCATGACATCCAAAGTGCATCAATTGTTGCACCTCGTAACATTGTACACATACGGTGTACGAAGAGAACCTCCGCTCCCTTGATCCATGTCGGGAGTGCGGAAGTAGATCTCCGGATATGGAATCCTTGCACCGCAACGACATGCTGCGGATGCGTCTTCTCTTGCGCGAATAGCCCTGGGCCATGCCAACGCATGGAGACAAATAAAGAGAGAGAGATTGGAGAGAAGTGGGGCGAGATCTCCCAACATGGGATCTATCGTATTGGTGTGTTCTCCAAAGAGGAGAGGGGACCTCTTTATATAGGGGGAGGGGGCAGCCTTGCCCCTCCCCCGAGGCAACCAGGCGGCAACCCAAGGGGGGAGAGAGGCGGCGGCCAAGGGGGGCAGCCCTAGGAAGCCCCAAACCCTAACCCTAGCCACCGACCAGGGAGGGGCCAGCCCTAGACGCTAAACCCTAGGCGCCAAGGCCCTCTCCCTTTCGGTTTCCTTCATGGGCCCTGTTTCCCTAGGGAAGTTGGCCCATTAGTGGAATACCTTTTAAAATTAGATTTTCATATTAATTAATATGTAAATACTTATTACCAAATCCGTTTTGACCCGAAACACCTTTCGGTTCCTCTTATATATCCTCCGAACAGCTTTGGAACTCCCGAAACGATTCCGGTCCTCTCACCGGAACTTTTTCGGTTTCCTTCCTTTCTTTGAACAAATTTGGATCTCTCTTCATGGAACAATTACGACTTTCTATTTCTCACCTATGATTCCAACTTACGAATAATCTTCGCACCCTTAAGTGGATCCCCTAATGGCTCGGGAATGGCACAGACATGATCAAGACTCCTCTTGCATCAATGATCAACAGCGGGACCTGATGCCCATGATGACCCCTGTACATTCCAGATTGACAGTGTCGTTTGAACCATAAACGTCGAGTCTATTTCCCTTTGTTTCTTCGATACTACTTATCCGAGACCCGATCGTTAAGTATCTCCATAGCTTTTTCAATTTCGTTACCGATAAGTACTATTTACTTGTTACTGTGATATTACATTCCCATGGCATAGTCGCATGTTGCAACATTTATGGATATAATCTCACCAAGTTGTCCTAACTGTATCTTACTCGTCACTGGGTGAAAAAATCCCACTCTTGACATAATCTCTTCTACATGTTCCTCCAGATACCCAACATACACATTTATAATCACCATTTTACTGAGCGATGCTTGATGCAGTCAAAGCAGCCTCGGGAGACAGTGATTTGATATGGTCTCACGGTCTAAAGAGAAGGAGACTTCGTTTTTTACTATTACAACGATGAACTTTGTGACTTGATTATATCACAATATTTGAGGAATGCCATCACATCATTCACCAATGATATGACCTTGTTGTCAACTAGCGCTATCACTTCATGATCAGGAAATCTTGATCATCATGTTTCCCAATGAACTAATAATAGAGGCTACTAGGGACTTATGTTTCATATCACACCTATATCAATGTTTCCACTTGATACAGTTATAACACAACATGAAACTATTACAAATTTATTGGGATATGACAATAATAAACCTTTTATTATTTTCGTCTAGGGAATATTCCCTTCAGGACCCCATATATGGACCGTGGCACACTGCGTGTCCAGTGCTGCCGCCTGAGATATACGGGACACCATCACTGGGGAAGTTGTAGCATCCGCAAGCCCAAGGAACTGCGCCCGCCTCCATCTGCATGAGGCCGCCTCTGATGCCGCTCGCTGGCCGCCTCCAACTACGACCGCCTCCATATGCTGCTCGCCAGCCACTGCTCCGCCAAGTCTCGACTACCTCCATCGAGGTCGTACCGCCGCTAGAGAAGCCTCCGTGCATTGATGGAAGGAGAGCCGGTCACCGCCGGCACCGCACGGTCTTTGCCCGGCGGCCGTGAAAACCCAGGGAAAATTAGTTAGGAAAAGGGCATTTCTGTGAATTGCATAGTTGCATGGCATGCATTTAGAAATGTGACTTAGTTTTAAAATTGAAACGCTTTCAGTTAAATTTGGCTCTTGTGAGGTTTTAGAACCAAATGGTCACTAGGAAATGAAACCAAGTTTAACTGAAGGTTTGGCAACTTTGAATGAATTTAAAATTGAGGTTTAACCTTAGTCAAACTTGAATTCAAATTCAAAGAAAAAAATAAATATAACCATCTCAAAGGTAAAACACAATCAACATATCATATAATTTGACAGAATTCAAACTAAAAATATCATTTGATTAAGAGAACTAACTTTATTCAAATCATCTTGTACAAGAACAGTACATTGTTAGGATTACAAGATGAAGCTAACACCCTAGTACAAACTACCAATAGAAATGAGAAACTATGTAAAACCTATCCGATCTTCTTATCCCTTTACTAGCACTTGATCATCTTCAAATTTGCAAACCATAGACATCACAGAAAAAAGGTTTGTTAGTGTTAAAATGTTGGATTCACATGAGTGAATCCATAATATAGATTCAGGAACTGGTCCTAATTCCTGAACCTTAGGAGCTTGAGGCAGCAAATCTCCAAAACCCAGTCAAAGAAAGATAGTGGTAGAAATCAAACATCAAGAGTAACCTAAACATGATCCACTACTCACTGTAGTGAATAACAGCCATGACAAACTCATGGGAATGAACCCATGATGATATACCAGGATAGTAGTCAAGAATTCCATCTTATCAAGTAGTAAAAGTAAACCAATAGGAGCGTTTGTTGATCAAACAGAAGTAGTATAACCACAATAATTTCTCAAGCCATGGATTCTATGAAGAACATATCTAATCCAAAAAGTTTGAAAGGAACTAAACTAACAGGTAATCCAATCGAAATATAGAACAGTAGATTCTGAATTTAACCATCCAAAAGAATGTAGGATTAAACCACAATTCAATATGAATTCAACTGTAACTGGAGATCAAAACAACTAATAATCTAAAATCTAAACCAATCAAAAGGTAGAATAACAAGTACCATTGAGATCCAACCAAACATAATTGCAAGGACTCGTAGATCAAATCAACCTAAAATAACAAATAATAATCAAATTAACATTTATCAATGTCCAAGACTAGGACATGACAAGAATGAAATTGACATGCCCAATTATGTATGTGTAGATTCACTAAATATGCACATAGGACAATACAAACCCATATGCCAAATTTGGCAAACACAAAAGAGTTAAAACCAACATGGGTTTAACCGAGCGCGATGGATCACTCGGTAGGTCAAGGGAGTGGAGTGGAGGAGTGCAGCGGCGGTGAGAGGAGGGAGCAGCGGCCGCCAACGAAGAATCGATGGAGTAGAGAGGTGGACGCAGTGGAGTCGGGGTTGGTTGCAGGCGGGGAGTGAAGCGTGGTGGGGTATGTGGGCCCACATTGGGCCCGTGTGTCTGACTCATGGGCCCGCCGTTTTTAGGAAAATAAATAAATAAATATTTTAGAAAACTATGGCATGTAAAAGAATACCCAAGTCACAATTTTCTCGCTTGTTCAATGCCAAGTCACATGTATAAAAAATTAGTACAAGATCCCACCACTAACATTTTCTCCATCTCGAAATATGGGTCTCACATACAGGTGGTCTGTCCAAAAAAAAGCCACAACACTGATACCTAGTTTTTTTTAACACTGATACCTAGTTAGTGATGGCGTACGAGGTGCTACCACGCCACTGATAAAATTAGTGGCGAGCTTTATTTCTGCAGGCCAGTACAATGTCACATGTAATCAAATCTCCATGGTTGACCAAGTTTTGTACGTGCACATCACAACTTCACTTCATTGACGAAATTCGTTGGAAGCTCACCGACAATGGGGAGTATTCTTGTTCCTTCGCATACAATGCTCAATTTTCCGGCACTATCTTTTCTCTCGTGGATGTGTGGAAGAATTGGGATCCCCAAAATGCAAACTTTTCGCATGGCTTATCATTCAAAACCGTGTTTGGACAGCGGATCGGCTACATCGAAGAGGATGGCCGAATGGAAAAAAATTTCCTCTTTGCCGCTCTGCGGATAAAACGGCATGCCACCTTCTTTTCAAATGCCGCTACTCCACGAGACCTTGGCAAATGGCAAGAGATTGAACGGGGTTGCCACACCTTGACCCATCAGTTTGGGGGACATATGATGCTGTCTTAGATTACTGGAGCAAGATGGTGATAAGCAATGGCTTAAGAAGGAAGGGAACGACATCTCGTCATGCTCATTGTGTGGGATATTTGGAATGAACGAAATGAGAGAGTTTCAACAACAAATCTTCAATGTCATTCTTTCTCTTTGATAAGATTAAATTAGAGGCTAAGGCCTAGGTTCTTGCGGGTGCGAAACATTTGGGTAACTTGATGCCGGGAGAGTGATTCTTATGCGAGATGTGTTGTAGTGAAACTAAGACTTTTCTTCCCTTTTATTAATGAATCAAGGCAAGCCATTTGCCTTCCTTAAAATAAAATCTGCACTGTTGATTTGTTCCTTTAGCACCATTTCACATGAATTTGGAAGAGAAGCCCGAGGGGATCGGATCACGCTGGCCTCAAAACCGATTGACGCTCCAACGAAGGTGGAAACATATAGGCACCCATGCTAGTGATAGTAATTAATGAAGCGCAAAGATCATAAATAAGCCACGGCAGTTACTTAATTGGCAAAAAGGAGGCACCGTACGTGCAGGGCAGTCTAACTAACCAGTGACCGGCCGGAAAGTAACCGCCGATCACTCGTCAGTACCGCAATACGTACGTCCACTCCTCCAGAAGTCCAAGTATTAAAAGATTCCGTATTGCATGCATGTATCGGCGAGAGAGAGACTCGGACCACGTACGTACTACGTCGAGTTAGGACTACGTACCAAAGCAGCTAACTCAAAAGTAGTAACACGCGCTTAATTATATCGCCAGTTGCATTAACCTCCTTCCTTAAGTAGGCACTAGCCCTGTGCACTAATAGTGTAGCGAGTACTTACCACTTTACAAAGAAAGGAGGAAAACCCCAAAGTAGAGAGAGAGAGAGAGAGAGAGAGAGAGAGAGAGGACGATCGCTGGGGTTAGTCGTTCAGCTGTCATCCTGTCGCTGTGAACTTTCTCTCTCTTCCTCCACCACCCACCAGACCAGCCACTACTATAACCACCCCTCTCCATCCCGCCCGTTCTCTCATCCGGCCGTGAGCTCTCTTCCGTCGCGACTCGCTCCATCTTTACACACCGCACCACTACTAGCTGCTAAGCAGCAGCAGCAGCTACCTTGTCAATAACCAGCCACTGCTACAAAATGCCGGAGCAGGAGGTGTCCAGCAGCCCGGCGTCGTCCGGGGGCACGTCGTCCTCGCCGCCTGCGTCGCCGGCCGGGGCCGCCAGCAGGCGCGGCGGAGGAGGGGCGGAGAAGAGAGCCGCTCGAGACGGGGCGCGCCACCCGTCCTACCGCGGCGTGCGAATGCGGGCGTGGGGCAAGTGGGTGTCCGAGATCCGGGAGCCGCGCAAGAAGTCCCGTATCTGGCTCGGCACCTTCCCCACGCCCGAGATGGCGGCCCGCGCGCACGACGCCGCGGCGCTCGTCGTCAAGGGCCCCACCGCGGTGCTCAACTTCCCGGAGCTGGCCGCGTGCCTCCCGCGCCCTGCCTCCGCCGCGCCGCGCGACGTGCAGGCCGCCGCAGTGCGCGCCGCGGCCATGGACGTTCCAACGCTACGCCAGGGGGCTCCTGCCGCGGCCGCATTGTCGTCGCTCCCGCCACCCGTGCCTTCGGTGAGCGCGACCACGATTGTCTCCGAGGCGGAAGACGATCCTGAGGCGATCTTCGCGCTGCCGCGACTCGATGAGGACGCCGCGGGGCTCATGTTCGGCGCCGGGTCGTTCCTCGACGTGACGCTGGCGGATCAGTCCTGGTGCGACCCTGTCTGGATGGACGACGAAGGCTTCGGTGGTGGCTACACCTACACGCCGGCGGCTGCAACGCAGGACAACCTGTTCGGCGGCCTCGGCCTTGACGCCGCCGACCACCACGGCTGGGGCCCGTCAGTTAGCGCCCTACTATGGAACCTGTAATTGCTAATTATTATTATTGGGTAATTAACAGCTCCGTTTTAATCTCTTCTTCTATATATCCTCTTCCTTGAGTCTTCACTTTTTCTTTGCAAAAATCTGTATATATAGATATTTGCAACTTTAAATTTCGAGAGGTCAGCTAATAATACTTCTGTCTCTCTCTCGATCGATCGTTTCCTCCTCTTTTTTCTCCTTACTAGTGTAGTTTCTCATGTGTATAGCTACCATCCTTTTTCATTTTGTCAAGATTACTGTGGCTCTTCTTGTGCTTTGAATTTGTCTTCCCTCTGGCTTTATTCATTATTTCTCTACCAGCATGCCAATGATTAAGCATTGTCGGAAAAAAAAACATTGTGAGTTCGGCAACTACAGTGACTCCTCAAATGGTACTCCTAGTCCTATCTATCTATGCCCCTAGTACTTGGGGGGTGCACACTCTGGGAGCTGGGGAAAGCAACTAGAAATGACGGCTTTCACTTCATCACTTGGCAAGCGGTACTGCCTGTGGTACAGCGATGCCTTTTGTACCATGCATGCAGCAGGACAATAAAATGCAAGTACACCAGTGCCACCACTAAGTGCTTTCTTGATCTGACTCTCTGGTTACTGTTGGTGCACTGATTGCCTGGGAGAGTGTACACTAACACTGGTGTGGTACACCGTACATCAAATCAGATAATAGTACCAAGACAACATATGCATATGATGATGATGAAAGAAAGGAACTTCGTTGTCTGTTTCGGTCCATGCAATTCCATATGCATGGAAATATCTCGACGCATCCAAAGTGCCAATTGTTTGTTTGTTGTCATCCTTGATGGACATCTTAATTTGTGCACGCACAGGCCATATATATTGAACACCACATTTGTGGGTGAGAGCGTTACTACAAATTATGTGCGAGAACGGAGTGAGGTGGCATGCCGTCGTTGAGTGTATGCTGTGTGTGTTGAGACGTGTGGCGCCGTTTCTTTTAGCGGTCGGCTTTCGGAGCTCAGCACAGTCCAAGCCTAAAGGACGGGGACCGTGTCTGTACTGTTATATCTAGCTCTGGCATCTCTCTATCTCGAGCACGGACAAGTTCGTGAACTCGATGGATTCGGACCACAAGGGAATACACACTTTTGTATGTATGTACTACTTATGTACGTACTCGCCAAACCTAAAAATGGACCTGCTCTTGTGCCAAAACCCACGGCACAAAGCTCTCTTGGATGCTTTCGGGGCGTCAGGACCAGCATGCGTATATGGTTGACATGCATGCGTGTGCATTGTTGGAGTATTAGGCAAATTTCCACATGCGATTAAATACCGAAAACAACATCATGTAAACACTAGCAAATCTAAACACATGCAGCCAAACAAGCACATCTAGTAGACCTATTAATCTAGCAAGAACTAGTGCAAACAGCAAGAGGAATAACACGTACAGGTTGACCGGGAAGGTCAGCACCGCAACAACAGCAGCCTGGTATTTGTCGATGTCATCCATGGCGCTGGTGAGGTTAACGGTTGCCGAATCCACAGAGAAAGAAGAACAAGAACGAAAGCGAGCAGTCGCGTCGAGACGCTCCCTAAAAATCTTATCCCCCGTCTCCCGGTGCAGGATCTCAATGGACGGGGTTTCGGAGGCATGATCTCCCGAACGGCTGTGCATGCAGTAGCAGGAGAAACAAGGCGAGGGAGACAAAGAAAGAACATGTTGCGTCTAGATCTCTCTTTCTCTATAGCCTAGGAGGTGAGTCGACCGAGTCGCCACACGATGGAAGACCAGGACACGCGTTAAACATGCACACGAATGTTGACACGTACCCAACAGTGCACCGTGCAAAAATTTAGTCTTTCACAAAACCAGTTTCTAACTCAAACTCGATTCACGAAACACGATGTGACGCACGTGCGGGCGAGGCAGGCGGCGGGGGAGGAGGAGTGCGTGTGGACTCCTTCTCTTCTCGCTCACTTAGCGGGAGTAAAACAGCTCACCTTATAAGCTGGTTCAACTTTGTCTCTCACACAAGCTATCATAGTAGATGGGCCTTGAAATTTCAGGATTTATTAGACTACATGAGCTGCCTACATGGGCCACATCCCATATAAATCTAACAATCCCCCACCAAATCTCAGAGGCATATCATATGGCTCATTAGTTCCAATCACTCTTTAATATACCTGTAGTTTAGTAGAGACTGTTAAGTTGAACTTTCACCTAGACAAAGAGATACGCTTGTCTACAAACAATGGATTAGGCCTTGAATTGTAAGTCTTGTGCAGCAAGTTTCACTCAATGTTGTTACCGGTACTTAGCTGCCATATGCTACCCCTCGGGTGGAGCTTATAAGTCATACTCCTCGTCCTTTCACGAGCTTTCTAGAGATTCACCCAAGTCTCATACACCGTGACCAGCAGTGTAGCTCATATATGTGTGTTCTTTCAAGATCGCCATGTAGGACGGCGTCTTTGCTCCCAAGGAGACAGAAAGAACACATTAAGATGTAATCAACCTTCCTAACGGTATGCTATGAGAGAATTGCATCTGCAACGGAGTGGGAGTATTGGAAGTTTCTCTCAACTCAGTTTTTTTTTCCAGATCCTAATTCTCGGGATCTCTGATTACATAGGTTGGGTTACCCCCTTGACAACTCACGTGGGTCTCAAACCCATCTCCCTCGATGTATTTTCTATTAATTTCTTGATAGTCCTTTAGTAAAAGGATCTGCTAGATTCTTGGCCATTTGGACATCATCCAATGATATAACTCCGGAGTTTCTCAGTTTTTTGACAGACTTCAGTCTTCTCTTGACATGTCTTGAACTCTTCATATTATCCTTAGAACTGTTCACTTTGACAATCATAGTTTGGTTGTCACAGTTCATAAGGATTGCTGATATTGGTGTTTCAACCATAGGCAAATCTGTTAAGAGTTCACGAAGCCATTCTGCTTCGACAGTCGTAGTATCTAATGCTGTGAGTTCTGCTTCCATAGTTGACCTTGTTAAGATGGCCTCCTTGCAAGACTTCCATGAAACAGCGCCACCACCAAGAGTAAATATGTATCCACTTGTGGCCTTTATCTCATCAGCATCTAATATCCAATTTGAATCACTATACCCTTCAAGTACTCTTGGATACCCGTTATAATGAATTCCATAGCTCATTGTTCCTTTTAGATAGCGCATTACTCTCTCAACAGCATGCCAGTGATCATATCCCGGGTTGGCCACAAATCGGCTAATTTTGCTTACATCAAACGAGATATCAAGCCTCGTAGCGCAAGCTAAATACATAAGTGAGCCAATAATATGAGAGTATCTCAATTAATCTCTAGTCGCCTTTTGATTCTTTCGAAGCAACATACTAGGATCATAAGGCGTGGAAGAATATTTTCAATCATCATAGCCAAATCTGCTCAACACCTTTTCCACATAATGTGATTGCACAAGTGTAACCCCATTATTCTCATCTCTCAGCGGCTTGATGTTTAAGATAACATCAGCTTCTCCAAGATCCTTCATCTCAAAACATTGAGACAAGAAATTTCTGACCTCATTAATCACTTTGAGACTTTTCCCAAAAATTAATATGTCATCAACAATACAAACATAGGACAACTCCCTCACCCCTACTGTGGCGGTAGTATACACATTTGTCGGCTTCATTTGCAACAAAGCCCATAGATGTCAAAGTTTTTTCAAACTTCTCATGCCATTTCTTGGGAGCTTGTTTGAGACCATACAAAGATTTCTTCAATTTACACAACTTTCTTTCTTGACCTTCTAGTACAAAACCATCAGGCTGTTCCATGTAAATTTTCTCGTCCAACTCTCCATTTAGAAAAGTCGTTCAGATATCATTTACATCCTAAGATTCTTTTCAAATACCCATTTACATCCTACAGGTTTACACCCATACGGACGTTCAGATATCTCCCATGTTCCATTAGCCAAGATGGGATCCATCTCACTTTGAACCGCTTCTTTCCAGTAGTATGCATCCGGAGATGCAAAATCTTCTAAAATGGTAGTGGGAGTGTCATCCACTAGGTACACAATGACATCATTACCATCTAATTGTTCATCAGTCTCCATGGGACCCTGTGAATCTCTATGTCTTGCTCCTTGTGGGAGCTTCATTGTCATCCCCATACAAATTTGAACTCTCATCATCTGATTGTTCATCAGTCTCCATGGGAGTTTCGTGTTCAGGAATTGGATCATATTCCTTATTAGATATGCTAGGCATATCTCTAATTGGAAATATGTCCTCAAAGAATGTAACATCTCTTGATTCAAAGATAGTTCCGACACTCATGTCATCCACTTCAGATTTCACCACAAGAAATCTATAAGCAATGTTGTGAGAAGCATAGCCAAGAAAAACACAATTCACGGTTTTTGTACAAGCTTATGCTTCTGGTTGATTGGCACGTTGACTTTTCCCAAACAACCCCAAGTCCGTAAGTAGGAGAGTGTCAACCTTTTGTTTTCCCATTCTTCAAATGGAGTAATCTATTTATTCTTAGTTGGAACTCGGTTTAGGACATGACATGAAGTCAATATAGCCTCCCCCACCATTCCTTAGATAAACCGGCAGTGTCTAACATGACGTTAACCAAATCTGTTAGAGTCTGGTTTTTCCTCTCAGCAATCCCATTGGATTGAGGGGAATTGGGAGGCGTCCTCTCATGTATAATACCAGGTTCCAAACAAAATAAATTGAACTCATTAGAAAAGCACTCTCCACCACGATCAAACCAAATTCTTTTGATCTTTCTCTCAAGTTGATTTTCCACTTCCGCCTTATAGATTTTAAAGAAATCTAAAGCCTCATCTTTGGTTCTCAAGAGATATAAATAGCAGTACCTAGTAGAATCATCAATCAAATTCATGAAATATTTCTTTCCACATGTTGTCAAGACACCATTCATCTCACATAGATCTGAATGTATGAGCTCTAGAGGTGCCAAGTTTCTTTCCTCTGCAGGCTTATGAGTCTTGCAATGTTTCTTAGCTTGCACACAAGTATGATACTTAGAGACTTTGACAATAGTGAATTTTTAAATTAAACTCATACCAACAAGTCGCGACATACAATCAAAATTAATATGACAAAGTCGTGAATGCCAAATATTAGTCTCATTACCAGTAGTGCATACATGGTTCACAATATTATTACAGAAGTCTACCAATGAAAAACGGAACATGCATCCGCATTCATAGCCTTTTCCAACAAAGGTTTCATACTTAGATAGTACAACTTTATTGGATTCAAATACCAATTAAACCCATCTTTCAGAAGACGGGAAATACTAACGAGATTCTTCTTGATAGAAGGGACATGCTACATGTTCTTTAATTGCACGATCTTGCCTGAAGTAAACTCCAGATCTATCGTGCCAACACCAAAATAGTAGCATGTAACCCATTCCCCATCATGACTAAGGAATCTCGAGCATGATAAGAGGTGAACATGGAAATGTCAGCAGAGACATGAACATTGGCATCTGTATCAACCCACCATTCTGTGGGTTGAAATACTTAAAAATAGTAGCTAATAAATTACCATACCTAGAACCTAAAGTTCCTGCATCAGTATTGCCAATGACCATGTTGACAGATTTAGAACTCTGCCAGCTTAACCCTTCTTGCCTTTCTTCTATGGGCAGCGATGAGCCCAATGGCCAATCTCGCTGCACACCCAGCAAGGTTCTTTCTTTTCCTTGTTGAAAGGACATCATTTTCTCTAAGTATTTTGTTGTTGATGACAAACCCACTTGTGGTTTAGTTGTGCGCTTAAGTTTCAAGTTTATTCGATTCTATGGAGTGTGTGGACATCTCTCTTGAAGTCTTGTGAAGATGGCGACCTTTGTTTTTGCTTCTCTTTTTTGTTGCTTTATGTCTCCATACTATCAAGAGGGGGTCCACCTCATAAGGTTGTGGGGAATCATTTTTTCATGCACAAACCATATTTGCACCGCCAAAGCCCTCTTATTGTTCAGCGAGAGTGTGATCTTTGGAGTTGTTTGAGCTGTTTCTAACCTGGCCGGAAGTTCCGACCACCCGGCGGAAGTTTCGCTACGGAGCTGACAGCGGGGGTAGTTCTGGCAATTGTTCCGGTTAGCGTTAGAATACTTCTGTCTTGAAGTTTTCTAATTTATCGGAATTAACACCGGAAGCTACTTCGGTAGTTTGGTCATTGTTTCTGGTCAATCCTGACCGGTAGCTGTGACCGGTACTACCCAGTTGATTCCGCTGTAATCTTGAGCGGTACTTCAGCCCATCCACCAGAAGTTCCGGCCAGGAGGTTTCGTGACCTAGAATTTCCACCTAAAGTTCCGGCCAGGAGGTTTCGCGGCCCATCCACTAGAAACATGCTATTTTGCAGAACTTGCACCGGAACTTGCTCCGGAAGTACCACTGGAAGTTCCGCTCAGACTGACCAGAACTTTCGGTCATACTTTGGATCCCCCTTTAGCTTTCGAGCCGTTGGGCGCTGAGCGGAAGTTCCGGCTCCCCATTGGAATTTCTGGTGGTGTTGCAGACAAGCAATAGTTAATTTTGAAGGGGGCCTATTTAAGCCACCCTTCTACCTCCTCCCATCTTATCTCTTCAATTTCTCTCTCTTCCATTAATACCAAAGCTTCATCTTCCTAGATCTCTCTCCCTAGCCACTGAAACCTCTTGATCTTTTGAGGAGTGGGAGAGATGACCTAGATCTACACTTCCACCAAAGGAATCTTGATTCCCCTTAACCATCCTTTGTGGATCTTGTTACTCTTGTGTTCTTAGAACCCTAGACGGTGTAGGACATCCTCGGATCTAAGGGCATGCGTTGTGAAGCTCCGTGGTATCATTGAGGGCCTCCAATTGAGTTGTGGAGCTTCCCCCTCAACCTTGTTGTAATGGTTTCAGTTGGTGCCTTCAAGAACACTGGTTAGTGGATTGTGACCCGCCTTTGTGGTGGAGCTCACCGGAGAAGAAGGTGAGGCCTTTGTGGCGCTTGGGTGACCTTGTGTGGCCCCTCCACCTCTCCAACATAGACGTAGCTTATTTGGAAGTGAACTACGGGAATTACATCTCCGCATCTCCTCTACGGTTTACTCGCTCCACACCTTTACTTCTTGTCCTTTACCGCTTTGTTGCTTGTTGATTGTTATATAGTATATAGGATTGCTCATCTAGTTACATATATAGAGAACTTTATTTCTTGCAAAGCCTAAACTTGATTATCAAGATAAAAATTGGTAGTCTCCTATTCACCCCTCTCTAGTCGACCAAAGCTGGACCTTTCACTTGTTCTGCCCATTCTTCTTCTTGAAGGTGGTAGTCTGGGAGACTTTGTTATTTCCCTTGGACTCGTGGGCATTTTTCTGCACAATGTTGGCTGCAGAATGTCCCTCGGTTCCACTAGTGTGTTTATATTTTGCCCTCTCCTTCTCTTTAACATCCAGAGAGCCAATGAGGTACTCAACAGAGAGCTCATGCCTCTGATGTTTCAGAGAAGTGGCAAAGTTCCTCCACGAAGGAGGAAGCTTAGTGACAATGCATCCTGCGATAAACTTGTCTGGTAGCACACACTTGAGGAGTTCGAGTTCCTTTGCCATGATTTGTAGCTCATGAGCCTTACTATAGATCGATTTTCAACCATCTTGTAGTCATTGAACTGCTCCATAGCATACAGTTCACCATCAGCATTGGCGGCACCGAATTTAGTATCCAGCGCATCCCACAGTTCCTTAGCATCACGAATATGCATATATGCATCAACCAACTTGTCTCCAAGCACACTGAGTACAAAGCCTACAAAAAGTACAGTGGCCTCCCTGACGCTCTCTCTTCTTCGAGAGTAAGTGGACCTCTCGGAGTGCCATCTGCAACTTTTTCTATACCCATAGCAGTGAGCCACAAGAGTGTTTTCTCTTGCCATCTCTTAGAATGAGCACCCGTAAATGGGCTCGGTTTGAGCGTAGCAGCAAAGGAAGATGATGAAAATTTTCTAAATAAATAAGATTTTTATATTGTTGGAGTATTAGGCAATTTCCACATGATATTAATTACCAAAAACAACATCATGTAAGCACTAACAGATCTAAACACATGCAGCCAAACAAGCACATCTAGTAGATCAATTAATCTAGCAAGAACTAGTGCAAACAGTGAGAGGAATAACACGTACAATTTGACCGGTAAGGTCAGCACCACAACGGCAACCTGGTCTTTGTTGATGTCGCCCATGGCGCTGGTGAGATCGACGGTTGCTGAATCCGCAGAGGAATAAGAATAAGAACGGAAGTGAGCAGTCGCACCGAGACGCTCCCTAAAAACCTTATCGCCTGTCTCCCGATGTAGGATGTCAACGGACGGGGTTTCAGAGGCCTCCTCTCCCGGACGGCCGTTCACGCAGTCGCTAGGATGGGGAAGCCTAGAGAACAGCGCAGCAAGAGGAACAAGGCGAGGGAGACAAAGAAGAACAGGTTGCGTCTAGACTTCTCTCTCTATATATATATATAGCCTGGAAGGTGAGCCGACCAAGTCGCCACGCGGTGAAAGACCAGGACACGCGTCAAACATGTACACGAATGTTGACACGTACCGAACAGCCGGTGCACCGTGCAAAAATTTAGTCTTCCACAAAATGAGTTTCTAACTCGAACTCGATTCACGCGACACGCAGGCGGGCTAGGTGGGCGGAGGAGGAGTGCGCGTGGATTCCTTCTCTTCTCACTCACTTAGTGAGAGTGAAACAACTCACCTTATAAGTTGGTCTAACTCTCTCCAAACTAGCAATATGGGACTAAACTTTATCTCCCACACAGCACACAAGCTGCCATAGTAGATGGGCCTTGAGATTTCAGGATTTATTAGACTACAAGGGCTGCCTACATGGGCCATAGCCCATATAAATCTAACATGCATTTCATGGTATATCTATAGGTTCGGCAAATGTCATTGAAAATACAAGCGTTCCCTGTAATCTAAATAGACCATGCTCCCAGGATGATGGTTTTCATGAAAAGAGGCTTCTTAATCTGATTAATTAGTGTGGGTCGGTCCTCAGACATGAAATGGGTCATGGTACGACCGCCCAGACCAGTTCATGCATACATATTTCAACTGCATATTATAATAAAATAAGAGCAAAAAATAAAATAAAAATAGTACACAAATATAAATAGTACACAATCACATAGTTTCTTACAAACAATCAGATATAATTCACAAATTATATTTAACAAACTAGATGTTGATTTTCCGCGTGAGCCCATATATGCTCAGTCAAATCCGCCTGAAGTCGGTCATAAAGACCCTGATCACGGATCATATGATGCACATGCTGAAGGGATACGGGTAGGCTAAACTAGCGCAAATCAAAAATTTCTACCGCGTAAACTAGAATTACTGTTGTCATAGATCACGGGATTACCACTAGACGCGCAGTTGCGGAACTTGATAAAGCGCGTCGAGACAGTGCAGACGATCTACGTCTCCTCCTCGTTCTCGTCCCATGAGCAGCTCCACTTGCGCGGCTCGTCCAAGCGCTACAGATGCAGCGCCTCCGAGGTATCCACACGTACAGGATGGAAGCGTCAGACGCCGGACTGCTAGGTCCGCGCGTGTAACACAAGCGTGAGGAGTGGATGCTGGGTGGAATGGTCTAACCCTGGTCAACTCGCCCCACCCTCTCTTATATAGGCATCCCTGATGGGCTTCTACATTAGTAGCCCATTAGTAGCCTAAGCGTGGTCTAATTTGGATCCAATCCTCATTAGTCTTCTAGACCCTTAAGTGTGTGACCCTATAGGTTCATATGTGTATAGACATGACACGAATACACTTATTCTGTCAATAGTTGGTAGCGGCCTCTAGCAAGACGTGCCAATTCCTAAACGCATACAAAGATCATATCGGACGAACCATCACAAGGTTTAGTACATGGCTTTCCCTTTGCCTCACGATATTTGGTCTAGCTCCAAGATGACCTCTCTTTCTCGATACTGTGATTCGAAATCCCTTTACTAAGTTAACTCTTAACCATATGTAGCACGGCCATGCATTTCTGGATCCGATCACTCGAGGGGCCCAGAGATATCTCTCTCGAGTAGAGAGGGGCAAATCCCATCTTGATTGACCATGCCATGCAGCATGCTTCAGTACAAACCCGAAAGCTACCTTTATAAGTAACCAGTTACGGAGTAGAGTCTGATAGCCCCAAAGTATGTCGATCCACATCTCAAGTACATGCGACAATCTTAGGTCTAAGGACAAAACGTACACGATGTATAGAGAGAGAGCTGCAACTAATTGCTAGTCTCAAGTTGGGTCAGTTCAACCCCATGTTCATAACATGTGTCCATATCATTGGTTTGACATCTCCATGTCTATGACTTGCGAAACATAGTCATCAACCAATCGATGTGCTAGTCTAATATTCACATGTGTCCTCACATGAACTCCGGCTAGGGACAATTATTAAATAACCATACAAGTAAAGAGTTTCACAAACAATTCACATAATTGCCAATCAATACAAGTTGCCTGATATGGATATTCAAGGAACATTACAATAATTCATGGATACATAAGAAATATAATCATCTCTATGATTGCCTCTAGGGCATATTTCCTTCACATGCAAGAATTGTTCCCAAGAGATGTTACCTCGGTCGGTGGACCAACCAAGGTACCCTCAAATTCCCGGTCTTGGTCATAGATATTGTCATCACGCTTTTCCTCAATGATCATGCTGTGCATGATCACATAAGTCGTCATCACCGCCCACATCCTTTTAGTGCTCCCTAGGTTTTAGCAGGGGGTCGAACAATAATGCAACGAGATTGAAGCACACCAAATGGACGCTCCACATCCTTTCTACAAGCCTCTTGATCTTTAACAAACCTCTTACATTTCTCTTCTTAAGGCTTGCGGATTGTATTGATAAATGTTGACAAGAAAGGATATATGACATCAGCTAGATAATACCCCTTGTCATAAAGATTGTCATTGGTCACATAGTTAACCTCAGGAGCACTACCTTCTGTGATCCTAGATAATACATGTGAGCGCTGAAGCACATTGATATCATTGTTAGATCCTGCCATGCAATAAAAGAGTGCCAAATCCATAGATCTTGTGATGCAATAGCCTCCAGAATGACCATGCACTAGTCCACATGCCCTTTGAACTTCCCTTGTCAACTAAAATGAAAGCTCTTTCACTCCCAATTCATGCACTCTATGTTGTACAACATGCCAGGAAACTCCCTAGTCTCATTGATGGACAAAAGGCGGACAATTTCTTTGGTGTTTGGCTCTCTCAGATAAACTTTTCCAAACACCACAACAACTATTGTGCAAAACCTATATATGGATTCCAAGCATGTGGACTCTCTCATGCGTATGTACTCATCAACGAGATCACCTGCTACTCCATATGCAAGCATGTGGATGGCCTCGGAACATTTTTGGTATGATGAGAAGCCAACCTTACTTGTACAATCGAGGTTGGCCTTGAAGTAGTCATCATAATCCCTCACGCCATTTAGAAATCTAGGAACAACCTTCTTGACATCTGATAGAAACAACGGAATGTATTCTCATCATATAGAAGATTATTATGGTGAAAGTACTCCTTGTAAAGGTGCTCGTGGACACCATCTCGATCACGATTCATGCTGGTCTTGTGCTTCTTCGACGAGCCTCCCCTACGCACGGGCATCATGTAGTCATTGTGCATTATGTTTGCAGTGGCCAATAAAATCTTGGTGTGATCATCGGAATCATCAGATGATGGTTCGATGACATTCTTGCGGAAAAACTTGATTGCCCTACCATCCATATGCACACGCAGTAGACGGTGGTTCATGGCTGCAATGTCAATATACATTCCTATTGATGTGCAAGAAAAAATGGGCGAGGAACATATCTCAAATGTGGTCGGGCAATTGGACGAACAGGTCATGGGCACTCGGGCTAACGACATGCTGAGCGTGTAGCCTGCGAAGTACAGATATAGCGTCGAGTCTAGGAATGGAGCCACAGAAGCAATCCCGCTCTGGAAACATGCGCGGGCTACAACAATGCTGCCCGTGGAGGAAACACAAGCAACGACGGCGGTGCTCATGAAAGTTTTTAGCATGAGAAATCTCGATGGCAACTGTCTCCATGCTGCCATACTGGAATGTCTGCCAAGGCACATTGGTCGCTGTGTACAAAACTCAATTTCGATCACAAGGCTACATACTGCTCTCCTCTCCCTCTCCTCTATTCCCGTTTGAGAGTTGTCTTCAGGTTTCTAGCCCAAACCAAGGCTCCTCCCGGCGGCGTAGCCGCCAGTGAGGGGTTGGGATGAGGTGCTGGTGTAGGTAGGTTAGTTTTTAGGGCTTGTTTCGCCTATGGGCGTACTGGGAGTAGAGCGTCGAAGGTCTCCAGCCATCTTCGATGCGTGCTAGTGGTTCTCCTCTGGCTGCTTGCGCTCCGACGGGAGCACTTGTGGCTGGAGAAGATGAAGCCAGATATCTTCGCCAATAAGGCTGGTTTCTGGGGCCTATACTCGCTGTTGGTGGTGTGTGTCGCAGCGAGGTCGTCAGCGAGCGAGCTTTGACATCTTCCATGGTGGAAGGTGACTGCTTGCTTGGGTTCGGGTCCCCCCAATAAACATGTCCTCGACGTTTCTATGCAGCTCCTGCTTCGATCCATCTTTTGGCCGCTGTGGAGGCGAGGAGAAGAGGGACCTAGGCGGTGTTTGGTGTGGTGACGGCCGGGAAGAAGGATACGGTGAAGCTTCTTCTTGTGGATTTTTCTCGCAGGGGTCTTCATGCGGCGGCACAGTCCGTCTTGCCCCTGCCTCTAATGGCCGTGCAGCGGTCCTCCACGGCCATGTGATGGCCGATCTTCTTCCTCCTGGCCATGGGCCGTATGGGAGGGTCTTCCTCGACCACGGCGCTGGATCCACGACCATCGCTGTTCCAAGTGGCTTGTTCCCCGGTAGCAGAGGCGGCGCCAGCGTCGGGAGGTTGCTCGTTAACGGTGAAGAAGACCAGGGACCCGATTGCTTCTTATCTTTCTTCTCTAGGGTCTTTTCTATAAAAGGCGTAGCCTTATCAGCAACATTCCTATCTCTTAGGGTCTTTGCTGCTTTTTATACCCACCGCGTTAAATGAAGCTTCCAGGGTCATCTGGCACTTATTCTGTTAAAAAAAAGATCACAAGGCTACGAGCCTCTAGCTAAAGACAAGCCTTACTAGAGTCTTAAGTTTGTTAAGATACATGTCCACCTGTAGTACATGGAGAATATTTAGTCGCCCTCCACAAAAAAAAGCGAGATCATTTAGCCCCATGTAGTGGCGAGTGCAGTGCCCCTCGTCGATGGCCACTGTGGCGCAAGGCAGACAGCTGGGAAACGTACGGCCTGTCAGACAAATCCACGGCACGGATCCTATTGTTCGTAAGCTAGTCTCCATGAACATATCACCCTATGCTCATGCATAATGCAGCTGCCCTCGCAGTCAATCTACCGTTCTTGCTGGCCCATTTGGGCATAAATATTCGATCCTTACTGGATGGTTACTCAAGTCACTGTACGATTGGACAAGCGTACGCGTCTAATAGGATATTCCCACTGATATGCTGTCGATAGTGCTTACTTTTCTTAATTACTTGGTTTTATAGGGAGGATCAATCAAAATAATTAAGGGTTGGAGCCTAGGTGGGGAATTTTTCAATTATTCACATCTTTTTTTTAGAAATGGGCACATTTATTAATCAAACTGTTTAATGCTTATACCCGGCCTCTGCATAACCAAGATGCACACAACCACACGAACGACAGACTAACTCAAAAAGTAGACAAGCATTACAAAAAGCACTAAAAAATAAAAGTCTAGAATCTAAGATAGATCAATCCTCAGATCACGCGGCCATCCACGTCGGGAGAAAATATCTCTCGCCGTGTCCTCCAATCGCGTACATCCCTTCATAAATAAGTCGCGAAACTCCATGCGTTGGAGAATATTCCATGATCGGAGGATGTGGCTTGATAAATAACCTGCAGAGGAGAAGACACAATGTTATTAAAAATCTTCTCATTTTTACAAAGCCATAGCGACCATATAATGGCAAGCGCTCCCACCCTAAACAAATTTATGTACTTATCAACAATTCCATGCAACCAATTACCAAAAACATTGGTTACAGAACGTGGAGGAGATAAACCAGAAGCTATTTGGATGAATGACCATATAGAGCGAGCAAATTTGCAATGAAAAAATAAATGGCGAATTGTCTCATCTTGATGACAAAAAACACATTATGTACTTCCATACCAATTCCTCTTTATAAGATTATCTTTTGTTAGAATTATCCCTTTCCATAGATACCATGCAAATATCTTCGTCTTAAGGGGTATTTTTATTTTCCAAATTTTACTATTATCATCGACAGGGAAATCAGGTTGGACCAAAACTTTATATAGTGAGCCAACAGAAAATTTATCACTTTCTAGTAATTTCCATTTGAACATGTCAACACCGTCCGACAATTGTATCATGGATAACCGTAATAATAGATTGTTCCAAGGTAACAGTCTAGGTCCGATGAGACTTCTTCTGAAAGACACATTAGGAGGATAGTCTTTCATCACTGTAGAAGTTGTATCCCCTTTGTGTCTAACAACCGAATATAGAGCTAAATATTGTTCGCGAAGAGTAGTTTGGCCAAGCCACTTATCTTCCCAAAACCTAATTTGTGATCCATCTTAATCTCAAAAGCACCAAAACGAAAGAAATGTTTCTTGGCGGCCATAAGACCTTCCCAAAAATGTGAATCTCCGGGTTTCCAAACCACTTGAGACACAGCTTTGGACCTCACATATTTCCTCCATAACATGGTTTTCCAAACACCATCTTTAGTAAGTAGTTTAAAAAGCCATTTTCCCAGAAGCGCGGTGTTTTTGACTTGCAAATCGTGTATGCCCAGTCCACCAAACTCCTTTGGGCGGCAAACCACATTCCATATGGCCAGTCGATATTTATTTTTCTCACTATCCCCTTGCCAAAAGAATCTTGAACGGAAATAATCCACTTTGTTCAAGACCCCTTTTGGTATTTGGAAAAACGAGATCATATACAGTACCATATTAGTAAGTACTGAATTTATGAGTACTAGTCTTCTCCCAAGGGATAACAATTTTTCTTTCCAACTATTAAGACGTTTTTGTAGCCTTTCCTTAACAAGTTTTCATTCAGCAATTGTGAGACGCCGATAATGAATCGGTATTCCCAAATAATTGATTGGAAACTGACCCTGACCACAGCCGAAAAGTTCAGCATATAGGTGGGCCTCGTTTTGGGCCTCGCCAAAACAATACAAAATCGCTCTTATGAAAGTTTATTTTAAGCCCAGATAGCTGCTCGAATGCTGATAATATTAATTTCAGATTCTTAGCCTTCTCCAGATCATGTTACATAAAAAGAATTGTGTCATCAGCATATTGAAGAATAGAAAGTCCACCATCAATAAGATGTGGAACTACTCCTTTAATTTGATCATCAGCCTTTGCTCTCTCAATAAGGATAGCCAACATATCAGCCACTATATTAAATAGTAAAGGCGATAATGGATCCCATTGTCTCAGTCCTTTCTTGGTCTAGAAGTATTTGCCAGTATCTTTATTTACTTTAATGGCAACACTACCCCAGACACAAACGACTGAATAAGAGCGCGCTACTCCTCAGAAAAACCTTTCATACGGAGTGTTTGCTGAAGAAAATACCAATTAACTTTGTCGTATGCCTTCTCAAAGTCAATCTTGAACAGTACACCATTTAATTTTTTTGAGTGTAGTTCATGGATTGTTTCATGCAGAATTACAGCACCATCTAGGATATTTCTTTCTTGCATGAACGCAGTTTGAGACGGACTAACAACATTGTCAGAAACCGAGTTTAGTCTAATTGTAGCAAATTTAGTGAAAATTTTAAAGCTAACGTTAAGCAAGCAAATTGGACGATACTGTTGTATACGTTATGTATTGTTAACCTTAGGCAGTAAAATTATATTGCCAAAGTTGAGTCTAAAGAGATCTAATTGTCCGACATGTAAAAACCCAAACAAATTCATGAGGTCCTCCTTGATAATGTCCCAGAATTTTTGGTAAAATTCCGCTAGGAAGCCATCAGGTCCTGGTGCTTTGTTATGTTCCATTTGAAAAAAAATTCCACTGGGCCCCAAACAAGGATTTATAATACGTAGTGATATATGACTTCAGATGCTCCTGTCCCTCAATCATACCTTCATCCTGAATCAGAGAGTGAATATGTTTTTTCTTATGCTTGCCATTGGCAAATGCATGGAAGTATCTAGTATTCGCATCTCCTTCCAGTATGAATTTTGCTTTAGAGCGTTGGTACCATTTGAGTTCCTCCTCACGCAAAAGTCGGGCTATCTTCGCATTCGATTGGCTTTTAAGCTCAATTTCTTGTGCAGTTAATGGCCTTACCTCCGCGGAAGCCTCTAAGTCATCAAATATAGATGTTAGGCGTAATTTTTTGTTTTTAAGGATACCCGCTGTGTGGCTAGCCCAGCCCCGAAGGAACTTGCGTAAAGTATGCATTTTTTTATTCCATCGTAGGATAGGCGTTTGGCCACCTACCGGTTTCTCCCAAATAGTCTTAACCATCTCGTAAAAACCATCACGGATCATACAACCGAGTTCAAATTTAAACTCATTCATAGACTTCCGTGGCGGTGATCCAAAAGATAGAAGTAAAGGGGCATGATCCGACAAAGCCTCAATACGCTGTAGAGAACGAACAGTTACCATAGGGAACTTTTGTTCCCAGTCAGTATCCATAAGCACTCTATCTAGTTTTTCGTATGTTGGCTCCGGAAGACTATTAGCCCATGTAAATTTCCTTCCTAACATTGTAACCTCTCTCAAGTCCAGACTATCTATCACAGTATTGAACAGAAAAGGCCAATGTTCATCGAACCGGCCCCGACTTTTCTCGTGAGGAAATCTGAGCAAATTAAACTCCCCTCCTATAAGAATAGGATATGGATTGTCCTTTGCCAAATTCACAAGCTCACGTAAAAATTCAGCCTTATAAACATCCTGAGCGGCTCCATATACGGCGACTAAAGACCATGTGAAATTGTCAGCCTTGTTACGGATATGGAGTTTTATAAAAAGATCTTCTACCGAACTAGCTAAAACTTCCATAGTCTCATCTCGAACGCATAACAGGATCCCCCCAGATTGACCACGCGGCGAACGTGATATCCACATAAAGTCCACTCCACCAGAAAGGCGATTGAGTAGAGCTTGTGAAAAATCCCGTCTACCAGTCTCAGAAATACCCAGAAAATCCAAATTATGGTCTCTCACACAATCAGCAAAGAATAAATGTTTAGCCAAGTTCCGAAGACCTCTGCTATTTGAAAACATCCCATTCATTGAGAAACTATAGGAGATTTGGATACACGGGATCTCTTTCGCGACCGCTGACTCTTTGATTTTCGACCAGAAGCTTTCAGCTCATACATAGAGGCAAGCCTAGTCTCATCGAAGTCCACTTCCGACACTTCACCGACTAAGTGAGAAAGGAGTTGACCATCTACTGTGGCATGCAACTCCTCCTCCTCCTCAGTTAGTGAAGCATTAGGAAAAACACCGACCTTAGGAGTAACCGTTATACGGTCAACCTCCATGTGTCGCAAAACATTAGAAGAAAAAAATACTTCTTGTACAAAGCTACCCAAACTAATGCCAACATTGGCTAGTTTAGAAGAAATAACAGGAGTAGAAAACGACAAAAAAGATTTCGAAGTACTCATTATACCTGGCGAATCCAAGTTCCTCTCCACCATACGCCGCATGGCCTTGAGCATGGAGTCCTCATCCGTCACGGACGCCCCAGAGGCATCGACTCCATGACGCGTGCTCCGCCTGAAGGGAGTACCACTCCCCTGCCCAGCGACTAGCGAAGCATCACCTGGAAAAGAAACCCGTGTTGGAGACCGAGGCAACCCAGACCCCTCCTGGGTCCGGTCGCCCCCATCGACCACCGAAGTCTCCTACCCTACCAACGGAGGCGAGACATCCCGAAGAGTCCCCTGGTCCTCCCTGACCAGGGAGACGCAGTCAACCACCGCGTCATGGTTGTCCAACCCCGCCTGGGTCAGACCAAGCATAGCAGCATCCTGAAGCTGGTCACAAAGGTCGCGGTCAGCCGACCCCTCCTGGGTCAGCTTCCACAAACACACCGAAGGAACAACCTCCTCAAGTACATGAGTGGAAACAAGAATAGATCTGCCCGAAATATGCGTTCTGGACCTCGCTGGCGCTGAGCAAGATCGCAGTACCGGAATGGAAACAGAACGAAGAGCCTCATGTAACTTAGCTGGAGAAACGCGAGACGCCGAAGTAGAACCCTTTCCGCGAATAGGGGAATCCAAAGGAAGAGCATCCAGTAGTTGTCGTCCCCGCGGAGTAACGGAATTAGCATTAAAAAGGGTGACAGCAAACACTCAGTTTGTAGTCAATTAAGGGAGGATGAATTACGGATGGAAAAAATTCTGCAAGATATAGAAGAGAAAAAATAGAGCATTTTGCCCCCATGTTTTGTGTTTTCCCTGCCCAATGTTTCTTGGCAAGCTCCGCCTGTGATCGATCCGAGAAACAAGAAAGCTTAGCCAATGCCGTCGTAACATGGAAACATCAATCCGAAGGTGACCAACCAAGCAACTACTATTTTCCGCAAAAAGGAAAATGACACTAGCTAGTTACTATAGGTCCAAGTGACAAAGGTGGCCGGTTTCTCTGAAGATTGGACAGGACTTGAACTGCACCATCTAGAACTTTCCATTTTTCTTGACTTTCGACCAAAATTAGTTAGGAACTATTGTGACCGTTCATGACTTTTTTGAAAACTTCCAAATTTTGAATAAAATTTGGCTGAAATTTAGGATAACTAAAACCTTCAAATCGGCTCAAAACAATGAGATGAAAATTCCCACTTTACTCTACATTTAGTTCTAATTCTAAATTTTCTCCCTGCAACTTTGGTCGAGAGTTGCAAAAGACGTCAGACCTAAAAGCGGTCGGGCAAAATGAGCTCACAAAGTTCAACTTTACTCACTGCTTGTAGCTCGAATTATTAGATATTTTTATATTTCTCCTTTATAGTTGATGAACTAATTTATCTGAAAGTAAAAGAAATGTGACAACTTCCAAATGGTTGGATTGAAATACGGTTTGGTCCCAATACGAAAATCCCAGATAGAACTACTTCGTGTGACACACGGAACCTGACTTTTTTTTTGCGGGGAAAAGATGATAATATTAAAGCAACAGCCTTACAAGGAGACCCAGAACACAAAGAAAATCACAAAGACATCCCTCTAGATGGGTCCATGTTTTCATAAAGTGTCAAGACTAAATCACGAGATTTGAATTATTTGAAAAAAGAAATACTTTTGTTAAAATTTCCTTCGGTTATGGTTCTAGAAAACCGTAGCCCGATGATTGTGGTTGTGCCATAATATTAGACCATGTCCAATTGTAGTAATTCCATGCATGGCCACGTGATCGAGTTCGGTCATGAGCAATTATTAAAATCTCAGTGGTCCAGTGTCCGTTCAAAAAAAATGGTCCAGGGTATTTGGTGACATACGTGCCAACACACACGGTGTTGGATTTTTTATACAAACTTTAAAAAGAAAGGGAGTCTAATCTACCAATTTTTTTCACCCCTTCTCTACTTGTGCCGATCTATTAATAATCATCAAACCAATACAAAAAGACCCAAAAATAATAAAAATATAAATAGGTTATTGGACCACCTAGCGACGACTACAGACACAAGTGCGAGACAAAGGCACGCCGCTGTCCTTGTCCTTCATCATCGGAACCGGGCAAAGCTTGTCGTGATAGAGCTTGTTGTAGTAGAAAAACGGAAATCGTTGTACTAAGAGCACAAAGGACCAACACACCAGATCGGCAATCATCACCAATAATGACAACCATAGATTGGAAGAGACTAATCTAAGAGCAAACCGACAAATGCGAAATAGACCGGATCCCAGGAAATCCGCAAACAAATGACTCCATACGCTCTTCGTCGATGCTAGATAGACCACCAGAGCAAGGATAGAGCGGGGAGGATCTTACTTTGATTTCAGGACGTAGCTGTCGCCTTAATATCCTAAAAGACACTAAAAATAGGGTTAAATAAAAAACAAAAACCTCCCGCCATCCAGAGGTCATGGTCTATCACACCTCTAAGGCACCAGGACCATAAAAAATGGAGCGGACCGGCGACATTGCTAGGAAACAAAAACCTAGATGGGTTTTTAGCTAGCTCCCAATCGCCTGTGTCTCCTGACAGATACATCCCGGTGCATATTTGCATGCATGACAATTTAGGAGAATCATAAAATAAATTTGTACACCTGGTACAAGTATAGTAAGTGTCCTCGTTCACTTAATAAAAAGTAGGCGTATTTTTATGATAGTTGAGATAAGATTTTGACTAAATAACTCCTTTGCAGATATTTGGTTTTGTACAATCATATGTTGGGGTCCTGAGTTATTCATTTCCGGTGTAAGGGCATCGGCGATGAGAATAAGGCCCCCTTCTTTTCAGCTTCTTGGACAGCTTCTCCCAGAAGCTACCCTCGACCAGCTTCTCCCAAAATCTCATCTGCCAAAATCGTTTATACTTTTAAATTAACATTGAAACTGCTAGTTAAGAAGTTCAAACAAATTTTGAAGATGAGATTCTGGCAGAAGCTAGTCGCGGGTAGCTTCTGGGAGAAGCTGGCGAAGAAGCTGAAAAGAAGGGGGCCTAAAGGTCCTTCAGCCTGTTCAAGACTAATGTTTTTTCATGGATTTTTTTTCGAAATAGGGACTTAGCCTCGGCCTCTGCATTGATAGATGCATACAGCATTTATTATTTTATTTTTTATTCTCATTTTAAAAATTACATAATGGGTCGAACAGGGTTGAGACATGTATGAACCATCTAAACAGTAAGGAAAACATGTAATCTCTCTGCATTAGCATGACATTCTAAGATCAAAACATGTAATGTTCTTCCACCGCTGAGCATCCATGAGGTGGAGTTTGATCGTCGGTCATTAGGCCCGGCGTGATAATAGTTTGTCTACCATGGCAGTAACTAGTGAAGGGAATGTTTTTTGCACCGTACCGGTGTCCTTAAGTTCTACCTTCTCTTGAAGAAGCTTAGCCATGTATGGCTACATCGGTGAATTTGCGAGTTTGGTGTCCCCATCTTTGTGTGGCCGGAGCTAGGATTATCTACTAGTTCTTCATGGTACCAGTTTCTTCAGGATGATGATCTCTCGAGATTGTGGTCGCTGACATCTTTCGGTCTATCTCGACGACTTCCTTGCTGCTACTTCTACTAGCGTCTGGGGTTTTTCAAGTTTTCTCCGACATGAGCTTTGCCACATCGGAGGCCCCGAGGTAGCATCGAGCTTTGCTCATGGCGCGGTGTCGAGAGATGCAGAAGGAAGATGCTGCTGAACTTTGCAATGACTTATTTTTATTTACAAAGTTTTTGGAGAAATATTTTTGACATTAAGTTTGTGTAATGCAGTACATACGATTAGATAATAATGTACATAGTTTTTTCCGAAATAAGGTTGCTCCATCCTCTGCACCGATTGGTACATACAACCTTTATTACTTTTTTTAACACAAGTACAGTAGGGAAAGACTTCCTACTGTGTCAGCCTTTGTTATTTTATTGAATTTTTTTTATAGATATGGTAACTCAAATAACCAACAAAACAATATCGTATGAACCAACAACGGCTAAGCTCAGCGATTTCACACTCTAAACCGTCTGATTCGCCTGCTAAAGCTCTAGGTTGTCTAATCTTTCTTGCAGCTAACCTCGGCCAATTTCTAAATGCAGTAAGTAATACAACACTATGTAGGTTCTAAGAGCATCTCTAACGGGACACTTAAAACCCCCAAACCCGTATTATCCATGCGACTATACAGCCATGGGCCGAAAGCACAAGCTAATCGAGCCCATAAGTGGCCCAAGCTGTAAAACAATTTTACGGGCCTCCGTGAATAGCCCATCGCGACCTCTACAAGTAGAGTGCGAGCAGGCGGAAACGGGTTGGAACCCTCATCTCCCCGCCGCTCGCAAGCCCTAGTCCGCCGCCGCCACCGCACTTCTCCTACTTCTTCTGTGAGCGTGTCAGGCATAGATATGCGCAATATAAGACCGTATGGCCACCCTCCACGGTGGATGTGGGGGGTGGTCGTAGCGGTGGGGGAGGAAAGCGCCCACCGGCGTCGTCCCCGCATTAGTGTGGCCGGCGACGAGGCGCGCAAGAAGCAAGTGCGCTCCATCACGGCGAAGCGCCGTGCGGCACGGCGCCACGTACGTCGACTTCCCCAACGCCGACGTGTATTACCTAGTAAATACAAAACCATATTAGTTGATAGTATATGTTGCGTAAAGTACAAAACTTTGGAAGTATGCCCAAAGGACCGTAACCCGGCTCTAACTCTAACAGACCTTCTGGGCATACTTCCCCGACGCACGTATACCATGTTAGTTGACCTAGTAAATACAAAACCATGTTAGTTGACAGTAAATACAAAAGCAGTGAACTTTTTTGGTCGCGGATCGATCGAGGGGGTTGGCGGTTAGGAGATCATGTATGCTTCAGAGGAGATCCAATGGCCGAAAATACAGCACTCAAGATAGAGGATGTCAACCTAACCAGAAGGAGCCTATAAAGATCGTAGCTATGGATCAATTATTAGTTGTGATACTACTACATACTATACCTTCTTTTTAGTAGTAACAGAAGTGATGGAATCGATCTCTTTCAAACAGGACCTAGCAGAAAAGCAAGTACTGCATAGCTGAGCTATCTAGCTATCGGCACTGCACACTGACTCGCCAACAGTTCCCGCTACAGGAAGCGCATCTCCGTCGACTTAGAGCAAGCACAGCGTGTCGTTGTGTCTAAGGGAAAAGGTGGACCCGTGTCTAAAAGAATAAAAGAGCTCCATCGTTTAGGCCCAACCAGTGGGACCCAGTCCGATCCACTTTCCCCACCGAACTCGTCCTCCTTCTCCCGCGAACGAAGCCATCCCCAAATCCCTACAAACTGGTTCCTTCCAATCCCACTCCTGTTCCATATCCGACTGCGGCGGCGGGAAGGGGAGAAGCTACGGCGCAGTTGATGGACCAGAGAGGAGCAGGGCGAATGGTTGTATGGGGGGAAGATGGGGCGTCGGGCCGGCGGCGACGGAAAGGGGAGAAGGAGGGTGTGCCAACGGTGGACAGGGGAGAAGGAGCGGCCAGGGATGCTGTTGTCTCCCCTTGACGGGATAGGAAGGAGCGTCACGGCGTCGTGCTAGATGGGATATTGCCGCTCGGGCCGGACGGCAAGGAGTGTATTTGTACGCTGCTGTCATGGAGTGGATACAGATGTTGCTTTGATCTTGGGGAGGAACCGTGTAGCAGCAGATTCAAGTATGAGTGAGCTCGCGTGCTTCTATGGTAAGCTAGGTTGTCTGAATTATTACTGCTTAAATTAGTCAGCATGCTGGGTGTTGCTGCAATATGTTAGCTTGTTGGTTATTCAATTAAAGATCTTGCTGTATTAAAGATAGCTTGACATATTTTGTTAAATAAACTACAGTAGGTTGCAAGTGTTCTAATAGAAGTATATGAATTTGAGATGCTCACATAGACTGAACACAAAAATTACAATATAATGCATACAAAATTAAAATAGTACAACATATTTCAGAAGATAAATAAATTCTAAGCATTATCATCTCCAAATTTTCCCCATATGTGCTGAACCAGGTCATCCTTCAGTCGACGATGCATTGTTCTATCACGAATTTTAGTGTCTGTTTGAAGTATCGTTGAAAATTCTGGAATTGGTCCATGATTGTATCCTACCAGTGGTACTTCATTGTCGCCTTGATGATAATCAATGTCATACCTAACACGATAGTTATCTCTTTCATCTTTAACTATCATGTTGTGGAGTATGATGCATGCATACATGATATCTGCTAGTGTAGCTCTATCCCACAACCGGGCTAGGCAACGTATGATGTCAAATCTGCGTTGCAGAACTCCAAAAGCCCTTTCTACATCTTTTCTTGCTCCTTCTTGATACCGTGCATATAGCTTATCTTTGTCATTTTGGGGCAGGGGGGTGGTCTTCATTAATGTAGCCCACTCTGGATAAATACCATCTGCAAGATAGTAGCCCTTGTTGTAAACATTTCCTCTTACTGTAAACTGTACCTCTGGAGCTCTCCCTTGAAGTAATTGTGTGAACAAAGTTGATTGGTTTAACACATTAATGTCATTGTTAGATCCCGCCACTCCAAAAAATGCATGCCAAATCCAAAGATCATGTGAGGCAACCGCTTCAAGCATAATAGTGGAAGCTCCAATATCACCACGATTAAATTGTTCTTGCCAAGCAGTTGGGCATTTATCCCATTCCCAATGCATACAATCCAGACTTCCTAACATGCCAGGGAAACCTCGAGCCTCTCCTATATGAAGTAACCGCTGAGTGTCTTCACTATTAGGCCTTCTTAGATATACACTACCAAAATTCTTTCTCACACCTTTTGCAAACATGGTCAAGCATTCAATGGCTGTACTTGCACCCATTCTTAGATTTTCATCTAGACTATCAGCAGGGCAACCATAGGCTAGCATGCGCATGGCAGTTGTGCATTTTTGATGTGGTGAATGACCAGGCTTGCCAAAGGCATCATACCTCTGGCGAAAATAAGGTGACCACTCACTAAGGGTTTCTAAAATACGCAGAAATACATGCTTCCTCATACAATACCTTCGACGGAATTGCTTGTCCGTGTATACTGGGTTGTCGTTGAAGTAGTCAGCCATCAACTTAACATTTCCACCTTCGCGATTTCTATCCACCATCTGCTTAGGTGGACCTCTGCCTTCATTTTGTTGTGTCGCAGCTTGAGCATAAATATGTGCTTCTATCTCAGCCTCAACTGGGTCATTGATGAAGTCTGCGACAACCTCATCGACATATGCAGCAACAATGCCCTCCTCTGAGTTCTCAGAATTAGAATCTGAATTCCTAGGCATTCTTGTGGGAAAGGGGATTTGAGGTCAGGATGAGAGGGGAGTAGAAGTGTGGATGACAGGGGAGTAGAGCTCTAGATGAGAGGGGACTGAAAGGAGGTGGAGATCTGGATGATATGGGAGTGGAAGTCCCCATATATATACACCCAAGTTCCAACGGCTAGTTTCATTGTCTGATGTTCTTTCCCAATGGCTAGTTTCATTGTTTGATGTTCTTTCCCAACGGCTAGTTTTATTGTCTGATGTTCTTTCCCAACGGCTAGTTTATTTTTATAATGTTCTTTCTAACAGCTAGTTTTTTTCTGATGTGTATGCATCGTTGTGGTTAATTGCAGATTTCATTGTATTTTTTATTGACAAAAGATACTAGCATGATTAAAAAATATACATCGTAGTGGCTTCATTAATAAAAAATACATAGTACGTTCAGTACTATTACATAGCATGCTTACTACTAACAGATACATAGAAGTTTGACTACTAGTAGATACATAGCAGTTTGAAACATTAACTCAATTCATTGCACAACTGCTTTATCATCTTCTCATGTCGCTGGAGTTGTACATCACTAAAACGCGAAGTATCAACATTCATCATCTGCATGTACATGTTGTATTTGTCAACCTTTGCATGTTCCTTTCTTGATTCTGCCATTTCCCTATTTGCAATAGCCTTAGCTGTTGTTGCTTCTGCCCATTTTTCAATCACAGCAGCTTTGCGATCTTGCCCTTCACGCAATATTTCTGAAGTATCGTCTGATATATAAAATGGCATACAATTTGGAGGGATTTCTTTTCCTTTTCCTTTGCCTTTTCCTTTTCCTCTGCCTTTTTGTGTCTCCTTTGCAGCCTCCTTTGCAGCTCTTGTCCCTTGAGGACGTTTCTCACGAACTGAATCTGTTTCTTCACTATCCTGATTTGAGGATGAATTGTAAGCTCCTAGTGCATCCAACCTCTGTCTCTTCTCACCCTGATCCTCTTGTAGGTATGTATTGCGCCATTTGGGCTCTTTCCTCACTACTTCCCACCAATATTCCAGAGAAAATGGTTTCTTCACTTTTGCTTGATTTAAGTACAATGCATGCACTTTTTTCATAAGATCTACTTCTGATTGGCCACTAGCATATATATTTGATGTCCTTACGTAGCATGCATGAAACTATGTGACTAATGGGGTACATTTCCTCCAATGGCCCTTGCATTGGAAAGTAGATCTTCTTTCACTTGGTGGGCTGTTCTTGTTGTACTCATCTACAACTTGGCTCCAATAAAAGTCACCCTTCTTTCCATTGCCTTGAATTGGATCAACAGAATGTTTAATCCAAGCATTGACGAATCTATCATTCTCTTCTTTTGACCAATTATTGCGATTTCTTTTTACTTCATCATCTGGACTACTATCCCTGCTTTCCTCCACTTCCTTCTGATAATAACTATTTTGTGCAGCTGACATTGGAGAAGAAGAATCCTCACCGCAAGATCCTCCGACTCCGTAAGCTCCAAAGAAGGCAGCAGATTCAACCGGCGACGATGAAAGGCGACCTTGAACTCCTCCATAGAGCAGATTTGTGGGTGGCCTGATATTCATTTGTAGGTGAGATCCTCCATATGGCATATTTCCTAAGTTGTATGGATGTTGTTGGATCCCTGGGTGAGAGCAAAGGGGGAATACTTGGATGGTGAGGATGCTGATTTGAAGGGTATTGGGAGGATGCATGGATATTCATGGCAAACTGGGAAGCTTGAAGCTGCTGGTAGTATTGGGTATTTTGGTTCTCAGAGTCTCCTACAGAGGAGGTGAGCATGCTCGTGTAACTTGGTGGCCTCGATGGATCCATATTTGAATTTGTGTAAGATATGAAGCTCTCCTGTGTGCATATATAGTTGAACGTGTGTGAGATACATGTAACGGCTAGCTATTTTGAATGCACAATGATCAGCTTCCAACTGCCATCCCAAACGGTTGGATATATATAATTTTTTATTGAGCTGGACCTTATGTCTAGTACTAGGCTCAGTGTGTAGAATCTTTTCCTTAGCCACTCCCTCTCCAGCGGTTAGGCATGGGCCTAAGATTTCTTAGGCTCACTATTTTCCTCACGCTGTGCTTGCTCTTACGTACTCCCGCGCGCAGTCCCGCCGGGAGCAAGCAGGCGCACGCAGTGGCCGGGAAAGCGATGAGCGAGTTGCCGTCAGCCACGCGCACCGCACGGGCCTTTAGAGCATGACTAACATCAACTTAAACGCCTAACCCTAAATGTCAGCGTCCCTGGGCCATATGACAGGCAAGAGGAGGATGGGCCGGTGAACCAGGAAGGAGGGACAAGACCGCAACGGAAGAGGAAGCCGCCGGCCACCCCTGAGCCAGTTCAACACGGCACTGCCGTTCTCATTCAGTTACAAGCCGAGTTCAGAAGTTCCACCACTCCTCGCATAAATGACACTCGTCTTACAACGTGGGCCTACTGGGCCCATTCGTCACTGGTGGCCCAAGCCGGCGGCTTCCTCTTCCGTTGCGGTCTTGTCCCTCCTTCCTGGTTCACCGGCCCATCCTCCTCTTGCCTGTCATATGGCCCAGGGACGCTGACACAACGTGGGCCTACTGGGCCCATTCGTCACTGGTGGCCCAAGCCGGCGGCTTCCTCTTCCGTTGCGGTCTTGTCCCTCCTTCCTGGTTCACCGGCCCATCCTCCTCTTGCCTGTCATATGGCCCAGGGACGCTGACAATCCCCCCTCCTTGAGAACCTGCTTGACCCCAAGCAGGTGCACGCGGAAAATACTGCTGCAAGGACTCACGATCCTCCCAAGTTGCTTCCTCTTCAGACGAGCCACTCCATTGTACCAGGACCTGAGCCACTGTCCGAAGCCCTTGCTGGCGAACCCTGGTTTGGAGCACGCGCACAGGAAAACGGAAAGCGGAATCAGAGAGAGGCAGTTGGGACGATACCTGCCGACCCGGTCCAACACAGGGTTTCAGTTGAGAAACATGGAAGACGGGGTGAATACGACTGGAGAGCGGCAATTCCAGCTTGTAAGCAACCTGACCGATCCTCTCCAGAACTGTGAATGGCCCAAAAAACTTAAAAGCAAGCTTCTGATTCTGACAGCGAGCTTCTGATTACAATGGAGTGGCTCGTCTGAAGAGGAAGCAACTTGGGAGGATCGTGAGTCCTTGCAGCAGTATTTTCCGCGTGCACCTGCTTGGGGTCAAGCAGGTTCTCAAGGAGGGGGGATTGTCAGCGTCCCTGGGCCATATGACAGGCAAGAGGAGGATGGGCCGGTGAACCAGGAAGGAGGGACAAGACCGCAACGGAAGAGGAAGCCGCCGGCTTGGGCCACCAGTGACGAATGGGCCCAGTAGGCCCACGTTGTAAGACGAGTGTCATTTATGCGAGGAGTGGTGGAACTTCTGAACTCGGCTTGTAACTGAATGAGAACGGCAGTGCCGTGTTGAACTGGCTCGGGGGTGGTTGGGAGGAATCCGGCCAGGAAATTCCACCTTGTGATTTCGATCGCGAGTTCTAGATAATTTCCTGTAGAATCCTAGTTGGTCCCTTACACTAAATCGGTTCATATAGGCTGTGGTAAACTTGTTTTATGGGTCAGCAAACTCATGGCGCAGATTAGAACTCGCAAACACAACCTATAAATATTTTACAGGTTGTGTTTACGGGCTATGATTGGCGCCGTGGAGTTTGCTGACCCGTAAATCAGGATTTTAGCATTTTTTTCATATGGAAATAAAAATACAAACATAAAACATAGTAAAACAATCGATTAATGAAACACAAATAATAGTTTTAAGGACCACACAATTATCATCCTAGTTATTACAATAATAGTTTAAATCAAATTATAACAATTGTTTCAATCAAATAAAAATACAAATGTTCCCGAATGGTTTATCTCACATAAACATGCCGAAGAAAAACAAGAGTAAATCATGAGCGAGAGGTAGCGCAGCGGCCATACAGCTGTCAGTGGTGCTATATGAGATCATAGACAAGCTACCTACGAGTTGCCTTGTCTTCAATCTACCATATCCTTTAAGAAAAGCTTCAACACTACACCATGGACCAAACAAGAGGGCATAGTTCTGCCGGAAAAAGTCCACCTAAGTAGGCAATCTGACTGCCAGGGAAACTTAACTGCCGGCACAAATAATTGATGGAATTTCCTCTGCCGATAAAGGTAGAGAAGAAGCGGCACCGTGTCTGCCGGTAATTACCAAGAGATACGCTGGCACTTCATCTGTCGTCACAACTCAATTCTGGCCCATTAACTGCCGGCTCGTCCAGCCCAAAAGACCTCGAAAATAAGCGCGCGCGGTAGCCAATTTACGCGCGCGGAGCGAAAATGTTGGAACAAAAGGGCGCGCGCAGCCCAATCTCTATTGCCCTAGACTTAGGAAAAAATCCCCAATTCTATCCCTAATCCTATTCCCATCGACCTCCCTGGATGCGCGTGCGCCGCTGCTTCTCCGGCGGCGGCTGCTGTGCTTCTCCCCGCCACCTCCCCTCTCTCCCTCTCCACCATTGTCGCAGCTAGTCATCCCAACTCCCCATGTCCACCACCCTCCGCCGTCTCTGTTGACCCGTCCGGTCTGTGTCTGTTTCCTCTCCGCGAGTTGCCTCGACCTCCTTTCTGCCAGGAGCTCACCGACAGATCCTCGTCTCGTCCCGAAGCTCCTCCGTGCCGCCGCAAAGGAGCTCGTGCCTAGTCCTCATCTCGTCCTCGAGCTAGCTTCTCCCTGCCACCGGTAAGGATCTCTACCTAGATCCTCGTTTCGTCCCCTAGCTCCTCCCTGTCGCCGGAAAGGAGCTCGCCCAGATTTTTGGCCAAAAACAAATTAACTACTTACTCCCTTCCTAGAACAGATAGGTAACACAGGACTGAACTAAGGCCATGGGGAACTAGGTTTAGGAATTTAGGGGAGGCGGTGGAAAATCACACAAATTGTGACAGCCAGGTAGAAAGCCACTCACAGTCAGAGAAGAACCGATTTCATTTTGAAAAGAAAAATACATGATATTAGTGAAATTGAAGAAGATTCTACGCAACGGCATCTGATCCCTTGCCCTTGCTTGAATTGGAATAACAGACAACATCGCAAAGAACACTCAAATTAACCAATTATTGCAGATTTTTGAAGCGAAAATAGTGGAAAAGTGTAACACCCTCAGAATCGGCCCTATGCAAGTTTAGCGCTTCCCGCCAAACCCGCATAGAAACGATTCAAAGGTGCCCACCAGGCACTTTCGTGCGGATGGAAAACGAAGTAATATCATTACACAATAGTCCTTGATGGAACCCATAAAACATATATCCAACAACGACTCAATGAGTCAAGAATACAGAGGTACAATACAAAGATCCAAATCACCTTTAAAACGATATAGCGTCCGAGTACGGACAAGATGCAAATTGAGCTAAGAGCCCTGAAGAATAACCACTGGCGTCCATAACCCTGCCCAGGCCAAGCCGGAAGGGTAACCCTGCTAACGACGTCGATCTCAAAACCTGCTTAAACAAAAGGGGTGCCGACAAAGGGCAAAGGAAAAAGAGAGAGCGGTCAGTACTGAGGCCAGTACACGGCGAGGCTAGAATTCGGCGGTCCTTGCCTACATAGGTATGGTGGACTGAGCGGCAGCGCAGCATGCACTAAACAACCTATAGAGACTCGATATAACTGGCGGCTATCAGAGAGGGGTAAGAAAGACCTATTCGGAACCAACCTGATACTACCACCAAACATACCCATCCTGGTGTTTCCCCCTCGAGACCAAACGAGGAAGTCAACCGAGGAACTCACACCGTTGGCAGTTTTATTCATTCTGTTATAGTTGCGGCAATTACTAGTCAAATAAAGATGGCATGAGTCATCCTGATATAATAAGCAGTGGGCAGTTTTAGTTAAACATTTCGTTGTAGTTGCAACACTTACTAGTCAGATACAATAAGCATGAGATATTCCCAAACCCAGCAGTTGTTGGTACTTTTATTTAGCCATTCCGTTGTAGTGAAGCTGATTACTAGTCATATCGGATACAAGCCAGATTATAGCAGTAACTTTAGTTATAGTTGTCTATGATCTAGAACTGTGCTCCAAGTCGTCCATAACCGCGGACACGGCTTCTCGAAAAGATTTAACCCTGCAGGGGTGCACCAAAGTATCCACACGCACTTCGACCCTTTTTGCCAGATCAGTTAACATACACCCATCGGTATGTCGGCGGGGCCTAAGTCATGACGTTTCCCAGACCCAAAGCAAGTACATGGGGGCCACCCCACTAAGCTACCCGCAACGAAGTCGGCCGGTCTCCGAGACGGACTCAGGGTTTGTGTAGACGGCTGTAAACGACTGGGAACCCGAAAGTGTGACTGGGCTTGTCGATACAGCGAAAACGTGTCACGGTCCTCAACAGTACAGGTGCTCCACGCACAATCGTAAATAAAGCAGTAAAGCATGGCATAAGTACAGGATAGTAATAAAGCCCCAAACTACTTGTGGCCCCCGGTACAATACTTTGAAATCAGGTACTAATCGATGGGGGTGCCCACACACCCCACCTGTGGTTAGCGCGCTCGATCTCGGAACAGGTGTCAAGAACTCGGGGTCCTACGGGACACAAGTGGACGGTTAACACCCAAATAACATCTATTGCCCACCTGTGCCTCTGCATTTACCTACTTCAATTTTAGTTATTAAACAATAATTAAAGCCATGATCATCTCCAACATTAAACACGCGGCAGTACTCCAACAACTATGGTACTGGACGACACGCATCAGCACTTGAGCAAGCGACTACGACGCGCAAGTCCACTATCTACCAATCAACAGGTATTAGGATGTGTCCAAGGCAATATAAGGCTGCAAGGGATATCACGGGTACGAAAACTAGAGCATCGCAATACAGATAGCAATAGATCAACAGGAGGGAATAAATACTATAAAAGTAAGATGGGTAGAAAGGGGGAGATGCTTGCCTGAAAAACATTGCCGAAGGTTCATCCGAAGATCGGGTCGACACTCGCATCAACTCATTGGCCTAGTCCGTGAAGAAGCAAAACACTAGCACAAACACCGGATGCACTATTTAATACTATGACAGAAGATCGGGCATGATGCATGTATGATGTATGACATGGCAAGATGCGATGCAACTAGGCAATATTATCGGAACCGGGGTCCCGACAATTAAATAGGTGGTTCATGTTGTTTAGATACCCCGCAATTTAAATGTTGTCTTAACATGGCAAAACATAGTATCGGTTCGCTAGGCAAATTTAAATGGAGCCAATATTAGACTAGATTCGCCCACATATGGCCTCCATGTTTAATTTAAGTGAATCGGCATAAGGCCCCCAAACACCCACAAATATGTATGCAAACATGAACAAGTTGATATGCAACAATTCATATAGGTATCAATTTATAATATAGGGCTCGAGAGAAAGGGTCACACATCGGGGGTCGGAGAGCTTGGGGTTCGATGGATCGGTCTTAGGGTTCGACGGGAAGGCAAGGTTCAGTTCGATGAGATCGGTCTTGGCATTCGGGAAGAAGAACTTGGCGTCCGAGAGACGATCTTGTCGCATCCGCGGTCGTCGGGTCGTGTCGTCGGTCTTGTCGTTTCACGGCGGAGATCTTGGTGTCCCGGGTCTCGGCGTCTTCGGATCCGAGAGGAAGAACTTGGCGTGTCGGGTTCGGTCTTCTGATCCGAGAAGGAGAACTTGGCGATTCCGAGGGTCTTGGTGTTCGACAGGGTTCGGGCGCGCCGGGATCGGTCTTCGAATCCATGTAGTAGACCTTGTCAGTTCCATGTCGACGACCTTGGGGTTCTGCGGTCTTCGGCTCCGTGAGACGGATATGTCTAACAGGAGGGTCTCAAATGGCCGAATCAACCTCGCCACATCCTCTCGCGGAAACAGCATCAACACATCTGTGCACCGAAAACACAGTGCACCTAAGGCATCATCACCGCCCCATACCAATCAAGGGCCGCTCGATTATATTTATTTCCCCGGATGGTTTCTTTCAAACACCAGCACAAACAGGTGCTACACACAACATCACCAGAGGGTGCATTGAAGGGGACGACGGGCATGACACATGGGGCCCGGCAGAGGGAACGGCGACGCGCTGGAGGCGGACACCGATGACGCAGAGATGCGGGCAGCGCGCTCAGGGCGGTGGCCGGAGCCAGAGAAGGCAAGGTCGACAAGGGCGGCATAGGGCAGAGGGCGCCGGCTGGACGAGGAGGTGGCAGACGGTGGCGGCTCGATGCAGATGGGCGCAGGCGAGGCGGCGGGGATTAGGGCGACGCGGAGGAGCTCCTACGAGCGGTGCGCGGGACGAGGTCGAGGCCGTTGGCGGCGGCCGGAGCAGGCAGGGCGGCGACGCTGGGGAGGCGAGAGCTCGCTACCGGGGAGGGAGGTCGCGGCGGCCAGAGGGAGAGCGGGACCGCGACCGGAGGAGAGGAGGTCCAGGGGCGGCGCCGCGGCTCAGGCTCGCAGAGGCGCGGGCGGTGACGGCCACGGGAAGGCGCAGCGAGGCCGTCAGGGAATGCCGGAGGCGCGGAGTCGTTGGCGAGCCCGGCGGCGGGGTCGGCTCGGGCGACGACGAGGAGCTGGAGGGCGAGAGGGAGGAGAGAGGGGTCGCTGGCGGTGGCGGTTTTTCTGCGGGGTCTGGGGCGAGCGAGGAAGGAGGAGGGGGAACGGAGCTCTGCAGGCGGCGGCGCTCGGGAACTTGCGGGATCGAGGGAGGTGAGGGAGGAGCAGGGTGCGAGGGAGGTGGGGATCGGGTTGGGGTGTGGTTGCGGGAGAGGAGCGGCGCAGGTCGTGGTCATGGTGGGACCAGCGGGAGGCAGTGGCGGGGCCAGGTGTGGGGAAACGGGCAGGTGGGGGTGGGGCGCTGACTGAGGTGGCGGGCTGGGATTGGATAGGGGAAAGGGAGTGGTGAGGTGGCGGTTGGCTATTGGGTGGGGTGATGTGGCCGGGGTGAGGTGGAGGAAGGGAAAAGGCTGGGTAGACTAGGATTGGGGTAGGAAAAGGGTTTAGGTAGCCCGGTTTTGTACTGGGGGTGGTCGACTGGGTCGGATCGGCCCGGTACGGCTGCCCCTAAAAATAAAATAAATATTTTAATATTTAAAACGGGGCTTTTGAAATCCATTGGTAGACGAAACAAAATAATCCGGATACCCGGGTTTTGGATTTGAAATAAAGGCGGGGTATTTAGAAAACAAAATATGCTTTTCGAAAATAGTTTCAGACAAACAAATGCATGATGATGACGATGCTCAAATGCAATGTGGCATGATGACATGAGCATGCGGTCATGATGATGCAATGCACAAAAATAACGCGATTTTCTAGTAGTGGTTTTTGCGGGGCGCCACAATTCGACACCACTAACAATGGATCTCGCCCTCGAGATCCGCCTCATGGTACCAGAAAGAAGGTCGGTGATCTGCATCTCCTCGCTTCGTGTAGATCTTCGCGACACCACTAACAAGAGGTCGTTATCCGTGATCGTCGAGAGAACACTCCGGGAACAAAAGGTCGAAGGTAGAGGTATCAACAAATAAAGCCACCTCTAGCTTCGATGGAAAGAGGGAACCGATGCATTCTCATCCACTTCAATGTACACAAGCGAATAGAGTGGGTAGTCGGCATGGGGGCCAATCCATCACGCACCCAAACTATTACTCTGCACAATCAGTAGAAAAGCGTGCAACCATTCTCGGAATCAGACTGAAGATCTCGACAATCGAGGTTCAGGAACAAAGGAGTGATGCAGACTCTGCATCGGATCTGGCGTAGATGATGTCGTCGCGTCAGAAAGCACTGGAAGGCACAAGAAGGAACAAAGAGAAGTCCACCAGACGAAGGATTCCTCGGATAGCATGAAGACCAGATGTAGCAACACCGTTACCAAAGGAGGAAGCGAAACCCTGAAGGTACGATGGAACCCAACCACGAGAAATCCTGGACTCGAAGAGAGAGAAGAGAGCGGATTCAAAACACGCAGAGGTGAGAGGAGATCAGCATAGGGGTAAGGAGTAAAATCAGACCTAATCAGAACTATCCAACCGGTTTTTCAAAAATAGTTTTGACACTCTACTTCGGCCGTTAGCTAGGTTATCCTACAGGCTGGACTTGTGGGGTATCGCAACTGCTGAGCTCTGATACCACTCTGTAACACCCTCAGAATCGGCCCTATGCAAGTTTTAGCGCTTCCCGCCAAACCCGCATAGAAACGATTCAAAGGTGCCCACCAGGCACTTTCGTGCGGGTGGAAAACGAAGTAATATCATTACACAATAGTCCTCGATGGAACCCACAAAACATATATCCAACAACGACTCAATGAGTCAAGAATACAGAGGTACAATACAAAGATCCAAATCACCTTTAAAACGATATAGCGTCCGAGTACGGACAAGATGCAAATTGAGCTAAGAGCCCTGAAGAATAACCACTGGCGTCCATAACCCTGCCCAGGCCAAGCCGGAAGGGTAACCCTGCTAACGACATCGATCTCAAAACCTGCTTAAACAAAAGGGGTGCCGACAAAGGGCAAAGGAAAAAGAGAGAGCGGTCAGTACTGAGGCCAGTACACGGCGAGGCTAGAATTCGGCGGTCCTCGCCTACATAGGTATGGTGGTATGAGCGGCAGCGCAGCATGCACTAAACAACCTATAGAGACTCGATATAACTGGCGGCTATCAGAGAGGGGTAAGAAAGACCTATTCGGAACCAACCTGATACTACCACCAAACATACCCATCCTGGTGTTTCCCCCTCGAGACCAAACGAGGAAGTCAACCGAGGAACTCACACCGTTGGCAGTTTTATTCATTCCGTTATAGTTGCGGCAATTACTAGTCAAATAAAGATGGCATGAGTCATCCTGATATAATAAGCAGTGGGCAGTTTTAGTTAAACATTCCGTTGTAGATGCAACACTTACTAGTCAGATACAATAAGCATGAGATATTCCCAAACCCAGCAGTTGTTGGTACTTTTATTTAGCCATTCTGTTGTAGTGAAGCTGATTACTAGTCATATCGGATACAAGTCAGATTATAGCAGTAACTTTAGTTATAGTTGTCTATGATCGAGAACTGTGCTCCAAGTCGTCCATAACCGCGGACACGGCTTCTCGAAAAGATTTAACCCTGCAGGGGTGCACCAAAGTATCCACACGCACTTCGACCCTTTTTGCCAGATCAGTTAACATACACCCATCGGTATGTCGGCGGGGCCTAAGTCATGACGTTTCCCAGACCCAAAGCAAGTACATGGGGGCCACCCCACTAAGCTACCCGCAACGAAGTCGGCCGGTCTCCGAGACGGACTCAGGGTTTGTGTAGACGGCTGTAAACGACTGGGAACCCGAAAGTGTGACTGGGCTTGTCGATACAGCGAAAACGTGTCACGGTCCTAAACAGTACAGGTGCTCCACGCACAATCGTAAATAAAGCAGTAAAGCATGGCATAAGTACAGGATAGTAATAAAGCCCCAAACTACTTGTGGCCCCCGGTACAATACTTTGAAATCAGGTACTAATCGATGGGGGTGCCCACACACCCCACCTGTGGTTAGCGCGCTCGATCTCGGAACAGGTGTCAAGAACTCGGGGTCCTACAGGACACAAGTGGACGATTAACACCCAAATAACATCTATTGCCCACCTGTGCCTCTGCATTTACCTACTTCAATTTTAGTTATTAAACAATAATTAAAGCCATGATCATCTCCAACATTAAACACGCGGCAGTACTCCAACAACTGTGGTACTGGACGACACGCATCAGCACTTGAGCAAGCGACTACGACGCGCAAGTCCACTATCTACCAATCAACAGGTAATAGGATGTGTCCAAGGCAATATAAGGCTGCAAGGGATATCACGGGTACGAAAACTAGAGCATCGCAACACAGATAGCAATTGATCAACGGGAGGGAATAAATACTATAAAAGTAAGATGGGTAGAAAGGGGGAGATGCTCGCCTGAAAAACATTGCCGAAGGTTCATCCGAAGATCGGGTCGACACTCGCATCAACTCATCGTCCTAGTCCGTGAAGAAGCAAAACACTAGCACAAACACCGGATGCACTATTTAATACTATGACAGAAGATCGGGCATGATGCATGTATGATGTATGACATTGCAAGATGCGATGCAACTAGGCAATATTATCGGAACCGGGGTCCCGATAATTAAATAGGTGGTTCATGTTGTTTAGATACCCCGCAATTTAAATGTTGTCTTAACATGGCAAAACATAGTATCGGTTCGCTAGGCAAATTTAAATGGAGTCAATATTAGACTAGATTCGCCCACATATGGCCTCCATGTTTAATTTAGGTGAATCGGCATAAGGCCCCCAAACACCCACAAATATGTATGCAAACATGAACAAGTTGATATGCAACAATTCATATAGGTATCAATTTATAAAATAGGGCTCGAGAGAAAGGGTCACACATCGGGGGTCGGAGAGCTTGGGGTTCGATGGATTGGTCTCAGGGTTCGACGGGAAGGCAAGGTTCGGTTCGATGAGATCGGTCTTGGCATTCGGGAAGAAGAACTTGGCGTCCGAGAGACGATCTTGTCGCATCCGCGGTCGTCGGGTCGTGTCGTCGGTCTTGTCGTTTCACGGCGGAGATCTTGGTGTCCCGGGTCTCGGCGTCTTCGGATCCGAGAGGAAGAACTTGGCGTGTCGGGTTCGGTCTTCTGATCCGAGAAGGAGAACTTGGCGATTCCGAGGGTCTTGGTGTTCGACGGGGTTCGGGCGCGCCGGGATCGGTCTTCGAATCCATGTAGTAGACCTTGTCAGTTCCATGTCGACGACCTTGGGGTTCTGCGGTCTTCGGCTCCGTGAGACGGATATGTCTAACAGGAGGGTCTCAAATGGCCGAATCAACCTCGCCACATCCTCTCGCGGCAACAGCATCAACACATCTGTGCACCGAAAACACAGTGCACCTAAGGCATCATCACCGCTCCATACCAATCAAGGGCCGCTCGATTATATTTATTTCCCCGGATGGTTTCTTTCAAACACTAGCACAAACATGTGCTACACACAACATCACCAGGAGGGTGCATTGAAGGGGACGACGGGCATGACACATGGGGCCCGGCAGAGGGAACGGCGACGCGCTGGAGGCGGACACCGATGACGCAGAGATGCGGGCAGCGCGCTCAAGGCGGTGGCCGGAGCCAAAGAAGGCAAGGTCGACAAGGGCGGCATAGGGCAGAGGGCGCCGGCTGGACGAGGAGGTGGCAGACGGTGGCGGCTCGATGCAGATGGGCGCAGGCGAGGCGGCGGGGATTAGGGCGACGCGGAGGAGCTCCTACGAGCGGCGCGCGGGACGAGGTCGAGGCCGTTGGCGGCGGCCGGAGCAGGCAGGGCGGCGACGCTGGGGAGGCGAGAGCTCGCTACCGGGGAGGGAGGTCGCGGCGGCCAGAGGGAGAGCGGGACCGCGGCCGGAGGAGAGGAGGTCCAGGGGCGGCGCCGCGGCTCAGGCTCGCAGAGGCGCGGGCGGTGACGGCCACGGGAAGGCGCAGCGAGGCCGTCAGGGAACGCCGGAGGCGCGGAGTCGTTGGCGAGCCCGGCGGCGGGGTCGGCTCGGGCGACGACGAGGAGCTGGAGGGCGAGAGGGAGGAGAGAGGGGTCGCTGGTGGTGGCGGTTTTTCTGCGGGGTCTGGGGCGAGCGAGGAAGGAGGAGGGGGAACGGAGCTCTGCAGGCGGCGGCGCTCGGGAACTTGCGGGATCGAGGGAGGTGAGGGAGGAGCAGGGTGCGAGGGAGGTGGGGATCGGGTTGGGGTGTGGTTGCGGGAGAGGAGCGGGGCAGGTCGCGGTCATGGTGGGACCAGCGGGAGGCAGTGGCGGGGCCAGGTGTGGGGAAACGGGCAGGTAGGGGTGTGGCGCTGGCTGAGGTGGCGGGCTGGGATTGGATAGGGGAAAGGGAGTGGTGAGGTAGCGGTTGGCTATTGGGTGGGGTGATGTGGCCGGGGTGAGGTGGAGGAAGGGAAAAGGCTGGGTAGACTAGGATTGGGGTAGGAAAAGGGTTTAGGTAGCCCGGTTTTGTACTGGGGGTGGTCGACTGGGTCGGATCGGCCCGATACGGCTGCCCCTAAAAATAAAATAAATATTTTAATATTTAAAACGGGGCTTTTGAAATCCATTGGTAGACGAAACAAAATAATCCGGAGACCCGGGTTTTGGATTTGAAATAAAGGCGGGGTATTTAGAAAACAAAATATGCTTTTCGAAAATAGTTTCAGACAAACAAATGCATGATGATGACGATGCTCAAATGCAATGTGGCATGATGACATGAGCATGCGGTCATGATGATGCAATGCACAAAAATAACGCGATTTTCTAGTAGTGGTTTTTGCGGGGCGCCACAAAAAGCTAACTTGTAGTATATACTATTCTGCTATATTGTGCTATTGTATCTATTCTTTTCTTGAGGCTCCTCCTAGTGTACTTTATTTCTTACAGATCAAGCCGATGTTAACCAATATTATGTGTAGTACTGATCCGCGAGATTATTTAGCAGTGTGCTACTACAAAAAATTGTGTTTTGTTTCTAGCTTGGCCCACCCATGAATTTATTTGTAGCTCCGCCACTGCTGACCGCCTGGTTCAACAACATGTAGGGCAACTCAAGGTCGCAGGCCTGGGACAACACCATCCACACTTTCTTCACCGTTGAGAACTTTTTGGAGGTACGATCTCTCCTATCCTGCAAGCAGATCCCTTTTTGGTTGATATGTTTATGTTTGGCTGATGCGACTCGAACCATGATTGATGTGTGAATTATTGAACGTCGCAGTAGTGGATCATGTGTTGTATGTACACCCAATATATGTTTTTCCCTCGCCCCATCTACTGTACTGTTGCGCTGTACTTGAGCTACATTTGTAGTGTCGTATAACTTGAGTTGTTCCGATTTTGGTTGTTTTGGTCTATGCTGGGGATAGTTGTTTAGGCTTTGGTATGTAACTAGACGTTTTTTTTATTATTGTCATTCATAAAATCGCAATATCTCCAAATATATATTTGTGCTACTGTTAATCGATAATAATACCCCCTTTGTAATCAATCTTACAAGGTTTACTTATGCGGTGAACTTTTATATTCTATTTTTGACCAATCACTCTATCAGACACATGGCTAAAATATCATGTTTGATCATAACTTTTCCTTTCTCTCCATTTCCTTCTAGAAGTTTTTGTTTTCATGGAATGTTGGGAGGTTTTCTCAAGGATACCTGAATTGGAAATTTGAGTTTACATTTTTATTCTGGTTGTTTATATTCAACTGCGCGCTTCAGTTTTGTGGTCAATATGTTTTCCTTCTTTTTGTCCTTGTTTTTCCTTCATCGTTTTTCACACTAGATTGTTTATTAACACTAGCAGAGTGCCCGTGCGTTGCTACGGATATTAGAAGAGTAGACAATGAATGGATGATTTTTTTTCTCATTGTCTCTTAGTCTTGACTATACACCTATGTCATAGACACATTGTAACGAGTGATGTGTTGATTTGAATCTAAAATACAAGTTATAATCCGTACAGCTTAGTTGGTATGTTATTATAGATCTTAAATTGGTATTGCACAATCCCTGGAACACAAACTATCACTTTTATCTATACATTTGTCTTGTCATTTTTATCTCCAGGTCTCTAACAGCTGTTGCAGCTCACCGATAATATATAGGCCGCTTGCTCGCACAATAGCTAGCTAGCTCCCCTGTGTACACCACAAGCTTCCGCGCATCTATTCACCTGCTTGCTTGCCCGTGAGCGTCCAACAAAGGCTAGCTGAAGGGGAAGATGGCCATCGCGTCCAGGGCATCGACCGGTCCGTGTGTGTGACAGGTAATGGGGAGCCTTAGGACTACTGGTCCTGGGGTAGCGAACGCAGCCCCGCGTCCTCCTATGAGCTCCCTTTCCCCTTGCTGACCTTGCAGGCCCTGTGAGGCGTCGGGATGCGCTCCCCACCCACAGTGCTCGGCTTCGCCCGTGGATCGAACAGATAAAATAACGCTCATATTAAAAGAAATGTTCAGTCCTAATCACCTAAAATGTTCAGTGAAAATTACTCTGTAGCAGGTCAGGTGTCGATGTGATAAATGTTGCTCCATCTCTGCTTTTTCCTACCAGGAAAACGCATGTGCAAACTGACTAAAAGTTCTGAATAATGCAAGGGTGGACTCAACCAAATGAATACTACAAACTGAAACTAAATTGATCAAATTTCAGCTTTTGCAGCAGATTCTACATGCTGAAACTACTCGTACCCAGCAGAGTACATGGCAGAAGAAGCGGCGACCCAAATTAGGCTTACCAGCCTAAAAGGATACTACAAACTGAATTTCTGAATGATACATTGGTAGAATCGACCAAAAGGATACTACATACTGAATTTCTGCAACTGATTCTACATATTGAAACTAACTCGATCAAATTTCAAGTTCTGCAACTGATACCGAGTGGTACGTACATCTCATAGCAAAAGAAGGGGCGACCAAATTACAGCTTACCAGTCCAACGCCGGCCCAGATGGGCAGAAATCCGCGGCTTAGGATCTTGATGGCAATGGCGTTCCCGATCACCTCCTAGATGTCCGCGCTGACCATGGAGACCTCGACCATGAGTCAGAGCGCGCGGCGCACCCAATCCGGGTACTCGTCCCGGCAGAGTTCGGCGAGGTTCTTCCCTGTGGCCATCCCGAGGCGCGCGGCGAGCAGACAAAGCAGCGTGTCGCCGGCCTGGAGGTCGCCCCTCCATGTTTCCCCGGTCGAGAAATGCTATGCTCATCAAGAAGCCCGGCCCCGTGAAGATCCAGAGCTTTTTTTTTTGGACGACGCGCGGCCGGTGGAGTCGAAGAGAGACGATTCGTTCCCCAAGGGAGATAGGAAAAGAACCTTTCACTTGGCGGTGGCAGTGCTTGTAATACTCTCAAACAGCCAGGGGCAAAACGGTCTTTTAAGGCAGACGGAAAATTTTTCTGGGTGACGAACGGTCCCAATCTTTTTAATAGTATAGATGTATGAATTCGTACAGCAGATGTTCATTCATATGTTATCTTGTTATAACTATCGGTGTAAATCTTTAATTTAATTAATCAAATTTTCTTATGTCTCTTAGGTCCATTTTAATAATACTTGTAAAAAAATGGACAAGAGCTGGATGGCCGAGGATAGGCACAAAAAAAATACATTAACGGAGTAAAAGAATTTGTAAAATTTGCTTTTACCCATTCAGCAAAAGGGAAAACAATTTTATGTCCTTGCAAAAACTGTGTAAACTGTTTTTGGCTTGAAGCTAGTGATGTCGAGGAGCATTTAATATGTGAAGGGTTTGTCAATGGGTATGGAAGATGGGAATATCATGGGGAGGCATCATCATCTCGTCGACCAGTTAGGGATGCTCATATGCAGCAATTTGATGAGGTTGAGGAGAGGGATGACTTAGAAGAAGATTGTGATGAATTGGCTGGAATGATTAGAGACATGAGGCATGATTTTGGGGATTGAGTGACATTGAGGATGAGGGGGATCGTAGTGAACCTGCCGATGAATGTGAACCTTTTCAGCAGTTAGTAGGTGATGCAACAGAACAACTTTATCCAGGTTGTGCCTGCTTCTCCAAGCTGCGTTTTGTGGTGAGGTTACTCCACATAAAATAACTTGGAAGTTGGAGCGATAAAAGTTTTAATTTGCTACTAGAGTTACTGAAAGAGGCTTTCCCTGAAGGATCAAAATTACCTAAAAACTTTCATGAAGCTAAGAAAATGATAAGATGTCTTAGACTTGATTATGTTAGCATCCATGCATGTAAAAATGATTGCATATTGTTTTGGAAGAAGCATGCAAATGCTGATAGTTGTCCTAAATGCAAAACATCTCGCTGGAAATCAGAAAAGAAGAAACCTGATGGTAGGCATGCACACAAAGTCCCGATGAAGGTTCTGCGATATTTTCCAATAGCAAAGAGGCTACAGCGGTCGTTCATAACGGAAAAAAGTGCAACAGACTGTAGATGGCATGATGAAGGTCGTACAAGAGACGGGCTTCTAAGGCATCCAGCTGATTCTCCCGCTTGGAAGCATTTTGATGGAAGGCACCCTGAGTTTTCTAAAGATAGTCGCAACATCAGATTGATTATAGCAACAGATGGCTTCAATCCATTTAGTTCAATGAATTGTGCCTATAGTGTATGGCCTGTTATTGCAATTCCAATAAATCTGCCTCCTTGGTTGTGCATGAAGCAACCAAACTTCATCCTCTCATTATTGATTCCTGGTCCAAAGTCACCTGGGAGAGACATAGATGTTTTCCTAGAGCCTCTTATTGATGACCTAGATTTGATTTTTGAGAAGGGAGTCCGAACTTATAATGCCTCTAAGTCTGATTACTTTCAATTGCACGCTGCTGTGCACTCAACAATCTCTGACCTTCTAGGATTAGCCACTATAGCCGGAGTTGTCACCTCAGGTGAGTATGGTTGTCCCAAGTGCCACTCACTTACTTGCTCATCTTGGCAATCCAAAGGCAAGAAAACTTGTTATATGGATCACCGTAGGTTCTTAGTTCCAAACCATAGATTCAGAACAATGGACAAAGCATTTTTTGATGGTGAGGTGGAATATAGGACAGCCCCTGAACCACTTACCAGAGAGGAAGTGGATTCCCTTACAAAAAAACATGGAGACTGTATTTGGGAAAGACCCTAACGGAAAGCAAACAACAAGAAAACGTAAGCGTGGGGATCCACCACAAATTTTCAAAAGGAGATCCATTTGGTTTAGGTTGCGCTATTGGAAAGACTTTCTGCAACCTCATAATATTGATGCCATGCACATTGAAAAGAATGTGTTTGATAACATCATGCACACGCTTTTGGGCATCGACGGGAAAACAAAAGGTAATATTAACTCTCGTCGAGACCTAGAGTTGCGTGGAATAAGAAGCAAATTGCATCCAGTTCCAGTAGGAAAGGATACATTTGATTTGCCTCCTGCCCCATATTCAATGAGCCCTGAGCTGAAGAGGTTATTTTGCCAAGTTTTGAAAGGAGCCATGTTCCCGTATGGTTATGCATCTGACATAAGAAAGAATGTCCATGTTAAGGAGAAAAAGATTGTTGGGCTCAAGAGCCATGACTGTCACATTCTCTTGCAGCAATTGTTTCCACTAGCAGTTAGAAAAACATTGCCAGCAGGAGTTAATGCTGCACTGATCCGTGTGAGTAGATTTTTCAAGAAAATATATTCTCCCGTCATTTGCATCAGTGATATGGAGAAACTAGAGGAAGAAATAGCTGAGACATTGTGCATTCTTGAGACCATATTTCTACCAAGTTTTTTTGATATGATGGTTCACTTGATGGTTCATCTTCCACTCCAAGTGAGACAGACATAGATGGCGTGCTTGTTTCTGCAAAAAAGATGAAAAAGTGTGTGATGTTTACTTTCATTGTTTCTTTACCTGGCTTCAAATTCAATATATTCACATTGCATAATGTTGTTGCATCGTCTTTTCAGGAAAAAGAATGGAAAGGGAAGAAGGGTTAAGCAAGGAGGCGCATGCATACTGTGAATTACGGGACGCACAACTGGCAAAAAACGCTGAGAAAATGAAGAGTTTGAGGCTTTCTACTCTTTCCAGTGATCTGAAATTAACCAAGACTGCGTGTGTAGAAAAACCAAGGAAGAAGGTGATGAAAACTTCTTGATGTTTTGCTTTTGAATTTATTTCTTATATGCTGAAACTTATGTTGCCATTTGTAGAGAGCTTTAGAATTAACTATTCCAGAATCAACTCGAGTCCTTAGATCTCAATCGGTTATACCTGGCTCTGATAATGAAGATGTTGCAAATATTCCTGCTAACGAGCTAGAAGAGGATGAAGGTAACAATAAAAATAATTTGTAGTCATTTGTTCTTACTTCTCTTTTGCATTTATTTATTTTGGTACTTGTTATTTTGTTGTTGGTCACTTACTGATCTTTTCGATATGCAAGAGCTTGGTTTGGTTGATCAAAGGAAGAATACAAGAAATGGTCGGAAGCGCACTAGAATGCACATTGTGTATGATAGAGCCAACAAACCACCGGTTCCAGTGTCTTTTAATGAAAAAGGACAACCAAATGGGGACAATGCCTCAGAATTTAGCAACTTCATTGCAACACTTGTCAAAACTCATATCCCTCTTGGCCATGAGGACTGGAGACTAGTTGATGTTGGAAAGAAAAATGCATTATTGGAAACCTTAAGGGTATGTCTAGTTATTGTAGCATGTATTTTGCTTCCTTGTTATGTAGTAGTTTAATAATTCAAATCTATGCATTTCAGAAATACTATGTTGTTGATGACAAGCTCAAGGACTATGTCATGGAAAGTGCTCATAAGAAATGGCGAGATTTCAAAGCAGATTTAAAGCAAAAGTTTTTTAAACCTGAAGAAACTGATAAGGATATCTATGATCTCATTAGGATCAAGGATAATAGAGTAAGTGAAGATGATTGTGAATGGCTTGTCAAATTTTGGAGAAGTGAAGAAGCCGATGTAATGTCATTATAGCGCATATTACACATGTCGTAGTTCGGTTCAGGTATGGATAACTTATCTTTTAATTCTGTTGTCATAGAAACGAAGTGAACAAGGAAAAAAGAATCGAAGTGCACAAAAGGTATTACATAAATCAGGAAGCAAGAGTCATGCCCGTGTTACTGCTGAAATGGTATATTAATGCCCCCTTCAGATTTCTAAACTTACAAACAATTTGTGAATGTGATGTTGACTAGTACTATTTCTATACTTGTAGCACAAGGAGAAATGATATGCTCCTCGTAGAGATGAAGTTTTTATCATAACACACACAAGCAAAACAGGAACTCCTGTGAATGCAGAAACAACACAAGTAATTATATGTACTTATGCTATTTAGTTCTATTTGTGCAAATTACTTATATGTTTTCCTATCTTTTGAGAAAACCTTACTAATGTAGTAATTTGTCTTAATGTTATTTGTAGAAGGACATACATGATGCAATTGAAGATCATCCTGAGCTATTAGAAAAATCCCTCCAGCAAGGTGACATCTTGTCTCATGTTCTAGGGAAAGAGAGAAATGGCCATGTTAGGTGCATTGGACTAGGACCAACAGCGGGCATTCTTGGTATTCAAGGAGCTCATAAGCTTAAATCTACAAAGCTCCAAATGGCAGAGATGGAAGCTGAGAAAGCTCGACAAGCTAATGAACTTCTAATGGATCATATAGATGAAGTTAAAGAAGATACCAAAGCTCAGATAGATGCCATGATGGAGGAAATGGCTGAAATGAGAAGGATGCTATCACAATTTACTGCTGGAAACAATAACACTATGCATACTTATGAAATTCAACCTGAAGCTAGCGTTGGAGAGTATTCTGCTGCTGACCAATCTCTTTATGATGTCCATAATAGTGGCGAGGAAGATGTAGTGATGAAAGAGTTGAGGGAAGCACAACAACAATTTGAAAAGAAGAAAGCAGAGGCAACACTATTGATTAGGAAGAAGAAGGAAGCATCCCAAAGACTAAACAATGAAGTTGACATGCAGCAGAAAATGAGGAAAGAATTAGAACTGCGGAAGAAGAAGGAAGATGAGCTATTACATAAGAAGAAAGGAGAATATCTGATGCAAAAGAACAAGGAACAAGCCTTGCAGAAGAAGAAGGAAACTGAACTACAGAAAAAGAAGGGAACTGAACTGCAGAAGAAGAAAGAAGCAGCAGTTACACAAAAGAATCATCAGGTGACTTGGGCCTTTCCTATTCTAGTTTGTTAATTCTTTATGAAAGGAATAATTGCTACTACTTAGTTTTTACTCTGTCTTCACCATTTATTTTCAGAATGGAAAGGAAGTGATCCTATACAGTGTTATCCGTGATCATGGTACACCTATAGCAAAAGCTACCATTCTATCAACTGATAGAAAGAAGATCGTAGGTGGTCATGAGCTTGGCACTGAGTGTTGTGAAGTTGTCATCGACTACATCATCAAAAGAGATGCCATATTGCCTCGTCCCATTGGGAATGTGACGACCATGGGACAAGCTCAAGGAAGAAGTATTGCTTGGCTCTATAAACATGTAGGATTATTTTCTTTAGCTGGAATACCAAAAGTTAATATCATCTTAAGTTGCTGACGAATGTTTATTTTATATGTAGATGGAGGTGGATAAGTCAAAGACAAAGCAAGCCTTGCCGCCAAAAGCAGAATGAACTACCAAGAGGTAATAAAAGAACCGTGTATGTGAAGTTGTTAATATCATGAAGTTGTTTTTCCTGGTACTTAAAGTTTTCTTGGTTAATTATCTCCTCTGGTACGTGTATGTGAATTTTTTGAATTGTTATCTTAGAAACAAATGAAAAGAGGTAGTAGTTCAGCTGAGAAAATTGATAATTGGCTGCTGGACCAGTATGTTTCCTGTGTGCACGTGAGCTTGCACGTGAGAAAATTTACATAGTTTTGTTTGTCAAGAAACTACGGGAGTTTTCACACTGACTGGCTGCTAGCTAGATGTCGTCACAACAACACTAGTATTTAGAATTTCGACTTTGATTTTGTTTGCTGGGATTTTGTTGGCTGCCTGTTGTGAGTAGAGCATAGTGGTTTACTTCTAAGATGAGCCTAGGTACAACCGAACCATGTATAACAAGACCATTTATATCAGTTGTATTTGTGTGACCAAGATATATACATATCATCATGAGACTGTCACCTGATATTATATAATCTCTATGACTCAGCCTATTTTTTTGTTGCCGTTCATTTTGTTGTCGGTGGGTGAAATTAATATTTATGGTCTTGTATGTGCACGATGGATGAAGTAGTTCATTTTGAATGTGACTTGTGAATGAATCATGCTTTATGAAGAAAATAAGACTTGTGTATGAGTTGATATATTGGTCATGTTCACTTCTGTAAGATATCTTATTTGTTGAAGTCTGATTGCATTATGTGTTTGAGTTGAGATATTGGTGTACATTAGGGAGAAGTTTTTGATTTTTGAGCCATTTCTAGCCTTATGGCAATCCAACTGCCAGGCATACTAATCCTAACTGCCGGGAAAAGTATCAAGATTGCTGGCGATCAGTCTGCCAGTAGAACTAACTAAACTGCCGGGAGAACTTGCACCCAACTGCCGGCAAGAGTCGCAGTAACACGGCATGCCTACTGCCGGCAAAGAGTAAACCTACCGGGAAAGACTTTTGCCGGCAGGGTTTTAGAGGGCAGTCAAGCCTGCCGGCCAAAACTTTTTGCCGGCAGTTCAATTGCCGTCTTAGACCACTTTTGCCGGCAGCAAGGCTGCCCTTAGGTTTGGTCCATGGTGTAGTGCAAGACGATTGGGGTTTCTTTCGGATCGCACTCGGGTGCCAACATTGTCATAGAAGCAGGGCAAGTTTAACCCTCTCTTATCCTTGATTATCATGTTGTGTAGAATCACACAACATGTCATGATGTTGATAAGGGTTTTCTTAGCTGTGCCTTGAACAACAGCAAATCTTGCTTGTAAAACACCAAAAGCTCTTTCAATATCTTTGCGGGCTGCCTCTTGTGCCTTGGCAAATATAGCATCTATTTAATTTTGGGGATCTTTAACCGACTTCACAAAAGTTGCCCATTCGGGATATATGCCATCGGCTAGATAATAGCCCATTGTATAGTCATGATCTATGACTTTGTAATTGTAAGTAGGTGCCTCTCTGGCTACTAGTTTTGCAAACAAATGTGATCTTTATAACATGTTGATGTCATTGAGTGTTTCGGACAACATAAAAAATAGTACAAAATCCACAAATCCTACTACCTCCATTCCAAAGCTTAAGGCTTATATTTTTTTTAAAAAGTCAAGCTACGGAAGTTTGACCAAACTTTTCGAAAAAAATATAAAGAACTATGATATTACATATATACATGTGAAAGTATGTTTCATGATGTATCAAACGGTATAAATATCATATTGTAAATAGTAATATATTTTTCTAAAAACATAGTCAAACTTTATATAGTCTGACTTTTGAAAAAAAAAGCCTTAAGCTTTGGAACAGCGGGAGTATGAAGCAACTCCCTCTAGCACAATGGTAGGATCATGGCCTTTACCACAATACATTACATGTCATGTTTTTGGACAATTTTTCCAAGTCTAATGCATGCAATTTATACTACCAAGCATGCCCGGCCATCCCTTTTTTTATTTATCTCTATTAACCTTTTGGTATCTTCTTCATTAGGAGCTCGGAGATAAATTAGACGAAATAACTTGATAACTATCTTTGCAAACCTACGCATGGACTTGGTGGTTGTATCTTTACCTATGAGAAGGTACTCATCAGTGTAGTCTGAGGAGACACCATACGTAATCACTGGCATGGTGGCCGAGATCTTTTGGTATGCGCTAAATTCTAGGTCATCGGCAGCGTTGCACCATTGCTTGAAATATATTGAGTTTGCCTCGACAGCTTCGATGATTCTGACGAATGAGCTATGATGCATTCGGTACCTCCTACGACAAAGATTTGGCGGATATGTAGGTACCTTGGCGAAGTAATCCTCCACCAAGGTTGCATGGCCGAGAAAGCGGTTGCACTGGATGTAGGTGCGGCCCATCACCAACCAACGCCTTCGATCCAACAACTTGGCGTGGTCCTCGTGCTCCTTGACGTTGAGGAGGAGAATGGCCGTCTTGCAGTTGTCATCGTGGAGCAGATCGTCGATGTCGTAATCGTCCAACGACGACCAATCGAGCAGATCTTGGTGCTCGCCCAAGTTCATCCTCGAATGGACGCGCGGCGGCGTCGGCGCGTGGAGGCAGGGCACGGAAGGGAGAGAGGACGACCAAGAAGGAGGCCGGGCCTTCAGGAGCAGCTATGTGTGGGAGGGGGAGGCCGAATCGGGTGGCTGGCGGCAGCGGAGACGGCACACGTGAAAGGGGACAGAGGAAGTGTGTGAGTTGCGTCGTAAAACTTCAGCGCGCCCTAGGCTTCTTCTAAGTGCGGGCCCGCATTTGGGTCAGTCGTGCAATCCACGTATGTACAGGCCGACATACGGTTTTCATTTTGGTCTTTAATTTTTTTACCGATTGCGTGGTTTGAGAATTCTGATCTGTGCCGTTTCTTCACCGAAACCCATATATTAGCAATTATTTTAAGTGTTTGCCTCTTTTACGGGTGCCGTTAGTTATGCTCTTAAGAGCGATCCGGTCATCCATGGCAACGTCCACGTAAAACGTCGCGTCGCCGGACGGCCGTCCGGGCCAGGGGCCGCCGATCCACTTGCTCTCTCGCGCGGAGGCCAGCTGCCGCGACGTGTACCCGGACGTCGACGCTAGCTGTCGCGCCAAAAATTAACGTCGCACCGGCCGCGTCGGATCACAGCGAGCCGCGCGCGTGGTCCAGCTAAACAGTGCGCGACGTACGGACGGACGATTTGGGCACGGTGGAGGAATAATTTGGGCTGCTGCTACTGCCTACGTACTACTACTACGAACGTGTGTTCAGCCGAGCCGAGACTGCATGTAGCGGCTGCTGTGTGCGCAGTACCCACAGCCACAGTCCATGAAGGCGATCGACCAGCGGGGGCACATGAACGAACCGATCGACCGCACCTCTGCACTGCAGTCGTCGACGATGGACCACTCGCGCGCGGATGCAGATCATCCAGTTATGCCCGATGTATGCATGCGCCGCGCCGTTCGTGTACCTAGCTAATCCATCGCCTTCCACGACGACGATGGTACTCCTTTAAATTTCGAGCCAAACAACCGACGATGGTACGTGTTTGCTCAAGTTTCATTGAATTGTCATCTGTTCAAACCGAATGAAATGCAGGCGCAGAGTGAAAACGTGCACGCGGGAATACCATTTCTCCTTATGTACGGATAAATAAAACGTTTACACAGGCCGCCCGAAAATAATTAATACATACTCCATGTCTACCCGATCTCCAAATTTTTCGTTTGTGGAGGAGCAACCGATTTTTCGTTATGTTGGATTATGCAACCGATTTTTCGTTTCCAAACACAGTTCCCTATGTGGATGAGCCTCTAGTTTTGATTGAGTTTATTAAATATCTCTATTGAAAAAAATGGCATCAATCCTTTCCTCTTAACAATAATACAAAATGCCATAATCCCAAAAATAATTTCAGTTATTAAATCAAACTCATTGAGTTGGTTGCCCAATGGAAAATAATACTGAAGAAGAAAGTCAGCATTTAAATTGGAATAATTTAAGAGTACTAGTGTAATAATGGTCTTAATTATGAACCTTTGAAATCAATCTCTACCCTTATTACGTGTTTAAATATTTTAAGAAAATATACAACAATAATTGGGAAGTACCCGTGTATGTGGAAACCAATTTATAAGAAATTACCACAACCTTTTTATAATTCTTTTACCAAAAATGTTTACTTAATCTCTTCATAAACTAAATAAAATAAAAAGTACCATCTCTCATATTTTATTTCCTATTCAAAGCCTTGCAAGGTTATAGGAGGTTCACAAGGTAGTATTTGTGCACCTATGTAAACAATAATATGACCTTCCTATTTATGGAATTTTATAGATGTTTATTTTGTACCTCAAAAACCAATTGTTGGGGGTAACTAGACTTTTCATGATTTGATATATTCTAATTGACCTAAAAATCCCGATAAATTATGGTGTACCCCATGGCTTGCCCTAATTAAGGCCTATATGAGAAAAAACCATGATCTCCATTTTAAAATTGATAAGTTATTCGAATTTGGTTCTTGATCAAATTTGATTTTAACTCCATAAAAATCCTTTTGCCCACAACTTAAAAATGTTGGGAAAATTACTCTATACCATAGTAAACCATTCAACTAAATTTTAGTGGAAAAGGTTTTTTTAATGGTAAGATTAATTCAAAGAAAAAATGTCAAATCGTATCCAATTCTTTTCATTCGCCTTTGTTCCCATACTTTATGCCCTCCCTCGCTCCAAGGAGTAACTGTGGCATCCCGCAAAACTACTACTAGAAAATCGCGTTGATTTTGTGCATTGCATCATCATGACATCATCCTGCATATTATTTCTACTTGAAACTATGTTGCGAAAGACTATTGTTTTCTAAAACTAGCCTCCTATTTCAAATTAAACCCCCGGATGTTTCCGGATATTTTGTTTGTCTAAAACTAATTACAAAAGTTATTTTTAAATAAAATAAAAATCTATATTTTTTTATGAGGCAGTCGAACGGGCCGATTCGACCCAGTCGACCACCCCCCATACCAAACCAATCGGTCCACCAAAATCCTAAAACTACCCAACCTAGTCTACCCACCCCTCCAGCCACCTCACCCCAACCTATCCTATGTCGCCACCTCACCCCTGCCCCAACCCCAACCCGCCACCTGGCCACCCTCTCTCACCCCCCACTCCCCACTCAACCAGCACACACACGCAACACACACGCGCGCGCGCCCCTGCCCACCACACACACACCGACCACCCCTGCTGGCCACCTGGCCCACCGCCCCACCTCCCTGGCCCCACCAGGACCGCACCCCACTCCCCTGGCCGCCTTCCCCCCGCTCCTCTCGTCCTCCCGCACCCGACGCGCCCTGCTCCTCTTCCTCCCTGGCCTCTCTCTCTTCACCGCCCGTCCGCCGCGCCTCCCCAACCCCGGCCCCGCGTCTCTCTCCTCCCCTCCCCCTTCGCCGGCCGCCGCCTCCACCCGTCCTCCGGCGCCGCCTACCGCTCCTCTGCGCCGCGCCCTCCTCTCGCCGGCCAAGCTTGCCCCGCCCTTCAACCTCTCCGGCGCCGGCCACCGCCGTTCCCCTGGCCGCCTCCGCTCGCCGCTCCCTCCCCTTCTCCCCACCGACGCGCGGCCGCGCCCGCCCGCGTCCGCTCCCTCTCTCCTTCCCCTCCCCCGCTCGAGCCTGCCACCTACCACCTCGCCGGGCTCCGCGGCCACCTCGCCGCCGCGCCCTCCTCTCCAACCCGCCGCCCGCCGGCGACCACCCTCGCCTCCGCCTGAGCCTCCTCCTCGCCGGCCTCCTCCCCCACGCCGGCCACTCGCCTCCGTGCCGCCGTCCTCCGACCCTCTCGCCTCTGCTCCGGCCGCCCTCCGCCTCCCTGCTTCGCGTCCAGCTGCCGTCCCTACCCTGCATCTCCTCGCTGTGCCGTCCTTTTCCGGGTCGTCCTCTGCCGGCGAGGTCGCCGCCATGCGCGAGCCGTGCAGCACCCTGCTGCCTCTTACCTTGTTGAGCACCCAGCCTTCCCTGCCGGTCTGCTCATCCCGGCCACCAAGATCGCCATCGCCAACGAAGCCGGTGCCCCCCAAGATCTCCAGCATCGAATGTTGAGTTCTTCTTCAAGGAACCTGAAGACACCGATCCGGAACGCCAAGTACTTCCCTCGGACGCAAAACCCGTACCTGAAGAACGCCAAGATCGCTCACCTGGAAACCGAAGACCCGAAGCCACCAAGATCTTCGTTAGGGAACGACAAGCACTTCTATCGGAGTCCAAACCCTGAAGACCGAACCCCGGTGTGACAAGTACCCCTTCCCGGACGCCAAGATCGACCCGATATGCGGGCCCGACAAGATCGACACTGACCAGGGCAAGTCCGATGCGCCCCGACGCCAACCAAGTCCTGCTCCCCGGTTGCGACAAGACCCCCTTCCCGTACCGATCCCGGTCTCGTCGAGCCGTTTCCCCGTCGAACCCTAAGACCGAACCCCGAACCCTCGGCGAACCCTAAGATCTCCCGAACCCTAATGTGTGAACCTTTTCCCGAGCCCCTATTTTATAAATGCTAAATATAAAACCTGTTGCATATTAATCATTCATGTCGCATACATATTCATGTGGTTTGGGGGCCTTATACCGATTCACCTAAATTAAATATGGGGCCCATATGCGAACAAATCTAGTCTTATATTGGCCTCATTTTAATTTGTGTAACGAACCGGTAACTTATCTTGCCTTGTTAAACAACATTTAAATTGCGGGGTATCTAAACAACATGGACCGTCTAAATAATTGTCGGGACCCCGGTTCCGCTTAATATGATCTAATTGCATCGCATCTTTGTCATGCCATACATCATACAGGCATCATGCCGATCTTCTGCCGTTGTATTAAATATTGCATCCGGTGTTTATTCTAGTGTTTTGCTTCTTCGCGGATAAGGCCGTTGAGTTGATGTGAGCGTCGACCCGATCTGCGGATGAACCTTCGGCAATGTTTTCAGGCGAGCATCTCCCCCTTTCTACCTATCTTACTTTTATAGTATTTACTCCCTCCTGTTGATCTATTGCTATCTGTGTTGCGTTGCTCTAGTTTTCGTGCCCTTGATATCCCTTGCAGCCTTATATTGCCTTGGACACATCCTATTACCTGTTGTTTGGTAGATAGTTGGACTTGCGCGTCGTAGTTGCTTGCTCAAGTGCTGTTGCGTGTCGTCCAGTACCACAGTTGTTGGAGTATTGCCGCATGTCTAATGTTGGAGATGATCATAACTTTAATTATCGTTTATTTTCAATTATTGTTTAATAACTAAAATTAAAGTAGGTAAGCAGAGGCACAGGTGGGCAATAGATGTTATTTGGTTGTTAACCGTCCACTTGTGTCCCGTAGGACCCCGAGTTCTTGACACCTGTTCCGAGATCGAGCGCGCTAACCACATGTGGGGAGATATGGGCCCCCCATCGATTTAGTACCTGATTTCAAAGTACTGTACTGGGGGCCACAAGTAGTTTGGGGCTTTATTACTATCCTGTACTTATGCCATGCTTTACTGCTTTATTTACGATTGTGTGAGGAGCACCTGTACTGTTTTGGAAGCGGAGTGTTTTCGCGGTATCGACAGGCCCAGTTTTGGGGTTTCCTGTCGTTTACAGCCACTGTCGCAAACCCTGAGTCCGTCTCGGAGACCGGCCGACTTCGTTGCGGGTGTACTTAGTGGGGTGGCCCCCCCGTGCTTGCTTTGGGTCTGGGAAACGTCATGACTTAGGCCCCGCCGACATACCGATGGGTGTATGTTAATTGATCTGGCAAAAAGGGTCGAAGTGCGTGTGGATACTTTGGTGCACCCCTGCAGGGTTAAATCTTTTCGAGAAGCCGTGTCCGCGGTTATGGACGACTTGGAGCACAGGTCTCGATCATAGACAACTATAACTAAAGTTTACTGTTATAAATTGACTTGTATCCGATATGAATAGTAATCAGCTTCACTACAACGGAATGGCTAAATAAAAGTACCAACAACTGCTGGGTTTTGGGGTTATCTCATGTTAATTGTATTTGACTAGTAAGTGTCGCAATTACAACGGAATGGTTAACTAAAACGGCCCACTGTTTATTTTATCAGGACGATTATCTACACCTGACTAGTAACTGCTGCAACAATAACCGAATAAATAAAACTGCCAACTGTGTGAGTTCCTCGGTGGACTTCCTCGTCTGGTCTCGAGGGGGAATACCAGGATGGGATTGTTTGGTGTTAGTATCAGATTGGTTCCGGATAGGTCTTTCTTACCCCTCTCTGATAGCCGTCTGTTTTATCGAGTCTCTATAGGTTGTTTAGTGCATGCTGCGCTGCCGCTGCTGTCCACCATACCTATGTAGGCGAGGACCGCCGAATTCTAGTCTCGCCGTGTACTGGCCTCAGTACTGACGCTCCTCTTTTTCCTTTGCCCTTTGTCGGCACCCCTTTTGTTTAAGCAGGTTTTGAGATCGACGTCGTTAGCAGGGTTACCCTTCCGGCTTGGCCTGGGCAGGGTTATGGTCGCCATTGGTTATTCTTCAGGGCTCTTAGCCCCATTTGCATCTTGTCCGTAGCGGGACGCTCTATCGTTTTCAAGGTGATTTGGATCTTTGTATTGTATATCTGTATTCTTTACTCATTAAGTCGTTGTTACATATATCTGTTCTGTGGGTCCCATCGAGGACTGTTGTGTAATGTTATTACTTCGTTTTCCACCCGCACGAAAGTGCCTGGTGGGCACCTTTGAATCGTTTCTATGCGAGTTTGGCGGGAATCGCTGAAACTTGCATAGGGTCGATTCTGAGGGTGTTACAGTAACCCACCTAGGCCTCCATCCCCAACTTCCCTACAGGTCCAGCCCCTGGCTCAATCCTCTCCTTCAACTCTTCCCTCGACTGAGTGCAACATGCACAACAGTCCGTGTCCGATTTGCGTCATCTATGCACCCGCTCGCAACTACATGACTGACTATATCATCATGTTATTTGTGAAAAAAATGAATCAACCAATAACATTAGACTTTTGTGAAGAATGTCTCATAACCCAAGAGATAAAATAATCATGTAAAATAATAAATGTAGAAGTTACTCCCTCCGATCCATAATAAGTGTCGCTCATTTTTTACTAAGCTAGTATAAACTTTGTATCAGATATACGCCACTTATTATGGATCGGAGGGAGTATATTATTATTGCTTAGCAAAATAAAACATTGTGTATTTGGCAATCAAGGATGCAACACGAATCCAACTGCTAGCAATGTAAACAACATTAAGAGGATCAAGTGCGCTCATAGATTAAAATGAAATAGTACCGCCATAGAAATTTTGTATCACAATAGAAGTATTACATCTTACTTACTGCAAGTTTTGCTCTTGTGTACCAACTGTTTATGGTCATGAGTTGTCCTAAATTTTCACACTTTCTTGATTCGGCTACAGGTTTTAAGTTTGTAATATACCACGTAGAAATTTTGGCTATATGTGTATTGGATGCAGAGACCAAGGGGTAATTTATGAAAGATACCATTTTATAAGTAAAAAAAAGATTCTCGTTAATCCTATTCACTTTCAATTGACTGTATGACATGGTCTTGAAGTTGGGTATAATTGTCAGAGGCTCTTTTTGTGGGTCTTCTAGCAACCCTAGCCCTCTTTGATGGTTTGTTGTCTGTTGATCTGCCCCCTTTGCAAACTGCTGACCTAGAGCGAGAGGGATTAATGCACAAACCATTTCCTAATGGTGTCCATCTTGCCTATATATGCTTCATCATGAGCAGCTCAGAAATATAAGATCGAGTGGCAAGGATAAGTGCAACCTAGTATTGAGTAGGATTGCAAGATTATTGTATTTATGGGAGGATTGGGTTCTCTATGTGCTTGTTATGAGTGTCTAGGCAGCGATTGGAGTTCTAGAGATCTATATCCAAAACACATGCAACATTCGGATGTGTGGACCACTTATGGGGATGCCGCGAATCATATCCAAAACGCAATTTGAATTTCTATGGGTAAATTAGGATACAAAAATGCAACATGTAATTCCCAAAGCCTAAAATCACCATGGAAAAGGGGTTTTGAGGAGAGAGATGGACCAAATAATTTACGTGAGTCCATGATCTGGAGGAGGTTAAGTAATGACTCTTGTAAAACGACCATGGTTGGCGGAGTTTGGTTGAGGAGTGCAACAACAGCTTGAGATGAGGTCGCAAAGACAATGCGAGGAGAAGGGCATATGGTGGTCACACATACGAGACTTGGATCCGGTCATGGTGAAGGCTTAGCTATTGTCTACATTGAAACTCATGAGCTCCTGGCCAGGTGCTCGTGAAAAATATGTCAACCAAAATATTACTGACTGCCGCTTAACTTATGTTGGCCAGTTGTTCCTAGTTATGGATGGTTGTGCCCATCTGTAGTCGAACACACCCATGTGTTAGTGTTGGTGTCACTCCTGGTGTTTGTATGGGACAATGTATAGTGATCACATTATTGACATGCCCTTATTGATGCCCATCGGTACATAGTGACTTTTGTTGTGAATCATTTTGTTTCAATGGTATTTTGGATTGTTTTAGGGTTTTGGGTTTGAAATCTGTTGTTTATGTGTTTAATCTTTGTTTGGAATATGAATTTTGGGGTTAAGAGGGTTTCGATGGGCACATATGTGAAAATGTACATAGATCAATGTCCTGGCACATACATAGGATGTTTTACTCAACGAATAAATATGAGATAATCTGTATAGCTTTAAATATTATTGTAAGACTATAATTTCTCAAATTTTAACAAGTTATTTATGTAAATTAAATACATTGTTAACAACAAAGGTCATTGTTATGAGTGATGGGTATGTGTTTAAACTACAGTTAGGTGTTTTGCCCGGCCCATCCAATAAATATGATATATTTTGGATAACTTGAAAATAGCTCGATATGTTTAGTAATTCATTTTACTTCAGTTAGCCGCTATACAAGCAAAGATAAAGTCGTCTCTCCATGCACGCCGGCCGTGTGTGATGCCACCTTCCACTGATAACAAAACTAATGTGGTGGTGCAAAGGTGGCTTTCGCCATTAGGTTAATCTAACTATTAATTGTCTCGTCATTGACATCATTAGATTCGGCGAAATCTTAATCGATCTGCCTAGTAATCGAAATCTGGCGCCAGAGCGAGGCTGTGCTATAAGGAACAGCGTGCTATTACGACATTAACGATAGTACAGTCCATCCGTTTGTTTATTGTTGGCTTACCTAAATAGGAGTATCTGTTAAGACCTTAGTGACAAGTAAAGCTGGTCGATCGTTTGAGTTAATTTAATCAACTTGACCATTATTAGGTTGGCTCCTAGTGCTTTAGGCCAACCGGATGGTGGCCCTTGTACCGTTTGCTCTTTTCTTTCTTTCTCTAGTCGATGTTTTTTGTCAATCAGATATTTGTTTCAAATGTGGACACGACCTGTCAAAACACATTTCGCCATTATTTGAACTAAATGTATCTAAAAAATATTATAAGAAGAAACCAATCCTACTTTTGTAGATAGGTGATATGGGTGCAGTCTATAATATGTATGATCATAGTTCTTGGTAATACTATCACGAAACCACAAAACTATTCGGTAAAACTAAACTAATACCAAACTGAAATCATCAATCTGCATGTGGCGGCGCCCTCTCTTGTGCCAAAGAAAGAAAGAAAGGTTCGGTCCGTCCTTGAGTAGCCGTTGCAGGTATACTATACTACTTGTGTTTCTAGTATTGGCAAGTAGGTCATGGCTTCTCTTGTTATTGTCCCATCAAAAGCAGATAGGATACTTTTCTATATGGCTTCTTTTGCTCCCATTTCAATCTGAAGTTAAGTTAAATTAAGTAGGGCACGGTCGAGAGCATCTATTCCCAGAGGCGACATGACATCCTGCTTGTTAATTAGGAGCTGCACGTTATCTTCAACAAAATTAAGAGCAGTCCGTACACATGTCACGTTATCTTCAGCAATAGAATGAAGACCATTATTCCCCGCAGAAGACCAGCGCGCCGCGCATCATGTTTTCAGAGGAAATATTTATGCAGAATGACTCATTTAGTTATGTTACTACGTCGTTGCTCTGCTTATGTATATGTGGCCTCTCGATTTTCATTTTTATTTTCATATTGCCACTTGGTACTGCCATTTCGAGCCTGTTATTAGGTAGTCTCTCTGAATTTTTTTGGTTAACTTCACCAATTTCACCAATTCACCCTACAAAGTATGTTAGTGAAAAAACTCCGTGTGTAATATACTTCAATGGCATTCTCTTTCTGGAGCGAATATTTTAAAAATGTGGGGTGGTGAGCGAATATTTAATATGCAATATCTTTTTATGTACAACCCTAAATGCCATTGGAAAGGTCACACATGCCCATTTAGACGTTTTGGACAGATGAGGACAGCCCCTAAATGCCATTGGAAAGATCACTTGAGGTAAGAATTTATGTTGGCCGAAGAGAGGGAGGAGAGGCGGTGTTAGATTTCCCAGTGGATGGACAACATACATTTTTTAAAAGAAATGCAATAGAGGGAGCTTCTACAACGATTTTGTTTTTTAAAATAATAAGAATCCAAATATATGCCTGTGACAACTTGAACCTAGGTAATTGGACTGTACATCCACTTTTCTAACCAAGTGAACTAGTCTCATTTCCTTGTGAACAATATACATTTTGGCATTATATAGTGCAGACATAAATTGTTTGGGGGCATCAAAGCTAAAAGATGGCTAGATGGCATCCTTTGAAAATGTTGCATCGGACATGGGGAAGGATGCAAAGGAAGAGTTAACTTTTCTTGTGAACAATCCCACTTAGAGATGATAAAGCAAGTAACTAATGTTGAGATCAAAAGACATTTTGGAGTATACTCTTCAATTTCGGTTTTTCAGAAGAAGAAAATCGCTATTAGTGCCATCACGGAAATTCAAGTGACATTTGGTATTCGTTTTGATCCTGACCAAATTATACTTGAATTCAAATCCAAGGAAAAGTCATTTACATCATTGTAATGGATGAATTTTTTTGGTTAGAATAATTATCTAACGAAATAACTAGAGTTGCCAATATTTCCAGTTGTCGACGGTGAGAACCATTGGTAAGAGTTGCTTTTACTACTTAGACGAGCTAGACTTGCTCCTAATTTTACCTTCCGAGCGTGACACGTACTTTGAACGAGTTAGACACACGTGCATGCGCGCCAGCATGGTTGTGTTGTGTAAATAATATTGTACAGTAAAAGATCTGTTAACGAGGGGGCAACCGGCCGTACGTCCCTGTGCTAGCTTGCATAATTGGACATAGAGCATTTGCTACTTACGGCCAGGAGGAGGTGGTATTACTTTATTTACCTATGCAATGCAAAGTCTAGTCTTTTCTGTCTTTTGGTCGTAGTACGCTTTTTCGCCAACACAATGCAACGAAACAGCTGATGCGGCTGCGTATACGAGCTATGTGTGGCAGACGCTCCGGGCCCCGCTGAGGTGCTGTCCACGTGGCGAGCTGAGGCCATGCCGACAATCGCTTTCACAGTTATTGCCCTCTTGTCGCCATACTCCACAGTCGACAGCGAAAGGTGTCTGCGCTCCCTGTCTATACTTGTAGTAGTACTAGCACTAATATAAAATCAACAGGACATTAGCAACCGTATTTTAATGGTTTATTAAGCCACAACTAATTCTACTCCATATTTATGATCGTACAATTAGTATTTAATGGGAGCGCAGGACTAGTGTCTAGTAGTACTACGTCGTTTTTTTTTAGAAGGGGTGAGGACGGGCGAGCTCCGACGGCCTCCTACGCGCGGGCAGACCCTCGCCAAAGCGATGTAGGTGAAACACGGGTGGTGGCAGTGGTCTTCCATGGTGGTGTGTTGACCGGCGGCGGGGGCACCTTCTCGCTGCACGGTTCAACCGGATCCGACGGAAGATAGGCCATGTTGTGTCGTCTTCTTCCTCGATGCTGAACTGGCCGGTGAGGTTCGGAGTGACTGATCCAACAGGATGAAGACGGGTGGCGTGGAGGCTACTAGTTCGGCTTGAATAAATGTGGAGGTCCTACTGTTTCAACTCGCGCCAAGATGAAGCTCTGCCGGATGCTTGTCCCTATCGATGTGGCTAGTGTGTCATGTTCTGGAAGGTTCAGCCGACGAATTTAATTGGGTGATTCATGTATGTAGATTACTGGATCCGGTTGGATTCGGTCGTACACACCCATTGTTTTATTCTGATCGTTTGGTTTTAGAGTTAGCGTTGTGAAACTCTGCTGGATGTTACCATCATGGGACACGCTTTCTCGTTCCATGGTTGTCATGGTGGTATCACGACAGATGCCATGGGTAGGCTAAAGTATGGGGCCAATGGATGCTAGAGGGATCTGGGGAGGGAAGATGTAGTTGATTCTACACACAGAAGACTAAGGCAAAGATCTTTATTTCTTCTTCCTTGGGCTACAAGTGCTCCTTGAGCTGTATACAGGGAGAAGAGAAGAACTTTACCAGCCTAACGGCTCTAACTTCAGTCGATCCCCCTTCTGAGTCCAAGCCTCTCCTTATAAAGGAGAGCCCTAGGTTCCTCTAGGGCTGACATGGCAAGCATATTCGAGGAATATGCTTGTCCCAATATAATAGTTCGGCGCCCCCCTTTCCATGTCGCCCCTCTAACGACGGCAAGGTTCCAGAGGGCCCCTCCTGTGCGCCTCGGTCTTCTGGACTGTCACCTCCGTGACCTCCTCCTGCCTCTCTGTCGCTCTGCGCCTTTGTCCGTAGCGCTTGGCTCCGCTCAGATTCTCCCTAGCTTGCAGCTAGGGTTTGACTTCAGGCTTCTCCTGCTCCTGCAAGCTTCATATCATTCGGTCCTTCCTCGCATAGCTCGGATCGTCCTTCACCTGCATCAAGATCACTCAGGCTAACCCGGCCGACTTACGTAATATCTCGGCCGGGTAATGTCTTAATATACATATACGGGTCTCTCGCCTCCATATGTCGGCCGACTTCTACAGGATTCGGCCGACTTAGACTGTAACTCGGAAACCAGACGGGGATCGTACCCTCGTCTTTCCCCGTCTTTAACCTATCCGAGGTCACCCCCCCAACATTAGTCCCCGAAGCTGGTGTGGCCCTGCCGATAACTTCGGCCGGGTCGTATCAGCTTCATCACATTTTTCTGTATTGTTTCCGAGTTATCTTTTTCTCGTTCGAGGTACCCATATTCCTTCTCTCGTACGCCTTGTCCTACGTGTCACCCCATCATTGTTCTTCTAGTTTTTTGTTCCTCTACAGTATTTACTGACAGGCTACAGTTAACACTGTACCTGTCGCGCCGGCGCTGCGACGCCTCGTGTGCCGTTTCCCTTGGGGATCGCAACCTTCTTCGCTGCTGTGTGGCCGTTGGTGCGGTTCCACTTAACGTCGTGCGTTTGTGCCGCACCCACGATCTACACGTTCAACTGCTGCACCCACGATCCCACTACCTCGCTTGTGGCTCGATTATAAAGAAGGGCGCGGCGTCTGGGAATTCACTTTTCCCCTTCTCGTTCGCCTGTGCCCTTCTTCTTCCTCTCGCTTCCGCGCCCTCTTGTAGCTCCGCCGCCGCGCGCTCATCAGAACTTCCGACGGCGAGGACTCCGCCGTGTTGTTCCGTCCGCCTCGCCTGCGCTCGCCAGCTCCGGCACTGTCGCCGGTGAGTTCTTTCCGGCCGCGTTGCCTAGGTTTTATCCTAGATTTCTCCGTTTCGATCTTGTATTCGTGCGGCGGTTCCTCTGCTCCTCCGCCGCCGCTCCCGTGCAAAATCACGACGGGGCCTCGTAGCTCTAAACTTCCCTCCGCCGCCAGCTCTTCTTCCTCCGATCTTTCCGGCGAACCCATGTCTAGCTCCTTTAGTGGTGCTCTGGTAGAGGATGATGACGCTGGCTCTGGGCCCGAGCGAGGCTCGTGGCAAGGCTCTTCTGTTACACGCCGCGAGATTGAGTGGCTTATCCGAACTCGGAGGATTCCCGCCGAGGTCTCTTGTCGCTTACCCGGCAGCGAGTCCTCTCCGGATGTTGGGGAGGGCGAGTATGTAGTTTTTATGTCGCACTTCGCGCGTGGCTTTGGTCTCCCTCTTAGCGATTTTGCTAGAGAATTTCTCGACTACTTCGGCCTTCAGCTGCATCATCTTCCTGCGAATGCCATCGCTTCTCTTTCTGCTTTTATCTCCGCCTCGGAGGGATACTTCGGCTTATGGCCGTCCGTGCACGTCTGGTCGAAGTTCTTCCAGATTCGTTCTAACGTAGTCCCTGACAAGTCTCTGCACCCTTCCGAGAAATTGCTTACTCAATGTGGGGCAGCGTCCATTACACCTCGGAGGAAATCCGTATTTCCTCGTGTCACCGGGTTAGAGTCGTGCAAGAAGTGGCACAAATCCTTCTTTTACGTCAGGAACAGAGGGACGGAGGACAAGATTCGGCTTCCTGCCTTCTCCATTGGTCCGCCTTCTAAGGTGAATTGTACTTACAATCCGAGGAAGAGTCATGCCTTGGCCGAGGCTTTTGAGATTCGGCTTAAAGAGCTGATCCGCGCCGGGTTATGCGGCGAAGACCTGATGGCTACCTTTATCAGTAGCCGAATCTGCCCATTCCAGAAGCGGACTCACAAACTGTGCTACATGAGCGGTCCTCTTGACCCTAACCGAGTCTCGACCGCGGAGCTGGACAATTACCTTATCTATAAGCGTGTCCGAGCTATCTTTAAGACGGAGATGCCTGAGGATTGGGCTTGGGGATTGAAACCGTTCACCCGCGATCGTCCACCTCCCGAAGTAAGCTTAATCAATAACGCTCTGCTATTCCATTGTTTTCGTAACGGATTCCGCTAACTTTCTTTTTCCTCGTCTTGCAGAGGTTCGCAGAGCAGAAGAATGAGGATGCCGAAGTTTTGTTGCTTCCGTGGCCTGCGGACCGGAGCACCCCGGATACTGGTGAGCCGGACTCGGAAGAGTTCGTCCCTAAGTCGGATCCTGCCCCGGCTCGAGCTCGTGGCAAGACCACGGCGCACGAGGAGAAAGGTGATTCGGACGAGGTCCAAGTTCTTGAGGTAGTTGCCGCAATGCCTATTTCTTATGCATTTCCGGCTTCTACTTTCCCAGCTAATCCGGCCGGTCAGGTTCAGGACGTCGAGCCTATTGCTTCTCGACCCCCTGTTACCTCGGGGAAACGCGGGGCTCCTGCTAGTGCCTCAGAGGCGGTCCCCAAGAAACGAATGAAGAAATCCGCTCCGAATCCTCCCAGGCGCAAGACTATGCCTGGGGTCGCCGGGTAAGTTCCTTTTGCTCGTATTTCTTGTTTCTCTCTTTCTGTTTTTCATACTGACACTCTTTTTTCTTTCTTATTTTTGCAGTGCCCCGCTTTCTGTTAAGCCCGGCGGTCCTAGCATGACTAGCCGCCCGATTCGGCAGCCGTCTCCTCCGCCCGTCGATGATACTAGGATTCCCAGTCCTGCTCGTGCTGATTCTCCTTCAGCTCCGAATCCGCCGCCTCCTCGTCGCGACGTGCCTGAAACTCCTTTTGTCAACATTGATTCCAATCGGCCCTCCAAGATTTTCATCGAACCCGTTGCCCCTTCTGTGGGTCCCAGCGCCGCTACTGAGCCTCTATCTGCCCCAGCAGTTTCTACAGCCACTCCAGCCCCGGCCGAAGAGGTCGTTATCTCGGCGCCTTCTGCGACCGTGACTCCTGCTGCTCCTGAAGACACCGTCCCCATTACCGAGGTATCGCTTCCTGCTGATGCCTCTTCTAAGGCGAGAAAAGCTGTTGCCACCAAGGCTTCCTCTTCCCAGAAAGGTCTTGTCGGCTCTTCTCAGCCGAGTATTGCCGACATGCTGCGCAAGGGAACTGCGCCTACCAAAGCCTCCGTTGCCTCAGCTGCCAGCACCCAGCTTGCTCTTCATAAGAGCCCTGCGGCTGCAGTGGTTACACAACATGTCCGGGGTAAGGTCTTAACTCGGACAGCTAGTGGGAACAGCCTCGGCTCGCTGGTGGAGTATGCCAATAATTGGAATGCTGCTGATCAGTTTGAGGGTAATCCCATCAATCAGCCCTTTCAGCTTTCCGACATCAGCGGCCGTTTTGATCAAGCCGCCAAGTTCATCCTTGACACTAACAAGATGAATGAGGTAATTGCTGTTTTGCGGAGTTTAGATTAGTTCCCCAGATGTTACTATATGCTCTAGTCCCCGAAACTTGCAAGTAAATAACTTGTTATATGCTTGGAAGTTTAATGATGTTTTACTTAATTTAACTTTATTTCTAGGGTTTGAATATCCGGCCACCTAGATCCGAGTTAAGTTTTGCTTGACTCGGATCTGATTTAGCTTTGAATATCCAGCCATCTAGATCCGAGTTAAGTTTTGCTTGACTCGGATCTGATTTAGCTTCGAATTTCCAGCCACCTAGATCCGAGTTAAGTTTTGCTTGACTCGGATCTGATTTAGCTTCGAATATCCAGCCACCTAGATCCGAGTTAAGTTTTGCTTGACTCGGATCTGATTTAGCTTCGAATATCCAGCCACCTAGATCCGAGTTAAGTTTTGCTTGACTCGGATCTGATTTAGCTTCGAATATCCATTTATCGTTTTGCTCCATTGCTCAGGTTGCACATGACCGGCGGACTGCCGAATTTCAGAGGTTGCTTTTTTCGCACCGCAAACTGGAAGAAAAGTATGAGAAAATCCTTCCTGTGGTAAAAAGGCTGGTAAGTCGATAGTTCCTTTTCGTTATTCTCGGCGGTCTTATTGATTTGTCCGCGAGATGCCGGCTCACTTTTTTGATGAACAGGTAATATCAATAACCTTAACATTCGTCTTGAGTAGAAAGTTAAGAGCTTGGAAGGTTAGTCTCCCTTTTACCTTACCTCTTTTCGCGCTTTAGAATACGTGCTAAATTTTTTTTATTTCGTTTGGCTGTGGTAAAGCCGAGTTGCAAACCTTCGCAGTATCTCATCAAGACTGCACGCCCATGCCTGACGTGATGCTGTATTTTTTAGAACAAAGCGCTACTCATTTGGCGCAGCTAAAAGAAAAATACGATGAAATAGCTCGCCTACGGGCCGAGGTGGAGACCCTTAAGCTTTCTCAGAAATCCGAACTAGAAAAGGTCGATCAAGAATTCTCCAAAGAGAAGAATCGGCTGGCTTTGGAGCTGCAGAAGAATAAAGAACTCCTCGACGCTGCCGAACTGAAAACTCAGGGAATGAGCGAGGAAATCGCTCGTTTTGAGAAGAGCAAGATTGTTGGGCCAAAGACCTCCAGATCATGATGAGTTACATTCATCGTAAGCTTCTTGGCACGGCCGAATTATATTTTTCTCTTTGTCCTTGCTGCCACCTGACACGTTCGTGTTTTGCGCAGATCATTTTCCCGAAGCTAAACCTGTGAGTTCTAAAGCAGTTCTTGCGGCTCGTGTACGCCGAGGTGTCCCTGTTGCCGCTGATTCTGAGTATTCGATGGAGGATTTTCTGGTTGCTGTTGGTGCTGCGGTTGGTCCAATGAAGATTATGGGCCGGGATTTGGTGAAGGCAGCTATTCGAGCTTACCATGTTCTCTGGCCGAACACCTCTGGGACCCCTGATATCAATGAGGTTGAATTACTGGTGAAGAGACTGATGGCATCCGAGAAGCAACTAAGTCTCTGGAGGGAATCAGCCAGGCGATCTGGCGCTGATATGGCTCTCACTGTTATTATATCATGGTACGAAGACATCTCTCTTGATATCCTGAGAAATCTGCGCACTGGTTCTCGTTGGGTTGAAGACCCCACTTTCGTCGCTCTTCGGCAAGCTCGCGCCTTCCAACTCGTCGAGTATGCCGACGTGCATACCTGGAATGAAGGGCCGAGTTTTCTTCCAAACCCGGATGAGGAGGTCGTAGTTGAGGATGCCTCGGATAACAATTCGGCTGAGCAAGGGGAGGGTGAGGATGACTCGGCCACATCTGGCAGCTCCAGTTCATGCTCGGACAGCGACGGCGATGCGCGGTCCTCCTCCAAAGGTACTGGGCATTCAACTGCACAGACTGATGCTCCTGAGCAGCCTCGGGCTTCCGCTGAAGTTGCACCTGGGTCTATGGAGGGCGAGGCAACCTCGGTCGAAGTTCCTCCTACGTCCGAGTGCCCAGCGCCTGACCAAGTTGCTGCCTCTCCAGCGAACAGCGCTTAAGTTATTTCTTATCCCTGGCATGCCGGGCGTATGATGTACGCGAAACATTTATCCGCTCTCTATATGATTTGAATTTCTTTTGCCGTGTACTGCTGTGACATATACGCTTGTAGTTGTTATCATTTTGTTTAAGTGGGTGTTCGTCCGAATTCTTGCTTTGATGGCCCGCAATTTCCTGATTTTAGGATGTATCCTTGCCTTCATTTTTTCGTGGTTTAGCCGAGTAGTCTAGGCGTGAGCTCTGAATATCATATAATATTGATCTGTTCTGAACAGAGGTTGACTACTACTTTGGAACAATATATGGCAATCCCTGAATCACTGTTTATCGCGCCGAATTTCAATATGTAAACTAAATTTCAGAAATAATATAAGACCAATACCGAGGCGCTGCTCAGGGTAGTGCTCAACATAAAACTGGGGCAGCATATGGCAGTCCCCGAGTCGCTGCTTTGGATGCCGAGGTTCAAATATTTAGTATGAAATGGAAATAATATATGGCAGTCCCCGAGTCACTGCTCTGGGTGCCGAGATTTAGTACATAAGATGACATTGAAATAATAGACGGCAGTCCCCGAGTCACTGCTCTGGGTGCCGAGGTTCAAATATATAACATGATATTGAAATAACACACGGCAGTCCCCGAGTCACTGCTCTGGGCGCCGAGGTTCAAATACATAACATGAAATTGAGATAACATATGACAGTCCCCGAGTCACTGCTCTGGGTGCCGAGGTTCAAATACATAACATGAAATTGAAATAACATATGGCAGTCCCCGAGTCACTGCTCTGGGTGCCGAGGTTCAATACATCATTGGTTCTTGACCTTGAGATACAATGCTACGAGTAAAATGGTCGAAGCAAAGCTACATTCCATGGACGCTTCGTTTCTTCGCCAGCTTTGTCTGCCTTGTTCCCTCCGGGGGGCTGAGCGTCGATTAGATAATAGGCATCATTATGCAATGCTTTGCTCACAATGAATGGTCCCTCCCATGGAGGTGACAACTTGTGCATGCCGGCCCTGCGTTGCACCAGTCGGAGGACTAAATCTCCTTCTTTGAACATCCTTGGATTCACCTTCTTGCTGTGATATCGTCGCAGGTTCTGCTGATAAATAGCTGATCGTGATAGTGTCAGTTCTCTGGCTTCTTCTAGCAGGTCTACAGTATCTTGCCGAGCTATCTCGTTTATCTCCGAGGTTGTATACTGAGTAACTCTTGGCGAGTCATATATTATGTCGGCTGGAAGTACGACCTCTTCCCCGTATACCAGAAAGAATGGTGTATAACCTGTTGATCTATTCGGAGTAGTCCTAAGGCTCCATAGTACGGCTGGGAGTTCCTCAATCCAACATCCTGCCGACCTTTGCAACGGTTCGACAAGTCGTGGTTTTATTCCTGATAGCACCAGTCCATTAGACCTTTCCACTTGCCCATTAGATGCTGGGTGAGCCACAGAGGCAATATCTAGTCTTATGTGTTTCTCTCTGCAAAATCTGGCGAAGGCTCCTTCTGCAAAGTTTGTGCCATTATCTGTAATAATACTGTGCGGATACCCATATCTTAAGATAATATCTTTGAGAAATTTCACTGCTGTGGACCCATCGCATTTTTTTATTTGTTTCACTTCAATCCATTTTGTGAACTTGTCCACCATAACCAATATGTGGGTCATTCCTCCTCGTGCCGGCTTAAATGGTCCCACCATATCTAAACCCCATACAGAAAATGGCCAAGTGATGGGTATTGTTTTTAACTCGGCCGATGGCATGTGTATTTTGGTTACGTATCTCTGACACCCATTGCATTTTTCAACTAATTCTTTTGCTTCTTTCAATGCCGTCGACCAATAAAATCCATGCCTGAATGCTTTGGCTACCAAGGCACGAGATGAGGCATGGTGCCCACATTCTCCTTGGTGTATATCTAGGAGGATCTCCTGACCTTCTGCCGAACCCACACACTTCTGCAACACGCGTGTGACGCTTCTTTTATATAGCTCATTGTTTATGATTGTATAAGCTTTTGCTCTCCTTACAGTTTGTCTAGCTAATACCTCATTACTCGGCAACATCGAGTCTTTTAGGTAAGAGAATATGGGTTGCGCCCATAGCGGTGTGACTTTTTCTGGTGTGATCTCCCTGTCTATTTCCATGTTTTCTGCCGACATACCTATCTCGGCTTTCCCCATGATTGTGCTTACTTCGGCTGTCCTCCTCTTGGGGGGTTCCGAGTTATATTGCTGATCTACTTCCATCGGCGCGTTATCTTCTGCTGAATTTGCCGGGATAAAGATAGATTCGGATTCTGGTGATGGGATTATTGATGGTTTCCTGAGGTGTTCCAGGGCAATACCCGGAGGAATTGATTGCCGGGTTGATCCTAGTTTTGACAACGTGTCTGCGGCATCATTCTCTGCCCGAGGTATGTGGTGAAATTCACATCCTTCAAAGTATCCACTGATCTTTTGCACATGAAATCTGTATAAAGCCATATTAGCATCTAATGCATCCCAACTGCCTGAGACTTGCTGTACTACCAGATCCGAGTCACCATAGCACAAGATTCGGCGTATGCCAATTTCTTTTGCTACTTTTAATCCATGGACCAGTGCTTCATATTCGGCTACGTTGTTGGATGCAGCAAAATGTATTTGTAGCACATACTTCAGTTGGTCTCTTTTAGGCGAGGTTAACACTATTCCTGCCCCCAAACCATTCCTTAGTTTGGAACCATCAAAATGCATAGTCCAATAATTTGGGTCTAGCAATGGTGGCTCATACTGCACCTCGGCCCAGTCTACGAAAAAGTCGGCGACCGCCTGAGATTTGATTGCATCTCTCCTATCAAATTGTGGAGCGTATGGTGACAACTCGATTGCCCATTTTGCTATTCGGCCACTTGCGTCTTTGTTGCTCAATATGTCGGCTATGGGCGCCTCACAGATCACTTTGATGGGATGCTCTTCGAAGTAATGTTTAAGCTTTTTCGCCGACATATATACCCCATAAGCCATCTTCTGATAATATGGGTAATTCTGCTTTGAAGTGGATAACACCTCACTTAAATAATACACCGGCCTCTAAACCGACTTACCATCTTCAAGTCGTTCCACTACGACTACAGCACTCACTACTCTGTTGGTAGCCGCTACATAGAGTAACATAGGCTCTTTTGATAATGGAGAAGCCAAAATGGGTGCTGTGACCAACATCTTTTTCAACTCATGAAATGCGATGTCCGCTTGTGGAGTCCAAATGAATTTATCTGATTTCTTCATCAGCTGATAGAGTGGTAGCGCCTTCTCTCCTAGCCGACATACAAACCGGCTAAGCGAGTCCAGACAACCCGTGAATTTTTGTACACCATTTAAACATCTTGGCAATTCTATTCTTTCTACTGCATTTATCTTTGTTGGGTTGGCCTCTATACCTCGGCTAGATACAAGAAAACCGAGTAATTTTCCTGCCGGCACGCCAAACGTGCATTTTTCTGGATTAAGCCTCATTCGGAACCTTCTCAGGTTCGCGAAAGTCTGCCGTATATCTTCCAGTAATGTTTTGCTTTCCTTGGTTTTGATGACCACGTCATCTACATATACTTGTACATTTTTTCCTATCTGATCATGTAGACATTTTTGCATGCATCTCTGATATGTTGCTCCTGTGTTTCGCAGGCCGAATGGCATTGTGCGATAGCAATAAGCCCCGTACGGGGTAATAAACGCGGTCTTTATTTGATCGGCCGGATTTAAAGGTATCTGGTGGAAACCAGAATACGCGTCTACAAATGACAATAACTCACAACCAGCGGTCGAATCAATGACTTGGTCTATTCTAGGCAATAGAAAAGGATCTTTTGGACACGCCTTGTTCAGGTTGGTGTAATCGATACACATTCGCCATACAATGGCTACATTGGGATCATCTTTCTTCTTTTCTACTAGCACCGGATTCGACAACCAATCCGGATACAGCACCTCCATGATGAACCCGGCCGCGAGGAGGCGAGCTATTTCATCTCCTATTATTTTTCTCCTGTCTTCGGCGAAGCGGCGGAGAGGTTGCTTCACCGGCCTTGCTCCTGGCCTTACGTTCAAAGAGTGCTCAGCCAACTCCCTCGGAACACCTTGCAGATCCTGAGTTGACCATGCAAATATGTCCCGATTCTCACGGAGGAAGTTGGTGAGATCGCTTTCCTATTTAGCGTCCAGGCCTGCACCAATAGTAACAGTACGCTCCGGGAATTGCTCATCGATCTGAAATTTCTTCGTTTCTTTAGTCGGCTGAAAAGAGACACTGCCATGCGGGTTGGCTAGCGCCGGCATGTTCAGCTGTGCCGACTGAGCGAGGGCTGCTACCTCTTGAATACTTCTCTTTTCTCTTGCTATAACCAATGATTCGGCCAAATTTGAACCGGCTGAAGCACACTCCATTGACTTCTTGTAATCCCCTGCAACTGTTATTACTCCTTGTGGTCCGGGTAGCTTTATTTTCAGATAACTTACATGACAACTGCCCATGAATTTGGCCAATGCTGGCCGTCCGAGTAAAGCATGATAGCAACTTTCTAGATCCACCACCTCAAACTCTAAGTTTTCTGCTCTGCAGTTATCCCTTGTGCCGAATAACACATCCACTCGGACCTTACCAATGGGTTCACATGAAAGCCCTGGCACTATCCCATGGAAAGTGGTCCTCGTGGATTGCAACATGTTCTGCGATATTCCGAGTTTATGCATGGTATCTTTGTACATGATGTTGATACTGCTTCCGTTGTCAATGAGTACTTTTGAGAATTTCACATTGATGCTCGGTCCAACAAATGTTGGGTGTAATACAAGTGCATATGACCCAGGATTCGGCATTATCTTGGGATGATCCTTTATGCTCCAAGTTACTTCTTGATCCGACCAAGGCATATATCTTGGTGCTGCCGGCATAACTGCATTTACTTCCATATGCCGGCGCTGCACACTCTGCTTGTCTTGTTGTTCCGTTGTGAACACGCAATAAAACTGATGATGTTCTCTGTAATCATTGCGTCCAGTATTCGCCGGATTCGTCCTTCCATCCTGGACTTGGTTCATCACTTGATGTACCGCGTCTCTCCGATCCGAGTTATCGTACCTCGGGGGAGGGGGCGGTAACATCAGTTGCTGTGCATTTGCTCCAGTCAACTGTGATTGATGATGCTGATGTACTTGATGGGGTGCCTGAACTCCTGCGGGGTTCCCCATTGCATTTTTCATCCATGCACATTGGCGGGTCGTATGGTTGGCTGGCCTGGATGGGTTTGACGTGTGAAATTTGCACGGCTGATCTAACATGGATTCGAACGTGTATTTCGGCCTCTCCTGCCACTGTTTCTTTTGTTCTGGGGTCCACTGCCTTTTTCCTTCATTCTTTGGTGTCCACTGCTGAGGTCCATTCTTCTGCCGTTGAGTTGCTCCGTGACTCGGCTGATCTTGTGCTACTGTTGCCACTTGGGCCGAATTATATCTATAATCCGGCCTTTCCTCTCTTCTTCTTCCTCTGAAATCACTACGCCTGGATGACCCGGACAAATCTCTTGCATAATGGTCCTGTTGCTCGCGATGATCCGCCGACATTAATTCTGGTTGCGTTGGGTCTCCTAATGCGTAGGAGTCTGGTATTCTGATAGTTTCTGCCAGTGTGGTCGGCATATCTCTTTGCAGACGTTGCCACAATACGCTGCCATAGCGGCATCCTTGCGCGAACCAAGCTATTGCTTGAGATTCTATAACCCCTTCACATGAGTTTCTCAGGTTGCACCACCGAGTTCAAAATTCTCTATCTGTTTCATTCGGCCTCTGCTTGCACATGGCTAACTGTTGTGGCCTGTTTGGCCTCTTGTATGTGCTGGTAAAGTTGCTGACAAACATTTCCTCAAAATCCAGCCAACAGTTGATACTGCCCGCTGGTAGATTATTCAGCCACACCCTGGCTGGTCCTTCCAGCATTTGTGGTACGTACCGTACTGCCCATCGTAAGTTTCCACCCGCTATTTTCACAGCAGTGGCATAATCAATCAACCAGTCCTGCGGTTTGGTGCTCCCATTATACGTTTTCGTGCCCCTTGCTAGCTGAAAATTTGGCACAGGCGGTTCGCCCATGATCCGTGGTCCAAAGCATGTCGGCCCTGGTGGACCCTGTTCTTCCAACAGTTCGGACCGGTATAGTCGATCCAGCTTTACTCTTGCATCATTTGATGGCAAATCCCTGTACAGAATTCTATCTTGTACCCCATAGTGGTTGTTTCCGCCATGGATCGCATACTCCATCTCGGAATAACCTGTAGGGGTTCGTATCATGGAAAACAAAATTTTCTATCGCATACAAAAAAACAAGCCAAGATCTATCTACTAGATTGTAGCAACGAGTCGATGGAATAACTTACCCTCGAAGATTGCAAAGCGGTTAACGAGAGCAGATTCTCGTGGGTGATGTAGTCGTACTCTTTCCGATCTCAAGATCGTGTAGACGATCCTTCCGGCGCTGAGTTCCGGCAGCGCTCCCGCAGTCGGTCACACGTTCGGTACTCGACGAAGACCTTCCTCTCCCTTGTTCCAGCAGGCAGCAGAGGTTGTAGCACTCTCCTCGCGATTCCGGCAGCACAACGGCGTGGTACCGGAAGTAGAGGGGAGATCCCGCAGGGCTTCGCCTTAAGCCGGAGCGAGTATGGTGGAGTATGAGAGAGAGCTATTAGTGGTCTAGGGTTTAGACACACCAATTAGAAGGCTCTAAACCGAAGGCTAGAGCAATTAGAAGCTCTAAACCAAAACGGCTCTAAACCGGAGATTAGAGGATAGGAACTTGTGTGTCTAGAGGAGGAGGCCCTGCCCCTCCTTTTATAGGTGGGAGGGGCGGCCAAGGGGAGGGGAGTCCCTCCCCAAGTCGACCTTGGTTGGCGCGCCGGCTTGGAGGGACTCCTCCCCCAAGTCGGTTCCAACCACCTCTTGCTTGTTTCCCACAGTTTCCTGTTTTAGCCGTTTGACTTTTAAACTGGCCATTTGACTTTTCTGTTTTAGGATTCAATTTAATCCTTTATTTGGAACAGCAAGAACACTTAGTACATGATGCAATCATTCAATATGTAATGACACATTCATGTACCCTCCCCCCCGGAGTGCCGGACAATCCGGAACCTTCTAGAACATTCCCGATGAAAACACCGGAATCATTCCCGAACTCCGAAACGGGACTTTCCTTATATGAATCTTATTCTCCGGACCATTCCGGATCACCTCGTGATATCCCGGATCCCATCCGAGACTCCGAACAACATTCGGTCTCTTTCTCATAATACCATAACTACTCAAAACAACGTCGAATCCTTAAGTGTGTCTCCCTACGGTTCGTGAATTATGCGGACATGATCGAGACACTTCTCCGAACAATAACCAATAGAGGAATCTGGAAATTCATATGGCTCCCACATATTTCTACGATTACTTTGCGATCGAATGAACCACTTACATACGATACCAATTTCCCTTTGTCTCACGATAGTTTACTTATCCGAGGTTATGATCGTCGGTATCTCTGCATACCTAGTTCAACCTCGTTACCGATAAGTACTCTTTTCTCGTTCCCGTGATATGTGATCCCTTGTGAGCCAGTCACATGCTTGCAAGCCAATTGGATGACATTCCACCGAGAGGGCCCAGAGTATATCTATCCGTCATATGGATGGACAAATCCCACTCTTGATCCATGTGTTTCAACCAATACTTTCCGAACACTCAATGCCACCTTTATAGCCACCCAGTTACGGTGTGGTGTTTGATGACATCAAAGCATCCATCCAGAAAAGGTGATATGCATGATCTCATGGTCGAAGGAATTAGGTTACTATGTATCAGAAAGCATATAGCAATTGAACTATTGAAATGACTTGATCTTTATGCTACGCTTATCTATAGGAGTATGTCCACCATATCATTCTCCTAACGATATGATCCTGTTGTTAATAACATCTCTATGTTCATGATCAGGAAACCATGATCATATATTAACCAACAAGCTAGTTTAACAAGAGGCTTTACTAGGGACTCTTATTTTAGTTTACAAATCACACAAGTATTAATGTTTCCGGTTAATACAATTATAGCATGGTATGTAAACATTTATCATAAGTGTGAAGATATGATAATAACCACTTTATTATTGCCTCTTGGGCATATCTCCAACATAACCATCATTGTATCTCTCATTAATTTGATTGTGGCGAGCTGGCCTTGTTTCTCTTTCCTGCCGGGGTTCATGCCTTGGTTGCGGGTTGAGCGGCAGCTCTCTCCTTACTTCAACCGGAGTATTGTTCTCATGATTGCCTCTTGCGGGTTCTCTTCTGCCGAGATCTCCATTGCCTCGGCTTCCGCCGTCTTTTTCCACACGGCCGTGGTTACTCTCCCCACTGTTACCTCGGCTTGCATTGCCTCTGTTCTCATTTGCCTTTCCAGCCATTGCCGGATCATATGGAACAATTTGCTTGTTCCTCTTTCCTGAGGTTACTGCTTTGTCCCTTCGTGCATTATTTCCGGGTGAAGATGCTGCTGCCACGGATAAGGCAGGTGCTGCCCCTGCCGAGTGAACCATTCGCGAGGCCCCCGGCCTCGCCGGGTTTGTTCTGAGCATTTCTTCGTTTTGCTGGTTCGTGATGCGCACCAGCTCATTCACTCTTTCCTGCTGTTTCTGCCGGGCCTCGCCGGTCAACCCCTCTAATTCTAATGCTGCGGCATTTGCTGCTCTTAGGTTCTTTGCCGGGGTACTGTACTTCGGCAAGCCCAAATCCACCGATTCTGCTTTATGAGCATCATGCTCTTTGTTGATATCATCCATGAGGTTTTTCCCTCTCAATCTTAATTCGTCCACCCGTTCGGGTGCGACGTCCAGCTTATTAGCTTTGGCATATTCTCGCAGGGTCCTGTTTAAGGACTCCCGCAAGGCCGACACCTTTTTGGCCTCTACCAGCACCTTTTGCCTGGTTTCCTCCAACTCTGCCTGAGCAATTGCCGGATCAAGTATCGGCGCTACAGGCGTAGTCAGGTTTTCTATGGTCGCCTGAAGAATGTTCTCTGGCTTCTCCAGAGGTGGCCCTCTTACTCTTGGTGCTTTTGGGGTGGTGTCCTGCACCTCGGTCGGGTTGGTCACTGGCGGGATTACCTCGGTGGGTTGTGGTGCGGTCTGCCTGGGTGCGCCTTGTACACCTGTGGCGGGTTCCCTGCTTGACCCGGCTGCTGCTGCTCCAGTTTGCACTCCGGCAGCGACCATCACCTCGACGCTGCCTGCAGGATGTGCTCTGGGCGGACGGCTTGCTGCGTTAAGAGGTGGCTCTCCTGCAACAACAACTCGGTGAGGATAAACGCCGGAGATGTCGACGCCGACGTAAACCTTGTGCCCGCCCAGGCTGATGAAGACACCATTACGCGGGGGAGTTTTCCCCCTGAAGCTCCCTGCATTGTCGCTGACATAGTCACAGAGACCAAATCTCTGGACCAAGCCAGAAACAACGCGCTCGCCCGTGTTGATGAAGTTTCCCGTCCGGATCATAACTCCAGCTAGCACCGCTGCTGGCCCCACGGTGGGCGCCAACTGTCGTGGTGGCATCACGGCAGATGCCATGGGTAGGCTAAAGTATGGGGCCAATGGATGCTAGAGGGATCTGGGGAGGGAAGATGTAGTTGATTCTACACACAGAAGACTAAGACAAAGATCTTTATTTCTTCTTCCTTGGGATACAAGTGCTCCTTGAGCTGTATATAGGGAGAAGAGAAGAACTTTACCAGCCTAACGGCTCTAACTTCAGTCGATCCCCCCTTTTGAGTCCAAGCCTCTCCTTATAAAGGAGAGCCCTGGGTTCCTCTAGGGCTGACGTGGCAAGCATATTCGAGGAATATGCTTGTCCCAATATAGTAGTCGGCGCCCCCCTTTCCCTGTCGCCCCTCTAACGACGGCAAGGTTCCAGAGGGCCCCTCCTATGCGCCTCGGTCTTCTGGACTGTCACCTCCGTGACCTCCTCCTGCCTCTCTGTCGCTCTGCGCCTTTGTCCGTAGCGCTTGGCTCCGCTCAGATTCTCCCTAGCTTGCAGCTAGGGTTTGACTTCAGGCTTCTCCTTCTCCTGCAAGCTTCGTATCATTCGGTCCTTCCTCGCATAGCTCGGATCATCCTTCACCCGCATCAAGATCACTCAGGCTAACCCGGCCGACTTACGTAATATCTCGGCCGGGTAATGTCTTAATATACATATACGGGTCTCTCGCCTCCATATGTCGGCCGACTTCTACAAGATTCGGCCGACTTAGACTGTAACTTGGAAACCAGACGGGGATCGTACCCTCGTCTTTCCTCGTCTTTAACCTATCCGAGGTCACCCCCCCCCCCCCCCCCCCCCCCCACAACAATGGTGAAGTCACCCAGTCGCCCTGAACACCTGTAATTCCCTATTCCCACGGTTATAGATATTTTGCAAGAATTTGAGGGCAGATGAAGATAGGTAATTCTGGCTTAAAAAACTCTACGAGACCCATCTATCGGACTCTGTTTTTTCTTATTCTCGATGTGGTTAATGAGTTCTCTTTCATTTCACAATAGGTAAGGCTGCTTCTGTTCGTTAGCATGTCATTTTGCTCGGTTTGTCCGTTGAAAAAAATATTTAGTCTCGGTCATTTAGATATTATGATTTTGGAGGCTTTGAGTTTTGCTAATTTGCTATAGTGTGTGTGTGCTCTCTCCTTTTCTTATAAACATGTCGCCTAAAAAGCATTTAGTTATCTGGTTGTGAGAAAATTACCGATGTTTATAACTTTTCAATTTTATTGCACGTAATAAAGAAAAATTCTAGAGCCCATTGATTGAGTTCGCTCTAGGGCGTTGTAAATCCTAGAGTCGGCCTTGATTCAAGGCATTGTTTTGTGAGCGAGGACTTTCCTCTAAAGTGAAAATATAAAATCTAAAACTGAACGATGACGACGCTTGTACACTATTTCCTTCTTGGAGGGGTTGTTTTTAAAAGAGCTAGACTTCTGGTCTAAAAGAAAGCAGTACTCATTTACAGTTACGCGGGCGTCATTTTGTCTGTATATTTTTGCGAGGGTTGGTTTATACTCCAAAGGTCTGTAGCAAAATTCCAAAGATCCGTGCAGTGCTGCTGTTACTGAGCATGCAATGCCGTACTATCGACCAGACCGATATTAGTGAGTCACAGCACAATCATGCATCATGATTTGGAAGCCATGGCACCAGTTGGTTCGTACTACGTACAGTACGCAATTAAAGAAGAAGTGCGACTGTGTGTCAACTACGAGATGTGGCAGTATAGCTCTCTCTGCTAGGTTAATCAGATGAGATGGTGGTGGCACGCACTATAGGCGGTCAGGTGTGGCCGGCCAGCAGCTGGTCCGGGCCCGGCCGGGGCTTTGACACGTACGACACGCTAGCTCTGAGCCCGACCCGGCTTGACAAAATCCGCCATGCATGCATGCCAACATTGTCATCAAGTTGAGTCCGATCCACCCAAGCTCACAGATCTAGCTAGCGCGCCACCATAGGATGGCTCCGTCTCAGCAACCAGCTGCAGTTGGATTATACTACTCCCTCCGTCCTCAAAATAGATGTCTCAGATTTATCAAAATTTAGATAAATCTAGACACTATTTAGTATATAGATTCATCCAAATTTTAACAATTTGAGACATCTATTTTGAAACGGAGGGAGTAGTATATCTCTGTGTGTGTGGTTGCATTGCATCTCGGAGGACACCATTATTTTTGCCCTTTTCCAGAAACAACGACCTTACATGTTGCCATGTTGGTACTAGGAGAGCAGTAACACACAAGGGTGGTGTGTGCATATGACCTTCTGGCGAAACTAATTTTCACGTCTGACTCCTTCACGAAACTAACTCGGAATCTGACTCCTGGGGTCGGCGTCATTTTAAATGGCGTCGAAGTTGTGCAGTTCGGCGCCAAATCGTAGCAGCTGGGAAGCAGACCAGAGGGGTCGGCGCTATTTGATACGGCGCCGAACTCACCGGCTGCTACGACTTGGCGCCGAACTGCACAACTTCAGCGCCATTTAAAATAGAGCGATTATGAGGTGGCTGGTCATAGGGGGATTATGGTATAGTAGTATCGGTATTATGCGCCGCGCGAACCTTCCACACTAATTCTATCATCCGCCACCTCATATATCTAGGGAAAACACTTTGTCTTATGTAGTAATTTCGAACAACAATACTAATCTCTATCCATAATTTTAACATATTAGACGTCATTTCGAACAACAATACTAATCTCCATGCCACATCACCTAGTCCTTTCTGTATGGGTAGTTGTGTTGTTTTTTCTTGGAGACAACTTGTATAATTAATAATCTCCTTGAGTCACTCGACGTGGAGAGGGCGGAGGAAAAAAACTCCTTTCCCAGGGAAAAGAAAATCCGGAGAATGATGTCATGAAAATCCCCTATCAAATGAGCCTAATCGGTACTCCCTCTGTTTCCAAATATAAGATGTTTTAGGTTTGTGAAGAAAGTGTATCTAGACTTCTTTTAGTGTATAGATTCACCCTAAACATGAGTGAACCTACATACTAAAAGTAGTCTAGATACATTTGCTTTACAAAGCTAAAACATCTTATATTTTGAAACGGAGGGAGTAGTTGTTCATATCGTACATCTTGGATATATGTTGGATGCATTAGTGGTGCCGGAAAACAACAAAAATGAACTGTAGGTCGTCGTGCCGGACGCCCCTACTTATATGTGCAGGAAATGGACCCTACGTTTGTGACCCACGAAATTATGCACACATCGACGATCTGCCTTTAATTAACTATTGTGAGTTGGATGGCTAGCAGAGCGCCAAGCTGACGAGTAGAGTCATACTACCAGACAAAACTGGCAGGTATCCTTTACGTTCATATATACAATCAACTAGCAAGGTGACTACATAGTAGTATCGACAGCTACATGCAATACTGGAGCGGTGGAGCTTCAAAATTGACGAGATCACGCCAGATATTAGGCTATCGATAGGAATATTGTCTCCCGATAAAAAGCAATCCGCTTTAGTCCTAGGCACCGAATTACTCATGTAGTACGTTATATATACGGAGGTAAAGGGGTATAGACGGTGTTATTTTTTCCCCGTGAAATCAAATTTGTTATTCATTATTCATGATTATATTTTTATTATGGGATATATATTAGAGTCCTCTTAGACCATCCGATCCAGAGAAAGATTACACATGGTGCAGCTTAATGTTTTCTTGTGTGACCGCAATGACCTTTTTGTTCCTTTACGAGGAGAACGGCGCCTACTTGTTCCCATGCATGATCGCTCTAGGCAAGACATTGTACGTACGACGTCGCCGTCTCAAAAAGGACAGGGGAAAAGTCTCAGAAAGAACAAAAGTAGCTTTCGCGACATCAATAAGACACATTTTCTTAATCGTTTTTTCAGATCGATCGACGCTGTAGCTTAACATTAGAAAAACACGCCGTCGACATCGAGCAATAAATTGACCTGCTGGAGATGTCTAGTGAGAGCGATCTATCGATCGAGTAGGCAGCGGGTCACAACGCCCATGCCGGTCTAAGTCGCGAGAATGAATTTTCTCTCTTAATCACTGATCAACTCGAGTGATGATGTTTAATTAGTGATAGAGGGGATTATCAGACGATATGATGCTTAATTACTATTTTACAGTTCCATCGATCGATCTTGTCGACCGATTGTCACTCGTAAGATCGGCGATGGCGTATCTCCCGGTGAAAGTGATATCAGGGCTCCCTTTCTTCTCCTTATTTTGTCCACTTCGATATGATATCATCTAGATGAAGACTTGCTCGCATTGCCTCCCTTTAAGGCTACACATACTTTCTGTATTGGGCTTGTTTTTATTCTTCGTATCATATCATATGTCACTCCAATGTACTCATAATTCACTCTCCTATTAAACCTGCTAGAAAGTAGCCTTTCAAGGTTGGGCATCAACCTCTCAACACTACCTTATTGGGTAAGTACATGTACGAGTAGCTGCAACCAGGACAAGAATTCTGTGACGAGCCAAAATATCGACCCGCCGTTAAATCATGCATGGTAAGATAACGTGTAAGCTCAGCTTGACTTGTACTCCCTTTGTTTCAAAATATAATGTTTTAGCTTTATGAATCAAATATATCTAGATATTTTTTAATATATAGGTTCACTCTGAGTTTAGAGTGAATCTATACACTAAAAGAAGTTTAGATATATTTTTTTATAAATCTAAAACATCTTATATTCTAAAACAGAGGGAGTAGCTCATTTAAGGTGACAAGTTTAAAACGGAACTCAACTCGACTCGTGCAGGTCATGAGTTGTCTTGTTATAAATTTAAACAACTTAGCATGTGGGTGGAATAAATTATGTGAGCGTGGATTCATCTACAGTTTTGTAATTTAATTGCACATTGAACAAAAAAAGAGACACACAAGTATACACGACAAACTCCATACCCATCCACACCAAAATATTATAACTGTATGGACGATATTAATTGGGGATATTGATTTTGACCGAGCTCAATGAGTAATCAATTAACTTGACTCGTCAAGCTCGGCCAGAAAACAATCTTAGATTAAAACTCGGTTTGGTTCATTAGTCACTGAGCTCAAACTGACTCATGATTTACTCGTTTAACTCATGAGTCTTGAGCTTTATTTCCAGCCCTAGTTCACTACAACAAATCTACTAATTTTTTTATTCTCCATATTACTCACCAAGTGGTCATAGTTTTCCATCTATGATATTTTTTTGAAAAAACATTGATCAAATACGAAGTGTCACTAAGGACAACCAACAACCTTTTTTTAAATTAGTCATAGACGGTTATGAGCAAAATAGATGGTCATCGATTCGATGAACAAAAAGTTAGGTCACTGGCAATCTAGCCTGTCCATGTCAACTAATCTGTTATGGCAGATTTCTATAACCAAACCAATTGTTCATAATTTAAATTCAGCCCAGTCCTTATTGTCATTTGTATGGACAAAGCCCAACTATTCAATCTTTTCTTTTCTAGGTATTTGGCATTCTTTACATACATTAAATTTTGGGCATTGGCTTTTTTTGTCGAACATTTTCTGTTTGAATTTAATTTTGGAGCTAATCCCATCAGTAGATGTCTCCCACCTATCATATTTCTATTTGCATTGGTCCCACTAGTCAAATGTGTCCCACTGGTAAGATTTATATTTAGCATTGGTCCCATACGTCAGGTTTTAGTCTCACACCGGTCCCATAAGTCAGTTTTATTTACATTTTGATTAAATTACAATTTTCATGTAGAAAAGAGAGACCACATGGAATTTTATAAATAACAAAAAAAACTAATACATGCTCTGTTGATTTCCAGAATGCATAAATACGCAAAGAAAAGATCAAAAAGTCATGCAACTCATGTCTCGCATAATGTTGCATATGTTACACAAAAGATGGTCTATCATCTAACATTAGGTAATCTATGTACACAACCACCACCGAAGATAGTAGAAACTACAAGCGTAAAAAAAATCATAGTTCACCTCTGACTTGGACTTGAATTCGTAGCATTATCAACAGATCATTCTCTTGCAAATTGGAACATAAGAAAACCAATGAATAACAATGCAAGATAACAAAGCCAAATAGAAATACCAAGTTGCCAGCACAACATAATGAATAACCAACTAAGGATTGATACAACATCATATTCATAGTTGTCATGAAACAAAGACAATCATACACAACAGGATTTTATATTTGTAGCACAACTCTCACGGACTTTGAACACATTAAGGAATCTTATCTAGGAACATATTCATGAAGAAAGGATGACTTCTCATGGCTACCATTCCAAAGTTATGGCTATGCAAGTAAAACCTAACTAGTGTCCTAACTTTAACACTTGTAACCTCGTGGCTCCCTGGGTGCCAATAACCGCTATGCCGAGGCTCTAGAGACCAGATCGTGGACCGTGGAGCAATGCCGACATCACAGGGTGCGATATGCCAAGGCCCGCCACAGCCAGATCTTCGGTCAGTGATACCACCAAAGAAGAGGAAGTGTCGTCGTCCGAAGGAAGCACCTGCAGCGGCGACCCCTCCTATGTTCGTTGTAGCGCTGCCTTGTGAGGGAAAGGAAGGCGACGAGCACCTCTACACGCCGATAGCTGCCTGGATAGGGCAAGGGGTTAGGGTCTTCGGTACCTGATGTTAGCCTACCTGGTCCAACCCAACAGAGGCCCACGGGAAGGACCTGCTGCAATCGTGAAACCCAAGGAGACTTCGGATGACCAAGCCCGAAGAGAACTTGACTTCTTGGAGGACACGAATAATGTAGATAGAAATTCAAAGGGGTTAACCCTAATATGTAACCGACTCGACCTACCCCCGAGACCTGGCCTCCCCATATAAAGTCCACGAGGGCACGACGAGGAGGCTCTCTCACCTCATACCCTAGAATACACCTCACGCCAAATTTCATCTGTGCACCCTTTTAATCATCAACATCGCCATCAATCAAGAATAGACAAGCATGAGTAGGGTTTTCCCTTTGGGGGCCTGAAACTCGTGTTCCCGTGTTGAGAATCTGTTAGCCATTCTGCGATCTCCAGCTTCCCCTCCTTCTCCAAAACCCATGTCCATAACAATGGGCATTGACAAGTCGAACCCTCGTCAATTGGCGCAGTCTGTGAGAATTTGGGTTGCTGATCACTGCAATCGTGATGGCCCCATCCACCGCGATCTTCGATTCCGCCGCTATGGAGAACCACCTCCTCTTCGGAACCATCGACTTCACCGTTCACTCACCCGCAACCCGCCACGACTTTGATTCCGTAGGAGAAGGAATAACCATGATGCTTCGAGGCCTATGCTTTCAGGTAGGCAAAATCGGAACCATCCGCCTCCTAGAGCGGGTGGTACCTCCGACAATCGTACCCTCTCCATGGGTGCCGCCAATCAGTGTCCTGAGCGTACCATCGCTGAGAAGCGATTCAGATGGAAGCAGCAGCTGCAACTCCGACCTCTGTGACCCTCCTACGAGGAACCTATGGTTCCGGATCAGAGAGCTGCTGGAGCAATGATCTCCCCCATCGCTACATGTGTGCGGCCATCCATGATGGTCACGTTGACAATGGAACCAAGCCAACGGATCCTCCTCTCAAACCGCAGGATCCTAACGCCGCAAACGGAGTTAACGGCCCACCCCCGGCCAATCCCAACGGGAACGGGCCACACAAGGCCGCCAACGGCGGCAACAACAATCGTCAAGAGATTCGTCTCAACGACGCTCAGTCGGAAAGAGTCCGAGAAGCCGTGCGAGGTACCAATGCTCTGCCAATGGACGCCTCTCGTGACATGCTGATGGGCTACCACTGGCTCCTCATAAAGGAGCATAGTCGACAATTCGAGCAGCACAAAGAGCTCTAAAACGCAGGAGAGCAGCTGATGAGTCAACCATGCGGCGAGCTGCGCTCTCCTCCCTTAGCGGATATTCCTCAAAAGGCTATGACTTCCATAAGCATCGCTCCCATCTGGAGCGCATGAACCCTGCCGCAAGATGCGAGGCCACCAAGGCACTCGACTTGTCCTTCATGTCGATGGAATCATAGGGCAACATCATGCCCAAGACACCACATGCCGCGGTCATGGCAGCCACAACCTACCTGGCAGCAAACCCGTCACCGGCAGGGGATCCCAGGTACGCAATCCATAAATCTGCGATTGTAGGTCTTGGGCTTGTTGGAGCCGCATTACACAGAGAAACGGCCCCAGAGCCAAAGAAAAAGACCACGCTAACATTCACTCAAAGCAGAACACCTTCATCCGATGAGGATGAGCATGACCTATCACGGCAACGCTGCAGCCCGCAGCGAAGGAGTTGCAACTACGAAGCTCACGACGAGCTTACACAACGCAAGATCAACAGATCTCGCACAAAACACGCATGCTCCACAAAGTCGAAGGACGAAGATACCGAGCTCTGTGGCGCCAGATGCTTTAGCAGGGCCATACGTCAAACGCGGATGCCCAAAGGCTTCAAGATTCCTTCGGATAACCCGAAGTTCGACGGTGTACATGAGCCAAAGATCTGGCTAGACGATCACATCTCGTCGGTCAAGCTCCATGGCGAGAGCAAAAACACAGCGATGCAATGCCTTCAGCTGCAGTTGACGGGCGTGGACAGAGCCTGGGTTCACGACCTCCCCTCCGGATCCATCTGTAGCTACGAAGAGCCGGTGTACTGCTTCATCCGCAACTTCAAAGGCACCAGCAAGAGGCCGGCCTCAATCGAGGAACTCCGCGCCTATTGTCTGATACGTCCAAAACGTATCTACTTTCTCGAACACTTTTCTATTGTTTCTCCTCTAAACTTATGTGATTTTAATACAACTAACACGGTCTGATGCTGTTGTCTTGTTTTTGTGCAGAAAATCAACTATCAGGAAAACTCCCGGAAAATATGCCAAAAATTATATTTCACCAGAAGATCCACGGAGCTAGAAGACGAGATGGAGAGGGGGCCTAGGGGGCCCACACCCATGCCAGGCGTGGGCCCACCACTAGCCGCGCCTGGGGGGTGCAGCCACCCCAGGCACCCCCTCGGCCTCCCTCTGCGCCTATAAGTTGCCTTTCGACCTAAAAGCCGAGGGGGGTTCGATAGTTTTCCAAAAAGAGTTCCGCTACGCCGCCGCCACCAGAAACCAAGATTCGGATCCAGAAACTCCGTTTTGGCACCCTGTCGGGACGGGGAATTTGGAGAGGATCATCGCCATCGTCATCACCAATGCATCTCCATCAACAACCGATGTTTCCCTCATCCATGAGTGAGTAATCCCCCGCTGTAGGCTTGGGGATAGTAGGGATTGGATGAGTTCTATCATGTAATCAAATATGATTGTTAGGGTATAGTGCCTAGTATCTCTATTAGTTCTATTTGACTTTGTTGCAACTTGTTATGCTTAATGCTTGTCACTAGGGCCCGAGTGCCATGATCTCAGATCTGAACTTATTACTGAATCATTATGATAGTATTATTTGTGATCTTATCTGCAAGTTGTGTACACATATCATTGTCCGGATCCAAAGGCTCCAAAGTGACAATAATTGGGATAACCGGAGGGGATGACTATGGTGTGAGGATCACGTGTGTTCACGGAGTGTTAATGCTTTGCTCCGGTGCTCTATTAAAAGGAGCACCTTAATTGCCAGTAGTTCCCTAGAGGCCCCGCTGCCACGGGCTGGCTGGACAGAAGATGTTGTGCAATTTCTCATTGCGAGCACATATGACTATATATGGAGCACATGTCTAGGATTGTTCAGTACTTGGATGCTTGTTATTATTTATCTGCAATTCCCTAGATCTTGAAGTTACATGTTTAGACTTGTCCATGCAACGTCCGTCCATCGCTCCCTATGCCTACCACACTCGAATCCACTGTTTACTGTTACTATTACTATTGCTCTTGTTTCACTGTTGCTGTTGCTACTACCAAACTGTTGCTACTGATAAACTTCTGTGAGCAAGAACTATTTCCAGGTGCAGATGAATTGACAACTCAGTTGTTAAGGCTGGCAAGTATTCTTTGGCTCCCCATGTGTTGAATCAATAAATTGGGTAATACTACCTGTGAAGACTGTTGCAATGCCCTACACTTGTGGGTCATCAAGACTATTTTCTGGCGCCGTTGCCGGGGAGCATAGCTTTATTTGTAAGTTCACTTGGATCTATTATTGTTCACTACTACTCCTTTCATCATGGGGAAGACTCGTGATGGAAAGTTCCCTATTTTACCATCCACTACAAGAAGAGGTACAGTCCTAAACACCTCTACTGCTCTTGATTCACCGTCTGTTATAAGTAAGCTTGTTACACCACCACCACATACACATGCTACACACACTGCTACTACTGCTGAGTCTGAAACTGCTTTTGATACTCATGATGTTATTTCTACTGTGCTTTATGCGAGTGGTTCATTAGGTCCTTTTCTAGATGCTACTATGGCTAGTCTAGAGAATACCGAAACTCCTAGTGAAGACACTGTTACACCTGTTAGCTCACTTGAGTCTAGTGAGAGTTATGATATTAATGATGGTTACATTGAGTTCACTGATGATTTTGTTGAAGAGTGCCGAAACACACATGGTACTAGTGCTATTAAGAGTATCCTTGCTAGACGCACCATTATTCCTAAGCTGTCCTCTGATCCTAAGTTTGCCACTTCTCCCATAGATATTAAAAATAAAGATTATGATTTATCTCTTGATTTATCCTATTTGGATATTGTTGAGAAATAAACTTTTTGTGGGACTGAAAATGAGAATGTTGTGGCTCATACGAATGAGCTTTCTACTATGAGTGCTTTATTCTCTGATGATTTTAAGATGCGCAAGTACTTTGTTACTAAGATCTTCCCTTTTTCACTAAAAGGAGAAGCTATAGCTTGGTTTAATAGATTACATCCTGGTTCCACTGATAGCCCTGATTGCTTGATTGCTTCTTTCTTCCAGAAATATTTTCCTCCCAGTGCTAGACATGCTGCTTTGCAGAAACTTTTTGATTTTAAACAGGGAGAAGAAGAGAAATTGCCTAAGTCATGGACAAGGTTCCATGCCTTGATTCATGCACATCCTGGATGTCCATTACCTAAGAATGAGATTCTTGATATTTATTATGATGGACTAACAGATGATTCTAGGACCTACCTAGATAGCTTTGCTGATTGTGTTTTCAAGAAAAGAACTCCTACTGATGCTGAAGAATTAATGGCTGAGATAATCAAGAATTATGATGATTGGACTTCAACTGAGCTGAATACACCTGAGCCTATTACTCCTGAACCAGTTATTCCTGAACCAGTTCCAACACCAACACCAAAGAAAAGAGGAATTATTGCATTAAATGATGAAGTGATGAAGGAAGCTAAGAAATGTCTAAAGGAGAAAGGTATTAGAGATGAAGATGTGAAGAATCTACCTCCTATAGAAGAATTATGTAAGCCAATTCCCCACTCATATACTATTGAGGTACACTCTCTCCAACACTTCGATGAAGGTGATATTCCTTATGATAAGCCTCCTGATCAATGCTTAGAGGAACTTGACATTTTTATTGTTAAGCAAGGTAATTTTAATAAAAAAGTGTTGGGGAGGTGACCCCGGATAGGGTCAAGACAGGGAAAAGATGAAAGGAACCTCCCTTGTCGTGATCCGAGTTACAGTTTATGTCGGCCGAGTCATATAAGAGTCGGCCGAGATAAGCAGGGCAATGGCAAGTATAGAATGAGTAACACCTTATCCGGCCGACATATGAGTTGAGTCGACCGAATGAGTCTGGCTAACTTGAATGCAGGTGAAGGCCGAGCCAAGTTATACGAGACAAGGCCGAGTAACATGAAGCTTGCAGGAGAAGGAGGTGCCTATAGTCAAACCCTAGTCACTAGCTAGGAGGAATCTAGGCAGGGCCAAGCACAAAGGACAAGGAGCAGAGCAACAGAAGGGCAGAAGAAGGTCACGGAGGTGACAATCAGGGAACCCGAGGCGCGCATGTGAAGCTCTCTGGAACATTGCCGCCAATAGAAGGGGGACACGGAAAGGAAGCCGCCGAGTTACCATACTGGGACAAGCATATTCCAAGGATATGCTTGCTACGTTAGCCCTAGAAGGGACCAAGGCACCTCTTTATAAGGGTGGATGCTGGCTCTTGAGAGGGGATCGATTCATTCTACACCGTAAGGCTCGTGTAGTTGCTCTCTTCATCTTGCAAACACCTCAAGGAGCATTTGTAGTCCTTAAGAGGAGAAATAAAGATCTACATGTTAGTCATTTGAGTGTAGAAATGACTGCATCTTCCCTCCCCGGATCCCTCTAGCATCCATTGGCCCCATACTTTAGCCTACCCATGGCATCTGCCGTGCCACCACCAGGACAGTTGGCGCCCATCATGGGGCCAGCAGCGGTGCTAGCTGGAGTCAAGATCCGGATGGGAAACTTTATCCACACCGGCGAGCGCGTTGTCTCTTGCTTAGTCCAGAGATTTGATCTCTGGGACTATGTCAGCGATAACGTAGGTAGCTTCAGGAGGAAGGCACCTCTGCGCAACGGCATCTTCATCAACTTGGGCATGCACAAGATCTACGTCGGTGTCGACACCTCCTGCGTTTATCCTCACCGGGTTATTGATGCAGGAGAGCCTCCCCTTAGCGCCACGAACGGTCCGCGTGGAGCGTGCCCCGTCGGCAGTGTCGAGGTGATGGTCGCGGCCACAGTACAGGCGGCAGGAGCAGGCGTCGGATCGAGCAAGGACCCGGCGGCAGGAGGACATGTGACCACGAAGCAAGCAGCTCCAGAGCCCACTGAGGTAGATCCGACGGCAGCCAAGTCAGCCGAGGTGCAGGAGACAACCCCAAAGGCAGCAAGGGTAAGATGGCCACCTCTGGAAAGACCAGAGAATATTCTCTAGGCAACTATAGATAATCTAACCACGCCTGTGGTGCCGATACTTGATCCGGCTAACGCTTAGGCGGAGTTAGAGGAGACTAGGAAAAAAGTGCTGGTAGAGGCAAAGAAGGTGTCGGCCTTGCGGGAGTCCTTGAACAGGACCCTGCGGGAATATGCTAAGGCAAACAAACTAGATGTTTCCCCCGAGCGGGTAGATGAATTAAGATTGAGAGGAAAAAACCTCATGAATGATATCAACAAAGAGCACGCGACTCATAAGGCTGATTCAGTTGATCTAGGATTGCCGAGGTATAGCACCCCGGCGAAGAACCTAAGGGTGGAAAATGCCGCTGCATTGGAGTTAGAAGGATTAACCGGCTAAGCCCGACAGAAACAACAAGAAAGAGTGAATGAGCTGGTACGCATTGCAAACCAGCAGAATGAAGAAATGCTTAGGGCTGACCCGGCAAGACCAGGAGCCTCGCGTATGGTTCATTCGGCTGGAGCAGCGCCCGCACTATCAGCGGCAGAAGCATCCTCACCAGGAAACAACGCGCGAAAAGATAAAGCAGTAACTTCAGGAAAAAGAAATAAGCAAATTGTTCCGTATGATCCGGCAGTAGCCGGAAAGGTCAATGAAAACAGAGGCAATGGAAGCCGACGTAACAGTGGCGATAGAAATCCCGGCCGTGCCAACAAAGGCAACGGAAGCCGAGGCAATGGAGACCTCGGAAGAGGAAATCATGAGAACAATAACCCGACAGAGGGAAGGAGAGACCCACCGCCCGAACCTCAGTCGAGGTATGAGCCTCGGCAAGAGCGAGAAATGAGACCAGCTCATCATAATCAGACAAACGAGAGGTACAATGATGGTTACACAGATATGGAGTATGCAGGTCATGGTGGGAATAACCATTATGGAATACAGGAGAGAATCGTTTACAGAAACTTGCCATCAAGTGATGCAAGGTTAAAGCTCGACAGGTTATATCGGTCCGAGTTATTGGAGGAGCAGGGTCCGCCTGGCCCGATGTGCTTCGGACCTCGGATCATGAGCGAACCACCGGTGCCAAACTTTCAACTGGCAAGGGGCACGAAAACATACAATGAGAGCACAAAACCACAGGATTGGTTGATTGACTATGCCACTGCAGTGAAAATAGCAAGTGGAAACTTACGATGGGCGGTGAGATACGTCCCACAGATGCTGGAAGGACCAGCCAGGGTGTGGCTGAACAATCTGCCAGCAAGCAGTATCAACTGTTGGCTAGATTTTGAAGAGATGTTTGTCAGCAACTTCACCAGCACCTATAAAAGGCCAAATAGACCACAGCAGCTCGCTATGTGCAAGAAGAGGCCGAATGAAACAGATAGAGAATTCTTGACTCGGTGGTGTAACCTCAGAAACTCATGCGAGGGAGTCATAGAATCTCAAGCGATAGCTTGGTTTGCTCAGGGCTGCCGATATGCAAGTGTATTATGGCAGAGGCTGCAAAGAGATATGCCAACCACTTTGGCAGAGACCATCAGGATAGCAGATTCGTATGCATTAGGGGATCCGACGCAACCAGAACCAATGTCGGCAGAGCATCGGGAGCATCAAGATCAGTATGCAAGAGATGCAGCCAGATCGTCGAGGCGCAATGAGTTCCGAGGTAGAAGAAGAGAGGAAAGGCCGGATTACAGATGTGCTTCCAATCAGGTGGCAGCGGTAGTACAAGATCAGCCGAGTCATAGAAACAGTCAGCGGCAGAAGAATGGTCCTCAGCAGTGGACACCGAGGAATGAAGGGAAGAGACAGTGGACACCAGAACAGAAGAAGCAGTGGCAAGAAAGGCCGAAATACACGTTTGAGTCCATGTTGGATCAACCGTGTAAGTTCCACACCCCAAACCCGGCCAAGCCGGCTAATCATACAACTCGGCAATGCGCTTGGATGAAAAATGCAATGGGGAACCCGGCGAGCATGCAAGCGCCTTTTCATCAAGCGCATCAGCAGCAGCCACAGCTAACTGGAGCAAATGCGTAGCAATTAATGTTACCCCCACCACCTCCGAGATATGATAGCTCGGACCGGAGGGATGCAGTGCATCAGGTGATAAACCAAGGTCAAGATGGAAGGGAAAACCCCGGAAACAACGGACGCAATGATTACAGGGAGCATCATCAATCATATTGTGTGTTCACAACAGAACAACAAGACAGGCAAAGTGTACAACGCCGGCATATGGAAGTAAATGCTGTTATGCCGGCGGTACCAAGATACGTGCCTTGGTCCGATCAGGAAATAACCTGGAGCATAAAGGATCACCCGAAGATAATGCCGAATCCAGGGTCGTACACACTCGTACTAGATCCAACATTTGTCGGGCCCAACATCAATGTGAAATTATCAAAAGTAATCATTGACAATGGAAGTAGTATCAACATCATGTACAAAGATACAATGTACAAACTCGGAATAGCACAGAATATGCTGCAATCCACGAGAACTACTTTCCATGGAATAGTCCTGGGACTTTCGTGTGAACCTATTGGGAAAGTCCGAGTAGATGTATTATTCGGCACAAGGGAGAATTGCAGAGCGAAAAATTTGGAATTCGAAGTGGTGGACCTAGAAAGCTGCTATCATGCTTTACTCGGGCGACCAACATTGGCAAAATTCATTAGTAGCTGCCACATTACTTATTTGAAAATGAAGTTACCCGGACCACAAGGGGTGATAACAGTAGCCGGAGATTACAGAAAATCAATGGAGTGTGCTTCGGCCGGATCAAACCTGGCCGAGTCATTGGTGATTGCGAGAGAAAAAAGAAGGATTCAGGAGGTAGCGGCTCTCGCTCAGTCGGCACAACTAAATATGCCGGCATTAGCCAACCCACATGGAAGTGTTTCGTTCCAGCCGACTAAAGAGACAAAAAAGATCCAGATAGATGAGCAGTTCCAGAGCGCACCATCACGATTGGTGCCGGCCTAGATGCCAAATAGGAAGGCGAGCTCACCAACTTTCTCCGTGAGAATCAGGATATCTTTGCATGGTCAACTCAAGACCTGCAAGGTGTGCCGAGGGAGTTGGTTGAGCACTCTTTGCATGTAAGGCCAGGAGCAAGGCCGGTGAAGCAACCTATCCGCCGCTTCGTCGAAGACAGGAGAAAAATAATAGGGGATGAGATAGCTCGGCTCCTTGCGGCCAGGTTCATCATGGAAGTGCTTCATCCGGATTGGTTATCAAATCCGGTGTTAGTAGAAAAGAAAAAGGATGACCCAAATGTTGCCGTCGTATGGCGAATGTGTATCGATTACACGAACCTAAATAAGGCGTGTCCCAAAGATCCTTTTCCTTTACCTAGGATATACCAAGTCATTGATTCGACCGCTTGTTGTGAGCTGTTGTCATTTGTTGGCGCGTATTATGGTTTCCACCAGATACCGTTAAATCCGTCCGATCAAATAAAGACTGCGTTTCTTACCCCGTACGGGGCTTATTGCTATCGCACCATGCCATTCGGCCTGCGTAATGCAGGAGCAACATACCAGAGATGCATGCAAAAATGTCTACATGACCAGATAGGAAAAAATGTACAAGTATATGTAGACGATGTGGTTATAAAAACTAAAGAGAGCAAAACGCTCCTGGATGATATTCGGCAGTCATTCGCAAACTTGAGAAGGTTACGAATGAAGCTTAACCCGGAAAAATGTACCTTCGGTGTGCCGGCTGGAAAATTACTCGGTTTCCTCGTATCCAGCCGAGGTATAGAGGCAAATCCAACTAAAATCCGAGCAGTGGAAAAAAATGGAATTGCCGAGGTGTCTAAGCGATGTACAAAAATTTACCGGCTGCCTGGCCTCGCTGAGTCGATTTGTATGTCGGCTGGGGGAAAAGGCATTACCTCTATATCAACTGATGAAAAAGTCTGATAAGTTCATTTGGACATCACAAGCAGATAATGCGTTTCATGAGTTAAAAAAGATGTTGGTTACAGCGCCAATCTTGGCCTCTCCACTATCAAAAGAACCTATGTTACTTTATGTAGCTGCCACTAACAGAGTGGTAAGTGCAGTGGTTGTCGTGGAACAAAATGAAGGTGATAAGTCAATACAAAGGCCGGTATATTACCTAAGCGAGGTATTATCGGCCTCAAAACAGAACTACCCGCACTACCAAAAGATGGCTTATGGAGTATACATGTCGGCGAAGAAACTTGAACATTACTTCGAAGAACATCCGATAAAAGTGATTTGTGAAGCGCCCATAGCCGATATATTAAACAACAAAGATGCAAGTGGCCGAATAGCAAAATGGGCAATCGAGTTATCACCCTATGATCCGCAATTCGATAGGCGAGATGCAATCAAATCTCAGGCGGTGGCCGACTTCTTTGTGGATTGGGCCGAGGTACAATATGAGCCGCCATTACCAGATCCGAATTATTGGACAATGCATTTTGACGGATCCAAGCTGAGAAATGGCTTGGGGGAAGGGATAGTGTTAACTTCGCCGAAAAAAGATCAGCTGAAATATGTGCTGCAAATACATTTCGCCGCGTCAAACAATGTAGCCGAGTACGAAGCACTCGTCCATGGTTTAAAGGTGGCAAAAGAGATTGGTATACGTCGGATCCTATGCTACGGGGATTCAGATCTAGTAGTACAGCAAGTATCAGGCAATTGGGACGCATTAGATGCGAATATGACCCTATATAGATTCTATGTGCAAAAAATAAGTGGATACTTTGATGGATGCGAGTTTCATCATATACCTCGGGCGGAAAATGACGCTGCAGACACGCTGTCAAAACTCGGATCAACTAGGTAGTCAATTCCCCCGGGTATCTCCCTAGAGCACCTGAGAAGACCATCGATAACACCATCACCACAATCCGAGTCAATTCATATCTCGGAAGAATTGAAATAAGGAAGTGTGCCAATGGAAATTGACAAAGAATACAACCCGGACTTTCTGAAAGTGAACCTGGTCATCGCACGAGTGAATACAGAAAAATCCGAAGCTGTTATGTCGGCAGAAAATATGGAAATCGATAGTGAAATTATCCCAGAGAAAATCACGCCGACATGGGCGCAACCCATATTCTCCTTCCTTAAGGACGCAATCTTGCCGAGTAATGAGGTACTGGCTAGACAGACAATAAGAAGAGCAAAAGCTTATACAATCATAAACAATGAGCTTTATAAAAGAAGCATCACAAGCGTGCTGCAAAGATGTGTTGACTCGGCAGAAGGCCAGGAGATACTCCTGGACATACATTAGGGAGAATGCGGGCATCACGCCTCGTTCAGAGCTTTAGTGGCCAAAGCATTCAGGCATGGATTTTATTGGCCGACGGCGTTGAAGGAGGCGAAAGAATTAGTAGACAAATGTAACGGTTGCCAGATATATGCCAGCAAAATACATATGCCCTCGTCTGAATTAAAGACAATACCAATTACTTGGACATTTTCTGTATGGTGCTTGGATATGGTGGGTCCATTCAAGCCATCCCGAGGCGGAATGACTCACATTCTAGTCATGGTGGATAAATTCACAAAATGGATCGAGGTAAAACCAATAAGAAAATGTGATGGACCAACAGCAGTAAAATTCCTCAAAGATATTATCTTGAGATATGGTTATCCACATAGTGTTATTACAGACAATGGCACAAAATTTGCTGAGGGGGACTTTGCTAGATTCTGCCAAGAGAAACACATAAGACTAGATGTTGCCTCGGTGGCTCACCCATCATCAAACGGGCAGGTAGAAAGATCAAATGGGCTGGTATTGTCCGGAATAAAACCCCGGCTTGTTGAACCTCTGCAAAGGTCGGCAAGATGCTGGATCAAGGAACTACCAGCAGTATTGTGGAGCCTCAGAACTACCCCAAACAGGTCAACAGGGATACCCCATTTTTTCTGGTATATGGGGCAGAAGCTGTGCTTCCAGCCGACATAACACATGATTCACCAAGGGTGACCCAGTATACAACTGCTGAGGTAAATGAGGTAGCTCGGCAAGACGATGTCGATTTGCTAGAAGAGGCCAGGGAATTGGCATTATCAAGATCAGCTATTTATCAGCAATACCTCCGACGATATCACAGCAAGAAAGTCAATCCAAGAGTTTTTAAATAAGGAGATTTAGTTCTTCGGCTAGTGCAGCGCACAGCCGGCATGCACAAACTTTCACCCCCATGGGAAGGACCATTCATCGTGAGTAAAGCATTGCACAATGATGCATATTACCTAATCGATGCTCAGTCACCAGAAAATAACAAGGCAAACAAGGCCGGCGACGAATCAAAAAGACCGTGGAACATAGCTTTACTTCGCCCATTCTATACTTAGGAGCTATATGTTGTACGTCATGATGTGATGCATCAAGTTGGAGTACCAAGCGTGTATTGGACCTCGGCACCTCGAGCAGCGACTCGGGGACTGCACAATGTTGTTTCTATTTTTTAAGACTATGTAGTAAACCTCGGCACCTCGAGCAGTGACTCGGGGACTGCACCGTGTTATTTCTTATTTTGAATTATGTGTTAAATTTCAGCATCCCGAGCAGTAACTCGTGGACTGCACCGTGTTATTTCTTATTTTGGATTATGTGTTGAATTTCAGCACCCCGAGCAGTAACTCGAGGACTGCACCGTATTATCCCTTATTTCGGATTATGCTTTAAACTCCGATGCCTCGAGCATTGACTCGGGGACTGCCCCATGATTGTTTCTTGTTCTAAAAATATGCATTAAACTTCAACACCTTGAGCAAGGACTCGGGGACTACCCCGTAGAATTCTCTACGTTGAGCCATGAATTATATCTCGGCAACCCAGTTTGTAACTCGGGGACTGCTGCATGATCCTAGATATTCTTTGAGCACACACAAGAACTCGATAACCCGAGTGATAACTCGGGGACTGACTTATATTACCCACTGTTTGTCGCCAGACACATAAAAGCTCCATAGCTCAGCTAAAGACTGGAGGACTCCCCAAAATTGTTGGTCATAACTTGCAAGATATGATATATACTTCTCTCAATAATCAGAGGAATAGCAAAGCGGAAACAATCAAAAATCTCTAAGGATAATGCAGAAAGAATAACAACCCCAGCAAATCGAAGTATGATAAGGGATGCAACTTATTGTATCACTTTACCAGATATGGGCTTCGGGCATTGTACTTCAGATAGAAGTTGAAAACACAACGGCTAAGCAATCGAGTTTACGAAGGACAAGCAAGGTAAATGCCGAACTAAGGTCAGCCACATGGAAAAATACAATCCGAACTTACGAAATCAAAGATCGCCAAAGCAAAGATATAAAGCAATGAGATTTGTTTAGATAAAGTAATAATTATTATCATCACCCATGCCTCAGCGGCGAAAGGCAAAAAGGTTCACACCACACCGAAAGCCAGACAATTGTTCCACAGACATCATACGCCCGGGCATACCGGGGACTAAAATTAACTTAAGAGTTTTTTGAACCTAAATAGCGAAAAGGGCCAAAGCACCCTTAAGGGGCTGCAGCATGATCAGGAGCATCGGGAATGGGTATCTCGGATGATGGCTGGGCGACCTCGGTCTCCTGCGCAGGGGTATTTTCAGGAACTGGGCGCTCCGAGGTAGCCGACGCCTCAGCCGAAGCTACTTCGCCTTCAACAGAAGCAATAGTAACCTCGGGGGCAAGCCTCGGCTGCTGAGAAACATTAGCTTGAGCTCAAGAATTCTCAGTCCCTTTAGAAGATGATCGCGCGTCGCCATCCTCATCCGAGCTTGCATTTGAGTCACGAGAGTTGTCCGAGTCACCCTCTTCTTCATCCTGAGCGTCCGAATCATCATCAGAGGCATCTTCAACTTCGACATCATCCGCCGGATTGGAAAGAAAACTCGGCCCTTCAATCCAATTATGCACGTCAGCATACTCAATAAGCTGGAAAGCACGAGCTTGGCGGCGAGCGATGAATTCTGGATCCTCAACCCAACGAGAGCCAGTGCGCAGATTCATCAGAGTGTCGAGGGAGATATCCTCGTACCAAGACAAAACGGCTGTAAATGCCATATTAGCACCAGCCCTCCAAGCAGATTCCCTCCAGAGATTTAACTGGTTCTGAGATACCATTAATATCTCCACAAGTATTTTGACTTCGTCAATATCAGGCGTTCCTGAGATATTCGGCCAAAGAACATGGTAGGCCCGAATGGCTGCTTGCACCAGATCTCTTCCCATAATCTTCATTGGTGCAACAGCAGCGCCGACGGCAATCAGGAAGTCTTCCATTGAGTATTCTGGACTCGAGTCTGCGGGGACACCTCGGCGCTGCCGAGCAGAAATCACTGCCTTAGAGCTCACTGGTTTAGCCTCCGGAAAATGATGTACACGAAAGGAAAACATATCACTTAAAAATAACAAAGAAAAGAAAATAACTCGGCCGTGGTCGAAAACTTACGATGAATATAACTCAACATTTTCTAGAGATCCTGAGTCCACTCGGCCTTATTCTTCTCAAAGCGAGTGATTTCCTCGCTCATCGTCCGGTTCTTTAGTTCGGCAGCATCGAGGAGTTCCTTATCTTTCTGCAGTTGCAGGCTCAGTCGATTCTTCTCTTCAGAGAACTCCTGATCAACCTTTTCTAATTCGGATTTCTGCAAAAGCTTGAGAGACTCAACCTCGGCACGTAACTGGGTTATCTCATCATCCTTTTCTTTAAGTTGCGCTGAATGAGTGGCGGCTTGTTCTAAAAAATGCAGCATCATATCTGGCATGGATATGCATTCTTGATGCGACGCTGCAAGTGTTTTTAACTCGGCTATACCAAAGCCGGAAGGTTATAAGAAACCCAGGATTTGTCTCAAACGAAAGTCAACAAGTCACAAGACGAAAAAGATAACTAACCTTCCAGAGCGTCAACTTTCTTGGTAAGGCGGGTGTTAAGATTATTGATACTAGATGCATACCAGCAAAGAGTGGATTAGCACATCAGGCCAAAAATGTTAAGAACTTAAGGAACAATACAAAGATTTATGAAATTACTAGTTTTCTTCATTACGGGGACAACCTTCTCATATTTCTCTTGCAATTTCTTGTGTGCAAAGAGCAACCTTTGAAATCCGACTGTCCGCCGATCATGGGCAACCTAAGTACCAAAGTGAATTACATAGCTGGATATTCAAAGCTAAAACAGATTCGAATCAAGCAAAACTTAACTCGGATCTGGGTGGCTGGATATTCAAAGCTAGAACAGAGCCAGATCAAGTAAAACTTAACTCGGATCTGGGTGGCTGGATATTCAAAGCTAAAATAGATCCGAATCAAGCAAAACTTAAATCGGATCTGGGTGGCTGGATATTCAAAGCTAAAATAGACCCGAATCAAGCAAAACTTAACTCGGATCTGGGTGGCTGGATATTCAAAGCTAAAACAGATCCGAATCAAGCAAAACTTAACTCGAATCTAGGTGGATGGATATTCAAAGCTAGAACAGAGCCGAATCGAGTAAAACTTAACTCGGATCTCGGTGGTTGCATAATCAAAGCCGAAATATATCCTTATTAAGCAAAACTTAATTCGGAATATGGATGGACCACGGTCAACCCAAGTCATGCAGGAAATTGACTTAGCAAATAATGCATTTGAAGCCTAACAAAGCTTCCAAACGAACAACAAATTATTCGGTTGCAAGCTTCGGGGACTAGTGTATATATACTATCATTTGAATAAATTGACAAAGTATCAGCAGAAGTGCTTACCTCGTTCATCTTATCACTGTCAAGAACAATCTTAGCAGCCATATGCAGACGACTGCTGATGTCGGAAAGCTGAAATGGCTGGCTACTCGGATTGCCCTCAAGCTGATCGGCGGCGTTCCAGTCATTGGCATATTCCACCAAAGAGCCGAGGCTTTTCCCACTCTCAGTACGGGTCAGTACCTTACCTCGGGTCCGTTGTGTAACTACCGCCGTCGCTGGACTCTTGTGAAGAGTAAGCTGAGTGTCGGCGGCCGGGGTGACAACAGGCTTGGCAGAGGAAGCCCCCTTGCGAAGTGCATCAACTATATTGGGTTGAGAAGAGCTAGCAGGCCCCTTCTGAGATGCTGAAGGTTTGGTAACAACAACCTTCCTAGCCTTAGGAGAGGCTTCGGCAGGGGCAGCAACCTCGTCATTAAGAATCACGTCCTAAGGAGCAGGGGGAACTATGGTTTCCAAGGGGGCCGAGATGGTGATATCATAGGTTGGAGAGCAAGTAGCAGCTGGAATCGTGGTGATCGAAGGATCATTGGGGGAAACCTCGGCGGTCAGAAGAGGAGCAACGGGTTCAACAGGAGGATCTATTGGCGGAGTTATGTCGGCGTTAACAACAAGAGCTGTGGGTACATCTCGCTGAGGCGATGTGTGAGTCGGCGCAGGAGGAGAGTCAACACGAGAGGGATTGGGAGCCCGAGTATCCTCAGGAGGCGGAGGAGAAAGCTGCCAAGTTGTATGGCTTGTCATACTCGGACCGCTTGGCTTGACAGAGAGAGGAGCTCTGCAAAGGACAAATAGTCGAATCAAAAGACATAAAGAGAGAAACAAGAAATACGAATGAAAACAAACTCACCCAGTAACCCCAGGCATGGTCTTACGCATCGGAATATGCTGGGCAGACCTCTTCATTCGCTTCTTGGGAGCAGCGTCGGAGGGACCTGCCGGAGCGGTGCGCTTCTTCGAGGTAGCAGGAGCTCGAGAAGCAAGAGGCTCGGTGTCGTGCACCTGACCGGCTGGATTAGCTGGGAAAGTAGGAGCCAGAAATGCGTAAGAGATAGGCATCGCGGCAACTACCTCAAGAATTTGGACGTGGTCTGAGTCACCTTCATCCCCGTGGGCTGAGGCCTTGCCACGGGCGCAAGCCGGAGCAACATCCGACTTAGGGACAAAGTCTTCCGAGTCAGGTTCCCCGCTGTCCGGGGTATTCCGATCCGCAGTCCACGGAAGAGCCAGAACCTCGGCATCCTCGATCTTTTGCTCCGTAAACCTCTGCGAGAGACGAAACAAAGTAGAGTTAGCAAAGGAACAGTCACAAACGCGACTCGGAAAAGAACACCAATGCGTAAATTTACCTGAGGAGGGGGGTTCCCACGAGTGAACGACTTCAGTCCCCATGCCCAATCCTCCGGCATATCGGTGTTGAAGATAGCTCGGACACGCTTATAAATATGATAGTCATCGAGCTCAACCGTCGAAACTCGGTTGGGATTGAGAGGACCACTCATGTAACAAAGCTTATGAGTGCGAAGCTGGAAAGGGCAGATTCGGCTGCTGATGAATGTGGTCATCAGATCCTCGCCACGGAGCCCAGCGCGGATCAACTCCTTGAGCCGAATCTCAAATGCCTCGGCCACTCTTCCTAGGGTTGTAGTTCCAATTCTTATTGGAAGGGGTGCCAACAGAAAAGGCAGGGAGCCGAATCTTATCTTCCTTTCCATTGTTTTTAACATAGAAAAATAATCTATGCCATTTCTTGCAAGACTCGAGGGCGGCGACACGAGGGAACTCGGAGTTTCTCCGAGGTGTAATGGACGCGGCCCCGCACTGGGTAAGGGACTTCTCGGAAGGGTGAAGAGATTTGTCCGGTACGACATTAGATCGGATCTGGAAGAATTTAGACCAAACAGGTACGGAGGGCCAGAGGCTGAAGTATCCCTCCGAGGCCGAGATGTAAGCTGGCAAGGAGGCGATAGCATTGGTAGGAAGGTGATGCGGCTGGAGGCCGAGTAATCAAGGAACTCTCTGGCGAAATCGCTAAGGGGGAGGCCGAATCCGCGAGCAAAATGGGACATGAAGAATATATATTCTCTCTCCTTGAGCACGAGAGAGGATTCGTTGCTGGGCAAGCGACAGCTTACCTCGGCAGGGATTCGGCGCGTCTTGATTAGCCACTCTACCTCACGGCGAGTGACAGTGGAACCCTGCCAAGAACCTCGTTCTGGACCGGATGCGAAATCCTCCTCCTCGACGAGAGCTCCGCTGGAAGAACTAGACATGGGTTCGTCGGAGGAATCGACGGAGGAGGAACTAACGGCGGGGAGAGGCCTAGAAGTGCAGGGCCCCGTCGTGGTTCTAACGAGCGTGGCGGCGCAACAAAGAAAAACCGTCACGAGGAATCAATGAAACAGAGGGATTGCCTAGGGTGGAGATCTAGCGGCGATGCCGTAGGATAACTCACCGGCGAAGGCGACGGAGAAGGGCATGACGGTGAGGTCATCGGAGCAGGAGAACGACAGCGTGACCGACGAGGAGGTCGACGGTGGCGCGGCCGCTTGCATACGAACGGAGGCGCCGGAGCGATAAGGAAGAAGAAGGGCAAATGAAGGGGGAAAGTGAAATCATCTAGCCCGGTAGTGGGATCGTGGGTGCGCCACGATAACTGCATAATCGTGCGCGTCGCAAAACCGCTCGCAACTAGTGGATCCACACTGAAGACCACACGGCGCAGGAGGGGATCGGGCCTCCTGACCGATGCGGTACTCGAGGCGTCACTGCGCCGACGCGACGGGCGCATTAATCACTGTGGCTTCTCAGTGGACACTGCAGAGGAACAAAAAACTAGAAGAACAATGATGAGTGGTACACGTAGGACGAGGCGTGCTCAGGAAGCTGCATGGATACCTCAGACAGAAAGAAGTAGCTCGGAAAGAAAGAGAGGGATATGTTGGGAAACTGATGTGGCCCGGCCGAGGTTTCAAGTAGGACCACACCAGCTTCGGGGACTAATGTTGGGGAGGTGACCCTGGATAGGGTCAAGACAAGGGAAAGATGAAAGGAACCTCCCTTGTCGTGATCCGAGTTACAGTTTATGTCAGACGAGTCATATAAGAGTCGGCCGAGATAAGCAGGACAATGACAAGTATAGAATGAGTAACACCTTATCCGGCTGACATATGAGTTGAGTCGGCCGAATGAGTCTAGCTAACTTGAATGAAGGTGAAGGCCGAGCCGAGTTATACGAGACAAGGCCGAGTAACACGAAGCTTGCAGGAGAAGGAGGTGCCTATAGTCAAACCCTAGTCACTAGCTAGGAGGAATCTAGGCAGGGCCAAGCACAAAGGACAAGGAGCAGAGCAAAAGAAGGGCAGAAGAAGGTCATGGAGGTGACAGTCAGGGAACCCGAGGCGCGCATGTTAAGCTCTCTGGAACATTGCCGCCGATATAAGGGGGACACGGAAAGGAAGCCGCCGAGTTACCATATTGGTACAAGTATATTCCAAGGATATGCTTGCCACGTCAGCCCTAGAAGGAACCAAGGCACCTCTTTATAAGGGGGGACACTGGCTCTTCAGAGGGGGATCGATTCATTCTACGCCGTAAGGCTCGTGTAGTTGCTCTCTTCATCTTGCAAACAGCTCAAGGAGCATTTGTAGTCCTTAAGAGGAGAAATAAGATCTACATGTTAGTCATTTGAGTGTAGAAATCACTGCATCTTCCCTCCCCGGATCCCTCTAGCATACATTGGCCCCATACTTTAGCCTACCCATGGCATCTGCCGTGCCACCACCACGACAACAAGTTCAGAATCATTTATTGGAAAACTCTAGAGCTATCAATGAGTTGAAAGATATCGTGGAAAGAACTTCTAATGATATTAAAATGCTTTGTAAACAGTTTCAAATGGTTCAAACTCAACTTGATCAACTTGCTAAGGTACAAAAGGACATGCTAGTTAATGCTTCAGGAAATAAACATGCTTATGGAATTAGAACTAGGAGTGGTATAGCTACTCAAGATCCTTTATATCCTGAAGGACACCCTAAAATAATAGAGTAGGATTCCCAACAAGGTGAGAGTAGTGGTAGTCCTCGTAAGAGGAAGAAAAAGAAACACCATATAGTTGAGGAACCACTTGAACCTGCTGTAGATCCTAATAGTATTTTTGTCTCTGATGCTGAAACTGAGAGTGGTAATGACAAAAATGATACTCCTGAGGTAGAAGTTGAGGAAGAACCTGAGAAGCACACTAAGAACACTAGGTACACTAAGGAATATTTTATTGCTAATAAACATGGTAAAGAGAGAGAACCTTGGGTACAGAAACTATGCCTTTTCCAGGTAAGAAACACAAGTCAAAGGAAACACTACAACAAGTTTTGTGAGTGGATGAAACCTTTATTTTTGCAAATTCCTTTGACTGATGCTATTAAGTTGCCTCTTTATTCAAAGTATATGAAGGATATTGTCTCTAATAAAAGGAAGATTCCTAATGAGGATATTTCTACTTTGCTTGCTAATTACTCCTTCAATGGTAAGGTTCCAAAGAAACTTGGTGATCCAGGTATACCAACTATTCCTTGCTCCATTAAAAATAATTATGTTAGAACTGCTTTATGTGATTTGGGAGCTGGAGTTAGTGTTATGCCTTTTTCTCTACAAGAGACTCCAGCTAGAAAAGTTGATACCAACTGATATATCTTTGCAAATGGCTGATAAGTCAACTACTATTCCTGTTGGTATATGTGAGGATGTTCCTGTTCAAGTTGCTCATAATTGCATGGTTTTAACTGATTTTGTTGTGCTTGAAATGCCTGAAGATGATAATATGTCTATTATTCTTGGGACACCTTTTCTTAATACTGCAGGTGCTGTCATCAATTGTAATCAAGGGAAAGTAACATTAAATATTAATGACAAAGAGCACACTGTCTATTTCCCTAAGAAGGTTGCTAAGAGCTATTGCCTGAATTCCATTGAAAATATTGATAGCATCAAGGTTAGAGAAATATATTTTCCCATTCCACAAGAAAAATTTGAAACTATTATGATTGGGACCATTGCTATCAAGTATGAGGTAACATAATCACTTGGTGGAATACAAAGTTTTGTCTCTTCTAATATTGTTTTGGTAACTAGACTTGATCAACCTTGTTAACAAAAGGATTTTAATGAACAAAATAATGTTTCCGCTATGGTTATTCTTGCTTTCTTTTATTTTTCTCCTTCCTAGTCTTTGCTCTTTCTTTTGTTTGCTTTAGTTTTGCTAGTTGTTTGTTTGTTTGAGTTTCTTAGAGCTCATGTAGTTTGGCTTTTGGTTTGATTTTGCTTCTTCTGAAAAAAACTTTTTCTGCGAGAAAATCAATTTTCATACCTCGAAAATTGGCCAAAAATAAAGTTTCCCGAAAAATCCTAGAAAATTCAAAATAATTTTTTCCTCAAAAAAGGGGCAGAGAGACACCTGAAGTGACCTAGGGGGCCACCCCAGGCCACCACACCCATGGTAGGCGCGACCTACCAGGGGGTGGCGCCTAGGGGGGGTTTGGCCCACCTAGGCCCCTCCAGACTGCCTCCTCAAAGCCAACTTCTTTCTCTCTCCCAAAAACACCGGAAAACTTGCTCAAGATCGAGTTCTTGCTGTTCTTGCTTGCGATTTTCGATCTCCTTGTTTAGCCCATCTCAAGTGCTAATTTTTTGGAGGGATTGCTCCTTGGTATGTTCCTCCTCCACTTTTCCAATTAGATTTTGTGTTTGGTATATTGTATCTTGAGTATTTTTCTGCTATAGGTATCAGGTTGTTTGAGATTTCATGCTTGTTCTATGCTTAGAAACTTTATTTTGATGCATGTGTAGTCCTCTAGCAAGTTCCTATAGTAGTTGCTCATCATTTATCAACTTAGAAATCACTTGGTTTGATGGTTGTCTAAATTTTTTAGCAAGGAAGATGAGTACTTATCCACTGAATCGATATGACTTGAAGGTGCCTGAGCCAATGAAGGTTCATTGTGAGGAGGCAGTTTTTCCTTCCATATATCCATGCCAGGAATTTATGAGAGCCGCGGGAATCTTCCAGGATTTCCAAACTTTGATTGTCAATGCAGGGTTGGAACACTTTGTTGAAGGTGAACCATTCCAATATGTTAATCTAACCATGGCTTTTGTGCAAGACTTCCGGTTCACTTGGTCTACATCTAATCCCATGGCCCATTACAAAATATATAATATACCTGTCGACCTGCCTTTTGCTGATTTCTGTGCAGCAATTAGAGTACCTCAGTGGGGATCTTGTGAGAAGATCAAGGAGAGGCCCCAGTCACTTATGGATTTATATGCTGAGATTTGCCAAGGTTTCGACTTCTCAAAGGAAAGTTGTAAAATTCGGAACATTCAGTTCCTAGCTATTAGATACTTTGCCTATTTCATTACCAAGTGTGTTCTTGCTAGAAAGATTGCTAGAAAGTTGTCTTCTTTTGATCTAGCTTTTATCGAAGCTACTCTGAATAGGAATAGATCTTATAGCCTGGGTGCTTTGATAGCTCACCGTCTCACCACCAACCGCGAGAAGGGTGGAATTTGTGGAGGTCTCGTTGCTTCTAGGTTGCTAGCTTCCAATGGTTTAGAGCCTCACTTTTCAGATTATCAGTTCCCCATAGAGAGGCTTGATATTGAGTTCATGATTCAGCATGGTTTTGTTTCCTTGGGGGATAATGTGAGAAGGTTACCATATGAATTATCCTTTGCCCAGCAAGGTCGGAGAAAGGGTAGGACTGAGAAAATAGTTTATTTGCCTGCACCTGCTTTGTTTAATTTTGATAACAGGCAAGGATGGTTGCTCACGGAGGAAGAGTTTGACACTTATGTGGCGGAGCTCCCCCAACAAGAGGAGAATGTTGAAGAGGATGCCTAAGACGATTCGGTTTATCCCTCCAACTTGGGAGAGTCTTCATACCAGCAACCCTCATTTGATTGGGGCGTGTCTTCTTCTTCATCGCAAGCGCCTGACTATGATCATTCCTATGATGACCCACCGACATGGGGTTACTACCCACGCTATTGAGCCCCACTTAGGCCAAAAGCCTAAGCTTGGGGGAGGTATACCGACACCGCACTCATATATATATATATATATCATGTTCGGTCGGTTCTTTGTATATCCATTGTTTTGCGTTCTTTTTGGTTCTTGTTGCTTCTTTCTCAAAAACACAAAAATACCAAAAATATTTTTGTTGTTTCTCTTGGTTTGTTTCTTTGTTTTGGTTTTCCTTAAAAGAAAAAAATCCAAAAAATATTTTTCTTTGTTTGTTTTGCTTTGTGTGCTTCTTGTTTGGTTTGCCTTTTCTTTGTTTGGTTTTGCTTTATTTGCTTGTCTCTAAAAAAATCGAAAACACCAAAAATATTTGTTGTTCTTCTTTGGTTTTGTGAGTTCTTTGCAGGGTTCAGCCATCCTCAGTGGATTTTGGTTTCATGTTATCATTCAAGTCACACAAGTGAAGAGCAATAATGAAGATTAATACAACTCGAGGAGTGGTAATAGGCTGGTAAAGAACTCTATTATTTTCATTTTTGTACATATACTCATCATTGTGAGCATGCTTAGCCTGTTTGTGTAAGGTGTATGTCATTATGGATGCTTAGTAGTTCTTGCTTGTCTATGATTAGCTCCAGCTTGCTAATAGTTTGTAGCATGTCTTATGAATGTTTGCTTGCATTGTTTTGATTCATATTTTGGTAAGATATTGTGGTATCCTCCTCTGACTGTTCATGTGAATTGACTTGGCACATGCTCACGCATGCATATGACTAATCAATTATCAGTAAGCCTCGATGATTTATTTTGCCTCAGAGTTCTTGTATCACTTTCATGCCATAATTAGTCCTGTTTTGTCGCAAGCATGATTATGACAGTTATTGCTCTCTCCTTTGTCGCTCCCTCTCTATTGCTAGCCTTCACTTGCACTGAGTATGAGCTCTACATGTGCTTCCAACTTCCCAAAACCAATATTGCCAGCTGAGTCCACCATACCTACCTATTAGCATCATTTTCTACTTTAGTGCATATTCAATATGCCTTGTTTTCTTCCAAAATAAAAATGTTTGTCTGTTTTGAGAAAGTTAGTTAGTAAATCTCTCACGAACTTGATGGCACACTTTATTCCGTGCGCTTAATAATTCTGAACCATTGTGACCTGTCCATGAAAGTTATATGCTTGCAAATTATATGCTGGGAGTCAGCAGAACCGTGCTGTCACGGGGAATGCTTTCAACACTTTTTGGATACCTCATCTAGTTGATTCCTTGCTCTTTTGTTTGCGGATGTCGACGATGTGAAATAAAAGGGGATTTTGTGAGTTAATGCAGTCTATACATTGTGTTAGAGAAACGCCTGAGCCGCTAGCCTAAGCCATGCCTAATCATGGTGGAAACTTGCAGCATCACCATAATGAGCATTTATGAAGCATCCTCAATAAAAATCTATACACATAGTAAATAAAAAGACCGCTGAGATGCTCATTGTCTGCTTTCCTTGTCATTTTGATCACGGGATAGCTCCTGTATCATGTGCAAGGGGTACCCCGTTGGCGGTTCTCTATGATATGCATGTATTTACAATCACAAGAACTTTCAGGTAACCAAAGTTGAGTAGCATGCGGAGCGACCCTCGTACTCAAGGGACTTGGGATTTCCAGTTTATGGTCTGTCAAGCATATAATTCAGAGTGGACCTCACATTCACCTTAACCACATGAAGATGCCTATGATAGGGGAAATGAGAGCTCAAAGCTAATCAGTACCTTCATTTCAGCATTTGGAAGCCTTTCAAACTTTACAAAACCGTTTTCACAACCTTGTTGAGTCACCACTTATTCTATGAGGACCTTCTTGAGAGCATAGTTGTCATTCTTGTGTTTGTTCCAAAACTTGGTTAATTATGTCATGACTTTGATGCTTGTATCTCTGATATTTTTATCTCTAGTCTTCATGTGAACTTCAGAGGTGCCTTGGCATTTATTTTGTGCTCTTCAAACAAAGGCAAGCGAGATACCACTCTATCATACCTTATTATGAGCATTGCAATGTTGCTTATGTTTATGTTTCATGCTACTTATTATTATTGAGTTGGTTTCTCTTCATATCTTGCAATGACTGTTGAGTAGACTTAGTTGCATACTCTTTATTATGAATTGTCTAAGCATCTACTCATGTGCTGAGAATATTTACATCATATGAAGCCAAGTGTTCGTGAAAGTTATTTTATCGCACTCAGTTTTCAACTGAATTGCTTGAGGACAAGCAATAAGCTAAGCTTGGGGGAGTTGATACGTCCAAAACGTATCTACTTTCTCGAACACTTTGCTATTGTTTCTCCTCTAAACTTATGTGATTTGAATACAACTAACACAGACTGATGCTGTTTTCAGCAGAATTAGCTTGGTGTCTTGTTTTTGTGCAGAAAATCAACTATCAGGAAAAATCCCAGAAAATATGCCAAAAATTATATTTCACCAGAAGATCCACGGAGCCAGAAGACGAGACAGAGAGGGGGCCTGGGGGGCCCACACCCATGCTAGGCGCGGGCCCACAACTGGCCGCGCCTGGGGGGTTCAGCCACCCCAGGCACCCCCTCGGCCTCCCTCTGCGCCTATAAGTTGCCTTTAGACCTAAAAACCGATGAGGGGAGGGTCGATAGTTTTCCAGAAAGAGTTCCGCTACGCTGCCGCCACCAGAAACCAAGATTTGGATCCAGAAACTCCGTTCTGGCACCCTCCCGGGATGGGGAATTTGGAGAGGATCATCGCCATCGTCATCACTAACGCATCTCCATCAACCACCGATGTTTCCATCATCCATGAGTGAGTAATTCCCCGCTGTAGGCTTGGGGTGGAAAGGATTGGATGAGTTCTATCATGTAATCGAATATGATTGTTAGGGCATAGTGCCTAGTATCTCTATTAGTGCTATTTGACTTTGTTGCAACTTGTTGTGCTTAATGCTTGTCACTAGGGCCCGAATGCTATGATCTCAGATCAAAACTTATTATTGAATCATTATGATAGTATTGTTTGTGATCTTATCTGCAAGTTGTGTACACATATCATTGTCCGGATCCAAAGGCCCCAAAGTGACAATAATTGGGACAACTGGAGGGGATGGCTGTGGTGCGAGGATCACGTGTGTTCACGGAGTGTTAATGCTTTGCTCTAGTGCTCTATTAAAAGGAGCACCTTAATTGCTAGTAGTCCCCTAGAGGCCCCGCTGCCACGAGCTGGCTGGACATAAGATGTTGTGCAAGTTCTCATTGCGAGCACGTATGACTATATATGGATCACATGCCTAGGATTGTTTAGTACTTGGATGCTTGTTATTATTTATCTGCAATGCCCTAGATCTTGAAGTTACATGTTTAGACTCGTCCATGCAACGCCTGTCCATCCATCCCTTTGCCTACCGCACTCGAATCCCACTGTTTATTGTTACTACTCCCTCTGTTCTTGTATACAAGGCCACAAATTCATATTCCTGGTACCAAGGCAAAACTTTAAACCGATTAATGCATTGGCAAAAAACGTCGCAAACTCCTCAATTCTGATGCAAGCTCCTTGATTCCATCTGGTGATAAATGCATGCATGCAAAACCACAATTCTGATGCGAGCTCCTTCCTTTATCCCTCCGCATGCATGCATGGCTTGGCAGCCTAATTAAATGCAAATCGTTTCCCACTTCTCAAGTTGTGCAGTGTACGAGGAAAATGACATCAATTTTACCTCGGTTAAAGATAGTGGCCCTGTATATATGAAAAAAGTCTTTTTTGGTAGTGGCCTTGAATACAAGAAGAGAGGGAGTATTACTATTGCTCATGTTTCACTGTTGCTGTTGCTTTGCTGTTGCTACTACCAAACTGTTGCTACTGATAAACTTCTGTGAGCAAGAACTATTTCTAGGTGCAGCTGAATTGACAACTCAGTTGTTAAGGCTTGCAAGTATTCTTTGGCTCCCCTTTTGTCGAATCAATAAATTGAGTAATACTACCTGCGAAGACTGTTGCGATCCCCTACACTTGTGGGTCATCATTGTCAATAGTCCAACGAGTACATACACTCGTACATGCAACGTTGGTCCGTCATCAAGAACTCTGCCGAGAACATCTCGGAGGAACGACCAATCGACACTTTCAATGGCGGCGTGTGATGCCGCGAATTGAGAGAAGAGTTATGGTGTGTCAAGACCAAAACCATCAATCATCTGATGGATATCACTAATCGCTAGGCTAATGGCGAGGATGCCATCAACCGAACATGTTCGGATGAGAAAGAAGACTTTGTCCGTAGGTGCGATCACCGAGGAAAAAGATGAGCGCGCGTCTATGACGAGCGTGACGTGGTTGATATGGTCGCTGCTGGCTACGCCGATCGCCGCAAGGATGGAAATCGCAACAACGGATACCACAACAGCAACCACCATGACAGCGGAAAACCAGCACAAGCATGGCAATGCCGCAACCGCGATGATGAGCCATCTGCGGTCGACAAAGTGTTGGGTCCCTGCACCATCCACTTCTACATCGACAAGAACGATGGAAAGAAGAAAGACGGCCACATGCTCAAAGATTGTAGGGAGTTCCAAAAGCTCCATGAAGAATACGCCCAGATGAGGCGCGAGACGGTAAATCCAGGATTCGGCCCAGCCGCAGGAGCCATCGCATACGGTGCCCCACCTCCGCCACCAGGAGCACCCGCATAGCATGCGGCTGTGCCGGCCCTGAACAACGGAGCAGATCCATACCCACGATTGTTGGGGGATATGATGATACAAAAGGGACGTCCATCCAATAGGGTGCAAAAGACGATTACCCCGATAGGTCAACTTGGCTATTACCTCTCCACCTGCCATACCTGAGTACCTCAGTGGCTCAGAATCATGCATCACATTCGACCGTTCGGATCACCCATGGCAAATACCTCACCTAGGTCACTCTGCCCTGGTGCTCGAGGATCAGATAGGAGGATTCTAAATGAGTCGCGTCTTCATGGACGGCGACAACGACATCAATCTGATGTTCGCCAGCACACTTGCATCTATGCGGATCCCGCTATGCAGCCTGGAGACATCAGACACGATCTTCCATGGCATCATCCCAGGAAAAGGAGTATATCCCCTAGGCAGAATATGGCTTCATGTCATCTTCGGCACCCCCAAGAACTTCAGGAGGGAGCGGCTCAAGTTCGAGGTGGTGGACTGCCCCTCACAGTACCACGCCATCCTCGGGCGCGTGGCATTCGCAAGATTCATGGTAGGACCACACTGTGTGTATCTTCTACTGAAGATGCCAGGGCCTAACGGTGTCATCACCGTCCTAGGTAGCTTCACCAAGTTAGACAGCTGTGACAGGGACTTCAACAGAATCTCCCGGTCATTCGGCATGCAGGAGGATCTCGCATGGCTAAAGTAGTCAACAGACAACAGCCTGCCCCTTGTCACCAAGCAAAACGCGCCCGGCATGGCGTTAGACTCAGCATCCAACACCAAGGCGGTACAGGTCCACCCAACGGACGCTACCAGGACCGCTCTGATCGCCAACAACCTGAGTTCCGCATAGGAACTCGCGTTCGTCGAATTCCTCTGTGAGCGCTGGGAAATCTTCGCCTGGTGTCCTGCGGACATGCCAGGAGTTCCTAGGGAATTCGTCGAGCATGCGCTAAATGTGTTTCTGGATGCGAGGCCGGTCAAGCAGACGATTCGTCGACTATTTGAGGGAAGGGCCAATGCAATTGGTACCAAAGTCAACAGACCCCTAGACGCTAACTTCATAAGGGAGATCAAGGAAAGCACCTGGGTAGCTAACCCCGTGTTGATCCCTAAGAAGGACACGGACATCCTGCGGATGTGTGTGGACTTCATGGCGCTCAACAAGCATTGTCCTAAGGATCAATTCCCCTTGCCACGAATCGATCAAATCATTGACTCCACTGCAGGGTGCAAGAGACTCTCCTTTCTCAATGCCTACTCAGGATACCATCAGATTCGGCTGAAGGTCAAAGATCAAGAAAAAACAGAATTCATCACACAGTTCGGGGTGTTATTCTACAACACAATGCCTTTCGGGCTCAATAATGCATGCACAACCTACCAAAGGTGCATGCAGGCATGCGTGAAGAACCAGATCGGTCGCAACATCTAAGTCTATGTCGACGACTGTCGTGGTATTGCCGACGAGTACGCCATGGGGGGGTCCTCACAGTGCGTGTTTAGAGACGTGGGGTAAGGCGGACGGTTGACGGGTACGAGGTAACACAGCTTACCCAGGTTCAGATCCCACGACGGTGGCGGAATCCTACTCCTGCTATAAATCACTATAATGGCAATACGCCGAGTTACAGAGATAGGTTCGCTGTGCGAGGTGTGTGTAAAAACGATGCCCTAAAGGCTCCCATAGGCCCGACTTATATAGTCGCCAGGTCCTAAGGTTACAGGGAAAAGTCCTAGCCGGACAGGTTACAGAGTCCTACACCGTCTATCACTAGTCTTGTGTATCTTGTACTCCAAGGCTCCGGGTACGCTGGTGACTCCACCGTAGCCTTCCTTTATCCGGCATGGGCCTCCCTTCTGGATCCACCTAACTAGGCCGCCCAACAGGCCACAGGACATGCCACCGACTATGGGCCACCCGGGTTAGTCGGATAAGAGACATTCTATGAGGATACCCATATAGCATATCCCCAACAGTAGCCCCCGGAGAAACTCCGAGATCTTGCGCCGTCTTGCCTCTTCCCGTGGAATGCTCCGTCTAGATGGATGTCGGCAAATCGTCAAGCAATATCTTGTAGTCCTCCCAAAGAACCCTGCAAAGGTTTATCCGTCTTCTATGAGTAAGTCGGACAAATGCTGAATCTTCCATCGTACGCTTCCGTTGTCGGATTAAATCCGTCCATGCCGGAATCTTCGATGGGACGGCTCATCTACCATGTTAGTTATGACGATGTAGGCCGTAGGTCAGCGACGCCTCGTAAGTCACACATGCAGAGAACGCAATCATATCCGATTTTCCCGTGCGAGCGATACGAACCGTTGGCGGCGGCGGTTGGAGATGTGGCGAAATTACCGCGCACGTTCACGAACACGTCGTCTACGCAGCAGCCGTCCGATTAGCTGCACGAATCTTGACGCAGAGTAAGATAAATAGTAACCGTGGGACACTTGCCACTTTTTCACCCCATTATCTCGCATCATCATCTTCTTCCTCCAGCCGCACGCCTCCTCAAGCTCTTCGCGGAAAACCTCGAAGAAACCCTAGCCTCTCTCTGCACCAGTCGCGTACTCCCAGTCCTCCATGGCCAGCAGCAGCTCTTCCCCGTCGATGGCGGCGTCGAGCAAAGCCACGGCGAAGCCGGTGAGCTCCGTCGTCGTGCCCCCAGAGGGCCTGGTCATCCCCGCGTCGACGGCGATTGAAACCACCGGCGGTGACCACAATCTTGCGGCGCTAGAGCCTCTAGAAGAGGAGCCAGATTCAAACAAAGGCGACTGGCGCGGCTCGGACATCACTAGCCGCGACATCCAAGAGATGGTCGCCGAAGGCTACCTCCCCGCGATGGAGGGGCTCGCCTGGCAGGCGGCGCCGGCCGGCGAGGTGACACCTTCTCCCCAAGCCGGAGAAAAGGTGTACCTCAAGGCTCAGCTGGTACGCGGCGTTTCTTTGCCCATCTCCCACTTCTTTCTATCCGTCTTGAACCACTTCAAAGTCCAACCCCACAACCTCTCCCCCAATAGTATCTTAGTTCTTAGCAACTTCGCGGCACTTTGTGAGGGTTACCTAGGGATCAAGCCTAGGTTAGACTTGTTCGTGTACTTCTTCACCGTCAAACGTGAAGCCGGACACTGTAGGGACGAGCTTAGGAAATGCGGAACCATAAGCTTCAAGATCCGACCTGGCCGGCGGTTCCCCGACATCGTCGGCCACTAGTCGTACAAAAACTGGCAGCGGGCATACTTCTACGGCCCCGATATTCCTTTGGCGGGCCGAGAAGTGACGTACCCGGACTTCGTGGACGGAGCCGCCACTGAAGTTTACACATGGAGATCCCATGCCTCCCTTCCCTCCGACCTCAACGCTTCTCGCGCAATAAGGCGGATCGAGTGGTTCATAGAGACGGGTTTGACCGGCTTGGACATAGCCATGTGCTGGTTCATCAGGCGAATCCAACCCCTGCAGCACCGCGTGAAGTTCATGCACGAGTACACGGGCGATCGAAAGGATTCCCTTCGGATCTCCGTGGATAACTTCTCGAGCGACTCCGTCAAGCTCCGTCTAAAAGACATCGTCAAGGTGAAGGATAAGAAGCGCGGCTTCACCATCACCTACGACATGTACGTAGACGGCAAGTGCCCAAAGGTAGGTATTTATTTTCCTTGTATGACATTGCTCCAGTTTCTCCGTCTGCCAGTGCCATCTTATCTAACACGGTGATTTCTTACTTAACAGCTTAGCGATCTAGATGAGGACAACCTGGCTGCCCAAATCTACGATCCAAAGATGAAGGAAGTCACGGTCGTGTCCGACGACGATGCCCCGTTGGCGCGAAAGCGGAAGAGCTCCACCTCTGAAGCTGCCGACGGAGGCAAGAAAAAGAAGAAGGAGGGTGGAGCCTCCAAAAAGAGTACTGCCGCCCTGGAGGCGGAAAAGAAGAAAGCCACCGGGATGTTTGCCAAAGCGCCCCCCTAGTGTAAGCCTCTCATTCTCCGACATTGTCTTATTTATCTGTCTTATTCCTGTACTTATGCATTTTGCACGTTTTAGGAATAAAGCCACAACCAGCCTCAAGAAGTCCTCCAAGACTCTTGGGGCTTCTAGAAATATCAAAGATATGCTGCATCGCGACTCCTCCCCCGCTATCGCCCCTGCTACTCCTGCCGTCCAGCCCTCCTCCGCTCCGACAAGCTCCCAAGTCCAGGAGGCACCAGGCCCTTCCGCCATGGAAGTGGATTCTGGCGCCTCTACCGAACTAGCTGTTGTCGACGAGCATGCGACGCAGGAGAGCGCTACTCTTCAAATGGCTGAAGCTCCGGCTAAGGATGCCATCGGTAGCGGCAAGGTGGTGGTGGGAGCTGGTACCTCTGCCGAAGGCGGCTCCTCTGCTCCCCAGAAACCCTTTGAGTTCCTGAAGATAGTTTACCCAACGCTCATGCCGAGTAACACAACTATGGTTCCTTGAGGAGTGCCTTCATCTCCGACGTGCGGTCTTGAGGAGCTACTCCGACAAGAAGACATCTTGCAAGGAAATATCATTTCCTTTGGCAAGCTGCTAGCCGAGAGCGCTACAAACCTCAAGATCATTGAACTTGTAAGTTTTACTTTACCTTTTGCATTTCGTATGAGTATCCCACTGTAGCCCCCGAGGATGTAGACGGAAAACCATAGGTTTTGCATCTATATGCTCTAAGAGTGACTAAGTTAGAAAAAACTCTCACTTCAGCCCCCAAGCATTTAGATGGAGAAATTATTCTGACTAGATGCTTTAAGAGTAGCATACAAAGTGTTCATAATTTTCAATGCTGTAGACCCCCAAGCCTCTAGTTGTAACTGAATTAGTTCCGACTAGATGCTTAAATAAAAGCTAAGCATATTGCTAAGGTAAAAAACTTTCGCTGTATCCCCCGAGCGCCTGGATGGAAAATTTCTGACTAGGGGCTTCAAGCAGACCAAACAACGACTTAACTTTGTATTTGCTTCCATAGAACGAGAATGCTCGGAGGGGAATGGCCAACGACAAGTACCAGAAGATGCGCGTAGATCTTGAAGCCGAAAAGGGTAAAACTGCCATCTTGAAGGAACAGATCATCAAAAACAAGAGTCTGTTTTCTTTTTGCACATTTCCGTCTTACTTTTGTGCCCATAATCTCCGAGTACTCACTGCGTACTTTGTTTTTCTCCGACTTGCAGAACATGTTGCCAAGGCCAAGGATATTGTCGAGCAGTCCAAGCACATCCAGCAGCTGGACAGCGAGAACAAAATCCTTAAGAAGGAGAGGGAAGAAATGTTGAAGATGCACGAGGATTCCATGAAAGCCCTGCAGAACTCCGCCTCCGTGGAGATCAATCGCTTGAAGGAGGAGCTTGCGATCCTTAAGGATCAGAAGCAAGCTGCTAATGAGCAAAACCTTCGCCATAACGAAGCGTTTAAGCTCCTCCAACAAGAGAAGGAATCCTTGGCGGACACCGTCTGGCAGGCTAAGGCTAGCATCTTCAATGAGTGTCCTCCGCCTTGTAGCTCTGTAGTCTGGATACTTATAATTTATTGAACTCATGCAATCTTTGTTGGAATTTTCAGCACCCATGGGTTTAACCCGCTCGCCTCCTTCGGACAAGGAATGCATGGTTCTTGCCGGCAAATTCATTAATACCACCATCGCCCAAGCCAAGGAGATTGCCAAGCCCCTCCAGATTTATATCAAGGCCTCGGACTCCGTGACGAAGTACTCGGAGATTCTGCGCCGAGCCCCTGAGCGTGTCGCGAGCTGGAAGGCTTCATGCGCACGAGCTGGCGCAAGGATGGCGTTGTCTATGGTGAAGGCGCACTATGAAGATGCCGACATAGACTCTGGTTCTTATGCTTGACTTTTCGTGAGTTGGAAGACTCGTTGTCGGAACCATGCGCTTAGGTGATGATGCCCAATGGCACCGTCAATAACCTGAGCACAAAATCACCGACAATAAGTGCCGAAAGTCACTACTCCAGAATCCACATAAAACGACAAAGAATGTGTAGACCTGAAAACTTAAGCTAACGCCCGTAGGCGGAATTTTCACAAGTGCAATCGCAAGACTTGTGCATAAAGGTTTTATATGATCCAAAAATGAACACTAAAGGAGGTAAAAGACTCAGTAATATGAGTGAACCAAAGAGGTTTATTTCATTGATCATATAAGAGGTACACGATTAGATAAAAAAATGCTAAGTGTAGAAAGGACGTAGCTGTGCTATGTTCCATGGCCGATCAAGCTCTGGGTAGTCATTATCCGGGTCACGTCGCTTATGCTTATGATCCTCGCTGGGTCTATCCTTGAGTTCACGATTGTCGACAAGGTAGTAAGACCCATTGAGCAGCGCCTTGCTTATGATGAACGGTCCTTCCCATGGCGGGGATAATTTGTGTGACTTCTTCTGCTTAAGTTGGAGTACTAGATCCCCCTCTTTAAACGAGCGATGCCGAACGCGGCGGCTATGGTAGCTGTGTAGCTTCTGCTGGTAGATGGCGGATCTTTGGCATGCCAAAACGCGCTCCTCCTCGAGAAGGTACACATCTAGGCGTCTGGAGTCTTCAGCATCATCTTCGTTGTAGGCGGCAACTCTTGGTGCGTCGTGGAGGATGTCGGAAGGTAGGATGGCTTCTGCTCCATATACCATGAAGTAAGGGGTGTAGCCGGTGGATCTGTTGGGTGTAGTTCGTAAACTCCACATCACAGATGGCAATTCTTTCGCCCAGGCTCCAGCTGCTCTATGTAGTGGTGCCTCAAGACGTGGCTTGATTCCCTGCAGAATTAATCCATTGGCTCGCTCAACTTGACCATTGGATTGTGGGTGTGCCACAGATGCAAGGTCAAGTCGGATGCCTTTGTCCCAGCAATAGGCCTCCACTTCTCCGAGTGACAAGTTGCTTCCGTTGTCGGTGATGATGCTATGTGGGAGACCAAATCTCACCACTAGATCCCGGACAAACCTGAGGGTAGTTGCCCCATCAAGCTTTCTAATGGGTTTAGCTTCTATCCATTTGGTGAATTTGTCAACCGCTACCAGCAGATGCGTAAATCCACACGGTGCCGTCTGTAACGGTCCCACCATGTCTAGCCCCCAGACTGCAAACGGCCATGTTATTGGTATTGTTCGCAATTCTTCAGCAGGAACATGTGGTTGTCGGGCATAATACTGGCATCCTGTGCATGTCTCAACCAGCTTGTCGGCGTCCGCCTTCGCGGTCAGCCAGTAGAATCCTTGCCGGAAGGCTTTTGCGACCAATGATCGAGGAGAGGCGTGATGCCCGCAATCTCCGAGATGGATCTCGAGCAGGATTTCCATACCTTATAGCTGGGAAACGCACTTCATGAACGGTTTTGTCCAAGCCGGAGGGATCTTTGTCACCATGTTGACGAAAGAGTCAGCTCTATCCGGGTTGTCGATGTCGGCGCCTTTCACGGATGGTGTGCGTAGATGCTCTAGGAAAACTCCTGGCGGAATTTGCTTGCGCCCTGATCCAAGTTTAGACAGTAGATCAGCCGCCTCGTTTTGCTCCCTAGGCACATACTTGACTTCATAGCCCAAGAAGCTCTTGGCTATCTCATCCACTTCGTCGCGATATGCCGCAATCATAGGGTTCCGCGCGTTCCAGGTGCCAGCCACCTGCTGGGCAACCAAGTCGGAATCTCCATAGCAAACTATGCGCTTGATGCCAATATCCTTGGCTACACGTAGTCCGTGAATGAGTGCTTCATACTCCGCCATGTTGTTTGTAGCCTCGAAGTGGATCTGCAGAACGTAGTGCAGCTTATCTCCTTTTGGTGACTGTAGCAGTACACCAGCCCCCGAGCCGTTGAGGAACTTTGATCCATCAAAGTGCATCACCCAGTACTCTGGTTCTGGCAACGGAGTAGCATCTGGCATTTCCGTCCAATCTGCAATAAAATCCGCCAAAGCTTGTGACTTGATAGCGTTGCGTCTCATGTAGGTGATCTCGAAGGCGGCAAGTTCAATACCCCACTTCGCGACCCTTCCTGTAGCGTCGTTGTTATTGATAATGTTGGACAGTGGAGTCTTGATCACTACTGTGATTGGGTGCTCCTGAAAGTAATGCCTCAGCTTCCGAGAAGCGAGGAATACTCCATAAGATATCTTTTGGTAGTGCGGGTAACACTGCTTGGACTCCGTCAAGACCTCGCTTACATAGTAAACTGGTCGTTGAACTCCGTGCTCGTAGCCTGGTTCCTTCCGCTCTACCACGACGACGATGCTAATAACCCGGTTGGTTGCCTCCATGTAAATTAACAGGGGCTCTCCAGGCTCGGGTGCTGCAAGGATGGGCGCTGAGGAAAGAATATCCTTGAGCTGCTTCAATGCTGCATCTGCTTCGTCTATCCACGTAAATTTGTCCGCCTTCTTCAGCAACTTGTACAGCGACAGAGCCTTCTCTCCAAGTCGGCTGACGAACCGACTAACTGCTGTCACACAACCTGTTAGTCGTTGGATGTCCTTTAGGCATGCCGGACGGTTCATGTTTAAGATGGCCTTTATTTTCTCCGGGTTGACCTCGATTCCGTGCTGGGAAACGATGAAGCCCAACAATTTGCCGGCTGGAACCCCGAAGACGCACTTCTTAGGGTTGAGCATCATGTTGTATTTCCGGAGATTATCAAAGGTTTATTTTAAGTCGAAGATTAAGTCGTTTGACTTTTTAGACATAACCGCGATATCGTCCACGTAGGCGTGAACATTCCAACCAATTTGGTCGTGAAGGCAATGTTGCATTGTCCGCTGGTAGGTAGCACCTGCGTTTTTCAGCCCGAAGGGCATCGTGACATAGCAAAACGTGCCGTAGCGGGTAGTGAACGAAGTGACCAGTTGGTCCGACTTCCTCATCTTGATCTGGTGGTATCCTGAGTATGCATCGAGAAAACACAGAAGTTCCGAGCCAGCCGTCGAGTCAACGACTTGGTCAATGCGAGGCAAAGCAAACGGATCTTTGGGACATGCTTTCTTCAAGTCGGTGTAATCAACGCACATTCTTAATTCATTGGTTCCCTTTTTGGGGACAAGTACAGGATTGGCCACCCATCGGGTGTGAAGGACTTCTCGGATAAATCTAGATTTAAGTAGTCTAGCTATATCTTTGCCAATGGCGCGTCTCTTCTCATATCCGAAGAGTCGTAGAGGTTGTTTCACTGGTTTACATTTTGGATCTATGTTTAAGCTGTGCTCGGCAAGTTCCCTAGGTACACCTTTCATGTCGGCAGGTTGCCAGGCAAAGATGTCCCTATTCTCACGGAGGAACTCGACGAGCGCGCTTTCCTATTTGGGATCCAGGTTTGTCCCAATGGCGACGGTCTTGGAGGCATCGCCTACCACAAGCTCCACCGGCTTGGTCTCGATGGCGGCCTTGAACGCAGGAGCGGAGTCGGAGATCTGCTTCTTCGACGCGGGCATCTCTGAGTCATCGACCTTGCTCTGGATCTCCTTGAATTCTTCGCTGTAGGGGACAGCTTCTGCAATAGCTGCTTCGTTGATCTCGTAGTCCCTTGCCTTGGTAAAGCTTCCGGATACGGTGATGACACCGTTTGGTCCGGGTATCTTGATTTTGTTGTAGACGAAGTATGGCTTGGCCATGAACGTGTGGAATATGTCGCGGCCGAATATGACGTGGTACACGCTCTTGAAGGGGACCACCTCAAAGGTCATGCGCTCTTGGCGGTAATTATTGACGTCGCCAAAGGCTACCTGAAGTGTGATGCACCCAAGGGACCGAGCTTCCCGACCAGGAACTACGCCATGGAATACGGTGTTGGTCCGCCTTAGGTTTGCCTCCGTCAAGTTCATCTTCTGCAGTGTATCCAGGTACATGATGTTGATGCTGCTTCCACTGTCCACCATGCACTTGGTGAACTCCACACCGTCAATCAATGGGTTGATGACCATGGCGTACTGGTTCTCCGTGGGCACAAGGTCTGGGTGGTCCGTCCTGTCCCAAGTGATTAGAAACTCCGACCAGTGCAGGTATTGGGGAACTGGGGGGAGAGTGGCCATCAGGATCCGTAGAGAGGTCTTTTGTTGTCGGACGGTGGGGGTGCCAAGGAAAGTGTGGTAGACTGGGGCCATCTTTGCGAAGGGGTTCTTGCCCTTGTCGTCGCTCTTGGCGGCGTGCTTGGGGTCAACGTCCTCATCCATTTCACTTGAATCCTTGGACTCCTCCTCTTTCTTCTTCCCCTTGCCCTTGCCTCGCGGTCTGTTCTTCCGACTTTGCTTGTAGCCGGACTCCTGGTCTTCCTTGAGGTCGTTGACGAACTTGCAGTGTCGATTGGTATGGGTGGCCTTGCCGTTGACATCGAGGTGTACGAGGCACGACATATCGCGGTACTTCTCGTACGTTTGGGTAACGCGGAGCAGCGCCGAGTTGGTTTCACTTCCTCGTTGCTGCCCGTGGCCCGCTCCCCTTCCTCGGCCACGTTGTCCGCCTTCTCCTCGTCCTGCAAAAGTCATAGCGACCATGTCGGTAGATTGCTTTTCTTCTGGAGCGGTTTTTCGCTTTGTACTGCTGTTCCTCCAAGGTTGGGTTGGAACGGCCGTTGCCGGCAAAGAGCCACGAGCATCATCGTCGGCAGCTGCGAACTCACTAGCTAACTGAATCATCTGATTCAAGTCAAGCTGATGATTGTCCTGCAAGCGCTTTAGCTTATGTTGTAGTAACGTGCCCCTTTCCAACCCATCAATGAAGGCGGCCATAGCGGTCTGAGCGTGCACTCCTGCGTAGGAATTCTTCATGTCCAGCCAGCGGGAGAGGTAGGCGCGAGATGTCTCGTCTTTCTCTTGCACGCACCGCTGTAGATCGCCCACTGTGCAGGGACGCTTGTATGTAACCTCAAAGTTCTTGGTGAATGCTTCTTGCATATCCAGCCAGTTGTAGATAGATTTCTCCGGCAAGTCGTCGATCCATTGACGGGCCGTTCCCGCCAACATTAACGGGAGGTACTTGACGGCGATGTTGGGGATGCCTCCAGAAATCTCCACCGCGTTGCCGTAGTCCTACAACCATGTGGCGGGCTTGGCGGTGCCATCATAGGGCTTGATGGTCTTGTCTATCCGGAAACCTTTGGGGTAAGTTGCGGACCGTATTGCAGGTCCAAAGCAACGTGGTCCCAGGTATGGTCCTTCCCGGGCCTCGTGGATCTTATCGATCCGCGAACGTGCATCGTAAGGCTCCAGGTTCTTCTTCTTGTTGTCAACAGGGGAGGGGCTGCGTGAACGACGCGGGCCTCTTCCTCCATGGTGACTGCTTGGCGGTGATGGAGGCGGAGGTGGCGGTGGGTTAGCCTTCTTGCTGTTACCCTCCTGCGACGCCTCACGCCTCTCACGGTTGTTTGTCGGACACGGAGGGTCGTGGTGTGACCTGCTCTTGTGTCCTTGGTGGCGTTCTTCATCATGACGGGTCTGCGCCGCGTTGTCACGGATGACGATGCCACACTACTTCGGAGGGGTCATATCCGTACGATGGTGAGCCTTGTAATCTTCCTAACGTCGGGGGGATCGGGGCGGTGGCGATGGGCGGCGAGGTCGGGCTTTTTCTCCGTGGTCAGAGGATATGGGGATAGCATCCTTCCTGTTGCCCACATTCCTCCGTCTTTGTTCTGATGAAACCGTCTGTGATCCGACGTCTTGAGGAGATATGTCCCTTGGCGGTTTGTACTGGCTAGATCGGCAGAGCGCCGGGTCAGACTCAAGGCTCTGGGAGGTGGCCTTTTCCTACTGCTTTACCGCCTTGGCCACCAGGTCATAGACCTGTTCTACTGCCTCAGGCGATCTATCCTGCTCCAGAAGGGTCTTGGCGACGGCGAGGTTAAGGAGTGGGGTGGGCATCATCTGCTTGCCTTCACTATCAATGTATGGCTTGGCCTGTGCCGGCTTCGAGGGAGCCCATCCTAGGTTTTGCCGTACACCAGGATCGTTGATGATGCGAGCCGGAGCCTCCTTAGCCTTCTGCTTCTGCAGTAGAGTCTTGTACTCGGCCTCCATTGCTCTAGCTTTCTCTATGGACTTCTGTGCGTTGACCAGATCTCGATCTAGTTAGCGCCTTGCTCCGCGATGGCTTGCGCCTCCTCCAGTAGCTGCTGGCGCTTCTCGTCAAGCTGGGTCACGTTCCGGATATGATCAACGGTCAGTGGCTCGACGAGGAGATTGCCGTACATCACTCTATCAGCTGGAGTAACGTGGATGCTGGAGGCGGCAAGTTTGCGGTGTTGTTGTTGCTCGGACCAGTGCCGAGTTCCTGCGGCTGCTGCACTGGGTTAGGCGGAGGAGGCATGACCTTTGCGCGATCATCTTTGGCAGCAATTAGTGGCCCCTTCCCCTTTTCCAGTGCCGTAGGTGGAGCTTGCCCGGGTTGATCTTCATCCATCGCTGTCCCAATGGTGACGAACACCCCTCGAGACATGACGGTGTTGTTAGCTTGCTCGTCGCGCGAGTACTCCTCCTCCATCTCCTGCATAGCGGAGTCTAGCTCTTCTGGACTGAAGTCTATTTCCTCTGAATCTACGCTGAAATCAGCATAAAGCGCGTCAATGACAGAGTCGGAGGGTGCCAGGACTTCCTCGATGACGGGCGGTGGAGGTGCAACGGCCTCGACGATGACTGGATGTGGTGGTGCTTCTACGACGATGGCGTCCGGAGGCGGTGGTGGTGGTGGCTGATTTGGAGGTGCTCCGTCAATGAGCGCAAGCGCTGTCTGAGCTGCCGCTTCGGCCTCCACGTAGTTGTTGACGGTGTTCACCATGCCTTCGAAGGTAAGGCGTCCTAACGCCTGTTGCCGTCTTAGAGAATGTCGGAGAAAGTGTGCCATGGTCCAGTCCTTCCACAAAGTGATAGATAGCATCATCATTGGGGTAGTGGGCCAGATCGGCTCGTATACGGAGCCACCTGGCCAGGTAATCGCGGGGGCTTTCGCCTTCTCTCTGAATGCAGCGCGCCAGATCGAAGATGGTAACCACGCCGACGAACTTGGATCTCTGCTGTCCAGACGCGCGGATAAATCCGGCAGACTTGCAGTGATCTTCCACCTTTATATCCTGCACAGGGGCGGTTTGGGTGGGTCTTAAATTTTCCGATCTTTGCCGGCAAACTCCGATGAGAGATTCGACATCGATCCTTCCGCGAACGTATCCTGCCCGTAGGCGGTCCGTGCGGGTCTTGGTGCTTTCCGATCTTTGCCGGAAAACTCTGAAGAGAGATCCGACATCGATCCTTCCGCGAACGTATCCTACCCATAGGCGGTCCGTGCGGGTCTTGGTGCTTTCCGATCTTTGCCGGCAAACTCCAAAGAGAGATCCGACATCGATCCTTCCGCGAACGTATCCTACCCATAGGCGGTCCGTGCGGGTCTTGATGCTCCTCCGACTCCCAGGGAACTAGTGCCCGAGTCGGTTTCGCCGATGAAGAGGTGGATATCTCTGATAGGAACGATCGAACAGTGCGTAGGGTTCGTCTTCGCCGGGATCCAGAACTCGTCAGGGGGGACGATCGGAACGTTGCCGGAGAAGAGAACACGACCGATGGCTACGGTTTCGTCGATTCCCGCGAAGATCTTGGTCCTCGCCCTCTGAAGAGCCTGAAGCGCCTCTTGCCCCACGGTGGGCGCCAACTGTCGTGGTATTGCCGACGAGTACGCCATGGAGGGGTCCTCATAGTGTGTGTTTAGAGACGTGGGGTAAGGAGGACGGTTGACGGGTACGAGGTAACACAACTTACCCAGGTTTAGATCCCACGACGGTGGCGGAATCCTGCTCCTGCTATAAATCACTATAATGGCAATACGCCGAGTTACAGAGTTAGGTTCGCTGTGCGAGGTGTGTGTAAAAACGATGCCCTAAAGGCTCCCATAGGCCCAACTTATATAGTCGCCAGGTCCTAAGGTTACAGTGAAAAGTCCTAGCCGGACAGGTTACAGAGTCCTACACCGTCTATCACTAGTCTTATTTATCTTGTACTCCAAGGCTCCGGGTACGCTGGTGACTCCACCGTAGCCTTCCTTTATCCGGCATGGGCCTCCCTTCTGGATCCACCTAACTGGGCCGCCCAGCAGGCCACAGGCCATGCCACCGACTATGGGCCACCCGGGTTAGTCGGATAAGAGACATGCTATGAGGATACCCATATAGCATATCCCCAACAACAACATAGTAGTTAAGACCAAGAAATCCGAGCACTTTTCGACGACCTCCGCGAGACATTTGACAACCTTGATCGCTATGGGATCAAGCTGAACTCGGAAAAGTGCGCCTTCGGCGTCCCATCCCAGGAAATTACTCGGGTACTTCATCTCCGAAAGAGGAATCGAGGCCAACCCGAAGAAAATCAAGGCTATACTATCCATGGAGAAGTCTAAGAACGTCAAAGGAGTCCAGCAGCTAGCTGGGCGGATCACGACGCTCAGCAGGTTCATCAGCCGCATGGCTGAGAAGGCTCTACCCTTCTACCAATTGCTCCGCAAGGCCGACAAGTTCGAGTGGATGGATGAAACCGATGAGGCATTCTAAGACCTCAAGTGCTTACTCTCTACATCTCCCGTACTGGTAACGCCAAAGGAGAGAGAGCCTATGCTGCTCTACATCGCTGCCACGCACCAAGTGGTCAGCACTGCCCTCGTGGTCGAACGACCCGAAGACGGCAAAACCCATGGGGTACAACGCCCAGTTTACTACCTCAGCGAGGTACTGATGCCTACAAAGCAAAGGTATCCCCACTATCAAAATCTCGCCTACGACGTATTATGACCGCGCGTCGACTGCGCCACTACTTCCAGGAGCATCAGATCGTGGTCATGAATGAGGCACCATTATCAAACATCCTCAACAACACCGAAGATACAGGGCGGGTAGACTTATGGGGCATTGAGTTGTCCTCTCGGGACATCATCTACGAGCGTCGCACCTCTATCATGTCACAGGTGCTCCTGAACTTTTTTGTCCACTGGATGGAGTTGTAGCAACCAGACACTCCGGACATGTCCTAGCTCTAGACGATGCACTTAGACGGCTCCAAGCGTGAGGCTAGAGCAGGGGACGGAGTAATATTGAGATCCCCTCAAGGGTACAAGATGGGATATTTACAGCGGATGAGGTTCCGCGCATCCAACAATGAGACTGAGTACGAGGCACTCCTGAACGACATGTGGATGGCCAAAGTATGTGGCGCCATGCGCCTCGTCATCTATGGGGACTCCAACTTTGTTGTTAAGCAGACGATGAATGAGTGCGATGCCCACAGCAACAACATGATCGCATATCGTACACTCTACAACTCACTCAAAGGAGACTTTGACGACGGCGAACTCTGGCACGTCAGTAGAGAAAGCAATGAGGAGGCCGACAAGCTCGCCAACATTGGTGATGGTGCACTGGTTGAGCGCAGAGCTTCGTTGGGAGACCCCACGAGGAAGGTGTGATGAACACAGCAGCAAGTTTTCCCTCAGTAAGAAACCAAGTTTATCGAACCAGTAGGAGAAAGGAAACGACCCAAAGGTGTTGCTAGCAACTTGGAAACCTGCAAAACACAAACTCAAGACTTTGCCCCAATGAACAGTGAGGTTGTCAATCTCACCGGTTTGCTGAAAACAAGGATTAACTGTATGGTGTGGAAGGTAATAGTGGTTTGCAGAAAGTAAACAGTACAATGGAAGATGTATCAATGGTAAAGATTGGACCGGGGTCCATAGTTCACTAGAGGTGTTCTCCTTAAGATAAACAAACATGGCATGCTGGGTAAACAACAGCAGGGCAATTGACAGGACTGATCAAGGCATAACAATGCAATACTAGACATTCATGATCCTATGAGATTTGATTGGGAAATATAACAAGATACATAGACCGCCATCCAACTGCATCTATGACTAGTAATCCACCTTCAGGTTATCATCCGAACCCCCTCCAGTATTAAGATGCAAGCAACAGATCACTGCTTTAAGCAAAGTGTGTAAGGTAAACAATCAACTTGTTCCATGAACAAGAGACCATTGTTTTCTTATAGGAGAAGAGGCTAGGAAGGGGGGCGCCCAGGGTGGCCGCACCCCCCAGGCATGGGCCAGGCTTGGCCGCATGGCCAGGGGGTGTGGCCCCCTGGTGGCTCTTCTCCGTCTCGTCTTCTGGCTCCATGTTCCCCACGGTAAAATATTGACTTTGGCTTTTGTCCGTCCAATTATGAGAATATTGATTTTATGCCTTTTCTGGAACCAAAAACAGAAGAAAACAGGCAATTGGCACTGTGGCAACTTGTTAATAGGTTAGTCCAGAAAAACATATAAAAACACCTCAAAGTAAAGACAAAGCAAAGCAAAGTAGATAATAAACAAGCATGGAACATCAAAAATTATAGATACGTCTACGACACATCTAGCATCCCCAAGCTTAACTCCTTCTCGTCCTCGAGTAGGTAAGTGATAAGAAGAATTATTTTTGAGGTGACATGCACCATCACAATCAAGATCAAACCATTTGCAAGCATTGAAGCTGGGATCAAAGAACTCTAAACATGAGCATGAAATACGGAGTTCTAACAATAAGATATAGCAACTATTGTTGCAAGCTGCTGATGAGAAAAACCAACGCCACAATGAGGCGTATAAGCTCCTCCAACAAGAGAAAGAATCCCTGGCGGACACCCTCTGGCAGGCTAAGGCCAGCATCTTCAGTAAGTTTCCTCCGCCTTGTATTTCTGTAGTCTGGATACTTTGAATTTATTGAACTCATGCGCTCCTTGTCAGAACTTGCAGCTCCTATGGGTTTGACCCGATCGCCTCAATCGGACAAGGAATGCATGGTTCTTGCCAGAAACTTCATCAACACCGCCATCACCCAAGCCAAAGAGATTGCCAAGCCCCTCCAGATACACATCAAGGCCTCAGACTCTGTGGTGAAGTACTCGGAGATTCTGCGTCGAGCCCCCAAGCATGTCACAAGCTGGAAAGTTTCATGTGCACGGGCTGGCGCAAGGATGGCGTTGTCAATGGTGAAGGAACACTACGAAGGTGCCGACATCGACACGGTTACCTCCGGTATCCCCGACGTCGACGATGACGGCAAAGAGATTGATCATGAAGCCATCCTGTCGTCACTCGCGGGCTATGACACCAGAGTTGCCGAGTTGGTGGACATCGATGTCTTCGTGCCCATGAACACCATCGACAGCGGCAACCAATATTCCTCCGAGTCCCACCACAGTGCCGACGTTGAGGGTGATTCTCCGGCTGGTGACGATGCTGCTTCCAAGTCTCCTGCGCCAAAGGAATGAAAAACAACTTTGTAATATTTGTTTCACCTTTGGTCTGTGCGTGGAAAAAACTTGTTGATGTAACTTAAGGCGGAAAACAATGGTTGTTATTTCCTGCTACTTAAGAACTAGTTTCCAGCATGTATATATTTTTTTTAAGCAAGTGATGGCTTATCCAGTACTTTGGTTCTTATGCTTGACTTTTCGTGAGTCGGAAGACTCGTTGTCGGAACCATGCGCTTAGGTGATGATACCCAATGGCACCGTCAATAACCTGAGCACAAAATCGCCGAAAATAAGTGCCAAAAGTCACTACTCCAGAATCCACATAAAAATGACAAAGAACATGTAGACCAAAAAACTTAAGCTAACGCCCGTAGGCGGAATTTTCACAAGTGCAAACGCAAAGCTTGTGCATAAAGGTTTTACATGATCCAAAAATGAACACTAAAGGAGGTAAAAGACTCAGAAATATGAGTGAACCAGAGATCTTTATTTCATTGATCATATAAGAGATACACAATTAAATAAAAATGCTAAGTGTAAAAGGGACGTAGCTGTGCTATGTTCCATGGCCGATCAAGCTCCGGGTAGTCATCATCCGGGTCACGTCGCTTACGCTTATGATCCTCGTTGGCTCTATCCTTTAGTTTACGATTGTCAACAATGTAGTAAGACCCATTGAGTAGCGTCTTGCTTATGATGAACGGTCCTTCCCATGGCGGGGATAATTTGTGCGACTTCTTCTGCTTAAGTCGGAGCACCAAATCCCCCTCTTTAAACGAGCGATGCCGAACGCGGCAACTATGGTACCTGCATAGCTTCTGCTGGTAGATGGCGGATCTTTGGCATGCCAAAATGCGCTCCTCCTCGAGAAGGTCCACATCTAGGCGTCTGGATTCTTTAGCGTCATCCTCATCGTAGGCGGCAACTCTTGGTGCATCGTGGAGGATGTCGGAAGGCAGGATGGCTTCTGCTCCATATACCATGAAATAAGGGGTGTAGCTAGTGGATCTAATGGGTGTAGTTCGTAAACTCCACAATACAGATGGCAATTCTTCCGCCCAGGCTCCGGCTGCTCTGTGTAGCGGTGCCTCAAGACGTGGCTAGATTCCCTGCAGAATTAATCCATTGGCTCACTCAACCTGACCATTGGATTGTGGGTGTGCCACAGATGCAAGGTCAAGTCGGATGCCTTTCTCCCAGCAATATGCCTCCACTTCTCCGAGTGATAAATTGCTGCCGTTGTCGGTGATAATGTTATGTGGGAGACCAAATCTCACCACTAGATCTCGGACGAACCTGAGGGCAGTTACCCCATCAAGCTTTCTAATGGGTTTAGCTTCTATCCATTTAGTGAATTTATCAACTGCTACAAGCAGATGCTCATAAACCCACAGGGTGCCGTTTGTAACGGTCCCACCATGTCTAGCCCCCAGACTACAAACGACCAAGTTATTGTTATTGTTCGCAGTTGTTCAGCAGGAACATGTGGTTGTCGGGCATAATACTGGCATCCCATGCATGTCTCAACCATCTTGTCGGCGTCCGCCTTCGCGGTCAGCCAATAGAATCCTTGCCGGAAGGCTTTCGCGACCAACGATTGAGGAGCGGCGTGATGCCCGCAATCTCCAAGATGGATTTCGCGCAGGATTTCCATACCTTCTAGCTGGGAAACACACTTTAGGTATACACCAGTAGTGCTCCTTTTGTAGAGTTGCCCATTGATTATGGTATAACCCTTTGCTCGCCGTACTATTTGTCGTCTTTCGACTTCGTCGTCGGGCAAAGTTCCGTGTTCTAGGCATTCCATGAATGGTTTTGTCCAAGCTGGAGGGACCTTAGTCACCATGTTGACGAAAGAGTCGGCTCTATCCGGGTTGTCGATGTCAGCTCCCTTCACGGATGGTGTGCGCAGGTGCTCTAGGAAAACTCCTGGCAGAATTCGCTTGCGCCCTGATCCAAGCTTAGACAGCAGATCAGCCGCCTCGTTTTGCTCCCTAGGTACATACTTGACTTCGTAGCCCAAGAAGCTCTTGGCTATCTCGTCCACTTCGTCTCAATATGCCGCCATCATAGGGTTCTGCGCATTCCAGGTGCCAGCCACCTGTTGGGCAACCAATTCGGAATCTCCATAGCAAACTATGCGCTTGATGCCAATATCCTTGGCTACACGTAGTCCGTGAATGAGTGCTTCATACTCCGCCATGTTGTTTGTACGTAGCCTCGAAGTGGATTTGCAGAACGTAGTGTAGCTTGTCTCCTGTTGGTGACTGTAGCAATACACCAGCCCTCGAGACGTTGAGCAGCTTTGATCCGTCAAAGTGCATCACCCAGTACTCTGGTTTTGGCAACGGAGTAGCATCTGGCATCTCCGCCCAATCTGCAACAAAATCCTCCAAGGCTTGTGACTTGATAGCGTCCCGCCTCTTGTAGGTGATCTCGAAGGCGGCGAGTTCAATTCCCCACTTCGCAACCCTTCCTATAGCGTCGCTGTCGTTGATAATGTCGGACAGTGGAGTCTTGCTCACCACTGTGATTGGGTGCTCCTGAAAGTAATGCCTCAGCTTCCGAGAAGCAAGGAATAATCCATAAGCTATCTTTTGGTAGTGCGGGTAACGCTGCTTGGACTCCGTCAAGACCTCACTCACATAGTAAACTGGTCTTTGAACTCCGTGCTCATAGCCTGGTTCCTTCCGCTCTACCACGAAGACGATGCTGATAACCCGGTTGGTTGCCGCCATGTAAATTAACAGGGGCTCTCCAGGCTCGGGTGCTGCAAGGATGTGTGCTGAGGAAAGAATCTCCTTGAGCTGCTTCAATGCTGCATCTGCTTCGTCTGTCCACGTGAATTTTTCCGCCTTCTTCAACAACTTGTACAGCGGCAGAGCCTTCTATCCAAGTCGGCTGACGAACCGACTAATTGCTGCAACACAACCTGTTAGTCGTTGAATGTCCTTTAGGCATGTCGGACGGTTTATGTTTAAGATGGCCTTGATTTTCTTTGGGTTGACCTCGATTCCACGTTGGGAAACGATGAAGCCCAACAATTTGCCGGCTGGTACACCAAAGACGCACTTCTTAGGGTTAAGCATCATGTTGTATTTCCGGAGATTATCAAAGGTTTCTTTTAAGTCGGAGATTAAGTCATTTGACTTTTTAGACATCACGGCGATATCGTCCACATAAGCGTGAACGTTCCGACCAATTTGGTCGTGGAGGCAACGTTGCATTGTCCGCTGGTAAGTAGCACTTGTGTTTTTCAGCCCAAAGGGCATCGTGACATAGCAAAACATGCCGTATGGGGTAGTGAACAAAGTGGCCAACTGGTCCGACTTCCTCATCTTGATCTGGTGGTATCCTGAGTATGCATCGAGAAAACACAAAAGTTCCGAGCCAGCCGTCGAGTCAATGACTTGGCCAATGCGAGGAAAAGCAAACGGATCTTTGGGACATGCTTTGTTCAAGCCGGTGTAATCAACGCACATTCTTAATTCATTGGTTCCCTTTTTGGGGACAAGTACAGGATTGGCCACCCATCGGGTGTGAAGGACTTCTCGGATAAATCTAGCTTTAAGTAGTCTAGCTATATCTTTGCCAATGGCGCGTCTCTTCTCATCTCTAAAGCGTCGTAGAGGTTTTTTCACTGGTTTACATTTTGGATCAATGTTTAAGCTGTGCTCGGCAAGTTCCCTAGGTACACCTTTCATGTCGGCAGGTTGCCAGGCAAAGATGTCCCTATTCTCACGGAGGAACTCGACGAGCGCGCTTTCCTATTTGGGATCCAGATTCGTCCCAATGGCGGTGACCTTGGAGGCGTCGCCTAACACAAGTTCCACCAACTTGGTCTCGATGGCGGCCTTGAATGCAGGAGCGGAGTCGGAGATCTGCTTCTTCGACGCGGGCATCTCTGAGTCATTGACCTTGCTCTGGATCTCTTTGAATTCCTCGCTGTAGAAGACAGCTTCTGCAATGGCTGCTTCATTGATCTTGCAGTCCCTTGCCTTGGTAAAGCTTCCGGATACGATGATGACACCATTTGGTCCGGGTATCTTGAGTTTGTTGTAGACGAAGCATGGCTTGGCCATGAAAGTGTGGAATATGTTGCGGCCGAATATGATGTGGTACACGCTCTTGAAGGGGACCACCTCGAAGGTCATGCGCTCTTGGCGGTAATTGTTAACATCGCCAAAGGAGACCTGAAGTGTAATGCACCCAAGGGACCGAGCCTCCCGACCAGGAACTATGCCATGGAAGATGGTGTTGGTCCGCCTTAGGTTTGCCTCCGTCAAGTTCATCTTCTACAGTGTATCTAGGTACATGATGTTGATGCCGCTTCCACTATCCACCATACACTTGGTGAACTCCACGCCGTCAATCAAGGGGTTGATGACCATGGCGTACTGGTTCTCCGTAGGTACGAGGTCTGGGTGGTCCGTCCTGTCCCAAGTTATTGGAACCTCCCACCAGCGCAGGTACTGGGGAACTGGGAGGAGAGTGGCCATCAGTATCCTCAGAGAGGTCTTCTATTGTCGGACGGTGGGGTGCCAAGGAAAGTGTGGTAGACTGGAGCCTTCTTTGCGAAGGGGTTCTTACCCTTGTCGTCGCTCTTGGCGGTGTTCTTGGGGTCAACGTCTTCGTCCATATCACTTGAATCCTTGGACTCCTCCTCCTTCTTCTTCCCCTTGCCCTTGCCTCGCAGTCTGTTCTTCCGACTTTGCTTGTAGCCGGACTCCGGGTCTTCCTTGAGGTTGTTGACAAACTTGAAGTGTCGATTGGTATGGGTGGCCTTGCCGTTGGCGTCGAGGTGTACGAGGCACGGCATATCACGGTACTCCTCGTAGGTTTGGGGAACGCGGAGCGGTGCCGAGGTGGTTTCACTTCCTTGTTGCTGCCCATGACCAGCTCCCCTTTCTCGGCCATGTTGTCCGCCTTCTCCTCGTCCTGCGAAAGTCATAGCGACCATGTCGGTAGATTGCTTTTATTCTGGAGCGGTTTTCTGCTTTGTACTGCTGTTCCTCCGAGCTTGAGTTGGAACGACTGTTGCCGACATGGAGCCACGAGCATCGTCGTCGGCAGCTGCAAACTCACTAGCCAACTGAATCATCTGGTTCAAGTCAAGCTGGTGATTGTCCTGCAAGCGCTTCAGCTTATGTCGGAGCAACATGCCTCTTTCCAATCCGTCGATGAAGGCGGCCATGGCGGTCTGGGCGTGCACTCCTGCGCAGGAATTCTTCATATCCAGCCAGCGGGAGAGGTAGGCGCGAGATGTCTCGTCTTTCTCTTGCACGCACCGCTGTAGATCGCCCACAGTACAGGGACGCTTGTATATACCCTCAAAGTTTTTGGTGAACGCTTCTTGCATGTCCAGCCAATTGTAGGTAGATTTATCCGGCAAGTCATCGATCCATTGACGGGCCGTGCCCGCCAACATTAATGGGAGGTACTTGACGGCGACGTTGGGGTTGCCTCCGGCAATATCCACCGCGTTGCCGTAGTCCTGCAACCATGTGGTTGGCTTGGCGGTGCCGTCATAGGGCTTGATGGTCTTGTCAATCCGGAAAGCTTTGGCGTAAGTTGCGGACCGTATTGCAGGTCCAAAGCAACGTGGTACCAGGTATGGTCCTTCCCGGGCCTCGTGGATCTTATCGATCCGCGAACGTGCATCGTACGGCTCCGGGTTCTTCTTCTTTTTGTCAACAGGGGATGGGCTGCGTGAACGACGCTGGTGATGCCCACTCCTCTCCTCAACCTCGCCGTCACCAAGACCCTTCTGGAGCTGGATAGATCTCCTGAGGCGGTGGGTCAGGTCTATGACCTAGTAGCCAAGGCGGTAAAACAGCAGGAAAAGGCCACCTCTCAGAGGCTTGAGTCTGACCCAACACTTTGCCAGTCTAGCCAGTATAAACCGCCAAGGGATAGATCTCCTCTTGATGTCGGGTCTCAGACGGGTTCATCAGAATGAAGACGGAGGGATGCGCGCAATAGGAAGGATGCTATCCCCATCTCCTCCGACCACGGAGGTAAGGCCCAACCTTGTCGTCCATCGCCACCACCCCGCTCACCCCGACATCGCGAAGACACCAAGGCTCACCGTCGTACGGATATGCCCCCGCCAAGGCAGGGCGGCATCGTCATCTGCGATAACGCGGAGCAGACCCGTCATGACGGAGAGCGCAACCAGGGACACAAGAGCAGGTCGCGCCATGACCCTCCGCGTCCGACAAGAAACTGCGACAAGCGTGAGGCATCGCGGGAGGGTAATAGCAAGAAGGATAACGCACCGCCACCTCCGCCTCGGTCGCCACCGACCAGCGTCGTTCACGCAGCCCATCCCCTGTTGACAAGAAGAAAAGAATCCCGGAGCCATACGACGCATGCTCGCAGATAGACAAGATCCATGAGGCCCGAGAAGGACCATACCTGAGACCATGTTGCTTTGGACCTGCGATACGGTCCACAACTTACCCCAAAGGTTTCCGGATTGACAAGACCATCAAGCCCTATGAAGACACCGCTAAGCCAACTACATGGTTGCAGTGCTACGGCAACACGGTGGAGATCTCCGGGGGTAACCCCAACGTTGCCGTCAAGTACCACCCATAGATGTTAGCGGGCACGGCCCGTCAATGGATTGATGACTTGCCGGAGAAATCTATCTCCAATTGGTTGGACATGCAAGAAGCATTCACCAAGAACTTCGAGGGTATATACAAACGTCCCTGCACTGTTGGCGATCTACAACGGTGCGTGCAAGAGAAAGACGAGACATCTCGTGCCTACCTCTCCCACTGGCTGGATATGAAAAATTCCTGCGCAGGAGTGCACGCTCAGACCGCCATGGCCGCCTTCATTGATGGGTTGGAAAGAGGCACGTTGCTCCGACATAAGCTGAAGCGCTTGCAAGACAATCACCAGCTAGACTTGAATTAGATGATTCAGTTGGCCAGTGAGTTCGCAGCTGCCGATGACGATGCTCGTGGCTCTCTGCCGGCAATGGCCGTTCCAACTCAAGCTCGGAGGAACAACAGCACAAAGTGGAAAACCGCTCCAGAAGAAAAGCAAACTCCCGACATGGTCTCTATGACCTTCGCAGGACGAGGTGATGGCAGACAACGTGGCCGAGGACGGGGAGCTGCTCATGGGCAGCAGCGAGGAAGTGAAACTACCTCGGCAGCGCTCCGCGTTCCCCAAACCTACAAAGAGTACCACGATATGTCGTGCCTCGTACACCTCGATGTCAACGGCAAGGCCAACCATACCAATAGACAATGCAAGTTCGTCAATAACCTCAAGGGGGACCCGGAGTCTGGCCGCGAGGAAGAACAGACCGCGAGGCAAGGTTAAGGGGAAGAAGAAGGAGGACGAGTCCAAGGATTCAAGTTACATGGACGAGGACGTTGACCCCAAGCACGCCGCCAAGAGAGATGGCAAAGGCAAGAACCTCTTTGAGAAGAAGGCGGTAGTTTACCACACTTTCCTTGGCACCCCCACCGTCCGACAACAGAAAACCTCCATGAGAATACTGATGGCTACTCTCCCCTAGTTCCCCAATTCCTGCGTTGGTCGAAGATTCCAATTACTTGGGACAGGAAGGACCACCCAGACCTCATCCCTATGGAGAACCAATACGCCATGGTCATCAACCCCTTGATTAACGGCAACGAGTTCACCAAATGCATGGTGGATAGTGGAAGCAGCATCAACATCATGTACCTGGATACACTACAGAATATGAACTTGACAGAGGCAAACCTAAGGCGGACCAACTCCATCTTCCACGGCATAGTTCCTGGTCGGGAGGCTTGGTCCCTTGGGTGCATCACACTTTAGGTAGCCTTTGGCGATGTTAATAATTACCGCCAAGAGTGTATGACCTTTGAGGTGGTCCCCTTCAAGAGCGTGTACCATGTCATATTCGGCCGCGACATATTCCACACCTTCATGGCCAAGCCATGCTTCGTCTACAACAAACTCAAGATACCCGGACCAAATGGTGTCATCACCGTATCCGGAAGCTTTGCCAAAGCTCGGGACTATGAGATTGGAGAAGCAGCCTACACATAAGTTGTCCTCTACAGCGAAGAATTTAAAGAGATCCAGAGGAAGGTCGATGACTCAGAGATGCCCGCGTCGAAGAAGCAGATCTTCGACTCCACGTTCAAGGCCGCCATCGAGACCAAGCCAGTGGAACTTGTGGTAGGTGATGCCTCCAAGGTCACCGCCATTGGGATGAACCTGGATCCCAAATAGGAAAGCGCGCTCGTCGAATTCCTCCGTTAGAATAGGGACATCTTTGCCTGGCAACCCGCCGACATGAAAGTTGTACCTAGGGAACTTGCCGAGCACAGCTTAAACATTGACCCAAAATGTAAACCAGTGAAACAACATCTACGACGCTCTGGAGATGAGAAGAGACGCTCCATTGGCAAAGAGATAGCTAGGTTGCTTAAGGCTAGATTTATCCGAGAAGTCCTTCACACCCAATGGGTGGCCAATCCTGTACTTGTCCCCAAAAAGGGAACCAATGAATTAAGAATGTTCGTTGATTAGACCGTCTTGAACAAAGCATGTCCCAAAGATTCGTTTGATTTGCCTCGCATTGACCAAGTCATTGACTCGAATGCTGCCTCAGAACTTTTGTGTTATCTCGATGCATACTCAGGATACCACCAGATCAAGATGAGGAAGTCGGACCAACTGGTCACTTTGTTCACTACCCGCTACGACACGTTTTGCTATGTCATGATGCCCTTAGGGCTGAAAAACGCAGGTGCTACGTACCAGCGGACAATGCAATGTTGCCTACACGATCAAATTTGTCGGAACGTTCACGCCTATGTGGATGATATAGCGGTGATGTCTAAAAAGTAAAATGACTTAATCTCCGACTTAAAAGAAACCTTTGATAATCTCCGGAAATGCAACATGATGCTTAACCCTAAGAAGTGCGTCTTCGGGGTTCCAGCCGGCAAATTGTTGGGCTTCATCGTTTTCCAACGTGGAATCGAGGTCAACCTAGAGAAAATCAAGGCCATCTTAAATATAAACCGTCCGACATGCCTAAAGGACATACAACGACTAACAAGTTGTGTTGCAGCAGTTAGTCGGTTCGTCAGCCAACTTGGAGAGAAGGCTCTGCCAGTGTACAAGTTGCTGAAAAAGGCGGACAAATTCACGTGGACAAACGAGGCAGGTGCCGCATTGAAGCAGCTCAAGGAGATTCTTTCCTCAACACCTATCCTTGCAGCACCCGAGCCTGGTGTGCCCATGTTAATTTACATGGCGGCCACCAACCGGGTAATCAGCATCGTCGTCATGGTAGAGCGGAAGGAACCAGGCTATGATCACGGAGTTCAATGACCAGTTTACTATATAAGCGCGGTCTTGACGGAGTCCAAGAAGCGTTACCCGCAGTACCAAAAGATAGCTTATGGAGTATTCCTTGCTTCTCGATAGCTGAGGCATTACTTTCAGGAGCACCCAATCACAGTGGTGAGCAAAACTCCACTGTCCGACATTATCAACAACAACGACGCCACAGGAAGGGTCGCGAAGTGGGGCATCGAACTTGCCGCCTTCGAGATCACCTACAAGAGACGCGACGCTATCAAGTCACAAGCCTTGGCGGATTTTATCGCAGATTGGACGGAGATGCCAGATGCTACTCTGTTGCCAGAAACAGAGTACTGGGTGATGCACTTTGACGGATCAAAGCTGCTCCACGGCTCGGGGGCTGGTGTATTGCTACAGTCACCAACATGAGACAAGCTACACTACGTTCTGCAGATCCACTTCGGGGCTACAAATAACATGGCGGAGTATGAAGCACTCATTCACGGACTGCGTGTAGCCAAGGATATTGGCATCAAGCGCATAGTTTGCTGTGGAGATTCCGACTTGGGTGCCCAGCAAGTGGCTGGCACCTGGAATGCGCGGAACCCTATGATGGCGGCATATCGAGACGAAGTGGACGAGATAGCCAAGAGCTTCTTGGGCTACGAAGTCAAGTATGTACCTAGGGAGCAAAACGAGGCGGCTGATCTGCTGTCTAAGCTTGGATCAGGGCGCAAGAGAATTCTGCCAGGAGTTTTCCTAGAGCACCTGCGCACACCATCCGTGAAGGGAGCTGACATCGACAACCCGGATAGAGCCGACTCTTTCGTCAACATGGTGACTAAGGTCCCTCCAGCTTGGACAAAACCATTCATGGAATGCCTAGAACACGGAACTTTGCCCGACGACAAAGTCGAAAGACGACAAATAGTACGACGAGCAAAGGGTTATACCATAATCAATGGGAAACTCTACAAAAGGAGCACTACTGGTGTATACCTAAAGTGTGTTTCCCAGCTAGAAGGTATGGAAATCCTGCGCGAAATCCATCTTGGAGATTGCGGGCATCATGCCGCTCCTCAATCATTGGTCGCGAAAGCCTTCCGGCAAGGATTCTATTGGCTGACCGCGAAGGCGGACGCCGACAAGCTGGTTGAGACATGCATGGGATGCAAGTATTATGCCCGACAACCACATGTTCCTGCTGAAGAACTACGAACAATACCAATAACTTGGTCATTTGCAGTCTAGGGGCTAGACATGGTGGGACCGTTACAGACGGCACCTTGTGGGTTTACGCATCTACTTGTAGCAGTTGACAAATTCACTAAATGGATAGAAGCTAAACCCATTAGAAAGCTTGATGGGGCAACTGCCCTTAGATTCGTCCGAGATCTAGTGGTGAGATTTGGTCTCCCACATAGCATTATCACCGATATTTGCAGCAATTTATCACTCGGAGAAGTGGAGGCATATTGCTGGGAGAAAGTCATCCGACTTGACCTTGCATCTGTGGGACACCCACAATCCAATGGTCAGGTTGAGAAAGCCAATGGATTTATTCTGCAGGGAATCAAGCCACGCCTTGAGGCACCGCTACATAGAGCAGCTGGAGCCTGGGCGAAAGAATTGCCATCTGTGTGCTATGGAGTTTGCGAACTACACCCAACAGATCCACCGGCTACACCCCTTATTTCATGGTATATGGAGCAGAAGCCATCCTGCCTTCCGACATTCTTCACGATGCACCAAGAGTTGCCGCCTACGACGAGGATGACACTGAAGAATCTAGACGCCTAGATGTGGACCTTCTCGAGGAGGAGCGCGTTTTGGCATGCCAAAGATCGCCATCTACCATCAGAAGCTATGCAGCTACCATAGTCGCCGCATGTAACACCCTCGGAATTGGCCCTATGCAAGTTTCAGCGATCCCCGCCAAACCCGCATAGAAACGATTCAAAGGTGCCCACCAGGCACTTTCGTGCGGGTGGAAAACGATGTAATACCATTACACAATAGTCCACGATGGAACCCACAGAACAGATATATACAACAATGACTCGAAGAGTCAAGAATACAGGTATATAATACAAAGATCCAAATCACCTTGAAAACGATACAACGTCCGACTATGGACAAGATGCCAATGGGGCTAAGAGCCCTGAAGAATAACCAATGGCGTCCATAACCCTGCCCAGGCCAAGCCAGAAGGGTAACCCTGCTAACGACGTCGATCTCAAACCTTCTTAAACAAAAGGGGTGCCGACGAAGGGTAAAGGAAAAAGAGAGCGGTCAGTACTAAGGCCAGTACACGGCGAGACTAGAATTCGGCGGTCCTCGCCTACATAGGTATGGTGGACTGAAGCGGCAGCGCAACATGCACTAAACAACCTATAGAGACTCGATACAGCTGGCGGCTATCAGAGAGGGATAAGAAAGACCTATTCGGAACCAACCTGATACTACCACCAAACATACCCATCCTGGTATTTCCCCCTCGAGACCAAACGAGGAAGTCATCCGAGGAACTCACACAGTTGGCAGTTTTATTTATTCAGTTATCGTTGCAGCAATTACTAGTCAAGTATAGCTAGCATGAGTCATCCTGATATAATAAGCAGTGGGCAGTTTTAGTTAACCATTCCGTTGTAGTTGTAGTACTTACTAGTCAGATACATTTAGCATGGGGCATCCCAAAACCCAGGAGTTGTTGGTACTTTTATTTAGTTATTCCGTTGTAGTTGCAATACTTACTAGTCAGATACAATGGTAACAGGTGACAACCCAAACAAGCAATTGTTGGCACTTTTATTTAGCCATTCCATTATAGTGAAGCTGATTACTAGTCATTATAAAGTCAAATTTATAGCACTACTTTAGTTATAGTTGTCTATGATCGATACACTGTGCTCCAAGTCGTCCATAACCGCGGACACGGCTTTCAGAAAGTTTTACCCTGCAGGGGGCACAAATAGCAACACACGCATGATCAACCTCGGAAAAACCAAATAAATCCCAACGAGGCATCACGACAAAGAAATCGTAAGATTCATATAATATTTCAGGGGGCACCCCACCAAGCTACCTGCTACGAAGTTGGCCGGCTCCGAGACGGACCCAGAGGTTTGTGACGACGGCTGTAAACGACTAGGAACCCGAAAGTGTGACTGGGCTTGTCGATACCGCGAAAACGTGGCACGGGGTTCCAAAACAGTACAGGCGCTCCACGCATAATCATAAATAAAGCAGTAAAGCATTGCATAAGTACAAGATAGTAATAAAGCCACAAACTACTTTATGGCCCCAAGAAATAAGATATGACTCTAGCTCATGCTAAGGGGATTCATGGGCCCACATGCGGATAGTGCGAATATTCAAAGAATAGGTATCAAGTACTCGGGGTCCTACGGGACACAAGTGGACGGTTAAAAACCAAATAACATCTATTGCCCACCTGTGCCTCTGCATTATTTACCTACTTCAATTTTAGTTATTAAACAATAATTAAAGCCATGATCATCTCCAACATAAAGCATATGGCATTCTTCCAACAACTTTGGTACTTGACGACACGCAACAACACTTGAGCAAGCGACTACGACACGCAAGTCCAACTATCTACCAAGCAACAGGTAATAGGATGTGTCCAAGGCAATATAATGCTGCAAGGGATATCACGGGTACGAAAACTAGAGCATCGCAACACAGATAGCAATAGATCAACAGGAGAAAATAAAGACTAGAAATGTAAAATAGGTAGAAAGGGGGAGAATGCTCGCCTGGAAAACATTGCCGAAGTTTCATCTGAAGATCGGGGCGAAGCTCACATCAACTCAACGGCCTTATCCGCGAAGAAGCAAAACACTAGAAGAAACACCGGATGCACTATTTAATACTACGGTAGAAGATCCGGCATGATGCATATGAGGTATGACATGGCAAAGATGTGATGCAACTAGGTCATATTAAGCGGAACCAGGGTCTCGACAATTAATTAATAAGTTCATATTGTTTAGATACCCCGCAATTTAAATGTTGCATTAAAAAGGCAAAAATATGTCACCGATTCGCTACACAAATTTAAATGGGGCCAATATTAGACTAGAATCGCCCGCATATGGACTCCATATTTAATTATAAGGTGAATCGGCTTAATGCCCCCAAACCACAAATATGCATGCGAGTATGAATAATTTAATATGCAACAAGTGATAAATATCATATTATAAAAATAGGGTCTTAGAAAGGGGTCACACATGAGGGCTTGGCGATCTTAGGGTTCACCGAGGGTTCGGTCTTCGGGTACTCGGGGTTCCGGGAACAGGGTCTTGATGTTCCGTTAAGGTGACCTTGGGGCATCGCGGTTACGTTGTTGGTGCCGAATTTCGTTGGTGAAGATCTTGTATGACGGCGACGCACTATGGCTCCGGGGATCCTTGGCGGAACAAAACCAACAATGCCATGAACTTGGTTTCCGGATCTTCCGATTAGTGCTTGGACTTGTCGTGGAGGCACTTGAACGGTGACCGCGGAAGATGATCATGAGACGACAACAAGCGGTTATGGATTAAACAGCAACATGTCACAAAAACAACAGCACACGGCCGAAACATGACCAACATCAAGACATGGATGCAGGCATACCAAAGAGATAATGTGGCAAGGGTGTTTGCAACTGTGTGGGCCAGCACAACAGCCACGGTGACGCGCACATACAGAACAAAGGGCGGCCGAAGCTACAGGGACCCACGGCGCGCGAGGCTTGGGAACGGGCTAGAGCGTCCAAAGACGCTGGCGACAGGAGGTGGCTCTCGGAGGAGGGCAGCACCATGGCGACAGGGAGCCGCGGGGAGAGGGGCCGGGCGGCCAGAATAGAGGACGGTGGCCGGCAGCGGTGCATGCTCGACGGAGAGGCGTAGGTGAAGCGGGCCGACGAGCTCCTGGCCCAGCGAGGAGGAGGGAGAGGCGGCTCCTGGGAGGCAGAAGGATGGATGCCGCGATGGAGGTGGCTTGGTTGCGGCCAAGGCGAGGCAACCAGAGGGGAAGCAAGGAGGCGGCGCGGGTTCTGCGAGGGGATTCCTGGCGGCGGACGGCAAGGGAGGGGCACGGTGGCTCGCTGGTGGCTCGCGACCTTGGCGCTAGCGACGGTTGCAGGGGCTCACGTCAGGGAGGAGGCGCTTGGAGGCCGGGCAGAGGGGCCTCCTTAACGTTAATGGCGAGGTTCAAAAGAGGAAAGGGCACGGGATGCGACCGGCGGGGGCGGGCGACGTCGTTTGGGAGGGAACGGAGGTAGGGGAAAGCGTGAGGGAGGGCGGCGGCGCCTGGGGTTCCCGAGAGGCGGCGGCGGGGTGAGTAGCAGAGAGAGGCGAGGTTGGGGATCGCGGGGTGGTTGGTGAGCGACGAGGCAGAAACGGGTGGATGGGGTCACGTCCAGGAAGCGAGGCTGCGGGATGGGCCAGCGGGGTGGGGTCCCCGGGAAGGAAAACAGGGTGGAGGGCGGTTCACGCGGGGTGGACGCGGGATTAGCGCGAGGGTGTGTCCAGGTGTGCGTGTCAATGGGTTGGGTCGGTCGGTGTGTTTGGATGGGTGCAGCGCGCGCGTGGAGAGTGTATCCAACGGCGACGGGTTAGGTAGGGGTCGGTCTAGGGGTAGGGGTTGCCAGGGATTAGGGTTAGGGTTTGGTAGAGGGGTGGTAGGCCGGCTGCTGGCTGGGCCTTTTGGGCCTGGCCAACGGCTGCCTCCCCCGATAAAACTAGTTTAATATTATTTTCTTTCTTTCAAAACAAAACATTTGCAAAAAGTTTTAGACAAATAAAAGATCCGAACGGATCTACGGTTTCGATTTGAACAAAGAGGATAAATCTCTAGAAAACAAAATAGGCTTTAGAAAAATAGTTTTCGGCAAATTATATGCATGCAAATATGACGATGCTTAAATGCAATGTGGCATGATGACATGATCATTCGATCAAGAAGATGCACAAAACGAAAACACAGCGATTTTCTAGTAGCGGTTTTACACGGGTGCTACAATTCGACACCACTAACAATGGATCTCGCCCTCGAGATCCGCCTCATGATACAGGGAAGAAGGCCGACAGTCTGAACCTTCTCTCTTCATGTAGATCCCCACGACACCACTAACAAGGATTCTTTCTTCATCTTGAAATTAGCGACACCACCAACAAAGGGCCATAGCTCACGTCCATTGAGAGAGCACTACGGAGAACAAAGGACAAAGGTAAAGGTCTCGAAAAGATACGACCACCTCTAACTTCAGCGGAAGGAGTAAAATTGCATTGATCCAACCATTCAATGTACAAAAGCGAATGATAAGAGTAGTGGTCTGGTCGCGACTCCATCCCGCACTCAAAGCATTACTCTGTACATGAATAGGAGAAAGTATGCAACAACTCTCAGAATTCAAACTAAATATCTCGACAAGCGAGGTTTAGAAACAAAGGAGGGATGGAGATTATCATCAGATCTGATGTAGATGACATCGTCATGTCGGAGAACACCGGAAGATACAAAGAAAATTTTTAGTGGATTTTTGGGTCCACTTAAAGATACAACAGATGAAAGATTCATCTGATAGCATGAGGGTCAGATGTCGAAGCACCGTTACAAGAGGAGGAAGCGAAACCCTGAAGGTATGATGGAAACACAACTACGAGAAATCCTGGACCCAAAGAAAAGATGAGAGAGCTGATTCAAAACACGTCGAGATAAGAGGAGAATAGCAGAGGGGTAAGAAGTAAAAGCAGACCTAATCAGATCTATCCAACTGATTTTGCAAAATAGTTTTGACACTCTAAAACGGCCATTAGCTAGGTTATCCTACAGTCTGGACCAGTGGGGTATCGTAACTGCTGAGCTCTGATACCACTCTGTAACACCCTCGGAATTGGCCCTATGCAAGTTTCAGCGATCCCCGCCAAACCCGCATAGAAACGATTCAAAGGTGCCCACCAGGCACTTTCGTGCGGGTGGAAAACGAAGTAATACCATTACACAATAGTCGACGATGGAACCCACAGAATTGATATATACAACAATGACTCGAAGAGTCAAGAATACAGGTATATAATACAAAGATCCAAATCACCTTGAAAACGATACAACGTCCGACTATGGACAAGATGCCAATGGGGCTAAGAGCCCTGAAGAATAACCAATGGCGTCCATAACCCTGCCCAGGCCAAGCCGGAAGGGTAACCCTGCTAACGACGTCGATCTCAAACCTGCTTAAACAAAAGGGGTGCCGACGAAGGGTAAAGGAAAAAGAGAGCGGTCAGTACTGAGGCCAGTACACGGCAAGACTAGAATTCGGCGGTCCTCGCCTACATAGGTATGGTGGACTGAAGCGGCAGCGCAGCATGCACTAAACAACCTATAGAGACTCGATACAGTGGCGGCTATCAGAGAGGGATAAGAAAGACCTATTCGGAACCAACCTGATACTACCACCAAACATACCCATCCTGGTATTTCCCCCTCGAGACCAAACGAGGAAGTCATCCGAGGAACTCACACAGTTGGCAGTTTTATTTATTCAGTTATCGTTGCAGCAATTACTAGTCAAGTATAGCTAGCATGAGTCATCCTGATATAATAAGCAGTGGGCAGTTTTAGTTAACCAGTCCGTTGTAGTTGTAGTACTTACAAGTCAGATACATTTAGCATGGGGCATCCCAAAACCCAGGAGTTTTTGGTACTTTTATTTAGTTATTCCGTTGTAGTTGCAATACTTACTAGTCAGATACAATGGTAACAGGTGACAACCCAAACAAGCAATTGTTGGCACTTTTATTTAGCCATTCCATTATGGTGAAGCTAATTACTAGTCATTATAAAGTCAAATTTATAGCACTACTTTAGTTATAGTTGTCTATGATCGAGATACTGTGCTCCAAGTCGTCCATAACTGCGGACACGGCTTTCAGAAAGTTTTACCCTGCAGGGGGCACAAATAGCAACACACGCACGAACAACCTCGGAAAAACCAAATAAAACCCAACGAGGCATCACGACAAAGAAATCGCAAGATTCATATAATATTTCAGGGGGCCACCCCACCAAGCTACCTGCTACGAAGTTGGCCGGCTCCGAGACGGACCCAGAGGTTTGTGACGATGGCTGCAAACGATTAGGAACCCGAAAATGTGACTGGGCTTGTCGATACCACGAAAACGTGGCACGGGGTTCCAAAACAGTACAGGCGCTCCACGCGCAATCATAAATAAAGCAGTAAAGCATGGCAAAAGTACATGATAGTAATAAAGCCCCAAACTACTTTATGGCCCCAAGAAATAAGATATGACTCTAGCTCATGCTAAGGGGATTCATGGGCCCACATGCGGATATTGCGCATATTCAAAGAACAGGTATCAAGTACTCGGGGTCCTACGGGACACAAGTGGACGGTTAAAAACCAAATAACATCTATTGCCCACTTGTGCCTCTGCATTATTTACCTACTTCAATTTTAGTTATTTAACGATAATTAAAGCCACGATCATCTCCAACATAAAGCATATGGCATTCTTCCAACAACTTTGGTACTTGACGACACGCAACAACACTTGAGAAAGCGACTACGACACGCAAGTCCAACTATCTACCAAGCAACAGGTAATAGGATGTGTCCAAGGCAATATAAGGCTGCAAGGGATATCACGGGTACGAAAACTAGAGCATCGCAACACAGATAGCAATAGATCAACAGGAGGAAATAAAGACTAGAAATGTAAAATAGGTAGAAAGGGGGAGAATGCTCGCCTGGAAAACATTGCCGAAGTTTCATCTGAAGATCGGGGCGAAGCTCACATCAACTCAACGGCCTTATCCGCGAAGAAGCAAAACACTAGAAGAAACACCGGATGCACTATTTAATACTACAGTAGAAGATCCGGCATGATGCTTATGAGGTATGACATGGCAAAGATGTGATGCAACTAGGTCATATTAAGCAGAACCAGGGTCTCGACAATTAATTAATAAGTTCATATTGTTTAGATACCCCGCAATTTAAATGTTGCATTAATAAGGCAAAAATATGTCACCGATTCGCTACAAAAATTGAAATGGGGCCAATATTAGACTATAATCGCCCGCATATGGACTCCATATTTAATTATAAGGTGAATCGGCTTAATGCCCCCAAACCACAAATATGCATGTGAGTATGAATAATTTAATATGCAACAAGTGATAAATATCATATTATAAAAATAGGGTCTTAGAAAGGGGTCACACATGAGGGCTTGGCGATCTTAGGGTTCACCGAGGGTTCGGTCTTCGGGTACTCGGGGTTCCGGGAACAGGGTCTTGCCGTTCCATGAAGGTGACCTTGGGGCATCGCTGTTACGTTGTTGGTGCCGAATTTCGTTGGTGAAGATCTTGTATGACGGCGATGCACTATGGCTCCGGGGATCCTTGGCGGAACAAAACCAACAATGCCATGAACTTGGTTTCCGGATCTTCCGATTAGTTCTTGGACTTGTCGTGGAGGCACTTGAACGGTGACCGCGGAAGATGATCATGAGACGACAACAAGTGGTTATGGATTAAACAGCAACATGTCACAAAAACAGCAGCACACGGTCGAAACATGACCAACATCGAGACATGGATGCAGGCATACCAAAGAGATAATGTGGCAAGGGTGTTTGCAACTGTGTGGTCCAGCACAACGGCCACGGTGACGCGCACATACAGAACAAAGGGAGGCTGGAGCTACAGGGACCCACGACGCGCGAGGCTCGAGAACGGGCTAGAGCGTCCAAAGACGTTGGCGACAGGAGGTGGCTCTCGGAGGAGGGCAGCACCATGGCGACAGGGAGCCGCGGGGAGAGGAGCCGGGCGGCCAGAATAGAGGACGGTGGCCGGCGGCGGTGCAGGCTCGACGGAGAGGCGTAGGTGAAGCGGGCCGACGAGCTCCTGGCCCAGCGAGGAGGAGGGAGAGGCAGCTCCTGGGAGGCAGAAGGATGGATGCCGCGATGGAGGTGGCTTGGTTGCGGCCAAGGCGAGGCAACCAGAGGGGAAGCAAGGAGGCGGCGCGGGTTCTGCGAGGGGATTCCTGGCGGCGGACGGCAAGGGAGGGGCACGGCGGCTCGCTGGTGGCTCGCGACCTTGGCGCTAGCAACTGTTGCAGGGGCTCGCGTCGGGAAGGAGGCGCTTGGAGGCCGGGCAGAGGGGCCTCGCACGAGATGCGACCGGCGGGGGCGGGCGACGTCGTTTGGGAGGGAGTGGAGGTAGGGGAAAGCGTGAGGGAGGGCGGCAGCGCCTGGGGTTCCTGAGAGGCGGCGGGGCGAGTAGCAGAGAGAGGCGAGGTTGGGGATCACGGGGTGGTTGGTGAGCGACGAGGAGGAAACGGGTGGATGGGGTCACGTCCAGGAAGCGAGGCTGCGGGGTGGGCCAGCGGGGTGGGGTCCCTGGGAAGGAAAACAGGGAGGAGGGCGGTTCATGCGGGGTGGACGCGGGATTAGCGCGAGGGTGTGTCCAGGTGTGCGTGTCAATGGGTTGGGTCGGTCGGTGTGTTTGGATGGGTGTAGCGCGCGCGTGGAGAGTGTATCCAACGGCGGCGGGTTAGGTAGGGGTCGGTCTAGGGGTAGGGTTTGCCAGGGATTAGGGTTAGGGTTTGGTAGACGGGTGGTAGGCCGGCTGCTGGCTGGGCCTTTTGGGCCTGGCCGACGGCTGCCTCCCCCGATAAAACTAATTTAATATTATTTTCTTTCTTTCAAAACAAAACATTTGCAAAAGTTTTAGACAAATAAAAGATCCGAACGGATCTACGGTTTCGATTTGAACAAAGAGGAGAAATCTCTAGAAAACAAAATAGGCTTTAGAAAAATAGTTTTCGGCAAATTATATGCATGCAAATATGACGATGTTTAAATGCAATGTGGCATGATGACATGATCGTGCGATCAAGAAGATGCACAAAACGAAAACACAGCGATTTTCTAGTAGCGGTTTTACACGGGTGCTACACCGCGTTCAACATTGCTCATTTAAAGAGGGGGATTTGGTGCTCCGACTTAAGGAGAAGAAGTCACACAAATTATCCCCGCCATGGGAAGGACCGTTCATCATAAGCAAGGAGCTACTCAATGGGTCTTACTACCTTGTTGACAATCGTGAACTAAAGGATAGACCCAACGAGGATCATAAGCGTAAGCGACGTGACCTGGATGATGACTACCCGGAGCTTGATCGGCCATGGAACATAGCACAGCTACGTCCTTTTTACACTTAGCATTTTTTATCTAATTGTGTATCTCTTATATGATCAATGAAATAAAGCTCTCTGGTTCACTCATATTTCTGAGTCTTTTACCTCCTTTAGTGTTCATTTTTGGATCATGTAAAACCTTTAGGCACAAGTCTTGTATTTGCACTTGTGAAAATTCCGCCTACGGGCGTTAGCTTAAGTTTTCTGGTCTACACGTTCTTTGTTGTTTTTATGTGGATTCTAGAGTAGTGACTTTTGGCACTTATTGTCGGCGATTTTGTGCTCAGGTTATTGACGGTGCCATTGGGCATCATCACCTAAGCTTATGGTTCCGACAATGAGTCTTCCGACTCATGAAAAGTCAAGCATTAGAACCAAACTAATGGACAAGCCAGCACTTGCTTAAAAAATATACATGCTAGAAACTAGTTCTTAAGTAGCAGGAAATAACAACCATTGTTTTCCGCCTTAAGTTACATCATCAAGTTTTTTTCCGCGCATACACCAAAGATGAAACAAATATTACAAAGTTGTTTTTCATTCCTTTGGCGCGGGAGACTTGGAAGCAGCATCGTCACCAGCCGGAGAATGACCCTCAACGTCGGCACTATGGTGGGATTCGGAGGAGTCTTGGTTGACGCTGTCGATGGTGTTCATGGGCACGAAGACGTTGATGTCCACCAACTCGGCAACTCTGGTATCATAACCCGCGAGTGACGACAAGATGGCTTCGTGATCAATCTCTTTGCCGTCATCGTCAACGTCGGGGATACCAGAGGTCACCGTATCGATGTCGGCACCTTCGTAGTGTGCTTTCACCATTGACAGCGCCATCCTTGCGCCAGCTCGTGCACATGAAGCTTTCCAGCTTGTGATGCGCTTGGGGGATCGGCGCAGAATCTCCGAGTACTTCGCCACGGAGTCCGAGGCCTTGATGTGTATCTGGAGGGGCTTGGCAATCTCTTTGGCTTGGGTGATGGCGGTGTTGATGAAGTTGCCGGCAAGAACCATGCATTCCTTGGCTGGAGGAGGCGATCTGGTTAAACCCATAGGAGCTGCAAATTCCGACAAGGAATGCATGAGTTCAACAATTCAAAGTCTCAAGACTACAGAAATACAAGGCGGAGAAATCTTACTGAAGATGCTGGCCTCAGCTTGCCAGAGGGTGTCCGCCAAGGATTGTTTCTCTTGTTGGAGGAGCTTGTACGCCTCGCCATGGCGGTGATTCTGCTCATTGGCAGCACGCTTTTGATCTTTCAAGATCGCGATCTCCTCCTTCAAGCGTTTGATTTCCTCGGTGGCAGAGTCCTGCAAGGCCTTCATTGATTCTTCATGCATTTTCAGCATGTCTTCTCTTTCCTTTTTAAGGATCTTGTTCTTGCTGTCCAGCTGCTGGATGTGCTTGGACTGCTCGACAATGTCCTTGGCCTTGGCAACATGTTCTACAAAGTCAGAGAAAACAAAGTACACAGTGAGTACTCGAAGAATGTAGGCACAAAACCAAGACGAAATGCACAAAAAGAAAACAGACTCTTGTTTTTGATGATCTGTTCCTTCAAGATGGCAGTTTTACCCTTTTCGGCTTCAAGATCTGCGCGCATCTTCTGGTACTTGTCGTTGGCCATGACCCTCCGAGCATTCTCGTTCTGTGGAAAAAAGAAAAAAGTTAAAACGTTGTTTAGTCTACTTGGAGCATCTAGTCGGAAAATTTTCCACTTAGACACTCGGGGGCTACAGCGAGAGTTTTTAACTTAGCAATATGCTTAGCTTTTCTTTAAAGCATCTAGTCGGAACTAATTCAGTTCTCGATTAGAATCTTGGGGGCTACAGTATAAAGTTTTTAACTCGGAATCTGCTTAGCTTTTCTTTAAGCATCTAGTCGGAACTAATTTAGTTACAACTAGAGGCTTGGGGGCTATAGTATTGAAAATTATAAACACTACGTATGCTACTCTTAAAGCATCTAGTCGGAATAGTTCATTCCATCTAAATGCTTGGGGGCTACAGTGAGAGTTTTTTCTAACTTAGTCACTCTTAGAGCATATAGATGCAAAATCTATGCTTCCACCACCGCCTTGCCACCACCGATGGCATCCTTAGCCGGAGCTTCAGCCATTTGTTGAGCGGTGCTCTCCTGCCTTGCCTGCTCGCCGACAACCGCGAGCTCGGTAGAGGCGCCAGAGTCCACTTCCATGGAAGAAGGGCCTGATGCCTCCTTAACTTGTGAGCTTGTCGGGGCAGACGAGGGCTTGACGACAGGAGTAGTAGGGGCGATGGCGGGGGAGGCGTCGCGATGCAGCATATCTTTGATATTTCGAGAAGCCTCTGGTGTCTTGGAGGTCTTCTTGAGGCTGGTCGTGGCTTTCTTCCTGAAACGTGCAAAATGCATAAGTACAGGAGCAAGACAGAAAAATAGACAATGTCGGAGAATAAGAAGCTTACACTAATGGGGGTGCTTTGGCAAAAATCCCGGTGGTTCTTCTCTTTTCCGCCTCCGGGGCGGCGGTAGTCTTTTTGGAGGCTCCACCCTCCGTCTTCTTCTTCTTGCCTCCATCGGCAGCGTCAGAGGTGGAGCTCTTCCGCTTTCGCGCCAACGGGACCTCGTCGTCGGACACGACCGTGACGTCCTTCATCTTTGGATCGTAGATTTGGGCAGCCAGGTTGCCCTCCTCTAGATCGCTAAGCTATTAAGTAAGAATTCACCGTGTTAGACAAAATAACATTTGCAAGACGGAAGAATTGGAGTATATGTCATACACGGAAAATAAAAACCTACCTTTGGGCACTTGCCGTCTACGAACATGTCGTAGGTGATGGTGAAGACACGCTTCTTATCCTTCACCTTGACGATGTTGTCACATCCCAAAATTTTCCAAATTTTGGGATGTGAAAAATAAATAAACAAAATAAATAATTGTTGAAATTTAGGGTGAAAAGAAACTTTTGTTTCAAATTGGAAACATTAAAAACTCATCTTGAACAAACTTTGAATAGAATTTGAATCCAACTAAATTCAAAACAAGTGAAATGCTTTCTTCATAAAAGCATCTTAAAAATTTAAACACTTGGAAAATAAACAAAAACCCTCAAACCCTAATGGAAGAAAACATTTCCAAGTTATATCTAAGCCTATGGATTTGATCCATATAAAAATTGGTCAAACAAACATTTCAAAATGATCAAGAATGACAAATAGAAATATTATAAAACCATATGAATTGGTTTCACTTAATTTGGAGCCATAGACAAAATCTTAAGAATTTAATAAGATAAGGGAATTGAATTTCCAAAGCTAATAAAGCACCTATCTAGAAATCCATACCAAATGGTGAGCAATTAATCCTGAAGATATTTAAAAGGATAAATAAATATCAAATAAGATTTTACAAATTGGAATCACCAAGTTTGTATCTATAAATAAAAAGATATGGATTTTATAAGATAAAGATAGAAATATTAAATGAGGAATATTTAAAGGCCAAATTAAAACTTGGCCAAGACCATAAGTAAATGGAATAAACATAATTCAAGTTCAAATGAATTAAATGAATAAATAATATGGAAATAAAATAATATGGTCTTAACCAAATTCTATTCCATTGGATTAAAACAAATTCCCTAATAAGAATGATTAATTAAATCATGGGAAAATAGTATTTGGAATTTACCCAAGTGGAAGAAAAGTTGTTTAATTAACTTAAATGGGATCAAAGAAATCAATTAAATAAAATTTATGGAATTAAACCCATATTTAAATTCATTGGAATAAAGATAAATACCCTTTTTAAATGATTAATACATCATATTAAAAATATTCCAAATAATTCAAGGTGAATTATTTGACACCCTAATAAATAAATAAACCTACTGAAAAGGTTTTGTGAAAAATTGAAATTTAAATAAGGGTTGAAAATATATTTGATCTTATTTGAATTTAAAACAAGGGCCTATCTTAAATAATCAATATACCCTAAAAGGAATAAAAGAATTATTCTAAATTTGACTTTAGAATATGTTAAATAAGAGTATTAAAATCTACACAAAGTTTGGTTGAAGTTTGAATTCAAATGGTTGTTTGAAATAATTAAACAAAATCAAAACAGAATAATGAGTACAAAAAAAGAAAAGATTCAGAACAAAAAAAAAGGAGGAAACCAGCCCAACTAACCCAGGCCCATCTAGCCCAACTAACCCCTTCCCCGAAGCTTTTTCTTTTACTCAGCAACAAACCCAATCAGACGCTGACTGCCTGGACCAACTCTTCCTCTCTCTCCTTCACTGACGAAGCGACCCCACCGCCAGCTCCCCTTCGTTCTCACCCGCGCGCGAAGACCACGCCCTCCCGGCCGTTTCTGCCGTTAGCTCCTCGGCGTAAATTCGCGGTGATGGCTCAACGATTAATGCCCGCGACCATGCTCGATTTAGCGCCCGCCTCTTCTCCCTATTTCCCCTCTGTTCCCAGCTCCTCTCCGCCCCAGGGCTACCCAAATTGCTCACTGTAACCTCACCGGCTCCGACGAGGTCCCGCTCGAATTCCGACGAACCCAGGCCACGCCTTGGCCCCTCGACCACGCGAGCTTGTTCCCCATCAACCACAGCATCTCCCAGTAGCCTCGGCTTGCCCGCGCATGACCCACAGCGTCGGCAACAACTTCAACTGAGCTCCGCCACCGTCTGCCTCGACTCCGGCGACATCTCCGCGGTAAACCCGACCGCCCCTCTCCCCCTCGTGGACACTCTCATACTCGCCTCCCTCTTGCGAATCTAACCATGCCTTCTACTTGTCTTAACGCGTCCTCTAGCTTCACCTTCGACGACATCTGAGCGTGCCCGATGCCAACGCCGTCTCCGGCGAGCAATCGTCAACGCCTCTGAGCTTCCCTAGGCCAAGCAAGACAACAATGAGAACTAGTGTTTCACAGAGAGTCTGGTGAGCATCCTCACTCCCTCCCGCGCTTCCTAGTTCATCGCCAACGCCACCGCCAGAGCCGCGCCGCCGCGCAGCCGCCGTCAGCGCCGCCAGTTCCTGGCAAGCGCGTTGTAGCCGTAGGATGCATATCGTCTGGCTAGGATTAGATTTAGACGAAGGGGTAAGAGCTGATCAGTGCCGCACGATCTCTGTTAAATCCTACGACCCACAGTGAGCGATCCGCGCGAACCGGTATGGCCCAATGAGAAACAGACACGTGGCCTGGAATTTGTTTTTAAAACAGAAACTTGTCTATTAGTTGTTTGGTTTTGTAAAATTCATAACTTTTGATCCACACGTCCAAAATTTGCAAATTTTATATCAATGGAATAAGCAAAACAAACCCTACGCAACTATGCACTTTGTTTAGTGAAATGCTTCTGGAAACTTGGTTGTTTTTGCAGAATCTTGTGTAGGCATAATTTGAATATAAAATTCATTCTAAAATTATTTTTGTGATAAAATCTTTGGCAAATGGTTTGTTTTGAATCTACTGACCATAGAAACCAACTTGTAGATTCAAAAACATATTTTTTAAAGCAAGAGAATAAATCTTTGAATTAAAGCATTTCTAGTCAAATAAAAATGTTGTTTATATGTTAAAAATACTTTTTGGAGAAAAAACTTTGGAAAATGATTTGGATTAAACTCTCTGACCCCAAACACCAAGTTTTAGAGTTAAAAATGTATTTGGTGAACCCTATAAAGATTATTCCATTGCTAAAGGCATTTTCAACCACATAAAATAATGCTTTGGTTTAAAAAGGGTTTATAGGTAAAATATTTTGCAAATGGTTTTGCCACTTTTATAAAATGACCAATAGGTGTTTTCAAATGTTTATAACCCATTAGAAACCACTTTTCCAAATAAACAATCTTTTGCATGCTTGCAATCATTGCTTTGTTTCTATTATTTTATGTGATGTTTGCTTGAATGGTAGATTGAAATTGTGCCTTGCTTGATTGAATTGTAGTGGAATTTTAAGAGTGTGAATATTGCAAGATCAAGGAGTTAACTTATATTCTCTACCAAAAAGGCAAGTGATGCTTCATACTTTGTCCCATTATTTTCACTATGCATTAGTGATATTTCAAAGTAGGACTTGCATGGAATATTTGCTAAGTATAAACTATGCCATTGGAAATCCTAGTTGATGAAACCTTAGTAGAATTTTTCCTAAGTTAAGATTCCTACTACTATCATGCTTAGCTTAGCTAGTAGAAAACAAGGGTGGAATATATTCATACTATGGAATATTTCTAAGTCAAGGACTTGTGTTTTGTTTAATAAAACAACTAAGTGAATGAATCACATGGGTGGGATGGAAGGAATGGTTTGTGTTGAGTGGTTACACAAGGCCCATTTCTATGGTTTACCTTGTCTACCTCACTTGTGTATGGACACCCAGGAACAAAGAGATTTGAGATGTCAAATGTTGAGAAGCTTCAAGTGCAGCCACTTGGCATTATGGGCTCTGCCTGGATCATATAGGTTGCAATAACTTAGACAAATGGACAGTTGGTGGTAGGGGATGATAGGTTGGAACGCGTCCATTTTGGTCTAAGGGAAGGCTTCTGAAAGATCTTGTCTTGGTGAAACCAAGTCTTGTGGGGAGAGTGCACCACCTCTGCAGAGTGTAAAATCTAAGTACTTAGCCATGTCCCTAGCAAAGGACAATTTGAGCATCAAGACATGGAAGCTATCAAGAATCTCCTCATCCCAATTTCTAAGTTAAAATTTTGTGGTTGAACAAGGGTTGAAGGATCACCAATTTCTATTGGGAGATGCCTTGGGTGATTTTGACAAGCAAAAGCTTAGTGTTTTCAAATGATAAGGAAAAATATATTTTGAACGAAGCAAGACTAAGCTCCACCTAGCCAAATGCATAAAGATGATAGATTCCACTATAATACCATGGTATCACTTGCCAATACAATTCAAATGTATTGACCCTTGTGGCTGTAACTTATTATGTTGCAGGTTTGTTTGATGTTTGTTGATTAGGATTACAAGTCTACAACCAACATGTTTGCCTGTGGCACTTTGAAGATGTAGGACCCCATGCTATAGTTATTTCTGCTGCATTGTAATGAGTTAACCAAAAGAGCTATGTAAGATGTGATGCATTATTTTATTCTTGGTTATAAAGTTGTAATACGACCTTTGTTTCTTGATATTACATCTTAACTGTGGATGATAGCTATTGATCCAGGGACTAGCATTGTAAACACAGGGATCTCTACCTTATTAAAGGTTGGGACCTCTACAGATGGTATCAGAGCACTGTGTTGCCTGTAGGATTGTAACCCTAGGAGTGGACAAAACCCCTTAGAAAAATAGGAATTGTATTTGTTCCAAAAACTTATTTACAAACAATCTTGTAAACTCTTTCCTCAACCTTTTTGGTTTTAACTCTACATCTCTTCTATTTCAACTTAATGGATAAAGCCTCCACCATGAGCAAAGATTTCAACATGAGCAAAGGACTTCACCAAATCAAGTGTCTTCAACCTTAGTCTCAACAAGGACTTCAACTTGGATATCACTAAGGACTACAAGTGAGACAAGAAATATTACTCAAGACTTGAAGACTAAGGGAACACAACTTAGAAGAATCATCATTATCTTTGGAGTTTGTAACCAAGACACAAGAATTATTCCCAAGGAAACCATGATCTCATTCAAGAAGAAACAACAAGGAAGGATGGAATGATCTCAAGTGAACCATATAGTTGGACCACCATATTTAGTTTAGAGCAAACCCACCACCTTATGTGGTGTAGCAAAAATATTTTATTGCCTAAAAATGTGTTTGAAAACTTGTTATTTGAGTGGAATGTTTGTTTGTGATTGCTTGCACATTGCTTGTGTGGATTGTGATGTGTGTGATTAGAATTAATTCCTTAGAAATCTTTTGCCTATTCTAATCCCAATCCAACCCAAACAGATGACTACTCCAAGAAACTCCAACATCAAGGATGGTGACAACAACAACAACCAAGGGATCAACATGAGAGAACTCATAGTAACCCAAACCCAGTTGAACCAAGTGACAACTCAATTTTTGGCCAACAACAATGAGTTAGACCCAACCATGCAAAGGTTTTGGGAAACCCAAACTCAATTGATGCAAAAGGTGACAAATCAAATGATCAACATGGGAGAAAACCCTTCCCAAGGAGTTTGTGATAACAATGATGTCAAGGATGATATTATAGAAGGAACTCAAGCTTGCAATGTTTGTGGAGACAAGGATCACACTTCCAAAGAGCATGAGGAATAGTGCCCCAATTGTGAAGAGAAACATCAAACTAATCAATGCCCCACATCTCAAGCTACTTGTTTCCTATGTGAAGGAAATAATCATGTCCCTATCCAATGCCCCATCTATTCCATAGTTCAACAAAGGAAACAAGGTGGAGTGCATCAACAGATTGTAAACCCCCATGAAGACAAAGTAAAATCTCAGCTTGCACCTCCATGCAATATGACTCAATTTGATGGACCAAAGAGGAAATATATGTATTATCCAAGGAAAAGATTAAGGAGACCAGGAGACTTTCCCACCTTTGATATAAGATATGAAGAGCATGAACTAGAAGAACTCCTAGCTTTGGAGAAACCCAAGAAGAGGAAGGACAAAAGCCAAGTGCAATGTTGCCATTGCAAAGAGATGGGACACTATGCCAATGAATGTCCTGAGAAGAAACAAAAATATAAGGAGATTAGCCAAGTGTGGTGCAACAACTGCAAAGAGCTAGGTCATTATGTGTCAACTTGTCCACAGAAGATACGTCACGAACTCAATCTTGTCACATGTTACAATTGTGGTAACCAAGGACATTATGCAAGCAATTGTCCAGAAAAGATGAAGCACAAGATAAACAAGCCTATGAAGGATCTCAGCCTTGTCACATGTTTCAAGTGTGGAAACAAAGGACACTATGCAGATGTTTGCCTAGAGAGGTTTCAACAAGATCCCAAGCAAGCCAAGAAGTAATCTAGTTGGAAAATTTTTAAGGGTGGTAGTACCCTAGTTGCTCTGAGCCAGCTTGTAACGCCCTATATTTCCCAAATCTCGGGAGGAGATTTATTTTAAGGGTGGTAGCCTGTCACATCCCAAAATTTTCCAAATTTTGGAATGTGAAAAATAAATAAACAAAATAAATAATTGTTGAAATTTAGAGTGAAAAGAAACTTTTGTTTCAAAGTGGAAACATTAAAAACTCATCTTGAACAAACTTTGAATAGAATTTGAATCCAACTAAATTCAAAACAAGTGAAATGCTTTCTTCATAAAACCATCTTAAAAATTTGAACACTTGGAAAATAAACCAAAACCCTCAAACCCTAATGGAAGAAAACATTTCCAAGTTATATCTAATCCTATGGATTTGATCCATATAAAAATTGGTCAAACAAACATTTCAAAATGATCAAGAATGACAAATAGAAATATTATAAAACCATATGAATTGGTTTCACTTAATTTGGAGCCATAGACAAAATCTTAAGAATTTAATAAGATAAGGGAATTGAATTTCCAAAGATAATAAAGCACCTATCTAGAAATCCATACCAAATGGTGAGCAATTAATCCAAACATATTTAAAAGGATAAATAAATATCAAATAAGATTTTACAAATTGGAATCACCAAGTTTGGATCTATAAATAAAAAGATATGGATTTTATAAGATAAAGATAGAAATATTAAATGAGGAATATTTAAAGGCCAAATTAAAACTTGGCCAAGACCATAAGTAAATGGAATAAACATAATTCATGTTCAAATGAATTAAATGAATAAATAATATGGAAATAAAATAATATGGCCTTAACCAAATTCTATTCCATTGGATTAAAACAAATTCCCTAATAAGAATGATTAATTAAATCATGGGAAAATAGTATTTGGAATTTACCCAAGTGGAATAAAAGTTGTTTAATTAACTTAAATGGGATCAAAGAAATCAACTAAATAAAATTTATGCAATTAAACCCATATTTAATTTCATTGGAATAAAGATAAATACCCATTTTAAATGATTAATAAATCATATTAAAAATATTCCCAATAATTCAAGGTGAATTATTTGACACCCTAATAAATAAATAAACCTACTGAAAAGGTTTTGTGAAAAAATTGAGATTTAAATAAGGGTTGAAATTATATTTGATCTTATTTGAATTTAAAACAAGGGCCTATCTTAAATAATCAATATACCCTAAAAGGAGTAAAATAATTATTCTAAATTTGACTTTAGAATATGTTAAATAACATTATTAAAATCTACACAAAGTTTGGTTGAAGTTTGAATTTAAATGGTTGTTTGAAATAATTAAACAAAATCAAAACAGAATAATGAATACAGAAAAAGAAAAGATTCAGAACAAAAAAGATGGTGGAAACCAGCCCAACTAACCCAGGCCCATCTAGCCCAACTAACCCCCTTCCCCGAAGCGTTTTCTTTTACTCAGCAACGAACCACCTCAGACGCTGACTGCCTGGACCCACTCTTCCTCTCTCTCCTTCGCTGACGAAGCGACCCCACCGCCAGCTCCCCTTCGTTCTCACCCGCGCGCGAAGACCATGCCCTCCCGACCGTTTCTGCCGTTAGCTCCTCGGCGTAAATTCGCGGTGATGGCTCAAAGATTAATGCTCGCGACCATCCTCGATTTAGCGCCCGCCTCTTCTCCCCATTTCCCCTCTGTTCCCAGCTCCTCTCCGCCCCAGGGCTACCCAAATTCCTCACTGCAACCTCAACAGCTCCGACGAGGTCCCGCTCGAATTCCAACGAACCCAGGCCACGCCTTGCCCCCTCGACCACGCGAGCTTGTTCCCCATCAACCACTGCATCTCCCAGTAGCCTCGGCTTGCCCGCGCATGACCCACAGCGTTGGCAACAACTTCAACTGAGCTCCGCCACTGTCTACCTCGACTCTGGCGACATCTCCCCGGTAAACCCGACCGCCCCACTCCCCCTCGTGGACACTCTCATACTCGCCTCCCTCTTGCGAATCTAACCGCGCCTTCTACTTGTATAAACGCGTCCTCTAGCTTCACCTTCGACGACATCTGAGCGTGCCCGACGCCAACGCCGTCTCCGGCGAGAAATCGTCAACGCCTCCGAGCTTCCCTCGGCCAAGCAAGACAACGACGAGAACCAGTGTTTCACAGAGAGTCTGGTGAGCATCCTCACTCCCTCCCGCGCTTCCTGGTTCATCGCCAATGCCACCGCCAGAGCCGCGCCGCCGCGCAGCCATCGTCAACGCCGCTAGTTCCTGGCAAGCGCGTTGTAGTTGTAGGATGCATATCGTCTGGCTAGGATTAGATTTAGACGAAGGGGTGAGAGATGATTAGTGCCGCATGATCTCAGTTAAATCCTACGACCCACAGTGAGCGATCCGCGCGAACCGGTATGGCCCAATGAGAAACAGACACGTGGCCTGGAATTTGTTTTTAAAACAGAAACTTGTCAAATAGTTGTTTGGTTTTGTAAAATTCATAACTTTTGATCCACACGTCCAAAATTTTCAAATTTTATATCAATGGAATCAGAAAAACAAAAACTAGCCAACTATGCACTTTGTTTAGTGAAATGCTTCTGGAAACTTGGTTGTTTTTGCAGAAACTTGTGTAGGCATAATTTGAATATAAAATTCATTCTAAAATTATTTTTGTGATAAAATCTTTGGCAAATGGTTTTTTTTGAACCTACTGACCATAGAAACCAACTTATAGATTCAAAAACATATTTTGTGAAGCAAGAGAATAAATCTTTGAATTAAAGCATTTCTAGTCAAATAAAAATGTTGTTTATATGTTAAAAATACTTTTGGGAGAAATATCTTTGGGAAATGATTTGGATTAAACTCTCTGACCGCAAACACCAAGTTTTAGAATTAAAAATGTATTTGGTGAACCCTATAAATATTATTGCTTTGCTAAAGGCATTTTTAACCACATAAAATAATGCTTTGGTTTAAAAAGGGTTTATAGGTAAAATCTTTTGCAAATGGTTTTGCCACTTTTATAAAATGACCAATAGGTGTTTTCCAATGTTTATAACCCATTAGAAACCACTTCTCCAAATAAACAATCTTTTGCATGCTTGCAAGCATTGCTTTGTTTCTATTATTTTATGTGATGTTTTCTTGAATGGTAGATTGAAATTGTGCCTTGCTTGCTTGATTGAATTGCTAAGTATAAACTATGCCATGGGAAATCCTAGTTGATGAAACATTAGTAGAATTTTTCCTAAGTTAAGATTCCTACTACTATCATGCTTAGCTTAGCTAGTAGAAAAGAAGGGTGGAATATATTCATACTATGGAATATTTCTAAGTTAAGGACTTGTGTTTTGTTTAATAAAACAACTAAGTGAATAAATCACCTGGGTGGAATCAAAGGAATGGTTTATGTTGAGTGGTTACACAAGGCCCAGTTCGTGGTAGGGGATGATAGGTCGGAACGCGTCCATTCTGGTCTAAGGGAAGGCTTCTGAAAGATCTTGTCTTGGTGAAACCAAGTCTTGTGGGGAAAGTGCACCACCTCTGCAGAGTGTAAAATCTAAGTACTTAGCCATGTCCCTGGCAAAGGACAATTTGAGCATCAAGACATGGAAGCTATCAAGAATCTCCTCATCCCAATTTCTAAGTTAAAATTTTGTGGTTGAACAAGGGTTGAAGGATCACCAATTTCTATTGGGAGATGCCTTGGGTGATTTTGACAAGAAAAAGCTTAGTGTTTTCAAATGATAAGGAAAAATATATTTTGAGCAAAGCAAGCCTAAGCTCCACCTAGCCAAATGCATATAGATGATAGATTCCACTATACTACCATGGTATCACTTGCCAATACAATTCAAATGTATTGACCCTTGTGGCTGTAACTTATTATGTTGCAGGTTTGTTTGATCTTAGTGAAGTGTGTTGATTAGGATTACAAGTATACAACCAACATGTTTGGCTGTGGCACTTTGAAGATGAAGGAACCCATGCTATAGTTATTTCTGCTGCATTGTAATGAGTTAGCCAAAAGAGCTATGTAAGATGTGATGAATTATTTTATTCCTGGTTATAAAGTTGTAATACGACCTTTGTTTCTTGATATTACATCTTAACTGTGGATGCTAGCTATTGATCCAGGGACTAGCATTGTAAACACAGGGATCTCTACCTTATTAAAGGTTGGGACCTCTACAGATGGTATCAGAGCACTGTGTTGCCTGTAGAATTGTAACCCTAGGATTGGACAAAACTTATTTACAAACAATCTTGTAAACTCTTTCCTCAACCTTTTTGGTTTTAACTCTACATCTCTTCTATTTCAACTTAATGGATAAAGCCTCCACCATGAGCAAAGACTTCAACATGAGAAAAGGACTTCACCAACTCAAGTGACTTCAACCTTAGTCTCAACAAGGACTTCAACTTGGATATCACTAAGGACTACAAGTGAGACAAGAAATATTACTCAAGACTTGAATACTAAGGGAACACAACTTAGAAGAATCATCATCATCTTTGGAGTTTGTAACCAAGACACAAGAATTCTTCCCAATGAAACCATGATCTCATTCAAGAATAAACAACAAGGAAGGATGGAATGATCTCCAGTGAACCATATAGTTGGACCACCATATTTAATTTAGAGCAAACCCACCAACTTATGTGGTGTAGCAAAAATATTTTATTGCCTAAAAATGTGTTTGAAAACTTGTTGTTTGAGTGGAATGTTTGTTTGTGATTGCTTGCATATTGCTTGTGTGAATTGTGATGTGTGTGATTAGAATTAATTCCTTAGAAATCTTTTGCCTATTCTAATCCCAATCCCACCCAAACAAATGACTACTCCAATAAACTCCAACATCAACGATGGTGACAACAACAACAACCAAGGGATCAACATGAGAGAACTCATAGTAAATCAAACCCAGTTGAACCAAGTGACAACTCAATTTTTGGCCAATAACAATGAGTTAGACCCAACCATGCAAAGGTTTTTGGAAACCCAAACTCAATTGATGCAAAAGGTGACAAATCAAATGTCAACACCCGGATTTTTAATCCCAGATGCCTGTTATGCCATACATCGCAATCCCAGGACTACCATTTTTGCGAGACATAACAGAATTGGATACCACAGTACATCATCCATTACAAACCATACATAAGGTCTTACACAAATAGGGATCTCATGATCCAGTTCTTAATACAACTTCAAGCAGCGGAATACGTAATAATAACGATAGCGTAGGCGAAGCTCCATCTTCGGGGTCACAAGCAATGCTGACGATGGGAGATGATCCTAGTTATCGTAACCTTCCTGGGGTCCATCCTCCAGGTACTCCTCTTCATAGTCAGGGACAAAGCCATGAGTACTCTTTAAGTACTCGCAAACTAATACTAACAAGTGAAGGGGTTTTTGTAATAGGACACTAAGCTCTAGGGTTGTTTTGCAAAAAGCCAGATTTACCTCTACTAAGTTTAGAAATGAAGAAAGCTAGTTGAAGTTTCATCACACCTAAGTGGGAACTTGTATCTCATGCCACAACTCTGCTGTGGTCAAGTCAAAGTCTCAAATCATTTCACAAGTCATTTTGAAAACATCTGACGGGGGAACAGTATGGCCACTCCAACTGTCCATAACCGCGGACGCGACTATTCGAATAGTTTGACACTCTGCAGAGATTGTACACTTTCACCACAATATTCGATACATCCGTCAGGAACAAATCCTGAATTTACCATACTCATTATGCAGATAATCAATCCTAACCTTTCAATTACACGCCCTAGTATAAGCACCTCTCCTGTGAGTTTGGCCTCCCAACCATGACCAACTATCATCTTGGGTACTGCATAGGTGGACAATCTTCACAAGGTAGCCTCAGCTCAGACCTTGGCCGTGAGGGAACTAATACTGAGGTATATAAGTTTCCAGTCAAGCCCTACCCAATCTTCGGGTATTGTGGTTGTACGATAAAATTGGAATGGTATCACATCCAGACAACCATCAGTTTATAAAGGGCTAAGGCTCATACCTCAACATTTTCATCACCAAAATCATCAAGTGTTCGGAAACACATGTCAAAACATCTCAGTAGAATGATCCATCATTCTAAGGTTTTCATAACCATTTTCAACAAGTATTCCCATCTAATGTTGATCAAGTTTTATGCTTAGCACTAGCATCTACAAGTGCGGGTAAGCACTAATGGGGGATAGTAAACTAGTGGAGTTTCCACTAAGTTCAATCTTATGCCTTAGGATGACATCAAGATTATCTAGCTTAGGCCAAATTTTATGCTCTTTATGCAACCTTCAATTTTCTTTCTTGAATCTACAATTCTCTTAAGTAAGCTCTAAGTAATAGCTTTGATAAAGTATAAAGCTTATAAGTAAAACTAGGATTGGTTTATCAAGTGGTTATGATCATATATGCTTTAAGGCATATAGTGGGCATGGTAACAAGCAAGTATTGGCTTGCATAGGTATCAGTATAAGCTTGCTAAATTGCAAGTGTTAGCTTGCAAGATTAATAGCTTGCCTAATTGCAAGTATAAGCTTGCACATTCAGCTAGTAGTATTAGGCTTGCAAGGTTAACTTGTATAGTAAGGCTTGCTAAAGTAGAGTATCTTGCAAGTGTTAGCTTTGCCTTGTGCGAGCAGTGGTTGAAGTTCTCATCGGCTTCTTCTTCGTAGTATCCTCCTTCCTCCTCGTATCCTTGGTCGGTACTAGCATCTATGAATAAATACGAGGTACACAATCACCAAAAAATACTTAACTACTTGCATTCATCACACACAAGGGTCCTATAGATGATCTAGCATCATCACTAACATTACAAGATTAAAGCTTGGTTTAATTCCTTTTATTTTTAGAAAAGTAATTTCTAATCATTGAAAAAGTACTTAAGATTTAATATTCTCCAAACCAAATAATGGGATCATGTTGACACATGTCATCACCACATATTTTAGTCCATGGGAATGTGATTTAAAGTGGTGTCACAATTTAATAAGGTTTTTCTCTTTTATTTTAATTAATTAAAGTGGCTAGAAATGCCTATGTGGCATTCTTTTATTACTTGGTCATTATTTCTGTAAGTAAACCTATATATTTTTATATATTCTGAAAGGTATAGTTAAATGTGAATTTTGAGAGTTGGAATCAACTCAAAAGCTATTATGGTTTAAATTTGAAAAATGTTTGAATGTAGAAAAGCTTCTGCCTTGTTATTTTTACCATGAATGATCTACAGATCCAAATGACTTGAATCCAACGGTCTTGGATTCAGCATTCCCAGACCTTTCTAACAAAATTGGTTTCATTCAATTTGGTTCACTTAATCGACCTGGGTTGATTTTTGAAACTGGGTACAGAAGTGTGTTTGAAATAAAATGAAAAAGGTTAAATTCAAATAACTGGGCTGCGCGGGAAGCGATACTGGGCCGGCCTGCTAAGCACAGCGCTTACGCGGGATGGTTAAGTCGCTATCCCCACGCGTCAGTGAGACAGGAGGTGCAAAGTGGTATGGGGCGATGTGGTGCGTTTGATCTGGTTCTAATCCAACGGCTGAGGGTCATCGTCGATGTTGGGCAACGCCGGCGAGACAGAAACCTAGCGCGGCAGGTGGGGGTCATTGGGGGCTCACCGGTGTTCAGGCGAGGCTCGGCGAGGCAGGCGAACGACGAAGTCGACAACGACGAACCTCCTGGTACCGGCAGCTTCTCCTGGGGCGGCTCCAATCGCTGGCCCCCTTCTTCTCCAGCAGCGGCATGCTCCGGTGAAATTCCGGCGAAGTACTGCTCGCCTTGCTCCGGGAACGGGGTGGCACGATCAGTGAGGAGAGGGGAGTGAGATGGTGTGCTCAATTCGGCTGGGGGTGGCCTCTATCTACAGTCGCGACAACGAGACCGAACGGGATGGGAAGGTGACGGTGGCGACATGGCTACGGGCGGCTAGAGGCATGGCCGGCGGTGGCGATCGCTTGGTGGTCTCCTGGCGATTCTCTACAGATTTAATGCGTGCGTAGGGGCGGTGCGGTTTGGTCTGGAACGCGCGATGCTCTGCGCGGTAGAGGCGGCGTCTTTGACGGCGAGCGGTGGTTGTGCGGCATGGGGTGGCGAACGGGGATGTCTGGCGGTCTCCTGGGTTGGTGGCGATCATGTATGCACGCGGCGAGGGCGGCGCGCGGTCTGTGGGCGTGTGTCGAGGGTGGCGCTCTGGCGCATGCTCGGCATGGTTGCTGGCGAGCTGGGCGCGGTTCGTGCGTGTGATCCAGGGTTTGGCAACGCTTGCGGCTGGGACAAGGAGTGGAAGTGGACGGTGGGCTGCCTCCGAGACAAGGTTGGCACGGCTAAATCTCCTTCTAGCTTGCTGTCTCCCCTGGGGTGGCATGGTGAGCTTCGGTTGTTCACCATTGATGTCATTGCCCAGCTTACAGTGAGGCTTGTGCTTGGTTTAACTTGCTAGATGATCTACTGAGATGGTTGTGAGATAGAGAGGGGACAAGTTAGGCTTCAATCACTGCTCACAATAGTGTTTAAGATTTTGATGATTTGTGTCTGCAAAGTGTTTGATGAAATGGCCGCAAGAATTCAAGTTTTGAATTTTGAAAAGATTTTTGGTGGGTGTGCTAGGTTGGTGCTGGTGAGTCTGCAGATGCTTGGGTTTTGAAAGTTGAGCTTGTTTGAGTGGTTTTTGAAAAAGTGGGATCTTCTCATATGATAAAGATTCAATTTTGAACTGTAATTTAAACTATGTATTTGAAAGTTTCTGGATGATCACAAAGTGGGCCTTGATACTTTGTTATGAGTACAATCAAGGGGTGCAAAGATCTAGAAAAGTTTCTGTTAAGTTCTGAAAGTTTGAGACAGCCAAAATAGGTATGGTAGTTAAATTGGTCAAAATGACCATTCACTTATTTTGTTGGTTTTGATTTATTTGTCTTTGGGAAATGTGTGGGGATTGTTTAGATGATGTTTATTTCACCTAAGAATCATTCCACAAGCAAAGAAACACATAAACAAGGCAATTCCAAAGAATCCAATTTTCAATAAACACACATATGAATGCTTTCATATTTTTATTTTAGAAAAGTTTTTGTTAACCCTAATTTTGATGATTAGAGTTTGATGATCCAAGTTTAGTATTTTTGGGATGTTACAAACCTCCCCCCCTTAAACAAAATCACGTCCCGAGGTTTGAAAAAGGACGAAAAAGATTACCTAGGATTTGAAGAGATCGGGAAACTCTGTCCTAATGTGATCTTCGCGCTCCCAGGTAGCTTCCTCTTCTGTGTGGTTCCTCCACTAAATCTTGAGAAACTTGATGCTTCGGATTCTAGTAGTTCGTAAATCTTCTTCCAAAATACGGATGGGCACTTCGGGATAGGTTAGGTCATCGTTGATCTCTATGGTCCGGTGATCGATATTCTTGAATACTTCAGTCTTCTCTGGAACTTCGAGACACTTGCGAAGTAATGAGATATGGAACACATTGTGCACAGCTGACATCTCTTCGGGTAGTTCCAATTGATACGACACTTCTCCTCGGCGGTTCAGAATTTTGAAAGGTCCGATATATCTGGGGGCTAACTTTCCTTTGAGTTGGAAACGCTGCATTCCCTTCAATGGCGACACTTTCAGATACACAAAATCTCCTATGTTGAAGGCGAGGTCTCGACGTCTCTTGTCGGTGTAACTCTTCTGTCTGGACTGGGCAGTCTTGAGGTGCTCACGAATCTTGTGAACCTTCTCTTCTGCTTCTCGTAGGATGTCGGATCCGAAAATCTGACTCTCTCCTACTTCCAACCAGTTCAAAGGGGTGCGACACTTCCTTCCGTACATAAATTCAAATGGGGCCATTTGCAAACTAGCTTGATATCTGTTGTTGTATGAAAATTCTACAAATGGCAGACAATCTTCCCACTTAGATCCATATTCTAACACACATGCTCTCAGCATATCTTCGAGTATTTGATTTACTCGCTCCGTTTGTCCATCGGTCTGAGGGTGATATGCGGTGCTGAAATATAGGTGGGTTCCTAAACCTTCTTGGACTTTCTTCTAGAATCTCGAGGTAAATTGAGTTCCTCGATCAGATACGATGTTCTTGGGGACTCCATGCAAACTGACGATTCTAGCGATGTATAACTCCGCTAGTTTCGAACTCTGATATGTGGTCTTGACGGGTAAGAAATGGGCGACTTTGGACAATCGGTCCACTATGACCCAGATAGAGTCATTTCCCCTACTAGAAGTAGGCAGTCCAGTGATAAAGTCCATTCCAACGGAATCCCATTTCCATTCCAGAATCTGCAATGGTTGCAACAATCCAGCGGGTCTTTGATGTCCTGCCTTGACTCGCTGACATATATCACACTTGGCGATATAGCTTCCGATTTCTCTCTTTGTCTTATGCCACCAAAATTGCTCTTTTAAATCTTGATACATCTTAGTTCCTCCGGGATGGATAGAATAAAGAGTATCATGAGCCTCCTTCAGAATAACTTCTTTCAACTCAGAATCTAATGGTACGCAAAGGCGTCCTTTGTACCACAGAACTCCTTCTTCGTCTTCGGTGAATCCGGGTACTTTGCCTGTACCGATACGACACTTGATTCCGTCGATACTAGCATTTCCCTTCTGCGCCTCTTTAATCTGACTGATCAAAGTGGGCTGGAGTTCTGTGCTAGCCAAAAATCCTTCACTCACTAATTCCATTGGAAAATCTTCCATCTCTTTGTGCAAGCTTGGTTGCTCCTTCAAGATCATGGAGTTCAAGCGGCACGGCAATCTTCTAAGGGCATCTGCTACCACATTGGCTTTACCAGGATGATAGTGAATGTCCAGATCGTAATCCTTGATTAGCTCAATCCATCTTCTCTGTCTCATATTCAGCTCCTTCTGAGTGAATATATACTTCACACTCTTGTGATCCATATAGATCTCACAACGATTTCCCATCAGGTAATGTCTCCATGTCTTCAGGGCTAGAACTACGGCTGCGAGTTCGAGGTCATGGGTTGGGTAATTTTTCTCATGTTGCTTCATTTGTCGAGATAGATAAGATATAACTTTGACTTCTTGCATTAGCACACATCCGAGACCGATCTTGGATGCATCACAATACACATCGAAGGGCTTCGTGATATCCGGCATGATCAAGATTGGGGCTGAAATCAATCTCCTCTTGAGTTCTTGAAAACTCGCTTCACATTTGTCAGTCCATTCAAACTTCTTGTCCTTCTTTAGCAATTGGGTCATTGGTCTGGCGATACTCGAGAATCCTTCTACGAACTTGCGATAATATCCCGCCAATCCGAGAAATGCACGAACTTGGGTTTGAGTGGTTGGGGCTTGCCAATCTTCGACATCTTTTACTTTTGCAGGGTCAACGGCAATTCCTCCAGCTGATACAATGTGACCGAGGAATCCTACCTCCTGTAACCAGAATTCACATTTGCTAAACTTTGCATACAGCTGATGCTCTCTAAGGGTTCCAAGAATGGTCCTTAGGTGTATCTCATGTTCTTCTTCTGATTTGGAATAAATCAGAATGTCATCGATGAAAACAACGACAAACTTATCCAAGAAGTCCATAAAAATCTTAGATTCATGAAATAAGCAGGGGCATTGGTTAGTCCAAAAGACATGACTGTATACTTGTACAATCCATATCTGGTGGTGAAGGCAGTCTTTGGAATATCCTCTACACGGATTTCGAGTTGATGATACCCAGTTCTAAGATCAATCTTAGAAAACACTTTGGCACCGGTCAACTGATCAAACAAATCTTCTGTCTTGGGGAAGGGGTATTTGTTCTTGATGGTGACATCATTCAACTTCCGATAATCCGTACACAAATGGTTACCTCCATCTTTCTTGTCCACAAACAAGACAAGTGAACTCCATGGTGACGCACTTGGTTGAATCAATCCAATTTCCAACATGGCATCCAGTTGCTTCTTCAGTTCCTCTAGTTCTGACTGGTTCATACTATATGGTCTCTAGGCTATGGGTCCCATTCCGGGGATTAGTTCAATGATAAACTCGATATCCCGATCTGGGTGCATACCGGGCAAAACATCTGGAAATACATCGGGGGTATTCACAGACTATCCAGACTTGGTCAATGGTAGGTTGGGCTATACTCTTGTTGCACTTGAATTGACGAGGTAAGGTTTCAGATATATGCTCGACTGATATTCCGGCTGTACTGGTCATGGTTATGGCTTTCTTGGCACAGTCAATCAATCCTTTATGTTTGGACATCCAATCCATTTTCTAGTACTACTTCCAAACCTTTAGTTCCGAGTACTATCAGGTTAGCATAAAAATCTATGCCATGGATTCAGATAGGGACGGCTTTGCAAATTTGCCTAGCCTTGGTGGTTGATCCGGGAATTTGAACGATCATAACATGCTTCAGTTTGGTTGATTGAATTTTACTAGTGCATGCAAATTCTTCGGTGACAAATGAGTGCGATGCACCAGAATCAAACAACACTCTTGCAAGTACTGAATTAATAGAAAACATACCCAGCACGACGTCTAGCGCTTCCTGAGCTTCTTCAGCATGCATGAGAAAAAGACGGCCATTGCGGTTGAGCGAATTCCCTGGGGCAAACCTTCTTCCGGGCTGAACGCGACGCTGCTGCTGAGCTGGGGCATTTGCATTGGGGGCAGCGGCATTCTTCTTGTTGGGGCACTCGTTGGAATAGTGGCCCTTATTTCCACAGTCATAACAAGTCACTTGCGACTTGTCCTTTGCTGCTACATGCACAGCATTGCTTCCAGTCCTCGGGGCAGTGTTGGTGTTGAACTTGGGTGGGGCATGGTTGAAATTGCTAGAGTTGCCGGGGTTGTTGTGATTTCCTCCGGGCCTAGGGTTTCCATGGTTGGGATAGGTCGGACGGTTCATCGGGGGTCTGTGGGTTCTTGGGGCAAATCCGGGAGTTGGGTTAGGGAGATACTTTGGGGTCTGATGGGTTCCTGGCTGATGCATCATGCGACGCTTGCGGTTCTCATTGGCTTGGTTGACCTTTCCTTCCATCTGGATGGCCGAGTCGACAAGGGCTTCAATATCAGCAAAGGGGATATTGAATAATACTGTCTGCATCTCATCATGTAGACCATTCAGGAATCTTTCTTTCTTCTTGGCTTCGGTGTCGATCTCATCCGGGGCATACCTAGCTAATGACAAAAATTTGTCATGGTATTCCACTACAGTCGTCCGTCCTTGCTTCAGTTCTCTGAACTCGTCTCTCATCCTCTTGATCAAACCCGGTGGCACATGGGTTCTGCTGAACTTGACCTTGAATTCCTCCCAGGTCATCATCTGGCCTCCGGTCATTGCGCGAACACTGTTCCACCATGCCCTGGCATCTCCGGCTAGATAATGGGTGGCGAACAGAACTTTCTCGTTAGCTTCCACTCCGGTGACTTCTAGGTTATTTTCCATGGTTTGCAGCCAATCATCGGCGTCTAGGGGTTCTTCTGACTTAGTGAAAACAGGTGGGTTGGTATTCTGGAAATTTTTGAGCTTAGATCCATGGTTGTCCTGATTTCTGTGGCCTTGGTTGTCGTGGGCTAGCTAAGCTATCTGTTTCAGGGTGGCTAGGTTGGCTTGACGTTACGCTATTTCAGCTTCGCGGTCAGAAGTCAACATTTGCAGAATCTGCAACATCGGGTCCGGGGATGAACCACTTCCTCCGCGTGGCATCTGAAGATTGAGATAGATCATAGAAAAGAGGGAAATTTCTAAGGTTCTGGGATTTTGAAAAGTTTTTAAAGTTTGAATTAGATTTTTCTAGCAACTCGCTTTTCATTCATTCATTCATAGCACACGATACAAAACACACCACAACAAAGAAAAACAGATGGTTTTAAGAACCATTCTGGAAACTACGATACAGTGGGACCGAATACTACTCACTACACTAGTGCTCAAGTGCTACTACTACTCGGAATCGGTGGCTTCGTCATCTTCATCGTCATTGATGAAGGCGAAATCATCCTCATCGGTGAAGAAGTCCATAGCCTAATCCTCCAGAAAATCATCATCATCGCTGAGATAGGAGTAGGGGTCTCCACGAAGATCCTCTCCGGCATTCTGCCTTTCTTCCAACTGCATGTCTCTCTTGTGGATGGTCTCCTCCAAAGATGAGATACGGTGGGGAAGACGGGCACTGATGCGCTCCTTCTTGTCGAGCTGACGGCGGCGAGACTTGTGATCCTTTGCTAGCATGGCGATGGTTTGATCCTTCGTCTTGATGATGGCAGACTTGTGGTTGGAGTAGTCACGGCAGTTATCCAACTCCTGCTGACGATCGTACATCATGAAGCTAAGGTGGTCCAATTGAGTCTTCAGCTCAGGGTGGTATGGGGCTTCCAGTGGTTGTCAATTTGCACCACGCCTTGGGCAAAACTCAAAGCGGGTTCCCTTGATCTGATTGACGCTCTGCCCACACAGACGGGAAAGAGCTTCCTGCATGGCCCTGGCAAGTCCATCGAGCCAGTTGTTCTCTCTTAAGGTAAACTAAATTCCCTCAGCAGTGGGAGGTTCAATCTTTCCTCGGAGACTTGCAACAATTAGCCACTGCAGATCTTCTCCTCCTTGATCATTGAGCTGAGCTCCGAAGAACTCGGGGTGCGGACGCTCCAGAAGTTCCGAAAGCTGATCCAGATCCCTCTCAAAGATAAGGTCTCCCCCATTTCCGAGTTGATAAAACTTGCTGTACTTCACGTCCATCTATAAAAATAGAGGATGAGTAGATTAGCAAAGTGATCAAGTGTGTCAAAATTTTATCTATTTTGCAAGAGTTTTTGAGGAACATGAAGTTTTATGAAAGAATTAAAGAGATAAGAATGAGAATAGGTTTTTGTAAATATTTGTTTTCTTTGGTTTTGAAACTAAGTTTTTGATTCAAACTTCCAGTCTAACTAGGGTCTCCTATGGTCAGGATGGCTCTGATACCAACTTGTCAACATCCGGATTTTTAATCCCAGATGTCTGTTATGCCATACATCGCAATCCCAGGATTACCATTTTTGCGAGACATAACAGAATTGTATACCACAGTACATCATCCATTACAAACCATACATAAGGTCTTACACAAATAGGGATCTCATGATCCAGTTCTTAATACAACTTCAAGCAGCGGAATACGTAATAATAACGATAGCGTAGGCGAAGCTCCATCTTCGGGGTCACAAGCAATGCTGACGATGGGAGATGATCCTAGTTATCGTAACCTTCCTGGGGTCCATCCTCCAGGTACTCCTCTTCATAGTCTGGCCACGGGAATAGCCAGGGACAAAGCCATGAGTACTCTTTAAGTACTCGCAAACTAATACTAACAAGTGAAGGGGTTTTTGTAATAGGACACTAAGCTCTAGGGTTGTTTTGCAAAAAGCCAGATTTACCTCTACTAAATTTAGAAATGAAGAAAGCTAGTTGAAGTTTCATCACACCTAAGTGGGAACTTGTATCTCATGCCACAACTCTGCTGTGGTCAAGTCAAAGTTTCAAATCATTTCACAAGTCATTTTGAAAACATCTGACGGGGGAACAGTATGGCCACTCCAACTGTCCATAACCGCGGACGCGGCTATTCGAATAGTTTGACACTCTGCAGAGATTGTACACTTTCACCACAATAATCGATACATCCGTCAGGAACAAATCCTGAATTTACCATACTCAGTATGTGGATAATCAATCCTAACCTTTCAGTTACACGCCCTAGTATAAGCACCTCTCCTGTGAGTTTGGCCTCCCAACCATGACCAACTGTCATCTTGGGTACTGCACAGGTGGACAATCTTCACAAGGTAGCCTCAGCTCAGACCTTGGCCGTGAGGGAACTAATACTGAGGTATATAAGTTTCCAGTCAATGTCTACCCAATCTTCGGGTATTGTGGTTGTACGATAAAATTGGAATGGTATCGCATCCAGACAACCATCAGTTTTATAAAGGGCTAAGGCTCATGCCTCAATATTTTCATCACCAAAATCATCAGGTGTTCGGAAACACATGTCAAAACATCTCAGTAGAATGATCCATCATTCTAAGGTTTTCATAACCATTTTCACCAAGTATTCCCATCGAATGTTGATCAAATTTTATGCTTAGCACTAGCATCTACAAGTGGGGGTAAGCACTAATGGGGGATAGTAAACTAGTGGAGTTTCCACTAAGTTCAATCTTATGCCTTAGGATAGTAAACTAGTGGAGTTTCCACTAACTTCAACTGGGCTCTGCCACCGTCTGCCTCGACTCCGGCGTCATCTCCCCGGTAAACCCGACCGCCCCTCTCCCCCTCGTGGACACTCTCATACTCGCCTCCCTCTTGCGAATCTAACTGTGCCTTCTATTTGTCTTAACGCGTCCTCTAGCTTCGACTTCAACGACATCTGAGCGTGCCCGACGCCGATGCCGTCTCCGGCGAGCAATCGTCAACGCCTCCGAGCTTTCCTCGGCCAAGCAAGACAACGACGAGAACCAGTGTTTCATAGAGAGTCTAGTGAGCATCCTCACTCCCTCCTGCGCTTCCTGGTTCATCGCCAACACCACCGCCAGAGCCGCACCGCCGCGCAGCCGCCGTCAGCGCCGCCAGTTCCTGGCAAGCGCGTTGTAGCCGTAGGATGCATATCGTCTTGCTAGGATTAGATTTAGACGAAGGGGTAAGAGCTGATCAGTGCCGCACGATCTTAGTTAAATCCTACGACCCACAGTGAGCGATCCGCGCGAACCGGTATGTCCCAATGAGAAACAGACACGTGGCCTGGAATTTGTTTTTAAAACAGAAACTTGTCTATTAGTTGTTTGGTTTTGTAAAATTCATAACTTTTTATCCACACGTCCAAAATTTGCAAATTTTATATCAATGGAATCAGCAAAACAATCCCTAACCAACTATGCACTTTTTTTTAGTGAAATGCTTCTGGAAACTTGGTTGTTTTTGCAGAAACTTGTGTAGGCATAATTTGAATATAAACTTCATTCTAAAATTATTTTTGTGATAAAATCTTTGGAAAATGGTTTGTTTTGAACCTACTGACCATACAAACCAACTTGTAGATTCAAAAACATATTTTGTGAAGCAAGAGAATAAATCTTTGAATTAAATCATTTCTAGTCAAATAAAAATGTTGTTTATATGTTAAAAATACTTTTTGGAGAAAAATCTTTGGGAAATGATTTGGATTAAACTCTCTGACCCCAAACACCAAGTTTTAGAATTAAAAATGTATTTGGTGAACCCTATAAAGATTATTGCTTTGCGAAAGGCATTTTCAACCACATAAAATAATTCTTTGGTTTAAAAAGGGTTTATAGGTAAAATCTTTTGCAAATGGTTTTGCCACTTTTATAAAATGACCAATAGGTGTTTTCAAATGTTTATAACCCATTACAAACCACTTTTCCAAATAAACAATCTTTTGCATGATTGCAAGCATTGCTTTGTTTCTTTTATTTTATGTGATGTTTGCTTGAATGGTAGATTGAAATTGTGCCTTGCTTGATTGAAATGTAGTGGAATTTGAAGATTGTGAATATTACAAGATCAAGGAGTGAACTTATATTCTCTACCAAAAAGGCAAGTGATGCTTCATACTTTGTCCCATTATTTTCACTATGCATTAGTGATATTTCTAAGTAGGACTTGCATGAAATTTTTGCTAAGTATAAACTATACCATGGGAAATCCTAGTTGATGAAACCTTAGTAGAATTTTTCCTAAGTTAAGATTCCTACTACTATCATGCTTAGCTTAGCTAGTAGAAAACAAGGGTGGAATATATTCATACTATGGAATATTTCTAAGTCAAGGACTTGTGTTTTGTTTAATAAAACAACTAAGTGAATGAATCACCTAGGTGGAATGGAAGGAATGGTTTGTGTTGAGTGGTTACACAAGGCGCATTTCTATGGTTTACCTTGTGTATCTCACTTGTGGATGGCCACCCAGGAACAAAGAGATTTGAGATGTCAGATGTTGAGAAGCTTCAAGTGCAGCCACTTGGCATTATGGGCTCTGCCTGGATCATATAGGTTGCAATAACTTAGACAAATGGACAGTTGGTGGTAGGGGATGATAGGTTGGAACGCGTCCATTTTGGTCTAAGGGAAGGCTTCTGAAAGATCTTGTCTTGGTGAAACCAAGTCTTGTGGGGAGAGTGCACCACCTCTGCAGAGTGTAAAATCTAAGTACTTAGCCATGTCCCTAGCAAAGGACAATTTGAGCATCAAGACATGGAAGCTATCAAGAATCTCCTCATCGCAATTTCTAAGTTAAAATTTTGTGGTTGAACAAGGGTTGAAGGATCACCAATTTCTATTGGGAGATGCCTTGGGTGATTTTGACAAGAAAAAGCTTAGTGTTTTGAAATGATAAGGAAAAATATATTTTGAGCAAAGCAAGCCTAAGATCCACCTAGCCAAATGCATATAGATGATAGATTCCACTATACAACCATGGTATCACTTGCCAATATAATTCAAATGTATTGACCCTTGTGGCTGTAACTTATTATGTTGCAGGTTTGTTTGATGTTAGTGAAGTGTGTTGATTAGGATTACAAGTCTACAACCAACATTTTTGCCTGTGGCACTTTGAAGATGAAGGACCCCATGCTATATTTATTTCTGCTGCATTGTAATGAGTTAGCCAAAATAGCTATGTAAGATGTGATGAATTATTTTATTCCTCGTTATAAAGTTGTAATATGACCTTTGTTTTTTTATATTACATCTTAACTGTGGATGCTAGCTATTGATCCAGGGACTAGCATTGTAAACACAGGGATCTCTACCTTATTAAAGGTTGGGACCTCTACAGATGTCCTTAAGGCGGAGCTTGACGGAGTCGCTCGAGAAGTTGTCCACGGAGATGCGGAGACTATCCCTTTTGTCGCTGGTATACTCGTGCATGTACTTCGCGCGGTGCTGTAGAGGTTGGATTCGCCTGATGAACTAGCACATGGCTAGGTCCAAGCCGGTCAAACCCGTCTCTACAAACCATTCGATCCGCCTTATAGCGCGAGAAGCGTCGAGGTCGGAGGGAAGGGAGGCTTGCGATCTCCATGTGGAAACTTCAGCGGCGGCTCCGTCCACGAAGTCTGAATACGTTACTTCTCGGCCCGCTAGAGGAATGTCGGGGCCGTAAAAGTACGTCTGCTGCCAATTATTGCAGGACTCGTGGCCGACGATGTCGAGGAACCGCCGGCCAGGTCGAATCTTGAAGCTTATGGGGCCGCAGTTCCTAAGCTCCTCCTTACTATGTCCGGCTTCATGTTTGACGGTGAAGAAGTACACAAAAAGGTCTAACCTAGGCCTTATCCCTAGATATCCCTCGCAAAGTGTCGCGAAGTTGCTAAGCACTTGAATACTATTGGGGGAAAGGTTATGGGGCTGGACCCTATAGTGGTTTAAGACGAAGAGGAAGAAGTGGGAGATAGGCAGGGAAACGCCGCGTACCAGCTGAGCTTTTAGGTACACCTTTTTTCCGGCTTGGGGAGAAGGTGTCACCTCGCCGGCAGGCGCCGCCCGCCAGGCAAGCCCCTCCGTCGCGGGGAGGTAGCCTTTGGCGACCATCTCTTGGATATCGCGGTAGGTGATGTCCGAGCCGCGCCAGTCGCCCTTGTGCGAATCTGGATCCTCCTCCAGTGGCTCTAGCGCCGCCAAATTTTGGTCGCCGCCGGTGGACTCGATCATCGCTGATGCGGGGATGACCAAGCCCTTTGGGGGTACGATGATGGAGCTCGCCGGCTTCGCCGAGGCTTCGCTCGACGCCGCCATTGATGGGGAGGTGCTGCTGCTAGCCATGGGGTGAAGGTTGGGTGCGACTGGTGCAGATGGGAGCTAGGTTTTTTTCGAGGTTTCTCGCGGAGAGCTTGAGGAGACGTGCGGATGGAGGAAGAAGATGATGCGAGAAGAATGAGGTAAAAAGTGGAGATTTCCCCACGGTTACTATTTATCATCCTCGGCGTCAAGATTCATGCATCTTGATCGGACGGTCGCCGCGTAGACGACGTGTTCGCGAACGTGTGCGGAAATTTTGCCACGTCTCTAACCGTCACCGCCAACGGTTTGTATCCCTCGTGCGGGAAAATCGGATATGATTGCGTTCTCTGCATGTGTAAGTTACAAGGAGACGCTGACCTAAGCCTACATCGTCCTAGCTGACATGGGTAGATGAGCCGTCACATCAAAGATTCTGACATAGACGGATTCAATCCGACTATGGAAGAGTACAATGGAAGACTCAACATTTTTCCGGCTTACAAGTTTAAGACGGAGAAAGTTTTGCAGGGTTCTTTGGAAGGACTACAAGATATTGCTTGACGATTTGCTGACATTCAACTAGACGGAGCATTCATCTGAAGAGGCAAGACGGCGCAAGATCTCAGAGTTCTCCGGGGGCTACTGTTGGGGATATGCTATATGGGTATCCTCATAGCATGTCACTTATCCGGATAACCCGGGTGGCCCATAGTCGGTAGCATGGCCTATGGCCTGCTGGGCAGCCCAGTTAGATGGATCCAGAAGGGAGGCCCGTGCCGGATAAAGGAAGGCTATGGTGGAGTCACCAGCGTACCCGGAGCCTTGGAGTGCAAGATACACAAGACTAGTAATAGATGGTGTAGGACTCTGTAACCTGTCCGGCTAGGACTTTTCCCTGTAACCCTAGGACCTGGCGACTATATAAGTCAGGCCTATGGGAGATCAACTTCACACAACCTCGCACAGCGAACCAATCCCTGTAACTCGGCGTATTGCCCTTATAGTGATTTATAGTAGGAGTAGGATTCCTCCACCGTTGTGGGATCTGAACCTGGGTAAGCTGTGTTACCTCGTACCCGTCAACCTTCCGCCTTCCCCCACGTCTCTAAACATGCACTGTGAGGAACCCTCCATGGCGTACTTGTCGGCAATACCACGACAGATGCCAGATGCTACCCCATTGCCGGAGCCAGAATACTGGGTGATGCACTTTGATGGATCAAAGCTGCTCCACGGCTCAGGGGCTGGTGTATTACTACAGTCGCCAACTGAAGACAAGCTACACTACGTTCGGCATATCCACTTCGAGGCTACGAACAACATGGCGGAGTATGAAGCACTCATTCACGGATTACGCGTAGCCAAGGATATTGGCATCAAGCGCATAGTTTGCTGTGGAGATTCTGACTTGGTTGCCCAGCAGGTGGCTGGCACCTGAAATGCACGGAACCCTATGATGGCGGCATATCGAGACAAAGTGGACGAGATAGCCAACAACTTCTTGGGCTACGAGGACAAGTATGTACCTAGGGAGCAAAACGACGCGGCTGATCTCCTGTCTAAGCTTGGATCAGGGTGCAAGCGAATTCCACCACGAGTTTTCCTAGAGCATCTACGGACACCATCCGTGAAGGGAGCAAACATCGACAATTCGGACAGAGTAGACTCTTTTGTCCACATCGTGGCAAAGGTCCCTCTGGCTTGGACAAAACCGTTCATGGAGTATCCCGAACACGAAACTTTGCCCGACGACAAAGTCGAAAGACGGCAAATAGTACGTCGAGCAAAGGGCTATACCATAATATATGAATAGTTCTACAAAAGAAGCACTACTGGTGTATACCTTAAGTGTGTTTCCTAGCAAGAAGGTATCGAAATCCTACGCGAAATCCATCTCGGATATTGCGGGCATCACGCCGCTCCCCGATCTTTGGTCGCGAAAGCCTTCCGGCAAGGATTCTACTGGCTGACCGCGAAGGCGGACGCCGACAAGCTGGTGGAGACATGCATGGGATGCCAGTATTATGCCCGACAACCACATGTTCCTGCTGAAGAATTGCGAACAATACCATTAACTTGGCCTTTTGAAGTCTGGGATGGACATGGTTGGTCCGTTGCAGATGGCACCATGTGGGTTTACGCATCTGCTAGTAGCAGTTGATAAATTCACTAAATGGATAGAAGCTTAACCCATTAGAAAGCTCGATGGGGCAACTTCCCTTAGGTTTGTCCGGGATCTAGTGGTGAGATTTGGTCTCCCACATAGCATTACCACCGACAACGGCAGCAACTTGTCACTTGGAGAAGTGGAGGCTTATTGTTGGGAAGGGCATCCGACTTGACCTTGCATCTGTGGCACACCCACAATCCAATGGTCAGGTTGAGCGAGCCAATGGATTAATTCTACAAGGAATCAAGCCACGTCTTGAGGCACCGTTGCATAGAGCAGCTGGAGCCTGGGCGGAAGAATTGCCATCTGTGTTGTGGAGTTTACGAACTACACCCAACAGATCCACCGGCTACACCCCTTACTTCATGGTACATGGAGCAGAAGCCATCCTGCCTTCCGACATCCTTCACGATGCACCAAGAGTCGCCGCCTACGACGAAGATGACGCTGAAGAATCCAGACGCCTAGATGTGGACCTTCTCGAGGAGGAGCGCGTTTTGGCATGCTAAAGATCCGCCATCTACCAGCAGAAGCTATGCAACTACCATAGTCGCCGCGTCCGACATCGCTCGTTTAAAGAGGGGGATCTGGTGCTCCGACTTAAGCAGAAGAAGTCACACAAATTATCCCCGCCATGGGAAGGACCGTTCATCATAAGCAAGGCACTACTCAATGGATGTTAATACCTCGTTGACAATCGTGAACTGAAGGATAGTCCCAACGAGGATCATAAGCGTAAGCGACATGATCCGGATGATGACTACCCGGAGCTTGATCCGCCATGGAACATAGCACAGCTACGTCCTTTCTACACTTAGCATTTTTTATCTATTGTGTACCTCTTATATGATCAATGAAATAAAGCTCTCTGGTTCACTCATATTTCTGAGTCTTTTACCTCCTTTAGTGTTCATTTTTGGATCGTATAAAACCTTTATGCACAAGCTTTGCGATTGCACTTGTGAAAATTCCCCCTACGGGCGTTAGCTTAAGTTTTCTGGTCTACATAGTCATTTTTATGTGGATTCTGGAGTAGTGACTTCGACACTTATTGTCGGTGATTTTGTGCTTAGGTTATTGATGGTGTCATTGGGCATCATCACCTGAGCGCACGGTTCCGACAACGAGTCTTCCGACTCACGAAAAGTCAAGCATAAAAACCAAAGTTATGGATAAGCCAACACTTGCTTAAAAAATATATACATGCTGGAACCAGTTCTTGAATAGCAAGAAATAACAACTATTGTTTTCCGCCTTAAGTTAACACATAATTTTTTCCGCATACATATTACAGAGGAAACAAATATTACAAAGTGTTTTTTATTCCTCTGGCGCAGGCGACTTGGAAGCAGCATCGTCGGCAACAGGAGAGTCACCATCCTCGAAGTCGGCAGTGTTGAGGGACTCAGAGGAGCTTTGGTTGCCGCCATCGATGGTTTTCATTGGAACGAAGACGTTAACGTCGACCAACTTGGCGACTCTGGTGTCATAACCTGCGAGTGACTCCAAGATAAATTCGTGGTTTATATTTTGGCCTTCATCATCTATGTTGGGAATACCAGAGGTTACCGTTTCGATGTTCGCATTTTCGTAACGTGCCTTGACCATGGATAGCGCCATCCTTGCACCGGCCCGTGCACATGAAGCTTTCCAGCTTGCCATACGCTCGGGGGCTCGGCACAGGATCTCCGAGAACTTTGCCATAGAGTCTGATGCCTTGATATTAATTTGGAGGGGCTTGGCTATCTCCTTGGCTTGCTTAATGGCGGTGTTGATAAAGTTACCGGCAAGGACCATGCATTCCTTTGGCGGAGGAGGCGACCGGGTTAAACCCATAGGAGCTGCAAATTTCTGACAAAAGGAGCACATGAGTTCAAAAAATTCAGATTATTCAGCTTACAGAAGTCCAAGACGGAGAATCACTTACTAAAGATGCGCATCTCAGCATGCTGGATAATATCCGCCATGGAGTCCCGTTCTTGTCGGAGGATCTTGTACGCTTCATGATGGCTTTGATTTTGCTCACCAGCAGCTTTCTTCTGATCTTTTAAGATCATGATTTCCTCCTTCTAGTGGTTCATCTCCTCACTGGCAGAATCTTGCAGCGCTTTCATCGAGTCTTCATGCATCTTCAGCATGTCCTTCCTCTCCTGCTTAAGGATCTTGTTTTCGCTATCCAGCTACTGAATGTGCTTGGATTGCTCGACAATATCCTTAACCTTGGAAATAGTTTATGCAAGTCGGAGAAAGAAAAGTACATAGTGAGTACTCGGAGAATACACAGGACCAAGTCGGAAAACGAAAAAGAAAGGAAAAACAAACGCTTGCTCTTGATGATCTGTTCCTTCAAGAAGGTAGTTTTACCCTTTTCAGCTTCCAAATCCGCGCGCATCTTCTGGTACTTTTCGTTGGCGACACCCCTCCGAGCATTCTCATTCTGTGGAAAGAAGAAAAGTTAAAACGTTGTTTGGTCTACTTGGAGCATCTAGCCGGAAAATTGCCACCTAGAAGCTCGGGGGCTACATCGAGATTTTTTTAACAATATGCTTGGTCTTTCTTTAAGCATCTAGTCGGAACTAATTCAGTTTATCAAATTGAAGCTTGGGGGCTACAGTATAAAGTTTTTAACTCAGTCATATGCTTAGCTTTTCTTTAAGCATCTAGTTGGAACTAATTCAGTTACAACTAGAGGCTTGGGGGCTACAGCATTAAAATTTATAAACACTGCGTATGCTACTCTGAAAGCATCTAGTCGGAATAATTCATTCAAACTATATGCTTGGGGGATACAGTGAGAAGTTTTCTAGCTTATTCACTCTTAGAGAATTTAGATGCAAAGACCTATGGTTTTCCGTCTAAATCCTCAGGGGCTACAGTAGGATACTCATATGAAAATCAAAAGGCAAATAAAACTTACAAGTGCGATGATCTTCAGGTTTGTAGCACTCTGAGCAAGCAACTTGCCAGAGGATAAACTGTTTCCTTGCAAGATTTCTGCTTGCCGGAGAAGCTCCTAAAGGCCGCACGTTGGAGATGTCGGCGCCGCGCCAGGAACTAGAGCAGTGCTACCCGGCGTAAGTACCAGATATACTATCTTCGGGAACTCTATGGTCTTGTTGGGTGCGGAGGTGCCGCCTTCAGCAAATGTACCACCTTCCACCACCGCCTTACCGCTAACGATGGCATCCTTAGCCGGAGCTTCAGCCATTTGGTGTGCGGCACTTTCCTGCGTCGCCTGTTCGCCGAAAACAACGAGCTCGGTGGAGGCGCCTGATTCCACTTCCATGGCGGAAGGGCCAAATGCTTCTTTAGCTTGAGAGCTTGTCAGAGCGGATGCAAGTTTGATGATGGGAGTGGCAGGGGCGATGGCGGGAGATGCGTGGGGAGAAACGTCATGATGCAACATATCCTTGATGGTTCTAGAAGACCCAAGAGTCTTGGAGGTCTTCTTCAAACTGGTTGTGGCTTTCTTCCTGAAACACACAAAAAGTATAAGTATAGAAATAAGACATACAATGGACAATGTAGGAGGGAAAGAAGCTTACATAAGAGGGGGTGCTTTGGCAAAGGGGATCCCTGTAATCTTTCTTTTCTCCGCCTCCAGGGCGGCGGTAGTCTTATTGGAGTTTCCACCCTCCGTCTTCTTCTTCTTGCCTTCGTCGGCAGCGTCAGAGGTGGAGTTCTTCCGCTTTCGCACCAACGGAGCATCGTCATCGGACACGACGGTGACTTCCTTCATGTTTGGATCATATATTTGAGGAGCCATGCTATCCTCATCTATGTCTCTGAGCTATTAAGTGAAGAACCACCGTGTTAGATGAGATGGTAATGGCTAGACGGAAGAACTAGAGTATATGTCATATATGGAAAACAAACAGTTACCTTTGGGCACTTGCTCTCTACGAACATGTCGTAGGTGATGGTGAAGCCACGCTTCTTATCCTTCACCTTGATGATGTCCTTGAGGTGGAGCTTGACGGAGTCGCTCGAGAAGTTATCCTCGGAGATGCGGAGGCTATCCCTTCTATCGTTGGAATACTCGTGCATCAGCTTCAAGCAGTGCTGCAGAGGCTGGATCCGCCTGATGAACCAGCACATGGCCAGGTCCAATCCGGTTAGACCCGTCTCTACGAGGTTCGAGGGAAGGGAGGCATGGGATCTCCATGTCGAGGCTTCGGCGGCAGCTCCATCGACGAAGTCCGGGTACGTGATTTCTCGGCCATCCAGAGGGATATCTGGGCCATAGAAGTACGTCCGCTGCTAGTTCTTGCAGGACTCGTGGCCGACGATGTTGGGGAAGTGCCGTCCAGGCCGGATCTTAAAACTAATAGTGCCACAATTTCTGAGCTCATCTTTTTTGGCTCCGGCTTCACGCTTGACGGTGAAGAAATAGATGAAGAGATCTAGCCTAGGCCTAATCCCTAGATATCCCTCGCAAAGCGCCGCGTAATTGCTAAGCGCTAACATGCTATTGGGGGAAAGGTTCTGAGTCTGTACTCGGTAATGATTCAGGACAGCAAGGAAAAAGTTGGAGATGGGCAGGGAGACGCCGCGTACCAGTTGCGCTTTGAGGTACACTTTTTCTCCGTCTTGGGGAGAAGGTGTGACCTTGCCGGATAGCGCCGCCCGCCAGGCGAGCCCCTCCGTCGCAGGAAGGTAGCCCTTGATGATCATTTCTTTGGTATCGCGGTCCATGATATCTGAACCGCACCAATCGCCCTTGTGGGAGTCATACTCCTCCTCCAGCAGCTCCAGCGCCGCTGGATTATGGTCGCCGCCAGTGGCTTCGACCACCGCGGACTTGGGGATAACCAGACCCTCTGGAGGCACGACGACGGAGCTCGCCGGCTTCGCCTGACGCTGCCATGGAGGGAGGGGAGCTGCTGCTGGCCATTGGGTGTGTTTGGTGGTGACTGGGAGAGATGGGGAGCTAGGGTTTTTCACACATTGCACGGAGAGCTCGAGGAGGCGATCGCTGGAGGAAGAAGACGATGCAGAGGAGAATGAGGTGAAAAGTAAAGTTTCCACCGCAGTTACTATTTATGACCTCCGGCATCAAGATTCGTGCAGCATGATCGAACGGTTGCCGCATAGGCGACGTGTGCGGGGACGCGCTTGGAAATTTCGCCACTTTACCAATTGTCAACGCAAACGGTTTGTATCTCTCGCGCGGGAAAAATGGGCATGATTGCGTTCTCTGCATATGTAAGTTACGAGGAATTGCTGACCTATGTCTATGTCGCCCTAGTTGTCATAGGCAGATGAGCCGTCGCATCGGAAGATTCCGGCATAGATGGATCCAATCCGGCTATGGAAGAGTATGATAGAAGATTCAGCAATTCTCCGACTTACAAGTTGAAGACGGAGAAAACCTTGCAAGGTTCCTTGGGAGGACTACAAGATGTTGCTTGACGATTTGTCGACATCCATCTAGACGGAGCATTCAACCTGAAGAGGCAAGACGGCGCAAGATCTCGAAGTTCTCCGAGGGATACTGTTTGGGATATGCTATATGGGGATCTTCATAGCATGTCTCTTATCCGGATAACCCGGATGGCCCACAGTTGGTAGCATGGCCCATGGCCTTCTGGGCGGCCCAGTTATATGGATCCAGAAGGGAGGCCCATGCCGGATAAAGGAAGGCTACGAAGGAGTCACCGACGTACCCGGAGCCTTGGAATACAAGACACGCTAGACTAGTAATAGACCGTGTAGGACTCTGTAACCTGTCTGGCTAGGACTTTTCCCTGTAACCCTAGGACCTGGCGACTATATAAGTCAGGCCTATGGGAGCCTTTAGGGCACGATCATAGACAACTTCACATAAACTCGCACAGCGAACCTATCTCTGTAACTCGGCGTATTGCCATTATAGTGATTTATAGCAGGAGTAGGATTCTGCCACCGTTGTGGGATCTGAACCTGGGTAAGCTGTGTTACCTCGTACCCGTCAACCATCCGCCTCCGCCCACGTCTCTAAACACGCACTGTGAGGACCCCTCCATGACATACTCCTCTTCAATACCACGACACATTGTGACAACTTTATCGTATATGCTTGCACTTATACATTGGAATTAGCAGAATCGTGCTATCACGGGGAATGTTTTCAACATTGCACTTGTACTTTGTACTCAGTTGATATCATGCTCTTTTGTCTATGGATGTCACCGGTGTGAAATAAAGAGGGAACTTGTAAGTCCATGGAGTTTGTATTCTGTGTTAGAGAAATGCCTGGGCCACTAGCCTAAGCCATGCCTAATCATGGTGGAAACTTGCAGCATCACCATAATGAGCTATCTATGAAGCATCCTCAATAAAAAGATATGCATATGGTAAATAAAAAGATTGCTGAGATGTTCATTGTCTGCTTGCCTTGTCATTTTAGTTATGGGAAATCTCTTGTACCATGTGCAAGGGGTACCCCGTTGGCGGTTCTCAATGATATGCAAATACTTACAATGACAAGAATTACCTGTGCCCAAAGTTGATTATGCATGAGGTGTGGCCCTCATATTCAAGGGACTTGAGATTGCCAACTTATACTTCGTCAAGCATATACTCCATCTTTGCCACTTTAACCTTAACCACTTCAAGATGCTTATGATAGGGGCAATGAGGGATGAAAGCTAACAAGTACCATAATTTTTGGAAGCTCTTTTTGAAACTTGTAATCCCTGCTTCCTTTATAAAAAAGGCCTTGCTTCCACCACTATTGAGTCTCCACCTTCTACCTTTAGGCACAATTAAGAGAGCATAGTTTTCATTCTGTGTGCAGTGTTCCAAAGCTTATTAATTGATGCATATTGTGATATTACTTGTTCTTGTGATATTTGTTTCTAGTCACCCTTGTGAACTTTGAAGGTGTCCTATGCACCTATTTGCTACTCTATGAGGGACAAGCTGATGGCCACTATGCTATGTTTTCTGTATGTGAAACAAACAAACGTTTTTCAATGCATGTTATTCATGATCTTTGTTTGTAGCCTTTCATGTTGCATGCATAGTTACTATGTCCTATTGTTAGAACTCCATCTTTCATGCACATGTTTAGAGTTCTTTGATCCCATCTTTCAATGCTTGCAAATAGTTGGATCTTTATTGTGAGGGTGCATGTCACCTCAAAAATTATTCTTTTATCACTTACCTACTCGAGGACGAGCAAGAGTTAAGCTTGGGGATGTTGATACGTCGGAAACGTATCTATAATTTTTGATGCTCCATGCTTGTTTAGTATCTACTTTGCTTTACTTGTCTACACTTTGAGGTGCTTTTTACATGTTTTCTGGTACTAACCTATTAACAAGTTGCAACAGTGCTAGATGCCTGTTTTCTACTGTTTTTGGTTTCAGAAAAGTTAGTAAATAAATATTCTCGGAATTGGACGGGACAAACGTCAAAGTCAATTACTTTCCGTGCGGAAAAAGAAGTCCATAGGGGAGACGAGGAAGCGGGCCAGGGCAGCCAGACGCCCCCAGGCGCGGCCAGGGGTGGGCCTGCGCTTGGCTAGGGTTTGGCCCCCCTGGTCGCCTCCTCGACCTCCCCCTTCGCCTATAAGAAGCCCCCGATGCAGAAACCCTAAGCACCCGATCAAATATCCACGAAACTGTCTGTAGCTGCCGCCACCATCGTCCCTAGATCGGGGGGATCTGAAATTTTCCAGGCACCCTGCGAGAGGGGAGATCATCCCGGAGGCCTTCTCTCCGGTATGTTGCGTGAGTAGTTCCACCTTGGACTATGGGTCCATGTAGTAGCTAGATGGTTGTATCTCCTCCTTTGTGCTTTCATGTATAGATCTTGTGAGCTCCGTTCATGATCAAGATCTAATCTATTTGTAATCATGCATGTTGTGGTTGCAGGGATCCGATGGATATTGAGATTATTGTGTTGATTTGATTAATGGTTTTGTATTTATGATTCTATCATGTCTATGTTGTTTGTGAACTTGCATGCTCTCCGTTGTTAGTAGCTATCTTGGCCAAGTAGTTTCTAGTGACTCCAAGAGGGTGTATTTTTGCTAGATAGTGGGTTCATGCCTCTAGTTTCCAAGGGAAGTGATAATAATCTGTTCGACTGTATATGTGATGTTGCTACTAGGGAGAAAACAACGATCTCTTGTTCATGGAACATGTGAACTGTTTACCTTACACACTTTGCTTAAAGAAGTTGTCTGTTGCTTGCAATTTAATACTAGAGGGGGTTCGGATGATAACCTAAAGGTGGACTTCTAGTCATAGATGCAGTTCGATGGCGGTCTATGTATCTTTTTGTATTTCCCAATCGAATGTCATAGGATCTTTCTGACTAGTAATTGCATTGTTATGCCTTGCTCAGTTCCTGTCAATTGCCCTGCAGTAATTTGTTTACCCTACATGCCATGTTGTTTATCTAAGGAGGGCACCTCTAGTGAACTATGGACCCTGGTCCAATATTTACAATTTATACATCTTCCACTGTTACTTTTTTACTTGCTGCAAACCATTACCTTCCACACCATACATTTAATCCTTTGTTACAGCAAACCGGTGAGCTTGACAACCTCACTGATTCATTGGGGCAAAGTCTTAAGTTTGTGTTGTGCAGGTCTGCGCGTTGCTTGCAACACCTGTGTGACGTTTCCTTCCTCCTTCCGGTTCGATAACCTCGGTCTCAACTGAGGGAAAACTTGTTGCTTGCTCTTCGCACCCTGCGCTTGGGGTTACCAACGAAGTGCCATGTCGAGCATCATCAAACAACACAACAGTGCATGAAACAATAAAAATGAAGTGTCTAGAAAGACCTGAGCTTTTTATTGATGAAGAAGGGGATGCCTTGGGCATCCCCAAGATTTGACGCTTGTACCTCTTGTTATTTCTTGCGGTAACACGGGGTGGTATTCCCAAGCTCGGGCTTTTGTCCATTCTTAATGTCATTACATAATTATTTCTCTACACCTGAAATTTTTCCTTCATACAAAACTTCACACAATTCTCATTAGCAACATTAGTGTATTCAAAAGATAATAGACCTTTGGGTTTAGCTTCAAAACAGCAAAAACTTTCACTAAAGAAACAGGCTACTGTAGAAATTCCCTCGAAAATCTCAATTTCCCAAAAAGAACCCAAAAAGGTGAAGGGTTTCGCAACATAGTAAATCAAAATTTTCTACGGATGCGAACGGGAAAGCCAAGATCTAATCTAGGAGATGCAATCAACGAGAGGGATAGATGAGATCTTCATACCCTTGAAGAACTCGCACAGCGGAAATGTTCAACAGAACGTGGTTGGTGTAGTCGTACTCGACGTCTCCTCCTCGCGATCCGATCCGATCCGATCCTACGCTGCAAGTGGAGGCGCCTCCGAGAGATGCACACGTACGGTGCCGCGACGTCTCCTCCTTCCTTGTCCAGCAAGTGGGGTGGAGAGATAGATTGGATCTGCAGCACGACGGCCTGTTGCTATGGTGGAGAGTTTCTGCAGCAGGGCTTCGCCTACACGCAGTCGGGAGAGAGAGAGAGAGAGAGGAAGGGCAGCAGCTGGCGGCTAGGGTTGGGGTGAGGGGAGGGTGCGCCCCCTGCCCAACTTATATAGGGGGCTGGCCGGCCCCCTTGGCCCCTCCTCCAAGCCCTAGGGCGGCGGCCCCAAGGGTGGAGTGGGGGGCAAGTCTTCCCCCCTTCTAGAAGGTTTCCCTAGGGTTTCCCCTAGGGTTTGTCCGGCTGGGCCTATGGGGCCTTGTGCCCCTGTCCCAAAGCGGCCAGGGCACTCCCTCGTAGGCCCACGCACCCCTCTGACAAGTGGGGCCACGTTGGTCCCACTCCGGACGCTTCTAGAACCTTCCGGTACAATACCGAATACTCCGAAACGATTCCGAAATCCAAAAACTGCTTTCCTTTATATGAATCTTATTCTCCGGACCATTCCGGAACCTCTCGTGATGTCCTGGATCTCATCCGAGACTCCGAACAAAAACTCATAAACCAATTGTCCATTCTATCCTAGCGTCGAGGCATGTTAAGTGTGTGACCCTACGGGTTCGAGAATATGCAGACATGATCTTCTATCAATAATAAACAGCGAGATCTGGAAACCCATATTGACTCCCACATATTCATCGATGATCATATCGGATGAACCACGATGCCAGGATTCAATTAATCCCATATATGTATTCCCTTCGTCACACGATATTTTACTTGCCCGAGATTCGATCATTGGTATCGATATACCTAGTTCAATCTCGTTCACAGCAAGTACTTTACTCGTTCTGTAATCTGATATCACTTTGTGATTAACTCCTTAACCACGTGCTTGCAAGCGGTGTTGATATCGATTACCGAGTGGGCTCGAAGTATATCTCTCCGACTCGGGAGCTACAAATTCCATCTCGATACATACAACCCAACAAGTACTTTCCGATTACCTAAGAGACACCTTTATGATCACCCTCACATAGGATGACGTTTGATGACCTCAAAGCTTTCTTCCGATACCAGGGAGTTGCATTATCTCATGGTCTAAGGAATACAATATTTGACATAAGAAAAAGCTTCGCAAAGATGAACACGATGACACGATCTAATTGCTCTGATTGATTTGGGTCTGTCCATCATATCATTCTCCTAATTACATGATCTCATTATCAATCGACAACTCATGTCTATGGTTAGGAAACCTTAACCATCATTAATCAATGAGCTAGTCCATAGAGGCGTACTAGGGACACGGTGTTGTTCATAAACCACACAAGTATCAAAGTTTCCGCTTAATACAATTCTAGCATGGAATATAAACTTTATCATGAACAATAATTATAACAATAACATCTTTATTATTGCCTCTAGGGCATAATTCTAACAAAAGGAATCAATAAGAAGCAAATGCAAATAATAGCAGAAATCTATCAAAACAGACCAGCGGGTAGAAATCGATTTTTTCGAAGACCTTCTATTGATCAAATCAAAACGTGCTGAACTAACGAAAGTTATCTAACATCCAGGTGCATTTATTCAGAAAATTACTGCTCAATCCGACTTACAGATATTTTACACAAATTTTTACGGTGGAGCACAGAAATCTGTTTCGGGACAGCAACTCCCCAAAATCTTACTTCCCTCTCATTAGAGGTTATTCTTGGCACGAAAAGAAAATAAAAAGGATAAGGAGATGTCATTACAGAAGTAATAACTTCCAAGACTCGAGAAAACTTTTTGGTTATCTCCCAATAAATACTTTTCTTTAACGCCTTTAAGTTAGGCACAAGAAAAATGCTCACATAAGAAATATGAATTGAAGTAAAAGAGAGCATCAAGAAGCAAATTAAAAACACATTTAAGTCTAACCCACTTCCTATGCATAGGAATATTGTAAGAAAATAAATCAAAGAAGCACATAGTAACAAGAAAGGGTAGATAAAACAAGATCAACTTCAAAACTTTCAGCACATAGAGAGGTGTTTCAGTACCATGAAAACTTCTAAAACCATAATTTTCTATCTCATAATAATTATCAGTAGCGTCATGAATAAACTCAACAATATAACTATCACATAACGCATTATTTTCATGATCTACAAACACATAATTTTTATCAAGCTCAAAAATAGTGGGATTAAAACCTTCAAACCCACTTTTAACAATTTTATAACAAGAAGACTGATCATTCAATATAGGACCATCATCTAGAGCTTTATCATAAACATTTTCTAATAAAAACTCTTTAGTACTATGCATTTTGAAGTTAGGCACAAATATAGGATTATCATAGATAACAGGAGCATAACTATTATCACAAGTTTTACCCATAGCAGATATTTCAAAAGAATCCATAGAAACATAACATTCATCCTCCTTCGGTAAGCATGGGGGACAACCAAATAATGTAAGAGGTAAAGAGTTACTCTCATTAGAAGGTAGACATGGGTAGATCCATTCTTCCCCCTCTTGACCATCACTCTCCTCTTTTTCTCTAATGAGCTTTCAGTTTCAGCAATTTCTTCTTCCATAGGCTCCTGCAAGGCATTAGTCTCTTCCATTTGTGGAAAGCACCTATTAAAATATTCAAGAATATAGCCATTTTCTTCCTTGTAATTATCAAAGAAAAATTTAAGTATCTCATAAACCTCATATTCATAAGGTGCATCATCAGTATTTTCAAGCAAACTGGCAAGTTCAAATGCACCCTTGAAAGGAATAAATTCTTCAATTTGAGTTTTTGATATAAAGAGGCAAACAAAACCAAACAAAATAAACTAAGCAAAACAAAAACAAAGTAAAGAGAAAGGTTATGAAGGACTCCCCTTGTGAAGACGTGCTTAGCCTCCCCGACAACAGCGCAAGAAAAAGTCTTGATGGTGCACTGGTTGAGCACAGAGCTTCTTTGGGAGAATCCAAGAGGAAGGCGTGATGAGCACAACAACAAGTTTTACCTTAGTAAGAAACCAAGGTTATCGAACTAGTAGGAGTAAGGAAATGACCTAAAGGTGTTTCTAGCAACTTGGAAACCTGCACAACACAAACTCAAGACTTTGCCCCAACGAACAGTGAGGTTTTTAGTCTCACTGGTTTGCTGAAAAAAAGGATTAACTATATGGTGTGGAAGGTAATAGTGGTTTGCAGAAAGTAAATAGTACAATGAATATGTATCAATGGTAAAGATTGGACCGGGGTCCATAGTTCACTAGAGGTATTCTCCTTAAGATAAACAAACATGGCATGCTAGGTAAACAAATTACAGCAGGGCAATTGGCCGGACCGAGCAAGGCATAACAGTGCAATACTAGACATTCATGATCCTATGAGATTCGATTGGGCAATACAACAAGATACATAGACCGCCATCCAACTACATCTATGACTAGTATCCACCTTGAGGTTATCATCCGAACCCCCTCCGGTATTAAGTTGCAAGCAACAGATCACTGCTTTAAGCAAAGTGTGTAAGGTAAACAATCCACTTGTTCCATGAACAAGAGACCGTTGTTTTCTCCCTAGTAGCAATAGCACATCTACAAACTTAGAAATTTCTGTCACTTCCCTTAGATTAAATAGAGGCATGAACCCACTATCGAGCATAAATACTCCATCTTGGAGTCACTAGCATCTACTCGGCCAAGATAGCTACTAGAAACGGAGAGCATGCAAGATCACAAACAACACAGACATGATAGAATCAATAAGACAAAACCATTAATTAATCTGACATAGTAATCTCAATATCCATCGGATCCCCATAAACACAACATGCATGATTATGAATATAGATGATCTTGATCATAAACGGAGCTCACAAGATCTAAACATGGAAGCAGAAAGGAGGAGATACAACCATCTAGCTACTACATGGACCAATAGTCCAAGGTGGAACTACTCACGCTTCATACTGGAGGCTGGCATGATGATGAAGAAGGCCTCCGGGATGATCTCCCCTCCGGTAGGGTTCCGAGAAGAGCTTCAGATCCCCCCGATCTAGGGACGATGGTGGCGGCGACTACGGACTGTTTCGTGGAAGATTGATTGAATTCTTAGGGTTTCGGTATTGGGGGCTTCTTATAGGCGAGGCAGGGGGCACCCACGGTGGCCACACACCCCACAGGCGCGGGCCAGGATTGGACACGCGGCCAGGGGGTGTGGCCCCCCGGTTGTCTTCTCCGTCTCGCCTTCTAGCTCCGAGTTCCCCACGGTAAAATATTGACTTTGGCTTTTGTCCCATCCAATTCTGAGAATATTGATTTTCTTCCTTTTCTAGAACCAAAAACAGAAGAAAACAGGCAACTTCCACTATGGCAACTTGTTAATAGGTTAGTCCAAAAAAAACATATAAAAACACCTCAAAGTAAAGACAAAGCAAATCAAAGTAGATAATAAACAAGCATGGAACATAAAAAATTATAGATACGTTTACGACGTATCAATTGGCTCCACCTGTACCCCAGTGCCATCGGGTGTGTTCCTCGAGCAAATTTGCGTGCCCTCCATCAAGCGAAAAACTCCGAAAGACAAAATCGACGCCACGACACACTCGGGGGCTACGCCATCCGAGAAACCCGAAGTACCTGAAGAACTGGACACAAACGTCGAGATGGTGATTCTCATGCAGGTCCTAGAAATTGAGCAAACATGGACTCAGCCATACGCTAAGTACCTAGTGAGCAAACAACTACCCGAGGACCCGACGGACGCCAGGAACATCGCTCGCCAATCAAAAGCCTTCACCATCATCAAAGGCAAGCTAAACAAGCGCAGCATTAGAGGAGTACTCCAGCGGTGCGTCACCAACAGTGATGGGAAGAGCATCCTTCTCGACATCCACGAAGGTATCTGCGGCCACCACACAGGCAGCCGTGTGCTTGTCACCAAGGCTCTACGAGTTGGCTTCTACTGGCCAACCGCGATGCGTGACGCCAAGGACATCACCGAACGGTGCAATGCCTGCCAAAGGTTCGCAAAAAATCCGCACGCACCAGGCTCAGAGCTACGACCCATACCATTAGCCTAACCTTTCGCACAGTGGGGACTCGACATGGTCGTCAAACTACAGAAGTCCTCACCCGGAGGACACGTCTTGCTCCTAGTGGCAGTCGACAAGTTCACGAAGTGGATTGAGGTCATTCATGTGACTAACCAAACCGACGCCACTACCGTAAAATTCTTTCAATCCATCGTCTACAGGTTCGAAGTGCCTCACAACATCATAACTAACAACGACATGGACTTCACCTCGAAGGAGTTCAGAGACTTCTGCGAAGGGCTTGGCATCAACGTCACGTATGCCTCCGTGGCGCATCCACAGACCAACGGGCAGGTTGAAAAGGCCAACAACCTCGTCTGCAACGGAATCAAGAAGCGGCTACTATGCCCACTCGAACGGATGGCAGGAGCTTGGGTGGATGAGCTACCCTCTGTCCTATGGAGCCTGCACACAACACCAAACAGCGCTACCAGCTACACACCTTTCTTCATGGTGCATGGGTCCGAAGCAATGTTACCCGCTGAGGTACGCTATAAGGCCCCACGGATCGTAGCCTATAGCGAAGCCGAATCAACGACAGCACTCGAAGACGTCATCGACGCACTGGATGAAGCTCGCGACATCACCGCAGCCCGTTCAACGGTATACCAGCAAAGTGTCCGCAACTACCACAGTAGACGGTTATGCCCAAGGTCCTTCGTCGAAGGAGACCTCGTCCTATGCCTCAAGCAAAAAGGACACCTGAAGATAGAGTCCCCCTGGAAGGGACCCTACGTTATCACCGAAGTAATCCTAGGTGGCGCCTACAGCCTAAAGGACATCGAGTCCGGAGTAGCATACTCCAACCCTTGGAACTACGGGTGGCACCCGCCGGGTATGGGGGCGGGTTTGCGACCTCCATACCCGCCTTCGCCACCTCTCCCCGCCACCTCCACTCGCCTCCATACCCGCTGGAGGGTCCTAAACTCCACCAGACCCTCCCCATGACGGGTACCCATGACCCAATGGGTACCCATCAAGGTGAACGAGAGCACATAAATTTGAGAGAAAATCGTATATTATGTACAAGATTTTTACAACACCTTGTTGTATTTAACAAGTCCATCACAATTCACAATAACAAGTACAAATACTAAAATAACATGTACAAATATTACAATAACAAGTATTTGTCCAACAAGTTCATCATAATTAAAAGGTCTAACAAGAACATGATAGGTGGGCTCTACCTGTCTGTGGTGGGTTTACGGGTTAACGGGTATGGGTTTCATACCTCCATACCCGCCGCCGCCAGACCCGTCGGGTCAGGGATTTTACCATTAAGAGATCCATGGTTTTTTTCCAACCAAACCCTCCTCCATTTGATGCGGGTACCTGGCGGGTTAACGGGTGACGGGTACCCATTGCCATCCGGACTTGGAATGTCGCACAACTGTGATGCTTCTACCCCTAGCGGTCTTTACTTTCAATGAGGCTATTCAGCTAGGCTACTCAGCTGAAACTTGTACCCCCTACTATGCGATGAATAAAACCTATGTTCCTTGGCCAAAATATTTTTCTCTCTTATGTACATTTACATTCCTAAATATGATCGGGGCTGTGCCTCACCTTACTACTTTGTCGACTGACACAATAACGCATCATCCTGAGTAGCTGACCACGTCAGGATAACAAAAAGGACATGGACATATTAAAAACCAGCAACACACTATGTTTAAATGCATACTTACAAACTTTACAAGGGCGCAAAATCCCACTCAAGACTATATAGATTTTACATCACTATGTTCAAAACTTGCAGGACTCAATTACGCTGGAGCGGTGTCGGGGGGTTGACCTCGGGTAGGTCAGAGACGGGGAAAGACAGAGGTACAATCCCCGTCTAGTTTCCGAGTTACGGTCTAGGTTGTCCGAATCATGAATATGTCGGCCGAGGTACGGAGGCGAGAAGCCCGTGTATGTGTATCAAGCAGTTACCCGGCCGAGTTACTGCGAGGGTCGGCCGGGTTAGCCCGAGTGATCCCGATGCAGGTAAAGGACAAGCCGAGTTACGCAAGGTAAGGTAAGGCCGAGTGATACGAAGCTTGCAGGAGAAGGAGAAACCCAAGGTCAAACTATAGCTGCAGGCTAGAAGGAATCAGAGCGGAGCCAAGCACAAGAGACAAAGATGCAGAGCGTCAGAGGGGCAGAAGGAGGTCACGGAGGTGATAGTCCTGGAGCCCGAGGCACGCAGGAGGGGTCCTCTGGAGCCTTGCCGTCGTTAGAAGGGCGACAGGGAAAGGAGGCCCCCGAACTACTATTTTGGGACAAGCATATTCCTCGAATATGCTTGCCTCGTCAGCCCTAAGGGCACCCAAGGGATTCCTTTATAAGGGGAGGCTTGGACCCTGAGGAGGGCATCGACTCTTTTCATTACCGTTAGGCTGGTGAGATTCATCTGGTCTCCCTGTATACAGCTCGAGGAGCACTTGTAACCCAAAAGAAGAGAAATAAAGATCTTAGCCTTAACCACTTGAGCGTAGAATCAGTTGCATCTTCCCTCCCCAGATCACACTAGCACCCATTGGCCCCATACTTTAGCCTACCCATGGCATCTGCCGTGCCACCACCACGACAGTTGGCGCCCACCGTGGGGCCAGCAGCGGTGCTAGCTGGAGTTATGATCCGGACGGGAAACTTCATCAACACGGGCGAGCGCGTTGTTTCTGGCTTGGTCCAGAGATTTGGTCTCTGCGACTATGTCAGCGACAATGCAGGAAGCTTCAGGGGGAAAACTCCCCCGCGCAATGGGGTCTTCATCAGCCTGGGCGAGCACAAGGTCTACGTCGGCGTCGACATCACCAGCATTTATCCACACCAGGTTGTTATTGCAGGAGAGCCACCTCTTAACGCAGCAAGCCGTCCGTCAAGAGAACATCCTGCAGGCCGCGTCGAGGTAATGGTCGCCGCAGGAGCTCAAGATGGAGCAACAGTAGCCGGGTCAAGCAGAGAACCCGCCGCAGGCGCACAAGGCGCACCCAAGCAGACCGCGCCACAACCCACTGAGGTAATCCCGCCAGTGACAAACCCGACCGAGCTACATGACACCACCCCAAAGGCACCAAGAGTGAGAGGGCTACCTCTGGAAAGGCCAGAGAACATTCTTCAGGTGACCATAGAAAATTTAACTACACCTGTAGCGCCGATACTTGATCCGGCAAATGCTCAGGCAGAGTTAGAAGAAACCAGGCAAAAGGTGCTGGTAGAGGCCAAAAAAGTATCAGCCCTGCGGGAGTCCTTGAACAGGACCCTGAGAGAATATGCAAAAGCTAATAAGCTTGATATCGCACCCGAGCGGGTGGACGAATTAAGATTAAGAGGGAAGAACCTCATGGATGACATTAACAAAGAGCGTGAAGCTCACAGAGTAGAATCAGGTGATTTGGGTTTGCCGAGGTACAGTACCCCGGCGAAGAACCTGAGAGCGGCAAATGCCGCAGCATTGGAGTTAGAGGGGTTGACCGGGGAAGCTCGGCAGAAACAACAAGAAAGAGTGAATGAGCTGGTGCGCATCGCGAATCAGCAAAATGAGGAAATACTCAGAACTAACCCGGCAAGGCCAGGGGCCTCGCGGATGGTTCATTCGGCAGGGGCAGCGCCTGCCTTATCCGTGGCAGCAGCATCTTCACCCGGAAACAACGCTCGAAGAGACAAAGCAGTAATCTCAGGGAAGAGGAACAAGCAAATTGTTCCATATGACCCGGCAATGGCTGGAAAGGCAAATGAGAACAGAGACAATGCAAGCCGAGGTAACAGTGCGGAGAGAAACCACGGCCGTGTGGAAAAGGACGGCGGGGCCGAGGCAATGGGGATCTCGGCAGAAGAGAACCCGCGAGAGGTAATCATGAAAACCAGACCCCGGCCGAAGTAAGGAGAGAGATGCCGCTCAACCCGCAACCAAGGCATGAGCCTCGGCAGGAAAGAGAAGTGAGGCCAGCTCGCCACAATCAAATGAATGAAAGGTACAATGATGGTTATTCCGAGGTGGAATACGCAATCCAGGGTGAAAACAACCAGTATGGGATGCAGGACAGAATCCTGTACAGAGATTTGCCAGCAAGTGATGCAAGAGTAAAGCTGGACCGGCTATACCGGTCCGAATTGTTGGAAGAACAGGGTCCACCAGGTCCGACATGTTTTGGACCACGGATCATGGGCGAACCACCAGTGCCGAATTTTCAGTTAGCAAGAGGCACAAAAACATACAATGGAAGTACCAAGCCACAAGACTGGTTGATTGATTATGCCACTGCTGTGAAGATAGCGGGTGGGAACTTAAGATGGGCAGTGCGGTATGTCCCACAGATGTTGGAAGGACCAGCCAGGGTATGGCTGAATAATCTACCAGCCGGCAGTATCAACTGTTGGTTAGATTTCGAAGAAATGTTCGTTAGCAACTTTACCAGCACATACAAGAGGCCAAACAGGCCACAACAGTTAGCCATGTGCAAGCAGAGGCCGAATGAAACAGATAGAGAGTTTTTAACTCGATGGTGCAACCTGAGAAACTCATGTGAAGGAGTTATCGAATCGCAAGCAATCGCTTGGTTCGCGCAAGGCTGCCCGTTACGCCAGTGTGTTGTGGCAGCGCCTGCAAAGAGATATGCCAACCACACTGGCAGAGACTATCAGAATAGCAGACTCCTATGCATTAGGCGACCCAACCCAACCGGAATTAATGTCGGCAGATCATCGCGAGCAATAGGACCATTATGCGAGAGAATTGGCCGGGTCATCCAGGCGTGACTTCAGAGGAAGAAGAAGAGAGGAGTGGCCGGATTATAGATACAATTCGGCCCAAGTGGCAGCAGTAGCACAAGATCAGCCGAATCATGGAGTAACTCAACGGCAGAAGAATGGACCTCAACAGTGGACATCAAGAAATGAGGGAAAAAGGCAATGTACCCCAGAGCAAAAGAAGCAATGGCAAGAGAGGCCGAAGTACACGTTCGAATCCATGTTAGATCAGCCGTGCAAATTTCACACATCAAACCCATCCAGACCAGCCAATCATACGACCCGCCAATGTGCATGGATGAAAAATGCGATGGGGAACCCCGCAGGAGTTCAGGCGCCCCATCAAGTGCAACAGCAGCATCAGCCGCAATTAACTGGAGCAAATACACAGCAACTGATGCTACCGCCCCCTCCCCCGAGGTATGATAACTCGGATCGGAGAGATGCAGTACATCAAGTAATAAACCAGGTCCAGGATGGAAGGATGAATCCGGCAAATACATAATGATTACAGAGAACATCACCAGTCTTATTGTGTGTTCACAACGGAACAGCAGGACAAGCAGAGTGTGCAGCGCCGGCATATGGAAGTGAATGCAGTTATGCCGGCGGTACCAAGATACGTGCCATGGTCTGATCAGGAGGTGACCTGGAGCATGAAGGACCACCCCAGAATAATGCCAAGTCCAGGATCATATGCACTTGTGTTGGATCCGACATTTGTTGGACCAAGCATCAACGTGAAATTTTCAAAAGTACTCATTGACAATGGAAGCAGTATCAACATTATGTACAAAGATACCATGCATAAACTCGGAATATCGCAGAACATGCTGCAATCCACGAGGACCACTTTCCATGGGATAGTGCCAGGGCTTTCATGTGAGCCCATCGGTAAAGTCCGAGTGGACGTGTTATTCGGTACAAGAGATAACTGCAGAGCAGGAAATTTAGAATTTGAAGTGGTGGATCTGGAAAGTTGTTATCATGCTCTACTCGGACGGCCCACACTGGCCAAATTCATGAGCAGCTGTCATATAAATTATCTGAAGATGAAGCTACACGGACCACAGGGGGTGATAACAGTTGCAGGGGATTACAAGAAGTCAATGGAGTGTGCTTCAGCCGGGTCTAATTTGGCCGAGTCATTGGTTATAGCAAGAGAAAAGAGAAGGATTCAAGAAGTAGCAGCCCTCGCTCAGTCGGCACAACTGAACATGCCAGCGCTGGCCAACCCTCATGGCAGTGTCTCTTTTCAGCCGACTAAAGAGACGAAGAAATTTCAGATTGATGAGCAATTCCCAGAGCGTACTGTTACTATTGGTGCAGGCCTGGATGCTAAATAGGAAGGCGAGCTCACCAACTTCCTCCGTGAGAATCGGGACATATTTGCATGGTCAACTCAAGATCTGCAAGGTGTTCCGAGGGAGTTGGCTGAGCACTCTTTGAACGTCAGGCCAGGAGCAAGGCCGGTGAAGCAACCTCTCCGCCGCTTCGCCGAAGACAGGAGAAAAGTAATAGGAGATGAAATAGCTCGGCTCCTCGCAGCCGGGTTCATCATGGAGGTGCTATATCCGGATTGGTTATCAAATCCGGTGCTAGTAGAAAAGAAGAAAGATGACCCCAATGTAGCCATTGTATGGCGAATGTGTATCGACTACACCAACCTGAACAAGGCATGTCCGAAAGATCCTTTTCCATTGCCTAGAATAGACCAAGTCATTGACTCGACCGCTGGTTGTGAGCTGTTATCGTTGGTAGACGTGTATTCTGGTTTCCACCAGATACCGTTAAATCCGGCCGATCAAATAAAGACTGCATTTATTACCCCGTACGGGGCTTATTGTTATCGCACAATGCCATTTGGCCTGCGAAATGCAGGAGCGACATATCAGAGATGCATGCAAAAATGCCTGCATGATCAGATAGGAAAAAATGTACAAGTGTATGTGGATGGCGTGGTCATCAAAACTAAAGAGAGCAAAACATTACTAGAAGATATACGGCAGACTTTTGCGAACTTGAGAAGGTTCCGAATGAAGCTTAATCCAGAGAAGTGCACATTTGGCGTGCCGGCAGGAAAATTACTCGGTTTCCTTGTATCCAGCCGAGGTATCGAGGCTAATCCAACAAAGATAAGAGCAGTAGAAAGAATGGAATTGCCAAAATGTTTGAATGACGTACAAAAATTCACGGGCTGCCTGGCCTCGCTTAGTCGATTTGTATGTCGGCTAGGAGAGAAGGCACTGCCGCTCTATCAGCTGATGAGAAAGTCGGATAAATTCATTTGGACTCCACAGGCGGACCTTGCATTTCGTGAGTTGAAAAAGATGTTAGTTACGGCACCCATTTTGGCTTCTCCATTATCAAAAGGGCCTATGTTACTCTATGTAGCGGCTACCAATAGAGTAGTTAGTACTGTGGTCGTAGTGGAACGACTTGAAGATGGTAAGTCGATTCAGAGGCCGGTCTATTATCTAAGTGAGGTGTTATCCACTTCAAAGCAGAATTACCCGCATTATCAGAAGATGACTTATGGAGTATATATGTCGGCGAAAAAGCTTAAACATTACTTCGAAGAGCATCCCATCAAAGTAATCTGTGAGGCACCCATAGCCGACATATTGAGCAACAAAGACGCAAGTGGCCGAATAGCAAAATGGGCGATCGAGTTATCACCATACGCTCCACAGATTGATAGAAGAGATGCAATCAAATCTCAGGCTGTCGCCGACTTTCTCATGGACTGGGCAGAGGTACAGTATGAGCCACCATTGCCTGATCCAAATTACTGGACAATGCATTTCGATGGTTCCAAACTAAGGAATGGTTTGGGAGCAGGAATAGTGTTAACCTCGCCTAAAAAAGACCAATTGAAATATGTATTGCAAATACATTTTGCTCCGTCCAACAATGTAGCCGAATATGAAGCGCTAGTCCATGGATTGAAAGTAGCAAAAGAAATTGGTATACGCCGAATCTTATGCTATGGTGACTCGGATCTAGTAGTATAGCAAGTATCAGGCAGTTGGGACGCATTAGATGCTAATATGGTTTTATACAGATTCCATGTGCAAAAAATCAGTGGATACTTTGAAGGATGTGAATTCCACCACATACCTCGGGCAAAAAATGACGCCGCCGACACATTGTAAAAATTAGGATCAACCCGGCAATCAATTCCTCCAGGTATTGCCCTGGAACACCTCAGGAAACCATCAATAATCCCATCACCAGAATCCGAATCTATCTTCATCCCAGCAAATTCTGCAGAAGATCACACGCCAATGGAGGTAGATCAGCAGAATGACTCGGAACCCCTAAAGAGGGGGACAGCCGAGGTAAGCGCAATCATGGAGAGAGCCGAGATATATATGTCGGCAGAGAACATGGAGATAGACAGTGAGATCACATCAGAAAAAGTAACACCGTTATGGGTGCACCCCATATTTTCTTACCTAAAAGACGCGATGTTGCCGAGTAATGAGGTATTAGCTAGACAAACCGTAAGAAGAGCAAAAGCTTATACAATCATAAACAATGAGCTGTATAAAAGAAGCGTCACAAACGTATTGCAGAAGTGCGTAAGTTCGACAGAAGGTCAGGAAATCCTTCTAGACATACACCAAGGAGAATGTGGGCACCATGCCTCATCTCACGCCTTAGTAGCCAAGGCATTCAGGCATGGATTTTATTGGCCAACGGCATTGAAAGAAACAAAAGAATTAGTTAAGAAATGCAATAGATGTCAGAGATACGCAACCAGAATACATATGCCGTCGGCCGAGTTAAAAACAATACCCATCACTTGGCCATTTTCTGTATGGGGTTTAGATATGGTGGGACCATTCAAGCCGGCGCGAGGAGGAATGACCCACATATTGGTTATGGTGGACAAGTTCACAAAATGGATTGAAGTAAAACCAATTAAAAGTGTGATGGGCACACAGCAGTGAAATTTCTCAAGGATATCATCTTAAGATATGGGTACCCGCACAGTATTATTACGGACAATGACACAAACTTTGCAGAAGGAGCTTTCGCTAGATTTTGCCGAGAGAAGCACATAAGACTAGATATTGCCTCTGTGGCTCACCCAGCATCCAATGGGCAAGTGGAAAGGTCTAATGGACTGGTACTATCAGGAATAAAACCACGACTTGTCGAACCATTGCAAAGGTCGGCAGGATGTTGGATCGAAGAAATCCCAGCCGTACTATGGAGCCTCCGGACTACTCCAAATAGATCAACAGGCTATACTCCATTCTTTCTGGTGTACGGGGCAGAGGCCGTACTTCCAGCCGACATAATATATGACTCGCCAAGAGTTGCTCAGTACACAACCTCAGAGACAAATGAGATAGCTCGGCAAGATGCCGTAGACCTGCTGGAAGAAGCCAGAGAGTTGACATTATCACGATCGGCTATTTATCAACAGAACTTGCGGCGGTATCACAGCAAGAAAGTGAATCCAAGAGTATTCAAAGAAGGAGATTTGGTCCTCTGACTCGTGCAACGCATGGCCGGCATGCACAAGTTGTCACCCCCATGGGAAGGACCATTTATTGTAAGCAAAGCGTTGCACAATGATGCCTATTATTTAATCGACGCTCAGTCCCCCAGAGGGAACAAGGCAGACAAAGCTGGCGAAGAAACGAAGCGTCCCTGGAATGTGGCTTTACTTCGGCCATTCTACTCGTAGCATTATATCTCAAAGTCAAGATCCAATGATGTATCTGAACCTCGGCGCCCGGAGCAGTAACTCGGGGACTGCCATATGTTATATCTATTTCGTGTTATGTATTTGAACCTCGGCGCCCAGAGCAGTGACTCGGGGACTGCCATATTTTATATCAATTTCATGTTATATATTTGAACCTCGGCGCCCGGAGCAGTAACTCGGGGACTGCCATATGTTATATCTATTTCGTGTTATGTGTTGGAACCTCGACGCCCGGAGCAGTAACTCGGGGACTGCCATATGCTATATCTATTTCGTGTTATGTATTTGAACCTCGGTGCCCAGAGCAGTGACTCGGGGACTGTCGTATCTTATATCAACTTCATGTTATGTATCTGAACCTCATCGCCCAGAGTAGCAACTCGGGGACTGCCATATGATATATCAATTTCATATTAATATCTAAACCTCGGCATCTGAAGCAGCGACTCGGGGACTACCGTACGCTACCTCAATCTTATGCTGAGCGCACCCGTATTAGTCTTATACTACCTCTGAAATTTGATTTACATATCGAAGTTTCGCACAATAAACAATGATTCAGCGATTGCTATATTTTTTCACAACGAAGTAGTCAATCTCTGTTCAGAACAAATCAATATTATATGATATTCAGAGCTCACGCCTGGATAAAACCATTAAAAATAGAGGCAAAGATAAATCCTAAACGGTCAGGAAGTAGAGGGCCAACAAAGCAAGAATTCGGGCGAACACCCACTTAACCGAATGTCACAACAGTACACAGCAAAAGAAATTTGGATCATACAGAGAGTTGACAAATATTTCGCCTACATCATACGCCCGACATGCCAGGGATCGGAAATAACTTAGGCGTTGTTCGTTGGGGAGGCAGCAGCTTGCTCAGGTGCGGGGCACTCCGAGGTAGGAGGAACTTCGACTGAGGTTGCTTCGCCCTCCGCCGACCCAGGTGCAACTTCAGCGGAAGTCCGAGGTTGCTCAGGAGCATCAGTCCGTGCGGTAGAATGCCCGGTACCTTTGGAAGAGGACCGCGCGTCGCCGTTGCTGTCTGAGGTTGAGCTGGAGCTATCAGATGCGGCCGAATCATTTTCACCCTCCCCCTGCTCAGCCGGATTATCATCCGGAGCATCCTCAGCTACAACCTCTTCATCCGGGTCTGGAAGAAAACTCGGCCCTTCATTCCAAGTGTGCACGTCGGCGTACTCGACGAGTTGGAAGGCCCGAGCTTGCCGAAGAGCAACAAAAGTGGGATCCTCAACCCAGCGGGAACCAGTGCGCAAATTTCTCAGGATGTCAAGAGAGATGTCTTCATACCATGACATGATAACAGTAAGGGCCATATCGGCACCAGCACGCCCAGCAGATTCCCTCCAAAGACTTAACTGCCTCTCAGATGCCATTAGTCTTTCCACCAATAACTTGATTTCGTTGATATCAGGAGTCCCCGAGGTATTCGGCCAGAGTACATGGTAAGCTCGGATAGCGGCTTGCACCAAGTCCCGGCCCATAATTTTCATCGGACCAACTGCGGCACCAACGGCAACCAAGTAATCCTCCATTAAATACTCCGAATCAACGGTAACAGGTTCACCTCGGCGCATGCGAGCTGCAAGAACCGCTTTAGAACTCACGGGCTTGGCCTCGGGGAAATGATCTGCGCAAAGCATGAACGTGTCAGATGGTCACGAGAACGAAAAAGAAAAATATAATTCGGCCGCGCTAAATAGCTTACGATGAATGTATCTCATCATTATCTGAAGGTCTTTGGCCCAATCGACCTTGCTCTTCTCGAAACGAGCAATTTCCTCGCTCAAACCATGGGTTTTCAGTTCGGCAGCCTCGAGGAGTTCTTTGCCCTTCTGCAGCTCCAAAGTCAGCCGATTCTTCTCCTCGGAGAATTCTTGGTCGACCTTTTCTAGTTCGGACTTCTGAGAGAGCTTAAGGATATCCAATTCGGCTCGTAGGCGAGCTATTTCATCATCTTTTTCTTGTAATTGCGCCGAATGAATAGCATTTTGCTCTAAAAAATGCAGCATCACGTCAGGCATGGGCATGCAATCTTGGTGCGACGCTGCAAAGGTTTGCAACTCGGCTTTACCAGAGCCAAACGCGATAAGGAAGCTTAGCACACATGGTAAAAGAGAAAAGATGTAAGATAAAAGGGAAACTAACCTTCAAAGCTCTTGACCTTCTTCTCAAGGCGAATATTGAGGTTATTAATGTTACATGTTTACCAAGAAAGTAAGCCGACATCTCGCGGGCAAGTAATTGAGAACGTGGAAAGTAACAAGGAGGAATCATCGACGTACCAGCCTTCTTTACTACCGGAAGGATTTTCTCATACTTTTCTTCAAGCTTACGGTGCGAAAAAAGTAACCTCTGGAACTCGGCAGTCCTCCGATCATGTGCAACCTGAGCAATGGGGAAAAACGGTAAATAGATATTCAAAGCTGATTCAGATCCGAGTCACGCAGGACTTAGCTCAGATCTAGGTGGCTGGATATTCAAAGCTAAATCAGATCCGAATCAAGCAGAACTTAGTTCGGATCTAGGTGGCTGGATATTCAAAGCTAAGTCAGATCCGAGTCAAGCAGGACTTAGCTCAGATCTAAGTGGCTGGATATTCAAAGCTGACTCAGATCCGAATCAAACAGAACTTAGTTCGGATCTAGGTGGCTCGATATTCAAAGCTAAAGCACATCCGAGTCAAGCAAAACTTAACTCGGATCTAGATGGCCGGATTAACGAACCCTAGAAATAAAATTAAGTCAAAGATCATTAAACTTCCAAGTATATAACGAGTTATTTCCTTGCAAGTTTCGGGGACTAGAGCATATAGTAACATCTGAGGAATAATTTAAAACTCAGAGAAACAGTAATTACCTCATTCATCTTATTGGTATCAACGATGAACTTGGCAGCATGGTCAAAACGGCCGCTGATGTCAGAAAGCTGATAGGGCTGGTTCATAGGATTACCCTCAAACTGATCAGCAGCGTTCCAATTATTGGCATACTCCACCAGTGCTCCGAGGCTGTTCCCACTGGCTGTCCGAGTTAAGACCTTACCCCGGACAGGATGTTCGACCACGGCGGTCTCAGGGCTCTTATGAAGAGCAAGCTGGGTGCCGGCAGCCGAGGCAACGGGGACTTTAGTAGGCGCAGCTCCCTTACGCAGCACGTCGGCAATACTCGGCTGAGAAGAGCCGACAAGACCTTTCTAAGAAGAGGAAGTCTTGGCGGCAACAGCTTTTCTCGCCTTAGAGGAGGCATCAGCAGGAAGTGACGCCTCGGAAGTGGGGACGGCGGCTTTAGGAGCAGCAGGGGTTATGGTCGCAGAGGGCGCCGAGATAACGACCTTTTCGGCCGAGGTTGGAATGGCTGTAGAAACTGCCGGAGTAGATAGAGGCTCAGTAGCAGCGCTGGGGCCCACAGAAGGGGCGGCGGGTTCGACGAAAACTTCGGAGGGCCGGTTCGAATCCGGGTCAATGGAAGGGGTCTCAGGCACATCGCGACGAAGAGGCGACGTATTCGGAGCTGGGGGAGAAGAAGGACGAATAGGACTAGGAATCCTGGTATCATCAGCGGGAGGAGGAGACGGCGGCCGAATCGGGCGGCTAGTCATACTAGGACCGCCGGGTTTAACAGAAAGAGGAGCACTGCAAAAATAAGAAAGAAGAATCGTCAGTATGAAAAACAGAAAGAGAGAAACAAGAAATATAAGCAAAAGGAACTTACCCGGCGACCCCAGGCGTAGTCTTGCGCCTGGGAGGGTTCGGAGCGGATTTCTTCATTCGTTTCTTGGGAACCGCCTCCGAGGCACTAGCAGGAGCCCCGCGTTTCCCCGAGGTAACAGGGGGTCGAGAAGCAATAGGCTCGGCGTCGTGAACCTGACCAGCCGGATTAGCTGGGAAAGTAGAAGCCGGAAATGCATAAGAAATAGGCATGGCGGTAACTACCTCAAGAATTTGGACCTCGTCCGAATCACCTTCCTCCTCGTGCGCCGAAGTCTTGCCACGAGCTCGAGCCGGGGCAGGATCCGACTTAGGGACGAACTCCTCGGAGTCCGGCTCACCAGTATCCGGGGTACTCCTGTCCGCGGGCCAAGGGAGCAGCAGAACTTCGGCGTCCTCGTTTTTCTGCTCTGCGAACCTCTGCAAGACGAGGAAAAAGAGAGTTAGATAAACCCGTTACAAAAACAATGGAATAGCAGAGCATTGTTGATTAAGCTCACCTCGGGAGGCGGATCATCGCGGGTGAACGATTTTAATCCCCAAGCCCAATCCTCAGGCATCTCTGTCTTAAAGATAGCTCAGACGCGCTTATAGATAAGGTAGTTGTCCAGCTCCACGGTCGAGACCCGATTAGGGTCAAGGGGACCACTCATGTAGCACAGCTTGTGAGTCCGCTTCTGGAATGGGCAGATCCGGCTACTAATGAAAGTAGCCATCAGGTCTTCGCCGCATAACCCGGCCCGGATCAACTCTTTAAGCCGAATCTCGAAGGCCTCGGCCAAGGCATGGGTTTTCCTCGGATTGTAGAGCCAGTTCACTTTAGAAGGTGGGCCAATTGAGAATGCAGGGAGCCGAATCTTGTCCTCTGCCCCTCTGTTCTTGACATAAAAGAATGATTTGTGCCACTTCTTGCACGACTCCAACCCGGTGACACGAGGAAACACGGACTTCCTCCGAGGAGTAATAGACGCTGCCCCACATTGGGTAAGTAACTTCTCGGAAGGGTGCAGAGATTTGTCGGGGACTACGTTGGAGCGAATCTGGAAGAACATCGATCAGACATGCACTGACGGCCACAGGCCGAAGTATCCCTCCGATGCGGAGATGAAAGCAGAAAGAGAAGCGATAGCGTTCGCAGGAAGATGATGCGGCTGAAGGACGAACTAGTCGAGGAATTCTCTAGCGAAATAGCTAAGAGGGAGACCGAAGCCACGCGCGAAGTGCGACATAAAAACCACATACTCGCCCTCCCTAACATCCGGAGAGGATTCACTGCCGGGTAAACGGCAAGAAATCTCGGCGGGAATTCTTCGAGTCCGGATGAGCCACTCGATCTCACGGCGTGTGACAGAAGAGCCCTGCCACGAGCCTCGCTCGGTCCCGGAGCCAGCGTCGTCGTCCTCAACCAGAGCGCCGCTAAACGAACTAGACATATGTGCGCCGGAAAGATCGCCGGAGGAAAGACTGGCGGTGGAGGGGAGTTTAGAGCTGCAAGGCCCCGTCGGGACTTTGCACGAGAACAATGGCGAAGAACCAGAGGAACCGTCGCACGAGCACGGAATCGAAACAGATGAGTCTAGGGAAAAATCCAGGCAATGCGACCGGAGAGGACTCACCGGCGACGGAGCCAAAGCCGCACAGCGCAGGCGAGGCAGGCAGAACGGCGCGGCGGAGTCTTCACCGACGGAGGCTCTGGCAAGCGCGCGGCGGCGGAGCTGCGAGAGGACGCGCCGACGGAAGGAAGGAGGAGGACGGAGACGAGCGAGAAGGGGAAAAGTAAATTCCCCAAACGCCGTCCCCCTCTTTATAATCGAGCCACGAACAAGGTAGTGGGATCGTGGGGGTAGCGGTTGACCGTGTAGATCGTGGGTGCGGCACGAACGCACGACGATAAGTGGAGCCACACCAATGGCCACACAGGAAGGAAGAGCGTTACGATCCCCAAGGGGAACGGCACCCGAGGAGTCGCAGCGGCGGCGCAGCAGGTACAAAGTTAACTGTAGCCTGTCAGTGAGTACTGTAGAGGGACCAAAAAGCTAGAAGAACGATGATGGGGGTGACACATAGGACATGGCGTACGAGGGAAGGAACGAGGAAACCTCGGATGAAGAAGATATAACTCGGAAACAAAACTGAAGAATATAATGAAGCTGATACGACCCGGCCGAAGCTATCGACGGGGCCACACCAGCTTCGGGGACTAATGTCGGGGGGTTGACCTCGGGTAGGTCAGAGACGGGGAAAGACAGAGGTACAATCCCCGTCTAGTTTCCGAGTTACGGTCTAGGTTGGCCGAATCATGAATATGTCGGCCGAGGTACGGAGGCGAGAAGCCCGTGTATGTGTATCAAGCAGTTACCCGGCCGAGTTACTGCGAGGGTCGGCCGGGTTAGCCCGAGTGATCTCGATGCAGGTAAAGGACAAGCCGAGTTACGCAAGGTAAGGTAAGGCCGAGTGATACGAAGCTTGCAGGAGAAGGAGAAACCCAAGGTCAAACTATAGCTGCAGGCTAGAAGGAATCAGAGCGGAGCCAAGCACAAGAGACAAAGATGCAGAGCGTCAGAGGGGCAGAAGGAGGTCACGGAGGTGACAGTCCTGGAGCCCGAGGCACGCAGGAGGGGTCCTCTGGAGCCTTGCCGTCGTTAGAAGGGCGACAGGGAAAGGAGTCCGCCGAACTACTATTTTGGGACAAGCATATTCCTCGAATATTCTTTCCTCGTAAGCCCTAAGGGCACCCAAGGGATTCCTTTATAAGGGGAGGCTTGGACCCTGAGGAGGGCATCGACTCTTTTCATTACCGTTAGGCTGGTGAGATTCATCTGGTCTCCCTGTATACAGCTCGAGGAGCACTTGTAACCCAAAAGAAGAGAAATAAAGATCTTAGACTTAACCACTTGAGTGTAGAATCAGTTGCATCTTCCCTCCCCAGATCCCACTAGCACCCATTGGCCCCATACTTTAGCCTACCCATGGCATCTGCCGTGCCACCACCACGACAAGCGGGATGTTCGTCCTCTCGTCGAAGAGTTCGACGATATCCTCAGCATGGTAAGCAACCTCAACATAGTGTGGACACATGTCCCACGCCATACTAGCCGGAGGAGCGGGCGGCCCTGCTGCTATTTCCGCCAAGTCAACATCACGGCGATGCAGCCGAAAAAGCACCAGCGCCGCCTGATGACCCCTTGATAGCGCCAGAGAACTTGGTGCTTGACGTGGAGTCTGTTGGGAACCCCAAGAGCAAGGTGTGAAGCAGCACAGCAACAACTATTCCCTTAGTAGAGACCGAGGTTATCGAACCAGTAGGAGGAAGGAAACGTCACACAAGTGTTGCAAGCAATGCGGAGATCTGCACAACACAAACTCAAGACTTTGCCCGAACGAATCAGTGAGGTTGTCAAGCTCACCGGTTTGCTGTAACAAAATATTAAACGTATGGTGTGGAAGGTAATGGTTTGCAGCAAGTAAACAAGTAACAGTCGAAGATGTATCAATGGTGAACATTGGACCGGGGTCCATAGTTCACTAGAGGTTCTCTCCTTAGATAGACAACATGGCATGAAGGGTAAACAAATTACAGCAGGGAAATTGACAGGAACTAAGCAAGGCATAACAATGCAATTACTAGTCAGAAAGATCCTATGAGATTCGATTGGGTAATACAACAAGATACATAGACCGCCATCCAACTGCATCTATGACTAGAACTCCACCTTCAGGTTATCATCCGAACCCCCTCCAGTATTAAGTTGCAAGCAACATACAACTTCTTTAAGCAAAGTGTGTAAGGTAAACAGTCAACATGTTCCATGAACAAGAGACCGTTGTTTTCTCCCTAGTGGCAACAACACATCTACAACCGAAGAGATTTCTGTCACTTCCCTTGGAAACTAGAGGCATGAACCCACTATCAAGCATAAATACCCCCTCTTGGAGTCACTAGCAACTGCTCGACCAAGATATCTACTAACAACGGAGAGCATGCAAGATCACAAATAATACAGACATGATAGAATCATAAAGACAAAACAATTAACCAATCCAACATAATAATCTCAATATCCATCGGATCCCCGCAAACACAACATGCGTGATTACAAATAGATTAGATCTTGATCATGAACGGAGCTCACAAGATCTATACATGAAAGCACAAAGGAGGAGATACAACCATCTAGCTACTACATGGACCCATAGTCCAAGGTGGAACTACTCACGCATCATACCGGAGAGAAGGCCTCCGGGATGATATCCCCTCCGGTAGGGTGCTGGGAAGAACTTCAAATCCCCCCGATCTAGGGATGATGGTGGCAGCGGCTACAGACGGTTTCGTGGAGATTTGATCGGGTGCTTAGGATTTCTGCATCGGGGGCTTCTTATAGGCGAAGGGGGAGGCCGAGAAGGCGGCCAGAGGGGCCACAACCCTCCCAGGCATGGGCCCACCCCTGGCCGCGCCTAAGGGGGTCTGGCTTCCCTGGCACGCCTCTCCGTCTCCCCTTTGGACTTCTTGTTCCCCATGAAAAGTTATTGACTTTGACGTTTGTCATGTCTAATTCCTAGAATATTTCCTTACTAGCTTTTCTGGAACCAAAAACAGCAGAAAACAGGCTACTGGCACTGTGGCAACTTGTTAATAGGTTAGTACCAGAAAACATGTAAAAAGCACCTCAAAGTGTAGACAAAGCAAAGCAAAGTAGATACTAACAAGCATGGAACATAAAAAATTATAGATACGTTTCCGACGTATCACTGCCTCTGCACCCGCCACGAGTTGTTGATGAATAAGATCTTTTATGGCATCCACGCCACAGAACTTCCCCAGCAGCCCCAATAAACTGGATGGAGCCGGGTCCAGGGGAAACATCGCAGCCCAGATAGACGCAAGTGACGACCTTGCACGCTATAGTACTTGAAGCACCTGGTGGACATGATCATGAACCGTTGCAACAACAGTCGCCCGTTTACGGTCCATCCAAAAGAAGCCTCCGGCCTCCAACTCCTGTTGGGTGAGGAAATTAAGCAGAATAGCAACACGCTCCTTCTCTTCCTGCGGAAGGAGATTGACAACTACAAATAAAAGTAGCAGATTAGAAATTGCAGTGGTCGTACTCAGTCAAAAATCAAAACACGGACACAAACATTGACTAACATTGGAGTTGCTCGCCGATCTTCCAAAACTCTTCAAGGAGAAATTCTTCTCTCGCAACGGCCTGCTCCTTCTTGGACTTACACACATACACATGGCCACGAATGATGAGAGCGTCCTTCTCTAAGCTTCGGATGCGGTCACGCAATAAGGGCAACTGCGATGCCTTACTTGTCACTAGAAGAGCAACAACCAAGGTAGAGGATGCGGCGACAGGGGTAACATTCGAAGATCCCTAGAAGGCGCACAAATAACAAATGATAAGAACAAGCACAATCACCAGCAATAGAAGAACATGCATATATTCACATCAAAAGGACCACTATGTGGCCGCGTCAAGAGTCATTCACTATATTACATATCAACTACAAAAGAAAGAACTACGGACTAAAGAGAAGACCCTAGGGGGAAACCACATCCGAAGGAGCCGCAGACTCATAGGCCACGCCTTAGCCATCTGCTGTTACCCTAACGTGTAGGTGGCCAGCAGGTCAATAAGGCGAGGACCATAGGGCTTGCAACGCGAAGCGTAGGAGACGAAGACTACCTCGGTGTTGTCTGCTGCAACAGGCATCCTGGAGATGATCTGGCCCAAATTCAACTGGGCACCAGAGTCCATCGCCATGGCCAGACCAAGGGTAGCTCCTACGCCCTTCTGGGTTCTCTTGTAGTTCGTCGGTACATCCCCAACCAGCGCCTTATCTAGGGAGTCAACGTCATCAAGGGCTATTCCCTTGGGGAAGACCTCCCGGTAGAAGCGTCTGAACCTCCTTGGCCTTCCCCACCGTCTCAATGGTGGAGCTACAACGGTCTTCGACCGTAGCAACTACATCCGCGAGGGGATCCCCGTGGTCCAGGACATTGTGATCGAATGCAATACCAGCAGAATCTAAAGAAGGAAGGATGAAGGAACACTCAGATCAAGAGGAAGACGCAAACAAAAACTCAGAAGAGGAGGAAAAGTGGCAACTAACCTGACAGCGCCTTGGCAACAGCCATAAGCTGCTCCTTTATGGCCTTCTCTCGGGAGGCAGCAGCAGCCATCAGTTGCTTCTCGCACTCCTGGGTCTCTTTCTTATAGAGCTGGAGAGCCTTCACAACATCCTTCGCCTTGGTCTCCGTTTGGCTTTTCTTCTTGCCAAGAGCGTCTAGTTTGCGGAGAGCATTATTATTTTCATCTTCCAAGAAGCAAAAGACAGAATAATAAGAAGACAGACTATGACACTAGTAGTCGCAACATAACGAGAAACTCAATACTCACCTTGGAGCTGCTAAAAGCTCTCCTCCATGGACATGTACTACTGGCTGATGCGCTGCAAATTGTGTATAACAGGCTATAGTGGGAAAATGAAGAATCAAAAGAGCAGAAGACACTCGGGGACTCGATCATAGCAGTCGAATAACACTTACGTGGGCACCGAAGACTCCAAAGGTCTAGCATGTTATCTTCCGACCAATAACTGCGCGAGTAATCGGCTTCGAGGAGCTCGACACTTCATCGCCGGAGTTGGTCGGCATCTTTGGGGAGGCCACAGCAGCTTCCGCACTCCTAGCCTTCGACTCCCCAGCCATCTCATCAAGTTCTTCCTTGAAGGATTCGTCTGAGGAGTTCCTCCTAGCACAGTCGAAGCATTTAGGTTACTCGAAAAATCAGCAAGCTAACACTTAGCACATTGAAGATACAAAAGTACCAGGAAACTTACGAAGGTATGTCGGAGAGGTTCACAAGCAACGCCTCCTTTCTCTTCTTCTTGGCTGGCAGCTGAGGAGCCATAACTCGAAGGGGAATAAGAGGAAAAGGGGAGGAGGCGTCGTCCCCCAAGCCATGCTGCTCCAGATGTGCAGGCCCTTGCAGGGTCAATGGCGTCGACGCATCCGAGCTCTCGCTCCAAGCTCTCTTCAGAGAGAGCTCGTCGCTACGCTCGGGGGCTTCGTCACCAGTAGGCGATTGAGCTTGGGGACGGTAGTTTCCAACTCCGCGTCCCCGCCATCTGGTGCCCCCGAGAATTCCTCAGGAAGAGGCGGGAACATGCCCGCGACGACCAGATCCTACGCACCCAAACAATATTTCGAATCATTCAAAGTGATAAAGTAGTAGAATTGTTGACAGACATATCTCTTAAGACAAGAAAGGTACATACATGAGGAACTGTGTTCCGTGCACTGAAGGGCGCAGTCGATGACTCCACAGGCAGAGTCTCATCATCCTTAAACTTGAGAAGAGGCCGAAGCTCCCTGTGTAGGTCTGCTGAGGACATATCCTCCTTCATCACCCTCGTAGGGTCGCTGGAACCAGCATATTGAAACATCAGATGAGCCCTAGCTTGTAGGGGATGCACCCAACGCTTGAGGAATGTTTGGATAATGTTGACTCCGGAGACTTCTTTGCCTGGCACCAGCTGGAGGGCCTCCACTCGCTATTATAGCTAGTCCACCTCCATAGACTCACCCACAACAATTTTGTTCGACCACGAACGCTTGCGGGATATCAGCTTGCTAACGTCGAAGGGGGCCAGCCCGTAATTCTGGCCGGCGATCTTGGAGTCGCGGATGTAGAACCATTTGTTCCTCCACCCTTGGATGGACTAGCACAAAGAGAAAGAGAAATAATGGATGTTGGGACGAATGGATATCCTGCACCCTCCCAGTTCATAGACCCCTTGGGAGCCCGACTGCCTCTTCATGGAATAGATTTTCCTGAAAAGGCCAAAGTGCGGCTCGATACTGAGCCAACACTCGCCCGGCATGATAAAGAACGCAATGTGTAGAATAGAGTTGGGTGACAGCTGATGAAGCTGAAGCCCGTAAAGTAAAATAATCCCACGGAGGAAGCCGTGGGAAGGAAGGGAAAGGCCTCGAACAAGAAAGGAAACAAACACAATAAAAAATCCCTCGGGAGGTCGAGGAATTACCTCATTTCTGGGGATGAGGATGTCGCCCTTCTTCTCCGAGATGAGGTGAAACTCGCACAGGCGTCGCAAATCCGCCTCCCTCACGGTCGATCACCGCCAGCTGCCATTCGTAATGCGGTCGGCGGTGGAGGTCTTCTTTGCAGCACCCATGGTGCTTGTCCCGGTGGCGGCTGTGGATTTCTTGGACTTCCCCATCTTGCTAACATGGCACGCAGCACGGTGGGTGCAAAGGAACGAGGATGGAAAATTTCGAAGGACGTCTAGCGTACGGTGCACACGAGCTCTGAGAGTGGTGAAGGAAAAAATCGAAGAGCAAGAGAGAATGGCAAAGGGAGCAATTACCGCAACTCCTCACCGTATAAAACAACAAAGATGATGATGTAGAACCGTCGATTTATTTACCCTAGCGCATGTCCCTCATCTCATCGTACACGTGGCGGGCATTAACCGAACCGTCGCAAGCACGCTTTCCACTACGCGTGAAAAGAAAGGAGACGTAGTAACTTTTTGCATAAACAGCACGTGACTAGTCAAATACCCATCATAAAGTGGGACCGACTAATGTCTAGTCTTGTCATCACTGCTGCCGCAGACGATTGATCTCACCAAGCGTCATCAATGACATCATCAAGTCTCAAGGGCAGAAAGCTAGCAACGGTCAGATTCTTTCAACTGAATATAGGAATACTCACTCAAGTCTACGACTCAATAGAATACTCGGGGGGCTACTCCTATCTGGAGCGCTGGTCGCAGACTTGAAGTTTTGACATAAGTCATGAAGCTTCAAGTCCTTCTTCGAGTCTGTGAATCATTTACGGACTCGGGGGCTACTCCCGTAGGGAGCTTGTTCACCTGAATAATTTTTGGGTCATTGTTTTGTATAACTGGCAACTCTAAGTTTTTGCTCAAGTCTATGACTCAAACAGACACTCAGGACTACTCCCATAAGGAGCGCTGGTTGATACGTCATAAATGTATCTATAATTTTTAATGTTCCATGCTTGTTTAGTATCAACTTTGCTTTGCTTTGTCTACAATTTGAGGTATTTTTATACGTTTTCTGGGACTAACCTATTAACAAGATGTCATAGTGCCAGATGCCTATTTTCTGCTGTTTTTGGTTTCAGAAAAGCTTGTAAGGAAATATTCTCGGAATTGGACGGGACGAACGCCAAAGTCAATATTTCACCAAGGATAACACAAAGTCCAGAGGATAGACGGAGGGGCGACCCAGGGTGGCCACACACCCCCTAGGCGCGGGCCCACCCTAGGCTGCGCCTGGGCAGGGTGTGGGCTCCCCTGTCCGCCCTCCTGCCTCGCCTCTTCGACTATAAGAGACCCCCGATACCAAAACCCTAAACACCTGATCACATATCCACGAAATAGTCCGTAGCCACCGCCACAATCGTCCCTAGATCGGAAGGATCTGAAGCTCTTCCCGGCACCCTACCAGAGGGGAGAGATCATCCCGGAGGCCTTCTTCATCACCATGCCAGCCTCCGGTATGATCCATGAGTCATTCACCCTTGGACTATGGGTCCATACAGTAGCTAGATGGTTATTTCTCCTCCTTTGTGATATCATGTTTAGATCTTCTGAGCTCCATTCATGATCAAGATCATCTATTTGTAATCATACATGTTATGTTTGCAGGGATCCGATGGATATTGAGATTACTATGTCAGATTGATTATTGATTCTATCATGTATTATTGATTATTGATTCTATCATGTCTATGTTGTTTGATATCTTGCATGCTCTCCGTTTCTAGTAGCTATCTTGGCCAAGTAGATGCTAGTGACTCCAAGAGGGAGTATATATGCTCGATAGTGGGTTCATGCCTCTATTGAATCTGGGGAAGTGACAAGAATCTCTAAGTTTGTAGATGTGATGTTGCCACTAGGGATAAAACACGATCTTTTGTTCATGGAACAATTGTATTGTTTACTTTACACACATTGCTTAAAGCAGTTATCCGTTGCTTGCAACTTAATACTAGAGGGGGTTCAGATGATAACCTGAAGGTGGATTACTAGTCATAGATGCAGTTGGATGGAGGTCTATGTATATTGTTGTAATTCCCAATCGAATCTCATAGGAATCATGAATGTCTAGTATTACATTGTTATGCCTTGCTCAGTCCTGTCAATTGCCCCGCTGTAATTTGTTTACCCAGCATGTTATGTTATTTCTCTTACGGAGAGCACCTCTAGTGAACTATGGACGCCGGTCCAATATTTACCATTGATACATCATCTACTATTACTGTTTACTTTCTGCAAGCAATCATTACCTTCCACACTATACGTTTAATCCTTTTTTTCAGCAAACCGGTGAGATTGACAACCTCACTGCAAGTTGGGGCAAAGTCTTGAGTTTGTTTTGTGCAGGATTCCAAGTTGCCAGCAACACCTTTGAGTTGTTTCATTGCTCGTACTGGTTCGATAACCTTGGTTTCATAACTAAGGGAAAATTTGCCGATGTTCTCAGCATACCTTCCTCTTGGGGTCTCCCAACTGAAGCTCTATATAGTTAAGCAGGTCAAGATATTTTCAGGCGCCGTTGCCGAGGAGTTAAGGACAGGTTCACAAGGGGAGTCTTTCACAATCACTCTCTTTACTTTGTTTTTGTTTTGCTTAGTTTCTTTTGCTTTTTTTGCTTGCTTCTTTATACCAAAAATTACAAAAAAAATAGTTTCCTTTGGTTTGCTTTTTCTTACCAAAAACAAAAAAAAATATTTTGCTACTATAGTTGTTGGTCTGTTATTGCCTTGGTTTGTCATGCTTTCTATCAATGGTTGGTTTCTTTGAAACTAGTTCTTATTGGCAAGGTGGGTTCACGGAAGAACAAAAATATTATTATAAGTAACACCGCTTGTCACAAAAAGGGAAGCACTTATGGGAACAAATTGATAAATTGAATATCATTGCTAGAAACGTGTGCTCTACTTATAATGTTACTTATTGCTGTGATAAATCTTGCTGCTATAGGAGGTATAAACACCTACCTTTTCAGTATGAGTACAATGATAATGTTACCATATCTTCTTATGTTAAAGGAAATTATGAATTTTATGATGTGGAACAAATTGAAGAATTTATTGCTTGGAAGGGTGCATTTGAACTTGCTAGTTTGCTTGAAAATACTGATGATTCACCTTATAAATATGAGGTTTATGATATACTTAAATTTTGTTTTGATAATTACAAGGAAGAAAATGGCTTTATTCTTGAATATATTAATAGATGCTTACCACAAATGGAAGAGACTAATGCCTTGCTGGAGCTTATGGAAGACGAAATTGCGAAACCTGAAAGCTCATTAGATGAAAAAGAGGAGGAAGAATGGATCTACCCATTCCTACCTTCTAATGAGAGTAACTCTTTATCTCTTACATTATTTGATTGTCCCCCATGCTTACCAAAGGAGGATGAATGTTTTGTTCATGTGGATTCTTTTGAAATATCTGCTATGGGTAAAACTTGTGATAATAGTTATGCTCCTGTTATCTATGATAATCCTATATTTGTGCCTAACTTCGAAATGCATGGTACTAAAGATTTTTGCTTAGAAAATGATTATGATAAAGCTCTAGATGATGGTCCTATACTGAATGATCAGTCACCTTTTTATAAAATTGTTAAAAGTGGGTTTGATTCTAATCCCACTATTTTTGAGATTGATAAAAATTATGTGTTTGTAGATCATGAAAAGCATGATTTATGTGATAGTTATATTGTTGATTTTATTCATGAGGCTACTGAAAATTATTATGAGAGAGGAAAATATGGTTGTAGAAGTTTTCATGGCACTGAAACACCTCTCTATGTGCTGATAGTTTTGAAGTTACTCTTGTTTTATCTTCCTATGCTTGTCACTTTGTTCTTTGTAAATTTATTTGCATACAAGATTCCTATGCATAGGAAGTGGGTTAGACTTAAATGTGTTTTGAATTTGTGATACACCCAATTTGCATCACCTTTCTATATTATAATTTACCTCTATTCATTGATATATATCTTATTATGAGGTATTACTTATGGCTTTTTATTTGTTTATGCATGTTGGATGATTCTTGGAGGATGAACTACCGGAGTCTGGATCCTGATGGAAAGGAAGGCGTTTCGGTGCAATTTCGCGAAGATCAGAAAAATACCAGAAAAATATGGGAAAATATTCTTTTTCCAGAAGATTGAGGAAGCCAGAAGGAGGAGCGAAGAGGGGCCGCAGGGGGCCCACACCCCCCTAGGTGTAACATCCCAAAAATACCAAACTTAGATCATCAAACACTAATCATCAAGATTAGGGTTAACAAAAACTTTTCTAAATAAACTCATGAATGCATGTATATGTGTATGCATGGATTTTGAATTTCTTTAAAAACCACCTTGTTTGTGTGATCCATTGCTTGTAAAATGTTTCTTAGGTGAAATGAACATCATCTCAAACATTTCCCACACTTTCCTTAAAGACAAGTAAATAAAAACACATATATTAAGTGAATGGTCATTTTGACCAATTTAACTCCCATGCCTACTTTGGCTGTCTCAAACTTTCAGAACCTAACAGAAACTTTTCTGGATCTTTGCACCCCTTGAATGTACTCATAACAGAGTATCAAGGCCCACTTTGTGATCATCCAGAAACTTTCAAATACATAGTTTAAATGACAATTCAAAATTGAATCTTCTTCATATGGGAAGATCCCACTTTTTCAAAACCCACTCAAACAAGCTCAACTTTCAAAACCCAAGCAGCTGCAGACTCACCAGCACCAATCTAGCAAACCCACCAAAAATCATTTCAAAATTCAAAACTTGATTTCATGCGGCCATTTCATCAAACAGGTTGCAGACACAAATCAAACAAAACATCAAACACTATAGTGTGCAGTGATTCTTGCCTAACTTGTTTCCTAGTTAGCTCACACACAGCTCAGTAGATCATCTAGAAAGATTAGCCCAACACTAGCACCCTTGTGAGCTTGCCATTGCCATTAATGGTGAACAGCCGAGCACCCCAATGTCACCCCATTGTGGACAGCAAGCTAGAGGAAGAACTAGCCGTGCCAACCTTGTCTAGGAGGCAGCCCACCGTCCACCGCCACTCACTGTCCTAGCCGCAAGCGTTGCCAAGCCCTAGACCACGCGCACAAGCCGCGCCCAGACCATGCCGAGCGTGCGCCAGAGCGCCACCCTCGACCAGCATCCGCAGACCGCGCGCCGCCCTCGCCGCGTGCATATATGATCGCCATCAACCCAGGAGACCGCCAGACATCCCCATTTGCCGCCCCGTGCCGCACAGCCACCGCCCGCCGTCGAAGACGCCGCCTCTGCCGCGCAGAGCACCGGCCGTTCCAGACCAAACCACACCGCCCCATGCCTCGCGACCATGTCGTTGAGCATCGCCAGGAGACACAACACCGTCCCCTACCCTTTACCATGCCGATAGCCGCCTGTAACGTCGCCCTCGACGAGCTCACCGTGCGCCCTGACGGTCCCCTCGCTCGACTATAAATAGAGGCCACCCCCGCTCGATTTTTTCACACCATCTCACTCCCCTCTCCTCACTGATCGTGCCACACCATTCTCAGAGCAAGCCGAGCACCACCTCGCCGGAATTTCACTGGAGCCTGCCGCTGCCGGAGAAGAAAGGAGCCAGCGATTGGAGCCGCCCCAGGAGCTGCCGCGACCACCCCTGAGTTCGCTATCGTCGACTTCGTCGTTTGCCCGCCTCGCCGACCCTCGCCAGTACCCCGGTGAGCCCCCAGCGACCCTCACTGGCCGCGCTAGGTTTCGTTCTCGCTGGAGTTGTCTCGCGTCAGCGATGACTCCCAGCCGTTAGATTAGAACTAGATCGAACGATCCACGTTGCCCCATACCGCTTCGCCCAGCCCCGTGTCACTGACGAGTGGGGACACCCACTTAAGCAGCCCGCGGGAGCACTGCGCTTAGCAGGCCGGCCCGTTAGAATTTCCCGCGTAGCCCAGCGATTCAAATTAAACCTTTTTCTTTTTAAATTCAAACACACTTCTATACTCAACTTCAAAAATCAACCCAGATCGAATCAGTGCACCAATTTGAATGAAAACAATTTTGTTGGAAAGGTCTGTGAATACTGAATCCAAGCCCATTGGATTCAAGTCATTTGGATCTATAGATCACCCCTGGTAAAAATAACAAGGCAGAAGCTTTTCTGCATTCAAACATTTTTCAAATTTAAACCATAATAGCTTTTGAGTTGATTCCAACTCTCAAAAATCACATTTAACGATACCTTTCAGAATATATAAAAATATATAGGTTTACTTGCAGAAATATTGTTCAAGTAATAAAAGAATGCTACATAAGCATTTCTAGCCACTTTAATTAATTAAAATAAAAGGGTAAAACCTCATTAAATTGTGACCCCACTTTAAATCACATTCCCATGGACTACAATATGTGGTGATGACATGTGTCAACATGATCCCATGTTTAGTTTGGAGAATATTAAAGCTTAAGTAATTTTTCAATGAGTAGAAATTACTTTTCTAAAAATAAAAGGATTTAAACCAGGCCTTAACCTTGTAATGTTAGAGATGATGTTAGATCATCTATAGGACCCTTGTGTGTGATGATTGCAAGTAGCTAAGTATTGTTTGGTGATTGTGTACCTCGTATTTATTCATAGACGCTAGTACCGACCAAGGATACGAGGAGGAAGGAGGATACTACGAATAGGAAGCCGAGGAGAACTTCTACCACTGCTCTGCACAAGGAAAGCTTATATTGACACTGATGCAAGATAGTAACTATGCAAGCCTAATACTACTAGTGAATGTGCAAGCTAACCCTTGCAATATACCCTACTGATGCCACAAACCCATACTTGTGATATGACTACTTTATGCCTTAAGCATATGTGATCATACCCACTTGATAAACCAAATCCTAGTTTTATGTGCGAGCTTCTTACTTTATTTCTTTATCAAAGCTTACTTAGAGTCTACCTAAGAGTTTGGTAGATACTAGACAGTTGTGCTGAAGGTTGCATAAAGAGCATAAAATTTGGCCTAAGCTAGATAACCTTGATGTCATCCTAAGGCTTGAGTTTGAACCTAGTTAAAACCCCACTAGTTTACCACCCCTCATCAGTGCTTACCCCCACCTGTAGATGCTAGTGCTAAGCATAAAACTTGATCAACTTTAGATGGGAATACTTGGTGGAAAAATGGTTATGAAAACCTTGGAATGATGGATCATTCTATTGAAATGTTTTGGACATGTGTTTCCAAACACTTGATGATTTTGGTGATGAGAATGTTGAGGCATGAGCCTTAGCCCTTTATAAAACTGATGGTTGTCTGGATGCGATACCATTCCAATTTTATCGTACAACCACAATACCCGAATATTGGGTAGGGCTTGACTGGAAACTTATATTCCTTAGTATTAGTTCCCTCACGGCCAAGGTCTGAGCTGAGGCTACCTTGTGAAGATTGTCCACCTGTGCAGTACCCAAGATGACAGTTGGTCATGGTTGGGAGGCCAAACTCACAGGAGAGGTGCTTATACTAGGGCGTGTAATCGAAAGGTTAGGATTGATTATCCGCATACTGAGTATGGTGAATTCAGGATTTGTTCCTGACGGATGTATCGAATGTTGTGGTGAAAGTGTACAATCTCTGCAGAGTGTCAAACTATTCGAATAGCCGCGTCCGCGGTTATGGACAGTTGGAGTGGCCATACTATTCCCCCGTCAGACTTTTCAAAATGACTTGTGAAACGAAGTGAGACTTTGACTTGACCACAACAGAGTTGTGACTTGAATTACAAGATCCCACTTAGGAGTTATAAAATTGTAACTAGTTTTGGAACTGAGTAGAGATAAACCTGGCTTTTTGCAAAACAACCCTAGAGCCTAGTGTCCTATTATCCAAAAACCCCTTACCTGTTAGTATTAGTTTGCGAGTACTTTAAGAGTACTCATGGTTTTATCCCTGGCTATTCCCATGGCCAGACTATGAAGAGTAGTACCTGGAAGATGGACCCTAGGAAGGTTACGACAACTAGGTTCATCTCCCATCGTCAGCATTGCCTGTGACCCTGAAGATGGAGCTTCGCCTACGCTACCGTTATTATTACGTATTCCGCTGCTTGAAGTGTATTAAGAACTGGATCATGAGATCCCTATTTGTGTAAGAACTTATGTATCGTTGTAACGGATGATGTACTATGGTATCTAATTCTGTTATGTCTCGCAAAAATGGTAATCCTGGGATTGCGATGTATGGCATAACAGGCATCTAGGATTGAAAAATCCGGGTGTTGACAAGTTGGTATCAGAGCCATCCTAACCATAGGAGACCCTAGTTAGACTGGACGTTGGACCAAAAACTTAGTTTCAAAACCAAAGAAAAACAAATATTAACAAAAACCTATTCTCATTCTTATCTCTTTGATTCTTTCATAAAAATTCATGTTCCTCAAAAACTCTTGCAAAATACCTAAAATTTTGACACACTTGATCACTCTGCTAATCTACTCATCCTCTATTTTTATAGATGGACGTGAAGTACAACAAGTTTTATCAGTTGGGGAATGGAGGAGACCTTATCTTTGAGAGGGATCTGGATCAGCTTTCGGAACTTCTGGAGCGTCCACACCCCGAGTTCTTCGGAGCTCAGCTCAATGATCAAGGAGGAGAAGATCTGCAGTGGCTAATTGTTGCAAGTCTCCGAGGAAAGATTGAACCTCCCACTGCGGAAGGAATTCAGTTCACCTTAAGAGAGAACAACTGGCTCGATGGACTTGCCAGAGCAATGCAGGAAACTCTCTCCCGTCTGTGTGGGAAGAGCATCAATCAGATCAAGGGAACCCGCTTTGAGTTTTTCCCAAGGAGTGATGCAAATGGACAACCACTGGAAGCCCCATACCACCCCGAGCTGAAGACTCAATTGGACCACCTTAGCTTCATGATGTATGATCGTCAGCAGGAGTTGGACAACTGCCGTGACTATTGCAACCATAAGTCTGCCATCATCAAGACGAAGGATCAGACCATAGCCATGCTAGCAAAGGATAGCAAGTCTCGTCGCCGTCAACTCGACAAGAAGGAGCACATTATTGCCCGTCTTCGCCACCGCATCTCATCTCTAGAAGAGACCATCCACGAGAGGGACATGCAGTTGGAGGAAAGGGAGAATGCAGGAGAGGATCTTCGTGGAGACCCTTACTCTTATCTCAGTGATGACGATGAATTTCTGCAGGATCAGGCCATGGACTTCTTCACCGATGAGGATGATTTCGCCTTCATCGATGATAATGAAGATGATGAAGCCACAGACTCCGAGGAGTAGTAGCACTGAGCACTAGTGTAGTGAGTATTAGTCGGTCCCACTGTATCGTAGATTTCAGAATGGTTCTTAAAACCATCTGTTTTTCCTTGTTGTGGTGTGTGTTGTACTGTGTGCTATGAATGAATAAATGAAAAAGCAAGTTGCTAGAAAAATCTGAGACAAACCTTTAAAACTTTTCGAAGACCCCAAACCTTAGAAAATTTCCCTCTTTTCTCATGATTTATCTAAATCTTCAGATGCCACGTGGAGGAAGTGGTTCAGCCCCGGATCCGATGTTGTAGATTCTGCAAATGTTGACCTCTGACCGCGAAGCTGAAAGAGCGGAACGTCAAGCCAACCTAGCCACTCTGCAACAGATAGCCCAGCTAGCCCACAACAACCAAGGCCATGGAAATCAGGACAACCATGGATCTAAGCTCAAGAATTTTCAGAATACCAACCCACCTGTTTTCACAAAGTCAGAAGAACCCCTAGACGCCGATGATTGGCTGCAAACCATGGAAAATAACTTAGAAGTAGCAGGAGTCGAAACCAACGAGAAAGTTCTATTTTCCACCCACTATCTAGCCGGAGATGCCAGGGCATGGTGGAACAATGTTCGTGCCATGACCGGAGGCCAGATGATGACTTGGGAGGAATTCAAGGTCAAGTTTAGCAGAACCCATGTGCCACCAGGTTTGATCAAGAGAATGAGAGACGAGTTCAGAGAGCTGAAGCAAGGGAGGATGACTGTAGTGGAATACCGTGACAAATTTTTGTCATTAGCTAGGTATGCCCCGGACGAGATAGACACCGAAGCCAAGAAGAAAGAAAGATTCCTGAATGGTCTGCATGACGAGATGCAGACGGTGTTAGTCAATATCCCCTTTGCTGATATTGAAGCCCTTGTCGATTCAGCCATCCAGATGGAAGGAAAGATCAACCAAGCCAATGAGAACCGCAAGCGTCGTATGATGCATCAATCAGGAACCCATCAGACCCCAAAGTATCGCCCCAACCCATCTCCAGGATTTGCCCCAAGAACCAACAGACCCCCTATGACCCGTCCAACCTATCCCAACCATGGAAACCCTAGAACCGGAGGAAATCACAACAACCCCGGCAACTCTAGCAATTTCACCCGTGCCCCACCCAAGTTCAACACCAACAACGCTACCGCCAACACCAACACTGCCCCGAGGACTGGAAGCAATGTTGTGCCTATCGCAGCCAAGGACAAGTCACAAGTGACCTGTTATGACTATGGAAATAAAGGCCACTATTCCAACGAGTGCCCCAACAAGAAGAATGCTACAGCCCCTAATACCAATGTCCCAGCTCAGCAACAGCGACGTGTCCAGCCAGGAAGGAGATTTGCCCCAGGAAATTCACTCAACCGCAATGGCCGTCTTTTTCTCATGCATGCTGAAGAAGCTCAGGAAGCGCCAGACGTCGTGCTGGGTATGTTTTCTATTAATTCAGTACTTGCAAGAGTGTTGTTTGATTCTGGTGCATCGCATTCATTTGTCACCGAAGAATTTGCCTGCACTAGTAAAATTCAACCAACCAAATTGAAGCATGTGATGATTGTGCAAATTCCCGGATCCACCACCAAGGCTAGGAAAATTTGCAAAGCCGTCCCTATCCGAATCCATGGCATAGATTTTTATGCTAATCGAATAGTACTCGAAACTAAAGGTTTGGAAGTAGTACTAGGAATGGATTGGATGTCCAAACATAAGGGATTGATTGACTGTGCCAAGAAAGCCATCACCATGACCAGTACCGCCGGAATATCAGTCGAGCATGTATCTGAAACCTTACCTCGCCAATTCAAGTGTAACAAGAGTCTAGCCCAACCTACCATTGACCAAGTCTGGATAGTCTGTGAATACCCCGATGTATTTCGAGATGTTTTGCCCGGTATGCCCCTAGATCGGGATATCGAGTTTATCATTGAACTAATTCCCGGAACAGGACCCATAGCCCAGAGACCCTATAGTATGAACCCGTCAGAACTAGAAGAACTGAAGAAGCAACTGGATTCCATGATAGAAATTGGATTAATTCAACCAAGTGCGTCCCCCTGGAGATCACCTATCTTATTTGTGGACAAGAAAGATGGAGGTAACCGTTTATGTACGGATTATCGAAAGTTGAATGATGTCACCATCAAGAACAAGTACCCCTTGCCCAAGATAGAAGATTTGTTTGATCAGTTGACCGGTGCCTAGGTGTTTTCTAAGATTGATCTTAGAACTGGCTATCATCAACTCAAAATTCGTGCAGAGGATATTCCAAAGACTACCTTTACCACCAGATATGGATTGTACGAGTATACAGTCATGTCCTTTGGATTAACCAATGCCCCCGCTTATTTCATGAATCTCATGAATAAGATTTTTATGGACTTCCTGGATAAGTTTGTCGTTGTTTTCATCGATGACATTCTGATTTATTCCAAATCAGAAGAAGAACATGAGATACACCTAAGGACCATTCTTGGAACCCTTAGAGAGCATCAGTTGTATGCAAAGTTTAGCAAATGTGAATTCTGGTTACAGGAGGTAGGATTCCTCGGTCACATTGTATCAGCAGGAGGAATTGCCGTTGACCCTGCCAAAGTGAAAGATGTAGAAGATTGGCAAGCCGCAAACACTCAAACCCAAGTTCGTGCTTTTCTCGGATTGGCGGGATATTACCGCAAATTCGTAGAAGGATTCTCGAGTATCGCCAGACCCATGACCCAATTGCTGAAGAAGGACAAGAAGTTTGAATGGACAGACAAGTGTGAGGGGAGTTTTCAAGAACTCAAGAGGAGATTGATCTCAGCCCCAATCTTGATCATGCCGGATATCACGAAGCCCTTCGATGTGTATTATGACGCATCCAAGATTGGTCTCGGATGTGTGCTAATTCAAGAAGGCAAAGTTATATCTTATCTATCTCGACAATTGAAGCAACATGAGCAAAACTACCCAACCCATGACCTCGAACTCGCAGCAGTAGTTCTAGCCCTGAAGACATGGAGACATTACCTGATGGGAAATCGTTGTGAAATTTATTCGGATCACAAGAGCCTAAAGTATATATTCACTCAGAAGGAGTTGAATATGAGGCAGAGAAGATGGATTGAGCTAATCAAGGATTACGACCTGGACATTCAGTGTCACCCTGGTAAAGCCAATGTGGTAGCCGATGCCCTTAGCAGATTGCCGTGCCGCTTGAACTCCATGATTTTAGAGGAGCAACCAAGTCTGCACAAGGAGATGGAAGATTTTCAAATAGAATTAGTAAGTGAAGGTTTTTTGGCTAGCATAGAACTTCAGCCCACTTTGATCAGTCAGATTAAAGAGGCGCAGAAGGGAAATGCTAGTATCGACGGAATCAAGCGTCGTATCGGTACAGGCAAAGTACCCGGATTCACCGAGGACGAAGAAGGAGTTCTGTGGTACAAAGGACGCCTTTGTGTACCAGCAGATTCGGAGTTGAAAGAAGTTATCTTGAAGGAGGCTCATGATACTCTTTATTCTATCCATCCCGGAGGAATGAAGATGTATCAAGATTTGAAAGAGCAATTTTGGTGGCATAAGATGAAGAGAGAAATCGGAAGCTATATCGCTAAATGTGATATATGCCAGCGAGTCAAGGCAGGACATGAAAGACCCGCTGGATTGTTGCAACCTTTGCAAATTCCGGAATGGAAATGGGATTCTGTAGGAATGGACTTTATCACTGGAGTACCTACTTCTAGTAGGGGAAATGACTCTATCTGGGTCATAGTGGACAGATTGTCCAAAGTCGCCCATTTCTTGCCCGTCAAAACCACCTATCAGAGTTCGAAGCTAGCAGAGTTGTACATCGCTAGAATAGTTAGTTTGCACGGAGTCCCCAAGAACATAGTATCGGATCAAGGAACTCAGTTTACCTCGATATTCTGGAAGAAAGTCCAAGAAGGTTTAGGAACCCGCCTAGATTTCAGTACCGCGTATCACCCGCAGACCGATGGACAAACGGAGCGAGTAAACCAAATACTCGAAGATATGCTTAGAGCATGTGTGCTAGAATATGGATCCAAGTGGGAAGACTTTGTTCCGTTTGCAGAATTTTCTTACAACAATAGTTACCAAGCCAGTTTGCAAATGTCCCCATTTGAATTCATGTACGGAAGAAAGTGTCGCACCCCTTTGAACTGGTCGGAAGTAGGAGAGAGTCATATCTTCGGACCCGACATCCTACGAGAAGCAGAAGTGAAGGTTCACAAGATTCGTGAGCACCTCAAGACCGCCCAATCCCGACAGAAGAGTTATGCCGACAAGAGACGTCGAGACCTCGCCTTCAACATCGGAGATTTTGTTTATCTGAAAGTGTCGCCATTAAAGGGAATGCAGCGTTTCCAACTCAAAGGAAAGTTAGCTCCTAGATATATCGGACCTTTCAAAATTTTGAACCGTCGAGGAGAAGTATCTTATCAACTGGAACTACCTGAAGAGATGTCAGCAGTGCACAATGTGTTCCATATCTCATTACTTCGCAAATGTCTCGAAGTCCCCGAGCAGACCGAAGTGTTCAAGAATATCGATCATCGGACCATAGAGATCAACGATGACCTGACCTATCCCGAAGTACCTATCCGCATTTTGGAAGAAGCTTTTCGAACTACCCGAACCCGAAGCATCAAGTTTCTCAAGATTCAGTGGAGCAACCACACAGGAGAGGAAGCTACCTGGGAACGCGAAGATCACATCAGGACGGAGTTTCCCGATATCTTCAAATCCTAGGTAATATTTTCGTCCTTTTTTAAATCTCGGTACGAGATTTTGTTTAAGGGGGGAAGGTTTGTAACATCCCAAAAATACCAAACTTAGATCATCAAACACTAATCATCAAGATTAGGGTTAACAAAAACTTTTCTAAATAAACTCATGAATGCATGTATATGTGTATGCATGGATTTTGAATTTCTTTAAAAACCACCTTGTTTGTGTGATCCATTGCTTGTAAAATGTTTCTTAGGTGAAATGAACATCATCTCAAACATTTCCCACACTTTCCTTAAAGACAAGTAAATCAAAACACATATATTAAGTGAACGGTCATTTTGACCAATTTAACTCCCATGCCTACTTTGGCTGTCTCAAACTTTCAGAACCTAACAGAAACTTTTCTGGATCTTTGCACCCCTTGAATGTACTCATAACAGAGTATCAAGGCCCACTTTTTGATCATCCAGAAACTTTCAAATACATAGTTTAAATGACAATTCAAAATTGAATCTTCTTCATATGGGAAGGTCCCACTTTTTCAAAACCCACTCAAACAAGCTCAACTTTCAAAACCCAAGCAGCTGCAGACTCACCAGCACCAATCTAGCAAACCCACCAAAAATCATTTCAAATTTCAAAACTTGATTTCATGCGGCCATTTCATCAAACAGGTTGCAGACACAAATCAAACAAAACATCAAACACTATAGTGTGCAGTGATTCTTGCCTAACTTGTTCCCTAGTTAACTCACACACAGCTCAGTAGATCATCTAGAAAGATTAGCCCAACACTAGCACCCCTGTGAGCATGCCATTGCCATTAATGGTGAACAGCCGAGCACCCCAATGTCACCCCATTGTGGACAGCAAGCTAGAGGAAGAACTAGCCGTGCCAACCTTGTCTAGGAGGCAGCCCACCGTCCAACGCCACTCACTGTCCCAGCCGCAAGCGTTTCCAAGCCCTGGACCACGCGCACAAGCCGCGCCCAGACCATGTCGAGCGTGCGCCAGAGCGCCACCCTCGACCAGCATCCACAGACCGCGCGCCGCCCTCGCCGCGTGCATATACGATCGCCATCAACCTAGGAGACCGCCAGACATCCCCATTTGCCGCCCCGTGCCGCACAGCCACCGCCCGTCGTCGAAGACGCCGCCTCTCCCGCGCAGAGCACCGGCCGTTCCAGACCAAACCACACCGCCCCATGCCTCGCGACCATGTCGTTGAGCATCGCCAGGAGACACGGCACCGTCCCCTACCCTTGCCCATGCCGATAGCCGCCTGTAACGTCGCCCCCGACGAGCTCACCGTGCGCCCCGACGGTCCCCTCGCTCGACTATAAATAGAGGCCACCCCCGCTCGATTTCTTCACACCATCTCACTCCCCTCTCCTCACTGATCGTGCCACACCATTCTCAGAGCAAGCCGAGCACCACCTCCCCGGAATTTCACTGGAGCCTGCCGCTGCCAGAGAAGAAAGGAGCCAGCGATTGGAGCCGCCCCAGGAGCTGCCGCGACCACCCCTGAGTTTGTCGTCGTCGACTTCGTCGTTCGCCCGCCTCGCCGACCCTCGCCAGTACCCCGGTGAGCCCCCAGCGACCCTCACTGGCCGCGCTAGGTTACGTTCTCGCCGGAGTTTTCTCGCGTCAACGATGACTCCCAGCCGTTAGATTAGAACTAGATCGAACGATCCACGTTGCCCCATACCGCTTCGCCCAGCCCCGTGTCACTGACGAGTGGGGACACCCACTTAAGCAGCCCGCGGGAGCACTGCGCTTAGCAGGCCGGCCCGTTAGAATTTCCCGCGCAGCCCAGCGATTCAAATTAAACCTTTTTCTTTTTAAATTCAAACACACGTCTGTACTCAACTTCAAAAATCAACCCAGATCGATTCAGTGCACCAATTTGAATGAAACCAATTTTGTTGGAAAGGTATGTGAATGCTGAATCCAAGCCCATTGGATTCAAGTCATTTGGATCTATAGATCACCCCTGGTAAAAATAACAAGGCAGGATCTTTTATGCATTCAAACATTTTTCAAATTTAAACCATAATAGATTTTGAGTTTATTCCAACTCTCAAAAATCACATTTAACCATACCTTTCAGAATATATAAAAATATATAGGTTTACTTGCAGAAATATTGTTCAAGTAATAAAAGAATGCTACATAAGCATTTCTAGCCACTTTAATTAATTAAAATAAAAGGGTAAAACCTTATTAAATTGTGACCCTACTTTAAATCACATTCCCATGGACTACAATATGTGGTGATGACATGTCTCAACATGATCCCATGTTTAGTTTGGAGAATATTAAATCTTAAGTAATTTTTCAATGAGTAGAAATTACTTTTCTAAAAATAAAAGGATTTAAACCAAGCCTTAACCTTGTAATGTTAGAGATGATGTTAGATCATCTATAGGACCCTTGTGTGTGATGATTGCAAGTAGCTAAGTATTGTTTGGTGATTGTGTACCTTGTATTTATTCATAGACGCTAGTACCGATCAAGGATACGAGGAGGAAGGAGGATACTACGAAGAGGAAGCCGGGGAGAACTTCAACCACTGCTCTGCACAAGGCAAGATTATATTGACACTGATGCAAGCTAGTAACTATGCAAGCCTAATACTACTAGTGAATGTGCAAGCTAACCCTTGCAATATACCCTACTGATGCCACAAACCCATACTTGTGATATGACTACTTTATGCCTTAAGCATATGTGATCATACCCACTTGATAAACCAAATCTTAGTTTTATGTGCGAGCTTCTTACTTTATTTCTTTATAAAAGCTTACTTAGAGTCTACCTAAGAGTTTGGTAGATACTAGACAGTTGTGCTGAAGGTTGCATAAAGAGCATAAAATTTGGCCTAAGCTAGATAACCTTGATGTCATCCTAAGGCATGAGTTTGAACCTAGTTAAAACCCCACTAGTTTACCACCCCTCATCAGTGCTTACCCCCACCTGTAGATGCTAGTGCTAAGCATAAAACTTGATCAACTTTAGATGGGAATACTTGGTGGAAAAATGGTTATGAAAACCTTGGAATGATGGATCATTCTATTGAAATGTTTTGGACATGTGTTTCCAAACACTTGATGATTTTGGTGATGAGAATGTTGAGGCATGAGCCTTAGCCCTTTATAAAACTGATGGTTGTCTGGATGCGATACCATTCCAATTTTATCGTACAACCACAATACCCGAATATTGGGTAGGGCTTGACTGGAAACTTATATTCCTTAGTATTAGTTCCCTCACGGCCAAGGTCTGAGCTGAGACTACCTTGTGAAGATTGTCCACCTGTGCAGTACCCAAGATGACAATTGGTCATGGTTGGGAGGCCAAACTCAAGGGAGAGGTGCTTATACTAGGGCGTGTAATCGAAAGGTTAGGATTGATTATCCGCATACTGAGTATGGTGAATTCAGGATTTGTTCCTGACGGATGTATCGAATGTTGTGGTGAAAGTGTACAATCTCTGCAGAGTGTCAAACTATTTGAATAGCCGCATCCGCGGTTATGGACAGTTGGAGTGGCATTACTGTTCCCCCGTCAGACTTTTCAAAATGACTTGTGAAACGAAGTGAGACTTTGACTTGACCACAACAGAATTGTGACTTGAATTACAAGATCCCACTTAGGAGTTATAAAATTGTGACTAGTTTTGGAACTAAGTAGAGATAAACCTGGCTTTTTGCAAAACAATCCTAGAGCCTAGTGTCCTATTATCCAAAAACCCCTTACCTGTTAGTATTAGTTTGCGAGTACGTAAAGAGTACTCATGGCTTTGTCCCTGGCTATTCCCATGGCCAGACTATGAAGAGGAGTACCTGGAAGATGGACCCAAGGAAGGTTACGGTAACTAGGATCATCTCCCATCGTCAGCATTGCCTGTGACCCTTAAGATGGAGCTTCGCCTACGCTACCGTTATTATTACGTATTCTGCTGCTTGAAGTGTATTAAGAACTGGATCATGAGATCCCTATTTGTGTAAGAACTTATGTATCGTTGTAACGGATGATGTACTATGGTATCCAATTCTGTTATGTCTTGCAAAAATGGTAATCCTGGGATTGCGATGTATGGCATAACAGGCATATAGGATTGAAAAATCCGGGTGTTGACACTAGGCGTGGGTCCCCCCTGGGCCGCGCCTAGGGCAGGTGTGGCCCACCCGCCTGGCTCCTGACTCCGCCCATTCGCCTATATCTTCCCTACGAAACCCTAAGGCTAGGGGAATGACCACAGATAGATTTCCGCCGCCTCTTGGGGGCGGAAAACACCAAGAGAGAAATATCTCTCCGGCAGACAGATTTCTGCCGGGGGAATTCCTTCCCGGAGAGGGGAGACTGTCGCCATCAACACCATCATCAAGCTAGGCTTCATCGGAATCATCATCATCCACACCATCATCTCCACTAGCACCATCATCACCACTCCATCCCGCTGTAACAATTGTGTTGCATATTGCTTAGTTCATTAGGGGAAACCTTCCTAGTGTTAATTTTTATTGTAGTTGATGCTTGTGAGTGGAACCATTCGATTATTGTCTATGTTCAAGATTGTTATCCATTACCATATCATCTTTGATCTTGATCCATATTATGTCTTGTGAGTAGTTCGTTGTGTTCTTGAGGACATGGGAGAAGTCATGTTGTTAGTAGTGAATCTGTGTTGAGTTATTATTCAATGGTTTAGTATTTAAGTTGTGGTGCTCTTCTTCTAGTGGTGTCATGTGAATGTCGACTACATGACACTTCACCATTTATGCGCCTAGGGGAGTGGATTGTGTATTTGGCTACTAATCGCGGGGTTGCCGGGGTGACAGAAACCTGAACCCCCGTTAGGACACTTTTGCATAAGGGAGTGTAGGATATCAGAGTTTAAGGCTATGGTTAGATTTATATCTTAATTACTTTCCTGTAGTTATGGATGTTTGAAGGGGGTTTAATCACAAGTATGTATTAGTCCAAGTAAGTTCGGTGTAGAGGTCCCAACCTTTAATAAGGTAGAGATCCCTGTGTTTAATATTCTAGTCCCTGGATCAATAGCTAGCATCCACAGTTAAGATGTAATATCAAGAAACAAAGGTCATAATACAACTTTATAACCAGGAATAAAATAATTCATTACATCTTACATAGCTCATTTGGCTATCTCATTTCAATGCAGCACAAATAACTATAGCATGGAGTCCTTCATCTTCAAAGTGCTACAGGCAATCATGTTGGTTGTAGACTTGTAATCCTAATCAACACACTTCACTAACATCAAACAAACCTGCAACATAATAAGTTACAGCCACAAGGGTCAATACATTTCAATTGTATTGGCAAGTGATACTATGGTAGAATAGTGGTATCTATCATCTATATGCATTTGGCTAAGTGGAGCTTAGGCTTGCTTTGCTCAAAATAGATTTTCCTTATCATTTGAAAATGCTAAGTATTTGTTTGGCAAAATTCACCGAAGGCATCTACCAATCATTGTTCAACCACAAGTTTTTAACTTAGAAATTGGGATGAGGAGATCCTTGATAGCTTCCATGTCTTGATGCTTAAATTGTCCATTGTCGGGGACACGACTAAGTACTTAGATTTTACTCTCTCGAGAGGTGGTGCAATTTCCCCACAAGACTCGACATGCATCGAGACAAGATCTTTCAGAAGCCTTCCCTTAGACCAAAATGGACACGCTCCAAACCTATCACCCCCTACCATGAACTGTCCATTTGGCTAAGTTATTGTAACCTATAAGATCCAGGCAGAGCCCATAATGCCAAGTGGCTGCACTTGAAGCTTCTCAACATTTGACATCTCAAATATCCTTGTTCCTGGGTGGCATTCCACAAGTGAGATACACTAGGGTAATCCATAAATATGGGCCCTGTGTAACCACTCAACATAATCCATACAAGTCCCATTCCACCCAGGTGATTCATTCACATAGTTGTTTTATTAAACAAAACACAAGTCTTTGACTTAGAAGAATTTCATAGCATGATTATAATCCACCCTTGTTTTCTACTAGCTAAGCTAAGCATGATAGTAGTAGGGATCTTAACTTAGGAAAATTCCACTAAGGCATCATCTACTAGGATTTCCCATGGCATAGCATACTTAGTAAAAATTCCATGCAAGTCCTACTCAAAACATCACTAATGCATAGTGAAAATAATGGGACAAAATTATGAAGCACCACTTGCCTTTTTGGTAGAGAATATAAGTTCATTCCTTGATCTTGCAATAGTCACACTCTTCAAAGTTCACTACAATTCAATCAAGGCACAATTTCAAAACTAACATTCAAACAATTCATCACATAAAATAATAAAAACAAAGCAATGCATGCAAGCATGCCAAAGATTGTTTTATTTGGAAAAGTGGTTTCTAATAGGTTATAAACATTTTAAAACACCTATTGGTCATTTATAAAAGTGGCAAAACCATTTGGTATTAAGTTAGTGAAAATGACCACTTTAAATCATTTTTCTTTTGTTAGAAATGATTTAAATCAAAGTAATAATTTCTAGTGTTTGACAAATATATTTTTAAACACAAATATTAGTGTTTTAAGGTCAAGTGTTTAATATTAAAACCATTTTTATACGAAAGCAATATTTTATTTTGTTGAAAATGCCTTTAAGAAAAGTAATAATTTTATAGGGTTCACCAAATATATTTTTAAATCCAAAAACTTGGTGTTTAGGGTTAGAGAGTTTAATTCAAGCCATTTTTAGAAGGTTTTACTCAAAAATCATTTTTATACCATAATCAACATTTTTATTTAACTATAATTGCTTTTATTCAAAGATTTATTACTTAGTATCACAAAATATGTTTGTAAATCCAAAAGTTGGTTTCTATGGTCAGTAGGTTCAAAAAAAACCATTTACCAAAGATTTTACCCTAAAAATATTTTTAGAATAAATTTTTATACTCAAAATATGCCTACACAAGTTTTTGAAAAAACAATCAATTTACAGAAGCAAATCATTAAACAAAGGGCATGGTTGCAAATTAATCTTTTTGCTGATTCCAATGATATAAAGTTTGCAAATTTTGGACGTGTGGATCAAAAGTTATGGAATTTACAAATTCAAATATCTAATAGGATAGTTTCTGTTTTTAAATCGAAATACAGGCCATGCGTCACGTTTCTACTGGTGCGTACCGGTTCGTGTCGATTGCGCAGCCACAGCCGTCAGATCTAACTTAAATCACACGGTGCAGATGTCATCTTACCCCTTCGATTAACTAATCTATCCTAGACAACAGATCAAGATCCAACGCTCCAGCTCGCAATGACCAAAGGTGGTCGGCGCTGGCGGCGGCTGTGTAGCGGCGGTGCTCTGGCGGTGAGGTTGCTGACGATACGGGAAGCAAGAGGAGGAGTGGGATGGCTTACAGTGTTCGCGTGATCTTGCTGATGCTCGACGTGTCCTTGGTTGGCGAAGGGGCGCACGGTAACGGCGGCGATTGGTCACCGAAGATGACGACGGCGTCGGGCGTCTCTGTTCTTCGTCGTTGGCGAGGTACAGGTCACGCCAAGGCATGAAAGAGGTTGCGTTAGCTATGCACAGAAGAGCCGAGTACAGGTGCATCCAGGAGAGGGGGAGGCGCGGTCGAACATTACCTAGGGACGTCGCCGGAGCGGATGCAGACGACGACATGCTATTGTCGAGGTTGCCGATGATGTGGAGAGCGCGCGGGCGAGTGGGTCGTAATGAGAGATGTAGGGGACGATGGGGAGCGTGCTCGTGGGAATTGGGAGGCAAGGGGAGGCGAGGCTTGGCCGGAATTGTGGCCGGAGTGTTGTCGGAGCAGCGACAGTATGAGCTGCGATTCGAGCAGCCTAGGAGCAGAGGGAGGATGGCGAGCGAGGGGAAATGGAGAGGGTGACTGGGCGATTAAGAGGGCAAGGTTAGGGTCAAGAATTACGCGGCCATTAACTCGAATTTATGCACGATATTAAGTGACAGAGAACGGCAGTGAGGGGGAGGGAAGAACGGGTCACGGTGGGTGAGGACGAAGAGCTGATAGGTGGGGTCCGTTGGTTTGCGATAGAGAGGGGAAAACGGTGGGGTCTCCAAGTCAGCGACTGAGTGGGTTTAAACGCGAGTGAGAGAAAACTCTTCAGGGGGGAAGGGGAGAGAAGGTGGGCTGCGCTGGGCTTAGTGGGTTGGGCTGGGCTGCTTCTTCTCTATTTTTTTCTTCTCTGTTTCTTTTTCCTTTTTCTTTTCTGTTTTGTTTTGATTCAAATGATTTAAACTCAATTTGAATTCAGGTTTTTATCAAACCTTTTCTAGATTTTCAGTATATCTTAGTATTGTTTAACAAAGTATTGTAAAGTCCAAATTTAGAATATTTCTTGGTATTTTTCTTGGGCTTTATTATTTATTTAAATAGACAATTGTTTTTATTCAAACAAGATTTTAATTATATTTTCAAACTCTTTATTTGAATTCTAACTTCATCAAACCTTTTTTAGTAGGTTTTATTTATTCATTAGTATGTGAAATAATTCATTTTGAATTATTTATAATATTTTAATATGGTTTATTAATCATTTAAATTTGGCATTTGTCTTTATTCCAATAAAATCAAATATGGTTTTAATTCCATATAAATTTTATTAAATGATTATTTTATTCCATTTAAGTTAATTAAATAACTTTTATATCCACCTTGGGAAATTCCACTTTATTATTTTCCCATGATTTAATTAATCATTTCTATTAGGGATTTTGTCTTTATTCAAATAGAATAGAATTTGGTTAATGTCATATTATTTTATTTGAATATTCCTTATCCCTTTATTTTATTTGGATTATATTTATTTCATTTGCTTATGGATTGGCCAAGATTTAATTTGGCTTTTAAATAATCCTTATTTGTTTATTTCTTTCTTTATCTTATAAAATCCATATCTTTTTATTTATAGATCCAAAATTGGTGATTCCAATTTGTATGATTTTATTTAATATTTGTTTATACTTTTAAATCTCGTTAGGATTATTTTTCTCACAATTTGGTATGGATTTTAGATAGGAGTTTTATTAGCTTTGGAATTTATTTCCTTTTATTCAAATTTTGTTCAAGAAGGGTTTTGGTGTTTCTATTTGGAATCAAAAAGTTTCTTTTCACCCTAATTTTCAACAATTATTTATTTTGTTTATTTATTTATTTTTCACATTTCAAAATTTGGAAAATTTTGGGATGTGACAGTCGGTATGTTAGCACATGTTCACCCACACAACACTTACAACACCAAAGAAGAGTACTCAGATATTTGAAGCGAAAGCACTTGAAAGAATTCCCATGTGTCCTTGAGAACGTTTGGTCGTTATAATTATTTCCACTAGCTTGTCCTTTGCTAAGAAAGGATTCGGCCACTTGTTCGTTGTCTTTATTACTTGCTCTTTGTTTTGTTGCCTTATCAGAAAACCACTAAAAATCCGTTTGCTAAGTATTCATAGGGATTTCCTGCTCCATACCACTGTTCAACACCTTCTGCTCCTCGTTGGGATCGACACTCCTATTTATCAAAAGTACTGCGATACACCCCCTATACTTGTGGGTCATCAAGACTATTTTCTGGCACCGTTGTGCCGGGGAGTGAAGCGCTATTGAAGAGTGGAACTGGTAAAGGAAGTTTATACTGTGAGTATTGTTTTTGTTTCTGTTTGTTTCTTTGTTTCCAATATGGATAACCCTCTTAGTTTTCTATTTGGCAGAACTACTACCACTGAAAGGGTAGTAAAGGAACCACCACCTGTTGAGATAGATCCTTTTAAGATACCTACAAGTATTGTTGATCGTGTAATGGATAATTATTATTTAGGGGATGGAACTGTCCATCTTGGTGATCATTTGCTATTTATCCATGAATTATGCGGGTTGTTTAAGGGTGCAGGTATCACAACTGAACAGGTGAAGAAGAAGTTACTCTCCATATCCCTGAAAGGGAGAGTTGAAGAATGGTATAAGCTGCTGAAAAATGGACAATCCATGGAATGGGAGGAGATGGCATCTCTCTTTTACTCTAAAGTTTATCCTCCCAGTGAAATTTATAAGGATAGAAATCTTATATATAACTTTTGGCCTCTTGATGGAGAGAGTACAACTCAAGCTTGAGGGAGATTGAAGTTACTAATGCTTAAATGTCCTATTCATGAACTCCCTAACAATATTATTCTCAATAACTTTTATGCTAGGATTTCTCTTCATGATAAAGATTTACTAGATGCTTCTTGCGTTGGATTGTTCACATGCATGAAGGAAGAAGCTAAATGGGATTTACTAGACCGTATTCAAGAGAACACTGAAGCTTGGGAGAATGACAAAGGAAGAAAGTCAGGTATAAACTATGATTATGAATGCATTAAATCTTTTATGGGTACTGATGACTTTTGTGATATTAGCAATGAGTTTGGTCTTGATCCTCAAGTCCTTGCAAAATGTTTTAATGTCGTTGCCTCTTATATTGAAATTCCCAAGAAAGAGTGGGACAAGTACCATGCTCCTTATAAGGACGTTATTACCCATGTTCCTGCCAGCATAGAGGTTTATACTGTTAATCCTATTTTGCCTAAACCTTATGTTGAGAAAATCCCTTTTCCTACTAAGGTAAGGGAACATTCTATCATAGCCAATGTGGTTAGCAAAAGTGCAAAGAAAACTATGGAGCCCGATGAGCAAATTAATATTGATCCTGTGGTAGCTGTTGTGAAGGATCTTGTCACTATAGAGGATGAGCATATTGTCTTCTGTGAAGATGCTACTAATATTGTTTACCATCCTAAAAAAGCTAGAAAATCTAGTGTCCCTATTCTTTCTGTTAGAATTGGTAATCATAGCTATTATGGTTTATGTGATATTAGTGCTAGTGCTAGTGCTATTCCTTATGAGCTTTACAGGGAAATTATGTATGAGATTGGTCCTTGCGAGCTTGAGGATATTGATGTGATTATTCACCTTGCTAATAAAGAGAAAGTTTGCCCCATTGGCATTGTAAGAGATGTGGAGGTTCTCTGAAGATTAAGTATCCTGCTGATTTTCTAGTGCTTAATTCAGCAGCTAGCAAAACTTTTCCTATCATTTTTGGTAGACCTTTCTTGAAAACTTGTGGAGATATTATTGATTGTAAGAAGGAAAAAAGTTTTAACTAAGTTTGATGGAGATTCTTATGAGTTTAACTTTTCCAAATTTGCTAAAGCTCCTTGTGAAAATAGTTTTCCTAATAAAGATTTCAAGATGGAACAACTTGCTTCTATTGATCCAGTCTATGATCTTGGACCTCTTTTTGGTGACTGTAAGTATGCTCACTCTGATGATAAAGTTGTTGCTAGTGACAGTTATATTGTCAACTATATTCAAAGTGCTACTGGAAGTTATTTTGAGAGAGGGAAACATTGTTTTATGCATCTCAATGATGTTAAGTTTCCCCGTTTTATGTTGAAAGCTTTAAAGTTGCATTTGTTTTGTCTCCCTATGCTAGTGGCTTTTTGTTTCAACAATTCATTTTCTCATGCTACTCCCATGCATAGGAAGTGGGTTAGACTCAAATTTGTTGGTTATTTGCTTCTTGATTCTCTCTTTCACTTCAAATATATATCTCCTTTGTGAGCATCTTTGAAAGTTTCAAGCCTAACTTAAAGGCATTAAAGAAAAGTACTTCTTGGGACATAACCCAAGAGTTTCGTCGAGTCTTGCAAGTTATTACCTCGGTAATAACCGCTCCTTATCCTTTTTGTTTTGGTTTTTATGTCAAGTTCAACTACTTTTGTGAAGTAGAGGAGTTGTGAAAAGTGGTTGTCCTGGGACAGATTTTTGTGCTGCATTGTAAAAATTCGTGAAGGAGCTCAGTATGTCGTATGGAGATGTATTTTTCTGAGCTTGTTCTCCAGGTTGTTACCCAACTTTCATTAGTTCTTCACTTTTTGATTTGAGCAACAGAAGGTTTTAGAAAAAATCAATCTTTGCCTGCTTGTCTGTTTTGATAGATTTATGCCTTCATTTGCATTTTTCCTCTTAAAGAAGCTTTTGTGTTGATGGATTTTCGGTTGAAGTGTGTACCTAAAGGTTATTGTTTTTTCTTACACTAATTTTGTCATTGAGTTTGTGCAAGGGTTTTGTAAGAAGGAAGTTTTCAGGAGAAGGAGAAAAGGAGTCTGTAGAGTTCGACTTTGAATAGGTAAAAGTGGTGAAAACAGAAGGTTCGTGAAACTCCAATATTTTTATATTTTTGATGTTTTTAATACATAATGAATACTACGAGATGGAACAGAGGAAGAACCGGAGTCCGGGGTGGACAAACCCACCCCAGGCGCGGGCCCAGCCTGGCCGTGCCTAGAGGGGGTGTGCCACCCTCGAACTCCGTCTCCGCCTCGTTTCCGTCTCAGTACCTTCCTTATGCATTGAAACTTCGTAATATATAATCCCCCGGATCCCCGAGGTTCGTGCATCATGTTCTCGTCGTGTTTTTGTTTTGATCTTTTTCTGTCGGGAAATCTTCTCAAGTTTAGAGCACCATGGCCTCCGCCGACGACAAGGGCAAGAAGCGTGAGGAAGAAGATCCTCAAGATCCCAAGGAGGAGGAGATTCTTGTTGAGGAAGAAGAGGACATGGAGGAGGACAAGCATCCAGACACCAGTGCTATTGTCGCAAGCATTGGATTGGTGGCACGACCTACCAAGCTTAGGAGGACAGTACGGATATCTACAGGAGGGAGAACTCTGCATCATATCCTCGCTCCACGTACACTTCCTCCTCGTACCACTTGTTCTAACCATGCAGGGAAGGAACACTCTAAGAAGGAAGAGTGGAGATAGAATAACAAGGACTGGGATCCTCGGTCTGAGTTGATCATGAGCTGCATTGAGCATAATTCGGAGTTGATTCGTACTCTGATCTTCGATATGGAGTATTTGTAGAAACTTATTGAAGAGCTTATCAAGAGAACACCGCCACCACCAAAGGAGTAATTCACCATCAGGTTTGGCATCCCCTTGGCTTGTTCCAAGCTTGGGGGAGTGCCGTTGTATCACCACCTTTATCTTTTATCTTTTACCTTTTTTAGTGGATTCATATCTTTGGTAGAGAAGTTATCTTATATCTTGGTTTGCATTTGGAAGTATCTCTCCTTTAGTTGATTATCTATGTATCCCTTGGTGTGAGTGCCTTTATTGAATATTAATGAGAAGTCGCATCTTTTACTTTTTGCACTTCTTATTTTTAGTTTGCAATCTCTATTATATGATGGATCTTGTTGATCAGTACTGGCATCACTTTGGGAGCATCAAGTAGACCTAAATTGGTTTTGGCAAACCAAGCTCTGGTCAGTAGCAACAATTTTTAAGGTTTGAAAGAAAAAGAGAAAAAGCTTATAGGTATTTTGTATCATTTGATTTCTTTCTTGTTGGCTCATAAGATTAGTATTCTTTATTTAAGTTCTTTTGTGTTTTCAAGGTTGGCTTTATTACTTGTATGTTTGCTTGTTTCTTTCAACTCTCTTGCTTGCTACCCAGCCTTGCTAGCCGAAAACCTGTTTTGAGAATACATACTTCTCATGTTTCCAATCCCTTTGAACCAAACTTATGCCATTTGTGTCCACCATATCTACCTAGTAGCATTATTGCTATTCCAAGCAAATTCTCAAGCTTCATCTATCTTTCGAATTTAAAAAGTATTTTGTTATGTGAAAACTAGTTAGTAAAGCTCTCACGAACTTGATGGCACACCTTCTTTCCTTGCCCCTAATAGACTTGAACCATTGTGAACATCGAAGTTGTATATGCTTGCACCTATACGCTGGAATTAGCAGAACCGTGCTGTCACGGGGAATGTTTTCAACATTGCACTTATACAATGTACACCGTTGATATCATGCTCTTTTGTCTGTGGATGTCACCCGTGTGAAATAAAAAGGGAGCTTGTAAGTCCATGGAGTTTGTATTTTGTGTTAGAGAAACGTCTGGGCCGCTAGCCTAAGACATGCCAAATCATGGTGAAACTTGCAGCATCACCATAGTGCGCAATCTGTGAAGCATCCTCAATAAAAAGCTATACATATAGTAAATAAAAAGATCGCTGAGATGCTCACTGTCTGCTTGCCTTGTCATTTTGGTTATGGGAAAGCTCCTGTACCATGTGCAAGGGGTACCCCGTTGGCGGTTCTCAATGATATGCAAGTACTTATAATGACAAGAACTTACCGGTGACTGAAGTTGAGTAGCATGAGGAGTAGCCCTCATATTCAAGGGACATGAGATTGCCAGCTTATATTTCGTCAAGCATATGCTCCATCCTTGTTCACTTTAACCTTAATCATCTCAATATGCTAATGATAGGGGCAATGAGGGCTCAAAGCTAGTAAGTACCATAATCTTTTGAAAGCTCTTTATGACTTGTAATCCCTGCTTCCCTCTAAGAAGGGACCTTTCTCCCACTTCCAAGTTGAGTCAATAAACCTACTTCCTCTCTATCTCCAGTAAGAATTTGAGTTGTTGTATTTCAAGCATTCATATGGTGATTTATTAAATCATGTTCTTTATTTTCCTTGTTTGCACAAAACCCTTATCTATTGAGTATTACTTTGAAAGCCTTCACTTGTGAAATACCTTTTTGAGCAAAGAGTGCTCCTGTTTTGAAAACTTCTACAAAAGCTTTTTGTGAAACTGTTTGCCAGGTGTTCTCTGACCAAGAACAAACTTTGCCAATTCCAATTATGATTTATCTTTATGCATCTATATTGTGACTGTTGTACTTGGTTGCAAGCTAAGTTATATAATGGTGAGTTGCTTTCTTCTATGAGTTGTGCAATGGTAAGTGTGATGCTTCTTGTTTGTAATCTTTTATCGACACTTCACTCCATAAACCTATGGACATGTTTACTGAGCTCAGTTTTCGCTTGGGGACAAGCGAAGGTCTAAACTTGGGGGAGTTGATACACCCAATTTGCATCACCTTTCTATATCATAATTTACCTCTAGATATATGTCTTATTATGAGGTATTACTTATGGCTTTTCATCCATTTATGCATGTTGGATGATTCTTGGAGGATGAACTGTCGGAGTCTGGATTTTGATGGAAAAGAAGGCGTTTCAGTACAATTTCGCAAAGATCAGAAAAATACCAGAAAAATATGGGAAAATATTATTTTTCCAGAAGATTGAGGAAGCTAGAAGGAGGAGCAAAGAGTGGCCGCAGGGGGCTCACACCCCCCTAGGCGTGGGTCCCCCCTAGGCCGCGCCTAGGGCAGGTGTGGCGCACCTGTCCGGCTCCCGACTCCCCCCATTCGCCTATATCTTCCCTACGAAACCCTAAGGCTAGGGGAGCGACCACGTATAGATTTCCGCCGCCTCTAGGGGGCGTAAAACACCGAGAGAGAAAGATCTCTCCGGTAGACAGATTTCTGCCGAGGGAATTCCTTCCCGGAGAGGGGAGACCGTCGCCATCAACACCATCATCAAGCTAGGCTTCATCAGGATCATCATCATCCACACCATCATCTCCACCAGCACCATCATCACCACTCCATCCCGCTGTAAAAATTGTGTTGGATATTGCTTAGTTCATTAGGGGAAACCTTCCCAGTGTTAATTACTATTGTAGTTGATGCTTGTGAGTGGAACCATTGGATTATTGTCTATGTTCAGATTGTTATCCATTACCATATCATCTTTGATCTTGATCCATATGATGTCTTGTGAGTAGTTCATTGTGTTCTTGAGGACATGGGCGAAATCATGCTGTTGGTAGTGAATTTGTGTTGAGTTATTATTCAATGATTTAGTATTTAAGTTGTGGTGCTATTCTTCTAGTGTTGTCATGTGAACGTAGACTACATGACACTTCACCATTTATAGGCCTAGGGGAGTGCATTATATATTTGGATACTAATCGCAGGTTTGCCGGATTGACAGAAACCTAAACCCCAGTTAGGACACCTTTGCACAAGGGAGTGTAGGATCTCAGAGTTTAAGGCTGTGGTTAGATTTATATCTTAATTACTTTCCTGTAGTTACGGATGTTTGCAGGGGGTTTAATCACAAGTATGTATTAGTCCAAGTAAGGTCGGTATGTTAGCACAGGTTCACCCACACATGTAGAGGTCCCAACCATTAATAAGGTAGAGATCCCTGTGTTTACAATGCTAGTCCCTAGATCAATAGCTAGCATCCACAGTTAAGATGTAATATCAAGAAACAAAGTTCATAATACAACTTTAATACCAGGAATAAAATAAATTATTACATCTTACATAGCTCATTTAGCTATCTCATTACAATGCAGCAGAATATAACTATAGCATGGGGTCCTTCATCTTCAAAGTGCCACAGGCAGACATGTTGGTTGGAGACTTGTAATCCTAATCAACACACTTCACTAACATCAAACAAACCTGCAACATAACAAGTTACAGCCACAAGGGTCAATACATTTGAATTGTATTGGCAAGTGATACTATGGTAGTATAGTGGAGTCTATCATCTATATGCATTTGGCTAAGTGGAGCTTAGGCTTTCTTTGCTCAAAATAGATTCTCCTTATCATTTGAAAACACTAAGTTTTTGTTTGTCAAAATAACCCAAGGCATCTCCCAATAGAAATTAGTGATCCTTCAACCCTTGTTCAACCACAAGTTTTTAACTTAGAAATTGGGATGAGGAGATTATTGATAGCTTCCATGTCTTGATGCTCAAATTGTCCTTTGCCAGGGACATGGCTGAGTACTTAGATTCTTCACTCTGCAGAGGTGGTGCACTTTCCCCACAAGACTTGGTTTCACCAAGACAAGATCTTTCAGAAGCCTTCCCTTAGACCAGAATGGACGCGTTCCAACCTATCATCCCCTACCACCAACTGTCCATTTGTCTAAGTTATTGCAACCTATATGATCCAGGCAGAGCCCATAATGCCAAGTGGCTGCACTTGAAGCTTCTCAACATTTGACATCTCAAATCTCTTTGTTCCTGGGTGGCATTCCACAAGTGAGATACACAAGGTAAACCATAGAAATGGGCCTTGTGTAACCACTCAACACAAACCATTCCTTCCATTCCACCCAGGTGATTCATTCACTTAGTTGTTTTATTAGTCCTTGACTTAGAAATATTCCATATCATGAATATAATCCACCCTTGTTTTCTACTAGCTAAGCTAAGCATGATTGTAATAGTAATCTTAACTTAGAAAATTTGTACTAAGGTTTCATCTAATAGGATTTCCCATGGCATAGTTTATACTTAGAAAAAATTCCATGCAAGTCCTACTTGGAAATATCACTAATGCATAGTGAAAATAATGGGACAAAGTATGAAGCATCACTTGCCTTTTTGGTAGAGAATTATAAGTTCACTCCTTGATCTTGCAATATGCACACTCTTCAAATTCCACTACAATTCAATCAAGCAAGCAAATATTCAATCTACCATTCAAGCAAACATCACATAAAATAATAGAAACAAACAATGCATGCAAGCATGCTAAAGATTGTTTTATTTGGAGAAGTGGTGTCTAACATATTATAAACATTCTAAAACACTTATTGGTCATTTTATATAAGTGGCAAAATCATTTTCAAAAGATTTTACTTATAAACCATTTTTAAACCAAATCAATATTTTATGTGGTTGAAAATGCTTTTTAGCAAAGTAATAATCTATAGGGTTCACAAATATATTTTTAAATCATAAAACTTTGTGTTTAGGGTCAGAGAGTTTAAATCAAAACATTTTCCCAAAGGGTTTCCTCCAAAAGCATTTTTAATATATAAACATTATTTTTATTTGACTAGAAATGTTCTAAATCAAAGATTTACTCTTTTGCTTCACAAAATATGTTTTTGAAATCACAAGTTGATTAGATGGTCAGTAGGTTCAAACAATCCATTTTCCCAAAGGTTTTATCACAAAAATAATTTTAGGATGAATTTTATATTCAAATTATGCCTACACAAGTTTCTGCAAAAACAACCAATTTAACAGAAGCAATTTACTAAACAAAGTGTATGGTTGGAAAGTACTTGTCTTGCTGATTCCATTGATATAAAATTTGCAAAATTTGGACTTGTGGTTTCAAAGTTATGAATTTTGCAAGTTTGAATAACTAATAGAACATTTTCTGGTTTTTATAACAGCTCTAGGCCACGCGTCATGTTTTGATTCGTCGGTACCGGTTCGGGCGGATCAAGCGATGCGACGCGTTGGATCTAAGCTGGAACGTACGGTTCAGATCGAAACGTACCTCTTCGTTTATGTTGTATCGTGTGCATTGGATCTAAATCCTACGGCGCACAAGCACTGGCCATTCACTAGCGGCGCTGGCGGCGGCGACGGGCGGCGGCGAGCTCTGTCTATGGCATGCGACAGTTATAGGAAGAGAGGGGAGGAGGGGAGAAGCTCACCAGAACCGCGGGACCTTGCTGATGCTCGACGTGGTAGTCGGAAGACAGGGGCACTCGAGGTCATCGGTGATTCCTCGCCGGAGTCATCTTTGTCGAGGGCGGGTTCGGCGATGTTGTTGGCGAGGTTGTGGTCCGCGCTAAGACAAGCCGGTGGCGTGGTTAGATGCGCGCGAGAGTGTAGATTGCAGAGGCTTCAACCATAGGGGAGGGGACGGTCAGGTGTTACCAGGGGTTTCGCCGGAGAAGGAAACAGATGATGGTGGTGGTTGCAGCTGACGTTGGCGATGATGCAGAGCATGCGCGGCTGAACGGGCGACACTGGTAGTTGTGCCAGAGGTCAGGGAGTGTGCTCGTGTGGTCGAGGGGGCTAGGCGCGGCGAGGTGTGGCCGGAATTGTTCGAAGAGTTCATCGGAGTCCGCGGCGATGCGAGCAAAAATAGAAGCAGCCTGGGGGCAGAGAGTGGGTGGTTCCTGGGGGGAAACGGAAAGGAGGGAGAGGCGGTTAAGAAGGCGTGGTCAGGGGCAATTAATGGCGTCGTTACTGTGAATTTAGTCGAGGAAACGGCGACAGAAATGGCTCGTGGAGGAGGGCGTGGTCAGGGGCGGGTGAGGAAGAAGACTGGGGCCGGGGGTGGGGTATGGGTGTCAGCGAGAGAGAGAGAAGCGAGGTGGGGTATGGTTGTCATCCACTGCGCGGGTCATTTTGTGAGTGAGAGAAAACGCTTCGGGGGAGAGGGTTAGTTGGGCTAAATGGGCCGGACTAGCTGGGCTGGCCTTTTTTCATTTTTTTTTGTACAAATTCTTTTTCCTTTTCTATTTCTATTAATCTGTTTTGATTTTTATTCAAACAAACCAAGCACTATTTGAATTCAAACTTCCACCAATCTTTGGGTAATTTCAAATACTGTTTATTAATATATTCAGAAGTCAAATTTAGAATAATTCTTTTATTCTTTTTAGGGTCTTTTATTTATTTTATAAATGGACTTTTGTCTTTATTTCAAATAGGTTTTAATGTGTTTTAAAACTTTATTTGAAATCCATATTTTTACCAAACCTATTCAGTAGGTTTATTTATTTAATAGGGTGTCAAATAATTCACCTTGAATTATTTGGAATTTTTTTAATATGATTTATTAATCATTTAAATTGGCATTTGTTTTTATTCCAATGAAACCAATTATGGTTTTAATTCCATAATTTTTTATTTAGGTGATTTCCTTGATTCCATTTAAGTTATTTAAATAACCTTTATACCACTTGGGTGAATTCCAAATTCTATTTTCCCATGATTTAATTAATCATTCTTATTAGGGAATTTTCTTTATTCAAATAGAAATAGAATTTGGTTAATGCCACTTTATTTTATTTGGAAAACTCTTTATCGTTCTATTTTATTTGGATTTGGATTATATTCATTCCATTTGCTTATGGATTAGGCCAAGATTTAATTTGGTCTTTAAGTATTCCTCTTTTAATATTTCTTTCTTTATCTTATAAAATCCATATCTTTTTATTTAAAGATCCAAACTTGGTGATTCCAATTTGTAAATATTATTTGATATTTGTTTATCCTTTATATCTCTTTAGGATTAACTTGATCACAAATTGGTATGGATTTTAGATAGGTGCTTTATTAGCTTTGGAAATTCAATTTCCTTATCTTATTAAATTCATAAGAATTTTATCTATGGTTCCAAATTGAATGAAATCAATTTCTATGGTTTTATAATATTTCTATTTGTCATTCTTGATCATTTATAAATATTTGTTGACAAATTTTATATGGATCAAATCCATGATCTTGGAGATAACTTGGAAATGATTTCCTTCCATTAGGGTTTTTGAGTTTTGGTTTATTTTCCCAAGTGTTTAAATTTCAAGATGCATTTATGAAGAATGCATTCCACTTGATTTGAATTTAGTTGGATTCAAATATTACTCAAGTTTGTTCAAGATGGGATTTTAAGTTTCCATTTAGAAACAAAAGTTTCTTTTCACCTTAAATTTCAAAAATTATTTATTTTGTTTATTTATTTTTCACATTACAAAATTTGGAAAATTTTGGGATGTGACAACATAACACCAGAGAAGAGTACTCAGCTATTTGAAGCGAAAGCACTTGACAGAATTCCCATGTGTCCTTGAGAACGTTTGGTCCTTATAAGAATTTCCACCGGCTTGTCCTTTGCTAAGAAAGGATTGGGCCACTTGTTCGTTGTCTTTATTACTTACTCTTTGTTTTGTTGCCTTATCAGAAAATCACTAAAAATCTGTTTGCTAAGTATTCACAGGGATTTCCTGCTCCATACCATTGTTCAGCACCTTCTTCTCCTTGTTGGGATCAACACTCCTATTTATCGAAAGTACTACGATACACCTCCTATACTTGTGGGTCATCAATTTGCTTCTTGATGCTCTCTCTTACTCCAATTCATATTTCTTATGTGAGCATCTTCTCAACCTATTATGCCTTTGTCACATCCCAAATTTTAGATTTGGTCTTGCATATCATTCATATCATTGCATCATGCCTTTCCATACAAAACCGTCGATCGGATTGAATCGACGAAACGCTATTTCCAAAACCCGGATCTATTTTGCTACGAGGCTCCTGCGGGAGGCTTTAGTAGGACCATCATTGTCCACCCTTGTATCCTAGTGTTTTCGCTCAACCCTTGTCCCTAGATTGTTCCCCTCGACTATACGAACCCGTAGGAACAAGAATCGCTTGATTCGGAGCTCGTACGGAGAAGTTGTCGCCGTTTTAGCGAATCGTCGGAAAACGGTCCGAATTTCCGGACCAATTTCCGAGTCCGAAACCAACTCTGCGCCGTTTCAGTTTAGGTTTCCGCGCGAAGGCCCACAAAAGGGACCCACCCCGGCCTCGGGATCCATACCCGCACACCGCCTCCCTGCCGCGATCGCCCGCCCCGCCTCCTCGTTCCGCGCGCCGCGCCGCCCTCGGGAATCGCCCGCCCTGCCGCCTCCTGGCCTCGGCCGCCGCCGCTGGCAGCCACGTCGCTGACCCCGCCGCCCTAGGTGCGCCTCGCCGCCGCGCGCCTCTCCTCTCTCTTCCCCGCCGCCCCGCAGCACCCGCGGCCAGCCGCTGCCTACGCCGCCTCCGCGCCTCGCCCACCGCCAGCGTGCACCGCCGCCGAGCCGCGCCACGCCACCCACGGCCAGCCGCCGCCAAGCCGCCCTCCACCCGCGCCCCCTCCCCGCAGCGCCCCGCGCCGCCCCTGCTGCAGCCGCCGCTGCTGCGGCTGTGCTGCTTGCCGCAGCCGCTTGCGCCGCTGCGCGCCGCGCGCCGCACTCGCTGCCCGCTGCTGCGCGCGCGCCTCGCCGCCGCACGCGCTGCTGCTTGCGCTGCTGCGCTGCGCCGCCGCACGCGCCTCGCCCGCTGCACGCGTTCCGCATGTACGCGCGCCGTCTTGCGCGCCGCGTTGTCTAATCTTGGACCGTACCCTGACCGTCACCCCCTCGCGCAGGTCACCGTTGTCGCCGGAATCGATCGCCGCACCGTCCGGAGTCCATTTCGCCGTTTGTTTCCGGTAAGCCTGCAGCCACCGTCAGATCTCAGATCAGCGGTTCAGATCGTTCGTTGACCAGTCAGACTCAGACGTTGACTAGTCAGACGCCCAGTCAGCGCCCAGTCAGCAGACGCTTTGACCAGTCAACAGACACAGTTGACTGGTTAATTTCGTTAATCCTTTTAGTTGATAGATTTCGGTAGAAATTTGTAAATTGCGTAGAAATTAAACCACTTAGCCAAAAATTGCAAATAAAATATGTATAGATTCAGTGAGTCGTCTAGAATCTCTCTGTACCTTTGGTTCAGGCTTTTGCAGCAAGGTTTAGTACAGTTTAATCAAACTAGTTAGTGGCCTTTTTGGAGTATTAAATTCGTAGAAAAAGATCCGTAGCTCCAAAAATCGCGTATGATATGTCCCTGGATTCAGTGGAACGAGGGGAATCTCATCGTGAATTAAAAAGATAGGCTTACAGTAAAAACTTCTGTAGATACTGTCTAGTGGCTTTCTACAGTGTTTTAATTACTCGGGGAGTTTTATAATTCCTTTTTGAGTAATTCCAGTTGATACTGTTTCTAATTATCTATGCCTATGCGGTAGAATTTTCCCAAGATTTTACAAACAGTATACTACCGGTAGTGAATTATTTGAGTTCTAGCTCTAGTTTTGGGCGCTACTTTTTGCTAAATAGTTTTCCTTGCGCCAAAACTATTTTCCATGCATGCAATCAGTACCTTTACTGAATACCATTATGTGGTGCAGCTGTAGCACCAATTCAGTTGCCTTGCATACCTTCATGCATCATATTTGTTGCATATGCTTGTGGATTGTTTGTTTATGATTGCAATTGTATCGTGTAGATTGTGACGAGTGCAACGTTTGCTCGTGTGCGGATTGTTCTTCCGACCGCTACAACCAAGGCAAGTAGATGCTACTTTGTTCATGATATCGTCCTACTATTTTCAATGCATTGTCGTGTATTTTGTAGATGCATGTGTAGGATGATACTATCGCTATGTTATGTCCTATTATGTGGTAGGACCTTCCTTGTAGATGAACCACCGTTGGTAGATGTACTTAGCCATGCTGTGTTGAACGAGGGCTGGGTTACATCATTGATACTTGTTTCTCAAAGTATTGGTTTGTGAAAACTAAAACAACTTAATCAATGAATCCCCTGGGTGTGATGGTATTGATAATTTTTGGTGGTTTCATTGCGGAAAGGCACCCAGGTATCAAGAGAGAATGATTGGCTTCTTTATTGTGTAGCTTACGTGTACAGCCATGTGCCAATAATGGAATGGGCGGTTGGTTGGAATTAGTAGGTTGTGGTAACCCGAACCCGCGTATCCAGAGATGTAGAATTTTGGTAGGTTGGACCGGTGCGCGTCGGGATTGGGGTGCTACTTCCCGAACAGTCTCTTCTTGGACTTCTCCCTATCATCACCCAAAATGAGAGTGATGGTACGAGCTGGGCTGGCCAAGTCACATGGGTAAAGTGTACTAACCCCTGCAGGGTGTATAATCTAATCGATTAGTCGTGTCCCCGGTTATGGACATCTGAGTTGCTTGATATTGACTCCATGACATGTTTCTCGCTCATTCTAATTTCATAATTGTTTTAATATTGTTGGGTTAACTTAATTGGGATCTTTTCAAAGAAAATCAAAAACTGTTTATGAAAGTAGGACAAATGTATTTGCAAATGCAAGCCAGACACAGCTCCACTTGCCAAATATGCATGTAGGTGTTAGTACTATTGTCTCCTTTACTATCTCTACTTGCCATACATTCCATGTATTGACCCTTCGGGGCTGCTACGTTTCATGTTGCAGGTTATTCCGATTCTGATTGATCTTTATAGGCCACGGTACTCCACTCGGCACTTGTTCACTTGTGGGCAATTTGAAGAATGGAGGCTTTACTTTATATATGTTGCTACCTGAATAATTTGAGCTAGCTTTGTGCTAAGCTTTTATTGTAATAATGGTACTCTGGATCTTCGTTGTTTATGATACACGGATATTTTGCTATGTTATTCATCTTACTCTATTGTGGGCCAATGAACCGATCCAGGGATTGGCATGTCACATAGAGGCCACGGTCTTTTCAGAACCGGGGTGTTACAGGATGGTATCAGAGCCCGTGTGTCGACTGTAGGATCGTAACCTAGGATTGGATTAGGAAGACATAGATTTATTAAAGCTTATATTAACTCTGTCTTTCATCTTATGCCTTTCACCCTCGTAAATTCTTACCATATGCTATTCTCACACTTTCCTCTTTTACTTGATAGATGGGAGAAGTCAGGACTGAGTATGCCACCATGGAGTCGCCAAGGCCCTTTGCAAGGCAGTTAGCTCAGCTCTCGCAGTCATTGGGATTGCCACTGCCCATGTTCAAGGGAAGAAGGTTGTACACCTATGGATATGGAGAGGATGTATGGGAGATCACTACCTTCATATTCAGAGATGCCGCCTTGCCAAACCCCGTGCACTTGATCTACACCAAGACATACTGCAACTGGGGACTTGGAATCAACTTGGCCATGCATGAAGCCCTGTCTCGCCAGTGCCACAATGTCCGACACCTACTGCCAGCAGATTCACCCTACCGTGACTATGGGAGGCGTGATGAAGATGGACACGTTGTGGTTACCCCGGGCGACAGGAACAACATGCCGCCCCGTCGGAGGCACATAGAGGACATGGAAAAGGAGAATGGAGCTCTAGCTGAGAAGGTGATGATGATAAAGGAGATTGCAGACTTTGCTAGCAATGGTATGGTGGTCTAAGGACAGGAGATTGACACCCTGCATGAAGCTGTGGGAGTTCTGGAGAATGCCCTGATAGCCAGAGATGCAACCATATCTCATCTACATGGTACTGTGCAGGAGAACACCCAGAACATACAATAGTTGCAAGGGACCATCCAGGAAAGGGATCAAACTATTGAAGCTATGACAGCCCAGATTGCCGCTCTCCAAGCACAGCTAAACCCACCCTCTGATGATGACAACGGAGATGATGGCAACAACGGGGATGATGATGACAGTGGAGACGATGATGATGATGAGGACGAGGATGATGATGATGGAGACGATGATGGTGGAGGATATGAAGTTGTTGTAGTTGCAGCTGAGAGTGAAGAAGAAGAGGAGGATCCAGAAGAGGTGGAGTTTGAGATCTCAAGTGATGATTCAGGAGAGGTGTACACTCTGCCGCCATGGTTGTACCGCGAGCCGAAGCGCCAACGCATGACCGCAAGGACCTACCTCAACCTCTTCAAGAAGTAGATAGAAGTCCACCAATTAGTCCTCGTTAGGCAAATTCGTTAGGATTAGTCTCGATCGATATGAAACTTAGTTCGTGTTAGTTTAAGAGTGTTTAGTTGCTTATTTGTGTACTCCAATATCCCAGGAATTATTTGTGCGAATTTTATGAAAGAGTTATGGCAATTTTGGTTACTATCTGTGTTATTTTCGCTGCAGTTTTCTGCTGATACAGCAGTACTGCGCGATTTTTCATATTTTTCTGGTAACTCGGAAAAATCTGAAACAAATTGGGCTGATGCGAAACTCTCTGTACTGTATGTGTAAAAATCAGCTAAATTTTCTGACGAGTTTAAGTCAGGCGGAAAAATTTGTGAACGCTGCTGGACTGTTCTGGCAGATTGCTGTTTTTGTTGTTTAGTTGATCAACTGTTTAGTTAACCATTGCCAACTCTTGTAAAACTATTTCAGTAGGTATATACTGCTAGGATAACACCTGGGATGTTGCTGGATCACTTGCTTGTTGATGTGTTGCTTGCTTGTGATTGTCTGCTATTGTTTGTTGTTGTTTGATCATATGCATGTGTAGAATCCTATTATCGTAGTTGATTCTTTCTAAACTTACCTGTGCTGAACCGCAGATGCCTCCCCGCCGTCACCCCACTGAGTTGGAGCAGCTCATGGCAGCTCAGGCACAGCTGACCCAAGTGATGACTCAGTTCATGGCAAATCAGAACAACAACAATGGAAACAATCAGCCTCAGGGAGATGCTCTCACCAGATTTCTGAGGTTAAGGCCAGCTAAGTTCTCTACTGCAACGGAACCAATGGTTGCTCTCGACTGGTTGCGTTCAGTCAACAAGGATCTAGTAACTGTCGGATGCACTGATGCTGAGAAGGTGAGGTTTGCCGCTCACCTACTGGAGGGACCAACCGCTTCTTGGTGGGACACTTTTCAGATCACCCACCCGCTGGATACCGTGACTTGGGCAATGTTTGAGGAAGGTTTCAGGACCAACCACGTTTCTTCAGGAGTTCTGAGCCTGAAGAGGAAGGAGTTCCGCAACTTGCACCAAACCAATCGCACTGTGGCTGAGTACATTGAGGAGTTCAACAACCTGTCCCGTTATGCACCTAAGGATGTTGACACTGATGCAAAAAGGAGGGAAAGATTCCTGGATGGCCTCAGTGATGAGCTTTCAGTACAGCTACTGGTGGTTTATTGCCCCACTTTCCAGGAGCTTATGGACAAGGCCAGGATCTTGGCAAGGAAGCACAAGCAAGTAGAAAGCCGCAAGAGAAAGAACAACAATCACCACTCTGGTTCTCACCACAAGTCTCGCACTTCATATGATGGATACTCCAAGCATGGAGGGAGTGACCATGGGAGCCATGACCTCCGCCACCATAGAGGCGATGGGCATCGCCATGACAACCATAGAAGCAGCCACCACAACCACAAGGGAGGACACTCTCACCACTCTGGAGGACACGGTGGACACGACCGCAACCGTGATCGCAGCTTTGTGAAGAAGGATCTGAGTGAGGTGACATGCTTCAAGTGTAAGCAGAAGGGACACTATGCTGACAACTGTCCGGAGAGGAAAGGACTGAAGCCAAACAACAACGAGAAGGCCACAGTGAACCACATGAATGTGGAGGAGATTCCAGATGAGCCTGACCTTGTGATTGGTAAGTTCCCAATCAACACTTACCCTGCACTTATACTTTTCGATACTGGTGCATCGCATTCATTCATATCAAGGGCATTTGTGGATAAGTATAAGTTACCTACAGAGTCTATGAAAAGGTCTTTTAGAGTGAGTTCACCTGGAGGAGATATGATAGCTAGCGCGGGATGCCGCGATTTGACTGTGAGGATTGGGACACACAACTTCAGTGCACACTTGGTAGTGTTGGAATCACAGGGTTTAGACGTTATTCTGGGTATGGATTGGATGTCTATGCATGGGGGACACATAGATTGTGCACAGCGAGCTGTTTCACTCAAAACCCCAGATGGTAAGAGGATTAGATTCAAGTCGGCTGTACGACCAGGAAGGTGTAAGTTGAATTCTCTTAAGGGGGTTAGCATGGATACTGTGCCAGTGATTAGAGATTACCCCGACGTGTTTCCGGAAGAGCTGCCAGGGATGCCACCTGACAGGGAAGTAGAGTTTCTTATCGACCTGATGCCGGGAACAGGACCAATAGCAAAGAAACCATATAAGATGGATGTGGATGAGCTGAAGGAATTGAAGAAGCAGTTGAAAGAGCAGCTGGAAAAGGGATTCATTCAGCCTAGTTCGTCGTCATGGGGTGCACCTGTTCTGTTTGTGGAGAAGAAAGACAACAGCAAGAGATTAGTGGTGGACTATCGCGCGCTGAATGAAGTAACCATCAAGAACAAGTACCCTCTGCCGAACATAAATGATTTGTTTGATCAACTGGAAGGAGCAAAGGTGTTCAGCAAGATTGATTTGCGATCTGGCTATTTTCAATTGAAGATCCGGGAGCAGGATGTACCAAAAACCGCCTTCACCACTAGGTATGGGTTATATGAGTATACAGTTATGTCTTTTGGACTAACGTATGCCCCGGCATACCTCATGACCATGATGAACAAGGTATTTATGGAGTACTTGGACAAGTTCGTGGTGGTGTTTATTGATGACATACTGATATATTCCAAGGATGATGCTGAGCATGAGAAGCATCTGCGACTGATTATGGAGAAGCTGAGGGAACACAAACTGTATGCCATACTTAGTTCTATGTGCATTGTCCCAAAACTTATTGACTGATTCATAATTTTGATATTGCTTGTTCTTGAACTATTTGTATCTAGTCACCCTTATGAACTTTGAAGGTGTCCTATGCATTTATGTTTTGCTACTCCATGAGGGACAAGCTGAATGCCACTATGCTATGGTTTCTATATGTGAAACAAACAAACGTCTTTCAATGCATTGTTATTCATGATCTTTGTTTGTGCCCTTTCATGTTGCAACATAGTTGCTTTGTCTTATTGTTATGTAACATCCCAAAATTCACGAATTGTAAAAGCATGCATTGCATTCATATCATCATAGCATGTTTTTCTTGCATCAAGATTTTCAAACCAAAACCCTTTTTGAAACCATATGTAAACCCCATTTTATTATCATATGAGGCATGGTTTTATTTTTATTTTCAAAAGTCCCAAGTAGTTTTGAGTGGACAGATGTGTTTGACACACTTTTGATTGCTAGGAACACATTACAAAAATCTAGAATAGGTTTGAATTCAAACAGATTTGAATTAGTGTTTAAAACCATTCCTGAAAATCAAATTAGAAAAAGAAAAGAGCAAAGAAAAAATAAAAAACTGGCGTTGCCCTTTCAGCCTAGCGCCAGAACCGGCCTAGCAAGACCACCCGGGCCACCCTTCTCCTGCTCCCTCTCTCACCCGCGTGAACATTACCCTGCGCTCGCTGACACTGGGCCCTGCGCCACGTCGTCATCGTCTCCCCCAAACCCCGCGTGTAGACGACGCCATCGTCGCCCGTTTCTCCCCTTCACTGCCACGATTGAATTCGTGTAAATACACATTGATTGCTCAAGTGACTGCCGCGCCAGCCCTGGATACTTAACCCCCTTTGCACCACAGCCATTTCCCCTCACTCGCCACCACCTAATCGCCACCAGGCTGCCCATAATCGAGCTCACACTGTCGCTGCCCAACGAACTCCGGCGAGCTATTCCGGTGAGTATAGCGCGCCCCTCTGTCCCTCGTTCATGCAAGATTGTTCCCCATGTTCATGCACAGCTAATCGTACCTTTGTTTTGCCCCAACTCGCCCCAGGTCGTCGTCCATGTTCACCTCCGCGAGCACCCTAGGCACCAACCAACTCCGGCGAGTAATTCCGTTCAGGTTTGCATGCCCCTTGCCTTCTAGATCAAACTAACATGTGCGTCGTAAATTTTTGCATGTCCTGATGCCCTTTGTTTTCCCTATGGTGACCTAGGTCATCATCGCCGTCTCCGCCAACATGCACCCGACGCCAGTGAGGATTCTGACAAGCTTTCACGGTCGCAGCAGCATGCCCCTGCCCATACCAAGGCCATGTTGAGCATCCTCGCATCCGTGCGATGCTGGCAAGCCATGGCACCACCCCTATCCCCCTCTGGATTTGCCGGAGCATCACCAGCAGTAGCGCCGCCGCCAGTAGCCATCAGCGCCGCTCGCGTATGGTCGCTTGATCCAGAGCCTTAGGATTTTGATCTGACGCCATAGATAGATCCCTTTAGCGAAACGATATGGTCAGATCTGGACCGCAGATCTAACTTAGATCTAACGGCCACGCGCGTGATCCGCGCGAAGCGGTACGGGCCAATTAGACATGGTCATGTGTCTGTGTTTTTGATTTAAAAATCTCTTTTGAAACTATTTGATTTGCAAACTTGTAAAATTCATATCTTTTGATCTGTTTGTCGAAAAATTGCAAATAATATATCATTGCATTCAGAAAATTGATCCCTACACTTCTGTGGACTTGTTTAGTATTTTTCTTCTGGAAAAATAGGATTATTTGCAGAAGCAATTATAGGCTTATTTTGACTATATAATGTTTAGAAAATTGTTTTAGAGTAAAGCTTGTTTTATTTGAACCTTAGAAAGTTTACTTTGTGTTTGGTACTGTTTGGTTTGACTTGTTTAGTGTAGAAAAATAATTCCGTTGTATTTGCATGCATTCATATATATTTTTGCTTGAATATTTGAATGTGAATTTGGTGTTATTATGTTATGTGTAGATTTTGGTGATAGTGGTGATTGTGATTGTGAGGACTGTTGCTACTCCCCCAAATATCAAGGCAAGTGATGCTCCATATATTTTCTCCTATTATTTTGACTATGCACTAGTGATATTTTGTGTAGGTCTTGCATTGTAATTTTCTAAGTATATATGCTATGCCTTGGGAAATCCTAGTAGTTGTAGCCTTAGTAAATTTTTCCCTAAGTTAAGAAAACTTGTTATGTTATCATTCTTAGCCTAGCTAGTAGAAAACAAGGGTGGAATATTTCATGCTATGAAATTTTGCTAAGTCTATGAATTATGTTTTGATTAATAAAACAACTATGTGAATGAATCACCTGGGTGGAATGGTATGTTGGTTTATGTTGAGTGGTTACACAAGGCCCATGTCTATGGTTTACCTTGTGTATCACACATGTGGAAAGCCACCCAGGAACAAAGGGATTTGAGATGTTTAGTGTTGAGAAGCTTCTAGTGCAACCACATGGCATATGGGCTCTGCCTTGACCACATAGGTTGCAAGAAGTTAGCCAGATGGATAGTTGGTGGTAGGGTGATATGATGGAACGCGTCCATGGTGGTCTAAGGGAATACTTCTGAAAGGTCTCGTCTTGATGCATGCCGAGTCTAGTGGGGAAAGTGCACCACCTCTCGAGAGGGTAAAACCTAAGTACTTAGTCGTGTCCCCGGCAACAGACAATTTGAGCATCGAAGACATTGAAGCTATCAAGGATCTCCTCATCCCAATTTCTAAGTTAAAAACTTGTGGTTGAACAAGGGTAAAGGTTCACCAATGTCTATTGGTGGTTCCTTGGGAGTTTTTGACAAACAAAAACTTAGTGTTTTTCAACTTATAAGAAAAACCTATTTTGAGCTAAGCAAGCCTAAGCTACACTTAGCCAAATTCATATAGATGTTAGATACTACTATTCTACTATGGTATCACTTGCCAATACAATTCCATATGTATTGACCCTCTGTGATTGTAAATTATGATGTTGCAGGTTACTCTGATGGAGATTAGGGTTGTGAGTCTACACTCAACATGCTTGCCTGTGGCACATGAAGATGAAGACTTATAGTTATTTACTTTATGTTATGGACTCTATGTATTAGCCTTTGGCTATTGAGTTGTAAAGACTAAGTTATCTCTGGAATGACGATGTAATAACGACCTTTGTATCTGTGTACTTCATCTTAAACTGTGGATGCTAGCATTTGATCCAAGGACTAGCATTGCAATCCCAGGGACCTTTACCTTAAAAGGTGGGGTCTTACAGATGGTATTAGAGCCAACCCTCGCGGTTACATGGGCGTGTGCGGGTCAGTGGCGGACATGTGTAGCATGGCGCGTGTGTCCCGGAGTGGACACGGCATGGCAATGTGCCGGCACTGGACGCACATATGTGTGCTAAGAGGGGACGTTCCTAGCTTGTGGTTGATCGACGAGGACGTCGATCTTGTAAGGGTGGGTGTATGTGATACCCTGGAGCATGGCTCAATAGGAGTGATAGAAAACCCATACCAACAAGTTGCAACTTCTTTTCCGGAAGCTCATTCAAAAAGAACTCTAAGGTTAAGCTTGCTTGGCCTAGAGCAATTCTAGGATGGGTGACCAATTGGGAAGTGGATACCGGGTGCACATGTGTGAGGACAAAGTCCGCAAAAAATACTAGTGTCGGTCTGTGGGGTTAGTCTAGAGATACTATTGAGCTGCCAGAAGTGACAGCCGTCGGTCCGGAGTGACCGGGGGTGTTACAAGTGGTATCAGAGCATTGTGTTGTCTGTAGGATTATGACCCTAAGTTGGATTTAGACTAAGGAAACCACTAGGAAAATGCAAATCTTTGCAAATTCCACACTTGTCCTTTTCTTATCGTAAACCTCTTCTAATCTTCTTTCTCATCTCTATTTGTAGATGGCCACCATCAACGAAGCCGTCAAGAAGGGACCACTCATGACCATAACTTTAGAATGTGAGATAGAGTTTCCCAAAGCACTCAAAACCCTCATGGTTAGCTTGGGAATACATGGTGAAGCCGTGTACAAAGGATTTCCAGTTATGGATGAAGGAGAAGAATATTGGTGGGTGCAACTTCACTTGTACAAAAACAAGGGAGACAACCACAAAGAGACGGGGTTCTGCATGGTCACCAACTCAGATATGTATACGTCATTCTTTGACTCCGCAAGAAATGCAGCTTGGAATGCTATCAAGGAGCTTGGTGAAAGACTCAAGTGTAGAATGCGCAACACTCAAAATGACCTTATGGAGGAGAAGAAATATACCCAAGACTTAGAGGCCGCCATAAAACGTCTAAAGGAAGATATCATAGACTTAGCATATGAGTGAGAATAGGGACGTATACCAATAGTTGGACCACCACACTTGTCGTTTTCTCGCAAAAATTTGTCTAAGTTATGTTTGAACTTTAGTGCTTGTGGTAGATTTTGTATGCCATGACTTGTATGTTTTTATTGTTGAATGTATGATTTTGGCTTATGTTTCACTACCTTGTGTTTTTCTGTCTACTTGTATTGTTTCTATTTTTTCTCTATCTTATGCAATAGATGTCTAGCTTTGTTGTCAGAAGTGCCGAGGAGTTTAAGGAAACTCGTTTCGGTTCTCGTATTGTGGAGCTCACTAGTGTGCTCAACCTCCCACTTCCTAGTATTAAGGCACTTCAGCTTACCAAGTTCGAGAGGAAGGATCTTTGGGGCTTTAGAGTCTCGCAGCCAGTACGCCAGACGGAGACACTCACCGAGGAGATTACCTTCAAGCTGATGCATGATGACAAGGATAAGGGATTAGATGTAGTCATGCAGGAGCTACTTAGAAATCTCTGCGGACGTCACTCCACCGAGCTCAGGGGCCTCTACTTCCACCCATTCGGGAGACGTGACGAGGAGGGAGAGGCTGTTGCGTATGGCGACGCCACTAGAGAGACGATCGAGCCGGTGCGTCTGTATCTCCAGGACCCCGAGAGCCTAGTTAGACACCTCGACACAGATAGGACCAACGTCATGCTTAGCAATGACGAGCTTTAGGTTTAGTTGAGGGAGAAGGACAAGCTCTTCGCGGAGCAGGACGAGATCATCAAGGAGATGGAGGCCAGATTCGAGAGCCAAGACAAGAAGTTCAAGAATCGGGAGAAGAGAGTATAGGACAGAAACAAGAACATAAAAGACATGAGGGCCGAGTTAGAGCTCAAGGACCTTTATCTAGAGACCCAGCAGGGAGTGATAGAGAGGATGCGCTCGGAGAAGAGAGCTCTCCGGGCGAAGGTCGAGGATTTGACCACCAGCGTGGAGGAATACAAGACAACCATGGAGACAGCCGAACTTACTCTAGTGGACATGGAGGAGTAGAGTTGATTACTCGGCTATATATTTATCTATCATCCTTTTATTTCATCGAGTCGCAATGATCATCCAACATGTGGATGGCTTGCTAGTGTGTTTACTTTTCCAAACTTGTTGTTTACATTGTTTAAACTCTAAGTTATCTTGTGTTTGATTTATGTGATTGTTGCTATGTGATGTATTGTGCATGTTAGCATCTATGGGTTATATCTCATTACTTATCCTTATTGAAACCACAGATGCCTCCCCGTCGTGACAATCCCAACCAAAACAACAATAACAACAATCCCGAGATGCAATAGCTGATGACAGCTCAAACTTAGTTGATGCAGATGATGACCCAGTTCATGGTAAATCAGAACAACAACAACAACAACAACAACAACAACAACAAAAACAACAACAACAACAACAACAACAACAACAACAACAACAACAACAACAATAACAACAACAACAACAACAACAGCAACAGCAGTAACAACAGCAACAGCAGCAACAGCAGCAGCAGCAACAGCAGCAGCAACAGCAACAGCAACAGCAACAACAACAACAACAACAACAACAACAACAACAACAACAACAACAACAACAACAACAACAACAACAACAACAACAACAACAACAACAACAACAACAACAACAACAACAACAACAACAACAACAACAACAAAAACAACAACAACAACAACAACAACAACAACAACAATCAAAACAACCCACCAGCCTTTGATATGCTTACAAGGTTTTTGAGGTTGAGGCTAGCCAAGTTCTCGGGAACCACTGATCCTATGGTAGCCAATGACTGGTTACGCTCTGTGAAAAAGGATTTGGTCACCGTTGGCTGCACCGATGAGGAAAAGGTCAGATTTGCAGCATATCTGCTTGAAGGACCAGTAGCTACATGGTGGGATAACTTCCAGATCACCACTCCTCTTGAGGATGTGACTTGGGCAATATTTGAGGATGGTTTCTGCACTGCCCATATCTCATCGGGAGTGATGAATTTGAAGAAGAAAGAGTTACACAATCTCAAGCAACGTCACCGTAGTGTGGCGGAATATATTGAGGAGTTCAACAATCTGGCACGCTATGCACCGGATAAAGTTGACACTAATGCCAAGAGAAAGGAAAAAATTCCTGGAGGGAATGACTGATGAGATGAATCTGCAACTATCTGTTGCATATGTCCCAACTTATCAATCACTGTGTGGTATGGCCACCATCTTGGAAAGCAAGATGAAGCAAGTTAAGAACATGAAGAGGAAGCATCACTTTGACAAACATAGTTGTGGATCATCACACAAGCGTTCTCATGGTGATGATAGTGGAGGTTCTGGGTCCCACAAGCATGGGAAGTATAACAGCCACCACAACAGTAACCGTCACCATGACAACAAGCACCACCGCAATCATGACAATGATAGACATAAGAACCACAAAGAGTGGACACAAGAGCCACCACAGTGGGAATGGCAATGGAAGTCAGCCTGCAAAAAGCGACATCAGTCAGGTTGAGTGCTTCAAGTGTAAGAAAACTGGGCACTATGCAAATGAATGCCCAGAAAAGAAGGCTGATGGAGCCAACAAGCCAAACCCATTTCAAAAGGGTCAAGTGAACCACATCAATGTGGAGGAAGTTTATGAGGAATCTGATGATTTGGCTGGTAAGTTCGAGCTTAATTATTTTCTAGCACTTGTTCTTTTTTATACCGGCGCATCGCATTCATTCATATCTAGAGCATTTGTTGATAAAAATGGGCTTCCAACTGAAACCATTGGGTGTCCAATTAAATAAGCTCTCCCAGTGGAGAGATGATAGTGAATTTTGGATGTCATGATCTAGTGATAGAATTTGGGAAGTATAAGTTTCCAGTTAGTCTGATAATCCTAGATTCCCAAGGATTGGATGTAATTTTGGGCATGGATTGGATGACTAATTATGAAGGAGTAATAGATTGTGCCAATCGTACTGTTACACTCACAACCCCGGATAAGAAATGGATTAGGTTCAAGTCTAACTTTGAATCTAAAGGGAGTAAGCTAAATTCTCTTAAGGGGGTTAGCATAGATGGTGTACCAGTTGTGAAGGAATATCCGGATGTGTTTCTGGAGGAATTACCAGGAATGCCACCAGATAGAGAGGTGGAGTTTCTGATTGACTTGCTGCCAGGATCTGGACCAATAGAAAAGAGACCCTACAAGATGTCAGTTGATGAGTTGAAAGAACTCAAGAAACAACTTGGAGAATAGTTGTAGAAAGGATTTATCCAACCAAGTTCTTCGTCTTGGGGTTCACTAGTTATGTTTGTTGAGAAGCAGGATAGAAGTCAAAGGTAATGCATAGATTACCGTTCACTGAATGAGGTGAATATAAAGAACAAGTACCCTTTGCCTAGAATCAATGATCTATTTAATGAGCTAGAAGGAGCCCGTGTGTTCTCGAAGATTGATCTTTGATCAGGCTATTTTCAGCTAAAGATTAGAGAGCAAGACATGCCTAAGACTGCTTTTACCACCAGGTATGGATTGTATGAGTATACCGTGATGCCATTTGGATTGACAAATGCACCAGCTTATTTCATGAACATGATGAACAAGGTGTTCATGGAGTTTCTTGACAAGTTTTTTGTCGTATTCATCGATGACATTTTGATCTATTCCAAGAGCAAATGAGAGCATGAAGAACATTTGCGTTTGATACTCGAGAAGCTCAGGGAGCACAAGTTGTATGCCAAGTTCAGTAAGTGTGAATTTTGGTTGAGCGAAGTTGGATTTCTTGGACACATTGTGTCAGGAGATGGTATAGCTGTCGATCCCGCAAAGGTGTCAGCTATAAGTAAGTGGGAATTTCCCAAGTCAGTTAAGGAAGTTCGTAGTTTCCTAGGCTTGGCAGGATACTATAGAAGATTCATTGAGAATTTCTCAAAGGTGGCTAAGACAATGAAGGAGTTATTTAAGAAAGAAAAGAAGTTTGATGGGACTAAAGGATGTGAAGTCAGTTTCCAAGAATTGAAGAAGAGGCTAGTATCAGCACTAGTCTTATTTCTGCCAGATTTGGAGAAGGATTTCCAAGTGTATCGTGATGCATCTCACCAAGGATTGGGTGGAGTATTGATGCAAGAAGGGAAAGTTGTGGATTATTCCTCAAGACAACTCAAAACTCATGAAGTGAATTATCCTACTCATGATTTAGAGTTAGCCTCTGTTGTACATGCACTCAAAACATGGAGACACTATCTTTTGGGAAAGCGTTGTGAAGTGTTCACGGATCACAAGAGTTTGAAATATATTTTCACTCAGAAGGAACTCAATATGAGACAAAGAAGGTGGCTAGATCTCATTAAGGACTATGACTTGAGTTTGCAATACCATCCCGGTAAAGCAAATGTTGTAGCGGATGCTTTAAGCCGTAAGGATTATGTGAATGGCCTTACTAAAGGAGAATTGCCAGATGATCTATGTGCCCAATTCAAAGATCTCAGACTGGAGATAGTGCCTGAAGGATATCTCATGTCACTGGATTATCAACCCACATTATTGGACAAGATCAAAGAAGCTCAAAAGTTGGACAAGGAAATAGCGGAAATTAAAGGTAAAAATAGTAAAGGAAAGGCTAAAGGATTCCACGAAGATGAACAAGGTACCTTATGGTATGGAAAGCATATCTGCATTCTACAAGATCCGGAACTTTGGAAATTGATTCTACAAGAAGCACACAATTCACCATATTCTATTCATCCAGGTAACACCAAAATGTACATGGATGTGAAGGAAAATTTTTGGTGGAACAATCTCAAGAAAAATATTGTGGAACATATTGTCTTGTGTGATGTGTGTAGTCGAGTGAAGGCGGAGCATCAGAAACCGGCAGGGTTATTGCAACCACTACCTATTCCCGATTGGAAGTGGGATAAGATTGGTATGGACTTTATCACCGGATTGCCAAGGACCAGATCTGGATATGATTCCATTTAGGTTGTTGTGGATCGCCTAACTAAAGTGGCTCATTTCATACCCGTGAAGACTACCTATACAAGTGCTAAATTAGCTAAGATCTATATGAACATGATTGTATGTCTGCATGGAGTACCTAAGAGTATTGTATCTGATAGAGGAACTCATTTCACTTCGCATTTTTGGCGACAGCTATATGAATCATTGGGAACAAGGTTAGAGTTGAGCATAGCTTTTCACCCCCAGACTGATGGACAGACAGAAAGGACCAATCTGATTTGGAGGATATGTTGAGGGCATGTGCCCTAGACTATGGTGCTAGTTGGGATGAAAGTCTTCCTTACGCAGAATTCTCTTACAATAACAGCTATCAAGCAAGCATTGAGATGGCACCGTTTGAATTTCTTTATGGAAGAAAGTGTACTATGCCATAGCTATGGAGTGGTGTAGGAGAAAGAAATTTGTTCGGACCAGAACTGATCAAGGAAGCTGAAGAGAAAGTCAAATTGGTAAAGGACAGATTGAAGATAGCCTAGTCCCAACAAAAGAGCTACGCAGATCCAAAGCGTAGAGAGGTCACCTATGAAGTATGTGATAGAGCTTATCTTAGAGTCTCACCACTTCGTGGTGTGAAAAGATTTGGAGTCAAAGGAAAATTGGCACCTAGATATGTTGGACAATTCAAGATCTTGAGCCGCAAAGGAGAAGTGGCTTATGAGATTGAATTTCCTGAATCACTGTCAGCAGTTCACAATGTGTTTCATGTGAGTCAGTTGAAGAAGTGCCATCGGGAGATGGAAGAAACTTCATTGAAGGATACTATACCTTTGGAAGAGGTTCAGTTGGAGAGTGATCTCACCTACGAGGACAAACCTATCAAATTCCTCGAGACTGCAAAAAGAGTTACTCGTACCAAGACTATCAAATTCTGCAAAGTTCAGTGGAACCATCATTCCGAAGAAGAAGCAACTTGGGAAAGAGAAGATGACCTTCGAAAATACCACCCTCAACTATTTGCTACCCAATCTGAATCTCGGGGGCGAGATTCATCTTAAGGGGGTTAGATTTGTAACATCCCAAAATTCTTGAATTGTAAAAGCATGCATTGCATTCATATCAACATAGCATGTTTGTCTTGCACCAAGATTTTCAAACCAAAACCATATTTAAACACCATTTTATTATCATATGAGGCATGGTTTTATTTTTTATTTTCAAAAGTCCAAAGTAGTTTTGAGTGGATAGATATGTTTGACACACTTTTGATTGCTAGGAACACAGTACAAAAATCTAGAAAAGGTTTGAATTCAAACATATTTGAATTAGGGTTTAAAACCATTCCTGAAAATCAAATTAGAAAAAGAAAAGAGCAAAGAAAAAATAAAAATTGGCGCTACCCTTTCAGCCTAGCGCCAGAACCGGCCCAGCAAGCCCACCAGGGCCACCCTCCCCCTGCTCCCTCTCTCACCCATGCGAACCTTACCCCGCGCTTTCTGCCACTGGGCCCTGCGCCACGTAGTCATCGTCTCCCCCAAACCCCGCGCGCAGACAACGCCGTCGCTGCCTGTTTCTCCCCTTCACTGCCGCGATTGAATTCGCATAAATACACGTTGATTGCTCTTGTGACTTTCGCCCCATCCCCGGCTACTTAACCCTCTCTGCACCGCGGCCAGTTCCCCTCACTCGCCACCACCTAATCGCCACCAGGCTGCCCACAATCGAGCTCGCACCGCCGCTGCCCGACGCACTCCGGAGAGCTATTCCGGTGAGTATAGCGCGCCCCTCTCTCGTTCATGCAAGATTGTTCCCCTTGTTCTTGCGTAGCTAATCGTACCTCCGGTTTGCCCCAACTCGCCCCAGGTCGCCGTCCCCGTTCACCTCCGCGAGCACCCGAGGCACCAACCAACTTCGGCGAGTAATTCCGTTCAGGTCTGCATGCCCCTTGCCTTCTAGATCGACCTAACATGTGCGTCGTAACTTTGTGCATGTCCTGATGCCCTTTGTTTTCCCTATGGTGACCTAGGTCATCGTCGCGGTCTCCGCCAACACGCACCCGGCGCCAGTTAGGATTCTGACGAGCTTTCACTGCCGCAGTAGCACGCCCATGTCCAAACCAAGGCCATGTTGAGCATCCTTGCATCCGTGCGACGCAGGTAAGCCATAGCACCACCCCTAGCCCCCTCTGGATTCGCCGAAGAATCACCGGCAGTAGCGCCGCCGCTGCTAGTAGCCATCAGCGCCACTCGCGTATGGTCGCTTGATCCAGAGCCGTAGGATTTTGATCTGACGACGTAGATAGATCCCTTCTGCGAAACGGTATCGTCAGATCTGGACCGCGGATCTCACTTAGATCTAACGGCCCACGTGCGTGATCCACGCGAAGTGGTATGGGCCAATCAGACACGGCCATGTGTCTGTGTTTTTGATTTAAAAATCTGTTTTGAATCTATTAGATTTGCAAACTTGTAAAATTCATATCTTTTGATATGTTTGTCCAAAAATTGCAAATAATATATCATTGGATTCAGAAAATTTAGCCCTACACTTATGTGGCCTTGTTTTAGTATTTTTCTTCTGAAAAATAGGATTATTTGCAGAACCAATTATAGGCTTATTTTGACTATATAAAATGTTTAGAAAATTGTTTGAGTAAAGCTTGTTTTATTTGAACCTTAGAAAGTTTATTTTGTGTTTAGTACTGTTTGGTTTGACTTTTTTAGTGTAGAAAAATCATTCCATTGCATTTGCATGCATTCATATATATTTTTGCTTGAATATTTGAATGTGAATTTGGTGTTATTATGTTATGTGTAGATTTTGGTTATAGTGGTGATTGTGATTGTGAGGACTGTTGCTACTCCCCCAACTATCAAGGAAAGTGATGCTCCATATATTTTTTCCTATTATTTTGACGATGCACTAGTGGTATTTTGAGTAGGTCTTGCATTGGAATTTTCTAAGTATATATGCTATGCCTTGGGAAATCCTTGTAGTTGTAGTCTTAGTAAAATTTTCACTAAGTTAAGAAAACTTGTTATGTTATCATGCTTAGCCTAGCTAGTAGAAAACAAGGGTGGAATATTTCATGCTATGAAATTTTGCTAAGTCTTTGACTTATGTTTTGATTAATAAAACAACTATGTGAATGAATCACCTGGGTGGAATGATATGTTGGTTTATGTGGAGTGGTTACACAAGGCCCATGTCTATGGTTTACCTTGTGTATCATACTTGTGGAAAGCCACCCATGAACAAAGGGATTTGAGATATTTAGTGTTGAGAAGCTTCTAGTGCAACCACATGGCATATGGGCTCTGCCTTGACCACATAGGTTGCAAGAACTTAGCCAGATGGACAGTTGGTGGTAGGGTGATAGGATGGAACGCGTCCATGGTGGTCTAAGGGAATTCTTATGAAAGGTCCCGTCTCGATGCATGTCGAGTCTTGTGGGGAAAGTTCACCACCTCTCGAGAGGTTAGAACCTAAGTACTTAGTCGTGTCCCCGACAACGGACAATTTGAGCATCAAAGACATTGAAGCTATCAAGGATCTCCTCATCCCAATTTCTAAGTTAAAAACTTGTGGTTGAACAAGGGTAAAGGTTCACCAATGTCTATTGGTGGTTCTAACATGGTTATACCCTACAGGTACACGACATCGGTATACCTAGTCCATCCCAAGGATGGCCCATGACAAGATACGCGGCGTGTGGAGATTTCGGGTGGCCCAAGCCCAGGACGCCTTCGGATCCTTGGAGAGTAAGATTAGCGTAGATAGAATTTCAAAGGGGCAAACCCTAATCTGTAACCGACTCGACCTGATGCCCGAGACCTGCCTATCTATATAAAGGCTAGGAGGGCACGGCAAGGAGGACGACTCACCTCACCCCATACGCACCTCACGCCAGATTGCATCTGCGCACCATTGTAACCTTTGGTTCTGCCGTAATCAAGAGCAGACAAGCAGGAGTAGGGTTTTCCCTCTAGGGGCCTGAACCTGGGTAAACTTCGTGTCCCCGTGTTCCTTGTCTGTTAACCGTTCCGCTATCTCTAGCATCCCCATCTTCTCCAAAATCCAAGTCCATAACAATGGGCATTGACGAGATCGTACCTCGTCAATTGGCACCGTCTGTGGGAATCGGGGGCGTTGATTGTGCGATCATGACGGTCCCATCCGAAGCGATCTACAACTCATCGGCAACGGAGAGCCATATCCTCTTCGGCACCTTCGAATTCACAACCCACTCGCCAGCCACCATGAGGGATTTCGAGCCCGTAGGCGACGTGCTCGAGATTCTGTTCGGCTTCCAGGTGGGGCAGACTGGCACCCTCCGCTTCCCAGAGCGGGTGCCGCCACCATCCATCAGGCACGCTTCATGGGTCCCACCCATCTTCATGCTACGCACGTCGACGCTAATAGATGAGTCATACGACAACAGCAGTTGCAAATCATATATGTGCGGCCCTCCCTCAGACGAAGGAACCTATGGTTCCGGATCTGAAAGCTGCGGCAGCAGCGATCCAACCCGCGGACGCTACCAATACGTCGTGGTCATCCAAAGCGAGGTAGAACTACCACCAGGTTCGAGTGCGGAAAATCCACCGCCCAACCCAACCCTCAACTTGCAGGCCGGGAACGGAGGAAACGGAGGAAACCCACCCCTCCATCCCAACGCAGGCGACGCTAATACCTACCAGAAGATCAACATCAACGAGGACGGATGGCGCCAAGCACGCGAAGCCGTGGCGGGAAATAGGATCCTACCTGTGAATGCTTCACGGGATCTGCTGATGGCATACCACCTCCTCCTCATCGGCAAGCATAACCGGTGGGTAAAACTGCGGGAGGACCTCGACAAATGCAAGCAGGCGGCTTCGGAGTCTAGCCCGCGGCGAGCTGCGCTCTTCGCCGCTGGTGGCTCTAGTTCGCACGGCAACCATGCCAACAAGCATCGCTCTTGCACAGAGAACATGGACCCCGTCGTAGGATGCGAGGTCACTAGAACGCTCAACACATCCTTCATGGTGATGGACGCGAACGGCAATGTCACGCCGAAAACGCAACAGACTACGATCATGGCAGCCACCACTTATCTTGTGTCCCATCCGCCTCCGGCGGACGACCCGAAGATGGCCATGCACAAGTCCGCACTAGCCGGGCTTGGACTCGTCGGAGCTGCGCTCCACGATGAAGCTCCTGCGGAGCCAAAAAAGAAAGTTGCGGTTAGATTCAACCGCAGCCCCACACCCTCATCCGACGAGGATGAGAACGATCTGCCCCGACGACACGGAGTCAGATGCTTCAGCGGATCCGTTCGGCGAACGCGGATGCCGAAAAATTTCAAGCTCCCTTCGGAAACTCCGAAGTTCGACGGGACACAGGACCCGAAGGCCTGGCTCAGCGACCACCTATCATCCGTCAAGCTGCACGGTGGCAACAGGAACACCGCACTACAATGCCTTCAGCTGCAGCTGATAGGCGCAGCTCGAATCTGGCAGCAGCCTCTCCTCAGTTTCGATCCGAAGCTAGGAAGAGCTGGCGTATAGCTTCATCCGAAACTTCAGGGGCACCAGCAAGAGGCCATCCTCGATCGAGGAACTATGGGCCTGCACCTAACGAACGGGCGAGTCCATTCGCTCGTACATACTACGCTGGTCCAACATCAAGAACTCTGCCGCACACATCTCCGAGAAGAGGACGATCGATGCCTTCAAAGACGGTGTCAAGCGCCCGGACTTCAAGGAAGAACTTGGGCGCGTCAACCCCAAGACGCTTGACCACCTCATGGACATCGCCAACAGGTGGGCAGATGGCGAGGATGCCCTCCACCGAACGCATTCGGATGACGAGGATGACTACGGCCGCAGGCACAAACGCCGTAGCAAACGAAGATCGTGCGTCTACGACGATCACGACGGAGTTGACATGGTTGCGACTGGGTACGCCGACTGACGCAACGACAACAACCGCAGCAGCGGATACCACGGAGGCAACTTCCGCGATGGAGGACGACCCGCACAGACGTGGCAACATCGCAACCGCGACGACAAGCCCTCGGCATACGACAAGTTGTCTGATCCTTGCATAATCCACTTCTACATCGACAAGCAGGATGGCAAGAAGAAGGCCAGCCACATGCTAAAGGACTGCCGATAGTTCCATAAGCTCAGCGAGGGTCTCACCCAAATGCGACGTCAGATCGTGAACCCTGGGTTTGGGCACGCACCTGCACCAGGTGACATCGCCCACGGAGCTCCTCCACCACCACCCATTTGATGGGGGAATACCAATTGGGGTATACCCACGAAGCGGCGGCGCCAGCTGGATCGAGCCGACTGAAACCTAGCCCTGAGCGGGTCGACTCGCCCAATACGGCGACTAACGCATGCTCGACCCAGACGAGTGGCGCCGACTGGAGGCCCAAGACGGCGACTTCAGTACAAAGCCCACCAAAGTACTTGTAAACCCTAACTGAATGCATATATAAAGCCATCAGGGGCACCCCCATAGGGCATCTTCTCCCACATCTCTCATTAGATCTAGTCTCCCTCCATCTACGGCGGCTCCATTGTAAACCAATCTATGATCATATACTGGATTGACAGCAGGACGTAGCGATCCTGCACCGAGGGGACGTAAACCTGGGTACATCGTGTGCCAATCTCGCTTCCGGATTCTCCTACGTCGCCTTGCATCCCTCTACGTAAACCACCATCAGTAGCATCTGTTGTGCAATACCATGACAGTTGACTCCCACCATGGAGCAAGCGATGCTTGGAGATGATAATCCGGGCGGGATCCCTCACTTTTTGCCAGCGGCTACCGAGGACTCAAGAGTTCAAAACTAATGATCCGGTATGCCTGCCGGCCAACACGGCGCGTGTACGTGCAGACGCCTCGCGAAATCTAATCGCAACCATGTAAACGGTTTCGATCTCATCTCTCTCCCAATTAATTCTTTGTCAATTATATTTTGGACTAACTTTACATGCACGCTGTTTTGCCCAATCGTTTGGAGAATTGACCTAGCTCTCGATCGCATATTGTCTATGCAGCCACGACTAATGGGATTTTCCTATTAGGCCTTATATTTCTTATCTGTCTAGTATCCTAGGCATACTACATTATTTTATTCTGATCTAATACTTTACGCTTTACTTTTGTTATACATCATCTGCATCTGCTTATGATCAAGAAAAGGTATGATCGGAGCTTATGGGATCATCCTCCACAGTACCCACGTACGTCTATTCAAGTTCGATCAGGAGGAAACTTGGCGGCCGCGATTTGCGGCCGGTGAATCGCTATCACCCTACGCAGGGTGTCTCGAGGAAAATCTTATTCATAGCAGACTCCGGTTTCAAGTGATCGTGGCCTACGATCTTGCAGATTTTCCTAAATCAATCCTATATATTTTTGCGTATTTAACATCATATTTATTTGATCTAATCCTCTTATGCCTGCATATTCTCATACGCGCGAAAGGTGCAATCTGATAGACGGTGCCACGATCAGCGCGGCATGACGGCGCGATCCAAGGCAGCCACAAATTCTGATCGACCGGCTGTGCGTCAATCGCATGCCCCGGAATTCGTCTAAACGCGGACACGCTTAAACGCGGACTCGCTAGGCTCGGGGACTCGCTCGCTGCGGACTCGCCTCCCGCGTTGATCGCACCATAGCGCGACCTCCGTTTGCTGCGTCGACCATGTGTCCGCCGCGTCGACTTCACCATAGCGCGACCCCCGTCCGCCGCGTCGACTCCGTGTCCGCCGCGTCAACATCGCCAAGCGCGACACCCGTCCGCCGCATCGACCCCGTGTCCGCCGCGTCGACATCGCCATAGCGCGACCTCCGTCCGCCGCGTCGACCCCGTGTCTGCTGCGTCGACTTCGCAATAGAGCGACCTCCGTCCGCCGCGTCGAAGCCTTGTCCGCCATGTCGACATCGCCATAGCGCGACCTCCGTCCGCCGCGTCGACCCCGTGTCCGCCGCGCCGACGTCGCCACAGCGCGACCTTCGTCCGCCGCGTCGACCCCGTGTCTGTCGCGTCGACTCTTTCCGGTTAAACGTTGTGCGACTCTTTCTGGCTACGTCAAATGCGTATGCTGCACCTACTAAGGGACATTCATCGTCGAGTCGCCCGAGAGGGTAGCATGCCACGCTGCATGGACTCACCACTAGGCATCTCTTCCCCCCGGGAAAATTCAATTTGCCTTTGTCAACCTTTGAAAGAGCGACTCGCAATGGCCAAGTAGTGCGGACGAGGACTCGCAAACCGAGCTTCGGATCGTCCATGAAAAACGCTAACCAAGAGCCATCATTGGAGTCGCCCTGCTCGACTGGCCTTCCGGGCCAAGAAAAATGGCTGTGCTACACAAACAGCATCATGTTCTCCTCAACCTTAGACAGTGCGACTCGCATGGCCAAGTACTGCGAACGAGGACTCGCAAACCGAGTCTCGGATCGTCCAGGCAAAAAAGCCCAGCCGAGAGCCATCTTTGGAGTCGGCATGCGACTGGCCCCCCGGGCCAAGACGAGAGACTCGCTAACAAAAACAGCGCAATCAACATCATCGCGGATTCGCCACACTCGGGGACTCTCCCCTCGCGGACTCGCAATCATCGCGGACACGCCACGCTCGGGGACTCTCCACCATGGACTCGCAATCATCGTGGACTCTCCACACTCGGGGACTCTCCCCTCGCGGACGCGCAATCATCGCGGACTCGCCACACTCGGGGACTCTCCCCTCGCGGACTCGCAATCATCGCGGACTCTCCACACTTGGGGCTCTCCCCTCGCGAACTCACAATCTTCACAAATTCTCTTTTCGCGAATTCGCTCAACGCGGAATCTCCATGCTCGGCAACAATGACTACTATTTTCAGAGTATACATCTCTAAAGAGCCTCAAGTCGCCTCTACAAGCCAACTAGAGCCTCGGGGACTACTCCTAGGCATGTTGCGTGTACGCGTGGTTCCACGACCGTGGCTCGCCCTCGTCGACTCGCCACCGCGGACTCTTCACTCGCGTACTCTCCACCCTCGGGGACTCGCCACCGCGGACTCTCCACTCGCGTACTCTCCACGCTCGGGGACTCGCCACCACGGACTCGCCCTTGCGTACTCAACACGCTCGGGGACTCTCCACCACGGACTTGCCCTCGCGTACTCAACACGCTCGGGGACTCTCCACCGCGGACTCGCCCTCGCGTAATCAACACGCTCGGGGACTCTCCAGCGCGGACTCGCCGTCGCGTACTCGACACGCTCGGGGGCTCGCCCTCACGTACTCGACACGCTCGGAGACTCGCCACTACGGACTCGTCCTCGCATACTCGGCGCGCTCGGGGACTCGGCACTCGCCGGTCGCTCGACCTCACCACTTTCTGTGCTCGGGGACTCAGCACGCTCCACGTTCGGGGACTCGCTGCAATTGGCGGCTTCACCGACACCCTGCGTCTTTCGCCAACTGTCCATCACCGACTGGCTCACGCCGACTGCCTCCCGCTTCACGGTTTTTTCTCTGTTCAGGAGCTCGTCGCCGATTCGCCACGACCCATCGTCAAGACTCTCCGCGCCCTGCCTCAAGCCCGCGTCAAATCGACAACGCGCTCGGGGACTACTGATGGGGGAATACCAATTGGGGTATACCCACGAAGCGGAATCGCCAGCTGGATCGTGCCAACTGAAACCTAGCCCTGAGCGGGTCGACTCGCCCAATACGGTGACTGGCGCATGCTCGACCCAGACGAGTTGCGCCGACTGGAGGCCTAAGACGGCGACTTCAGTACAAAGCCCACCAAAATACTTGTAAACCCTAACTGGCTGGATAGGTAAAGCCACCAGGGGCACCCCCACGGGGCATCTTCTCCCACATCTCTCATTAGATCTAGTCTCCCTCCGCCTACGGCGGCTCCATTGTAAACCAATCTATAATCATATACTGGATTGACAGCAGGACGTAGCGATCCTCCACCAAGGGGACGTGAACCTGGGTACATCGTGTGCCAACCTCGCTCCCGGATTCTCCTACGTCGCCTTGCCTCCCTCTACGTAAGCTACCCCCAGTAGCATCTGACATGCAATACCACGACACCATTGGACCTTCGAATCCAGCAATTGCACCGGTGCCAAACAATGGCATGGGAGGATACCCGGCGCCAAAGGGGTCCCTGATGATCCAAAAGGGGCACCCGACAAACAGGGTGCAAAAGAAGATCACCCGCCAAGTTAGCCTGGCCGTGACCGCTTCGCCTGCCATCCCTAAGTACCTCAGTGGCTCGTAGTCCTACATCACGTTCGATCGCTCAGATCACTCCCGCCAGATCCCTCGCCCAGGTCATGATTCCCTGGTGATCGAGGCGTAGATTAGAGGGTTCAAAATGAGCTGTGTCTTCATGGACAGTGGAAACGGCATCAACCTGATGTTCGCCAGCACCCTCGCAGCAATGCGAATCCCGCTGTGCAGCCTAAAACAATCCAACACAATGTTCCACGCCAGTGTCCCAGGGAAGGGCATATATCCCCTGGGAAAGATATGGCTCGACGTCATCTTCGGCCAACCTGAAAATTTCAGGCACGAGCGGCTAGAGTTCGAGGTGGTGGTCTGGCCATCCCAGTACCACGCCATCCTCGGGCGCGTGGCATTCGCAAGATTTCTAGCAGTACCACACTACGTGTATCTGCTACTCAAGATGCCAGGGCCTAGGGGCGTCATCACCGTCCAGGGAAGCTTCACCCGATCTGACCATTGCGATAGAGACTTCAACAGAATATCCCAGTCGTTCGGTATGTAGGAGGAACTCACGAGACTCCGAGAGGTGATAGACAACAGGGCACCCCCAGTCTCCAGTCAAAAAGCACATGACCTGTCGTTCGACTCCACAGTCAATACAAAAAAGGTGCAGATCCACCCAACGGATGCCTCGAAGACAGCGTTGATCGCCAATGACCTCAGCCCCGCATAGGAAAGCGCGCTCGTCGAATTCCTCCATGAGCGCAGGGAAATCTTCGCCTGTTGTCCTACGGACATGCCAGGGGTTCCCAGGGAATTCGCCAAGCACGCACTCAATGTGTTCCCCAATGCAAAGCCTGTCAAGCAGTCGATCCAACGACTGTCTGAACCAAGAGCTAAAGCCGTTGGAATCGAAGTCAACAGACTGCTCGATGCCAACTTCATCCGAGAAATCAAGGAGAGCGGGTGGCTGGCCAACACTATGCTGGTCGCCAAGAAGGACACGGACTTCACATGTCTCAACAAGTATTGTCCCAAGGACCACTTACCTCTACCACGGATCGATCAGATCATCGATTCGACAGCAGGATGCGAGAAACTCTCCTTCCTCGACGCTTACTCAGGCTACAACCAGATTCGGCTGAAGGTCGAAGACCAGGAGAAAACAGCATTCATCATGTCGTTCGGAGTATTCTTCTACAACACCATGCCCTTCAAGCTGAAGAACGCAGGCGCCACGTACCATAGGTGCATGTAGGCGTGCCTGAAAAACCAGATCGGTCACAACATCCAAGTCTATGTCGACGACATAGTCGTCAAGACCAGGGAAACCAAGACATTAATCGACAATCTCCGCGAGACGTTTGATAACCTTGATCACTATAAGATCAAGCTGAACCCAGAAAAGTGTGCCTTCGGCGTCCCATCTGGCCAATTACTTGGCTACTTCATCTCCCAATGAGGGATCGAAGCGAACCCGAAGAAAATCCGGGCCATACTGACCATGGAGAAGCCGAAGAACCTTAAGGGTGTCCAGCAACTCGTCGGGCGCATCGCGGCGCTGAGCAGGTTCATCAATCACATGGGTGAAAAGGCCCTGCCTTTCTACCAGCTGTTGCGCAAAGCTGACAAGTTCGAGTGGACACCCGAAGCAGATGACGCATTCGAAGACCTCAAGCGGCTGCTCTCCACCTCGCCTGTCCTGGTCATGCCAAAGGAACGCGAGCCTCTGCTGCTATACATCGCAGCCACGCACCAAGTAGTCAGCACCGTACTCGTGTTCGAACGGCCCAAAGATGGCAAGACCCACGGCGTACAACGCCTAATCTACTACCTTAGCAAGGTCCTAACACCAACAAAGCAGAGGTACCCTCACTACCAGAAGCTCGCCTACAGCGTATTCATGACGGCTCGTCAGCTGAGCCACTACTTCCAGGATCATCAGATAATGGTCGTCAACGAGGCGCCACTGTCCAACATCCTGAACAACCCCGAAGCCACGGGACGCATAGCCTTGTGGGGCATCGAGCTATCCCCTCTAGACATAGTATACGAGCGGCGCAAGGCCATCAAATATTAGGTCCTCCCTGACTTCCTCGTCTACTGGATGGATTTCCAGCTGCCAGACACTCCGGATATCACGCAGTCGTGGACGATGCACTTCGATGGCTCCAAGCACAAGGCCGGAGCAAGAGCTGGTGTCATACTGATGTCCCCTGAAGGCGACAAGATGAAATACGTCCTTCGGATGAAATTACACGCCTCCGACAACGAGGACGAATATGAGGCCCTCATCCACGACATGAGGATGGCCAAGATCTACAGTGCAATGCGCCTAGTCATTTACGATGAATTGAACCTTATCGTCCAGCAGACGATGAATGAGTGCGATGCTCATAGGGCCAACATGATCGCGTACCACGTGCTCTACAACTCACTCGAAGGAGACTTTGACGGCTGCAAGCTTCGGCACATTGGAAGGGAAAGCAACGAGGAAGCCGACAGACTCGCCAACATCGGCTCCACCTGTGCATGGGTGCCACCAGGTGTGTTCCTCGAACAAATCTATGTACCATCTATCAAACGGAAATTCCCCAAGGGATCATCCAAAGAAGCAGAGCAATTGGGGCCTGCGCCACCCGAAGGACATGAAGGACCTGAAAAGCTCGACACCGACGCTGAGCTGGTCGGCTTGGTACAGGTCATGGCGATTGAAGAAACATGGACACAGTCATACCTTCGGTACCTGATAAACAAAGAGCTGCCCGATGACCCGATGGATGCCCGGCGCATATCTCGTTGGTCCAAGGCCTTCACCATCAACAATGGCAAGTTGTACAAGCGTAGCATTTCGGGTGTACTCCAACGGTGTGTCACCATCGGTGACGGCAAAACCATCCTTCAAGACATCCACGAGGGCATCTGCGGCCATCATGCAGGCAGCCGCGCCCTAGTTGCGAAAGCTCCGCGAGCTGGATTGTATTGGCCAATAGTCATGAACGATGCAAAGGACCTTGTCCAAAGGTGCAACGCCTACCAGACGTACACGGACAAGCCACACGCACCAGGATCCGAGCTAAGGCCCATACAACTGTCCTGGGCCTTCGCCCAATGGGGCCTAGACATGATCGAGAAACTGCCCAAATCATCGAAATGAAGCCATGTCTACCTCCTGGTCGCAGTCGACAACTTCACCAAGTGGATCGAGCCCATGCCTGTCACCAACCAAAGCGGCAAAACTGCCATCAAGTTCTTCGATTCCATAGTGTACAGGTTCGGTGTGCCACACAGTATCATCACGGACAACGGCTCGAACTTCATCTCGAAGGAATTCCAGGACTTCTACGAGGGCCTCGACATCAACATATCATACGCCTCCGTGGGGCACACCCGCAGACCAATGGACAGGTCAAAAAGGCCAACGGCCTCATAGGCAACGGCATCAAGAAACGCTTGCTATGCCCACTCGAAAGGCTCGCGGGAGCTTGGGTGGAAGAGCTACGCCCCCGTACTTTGGAGCATGCGTACAACGCCAAACAGTTCAACTGGCTACACGCCCTTTTTCATGGTGCACGGAGGCGAAGCCGTGATACCTGCAGAAGTACGCCACAAGGCCCCGCGGGTCATCGCCTATAGAGAAGCCGAATCATCGGCCGCACTTGAAGACGCCGTCGATACACTCGATGAAGCACGCGACATCGCCGCGGCCCGCGCAGTGGTCTACCAGCAAAGCCTCCGCAACTACCACAGCCATCGGCTGCGCCCAAGGTCCTTTGTCGAAGGAGACCTCGTCCTACGACTCAAGCAAGAGCGGCCGAAGAAGCTCGAGTCACCCTGGGAAGGACCCTACATCGTCACCGAAGTCATCCCAGGTGGCGCCTACCGCCTCATGGACGTCAATTCATGAGTCGAATACTCCAACCCATGGAACGTCACACAACTGCAACGCTTCTACCCCTAGCTATCTCTTTTCTTTCAATAAGGCTACTCATCCAAGGCTACTCAGCCGAATAATTGTAACATCCCAAAAATACTAAACTTGGATCATCAAACTCTAATCATCAAAATTAGGGTTAACAAAAACTTTTCTAAATAAAATTATGGAAGCATGCATGTGAGTATGCATTTCATTTTGAATTCTTTTGGACCACCTTGTTTGTGTGTTTCCTTGCTTGTAAAATGTTTCTTAGGTGAAATAAACATCATCTAAACATTTCCCAAACTTTTCCCAAAGACAAATAAATCAAAACAAAGCTAAATGAGTGAATGGTCATTTTGACCAATTTAACTCCCATGCCTACTTTGGCTGTCTCAAACTTTCAGAACCTAACAGAAACTTTTCTGGATCTTTGCACCCCTTGATTGTACTCATAACAAAGTATCAAGGCACACTCTATGATCATCCAGAAACTTTCAAATGCATAGTTTAAATGACAATTTAAAATTGAATCTTTATCATATGGGAAGATCCCACTTTCAAAAACCACTCAAACAAGCTCAACTTTCAAAACCCAAGCATCTGCAGACTCACCAGCACCAACCTAGCACACCCACCAAAAATCTTTTCAAAATTCAAAACTTGAATTCTTGCGGCCATTTCATCAAACACATTGCAGACACAAATCAAACAAAATCCAAACACTATTGTGAGCAGTGATTCTTGCCTAACTTGTTCCCTATCTAGCTCACAACCAGCTCAGTAGATCATCTAGCAAGATTAACCAAGCACTAGCACCATTGTGAAATTGCCAATACCATCAATGGTGAACAGCCGAAGCCACCCTTGCTACCCACATGTCGACAGCAAGCTAGGGAGGAAACTAGCCATGCCAACCTTGTCTGGGAGATCACCCATGCTTCACCGCCCCCTCTCGACCAGCCATGCCTCGAAGACGTCGAACACAGCACCCAGGAACGCCGCGCCCGTGCCTCTGCTAACTGTGCCGAGCATGCGCCAGAGCACCACGCTCGACTGAAGCCCACAGACCACGCGCCGCCCTCGCCGCGTGCATACACGATCGCCACCATCCTAGGAACACGCCAGACATTCCCATTGCACCGCCCGTGCCCCATAGCCACCGCTCGCCGTCGAAGACGCCGCCTCTGCCGCGCAGAGCGTCGCGTGTTCCAGACCAAACCGCACCGCCCCTACACGTGCATTAAAGCCATAGAGCATCGCCAGGAGACCACCAAGCGATTGCCACCAGCGGCCATGCCTCTAGCAGCATGTAGCCATGTCGCCACCGTCGCCTGCCCATGTCGTTCGGTCTCACCATCGCGAATATAAATAGAGGCCTTACCCGCTCGAATTCTTCACACCATTCCACTCCTCTCTCACCCAGAACTATCCCACCTCAGTCCCGGAGCAAGGCGATCAGCGCATCACCGGAATTGCGCCGGAGCAGGCCGCCTCTGGAGAAGAAGGGCGCCATCGATTTCGTCCACCCCAGGAGCTGCCGCGACCACCCCTGAGTTCGCCGTCGTCGACTTTGTCGTTCGCCCGCCTCGCCGACCCTCGCCCGAACCCCGGTGAGCCCCCAGCGACCCCCACTGGCCGCGCTAGGTTTCTGTCTCGCCGGCGTTGCCCAACGTCGACGATGACTCTCAACCGTTGGATTAGAACCAGATCGAACGTCCCACATCGCCCCATACCGCTACGCACCCCCTCGTCTCGCTGACGCGTGGGGACAGCCACTTACGCAGCCCGCGGGAGAACTGTGATTAGCAGGCCGGCCCGTTAACCTTTCCCGCGCAGCCCAGTTATTTGAATTAAACCTTTTCCATTTTAATTCAAACACACTTCTGTACCTAGTTTCAAAAATCAACCCAGGTTGATTCAGTGAACCAAATTGAATGAAACCAATTTTGTTAGAAAGGTCTGGAAGTGCTGAATCCAAGCCCGTTGGATTCAAGACATTTGATCTATAGATCATCCATGGTAAAAATAACAAGGCAGAAGCTTTTCTGCATTCAAACATTTTTCAAATTAAAACCATAATAGCTTTTGAGTTGATTCCAACTCTCAAAAATCACATTTAACCATACCTTTCAGAATATATAAAAATATATAGGTTTACATACAAAAATGATGTTCAAGTAATAAAAGAATGCCCCATAGGCATTTCTAGCCACTTTAATTAATTAAAATAAAAGGGTAAAACCTTATTAAATTGTGACACCACTTTAAATCACATTCCCATGAACTAAAATATGTGGTGATGACATGTTTCAACATGATCCCATGTTTTGGTTTGGAGAATATTAAATCTTAAGTAGTTTTTCAATGAGTAGAAATTACTTTTCTAAAAATAAAAAGAATTAAACCAAACTTTAATCTTGTAATGTTAGTGATGATGTTAGATCATCTATAGGACCATTATGGGTGATGATTGCAAGTAGTTAAGTATTGTTTGGTGATTGTGTACATCATATTTATTTATAGACGCTAGTACCGACCAATGATATGAGGAGGAAGGAGGATACTACGAAGAAGCCGAGGAGAACTTCAACCACTGCTCTGCACAAGGCAAGCTTATATTGACACTGATGCAAGCTTTATTAACTAAGTGGACCAATGCAAGCTAACCCTTGCAACATACTCTACTGATGCAACAAACCACTACTTGTTACTATGCCCACTATATGCTTTAAGCATATGTGATCATATCTACTTGATAAACCAATCCTAGTTTTACTTACAAGCTTTATTACTTTATTTCTTTATCAAAGCTAGTACTTAGAGCTTACTTAAGTAAATTGTAGATATTAGAAAGATACTTGAAGGTTGCATAAAGAGCATAAAATTTGGCCTAAGCTAGATAATCTTGATGTCATCCTAAGGCATAAGATTAAACTTAGTTAAACTCCACTAGTGTACCACCCCTCATTAGTGCTTACCCCCACTTGTAGATGCTAGTGCTAAGCATAAAACTTGATCAACTTTAGATGGGAATACTTGGTGGCAAAATGGTTATGAAAACCTTGGAATGATGGATCATTCTATTGAAATGTTTTGGGCATGTGTTTCTGAACACTTGATGATTTTGGTGATGAAAATGATGAGGCATGAGCCTTAGCCCTTTATAAAACTGATGGTTGTCTGGATGCGATACCATTCCAATTTTATCGTACAACCACCATACCCGAGAATTGGGTAGGGCTTGACTGGAAACTTATATACCCTAGTATTGGTTCCCTCACGGCCAAGGTCTGAGCTGAGGCTACCTTGTGAAGATTGTCCACCTGTGCAGTACCCAAGATGACAGTTGGTCATGGTTGGGAGGCCAAACTCACAGGAGAGGTGCTTATACTAGGGCATGTAATTGAAAGGTTAGGATTGATTATCCGCATACTGAGTATGGTGAATTCAGGATTTGTTCCTGACGGATGTATCGAATGTTGTGGTGAAAGTGTACAATCTCTGCAGAGTGTCAAACTATTCGGATAGCCGCGTCCGCGGTTATGGACAGTTGGAGTGGCCATACTGTTCCCCCGTCAGACTTTTCAAAATGACTTGTGAAATGAACTGAGACTTTCACTTGACCACAACAGGGTTGTGATATGAGATACAAGTTCCCACTTAGGTGTTATAAAACCTTAACTAGCATTCGTTGCTTCTAAACTTAGTAGAGATAAATTTGGCTTTTGCAAAACAACCCTAGAGCCTAGCGTCCTATTATCAAAAACCCCTTTCACTTGTTCGTATTAGTTTGTGAGTACTTAAAGAGTACTCATGGCTTTGTCCCTGGCTATTCCCGTGGCCAGACTATGAAGAGGAGTACCTGGAGGATGGACCCCAGGAAAGGTTACGACAACTAGGATCATCTCCCATCGTCAGCATTGCATGTGACCCCGGAGATGGAGCTTCGCCTACGCTACCGTTATTATTACGTATTCCGCTGCTTGAAGTTGCATTAAGAACTGGATCATGAGATCCCTATTTGTGTAAGAACTTATGTACGGTTTGTAATGGATGATGTACTATGGTATCCAATTCTGTTATGTCTCACAAAAATGGTAATCCTGGGATTGCGAGGTATGGCATAACAGGCATCTGGGATTAAAAATCCGGGTGTTGACAAGTTGGTATCAGAGCCATCCTGACCATAGGAGACCCTAGTTAGATTGGACATTGAATCAAAAACTTAGTTTCAAAACCAAAGAAAACAAATATTTACAAAAACGTATTCTTATTCTTATCCCTTTGATTCTTTCATGAAAATTCATGTTCCTCAGAAACTCTTGCAATATACATAAAATATTGACACACTTAATCACTCTACTAACTTACTCATCCTATATTCTTATAGATTGACGTGAAGTACAACAAGTTTTATCAGTTGGGGAAATGGAGGAGACCTTATCTTTGAGAGGGATTTGGACCAGCTTTCGGAACTTCTGGAGCGTCCGCACCCCGAGTTCTTCGGAGCTCAGCTCAATGATCAAGGAGGAGAAGATCTGCAGTGGCTAATTGTTGCAAGTCTCCGAGGAAAGATTGAACCTCCCACTGCGGAAGGAATTAATTTTACCTTAAGAGAGAACAACTGGCTCGATGGACTTGCCAGGGCCATGCAGGAAGCGCTCTCCCGTCTGTGTGGGCAGAGCGTCAATCAGATCAAGGGTACTCGCTTTGAGTTTTGCCCGAGGCGTGATGCAAATGGACAACCACTGGAAGCCTCATACCACCCCGAGTTGTAGACTCAATTGGACCACCTCAGCTTCATGATGTACGATCGTTTGCAGGAGTTGGACAACTACCATGACTACTCCAACCACAAGTCTGCCATCATCAAGACGAAGGATCAGACCATCGCCATGTTAGCAAAGGATCGCAAGTCTCGCCGCCGTCAGCTCGACAAGAAGGAGCGCATCATTGCCCGTCTTCGCCATCGTATCTCATCTTTGGAGGAAACCATCCACGAGATAGACATGCAGTTGGAGGAAAGGGAGAATGCCGGAGAGGATCTTCGTGGAGACCCCTACTCCTACCTCAGCGATGATGATGATTTTCTGGAGGATCAGGCTATGGATTTCTTCACCGATGAGGATGATTTCGCCTTCATCGATGATGATGAGGATGATGAAGCCACAGATTCCGAGGAGTAGTAGCACTTGAGCACTAGCGTAGTGAGTAGTATTCGGTCCCACTGTATCGTAGTTTTCAGAATGGTTCTTAAAACCATCTGTTTTTCTTTGTTGTGGTGTGTGTTGTATCGGGTGCTATGAATGAATGAATGAAAAAGCAAGTTGCTAGAAAAATCTGAGTCAAACTTTAAAAACTTTTTAAAGACCCAAAACCTTAGAAATTTCCCTCTTTTCTCACGATCTATCTCAATCTTCAGATGCCACGTGGAGGAAGTGGTTCATCCCGGACCCGATGTTGCAAATTCTGCAAATGTTGACTTCTGACCGCGAAGCTGAAAGAGCGGAACGTCAAGCCAACCTAGCCACCCTACAGCAGATAGCCCAGCTAGCCCACAACAACCAAGGCCACGGAAATCAGGACAACCATGGATCTAAGCTCAAGAATTTACAGAATACCAACCCACCTGTTTTCACTAAGTCGGAAGAACCCCTAGACGCTGATGATTGGCTGCAAACCATGGAAAATAACCTAGAAGTCGCCGGAGTGGAAGCCAACGAGAAAGTTCTGTTTGCCACCCACTATCTATCCGGAGATGCCAGGGCATGGTGGAACAGTGTTCGCGCAATGACCGGAGGCCAGATGATGACCTGGGAGGAATTCAAGGTCAAGTTTAGCAGAACCCATGTGCCACCGGGTTTGATCAAGAGAATGAGAGACGAGTTCAGAGAGCTGAAGCAAGGAAGGATGACCGTAGTGGAATACCGGGACAAATTCTTGTCATTAGCTAGGTATGCCCCGGATGAGATTGGCACCGAAGACAAGAAGAAAGAACGATTCCTGAATGGTCTGCATGATGAGATGCAGACAGTGTTAGTCAATATCCCCTTTGCTGATATTGAAGCCCTTGTCGACTCTGCTATCCAGATGGAAGGAAAGATCAACCAAGCCAATGAGAACTGCAAGCGTCGTATGATGCATCAGCCAGGAACCCATCAGACCCCAAAGTATCGCCCTAACCCATCTCCAGGATTTGCCCCAAGAACCAACAGACCCCCGATGAACCGTCCGACCTACCCCAACCGGGGAAACCCTAGACCCGGAGGAAATCACAACAACCCCGGCAACTCTAGCAATTTCAACCGTGCCCCACCCAAGTTCAACAACAACAATGCTACCGCCAACACCAACACTGCCCCGAGTACTGGAAGCAATGATGTGCCTGTAGCAGCAAAGGACAAGTCGCAAGTGACTTGTTATGACTGTGGAAATAAAGGACACTATTCCAACGAGTGCCCCAACAAGAAGAATGTCGCAGCACCCAGTGCCAATGTCCCAGCTCAGCAGCAGTGTCGTGTTCAGCCAGCAAGAAGGTTTGCCCCAGGGAATTCACTCAACCGTAATGGCCGTCTTTTTCTCATGCATGCTGAAGAAGCTCGGGAAGCGCCAAACATCGTGCTGGGTATGTTTTCTGTTAATTCAGTACTTGCACGAGTGTTGTTTGATTCTGGTGCATCGCACTCATTTGTCACCGAAGAATTTGCATGCACTAGTAAAATTCAACCAACAAAACTGAAGCATGTTATGATCGTTCAAATTCCCGGATCAACCACCAAGGCTAGGCAAATTTGCAAAGCCGTCCCTATCCGAATCCATGGCATAAATTTTTATGCTAATCTGATAGTACTCGGAACTAAAGGTTTGGAAGTAGTACTAGGAATGGATTGGATGTCCAAACATAAAGGATTGATTGACTGTGCCAAGAAAGCCATAACCATGACCAGTACAGCCGGAATATCAGTCGAGCATATATCTGAAACCTTGCCTCGCTAATTCAAGTGTAACAAGAGTATATCCCAACCTACCATTGACCAAGTCCGGATAATTTGTGAATACCCCGATGTATTTCCAGATGTTTTGCCCGATATGAGACAGAGAAGATGGATTGAGCTAATCAAGGATTACGATCTGGACATTCACTATCACCCTGGTAAAGCCAATGTGGTAGCAGATGCCCTTAGCAGATTGCTGTGCCGCTTGAACTCCATGATTTTGATGGAGCAACCAAGTTTGCACAAAGAGATGGAAGATTTTCGAATGGAATTAGTAAGTGAAGGATTTTTGGCTAGCATAGAACTCCAGCCCACTTTGATCAGTCAGATTAAAGAGGCGCAGAAAGGAAATGCTAGTATCGACGGAATCAAGCATCGTATCGGTACAGGCAAGGTACCTGGATTCACCATAGACGAAGAAGGAGTTCTGTGGTACAAAGGACACCTTTGTGTACCAGCAGATTCTGAGTTGAAAGAAGTTATTCTGAAGGAGGCTCATGATACTCTTTATTCTATCCATCCCGGAGGAACTAAGATGTATCAAGATTTAAAAGAGCAATTTTGGTGGCATAAGATGAAGAGAGAAATCGGAAGCTATATCGCCAAGTGTGATATTTGTCAGCGAGTCAAGGCAGGACATCAAAGACCCGCTGGATTGTTGCAACCCTTGCAGACTCCGGAATGGAAATGGGATTCCGTTAGAATGGACTTTATCACTGGACTGCCTACTTCTAGTAGGGGAAATGACTCTATCTGGGTCATAGTGGACAGATTGTCCAAAGTCGCCCATTTCTTGCCTGTCAAGACCAAATATCAGAGTTCGAAGCTAGTGGAGTTGTACATCGCTAGAATAGTTAGTTTGCACGGAGTCCCCAAGAACATTGTATCGGATCGAGGAACTCAGTTTACCTCGAGATTCTGGAAGAAAGTCCAAGAAGGTTTAGGAACCCGCCTAGATTTCAGCACCGCGTATCACCCTCAGACAGATGGACAAACAGAGCGAGTAAACCAAATACTCGAAGATATGCTGAGAGCATGTGTGTTAGAATATGGATCCAAGTGAGAAGACTGTCTGCCGTTTGCAGAATTTTCCTACAATAACAGTTATCAAGCCAGTTTGCAAATGTCCCCATTTGAATTCATGTACGGAAGGAAGTGTCGCACCCCTTTGAACTGGTCGGAAGTAGGAGAGAGTCAGATTTTTGGACCCGATATCCTACGAGAAGCAGAAGAGAAGGTTCACAAGATTCGTGAGCACCTCAAGACAGCCCAGTCCAGACAGAAGAGTTACGCCGACAAGAGACGTAGAGACCTCGCCTTCAACATAGGAGATTTTGTATATCTCAAAGTGTCGCCATTGAAGGGAATGCAACGTTTCCAACTCAAAGGAAAGTTAGCCCCCAGATATATCGGACCTTTCAAGATTCTGAACCGTCGAGGAGAAGTGTCATATCAATTGGAACTACCCGAAGAGATGTCAGTTGTGCACAATGTGTTCCATATCTCGTTACTTCGCAAGTGTCTCGAAGTCCCCGAGAAGACCGAAGTGTTCAAAAATATCGACCACCGAACCATAGAGATCAACGATGACCTGACCTATCCCGAAGTACCCATCCGTATTTTGGAAGAAGCCTTCAGAACTACCCGAACCCGAAGCATCAAGTTTCTCAAGATTCAGTGGAGCAACCACACAGAAGAGGAAGCTACCTGGGAGTGCGAAGATCACATCAGGACAGAGTTTCCCGATCTCTTCAAATCCTAGGTAATCTTTTTCGTCCTTTTTCAAATCTCGGGACGAGATTTTATTTAAGGGGGGAAGGTTTGTAACATCCCAAAAATACTAAACTTGGATCATCAAACTCTAATCATCAAAATTAGGGTTAACAAAAACTTTTCTAAATAAAATTATGGAAGCATGCATGCGAGTATGCATTTCATTTTGAATTCTTTTGGACCACCTTGTTTGTGTGTTTCCTTGCTTGTAAAATGTTTCTTAGGTGAAATAAACATCATCTAAACATTTCCCAAACTTTTCCCAAAGACAAATAAATCAAAACAAAGCTAAATGAGTGAATGGTCATTTTGACCAATTTAACTCCCATGCCTACTTTGCTTGTCTCAAACTTTCAGAACCTAACAGAAACTTTTCTAGATCTTTGCACCCCTTGATTGTAATCATAACAAAGTATCAAGGCCCACTTTATGATCATCCAGAAACTTTCAAATGCATAGTTAAAATGACAATTCAAAATTGAATCTTTATCATATGGGAAGATCCCACTTTTTCAAAAACCACTCAAACAAGCTCAACTTTCAAAACCCAAGCATCTGCGGACTCACCAGCACCAACCTAGCACACCCACCAAAAATCTTTTCAAAATTCAAAACTTGAATTCTTGCAGCCATTTCATCAAACACATTGCAGACACAAATCAAACAAAATCCAAACACTATTGTGAGTAGTGATTCTTGCCTAACTTGTTCCCTGTCTAGCTCACAACCAGCTCAGTAGATCATCTCGCAAGATTAACCAAGCACTAGCACCACTGTGAGCTTGCCAATACCATCAATGGTGAACAGCTGAAGCCACCCTTGGCACCCACATGTCGACAGCAAGCTAGGGAGGAAACTAGCCATGCCAACCTTGTCTGGGAGATCACCCATGCTTCACCGCCCCCTCTCGACCAGCCCTGCCTCGAAGACGTCGAACACAGCACCCAGGAACGCCGCGCCCGTGCCTCTGCTAACCGTGCCGAGCATGCGCCAGAGCACCCAGGAACACAGCAACATGTGTCAACATGATCCCATTATTTGGTTTGGAGAATATTAAATCTTAAGTACTTTTTCAATGATTAGAAATTACTTTTCTAAAAATAAAAGGAATTAAACCAAGCTTTAATCTTGTAATGTTAGTGATGATGCTAGATCATCTATAGGACCCTTGTGTGTGATGATTGCAAGTAGTTAAGTATTGTTTGGTGATTGTGTACCTCGTATTTATTCATAGACGCTAGTACCGACCAAGGATACGAGGAGGAAGGAGGATACTACGAAGAGGAAGCCGAGGAGAACTTCAACCACTGCTCTGCACAAGGCAAGCTAGTAACTATGCAAGCTTATATTGACATTGATGCCAGCCTTACTAATCAAGTTGACCTATGCAAGCTAACACTTGCAAGATACCCTACTGATACCACAAACCCATACTTGTGAGATGACTACTTTATGCCTTAAGCATATGTGATCATACCCACTTGCTAAACCAATCCTAGTTTTATGGCAAGCCTCTTACTTTATTTCTGTATCAAAGCTTACTTAGAGTCTACCTAAGAGATTGGTAGATACTAGACAGTTGTGCTGAAGGTTGCATAAAGAGCATAAAATTTGGCCTAAGCTAGAAGCCTTGATATCAGCCTAAGATATAAGGTTGGACTTAGTTGAAACTTCACTAGTTACCACCCCCCATTAGTACTACCCCCACCTGTAGATGCTAGTGCTAAGCATAAAACTTGATCAACTTTAGAAGGGAACACTTGGAGGAAAAATGGTTATGAAAACCTTGGAATGATGGATCATTCTATTGAAATGTTTTGGACATGTGTTTCCAAACACTTGATGATTTTGGTGATGAAAATGATGAGGCATGAGCCTTAGCCCTTTATAAAACTGATGGTTGTCTGGATGCGATACCATTCCAATTTTATCGTACAACCACAATACCAGAGAATTGGGTAGGGCTTGACTGGAAACTTATAAACCCTAGTATTGGTTCCCTCACGGCCAAGGTCTGAGCTGAGGCTACCTTGTGAAGATTGTCCACCTGTGCAGTACCCAAGATGACAGTTGGTCATGGTTGGGAGGCCAAACTCACAGGAGAGGTGCTTATACTAGGGCATGTAATTGAAAGGGCTGGATTGATTATCCGCATACTGAGTATGGTGAATTCAGGATTTGTTCCTGACGGATGTATCGAATGTTGTGGTGAAAGTGTACAATCTCTGCAGAGTGTCAAACTATTCGGATAGCCGCGTCCGCGGTTATGGACAGTTGGAGTGGCCATACTGTTCCCCCGTCAGACTTTTCAAAATGACTTGTGAAATGAACTGAGACTTTCACTTGACCACAACAGGGTTGTGATATGAGATACAAGTTCCCACTTAGGTGTTATAAAACCTTAACTAGCATTCGTTGCTTCTAAACTTAGTAGAGATAAATCTAGCTTTTGCAAAACAACCCTAGAGCCTAGCGTCCTATTATCAAAAACCCCTTTCACTTGTTCGTATTAGTTTGCGAGTACTTAAAGAGTACTCATGGCTTTGTCCCTGGCTATTCCCGTGGCCAGACTATGAAGAGGAGTACCTGGAGGATGGACCCCAGGAAGGTTATGACAACTATCGTCAGCATTGCATGTGACCCCGAAGATGGAGCTTCGCCTACGCTACCGTTATTATTACGTATTCCGCTGCTTGAAGTTGTATTAAGAATTGGATCATGAGATCCCTATTTGTGTAAGAACTTATGTACGGTTTGTAATGGATGATGTACTATGGTATCCAATTATGTTATGTCTCGCAAAAATGGTAATCCTGGGATTGCGAGGTATGGCATAACAGGCATCTGGGATTAAAAATCCGGGTGTTGATAATAATGTACCTCCTCGTTACGATATGAATAAAAGCTAAGTTCCCCGTCCGAAATTTCTTTTACCTTGCATTAATTTTCGCTATAACACACTCGGGGGCTGCGCCTCACCTCACGACTTCGTCGACTGAGAAAAAAGCATACAACCTGAGTAGCTGACCACGTCAGGCTAATGAAAAGGACATGCACATAACAAAGCACAATGTGCTAATACAAATAAACTTTACACAGGGCACAACAAAGCCCACTTGAATATATACAAGTTTAACATCAGTCTATTTCTTTATAGGGTTCGCCTATTCTAAAGAATCACAATCGCACGTTGCTTGTAAAGATCTACGATCTCTTCGACATACTGTCTAACAGACGCATAATGCGGGCCTATATCCCAGAGACTACCATCAGGTCGAAGGGGTGGCCCAGTCGCCACCTCCACGAGATCGACATCACAGCGATGCAGCCAAACAAGAGAAAGAGCGACCTTCACCCTAGCGACTAGCTGACACCGCACCAACTCCTTGAAGTGGCCCACATCCCGAAACTTGGCCAGCAGACTCCACATGTTAGAAGGCGCCTCATCCAGGGGAAACATGACGGCCCAAATGGACGCCAGGGAAATCCTCGCCTACCTCAGCACCCGAGAAACCTGATGTGCGTGATCTTGCATCGTCGCAAGAACGATGGCTCGATCGCGGTCCATCCAGAAGAAGTCGCCAGCCTCCAAGTCCTGTTGGGTCAGACAATTCATTCGAGCTGCAACGCGCTCCTTCTCTTCCCTTGGAACGAGATTGACGCCTGCAGCAAGTAGAGAATAATATGACATGCAAACAAGTTGCATCCGAAAGGAACAACAGTTTGCGATGACTTGCATTGTAGCTGCTCGCTCATCTGCCGCAGCTCCCCCATCAAAAACTCCTCCCTGGTAGTGGCCCGCTCATCCTTCGACTTCCATACATCCGCGTGACCGCGAATACCAAGGATATCTTTCTCCAGGTGCGGACACAGTCGCGAAGGAATACAAGCTGCGACGCATCGTCCAAAGACGGACGCGGCTCAGGGACAGTCGAAGTATCCACGGGAACCTCACTAGAAGGACCCTAAAGACAAACAAGTAAGGATATGAACATCACATACATCTCTGGCGATAGCTCGAAATATAATTTATATACATCAAAGGCCACCGCATGGCATAAGGAGAGATTATTCATTAACAAAAGCGTACATTACAAAAGGAAGAGGATAAACTATCCTAAACTACAACACTAGAGCCTAAGCACCAGCATCCGGAGTAGCCTCAGAGCCAGACTGTCTGCTCTTGGCCTCCTCCTGCTGCTTCGTCGTGTACTCCTCCAGCAGGTCAATGAGCTTTGGCCCGTAACGCTTACAGCGGGAGGCGAAGAGAGCGAATGCTACCTCTGAGCCATAGGCAGCCGTTGGCATCTGGGAGGTGATGTGTGGCAGGTATAGCTCCGCTCCGGATGCCATGGCCATGGCCAACCCCATGGAGGCGCTAGTGCCCTTCTGCTTGCGCTTGTAGGCCACCGGAGCGTCCTCCGACAGGGCATCCGCCAGAGAATCGACATCCTCAAGAGCAGCGCCCTTGGGGACGACCTCCCTGTAGAAGCGACGGAGAACCTCCTTGGCTTTCGCCAGAGAGCCAGTAGCGGTACTGTAGCGATCTTTGAGCGCTGCGGTGGCATCATCCAGAGCACTTCCATGCTCCAGCGCACCACGATCAAACGCGATGCCTGAAGCATCTGACACAAAGAGGAAAATAACCGGAATAAGAACGAGACAAGGATCGGCCAAAAATACAATCAAGTGAAAAATACTCACCGGAGAAAGCCTTGGCCGCAGCCATCAACGTATCGGCCATATCCTTCTTGCGAGTGGCAGCTGCAGCAGCAAGCTGCTCCTCGTGATCCGCAGACTCATTCCGCAGGCGCTCCTGCACTTCAGCAGCGTCAACTACCTCCTTCTGCAGGCTCTCTCTCGCCTCCGCAGCATCTGCAGCTTTCTTCTCCGCTCGACCAAGGCTCTTTTCAAGAGCGTCCATCCGGTGGAGAGCTACATTATTTTCATCTGCAAACATCAAGAATAAGAGGATCAACAGAAGCAAAGAAGAAAGAGATAGTCGAACCACAAAAGGGTGATCAAATCATGTACCTTGCAGCTGTCGCATGTTGGCCTCCAACGCCAGGTGCTGCTGGATCAGGAGGTTAACACTATGCACAAAGGGATGCAAGAAGAAACAAAAGCAAACGATTAAGAAAACATCAGAAAGGGCTCGGGGGCTGCGCCCCGCAAAGAGCAAAACATCCAAAAAAAATAACCCAAAAAAGACTCAGGGGCTCCCCTATAAAGATAAAACGGAACAACTTACATGCTCATACGGAGACTCCGAAGGTCCGCGAGCGGTCTTCTGGGTAACGACTACCCGATCCTCTCATGGGGAGGGGTTCGGGGCTTCATCCTCAGAGTCAGCCACCATCTGAGAGGGAGGAACTCTCGGCTTTGACTCCCCTACATATTCCTGAGTTCCCTCACTAAGAGGTCCCTTCGAAGAATGGATTCAAGAACAAAGCTTGGTCAGACAAAGACAAATGACAGCAAAAAATTCGGGTAACGATACTTACGAGTCAATATCTGACAAGTTGAAGAAGGGTGGTGCCTTTTCCTTCTTCTTCTTGGCCGGTGGCTGCGGCGCCATCGCTCTAAGGGGAAGAGCCGAAACGGTGCGGAAGAGGCACTATCATCCTCACCATGACGCTCGAGGAAGGACGAGCCCCTTAGAGTTGGCGGGGTAGATGCGTCCGAAGATTCGCTCCGCGAGAGCTTTCGGGGCTGCCCCTCACTCGCCTCAGGAGCATCCGCAGTCGGCGACTGAGCTGGAGGAAGCTCAGACTCGGAGTCCACCTCCTCATTGTCTGGTGCCTCCTTGAAATTCTCACGCAGAGGAGGCATAGACCCCGTAACCTAGAGACGCTACAAGCAAAAACGAAACAACATGAGAAACAACAACAAACAACAAACACTCGCGGAAGCGCAACACGCACGAACAAAACATCACCTTAGAAGCCCCTTTACTGGCGCTAAGAGGAGGGGTCAAGGACTCCCCCGGAAGGTCCTCACCCACCTTGTATTTAGCAGGGGGCAGAGGACCCGATCAAGGTCACCGAAGACAACTCTTCGGATGACACCCTGGTCGGACCACTGGGGTCGGCGTAGAGAAACATCGCATGCGTCCTATCCTAGAGAGGCTGCACCCGATGTTTGAGAAAGGTGCGGATGATGTCGACACCGTTGACCTCCTTGCCTGGCACCAGTTGAAGAGCCTCCACTCGCTTGTAGAGCCTCTCCACCTCCGCAACTTCGTCCTCCAAGATGTGGTTTTTCCACGATCTCCTCGGGACGATCTTCTGCTCAGAGTCGAAGGGGGCAAGACCAAATTGCTGCCCGTCCAGCTTGACATCACGGATGTAAACCCACTTACGACGCCAATACAGGACGGACTCGCAAATAGATAAGGAGAAAAATTGGACAAAAGGACGAAGGGAGATGATGCAGGCGCCAAGCGGATAGACTCCGCCAGTGTCAGACTGCATCTTCACGGAATAGAGCTTCCGGAAGAGTCCAAAGTGTGGCTTGATGCCGAGCCAGCACTCGCAAAGCGTGATGAATCACGCAATGTTAAGAAGAGAATTGGGAGACAGACGATGAATCTGAATCCCATAGAAGAAAAGGTGTCCATGAAGGAAATCATGGACAGGAAGCGAAAAACCGCGGAGAATGAAGGCAACAAACATCACCCGAAACCCTACAGGTGGACGGGGGATTACCTCATCGCCGGGGATCTTGACGTCCTCCTTGTTTTACGGGATCAATCCCACATCGCGCAGCTTCCGCAGGTCGGTGTCGCGCACTTTCGAGCGCCTCCACTTGCCGTCAGTGGTGCAAGAAAGTGCAGCAACTTTCTTGCCGCCAGCAACGGCACTTGAGCCAGCTCCAGCAGCACCCTTCCTCGACTTGCCCATGGCACGACGTCGAGTGCGGCGATGAGTGTGGAGAAATGAAGAAGGAAACGACCGGAGAACGTCCAGCACGCGCAAGAGGGGAAGTTCTCGTGAAAATGGAGGCAATGGTGAAAGCAAATGGCAAGGGGTGAAACAGAATCACTATTTCCCCACGGTTATAAAAGACGAGGACGATGAACACGAACCATTCATCTAGAAGCCCTAACACGCATGCCATATCCAACCCTACACGTGTCAGCACAAAAATGAATCGTCGCCCGCACATCGTCCACTACGCATGGAAACCGAGGAGACACCGTAATTATCGCCACGTCACGCATGACTAGTCAACTCCAAGTCAGGAAGTGGGGCCCATGTTCGTCCTGTCATGTCATCTCTGGCGCCGCAGACGGTTGAGATCATCGATCGTCAGCACTAACGTCATCAAGACCAATCTAGCAACGGCTGGAAATCTTTGGCTGACAAATCAAATACTTGCTCGAATCTATGATTCGAATAACTACTCAGGGTCTACTCCTATCAGGAGCTAGCCGTGCACCTGAGACATGATTAGGGTACTGCATCTCCAAATTATCTTTGGGTCCCATGTCGAGTCTACGACTCCACTACAGACTCGGAGGCTACTCCAATAGGGAGGATTGATCAAGCATCTGAAAAAATTGTGTCCTTCGGACCAGAATTAAAAACAATTGAACTGAAGTCTCTGCTCGAGTCTACGACTCGAACAGGCACTCGGGGGCTACTCCCATAGGGAGCGTTGGTCGCGCACCCTATGAATTTTCCGGCTGAGATCCTTTGGATCAAAATACAAACTTTTTCTGGCAAATTTGCACAAACAAACACTAAGTGAGAAACATTCTCCTTGGACACCAGAAACACCTCCGTGGTGATAACATTTCAGATGATGTGTCTACGACGCAAGGATAAGACCTATAGATATCATCTGATGGACTAGTAATGCACCTGACTGCACTCTGCTAGTAAAATACCATGTCAACAGACACGATGAAAATCCTGATGGACGTGTTAGGTACATCACCCGAAAATTACTAGGATTCGACTCCTATAAGACCTCAGCGGCCTGAGTCGAATTACGCCAGCACTTGTTCCAGATTCGAGTCCGGGGACTCGAGTCTGAAGAAGATCGTGTTGTTTTGTCCTATGATATTTAACTGACCCTGATCCGTCGGGAGAGTCAGGCACACGCATCAACAATCCTTACGAACTAAATCATTTATCTTATGAACATGTCCAAATGCACCCGAAAGAATTAAAGAGTCCTCAGCTAAATATTTGATTCGACTGAACACTCGGGGGCTACTGACATGGTTATACCCTACGGGTACATAACATTGGTATACCTGGTCCAGCCCAAGGAAGGCCCACGACAAGATACGTGGCCTGTGGAGATTTCGGGTGGCCCAAGCCCAGGACGCCTTTGGATCCGTGGAGAGCAAGATTAGCGTAGATAGAATTTCAAAGGGGAAAACCCTAATCTGTAACCGACTCGACCTGATGCCCGAGACCTTCCTATCTATATAAAGGCTAGGAGGGCACGACAAGGAGGATGACTCACCTCACCCCATACGCACCTCACGCTAGATTGCATCTACGCACCCTTGTATCCTTTGGTTCCGCCGTAATCAAGAGTAGACAAGTAGGAGTAGGGTTTTCCCTCCGGGGGCCTGAACCTGGGTAAACTTTGTGTCCCCGTGTTGCTTTGTCTATTAACCGTTCCGCGATCTCCAGCATCCCCATCTTCTCCAAAACCCAAGTCCATAACAATGGGCATTGATGAGATCGTACTCGTCAGGTTCCTTGGGAGTTTTTGACAAACAAAAACTTAGTGTTTTTCAACTAATAAGAAAAACCTATTTTGAGCAAAGCAAGCCTAAGCTACACTTAGCCAAATTCATATAGATGTTAGATACTACTATTCTACTATGGTGTCACTTGCCAATACAATTCCAAATGTATTGACCCACTACGGGTGTAACTTATGATGTTGTATGTTACTCTGATGGAGATTAGGGTTGTGAGTCTACACTCAACATGCTTGCCTGTGGCACATGAAGATGAAGACTTATAGTTATTTACTTTATGTTATGAACTCTATGTATTAGCCTTTGGCTATTGAGTTGTAAATACTATGTTATCTCTGGAATGATGATGTAATAACGACCTTTGTATCTGTGTACTTCATCTTAAACTGTGCATGCTAGAATTTGATCCAGGGACTAGCATTGCAATCACAGGGACCTTTACCTTAAAAGGTGGGGTCTTGCATGTTAGAACTTCATCTTTCATGCTCATGTTTAGGGTACTTTGATCCTAGCTTTCAATGCTTGCAAATGGATTGATCAAGATTGTGATGGTGCATGTCACCTCAAAAAATATTCTTTTTATCACATACCTACTCGAGGACGAGAAGGAGTTAAGTTTGGGGATGTTTGATACGTCGTAAACGTATCTATAATTTTTATGTTCCGTGCTTGTTTAGTATCAACTTTTCTTTGCTTTGTCTACATTTTGAGGTATTTTTATACATTTTCTAGGACTAACCTATTAACAAGATGCCACGGTGTCAGTTGCCTGTTGTTTGTTGTTTTTGGTTTTAGAAAAGCTAGTAAGGAAATATTCTCGGAATTGGACGGGACGAAAGCCAAAGTCAATATTTCACCAAGGAGAACACGGCATCCAGAGGAGAGACGGAGGGGCGACCTAGGGTGGCCACACCCCCTAGGCGTGGGCCCACCCTAGGCCACGCCTCGGCAGGGTGTGGGCCCCCTGTCCGCCCTCATGCCTCACCTCTTCGCCTATAAGAGCCCCCCGATACCAAAACCCTAAACACCCGATCACATCTCCATGAACAGTCCGTAGCCGCCACCATCGTCCCTAGATCAGGGGGATCTGAAGCTCTTCCTGGCACCCTGCCGGAGGGGAGAGATCATCCTGGAGGACTTCTTCATCACCGTGCCAGCCTCCGGTATGATGCGTGAGTAATTCACCCTTGGACTATGGGTCCATACAGTAGCTAGATGGTTGTTTCTCCTCCTTTGTGCTATCATGTTTAGATCTTGTGAGCTCCGTTCATGATCAAGATCATCTATTTGTAATCATACATGTTGTGTTTGCGGGGATCTAGTGGATATTGTGATTACTATGTCAGATTTATTATTGATTCTATCATGTATTATTGATTATTGATTCTATCATGTTTGTGTTGTTTGAGATCTTCCATGCTCTCCGTCTCTAGTACCTATCTTGTCCAAGTAGATGCTAGTGACTCCAAGAGGGAGTATTTATGCTCAATAGTGGGTTCATGCCTCTATTGAATCTGGGGAAGTGATAGGAATCTCTTAGGTTGTATGTGTGATGTTGCCACTAGGGAGAAAACAACGATCTTTTGTTCATGGAAAAATTGTATTGTTTACTTTACACACATTGCTTATAGCAGTTATCCGTTGCTTGCAACTTAATACTGGAGGGGGTTCGAATGATAAACTGAAGGTGGATTACTAGTCATATATGCAGTTGGATGGCGGTCTATGTATATTGTTGTAATGCCCAATCGAATCTCATAGGAATCATGAATGTCTAGTATTGCATTGTGATGCCTTGCTCGGTCTTGTCAATTGCCCCGCTGTAATTTGTTTACCTAGCATGTTATGTTATTTATCTTAAGGAGAGCACCTCTTGTGAACTGTGGACCCTGGTCAAATCTTTACCATTGATACATCATCTACTGTTACTATTTACTTTCTGCAAGCAATCATTACCTTACACACTATACGTTTAATCCTTTGTTTTCAGCAAACCAGTGAGATTGACAACCTTGGAGTTGTGCAGGATTCCAAGTTGCCAGCAACACCTTGGAGTTGTTTCCTTGCTCCTACTGGTTCGATAACCTTGGTTTCATAACTGAGGTAAAATTTTCCGCTGTGCTCATCATACCTTCCTCTTGGGGTATACCAACTGAAGCTCTATATAGTTGAGCCACGTCACTGGTCGCGCACTCGAAAAAGCAACAGTGTTGGTGACATCCACAGAATTAAAGTCTCCGCTCAAGTCTATGACTTGAACAGACACTCGGGGGCTACTCCCATAGGGAGAGCTGGTCGTGCACTCTATGAATTATTCAAATGAGATCCTTCGGATCCTCCAGGACAAAAATAAAATCACATTGGCAACTTTGCCCAATTTGATGCTAAGAGAGATACCGTCTCCTTGGTCACCTAAACGCTTCTACGGCGATAAACTTTGGGATGATGTGTCTGCGACGCAAAGATAAGACCTACAGATACTTCTGATGGCCTGGCAACGCGCCAGACTGTGCTCTACTAGAAATTTTTCGTGTTAACGGGCATGATGAAAAATCTCGACAGACGCGTTGGGTACATAATTTAAACATTGGAATTCGACTCCTATAAGACCTTCGCGGCCTCGGTCGAATTACGCCAGAATTTTCCCGGATTCGAGTCCGGGGACTCGAGTCTGAAGTAAATCATGTTGTTTTGTCCAAACTCAGTTAACTGACTCTTGTCCGTCATGAGATTTAGGCACACGTATCAACAATCCCTATGAACCAACATATCCACCTGAAACATGTTCGGATGAGAAGCACTCAAAAGACTATAGAGTCTCCAGTCGAATCTACGATTCGACTGGACAATCGGGGGCTACTGACATGGATATGCCCTACGGGTACCTGATGTTAGCCTACCTGGTCCAGCCCAACGAAGGCCCACAGGAAGGACCTACTGCAATCGTGAAGCCCAAGGAGACTTCAGATGACCCAAGCCCAGAGAGAACTCGACTTCTTGGAGGACATGGCTAATGTAGATAGAAATTCAAAGGGGTTAACCCTAATCTATAACCGACTCGACCTGACCCGAGACCTGGCCTACCCATATAAAGGCCAGGAGGGCAAGGCGAGGAGGCTCTCTCACCTCATACCCTAGAACACACCTCACGCCAGATTCCGTCTACGCACCCTTGTAATCATCGGCATCGCCATCAATCAAGAACAGACAAGCAGGAATAGGGTTTTCCTTCCGGGGGCCTGAACCTGGGTAAACTCGTGTCCCCGTGTTGCGAATATGTTAGCCGTTCATCGATCTCCAGCTTCCCCTCCTTCTCCAAAACCCAAGTCCATAACAATGGGCATTGACGAGTCGAACCCTCGTCAGGTATCAATTGTTTATTGGATTTGAAAAGAGGAGGAATGTGGTAGTTGATAACTTCAAACCTTGGACACAACGCTAATAGGAATGAAAATAAGGACACGTCTACAAGACTTTGTTTTTTCATCTTACCTTTGTTTACCGGACCAATCTAGTTTACTTTATATTGTGGGTTGATTCAATGGATGGAGATAGGTTAGGGTTGAAGATCCACCTGCAACTGCACATCATATGGGATAAAAGATAATAATAAGCATAGTCATGTATAATATTCCAATAGAGATAATCTTTGTGGGCAGCACATCCTAATTTACTAAAGCCCATGCGAGCAGCAGGCATAGAGATATCCTTTTAATCCAACTGGTTGTACCACGAAGCACCGGGTTACAAACAGTTATTGAATGATAAACACATATCAAATCCTTGAGGAGAGTGTTCGGTTCGCAGCATAGAAAACAAAAAAATTCCTACGATATGAACAACTAAGCACCAAGATCTATCTATCTAGATACAAGCAATGGGTGGATTTCACTAGGAGGATAGAATTTGGAATAAAAGAGAGGTATTGTTTCCTCCCATTCCATGGATTGCCCATTCTTCAGCAGCTTATACCATTCTTCAGCTCTCCCTTTCAAGGATATAGAGAGTAACTTCTTCTTCACCTGTTCAGTTGTGATACCTGCACACTTAAACAACCCGCATAATTCATGGATAAAAAACAAATGATCACCAGGATGGACAGTTCCATCCCCTAAATAATAATTATCCATAACACGATCAACAATACTTGTAGGTATCTTAAAAGGATCTATCTCAACAGGTGGTAGTTCATCTACTACCCTAACAGTGGTATTAGTTTTCCCAAACAGAAAACCAAATGGGTTATCTATATTGGAAACAAAGTAACAAACAGAAATAAAAACAATACTCACAGTAGAAGTTCCCTTTACCAGTTCCACTCTTCAATAGCTCTTCACGCCCCGGAAGCGGCACCAGAAATAGTCTTGATGACCCACAAGAATAGGGGGTGTATCGTAGTACTTCCGATAAATAGGAGTGTCGATCCCAACTAGGAACTAAAGGTGTTGACTAGTGGTAAGGAGCAAGAAATCTCTGTAAATACTTAGCAAATGGATTTTTACGGGTTTTCTGATAAAGCAAAGAAATAATGTGCAAGTAATAAAGACAACGAACAATTGTAGCAGGTGGCCCAATCCTTTCTTAGCAAAGGATAAGCCGGCGGAAATACTTATAAGTACCAAACGTTCACGAGGACACGTGGGAATTCTGTCAAGTGCTTTCGCTTCAAATAGCTGAGTAACCTTCTTTGGTGTTGTAAGTGTTGTGTGGGTGAACCTGTGCTATGTACCGACCTTACTTGGACTAATACATACTTGTGATTAAACCCCCTGCAAGCATCCACAACTATAGGAAAGCAATTAAGATATAAACCTAACCACAGCCTTAAACTCTGAGATCCTACACTCCCTTGTGCAATGGTGTCCTAACGGGGGTTCAGGTTTCTGTCACTCCGGCAACCCCACAATTAGTAGACAAATACACAATGCATTCCCCTAGGCCCATAAATGGTGAAGTATCATGTAGTCGATGTTCACATGACACCACTAGAAGAATAGCACCACAACTTAAATACTAAACCATTGAATAATATCTCAACAAAAATCCACTACTAGCAACATGACTTCTCTCATGTCCTCAAGAACTAAACGAACTACTCACAAGACATCATATGGATCAATATCAAAGATGATATGGTGATGGATAACAATCTGAACATAAACAATAATCCAATGGTTCCACTCACAAGAATCAACTACAATAGTAATCAACACCGGGAAAGTTCCCCCTAAGTACTATGCAAGTATTCAACACAATTGTTACAGCGAGATGGAGTGGTGATGATGATGCTGGTGGAGATGATGGTGTGGATGATGATGATGATCCCGATGAATTCTAGCTTGACGATGGTGTTGATGGCGACGATCTCCCCTCTCCGGGAAGGAATTTTCCCGGCAGAAATCTGTCTGCCGGAGAGCTCTTTCTCTCTTGGTGTTTTCCACCCCGCAGAAGCGGCGGAATGTTTCTGTGGTCGCCCCCTGTGTATGAGGATTCCGGGGAGAATATATAGGTGAGAGGGCGGAGCCATAGGTGGTCCAGGTGGGCCACACCCCCTGTAGGTGCAGCCAAGGGGTGGCCCATCTCCACCTCCCATTTTGGCTTTATTCGTCTTCTGGGAAAATATGTTTTTCCATAATTTTTCTGGTATTTTTCTGATCTTCGCGAAATTGCATCAAAACACCTCTTTTCCATCAGAATCCTGACTCCGGCAGTTCGTCCTCCAAGAATCATCCAACATGCAAAAACAGATGAAAAGACATAAGTAACACCTCTTAATATGAAATATATCAATGAATAGAGGCAAATTATGATATAGAATGGTGATGCAAATTGGACGTATCAACTCCCCCCAAGCTTAGACCTTCGCTTGTCCCCAAGCAAAAACTGAGCTCAATAAACATGTCCACGGGTTTATGGAGTGAAGTGTTGATAAAATAATACGGACAATAAGCATCACACTTACCGTTGCACATCTTATAGAAGAAATCAACTCACCATTATATAACTTAGCTTGTAACAAGTACAGGAGTCACAATAGAGATGCATAAAGATAAATCATAATTGGAAATGGAAAACTTTTGTTCTTGGTCAGAGAACAGTTGGCAAACAATTTCACAAAAAGCTTTTGTAGAAGTTTTCACAACAAGAGTACTCTTTGCTCAAACATAAAAGATTTTTCACAATGACGGCTTTCAAAGTAATACTCAATATATAAGAGTCTTGTGCAAACAAGGAAGATAAAGAACATGATTGAATAAATCATCATATGAATGCTTGAAACATGACAACTCAAATTCTTGCTGGAGATAGAGAGTAAGTAGGTTTACTAACTCAACTTATAAGTAGAAGAAATGCCGTTCACAGAGGGAAGCAGAGATTTCAAGTTCATAAAGAGCTTCCAAAAGATTATGGTAGTTACTAGCTTTCCCTCATTGCCCCTATCATAAGCATCTTGAGGTGATTAAGGTTAAAGTGAACAAGGATGGAGTATATGCTTGATGAAATATAAGTTGGCAATCTCATGTCCCTTCAGTATGAGGGTCGCTCCTCATGCTACTCAAATTTAGTTACCGGTAAGTTCTTGTCATTGTAAGTACATATGTATCATAAAGAACCGCCAATGGGGTACCCCTTGCACATGGTACAGGAGCTTTCCCATAACCAAAATTACAAGGCAAGCAGACAGTGAGCATCTCAGCAATCTCTTATTTGCCATGGGAAAATGGCGCTTTTTCTCTCTTTCCTCTTTTCACTATGTCTCTTCTTTTTTATATAAGAGGAAAGCTTCATAGATTGCTCACTATGGTGATGCTGCAAGTTTCCACCATGATTAGGCATGGCTTAGGCTAGCAGCCCAGGCGTTTCTCTAACACACATACATAACTCCATGGACTTACAAGCTCCCCTTTTATTTCACACCGAAGACATCCGCAAACAAAAGAGCATGATATCAACCGGGTATGTATTTACAGGTGTTGAAAGCGTTCCCCGTGACAGCATGGTTCTGCTAATCCCAACATATAGATGCAAGCATATACAACTTCGATGACACAATGGTTCAAGTTTATTAGGGGAAATAAAATAAGGTGTGCCATCAAGTTCATGAGAGCTTTACTAACTAGTTTTCACATAACAAAATAATTTTTAATTCAAAATATAGATGAAGCTTGAGAATTTTCTTGGAATAGCAATGATGCTAATAGGCAGATATGGTGGACACAAATGGCACAGGTTTTGGTTCAAAGGGATTGGATGCATGAGAAGTATGCCTTCTTAAAACATGTTTTTGGCTAGCAAGGCTGGGTAGCAAGCAAAAGAGTTGAAAGAAACAAGCAAACCTACAAGTGATAAAGCCAAACATGCAATCTTCCTTGAAGACACAAAAGATCTTAAATAAATAATACTAAGCTTATGAGCCAATCAAGAAAGAAAATAAATGATACAAAATACTTGTAAAGCTTTTTATCTTTTCCTTTCAAACCTCAAAAAGTGTTGCTACTGACCAGAGCTTGGTTTTCCAAAACCATTTTAGATATACTTGATGCTCCCAAAGTGATACCAATACTGATCAACAAGATCAATCATATAATAGAGATTGCAAACTAAAATAAGAAGTGCAAAAAGTAAAAGATGAGACTTCTGATTAATATTCCATAAAGGCACTCACACCAAGGGATATATAGATAATCAACTAAAGGAGAGATACTTCCACAATGCAAACCAACCTATAAGATAACTTCTCTAGCAAAGATATGAATCCACTAAAAAGGTAAAAGATAAAAGATAATGATGTGATACCGCGGCACTCCCCCAAGCTTGGAACAAACCAAGGGGATGCCAAACCTGATGATGAATTATTCCTTCGGTGGTGGTGGTGGTGTTCTCATGATAAGCTCTTCAATAAGTTCCCTCAAATCCTCAATCTCGAAGGTTAGAGTACGAATCAACTCCGAATTATGCTCAGTGCGGTTCATGATCATATCGGACCGAGAATCCTAGTCCTTTTTATTCTTTCCCCACTCTTCCTTCTTAGTGTGTTCCTTCCCTGCATGGTTAGAACAAGGCAGATCCCAAGCCAAGGGCAAGTTTCCTTTGGACACCTTTTGGTATGTTTGCTCATGTATAAGAGTATGGGAGGGATTCTTGGTACATGGAGGAAGTGACCGTAGAGCGAGGATATGATGCAGAGTTCTCCCTCCTGTAGACATTTGTGCTGTCCTCCTAAGCTTGGTGGGGTTTGCCACCACTCCAATGCTTGCGACGGTAGCGTGGGTGTCCGGATGCTCGTCCTCCTCCATGCCTTCTTCATCCCCAACCAAAATATCCTCCTCCTTGGGCTTTTGAGGATCATCTTCCTCGGGCTTCTTGCCTTTGTTGTTGGCGGAGACCATGGTGCTGTAAACTTGAGAAGATTTCCTGACAGAAACAGATCGAAACGAAAACATGACGAGAACATGATATACGAACCTCGGGGATCCGGGGGTTATATATTACGAATGTTCAATGCATAAGGAAGGTACTGGTGTGAAAATGAGGCGGAGACGGAGCTCATGGGGCTCACACCCCCTCCAGGCGCAGCCAGCTGGGGCCCGCGCCTAGGGTGGGTGTGGCCACTCTGGCCTCCGTTTCCTCCTATGTTTTGTCTCATAACCTTCCGTATGTAATAAAAACATCAAAAATATAAAAAGATAAGGTTTTCACGAACCTTCTGTTTTCACCTCTTTTACCTATTCAAAGACGAACTCTACAGATTCCTTTTATCCATATCCTGAAAATTCCTTTCCTACAAGATCTCACACAAAACCTCAATGGCAACATTAGTATATAGAAAAACAATAAAAATTTAGGTTCACACTTCAACTAAAATCCATCAAAACAAAATCTACTGTAGCAAATCCTTTCCAAAAAACCCAAAAGAATCTGTAAGGGAATCAATATAAAAGGCAAATGCAGATGATGGCATAAATCTGTCAAAACATACCAGCAAGTAAAGATTGATTTTTTCTAAAGCCTTCTGTTGCTTAAATCAAAAAGTGCAGAACCAATGAAAGTTGGGTAACAACTTGGAGAACAAGCACAGAAAAATACAGCTCCATCCGAAGTACTGAGCTCCCTCACGAATTTTTCCAATGCAGCACAAAAATCTGTCCCGGGAGAGCCACTTTTCACAACTCCTCTACTACTCAAAAGTAGTTGAACTTGACACAAAAAGCCAAAAAAAGGATAAGGAGCGGTTATTACTGAGGTAGTAACTTCCAAGACTCGACAAAACTATTGGGTTATCTCCCAAGAAGTACTTTTCATTAATTCCTTTAAGTTAGGCTTGATAGTTTCGAAGATGCTCACATAAGAGATAAATATCTGAAGCGAAAGAGAGCACCAAAAAGCAAATAAACAACACATTTGAGCCTAACCCACTTCCTATGCAAAGGAGTATTATGATAAATCAAATTGTTGAAACAAAAATCCATTATAATAGGAAGACAGAACAAATGCAACTTCAAAGCTTTCAACATAAAACTGGGAAACTTAATATTATTGAGATGCATAAAACCATGTTTCCCTCTCTCATAATAAATTTCAGTAGCACTTTGAATAAAGTTGACATTATAACTGTCACTGGCAACAACTTTATCATCATAATGAGCATACTTACAATCATCAAAAAGAGGTCCAAGGTCATAAACTGGATCAATAGAAGCAAGTTGCTCCATCCTGAAATCTTCATTAGGCAATCTATTTTCACAAGGAGCTTTAGCGAATTTGGAAAAGTTAAACTCATAAGAATCTCCATCAAACTTAGTTAAAACTTTTTCCTTTTTACAAACTATAATAGCTCCACAAGTTTTCAAGAAGGGTCTACCAAAAATGATAGGACAAGTTTTGCTAGTTGCTGAGTTAAGCACTAGAAAATCAACAGGATACTTAATCTTACCACAAAGGACTTCCACATCTCTTACAATACCAATAGGGCAAATGGTTTCCTTATTATCAAGGTGAATAACCACATCAATGTCCTTAAGATCACAAGGACCAATTTCATTCATAATTTCCCTGTAAAGCTCATAAGGAATAGCACTAGAACTAGCACCAATATCACATAAACCATAGTAGAAATGATCACCAATTTTAACAGAGAGCACAGGGACACTAGCTTTTCTAGCTTTACTAGGATGAGAAATAATATTAGAAGCGTCTTCACAGAAGACAATGTGCTCATCCTCTATATTTTTAGTGACAAGATCTTTCACAATAGCTACCACAGGTTCAATATTTATTTGCTCATCAGGTTCCACTATTTTATTTGTACCTTTTTTATTCGCACTAATCATCATAAAATACTCCTTTACCTTAGCTAGGAAAGGTATTTTCTCAACATAAGGTTCAGGCAAAATATGATCAATAGTACAAACTTCAATGCTTCTAACAGGAACATGACTAACAACATCTTTATAAGGTGCATGGTACTTATTCCACTTCTTTTTAGGAATTTCTATGTAAGAGGAAAAGGCCTTATAACAGTTGGCAATACTTTGGGAATCAAGACCATACTCATTACTAATATCACGGAAGTCATCAGTTCCCATAAAAGATTTAATGCATTCATAATCATAATTTATACCTGACTTTCTTCCTTTGTCATTCTCCCATGCTTCAGTGTTCTCTTGAATACGGTCTAAGAGATCCAATTTAGCTTCTTCCTTCATACGCGTAAATGATCCAGCACAAGAAGCATCTAGTAAATATTTATCATGAAGAGAAAGCCTAGAGTTATTGATAATAATATTGTTAGGGAGTTCATGAATAGGACATTTAAGCATTAGTAACTTCAATCTCCCCCAAGCTTGAGTTGTACTCTCTCCATCACGAGGCCAAAATTTATATATCAGATTCCTATCCTTATGAATTTCACTAGGAGGATTGAATTTAGAATAAAAGAGAGGTACTATTTCCTCCCATTCCATGGATTGTCCATTCTTCAACAGCTTATACCATTCTTCGGCTCTTTGTAATGATGTTATAGTAATCTAAACATAATGACTTTGATCGTATTAATATACTTCGGATGAATGTTCATCACATCATTCCACCAATGTTGTGACCTCGTTATTAACAACATCCAATGTCCATGATCAGGAAACCTTGATCATCATGTTAATCAATGAGCTAGTTTATATGAGAGGCATAACTAGAACTCTTATTTGTTTATTAAACACACATGTATTAACGTTTCCAATTAATACAATTATAGCATGAGAAATAAACATTTATCATAAATAAGGAATAAGATAATAACCACCTTATTATTGCCTCTCGGGCATATTCCCTTCAGAGAGATGTTGTTGTTAATCCCAAATGGGTCGCTAAGTAAAGACCGTACATCCATTTCTGTCATTGGGTTTCCTACGATATCGCCGCTAGCCAAGTATCTCACCTCAATCCTTGATCGATTTCGGGGGTAGTCTTGGGTACCTACAAGTCCAAAGATCGAGGCAAGAGCGAAAGAAACAAAAGATACAAATCCATTTTTTAAACAATACATAATACTCCCATAGATTAGATGCACATAATCACTGCGAGGTTTCTCCCCAGCCTGCTTTCCATGAGGACTACTCACTCATAACAATAAGATCAAGGATAGAAAACATTGTGCAAAATACTTAGATTGAAATCAAATATTCTTACAATGGTCTCTGAATCACAAGGAGATCTCAAGTACAAGTAATGGCTATGGCTAATGGAGAGGATGGGGAATGGAAGGGATGAACTATGGTGTGGATCTCATTTGCTGGTGGTGTGATGCAATCTGACTAATGGCGGCCCTCTGCACGGTGGCTGGGACCTCGAAATATATCGGCACCTTCATGATAGTTGTAGAGTTTTACGAGACGAAGTCACCGCCACCTCGTACGGGTGGGACGCACCCATATCTGTGCTCGTTACACCGTCTGGCGCTTGGCAATAGATCCAGGATTACTTGGTCATGTAAACTTGCTCAAAATCTTCATTTATGACTCCAGATTTTGCAATAAAAGTGTGATTTCCTGCACAACACAAATCAAAGCAAGGTTTTGCATATCTTTGAAATAATTAGTCATTGGTGGAAAACCAAGAGAGATTAATGTCAATTTCTTGACAAAAAATAGTTTTTAAACGCGGAGAAAGATGGCGATTTTTGTAGCCATTAACGTCCCCAAAGCTCAAACCTTGATCGCCCTTGAGCAAGAACAACAAAAGAACTATAAGGAATTTAGCATTTAAACTTGAAACAACGAGAATACGAATTCACTTACGGTCGGTAGCCATATGCGTCTAGCACTTATTCCATTTTGAAAAGCTCATCAAAGTTAGAGATATGCTAAGAATACTATACAAGCTTTGATGACTCAAGACAATCAAAGTAGAGTTTAATATAAGTATAAATAACTAGAAGTATAGCAATCAACCCAATTACTCTCAGCTTTCCAAGGAACACTAGGATGTTTACTATAGAAATATTGAGTAAAATAGTTCATGTCCTAAGTAGTATAAAAGTGAAGTGTCTTATTGACACCCATATTAGTAAATCAAGACTATCAAAAATACTACTATTCTAATCATTGCTTCTTAAGAAAATTGTAACACCCCGTCCACTGGGCTCCGGGTGTGTCACTCCTGGCAGCTTAATAGGATATCTAGACTGGCCCCACAGACCAACACTAGTCTTTTCTGCGCACTTTATCCTCACTCATGCGCACCCGGTACCCACTTCCCGGTCGGTCACCCATCCTAGAATTGCTCTAGGCCAAGCACGCTTAACCTTAAATTTCTTTTCGAATGAGCTTCCGAAAAAGAAGTTGCAACTTGTTGTTATGAGTATCCTATCAATCCTATTAAGACATGTGCTAGATCTCACATACACCCACCCTTTAGAAGATTGATGCCCTCATCGATCAAGCACACCCCTAAGAACGTACCCTCTTGGCACGCGTTTGTGCGTCCAGTGCCGGCACATGTGCCATGCCGTGTCCACTCCGGGCCACAGGCGCCATGCTCCACATGTCCCACCACTGACCCGCACGCACCCATTAAACCGCGAGGTCGGCTCTGATACCACTTGTAACACCTGGTCCACTAGGCCCGGGGGGTGTCACTCCCGGCAGCTTAATAGGCTTTCTGAAGGGAATATGCCCTGAGAGGCAATAATAAAGTGTTTATTATGTGTATTCCAAGTATATGATAGATGTTTATTTTGCATGCTATAATTGTACTAATACGGAAACATTAATACATGTGTGTTTAATAAACAAACAGAAAGTTCCTAGTTATGCCTCTCTCATAAACTAGCTCGTTGATTAACAAGATGATCAAGATTTCCTGATCATGGACATTGGATGTTGTTAATAACGGGATCACAACATTAGTGTAATGATGTGATGAACATTCATCCGAAGTATAGCATTACAATCAAAGTCATTGAGTTTATATTGCTATAAACAACTTACGAAGTGATCCTAATCCTTAGACCATGAGATCATGTCAATCACTAACACCGGAAGAGTTTCTTGATAACATCAAACATCACACCGTAACAGGGTGATTATAAAGATGGTTTTAGAACTAATAAAGTGTTATGTTGAGGCCCATGGATCGAGAGTGGAATTTTTTCATCCCGATGACGGATATATATACTCTAGGACCTCTTGGTGATATCACATTGGTTATCTTGCAAGCAAGTGATTTGATCACTAGAATATTATATCACGGGAAAGAGAAAAGAGTGCATGTCAGTAACGAGATCAAACTAGGTATGGAGATACCGATGATCGAATCTCGGACATGTAATATATCGCGAAACAAAGGGATTAAGATACTAGCGTAAAAAGGTTCCGACGATCACAACAAAGTAATCGTTGAATGTGTGGGAGTCAGTATGGGTCTTCAGATCCCGCTTCTGATTATTGATCCGAGAGGGGTCTTGATCATGTCCGCATTATTCACGAACCGTAGGGTGACACACTTAAGAGACACGGACATCCAATTGGAGCAAAATTTTCATGCCAGAAAGAATAACAAGCGCATGAATTTATTTCACTAGATACCGAAACAGGTTTTCGGGTGAAATTGCATAAAGTGTTTTTGCATGTGAAATAAAATTCTAGCAAGGGGTTATATGAGAATGTTTTTCATTAAAGTAATTGACAAAATTCTGAATAAATAAAAAGAGTTTTATTTAATGAGAGTTTGCATTAAATTTGGTGGAAATTTAATTGCAAGTTTGAGTGGGATTTTGAGTGGAGGGAAATGAAGAGGTTTTTGTGAGTGGAGTGTCCACCCACATGAATGAAGGAGGGGAGGGGTCAGCCCCCATGGCCGGCGGCCACCCCCTTGGGTGCCCCCCTCCTCCTATAGAAGGCACCCCTCTCCCTCTCTCTCACTCACACCTCCTCGTGAAGGATCTCTCTCCCCCTCTAGAATTTATCCCCCATGGTATCGGACTAGCGAGATACATGTTCCCGGTGGCTATTCGGCAAGAAAGAGTTGTGCTTCCGCTGCATCGCTGGAGCGAGGAGGCGGAGGTTTCTCGGTGCCTCGGTTGTTTGTGCGAGCACGGATGCGCTGCTGATTTGCGGCGCTAGGACTTCCTCTCGATCTTGAGATCGGAAAGAGATCATCTACATCAACCACGAGTTTAACTCGTTAAGCTTTGTCGGTATTCAAGGGTATGTTCTCTACGGATATACATCCGCCCGTTGTTTGTATCTAGTAGACAGATCTTGGTACATAGTTGTTCCCATCGTAGGAAAATTTTGTTTTCTATGTTGCGAACCCTACAGTGGTATCAGAGCCGGATCTTTGCGTAGATGCTTTACACGGGTAGTACACATATGAGTATGTGGGCGATGATGATCATGTTGTTGCTCCTTAGTTGTAATTTTGGATATTGGTGGCATAGTGGGATGAAGCGTCCCGGACAAACATACTCATACTCGCACATGAGACCTGTTCCACGCTTGACATGTAACTAGTTTTCATAAGTGGCTAGCGGGTGTCTGTCTCTCCTACTATAGTCAATATCTATTTTGCAACAAGTTGTCAACAATTTGGTTATCCTCGTTGTGGTTCATGTTCGTAGGTGAGAACGGTTCTATCTCGAAAGCCCTAAGCCATGTAAAATTTGCAATGGATAAATTAGAGGCGTCTAGTTTAGATTGTTGTCGGCCTAGTGTTATGGTATGATGATGTTGTAAGTAGAAGTATGAGATGATACTCTTACAACACACATAACGTGTAAGTTCCATAGACCTTGGCCTTACACATAAAGGTATGATAGTGATCATACCACGATGCACATGATAGAGATCATATGCGGGAACCATATCATTCCACTAATAAACATGTGATGTTTGATAGCATCTTATATTGCGTGTTTGGCATTTTATTAGCATAATAAGATGATCTCTCATTTAAATATCAATATAAGAATGTGTTCTTCCTTTAGTATGCATCGATTATGTTTTCGTCGCTCCAAGACATCACGTGATGATCAGGTGTTCTTGGATCCACGACCATATTTCGGGTGTAAGACAGTTACACATGCGAATACTAAGGTTCTTACTTGGAGAGCCTAGCATGTACAGACATGGCCTCAGAACACGGACCGAAAGGTTAAGAATGAGTTATATAGTAGATATGATGCCCATTTGATGCTCGCCTTTGAAGCTACACCGACTCACGTGATGATCATACTTGGTGTAGTGGATTTGGTTCATGTAATAACCGAAAAGACACGAGGGATGTCGTTTTTGAGTGGGAGTTCATTCGTAATGTGGATTAGTTGAACTCAATCTATCATAAACTTAGTCTAAACTTTACAAATTCTGTTGTAGATGGAACCACCTGCTTTTAATTTCAATGTGTTCATGGAGAAAGAGAAACTTGCAACGAATGGTAAGAACTTTACCGAATGGGCCATGAATTTGAGGATTCTCCTCTCTGCTGCACAAAAGCAATATATGCTAGAAGCGCCGCTAGGCCCCCCACCTTTTGAGGATGCCCTTGACGAGGAGAAGAATGTCTATCAGACTCGTCAGGAGGACCACAACTTAGTTCATTGCGGCATATTGTATGGGCTAGAGACAGAACTTCGAAAGCGTTTCAAAAACGGCAATGCATTTGATACAATGGGTGAGTTGAAAATGATTTTCGACACACATGCTGCTGTAGAGAGCTACAATGTTTCAGAAAAGTTCTTTAGCTGCATGATGGAAGAGCACAACTCCGTTAGTGAGCATGTACTCAAGATGTCGGGTTACGCTGATAACCTTGTGTCCTTGGGAATATCGATTCCCATTGACTTAGGCATCCATCGTGTTCTGCAGTCTCTGCCACCTAGCTATAAGAGCTTCGTGATGAACTATAATATGCAAGGGATGAAGAAGTCTCTCCCCGAGCTTGTGTCAATGCTTAAAACTGCAGAAGTGGAGATCAAAAAGGAACATCAAGTGTTGATGATCAATAAGAACACTGGTTTCAAGAAAGACAAGAAAGGAAAAAGGAAGGGAAGTAAGGGCGGCAAGCCGGTTGCCGTGCCTGAAAAGAAACCCCGAGTTGTCCCTAAGTCTGATATCGAGTGCTACTATTGTAAGGGGACTGGCCACTGGAAGCGCAACTGCCATAAGTATTTGGCAAACAAGAAGGCCGGCAAGGCAAACAAAGGTATATATGATATACATGTTATTTATGTGTACTTTACTAGTGCTCGCAGTAGAACCTAGGTATTTGATACCGGTTCAGTTGCTAATATTTGTAACTCGAATCAGGGGATGCGGAACAAGAGACCGCTAGCAAGGGGTGAGGTCAAGATGCGTGTCGGCAATGGATCAAGTGTTGATGTGATCGTCGTCGGAATGCTACCTCTCCACTTGCCGTTGGGATTAGTAATAAACTTGAATAATTATTATCTGGTGCCAGCACTGAGCATGAACATTGTATCTGGATCGTGTTTGATGCGAAGTGGTTATTCATTTAAATCCGGGAACAATGGTTGTTCTATTTATATGAATGAAATCTTTTATGGTCATGCACCGATGATGAATGGTTTATTTCTATTGGATCTCGATAATAATGTTACACATATTCATAATGTTGATGCTAAAAGGATTAAACTTAATGATGATATATCCGCATATATTTGGCACTGCCGTGTAGGTCATATTGGCGTTAAACGCATGAAAAATCTCCATTCGGATGGACTTTTGGAATCACTTGAATTTGAATCATTTGATACATGTGAGCCATGCCTTATGGGCAAGATGACTAGAACGCCGTTTTCCGGTTCAATGGAACGGCCGAAAGATTTATTGGAAATCATACATTCTGATGTATGTGGTCCAATGAGTGTGTCGGCGCGAGGTGGATATCGTTATTTTGTTACTTTCACAGATGATTTGAGTATATACGGTTATATCTACTTGATGAAACACAAGTCTGAAACCTTTGAAAAGTTCAAGGAATTTCAGAATGAAGTGGAAAATCATCGTAATAGAAAGATCAAATTTCTACGGTCCAACCGTGGAGGTGAGTATCTAAGTTACGAGTTTAGCACTCACATTAAAGAGTGTGGAATTATTTCACAACTCACACATGCCGGAGCACCACAGCGAAATGGTGTGTCGGAACGTCGTAATCGTACTTTATTGGATATGGTTCGATCTATGATGTCTCTGACGGACTTGCCGTTATCATTTTGGGGTTATGCACTAGAAACTGCTGCATTCACTTTAAATCGGGCACCATATAAATCCATTGAAAAGACACCGTATGAATTTTGGTTTGGAAACAAACCTAAGCTGTCATTTCTTAAAGTTTGGGGATGCGATGTTTATGTGAAGAAACTTCAACCAGATAAACTCGAACCCAAAGCGGAAAAATGCGTCTTCATAGGATACCCTAAGGAAACTATTGGGTATTCCTTCTATCACAGATCCGAGGGCAAGGTTTTTGTTGCCAATAATGGATCCTTTCTAGAGAAAGAGTTTCTCGCGAAAGGTGTGAGTAGTCGGAAGGTAGAACTCGAAGAGGTTATTGAACCTTCTCTTCAAAGTATGGAGAGTAGTGCAGCGCCGGAAGTCGTTCCGGGGTTGTCTTCACCAGTTCAAGAAGGAACTAATGATAATGATCATGAAACTCCAAAAAAGAGTACTACCGAACCTCGCAGGTCTAGCAGGGCACGTGCAGCTCTCGAGCTGTACGGAAACCCTGTTATGAATTTCATGGTTGATGAAATTGATGACCGTGCGACGTATGAAGAAGCGATGATGAGCCCGGATTCCAACAAATGGTTAGAATCCATGAAATCCGAGATGGAATCCATGTATGAAAATCAAGTTTGGAACTTGGTGGAATTACCTCACGACCGAAAGGTCGTGGAGAACAAATGGATTTTCAAAAGGAAAACTGATGCTGATGGTAATGTGACCGTCTATAAAGCTCGACTTGTCGCAAAGGGGTTTTAACAAATTCAAGGAGTTGACTACGATGAGACATTCTCTCCCGTAGTGATGCTAAAATCAGTTAGAATTATGTTAGCAATTGCTGCATATTTCGATTATGAGATATGGCAGATGGATGTCAAAACCGTGTTTCTCAATGGTAATATTGAAGAAGAGTTGTATATGATACAACCAAAGGGTTTTGTCGATCCTAAGGATGCTAACAAGGTGTGCAAGCTTCAGCGATCCATCTATGGATTGAAGCAAGCATCACGAAGTTGGAATCTCCGCTTTGATGAGGTGATCAAAGAGTTTGGATTTGTCCAAACTTATGGAGAAGCTTGTATTTACAAGAAAGTGAGTGGGAGCAATGTGGCATTTCTGATATTATATGTGGATGACATATTATTGATCGGAAATGATATAGATCTTTTAAACAGTGTTAAAATTTATCTAAACAGCAAATTTTCAATGAAGGACCTCGGTGAAGCGTCATACATATTAGGCATAAAGATCTATAGAGATATATCTAGGCGCCTAATAGGGCTATCGCAAAGTACATACCTTGATAAGATTTTAAAGAAGTTTAAAATGGACGGAAGTAAGAAGGGGTTCTTACCTATGTTGCAAGGCAAGACATTGAGTAAGACTCAAAGTCCGGCTACGGCGGAAGAAAGAGAGATAATGGAAAAAGTCCCCTATGCTTCAGCCATAGGATCTATAATGCACGCCATGCTATGTACAAGACCGGATGTGGCACATGCTATTAGTTTGACTAGTAGGTATCAATCGGATCCAGGTTTTGGAACACTAGATAGCGGTCAAGAATATCCTTAAGTACTTACGAAGAACTAAGGATATGTTTCTTGTATACGGAGGTGAAGAAGAGCTCGTCGCTAAGTGTTATGTCGACGCAAGCTTTGACACCGACCCGGATGACTCTAAGTCTCAATCCGGATATGTATTTCTCATGAATGGCGGAGCGGTTAGTTGGAGGAGTTCCAAACAACCTGTGGTGGCGGGATCAACAACGAAGGCCGAATATGTTGCTGTTTCGGAAGAGTCTCAGGAAGCGGTTTGGATGAAGGAGTTCATATCCGAACTAGGTGTGGTTGCAAGCGTGTTGGACCCAATAGTGATCTATTGTGACAACAATGGTGCCATTGCCAATGCCAAAGAACCAAGGTCTCACAAGAATTCCAAGCATATAAAGCGCCGGTTTCACTCCATCCGCGAGCATGTCAAGGATGGAGATATAAAGATTTGTAAAGTACACACGGATATCAATGTAGCAGATCCGTTGACTAAAACTCTCCCTAGAAAAAAACATGATCAACACCAGAACTCCATGGGTGTTAGATTCATCACTATGTAACTAGATTATTGTCTCTAGTGCAAGTGGGAGACTGAAGGGAATATGCCCTGAGAGGCAATAATAAAGTGTTTATTATGTGTATTCCAAGTATATGATAGATGTTTATTTTGCATGCTATAATTGTATTAATACGGAAACATCAATCCATGTGTGTTTAATAAACAAACAGAAAGTTCCTAGTTATGCCTCTCTCATAAACTAGCTCGTTGATTAACAAGATGATCAAGGTTTCCTGATCATGGACATTGGATGTTGTTAATAATGGGATCATAACATTAGTGTAATGATGTGATGAACATTCATCCGAAGTATAGCATTACGATCAAAGTCATTGAGTTTATATTGCTATAAACAACTTACGAAGTGATCTTAATCCTTAGACCATGAGATCATTTCAATCACTAACACCGGAAGAGTTTCTTGATAACATCAAACATCACACCGTAACAGGGTGATTATAAAGATGGGTTTAGAACTAATAAAGTGTTATGTTGAGGCCCATGGATCGAGAGTGGAATTTGTTCATCCCGATGACGGATAGATATACTCTAGGCCCTCTTGGTGATATCACATTGGTTAGCTTGCAAGCAAGTGATTTGATCACTAGAATATTATATCACGGGAAAGAGAAAAGAGTGCATGTCAGTAACGAAATCAAACTAGGTATGGAGATACCGATGATCGAATCTCGGACATGTAATATATCGCGAAACAAAGGGATTAAGATACTAGTGTAAAAAGGTTCCGACGATCACAAGAAAGTCATCGATGAATGTGTGGGAGTCAGTATGGGTCTTCAGATCCCGCTTCTGATTATTGATCCGAGAGGGGTCTTGATCATGTCCGCATTATTCACGAACCGTAGGGTGACACACTTAAGAGACAACGACATCCAATTGGAGCAAAAATTTCATGCCGGAAAGAATAACAAGCGCAGGAATTTATTTCACTAGATACCGAAACAGGTTTTCGGGTGAAATTGCAGAAAGTGTTTTTGCATGTGAAATAGAATTATAGCAAGGGGTTATATGATAATGTTTGTAATTAAAGTAATTGACAAAATTCTGAATAAATAAAAAGAGTTTTATTTAATGAGAGTTTGCATTAAATTTGGTGGAAATTTAATTGCAATTTTGAGTGGGATTTTGAGTGGAGGGAAATGAAGAGGTTTTTGTGAGTGGAGTGTCCACCCACATGAATGAAGGAGGGGAGGGGGCAGCCCCCATGGCCGGCGGCCACCCCCTTGGGTGCCCCCCTCCTCCTATAAAAGGCACCCCTCTCCCTCTCTCTCACTCACACCTCCTCGTGAAGGATCTCTCTCCCCCTCTAGAATTTATCCCGCATGGTCTCGGACTAGCGAGATACATGTTCCCGGTGGCTATTCGGCAAGAAAGAGTTGTGATTCCGCTGCATCGCTAGAGCGAGGAGGCGGAGGTTGCTCGGTGCCTCGGACGTGTGTGCGAGCACGGATGCGCTGCTGATTTGCGGTGCTAGGACTTCCTCTCGATCTTGAGATCAGCAAGAGATCGCCTACATCAACCACGAGTTTAACTCGTTAAGCTTTGTCGGTCTTCAAGGGTATGTTCTCTACGGATATATATCCGCCTGTTGTTTGTATCTAGTAGATAGATCTTGGTACATAGTTTTTCCCATCGTAGGAAAATTTTATTTTCTATGCTGTGAACCCTACAATATCTAGACTGGCCCCACAGACCAACACTAGTCTTTTATGCGCACTTTGTCCTCACTTATGCGCACCCGGTACCAACTTCTCGGTCGGTCACCCATCCTAGAATTGCTCTAGGCCAAGCATGCTTAACCTTAGAGTTCTTTTTCGAATGAGCTTCTGGAAAAGAAGTTGCAACTTGTTGTTAAGAGTATATTGTCAATCATATTAAGCCATGTGTTGGATCTCACAAAAATTCATAGAGTAGTAACGAGATCATGCCAAAGACTTGTTATGTGGTTCATCAACAATGATCATTGAGTGACGCTTTTAAACCATGGTTTGTACAAACTTCGAGAGTACCAATACTTTTTCCCATACGGTGACACGTATGCCACCCATGTCATCAACTCATAGCCGAAATTCGGGGTTATACCATAGATCATTCAAAATCCAGTGGAGTTGTTATCATCCAAAGGTGTGCATGGGAACACATAGAAATTTTTAAATAGTATCACGTTTTGATCCACAAGATTATCTTTGGCATGCAATCACAATTACCACTAGACTTCATTTTAATCAAACAACTCCTTTCAAGAGTGTCGTCAAGTCTATAAAAACATCTATGTGGTTAAGTATCTTCAAACGTAAACTCTCAAGACAATCACTCGTCAAACAAGTCTCAGACTTTTTCATGTTGTACTTGTTTGTAAAAACTAATTCCAAGGAAAGACGAAGTTAGCTACAAGAACTAAAGCAAAAGATTCCACAACTAATCATTCATACAAATAAAAACCTTTAATCTAACTATTTTGAATTACTCCCACTAGCATAGCATCTTAGCAAACCAAATAACTAAGATAAACAATTCAAACTTCAAAAGTGGGAGACATAGGACATACCTCTCATGAGTGACTTCATAATCCTCTTCTTTATAGGGATGTGTTCCTTCATAACTCAAGAAAAATCACTCTCATAATAAAATTGAAGAAAAGAGGAAAAGTGCAAATCCACTTTCACGAAAAAGGAAAAAGGGGAAAAAATTGTATTTTTTAGGATGGGGATTAAAGAATAGAAAATAACTTGCGACCAATCAAGGGATTAAGAAAACAAAAACAAACGAAAAACTAAAACAAACGAAGAACAAAAGCAAACTAGAAACGAAAGAAAAATCAAAGTGTTGGAACAAACCAACACGAGTGTTTCAAAGCTCACTAGGAGCTGGAGTACAACCTCATTATTACAGAAATAAAATTGTCGAGGGACACATTCCCAAGCTCAAACTTTTGCAAGCCCCTTTTGTTGCTCATTGTGATGGTGGTGGATAGTTACCCATGCTACATTAGTTTATCCAATCATGGAACTCAGTAGCGAGGTTGGCAGTAGCATCTCGAAGTTTAATGGAGAGGTTGTTCATATTTTGGATATTTTCTTCGAGAGTATAGATATCATCATAGGCGGTGTATAAGTTTGGTGGCTGCAGATCTTGTTCGGGTCCTTCTTGTTCCACTTCTTCATCCATGGGTACTTCTTGTTGTGGTATACTTGCCTCAACCTGCGCGTCATAACGCAAATGTCCCTCCTCAATAGATAGCAGACCATAAGGAAAAGGAGCAGGGATCAAGTGATCTACTCCAGGTATATCAAAGAAATATCTACCATTGGTTCTAGGAATCATACCACAAGCTCTAAGAGTATAAAAACCAAGACAGTGGTTTCCATACAATGGTTGGATGTTACCTAGGTTGACTTGGAGCGCATGTGGAGCATGGTTATGACTCCTCCTCTGCATATGTGACCATGAGATTCAAGACCCTGATGATTAAGATAAACAAAAGAAGTGGGCCCAAATTTTGTGTCAAGGTACACTTAGGAATAACAGCTTTAGCGAGGATCATTATGTCCTCCTAATTGACTCTAGTAAACTCACCACATGACTGCATGGTGTTAGCAATAACATAAAACAAATAATGAACAACGGGATGGGAAATTTGATTTCCCTTGGTTGTGTTTCCACGAACTCTCATTCTATTAAAATAACCCAAGGGTGTAGGATTCAAAACAAAAGTGGTGGAGCATATGCCGGTGTTGTTATTGGCAAACCCAAAGGAATGATCCTATTGGCTGAGTGTCAAGGAGTAATCAAATTTCATAAGACGGAAGTTGACTCGATCAACTCCGGAAATTTTCTCCTCAGGACAGTACTGAGAGATCACCGATTGCGTCAAAGTGCTAAGAAACTCAAGCGTTAAGCAGCAGTACGTGGCACAATCCTGAAAGACAAAATCATACAAACCAACATTGTTGCACAATAAATTGAAATCAGCACGGATGCAAAGTTGGTTTAGGATAAAGGGACATGCCCACTTGGTGGACTTTATTTCTCAGAGCTTGAGACGGTTGAAATGGTTCAGCTGAAACTGCTCAGTGAACTTGATACCAAGTGACTTAGGGGTTAGCGTATCAACGGGTGGTACAGATTATTTCGCAGCCATCGAGCGTGTACGGCTCCTCGTATTCATCTAATAAAAATTTAATAAAAGTTCTAATCAAAAAAATTGATCCGCTAGAAACATACATATACGATCCTCTACACTAGTTACAAAATAATTTCCTCTAAAAACTAACTAAACATGCTCAACATCAAGATTATCTCAAAAACAAGACCTAAGTCTAAATTGATAATGGTGAAAGATTGAACAAAGTTTGGATGCAAATAAGTTGGGGATCGGAGGAGAAATATTGATCGATTGGGTGCGAGAAATAGATGAAAGAACAAGTAGAATTGAAGATACAATGGAGGTAGTTTGGAGGTAGAATAAAGAGAATAGTATTTTGGAAATTTTAGGTTACATCTTCCTGGGGTCATATGGTGGCCGAGTACGTGGTACGGGCGGGTGGTACGTCCGGAGCCCGCCCGTACCAAGTATATACCCTCCTGGCGGTGCACTCGGTATGGGCGTGCGATACGATTACACACGTCTGTATTACTAGTCGTTACGCGGTCAGTACATTTGCTTTAAGTTTGATGTTTTTCTCGAGGGTATGTACGGACGGGCGGTATGGTCGCTCCGACCGTACCAGTGGTCGTTATGACCACTATATTGTGCGTCAAAAATCTAGACTTCTTATTTTTTTGATACTACGATGTGGTACGAGCGTGCGGTACAGGGTCTCCCACCATACTATTGGTCGTTATGCGGCCTGGAAGCTGCAAAAACTTGAGGAATTTGATTAGTAGTTTCACGTACCTTTGCACATCTTAACAAAAGTCAAAATAAAAGAAAATAGACTTTATAAAAATCAGCAATATCTTAAGGCCATGTGTTAGCAAAATATAAAATCGAGGATTACCTTATTTTATTCTCCTCTCTCCAAAGTACTTCTTGAACAATCTTTATTAAGAAAAAAACTAACACAAGAATAAAAAGTTTTATTTCACATGGGTTGCCTCCCATGAAGAACTTCTAGTTAAGGTCAATTATCTTGACCCATATGGTGATCATTTAGTTTTCGTGAGTGGAACATCTACTCCAAAGTAATTACCTTTAAGCGTGATTATACTATCATCATTATTATTAGGCTTGGCCTTCTTCTTACTAGGGAAGTGGACTATAAAAGGATCTCTAGATGGTAGTCCTATTCGCGTATTCCCTTCATGCAAATTAATTAAAGCCTTAATAGTTCTTAGGAATGGCCTAACTAGAATTATAGGTGCTATGGGATCTTTGGGCATGTCCACCATAACAAGATCAATAAGCGCAGACTGCATTTAATTTCTACAACTATATTTTCTTTAATCCCAATAGCTTTTATATAAGTTGAATCAGCTAGATGGAGTCTCATTTTAGTAGTTGTAAATGGCCCCAAGTTTAATTTATCAAATAGGCTTTTGGAAAACGTTGATACTCTAGCATCAAGATCACAAAGTGCAGATATCTCATTAATACCAACGTTAATTTTAATAGTGGGATAAAATATATCATTTAGCTTAGCAGGAAGTTTATCATCTAGTCTTTTATATTCCATTTCTAACTCTCTAACTTTAGATGCTACAAGTTGAATAAATTGTTGATAGGTAGCATCATTACCTTTTTCAATATCGGGATTCTTCACGGTGATCATCTTTGGTAGATCTTTCATGGTATATTCGGGTGTTGGTGTGTTTCTATAACTTAGCTCTTCAGGATCCTCTTCGTTATTTTTGACCCTTATCATCTTGAGGTCTTCCACCGGATTTGGCTTGGGCTTTCCAGCGAATTTTGCAAGTACGAGAGCCTGGCTCTCGGCTACCTTGCCCAATTAAGCCTCCATGGTCTTTTTTCCTTTCCTGTAGAGCATGCACATCATTTCTAATTGCGATGGTTTGACTAGACAATTTACCAATACTAGTCTCATGGTTCTCTATGATTTTAATAAGCATATTATTTTGCTCGGTCTGAGCTTGGAGAAAATTTCTAACAGTATGTTCAAAGGAGAGATTGCCATGATTTGCTCCATTATGATTATCATAATTGTTATAAGGAGGTACTGCAGGATTAGAATAATGTTTTTGAACATTAGAACCAAAATTTTGATTTTCCATGCAGGATTATAAGAACTACGAGCTATGATTAACGTCATTAACATCGGTAGTGATAGCATTAACTTGGGTATGTTCCTTACCCTTTACTATGTTAAGTAACTCATCTACCTTTGCAGTAAACTCTTCATTATTTACCTCGGTGATTGAATTCACCCTTTTTGAGGTTCTTTCCACATTCCATTAAGCATGGTTGTTTTGGATATCATCAAGTAATTTTTTTGCAATACTCACCTGCATACCCCATGATTGTTCCTCCTGCTGCAGTATCTAGCATAGACTTAGACATTGCGTTAAGGTCATTATAAAATAAATGTAATATAAGCCGCTCTTCCATCCCATGACTAGGACAATTCATTACGGCTTCTTTCATCCATTCTCATGCAAGCGCTAGCGGATCGTGGTCTTCTTATCTAAAACTTGTAATGTTGGATCTTAGTTGCATAGTTTTAGCTAGGGAAAAAATTAATCATAAAAATATTAGTGTATTCCTCCCAATATGTAAGTGTGCCCTTAGGTAGAGCTAGCAACCATTCCTTAGCCTTTCCTCTAAGAGAGAAAGAAAATAATCGTAATTTAATAGCATTTGGATCAACATACTTAATACGCATCATGTCGTAAATTTCAATAAATGTATTTAGGTGCAAACCTGAATCCACAAAAGATGAGCCTCCAAATTGGTTCTGTTGAACCAAACTCAAAAGTTTAGGCTTAATTTCATATGCTTCCGCACCAACGGTGGGCTGAGTAATAGGTGCACGAATAAAATTATCAGTAGGAGTAGCATACTCCCCAAGTTTCTTTTGAGCCAACGCTCTTTTGTTTTTGGTATTTTTAAAGTAAGATAAACAAATAAACAAGTAACTATTTTTTGAGTTTTCAAATAGATAGCAAGACATAAACTACAAACAAAAATTAAAACTAAAAGAGGTCTTTGTTGACTGCACTAGGATAGCGAATTGCTTCCCCAGAAACGGCATCAGAAAAAGGGTTGATACCTTCGATCCGGATTACGGATGCAGTATAGTAGATTTTTCTCTAGTAGACCTAGGTTTAATCAAACCTTGGGAAACAACGCTAATAGGAATGAAAATAAGGACACATCTAGAAGACTTTGTTTTTTCGTTTTACCTTTGTTTACCAGAACAATCTAGTTTACTTTATACCGTGGGTTGATTTAATAGATGGAGATTGACCAGGGTTGAAGATCCACCTACAGCTACACATCATATGGGATAAAATATAATAATAAGCATAGTTATTTGTAATGTTCCAATAGAGATAATCTATGTGGGAAGCACATCCTAATTTACTAAATCCCCTGCGAGCAGCAGGCATAGTGATAGCCTTTTAATCCAACCGGTTGTACCACAAACCACCGGGTTACACATAGTTATTAAGTGATAAACACATATCAAATCCTTAAGGAGAGATGTTGATCTTGATCCCGAATGGGTCGCTAAGCGAAGACCATATAGCCCTTTCTATCACTCGATTTCCTATGATATCGCTGCTAGCCAAGTATCTCACCTCAAGCCTTGATCGATCTCGGGGGGTCTTGGGTACCTACAAGTCCAAAGATCGAGGCAAGAGACAAATAAACAAAATATACAAATCCCATTTTCAAACAATACACAGTACTTCCATAGATTAGATGCACATAATCGCTATGAGATTTTTCCCCAACATGTAGCCCGTGAGGACTACTCACTCATAAAAATAAGATCAAGGATAGAAAACATTATGAAAAATATTTAGATGGAAATCAAATATTCTTACAATGGTCGCGAAATCACAAGAAAATCTAAAGTAAAAAAGTAATGGCTATGGCTATGGCTAATGGAGAGGATGGGGAATGGAAGATATGAACTATGGTGTGGATCTCCTTTGGTGGTGTTGTGATGCAATGTGAGAATGGCAGCCCTCTGCACGACAGCTGGGACCTCAAAATATATAGGCTCCTTCACGATAGTTGTAGGGTGATGAGTCCAAAATTTAAGCATTTTTACCTTTTGTTTTTGCATAAATAGAGTAGGAATCTTTGTATTTCACTGCGTTCGTATGCACCTTTTGTCTTTATTTCAACAAGATCCCAAATCACTCAGTCTATTATAAACATATCAATTAAAGCTGTCATATTATACTATAATATGATATTTTTAAGTGATAAAAGTCATTTTGAGGAATTACCTTCGCACCTGGGAAAATACCAAGCGAGGAGAGGCAACTAGTGCCCATAACGACCAGTGGTACAGGCAAGGCCCGTCTATACCGTCCGGCCGTACCATGTGTCATCGGGTCCACCTTATCAAATACTTTCTCCTTGCAAAGACGGCAGATAGATCCGACATTCACAGCCACCAGAAACCACGAAAAACCACATCTGAAAGGGATCTGAAGGAGGAGCTTGCCTAGGGAGAAATCCCTGCTGATCCACGAATCATTGTAGGACAACGTATCATCCCCTTCAACATCAATCGCTGCATCTACGTCACTACCATTACTCTCATTCTTCATCCATTAGATCTTGTTGTAATTCAAGATTCAATTGTGGTTTGCACTAGATCTATTTCATTACATTCATCCATCCATTTGATTATGATGATGTTGTTGATTGCTTCCATGTGTGAGTAGTTCCTTTGTTCTTGGGCAGATGGAGAAACCCTAGCACTATTATGAATTTTCAATAAAGATGATATATCCTTGTGTCCGTATGACTTGCCAGTCTATGATAGATTTACGATTTGTGTTTGATCTCTCTCTTTAGATGGTATGTGAAAGTCTACCGCATACCATTTTCCTTTGGGACTAAAGGAAGGGAGAAATCCTTTGGATGTGCTTTGGGATCGTACCTAGAATAGCCCCGTGACAGATTGGCACCGGCTCGTGAACTACATGGTCAAAGGAGGAATGAAGAGGGAATCCCTAAGATAATTACGATATCCATGGGGAAACCCTTAATTGCGGGTCTGTATGGGTGACTGCTCTCAGGCATCGCAGTGGTTATTTAGAGGTGACCTCACTCTTGGCTCAACAAAGTGGCTTCCTACGAGCCTTGTAGTGAACATCTTATTATGGATCTCTCTCCACACATCTCATGATATAAGAAGTATATTATCTTAAATTATTAATAATGACAACACCATGCTAGAGGAGTATCCAACATCCCCGAGAACGTTTTACCCCTATTGCATTCCACCACGCTTTTATACATACTTGTTACTTGCTTTCTTTTAATTGTTTTAATTACATTTCTACACATAACCAAAAACCTTTCAAACACTCTTTACTTGAGATCAAAGGAAACTTACAAGTATCCTTTGGTAGATAGTGACGAAGGGCATTAAGACCTTTACCAATGGCTCTATGTGGGTTCGATATCTTTACTTCGAAACTAGCTACAATTGATCTTTTCACTTAAAGTCATCAAGCTATTTTCTGGCGTTGTTGCCGGAGAGCTAAGCACATTTGGTCTTTGTTTTTAGTTACTTATTTTACTATTTGTTTTACTAAAGTTGTTTACTAGTTTCAGGTAATACACCATGGGTGAGTACCAACATATAATTTAGCTTGAAGCTGTAAGGAACTCTGATCCACCCATGGACGCTTATTTCAAATCCAATAACCCCATGCTTTTAGATCTTTTACATGCAAAAATATTTGTAGGAGATGGCATGAAAGACCCGTATGATCATGTAGGGTTCTTTGAAGATATTTGTGGGTCTTTCCACCTTAATATACAAACCGAGGATGAGGTCAAATTTATTCTATTTGTTTAAACTCTTATTGATGAGGCTCGTTCTTGGTACATTCAAAGTTCTGCAAAGATTACTAATTTCTGGGATAGCCTTGCCTCCTTGTTTTTAGCTGATTTTTTTCCAAAACGAAAACTCTTGGTGCAAGGCGCATGATCACGAATTTTAAAGGAAAATCTGAAGAAAGCTTGCATGAAGGATATACAAGGTTCCGCGGGCTGCTTGACCGCTGCCCCCATGATAATTTTCCACCTTGGTTGGTGATACACACCTTCTACGCTTGTTTGAGTGATAATAATATAAGTGAGCTCGACTCCCTTACCAATGGTTCTTTGACCGAATTTAGTGTTGACAGAGCTTGGAATTTGTTAAACATGGTGAACAGAATATAGTAAGATTATTGTGAGTCCAATTTTAATAAGAAAACCCCATAGAATACGATTGCTTAAAAAGATTTCTTGCCTCTGGGAAGGTAGAGAAACTTCTTTGGAATTTTAATTTGGACCACCGCATGATCATTCAAATCATTAAATCCTATGTCAAACATTTGCAAATCCCAAGAGATTGGGAACGTTATACACCACCTTTGAAAGAGACACCTCCTCAACCTAGCCACAAGGATAAATATTTACAAATGCAGAAGAAAATGATAGTTGAGGAACAAACCATAATAACTAAAGAGATAGAGAGTAAGAGTGAAAAAATAAAAGGATAGGAAGGTTAACTAAGGATCTGGGGACCATCAAACAAAACAATGGGATAGTAAAAGAACTTCTAGAACCAGAAATGCTCAATGATGAAGTAATCATGGTAAGTAAAGAGTCCTCTGACATGGTGGGGGGAAAGTTCGATGGTAAAAATAGAAGTCAATAGAAAATCCCTTTTTGTTTAGGAGGAACTACTTATGTAGGATTCTGTGACTTAAGTTCTTCCATTAATATTATGCCTTACACAATCTATGAGGAGATGTGCGACCATATCGATGAGTCTTACCTTGATCCATCATAAGTTACTTTTATACTCTCTAATAGAACTAAGCATCCTACTCACGGATACATGTCTGTATTTCTATGGGAACTTTTGTTTACCCAGTTTATTTTCACATTATTAAAATACCCTTGAACTCTTCCTGCCCCTTTATTTTGGTAGTCATTTTTATAACTATATGAGCATTGATATTGACAACAAGAAACATACTTTGTCTTTGTAGGTTGGTGAAGAAGCTATAGAAATAAATTATAACCAATTCACCAAGTTGCCTTATGAGAAGAAAGTTGAAATTAAAGAGGAGAGGACTATTGAAGAATTGGCAGCAATTTATTTTTGCACTCCACAATCTAAGTTGGAGAGAAGTTTGACAAGCAATGATTCGCTTCCAAACGACTCTGCAAAGGAGGATTTGGATGAGATCCTCAATACTACACCCAAGGTGGATACTCGCCTCATGAATGAATTTGAAGAACTTGAAAGAAAACGGGATGAGGACGCCCCCCCCCCCCCCCCCCCCCCGCTCATTTTGAAGCCTCTTCCTCTAAACCTCAGGTATGAGTTCCTAGATAAGGAACGTAAATGCCCGGTGATTATTAAACGAACTCTCACCTAAGGAAAACACAAAATTATTAGATGTAATTGGCAAACAACATGAAGCTTTTGGATATACTCTAAATGACATTAAAGGAATAGACCCTTCCATAATGATGCACAAGATACCCATTATTAAAGATTCTAAACCATTTGTCGACAACCAAAAGAGATTGAATCCCAAAATGAAAGAGGTAGTAAGAAAATAAGGTATACGTATGTTAGACAGTGGTATCATCTACCCAATCTCAGATAGTAAATGGGTAAGTCCAGCTCATTGCATACCTAGGGAAGGGTGTATAACCATACTTAACAATGATAAAGATGAATTAATCTCTGCTAGAACCATAGCAGGTTATAGTATGTGTATTGATTTTAGGAATCTAAACAAAGAAACCATAAAAATTCATAAGCAATTGCCCGTCATTAATGATATTATGGAAAGAATGTCTGCCAATTCTTATTTCTGTTTCTTTGATGGATACTCTGGATATTCCCAAATAGCTATTCAGCCTGAAGATCAAGAAAAAACCACTTTTACATGTTCGTATGGAACCTATGCTTATCGATTGATACCTTTTGGTTTATGTAATGCAGCTGCTACCTTTTAAGAGTGTGTTTTGAAAATATTCGATAGTTTGTAGAAAGTTCCATGGAAGTCCTTATGGACAACTTTGTTGTTTATGGGACTACCTTTGAGCAATGCCTCTATAATCTTAATAGAGTTTTGCAGCGAAGAAGGCAAACAAAGATGGCTCTCAATTGGGAGTGTTGCCGCTTCATGGTAAGGGAAGGTATAGTTTTTGGGCATAAAGTTTCTGAGAAGAACATTGAGATAGATAAATCAAATTTGATCACTTTAGAAAAACTTCCAATACCACAAAATATAAAGGGGTAAAGAATTTTCTTCGGCATGTTGCCTTTAATAGACGCTTTATTAAAGATTTTGCTAAATTAGCTGCCCCTTTAACTCATCTACTAGATAGAGACACCATTTTGCTTTTGATAGAGATTGCAATGATTCTTTTGATAAGTTAAAGAAAGCACTAATTTCTGCACCAGTTATTCAACCACCGAATTGGAATGAACCATTTTAAATTATGTGTGATGCTAGTGACTATGCTGTTGGGGCTGTTTTAGGACAACGAGATGGGTTAAATCTTAATGTCATCCAGTATGCTACTCGAATTTTAATTAAGATCAGAAGAATTATGCAACAACTGAAAAGGAATTTTTAGCCATTGTTTTTGCTTGCGTTAAATTTAGACATTACATTATCAATTTAAAAGTAATAGTTCATACTGATCATCAAGCTTTAAGACACCTTCTAGCTAAAAAGGACACTAAGACCCGATTAATTAAATGGGTCTTACTTCTACAAGAATATGACTTGCAAATAGTGTATATGAGAGGAAAATATAATCCTATCGCTGACCATTTATCACGAATGGAAGGAATTATGGAAGATCTCGTCCCTGTTAATGAATATTTGCTAGGGGAATATCTTGCAGTCACAGAACCCCGCGATCCTTGGTTTGTCGATTATGCTAATTTCCTTGTAGGCAAGTTTCTACCAAAAGGAATGGATTACAATCAAAGGAAGAAATTATTTAATGATTTAAAACATTACTTTTGGGATGATCCTTACTTATATAGGCATGGTTTGGATGGGATGATCAGGAAGTGTGTACCTGAGCATAAGGTAAAAGCTATTCTTCAAGCTTGTAATGATAGCCCTTATGGAGGACATCACGCCGGTAATCGTACTGCATAAGGTCTTGCAGACAGGTTTTGATTGGCCTACATTAGTTAAAGACTCTCACGAATATGTTAGGAATTGTGATGCTTTCCAACGAATGAGAAATATTGGTAAAATACAAGAAATGAATATTAAATATAATTTAGTAATAGAGCCATTCGATGTTTGGAGAATGGACTTTATGGGACTATTTGTCCCATCTAATGGTTATACTCATATTCTTGTTGATGTAGATTATGTTACTAAATGGGTGGAAGCTATACCTACTTCTCATGCAGATGTAGCCACCTCCATTAAGATGATCAAGGAGATCATCTTACCTAGGTTTGGAGTACCCAGGTTGTTGATTACTGATGGCGGAACTCATTTTATGAAGGAAACTTTTAACAAGGTACTTCAGAAATATGGGTGGACCATCGAGTAGCCTCACCCTACCACCCTCAAACTAGTAGGCAAGTGGAATTGTCTAACCAGGAGATCAAGGTCATACTTCAGATAACTGTGAACAGGTCAAGAAATGATTGGGCTTTAAAGCTTAACGATGCACTATGGGCATACCGTACATCTTTCAATAATCCTATGGGAATGACTCCATACAAGATGGTCTATGGTAAAACTTGTCATCTTCCATTATAACTTGATCATAAGGCTAGGTGGGCTATTAAAACTATGAATTTCAATTTTAAAACTGCTAGGGAAAAATGACTCTTAGATATGCATGCTTTGGATGAACTCAGGAATGAGGCCTATGAAAATGCTAGGATATTTAAAGAGAAAGTAAACAAATGGCATGATAAAAAATAGAGGATAATTAATTTAAATCGGGGGACAAGGTTTTGCTTTATAACTCTCGGCTTAAGATTTTTGCAGGAAAGTTGAAGTCCATATGGGAACGACCTTATGAGGTAGAGGAGGCATACCCTTCGGGAGCGGTGAGATTAAAAAACACTACACCTTCTTATTTATCATGGGTCGTCAATGTGCAAAGGTTGAAGCATTATAGAGTTGGGCTTCTTTGATTTCTCTAGAAGAGCTTAACGAAATGGGATAACAAAATCATAGGTTCATAGATTTTTTGCTGGTCTGATACCTGTTTAACTTGTTTCTCCTTTTTCTTTGATTCTCTTTTATTTTTCCAATCTTACTGGGCTGTTTTACGACCCAGTACGGGCGGGAAGTATGGGCAGATGCGCCCGTTACGTTGGTCGTTATCAGCACGGTACCCTCCGAGCATTTGTCTTTGTAACGGTACGACCGGGCCATATAGGCATGAGCGCCCATACCGTAGGTCATTGTTGATATTGTTTTAGTCCTTTGTTCATTCGTCCATTCAAAAAAAAAGACAGAGTAGGCGGTAAGTTACCGGTACGGGCGCGAGGTATGTATGGGGCCCGCCCGTACCGACCCCGTTACCGACTATGCACCATGTTTTATTAGTTCAGATCTTGAGCCGCCTTACATTGATTAAATCTCAGATCTCACGTGATCGTTCGAAAGCTATACAACCTTTTCATATCAAGCAGATCTGGACCAAGAAGAAGGATGCCTCTGAAGTCCAAGCCAAAAAGAAGGGATCCAAGGGAGACACCTTTTTCCTCCTCATTACACGATCCGCTACAAGACTTTCCACTCCCCAACTGGGAAGACATGTTCCCGCGGAAATTGGAGATGCTCAAACATGTGGATCAATGGAAGACCAAGGAGGAATCTCCACCAAACCATTATAGGTAACAATTTGCGTATATCTTCTCTCAAATCTCCTCCCGGATCTGCTTTTCGCAAAGAAGTAAAACGTGATGAGATTCAAGAAAAGATCGAATGCCTTGAGAAAATTTTTAAAGCTTGTGTTGAAACTGTTGGGGAAGGACTTGATTCTTACTGGATGATGGGAAAAGACCTTGAAAGGAAGGTCGATGACATTAACGGTAGAGTACAACTCCTAACCAAAATTATCATGGAGATGGCTGATGACAGGAAGACTTTGAGCAAGATAATTACTGAGTTGCATGCCGGAATTATGGAGATGTCCACCCGATTTGCATGTATTGCTCATGCATGCAGCCTCAAGGCGGATGAAGAAGAGGGAGAATATGATTTCTTCACTCCCAAGAAGGATTAAGCACATGCAAGGAATTATTTGATCCACTGTAACACCCTCAGAATCGACCATATGCAAGTTTTAGCGATTCCCGCCAAACCCGCATAGAAACGATTCAAAGGTGCCCACCAGGCACTTGTGTGCGGGTGGAAAACGAAGTAATATCATTACACAATAGTCCTCGATGGAACCCACAAAACATATATATTCGACAGCGACTCATTGAGTCGCTGTTGTATATATCTGATCTGTGGGTTCTATCGTGGACTATTGTGTAATGGTATTACTTCATTTTCCACCTGCACGAAAATGCCTGGTGGGCACCTTTGAATTGTTTCTATGCGGGTTTGGCGAGAATCGCTGAAACTTGCATAGGGCCGATTCTGAAGGTGTTACATCCACCTAGTTTGATTCCAAGCTTGGGGGATCTGTGAGATCCTTGTAATCTATCTTATAGTTTTTTTAGCATGTTTACTTTTCAGCATGCATCTAGACTTTAATTCCAAAATTTGCATTAGCTGCACCAACTTCAAGTTCCCCTCATTCGAGAGATGATTTATATCCATTGAGTTTCGAGACTTTATGATATTTGAAGTATGTTATGGTTCATGATTATTGTATTAGATGATTGAACTAGGTTGAGTGTTATGATACTTGTACAGCTGTCATGATTTTTAAGGACTTCCACACCAATAAAAGTATTGATTAGGTTATGAGAAGAAAATTTCAGGTAGCATATTATAATTAAGAGTTTTTCCTTGTAGCCATCAAAGTAGTGAGCATGATAAAATAGCTATATAATAATAATAAAAAATAGGGTAAAAGAAAAGAATAAGATATTTATGCATGATTAGACAAAATGCAAAAGAAGCAAAAAAAGAGAGACCAACTATAAAAAATTAATAGGAAAAGAAGAGTGATCATGCATATTCATTACTAAACCAAGCGCTCAATATTTCTAAACTCAATGATTTTATGATATGTTAAATCACTAGAAGCTTCTTATGATTTCATTAATAGTAGATAAGGTGTGGAAGTCTCTAAGTCAAGTAATGTGTAAGGGTATGATAATACCTCTGACGCTTCTTTACATATGATGTTGTATTCTTGTTTCAAATTTTTGCCTCATTTATTGTAACGACTCGTGTCTCATGAACATGATGATCTTGTCCATAAGACACAATCTTGCTCGGGGACGAGCAAGATCCTAGCTTGGGGGAGTTGATGTGTCCAAAATTTAAGCATTTATACCTTTTGTTTATGCATAAATAGAGTAGGGATCTTATTTCACTGTGTTCGCGCGCACCTTTTGTCTTTATTTCAACAGGATCCCAAATCACTTAGTCTATTATGAACATATCAATTAAAGTTATCATATCATACTATAATATGATATTTTTTAAGCGATAAAAGTCATTTTGAGGAATTACCTTCGCACCTGGGAAAATACCAAGCGAGGAGAGGCAACCAGTGCCCGTAACGACCAGCGGTACAGGCAGGGCCCGCCCGTACCGTTCGACTGTACCATGTTTCACCTGGTCCGCCTCGTCAAATACTTTCTTCTAGCGAAGACGGTAGACAGATCTGACATTCACAGCCACCAAAAACCATGAAAAAACACATCTGTAAGGGATCTGAAGGAGGATCTTGGCTCGGGAGAAATCCCTGCTGATCCACGGATCATTGGAGGACAACGCATCACCCCCGTCATCATCAACCGCTGGATCTACATCACCACCATTACTCTCATCCTTCATCCATTAGATCTTGTTGTAATTCCAGATTCAATTATGGTTTGCACTATATCTATTTCATTACAATCATCCATCCATTTGATTATGATGTGGTTGCTTCCATGTGTGAGTAGTTCCTTTGTTCTTGGGGAGATGGAGAAACCCTAGCACTATTATGAATTTGCAATAAAGATGATATATTCTTATGCCCGTATGACTTGCCAGTCAATGATAGATTTATAATGTGTGTTTGATCTCTCTCTTTAGATGGTATGTGAAAGTTAACCACATACCATTTGCCTTCGGGACTAAAGGGAGGGAGAAATCCTTTGGACGTTGATGTGGACATCCCTACTATTGATACAACCGTTGTACCTACAGCAACACACATACAAGGACCCATCACAAGATCCCGTGCCAAACAACTTAACTATCAGGTACTTTCGTTTCTTGGAACTATTCCTCACATACATGAGAATATGATGCTGCCTAAATCAGATGTATTTCTTACTCTTAGGAATGATGGACCAAGCATGGATGAGAGGGACAAGCATTTGAGCATGGCCATGCATGGAGATGGCAGCAAGCATGTGATGATCCAAGAGAAGGCCACGGATGAAGATTTCAGAACTTTGAGGACACCATAATGAAGAAAGAAGGCTTGGACGAAATATACAAGATCAATACTTTACAAATTCGTCCATAGCTTAATATGGTGCTGCGACACCTTTATTTTGGGCCAGGCCCATGTAATTTTCGCAGGATTTTAATTAGCCACTTTTTAGAGTCCGTATTTGAGGGGAAAAGGACTTCTAGGGTTGGATTCGGCCACCACTTCCATGGCTGGCCGAAACCCCACCTTTTCGCCCTTAAATACTCCCCATAGCCGATCCCCTAGACTCGGATTTTGTTTAGACATTAAGTTAGCCATAGTCGCAACTTCGCCAAGGCTCGAGCGTCGCAGAGGCCTCTTGTACTTCGCACCTATTCAGGATCCCACCTCTTCAATAAAGCTTTCCTCTTAATCCGCAATATCTCGATTGCAATATTGGTTCTTACTTGTTCTCGATTTCAGGTAGGAATTAAGACCCTCGCTGGTCAGGCTGATCGTGTTCACGCAGGATCGGTAACCTCCAGGAGATTGGCCTAGCGATTGCATTGGCGCTCGTGCTCGCACGTGTAGTCGGATCGTCAAGTCCGAACTCCACCAAATCGATTATCTTCATCTCATCGAAAGATCGGACACCTTTGCCCTATCAAGTGGTATCAGATTTCAGGTTGCTCGGTGAGATTTTACTGTTTTCGTATATTAGATCTGTTTTTACCTATAAACCCACGAAAAAGCCAAAAACACAGTTAGAGTTTAGATCCATCCCATAACCAATCTACGCCTCGCATTATCTTTTCAGTTTTTGCATTGTTGAATTTGTGTCTACTTCGTCGCGTCGAGTTGCTGGTCTTAGTGTCTCGTCCCTTAGAGTTTCGAGTTCTGATCATAGTAGTCACCGCCACACTCGCCGATCACCACCACCATATTCCGCCACCATATTCCGCCGCCATATACCCTACCACCATAAACCCTAATACTCCGCCACCGCCTTCCTACCGCGACGCGGATCCAATCAGTTTCCTGTTGTGGTACGAGTTCGAGTAGAGTTATTGTTTCCTAGCTATTTCTTTTTACTTTCCTTCTTTGTCGTTTCCGGTTTAGCTAAAGTCCGTATCGAGTTCAGAGTTCGGTCGTAAGTCCAGAAGGAGAGAAAAAAAAGTCTGGAACCGCCTCCGAAAAAAATTTCTGCCTATACTATTTTTCGACCCCGGGGATCACTTTTCTCCATTGGCCATTATAGCGATATTTTTTTGGCGCCTGCGCGCTTTCCGGAGCAAAATAAAAAAATTCGAAAAAAAATTTTGGGGCTAACCTCTTTTTAGACCCCGTAGATCAGTTCTAGACACTCGCCATCATAGTGATTTTCTGCATCTCGGTTCGCTTTTCAGGGTGCCATATCATCATACAGTGCTTGTTGTGTCGCGTCGTGACGTCGTTGGTGATCTAGGCTCGCATCTCTAGTACGGTCTAGCCTAGGACCAGCACAGTACCGTCGTTGAGCATTCTTTCAACTTTTGAATTGTTGTTTTGATAATTGCTAACCCCTTTGCTAAGCCTTCCCAGAGCTCCACAGATACTCTCCACGTGCGGTGTTTCGACTCCTGGTAATCGCTTGGTTCAATCTCTGGACCCACTGATCCTCGTGGTTGCACATCGCCTTTTCCTGCTGTTTGGTAAGAACTTGTAAGAGCTTCGTATATTGCTTGACGGATTACGCGTGACTTCCACCATATTTCCGTACTATATACATGTGCTTTTTAAGGACTAACCATGACAGATACTTCGCGGAACCCTGCCACAATGACGAACGAGGAACTACATGTCCACTTCTCCGCGCTCTTGGTCAGTCGCGCTGAAGACGTGGATACGCGCCTCGGGGAGTTTGGCACCAAGCTCACCAACGCCGTGGACAAGATCGATGGACTCGAGAAATCCTTCAACGCCAAGCTTGACGTTCGGTTCAAGGAGCTTTTGAACCGATTACCCGCACCCGCACCGGCACCCACACATGGCGCACGGTGCATTCCGATCACGGGTCGGACTGCTGGTTCGGCTGCCGCCGCACCCCCGGCGGCTACTGCTGCGGCTGACGCTCCTCAGACTTCCGCCGCGGCTGCTGCTGCGACATTGGGGACAGACGACGGGTACTACTACGACCCCGACGATGATGATCTGTTTGACGAGGAGGTTGAACAACCTCCACAGGTACCTGATGGTCGTCCCCGACATTACTACCGCAACGCTCGACCACCGGTACGTGATGATGATCATGTTGCAAAGCTTAAATTAAATATTCCATCTTTTGAGGGTAAATATAATCTTGATGCATATCTTACATGGGAGATGGAAGTAGAACAACGTTTTGCATGCTTAAAATATCCTGAGAATATGCGTGTTAGTGCTGCTACATGTGAATTTACTAAATTTGCTTCCCTTTGGTGGTCTGAGTATTGTCGCTTAAATCCTACTACTATTCCTAGTACTTGGACTGCGTTAAAAACTGCTATGTGTGTTCGTTTTGTACCTCCTACTTATCAACGTGATTTACTAAATAATCTGACACGTTTAGAGCAAGGGAAAAATTCTGTAGAAGAGTATTATCAGGAATTGCAAACGGGGATGGTTCGGTGTGGTCTTGTTGAATCTAATGAACAAATGCTTGCACGTTTCTTTGGTGGATTAAACAAGGACATTCAGCACATCTTAGATTATAAGGAATATAATTCTATCACTCGTTTGTTTCATCTTGCTTGCAAAGCTGAACGTGAAGTGCAGGATCGCCAAACACCATGGAGGAGGACTAATAATTCTGCAGGTCGCACATCCACTTGGACATCCCGACAATCAGCGCCTCCTCGTGATTCGCCACCAGCTATTACCACATCCAAGGCCACCACAAGATTTCCAGCTGCTCCTCCACCATCATCCAATGCTCCTGCTCGTAGTGCATCTTCTATGGCTTCCACGGGTAAGACAAAGGATATACAATGCCGCAAGTGCTGGGGTTTTGGTCACATTGAGAGACAGTGCACAACACAACGTGTGATGATGGTGCAAGAAGATGGTCAGTACGATTCAGCAAGTGACTTTGATGAAGATACACTAGCCCTTATTTCTGCTCGAGATGGAGACAATTCTGATTCTGATGAAGAGACAGAGGTAATGGGAGCTGAAGCTGCTGATCAATACAGGAGCTTAATTACACAACGTGTGTTGAGTGTGCAATTGAGCAAATCTGAGCAAGATCAACGCCACAACCTGTTCCAAGCACGTGGTGTTGTCAAGGATAGAGCTATACGGATTATCATTGATGGAGGGAGTTGTAATAATCTGGCCAGTATTGACATGGTAGAGAAGCTTGCACTTCCAACAAGACAACGCCCACATTCATATTACATCCAATGGTTTGAGAGTTCTCGCAAGATCAAGGTAACAAGAACGGTACGCGTGCATTTTACTATTGGTACATATTCTGATTTTGTTGATTGTGATGTTGTACCTATGCAAACCTGTTCTTTGTTACTTGGTAGACCATGGCAATTTGATAGAGAATCTGTTCATAATGGCAAAACTAATCACTATTCTCTTATGCATGATGGAAAGAAAATTGGTCTAAAACCTATGACTCCTGAACAGATTTTAAAAGATGATCTTGCTAGAGCTAGTAGAGCTAAAACTGAGGAGAAAAATAAAAGTGAGCATCAGATTGTTGCTGCAGATTTTATACCACCAAAGAACACTAAATCTGATTCTACACATGCTACTGAAATTCGTTTGAAGAGTCCATGTATGCTTGCAAATAAAATTGATATTGCTGAACTAGATGTACACAATACTCAATGTTATGCAATTGTCTGCAAAGAGGTTCTGTTTTCATTTGAGGATATGCCTCCTTCTTTGCCACCCGCTATTGCTAACCTTTTGCAGGAATATGAGGACGTCTTTCCCGCTGAGCTGCCACCAGGACTACCTCCTATTAGAGGAATTGAGCACCAAATTGATCTAATTCCTGGTGCCACGTTGCCCAACCGCGCGCCTTATAGAACCAATCTAGAGGAGACAAAGGAGATACAACGCCAAATTCAGGAACTACTCGACAGAGATCATATTCGTGAGTCCCTTAGCCCTTGTGTTGTTCCTATTATTTTGGTACCTAAGAAAGATGGTTCTTCGCGCATGTGTACTGATTGTAGAGCTATCAATAATATTACTATTCGATATCGTCATCCTATTCCACGTTTAGATGACATGCTTGATGAATTGAGTGGCTCTACCATGTTTTCTAAAGTTAATTTGCGTAGTGGTTACCAACAGATTCGTATGAAATTAGGAGATGAATGGAAAACAGCATTTAAAACTAAGTTCGGTTTATATAAGTGGTTAGTAATGCCGTTTGGTTTAACTAATGCACCTAGCACTTTCATGAGATTAATGAACGAAGTTTTACGTGCTTTCATTGGACGTTTGTGGTAGTCTACTTTGATGATATTCTGATTTATAGCAAATCTTTAGAGGATCATTTGGACCATTTACGTGCTGTTTTCAATGCTTTACGTGATGCACGTTTGTTTGGTAACCTTGAGAAGTGCACCTTTTGCACCAATCGAGTTGCGTTTCTTGGCTATGTTGTTACATCACAGGGTATTGAAGTGGATCCAGCCAAGATTGAAGCTATTGAGAATTGGCCGCAGCCCAAGACGGTCACACAAGTGAGGAGTTTTCTTGGCCTCGCTGGTTTTTATAGGCGCTTTGTCAAAGACTTTGGATCAATTGCCGCGCCGCTGAATGAGCTTACCAAGAAGGATGTGCCCTTTGTTTGGGGCGATGCACAACAACAGGCCTTCGTCATATTGAAAGATAAGCTAACACATGCTCCCTTACTCCAACTTCCTGATTTTACTAAGACTTTTGAGCTTGAATGTGATGCTAGTGGAATTGGTTTGGGAGGGGTGTTATTACAAGAGGGAAAACCTGTTGCATATTTTAGTGAGAAATTGAGTGGGGCTAGTCTGAACTATTCTACTTATGATAAAGAATTATATGCATTGGTTCGGACATTAGAAACTTGGCAACATTATCTATGGCCTAAGGAATTTGTTATTCATTCTGATCATGAATCTTTGAAGCATATTCGTAGTCAAGCTAAGTTGAATCGTCGTCATGCAAAGTGGGTTGAATTTATTGAGTCTTTTCCTTATGTTATCAAACACAAAAAGGGTAAAGATAATGTTATTGTTGATGCTTTGTCACGCCGTTATGCTTTGTTATCTCAACTTGACTTCAAAATATTTGGATTGGAAACTATTAAGGAACAATATGTGCATGATGCTGAATTTAAAGATGTGTTGTAGAATTCTAGAGATGGTAGAACTTGGAACAAGTTCGTCTTCAATGATGGATTTGTGTTCCGTGCTAACAAACTATGCATTCCAGATAGCTCTGTTCGTCTTTTGTTGTTACAGGAGGCGCATGGAGGAGGATTGATGGGACACTTTGGTGTCAAGAAGACGGAGGATGTTCTTGCTGCACACTTATTTTGGCCACGTATGCGTCAAGATGTTGAGAGATTTGTGGCACGCTGCACTACTTGTCAAAAAGCTAAGTCTCGCCTTAATCCACATGGTTTATATATGCCTCTTCCTGTTCCTAGTGTTCGTTGGGAGGATATTTCTATGGACTTTGTTTTGGGATTACCACGAACACAGAAGGGGAGGGATAGTATTTTTGTTGTTGTGGATCGGTTTTCTAAGATGGCACACTTTATTCCTTGTCATAAAACGGATGATGCTGCGCATATTGCTGATTTGTTCTTTCGTGAAATTGTTCGTTTGCATGGTGTGCCAAATACTATTGTCTCTGATCGTGATACTAAATTTCTTAGCCACTTTTGGAGATGTTTATGGGCTAAGTTGGGGACTAAATTGCTCTTTAGTACTACATGTCATCCCCAAACTGATGGTCCAACTGAAGTAGTAAATAGAACTTTGTCTACTATGTTACGGGCTGTTTTAAAGAAGAACTTAAAATTGTGGGAAGAGTGTTTACCTCATATAGAATTTGCTTATAATCCTTCATTGCATTCTACCACAAAGATGTGCCCATTTGAAATTGTGTATGGTTTTGTTCCTCGTGCACCTATTGATTTATTGCATTTACCTTCTTCGGTGCAACATAATTTGGATGCTACACAACGCACTGAAATGATATTAAACTTGCATAAGACTACTAAAGATAACATTGGACACATGAATGCTAAGTATAAACTTGCTGGGGATAAAGGGAGAAAGCATGTTGTGTTTGATGTTGGCGATCTTGTTTGGTTATATTTGCGTAAAGATCATTTTCCTGATTTACGCAAGTCTAAGTTAATGCCACGTGCTGCTAGTCCCTTTAAGGTGTTAGAGAAAATAAATGATAATGCATATAAACTTGAGTTGCCTGCAGACTTTGGTATGGTTAGTCCTACATTTAACATTCATATTTGAAGCCTTACTTTGGTGAGGAAGATGAGATTGCGTCGAGGACGACTTCAATTCAAGAAGGGGAGCATGATGTGGACATCCCTACTATTGATACAACCGTTGTACCTACAGCAACACACATACAAGGACCCATCACAAGATCTCGTGCCAAACAACTTAACTATCAGGTACTTTCGTTTCTTGGAACTATTCCTCACATACATGAGAATATGATGCTGCCTAAATCAGATGTATTTCTTACTCTTAGGAATGATGGACCAAGCATGGATGAGAGGGACAAGCATTGGAGCATGGCCATGCATGGAGATGGCAGCAAGCATGTGATGATCCAAGAGAAGGCCACGGATGAAGATTTCAAAACTTTGAGGCCACCATAATGAAGAAAGAAGTCTTGGACGAAATATACAAGATCAATACTTTACAAATTCGTCCATAGCTTAATATGGTGCTGTGACACCTTTATTTTGGGCCAGGCCCATGTAATTTTCGCAGGATTTTAATTAGCCACTTTTTAGAGTCCGTATTTGAGGGGAAAAGGACTTCTAGGGTTGGATTCGGCCACCACTTCCATGGCTAGCCGAAACCCCACCTTTTCGCCCTTAAATACTCCCCATAGCCGATCCCCTAGACTCGGATTTTGTTTAGACATTAAGTTAGCCATAGTCGCAACTTCGCCAAGGCTCGAGCGTCGCAGAGGCCTCTTGTACTTCGCACCTATTCAGGATCCCACCTCTTCAATAAAGCTTTCCTCTTAATCCGCAATATCTTGATTGCAATATTGGTTCTTACTTGTTCTCGATTTCAGGTAGGAATTAAGACCCTCGCTGGTCAGGCTGATCGTGTTCACGCAGGATCGGTAACCTCCAGGAGATTGGCCTAGCGATTGCATTGGCGCTCGTGCTCGCACGTGTAGTCGGATCGTCAAGCCCGAACTCCACCAAATCGATTATCTTCATCTCATCGAAAGATCGGACACCTTTGCCCTATCAGACGTGCTTTGGGATCGTACACGGAATAGCCCCATGATAGATTGGCACCGACTCATGAACTACACGGTCAAAGGAGGAGTAAAGAGGGACTCCCTAAGCTAATTACGATATCCAACGGGAAACCCTTAATTATGGTGGTCTGTATGGGTGACTGCTCTCAGGCATCACAATGGTTATTTAGAGTTGACCTCACTCTTGGCTCAACAAAGTGGCTTCCTACGAGCCTTGTAGTGAACATCTTATTATGGATCTCTCTCCACACATCTCATGATACAAGAAGTATATTATCTTAAATTATTAATAATCACAACACCATTCTAGAGGAGTATCCTACATTTCCGAGAACTTTTTAGCCCTATTGCATTCCACCATGCTTTTATACGTACTTGATACTTGCTTTATTTTAATCGTTTTAATTACATTTCTGCCCACAACCAAAAAACTTTCAAATACTTTTTACTTGATATCAAAGGCAATTTACAAGTATATTTTGGTAGATAGTGATGAGGGGCATTAAGACCTTTACCAATAGCTATCTGTGGGTTCGATATCTTTACTTTGAAACTATCTATAATTGATGTGTACACTTGTAGTCATCATAGGGTTTAACGAGACGAATCCATCGCCACCTTATACAGATGGGCACGCCCGTACCAGTGCTCATTATGCCGTCTGACGCCTGGACATATCTCTAAGATTACTTGGTCGTCTAAACTTCCTCAAAATCTTCATTTATGACTCCTGATTTCGCAATAAAAGTGTGATTTCCTGCACAACACAAATCAAAGAAAGCTTTTGCAAATCTTTCCAATAATTAGTCATTAGTGGAAAATCAAGAGAGATTAATGTCAATTGCTTAACGAAAAAACAATGTTTAAACGCAGAGAAAGATGGCGATTTTTGGAGCCATTAGCGATGTAGGGAGAAGAGTCAGGCTTAGGTCGTGGAGAGAAAATTTGTTTGGCTAAGGGGATATATTTAAATTAAACTTTAATTTGTGATTGCGTAGATAAGAGGTGGGTTGGTGCTTACAATTTCCGCCCCGCGGGCGTGTTTTCACGCACTATTTTTTACTCAGAATTTACCCAAAAATAGGAGTGCCAACAGGGTCCGGACTTTGAGGTCTCATACTATAGTGTCGTTTTCGTGTTGGGTGTAGCGTTGTTGTGTACGATTTGCTAAGTGCGGTTGGATGATCTCTATGATAGGTGGGTCATGCATATTAGCTTGGTCAGTAGGTCAATGCGTGGGTCCACATGCCAGTAGTAGGTTGAAACCTAGGGCTATGGGGACACGTAAGCAGAATTGACACATATACAAGACACATATGTGGATACCTAAGTGGAAATTGATATATATATATATATATATACATGACATATATGCGGACAGGTAAACAAAAATTGACACACATACATGATACATATACAAACACATAATTGAAAATTGACACGTGGACACGACACGTGAGCGAATTGCTGAGGTGGTTGAGCAGTCATTTTAAGGCATCATGAATTTGTAGTCATGACCATTTAAATTGGTTGTAATCGGCTAAAAATGAGGTTGTAAATCAATGCTATCCATCTAAGACCATTTAGTGTATATGACCTTCCTGACAAAAAAATGGTCATAATTCTTTCGGGGTTGGACTTTCCAAAATGTCTTATGACCATTTGGTGCGAAGGAGTCGTAGATCTATGACCATTTTATGCAAAGTCGCTAAGAGAAGGTCATAAGTTAACACATTTGTATTGGCCGCAACTCATCTTTTGACAAAAAAAGAGTTGTTGCAATGGTAGCACTATAACACACAAGCATGTTGTTGATGGATGATCACAACTTTCAATGATATCATTCATCACATACAAATACTTACAAAACAATTATCCTTGATGGGTTATGTGGACTCTATATCAATGATAAAGTGACCATCACTAGTGGTTCTATTGAACTTAACATTAGAGATACTTTCTTTTAAGCTTCCTCTATGACAGATAGGCCACCACTAATGGGTTTTCGGCTCAACTCTCGGTGATAAATTTTTCCCATAAGACCAAGACGAAACTCAAACACAACAACCTTTTGCTAATCATAACCATCTCTTATATGAAGAGTATATCACAATAACTCCACAATCCCTACCTCACGATGACACCTTCACGCTTGTTTATTTTTCTTACATGCATGGAACTTCCTCATCCTTTTTTCATTTAGATCATAAATATATGACAACTTTCCCTTGTTTCGAATATTTAGATCCACCCCTCCCATTTTACCTCTTCCCCTTCACGGTTGTGCTCATCTGCTTCACCTTCAAATCAGTGAGAGGTGGAGATGCTAATTTGGGATATTGCTCATGATTCCAAGAGCACCGATGAGCACCATGATAATTTGAGAGAAGTTTGTGTCTACTATGTATCCATGAATTTTCCACCTTCAACCGGTGCTCCTTTCAAGGAAAGGGTGGTGGCGATGGTATTTTTGGATCAGGAGGCCATGACTAAGGACAAAGGCAACATGGACACCCAAGCAGACATAAGTCTCTTTGTCGGGATAGAAACATCCATAGGGACTACTTCATTTTCCTATGCGAGAAGGCAACTCTAGAGATGTGGATGCCATCGAATATGGTACCATAGTATAGGCAGATCTCAAAGAAGAATGATGGTCGTACTGCACCATGTTAGAAGTTTGCTAAAATATGTGACAAAAGTTTTGCCAACACACATTGTCATTGACACACTTTTTCTCCATCCAGTAAAGAGTAAAAATTGACAACTTTAACATGATTTTATGTGGAAATGAGGTGTTGAGTATGTATGTTCCACCCTTGACAACATTTGCGCCATAAAAGAACAACCTTATGCTTGTCATCTTGAAACATTAATTATAGGATTGGGCATCTCTGAACCCTAGCAGTTTTTATCAGTGGATGTGTGTATTCTACTTGAAAACACAAAAACAACGATCACTCACAAATATTTGTAACATTTAGAGTTAATTCTTCGCAAAACTTGTTTTCTAATACCTTCATATCCTCTCGTCGGTTTGACACTCTTTCTTATCGAAAAATTATAATCAATCAGCTACACTTGTGGGTATCATACCACTCGAAAATGAGGCAATCAAGGATCTAACACCATATTCTCCTCTAGCGCACGACTCCTCTTCAGGGTGCATATGTTGTGTTTTCTAATGTGGTTCTCATATTTGTGTTGTTGGCACGATTCTCATAGTCTACAAAGTAAAGTGAGAAATTGAGATAGTGGGAGAGAAAAAGTAATAGAGAGATATGGATCTTTATAGGTGCATCCTTATATGACAAAGATGGTGTCAGAAACCTTGGTGGGGATTTTGTGCCTGCGTCAACCTCCATCATCAATAGGACAGAACCACTGATTGATACCGGGTTCCCTAAATTCCATGAGTTTACCATGAGAGAAACACATGAGGGAAATGAGGTTTAAGAAACTACGGGGAAACCAATGACATACGAACATGGTTATAAATGACAAAGCATGTGAAGTAAGATCACTTGGCAGCAAACTCTCAAGGGAAAATCCTATGAATCTCAACTTACAACCTAACCTTTCTCACTAGCCGGTCCACCATTCGAATATATTCCAAGTAAGAGAAGGTCAGTAAGATCTACTAAAATCCTTATCAAAGGAGAGTATATACTTAGATAGGGATGAATCACTCCATACATAGAGTTCTCTGTGTTCCACACATGGGGCAGGGAGAGAAAATATCAATTCTATATTCTTAGTCTAACCCTAGATTTGAGTCGGTAAGGAGGTATTTATAGTCTTAGGATAAGGGATAGGAGATAGGTTAAAATATAAGGAAAAAAACTCTTTTACTACACGCAGCCAGAGCACCAGATAACCCAACATTGGGGCACCGGGGAGTCCGGCGCCTTACATGTTTTGGCGCTAGATATAGACACAATGTCCGTGCAATGTCATCTAGACATTGGACAATCCGACATGAGCTCGCTGGACAGTTTGGCGGTCCAACCCGAGAGGGTCGAACAAGGACCGAACATTGTCCAGGATTTGCTCGAACCTTTTTCCTTTGTTGGATAGTCCATAACATGGGTATATACCATCGGGTACCCATTGTTATATCCCTGGCTCGGACCAACTAGAGGCCCACATGATGGTTTGCAGAAACCACGAAGACCGAGATAAGATGGCAGCTACGAAGCATAGGAACCCCAGATTCCTGACTTCCGGAACAAAGAAAAACCCAAGATTAGAAACCTTAGGGTTTTCCGCTAACTTTTTACCGACTCGGTCATGGTACCTGAGACCTGGCCTCCTATATTAAGGCAAGGAGGGGCTTCCGAGGAGGACTCTACAATTCACGCATAATCTCCCCTAGGCAACATCCAATATACACCACCATAGCCATTTCAACGACATTATAATTTCTATCGATAATCAAGATTAGACAAGTAGGAGTAGGGTATTACCCTCCAGGGGCCCAAACCTGGGTAAACCTCGCCTTCTCCATTGTTTGTTAGTCGACGAATCTACCAGCGCACCTTTTTCCCTAAACCCAAGTCCATCATCAATGGGCATTGTCGTGGATACCCCACGTTAGTCCGATCTTAGTGTTGTCGAACATTCCCATAGTTTTTTTATGGAAGCATTGTCTTCACAGGTGTGAGGAATTTTAACGCCCTGATTCTCCTTCTTCTTCTTCTTATTGAAGTTTTGAAGTTTGTCGTTTCCTATCATCTCCAATTTCATTCTAGACTTGTAGTGGATCTTAAGGTTCATAACTGAGCACACACAGGCCAGATATCTTCTTGAGTCAGCAAGACATTCATAGAGGAGAATTATCACACAATTTTACGAATAGATCCACCTCTGCTTGTTGAGCTCTTGCTCACACTCTTGTCATTGATGCAGTTGAAGGAGTTGGTGGTGCATGTGAAATTTATGAGGTGATTCCAAAAAGGATTATTGTATCACTGAGAAATCTACAACACCATAGCATACGAGGTGCTATAGGTCACGCCAGAAGTTGGCGACCACAATGGCATATGGTCCATAGTGGTGTATCTAGTGAGGGAGGAGAGGGCTGGAAATGAAGGAGATGGAGATGTGCAAAATAGTGATAGTTTGGCGCTGGTGGATTAATAGATGACATAAGGTGGAGAATAGAAGCTAGATGGGGTATTTGGAAAAAATAAGAGCGGGTTTCTCACTGGGAGGTGTAAATAATCATCGTTGACTAGTGTTGAGCTAAACTTGGTGGAAATATGCTCTAGAGGCAAATAATAATATAGATTATTGACATATTTCATTAAGTTCATAATAGGTTTTATATCATGCTATAACTGTATTGGTAGGAACATTAATACACGTGTGATACGTAAACCACCAGAGTCCCTAGTGATCCTCTAGAAACTAATTAATTGGCCAATCAATGATCGACGTTTCCCGATCATGTGGTATTTCACGTCAGTTGACAATGGGGTCATTTCATTAGGTGAATGAAAGTGATGGACATACCCAACATAGGAATTGTAACATGGTCAAGTCAAGAAGTTCACCGTTACGATGACTAGGAAACATAGTACTCCCTCTGATCCATATTAATTGACTTTGATTTGTCAAAATTTGGATGAACCTATATACTAAATAGTGTCTAGATTCATTCAAATCTAGACAAATTTGAGTCAATTAATATGGGCCAGAGGGAGTAACAAATTCCTTAGCCATGAGACCATATCTAATTTCTATCACCAAAGAGTGCCATGTTTGCATCAAACGTCACTCATTAAAACGGTGATGATATAGGTGTATTCAGGTATTCAGAGGGGTAGGTTGAGGAATATGTGTCAAGAGCGGGATTTGTTCTTCTGTGTGACAGAGAGATACTCCGGGCTCACTCGGATACATGACATCCATAAAGCTCCAGCATGTGACTAGGTCACGAGGATGGCATAGCTCGGAACAAGTAAAGTTGTACTTGTCGTTGATCAAGTATCAGACAAGTCAAGTATCAAATTAGCAATGCAAAGGGAATAGGACTCTATGTTTAATGGTTCAACGATAAAGATTATCGTCGAATGCACAGGGGTCATTATGGGCATCCAGGTCCCGCTAATGATCATTGGTCCGAGAGGCGTCTCGACCATGTCTGGAGTGTTCCCGAACCATAGAGTAGCACACTTAAGGGTTTTACAACACTCGGAGATTGTTTTGGTATCATAGGAATCACCGGAGAAAAGAGAAGGAGAAACCGAAAGGGTTCTGGGAAAGTCCGGCGGGTGTCCAGAGTTGTCACAAAGGAGTTCCGGTGCAAATGGGATTAAATAATATGTAAATATATGTTAATTATTGAATTATACATTTATTTATATTTATTTCATGGATTTAAATATGATTTAATGGGCAGCCCATGCCTAATGGGCCAATTCCCTCGGGGAAAAGGCCCGAGAGGGGGTCACGTCCTAGGAAGGGCCAACGGCCCTAGTGGGCTTGTTCCCCACGTGGGGCCCATGGTGGGGCTGGCCAGTGGTGCCTCCTCCCACCTCGTCCTTTTATTAGTCCCACACCGGGACTTTGAGGGAGGTGGTGCCCTTCCCTCCCCCTATATAAAGGAGGGCATATGGAGGGATTTTGACACACCAATAAATGAAAAGCTTTGAGGCTTACCCCTCCAAGTTCCCTCCTCTCTCCTCTCTCTCTTGTGACTATGACCCCATTGTAAGGTTGTGCGAACAAGAGAGTTCTTCGTTGCGGGGATTCTGGACCCAGAAGATCTACTTCCGCAACCTTTGCTGGATTAGGGTTCGGGAGTCATGTCAATCATCGTATGTGTACGACCCCTAAGAGGCTCCGCCCTTGTAGAGCTCGAGTCGTTCGAGCCATCGGAGTCATTGGAGCTGGTGGAACCATTCATCATGACCTTGAGGTCAGCGTCGGTACGACTACATCACCCACGTCCCCCTGGAACATTGACTGTGTTCGGTCTTCAAAGATATGAACACTGAATCCCCTCCTGTTATCGCATTACTCCTAAATAGATCCTAGAAGTTGGTGATTTGCGTAGGAAAAATTATTGTTTTCATGCACTAAACGCCAACAGTGATATTAGAGCCGATCTATGCGTAATTATGCTGGTATGGGTCGAACACATGTTGATTGTGTGGGCGTTGGTTATATAATTGTTATCGTCTGACATGTACTTGCGTATACCATAGTACGGATTGATCGAAGTGTCCCCCAACTGACTGATTGATCGAGGCCGTATAAGTGGCTTGGGGTGCCAGTTTCTCTCGCAGTATTTGGTAAACCATTTACAAAGGAGGGCCCCGAAAGGGGTGTAATAGAAACAATTATTTAATCAACGTTTTGGTTCATGTTTGTAGGTAAGAAACGCTTCTTGTGCGAAAGCCCTAGCAGCCATGTAAAATATGCAAAAGACAAAGTAGAGGCATCTAACTTTATTTTGCAGGGGCTTATGATATGATATGGTCAAAGTAAAAGGTAAAGTAGTTTACTTTCATGTTGCTAAGTTGTAGTAATAGGATGGTGGCATCAAGGACTTGGCGGCACACACCAGAGCACATGATGGAGATCATGGAGCGACGATCTACGACCATTTCTTATCACACTTATTTACATTTGATGTTTATTGTGTGCATATTGTTTGTGCTAGTATTAGATACTTGATGGTAGAATTAATAGGATGATCCCTTAACATAATTCTAATGATTGTGTTCCCCTTGTGTGTGCAACACAAAGAAAGTTCTTCATTATGAGGCACACTGTGACGATCGGGTGTCATACATATCTTTGTTTGCATACGGTGGGTGTAAGCCATGTTGCACTTCAATACACACAAGTTAGAGTTGGCAAGCCTAGAATGTGCAGACATGGCATCGGAACACAAGAGACCAAAAGGTCGAGCATGAGTCACATGAATGATGTGATTGACATTGGAGAATGTCTACCTTTGTAGCTATGTTGTCGGCTGTGACGGTCGGGGTTGACATAGTGAATTGGGATCGTGTAATCACTAAAACTTCTTTAGGGATGCTTGTTTTAGTGGGAGCTCATATAATATAATGTGATTATAATTTGAACTCATATTATGAACTTAGTCTAAGTGTCTTTGCAATTGTTTTGAAGATCATGTCAAAACCCAAGTCTATGTTTAGTTTTGAGGGATTCATGGATAGTGAGAAACTCAAAGTAGATGGGTCAAACTTCATGGACTGGTACCAACACCTAAGGAACCTCCTCATCTTCCACGAAGATTTGTTCTATGTGCTACAAGAACCGCTGGGAGATTTTCTCGTGGGATTCACCGGATTGCCTAATGATCATGATTATCATTCCCGACGTGACGCCTTCATGATAGTCAAATACACTATGGTTTATGTCGTGGATCCTTCTCTGAGAGCACTGTTCCATGAGATTCAGGCCTTCAGCCTGGCCGAAGGACTTAAGATGATTTTTCCATCTCAAGTCAGAATCATGGCTTTTGAAAACATGGGTGAATTCCTCTCTACCAAGATGAGGGAAGACACCAACCTAGAGGACCATCTGGACATCATGGAAAGGTTTCATGAGCGCCTTGTGGACATCATGGACTACTGGGTGACCGAAAAATTTGTGATATATGTGGTGTTGTGCTCGCTATACCACAACTACAAAGATGTCGTCTTGAACTACCTCGTGGAAGGGAAAAAGTTTACCTTCCTTGCGTTCATGGATCATATGAGAACCCCGGATGTAGTGCCTGCTCTAGGAGCTGTCCTCAATAGGAAAGGTATATTTGATATACGAAGTTATAAATGTTTAATTTTCAACACTTATAGCGGTTTACAAAGTATTTGATACTTGTACTGTTTTATGGAAACATGACCCGCTGCTTGAGAAGTGATTGTAAGGAGTGGGCGCGACAACGCGTGTTGATGGAAAACAAGATGCCAACGACGCTCTCCTTCTGAAGTTATCATTTGGATTAGATTATTTGAATAAATTTGTAATCGATGAGAGTCAACTACATTAGTGTGTCTCTTGCATTGGTAAGATAGTTATTCATATGAATATGAGACAAATCAGTTGTTTTGAGTAATATCTTTTATGTTTAGAGTTTTGATTATAAATGGGTTATTCATATTTTGATCTTGATGATAGAAATTCAAATATTTATAAGATTGTAAAAATGCCGAAAGATATTCAAACTTAATAATGACATCATTTTGAATGACACTATTGCGTTAAGTCATAATGGTGCATATGAAAGGATTCATAAGTAATGAAACCAAGGTCTTAAAGATACTTGATGTTTTGACACATACAAGCCATGCCTTTGTTAGGCAAAATGACTAAAACTCCACATTCTGGTAAAACGGAGTGTGTGTTGAATAATTGGATATCATACATGACGATATATTGTATTATTCAACAAATGGTGGATATCATTATTTCATAAAACTTCATTGTGAAGCTAAGCAAATAAATGTATTCGCTGAATGAGAGACAAGTCTAATTTTTTTTGTTATGAACAAAGAATTCTAGAGTGAAGAAGAATATTGCATTAACAAGAATACGAGTCTTTGTGATTTGATCAAAACGACAAGTATTTGAGTTATGATTCAGGCCTATAAGACTTGTGAAAAGTGTTCAACAAATTACGATGCTAAGAATATGTCAATGTGTTGACATGTATTAAGAATTGTAATCATACCATATAAGATATTGTATGGACTAAAGTAATCTCTTATCGTATTAGCGTTAGTATTTAGAGAAGATAAATTAAAATAGCAAACATTTACTTATTGTATATAGAATCATCAATGATTCGTGGAAACAACACCTATGGCACAATATGGTTTCCAGAAATTCTAGAGTTATGTGATAATTCAGAATTAGAAAATATAAAACTTTGTAGTGTATTCCTAGGAAACTAAGAATGTATTCCATAACTATAGCCAAAGGGGAAAATTCGTATTGCTCAGAGTGGTGATTTATGGGGAAAATTCGTATTGCTCAGAGTGGTGATTTATCGAGAACCTTACCTCCAAATGTCAGAGTAGCGCAACGAAATTGATACCAAAACAAAACTCTACAAATAAAGGAGAAACTAACGATAATGATCAAAAGTTTCACTAGGAGCTTTTACTAAAATAAAATAGGATTCATGAATAAGTTCTACATCATTGCAGAATTGAATTCATGATTCACTTGTCATGTTAATGGAACAGTGGCATACCTACGAACTACAAAGAAGCGATGGTGAACCCAAATACGAGAAATGACTTAGTCATGAAATCCTCTAAATTAAGTTATATTTAAGATGATGAAGTAAATTGTAACTTGATCTTATCAAAGTAAAGATGTTACTTGATCTTCCAAAGAGACTACTAGAGTAAATGATCATAGGGCAAGGTCTCTCTGGTTCGCATGGTAAGTAGGATTGCTCCTACACGGCTCCCACCACCACCAAGGGCGACAGCGAGGCATCAACTCTACGCTGTGGCTGGCCACGGCAACGCCACACGAGCAACTTTGGGTCACAGGGATGTCGATTACCAGCATCGGATGAGTGAAGGGGGAGGGGGCTTAGTGGTGGGCAGGGCAGTGAGGCGTCACACTGTCACAGGAGCACACCAGCCACAGGTGGCGGTGGCCAGCAGCTAGGTGCTCTCCTTCCTCCCTTCAGGCAACCTGTTTCACCTGGGCTGGTCGAAGGACACAACAGCAGGAGCTGGTGACTGCCAGATAGCCCTACCCCATGCCAAGGCAGATTGAAAATTACTAAGACGCTGAATGAGTTGAGGCAGTAGGTCCATCGATGTAACTAGTACGGAATTATTCAAGCACCGATACCTTCCACTGAATGTCAGAACAGTGTGCGGAACCAGGCAATTAACTAGCAGGCGTAAGAAATCGTCAAAAGAAAAACTAGCAGGCATAAGAACATGTTTAGCAACCATATATTCAAGCAAACGGAAATACTAGTGGTGTGCAGGCTTTGACACAGGCTACCGTTCTACAAGTTCAGGGATCATCAAGAGTCTTTTTGAGTTCTTTCTTCCCGTACGGCAGTTCAGACATTAGATACAAAGACAGTCTTCACGTTAGCATCCAACACCACTGGCTTAGTAGCCCTGCTTCATCCGCTCCTCATATCGGTTCTTCTCATCCTGGACAGAGAAACCACAAGAGGTCAGTAGCAGATCACTACAGTATGACTTCGAATGAAGAATTCTAGTAATATATGCATCCAACAGATTCATTTGGAGGGCAGCTGATAATGTGAATAGGGCAGGGGGAGAACTAGGATCCATACAAGTACACCATGATCAGAATACCAGCATGCTTTAGTAGTTTGTGCAAAAGCAAAAAATAAATAACTATCACAATCAAAAGAAACCCAACAGATTCTCCCCCCCAAAAAATCTATATCGAAATCGATGGATTCAAACCAACCAATAAGAGGACATGCCATATGATTTCATGGTTCTATGTACTTATGCTAGTTCTAATGTTAAAGTGGTGGAGAAATGAGAGCAAATAGATTTAATATTGCGTGGAAGACCAATGTAAAATCAGATATTCTGATGGGGCATGGAGACATCATGATAATACTGCTCATAGTTAACAACCCAAACATTTCCTGAAGACGTATCAGAAGGAGCAAATCACCTGACCCTCTATGGTCTAGTATCCCTGGTGTTTCCTGATGTAATATACACTTATCTAACTGCATAACATGAAGTCGTCATTAACCAAATACAAATGCAAGACATTCTTGCCCTTCATTCAGACATCTTAAAACAAACTACTTCCCAAAGTGGCACAAACTGTTTGAAAGAAAATGGACATGGACAAATCAGAAACAAATAGTACTAAGAAAGCGCTCAAGGCAAAATAAAATCATCCAGATGCTTCATAATGAAAAATTTATATTAAAGGGCACTAGTTAAGTAGCTTTCCATTCCGGTATGCATTCTTCCTTGCGTTACACAAACTGAAAAGGTAGGCCATTCAAAAGGCCAGTCTCGCCTCTATGCAGCAAGACACTAAATCAAAGGAAGTCGAGCAACCACAAAAACCAAAGCTGATACTGATGTTTACAGAAAAGGATGAATGCCGTCAGTCTAGGGAGCAACACAAAAAGTTATGCATGACGAACTGAAGAGACAACTTAACCTCCACAACAACTTGAAAGTATACTCGCTGGCCCGCTGTCTTACACAAATGAAAGAGGAAGCAATAGCAACGTTCAAAAAAGCGATCATGAGCGTACGCGCATCGGTAGAAAAACGCCTCACTTTGGGCCTAAGAGGCCCCTTAAGCACTGAGCGGAAATAAGCGGTTCGCTTAATCCTGTGCGTACGCTTCAGCGCGCGGAAGCAAAGCTTCGCGGAAAAAGGCGGCGGCTGCGCGGTGGATGGTGGCGGGCAAGGGAAGAGAAATTGAGGGGGAAAGAGAGGGAATCAGCAAGGGTAGAAGGAAATTGGAGGTTAGGGTTAGAAATCCACCCAATCAACCACTCCTCCTTGACCCGAGGCAGAACATAGAGAGGCGGCGACATTGAAGCTCACCCACGTGCATGTTGTTGTCTGTTTGCTCCTACTACTGCTTAAGCTTGCAGAAATCACACAAAGATCTTGCTCATGATTGTGTCCTTACGGTTCCAACAAAACAGTTAAGCAGCGCTTAACCTCGCTTAAGCTTCAGTTCCTTTGAGCGGAGTGTTATGTGGGAAGCCACATATGGTAGGAGGGCTCCAGCCCTGACCATACCACCTCCTGGTCCAGCCCAAAGTGGCTATGATTTCCTTATTACTATAGACTATTCTTTAGGTTCAGATTCGGCTTAGATGCAGAGTCCTGTTTAGATTCAATTTAAGAGTCAAGATTGTATCTCCTTTGAGTCGGCTTGTCAGCCAAGATATTCCTCCTTCATAATGGGCTTCCCCCACGATCAATAAAGCATCAGAATTCAGAGTAATACTTGTTATTGGTCCTAGGGCAATTAGAGTTTGTTACATCTGGTATCACCGCTCGCTTAGCGCTTTTTTGAACCGTGAGCGAAAGTACTGGGAAAGCATGAATTGGCAATCTTTTACAGAAGAAAATGCAATGATTCTAACATGCCTAGTTCACCAAGTAGTACATAATTTCTATTACTCCCTCCGATCCATATTAATTGTCACTGAAATGGATGTATCTAGACAAGTTTTAGTGCTAGATACATCCAATCTAGCGACAATTAATATGAATCAGAGGGAGTATTTATTATTACACCGCAAAGAACTAAATACCAGCATGCTCTCCATTGTTGTGTGATCATCATGCTCTCAATTGGCATGTGATCAAGAGGTTAACTACGAGCAAGACGATTTGCAAACAAATTATTCAGAGAACTTGTAGACCCGCATCCTTTGTTTCATATTCTATAAGATGCAATTTCCCGGCACGTTAGTTTTATGCTTAGTGGCAGTGTAAGTGGCAACTCAATTGATGGCCTAAAGAACGATGCACATGAAAAGAGCATCTCGAATTGTACAAGTATTGTGTAAACGCCCATTATTTGCCCCGGACACGTGCACAATTGCTCGATGGTTGTTCCATGTATAGAACGCTACAATACAGTCAATAAACAATGCTAAAAAATAGGAAAGACCAAGAGTGACTTGTGCCAGACTAACTCTATCAATAGCTAAGAAATAGAAATAAACAAAGTATTCAGATATTCATAGTTTTCCTCCTTTTTTCAAGGGGTTGTTGACTTGTTGGTTGGGACATTTTTGCACTATGTTAGTTTGTGTTTTCCTTCCAAAACTACTCATTCGAGTTGACTCTTTTGTAATGACAGTGCAACAAAATCAAATATGTTGTATTAAATCTACTCAAGTATTGGCAGACAGCAAACAACCAAGCATTATATGGAAGCATGCATCACTGTTATCCCAGTGGACTAGCATGATAACATGTCAATTAATTTCATCAACTTTGTTGCGTGAAATCAACATAAACCAACTCAATCTATATTCCAAATCAAGCTATCAAAGCACTGGTTATGGAAGTGCAAATTTAATAGCAGAAGACACTATCTTCTATGTAGCCCCTCACTCGTCAATGCCATAATGGACTAATGGCACAGCATAGGCTATCACAAGTAACTAAACAATTGAGCTATGCACAAGAAACATACCTCAAAAGCTTGCTTCAGGTTCTCGAGCTCCTTGTCTAGATCATTGACTGCCTGGGTATATGCCTGCGTTGGGGAGGACTGGCTTGCAGTATGGATCTGACCACATAACAAAACATCAGACTACTTGAGCACAGTCTAACCCAACGAAAGAATAGAACATAAACTCACACCATACCCTAACAATGATCTTGTATTGAAGGGGGTGAGGGAGCTTATAGCCAGCAAAGAGAACATTTGGGTCCCTGTGTAGCTGCCTGCAGAATTTCACAGATACAGAAGAAAATTGAAGGGATGAACAGATAAACATAACCAAGGACCAAGAGGCACACGGTTTTTCTACACTTACATGCGGAGGATATTGCCGACTGTGTGGTCCTCGCGTTCAATGGTGAAAGATGCAGCATTCATGATCTTTGTATCCTTCTCAAATGACACCCTGCATTACATAATCGTGAGGACTCGATCTTTTAAGCAAGAGAGAGAGGCAGGCAGACACTAATACAAGTGTTGACCATAAAAGCATATAAGGTTAAAGCACTTCATAACTTCATGCGAGAAGGATCACATAAACAGGCGTAAATGGCTATTAACAGTTTAACATAATTGAAATGCTGATTATTTTAACAAGCTTGTATCCCGCTGCTTCTTTTCTCCCCAAAAAGAAACAAACAGTACTTAACAAAACACAGTTGAAGCATTATCTGGATAAATATTGGGAAAAAGTGTGGAGGAAGAGTAGCCTCACTTCTTTGTGCCCTCAGGCACGACGAAGCGCTCATAGCGGTCAGGAGCATTCATCTGCAATCAACACTTGGCTCCTTCCTCTTGAATTACTGCAAGCATGATTCATCAGATCAATAAGGTCTATTTCAGAAGTCAGATTTGCCTCCTGAATTGAAGTTCAGCACCCCTATCTTTGGAGATGAATAAGAATACCCCCCCCCCCCCCCCCCCACACACACACACACACATCAAATCTTTAAAACTAAATATTTAACCTACAGAATGGATAAACTACACATTTATATGAATCTCTATCTTCAAATATTTAGAAGTGATTTTTTTTCTTAAGGGAATGGATATATTACACATCGATCTTGCTAAATAAGGGTCCCAAAAGGGAGATAGATAGAACGCTGAGTAAGATGTACCCGAAGGCAATCGAGTACCAGCGAGTAAAAATCCCCGAACAGACCTAAATCTACCAACAAAAACGGGACGAAGACCTAATCGACCGGATACGCCATTGCCCAAGGCGGGCCAAGCTGGAAGGATGGAGGTTTAGTTAACCAACAAAATACGGGAGAAATCAATTTGCTGCCAGTGCGCACCAAATCCATGAAATGGTGGATCGATTATAGTGCCCATCCTACCCTAGAAAAAAGTAACTGGAGTAGATTTCTCAGAAAATGTAAAAGAAGAGAAGGACAGCCGAAGCAGGTTAGGGTTCGTCACCAGAAAGAGAAAACCAGATATCCACCTCTCCAGTCCAGTCGAGGACGATGTCTTGAGAAAGGAACACTGAAGAGTTCAAGGCGGCATCGTTTGGGTAGAGAAGGTGTCTGCGAGGTTTTGTTGCTTGCAGGGTGAAGGGTTGTTTGGTGTCGTTAGGATGGACACTATAATCGATCCACCCTTTCACGGACTTGGCGTGCACTGGCAGCAAATTGAATTCTCCCGTATTTCGTTGGTTCAACTAAACATCCATCCTCCCAGCTCGGCCCGCCTCGGGCAATGGCGTATCCGGTCGATTAGGTCTTCGTCCCGTTTTTGTTGGTAGATTTAGGTCCGTTTGGTGATTTTTACTCGGTGGTACTCGGTTGCCTTCGGGTAGATCTTACCCAGCGATTTTATCCATCTCCCTTTTGGTACCCTTATTTAGCAAGAATAATCTATACAATAGAACAACCCAGAATAATCAGACACAAGTTCATCTATATGCTATCTATATACATCTATATACTATCCATGGTACTGTCTATCTACCAAATTACCGATCCATGGCAGTACTGTCTATATATTAGAATAGAACAGATCAGAATAGTCAGATGCAAGTCTATGGTACTGTCTATATACCAATTACCAAATTGTGAACCCATGATACATCTATATACTACATACTATGCTGAGATTATAGAAACAGGAGAATACCTTCCAGTTGGTGTCGGCGACGGAGGAGGTTTGGTCGTTGGCACCAACGGCGAGGACGGACGGCGGTGCGGCGGCGCTAGCTGAGGCAGTGCTGCAGCAGCGCTCGACGAGACGGTGAACCACCTGCGCTCGACGGGAAGAAATAGCGGCAGACGTCGAGGAAGGAGAAATCCCGGCGGTCAGGGAGGAGATGCGGCAGCGGCAGCGGCGCTGGACGGGGCGGCGGAGCAGCGGTGCGGCCGGATCTAGGCCAGCTTGGGCGCCGCCATGTCGCCCTCACACACGGAGGAAGAGGAGAGGAGTGAGACCGTGAGGGTTTGCGTGGGGAGGTGCTATATGACGCCTCCAGCGACCCGCGATGCCCTCGCCGCCTGAAGGAGATCGGGGCGGGCTCGTGTAACAACCGCGAGGTGTTCTACGGGATGGAATCGGGAATTTGTGGTCGGATTGGGGAATTTGGTACAGATTGCAAGGGTAAAGTGAGGAAGAACCCTAATCTAAGCTAGAGACTAATTTGGTTTTTCTTCTTATAATTCTCATTCACGGCGGAGCCGGCAGATATAACAGTTCCAACTTACAGCAGGTTAAACAGTTTAGATGATTTTAGTGACGGCACAGATTAGAAAAGAACTCACAAATAAAAAACCAAAAATCAAACGTCGTGAAAAAATATGCTGCGATGATCTTGCGAAATTGAACCCATTCTTACTCCGATCGAGCTACATTCGTCGACGCGCGGGGGAAGCGCCGGCAGCGGCGGGCTGCACGAGCAAGCGGGGGGCGCCTCGGCTTCTCCTTCACGCGCCTCCTTGCGCTGCCTGGCGCGCGAAAGCACGCGGCCACTTCTGTGTCGCCCGCTTCCAAGCACCGTCGGAGCGTGCATGCCTCGCGCGGTCCGCCTCCGGCCGCACACCTAGCGGACGCGGTGCTGGCTTCCCGCCGCCGATTCGGCCCCCTCCCCTACCTACGCGTCTTAAGCGCCCCATTGCGGACGGAGGGGTGGTGGCGTCAGCGGCGGCGGAATTGCTCACCGAAGAGGAGACGGGTGGCGGCGGAGGGAGTGCTAGCGGCGGAGGGGAGTAGGGTTTGGAAACCGAACTCCCCTCCGCGGCCAGTTTTAATACGGGGTGGCCGCCGAGTTTCTCGGGCCCCCGAACTCGTTTTACGGCCAGGCCGCAAGTTCGGGCTCCGTTTTGGGCCTCTTTCGGCCTGAACCCGTATTGTCGCCGGACTTTTTCGGTTTTAGCCTGTTTTACATGATCTGTTAGAATTGCTCTAAAGGTAGTAAACTATTACACTCAAACCAACGAGAACAACAATAGCTCCTCTTGCGCTTCATCTCAACCGTCGATGTTGACTGTCTCTCGCCGTTAGATAACTGACGGAGTGTGTGTCACCTGATCTGCTTCAGTTCCGTTATCGTTGCGTGTCTGACAATGCCGCGGCCTTGAAACAAACCTTATCCTCAAAGTTGAAATGATGGAAATGTTGTCTGAAGGAAGCGGAGATCCTCCACGTAGCATCTTCAGGACCCAGGCTTTCTCAATGGATAAGAAGTTGCTTTACTGGTGTTTTCTATTGATGAATCAAACGCTCGTCTAGAACTGCGAGAGGAGACGTTTTAATTTTTTCCGTCGGCAGTCACAGGGGCACATGAGACAGGGGTATGGCATGCTTGCCAACGTGTTTCTTAAGTTAGACTGATGTGAAACACTGGGTGAATTGTTGCAGTATCAGGCAAATGCAACCTGTAGGCTAGTTCACCAACTCTGTCCAAAATTTTGAAGGGGGCATAGTATTTTTTACCTTAGTTTCAGATATCCCCTTAAACCAAAAGCATTTTTATGATATGGCTGGATTTTAAGATAAACCATCTAGCCAACATCAAAATGACGGTCTGTGTGTTTCTTATCAGCAAAATGTTTCATCATATTATGAGCAATTTGTAGGTTTGTCTTTAGTTGTTTATGTAGGGGTTCGTACCATGGAAAACAAAAAAATTCTACCTCATGAACACACACAAGTCAAGATCTATCTACTAGATTATAGCAATGAGTCGATTAGAGTACTAACCCTCGAAGATTCCAAAGCGGTTAACGAGAGCATATTCTCGTGGGTGATGTAGTCGTACACTTGTCGATTTCAAGATCGCGTAGACGATCCTTCCGGCGCCGCATTCCGGCAGCGCTTCCGCGGTTGGTCACACGTTCGGTACTCGATGAAGACCTTTCTCTCCCTTGTTCCAGCAGGAAGCGGAGGTTGTAGTTCTCTCCTCGCGATTCTGGCAGCACGACGACATGGTGTCGGAAGTAGAGGGGAGATCCCGCAGGGCTTCGCCTTAAGCTGGAGCGGGTATGATGGAGTAGTAGGGTTCCCCGGTGTTCTAGGGTTTAGAGGCCGGAGAGGAGGAGGCATGGCCAGCGTCGGCTTGGGCGGCGGCGGCGACACGGCGGCGGTGGAGCGGCGGCGTCGGCTTGGGCGGCGGCGGCGACACGGCGGCGGTGGAGCGGCGGCGGCGGCTGGCGGCGGCGGGCTCGTGGGGTGGGGTTGTGGTGGTCTTGTGTTTGAGGGGCAGCCCCCTCCCCTCTATTTATTAGAGGGGGGCATCTAGGGGAGGGGAAGTCCGTATCCTTCCCCAACTCCCTCTCCTTGGCGCGGTGGTCTTGTGTTTGAGGTTTCTTCTCCTCCCTCCACCAGGATACATTGTCCCAGTTTGAATTTTCAAACTTGCCTTTTAACTTTCAATTTTGGAGTTAGATTTCTCACTTTTATTTGCACATCCCTATGACCTAGGACATGATGCAACCATTACACTTTGTCATGACTCATTCATGTACCCATCCCCTTCCGGTTCGGTGAACCTTCTAGACCCTTCTAGATCATTCCGGTGAAAACACCAGAATCATTCCCGAACTCCGGAATTGAACTTTCCTTATATGAATCTTATTCTCTAGACCTTTCCGGATATACTCGTGATATCCCAGATCCCATCCGAGACTCCGAACAACATTCGGTCTTCTTACTCACATTCCATATCTACTAAACAATATCGAATCTTTAAGTGTGTCTCCCTACGGTTCGTGAATTATGCAGACATGACCGAGACTCTTTGTAACTACCTCGGTGAATTACGCTCCTAGATACAAGCCTGGATGAGCAGAAATGGTTGAAATAGTACGGTGGGGCCCAAATGCCACTCACGGGTAGACCTTTCGGCCGTCCCAACCATTTCCATTCATCGGGACAAGTACGGGCGGCGTAATCGGCAGGCGAAGGGATCAACTACATACACAAATGAGTATGTATGCAAGCCACCATACAATAGTACATCAGAGCCATTCCATCTAAAAGAAAGGAAATATAGCAACGCCATACGGCAAGATTCAAATGACTTAGATAGATATAATAGTTTAGGATATCTCCTCATACATCACACAACAGAGTATCAGGCGGAAGCGGCAAACAAGATCCGAGTACGGAAAAGAAGCAAATCGGCATAAGATGCCCCATAAATAAGCACATCCCGCCCACAGATCTCACGGATCCCCGTTCCCGGAATCTCTACACCGAACGATCGTTGCCCACATCATCAGCCTCCTCCACCCAGTATCCGTCTTGCGAGTGTACCTGTTCATCTGAACCAATAATTTATCATGTGAGACCCTAGGGGTACTCAGCAAGTCTTTATGCCTCTAAAGGGGACACAACCTGGGGTGACGCAATTGCAGCAAAAGATAAACCCTAGCAGTTCTATAGATACTCGCTAACCATCCGCTTAACCATAGATGGTCGGATGTCCGTGAATTAATGACAACAGTTATAACAGTAATATCCACAGATCCATCCTCCTCCTCGCTTACCGACGAGGAAGCGGACGAACAACCCCCATCCGTTGGCAGTTTTATTAACCATTCCATGAGTGTTGCACTATTTACTAGTCAGTTATTTAGTCAAGTTAAAAGCGGTACTTTAGTTATGCTTGTCTATGGTCGAGAAACTGTGCTCCAAGTCGTCCATAACCGCGGACACGGCTTTCAGAAAGTTTTACCCTGCAGGGGTGCACAAATAGCAACACACACTCGATCAACCTCGGAAAAACCAAATCAAAACCCAACGAGGCCTTCACGACAAAGCAATCACAGGATTCAGAAATATTTCAGGGGGCCACCCCTTGGAGTACACCCGCAACGAAGTTAGCTGACTCCGAGACGGACCCGAGGTTTGGGTGGACGGCTGTGAACGACTGGGAACCCAAAACTGGAATTGTCGACACCGCGAAAACGTGTCCCGATCCTAAACAGTACAGGTGCTATCCATCGCACAATTTAAATAAAGCAGTAAAGCATGGCATAAGTACATAATAGTAAATAAAACCTCAAACTAGTTTGTGGCCCCAAGAAATAAGACGGAATCAAGCTCTGGCTCAGGGGGGTCCCATAAGCCTCCCGGATGTGGATAGCGCGAATAATCAAGGAACAGGAATCAAGTACTCGGGGTCCTACGGGACACAAGTGAGCAGGAAAAACCAAATAGCAGATATTGCCCACCGGTGCCACTTTCATTAGTTATCCCACTACTACTCAGGTTAAGTTGTTTAGGTACCTCGTTATCCATCAGACACTCATATACCCTACACGTGTTGTTCTACGACTCGCATGGCTCAAACAACTCCTGTAGTAATGGCTCATGGGATGGAGGAACCAGCTTGGTGGGGTTTAAAAGTAAAGGCTATGCAATACTTGGGATTCAGTTTAATGCAATCGCGACTCAATGATGCAAGAATAAGATAGAGGCAATAGGTACTGTATGTATTCAAGCATGTGGTAGTGCTTGCCTGGCAACTCAGTTGAAGCGAGAGACGGATCTGGGTAGTGCTCCTGGTTTTCTTGATATATCCCCTGCTCAGTGTCTATTCGAAGAAGAACCAAACAGACAAGGGCCAACATAAATAAAGTGCACAAACATATGAATAAAATGCGACAAGCAAACAATCATGCCATGATGAATGATGCACAATTTGCATGGCATTAAAGTAGCATGGCATGGGTGAGGTGTGGAATACAAGAATTAAGCATTTTATTGAGTTTTGGCCATAATTTATTGTCATATTAGTTGATGTATACTATATATTTATATGATGCATGCTGCAATTTAATTTATGGATAGCATAATCAGAAAGGTCTCGTCGAGCTAAACATTTTAGACATATTATTTGCTAAAATTGGAGTTATAAAACAAAAGTTATTAATTAATTAAGGTGGAAGGGCAATTTATTGTAATTTTAATTAACTTGGAAAAATAAAGTGCTCAAAATATATTTTGGATGGCATATTTGAATTCCTCATATTTTTCTGATTTGAAAACATATATTATATGTATTATTTGGATTTATATTTTAAAAGATATTCAAAACAGATTTGAATTTTGAATTTAAATTAATTTGGAAAAGATTTGAATTAAAACAGATAGACAGAAAAGTTTTGTTACTTAGCCTAGAGCTAGCCAGAGACAAAGACAGATGGGGCCTTGCTGACTGGACGACACAGGCGCACAGAAAAACTTTTGCTACCGCGAGCTCGTCTAGCTTCTGAGACTGACAGGCGGGCCAGAGCGACCTCAGGGCCACACGCGCGCGCGGCCAACGCGTGCTGGACACGTGGGCAAGCCGGGGCGCGGGGGGGGGGGGATCGGTTCGTGATGGACTGGGTTTTCCGGGGGTTTACTTGCAAAGAGGTAACGAGGCTGGCAGGTGGGGCCGCGGGGACCGCGGGTTGAGGCGGGAAAAACTACAGGGGCCTAAACACAAAAGCGTCATCGGCTGCTGCTGCGCTGCTGACGAAACCGTCCCTGACGGCGGCGGATCCGGCTGCTCTTCGTCGACGGTGGCGACGAATCCGCTGGGAGAAACGCGATGCGGCTAAAACGAAAGTTGAAGAGGGGACATCGGCCTACAAGTCTCGTTCAGCGATCTAACACAGAGGAGGGCTACAGCGCGCGGGGTAGGTCGAGGAACAGGCGGACGGGAAGCTGCTGCAGCTGCTGCCGCCAGAGCGCGACGCGCGGCGCGCGCAGAGCGCTCGACGGAAGGCGGCGGCGAAGCAAGGCGAGAGGGGGAGGGAGACGATGTCTAGGGGGAAGAGGGGCTCACCAGCGACCATCTGGTGCAGCTAGCGGGCTCGGGGTAGCGTCGATCATCGGGGAAGCAGGGGGCCGGAGCACTCCTGCTGCTCACGGGCACGGCGGCGGCGGGGCTCCTCCGGCGGTTCCCGGTGGCTTCCAGCGGGGCTAGGCGATGAAGAGGAGGCAGAGGACGCCCTGGTGCTTCTGGATCATTTTGGTGAGCTTCAGATCGACGAGGCCAGGAGGTAGATGGGCTAGGGTTTGAGGAGACATGAAGGTGTCCATGGTCAAGGGAGGCTGCAAGGAGAGGAAGAAAGGGAGGGAGAGAGGAACCTGGGCGCCTCCTGGACGGATCTGAGATGGTAAGGTGAGCTGGGGTGGTTGGGGAGATAAGGGAGAGAGGAGAGAGGCACATGGGGGGGTGGTGCACTTTTGCAAAAGGGGAGGAGGGTGAGCTCGGGCTAGGTCTTTCTCTCTTGCCTCCTTCTTGTCCTGTAGCTTAGAGAGGGCAGAGAGGGACCAAGGGAGGAGGGAAGAGGCTCGGGTTAGGAGCTAGGGTAGGGTAGATGGGAGGCTCGGGCTAGGGTTTGCATGGTGGGTTGGGGTAGCTAGGTGGCATGGTGGGGCCAGGTGGGGCCAAGCTAGTTGAGAGAGAGAGAGAGGTCGAGAGAGAGAGAGGGGAGGATTAGGGTTTAGATAGGAGAGGGTATGGTGATTAGAGGGGATAGGGTTTAGGGAGAAGGTTATGAGAGAGGGGGTGGTGAGGGTTGGTGTGATGTGGATTGGAATTAGGGTTAGCTAGGTTTGAATATTTTGTTGTCCCAAGCAATTGATCACACCCCTTTAGTTAAAATCCAAACAACACCAAAACAAAAATAGAGGTAAAGGGTAGATGGTGCCCATATTGCATGTGCCATGCAATGCATCCATAATGCATGTAGGCAAGCCATGGAGCATGCATGAGGAGGTGAGAAGAGAGGAAGGTGAGGGAAAAAGATATAGAGGGAGATGATCCACTCCAAGATTCAAATAGAACCAAAAGATGACCAAAGTTGGTGATGGTTGCATGGCCCATGCAAATGCATTAAATGCTAGGTTTTATCTTGTGAAAACAAAATAATATCCCATGGCATTTATTTATTTGCATCCTCCAAAGTTGGAGTAAGGGTCAAGCAAAAGAACTTGTAGGATTGGACCCACCCTATCTCTCATGAGCTTGATTAAACACTAAAAGAAAAATAATTACAACCTCATGGATAATGGGATGGTGGAATTGTAAGGTGGTGAAAGAAAGGGTGGTGGAGTCAATAAAAGATATGCCCCCAACTCAACTTGGGCATTAAACAATATATCAAGAACCAAATACAATATCAAGAGGCAAATACAATTAACACTGCATATGAGAGAAGAACCAAAACAAAAAGGGTTTTATATGATGCTCAAATGCAAGGTGGCATGATGACATGAGCATGATATAATTATGATGCAACAATTATATATAGGAAGTAGCCATTATATTACTAGACCAAGTAGCATTACAATTGTTAGACAATTGGGATGCTACAACTCTCCCCCACTAAACAGGAATCTCGCCCCGAGATTCTAGGAAGAAGAAGAAGACACAAATAGGGTAGGATACTTGGCACGGAGCTCATCTTCACGTTCCCAAGTTGATGAACAACGGAATGGTGCGACCACTACACCTTGCAAAACTTGCTAGACTTGTTGCGAGTCTTGCGTTTTGCTTGAGAAACAATGGTCGGATGAGTTGAAGGATTGTCGTGAGACAAGAAGGATAGGATGGACATAGCTCCGGTTTTTCTCAAGAACATGATAAAAGAATAGAACCACTTGAGAAAGAAAGGACAAGAAGATGTATCATGGATAGAGAAAGACACACCATTACGATTAAAGATTTGCTGATACGGGAGAGGATGAATCTTTATATCGCCGGAAGAAAAGAGCTAGAATGGAGAGGTTAGAACCACTATGACAATAGCATCCTACCTTCTCTCGGATTGAGATATGAAGTCCGGAAACAATATTGCCTTCAAACAATAAAGTCCGTTGATATCAACAGAAAGATTTAGTTAGATATCGCCGGATTAGATTCTTGTTGCGCCGGTAAGAACCAAGGATCACGTAATTGAGGTGCACGGATATAACTTTCAGAGACGGATGTGAAGCCAGATCATGGTGGAATCCTGAGAAGCAAAGAATATGGAGGATCTGGAGTTTATTGTAGAGATACTTATTGCTTTCTTTAGCCTTGAGGCTAACGCAATAGATTTGCGGCTGATGGCCTCAACCATAACTGGCTTTACCACAGAAAAAGAATTGCTGAAACAAAGAGAGAGATAGCTTGCTTCCATCTTGTTTGGGGATGTAGAGCACCGGTAGCAAGACGAGGATAGAAAAGAGTTTGTGTTTGTTTCCACCATATAATTGAAGATTTTGATTTGTGTAGGATAAGACAAGATCACCAACAAGAGATTATTGATTACTTCTTCGAGAGAGCACTCCGGAAAAACAAGGACGGAAGTAAAAGTATCAAGGGATAAAGGCCACTTCTAACTTCCGTGGAATGAGTTAAATCACATTAATTTACTAATCCAATGTACAAGAGCGCATGATAAGAGTAGTGGTATGGTAGCTACTCCATCCCGCACTCAAAGCATTACTCCGCACATGAATAAGAAAATCATGCAACCCAACTACCGAAACAGACTGAAGTTATTGACAAAAACTCATGGAACTCCGTTAGAAAACAAGGATAGATGCAAACGATTCACCGGATCCAAGATAGATAAGGGTGATGATGTTGTCGTCATATCATGAGTAACCAACCACTGGAAAGATATGAAGAAAGATCACGGAGACAACTGTAAGATTCCACAGCCAAAGAAAAAGATAGCACCACTTGAACAGAAGGATTACGAAAGATCTGAAAAGTCTTCCTGGCCTCCGGTGGATTGAGCATGGATGATAGAGCGAGAGGGTTTCACAAGATCAATTGACGAGACTGAGGTGAAAGAGCTCCATGTCCTTCTTGAAATGATTGAGAGAGATTTAGCGGTCTTGAGGAAAAACTTTAGCGGAACGACGATGATAACTTGCCAACAAGGAACAACTCCGGATTGGTTGAAGATGGAGGATGGAATTAACAATGGACTTGCTAATTCCAGAATTGAAGCAATGTATTTAGCAGAAGGACGTGGTCGAGACAGGTGACTTCAAAAAGTCAGAATTCTCACTTTGAGACTTTGCACACAGGCAGTGCTCACGAAGCTTGAGAGAAAGAGATACAGATGATCTTCCATGTCCTTCCATTGATATCGAGTAGGCAAGCATATTAACAACATATACCACCACGGATTAACAAGATATTCCCAGAATATCAAGTTCACGAGGCGGGAGAAACGAACAAATGCTCGAAACACTTTCTAAGCTCAAAGCTCTTAGAAAGATCAACATTAAGAGCACAGGTTCGTGTTGAAGAAGATGCACTGGAAGAATAGATTATCTGATCCTTCGGAAGAAAAAGAGATGTCACCTGGTTCACATTGTCGATTGGATCACCGGTTACAAGATAAATAGATCTTGGATAAGGACCGATGATAGCTCATACCTTAAGCAAAGCTATCAGAGACGAAAAGATGCAATTCCCTCGTATCAACGAGAATTTTGCAGATGTGGAGTTCCCAAAAAGATGTGAAGCATGATAAACAGATGATAGACCATCGTAGTGCCTTGAGAAACTCCGGATTGCCAAAGATGCTTGCTGAGAACCAATTTACAATCACCCGCATCGGATCGACACATGTTATGTAATTAGCCCAAGAGAAAAGGAGGTGAAACAAACTCCAGGATTAAGCGCCGGTGACAAAAGAATGAGTTAGCATAGACATGCTGATAAAAGGGAGATAGATAATGTTTCACAAACGACTGAAAAGGAGTGTGGAAACACAGATGTATCAAAGAAAAATTTTCCGCATTTTTCGGCATTAAAATAACAATAGATGCGCAAAACCATTTATCAGGTAGAGATTAGCAACTGATTCTTACACAGAATGTGGAGTTGCTAGAAGGAAGGACACCCTTAAAAAGATGGCACCGATTAGCAAGGAGTCAGATAGATCGCGCCGGTTTTCAAAAGCCTGTCAGTATGGAATGTACCGACAGTTGATAACCCAAAAGCAGATAAAGATAACATGTTGGAGGCAACAGATAGACAAGGAATTACACACACACTCACACACACAACCTATGGTACTACGGAAACCCAGAACACGTGAATCCTAGTTTGAATTTTGAGAAGAGGATTGAAAACGTTACACTTCCTTACCAGAAAAGGGTGGTGGTTGGTTAAGAAGAAAAGTGGAAGCAGTCCTACTCTCGCGTTTGTTTTTCCCTAGTATACATAACTACCAAAAATATTTGCTAGACAGACAACGACCATTTGGCTGAGACCCTGAAGGGCGGGATGGCTCTGATACCAATTGTAACTACCTCGGTGAATTACGCTCCTAGATACAAGCCTGGATGAGCAGAAATGGTTGAAATAGTACGGTGGGGCCCAAATGCCACTCACGGATAGACCTTTCGGCCGTCCCAACCATTTCCATTCATCGGGACAAGTACGGGCGGCGTAATCGGCAGGCGAAGGGATCAACTACATACACAAATGAGTATGTATGCAAGCCACCATACAATAGTACATCAGAGCCATTCCATCTAAAAGAAAGGAAATATAGCAACGCCATACAGCAAGATTCAAATGACCTAGATAGATATAATAGTTTAGGATATCTCCTCATACATCACACAACAGAGTATCAGGCGGAAGCGGCAAACAAGATCCGAGTACGGAAAAGAAGCAAATCGGCATAAGATGCCCCATAAATAAGCACATCCCGCCCACAGATCTCACGGATCCCCGTTCCCGGAATCTCTACACCGAACGATCGTTGCCCACATCATCAGCCTCCTCCACCCAGTATCCGTCTTGCGAGTGTACCTGTTCATCTGAACCAATAATTTATCGTGTGAGACCCTAGGGGTACTCAGCAAGTCTTTATGCCTCTAAAGGGGACACAACCTGGGGTGACGCAATTGCAGCAAAAGATAAACCCTAGCAGTTCTATAGATACTCGCTAACCATCCGCCTAACCATAGATGGTCGGATGTCCGTGAATTAATGACAACAGTTATAACAGTAATATCCACAGATCCATCCTCCTCCTCGCTTACCGACGAGGAAGCGGACGAACAACCCCCATCCGTTGGCAGTTTTATTAACCATTCCATGAGTGTTGCACTATTTACTAGTCAGTTATTTAGTCAAGTTAAAAGCGGTACTTTAGTTATGCTTGTCTATGGTCGAGAAACTGTGCTCCAAGTCGTCCATAACCGCGAACACGGCTTTCAGAAAGTTTTACCCTGCAGGGGTGCACAAATAGCAACACACACTCGATCAACCTCGGAAAAACCAAATCAAAACCCAACGAGGCCTTCACGACAAAGCAATCACAGGATTCAGAAATATTTCAGGGGGCCACCCCTTGGAGTACACCCGCAACGAAGTTAGATGACTCCGAGACGGACCCGAGGTTTGGGTGGACGGCTGTGAACGACTGGGAACCCAAAACTGGGATTGTCGACACCGCGAAAACGTGTCCCGATCCTAAACAGTACAGGTGCTATCCATCGCACAATTTAAATAAAGCAGTAAAGCATGGCATAAGTACATAATAGTAAATAAAACCTCAAACTAGTTTGTGGCCCCAAGAAATAAGACGGAATCAAGCTCTGGCTCAGGGGGGTCCCATAAGCCTCCCGGATGTGGATAGCGCGAATAATCAAGGAACAGGAATCAAGTACTCGGGGTCCTACGGGACACAAGTGAGCAGGAAAAACCAAATAGCAGATATTGCCCACCGGTGCCACTTTCATTAGTTATCCCACTACTACTCAGGTTAAGTTGTTTAGGTACCTCGTTATCCATCAGACACTCATATACCCTACACATGCTGTTCTACGACTCGCATGGCTCAAACAACTCCTGTAGTAATGGCTCATGGGATGGAGGAACCAGCTTGGTGGGGTTTAAAAGTAAAGGCTATGCAATACTTGGGATTCAGTTTAATGCAATCACGACTCAATGATGCAAGAATAAGATAGAGGCAATAGGTACTGTATGTATGCAAGCATGTGGTAGTGCTTGCCTGGCAACTCAGTTGAAGCGAGAGACGGATCTGGGTAGTGCTCCTGGTTTTCTTGATATATCCCCTGCTCAGTGTCTATTCGAAGAAGAACCAAACAGACAAGGGCCAACATAAATAAAGTGCACAAACATATAAATAAAATGCGACAAGCAAACAATCATGCCATGATGAATGATGCACAATTTGCATGGCATTAAAGTAGCATGGCATGGGTGAGGTGTGGAATACAAGAATTAAGCATTTTATTGAGTTTTGGCCATAATTTATTGTCATATTAGTTGCTGTATACTATATATTTATATGATGCATGCTGCAATTTAATTCATGGATAGCATAATCAGAAAGGTCTCGTCGAGCTAAACATTTTAGACATATTATTTGCTAAAATTGGAGTTATAAAACAAAAGTTATTAATTAATTAAGGTGGAAGGGCAATTTATTGTAATTTTAATTAACTTGGAAAAATAAAGTGCTCAAAATATATTTTGGATGGCATATTTGAATTCCTCATATTTTTCTGATTTGAAAACATATATTATATGTATTATTTGGATTTATATTTTAAAAGATATTCAAAACAGATTTGAATTTTGAATTTAAATTAATTTGGAAAGATTTGAATTAAAACAGATAGACAGAAAAGTTTTGTTACTTAGCCCAGAGCTAGCCAGAGACAAAGACAGATGGGGCCTTGCTGACTGGACGACACAGGCGCACAGAAAAACTTTTGCCACCGCGAGCTCGTCTAGCTTCTGAGACTGACAGGCGGGCCAGAGCGACCTCAGGGCCACACGCGCGCGGCCAACGCGTGCTGGACACGTGGGCAAGCCGGGGCACGGGGGGGGGGGGGATCGGTTCGTGATGGACTGGGTTTTCTGGGGGTTTACTTGCAAAGAGGTAACGAGGCTGGCAGGTGGGGCCGCGGGGACCGCGGGTTGAGGCGGGAAAAACTACAGGGGCCTAAACACAAAAGCGTCATCGGCTGCTGCTGACGAAACCGTCCCTGACGGCGGCGGATCCGGCTGCTCTTCGTCGACGGTGGCGACGAATCCGCTGGGAGAAACGCGATGCGGCTAAAACGAAAGTTGAAGAGGGGACATCGGCCTACAAGTCTCGTTCAGCGATCTAACGCAGAGGAGGGCTACAGCGCGCGGGGTAGGTCGAGGAACAGGCGGACGGGAAGCTGCTGCAGCTGCTGCCGCCAGAGCGCGATGCGCGGCGCGCGCAGAGCGCTCGACGGAAGGCGGCGGCGAAGCAAGGCGAGAGGGGGAGGGAGACGATGTCTAGGGAGAAGAGGGGCTCACCAGCGACCATCTGGTGCAGCTAGCGGGCTCGGGGTAGCGCGATCGTCGGGGAAGCAGGGGGCCGGAGCACTCCTGCTGCTCACGGGCACGGCGGCGGTGGGGCTCCTCCGGCGGGTCCCGGTGGCTTCCAGCGGGGCTAGGCGATGAAGAGGAGGCAGAGGACACCCTGGTGCTTCTGGATCGTTTTGGTGAGCTTCAGATCAACGAGGCCAGGAGGTAGATGGGCTAGGGTTTGAGGAGACATGAAGGTGGCCATGGTCAAGGGAGGCTGCAAGGAGAGGAAGAAAGGGAGGGAGAGAGGAACCTGGGCGCCTCCTGGACGGATCTGAGATGGTAAGGTGAGCTGGGGTGGTTGGGGAGATAAGGGAGAGAGGAGAGAGGCACATGGGGGGGGTGCACTTTTGCAAAAGGGGAGGAGGGTGAGCTCGGGCTAGGTCTTTCTCTCTTGCCTCCTTCTTGTCCTGTAGCTTAGAGAGGGCAGAGAGGGACCAAGGGAGGAGGGAAGAGGCTCGGGTTAGGAGCTAGGGTAGGGTAGATGGGAGGCTCGGGCTAGGGTTTGCATGGTGGGTTGGGGTAGCTAGGTGGCATGGTGGGGCCAGGTGGGGCCAAGCTAGGTGAGAGAGAGAGAGGCCGAGAGAGAGAGAGGGGGAGGATTAGGGTTTAGATAGGAGAGGGTATGGTGATTAGAGGGGATAGGGTTTAGGGAGAAGGTTATGAGAGAGGGGGTGGTGAGGGTTGGTATGATGTGGATTGGAATTAGGGTTAGCTAGGTTTGAATATTTTGTTGTCCCAAGCAATTGATCACACCCCTTTAGTTAAAATCCAAACAACACCAAAACAAAAATAGAGGTAAAGGGTAGATGGTGCCCATATTGCATGTGCCATGCAATGCATCCATAATGCATGTAGGCAAGCCATGGAGCATGCATGAGGAGGTGAGAAGAGAGGAAGGTGAGGGAAAAAGATATAGAGGGAGATGATCCACTCCAAGATTCAAATAGAACCAAAAGATGACCAAAGTTGGTGATGGTTGCATGGCCCATGCAAATGCATTAAATGCTAGGTTTTATCTTGTGAAAACAAAATAATATCCCATGGCATTTATTTATTTGCATCCTCCAAAGTTGGAGTAAGGGTCAAGCAAAAGAACTTGTAGGATTGGACCCACCCTATCTCTCATGAGCTTGATTAAACACCAAAAGAAAAATAATTACAAGCTCATGGATAATGGGATGGTGGAATTGTAAGGTGGTGAAAGAAAGGGTGGTGGAGTCAATAAAAGATATGCCCCCAACTCAACTTGGGCATTAAACAATATATCAAGAACCAAATACAATATCAAGAGGCAAATACAATTAACACTGCATATGAGAGAAGAACCAAAACAAAAAGGGTTTTATATGATGCTCAAATGCAAGGTGGCATGATGACATGAGCATGCTATAATTATGATGCAACAATTATATATAGGAAGTAGCCATTATATTACTATACCAAGTAGCATTACAATTGTTAGACAATTGGGATGCTACACTCTTCTCCGATCAATAACCAATAGAGGAATCTAGAAATTCATATGGCTCCCATATATTTCTACGATTACTTTGCGATCGAATGAACCATTTACATACAATAACAATTTCCCTTTGTCTCACGATATTTTACTTATCCGAGGTCTGATCATCGGTATCTCTGCATACCTAGTTCAACCTCGTTACCGGTAAGTACTCTTTACTCGTTCCTGTGATATGTGATCCCTTGTGAGCCAGTCACATGCTTGCAAGCTAATTGGATGACATTCCACCGAGAGGGCCTAGAGTATATCTATCTGTCATATGAATGGACAAATCCCATTCTTGATCCATGTGCCTCAACACATACTTTCCGAACACTCAATGCCACCTTTATAACCACCCAGTTACGAAGTGCTGTTTGATGTCATCAAAGCATCCATCCGGTGATGGTGATTAGCATGATCTCATGGTTGAAGGAATTATGTTACTATGTATCTGAAAGCTTATAGCAAACGAACTATTGAAATGGCTTGATCTTTATGCTACGCTTATCTATAGGAGTATGTCCATCATACCATTCTCCTAATGATATGATCTTGTTGTTAATAACATCTCGATGTTCATGATTAGGAAACCATGATCATCTATTAACCAACAAGCTAGTGTTACAAAGTGAAGGGAATATGCCCGAGAGGCAATAATAAAGTGGTTATTATCGTATTCCTTATTTATGATAAATGTTTGTTTTGCATGCTATAATTGTATTGATATGGAAGTTAATACATGTGTGTTTCATAAACAAAAAGTAAGTTCCTAATTATGCCTCTCTTATAAACTAGCTCGTTGATTAACAAGATGATCAAACTTTCCTGATCATGGACATTGGATGTTGTTAATAACGAGGTCACAACATTAGTGTAATGATGTGATGAACATTCATCCAAAGTATAGCATTACGATCAAAGTCATTGAGTTTATATTGCTATAACAACTTACGAAGTAATCCTAATCCTTAGACCATGAGATCATGTCAATCACTAACACCGGAAGAGTTTCTCGATGACATCAAACATCACACCGTAACTGGGTGATTATAAAGATGGCTTCAGAACTACTAAAGTGTTATGTTGAGGTTCATGGATCGAGAGTGGAATTTGTTCATCCCGATGACAGATAGATATGCTCTGGGCCCTCTCGGTGATATCACATTGATTAGCTTGCAAGCAAGTGATTTGATCACTAGAATGTTATATCACGGGAACGAGAAAAAAGTGCATGTCGGTAACGAGATCAAACTAGGTATGGAGATACCGATGATCAAATCTTGGACATGTAATATATCATGAACAAAGGGATTAAGATACTAGCGTAAAAGGTTCACACGATCACAGAAGTCATCGTTGAATGTGTGGGAGTCAGTACGGATCTCCAGGTCCCGCTGCTGATTATTGATCGGAGAGGGGTCTCGATCATGTCTGCATTATTCGCTAACCGTAGGGTGACACACTTATGGGATATTGACACCATTCAGAGCAAATGATATGTCTGAAAAAGAAAAGGAAAGTGCAGTAATTTATTTCACTAGACACCAGAACTGTTTCGGTTGAAATTGCTGAAACTGGTTCTGCATGTGAAATTGAATACTAGCAAGGAGTTTTATGTGAATGTTTGTTAATTAAAGTAATTAACAAAATTCTGAATAAATAAATAAAAGAGTTTTATTTAAATGAGAGCTTGCATTAAATTTGGTGGAAATTTAATGCATGTGAGTGGATTTTTGAGTGGAGGCTCTTTTATGGAAGTGGAGGCTTTTCATTTAGGGTGGGAGCTCCACCCACATGAATGTGGGAGAGGTGGGGGCAGCCCCCATGGCTGGGCACCATGCCCCTTGGGTGCACCCCTCTCCCCTATAAAAGGCCCTCTTCTCATCCTCTCAAAGCACACCTCCTCGCGAAGGATCTCTCTCCCCCCTTTAGAATTCCCCCATGGTCTCGGATCAGCGAGATACATGTTCCCGGTGGATTTTTCTGGAAGGATTTGTTGCTTCTGCTGCTTCACTGGAGCGAGGGCGCGGAGGTTGTCGGGGTACCCGTACGTGTGTGCGATCACGGATGCACCACTGCTTTGCGATGCTGGACTTGATGGTGATGGACCGGCTGGACCAGATGGACTTCATCATGATCTTGAGATCGGCAAGCGTTCGTCTACATCATCCATGAATACAACCTTGTTAACGCTATTCGATCTTCGAGGGTATGTATTCTATGGATGTATATCCACCCGTTGCTTGTATCTAGTAGATAGATCTTGGTACTTAGATGTTCCCATCGTAGAAATTTTTTTGTTTTCTATGCTGCGAACCCAACAGTGGTACCAGAGTCGGATCTATGCGTAGATGCTTAGCACGGGTAGTACACATATGAGTATGTGGGCGATGATGATCATTTTATTGCTTCTTAGTTGTACTTTGGATATTGGTGGTATAGTGGGATGAAGCGGCCCGGACAAACTTTACATGTCCTCGCACATGAGACCTATTACACGCTTGACATGCAACTAGTTTTGCATAAGTGGCTAGCGGGTGTCTGTCTCTCCTACTATAGTTAATATCTAATTTGCAACGAGTTGTCAACAATTTGGTTATCCTTGTTGTGGTTCATGTTCGTAGGTAAGAACGGTTCTATCTTTGAAAGCCTTAAACCACGTAAAACTTGCAATGGATAAATTAGAGGCGTCTAGTTTAGATTGTTGTTGGGCTAGTGTTATGATATGGTGATGTTGTAACTAGAAGTATAAGTCGATACTCTTACAACACACATAACGTGTAAGTTCCATAGACCTTGGCCTTACACATAGAGGTATGATAGTGATCATACCATGATGCACATGATGGAGATCAAGTGCAAGAACCATATCATTTCCCTTATTAACATGTGATGTTTGATTACATCTTATATTGCTTGTTTGGCATTTTATTAGCATAATAAGATGATCCCTCATTTAGATATCAAGATAAAAATGTGTTCTTCCTTAAGTATGCACCAACAATGTTTCGTCGCGTTAAGACATCACGTGATGATCGGGTGTACTTGAATCCACGAGCATATCTCGGGTGTAAGATAGTTACACACGCGAGTACTAAGGTTCTTACTTGGCGAGCCTAGCATGTACAGACATGGCCTCGGAACACGGACCGAAAGGTTAAGCATGAGTCATATGTTTTGGTATGATGACCATATGGATGCTCGCCTTTGAAGCTACACCGACTCATGTGATGATCAGACTTGGTGTAGTAGATTTGGTTCATGTAATCACCAAAAATACACGAGGGATGTCGTTTATGAGTGGGAGTTCATTTCTAATTTGGATTAGTAGAACTCAATTTATTATAAATTAAATCAAAGTGAATTTGCATAATTTGTTATAGTCATTGGCATTCATTCACCACCTTATGCATAGTTGTAATTAAGATAATAGAACTATAGGATTCTGGATATATACTGTATGAACTGGTATCGTATTGTGTTGAGTGTCAATCTAAAGTTTAAAGTCCTATTGCAAACTTTCAGCAAACTCTGTTTACTCCGTGAAATTTAATAATTGGTATTAAATCGAGAGTAACAATTCCAGTGTTAGTATCTTAAGTATCATGTTTGCCTCCATGATTCTTGATTGTTTTAATATCAAGTTTATCTAGGAGCTGAAAGAATTGTTTCAGAAATCATCATATGTGGCAGATATAACGATATCTGAAACAATGTTTTGGTTGCAATATGATAGAGTATAATATATGTTCTCATATTGGATGAGAATTTACAAAGGTTGGAGATGCTAGACATCCTAATCATCCAAAAGGGTTTTGGAAAGTAACATTATACTCAAGATTCATCCTTATAAGCTACATTAGCTTGATCATGAAAGTCGTCATGATAAGGATGAATAGAGGATGTATGTAAAGTGTTTAATACACTAATAGATTACTAAAGAATGGATTTTGAAAGAATGCCGATCATTTTGATGATGGTGATCTACTTCAAAGTGCAAGTCCAAAGGTATTATTATTTGAATATACACGCTTTGGACTATGTGTCATGTATATGGCGCCACTGTTGATGTTGATAGATTCTTTTAAAAAGGAAAAGGAAATGCTGAAAGAGAATCTATAAAATATATTTGGCAGAAAAGAAAAGATTGGAAATATCCAATTTAGGATGATATACATGTTATGGTTGTATTCTTTGCTTGTTAAACAATGTAGTTCTTGAGTATTGGATACCGAATTGGTTGGTATGAAATTTCATACGGAACGACGCAATTCATGAACCACAATGGCCTAAGTAACTAGCAAGAGAATATGTGATGATGTTCATCGAAAACAAACAAACCGTTATTTGTATTTCTCGTTGACATCAAACTTGCCTTCAAGATTTGTTTTAATAATAGTTATTTAAATCAGGAATTACGAGAACAAAGGTTGTTCAAATAATTACCATATTCCATATAAGATGTATGATTTACAAATCTAGTTGGAGAAATCACATCCATAAAACCTAATGCTAAAATGTCGCAAGACAAATAATTGAAAGATACTTATGAAGTGACATCGCCCTTTAAATTATATTGGAAAGAAAACATGAAGAATCTCCATATTCATGGATTTTTGGAGTCTTTGATTTGATCAAGTGACGCTTGTGAGACTTTCCTCGGGATAATTAAAACTTCGTTCAAAGGCCAAAGAAGAACGAACAACTAAAATATTGGAATTTATACATATCAATGTATGTAGTCCATTATATGTAGTCGTACGCGATGGGTTTCAACTTCATATACTTTCTCCGGAAATTTGAGTGAATGTTCACTTAATGAGAAAGAAGTATGAAATATTTGAAAACGTTCAAAGACTTTCAAGATGAAGTGAAAATCATTGTAACAAGAAAATAAATGGTTTATGACTTTATCATAAGGGATTTATTTGAGTTGCAAGTATAACAAGAAAATAAATGATTTATGATTTTATCATAAAAGGGATTTATTTGAGTTGAAAGTTTAGCAAAACACCTAGATTTACATCTCCCGAAACACCATAGGAGTATGGAGTGTTTGAGATTTGTAATGAAACCTTGTTTGACATGGTTGGATCAAAGGTGTTATTTATAAAACTGCCATTATGTTTTAAAAGATTAAAGCTTTAGAGACTACCGCTTTTTACACTAAAAAGAGCTCCATCTTGATCCGTTGAAATGACACCATATGAGTTATGGTTTGGGGTAAAACCCAAGTTGTCATTTCTTAAATTTTGGTATGCTAAGCATAAGTAAGATGTTTACAACCAAAGTCGAATGAGCATGTCTTTGTAGGTTATTTCGAATAACAATTGGTTATTCCTCCATAACACCAAGGACAAAAAGGGTTTGTCGCTTGAAATGTGAAATTTCTTGAAAAAAAGAATTTTTTGCAAAAGTTAAGTGGGAGGACAATAGAACTTTGATAAGGTTAATGAACCTTAGCTAAATGTGCTGAGTTGCGCAGCGCCGGAAGTTGTTCCGGAGGCTGCCATAATGCTCATAGCTTATGTGCCTCAAAGGTTGTGGTCATGGAGATCTAAGTTCCTATTGAAACAAGTAGGTCGGATAAACAATCAAATGATGAGATTTGAGAATAAATCATTATTGTTTGACAATGATGAACCGACTACATGCAAAGAAGCGATGATGGGCCCTGACTCCGTCAAATGGCTTGAAGCCATAAAATCCGTGATAGTTCCATACACGAGAAATCAAGTTTTGAACTTGGAAGACCCTCCGGAAAGGTGTAAAACCCTATCGGTCGTATTTGGATCTATAAAGAAACAGACATGGATGTTTCACATCTATGAAATAGTCGACATGTCGTAAAGTATTTTACGACAATGTTCAAGGAGTTGACTATGACAAGATTTGATCTTTCATAGCGATATTTAGTCTGGACGGATTAAAGTAGAAACCACTACATATAAATTGGTATATGGTAGATGAATAAATAAAAGAAAGCTCTTCTAATAGAATGGTTACCTAGGACGTGTACATTACACGGTCCAAAGGTTTTTGTTAATTCAAAGGATGCTAAAAAGGCTTGCAAGCTTCAATGGTTGAAGTAAGCATCACGGAGTTGGAATCTCCACCGTGATGAAAAAGAGTTTTCATCAGGAGACAATGAAGATGCTTGCATTTGCAAGAAATTAAGTGGGAGTGCTGAGACATATTTCTAATACATTATGTGGAGGACATCTTGTTGATTAGAAATGATGTAATTGACAAAGGTTAAGAATTTCATCTGGATGAAAGACTTAGGCAAAATCCAAATATTGAGCATAAATGTCTATAGTGGATAGACTGTGACGCTAATATGGTTGTGCCAAACGTACATATATGAGATATTGAAGGAGTTCAATATAGAAATGACAAGAAAAGGTTCTTGTCGTATGGAAAGGAATTGAATCAAGATTCAAGTGTATCGACACTTGATAAGTGAAACAAGATTCAAGTGTTTTGACACTTGATGAGTGAAATCACAAGAATGTTTTGATCAATCATACCATGATATGTACACATACAGATATGTCCTATGTTGTAATTGTTATGAGCATATACCAGAATGAATCATAAAATGATCATTGTACGATAGTAAGGATATTCTTATGATCTTCTGGAAGAACTAAGAATGTATTTGTGTAGAGGTGACAAACAATTACAAATAGTTCATTGTAAAGCGTTACATTGATACTAGTTTTGTCACAAGATAGAAATTAAGTTTATCTCAATTTAAACTATGGGTGGTACAATGAAATGGAAAGAAAGTTTCCATGATGGATTTGGATGAATTCCAAAGTTAAGACATTGTGACGGATACTACAACAAAAGGCTAAGTATATGACTGCTATAGTAGCAGCAAAGGAGGGAATTTGTGTCAAGTAGTTTGTTATCAAACTAAGGTGTGGTTCACAACGGGCTAACACTAAAGATATATTGTACGACAATAGTATCGACATGGTTTAACCCCAAAGGAACTAAAGGTCTCACCAAAAGACCAAATTTATACAATGTCATCTCATTGGAGAATGAGTGATGCGTGAACACGCAAAGACATGCAAATACACACGGACCTGAAAGTGTCAGATCCGTAGAGTATGTTAACCATTTGCAGTTGCGTATATGGAACACCAGAAAGCCATAGGTGTTCAATACGCAAAGTTTCAAACTAGATTATTGTCTCTAGTGCAAGTGGGAGACTGAAGGGAATATGCCCGAGAGGCAATAATAAAGTGGTTATTATCGTATTCCTTATTTATGATAAATGTTTATTTTGCATGCTATAATTGTATTAAAATTAAAATATTAATACATGTGTGTTTAATAAACAAAAGAGAAGTTCCTAGTTATGCCTCTCTTATAAACTAGCTCATTGATTAACAAGATGATCAAAGTTTCCTGATCATGGACATTGGATGTTGTTAATAACGAGGTCACAACATTAGTGTAATGATGTGATGAACATTCATCCAAAGTATAGCATTACGATCAAAGTCATTGAGTTTATATTGCTATAACAACTTACAAAGTAATCCTAATCCTTAGACCATGAGATCATGTCAATCACTAACACCGGAAGAGTTTCTCGATGACATCAAACATCACACCGTAACTGGGTGATTATAAAGATGGCTTCAGAACTACTAAAGTGTTATGTTGAGGTTCATGGATCGAGAGTGGAATTTGTTCATCCCGATGACAGATAGATATGCTCTGGGCCCTCTCGGTGATATCACATTGATTAGCTTGCAAGCAAGTGATTTTATCACTAGAATGTTATATCACGGGAACGAGAAAAAAGGGCATGTCGGTAACGAGATCAAACTAGGTATGGAGATACCGATGATCGAATCTCGGACATGTAATATATCGTGAACAAAGGGATTAAGATACTAGCATAAAAGGTTCACACGATCACAGAAGTCATCGTTGAATGTGTGGGAGTCAGTACAGATCTCCAGGTCCCGCTGCTGATTATTGATCGGAGAGGGGTCTCGATCATGTCTGCATTATTCGCGAACTTAATGAAGGGTTTCGCAGCATAGTAAATCAAAAAAATTCTACGGATGCGAACGGGAAAGCCAAGATCTAATCTAGGAGATGCAAACAACGAGGGGGGATAGATGAGATCTTCATACCCTTAAAGATTCGCACAGCGGAACGTTCGACGGAACGTGGTTGATGTAGTCGTACTAGCTTCTCCTCCTCGAGATCCGATCCGATCCAACACCGCAAGTGGCGATGCCTCCAAGAGATGCACACGTACGGCACCTCGACGTCTCCTCCTTCCTAGGTCCAGCAAGTGGGGTGGAGAGATAGATTGGATCTACAACACGACGGTGTGGTGCAAAGGTGGAGAGTTTCTGTGGCAGGGCTTTGCCTACGCGCAGTCGGGAGAGAGAGAGAGATCTGGAGGGCAGCAGTATGGCGGCTAGGGTTGAAGGAGTGGGGGAAGGAGGGCTGCGCCCCTGCCCTCTATATATAGGGGCCTGGCCGGCCCCCTTGGCCCCTCCTCCAAGCCCTAGGGCGGCGGCCCCAAGGGTTGGAGTGGGGGGCAAGTTTTCCCCCTCCTTCTAGAAGGTTTCCCTAGGGTTTTGGCCGGCTGGGCCTATGGGGCCTTGTGACCCTGGCCCAATACAGCCAGGGCACTCCCTCGTAGGCCCACGCACCCCTCCGACAAATGGGGCCACGTTGGTCCCACTCCAGAAGGTTCTAGAAGCTTCTGGTACAATACCGAACAATCCGAAACAATTCCGAAATCCAAAAATTGCTTTCCCTTATATGAATCTTATTATCCGGACCATTCCAAAACCTCTCGTGATGTCCTGGATCTCATCCAAGACTCCAAACAAAAACTCATAAACCAATTATCCATTCTATCCTAGCGTCGAGACACGTTAAGTGTGTGACCCTACGGGTTCGAGAATATGCAGACATGATCTTCTATCAATAATAAATAGTGGGGTCTGGAAATCCATATTGACTCCCACACATTCATCGATGATCATATCGGATGAACCACGATGCCAGGATTTAATTAATCCCATATATATATTCCCTTCGTCACGCGATATTTTACTTGCCCGAGATTCAATCTCGTTCACAGCAAGTACTTTACTCGTTCCGTAATCCGATATCACTTTGTGATTAATTCCTTAACCATGTGCTTGCAAGCGGTGTTGATACCGATTACCGAGTGGGCCCGAAGTATATCTCTCCGACTTGGGAGGGACAAATCCCATCTCGATACATACAACCCAACAGATACTTTCCGATCACCTGAGAGACACCTTTATGATCACCCTCTCATAGGATGACGTTTGATGACCTCAAATCTTTCTTCCGATACCAGGGAGTTGCATTATCTCATGGTCTAAGGAATACAATATTTGACATAAGAAAAAGCTTCGCAAAGATGAACACGATGACACGATCTAATTGCTCTGCTTGATTTGGGTCTGTCCATCATATCATTCTCCCAATGATATGATCTCATTATTAATCGACAACTCATGTCTATGGTTAGGAAACCTTAACCATCATTAATCAATGAGCTAGTCCATAGAGGCGTACTAGGGACACGGTGTTGTTCATAAACCACACAAGTATCAAAGTTTCCGCTTAATACAATTCTAGCATGGAATATAAACTTTATCATGAACAAGAATTATAATAATAACATCTTTATTATTGCATCTAGGGAATAATTCCAACACTTAAGGGATACCGACACCATTCGGAGCAAATGATATGTCAGAAAAAGAAAAGGAAAGCGCAGTAATTTATTTCACTAGACACCGAAACTGTTTCGGTTGAAATTGCTGAAACTGGTTCTGCATGTGAAATTGAATACTAGCAAGGAGTTTTATGTGAATGTTTGTTAATTAAAGTAATTAACAAAATTCTGAATAAATAAATAAAAGAGTCTTATTTAAATGAGAGCTTGCATTAAATTTGGTGGAAATTTAATGCATGTGAGTGGATTTTTGAGTGGAGGCTCTTTTATGGGAGTGGAGGCTTTTCATTTTGGGTGGGAGCTCCACCCACATGAATGTGGGAGAGGTGGGGGCAGCCCCCATGGCTGGGACCATGCCCCTTGGGTGCCCCCTCTCCCTTATAAAGGGCCCCCTTCTCATCCTCTCAAAGCACACCTCCTCGCGAAGGATCTCTCTCCCCCCTTTAGAATTCCCCCATGGTCTCAGATCAGCGAGATACATGTTCCCGGTGGATTTTTCTGGAAGGATTTGTTGCTTCCGCTGCTTCCCTGGAGCGAGGGCGTGGAGGTTGTCGGGGTACCCGTACGTGTGTGCGATCACGGATGCACCACTGCTTCGCGGTGCTGGACTTGATGGTGATGGACCGGCTGGACCAGATGGAATTCATCACGATCTTGAGATCGGAAAGCGTTCGTCTACATCATCCATGAATACAACCTTGTTAATGCTATTCGATCTTCGAGGGTATGTATTATATGGATGTATATCCACCCGTTGCTTGTATCTAGTCGATAGATATTGGTACTTAGATGTTCCCATCGTAGGATTTTTTTGTTTTCTATGCTGCGAACCCAACACCAAGAGGCTTCACTAGGGACTCTAACAAGTTTACAAATCACATAAGTATTAATGTTTCCGGTTAATACAATTATTGTATGAATGTAAACATTTATCATAAACACAAAGATATAATAATAACTACTTTTATTATTGCCTCTAGGGCATATCTCCAACAGTTTCAACATTTTCTCTCTTTCAGTAACACTCACTTTTGCGCCTGGGCACATTTCCGCACTGATGCTGAATTCACCAATTAAGACGGGAGGATAATTGTATAAATCTTGGAAGGGAGTCATCTTGAGTGAGTTATGGTAGGAGGTGTTGTACCTCCACTCAGCCATAGGTAGCCAATTGTTCCATTAATTTGGTTCTTAGAATACCATGCTTCTCAGATACGAATCCAAGCATTGATTAACTCGCTCGGTTTGGCCATCCGTCTGTGGGTGGTATGCTGTACTAAATTTGAGTGTGACTTTCAGTGCCTTGAGTACTTGTTGGTAGAGTGTACTGGTGAAGATTCTATCCTTGTTAGAGATTATCTCCAATGGAAGGCCATGTAATATGACGATTGTGCCCAGAAATGTGGTGATGATGGACTCCATTGTGTAGGGATGTGATAAGACAATAAAATGTGCATATTTCGTCAGTCTGTCTACAACAACCAGTATCACTTCTTTGCCATTTGAATTTGGGAGAGCTTCATTGAAATCCATGCTAATACTAGACCAGGAAACTTCGGGTATGTCAAGTGGCTTGGGTAAACCAGCTGGACATTGGTGTTCCACTTTGACTAGTTGACACACAGGGCACTCAACAACAAATGTTTCTACCATTTTCTTCAGGTTGGGCCAGCAGAAAATCCTTTTGATTCTTTGATATGTGGCTTTTGTCCTAGAGTGACCTCCAATGGAAGAGTGGTGGAAGTTCTCTAGCATAAACAATCTCATATTTGTAGAAGCTCCCACGTAGATTTTATTTCCATGCTTGATGATACCATCTTTAATTGTATATTGAGGAATAAGACCAGTATCTTTGGCTAGTTTCTTGAGGAGATTTGCACTGTTAGCATCTTCTACATAGCTCAGTTTAACATCCTCAATCCATTCTGGAACACAAATAGAAATAACATGGCATTTACCATCTCTTCTTGACAAAGGATATTCTATAATATTCTCTTTTCCTTTTTTGTACTCTATTGTATAATCAAATTTCAACAGTTTAAATAGTAATTTGTGTTGAATGCCATCTGTCAGACGCTGAGTTGTCATAAACCACAGACTTTGTTGATCCGTTTTGATGATTGAGGGATTTCCCAATAGGTAGTGCCTCGAGAAGTGCTAGGGCATCCTTTTCATAGATTGACTATGATGTTGCTTTTGTTCCTAGACTTTTGCTATAAAATGCTAATGGCTTGCCAGTTTGCATAAGAACAACCCCCAAACCTGTCCCACATGCATCAACTTCCAGTACAAAAGGTTTGGAGAAGTCCGGGAGTGCTAATACTAGACAAGTTGTCATAACTTGTTTGAGCTTCTCAAATGCATTTGTGTGTTCTTGTGACCAATGAAAAGAGATTTTCTTCAAGAAGTCATGCAAGGGTTTGCACAATTGTAGATAGTTCTTGACAAAGCGCCTGTAATATCCATCAATCCCAAAAATCCTCTCAGTTTGGACACTGTTTGTGGAATTGGCCAGTTGATTATTGTCGTGATGTTTTGTGGTTTAGTGGCCACCCTAGTCCCAGAGATAACATGACCAAGATATTCTACTTGCATTGTTGCAAATGTGCATTTTTCCATTTTTGCAAATAATGAATTTGCCTTTAGAATGCCCAGTACAATCTTGAGGTGAGAATTTCTCAACATAGGATTTGCTATAAATCAAAATGTCATCAAAGAAAACCAAGATGAACTTTCTCAAATATTGTTTGAATATGGTGTTCATCAGGTTTTAGAATGTGGCAGGGGCATTCGTCAAGCCAAAAGGCATAACGGTGTATTCATAATGGCCTAGGTGAGTTTTGAAGGCCGTTTTTTGGAATGTCTATAGTGGACATTCGAATTTGATGATATCCAGACCGGAGATCCAGTTTACTGAAGATAACTGCCCCATGAAGCTCATCTAGTAGGTCCTTGATTGTAGAGGCCTGAACCCAATAAGGTACAAGTCCCTGTGTTTACAGTGCTAGTCCCTAGATCGAATAGCTAGCACCCACGGTTTAAGATGTAATATCAAGAAACAAAGGTCATATTACAACTCATAACCAGGAATAAAATAGTTCATTACAACTTACATAGATCAAATGACTATCTTATTACAGAGCAGCAGATATATCTAATAAGCATGGAGTCCTTCATCTTTATATGCCACAGGCAATCATGTTGGTTGTAGACTTGTAATCCCTACTCAACAAACTTCACTAACATCAAACAAACCTGCAACATGATAAGTTACAGCCACAAGGGTCAATACATTTGAATTGTATTGGCAAGTGATATCATATTGATATGGAGAATCTAACATCTACATGAATATATGGATAAGTGGAGTTTTGGCTGGCCTTTGCATAAAATAAGTTTTTCCTATCCTTTGCAATATAGTTTTTATCTTTTTCAAAACACTTTATCAAACCATGGCACACTAGATACACACCAGGTGCTTCCCTTGTTCACCAACAAGTTTTAACTTAGAGACATTGGGATGAGGAGATTCTTGATCAATTCAATGTATTTGATGCTCAAAATGTCCATTACCGGAGACACGGCTAAGTACTTAGGTTTTACCCTCTCGAGAGGTGGTGCACTTTCCCCAAAAGACTCGACATGCATCGAGACAAGACTTTTCAGAAGCAATCCCTCAGATCACCACGGACGCATTCTATCCTATCATCACTACCACCTTCTGTCTGTCCGTCTGAGTTCTTGCAACTTAGTTGGTCAAGACAGAGCCCATATGCCATATGGCTGCACTAGAAGCTTCTCAACACTAAACATCTCAAATATCTTTGTTCCTGGGTGGCCATCCACAAGTGAGATACACCAGGGTAAACCATATAAATGGGCCCTGAGTAACCACTCAACACAAACCAATCTTCCCATTCCACCCAGGTGATTCATTCACATGTTGTTTTATTCATAAAAAAACATAGTCATGGACTTTGCATAATACCATAACATGAATATTCCACCCTTCCATTCTACTAGCTAGGCTAAGCATACTAGCATAACATGTCTCTTAACTTAGGAAGATTTCTACCAAGATATATTCTATAGGATCTTCCATAGCATAGCAATATACAAAATAGTCCTATCATGCATACTACAAAAATATTACTAATGCAGTATTGAAAAGATAGGACTTTTGATGACCAAAGTATCACTTCCCTTTTTAGTAGAAAATCTAGGTACTCTCCTTGATATTGCAATGCCACACTCTTCAAATTTTACTACAATACAATCAAGCAAAAGCACACACTCAAAACTACAACACAAAAATTAACAAAACAAAAATAAGAAAACAAGGAAATGCATGCAAGCATGCAGAAGGTCATTTTATTGAAAAACTTGTTTCTAACAAGGTTCTAAACATTTCAAAACACCTACTGGTCTTTTATAAAGGTGGAATTTCATTTGAAACCAAGTTAGTGAAACCAAGTCATTTGAATCATTTTTGTTTTACTAGAAATGCTTTTATTCAAGGAATATTTTCTAGTGCTAACAAAATATATTTTTAATTCCAAATGTTAGTGTTTAAGGTCAGATGGTTCAAAACAAAACCATTTGCAAAAGGTTTCACTCAAAGATAATTTTTTGAACAATTTTTATACTCAAAATAACCCTAAACATGTCTCTGCCTAAAACTCTAATTTTTCAGAAGCAAATAACCAAAACAAGGCCATAGGTGCAAAGTACACATTTTTATGAATCCAAAGAAACCTAATTTGTAAATTTTCGATTTATAGATCAAAAGTTATGAATTTCCTAAATTTAATCATCAAAAATCATTTTTTTGGAATTTTGTCTGAAATGAACTGGCCACATGGTGTGTTCAGATTGGTCGGTACCGCTTCGTGCGGATCATGCTACGCGCACCATTATATCTAAATGAATCTGATTGGCTCAGATCGAACCGTACCCTTTCAGTAAGTGATTATATCCTAGCCTTTGGATCTAGATCCTATGGATCGGAGCACTCTGACCAGAGATTGGCGGCACTGCTCTCTGCGCGCGCCGACGACGCGTCTGTAGACGGCAGTCCGGCGAAGCCAGGGGAAAGGTAGGGGGTACAGAGGCTCACCAAGGTCGCAGGGACATGGCGATGCTCAACGTGGTCATGGGCGAGGTTGGGGAGCACGGGTGCGGCGGTGATTCCTCGCCGGAGTTGCTACCACCGTCGGAGCGCTCAGTCAACAACGGGGGCGACGTTATGGGGCACACGAGGACAAAAGGCATGCATCATGAGAAGCGCAAGAAGCATGCGAGTATTCTCGGTTGAACCAGAGGTAGAGGGGCGCACGAGGTTCACCTGATTTCGTCGCCGGAGTTTGCACGCTCTGTCGATGGTTGTAGAGGTTGACAGGGGCGAGCCTACAGAGCGTCCGCGGACGAACATATTGGTATTTGTTTAAATTAAGTGAGGCATATTGGTATTTATTTAAGTAAAATTGAATATGATTCATAAGCCCATATAATTTTATTTAAATAAACTTTTTATTCTTTTATATTAATTAGATAATTTTTATTCCATTTACTTATGGATTTAGCCATGGTTTAAATTATCTTTGCAATTATTCTTATTTATTTCTTTGTTTGTCTTATAAAATTCATATTTTTTATTTATAGCTCCAAAATTGGTGATTCCAATTTGTATAATTTTATTTAATGTTTATTTATCTTTTTAAATCCCTTTAGGATTAATTTGTTCATCATTTAGTATTGATTTTAGCTAGGAACTTTATTAGCCTTGGAAATACTTTCTTTTATATTATTAAAATCATAAGTTTTTATCCATGGCTCCAAATGGAGTGAAATCAATTCCCATGGATTTATAATATTTTTTTTACCATTTTTGATCATTTAGAATTTTTTGTTGCTAAATTGTTTATATGGAACAAAGCAATAGTCTTGGAGTGATCTTGAAAATGATTTATTTCATTAGGGTTTAGGTTTTTGGTTTAACTTTTCCAAGTGTTCAATTCAAGATACATTCTATGCTTGAATGCATTTGATATTTTTGAAAATTTGTTTCTTACTTTCTCCTTCAAATTTTGTTCAAGTAAGGTTTTGATGTTTCCATTTAGAAACAAAAAGTTTCTTTTCCCCCTAAATTTCAACATTTGTTTCTTTTGTTTGTTTATTTTTCACATTTCAAAATTTGGAAAAAATTTGGGATGTGACATCGATCATAGGCATGGGAAATTTGTTATGAATAGTGATGGAGTTGAGTAATATATAATCTAGTCTCCAGCTTCCATCTCTTTTTCTAACCATGACAGCAGGGGATTAAAAAGGACTCATGCTTGCTTGTATTTCACCTGATTTGAGTAGTTTGGCAATGATTTCCTCCACTGATTTTTTTTGCATATGAGGAACTTTGTATGGTCTGAGTTTTGTAGGTTGTGACCCTTCTTTTAATGTAATTGAGTGATCACAATCCCTTTGCGGTGGTAGCTTGTCAGCTCCAGAGAAAACTTCCGTAAACTGAGATACCACTTTCTCAATTTCTGGAGGTAATTGTTGTACTGCTTTTGGTGCATCAATCTGCAATGCATGTATCTGAATGATGAATCCAAAACAGATTTAGACATTAACTTTTTCATCTCTTATCTAAAGCAATATAACTAGCTGGTTTTTTGTGTGTGATCCGATAGTGTCACAAGTTTGCCTTTCACTTTGAGTTGACAAAGTGGTAGATCTAATGTTACAGGGCTAACATAGTACATCCAGTCAATGCCTAGTATGATATCATATGTCTCCAGTTGTAAAATTTGGAAAGTAGAGGAGAATTTGTTGCCTTGTGTGGCGCCCCGCAAAAACCATTACCAGAAAATCGCGTTGTTTCTGTGCATTGCATCATCATTACCGCATGCTCATGTCATTATGCCACATTGTATTTGAGCATCGTCATCATCATGCATTTGTTGTCTAAAACTATTTTCGAAAAGTATATTTTGTTTTCTAAATACCCCGCCTTCATTTCAAATCCAAAACCCGGGTCTCCGGATTATTTTGTTTTGTCTACCCACGGTTTGCAAAAGCCCCGTTTTAAATAAATAAAATTTTAAATTATTTTTAGGAGGCAGCCAGCCAGGCCCGAAAGCCTGACCGGCCACCTCCAAACCCTAGTCAAAACTATCTAAACCTTTTCCTACCCTATCCTAACCTACCCAGCCCCCCTCCACCTCACCCCAACCTATCCCTTTGCGCCACATCGGCCTGGCCCTCTCTCCACCCAATCAACCACCGCCACCTACCGCCAGCCTGGGCCCCACCCCGCCGACCGTTTCCCGCCCGCGTCAGCGCCTGCACGCGCCCCAACACCACCTGGCCAGCCCGCGCCTGGGCACGCACTCCCCGCCCACCTCGGGTCTCCCCCTGACCCCACTACATGCCGACCAACCGCCTCCCTCTCTCTCCCGCAGACGCGCCCGCGGCCGCTCCTCTCTCCTCCTCCCGCTCGGCCGCGTCCTCCCCCGCCCTCTCACCGAGCTCCGCCTCCACCCAGACGACCGCCGCAGACCACCCCGCTCCTCTCACATCCCCGCCGCCAGGATCCCCCACCTCGCCTCTTGCTGCCGCCCTTCAGGCGCTCTCGCTCCCGCCCTATGGCGCCTCTTCCCCTCCCGCGGACGACCGACGAGCCTACCTATCACCCTCTGCGCGGCCTCGCCGGCTCCGAGAGGGTCGCATCCATGACACTCGCCACCGCCCCGCGGATCCCGCTGCCTCCGCGTCAGCCTCCATCGGCCACCCCGCCTCTTCCAGTCGCCTGGTTCGCCGTTGGTCGCCCCCGCCTCCCCTTCGCGAGCCAGCACCGGCCACCAGCTCGCAGGAGCGACCCCGCGCCTCCTTGCTGTTCCTCTGCCCGAGCTCGCCCGCGACCTCGAGTTCTTCGACCGCCCTCCGCTGTCCGCTCGAGCCCAGCGCCTCTAGATGTGCTCGTCTCTCCGTTCCTCCGTGAACCGGCCGCCTGGATTCGCCGCCTCCACCCTGTCCTCCGTCCATCGCCCGGGTCAAGCAGCACCATCGTCGGCCATCTTCCGCCCTGCGCCTCGGCCTTCCTCCGCTCGCGTCTGTCACCGCCGTGCCTGCCCCGTCTCCTCTTTCCTGCAGGAGGCCGTCCCCGTCGAGCGTTGCCGGCCACTCCACCGCCCGCGTCCTGCTGCCCCCTCCCCCTCGTCGTCCTCTGGCGCCCTGAGTTCTTCTCTGCAGGCCGCCTCGAGCCTGCGTCTCCTTGGCCGCTCATGTCCCAGCGCGTGCGCGCGTCCGTCGCCGCTGCTCCCCGATGTGGGTGTTTTGTTCGTGGTTGAGTGCGTGTCCTGTGCCGATGTCTTGTGTTAGCCGCTCGTGACCCAATGTTTGTTTGTTCCTGGATATATGACCGAGAAGAAATGAAGTGAGGCTGTGGCGATCACCGGGTACCACTGGTATCCTCGTCTGCCAAGATCGTCACCGACAACGAAGTCAGAACGTTACGAGCTTCTTCATGGACGCTGAGAACCCGCCTTGAAGACGCCGGAACGCCAAGATCGAACCCCGACGGAACCCCGAAGACCGATCCTGGTGTCCGAAGCCTGAACCCGATCCCCTCCAAATCCCAAGATCTTCGGATCAATGTGTGACCCCTTTACCTCCAAGCCCTATTTTTATAACGGATATATCTTGTTGCATATAATAATTCATACTCACATACATATAATGTGGTTTGGGGGCCTTATGCCGATTCACCATATAATTAAATATGGAGACCATATGCGGGCTATTCTAGTCTTAGTTTGTCTCCATTTAAATCTGTGTAGCGAACCGATGCCATGTTCCGCCCTGTTAACCCAACACTTAATTTGCGGGGTAGATAAATAACTCGAACCTAATAATAAATGTCGGGACCCCGGTTCTGCTTAATATGTCCTAATTGCATCGCATCCTTTGCCATGTCATGCATCATTCCCGATCTTTTGCCGTAGTATTAAATAGTGCATCCGGTGTTTCTTCTAGTGTTTTGCTTCTTCGCGGATAAGATCGATGAGTTGATGTGAGCTTCGCCCCGATCTTCGGATGAACCTTCGGCAATGTTTTCAGGCGAGCATTCTCCCCCCTTTCTACCTATTTTACGTTTCTAGTCTTTATTTCCTCCTGTTGATCTATTGCTATCCGTGTTGCGATGCTCTAGTTTTCGTACCCGTGATCTCCCTTGCAGCCTTATATTGCCTTGGACACATCCTATTACCTGTTGTTTGGTAGATAGCTGGACTTGCGCGTCGTAGTCGCTTGCTCAAGTGCTGTTGCATGTCATCGAGTACCACAGTTGTTGGAGAAATGCCTTATGGTTTATGTTGGAGTTGATCATGGCTTTAATTACTGTTTAATAACTAAAATTGAAGTAGGTAAATGCAGAGGCACCGGTGGGTAATAGACAATATTTGGATTTTAACCGCTCACTGGTGTCCCGTAGGACCCCGAGTTCTTGACACCTGTTTCGAGATCGAGCGCGCTAACCACAGGTGGGGTGTATGGGCACCCCCATCGATTAGTACCTGATTTCAAAGTATTGTACCGGGGGCCACAAGTAGTTTGGGGCTTTATTACTATTCTGTACTTATGCCATGCTTTACTGCTTAATTTAAAATTGTGCGAGGAATGCACCTGTACTGTTTAGGTAAGCGGAGTGTTTTCGCGGTATCGACAAGCCCAGTCACACTTTCGGGTTCCCAGTCGTTTACAGCCATTGACGCAAACCCTGAGTCCGTCTCGGAGACCGGCCGACTTCGTTGCGGGTAGCTTAGTGGGGTGGCCCCCATGTACTTGCTTTGGGTCTGGGAAACGTCATGACTTAGGCCCCGCCGACATACCGATGGGTGTATGTTAACTGATCTGGCAAAAAGGGTCGAAGTGCGTGTGGATACTTTGGTGCACCCCTGCAGGGTTAAATCTTTTCGAAAAGCCGTGTCCGCGGTTATGGGCGACTTGGAGCACAGTTCTCGATCATAGACAACTATAACTAAAGTTTACTGCTATAATTTGACTTGTATCCGATATGACTAGTAATCAGGTTCACTGCAACGGAATGGCTAAATAAAAGTACCAACAACTGCTGGGTTTGGGATCTCTCATGCTAATTGTATCTGACTAGTAAGTGTTGCAACTACAACGGAATGGTTAACTAAAACTGGCCACTGCTTATTATATCAGGATGACTCATGCTATCTATATTTGACTAGTAATTGCCGCCACTATAACGGAATGAATAAAACTGCCAACTGTGTGAGTTCCTCGGTTGACTTCCTCGTTTGGTCTCGAGGGGGAAATACTAGGATGGGTATGTTTGGTGGTAGCATCAGGTTGGTTTCGAATAGGTCTTTCTTATCCCTCTCTGATAGCCGACAGTTATATCGAGTCTCTATAGGATGTTTCATGCATGCTGCGCTGCCGCTTCAGTCCACCATACCTATGTAGGCGAGGACCGCCGAATTCTAGTCTCGCCGTGTACTGGCCTCAGTACTGACCGCTCTCTTTTTCCTTTGCCCTTTATCGGCACCCTTTTTTGTTTAAGCAGGTTTTGAGATCGACGTCGTTAGCAGGGTTACCCTTCCGGCTTGGCCTGGGCAGGGTTATGGACGCCATTGGTTATTCTTCAGGGCTCTTAGCTCAATTTGCATCTTGTCCGTACTCGGACGCTATATCGTTTTCCAGGTGATTTGGATCTTTGTATTGTATATCTGTATTCTTGACTCTTTGAGTCGCTGTTGTATACATATGTTCTGTGGGTTCCGTCGTGGACTATTGTGTAATGATATTACTTCGTTTTCCACCCGCACGCAAGTGCCTGGTGGGCACCTTTGAATCGTTTCTATGCGGGTTTGGCGGGATTCGCTAAAACTTGCATAGGGCCGATTCTGAGGGTGTTACACCTTGTATACTATATTGCATGGAAGGAATGTTTGAAGTTGATATCAAATGGCCTCCTCTAGCAACGACAATCTTCCTGACATCAATTGGTTGCATTATATAGTTACTTGCTATTGCAAATTTATAATTCATAAATGTATGGGAGCTGCCCCTATCCACAAGTGCAACAGCTTGTTGACCACCAATGTTCACCATCAATGAAAATATAGCTATTCCAGCAGTTCCTTCTAGTGCATGAGATGGCAGATGCATAAGTTCAGGCTTGGCTGGCTGATTGTCAGGTGTATTAGAAGTAGTATGAAAAGTTGCTTTAGTCAGAGAGGCAACAGTTGTGGCTGTTTGTTCCACTTGCTCTTCTTTATCCAACTCTTGCATGATATGTAATGTCCTTTCTTGCTTGCATCGATGTTCCCTGCTCCATGGTTCCTTGCAGTACAACCACTAGCATGTAGGCCTGTCATGAAGCTAAACATTTGTTGTTTTGTCAGGTGTGTATTGATGTGTGTTTCTGTTGTTCTGAAATTTGAAGCTAATTTGATGGTATTTGGGCTTGTCTTTGGCTGCCATTGACTGGTAATACGATTTCTTGGTGGATGTCGCGTTTTCATATACTTTTGCATACCAATATGCCTCTAGGTCGTTGCCCACTGACATCATGTTTAATATCTGCCCTGAGTCCCCAATAAAGCAACTCATGATAAAAGCTTCCTAGAGATAGGGATGATATCTGCGTACCAGTTGAATACATTCCTCAAACTCATCAATATAGGCCAGGACAGTGGATTGTTGATGTATGTTATTTAATCTTCCTACGGCCTCATGTGCATTTGCCTATGTAAACCTATCTGCAATCATTTAACATAATTGTTGCCAATTCACCATCTGCCAAGGAATGCAGATATTTTGTAGCCATACATTCACTACAAGAAATGTTTCCTTCTGCAACGACTAGGCCCATTGGTTGTCGTAGAAGATGCGTCTTCAGGGACGAAATTCTTGGCTCGGCCGTGGCCGATGCAAAACTTTTTTCCGGTTTCGCGCCCCTTTACTACGACGAAATCGTTAAAAACATGGACGAAGCTTGACGGGTGCGTGACAGAAGTAAGATTTCCGCTTTCTCGCGAGATGTTGACTCGCCAAAGTATTTTTTTGTGTGTGGGTCCTGGACGTCACTGACTCTAGCGGACCAAACTTTTCGGTTGCGCCTCCCTGATTTGAACTTGATAACGTTGTTTGATGCCTCCTCCATTTAGTCAGGCTACTAGGTCCCGCATGTTAGCCTCATATTATAGGAACCGTGTGTATGATGAATTTTTTTTCCTTCCTTGTTCTGAACTTGATAGCGTCACTCGATGCATCTGCCGTTTAATCAGGCGACTGGGTCCCATGTGTTATCCTCACACTATAAGAAACGTGTGTATGCTTGATTTTTTCCTTGGCTCCTGCCTCCCTGATATGAACTCGATAACGTTGCTCGATCTATCTGCCGTTAATCATGATGCTGGGTCCCACATGCCAGTATCTCATTAGATGAATTGTGTGTATGATGGAATTTTTCCTTCACTCCCGCTACCCTGTTTCGAACTTGATAGCGCTGCTAGATACATCTATAGTTTAATTACGCAGCTAGGCCCCACATGTTATCCTCACATTAGAATAAATGTGTGCATGATGAATTTTTTCTTAGATCGTGTCTCCCTAATTTGAACTCGATAACATTGCTCAATCTATATGCCGTTAATCATGATGCTGGGTCCCACATGCCAGCCTCTTATTAGAAGAATCATGTGTATGATGGAATTTTACCTCGCTTTCGCTACCCTATTCCGAATTTGATGCGTCGTCATTTAATCACGCAACTGCGCCCACATACCATTCTCTCATTAGAAGAAACGTGTGTATGATGGATTTTTTGCCCTCGGTCACGCTACCCTGTTCCGAACTTGATAGTGCTGCTAGATACATAATCACGCAGTTGGGTCCCATGTGTCATACTCTCATTAAAAGAAAAACATGTATGATAGAATTTTTGCCCTCGATCGCGTATCCGTGTTAACTTGATAGCGTTGCTCGCTGCATAAGTCGTTTATTCAGGCTAGTGGGTCCCATTTGTCGGCCTCACATTAGAAGAATCATGTGTATATGATTGAATTTTTTATTCTCTAGCGCTACCCTCTTCCTAACTAGATAGTGTTGCTCGACGAAACCGTCATTTGGTCACGTAGCTGGGTCCCACATGTCAACATCTCATTAGAAGAACGTGTGCATGTTGGACTTTTTTTCTCGTTCACGCCTCCATGTTTCGTACTTGGCAACATTGCTCAATGCATCAACTGTTTATACAGGCTTCTAGGTCCCATATGTCAGCATCTCATTAGAAGAAATGTGTGCATGTTGGACTTTTTTTCTTGCTCCCGCCTCCGTTTTTCGAACTTGGCTCCATTGCTCGATGCATCAGCCATTTATACAGGCTGCTGGGTCCCACATGTTAGCATCTCATTAGAAAGAAACGTGTGCATGCTGGAGTTTTTTCACGCTCGCCCCTCTGTGTTTCAAACTTGGCAACATTGATCGATGCATTAGCCGTTTATACAGGCTTGTGGGTCCTCCATGTTAGCCTCTCATTAGAAGAATCGTGTGTATATGATGAATTTTTTCTTCTCTAGCGCTACCATGTTTCGAACTAGATAGCATTGCTTCACGAATCTGCCCTTTGGTCACGCTGCTGGGTCCCATATGTCAGCATCTCATTAGAAGAACGTGTGCATGTTGGAATTTTTTCTCACTTGCTCCTACCTTATTCGAACTTGGCAATGTTGCTCGATGCAACACCTATATAAGGTCTCTCTTATGGGTCCCATATGTCAGCCTCTCAGTAAATGAAGTGTGCTATGATGGACTTTTTTTTGCCGTCTCCGTTGTTCTTACTTTGGTCCATAGCTGGGTCCCAGATATCAGCAACCTCTATGCAGTAAGCGTGTCTATGCTGGATCCTAGATGTCAGCCTCTATTTAAAAGAAATATGTGTATGTTGGAATGTTTTTTTGGTTAAGTCCGCCGTTATGACCTTGGCAACATTGGTAGATGCAGCAACAATTTATCTTGGTCCTAGATGTCATCCTTATAGAGTAAAAAATGTAATATATACTGCGTTGTTGGGTCCCATATATCAGCCTTCTCTATGCAAGAATGTGTCTATGTTGGTTCTCACATGTCAGCCTTCTCTATATAGGAAACGTGTCTATGCTGGGTCCCACATATCAGCCTCTATTTGAATTAAACGTGTCTATGTTGGGTCCCATATGTCAACCTCTATTTAAATTAAACATGTGTATCTACTATGTTGAACTATTTTTCGGGTTGAGTCCACCGTCCTGACCTTGGCAACATTGTTAGATGCAGCAGCAGTTTATCCGGGTCCCAGATGTCAGCCTGAGAGTACAAGAAAGATAACTCTATGTTAACACAAATTGCCTAGGATTCGCTGGATCCCACATGCCAACCTCTATTTGAATTAAACGTGTGTATATACTAGCAGCAGTTTATCTGGGTCCGAAATGTTCGACTGAGAGTACAAAAAAGACAACTCTATATTAACACAAATTTTCTAGGATTCGAACCCGAGACCTCACCAAGGTGAACTGGGTTCCTTGCCACTACGAAAGAAAGAGCTAATATAATAGAATCGTTAAACTTTACTATTATAACTTACAGATTTGTCTCCTTAAAAATACTTTTTGACCATTTTTATCTCCCATCAAATAATAAGGCGGTGCTCCTGTCAGCTAAACTAAAAACTACAGGCGCTCTAAAAAACTAAAAACTATAGGCAGAGTTTTTTAAAAAAATTTGAGAGGTGGGGGCATTGCCCAAAATGCCGAATTAAAAAGAGTTTGGCTATTCTACATGGGCTTCTCTATATGGGCTATACTCCATAGGCTATTCTCTATGGGCTCCTTTCTCAAATTTCCCTGGGCTGTGATCAGAAGTCCCCATACCCCTAAAAGGCCGAATTAAAATGTTCTAGGCTTAAGAGGGGCCGAATAAGCTAGATTTATTCTCCTGGTATATAAAAATTGCATTTTGCTGTGGCTCAGCCGGATTTGAAATAAAGACCTCAGAAAGGGAGGGAAAGAAATCGATAATTCTTTTTGGCGGATATTTATATAAACTATGTAGTACAAAATAAGATAGAAAAATTATCGACAGATTCGCAGTTACATTCAGCAGCACTTGACCAATTCAACAACATTTCAAAGTGAGAGATTCAGCAATACTGACACTGAAATACAATAGCAGTACATAGAGAACCAGTTCTTGTTTTAGCTTTTAAAACCTTGTTGCCCGGTCAGTTTGCCCTTTTTTCCAAACACATTCGATCATTGGAGTATGCAAAACTAACGATCGAGTCTGCTTTGAGTACCTTCTTCTCACGTCAATGCATGTGTGATCCCGATGTAAAATGCCCAAGTCTTATATAGATTGATACAAGGCCATGTTTGAAAACAAAAGCAAGACTAACTACTGCACTTGATCTAAAGAAGTACCAGTACATCAGTATTAGTTATAGAAAATACTATAGTAAGTAGGATTTGACAGATTCAGCAGTACAGAATAAGACAGAAAAACATCAGCAGATTCCCAGTTCATATTCAGCAACACTTGACAGATTTAGCAGCATTTCAAAGTGACCAATTCAATAGTACATACAATGGCCAAAATAAATGACAGATTTAATAATACAGACGATGAAATTCAATAGTTTTTTTCAATAGTTGTAGCAAGGCCACGACTCAAAAAAAAGAGAGACCATATTATGCACTTGATCGGTCGATCTAAACAAATACTAGTACATATGTATTAATAAAAAATAGATTAGCAGTAGAAAACCTCCATACAAAATACACGGCATAACGCATCAGCTTGTCTAAGTGCTGGTCGAGTCATACAAAATACACAGTCACTACAAGAAAAATGTCCTTTTACAATGGACGATTTTCGTGGTTGAAGATCCATTTTTCGTGGCTGAAAACCTTTCTACAACAGATTCCCTTCTTGGTAGAAGCCCGTCACAAATGAATCTATAACGGGTTATTTCGACTGTGGTGGATTGCACCCTTTGTCGTGGTATTGCCGATGAGTACGCCATGGAGGGGTCCTCATAGTGCGTGCTTAGAGATGTGGGGGAAGGCAGACGGTTGACGGGTACGAGGTTGCACAGCTTACCTAGGTTCAGATCCCACGACGGTGGCGGAATCCTACTCCTGCTATAAATCACTATAAGGGCAATACGCCGAGTTACAGGGATTGGTTCGCTGTGCGAGGTATGAGTTAATTGATGCCCTAAAGGATCCCATAGGCCCGACTTATATAGTCGTCAGGTCCTAGGGTTACAGGCAAAGTCCTTGCCGGACAGGTTATAGAGTCCTACACTGCCTACAACTAGTCTAGCGTGTCTTGTACTCGAAGGCTCCGGGTACATCGGTGACTCCTCCGTAGCCTTCATTTATTCGGCATGGGCCTCCCTTCTGGATCCATCTAACTGGGCCACCCAGCAGGCCATGGGCCACGCTACCAATTATGGGCCACGCGGGTTAGCCGGATAAGAGACATGCCATGAGGATACCCATATAGCATATCCCCAACAGTAGCCCCCGGAGAACTCCGAGATCTTGCGCCGTCTTGCCTCTTCACGTTGAATGCTCCGTCTAGATGGATGTCGGAAAATCGTCAAGCAATATCTTGTAGTCCTCCCAAAGAACCCTGCAAGGTTTTCTCCGTCTTCAACTTGTAAGGTTAGAGAATTGCTGAATCTTCCATCGTACTCTTCCGTAGCCGGATTGGATCCGTCCATGCCGGAATCTTCCGATGTGATGGTTCACCTGCCTGTGACAGCTAGGTTGACGTAGACGTAGGTCAGCAACGCCTCATAACTCACACATGCAGAGAACGCAATCATGTCCGTTTTTCCCGCGCGAGCAATACGAACCGTTGGCAGCGACGGTTGGAAACGTGGCGAAATTTCCGCGCACGCTTCCGCACACGTCGTCCACGCATCAACCATTCAATTGTCTTGCACGAATCTTGATGCCGGAGGTTATAAATTGTAACAACGGTGGAAATTTTACTTTTCACCTCATTCTCCTCCGCACCGTCTTCTTCCTCCAGCGAGTGCCTCCTCGAGCTCTCCGCGCCATTGCGAAAAACCCTAGCTTTTCAACCTTTCCTAGTCACCATCGAAACCCGCCAATGGCCAGCAGCAGTTCCACCCCCTCCATGACGGCATCGGGCGATGCCGTGATGAAGCCAGCGAGCACCGTCATCGTGCCCCCAGAGGGCCTGGTGATCCCCAAATCCGTGATGGTTGAAACCACCGGCGGCGACCATAACCCAGCGGCGCTGGAGCTGCTGGAGGAGGAATACGACACCCACAAGGGCGACTGGCGCGGTTCGGATATTACGGACCGCGACATCAAGGAGCTAATCATCGAAGGTTACCTCCCCGCGACGGAGGGGCTCGCCTGGCGGGCGGTGCCGACCGGCGAGGTCACTCCTTCTCCCCAAGCCGGAGAGAAGGTGTACCTCAAAGCCCAACTGGTACGCGGCTTCTCCCTGCCCATCTCCAATTTCTTCCTAGATGTCCTTAACCATTACCGAGTACAGCCTCAGAACCTCTCCCCCAATAGCATCCTCGCGCTTAGCAACTACGCGGCGCTTTGTGAGGGTTACTTAGGGATTAGGCCTAGGATAGATCTCTTTATCTACTTATTTACCGTCAAGCGGGAAGCCGGAGCCGGCAAGGACGAGCTCGGGAACTGTGGCACCATTAGTTTTAAGATCCAGCCTGGCCGGCGCTTCCCCGACATCGTCGGCCATGATTCCTGCAAGAACTGGCAACAGACGTACTTCTACGGCCTAGATATCCCTCTGGCCCGCCGAGAAGTGATGTACCCAGACTTCGTCGATGGAGCAGCCGCCGAAGCCTCGACATGGAGATCCCAGGCCTCCCTTCCCTTCGACATCTATGCTTCCCGCGCTATAAGGTGGATAGAGTGGTTCGTAGATACGGGTTCGACCGGATTGGTGTAGGGTTCGCAGCATAGAAAACAAAAATTTTCCTACGATGTGAACTATGTACCAAGATCTATCTATTAGATACAAACAACGGGCGGATGTATATCCGTAGAGAACATACCCTTGAAGATCGACAAAGCTTAACGAGTTCAACTCGTGGTTGATGTAGACGATCTCTTGCCGATCTCAAGATCGAGAGGAAGTCCTAGCGCCGCAAATCAGCAGCGCATCCGTGCTCGCACACACGTTCGAGGCACCGAGCAACCTCCGCCTCCTCGCTCCAACGATGCAGCGGAAGCACAACTCTTTCTTGCTGAATAGCCACCGGGAACATGTATCTCGCTAGTCCGAGACCATGGGGGATAAATTCTAGAGGGGGAGAGAGATCCTTCACGAGGAGGTGTGAGTGAGAAGTGAGGAGAGGGGTGCCTTTTATAGGAGGAGGGGGGGGACCCCAAGGGGGTGGCCGGCGCATGGGGGCTGCCCCCTTGCCCTCCCCTCTTCATGTGGGTGGACACTCCACTCACAAAATTCCTTTAAATTCCCTCCACTCAAAATCCCACTCAAACATGCCATTAAATTTCCACCAAATTTAATGCAAACTCTCATTAAATAAAACTCTTTTATTTTATTCAGAATTTTGTCAATTACTTTAATGACAAACATTCACAAATAACCCCTTGCTAGAATTCTATTTCACATGCATAACCACTTTATGCAATTTCACCCGAAAACCTGTTTCGGTATCTAGTGAAATAAATTCCTGCGCTTGTTCATTCTTTCGGCATGAAACTTTTGCTCCAATTGGATGTCGGTGTCTCTTAAGTGTGTCACCCTACGGTTCGTGAATAATGCGGACATGATCGAGACCCCTCTCGGATCAATAATCAGAAGCGGGATCTGGAGACCCATACTAACTCCCACACATTCAACGATGACTTTCTTGTGATCGTCGGAACCTTTTACGCTAGTATCTTAATCCCTTTGTTTCACGATATATTACATGTCCAAGATTCGATCATCGGTATCTCCATACCTAGTTTGATCTCGTTACTGACATGCACTCTTTTCTCGTTCCCGTGATATAACATTCTAGTGATCAAATCACTTGCTTGCAAGCTAATCAATGTGATATCACCGAGAGGGCCCAGAGTATATCTATCCGTCATCGGGATGAACAAATTCCACTCTCGATCCATGAGCCTCAACATAACACTTTATTAGTTCTAAACCCATCTTTATAATCACCCTGTTACGGTGTGACATTTGATGTTATCAAGAAACTCTTCCAGTGTTAGTGATTGGCATGATCTCATGGTCTAAGGATTAGGATCACTTCGTAAGTTGTTATAGCAATATAAACTCAATGACTTTGATCATAATGCTATACTTCAGATGAATGTTCATCACACCATTACACTAATGTTGTGATCCCGTTATTAACAACATCCAATGTCCATGATCAGGAAACCTTGATCATCTTGTTAATCAACCAGCTAGTTTATGAGAGAGGCATAACTAGGAACTTTCTGTTTGTTTATTAAACACACATGTATTAATGACTCCATATTAATACAATTATAGCATGCAAAATAAACATCTATCATATACTTGGAATACACATAATAAACACTTTATTATTGCCTCTTAGGGCATATTCCCTTCAGTCTCCCACTTGCACTAGAGACAATAATCTAGTTACATAGTGATAAATCTAACACCCATTGAGTTCTGGTGTTGATCATGTTTTGCTCTAGGGAGAGTTTTAGTCAATGGATCTGCTACATTGAGATCCGTATGTACTTTACAAATCTTTATATCTCCATCCTTGACATGCTCGCGGATGGAGTGAAACCGGCGCTTAATATGCTTGGAATGCTTGTGAGACCTTGGTTCTTTGGCATTGGCAATGGCACCATTGTTGTCACAATAGATCACCATAGGGTCCAACGCGTTTGCAACCACTCCTAGTTCGGATATGAACTCCTTCATCCAAACTGCTTCCTGAGCCGCTTCTGAAGCAGCAACATATTCGGCCTCCGTTGTTGATCCCGCTACCACAGGTTGTTTGGAGCTCCTCCAACTGCGCCCTCCGCCATTCATGAGAAATACGTATCCGGATTGAGACTTAGAGTCATCCGGATCGGTGTCAAAGCTAGCTTCAACGTAACACTTAGCGACGAGCTCTTCTTCACCTTCGTATACAAGAAACATATCCTTAGTTCTTCGTAAGTACTTAACGATATTCTTGACCGCTATCCAGTGTTCTGAACCTGGATCCGATTGGTACCTACTAGTCAAACTAATAGCATGTTCCACATCCGGTCTTGTACATAGCATGGCGTACATTATAGAGCCTATGGCTAAAGCATATGGGACTTTTTCCATTATCTCTCTTTCTTCCGCCGAAGCCGGACTTTGAGTCTTACTCAATGTCTTGCCTTGCAACATAGGTAAGAACCCCTTCTTACTTCCATCCATTTTAAACTTCTTTAAAATCTTATCAAGGTATGTACTTTGCGATAGCCCTATTAGGAGCCTTGATCTATCTCTATAGATCTTTATTCCTAATATGTATGACGCTTCACCTAGGTCCTTCATTGAAAATTTGCTGTTTAGATAACTTTTAACACTGTTTAAAAGATCTATATCATTTCCGATCAATAATATGTCATCCACATATAATATCAGAAATGCCACATTGCTCCCACTCACTTTCTTGTAAATACAAGCTTCTCCATAAGTTTGGACAAATCCAAACTCTTTGATCACCTCATCAAAGCGGAGATTCCAACTTCGTGATGCTTGCTTCAATCCATAGATGGATCGCTGAAGCTTGCACACCTTGTTAGCATCCTTAGGATCGACAAAACCCTTTGGTTGTATCATATACAACTCTTCTTCAATATTACCATTGAAAAACACGGTTTTGACATCCATCTGCCATATCTCATAATCGAAATATGCAGCAATTGCTAACATAATCCTAACTGACTTTAGCATCGCTACGGGAGAGAATGTCTCATCGTAGTCAACTCCTTGAATTTGTCGAAACCCCTTTGTGACAAGTCGACCTTTATAGACGGTCACATTACCATCAGCATCAGTTTTCCTTTTGAAAATCCATTTGTTCTCCACAGCCTTTCGGTCGTGAGGTAATTCCACCAAGTTCCAAACTTGATTTTCATACATGGATTCCATCTCGGATTTCATGGCTTCTAACCATTTGTTGGAATCCGGGCTCATCATCGCTTCTTCATACGTCGCAGGGTCATCATTTTCATCAACCATGAAATTCATGACAGGATTTCCGTACAGCTCGAGAGCTGCACGCGTCCTGCTTGACCTGCGAGGTTCAGTAGTACTCTCTTTCGGAGTTTCATGATCATTATCATTAGTTCCCTCTTCAATAGGTGGAGCCAACTCCGGAACAACTTCCGGCGCTGCGCTACTCGCCATACTTCGAAGAGAAGGTTCAATAACCTCTTCGAGTTCTACCTTCCGACTACTCACACCTTTCGCGAGAAACTCTTTCTCTAGAAAGGATCCATTCTTGGCAACAAAAACCTTGCCCTCGGATCTGTGGTAGAAGGAATACCCAATAGTTTCCTTAGGGTATCCTATGAAGACGCATTTTTCCGCTTTGGGTTCGAGTTTATCCGGTTGAAGTTTCTTCACATAAACATCGCATCCCCAAACTTTAAGAAAAGACAGCTTAGGTTTGTTTCCAAACCACAATTCATACGGTGTCTTTTCAACGGATTTAGATGGTGCCCGATTTAAAGTGAATGCAGCAGTTTCTAGTGCATAACCCCAAAATGACAACGGCAAGTCCGTTAGAGACATCATAGATCGAACCATATCTAATAAAGTACAATTACGACGTTCTGACACACCATTTCGCTGTGGTGTTCCGGCAGGCGTGAGTTGTGAAACAATTCCACACTCTTTGCTAAACTCTTAACTTAGATACTCACCTCCACGGTCGGACCGTAGAAATTTGATCTTTCTATTATGATGATTTTCCACTTCATTCTGAAATTCCTTGAACTTTTCATAGGTTTCAGATTTGTGTTTCATCAAGTATATATAACCGTATCTACTCAAATCATCCGTGAAAGTAACAAAATAACGATATCCACCTCGCGCCGACACACTCATTGGACCACATACATCAGAATGTATGATTTCCAATAAATCTGTCGCCCGTTCCATTGAACCGGAAAACGGCGTTCTAGTCATCTTGCCCATAAGGCATGGCTCACATGTATCAAATGATTCAAAATCAAGTGATTCCAAAAGTCCATCCGAATGGAGCTTCTTCATGCGTTTAACGCCAATATGACCTAGATGGCAGTGCCACATATATGCGGATATATCATCATTAAGTTTAATCCTTTTAGCATCAACATTATGAATATGTGTAACATTATCATCAAGATCTAATAGAAATAAACCATTCATTATCGGTGCATGACCATAAAAGATTTCATTCATATAAATGGAACAACCATTGTTCTCGGATTTAAATGAATAACCACTTCGCATCAAACAGGATCCTGATACAATGTTCATGCTCAGTGCAGGCACCAGATAACAATTATTCAAGTTTATAACTAATCCCGACGGCAAATGGAGAGGCAGCGTTCCGACGGCGATCACATCAACGCTTGATCCATTGCCGACACGCATCTTGACCTCACCCCTTGCTAGCGGTCGCTTGTTCCGCAGCCCCTGATTCGAGTTACAAATATTAGCAACTGAACCGGTATCAAATACCCAGGTGCTACTGCAAGCACTAGTCAAGTACACATCAATAACATGTATATCATATATACCTTTGTTTGCCTTGCCGGCCTTCTTGTCTGCCAAATACTTGGGGCAGTTGCGCTTCCAGTGGCCAGTCCCCTTACAATAGTAGCACTCGGTAAGACTTAGGTCCAACTCGGGGTTTCTTTTCAGGCACGGCAACAGGCTTGCCGCCCTTACTTCACTTCCATTTTCCCTTCTTGTCTTTCTTGAAACCAGTGTTCCTATTGATCATCAACACTTGATGTTCCTTTTTGATCTCCACTTCTACAGTTTTAAGCATTGTAGAAGCTCGGGGAGAGACTTCTTCATGCCTTGCATATTATAGTTCATCACAAAGCTCTTATAGCTAGGTGGTAGAGACTGCAGTACATGATGGATGCCTAAGTCAATGGGAATCGTTATTCCCAAGGACACAAGCTTATCGGCGTAACCCGACATCTTGAGTACATGCTCACTAACGGAGCTGTGCTCTTCCATCATGCAGCTAAAGAACTTTTCTGAAGCGTTGTAGCTCTCTATAGCAGCATGTGTGTCGAAAATCATTTTCAACTCACCCATTGTATCAAATGCATTGCCGTTTTCGAAACGCTTTCGAAGTTCCGGCTCTAGCCCATACAATATGCCGCAATGAACTAAGTTGTGGTCCTCCTGACGAGTCTGATAGACATTCTTCTCCTTGTCAGGGGCATCATCAAAAGGTGGGGGGCCTAGTGGCGCTTCTAGCACATATTGCTTTTGTGCAGCAGAGAGGAGGATCCTCAAGTTCATGGCCCATTCGGTAAAGTTGCTACCGTTCGTTGCTAGTTTCTCTTTCTCCATGAACACATTGAAATTAAAAGCAGGTGGTGCCATCTACAACAGAATTTGTAAAGTTTAGACTAAGTGTATGATAGATTGAGTTCAACTAATCCATATTACGAATGCACTCCCACTCAAAAACGACATCCCTCGTGCCTTTTTGGTGATTACATGAACCAAATCCACTATACCAAGTCCGATCATCACGTGAGTCGGTATAGCTTCAAAGACGAGCATCAAATGGGCATCATATCAACTATATGACTCATGCTTAACCTTTCGGTCCGTGTTCCCAGGCCATGTCTGTACATTCTAGGCTCGCCAAGTTAGAACCTTAGTATTCGCGTGTGTAATTGTTTTACACCCGGAATATGGTCGTGGATCCAAGAACACCCGATCATCACGTGATGTCTTGGAGCGACGAAACATAATCGGTGCATACTAAAGGAAGAACACATTATTATCTTGATATTTAAATGAGGGATCATCTTATTATGCTAACAAAGCGCTAAACAAGCAATATAAGATGCTATCAAACATCACATGTTTATTAGTGAAATGTTATGGTTCCCGCAGATGATCTCTATCATGTGCATCGTGGTATGATCACTATCATACCTATATGTGTAAATCCAAGGTCTATGGAGTTTACACGCTATGTGTGTTGTAAGAGTATCATCTCATACTTCTACTTACAACACTACCATATCATAACACTAGCCCAACAACAATCTAAACTAGACGCCTCTAATTTATCCATTGCAAGTTTTACGTGGCTTAGGGCTTTCGAGATAGAACCGTTCTTACCTACGAACATGAACCACAACGAGGATATCCAAATTATTGACAACTCGTTTGCAAAATAGATATTGACTATAGTAGGAGAGACAGACACCCGCTAGCCACTTATGCAAACTAGTTGCATGTCAAGCGTGGAACAGGTCTCATGTGCGAGGACATGTAAAGTTTGTCCGGGCCGCTTCATCCCACTATGCCACCAATATCCAAAATTACAACAAAGGAGCAACAACATGATCATCATCGCCCACATACTCATATGTGTAATACCCGTGTAAAGCATCTACGCATAGATCCGGCTCTGATACCACTGTAGGGTTCGCAGCATAGAAAGCAAAAAATTTCCTACGATGTGAACTATGTACCAAGATCTATCTATTAGATACAAACAACGGACGAATGTATATCCGTAGAGAACATACCCTTGAAGACCGACAAAGCTTAACGAGTTCAACTCGTGGTTGATGTAGACGATCTCTTGCCGATCTCAAGATCGAGAGGAAGTCCTAGCGCCGCAAATCAGCAGCGCATCCGTGCTCGCACACACGTTCGAGGCACCGAGCAACCTCCGCCTCCTCGCTCCAGCGATGCAGCGGAAGCACAACTCTTTCTTGCCGAATATCCACCGGGAACATGTATCTCGCTAGTCCGAGACCATGGGGGATAAATTCTAGAGGGGGAGAGATCTCCTTCACGAGAAGGTGTGAGTGAGAACTGAGGAGAGGGGTGCCTTTTATAGGAGGAGGGGGGGGGGGAACCCCAAGGGGGTGGCCGGCGCATGGGGGCTGCCCCCTTGCCCTCCCCTCTTCATGTGGGTGGACACTCCACTCACAAAATTCCTTTAAATTCCCTCCACTCAAAATCCCACTCAAACATGCCATTAAATTTCCACCAAATTTAATGCAAACTCTCATTAAATAAAAATCTTTTATTTTATTCAGAATTTTGTCAATTACTTTAATGACAAACATTCACAAATAACCCCTTGATAGAATTCTATTTCACATGCATAACCACTTTATGCAATTTCACCCGAAAACCTGTTTCGGTATCTAGTGAAATAAATTCCTACGCTTGTTCATTCTTTCAGCATGAAACTTTTGCTCCAATTGGATGTCGGTGTCTCTTAAGTGTGTCACCTTAAGGTTCATGAATAATGCGGACATGATCGAGACCCCTCTCGGATCAATAATCAGAAGCGGGATCTGAAGACCCATACTGACTCCCACACATTCAACGATGACTTTCTTGTGATCGTCGGAACCTTTTACGCTAGTATCTTAATCCCTTTGTTTCACGATATATTACATGTCCGAGATTCGATCATCGGTATCTCCATACCTAGTTTGATCTCGTTACTGACATGCACTCTTTTCTCGTTCCCGTGATATAACATTCTAGTGATCAAATCACTTGCTTGCAAGCTAATCAATGTGATATCACCGAGAGGGCCCAGAGTATATCGATCCGTCATCGGGATGAACAAATTCCACTCTTGATACATGAGCCTCAACATAACACTTTATTAGTTATGAATCCATCTTTATAATCACCCTGTTACGGTGTGACGTTTGATGTTATCAAGAAACTCTTCCGGTGTTAGTGATTGACATGATCTCATGGTCTAAGGATTAGGATCACTTCGTAAGTTGTTATAGCAATATAAACTCAATGACTTTGATCGTAATGCTATACTTCGGATGAATGTTCATCACACCATTACACTAATGTTGTGATCCCGTTATTAACAACATCCAATGTCCATGATCAGGAAACCTTGATCATCTTGTTAATCAACGAGCTAGTTTATGAGAGAGGCATAACTAGGAACTTTCTGTTTGTTTATTAAACACACATGTATTAATGTTTCCGTATTAATACAATTATAGCATGCAAAATAAACATCTATCATATACTTGGAATACACATAATAAATACTTTATTATTGCCTCTCAGGGCATATTCCGTTCAATTGGACTTGGCCATGTGCTGGTTCATCAGGCAGATCCAGCCTCTGCAGCACCGCTCGAAGCTGATGCACGAGTATACCAACGAGAGGAAGGATAACCTCCATATCTCCGAGGACAACTTCTCGAGCGACTCCGTCAAGCTTCATCTCAAGGACATCGTCAAGGTGAAGGATAAGAAGTGTGGCTTCACCATCACCTACGAGATGTTCGTAGAGAGCAAGTGCCCAAAGGTACCTGTTTATCTTTCGTGTATGACATATACTCCAGTTCTTCTGTCTAGACATTAACATCGCATCTAACACTGTGGGTTTTCACTTAACAGCTCAGCGATCTAGAGGAGGATAGCATGGCTGTCCAAATCTATGATCCAAAGATGAAGAAAGTCACGGTCGTGTCCGATGACGATGTCCCGTTGGCGCGAAAGCGGAAGAGCTCCACCTGTGACGCTTCCGACGGAGGCAAGAAGAAGAAGACGGAGGGTGGAGCCTCCAAGAAGACCACCGCCGCCCTGGAGGCGGAGAAAAGAAAGGTTACCGGGATCCCCTTTGCCAAAGCACCCCTTGTTGTGTAAGCTTATTTCTGTCCGACATTGTCCATCGTTTGTCTTGTTCCTGTACTTATACTTTTTGCACGTTTCAGGAAGAAAGCCACCACCAGTTTGAAGAAGACCTCCAAAACTTTGGGGGCTTCTAGAAATATCAAGGATATGTTGCATCGTGATGTTCACCACGCATCTCCCGCCATCACCCCTGTCACTCCCAGTGTCCAGCCTGTGCCCGCTCCGACAATCTCACAGGCCAAAGATGCATCTGGCCCTTCCGCCATGGAAGTGGACTTAGGTGCCTCCGCAGAGCTTGCCGTTGTCGGCGAACAGGCAACACAAGAAAGTGCCGCAACCCAAATGGCTGAAGCTCCGTCTAAGGATGCCATAGGTAGCAGTAAGGCGGTGGTAGAGGGTGGTGCTTCTGCCGAAGGTGACGCCTCCGCACCCAAGACAACCATAGAGTTTCCGAAGATAGTCTACCCGGTACTCATGCCGGGTAGCTCTGCTGTGGTTCCTGGTGCAGCGCCGACATCTCCGACATGCGGTCTTGAGGAGCTTCTCCGACAAGCAGACATCTTGCAAGGAAACAGTTTATCCTTCGGCAAGTTGCTTGCTGAGAGCGCTATAAACCTCAAGATCATCGCACTTGTAACTTTTATCTGCCTTTTGAATTTCATATGAGTATCCCACTGTAGCCCTCGAGTATTTAGACGGAAAACCATTGGTCTTTGCATCTGAATACTGTAAAAGTGACTAAGCTAGAAAACTTCTCACTGTAGCCCCCAAGCATATAGTTTGAATGAATTATTCCGACTAGATGCTTTAAGAGTAGCATATGCAGTGTTTATAAATTTCAATACTGTAGCCCCCAAGCTTCTAGTTGTAACTGAATTAGTTCTGACTAGATGCTTAAAGAAAGATTAAGCATATGACTGAGTTAAAACTTTATACTGTAGCCCCCAAGCTTCTAGTTGAAAACTGAATCAGTTCGGACTAGATGCTTAAAGAAATACCAAGCATATTGCTAAGTTAAAAACTCTCACTGTAGCCCCCAAGCTTCTAGGTGGATATTTATCCGGCTAGATGCTCCAAGTAGACTAAACATCGTTAAACCTTTCCTTTCCATTGAATGAGAATGCTCGGAGGGGCGTGGCCAACGAGAAGTACCAAAAGATGCGCGCGGACTTGGAAGCTGAAAAGGGTAAAACTGCCTTCTTGAAGGAACAAATCATCAAGAGCAAGCGTCTGTTTTTACTTTCTTTTTCGTATTCCGACTTGGTCTTTGTACCAATCATTCTCCGAGTACTCACTGTGTACTATTCTTTCTCCGACTTGCAGAAACCATTGCCAAAGCTAAGGATATTGTTGAGCAATCCAAGCATATTGAGCAGCTGGATAGCGAAAACAAGATCCTTAAGCAGGAGAGGAAGGATATGCTAAAGATGGATAAAGATTACATGAAAGTCCTGCAGGATTCCGGCAACGAAGAGATGAACCGCTTGAAGAAGGAGATCGAAATGCTAAAAGAGCAGAACAAAGCTGCCGAAGAGCAGAATGAACGCAATCTTGAAGCATACAAGATCCTTCGACAAGATTGAGACTCCATGGCGGAAAATCTTCAGCAGGCTGAAGTTAGCATCTTCAGTAAGTGATTCTCCGCCTTGTAATTCTGTAAGCTAGATACTCTAAACTTTTGTGTTATTAAACTCATGCGTTCTCTTGTCGGAAACTTGCAGCTCCTATTGGCTTAACCCAGTCGCCTCCGCCGCCAAAAGAATGCATGGTCCTTGCCGGCAACTTTATCAAGACCGCCATCACACAAGCCAAGGAGATAGCCAAGCACCTCCAGATCAACATCAAAGAGGTGGATTCCGTGGCGAAGTTCTCGGAGATCTTGCGTCGAGTCCCCGAGCGTATTGCAAGCTAGAAAGCTTCATGTACCCGGGCTGGCGCAAGGATGGAGCTGTCAATGGTGAAGGCACACTACGAAACTGCCGACATCGACACGGTGACCTTCGGTATCCCCGACGTGGGCGACGATGGCCAAACGATTGATCATGAAGCTATCTTGATGTCACTCGCGAGTTTTGACACCAGAGTCACCGAGTTGGTCGACCAGAACATTTTTGTGCCCATGAAAACCATCGATGGCGGCAGCCAAAGCTCCTCCGAGCCCCTCAACACCGCCGACTTTGAAGAAGATGACTCTCCTGCTGCGGATGATGCTAAGTCCAAGTCGCCTGCGCCAGAAAAATGAAAGAAAATATGTAATATTTGTTTCCTCTGGAAATTGTATGCGGAAAAAACAATGTGTTAACTTAAGGCGGAAAACAATGATTGATATGTCCTGCTACTTAAGAACTGGTTCCAGCATGTATATATTTTTTAAGCAAGTGCTGGCTTATCCATTACTCTGGTTTTTATGATTGACTTTTCGTGAGTCGAAAGACTCGTTGTCGGAACCATGCGCCCAGGTGATGATGACCAATGGCACCGTCAATAACCTAAGCACAAAATCACCGACAATAAGTGCTGAAAGTTACTACTCCAGAATCCTCATAAAAACAACAAAGAACGTGTAGACCAGAAAACTTAAGCTAACGCCCATAGGCGGAATTTTCACAAGTGCAATCGCAAAGCTTGTGCATAAAGGTTTTATATGATCCAAAAATGAACACTAAAGGAGGTAAAAGACTCAGAAATATGAGTGAACCAGAGAGATTTATTTCATTGATCATATAAGAGGTACACAATAGATAAAAAATGCTAAGTGTAGAAAGGACGTAGCTGTGCTATGTTCCATGGTGGATCAAGCTCCAGGTAGTCGTCATCCGGGTCACTTCGCTTAGGCTTATGATCCTCATTGGGCCTATCCTCCAGTTCACGATTGTCATAGTATGACCCATTGAGTAGCGCCTTGCTTATGATGAACAATCCTTCCCATAGCGGGGATAATTTGTGTGACCTCTTCTGCTTAAGTCGGAGCACCAGACCCCCCTATTTAAACGAGCGATGCCAAACGCGGTGATTATGGTAGCTGCAAAGCTTATGCTGGTAAATGGCGGATCTTTGGCACGCCAATACGCGCTCCTCCTAGAGAAGGTCCACATCTAGGCGTCTGGATTCTTCAGTGTCATCTTCGTCGTAGGCGGCAACTCTTGGTGCATCTTGAAGGATGTCGGAAGGCAGGATGGCTTCTGCTCCATATACCATGAAATAAGGGGTGTAGCCGGTGGATCTATTGGGTGTAGTTCGTAAACTCCACAACATAGATGGAAATTCTTCCGCCCAGGCTCCAGCTGCTCTATGTAGCGGTGCCTCAAGACGTGGCTTGATCCCTTGAAGAATTAATCCATTGGCTCACTCAACCTGACCATTGGACTGTGGATGTGCCACAGATGTGAGGTCAAGTCGGATGCCCTTCTCCCAACAATAAGCTTCCACTTCTCCAAGTGACAAGTTGGTGCCGTTGTCAGTGATAATGCTGTGTGGGAGACCAAATCTCACCACTAGATCTCGGACAAACCTAAGGGCAGTTGCCCCATCAAGCTTTCTAATGGGTTTAGCTTCTATCCATTTGGTGAATTTATCAACTGCTACTAGAAGATGCATAAACCCACATGGTGCCGTCTGCAACGGACCAACCATGTCCAGCCCCCAGACTGCAAACGGCCAAGTTATTGGTATTGTTCGCAATTCTTCAGCTGGAACGTGTGGTTGTCGAGCATAATACTAGCATCCCATGCATGTCTCAACCAGCTTTTCGGCGTCCGACTTCACGGTCAGCCAGTAGAATGCTTGCCGGAAAGATTTAGACCAACGATCGGGGAGTGGCGTGATGCCCGCAATCTCCGAGATGGATTTCACAGAGGATTTCAATACCTTCTTGCTAGGAAACAAACTTAAGGTATACACCAGTAGTGCTTCTTTTGTAGAGCTGTCCATTGATTATGGTATAGCCCTTTGCTCGACGTACTATTTGCCATCTTTCGACTTCGTTGTCGGGCAAAGTTCCGTGTTCTAGATACTCCATGAACGGTTTTGTCCAAGCCGGAGGGACCTTTGTCACCATGTGAACGAAAGAGTCAACTCTGTCCGGGTTGTCGATGTGTGCTCCCTTCATGGATGGTGTCCGTAGATGCTCCAAGAAAATGCCAGGCGGAATTTGTTTGCGCCCTGATCCAAGCTTAGACAGTAGATCAGCCGCTTCGTTTTGCTCCCTAGGTACATACTTGACTTCGTATCCCAAGAAGCTCTTGGCTATCTCGTCCACTTCGTCTCGATATGCCGCCATCATAGGGTTCCGCGTGTTCCAGGTTCCATCCACCTGCTGGGCAACCAAGTTGGAATCTCCATAGCAAACTATGCGCTTGATGCCAATATCCTTGGCTACACGTAGTCCGTGAATGAGTGCTTCATACTCCGCCATGTTATTCGTAGCCTCGAAGTGGATCTGCAGAACGTAGTGTAGCTTTTCCCCGGTTGGTGACTGTAGAAGTACACCAGCCCCCGAGCCATTGAGTAGCTTTGATCCGTCAAAGTGCATCACCTAGTATTCTGGCTCCGGCAATGGGGTAGCATCTGGCATCTTCGTCCAATATGCGATAAAATCCGCCAAGGCTTGTGATTTGATAGCGTCGCGTCTCTTGTAAGTGATCTTGAAGGCAGCAAGTTCAATGCCCCACTTCGCGACCCTCCCTGTAGCGTCGCTGTTGTTGATGATGTCAGACAGTGGAGATTTGCTCACAATTGTGACGGGGGGCTCCTGGAAAAAGTGCCTCAGCTTCCGAGAAGTAAGGAATACTCCATAAGCTATCTTTTGGTAGTGCGGGTAATGCTGCTTGGACTCCGTCAATACCTCGCTTACATAGTAAACTGGTCGTTGAACTCCGTACTCATGCCCTGGTTCCTTCTGCTCTACCACGATGACGATGCCGATTACCCGGTTGGTGTCCGCCATGTAAATTAACATGGGCTCTCCAGGCTCGGGCGCTGCAAGGATAGACGGTGAGGAAAATATCTCCTTGAGATGCTTAAATGCTGCATCTGCCTCGTCCGTCCACGTGAATTTGTCCGCCTTCTTCAGCAACATGTACAGCGGCAGAGCCTTCTCTCCAAGTCGGCTGACGAACCGACTAACTGCTGCAACTCAACCTGTTAGCCGTTGTATGTCCTTTAGGCATGTCAGACGGTTTATGTTTAAGATGGCCTTGATTTTCTCCGGGTTGACCTCGATTCCTCGTTGGGAAACGATAAAGCCCAACAATTTGCCGGCTGGAACCTCGAAGACGCACTTCTTAGGGTTAAGCATTATGTTGTATTTCCGGAATTATCAAAGGTTTCTTTTAAGTCGGAGATTAAGTCGTTTGACTTTTTAGACATCACCGCTATATCGTCCACATAGGCATGAATGTTCCAACCAATTTGGTCATGTAGGCAACGTTGCATTGTCCGCTGGTACGTAGCACCTGCGTTTTTCAGCCTAAGGGCATCATGACATAGCAAAACGTGTCGTAGGGTGTAGTGAATGAAGTGGCCAATTGGTCCGACTTCCTCATCTTGATATGGTGGTATCCTGAGTATGCATCGAGAAAACACAAAAGCTCCGAGCCAGCCGTCGAGTCAATGACTTGGTAAATGCGAGGCAAAGCAAACAGATCTTTGGTACATGCTTTGTTCAAGCCGGTGTAATCAACGCACATTCTTAATTCTTTGGTTCCCTTTTTGGGGACAAGTACAGGATTGGCAACCCATCGGGTGTGAAGGACTTCTCGGATAAAACTAGCCTTAAGTAACCTAGTTATCTCTTTGCCTATGGCGCGTCTCTTCTCGTCTCTGAAGTGTCGTAGAGGTTGTTTCACTGGTTTACATTTTGGATCAATGTTCAAGCTGTGCTCGACAAGTTCCCTAGGTACACCTTTCATGTCAGCAGGTTGCCAGGAAAAGATGTCCCTATTCTCACGGAGGAACTCGACGATCTTGCTTTCCTATTTGGGATCCAGGTTCGTCCCAATGGCGGTGGTCTTGGAGGCATCGCCTATCACAAGTTCCACCGGCTTGGTTTTGATGGCAGCCTTGAATGCTGGGACGGAGTCAGAAATCTATTTCTTCGACGCGGGCATCTCTGAGGCATCAACCTTGCTCTGGATCTCCTTGAGTTTTTCGCTGTAGAGGATAGCTTCTGCATAGGCTACTTCTCCAATCTCCTAGTCCTGTGCTTTGGTAAAGCTTCCGGATACGGTGATGACACCATTTGGTCCGGGTATCTTGAGTGTGTTGTAGACAAAGCATGACTTGGCCATGAAGGTGTGGAATATGTCGTGGCCGAATATGACATGGTACACGCTCTTGAAGGGGACCACCTCAAAGGTCATGTGTTCTTGGCTATAATTATTAACATCACCAAAAGCGACCTGAAGTGTGATGCACCCAAGGGACCGAGCCTCCCGACCAGGAACTACGTCGTGGAAGATGGTGTTGGTCCACCTTAGGTTTGCCTCCGTCAAGTTCATCTTCTGCAGTGTATCCAAGTACATGATGTTGATGCTTCTTCCACTATCCACCATATATTTGGTGAACTCGTAGCCATCAATCAAGGGGTTGATGACCATGGAGTATTGGTTCTCCGTAGGGATGAGGCCGGGGTGATCCTTCTTGTCCCAAGTAATTGGAATCTCCGACCAGTGCATGAACTGGGGAACTGGGAGGAGAGTGGCCATCAGTATCCTCATGGAGGTCTTCTGTTGTCGGACGGTGGGGGTGCCAAGGAAAGTGTGGAAAACTGCCGCCTTATTCTCGAAGGGGTTCTTGCCCTTGGCGGCGTGCTTGGGGTCAACATCCTCGTCCATGTCACTTGAATCCTTGGACTCCTCCTCCTTGTTCTTACCCTTGCCCTTGCCTCGCGGTCTGTTCTTCCGACTTTGCTTGTAGCCGGACTCCGGGTCCTCCTTGAGATCGTTGATGAACTTGCAATGGCGATTGGTGTGTGTGGCTTTGCCATTGGCGTCGAGGTGTACGAGGCACGGCATATCGCGGTACTCCTCATATCGCGACATAACCCTAGTTTCACTTCCTCGCTGCTGCCCACGACCAGCTCCCCGTCCTCGGCCATGCTGTTCGCCATCACCTCGCCCTACAAAGGTCATGGCGACCATGTCGGAGGCTTGCTTTTGTTCTGGCGGATTCTTCCGCTTTGCACTGCTGTTCCTATTAGCTTGGGTTGGAATTGCTATTGCCGGCAATGATCCGCGAGCGTCGTCGTCGGCTGCCACAAATTCACTAGCCAGCTGGATCATCTGATTGTGGTCGAGCTGGTGGTTGTCCTGCAGGCACTTCAACGTATGTCGGAGCAACGTACCTCTTTACAACCCGTCGATGAAGGCGGACATGGCGGTCTCGGAGTGCACACCTGCACAGTAATTCTTCATGTCCAGCCAGCGGGAGAGGTAGGCGCGAGATGACTCGTCTTCCTCCTGCACGCACCGCTGTAAGTCGCCAACAGTACAGGGACGCTTGTACGTAACCTCGAAATTCTTGGTGAACGTTTGTTGCATGTCCAACCAATTGCATATAGATTTCTCCGAAAAGTCATCGATCCATTGTTGGGCCATGTCCGCCAGCATCAATGGGAGGTACTTGACGATGATGTTGGGGTTTTCCCCAGCGATCTCCACTGTGTTGCCGTAGTCCTGCAACCATGTAGCTGGCTTTGCAGTGCCGTCATAGGGCTTGATGGTCTTGTCAATCCGGAAGCCTTTGGGGTAAGCTGCGGTCCGTATCACAGGTCCAAAGCAGCGTGGTCCTAGGTATTCTCCATCCCCAGCCTCATGGATCTTGTCCAGGCGTGATTTTGCGTCGTATGGCTCCGAGCTTCTTTTCTTCTTTTTTTCCATCAGGGGATGGGCTACGTGAACGATGCGGGCCTCCACCGCCATGGTGGCTGCTAGGTGGCGACGGAGGAGGAGGTGGCGGCGGGTTAGCTTTCTTGCTGTTACCCTCCTATGGCGCCTCACGCTTGTCGCGGTTGCTTGTCGAACGCGGAGGGTCATGGCATGACCTGCTCTTGTGTCCTTGGTTGCGCTCTCCTTCATGACGGGTCCGCTCTGCGTTGTCGCGGATGACGATGCCGCTCTGCCTTGGCGGCGGCATATCCGTACGCCGATGAGCCTTGGTTTCTTCGTGATGTCGGGGGGAGCGGGGCGGTAGCGATGGGCGATTAGGTTGGGACTTTCCTCCATGGTCGGAGGATATGTGGATAGAATCCTTCCTGTTGCGTGCATCCCTCCGTCTTTGTTCTGACGAACCTGTCTCGGACCCGACATCCTGAGGAGATCTATCCCTTGGCGGCTTATGGTGGCTAGACTGGCATAACACAGGGTCAGACTCAAGCCTCTGGGAGGTGGCCATTTCCTGCTGTTTTCTCGCCTTGGCCACAAGGTCATAGACCTGCTCCACTGCTTCGGGTGATCTATCCTGCTCCAGAAGGGTCTTGGCGATGGCAAGGTTAAGGAGGGGAGTGGGCATCACTTGCCTGCCTTCACTGTCAATGTATGTCTTGGCTTGTGCCGGCTTCGAGGGAGCCCATCCTAGGTTTCGTCGTACACCAGGATCGTTGATAATGCGAGCCGAAGCTTTCTTAGCCTTCTGCTGCTGGAGGAGAGTCTTGTACTCGGCCTCCATGCCTCTAGCTTTCTCTATTGACTTCTGCGCGTTGGCCAGAGCTCGATCTAGATTTGCGCCTGGCTCCGCGATGGCCCGCGCTTCCTCTAGCAGCTGATGTCGCTTCTCATCAAGCTGGGTTACATTCCGGATATGAGCTATGGTCAAGGGTTCGACAAGGAGATTGCCGTACATTACTCTATCAGCTGGAGTAACTTGGGCAGCAGTAGACGTGGATGCCGGAGGCGGCGGGTTTGCGGTGTTGTTGTTGCTTAGACCGGTGCCGAGTTCCTGCGGCTGTTGCCCAGGGTTAGGCGGAGGGGGCATGACCTTTGCACGATCCTTGTCGGCAGCAACAGCTGGTCCCTTCCCCTTGTCCAGCGCTGTAGGCGGAGCTCGTCTGGGTTGGTCTTCTTCCATCACAGCCCCAATGGCGACAAACACCTCTTGGGATGTGATGGACTTGTTAGCTTGCTCGTCGCTCTGATAATCCTCCTCCATCTCCTGCATAGCTGAATCTAGTTCGTCCGGGCTGAGGTCTATCTCCTCCGAGTAAGCGCTGATGTCGGCTGTGGCGCCCCGCAAAAACCACTACCAGAAAATCGCGTTGTTTCTGTGCATTGCATCATCATGACCGCATGCTCATGTCATCATGCCACATTGCATTTGGGCATCGTCATGTCATCTTGCATTTGTTTGCATAAAACTATTTTCGAAAAAATCTGTTTTTGTTTTCTAAACGCCCCGTCTTTATTCAAACACAAAACCTGGGTCTCCGGAATATTCTGTTTTGTCTACCAACGGTTTTCAAAAGCCCCATTTTAAATATTAAAATATTTATTTTATTTTTAGGGGCAGCCGTACCGGGCCGATCCGACCCAGTCGGCCACCCCCAGTACAAAACCGGACTACCTAAACCCTTTTCCTACCCCACCCTATCCTACCCATCCCCAGCCACCTCACCCCACCCTATCACCACCCGCCACCTCACCACTTCCCCAACTCCCTCCACTCCCATGCCGCCACCTGGGCGCGCTCCCCACCCCTGCTTAGCCCAACACCCGACCGCGTCGCCCCCGAGCTCGTCCGGCACCTCCGCAACCCGCTCCCCTCGTTCTTGCATCCCCATCCCGAAGCCTCACTGCCGCCTCCATCCGGCTCCCCCGTCGCCCCCCCTCGAGCTCCTCAGGCCGGAGCCCGGCCGCCCGCCTCCGTCGCCACGTCCCCTCGCTGTGGCAGGCTCCACCCCCCGAGAGCGGCCCCCACTGCGGTCTCCACCAACCTCCCCGATCCCTACCTCGCCACCTACCTCGCGTATTCCCGCACGCCTCCGCTCGCCCGCTTCCTCCCCTCGCCCGCCGCCAGGAACCCCGCCCCTCTCCTCTGCATCCTTCAGCCACCGCCCAACGCCTCCCGAGCTTGCCCTGCGGCCCTTCCTCGCCGCCAGAGCATACTCCCCGTCCGCCGTCCTCCCCCATTGGGCGCCGCCCCATACCCTACCTCCTCTCCTGCCGGCTGCCTGCAGGAGCTCCCCGCCATCCAGTAGCGCCGCCCGCCGCCGGACCGCCCCGTCCTGCGACCTCTTCGCCTCTTGTTCGTCCTCCGGCCGCCTCTGTAGCGCCATGTTGTCCCCGGCCGTGTCCTCATCTCCGCATGCTCTCCGGGTCGCCCAGCTCGGCACCACGAGCTCCCCAGCGGCCTCCGCTCGCACCTACGCCCGTGTGCTCGTCGCCGCGTAGTCCGCGACCTCCTCTCTCCGTCCTGACCATCTTCCCGGACCCCGTCCTCGAGCACGTCATGGCCACCTCCTGGCTCCGGTGTTGTTTCATCTGAATGGCGCCCAAGCTTGCTGTGTCCTTGTTCTGTTGTTTTTCTAGAACGCTCGTGCTAATTCCTTTTAGTGCTAGCTCTCTCCGCGGAAGTGTAATGCTTGATGGAGTCTATGTGTCGGTGCTGATCCATGTTCTCCGAGGAAAGAGGTGGTGTTGGTACTGAGCGGGTGTGGTATGATGATAAGAAGATGGTGTTGCCTGTCAAGAGACCAAGACCGGCACGATACGAGACCCGAAGGCCTATCCAAGGCCACCGGCGCCGAATCCTCAAGATCTTCTTCACGAAACGTTAAGAACCCTGAGACCTCAGATCCAAAGACAGATCCCGGCATCCGAACCCGAACCCCTTCGAACCCACAAGATCGCCGAGACCCCTAATGTGTGATCCCTTTTCCCGAGGTCCCTATATTTTTGTAATATATATAATATATTTGTTGCATATTAAATTGTCATGAATGCATACATATTCGTGTGGGTTGGGGGCATTATGCCGACTCATCTAATAATTAAATATGGAGACCATATGCGGGATATTCTAGTCTTAGTTTGTCTCCATTTAAATTTGTGCATCGAACCGGTGTTATAATTTGCCTTGTTAAGACAACATTTAAATGGCGGGGTATCTAAACAACATGAACTTAATAATTGTCGGGATCCCGGTTCCGCTTATTATTGCCTAATTGCATCGCACCTTTGCCATGTCAAACATCATACATGCATCATGCTCGATCTTCTGTCGTAGTATTAAATAGTCCATCCGGTGTTTCTTCTAGTGCTTTGCTTCTTCACGGATTAGGCCGATGAGTTGATGCGAGTGTCGACCCGATCTTCGGATGAACCTTTGGCAATGTTTTTCAGGCAAGCATCCCTTCCCCTTCTACCTATTTTGCATTTATAGTCTTTATTTCCTCCTGTTGATCTATTGCTATCTGTGTTGCGATGCTCTAGTTTCCGTACCCATGATATCCCTTGCGGCCTTATATTGCCTTGGACACATCCTATTACTTGTTGTTTGGTAGATAGTTGGACCTGCGTGTCGTATTCGCTTGCTCAAGTGCTGTTGCGTGTCGTCAAGTACCACAGTTGTTGGAGTATTGCCGCATGTTTAATGTTGGAGATGATCATGGCTTTAATTACTGTTTAATAACTAAAATTGAAAGTAGGTAAATGCAGAGGCACCGGTGGGTAATAGACAATATTTGGTTTTTAACCGCTCACTGGTGTCCCGTAGGACCCCGAGTTCTTGATACCTGTTCCGAGATCGAGCGCGCTAACCATAGGTGGGGTGTATGGGCACCCCCATCGATTAGTACCTGATTTCAAAGTATTGTACCGGGGGCCACAAGTAGTTTGGGGCTTTATTACTATTCTGTACTTATGCCATGCTTTACTGCTTTATTTAAGTTTGTGCGAGGAGCACCTGTACTGTTTTGGAAGCGGAGTGTTTTCGCGGTATCGACAAGCCCAGTCACATTTTCGGGTTCCCAGTCGTTTACAGCCACTGACGCAAACCCTGAGTCCGTCTCGGAGACCGGCCGACTTCGTTGCGGGTAGCTTAGTGGGGTGGCCCCCATGTACTTGCTTTGGGTCTGGGAAACGTCATGACTTAGGCCCCGCCGACATACCGATGGGTGTATGTTAACTGATCTGGCAAAAAGGGTCGAAGTGCGTGTGGATACTTTGGTGCACCCCTGCAGGGTTAAATCTTTTCGAAAAGCCGTGTCCGCGGTTATGGACGACTTGGAGCACAGTTCTTGATCATAGACAACCATAACTAAAGTTTACTGTTATAATTTGACTGGTATCCGATATGACTAGTAATCAGCTCCACTACCACGGAATGGCTAAATAAAAGTACCAACAACTGCTGGGTTTGGGATATCTCATGCTAATTGTATCTGACTAGTAAGTGTTGCAACTACAACAAAATGGTTAACTAAAACTGGCCACTGCTTATTATATCAGGATGACTCATGCTATCTATATTTGACTAGTAATTGCCGCCACTATAACGGAATGAATAAAACTGCCAACTGTGTGAGTTCCTCGGTTGACTTCCTCGTTTGGTCTCGAGGGGAAATACCAGGATGGGTATGTTTGGTGGTAGTATCAGGATGGTTCCGAATAGGTCTTTCTTATCCCTCTCTGATAGCCGACAGTTATCTCGAGTCTCTATAGGTTGTTTAGTGCATGCCGCGCTGCCGCTCAGTCCACCATACCTATGTAGGCGAGGACCGCCGAATTCTAGCCTCGCCGTGTACTGGCCTCCGTACTAACCGCTCTCTCTTTTTCCTTTGCCCTTTGTCGGCACCCCTTTTGTTTAAGAAGGTTTTGAGATCGACGTCGTTAGCAGGGTTACCCTTCCAGCTTGGCCTGGGCAGGGTTATGGACGCCAGCGGTTATTCTTCAGGGCTCTTAGCTCAATTTGCATCTTGTCCGTACTCAGACGCTATATCGTTTTAAAGGTGATTTGGATCTTTGTATTGTACCCCTGTATTCTTGACTCATTGAGTCGTTGTTGGATATATATGTTTTGTGGGTTCCATCGAGGACTATTGTGTAATGATATTACTTCGTCTTCCACCCGCACGCAAGTGCCTGGTGGGCACCTTTGAATCGTTTCTATGCGAGTTTGGCGGGAATCGCTAAAACTTACATAGGGCCGATTCTGAGGGTGTTACAGAGTGGTATCAGAGCTCAGCAGTTGCGATACCCCACAAGTCCAGCCTGTAGGATAACCTAGCTAACGGCCGAAGTAGAGTGTCAAAACTATTTTTGCAAAATCGGTTGGATAGTTCTGATTAGGTCTAATTTTACTCCTTACCCCTCTGCTGCTCTCCTCTCACCTCTGCGTGTTTTGAATCCGCTCTCTCCTCTCTCTTCGAGTCCAGGATTTCTCGTGGTTGGGTTCCATCGTACCTTCAGGGTTTCGCTTCCTCCTTTGGTGACGGTGTTGCTACATCTGGTCTTCATGCTATCCGAGGAATCCTTCGTCTGGTGGACTTCTCTTTGTTCCTTCTCGTGCCTTCCGGTGTTTTCCGACGCGACGACATCATCTACGCCAGATCCGATGCAGAGTCTGCATCACTCCTTTGTTTCTGAACCTCGATTGTCGAGATCTTCAGTCTGATTCCGAGAATGGTTGCACGCTTTTCTACTGATTGTGCGGAGTAATAGTTTGGGTGCGTGATGGATTGGCCCCCATGCCGACTACCCCTTCTATTCGCTTTTGTACATTGAAGTGGATGAGAATGCATCGGTTCCCTCTTTCTATCGAAGCTAGAGGTGGCTTTATTTGTTGATACCTCTACCTTCGACCTTTTGTTCCCGGAGTGTTCTCTCGACGATCACGGACAACAACCTCTTGTTAGTGGTGTCGCGAGGATCTACACGAAGCGAGAAGACGCAGATCGCCGACCTTCCTTCCGGTACCATGAGGCGGATCTCGAGGGCGAGATCCATTGTTAGTGGTGTCGAATTGTGGCGCCCCGCAAAAACCACTACCAGAAAATCGCGTTGTTTCTGTGCATTGCATCATCATGACCGCATGCTCATGTCATCATGCCACATTGCATTTGGGCATCGTCATGTCATCTTGCATTTGTTTGCATAAAACTATTTCGAAAAAATCTGTTTTTGTTTTCTAAACGCCCCGTCTTTATTCAAACACAAAACCTGGGTCTCCGGAATATTCTGTTTTGTCTACCAACGGTTTTCAAAAGCCCCATTTTAAATATTTAAATATTTATTTTATTTTTAGGGGCAGCCGTACCGGGCCGATCCGACCCAGTCGGCCACCCCCAGTACAAAACCGGACTACCTAAACCCTTTTCCTACCCCACCCTATCCTACCCATCCCCAGCCACCTCACCCCACCCTATCACCACCCGCCACCTCACCACTTCCCCAACTCCCTCCACTCCCATGCCGCCACCTGAGCGCGCTCCCCACCCCTGCTTAGCCCCACACCCGACCGCGTCGCCCCCGAGCTCGTCCGGCACCTCCGCAACCCGCTCCCCTCGTTCTTGCATCCCCATCCCGAAGCCTCACCGCCGCCTCCATCCGGCTCCCCCGTCGCCCCCCCTCGAGCTCCTCAGGCCGGAGCCCGGCCGCCCGCCTCCGTCGCCACGTCCCCTCGCTGTGGCAGGCTCCACCCCCCGAGAGCGGCCCCCACCGCGGTCTCCACCAACCTCCCCGATCCCTACCTCGCCACCTACCTCGCGTATTCCCGCACGCCTCCGCTCTCCCACTTCCTCCCCTCGCCCGCCGCCAGGAACCCCGCCCCTCTCCTCTGCATCCTTCAGCCACCGCCCAACGCCTCCCGAGCTTGCCCTGCGGCCCTTCCTCGCCGCCAGAGCATACTCCCCGTCCGCCGTCCTCCCCCATTGGGCGCCGTCCCATACCCTACCTCCTCTCCCGCCGGCTGCCTGCAGGAGCTCCCCGCCATCCAGTAGCGCCGCCCGCCGCCGGACCGCCCCGTCCTGCGACCTCTTCGCCTCTTGTTCGTCCTCCGGCCGCCTCTGTAGCGCCATGTTGTCCCCGGCCCTGTCCTCATCTCTGCATGCTCTCCGGGTCGCCCAGCTCGGCACCACGAGCTCCCCAGCGGCCTCCGCTCGCACCTACGCCCGTGTGCTCGTCGCCGCGTAGTCCGCGACCTCCTCTCTCCGTCCTGACCATCTTCCCGGACCCCGTCCCCGAGCACGTCATGGCCACCTCCTGGCTCCGGTGTTGTTTCATCTGAATGGCGCCCAAGCTCGCTGTGTCCTTGTTCTGTTGTTTTTCTAGAACACTCGTGCTAATTCCTTTTAGTGCTAGCTCTCTCCGCGGAAGTGTAATGCTTGATGGAGTCTATGTGTCGGTGCTGATCCATGTTCTCCGAGGAAAGAGGTGGTGTTGGTACTGAGCGGGTGTGGTACGATGATAAGAAGATGGTGTTGCCTGTCAAGAGACCAAGACCGACACGATACGAGACCCGAAGGCCTATCCAAGGCCACCGGCGCCGGATCCTCAAGATCTTCTTCACGGAACGCTAAGAACCCTGAGACCTCAGATCCAAAGACAGATCCCGACGTCCGAACCCGAACCCCTTCGAACCCGCAAGATCGCCGAGACCCCTAATGTGTGATCCCTTTTCCCGAGGTCCCTATATTTTTGTAATATATATATATAATATATTTGTTGCATATTAAATTGTCATGAATGCATACATATTCGTGTGGGTTGGGGGCATTATGCGGACTCATCTAATAATTAAATATGGAGACCATATGCGGGCTATTCTAGTCTTAGTTTGTCTCCATTTAAATTTGTGCATCGAACCGGTGTTATAATTTGCCTTGTTAAGACAACATTTAAATGGCGGGGTATCTAAACAACATGAACTTAATAATTGTCGGGATCCCGGTTCCGCTTAATATTGCCTAATTGCATCGCACCTTTGCCATGTCAAACATCATACATGCATCATGCTCGATCTTCTGTCGTAGTATTAAATAGTCCATCCGGTGTTTCTTCTAGTGCTTTGCTTCTTCACGGATTAGGCCGATGAGTTGATGCGAGTGTCGACCCGATCTTCGGATGAACCTTCGGCAATGTTTTTCAGGCGAGCATCCCTTCCCCTTCTACCTATTTTGCATTTATAGTCTTTATTTCCTCCTGTTGATCTATTGCTATCTGTGTTGCGATGCTCTAGTTTCCGTACCCGTGATATCCCTTGCGGCCTTATATTGCCTTGGACACATCCTATTACCTGTTGTTTGGTAGATAGTTGGACCTGCGCGTCGTAGTCGCTTGCTCAAGTGCTGTTGCGTGTCGTCAAGTACCACAGTTGTTGGAGTATTGCCGCATGTTTAATGTTGGAGATGATCATGGCTTTAATTACTGTTTAATAACTAAAATTGAAAGTAGGTAAATGCAGAGGCACCGATGGGTAATAGACAATATTTGGTTTTTAACCGCTCACTGGTGTCCCGTAGGACCCCGAGTTCTTGATACCTGTTCCGAGATCGAGCGCGCTAACCACAGGTGGGGTGTATGGGCACCCCCATCGATTAGTACCTGATTTCAAAGTATTGTACCGGGGGCCACAAGTAGTTTGGGGCTTTATTACTATTCTGTACTTATGCCATGCTTTACTGCTTTATTTAAGTTTGTGCGAGGAGCACCTGTACTGTTTTGGAAGCGGAGTGTTTTCGCGGTATCGACAAGCCCAGTCACATTTTCGGGTTCCCAGTCGTTTACAGCCACTGACGCAAACCCTGAGTCCGTCTCGGAGACCGGCCGACTTCGTTGCGGGTAGTTTAGTGGGGTGGCCCCCATGTACTTGCTTTGGGTCTGGGAAACGTCATGACTTAGGCCCCGCCGACATACCGATGGGTGTATGTTAACTGATCTGGCAAAAAGGGTCGAAGTGCGTGTGGATACTTTGGTGCACCCCTGCAGGGTTAAATCTTTTCGAAAAGCCGTGTCCGCGGTTATGGACGACTTGCATCTTGTCCGTACTCGGACGCTATATCGTTTTAAAGGTGATTTGGATCTTTGTATGGTACCCCTGTATTCTTGACTCATTGAGTCGTTGTTGGATATATATGTTTTGTGGGTTCCATCGAGGACTATTGTGTAATGATATTACTTCGTCTTCCACCCGCACGCAGGTGCCTGGTGGGCACCTTTGAATCGTTTCTATGCGAGTTTGGCGGGAATCGCTAAAACTTACATAGGGCCGATTCTGAGGGTGTTACATCGGCGTAGATCGTGTCAAGCACATAGTCGGAGGGTGCCGGGGCTTCATCAATAATGGATGATGGCGGGGCGGCGACGTTGATGACGACTGGAGGTGGTGGTGCTGCTGCAGTGATAACGACTGGAGACGGTGGCGCGGCGACGAACGCTGGAGGATGTGGGGGTTGCTGAGGCGGGGGTGCGCCGCCAATGAGCGCGGGCGCTGCGTGGGGTGCCACCTCGACCTCTGCATAACTATTGATAGTGTTCACCATGCTCTCGAAGGTGAGGCGTCTCGCGGCCTGCTACCGCCTTAGCGAATGCGAAGAAGCGTACCCTGATCCAGTCCTTCCACAAATGATACATAACATCATCATTGGGGTAATGCGCCAGATCGGCCCGTATACGGAGCCACCTGGCAAGGTAATCGCCGGGGTTTTCACCCTCTCTCTGAACACAACACGCCAGATCGAAGATGGTTACCACTCCTACGAACTTGGATCTCTGCTGTCTAGACGCACGGACGGAGCCGACGGATTTGCAGAGATCTTCCACCGTTATGTCCTGCACAGGGGTGGTTTGGGTGGGCCTTGAATTTTTCTGATCTTTGCCGGCCAAATCCGAGGAGAGAGCCGATATCGATCCTTCCACAAACGTGTCCTGCCCGTAGGCAGTCCGTGCAGGTCTTGATGCTCCTCCGACTCCCAGGGAACTAGTGCCCGAGTCGGTTTCGCCGATGAAGAGGTGGATGTCTCCGATATGAACGATCGAGCACCGCGTAGGGTTCATATTCGCCGGGATCCAGAACTCGTCGGGAGGGACGATCGGAACGTTGCCGGAGAAGAGAACGGGACCAATAGCTATGGTTTCTCCGATTCCCGCGAAGATCTTGGTCCTCGCCCGCTGAAGAGCCTGAAGCACCTCTTGCCCCATGGTGGGCGCCAACTATGGTGGTATTGCCGACGAGTACGCCATGGAGGGGTCCTCACAGTGCGTGTTTAGAGACGTAGGGTAAGGCGGACGGTTGACAGGTACGAGGTTTCATTGCTTACCCAGGTTCAGATCCGACGACGGTGGCGGAATCCTACTCCTGCTATAAATCACTATAAGGGCAATACGCCGAGTTATAGGGATTAGTTCGCTGTGCGAGGTATGAGTTAATCGATGCCCTAAAGGCTCCCATAGGCCTGACTTATATAGTCGTCAGGTCCTAGGGTTACATGCAAAGTACTTGCCGAACAGGTTACATAGTCCTACACTCCCTACAACTAGTCTAGCGTGTCTTGTACTCCAAGGCTCCGGGTACGTCGGTGACTCCTCCGTAGCCTTCCTTTATCCGGCATGGGCCCCCCTTATGGATCCATCTAACTGGGCCGCCCAGCAGGCCATGGGCCATGCTACCAACTGTGGGGCACCCGGGTTAGCCGGATAAGAGACATGTTATGAGGATACCCATATAGCATATCCCCAACACCCTTCAGCCACGAAAATTCATTCCGTCATAGATCTGTCCGCCAGCAGCATTGACTATTGACGTCATGCAAACTGCCACGTGGAAAACACCGTTAACGGCCAGTTAGCATCATTAACTATCAATGAAACCGTGGTAGAAGTCAGGCCCAACCAAGGCCTGCTAATTATTAAGTGGGCCGGCCCATTAATAGAGCCCAATAATATCATGACCCGTTACTATTTCGCCTTGCACTGCTACAAATGGGCCCACAAGTGATGTCGTAGGCGGCCCGTAATTTTTTTGGCTCGTTACTATTTCCAAATATACTTTTTGAAATTGGCCCATTTGCACGGCCCATAAATTTTCGGGCCCGTTAATGTTCCGTCCTGCACTTTTCGAATGGGACCGTTTGGCCAGCCTGCTTTGGCACGTAACCTTTTTGTCCCGTTACTGTATAGCTACGCATTATTCGAAGCGGGACACATATACTTTGTGCCCGTTACTGTTCAGACCCGTAAATGTCCGACCCATGTTCTAGCTCGTTACTGTTCGGACCTGATAAGTTTCTCAGCCTCTTACTGTTCTGGCTGGTGCAAATTCGGCCTATTACTGTTCTGGCCTGCTACGATCCTGGCCTGCTACTATTCTGACCCATTATGGTTTTAGCCATTTAAGGTTCCGGTCCTTTACTTTTCTGGTCCCTTACTGTTTCAGCCTGTTACTGTTTCGACCTGTTACTATTCCGTCTTGTTACTGTTTTCGGCCAGCCAATGTTATGGCTTTCCACTATTACGGTCTGCCGATGTTATGGAATGTTACTGTTACTAATATCGCCAGTGATTCGGCCCCGTTAGTTTTATGGTCTTTTATAGTTTCTGTATTTCTGGAGCCCATTTCCATATCATAAAAGGTGTATAACTTATGAGCATTTTTACTGTTCATCGTTGGCCTAATACAAGATGGGCAAATACAGAGCACGATACTATATCCTAATCGACCTGGCTAGCGCAGGTACGGTACTTCCTAACACTATGTGTGGACGGCATCAACTAAATGCCTACACAGCCTATGCAATTATAGGGTTCGCATCATAGAAAACAAATTTTTTCCTACGATGGGAACATTTAAGTACCAAGATATATATACTAGATGCAAGCAACGGGTGGATATACATCCATAGAATACATACCCTCGAATACCGAATAGCGTTAACGAGGTTGTACTCGTGGATGATGTAGACGAATGCTTGCCGATCTCAAGATCGTGATGAAGTCCATCTGGTCCAGCCGGTCCAGCACGATCAAGTCCAGCACCTCAAAGCAGTGGTGCATCCGTGATCGCACACACGTACGGGTACCCCGACAACCTCCGCGCCCTCGCTCCAACGAAGCATAGGAAGCAACAAATCCTTCCAGAAAAGTCACCGGGAACATGTATCTCGCTGATCCGAGACCATGGGGAAATTCTAAAGGGGGGAGAGAGATCCTTCGCGAGGAGGTGTGAGAGATAAGTGAGAGGAGGGGGTCCTTTTATAGGGGAGGGGGAAGCCCAAGGGGGCATGGCCGCCAGCCATGGAGGGCGCCCCCACCTCTCCCTCATTCATGTGGTGGAAGCTCCACTCACATAAAAACCTCTCCACTCACAATTCCACTCACATGCATTAATTTTCCACCAAAATTAATGCAAGATCTCATTTAAATAAAACTCTTTTATTTATTTATTGAGAATTTTGTTAATTACTTTAATTAACAAACATTCACATAAAACCACTTGCTAGTATTCCATTTCACATGCAGAACCAGTTTCAGCAATTTCAACCGAAACAATTCCGGTGTCTAGTGAAATAAATTCCTGCGCTTTCTTTTTCTTTCTCTGGCATATCATTTGCTCTGAATGGTGTCGGCATCCCTTAAGTGTGTCAACCTACGGTTCGCGAATAATGCAGACATGATCGAGACCCCTCTCCGATCAATAATCAGCAGCGGGACCTGGAGATCCGTACTGACTCCCACACATTCAACGATGACTTCTGTGATCGTGTGAACCTTTTTACGCTAGTATCTTAATCCATTTGTTTCATGATATATTACATGTCCGAGATTCGATCATAGGTATCTCCATACCTAGTTTGATCTCGTTACCGACATGCACTCTTTTCTCGTTCCCGTGATATAACATTCTAGTGATCAAATCACTTGCTTGCAAGCTAATCAATGTGATATCACCAAGAGGGCCCAGAGCATATCTATCCGTCATCGGGGTGAAAAAATTCCACTCTCGATCCATGGGCCTCAACATAACACTTTAGTAGTTCTGAAGCCATCTTTATGATCACCCAGTTACGGTGTGATGTTTGATGTTATCAAGAAACTCTTCCGGTGTTAGTGATTGACATGATCTCATGGTCTAATGATTAGGATCACTTCGTAAGTTGTTATAGCAATATAAACTCAATGACTTTGATCGTAATTCTATACTTCAGATGAATGTTCATCACACCATTACATTAATGTTGTGACCTCGTTATTAAGTCCATGATCAGGAAACCTATGATCATCTTGTTAATCAGCGAGCTAGTTTATAAGAGAGGCATAACTAGGAACTTCCTTTTTGTTTATTAAACACACATATATTAACGTTTACGTATTAATACAATTATAGCATGCAAAATAAACATTTATCATAAACAATGAATATGATAATAACCACTTTATTATTGCCTCTCGGGCATATTCCCTTCAGTCTCTCACTTGCACGAGAGACAATAATCTAGTTTGAAAACTTTGTGTATTGAACACCTATGGCTTTCTGGTGTTACAAATATGCAATTGCAAGTGGTTAACATAATCTACGGATCTGACGCTTCAGGTCCGTGTGTATTTGCATGTCTTTGCGTCTTCACGCATCACTCATTCTCCAATGAGATGACATTGTATAAATTTGGTCTTTCGGTGAGATGTTTAGTTCCTTGGGGTTAAATCATGTCGATACTATTGTCATACAATATATCTTTAGTGTTAGCCCGTTGCGAACCACACCTTAGTTTGATAACAAACTACTTGACACAAATTCCCTCCTTTGCTGATACTATAGCAATCATATACTTAGCCTTTTGTTGTAGTATCCGTCACAATGTCTTAACTTTGGAATTCATCCAAATCCATCATGGAAACTTTCTTTCCATTTCATTGTGCCACCCATAGTTTAAATTGAGATAAACTTAATTTGTATCTTGTGACAAAACTAGTATCAATGTAACGCTTTACAATGAACTATTTGTAATTGTTTGTCACCTCTACACAAATATATTGTTAGTTCTTCCAAAAGATCATAAGAATATCCTTACTATTGTCCAATGATCATTTTATGATTCATTCTGGTATATGCTCATAACACTTAGAGCATAGGACATATCTGGATGTGTACATATCATGGTATGATTGATCAAAACATTCTCGTGATTTCACTCATCAAGTGTCAGAGCACTTGAATCTTGTTTCACTTATCAAGTGTCGATACACTTGAATCTTGATTCAATTCCTTTCCATGCGACAACAACCTTTTCTTGTCGTTTCTATATTGAACTCCTTCAATATCTCATATATATACGTTTGGCATAACCATATTAGTGTCATAGTCTATCCACTATAGACATTCATGCTAAATATTCGGGTTTTGCCTAAGTCTTTCATCAAAATGAAATTCTTAACCTTTGTCAATAAAAGATACATCATTTCTAATAAATGAGATGTCCTCCACATAATGTATTAGAAATATGTCTTAGCGCTCCCACTTAATTTCTTGCAAATGCAAGCATCTTCATCGTCTCCAGATGAAAACTCCTTTTTCATCACGGTGAAGATTTCAACTCCGCGATGCTTACTTCAACAATTGAAGTTTGCATGCCCTTTTAGCATCCTTTGAATTTAACAAAACCCTTTTGACCGTGTCTTGTACACGTCCTAGGTAACCATTCTATTAGAACAATTTTGTTTTGTTTATTCATCTACCATATACCAAATTACATGTAGTGGTTGCTACTTTAATCTATCCATACTAAATATCGCTATGAAAGATCCAATCTTGTCATAGTCAACTCCTTTAAACATTGCCATAAAATACTTTACGACATGTCGAATATTTCATAGATGTGATACATCCATGTCTGTTTCTTTATAGATCCAAATACGACCGATAGGTTTTTACACCTTTCCGAAGGGTCTTCCAAGTTCAAAACTTGATTTCTCGTGTATGGAACTATCACGGATTTTATGGCTTCAAGCCATTTGACGGAGTCAGGGCCCATCATCGCTTCTTTGTATATAGTCGGTTCATCATTGTCAAACAATAATGATTTACTCTCAAATCTCAATATTTGATTGTTTATCCGACCGACTTGGTTCAATAAGAACTTAGATCTCCGTGACCACTACCTTTGGGGCACATAAGCTATGAGCATTATGGCAGCCTCCGGAACTATTTCCGGCGCTGCGCAACTCAGCACATTTAGCTAAGGTTCGTTAACCTTGTCAAAGTTCCATTGTCCTCCCACTTAACTCTTGCGAAAAATTCCTTTTTCAAGAAACTTCACATTTCAGGCGACAAACCCTTTTGTCCTTGGTGTTATGGAGGAATAACCAATTGTTATTCGAAATAACCTACAAAGACATGCTCATCCGACTTCGGTTGTAAACATCTTACTTATGTTTAGCATACTAAAATTTAAGAAATGACAACTTGGGTTTTACCCCAAACCATATGTCATATGGTGTCATTTCAACGGATCAAGATGGAGCTCTTTTCAGTGTAAAAGCGGTAGTATCTAAAGCTTTAATCTTTTAAAACATAATGGCAGTTTTATAAATAACACCTTTGATCCAACCATGTCAAACAAGGTTTCATTACAAATCTCAAACACTCCATACTCCTATGGTGTTTCGGGAGATGTAAATCTAGGTGTTTTGCTAAACTTGCAACTCAAATAAATCCCTTTATGATAAAATCATAATTCAATTATTTTCTTCTTACACTTATAACTCAAATAAATCCCTTTATGATAAAATCATAAATCATTTATTTTCTTGTTACAATGATTTTCCACTTCATCTTGAAAGTCTTTGAACGTTTTAAAATATTTCATACTTCTTTCTCATTAAGTGAATATTCACTCAAATTTCCGGAGAAAGCATATGAAGTTGAAATCCATCGCTTATGACTACACATAATGGACTACATACATCGATATGTATAAATTCCAATATTTTAGTCGTTCGTTCTTCTTTGGCCTTTGAACGAAGTTTTAATTATCCCGAGGAAAGTCTCACAAGCGTCACTTGATCAAATCAAAGACTCAAAAAATCCATGAAAATGGAGATTCTTCATGTTTTCTTTCCAATATAATTTAAACGGTGATGTCACTTCGTAAGTGATCTTTCAATCATTTGTCTTGCGACATTTAGCATTAGGTTTTATGGATGTGATTTATCCAACTAGATTTGTAAATCATCCATCTTATATGGAATACGGTAATTATTTGAACAACCTTTGTTCTCATAATACCTGTGTCAAATAACAATTATTAAAACAAATCTTGAAGTCAAGCTTTGATGTCCACGATAAATACAAACAACGGTTTGGTTGTTTTCGATGAACATCATCACATATTCTATTGCTAGTTACTTAGGCCATTGTGGTTCATTTATTGCGTTGTTCTGTATGAAATTTCATACCAACCAATTCGGTATCCAATACCCAAGAACCACATTGTTTAATAAGCAAAGAATACAACCGTAACATGTATATCATCCATATACCTAAATTGGATATTTCCAATCTTTTCTTTTCTGCCAAGTATATTTTATAGATTCTCTTTCGGCATTTCCTTTTCCTTTTAAAAGAATCTATCAACATCAACAGTGGCGCCATATACATGACACAGAGTCCAAAGCATGTATATTCAAATAATAATACCTTTGGACCTGCACTTTGAAGTAGATCACCATCATCAAAATGATCTGTATTCTTTCAAAATCCATTCTTTAGTAATCTCTTAGTGTAGTAAACACTTTACATACATCTTCTATTCATCCTTATCATGACGACTTTCATGATCAATCTACTGTAGCTTATAAAGGCGAATCGTGAGTATAACATTACTTTCCAAAACCCTTTTGTATGATTAGGATGTCTAGCATCTCCAACCTTTGTAAATTCTCATTCAATATGAGAACATATATTATACTCTATCATATTGCAACCAAAACATTGTTTCAGATATCGTTATATCTGCCACACATGATGGTTTCTGAAACAATTCTTTCAGCTCCTAGATAAACTTGATATTAAAACAATCAAGAATCATGGAGGAAAACATGATACTTAAGATACTAACACTGGATTGTTATTCTCGATTTAATACCAATTATTAAAGTTCATGGAGTAAACAGAGTTTGATAAAAGTTTGCAATAGGACTTTAAACTTTAGATTGACACTCAACACAATACGATACCAGTTCGTAAAGTAAATATCCAGAATTCTATAGTTATGCAAATTCACTTTGATTTAATTTATGATAAATAGAGTTCTACTAATCCAAATTAGAAATGAACTCCCACTCAAAAACGACATCCCTCGTGTATTTTTTGTGATTACATGAACCAAATCCACTACACCAAGTCCGATCATCACGTGAGTCAGTGTAGCTTCAAAGGAGAGCATCCATATGGTCATCATATCAAAACATATGACTCATGCTTAACCTTTCGGTCCGTGTTCCGAGGCCATGTCTGTACATGCTAGGCTCGCCAAGTAAGAACCTTAGTATTCGCGTGTGTAACTGTCTTATACCCGAGATATGCTCGTGGATTCAAGTACACCCGATCATCACGTGATGTCTTGAAGCGACGAAACATTGTCGGTGCGTACTTAAGGAAGAACACATTTTTATCTTGATATCTAAATGATGGATCATCTTATTATGCTAATAAAACGCCAAACAAGCAATATAAGATGCAATCAAAACATCACATGTTTATAAGTGAAATGATATGGTTCCCGCATATGATCTCCATCATGTGCACCATGGTATGATCTCTATCATACCTTTATGTGTAAGGCCAAGGTCTATGGAACTTACACGCTATGTGTGTTGTAAGAGTATCATCTCATACTTCTACTTACAACATCACCATATCATAACACTAGCCCAGCAACAATCTAAACTAGACGCCTCTAATTTATCCATTGCAAGTTTTATGTGGCTTAGGGCTTTCGAAGATAGAATCGTTCTTACCTACGAACATGAACCACAACGAGGATAACCAAATTGTTGACAACTCGTTGCAAATTAAATATTGACTATAGTAGGAGAGACAGACACCCGCTAGCCACTTATGCAAAGCTAGTTGCATGTCAAGCGTGGAACATGTCTCATGTGCGAGGACATGTAAAGTTTGTCCGGGCCGCTTCATCCCACTATGCCACCAATATCCAAAGTGCAACTAAGAAGCAATAAAATGATCATCATCGCCCACATACTCATATGTGTACTACCCGTGCAAAGCATCTACGCATAGATCTGGCTCTGATACCACTGTAGGGTTCACAACATAGAAAACAAAATTTTTCCTACGATGAGAACATCTAAGTACCAAGATCTATCTACTAGATGCAAGCAACGGGTGGATATACATCCATAGAATACATACCCTCGAAGACCGAATAGCGTTAACGAGGTTGTACTCGTGGATGATGTAGACGAACGCTTGCCGATCTCAAGATCGTGATGAAGTCCATCTGGTCCAGCCGGTCCAGCACGATCAAGTCCAGCACCTAAAAGCAGTGATGCATCCGTGATTGCACACACATATGGGTACCCCTACAACCTCCACGCCCTAGCTCCAGCGAAGCAGCGGAAGCAACAAATCCTTACAGAAAAATCCACCAGGAACATGTATCTCGCTGATCCGAGACCATGGGGAAATTCTAAAGGGGGGAGAGAGATCCTTCGTGAGGAGGTGTGAGAGATAAGTGAGAGGAGGGGGGCAGCCCAAGGGGGCATGGCCGCCGGCCATGGAGGGTTCCCCCACCTCTCCCTCATTCATGTGGTGGAAGCTCCACTCACATAAAAACCTCTCCACTCACAATTCCACTCACATGTATTAATTTTCCACCAAAATTAATGCAAGCTCTCATTTAAATAAAAATCTTTTATTTATTTATTCAGAATTTTGTTAATTACTTGAATTAACAAAAATTCACATAAAACCCCTTGCTAGTATTCCATTTCACATGCAGAACCAGTTTCAGCAATTTCAACCGAAACAATTCCGGTGTCTAGTGAAATAAATTCCTGCGCTTTTTTTCTTTCTCTGGCATATCATTTGCTCCGAATGGTGTCGGCATCCCTTAAGTGTGTCACCCTACGGTTCGCGAATAATGCAGACATGATCGAGACCCCTCTCCTATCAATAATCAGCAGCGGGACCTGGAGATCCGTACTGACTCCCACACATTCAACGATGACTTCTGTGATCGTGTGAACCTTTTTACGCTAGTATCTTAATCCCTTTGTTTCACGATATATTACATGTACGAGATTCGATCATCGGTATCTCCATACTTAGTTTGATCTCGTTACCGACATGCACTCTTTTCTCGTTCCCGTGATATAACATTCTAGTGATCAAATCACTTGCTTGCAAGCTAATCAATGTGATATCACCGAGAGGGCCCAGAGCATATCTATCCGTCATCGGGATGAAAAAATTCCACTCTCGATCCATGGGCCTCAACATAACACTTTAGTAGTTCTGAAGCCATCTTTATAATCACCCAGTTACGGTGTGACGTTTGATGTTATCAAGAAACTCTTCCGGTGTTAGTGATTGACATGATCTCATGGTCTAAGGATTAGGATCACTTCGTAAGTTGTTATAGCAATATAAACTCAATGACTTTGATCGTAATGCTATATTTCGGATGAATGTTCATCACACCATTACATTAATGTTGTGACCTCGTTATTAACAACATCCAATGTCCATGATCAGGAAACCTATGATCATCTTGTTAATCAACGAGCTAGTTTATAAGAGAGGCATAACTAGGAACTTACTTTTTGTTTATTAAACACACATGTATTAACGTTTCCGTATTAATACAATTATAGCATGCAAAATAAACATTTATCATAAACAAGGAATACAATAATAACCACTTTATTATTGCCTCTCGGGCTTATTCCCTTCAATAATTAGTCTAGATATTATATCAAATGCAAACTACTTCAAATTATTACATATTATCAACTCAAGTGAAAGAAAAAAATCAGCATTTTAGTTATCAATCGGGTTGATAGCAGTCCTCAATTTGCTTTCTCCATCTATCACCTGCATCTCGCTTTTGAGAGACATCTACATTCGAAAACAAACTTGAGACATGATATTGTAACCCCCCTTTTGGCGGCGATAACAATAATTGCACTCTAAAGCTAAGTAATAACAAGTAAATACATTAAATAAGGCAAACTACTCATTTAACTGATACGACAGGAGCTATGAACCAGAGTTTACTACTGGTCAATGGCTCAAATATATTGACCATCACGTCAAACAAACACGGCAATCAAGCATTAAAAAAGTGTGTCTACCGTGAAACGAGAAATATAACAATATGTAGGGTTTATAATTTTAGCAAATATAAACTAGCCAGGTCATAATATATATATATATATATATATATATATAGAATAATAAACCAGACAATGGTATGCAGTTATTGTCGTAGCTAAGAATGAACGAGACATAAATTATAACGGCATCATGCGAGAACTTGTAGAGCAGGGATGCAAACCACAAATGGACTATATAGTAGAGGATAGTTTTGTTGTTGCTTAGGACAAACCAGAACCAGACACGAAATATAATGGTGTCTCTTGTGAACCTGTAGAACAGGACATGCAAACAATAAAAAAGTGTGCCTACAATGAAGTGAGCAATCAAACAAAGTGTTTCTTAGAATTTTAGAAATTATAAACTAGCCAGGTTATTTCAATAAATATATATGGAAGCAGTTGTATATCCTGAAAAGCAAGAGATGTTGGTTGACTCAGAATTTGCGGTGAGTGATGTGTGGTGGATGCTTCGTCGGGAAACCCCAGAGGAAGGTATGATGCAACACAACAGCAAGTTTTCCCTCAGTAAGAAACCAAGGTTATCAAACCAGTAGGAGGAAGGAAACGTCTCAAAGGTGTTGCAAGCAACGTGGAAACCTGCACAACACAAACTCAAGACTTTGCCCAACTAACAATGAGGTTGTCAATTGATGACCCACAAGTATAGGGGGTGTATCGTAGTACTTTCGATAAATAGGAGTGTCGATCCCAACGAGGAGCAGAAGGTGCTGAACAGTGGTATGGAGCAGGAAATCCCTGTGAATACTTAGCAAATGGATTTTTAGTGGTTTTTTGACAAGGCAACAAAACAAAGAGCAAGTATCAGAAGTAACGAACAAACGGATCAAGTGGCCCAATCCTTTCTTAGCAAAGGACAAGCCGGTGGAAATAATTATAAGGACCAAACGTTCTCGAGGAAACATGGGAATTCTATCAAGTGCTTTCGCTTCAAATAGCTGAGTATTCTTCTCTGGTGTTTGTAAGTGTTGTGTGGGTGAACCTGTGCTAACATACCGCCCTTCCTAGGACTAATACATACTTGTGATTAAACCCCCGGCAAACATCCGTAACTACAGGAAAGTAATTATGATATAAATCTAACCATAGCCTTAAACTCTGAGATCCTAGGCTCCCTTGTGCAAAGGTGTCCTAACGGGGGTTTAGGTTTCTATCACTCCGGCAAACCCCACGATTAGTATCCAAATACACAATGCATTCCCCTAGGCCCATAAATGGTGAAGTATCATGTAGTCGACGTTCACATGACACCACTAGAAGAATAGCACCACAACTTAAATACTAAACCATTGAATAATAACTCATCATAGATTCATTACTAACAACATGACTTCTCCCATGTCCTCAAGAACACAATGAACTTCTCACAAGACATCATATGGATCAAGATCAAAGATGATATGATAATGGATAACAATCTAAACATAAACAATAATCCAATGGTTCCACTCACAAGCATCAACTACAATAGTAATTAACACCGGGAAAGTTTCCCCTAAGAACTAAAGAAATATCTAACACAATTGTTACAGCGGGACGGAGTGGTGATGATGGTGCTGGTGGAGATGATGGTGTGGATGATGATGATGATCCCGATGAAGCCTAGTTTGATGACGGTGTTGATGGCAACAGTCTCCCCTCTCCGGGAAGGAATTCCCCCGATAGAAATCTGTCTACCAGAGAGATCTTTCTCTCTCGGTATTTTCCACCCTCAGAGGCGGGGGGGAAAACTATCTATGGTCGCTCCCCGAGGCTTAGGGTTCCTAATGGAATATATAGGCGAAGGGGGAGAGTCGGAGGCCAGGCAGGTGGGCCACACCTGCCCTAGGCGCGGCCTCAGGTGGGCCCGCGCCTAGGGGGTGTGGGCCCCCTGCGGTCCCTCTTCGTTCCTCCTTCTGGCTTCCTTCATCCTCTGGTAAAATAATATGTTTCCATATTTTTCTGGTATTTTTCTGATCTTCGCGAAATTGCACCTAAACGCCTTCTTTTCCATCAGATTCCAGAATCCGGCAGTCCATCCTCCAAGAATCATCGAACATGCATAAACAAATGAAAAGCCATAAGTAATACCTCATAATAAGACAAATATCAATGAATAGAGGTAAATTATGATATAGAATGGTGATGCAAATTGGGTGTATCAATTCCCCCAAGCTTAGACTTCGCTTGTCCCCAAGTGAATACTGAGCTTAGTAAACATGTCCAAAGATTTATGGAGTGAAGTGTCGATAAAATAATACGAACAAGAAGCATCACACTTACCATTGCACAACTCATAGAAGAAAACAACTCACCATTATATAAATTAGCTTGCAACGAAGTACAGCAGTCACAATAGAGATGCATAAAGATAAATCATAATTGGAATTAGCAAACTTGTTCTTGGTCAGAGGACACCTGGCAAACAGTTTCACAAAAAGCTGTTTATAGACATTTCAAAACAGGAACACTCTTTGCTCAAAAAGGTTTTTCACAAGTGAAGGCTTTCAAAGTAATACTCAATAGATAAGAGTTTTGTGCAAACAAGGAAGATAAAGAACATGATTGAATAAATCACCATATGAATGCTTGAAACACAACAACTCAAAAGCTTGCTGGAGATAGAGAGGAAGTAGGTTTACTGACTCAAACTGGTAACTGGGAGAAAGGTCCCTTCTTAGAGGGTAGCAGGGATTACAAGTCCTAAAGAGCTTCCAAAATATTATGGTACTTACTAGATTTGAGCCCTCATTGCCCCTATCATAAGCATCTTGAGATGATTAAGGTTAAAGTGAACAAAGATGGAGTATATGCTTGACGAAATATAAGTTGGCAATCTCATGTCCCTTGAATATGAGGGCCACTCCTCATGCATACTCAACTTTGGGCCTAGGAAAGTTCTTGTCATTGTAACTATTTTCATATCATTGAGAACCGCCAACAGGGTACCCCTTGCACATGGTACATGAGCTTTTCCATAACCAAAATGACAAGGCAAGCAGACAATGAGCATCTCAGCAATATTTTTATTTACTATGTGTATAGATTTTTATTGAGGATGCTTCATAGATGACTCACTATGGTGATGCTGCAAGTTTCCACCATGATTAAGCATGGCTTAGGCTAGCGGCCCATGCATTTCTCTAACACAGAATACAAACTCCATGGACTTACAAGTTCCCTCTTTATTTCACACCGTTGACATCCATAGACAAACGAGCATGATATCAACTATGTATAGAGTACAAGTGCAATGTTGAAAACGTTCCCCGTGATAGCACGGTCTACTAATTCCAACGTATAGATGCAAGCATATACAACTTCGATGTTTACAATGGTTCAAGTCTATTAGGGGCAAGTAAATAAAGTGTGACATCAAGTTCGTGAGAGCGTTACTAACTAGTTTTCACATAACAAAATACTTTTTAATTTGAAAGGTAGATGAAGCTTGAGAATTTGCTTGGAATAGCAAAAGCTTCTAGGTATATATGGTTGACACAAGTGGCAAAAGTTTTGGGTTCAAAGGATTTTGGAAACATGAGAAGTATGCCTTCTCAAAACAAGTTTTTGGCTAGCAAGGCTGGGTAGCAAGCAAAAGAGTTGAAAGAAACAAGCAAACATACAAGTAATAAAGCCAAACATGCTATCTTCCTTGAAGACACAAAAGAATCTTAAATAAAAAATACTAAGCTGATGAGCCAACAAGAAAGAAAACAAATGATACCAAATACCTGTAAGATTTTTCTTTCTTTATTTTTATTTCAAACTAATGCCACTGACCAGAACTCGGTTTGCCAAAACCAATTTAGATCCACTTGATGATCCCAAAGTGGTTCCAATACTGAACAACAAGATCCATCATATAATAGAGATTGGAAACTAAAATAAGAAGTGCAAAAAAGTAAAAGATGAGATTTCTCATTGATAATCCAATAAAGGCACTCACACCAAGGGATACATAGATAATCAACTAAAGGAGAGATACTTCCACATGCAAACCAAACTATAAGATAACCTCTCTACACATATATGAATCCACTAAAAAGGTAAAAGATAAAAGATAAAGGTGGTGATACCGCGACACTCCCCCAAGCTTGGAACAAGCCAAGGGGATGCCAAACCTGATGACGAATTACTCCCTTGGTGGTGGTGGTGTTCTCTTGATAATCTCCTCAACAAGTTTCTTCAAATACTCTATATCGAAGGTCAGAGTACGAATTAACTCCGAATTATGCTCAATGCAGCCCATGATCATGTCAGTCCGAGAATCCCAGTTCTTGTTATTCTTTCCCCACTCTTCATCCTTAGCATGATCCTTCTCTCCATTGTTAGAACGACGCATATCCCAAACCGAGGGAAAATTCCCTTGGGGCACATGTTGATATTGATATTCATGTATAAGTGTATGGAGGGTCTCTTGTTACGTGGAGGAGATGATTGTGGATTGTAGAAGAGACGTGGAGGTTTCCCTCCTGTAGACATCCGTGCTGTCCTCTTAAGCTTGGTAGGTCGTGCCACCAAACCAATGCTTGCGACAGTAGCGCGGGTGTCCGGTTGCTTATCCTCCTCCATGTCTCCTTCATAACCTACCGGAATATCCTCCTCTTTTGGAAATTGAGGTTCTTCTTCTTCGGGCTTCTTTCCTTTGTCGTCGGCGGAGGGCATGTTGCTCTAAACTTGAGAAGATTTCCTGACAGAAACAGATCGAAATGAAAACACGACAAGAACATGATGCACGAACCTTGGGAGATCCGGGGGGTTATATATTACGAAGTTTCAATGCATAAGGAAGGTTTTGAAACAGAAACGAGGCGGAGACGGAGTTCGAGGGGGGAACACCCCCCTCAGGCGCGACCAGGCTAGGCCCGCGCCTGGGGTGGGTTTGTCCACCCCGGGTTCCGTTTCATCTTCAGTTTCGTCTCGTAACTTCCCTTATGTATTAAAAAACCAAAAATATAAAAAGATTGGGGTTTCACGAACCTTCTGTTTTCACCACTTTTACCTATTCAAAGACGAACTCTGCAGATTCCTTCTCTCTTTCTCTTGCGAATTCCTGCATACAAAACTTTTGCACAAACTCAAAGACAACATTAGTGTAAGCAAAAAGAATAAACCTTTGGTACACACTTGAACTGAAAACCCATCAAAACAAAAGCTTCTCTAAGAGGCAAATGCAAATGATGGCAGAAATCTTTCAAAACAGACCAGCAGGTAAAGATTGATTTTTTAAAAGACCTTTTGTTGCTCAAATCAAAAAGTGCAGAACTGATTAAAGTTGGGTAACAACTTGGAGAACAAGCTCAGAAAAATGCAGCTCCATCCGAAGTACTGAGATTCCTCACGATTTTTTACAATACAGCACAAAAATCTGTCCCGGGACAGCCACTTTTCACAACTCCTGTACTTCACAAAAGTAGTTGAACTTGACACAAAAACTAAAACAAAAAGGATAAGGAGCGGTTATTACTGAGGTAATAACTTTCAGTACTCGAAAAAACTCTTGGGTTATCTCCCAACAAGTACTTTTCTTTAATGCCTTTAAGTTAGGCTTGAAACTTCCAAAGATGCTCACATAGGATATATATATCTAGAGTGAAAAAGAGCATCAAGAAGCAAATAACCAACACACTTGAGTCTAACCCACTTCCTATGCATGGGGGTATCATGAGAAAATGAATTGTTGAAATAAAAGGCCACAAGCATAGGAATACAGAACAGACGCAACTTTAAAGCTTTCAACAAAAAACGGGGAAACTTAACATCATTGAGATGCATAAAACCATGTTTCCCTCTCTCATAATAACTTTCAGTAGAACTTTGAATAAAGTTGACAATATAACTGTCACTAGAAACAACTTTATCATCAGAATAAGCATACTTACAGTCATCAAAAAGAGGTCCAAGGTCATAGACTGGATCAATAGAAGCAAGTTGTTCCATCCTGAAATCTTTATTAGGCAAGCTATTTTCACAAGGAGCTTTAGCAAATTTGGAAAAGTTAAACTCATAAGAATCTCCATCAAACTTAGTTAAAACTTTCTCCTTCTTACAATCAATAATAGCTCCACAAGTTTTTAAGAAAGGTCTACCAAAAATGATAGGACAAGTTTTGCTAGCTGCTGAATTAAGCACTAGAAAATCAGCAGGATATTTAATCTTACCGCAGAGAACCTCCACATATCTTACAATGCCAATGGGGCAAGTGGTCTCCTTGTTAGAAAGGTGAATAACCACATAAATGTCCTCAAGCTCACAAGGACCAATCTCATGCATAATTTCCCTGTAAAGCTCATAAGGAATAGCACTAGAACTAGCACCAATATCACATAAACCATAGTAGAAATGATCACCAATTTTAACAGAAAGCACAGGGACACTAGCTTTTCTAACCTTACTAGGATGAGAGATAATATTAGAAGCATCTTCCAGAAGACAATGTGCTCATCCTCTATATTTCTAGTGAAAGTGTCTCCCACAATAGCTACCACAGGTTCATCACTCAAATTCTTACCAGTCTCCACAGTTTTCATTGTACCTTTCCTATTTGCACTAATAATCATAGAATACTCCTTTACCTTAGCTAGGAAAGGCATTTTCTCAACATGGGGTTCAGGCACAATATGATTAGTAGTACAAACTTGAGTACTTCTAACAAGAGCATGACTAACAAAATCTTTATAGGGAGCATGGTACTTATTCCACTTCTTCTTGGGAATTACAATGTACGAGGACAAGGCCTTAAAATAGATGGCAATAATTTGGGAATCAAGACCAAACTCATTGCTAATATCACGGAAGCTATCAGTTCCCATAAAATATTTAATGCATTCATAGTCATAATTTATACCTGACTTTCTTCCTTTGTCATTCTGTCACATCCCAAGATTTTCCAAATCTTGTAATGTGAAAAATAAATGAATAAAATAAAACTTTGTTGATTTTCAGGGTGAGAAGAAACTTTTTGAATCCAATTGGGAACTTTCAAAACCTATTTGGATCAAATAAAATCCTAAAGGGATTTAAAAAGTTAAATAAATAATAAACTTAAAAATATTTAAAATTACTATTTTTGGATCTTTTAATAAAAGATTTGGTTTTCAAAAGAAAAGGTAGATTTGTAAATAAAGATTATTTTATAGAGCCAAATTAAACCTTGGCCAAGCTTTTGTAATAAAAACATTTTGTTTTGATTAAAAGAGTAAAGGTTTATTTAAATAAAATAATAAGGATTTAATATCCAATTTATTAAATAAAAGGTTTTACCATTTTAACAAAACACTAAAACTTATTAAAATATTTTAAATAAGTTTTCCAAATATTTTATATTCTCAAATAAAACCTACTGAGGTGTTTTGGTTTTATTTTAGATTTCAAAATAAAGTTTTTAATAAAACAAATCCTATTTGATTTAATAACTAAGGTCCATTTTATTTAATTATTAATGGACCCTAAAATAAAATGTTATTTTATTTTAAACAAGTTTTCCAAGTATCTTCTATTTTCAAATAAAACCTACTGATTTGGTTTTGAAAATATTTAGATTTCAAATGGAGTTTTTAAATAAATTAAAACCCATTTGATTTATTAACTAGTGTCCATTTTATTTAATTATAAATGGACTCTAAAATAAAAATATTATTTTATTTTGGGACTTTGGTTTATGTTGTTAAACAAAACCAAAACTCAATACAAGATTGGTGGAAGTTGTTTTGAATTGGTGTTTGAATTGTTTGTTTGAATTTCAAAACAGAAAAATAAATAGAAAAAGAAAAAAGGTTTCAGAATAGAAAAAAAAAGAGAATTGGACTCGACCCATCCCAGCAGCCCAGCAAGGCCCAACTCGCAGCCCACCTATTTCCCCTCTGCCGAAACGTTTTTTCTCACTCACCAGACGACCCGTGCAGTGAATGACTGGTGGACCCTCCTTCCCTCTCACTCTCTCGCTGACCAGCCGACCCCACTCCTCCTGTTCATCGTCCTCACCCGCCGCAACCTCTTCTCCCCCAAACCTCGTCGCCGTTTCTGTCAAATAACTGCGCGCTTGATTCCTCTTAAACACGCGTTGAATCAGCCCCGTGACCGCGCGCATTTAAGCGTCCCTCTCCCCTCTCTGATCTCCCTCACACGCCAGACCTCCCTTGCCCCCAGGCTGCCACGATTTGAGCTAGCACTCCCTCTGTTCCGACGACGCTCCGGTGAAAATTCCGGCGACCCAGCGCCGCCCCTTGCCTCATCGACCACGCACACATACTCTACACATCCTGGCGCATCTGTCCGTGCTTTTCGTTCAACTGCGGGCGCCCCAGAACGTCGTCTTTGACAAGCTCCGAGCGCCGCCGCGTCTGGTTCTTCTTCGACGACCTCCCCCTGGTAAGCTAGACCACCCCGAGCCTTCTCGATCATGCTCGCGTGTACACCACACCCTCCCGCGTTTAACCATGTACTTATTTTGCTTCGGCACGAATCGCAGCCTCGCCCCCAACGTCGACCAGAGCGTGCCCGACGCCGAGCGAACTCCGGCGAGCAATCCACCCCGTTCCTGTGCGCCCCTCGACGAGATACTGCCATGTTGAGCTTCCCTAGGCGTCTGCGAACACGGTGAGCATATTCTTTTCCTCCCTCGCTTCCTGTAGCATCGACTCCGCCGTCGTCTGACCGTCGCCGCCGTCGAGCGCCGCCCGTCCTTGGTCTAGATGCTTTGAGCTGTTAGATGCGAATCCTGCGGGTGTGTTAGGTTCACTTAAACGAAAGGGTATGCGACGATCTAAGCCGCACAGGCCCCTTTTAATCCAACGGTCTGCATCCCTCGATCCACCCGAACCGGTACCGACCAGTAGAAACGCGACGCGTGGCCAGTCTGAGATTTAAAACAAAGTTTGAAATCAGATTTGGATGCAGATTTGAAAACCTTGTAACTTTTGATCCACACGTCCAAAAATTACAAATTTTATATCAATGGAATCAGTGGAACAATCCCTAGCCAACCATGCCATTGGTTTAGTAAAAAGCTTCTGGAAAAATGTTTGTTTTTGCAGAAACATTTGTATGCTTGTTTAGATTGTAAAAATTGTTCAAAAATGATTATGGGGATAAAATCTTTTGAAAATGGAGTGTTTTGAACCTACTGACCATAGGAAACACTTTGTGGTTTCAAAAATGTATTTGGTGATGCAAAAGAACGATTCTTTGATTTAAAACCATTTCTAGACAAATAAAATATAGTTTATTTATTAAAAATGGTTTTGGAAGAAAACCTTTGGGAAATGTTTTGTTTTAAACTCTCTGACCCCAAACACCAAGTTTTATGGTTTTAAAACATATTTGGTGAACCCTATAGATTAATGGCTTAGTAAAAATATTTCTACACCACGTAAAATGATACTTTGTTTTGAAAATGGGTTTTGTAGTGAAACCTTTTGCAAATGACTCTGCCACTTTACAAAATGACCAATAGGTGCTTTCAAATGTCTATGACCCATTAGAAACCACTTCTACAAATAAAACAACCCTTTTGCATGCTTGCATGTGTTGTTTTGTTTTATTATTTTATGTGATGTTTTGCTTGATTGGAAGATTGAGATTGTGCCTTGCTTGATTGATTTGTAGTGACTTGAAGAGTGTGATTGTTGCAAGGACAAGGAGTGAACTTATACTCTACCAAAAAGGCAAGTGATGCTTCATACTTTTTGTCCCATTACTTTCACTATGCATTAGTGATTTTCTCTAAGTAAAACTTGCATGGAATTTTGCTAAGTATAAACCTTGCTATAGGAAAACCTAGTAGTTGAAACCTTAGCAGAAATCTTCCTAAGTTAAGATTCCTATTACTATCATCCTTAGCCTAGCTAATAGAAAACAAGGGTGGAACATATATTCATACTATGGAAAATTTCTAAGTCTGAGGACTTATGTTTTTCTTATTAAAACAACTAAGTCAATGAATCACCTGGGTGGAATGGGACTTGATTGGTGGTTTTTGGTTGAGTGGTTCACAAGGCCCATGTTTATGGTTTTCCTTGTGTATATCACTTGTGGATTGCCACCCAGGAACAAAGAGATTTGAGATGTCAAATGTTGAGAAGCTTCAAGTGCAACCACTTGGCAATATGGGCTCTGCCTAGATCATATAGGTTGCAAGAACTTAGCCATATGGACAGTTGGTGGTAGAGTTTGATAGGTTGGAACGCGTCCATTTTGGTCTAAGGGAAGGCTTCTGAAAGATCTTGTCTTGGGAAACCAAGTCTTGTGGGGAAAGTGCACCACATCTGCAGAGTGTAAAATCTAAGTACTTAGCCATGTCCCTGGTAAAGGACAATTTGAGCATCAAGACATGGAAGCAATCAAGAATCTCATCATTCAAATTTCTAAGTTAAAAACTTGTGGTTGAACAAGGGTTAAAGGATCTTCAATCTTTGATTGAGAAAAATGATTTTGTCAAGCAAAAACTTAGTGTTTTTAAATGTTAAGGAAAAATCTATTTTGAGCAATTCAAGCCTCAACTCCACTTTGCCAAATGCATATAGATGATAGACTCCACTATATTACCATAGTATCACTTGCAATACAATTCAAATGTATTGACCCTTTGTGGCTGTAACTTGTATGTTGTAGGTTTGATTGACTTAGTGAAGTGTGTTGATTAGGATTACAAAGTCTACAACCAACATGTCTGCCTGTGGAACTTTGAAGATGAAGGACCCCATGCTTATAGATATTCTGCTGCAATGTATTGTAATAGCCAAATGAGCTATGAAAGATGTAATAGATTATTTTATTCCTGGTTATAAAGTTGTATTATGACCTTTGTTTCTTGATATTACATCTTAACTGTGGATGCTAGCTATTGATCCAGGGACTAGCATTGTAAACACATGGGACTCTACCTTATTAAAGGTTGGGACCCTTACAGATGGTATCAGAGCATTATGTTGCATGTAGGATTTGTAAACCTAGGATTGGACAAAAACCCCTTAGAGAAATAGGAGTTGTGTTTGTTCCAAAAATTATTTACAAACAATCTTGTAAACTCTTTCCTCAACCATTTTGGTTTCAACTCTACATCTCTTCTATTTCAACTTGATGGAAAAACCTACCCATGGCCAAAGACTACACCATGTGCAAAGGACATCTTCAACTCTAATGACTTCAACTTCTTCAACTCTAATGACTTCAACTTCTTCAACTCTAATGACTTCAACGTCTTCAGCAAGTTCACCAAGGACCTCAACCTTGGATACCACTAAGGACTACAAGTGAGACAAGGAAATCTTGCTCAAGATGTGGAGACTGAGGAAATGCAAAAATTAGAAGGAGTTCACTTCACTTGAAGTATTGTAACCAAGAGTTTTCCCCAAGGAAACCATGATCTCATACAAGAAGAATCAAGAAGGAAGGAAAGATCACAATTGAACCATATAGATGGACTACCATATTTTAGTTAAGTCAAAAACACCAACTTATGTGGTGTAACAAAAATATTTTGGTTGCCTAAAAATATGCTTGAAACTTGTTGTTTGAGTGGAATGTTTGTTTATGATTGCTTTCACAATGCTTGTGTGAATTGTGATGTGTGATTAGAATTATTCCCTTAGAAAATATTTTGCCTATTCTAATCCCTACCCAACCCAAACAGATGACTTCTCCAAGAAACTCCAACATCAAGGATGGTGACACCAACAACAACCAAGAGGACAACATGAGAGAACTTATAGCAACCCCAAACCAGTTGAGCCAATACATAACTCAGCTTTTAGCCAACAATAATGGACTAGACCCAGCCATACAAAGGATTTTGAAACTTCAATCCCAATTGTTGCAAGGATTGGTTACTCAAATGATCAACATGGGAGAAAACTTTTTTCAAAGAGCTAATGACAACAAGGAAGATAAAGATGATATTCTAGAAGGAACCCAAGCTAGCAATATTTGTAGAGACAAGGATCATACATCCAAGGAGCATGAAGATCAATGCCCCAAGAAGAGAGAAAGATTTCCCACCTTTGAGGAGCATGAACTAAAAGAACTCCTAGCTTTGGAGAGACCCAAAAAGAAGAAGAAGGACATAAGCCAGTTGCAATGTTACAATTGCAAAGAGAAGGGACGCTATGTCAAAGAATGCCTAGAAAAGAAGAAGAACCAAGGAAACAAACAAGAGAAACTGATACCAAAGGAAAAGAAAGATATTAGCCAAGTGTGGTGCAACAACTGCAAAGAGCTAGGACATTATGCAAGCAACTGTCACATACCAGAAAAGATGAAACACAAGATAAACAAGCCTATGAGAGATCTCAGCCTTGTCACATGTTTCAAATGCAAGGAGCTAGGCCACTATGCAAACTTCTGTCCAGGAAAGTTTCCCCAGGATCCCAAGAAGGCCAATATGTAAAATTAGTTGGAAATATTTTAAGGGTGGTAGTACCCTAGTTGTTTTTGAGCCTACTTGTAACCCTAGCCTTCCCAAATCTCGGGACGAGATTTATTTTAAGGGTGGTAGCCTGTCACATCCCAAGATTTTCCAAATCTTGTAATGTGAAAAATAAATGAATAAAATAAAACTTTGTTGATTTTCAGGGTGAGAAGAAACTTTTTGAATCCAATTGGGAACTTTCAAAACCTATTTGGATCAAATAAAATCCTAAAGGGATTTAAAAAGTTAAATAAACAATAAACTTAAAAATATTTAAAATTACTATTTTTGGATCTTTTAATAAAAGATTTGGTTTTCAAAAGAAAAGGTAGATTTATAAATAAAGATTATTTTATAGAGCCAAATTAAACCTTGGCCAAGCTTTTGTAATAAAAACATTTTGTTTTGATTAAAAGAGTAAAGGTTTATTTAAATAAAATAATAAGGATTTAATATCCAATTTATTAAATAAAAGGTTTTACCATTTTAACAAAACACTAAAACTTATTAAAATATTTTAAATAAGTTTTCCAAATATTTTATATTCTCAAATAAAACCTACTGAGGTGTTTTGGTTTTATTTTAGATTTCAAAATAAAGTTTTTAATAAAACAAATCCTATTTGATTTAATAACTAAGGTCCATTTTATTTAATTATTAATGGACCCTAAAATAAAATGTTATTTTATTTTAAACAAGTTTTCCAAGTATATTCTATTTTCAAATAAAACCTACTGATTTGGTTTTGAAAATATTTAGATTTCAAATGGAGTTTTTAAATAAATTAAAACCCATTTGATTTATTAACTAGTGTCCATTTTATTTAATTATAAATGGACTCTAAAATAAAAATATTATTTTATTTTGGGACTTTGGTTTATGTTGTTAAACAGAACCAAAACTCAATACAAGTTTGGTGGAAGTTGTTTTGAATTAGTGTTTGAATTGTTTGTTTGAATTTCAAAACAGAAAAAGAAATAGAAAAAGAAAAAAGGTTTCAGAATAGAAAAAAAAGAGAATTGGACTCGACCCAGCCCAGCAGCCCAGCAAGGCCCAACTCGCAGCCCACCTATTTCCCCTCTGCCGAAACGTTTTCTCACTCACCAGACGACCCGTGCAGTGAATGACTGGTGGACCCTCCTTCCCTCTCACTCTCTCGCTGACCAGCCGACCCCACTCCTCTGTTCATCGTCCTCACCCGCCGCGACCTCTTCTCCTCCAAACCTCGTCGCCGTTTCTGTCAAATAACTGCGCGCTTGATTCCTCTTAAACACGCGTTGAATCAGCCCCGTGACCGCGCGCATTTAAGCATCCCTCTCCCCTCTCTGATCTCCCTCACACGCCAGACCTCCCTTGCCCCCAGACTGCCACGATTTGAGCTAGCACTCCCTCTGTTCCGACGACGCTCCGGTGCAAATTCCGGTGACCCAGCGCCGCCCCTTGCCTCATCGACCACGCACACATACTATACACATCCTGGCGCATCTGTCCGTGCTTTTCGTTCAACTGCGGGCGCCCCAGAACGTCGTCTTCGACAAGCTCCGAGCGCCGCCGCGTCTGGTTCTTCTCCGACGACCTCCCCCTGGTAAGCTAGACCACCCCGAGCCTTCTCGATCATGCTCGCGTGTACACCACACCCTCCCGCGTTTAACCATGTACTTATTTTGCTTCGGCACGAATCGCAGCCTCGCCCCCAACGTCGACCAGAGCGTGCCCGACGCCGAGCGAACTCCGGCGAGCAATCCACCCCGTTCCCGTGTGCCCCTCGACGAGATACTACCACGTTGAGCTTCCCCAGGCGTCTACGAACACGGTGAGCATATTCTTTTCCTCCCTCGCTTCCTGTAGCATCGACTCCGCCATCGTCTAACCGTCGCCGCCGCGCGCAGCCGTCGAGCGCCGCCCGTCCTTGGTCTAGATGCTTTGAGCCGTTAGATGCGAATCCTGCGGGTGTGTTAGGTTCACTTAAACGAAAGGGTATGCGACGATCTAAGCCGCACAGGCCCCTTTTAATCCAACGGTCTGCATCCCTCGATCCACCCGAACCGGTACCGACCAGTAGAAACGCGACGCGTGGCCAGTCTGAGATTTAAAACAAAGTTTGAAATCAGATTTGGATGCAGATTTGAAAACCTTGTAACTTTTGATCCACACGTCCAAAAATTACAAATTTTATATCAATGGAATCAGTGGAACAATCCCTAGCCAACCATGCCATTGTTTTAGCAAAAAGCTTCTGAAAAAATGTTTGTTTTTGCAGAAACATTTGTATGCTTGTTTAGATTGTAAAAATTGTTCAAAAATGATTATGGGGATAAAATCTTTTGCAAATGGAGTGTTTTGAACCTACTGACCATAGGAAACACTTTGTGGTTTCAAAAATGTATTTGATGATGCAAAAAATTGATTTTTTGATTTAAAACCATTTCTAGACAAATAAAATATAGTTTATTTATTAAAAATGGTTTTGGAAGAAAACCTTTGGGAAATGTTTTGTTTTAAACTCTCTGACCCCAAACACCAAGTTTTATGGTTTGAAAACATATTTGGTGAACCCTATAGATTAATGGCTTAGTAAAAATATTTCTACACCACAAAAAATGATACTTTGTTTTGAAAATGGTTTTTGTAGTGAAACCTTTTGCAAATGACTTTGCCACTTTACAAAACGACCAATAGGTGCTTTCAAATGTCTATGACCCATTAGAAACCACTTTTACAAATAAAACAACCCTTTTGCATGCTTGCATGTGTTGTTTTGTTTTATTATTTTATGTGATGTTTTGCTTGATTGGAAGATTGAGATTGTGCCTTGCTTGATTGATTTGTAGTGACTTGAAGAGTGTGATTGTTGCAAGGACAAGGAGTGAACTTATACTCTACCAAAAAGGCAAGTGATGCTTCATACTTTTTGTCCCATTACTTTCACTATGCATTAGTGATTTTCTCTAAGTAAAACTTGCATGGAATTTTGCTAAGTATAAACCTTGCTATAGGAAAACCTAGTAGTTGAAACCTTAGCAGAAATCTTCCTAAGTTAAGATTCCTATTACTATCATGCTTAGCCTAGCTAATAGAAAACAAGGGTGGAACATATATTCATACTATGGAAAATTTCTAAGTCTGAGGACTTATGTTTTTCTTATTAAAACAACTAAGTCAATGAATCACCTGGGTGGAATGGGACTTGATTGGTGGTTTTTGGTTGAGTGGTTCACAAGGCCCATGTTTATGGTTTTCCTTGTGTATCTCACTTGTGGATTGCCACCCAGGAACAAAGAGATTTGAGATGTCAAATGTTGAGAAGCTTCAAGTGCAACCACTTGGCAATATGGGCTCTGCCTGGATCATATAGGTTGCAAGAACTTAGCCATATGGACAGTTGGTGGTAGAGTTTGATAGGTTGGAACGCGTCCATTTTGGTCTAAGGGAAGGCTTCTGAAAGATCTTGTCTTGGGAAACCAAGTCTTGTGGGGAAAGTGCACCACATCTGCAGAGTGTAAAATCTAAGTACTTAGCCATGTCCCTGGTAAAGGACAATTTGAGCATCAAGACATGGAAGCAATCAAAAATCTCATCATTCAAATTTCTAAGTTAAAAACTTGTGGTTGAACAAGGGTTAAAGGATCTTCAATCTTTGATTGAGAAAAATGATTTTGTCAAGCAAAAACTTAGTGTTTTCAAATGTTAAGGAAAAATCTATTTTGAGCAATGCAAGCCTCAACTCCACTTTGCCAAATGGATATAGATGATAGACTCCACTATATTACCATAGTATCACTTGCCAATACAATTCAAATGTATTGACCCTTTGTGGCTGTAACTTGTATGTTGCAGGTTTGATTGACTTAGTGAAGTGTGTTGATTAGGATTACAAAGTCTACAACCAACATGTCTGCCTGTGGCACTTTGAAGATGAAGGACCCCATGCTTATAGATATTCTGCTGCAATGTATTGTAATAGCCAAATGAGCTATGAAAGATGTAATATATTATTTTATTCCTGGTTATAAAGTTGTATTATGACCTTTGTTTCTTGATATTACATCTTAACTGTGGATGCTAGCTATTGATCCAGGGACTAGCATTGTAAACATAGGGGACTCTACCTTATTAAAGGTTGGGACCCTTACACATTCTCCCAAGCTTCAGTGTTCTCTTGAATACGGTCTAGTAAATCCCATTTAGGTTCTTCCTTCATACGTGTGAATGATCCAGCACAAGAAGAATCTAGTAAATCTTTATCATGAAGAGAAAGCCTAGCATAAAACTTATTGAGAATAATATTTTTAGGGAGTTCATGAATAGGACATTTAAGCATTAGTAACTTCAATCTCCCCAAGCTTGAGTTGTACTCTCTCCATCAAGAGGCCTAAAATTATATATAAGATTTCTATCCTTATGAGTCTCACTGGGAGGATAAAATTTAGAATAAAAGAGAGATGACATCTCCTCCCATTCCATGGATTGTCCATTCTTCAGCAGCTTATACCATTCTTTAGCTCTCCCTTTCAAGGATATGGAGAGTAACTTTTTCTTCACCTGTTCAGTTGTGATACCAGCACACTTAAACAACCCACATAATTTCATGGATAAAAAGCAAGTGATCTCTAGGATGGACAGTTCCATCCCCAAAATAATAATTATCCATAACACGATTAATAATACTTGTAGGTATCTTAAAAGGATCTATCTCAATAGGAGGTGGTTCATCTACTACCTTAGTAGTGGTAGTTGTTTTCCCAAACAGAAAACCAAGTGGGTTATCCATATTGGAAACAAAGTAACAAGCAGTAACAAAAGCAATACACATAGTAAAAGTCTCCATTACCAGTTCCACTCTTCAATAGTGCTTCACTCCCCGGCAACGGCGCTAGAAAATAGTCTTGATGACCCACAAGTATAGGGGGTGTATCGTAGTACTTTTGATAAATAGGAGTGTCGATCCCAACGAGGAGCAGAAGGTGCTGAACAATGGTATGGAGCATGAAATCCCTGTGAATACTTAGCAAACGGATTTTTAGTGGTTTTCTGAAAAGGAACAAAACAAAGAGCAAGTACAAAAAGTAACGAACAAACGGAGAAAGTGGCCCAATCCTTTCTTAGCAAAGGACAAGCCGGTGGGAATACTTATATGGACCAAACGTTCTCGAGGACACATGGGAATTCTATCAAGTGCTTTCGCTTCAAATAGCTGAGTATTCTTCTCTGGTGTTTGTAAGTGTTGTGTGGGTGAACCTGTGCTAACATACCGCCCTTCCTAGGACTAATACATACTTGTGATTAAACCCCCTGCAAACATCCGTAACTACAGGAAAGTAATTAAGATATAAATCTAACCATAGCCTTAAACTCTGAGATCCTACGCTCCCTTGTGCAAAGGTGTCCTAACGGGGGTTTAGGTTTCTGTCACTCCGGCAACCCCACGATTAGTAGCCAAATACACAATGCATTCCCCTAGGCCCATAAATGGTGAAGTATCATGTAGTTGACATTCACATGACACCACTAGAAGAATAGCACCACAACTTAAATACTAAACCATTGAATAATAACTCATCACAGATTCACTACTAACAACATGACTTCTCCCATGTCCTCAAGAACACAATGAACTACTCACAAGACATCATATGGATCAAGATCAAAGATGATATGATGGATAACAATTTGAACATAAACAATAATCCAATGGTTCCACTCACAAGCATCAACTACAATAGTAATTAACACCGGGAAAGTTTCCCCTAAGAACTAAAGTAATATCCAACACAATTGTTACAGCGGGATGGAGTGGTGATGATGGTGCTGGTGGAGATGATGGTGTGGATGATGATGATCCCGATGAAGCCTAGCTTGATGACGGTGTTGATGGTGACGGTCTCCCCTCTCCGAGAAGGAATTCCCCAGGCAGAAATCTGTCTGCCAGAGAGATCTTTCTCTCTCGGTGTTTTACGCCCCCACAGGCGGCGGAAAACTATCTGTGGTCGCTCCCCGAGGCTTAGGGTTCCGTAGGGAAGATATAGGCGAAGGGGGAGAGTCGGAGGCCGGGCAGGTGGGCCACACCTGCCCTAGGCGCGGCCTCAGGTGGGCTCGCTCCTAGGGGGGTGTAAGCCCCCTGCAGCCCCTCTTCGCTCCTCCTTCTAGCTTCCTTCATCCTCTGGTAAAATAATATGTTTCCATATTTTTCTGGTATTTTTCTAATCTTTGCGAAATTGCACCGAAACGCCTTCTTTTCCATCAGATTCCAGACTCCAGCAGTCCATCCTCCAAGAATCATCCAACATGCATAAACAGATGAAAATCCATAAGTGATACCTCATAATAAGACAAATATCAATTAATAGAGGTAAATTATGATATATAATGGTGATGCAAATTGGGCGTATCATCAATCCCACCGGTTGTTGTAACAACGGATTAACTGTATGGTGTGGAAAATGATAATGGTTTGCAGCAAGTAAACAATAGCAGTGGAAGATGTATTAATGGTAAAGATTGGACTAGGATCCATAGTTCACTAGAGGTGTTCTCCTTATATAAACAAACATGGTATGCTGGGTAAACAAATTACAGCAGGGCAATTGACAGGACTGAGCAAGGCATAACAATGCAATACTAGAAAAAAAGATCCTATGAGATTCGATTGGGCAATACAACAATATACATAGACCGCCATCCAACTACATCTATGACTAGAAGTCCACCTTTAGGTTATCATCCGAACCCCCTTCAGTATTAAGTTGCAAGCAACAAACAACTGCTTTAAGCAAAGTGTGTAAGGTAAACAATCCACTTGTTCCATGAACAAGAGATCGTTGTTTTGTCCCTAGTGGCAACAACACATCTACAACCGAAGATATTTCTGTCACTTACCTTGATTAAGTAGAGGCATGAACCCACTATCAAGCATAAATACCTCCTCTTGGAGTCACTAGCAACTACTTGGCCAAGATAGCTACTAACAACGGAGAGCATGCAAGATCACAAACAACACAGACATGATAGAATCAATAAGACAAAACCATTAATCAATCTGACATAGTAATCTCAATATCCATCGGATCCCCACAAACACAACATGCATGATTACAAATAGATGAGATCTTGATCATGAACGGAGCTCACAAGATCTAGACATGAAAGCACAAGGAGGAGATACAACCATCCAGCTACTACATGGACCCGTAGTCCAAGGTGTAACTACTCACGCTTCATACCGGAGGCTGGCATGATGAAGAAGAAGGCCTCCGGGATGACCCCCCCTTCGGCAGGGTGCCGGGAAGAGCTTCAGATCCCCCCGATCGGCGGCTATAGACGGTTTCATGGAATATTGATCGGGTGTTTAGGGTTTAGGCGTCGGGGGATTCGTATAGGCGAAGAGGCGAGGCTGGGAGGCGGCTAGGGGGCCCACACCCTGCCTAGGCGCGGATCCACCCTAGGCCGCGCCTGGGGGGAGGGGGGGGCGCCTTGTGGCGCCCCTCCGTCTCTCCTCTAGACTCCGTGTTCTCCTCAGTGAAATATTGACTTTGGCTTTTGTCCTGTTGAATTCCGAAAAGATTTCCTTACTAGCATTTCTGGAACCAAAAACAACAGAAAACAGGCAACTGGAACTATGGAAACTTGTTAATAGGTTAGTACCAGAAAACATATGAAAAGCACCTCAAATTGTGGACAAATCAAAGCAAAGTAGATACTAAACAAGCATGGAACATCAAAAATTATAAATATGTTTATGGCGTTTTAAGCATCCCCAAGCTTAACTCCTGCTCGTCCTCGAGTAGGTAAGTGATAAAAAGAATAATTTTTGAGGTGACATGCACCATCAAAACCAAGATCAAACCATTTGCAAGCATTGAAAGCTAGGATCAAAGAACTCTAAACATGTGCATGAAAGATGGAGTTCTAACAATAAGACAAAGTAACTATGCATGCAACATGAAAGGCTACAAACAAAGATCATGAATAACATGCATTGAAAAACGTTTGTTTGTTTCACATACAGAAAACATGGCATAGTGGCATTCAGCTTGTCCCTCATGGAGTACCAAATAGATGTAGAGGAAACCTTCAAAGTTTATAAGAGTGACTAGATACAAATAGCACAAGAACAAGCAATATCAACAATGTGCATCAATCAATAAGTTTTGGGACACTGCACATAGAACTAAGAATGGCAACTATGCTATCTTACTGGTGCCTAAAGGTAGAAGGTGGAGACTCAATAAAGAGGTGGAAGAAAGGCCCTTCATAAAGGGAAGGAGGGATTTTAAGTTTCAAAAAGAGCTTCCAAAAATTATGGTACTTGTTAACTTTTAGCTCTCATTTCCCCTATCATAAGCATCTTGAAGTGATTAAGGTTAAAGTGAACAAACTATGGAGTATATGTTGACAAAGTATAAGTTGGCAATCTCATGTCCCTTGAATACGAGGGCCGCTCCTCATGCTACTCAAGTTTAGTTAATTGCAAGTTCTTGTCATACTAAGTACATGTGTATCATAGAGAACCGCCAATGGGGCACCCCTTGCACATGGTACAGGAACTTTCCCATAACCAAAATGACAAGGTAATCAGACAATGAGCATCTCAACATTCTTATTATTTACCATGGGAATACGGTGCTTTTATCTCTCTTTCCTCTTTTCTCATATGTCTCTTTTTTTCTCAATCTTTTTTTATAATAAGAATGCTTCATAGATGTCACTATGGTGATGCTGCAAGTTTCCACCATGATTAGGCATGGCTTAGGATAGCGGCCCAGGTGTTTCTCTAACACAAAATACATAACTCCATGGACTTACAAGCTCCCCTTTCATTTCACACCGACGACATCCATAGACAAAAGAGCATGATATCAACTATGTACAAAGTACAAGTGAAATGTTGAAAGCGTTCCCCATGAAAACATGGTTCTACTAATTCCAACGTATAAGTGCAAGCATATAAAACATAGACGACACATTGGTTCAAGTTTATTAGGGGCAAGAAAAATAAAGTGTGCCATCAAGTTCGTGAGAGCTTTAATCACTAAGTTTTCACATAACAAAATACTTTTTAATTAGAAGATAGCTGAAAACAAGAATATACTTGGAATGGTGTAACACACCATGCACACGAATTTATAGTGGACACTTTGGAATAACTTGGTTTCTTGGGAGTTGGAAGCATGAGTAGAGCTTACTCATACAAGTGGAGGCTAGCAAAATACTGGGAGCAACCAACTAAGAGAGCAATAATGTCCATAATCATGCAGAGCGACAAAACATTACTAATCAAAGCATAGAGTGGTACTACAAGTCAAGGACTAAATGATCATAGAGGCTATGGTGACTTGTTCATAGTCATAACATGGTGTGAGCATGTGCCAAGTCAACCCAAACAAAGCATCAAAGGAGAATACCACAATACTATGCTTTTGCATGCTAAAACAACGCATAATTCTTTCAAGGCACACTAAGCAATCCTAATTGTTTGGAACAAGTCCTGCTACAAAAATAATTACTAAGCATAAGGTCAAAACAACACCTAGCATGGCATGCTAAAGTCTAAGTCACAGTCAATGCAAGCTCCTCTTGCACTTTCAAGCAAGAACTTTCTACTCCTTTCCAACACCAATCAACTTATTTGAAACAACAAATCGAGAACGGGGGTCCAAACTACTTTATTCAAGCAAACTAAACAACTAAGCAAAGCAAACGAAAACTAAGACGCTCCAAGAACAACACAACAGTGCATGAAACAATAAAAACGAAGTGTCTAGAAATACCTGAGCTTTTTATTGATGAAGAAGGGGATGCCTTGGGCATCCCCAAGCTTTGACGCTTGTACCTCTTGGATATTTATTGGGGTGACACCGGGGTGGCATCCCCAAGCTTGAGCTTTTTTTCCATTATTCATCTCATTACATCATTCTCTATCTACACCTGAAATTTTTTCTTCATACAAAATTTCACACAATCTTCATTAGCAACATTAGTGTATTCAAAAGATAATAGACCCTTGGGTTTAGCTTTAGAACAACAATTTTTTTCACTAAAAACACAAGCTACTATAGCAACTCCTTCAAAAAGCTCAATTTCCCAAAAAGAACCAAAAAAGAATCAATAAGAAGGAAATGCAAATATTGGCAGAAATCTGTCGAAACAGACCACCAGGTATAAACCGATTTATTCTAAGACCTTATGTTGCTTATATAAAAAAGTGTTGAACTAAAAAAATTTAGCTAACATACTGGGGATTTATTCGTAAATTTTCAGCTTAATCCGACTTACAGAGACTCCTCACGAATATTTATGGTGGAGGACAAAAATCTGTTTCGGGACAGCAACTCCCCAAATCTTACTTCCCTCTTATTATAGGTCATTCTTGGCACAAAAATCAAACAAAAAGGATAAGGAGAGGTCATTACTGAAGTAATAACTTACAGGACTCAAGGAAACTCTTGGGTTATCTCCCAACAAGTAATTTTCTTTAACGCCTTTAAGTTAGGCACAAGAAGCAAGAAATCAAGTATTTTCAAATGAAGAATTAAGATCAATACTTGCAAAGTCTTCAACTATGAAAGGTATCTCATCCAAATGAGTTTTGGAGGATCCCTTCTCATCTCTCTTTGGTTTACTACTTTCATCAAATGGATTTTCAGGAACAATACAATCAAAATACTTTTCGAAGGCTTCATGCATCCCAACAAACTTAAAGGGTATGGGTATCTTAAATTCCTCTCTAGGTTTGATTTTATCTGAAGTACCCACAACATATACACATGAGCCTAGCATATTAAAATGCTCAAAGACCTTTTTGGCTTCCTTAACAACATCATGGAACTCTTTTAGTAGAGTTTCAAGAATAAACTCTCTCTTTTCAGCATTCTTTTCTTCTTTTAGTTTTAGGAACACAATTTGTATCACGGGGTTAAGGCTAACAAACCTAGCCTCCAACATATGAACTAAAGAAGCAGAAACAATTTCATAATTAGGAGAAAGTTCTGCTATAGATCTATCCTCAATATCCTCATGCTTGCAAACATGATTAAAGAATTCTTCAATATTATTTTTCCCAATTATGGAGCCACTACCTATTGAAAGGTCCTTTGGGGTGAACTTGGGGAACAACATGGTGATCTACAACAAGGTGACAACTAGAATATGAGCTATTTTTTGTGTGTTTTTGATAAGAGAAAGCAAACCAAACTAGACTTTTTTTTTGAGTTTTTGATAAAAAGAGGCAAACAAAACCAAGAAAAAGAAACTAAGCAAACCAAAAACAAAGTAAAGAGAAAGGTTGAGAAGGACTCCCCTTGTGAAGACGTACTTAGCCTCCCCGGCAACAGTGCTAGAAAAGTCTTGATGCATGGTGGACGCTTCGTCGAGAAACCCCAAGAGGAAGGTATGATGCAGCACAACAATCCCTCAGTAAGAAACCAAGGTTATCGAACCAGTAGGAGGAAGGAAATGTCTCAAAGGTGTTGCAAGCAACGTGGAAACCTGCACAACACAAACTCAAGACTTTGCCCCAACTAACAGTGAGGTTGTCAATCTCACTGGTTGCTGTAACAAAGGATTAACTATATGGTGTGGAAAATGATAATGGTTTGCAGCAAGTAAACAATAATAGTGGAAGATGTATCAATGGTAAAGATTGGACTGGGGTCCATAGTTCACTAGAGGTGTTCTCCTTAGATAAACAAATATGGCATGCTAGGTAAACAAATTACAGCAGGGCAATTGACATGACTGAGCAAGGCATAACAATGCAATACTAGACAAAAAGATCCTATGAGATTCGATTGGAAAATACAATAATATACATAGACCGCCATCCAACTACATCTATGACTAGAAGTCCACCTTTGGGTTATCATCCGAACCCCCTCTAGTATTAAGTTGCAAGCAATAGACAACTGTTATAAGAAAAGTGTGTAAGGTAAACAATCCACTTGTTCCATGAACAAGAGACCGTTGTTTTCTCCCTAGTGGCAACAACACATCTACAACCGTAGAGATTTCTGTCACTTCCCTTGATTAAGTAGAGGCATGAACCCGCTATCGAGCATAAATACCCCCTCTTGGAGTCACTAGCAACTACTTGGCCAAGATAGCTACTAACAACGGAGAGCATGCAAGATCACAAACAACACAGACATGATAGAATCAATAAGACAAAACCATTAATCAATCTGACATAGTAATGTCAATATCCATCGGATCCCCACAAACACAACATCCATGATTACAAATAGATGAGATCTTGATCATGAACAGAGCTCACAAGATCTAGACATGAAAGCACAAGGAGGAGATACAACCGTCTAGCTACTACATGGACCCGTAGTCCAAGGTGGAACTACTCACGCTTCATACCGGAGGCTAGCATGATGAAGAAGAAGGCCTCCGGGATAATCTCCCCTTCCGCAGGGTGCCTGGAAGAGCTTCAGATCCCCCGATCTAGGGACGATGGTTGCGGCGGCTATAGACGGTTTCGTGGAATATTGATCGGGTGTTTAGGGTTTAGGAATCGGGGGCTTCTTATAGGCGAAGAGGCGAGGCTGGGAGGCGGCCAGGGGGCCCACACCCTGCCTAGGCGTGGGTCCACCCTAGGCCACGCCTGGGGGGTGTGGCCGCCCTGTGGCGCCCCTCCGTATCTCCTCGGTGAAATATTGACTTTGGATTTTGTCCCATCCAATTCCGAGAATATTTCCTTACTAGCTTTTCTGGAACCAAAAACAACAGAAAACATGCAACTGGCACTGTGGCAACTTTTTAATAGGTTAGTACCAAAAACATATGAAAAGCACCTCAAAGTATGGACAAAGCAAAGCAAAGAAGATACTAAACAAACATGGAACATCAAAAATTATAGATACTTTTCTGACGTATCAGTGAGCTACACAATGGCATGAAGTTACTGTCGTACCTAAGAATGAATCAGATAGAAATTATAATGGCATCATACCAGAACTTGCAGAGCAGGAATACAAACCAGGAATGAACTACATAGTAGAGGATAGTTATATCGTTGCTTAAGGATGAATCATCACTAGATTAGAAATATAATGGCATCTCTAGCGAACCTATAGAAGAGGACAAGCAATCATTAGACAAGTGTGCGTAAAATGAAATGATTAATCAATCAAAGTGTTTCTTAGAATTTCAGCAAATATAAACTAACCAGGTCATTTCAACAAATATATATGGAAGCATTCATTTATCCTGGAATGCAAGAGACGTTGGGTGACCCAGAATTTGTGGTGAAATACACAATGGGCATGCAGCTACTGTCGTAGCTATGAACCAAATATAAATTATAATGGCATCATAAGAGAACTTATAGAGCAAGATGCAAACCACGAATGAACTATATATAGAGGATAGCTATGTCGCTGCTTATGACAGACCATTAGATATGAAATATAATGGCATTGCTTGTGAACCTGTAGAACATGACAAGCAAGCATTACACAAGTGTGCCTACAAATGAATTGAGCAATCAAACAGAGTGTTTCCTAGAATTTCAACAAATATAAGCTAGCCAGGTCAGTTCAACAAATATATATGGAAGCAGTAGTATATCTTGGAATGCAAGAGACGACGGTTGACTCAGAATTTACGGCGATCTACACAATGGGCGTTGATGACTGGGTTCCTGCACCACCAACAGGGTTATTGTAGTACTTGTAGGGGCAAATATTTAAAGAGTTTGTCCCGATGAGAGCTCGACGAACGGAAACAACACGACCCCACAGCCACGTTACCAATGCGTCCACGTTTGCACCCAAACCGTGGTTTGGAAATAGCCTATTCTATAAGTTACTAGGATAAATGAATTTAAGATGATTTGTAACAACTACTAGTAGGATTGGAAGAAAACTAGAACAAAAGTAAAACTAGAAAGAGGTGAATGCAATGAGATTAAATATTAATGCTATGATTTCTCGAGTAATATTACCTATACCGGTGTGTATGAAAAATGCTTATGGAATAGCTATTAACTATAATTGTGGCGATACCTTATATTCTGTTGTCTCCAACCATTGTAAGTGGCGACCGGACAACTCAACTGTCTACACCCTCTTTTGATTTGGTAGTCCAATGGTGTATTAAGGAAACAAGACCAGACAAAAGGCATTAATTTTTATGGACAACCGTACTCCTAGTAAAATGTGCTCATCACAAGATATCCCGAATGCCACTATGGGGTCAAGCAATTTGCAAAACTATACCTATCTATATTATAAGTGATCTTGGAGAACTGAATCTTAATGGACGGTGCATCCTAAGCTGCTATTGCCTCTGCAGAGCCACTTATAGAGAATAGCCTATTAGTTCTACCCATGGAAGAGCAAAGACTAATGATAAGTTTTGTGACAACACCGTGAATCCCTATATAATTCCCCAACAATGGATCGGATGTCTCCAATCACTAGAATAATATCATGAATAGAACAATGTAAAGAGAAAGCACAAACATATTAATTAACAAGAACACACCACACTTCAATTAATCAAATCATCATAACATTAATAAAAGGGGGTTCAAGCCATATTACAACCCATCACGGAGACCATGATGGGGGAAGAAGAAGGAGCAGCGGTGATGGAGATGGTGATGGCATGACGGCGGCAACGGCGGTGCATGGAGGTGCCTCCTCCTCTTAGTCGTCTTCCCCGGCCTTCCTACAAGACTGCGATTGGATCTTGGTGGCTGGCTATGGCGGTAGGGCTCGGCCTTGGTGGTGGATGATGGAGGTTGGATCTAGATATGATAGATGTGTTGGTGGTGGGTTTGTTCCTCTCCCTTGACACCTCCCTCCTTTATATAGGCCTTGGGGGTGCCCTAAGGTCCCCCCAATACCGTCATATGACTTGGGAAGGTTCTGGAGCTTCTGGGGGGGTGGGGGGGGGCGAAATTCTGTCATTTCCGACGCTTTTTGCAACTATACGGGCTCAACTATACAAATGTAATATTTGCTGCGGTCATATAGTTGGTCGTTGAACTTTCAGACTCTTTAGTATTTTAGTCGTCATTTCTTCATACGAACTCTGTTTTGGGTGTTCTTGGGCTCGTTGGATTCATCTCAATAAGGGCTAAACCCCATGGTCTTGGATATTCATTTTGAGAAAGTAAAAAAATTAACATTTGTAACCTCTCAAATGGCTAAGTCTGATGCCTGTAGCTCCTCCATATTGCATCATTATGACTTCCTTCCCTGGGCTTTATTCCTTTATTCTTCCTTAAACCTAAACACAAACCAAAGCCAAGGAAATATAATAAAATACTAATAAACTACTAATTGTGCAAAGATCATATTGAATTTAATGAAAACAGGTAATCATGCATATCAAGCATAACAACAGTTAGATGGAGCTTGATATGATAGGCAAATGACACAATTTATATAGCTAAAAGGTGTTGTATTATCACATCCATCAACTTCCCCAAGCTAGATCTTGCTTGTCCTCGAGAAAAAAGGGATCGATAACTTAATGGATATGATCCTTCTTATCATTGAAAATCAATGCACTGTATCCTTGTTTTTCCTGCAAGCTCAAAGCAAGAGAGCACATAATCATACAAGGCAATATAAGCTCAGTTATATTATTCCAAACCACTAATAGTCAAAAATTTATATGCCCCATGTCAAAGTTGAATCTAGCTTGCAAGTAAACTTGTGATCCTTCTATACACACTTTATTGTATTATTGTATTTTTATTTGTATAAGGCAAAGATGAACATGGTTAGTTGTCAATCATAAATAGAGATAGAGTTTTCCAATGCTGCCCACTCATGCCATCTATTAAAGTCTCACAAGTGCAAACTTTGATTGTTGAGCTCATAGGAAATCTATTTCTTAGTAACAAGACCATGCCAAAAGAGTGGTATATGTTCAATCGAGACTCTGTAGGCTAGGAAGGACACTCATGACCATTACCAAGGTTTCCCTTTTAGGTATAATGATTTCTCATAACGGTCAGAGGAGTATTTCAACTTTTGCTTTTAACGTAGGCCCATGAGAATACCAATGCATACCCAAATATAGCATTTTTGCTACATATGTTGGGAAACTCATAGCCAAACTCCAAGAGTTTCCTCTTTTTGGATTGTCCAAAGGCCAGCGGAGTTTTTAGCATCCCATGTAGTGCGACAGTTGTGCAAAACACGCATAAAGCAATATCTCACTTTGATTTCCAAGACAAATATTGTCATATGTAATCTTGAAACTTTGAAACATCATTTCTTATTTGACAAATCACTCAGTAAGCATCTATTAAGACCATCATTTCCAACACTATGGGGTCGTGCTACTTCATAACCATTCACTTAAGACAATTCTGAACAGTGACAACTAGAAAGTTTCAAAGAACTTCTTTATTATATATATATTTTTTCTTTTCAAAATGTAGAGAATATGGCAATTTATATCTAGAGGATCACAATATTTTTCATAGGCTAGATAAAAGTTGGACAAGGTGCATCAAAGCTATGGCTTGTATCCTATGGGGCCGAACATGAGCAAGTATATCCCTTATATAAATATGAACAAAAACTCACCTAAGAAAGCATTCAAAAATAGAGGGATACACAATAGCATGAAAACTTTTTAAGATAAAGAGCATTGCACAAGACTCTATGCATGAAAAATAACCTCCCCAAGCTAAGAACTTTTCAAATACCAACTTGAGAAGATCATGAAAACAAAAGAGAAAATGCAATTATCAAAAGAGAGTATAGGAAGTGGTTACCTCCCCAAGCTTAAGTTAAAGCAAGGGTGACACACTTTACCGTTGAGGTGCTTTTAACCTCTACTTTGATGTATAAATAACCTTTGCTTCAATGAATGCTTCATGATCTGGTGTATGCCTTCAATAAGAACCTAGTAGGAACAAGACTAGAAAGAAGACAAAATATTTTTTGTGTTTTTGAATACACGGTTAGCTCACAAGTGATAAAAATACAAGTCCCACTGTGTCGGTTCATCAACCTAAACACCATGCTTAAGTTAACAAACTAGTTCTAGAAGTGGCTTCTCCTAGATTGTGATGAAGTGTAAGTGAGACAAAATATGAAACACGAGCGTGCATCCCCTATGTGCTTATTTAAAAGAGGTTTGAGTTGGAAGGTTTTAACAGACATTAATAGTTGGTCGTTAGACCTTCTGTTAACGCCAATCTTCACCTATTTCTTTGAGGATTCATTATCAACCTAAAACTTAATAAACACCATGTTTTGATGGTAAAATAACAACTTTAATTTTGGACCAACAATGTAACATTCCAATTTCAACAAACCTGAATAGTTGTCCAAAAGGCAAAAATCAGGGGAAATAAAAACTTTTTCTTGTTACGTGTTGAAATGTTTGCTTACTTGTTTGCTTGTGTTCATGCAACTGATTGTGTATTAGGTAATATACTTCTTATCTCAACCCTATTTGACCAGGGCTATTTTACAATGGAAATGCCTTAGCTCATCCTTCATATTCCCAAATGTTTTGGCATTTCAAAACCTGAGCCAGGATGACTTTGACACAAAAAAAATGTTTTGATAGTTCTATTAACAAAACTATGGAGACCTATATACAATCTCCTTCTGTTTTACAGACAGGACATTCAAGTACTCATATCTCTAGGTTTTCCAAAACCTTTTTCCTAAAACCTCTCCACTCCAATCTAGGTAGAAATACCAAGAGGTACTTATCTTACTTCAAAGAACAACCAATTCAAAATACCCATCCTTACCCCAAGATAGGCTTAATGGTAACCCTAGTAGTAGTTGGATAGGTATGATAAGATGAATTGCCTTGATCTGTTGTCTGATGAATTTCCTTGATATGCTGATTGCCTTGTTTGCTTAGGAACTAGATTGGCCTAATCTAGTAGCTCATACCTTAGGACCCATCTATGTTTGTGATCATCAATCTCAAACCAAGCTTCGAAATCTGGATCTATCCTAAGCCACTAAAGTGACCATCACATGTCCTACTCAAATCAATCTAGGGATAATCCCTTTTGACACTTCCCTTCCCACTGAAGCCCCATCTAAACATGTATCCTATCTACTTAGTTAACATTTCAACATCATATCCTTGATCATGAGTTTGGAACCAAACTTTCTCTCAAAATCAGCTACCCTTGTAATCTAGTCTAAAACCCTAAATCTGCCAAAATGGCTAAGTCTAAAATCCTTATCACGATTCAATCTTTGGGACCCCACCTACTCTAATCTATTTGAATTCTTAAAAATGTACTTGAACCATCTTGTAGTACATCATTATTACTACTAGAGTCCATGCTTCCCATTGGCTAAGCCATTCTGGTTCACACTCATCCATGATGGTTTTGTAGTCAAGATAATAATCTTTTCTGCAAATCTTATCATTTTGCCTACCTTGGCAGAAGCTCACATCTATATGCTACCTCCCCTTAACCAAATCTTTGCATGGTTATGATCTACTAACCATTGTCTATCAATCTATACTTCACTTGCTTCTATTGGAGCTTTGTGTTTCTTAAACCCACATGGTTTATAAGGCATCATGATGTGTCTGTTATGGCAGCCTTAATTTTTAACCAAGTTTTCCATCACTACTAAACCACCCCAAATAGAACCAAGCCCAACTCTTGCTTCCATGATCATATATATAACTTGTTCTAGCTACCTTGTATGCCTTGCATCAAGGTGAGCTCTGAGCTCACTAATTCTAGCTTGTTTAGGTGGCATATAAATATCAAAACCCTAGATTCCCCAAAAATCTAGTTTATTACTCCACCCCATATTTACTCAAGAATCAAGTTGTCAATGATGTATAAATCAAGTTTACATCACCTACCTTGGATATGATATTTTGCCTAATAATTCCCATAATTATTTGGAACCTAAAACTATTTAAATTCATTATCTTGCAATATTCTCAAAATATCTCCTATAAAGGAAAATTGTTTTTCTCCTAATCACCTTGACAAATCAATGCACAATTGAGTCCTATACATCATACCCCATCTTCCCATCTCAAAAATAAATATTTTTGAGATTCCTTATTATTTATTTTTGCCCTTTTTCTTAAATGGTAGAAACAAGAAATAATTCCTTAAAAATACTTTTCTACCTAAATAAATTCCCATAAAATCCTCCAAGGCATGATATGGTATTTAAGACCATATCACATCAACAACCAACCTTGTCCAATGTAAAAATACCAAATAAGCCTCTAGAAACTACTTCTGCCCTATTTGTTTAAATGGAAATAAATGCTTCTAGAGTCTTCTAAAAAATCTCAAATAAATGCAAGAGTGTTCTCTTGACCATATCTTCCAACCAGTCCCATTGTATCATCTTGTCTAACTCAAAAACCTAGAGTTGCTTCACAAGCCTCTAGTTGGTCAATAATTGAAATCTTTCAAACTCATGAACTAAATCAAAACCAACCATTCCCAAATTGTCAACACCCGGATTTTTAATCCCAGATGCCTGTTATGCCATACATCGCAATCCCAGGATTACCATTTTTGCGAGACATAACAGAATTGGATACCATAGTACATCATCCATTATAACCGTACATAAGTTCTTACACAAATAGGGATCTCATGATCTAGTTCTTAATACAACATCAAGAAGCGGAATACGTAATAATAACGGTAGCGTAGGCGAAGCTCCATCTTTGGGGTCACAGGCAATGCTGACGATGGGAGATGATCCTAGTTGTCGTAACCTTCTTGGGGTCCATCCTCCAGGTACTCCTCTTCATAGTCTGGCCATGGGAATAGCCAGGGACAAAGCCATGAGTACTCTTTAAGTACTCGCAAACTAATACTAACAAGGGAAAGGGGGTTTTGATAATAGGACACTAGGCTCTAGGGTTATTTTGCAAAAGCCAGATTTATCTCTACTAAGTTTAGAATCAAGGAATGCTAGTTGAAGGTTTATAACACCTAATTGGGAACTTGTATTTCATATCACAACCCTGTTGTGGTCAAGTCAAAGTCTCAATTCATTTCACCAGTCATTTTGAAAAGTCTGACGGGGGAACAGTATGGCCACTCCAACTGTCCATAATCGCGGACGCGGCTATTCGAATAGTTTGACACTCTGCAGAGATTGTACACTTTCACCACAACATTCGATACATCCGTCAGGAACAAATCCTAAAGTCACCATACTCAGTATGCGAATAATCAATCCTAACCTTTCAATTACACGTCCTAGTATAAGCACCTCTCCTGTGAGTTTGGCCTCCCAACCATGACCAACTGTCATCTTGGGTACTGCACAGGTGGACAATCTTCACAAGGTAGCCTCCGCTCAGACCTTGGCCATGAGGGAACTAATACTAAGGTATATAAGTTTCTAGTCAAGCCCTACCCAATCTTCGGGTATTGTGGTTGTATGATAAAATTGGAATGGTATCGCATCCAGAAAACCATCAGTTTTACAAAGGGATAAGGCTCATGCCTCAACATTTTCATCACCAAAATCATCAGGTGTTCGGAAACACATGTCCAAAACATTTCAATAGAATGATCCATCATTCCAAGGTTTTCATAACCATTTTTCCACCAAGTATTCCCATCTAAAGTTGATCAAGTTTTATGATTAGCACTAGCATCTACAGGTGGGGGTAAGCAATAATGAGGGGTGGTAAACTAGTGGAGTTCTAACTAAGTTCAATCTCATGCCTTAAGCTGACATCAAGATTATCTAGCTTAGGCCAAATTTTATGCTCTTTATGCAACCTTCGCACATCTTTCTAGTATCTACCATTCACTTAGGAAGAATATAGGTAAGAGCTTTGATAAAGAAATAAAGTAAGGAGCTTGCAAGTAAAAACTAGGATTGGTTTATCAAGTGGATATGATCACATATACTTAAGGCATATAGTGGTCATGGTAACAAGCAAGTATTAGCTTGCACAATATCAGTATAAGCTTGCTAAATTGCAAGTGTTAGCTTGCCTTGTGCCGAGCAGTGGTTGAAGTTCTCCTCGGCTTCTTCTTCGTAGTATCCTCCTTCCTCCTCGTATCCTTGGTCGGTACTAGCGTCTATGAATAACTACGAGGTACACAATCACCAAACAATACTTAACTACTTGCAATCATCACACACAAGGATCCTATAGATGATCTAACATCATTTCTAATATTACAAGATTGAGGCTTGGTTTAATTCCTTTTATTTTTTATAAAAGTAATTTCTACTCATTGAAAAACTACTTAAGATTTAATATTCTCAAAACCAAACATGGTATCATGTTGACACATGTCATCAACACATATTTTAGTCCATGGGAATATGAATTAAAGTGGTGTCACAATTTAATAAGGTTTTACCCTTTTATTTTAATTAATTAATGTGTCTAGAAATGCCTATGTAGCATTCTTTTATTACTTGAACATTATTTCTGCAAGTAAACCTATATATTTTTATATATTCTGAAAGGTATGGTTAAATGTGATTTTTGAGAGTTGGAATCAACTCAAAATCTATTATGGTTTAAATTTGAAAAATGTTTGAATGCAGAAAAGCTTCTGCCTTGTTCTTTTTACCAGGGGTGATCTATAGATCCAAATGACTTGAATCCAACGGGCTTGGATTCAGCATTCCCAGACCTTTCTAACAAAATTGGTTTCATTCAATTTTCTGCACTGAGTCGATCTGGGTTGATTTTTGAAGTTGGGTACAGAAGTGAGTTTGAAATAAAATAGAAAAGGTTTAATTCAAATAACTGGGCTGCGCGGGAAAGGTTAACGGGATGGCCTGCTAAGCGCAGTGCTTCCGCGGGCTGCTTAAGTGGGTGTCCCCACGCGTCAGTGACACAGGGGGGTGCGAAGCGGTACGGGGCAACGTGGGTCGTTCGATCTGATTCTAATCCAACGGCTAGGAGTCATCGTCGACGTTGGGCAACGCCGGCGAGATAGAAACCTAGCGCGACCAGTGGGGGTTGCTGGGGGCTCACCCGGGTGTAGGCGAGGGTCGGCGAGGCGGGCAAACAACGAAGTCGACGACGGCGAACTCAGGGGTGGTCGCGGCAGCTCCTAGAGTGGACGAAATCGATGGCGCCCTTCTTCTCCAGAGGCGGCGGGCTTCGGTGAAATTCCGGCGATGCGCTGCTCGCCTTGCTCCGGGAACGGTGTGGCACGATCAGTGAGGAGAGGGGAGTAGAATGGTGTGAAGAATTCGAGCGGGGGTGGCCTCTATTTATAGTCGAGCGAGGGGACCGTCGGGGCGCACGGTGAGCTCGTCGGGGGCGATGGTACAGACAGCTATTGGCATGGGCGAAGGTAGGGGACGGTGCGGTGATCCCTGGCGATGCTCAACGCTACGGTGGCGAGACGTGGGGCGGTGCGAGTTGGTCTGGAACACGCGACGCTCTGCGTGGCAGAGGCGGCGTCTTCAACGGCGAGCGGTGGCTGTGCGGCACGGGGCGGCGAACGAGGATGTCTGGCAGTCTCTTGGGTCGGTGGTGATTGTGTGTGCACGCGGTGAGGGCGGCGCGCGGTCTGTGGGCTTCGGTCGAGGGTGGCGCTCTCGCGCACGCTCGGCACGGTCGCTAGCGGTCTAGGCGCGGTCCGTGCGTGTGGTCCAGTGGCTGGCAAGGTTCGAGCGGTGGACAGGGAGTGGCGGTGGACGGTGGGCTGCCTCCCAGACATGCTGGCTAGGCTTGTTTCTCCTCCTAGCTTGCTGTCGACACTGGGGTGGCATGGGTGTTCTCGGTTGTTCACCATTGATGGTTTTGTCAAGCTCACAGTGGTGCTAGTGCTTGGTTAATCTTGCTAGATGATCTACTGAGCTGGTTGTGAGCTAGATAGGGAACCAGTTAGGCAAGAATCACTGCTCACAATAGTGTTTTGATTTTGTTTGATTTGTGTCTGCCAAGTGTTTGATGAAATGGCCGCATGAATTCAAGTTTTGAATTTTGAAAAGATTTTTTGTGGGTGTGCTAGATTGGTGCTGGTGAGTCAAAAGATGCTTGGGTTTTGAAAGTTGAGCTTGTTTGAGTGGTTTTTGAAAAAGTGGGATCTTCCCATATGATAAAGATTCAATTTTTAATTGTCATTTAAACTATGCATTTGAAAGTTTCTAGATGATCACAAAGTGGGCCTTGATACTTTGTTATGAGTACAATCAAGGGGTGCAAAGATCCATAAAAGTTTCTGTTAGGTTCTGAAAGTTTGAGACAGCCAAAGTAGGCATGGGAGTTAAATTGGTCAAAATGACCATTCCTTTAGTTTATTTGTTTTGATTTACTTGTCTTTGGGAAAAGTGTGGGAGATGTTTTAGATGATGTTTATTTCACCTAAGAAACATTTTACAAGCAAGGAAACATACAAACAAGGTGGTTCATAAGAATTTCAAATTCAATGCATACTCATATGCATGCATTCATAATTTTATTTAGAAAAGTTTTTGTTAACCCTAATTTTGATGCTTAGAGTTTAATGATCCAAGTTCAATATTTTTGGGATGTTACAAACCTTCCCCCCTTAAACAAAATCTCGTCCCGAGATTTGAAAAAGGACGAAAAGATTACCTAGGATTTGAAGAGATCGGGAAACTCCGTCCTGATGTGATCTTCGCGCTCCCAGGTAGCTTCCTCTTCTGTGTGGTTGCTCCACTAAATCTTGAGAAACTTGATGCTTCGGGTTCGGGTAGTTCGAAAAGCTTCTTCCAAAATACGGATGGGTACTTCGGGATATGTCAGGTCATCGTTGATCTCTATGGTCTGGGGTGGTCGATATTTTTGAACACTTTGGTCTTCTCTGGGACTTCGAGACACTTGCGAAGTAACGAGATATGGAACACATTGTGTACGGCTGACATATCTTCGGGTAGTTCCAATTGATACGATACTTCTCCTCGACGGTTCAGAATCTTGAAAGGTCCGATATATCTGGGGGCTAACTTTCCTTTGAGTTGGAAATGCTGCATTCCCTTTAATGGCGACACTTTCAGATAAACAAAATCTCCTATGTTGAAGGCGAGGTCTCGACGTCTCTTGTCGGCGTATCTCTTCTGTCGGGATTGGGCGGTCTTGAGGTGCTCACGAATCTTGTGAACCTTCTCTTCTGCTTCTCGTAGGATGTCGGGTCCAAATATCTGACTCTCTCCTACTTCCGACCAGTTCAAAGGGGTGCGACACTTCCTTCCGTACATGAATTCAAAGGGGGCCATTTGCAAACTGGCTTGATAACTGTTGTTGTATGAAAATTCTGCAAACGGCAGACAGTCTTCCCACTTGGATCCATATTCTAACACACATGCTCTCAGCATATCTTCGAGTATTTGATTTACTCGCTCCGTTTGTCCATCGGTCTGAGGGTGATACGCTGTGCTGAAATCTAGACGGGTTCCTAAACCTTCTTAAACTTTCTTCCAGAATCTCGAGGTAAACTGAGTTCCTCGATCCGATACAATGTTCTTGGGGACTCCATGCAAACTAACAATTCTAGCGATGTATAAATCTGCTAGCTTCGAACTCTGATATGTGGTCTTGACGGGCAAGAAATGGGCGACTTTGGACAATCTGTCCACTATGACCCAGATAGAGTCATTTCCCCCTACTAGAAGTAGGCAGTCCAGTGATAAATTCCATTCCTACATAATCCCATTTCCATTCCGGAATCTGCAATGGTTGCAATAATCCAGCGGGTTTTGATGTCCTCCCTTGACTCTGTGACATCCCAAGATTTTCCAAATCTTGTTATGTGAAAAATCAATAGACAAAATAAATAATTGTTGAAATTTAGGGTGAAAAGAAACTTTTGTTTCTAAATGGAAAATTAAAATTCCATCTTGAACAAACTTTGGTTAATGTTTGAACCCAACTAAATTCAAATCAAGTGGAATGCATTTCTCTTTAAATGCATCTAGAAATTTAAACACTTGAGAAATAAACTAAAACCCTAAAACCCTAATGGAAGAAAATCATTTTCAAGTTATCTCTAAGCCTATGGATTTGATCCAAATAGAAATTTGTCAAACAAACATTTCAAAATAATCAAGAATGACAAATAGAAATATTATAAGACCATATAAATGGTTTCACTTAATTTGGAGCCATAGATAAAAATCTTATGAATTTAATAAGATAAGGAAATTGATTTCCCAAAGCTAATAAAGCAACCATCTAGAAATCCATACCAATTGGTGAGCAAATAATCCTAAAGGAATTTAAAAAGATAAACAAATAATAAATAAAGTTATAATAGTTGGAATCACTATTTTTGGATCTTTAAATAAAAAGATATGGTTTTTATAAAGCAAAGGTAGAAATATAAATAAGGATTATTTTATAGAGCCAAATTAAATCTTGGCCAAACTTTTGAAATAAAATATTTCTATTTGATAAAAAGAGTAAAGGTTTATTTAAGTAAAATAATGAGGATTTATTAATATCCATTTTTAATAAAGTAAAGGCTTTTCCATTTTAAATAAACACTAAAACTTGATTAATTTATTTTAAATAAGATTTCCAAGTGTTTTAGTTTTTCAAATAAAACCTACTGAAAGGATTTTGATATTATTTAGATTTCAAAAAGAGTTTTAAAATAAATTAAAACCTATTTGAATTAAATACTATGGACTTTTTATTTAAATTATTAATAGATCCTAAAAGAATAAAAGAATTATTTTATTTTAGACTTTGAAATATGTTGATAAACAAAATTAAACTTCACTCAAAGTTTGGTGATGATTTGAATTCAAATGGAGATTTAAAAATATTATTAAATCTTATCTAAATTAATACTAGAGCCTATTTTAAATAATTAAAAGACCCTAAAAAGAATAAATATATTATTCTAAAATTTGACTTTGGAATGTGCTATTAATCAGTATCTGAATCTACACAAATTTTGGTTGAGGTTTGAAATCAAATGGATGTTTGAATTAATTAAAGAAAACCAAAACAGATTAATAGAAATGGAAAAAGGAAAAAAATCAGAACAAAAAAAATGAAACGGTACAGCCCAGCCCAGCTAAGCCCACTAAGCCGAGAAGCCCACCTCTCCCTCTCACCCCTTGCGAACAGTTTTCACACCACTACTCTCACCCGCTCACTCGCTGACTGCCGGACCCCACCACTTCCTTTCCTCTCTCGCTGATGCCAGGCCCCACTGGCACGCAAGCTTCTTCCCACCCGCGCGATGACTTCGCCCTCTCCTCGCTGCCGTTTCTGGCCAAGAATCAAACCCGTTAATTCGCCTCTAATGCTGGAGTAAACCCTGCCCCGACCACGCACACTTAAACACCTGCTCCCCCTCTCCGTTTCCCCCCAGAAACCACCTACTCCCTGCCTCCAGGCCGTCGCCATTTCCGTTTGTACCGCCGCAGCCTCTGTCGGACTCCGACGTTAATTTCGGCAACTCCACGTCGCCCCTCGCCCCCTAGACCATGCTCACTTGCTCCCCACCTCCTGGCGAATCTCCCCGTAGCACCAGCTCGCCCGCGCGTGCTCCGCAACATCGACAACGTCTCCAACAGAGCATCACCGCCGTTTGCTTCCTTTCCGGCGACTTCCCTGGTAACTTTCTGACTTCCCCGCATCCCTCCGATGTACGCCTGTGACCAGTGAACTCGTCCGCAACTAATGTCGCCTGTATCGTGTCCTAGCGCGCTTCGTAGCTTCGACTCCGACGACATCAGAGCGTGCCCAACGCCAAAGACGACTCCGGCGAGGAATTGCCAGCAACTCCGAGCGCCCCTTCGTCCACTTCAACCACCTTGAGCTTCATCACGTCACGGCGAGTTCGGTAATGGTCTCCTCCCTCTCCTACACTTCCTAGGTTCGCCAGAACCCTCCTGCCCGAGCGCGCCGCCGCCGACCACCGTCGCAGCGCCGCCAGAACATGGCCAGAGCGTTGAGAGCCGTTAGATGCAAATCCTATGGTTGTGTTAAATGAACTTAGCGAACTGTTTTTGATTGATCTGCGCCGCACGATCACCTTTAGATCCAACGCCTCACAACTATCGATCCGCACGAAGCGGTACCGCCCAATGAAATTGCTCCACGTGGCCCTGCCTTTTTATAAAAAACCAGGATTTGATCTATTAGATGATCCAATTTGAAAAATTCATAACTTTCAAACCACACGTCCAAATTTTGCAAATTTTATATCAATGGAATCATAAAGACAAGTACTTTCTGACCATGCACTTTGTTTAGTAAAATGCTTCTGTTAAATTGATTGTTTTTGCAGAAACTTGTGTAGGCATATTTAGAATATAAAATTTGTTCTAAAATGAATTTTGAGATGAAATCTTTGGCAAATGGTTTGTTTTGAACCTACTGACCATAGAAATCAATGGGGTGGTTTCAAAAATGTATTTGGTGAAGCAAAAGAATGAATCTTTGATTTAAAAACATTTCTAGACAAATAAAAATGTTGATTATGGTTTAAAAATGATTTTGGAGGAAAACCCTTGAGAAATGTTTTGATTTAAACTCTCTGACCCCAAACACCAAGTTTTATGATTTTAAAATGTATTTGGTGAACCCTATAAAAATTATTATTTTGCTAAAGACATTTTCAACCACATAAAATATTGACTTGGTTTAAAAATGGTTTATGAAGTAAAATCTTTTGCAAATAATTTTGCCACTTTATAAAATGACCAATAGATGTTTTCAAATGTTTATAACCTATTAGAAACCACTTTTCCAAATAAAACAATTTTTATCATGCTTGCATGCATTGTTTTGTTTCTATTATTTTATGTGATGTTGCTTGAATGGTAGATTGAAATATTGCTTGCTTGATTGAATTGTAGTGATTTGAAGAGTGTGATCATTGCAAAGACAAGGAGTGAACTTATATTCTCTACCAAAAAGGCAAGTGATGCTTCATACTTTTTGTCCCATTATTTTCACTATGCATTAGTGATATTTCTAAGTAGGACTTGCATGGAATTTTGCTAAGTGTAAACTATGCCATGGGAAATCCTAGTAGATGAAACCTTAGTAGAATCTCCTAAGTTAAAATTCCTACTACTATCATGCTTAGCTTAGCTAGTAGAAAACAAGGGTGGAATATATATTCACACTATAGAATGTTCCAAAGTCAAGGACTTGTCTTTTGTTTAATAAAACAACTAAGTGAATGAATCACCTGAGTGGAATGGAAGGAATGGTTTGTGTTGAGTGGTTCACAAGGCCCATTTATATGGTTTACCTTGTGTATCTCACTTGTGGATGGCCACCCAGGAACAAAGAGATTTGAGATGTCAAATGTTGAGAAGCTTCAAGTGCAGCCACTTGGCATTATGGGCTCTGCCTGGATCATATAGGTTGCAATAACTTAGCCAAATGGACAGTTGGTGGTAGGGGTTTGATAGGTTGGAACGCGTCCATTCTGGTCTAAGGGAAGGCTTCTGAAAGATCTTGTCTTGGTGAAACCAAGTCTTGTGGGGAATGTGCACCACCTCTGCAGAGTGTAAAATCTAAGTACTTAGCCATGTCCCTGGTTTTAGGACAATTTGAGCATCAAGACATGGAAGCTATCAAGAATCTCCTCATCCCAACTTCTAAGTTAAAATCTTGTGGTTGAACAAGGGATTGAAGGATCACCAATTTCTATTGGGAGATGCCTTGGGTGATTTTTGTCAAGCAAAAACTTAGTGTTTTCAAATGATAAGGAAAATCTATTTTGAGCAAAGCAAGCCTAAGCTCAACTTAGCCAAATTCATATAGATTATAGACTCCACAATATTACCATAGTATCACTTGCAAATACAATTCAAATGTATTGACCCTTGTGGCTGTAACTTGTTATGTTGCAGGTTTGTTTGATGTTAGTGAAGTTTATTGATTAGGATTACAAGTCTACAACCAACATGTTTGCCTGTGGAAATTTGAAGATGAAGGACCCCATGCTATTGTTATATTCTGCTGCATTGTAATGAGATAGCCAAATGAGCTATGTAATATGTAATAAATTATATTATTCCTGGTTATAAAGTTGTATTATGACCTTTGTTTCTTGATATTACATCTTAACTGTGGATGCTAGCTATTGATCCAGGGACTAGCATTGTAAACACAGGGATCCATACCTTATTAAAGGTTCGGAACCTTACAGACTCGCTGAAAAATATCACACTTGGCGATATAGCTTCCGATTTCTCTCTTCATCTTATGCCACCAAAATTGCTCTTTTAAATCTTGATACATCTTAGTTCCTCCGAGATGGATAGAATAAAGAGTATCATGAGCCTCCTTCAAAATAACTCCTTTCAACTCGGAATCTCCTGGTACACAAAGGCGTCCTTTGTACCACAAAACTCCTTCTTCGTCCTCGGTGAATCCGGGTACTTTGCCTGTACCGATACGACGCTTGATTCCGTCAATACTAGCATTTCCCCTCTGCTCCTCTTTAATCTGACTGATCAAAGTGGGCTGGAGTTCTATGCTAGCCAAAAATCCTTCACTTACTAATTCCATCCGAAAATCCTCCATCTCTTTGTGCAGACTTGGTTGCTCCTTCAAATCCATGGAGTTCAAGCGGCACGGCAATCTGCTAAGGGCATCGGCTACCACATTGGCTTTACCAGGGTGATAGTGAATGTCCAGGTCGTAATCCTTGATTAGCTCAATCCATCTTCTCTGCCTCATATTCAGCTCCTTCTGAGTGAATATATACTTTAGGCTCTTGTGATCCGAATAGCTCACAACGGTTTCCCATCAGGTAATGTCTCCATGTTTTCAGGGCTAGAACTATGGCTGCGAGTTCGAGGTCATGGGTTGGGTAATTTTGCTCATGTTGCTTCAGTTGTCGAGATAGATAAGATATAACTTTGCCTTCTTGCATTAGCACACATCCGAGACCAATCTTGGATGCGTCACAATACACATCGAAGGGCTTCGTGATATCCGGCATGATCAAGATTGGGGCTGAAATCAATCTCCTCTTGAGTTTTTGAAAACTCGCTTCACATTTGTCGGTCCATTCAAACTTCTTGTCCTTCTTCAGCAATTGGGTCATGGGTCGGGCGATACTAGAGAATCCTTCTATGAATGTGCGGTAATATCCCGCCAATCCGAGAAATGCACGAACTTGGGTTTGAGTGGTTGGGGCTTGCCAATCTTCTACATCTTTCACTTTGGCAGGGTCAACGGCAATTCCTCCGGCTGATACAATGTGACCGAGGAATCCTACCTCATGTAACCAGAATTCACATTTGCTAAACTTTGCATACAACTGATGCTCTCTAAGGGTTCCAAGAATGGTCCTTAGGTGTAGCTCATGTTCTTCTTCTGATTTGGAATAAATCAGAATGTCATCGATGAAAACAACGACAAACTTATCCAGGAAGTCCATAAAAATCTTATTCATGAGATTCATGAAATAAGCGGGGGCATTGGTTAATCCAAAAGACATGACTGTATACTCATACAATCCATATCTGGTGGTAAAGGCGGTCTTTGGAATATCCTCTGCACGGATTTTGAGTTGATGATAGCCGGTTCTAAGATCAATCTTAGAAAACACTTTTGGCACCGGTCAACTGATCAAACAAATCTTCTATCTTGGGCAAGGGATACTTGTTCTTGATAGTGACATCATTCAATTTCCGATAATCCGTACACAAACGGTTACCTCCAGCCTTCTTGTCCACAAACAAGACATGTGATCTCCAAGGTGACGCACTGGGTTGAATCAATCCAATTTTCAACATGGAATCCAGTTGCTTCTTCAGTTCTACGAGCTCTGACGGGTTCATACTATAGGGTCTCTGGGCTATGGGTCCAGTTCCAGGAATTAGTTCGATGATAAACTCGATATCCCGATCTGGGGGCATACCGGGCAAAACATCTGGAAATACATCGGGGTATTCAAAGACTATCCGGACTTGGTCAATGGTAGGTTGGGCTATACTCTTGTTGCATTTGAATTGGCGAGGTAAGGTTTCAGATATATGCTTGACTGATATTCCGGCTGTACTGGTCATGGTTATGGCTTTCTTGGCATAGTCAATCAATCCTTTATGTTTGGACATCCAATCCATTCCTAGTACTACTTCCAAACCTTTAGTTCTGAGTACAATCAGATTAGCATAAAAATCTATGCCATGGATTCGGATAGGTACGACTTTGCAAATTTGCCTAGCCTTGGTGGTTGATCCGGGAATTTGAACAATCATGACATGCTTCAATTTGGTTGGTTGAATTCTACTAGTGCATGCAAATTCTTCGGTGACAAATGAATGCGATGCACTAGAATCAAACAACACTCTTGCAAGTATTGAATTAACAGAAAACATACCCAGCACGACGTCTGGCGCTTCCTGAGCTTCTTCAGCATGCATGAGAAAAAGACGGCCATTGCGGTTGAGTGAATTCCCTGGGGCAAATCTTCTTCCTGGCTGAACACGACGCTGCTGCAGAGCTGGGGCATTCTTCTTGTTGGGGCACTCGTTGGAGTAGTGACCCTTATTTCCACAGTCATAACAAGTCACCCGCGACTTGTTCTTTGCTACTACAGGCACAACATTGCTTCCAGTCCTTGGGGCAGTGTTGGTGTTGGTGGTAGCATTGTTGTTGTTGAACTTGGGTGGGGCACGGTTGAAATTGCTAGCATTGCCGGGGTTGTTGTGATTCCCTCCGGGCCTAGGGTTTCCACGGTTGGGATAGGTCGGACGGTTCATCGGGGGTCTGTTGGTTCTTGGGGCAAATCCGGGAGATGGGTTAGGGCGATACTTTGGGGTCTGATGGGTTCCTGGTTGATGCATCATGCGACGCTTGCGGTTCTCATTGGCTTGGTTGATCTTTCCTTCCATCTGGATAGCAGAGTCGACAAGGGCTTCAATATCTGCAAAGGGGATATTGACTAACACTGTCTGCATCTCGTCATGCAGACCATTCAGGAATCTTTCTTTCTTCTTGGCTTTGGTGTCTATTTCATCCGGGGCATACCTAGCTAATGACAAAAATTTGTCACGGTATTCCACTACAGTCATCCTTCCTTGCTTCAGTTCTCTGAACTCGTCTCTCATTCTCTTGATCAAACCCGGTGGCACATGGGTTCTGCTAAACTTGACCTTGAATTCCTCCCAGGTCATCATCTGGTCTCCGGTCATTGCGCGAACACTGTTCCACCATGCCCTGGCATCTCCGGCTAGATAGTGGGTGGCGAACAAGACTTTCTCGTTGGCTTCCACTCCAACGACTTCTAAGTTATTTTCCATGGTCTGCAGCCAATCATCGGCGTCTAGGAGTTCTTCTGACTTAGTGAAAACAGGTGGGTTGGTATTCTGGAAATTCTTGAGCTTAGATCCATGGTTGTCCTGATTTTCGTGGCCTTGGTTGTTGTGGGAAAGCTGGGCTATCTACTGCAGTGTGGCTAGGTTGGCTTGACGTTCCGCTCTTTCAGCTTCGCGGTCAGAAGTCAACATTTGTAGAATCTGCAACATCGGGTCCGGGGTTGAACCACTTCCTCCACGTGGCATCTGAAGATTTAGATAGATCATGAGAAAAGAGGGAAATTTCTAAGGTTCTGGGATTTTTGAAAAGTTTTTAAAGTTTGACTCAGATTTTTCTAGCAACTCGCTTTTCATTCATTCATTCATAGAACACGATACAACACACACCACAACAAAGAAAAACAGATGGTTTTAAGAACCATTCTGAGAACTACGATACAGTGGGACCGAATACTACTCACTACGCTAGTGCTCAAGTGCTACTACTCCTTCGAATCTGTGGCCTCATCATCCTCATCATCATCGATGAAGGCGAAATCATCCTCATCGGTGAAGAAATCCATAGACTGATCCTACAGAAAATCATCATCATCGCTGAGATAGGAGTAGGGGTCTCCACGAAGATCCTCTCCGGCATTCTCCCTTTCCTCCAACTGCATGTCTCTCTCGTGGATGGTCTCCTCCAAAGATGAGATGCGGTGGCGAAGACGGGCAATGATGCACTCCTTCTTGTCGAGCTGACGGCAGCGAGACTTGCGATCCTTTGCTAGCATGGCGATGGTTTGGTCCTTCGTCTTGATGATGGCAGACTTGTGGTTGAAGTAGTCACGGCAGTTGTCTAATTCCTGCTGACGATCGTACATCATGAAGCTAAGGTGGTCCAGTTGGGTATTCAGCTCAGGGTGGTATGGGGCTTCCAGTGGTTGTCCATTAGCATCACGCCTTGGGAAAAACTCAAAGCGAGTACCCTTGATCTGGTTGATGCTCTGCCCACACAGACGGGAAAGAGCTTCATGCATGGCCCTGGCAAGTCCATCGAGCCAGTTGTTTTCTCTCAAGGTAAATTGAATTCCTTCCGTAGTGGGAGGTTCAGTCTTTCCTCGGAGACTTGCAATAATTAGCCACTGCAGATCTTCTCCTCCTTGATCATTGAGCTGAGCTCCGAAGAACTCGGGGTGCGGACGCTCCAGAAGTTCCGAAAGCTGGTCCAAATCCCTCTCAAAGATAAGGTCTCCTCCATTCCCCAATTGGTAAAACTTGCTGTACTTCACGTCCATCTATAAGAATATAGGATGAGTAAGTTAGTAGAGTGATCAAGTGTGTCAAAATTTTATGTGTTTACAAGAGTTTTTGAGGCACATGAATTTTCATGAAAGAATCAAGGGGATAAGAATGAGAATAAGTTTTTTGTAAATATTTGTTTTCTTTGGTTTTGGAAACCAAGTTTTTGGTTCAAACGTCCAATCTAACTAGGGTCTCGTATGGTCAGGATGGCTCAGATACCAACTTGTCAACACCCGGATTTTTAATCCCAGATGCCTGTTATGCCATACATCGCAATCCCAGGATTACCATTTTTGCGAGACATAACAGAATTGGATACCATAGTACATCATCCATTACAACCGTACATAAGTTCTTACACAAATAGGGATCTCATGATCCAGTTCTTAATACAACATCAAGCAGCGGAATACGTAATAATAACGGTATAAGGTTCCCAACCTTTAATAAGGTAGAGATCCCTCTGTTTACAATGCTAGTCCCTGGATCAATAGCTAGCATCCACAGTCAAGATGTAATATAAAGGAACAAAGGTCATAATACAACTTTATAACCAGGAATAACATAATTTATTACATCTTACATAGCTCATTTGGCTATTACATTACATTGCAGCAGAAAATCTATAAGCATGGGGTCCTTCATCTTCAAAGTGCCACAGGCAAACATGTTGGTTGTAGACTTGTAATTCTAATCAATCAACTTCACCAAATCAATCAAACCCGCAACATAACAAGTTACAGCCACAAGGGTCAATACATTTGAATTGTATTGGCAAGTGATACTATGGTAGTATAGTGGAGTATATCATCTATATGCATTTGGCTAAGTGGATCTTAGGCTTGCATTGCTCAAAATAGATTTTCCTTATCATTTGAAAACACTAAGTTTTTGCTTGACAAAATAATCTTTCCCAAGGCATCTCCCAATCAAAGATTGAAGATCCTTTAACCCTTGTTCAACCACAAGTTTTTACTTAGAAGTTGGAATGATGAGATTCTTGATAGCTTCCATGTCTTGATGCTCAAATTGTCCTTTACCAGGGACATGGCTAAGTACTTAGATTTTACACTCTGCAGAGGTAGTGCACTTTCCCCACAAGACTTGGTTTCACCAAGACAAGATCTTTCAGAAGCCTTTCCTTAGACCAAATGGACGCGCTCCAACCTATCATTCCCACTACCACCAACTGTCCAAATGGCTAAGTTCTAGCAACCTATATGATCCAGGCAGAGCCCATAATGCCAAGTGGTTGCACTTGAAGCTTCTCAACATTTGACATCTCAAATCTCTTTGTTCCTGGGTGGCAATCCACAAGTGTGATACACAAGGTAAACCATAGCCATGGGCCTTGTGTAACCACTCAACCAAAAACCACCAAGCAATTACCATTCCACCCAGGTGATTCATTAACTTAGTTGTTTTATTAAACAAAAACACAAGTCCTCAGACTTAGAAATTTTTCCATAGTATGAATGTATATTCCACCCTTGTTTTCTATTAGCTAAGCTAAGCTTGATAGTAGTAGGAATCTTAACTTAGGAAATTTTCTACTAAGGTTTCATCTACTAGGATTTCCCATAGCATGGTTTATACTTAGCAAAAATTCCATGCAAGTTTTACTTAGAAAAATCACTAATGCATAGTGAAAGTAATGGGACAAAGTATGAAGCATCACTTGCCTTTTTGGTAGAGTATAGGTTCACTCCTTGATCTTTGCAATGTTCACACACTTCAAGTCACTACAAATCAATTAAGCAAACAATATTTCAATCTACCATTCAAGCAAAACATCACATAAAATGATAAAGTCAAAGTAATGCATGCAAACTTGCCAAGATTTGTTTTATTTGAAAAAGTGGTTCCTAATGGGTCATAAACATTTGAAAACACCTAATGGTCATTTTATAAAGTGGCAAAGTCATTTGCAAAAAGATTTCACTTCATAAACCATTTTCAAAACAAGGTATCATTTTATGTGGTGTAGAAATGTTTTTACTAAGGCATTAATCTATAGGGTTCACAAAATATGTTTTCAAACCATAAAACTTTGTGTTTAGGGTCATAGAGTTTAAAACAAAACATTTCCCAAAGGTTTTCTTCCAAAACTATTTTTAATAAATAAACCACATTTTTATTTGACTAGAAATGGGTTTTAAATCAAAGATTCATTCTTTTGTTTCTCCAAATACATTTTTGAATCCACAAAGTGTTTCCTAAAGTCAGTAGGTTCAAAACAATCCATTTGCCAAAGATTTTATCCCCAAAATCATTTTTGAACAATTTTTATATCCTATACAAGCATACATATGTTTCTACAAAAACAAACATTTTACCAGAAGCTTTTTACTAAACAAATTGCATGGTTGGTTAGGGCTTGTTCCACTGATTCCATTGATATAAAATTTGCAAAATTTGGACGTGTGGATTTAAAGTTATGCAATTTACAAAATCACATTCTAATCAGATTCAAAATTCTGTTTAAACCAAACTAGTGCCACGCGGCGCGTTTCTATTCGTCGGTACCGCTTCGGCCGGATCAGCAACATGAGGCGTTGGATCAAGTTAAATCGCACGACACTGGTTGCGTACCCCTTCAGTGTTAAGTGATCTATCGTATCCATTGGATCGTCATCTAACGGCCATCGTCACCCTGACCAAGTTCTGGCGGCGTTCGACGGCTGCACGCGGCGGCGACACTCGGGCGGCGGCGCTCTGACTACTCCAGGAAGCTAGGGGAAGGGAGGGTAGGGTCACCGTGTTCGCCGTGGTGTGCTGGAGCTCAACGTGCCCGTCGTTGGTGAAGGGGCGCACAGAGGTCGACGGAATCGCTCACCGGAGTTGAGCTGGGCCTCGGGTGCGGTCAGACGTCGACGGGGGCAACGTTACACAGCGTGCTAAGGCAAATAAAAGGCACTGTTAGGTTCGTATGGATGCCGTGATCTTGTGAGTATCCAAGAGGGGGTAAGGGGCGGTCTAGACTCACCAATAGTGCTCGCCGGAGTTGCGGGGTTCTTCAGTGGCGCTCAGACGAAGACGGAGGCGAGGTTGCAGGTCACTCACGGGAGAGCTGAGGCCACAGAGCGGTGCGCCAGGGTCTGGTGAACTTGCCTGCGTGCTCGGGGAGGCAAGGGGCGGCAGGGTTCGGCCGGAATCATCGCCGGAGTTTGTCGGGGACAGCGGCAGTACAAAGAGGAATTGGGCGGCCTGGGGGCGTGCTTGGGTGAGGCGACGGAGGGGAAATGGAGGGGAGGCAGAGGCGATTAAATGGACACGGTTGCAGAGCGGATTCATCCCAGCGTTATGGCGAATTTACGCGAGGCTTCAACGGCAGAAACGGCAGCGGCGTCTGGGGGAAGAACAGGTCGCGGGTGGGAACGACGAACTGGTAGGTGGGGCCATCTGGCAGCGAGAGAGAGAAGGAGTGCGGGGTCCACATGTCTGTCGCTGAGCGGGTAGGGTGTTTGGTCTGAAGCGTTTTTCTGCGGTAGAGGGGCAGTGGGCTGGCTGGGCTTAGTGGGCCAGGTTGGGTTGGGCTGCTTCCAAAACATTTTTTTTTCTGTTTCTTTTTCTTTTCCCAATTTGATTTTTCTGTTTTGAGATTCAATCAAACAAATCAAACACTCAAATCAATGAAACTTCCACCATACTTTGCAATTGAGTTTGGTTCTGTTTAACAACACAAATCCAAGTCCCAAAATAAAATAATATTTTTATTATTTTTAGGATATATTTAATAATTAAATAAAATAGACCTTAATTATTAATTCAAATAGGTTTTAATTGAAATCTCCATTTGAAATCTAAATATTATCAAAACAAAATCAGTAGGTTTTATTTGAGAAAATAAAATACTTCGAAAACTTATTTAAAATAAATTAATAAGTTTTAGTGTTTTATTAAAATGGAAAAGCCTTTACTTTAACAAAATTGGGTATAAATAAATTCCCATTATTTGATTTAAATAAACCTTTACTATTTTGTCAAATAGAAATATTTTATTTCAAAGGCTTGGCCAAGTTTTTATTTGGCTCTATAAAATAATCCTTATTTATAAATCTACCTTTGCTTTATAAAAATCCAAATCATTTTATTAAAAGATCCAAAAATAGTAATTCCAAATATTTTTAACTTTATTGTTTATTTATCTTTTTAAATCCCTTTAGGATTTTATTTGATCAAATAGGTTTGAAGGTTTCCAATTGGAATCAAAAAGTTTCTTCTCACCCTGAAAATCAATCAAAGTTTTATTTTATTCATTTATTTTTCACATAACAAGATTTGGAAAATCTTGGGATGTGACAAACGGTAGCGTAGGCGAAGCTCCATCTTCGGGGTCACAGGCAATGCTGACGATGGGAGATGATCCTAGTTGTCGTAACCTTCCTGGGTCCATCCTCCAGGTACTCCTCTTCATAGTCTGGCCATGGGAATAGCCAGGGACAAAGCCATGAGTACTATACTAACAAGGGAAAGGGGGTTTTGATAATAGGACACTAGGCTCTAGGGTTATTTTTCAAAGGCCAGATTTATCTCTACTAAGTTTAGAATCAACGAATGCTAGTTGAAGGTTTATAACACCTAATTGGGAACTTGTATTTCATATCACAACCCTGTTGTGGTCAAGTCAAAGTCTCAATGCATTTCACTAGTCATTTTGAAAAGTCTGACGGGGGAACAGTATGGCCACTCCAACTGTCCATAACCGCGGACGTGGCTATTCGAATAGTTTGACACTCTGCAGAGATTGTACACTTTCACCACAACATTCGATACATCTGTCAGGAACAAATCCTGAACTCACCATACTCAGTATGCGGATAATCAATCCTAACCTTTCAATTACACGCCCTAGTATAAGCACCTCTTCTATGAGTTTGGCCTCCCAACCATGACCAACTGTCATCTTGGGTACTGCACAGGTGGACAATCTTCACAAGGTAGCCTCAGCTCAGACCTTGGCCGTGAGGGAACTAATAATAAGGTATATAAGTTTCCAGTCAAGCCCTACACAATCTTCGGGTATTGTGGTTGTACGATAAAATTGGAATGGTATCGCATCCAGACAACCATCAGTTTTACAAAGGGCTAAGGCTCATGCCTCAACATTTTCATCACTAAAATCATCAGGTGTTCGGAAACACATGTCCAAAACATTTCAATAGAATGATCCATCATTCCAAGGTTTTCATAACCATTTTTCCACCAAGTATTCCCATCTAAAGTTGATCAAGTTTTATGCTTAGCACTAGCATCTACAGGTGGGGGTAAGCAATAATGAGGGGTGGTAAACTAGTGGAGTTCTAACTAAGTTCAATCTCATGCCTTAAGATGACATCAAGATTATCTAGCTTAGGACAAATTTTATGCTCTTTATGCAACCTTCACACATCTTTCTAGTATCTACCATTCACTTAGGAAGAATCTAGGTAAGAGCTTTGATAAATAAATAAAGTAAGGAGCTTGCAAGTAAAAACTAGGATTGGTTTATCAAGTGGATATGATCACATATACTTAAGGCATATAGTGGTCATGGTAACAAGCAAGTATTAGCTTGCACAATATCAGTATAAGCTTGCTAAATTGCAAGTTTTAGCTTGCCTTGCGCAGAGCAGTGGTTGAAGTTCTCCTCTGCTTCTTCTTTGTAGTATCCTCCTTCCTCCTCGTATCCTTGGTCGGTACTAGCGTCTATGAATAAATACGAGGTACACAATCACCAAACAATACTTAACTACTTGCAATCATCACACACAAGGATCCTATAGATGATCTAACATCATTTCTAATATTACAAGATTGAGGCTTGGTTTAATTCCTTTTATTTTTTATAAAAGTAATTTCTACTCATTGAAAAACTACTTAAGATTTAATATTCTCCAAACCAAACATGGGATCATGTTGACACATGTCATCACCACATATTTTAGTCCATGGGAATATGAATTAAAGTGGTGTCACAATTTAATAAGGTTTTACCCTTTTATTTTAATTAATTAATGTGTCTAGAAATGCCTATGTAGCATTCTTTTATTACTTGAACATTATTTATGCAAGTAAACCTATATATTTTTATATATTCTGAAAGGTATGGTTAAATGTGATTTTTGAGAGTTGGAATCAACTCAAAAGCTATTATGGTTTAAATTTGAAAAATGTTTGAATGCAGAAAAGCTTCTGCCTTGTTCTTTTTACCAGGGGTGATCTATAGATCCAAATGACTTGAATCCAACGGGCTTGGATTCAGCATTCCCAGACCTTTCTAACAAAATTGGTTTCATTCAATTTTCTGCACTGAGTCGATCTGGGTTGATTTTTGAAGTTGGGTACAGAAGTGAGTTTGAAATAAAATAGAAAAGGTTTAATTCAAATAACTGGGCTGCGCGGGAAAGGTTAACGGGACGGCCTGCTAAGCGCAGTGCTTCCGCAGGCTGCTTAAGTGGGTGTCCCCACGCGTCAGTGACACAGGGGGGTGCGAAGCGGTACGGGGCAACGTGGGCCGTTCGATCTGATTCTAATCCAACGGCTAGGAGTCATCGTCGACGTTGGGCAACGCCGGCGAGATAGAAACCTAGCGCGACCAGTGGGGGTTGCTGGGGGCTCACCCGGGTGTAGGCGAGGGTCGGCGAGGCGGGCAAACAACAAAGTCGACGACGGCGAACTCAGGGGTGGTCGCGGCAGCTCCTGGAGTGGACGAAATCGATGGCGCCCTTCTTCTCCAGAGGCGGCGGGCTCCGGTGAAATTCCGGCGATGCGCTGCTCCCCTTGATCCGGGAACGGTGTGGCACGATCAGTGAGGAGAGGGGAGTAGAATGGTGTGAAGAATTCAAGCGGGGGTGGCCTCTATTTATAGTCGAGCGAGGGGACCGTCGGGGCGCACGGTGAGCTCGTCGGGGGCGATGGTACAGACGGCTATTGGCCTGGGCGAAGGTAGGGGACGGTGCGGTGTTCCCTGGCGATGCTCAACGCTACGATGGCGAGATGTGGGGCGGTGCGAGTTGGTCTGGAACACGCGACGCTCTGCACGGCAGAAGCGACGTCTTCAACGGCGAGCGGTGGCTGTGCGGCACGGGGCGGCGAACGAGGATATCTGGCAGTCTCCTGGGTCGGTGGTGATCGTGTGTGCACGCAGTGATGGCGGCGCGTGGTCTGTGGGCTTCGGTCGAGGGTGGCGCTCTGGCGCAGGCTCGGCACGGTCGCTAGCGGTCTGGGAGCGGTCTGTGCGTGTGGTCCAGTGGCTGGCAAGGTTCGAGCGGTGGACAGGGAGTGGCGGTGGACGGTGGGCTGCCTCCCAGACATGCTGGCTAGGCTTGTTTCTCCTCCTAGCTTGCTGTCGACACTGGGGTGGCATGGGTGTGCTCGGCTGTTCACCATTGATGGTTTTGTCAAGCTCAAAGTGGTGCTAGTGCTTGGTTAATCTTGCTAGATGATCTACTGAGCTGGTTGTGAGCTAGATAGGGAACCAGTTAGGCAAGAATCACTGCTCACAATAGTGTTTTGATTTTGTTTGATTTGTGTCTCCAAGTGTTTGATGAAATGGCCGCATGAATTCAAGTTTTGAATTTTGAAAAAAAAATTGGTGGGTGTGCTAGATTGATGCTGGTGAGTCTGCAAATGCTTGGGTTTTGAAAGTTGAGCTTGTTTGAGTGGTTTTTGAAAAAGTGGGATCTTCCCGTATGATAAAGATTCAATTTTTAATTGTCATTTAAACTATGCATTTGAAAGTTTCTAGATGATCACAAAGTGGGCCTTGATACTTTGTTTTGAGTACAATCAAGGGGTGCAAAGATCCAGAAAAGTTTCTGTTAGGTTCTGAAAGTTTGAGACAGCCAAAGTAGGCATCGGAGTTAAATTGGTCAAAATGACCATTCCTTTATTTTATTTGTTTTGATTTACTTGTCTTTGGGAAAAGTGTGGGAGATGTTTTAGATGATGTTTATTTCACCTAAGAAACATTTTACAAGCAAGGAAACATACAAATAAGGTGGTTCAAAAGAATCTCAAATTCAATGCATACTCATATGCAAGCATTCATAATTTTATTTAGAAAAGTTTTTGTTAACCCTAATTTTGATGCTTAGAGTTTAATGATCCAAGTTCAATATTTTTGGGATGTTACACAAATCTTGTCAGCAATTCTCAATAGCACCTAATACTTTCCTGGTCGTGTGCTACAGTAGGGTCACCGTAGCAAAACCCTAGCCCCCACCCTTGTCCTCACATTCTTGGAGGGAGAGAGACATGCCCTTTTAACAAAAGCCAAACATTAAAGTGCAGCAGCCCCCACCCCCTCTCTATCCCCTACCATGACCAGAGTCCTCTCTCTCACCTCTCCATCGCCCCTGCTTCCCAATGGCTGGCCCTCACCTCCTCTCTTTTTCCCTCCTACACAAAGTTCACCATGAGCCTCTCCCTTCAGTTTAAAGGCAAGAGGCCACCCCCAGCACGCCTCTGCCTCACATTTTCCCCCTCTTCTACTCACCCACCTCCCTAGCACTCCACTCCCTCTCCCCTAGCCCTGCCTTGTTCGTGAGAAGAAGAACAAGGAAGATTAGGCCTCCTCCCTCTTTGCAAGCACATCTCCTCTCCCTCGATCTCCTCTCCTTCTAAATGTCGCTCTCCTGCCCTCCTATACTCTCTCCGACCCTCCCCCTTTGGTGTTCCTTGCGCAGAAACAGAACTAGCAGTAGATCCGGTGAGCCCCGAAGACTCCCTCCTCCCGCTCTCGCGTGAGCTTACTCCCGGTGGCGAAACCACCCGTGCCGCCCATCGTTGGGGTCGCCAGCGAGCTTCGCCTTCCCTTGGACCCTCTCCGGCACCCAGCTGCCCATCGGTTAGCCACCCCGAGCCCTCTCCTCCTCCTCCTCCTAGGGTTACCCATGTTGTTTCGCGAGCTAAGGCTGAAGACGGCCCCGCGCCGTCCGATCCTCCTGAAGCCGACGGTCGGGATCGAACCATACCGGTTCGACCGCCGTCTCTCACTGATGAGCGGGCCCTGCTGCAGCCCGTTCGAATCCTCCCTCTCGTGCGTAGCACTCCTCGGGATGGGCCGAATGTCCCTGGCACGGCCCAGTAACCCGCAGATCCCAGCCCATTGCCCTTCTTTTTCCTAGTTTTAATTCCAGATCTATTCAAATGCAGTTTAGTTTAAATAAAAATAAAAATGGAAAATAGCCTAGATCCACCAGATCTAAATTTGACTATGTTCCTAAATGTTCTGTGCAACATGCAGAACCAGTCCTTGGCCAAAATTATTTATCATTATTTAGTGGCCTTTAATCTACTAGCATGTATCTAAAATATTAAATAAAACCCCTAGAAAGTTTTGCTTATCCAAATGGGATGAATCAAGTTTCATCTAATAGGTAATTGAAGTACCCATATTTTGGGCCCTTGCCTCAAGACAAGGCGAACCATGGTTTGCCGTTAGTAAAAATAACAAATACATGGCATTTCTGCCTTTATAAAATTCTCTTGGCAAAACCACAAACGATTTTGACCTAATTCCAACTCTCTGTACATCCACATACCCATAAATATCAAACCCCAGGAGCCCAAAATTTATTCAGCCTTTGTTGAATTTTGGTGAATTGAACTAATCTGTGTAGGCTTATTTCACTAATTAATTCATCATAGTAGTTCTGTTCATACAAAAATTCCGATTCCAATTTCTAAAAAATATATTTAAAATACCTAACATGTGTCCTTAGAATCACATTAAAATCTCCTGTATATTAAATCTGGTGAAAAAGACAAATATCATCCAGTATTATCTTTGGGAATTTCTCAAGGGCATTCTGGTAATTGTTTTGAGGTGACTCCAACTCTCAATAAATAAGTCCATCAAATAATATCTAAGCACCCAAGTAAATAATTTTTGGAACTCTAGAACAATTCAGGTGAATTATTCCCTAAAACTAGAGTTTTATTCACTATAAAAATCACTATAAATCAATGGTAATTGATAAAATAGTGAAACAACTTTTGGTGGTTTCATTTTATCAATACCTATCAGATGATATAATTTTTATACAATGATATCCTACTGAATAGGTCCTTGGTCCAAAACCCCTCCTCTATCTAGTTTCTAGACTATAAAAACCATATTGATTTTTCTTCAAATGTTCCAAGACACTTTCCAACCTCTCTAAATCCATTACTCCCAAACCCTACTGACTGGTAACTTGTATACCCTGTTTTTTTAATGTTTGCTATGGTGATTGTAAGCCTTGTATTGAGTGTGATGTTGTTTGTTTGCATGTATGCTCGATAACGGCAATAGTTGCGATTGTGTGCCGTCGAGAAGAAGGAAGCCCCGGAGCATTATTATTGCTATCATTATTATTATCGGTATTGTGGTATTCTAAAGAAGTCACGGGACCTCTCGCTGGTCATAGGCAAGCTACCTTCTTGCTCATAAACCCTTGTCCTATTTTTATACTTATGCATGTTATTCAAATGGTTTACCTAAATTGCATAGTTTACCTATTTATGTTTTATATGTGGGAATGTTTGGCTCCTCTAGAATATTATCACCTCGGTACCATTAGGTATGAACCCCTTTAATGACACCTATTTATCTGTAGTAGGATATATGGTGTGTAACACCATGCCCCTTTTTGAAACCCCGTTTTAGCCAAAGCAAAACTATGGGATGGGAAGACCCCAGAAAAGCTTAGAAAAATGTTTCATTTGAAAATCTTGGTGAGGCTTGGCCTACCAAGTGAAGTGGAAAAATGAGAAGGTTTTGTTTTTACAAAAAGGTTGGAAAAAATGATGGAGGAATTTTTTTTATGAAAACACGCTGGGCTGTGCAGTTTACTATGCTAGAACAATTAACCTGTGCAACCACATTACTCTGTAATGAGACAGGGCTGGGCTGGAAGTTTGTCTAACCTGGTATAGGTTCCTCATACTACTACAGGGAAAACAATCCCTGGAAGGTGGGCCTTCTCCGTCCAAAAGGTCCATGCGTAGCATCGGCCGGGAGAAGGAACAAAGGGTCTTCAGGCCTCCATGCAATACTATGAGCCCCTCATTGATAGCGCACACCCGTTGAGGTGAAAAACGCGCTCCGGTTGGCTGGTAACTATATAGGGCGTCCCGCTTTTGAGGGGATTAACCTCCTAGGGTAGGCACTTGTATCGGAGAGGGCATCAAGAGGGTCTTGAGCGGTTATTCGACCCACGATCGGTGTAGATCAGGGACGGATAATCAGATGGTGTGGGTACAGTGTACAACCTCTATAGAGTGTAAATCTATTCGAATAGCCGAGTCCTCGGCCATGGACAATTGTGATGGCGGCTCTACGGTGGGTGATGGTTTTGATTTCAAAAAGTACTTCGGAAAAGCAATGGCTTGGAAATGTTTTGACCATGGGATGGTCGAAAAAAGGAGGAAGGAATTTGGTCATGGGATGACCGGAAGGAAAAACAAATGGGTGACCCAATCCTAGGGAATTCTAATAACTCCTCAAAAAGGTTTCCAAATGTTATACAAAAGTTTTTCAACAAAGATATAAAGATATGCTATATCTACCAGAGAAACTAGTTTATAAATGAACCTCTTATGGAGCCATCCTACCACAGCCATATTGCATATCCTTTATTATTGTTTTCTTGAGGTGGTTTGTGAGTACATTCAAAGTACTCATCGGTTTTGTCCCTGGCTATTTACTTGGCCAGACTTTCAGAAGGAAGAGGAATGATGGAGATTGTTGACGTCTATGCGAGCTAGGCCGTCTTTCCAGTCAGTTGCCTGTAGGTTAAGGCATGACATGGGCTCTGCTCTTGAATACTTCAGCTACTAATGTTGTATCGCCATAATGGTTCTTTTGTAGGTACTTGTACTTATTATTCATGGATGTTGTAATGATACTCGTCGGTTATGCTCATGGCTCACTGATCATGGGAACATGAATTCTAGGCATAACAGGTATTCTTGGATCGTAAATCCGGGGTGCCACAGACTTGGTATTAGAGCCATCCTGACTGTAGGAGACCTTAGTTAGCATGGACGTTAGACATGACAACCACTATTTTGGAAAAACACCTGGTTTTCGAAAACTATTTTCTCAAAAGATTTTTGAAGGATTTCTTATCTAATCATCTCTGACTTAAACGATTTGAAAATGGATAACTCTATATCTCATCTACTTAAAAATTTCTGTTTTCAACAACAAAGTTCGACTGGGAGAATATGAGACGGAGATCCCGAGATGAAGAGACACCAAGACAAGCAAACCAAAGGAGCTACCAACGATGAAAGACACTACAAGATCGCCCTACCAAAGGAGTCCTCCATTTCCCCCAAATCGATCAAGTATGACGTCGACGACAAAATATGGCAATACAAAAGTTAAGACCCCCGTAACGTCCGTACTTAGGATTAGCATCCCTAAAATAGGATTCCCCTTATGGCATGTAGTTAACCCTTAGTACCTATGGTACGCCCTGTTTGTTTGCCATGTGCTTATATGATGCTTAGTATGTGTTGCTTGTCTGCCTGGAATCATCCGATACTAAAGCTTTGACCGCCTTGCTGGAGTATCCCGACACTGACCCTCGCAAACCCATAGCCGGAAAGCTCTCCTTAGCAGGATGGCCACATACAGAAAGCCTCGACAACCTCAAGTAAAGCTCTAAGGTGGAAAGGCTGCGTCTTTCCACTCAACTCCAGAAGATCGTCTACGAGGAAATAATCCAGGAAGATCTCAAATCCAAAACTCTGTCCCACGCCCCACTTTGAGAGTCGTCAGAGGAAACCCAAACTATAACTGCGCTTAATACTAACCGTACACCTTGATAAATCTGGGTCTATCTATTTAACCTCACCCCTAAACCGAAAACCCTCCTTTGTGCAGATGGAACCCATTGATGAAGCATGGTTAAGAGTAGGGTTCCCCGTGATCCTATGGGACTCCCTACAACTTTGTGGATACACTCAACCTCCCACTTATACTCTTCACAAAGCACTGGAAACCGGGCTATATCTGGGACAAGTTACCATTCCTCCAAAGTATGAAGTACCAGGAGAACCCATTTATTCCACAGGACTTCGAATGCCAACCCAGTGCTGGCCCTCGATATGGCTGCAAGAGAAGCACTATTTCACATTCGTGATGTTCTTCCTGAAATGAGGCAACCCACAACCTTCTATCTACCCCTCAAAGGAAGTGTTGACTTATCCGGACAATCCCAAGAACCTCGCTTGACCTACCCCGCCCTGCAGCTGCAAGACCAATATAGCTATGCTGGAAATGAGCTCCTCACCACCATTGCCGATGAATACTGCCACACCCAAATGGAGCTTCATCGTGTGCAAGCCATCCTGAGCCGCAAGGAAGCTATGGAAGTCCAGCAAAGGAATCAAGCCATGATCAAGAAAATGGAAGAAACCTCTAGAAGCCGCATCCTCAAGGGAAGAAAGAAGTGCGTCCCCGCGCGACAGTATCTCAAGAGGTTCAAGCCACCCCAAGACATACAAGTATCCTCCACCCACTTCCCCGTAGGCGAAGATGAAGCCAAATAGGATTCCCTTGAGTATTCCGCAAGTGGATACTAGCCTATGGTAGAACTATGTATCGTCCCAGAACCTGTTTTGTAAAACTCTAAGTGCTTCGATGCCCTCCGGAACATACCTGTTTTGTAACATCTTAAGTACCTCCGCCACCGATCGGCACGAACCTACTAAATTCTTGGATGATATGCAAGTATGATGTCTTTCTTTGCGTGTTTTACCCACGATGTTGCATCAGACCAAAACCGGAACGACCTCATTCCAAGGGACCGTGTTCCTAGACCGCCAACCTCCAACGACTCCTTCAACCCATCGGACCTCTAACTAGCCTAGAACTAACTACAGGGAGCTAGCTAAATGCTTTTCACGATACAATTACTACCCCAAGAAGTGGTGTCGTTGTTTCTCATGAAATGGATTATGAAAAGGTCGACAGAAGATAATCCCCTCCGGATGAAAGGTGCAGCGCCATCCCCCAATATCAGCATACGACTCCACTAAAGAAAGCCTGCAACTCCCCTAATAAACCATAGTGTCGCTCTAAGGGGAAAGACTAGGTCTTTCCCGCCCAAAACCCCATAAAACCCTGGAGTCGAAAGCCTAGTCATCGCTAGGTGACAACCACCCTCTAAATAAAAATCGTGGACCCTACCCGACGGACAATAACCAACACTACTCCAACATCGAAAGATACTTCAGGAAAGTTCTCCATCACTGAGTCGACCGTCCAGCCACCACTCCCGGTGTTTCAAGACCAAGAAGACAGAAAAGCTGACTATCATGGTAAAGGATTGAAGAAGGCTCAACTCGCTGTCTCGCCTCAAGAAGGAAAGACCCTATCAACGCTAAACCTACCTACAATTGTCCTAAGGGGAAAAGACGCAGTCTTTTCCACTTGTTTCATCTAAGCTGCCCAATCTGAAGCCACTCAGCTTTGATCCATAACTGAACACGCTTGTTTGTTGTTAAACCCGTTACCATCTAATACTTCCACCCCTGAAATTGTTAAGCGGATGTAATTACCCAACCCTACTCCTCCCTAATCTCGGGACAAGATTATTTTAAGGGGGAAAGGTCTCTAACATCCCAATTTCAGCAAACCTGAATAGTTGTCCAAAAGGCAAAAATCAGGGGGAACAAAAACTTATTCTTGTTACATGTTGCAACGTTTGCTTACTTGTTTGCTTGTGTTCATGCAACTGATTGTGTATTAGGTAATATACTTCTTATCTCAACCCTATTTGACTAGGGATATTTTACAATGGAAATGTCTTGGCTCATCTTTCATATTCTCAAATTTTCTAGCATTTCAAAACCTGAGCCAGGATGACTTTGACACAACAAAATGTTTTGATAGTTCTATTAACAAAACTATGGAGACCTATATACAATCTCCTTATGTTTTCAAGACAGAACATTCAACTACTCATATCTATAGGTTTTCCAAAACCTTTTTCCTAAAACCTCTCCACTCCAATCTAGGTAGAAATACCAAGAGGTACTTATCTTACTTCAAAGATCAACCAATTCAAAATACCCATCCTTACCCCAGGCTAGGCTTAATGGTAAGCCTAGTAGTAGTTGGATAGGTATGATAAGATGAATTGCCTTGATCTGTTGTCTGATGAATTGCCTTGATCTGCTGATTGCCTTGTTTGCTTAGGAACTAGAGTGAGATAATCTAGTAGATCATCCCTTAGGACACAATCTATGTTTGTGATCATCAATCTCAAACCAAGCCTCCAAATCTGGATCTATCCTAAGCCACTAAAGTGACCATCACATCTCCTACTCAGATCAATCTAGGGATAATCCCTTTTGAAACTTTCCTACCCAGTGAAGATCCCATCTAAACATGGATCCTATCTAATTAGTTAACACTTCAACATCATCTCATTGATCATGAGTTTGGAATCCGACTTTCTCTAAAAATCAGCTATCCTTGTAATCTAGTCTAAAACCCTAAATCTGCCAAAATGGCTATGTCTAAAATCCTTATCAGGATTCAATCTTTGGGGCCCCACCTACTCTAATCTATGTTCTTTCTTAAAAATGTACTTAAACCATATTTTAGTACATCATTAGTACTACCAAAGCCCACTCTTGCCATTATCTAAGCCATTCTGGTTCCCACTCATGCATGATGTTTTTGTAGTCAAGATAATAATCTTTTCTACAAATCTTATCATCTTGCCTACCTTGGCAGAATCTCACATCTATATGCTACCTCCCCTTGACCAACTCTTTGCATGGTTATGATCTACTAACCATTGTATATCAATCCATACTTCACTTGTTTCCATTGGAGCTTTGTGTTTCTTAAACCCACATGGTTTATAAGGCATCATGATGTGTCTGTTATGGCAGCCTTAATTTTTAACCAAGTTTTCCATCACTCCTAAACCACCACAAATAGAACCAAGCCCAACTCTTGCTTCCATGATCATATATATAACTTGTTCTAGCTACCCATGTATTCCTTACATCAAGGTGAGCTCTGAGCTCACTAATCTCAGCTTGTTTAGGTGGCATAAAAATATCAAAACCCTAGATTCCCCAAAAATCTAGTTTATTCCCCCCATATTTCCTCAAGAATCAAGTTGGCAATGATCTATAAATCAAGTTTACATAACCTACCTTGGATATGATATTTTGCCAAATAATTCCCATAATTATAAGGAACCTAAAACTATTTAAATTCATTATCTTGCAATATCCTCAAAATGTCTCCTATAAAGGCAAGTTTGTTTTTCTCCTAATCACCTTGCCAACTCAATGAAGAATTGATTCCTATACATCATACGCCACCTTCCCATCTCAATTCCTTATTATTTCTTTCTACCCTTTTTCTTAAATGGTAGAAACAAGAAATAATTCCTTAAAAATACTTTTCTACCCATATAAATTCCCATAAAATACTCCAAGGTGTGATATGGTATTTAAGACCATATCACATCAACAACCAATCTTGTCCAATGTAAAAATACCAAATAAGCCTCTAGAAACTACTTCTTTCCTATTTGTTTAAATGGAAATAAATGCTTCTAGAGTCTGTTGGAAAATCTCAAATAAATCCAAGAGTGTTCTCTTGACCATATCTTCCAAACAGTACCATTGTATCATCTTGTCTAACTAAAAAAACTAGAGTTGCTTCACAAGCCTCTAGTTGGTCAATAATTGAAATCTTTCAAACTCATGAACTAAATCAAAACCTACCATTCCCAAATCTTGTCCAGAAATTCTCAATAGCACCCAATACTTCCCTAGCCGTGTGCTACAGTATGGTCACTATAGCAAAACCCTATCCCCCACCCTTGTACTCACATGTTTGGAGGGAGAGAGACATGCCCTTTTAACAAAAGCCAAACATTAAAGTGCAGCAGCCCCCCACCCCCTCTCTATCCCCTACCACGACCAGAGTCCTCTCTCTCACCTCTCCACCGCCCCTGCTACATAATGGCTGGCCCTCACTTCCTATCTCTTGCCCTCCTACACATAGTCCACCATGAGCCTCTCCCTTCGGTTTAAAGGCAAGAGGCCACCCCCAGCACGCCTCTGCCTCACATTTGCCCCCTCTTCTACTCACTCACCTCCCCAGCACTCCACTCCCTCTCCCCTAGCCCTTCCTTGCCCATGAGAATAAGAACAAGGAAGATTTGGCCTCCTCCCTCTTTGCAAGAACAACTCCTCTCCCCTAGCTCTTCTCCTTGTGCATGTCGCTCTCCTGCCCTCCTATACTCTCTCTGACCCTCCTCCTTTGGTGTTCCTTGGGCAGGAATAGAACCAGAAGCAGCTCCGGTGAGCCCCGAAGCCTCCCTCCGGCCGCTCTCATGTGAGCTCCCTCCCGGCGGCGAAACTGCCCATGCCGCCCATCGTCGGGGTCGCCAGCGAGCTCCGCCTTCCCCTAGAACCTCTTCGGCATGTAGCTGCCGCACGTGAGCCGCCCCGAGCCCTCTCCTCCGCCTAGAGTTTCCTCTTGTTGCTTCGTGAGCTGAGGTTGAAGACGGCCCCACGCCGTCCAATCCTCCTTAAGTCGATGGTCCGGATCGAACCATACCAGTTTGGCCGCCGTCTCTCGTTGACGAGCGGGCCCCGCTACGGCCCGTTCGAATCCTCCCTCTCGCGCGCAGCACTCCCCGGGGTGGGGCTAATGTCTCTGGCATGGCCCAGTAGCCCGCAGATCCCAGCCCATTACCCTTCTTTTTCCTAGTTTTAATTCCAGATCTGTTCAAATGCAGTTTAGTTTAAATCAAAATAAAAATGGAAAATAGCCTAGATCCACCAGATGTAAATTTGACTATGTTCCTGAATGTTCTGTGCAACATGCAGAACCAGTCCTTGGACAAATTTATTTATCATTATTTAGTGGCCTTTAATCTACTAGCATGTATCTAAAATATTAAATAAAACCCCTAGAAAGTTTTGCTTATCCAACTGGGATGAATCAAGTTTCATCTGATAGGTAATTGAAGTACCCATTTTTGGGCCCTTGCCTCAAGACAAGGTGAACCATGGTTTGACATTAGTAAAAATAACAAAAATAGGGAATTTTTGCTTTTATAAAATTCTCCAGGCCAAACTACAAAGGATTTAAACCTAATTCCAACTCTTTGTACATCCACATGCCCATAAATATCAAACCCCGGGAGCCCAAATTTATTCAGCCTTAGTTGAATTTTGGTGAATTAAACTAATCTACGTTGGCTTATTTCACTAGTAAATTTATCACAATAGTTCTGTTCATCAAAAAATGTTGATTCCAATTTGTAAAGAAAGATATTTAAATATCTAACATGTGTCCTTGGAATCACATTACAATCTCCTGTATATTAAATCTGGTGAAAAAGACAAATATCATCCATTACTGTCTTTGGGAATTTCTCAAGGGCATTCTGGTAACTGTTTTGAGGTGACTCCAACTCTCAGTAAATCGGTCCATCCCATACTATCTAATCACCCAAGAAAATAATTTTGTAACTCCAGAACAATTCTGGTGAATTATTCCCTAAAACTGGAGTTTTATTCACTATAAAAATCACTATAAATTAATGGTAATTGATAAAATAGTGAAACCACTTTTGATGGTTTCATTTTATCAATACCTATCCGACGATATCATTTTTATATAATGATATCCTACTTAATAGGTCCTTTGTCCAAAACCCCTGCTCTATCTAGTTTTCAGACTATAAAAACCACATAGATTTTCCTTCAAATGTTTCAAGACACTATCCAACCTCTCTAAATCCATTACCCCCAAACCCTACTGACTGGTAACTTGTATACCTTGTATGTTGCGGTGACCTAGCATACCACTGCATGATGTAGTATACTATAGTCGCTGACATAACACCAATGAAACACCGTTCACTAGTATTACATCCCTTAGAATGGCACAACAGAAACACAGCGGTTCCAATACATGGCTAAAGGTTACAACTCACTCTTTATATAAGATCCAGAGAACACTCTAGGTTAAAGAGAGAGAAAGAACTTCTTACAGAGAAGAATCAAAGATAAATAACGCAAGAACAATTATACTGTTAAGTCTAGAATTCTGGCTAAGAGGTTGGCATTGCTGCTATCAGAACGCACTACATAAATAGGTTCTTTGGCTAGAGATTACGTTCCTATATAATCCCTAATTTCGTTTTCACTTGAGCTGAGGTATATGTTGTCTTCCTTGTCTTTATTGAAAAATCTTCAGCTGAGCATGATAAGTCCTGGGGCATAACTTGATGTAGACGTCGTCTTAATGGCTTCAGAATCTAGCAAGGGTTAAGAAGATACTTTGAGTACGAGCATACTCAACAAGTCCACTAGAAAAGGAGTGTTTGATGCACTATAACTACAGCCACAAACTATAGGTCGTACGCAATTGCAGGTTTTCTTAACATTTCTTCAAAGGTTGCTTTTATTCTGAAAATCTATGTCCGTCAGCCTTCACGGGTTTACCAAAACTTTCATGGAGATCCTTTTCGGCCGCGTTCACAGCTCCTTCCTGGAACAGGGAGTAACAAGTTACAGTTCTTACACTCTGCAGAGGTGCGTCAGTTTACCCATGAGAGATCTTAGCTTTGTTGCACATCCGAATTACAGGTTCATTCACACTTCCTTGGTGTGAGGCCCATACTAAGATCCAAGCCAATCACTGCCTTCTCCGCGACCTCGCATGTCTCCTTGGTGTACTCCAGCCCACCTATTGAATTATGACAATGGCAGTAAAGACCGTTCAGATGCCGGAACTATCATGGGACGTTGAGGGCTCCCACCCATATGCTGCATATACTCTACGAATTACCATATATAATATGCACGCTACGAGTGATAACAGCCACGACCCGCACATCCAGCTCCATGCGGGAGGGAAAAGATACAACTGACTTCTCCGTCCCATTCCAAATCTCATGGTCAACGCGTAATATACGGCGCAAGAATCACTGTCGACATTGGTTGTTAAGTCCTAGATAATATGTTCCTTTACCACCGGAACTCTTATAGCAGGTTATTACCTCATGGTAAATAACCTATAATCACATTATTATAAAATAGTGTTTTCTGATCCTTTTTCAAATGCAGGTGATGACAACACTGGATTTGTAAAATACTTTACAAAAAATAATCAATGGACATTATCAAGTGTGAACTTGCCTTTTGTGATTGCAAGATTATGCACTCACGGTCTTCGAGTTAGTATAAGATCCAAAATCTGAAATTAGCATCATTGGTCCGGTAAGGACTAATGTTTAAAGAAGCAATATGCTTTGATGCATAAGTAATGTGATGCATGTTCTAAACTCAAATCCCAGAAATAACGTTGTTCTAGGGTTTGGATTTCTGAAATGGTTACTTTGGAATGTGTGGTTCTTGTAGATAAGTTTCACCTTTGTGCTTCTATTAAAGTTTATGAGTGGTTGTGAACAACACATATGTAGTAGTAAAATATATATACTTATGACATACTAGTCAAGATTGCTAATACAAGAGTTCTTGTCAGAAGTGACAAAAAGGATAACCTTCGAAGAAAAGGTTTCTCTTCTAAAGTCTAAACAAGCTTTGCGGCTAGTTAGTGGTGGTTGATGTCATTGGTTTGCTCAAATGGTTTGACTTGAGTTGCTTTATAACTTAACTACTTCAGACCAAAGTTAACTATAAAACATATAATAATGCTTATGGTGTTATATTAAGATTCTGTAGACTAAATATAACTTTAAAGTATAGATAGTTTTGAAAGTATAGTACTTATACATTGGTATCTTGTATATCTGAAATGTGTTCTTTAAGTTACTTAAGAATGTTTATTCTGTTACTTGGGTAATGGTTTCTTTATTTTTTAATAGAGTAATATCCTTCATCTTTTATAAATAAGTAAGTATAGTTTATAAACCCAAACATAATGTTACTTAACTACTTATGGATTTATATAGTGTTGTAGTAGTTTTTGTAATTTGGTGATTAATATGGTTTAGAAAATATTTGATTGTTTACAAGTTGTTCTTTAAGGATTTTATTATTAGTGGAATTATTTTTAGAAGGTAATCTTCATTTAAGGTTGGAGATACTTCTAAAATAAGAACATTTATATTGTTTTAAACCATTATGGAATCATATTATTAATATTTAAGACTAATACTATTTATTAGACTTATTTGACAAATTTTAGGAATATTAATAAATTTTATTTATCTTTTATGAATTATTAATGAAGTAAATAAGTTTAAATTTGAGTTATTAAAATATTTAATTTTTATTTACCTTAGAAGTAAAATATTAGATTTTTTTAACATTTAGATATTATTTTTGTGATCATTTTGGTGTATCACATTTATTTTTGTGATTTATAAATAAAAATATATGATTTTTATAATCCTTATTACTTTATAATTACTTAGTAAATAATAAATATTTAATGAAGTGAACTAAAGAGACATGATTATATTTTTAAATTAGAATTCTTATTTTTCTAAGATTTTTGGTATTTTACTTATATTATTAACATTTATCATTATAGGAATATGAATTATTGAAGTTTTATTACTTATAAAACCTTTATTATATAACATTTATTTAAATAATCATCATAATAATATTTGATAATAAGTTTAAGTGGTAGATTTTATTTTTCTACAAATTTTCATATATTATACATATTTTTCTGAATTGAAAATCAAAAGTTATTAATTAACCAAGATTTAATCATTTATTAAATTTGTGGATTGTTATTAATTGAATTATAACATCTATTTATTTCTTAACAGAAAATACTTTTTACACCACACCTAGAGATAGCCCCAGTCACTGACTAGTGGGCCATTATCCACCTCAGCACGTTGTATAAAGAAAATCCTTTTATTACCGACCCTGCCTTGACCCCCAATCAATGACATATGGGCCCAAGGCCATGTCATCAACTACACGGGCAAAGACCGGTCAAACAGGCTGACGTGGCTCGATCATGAGATAAGCATGACACAACGATGGCGTCAGCACCACCACCGCCGTCGGTGAGTGGTCACCGGCAACGATCTACGATGCCCAAGCAAGCGAAATGGACCTAGTTAGAATCAGCGCAACCTACTGAACCTAAAAGTGGCGTCGCCACTCGGAAATGGTCACCGGAGCCTTAGCTCCGACGGTGTCCGACGGTGGCTTACGGTGAATCGGTGATTTACAACGAGATCAGGCAAAGTGAAGATGCTGGAAGGTTCAGGAACTTACCCTGATGATGTTAGAGTGGTCGACGAGGACAAGCACGGTCGGAAACGAGATCTCCAATGAGGATTCCGACGAACTGCTGTGAAGAAGAACAACAAAATTCACCCGCTCCAGTGCTCCCTTTGTTGCAAGATTCTATCCCGAGGATCTACGGAGGAAGGCGTTTCTCCATGGATGCTCAGAATAGTATGGGGAGATGTGATTCGACGGTGAGGGGTGGCTCCGGTGAGCTAGGGTTTCGATCCCGTTCGCATATGAGAGGATAAGGAGGAACTGGAGATAGGGATTGAGACAGGGCGTCGCGGTGGCCTTCTTATCCCCTCCTGGCAACGACGGCGTTGATCTTGGCGCAACATCGACGATGACGGCATCGGGCGGCGGCAAGCTCCGCCAGCGAGCTGTCTGTGTGCATGACGATGACGACGATGGCCGTTTTGCAGATAACCCCCAAACGATCTTTGCTTCTCAAACCGCATTCCTTTGCTATCCCCACTTGTCAGTCATAGAAGAAAAAGAACTGGGCTGGTTACTGGGCTGTTGTGGGCTGCACAGGGGCGTTAGATAGGTGTAGGGGTGTTGGGCCACGGCCAGGTTGTCTTTTTCTTTGTTTTATCCTTTTTCTATTTTCTGTTTTCTTATTCAGATTTGAGTTTAATTTATATTTTGAACTTTTATTTGTAGGATTTCTTTGCTGGACTATTTCAATAATACTAAAACATAGTTAGTATTATTTGTGAATGTTTTATTGTATATAATCTTGCTATATTCCTTTTGTTTTCTTAATATATGAAGCCCTTTTAATATTTTGTAAAAGGTCTTCTTATTATTTTATTTTCCTCCTTTAGTTATGAATTTCTTAAATGATATATTCTTATTTGCTCATCAACTTAACTTTAGTTGGCACATATTTGGAATAGAAAATTTTATATGTGTAATGATCCTATACCATTATTTGATGCATGAAATATAGAAGACATTGATATAGTTATTACTACTTCCATTGATTTGGAACATGACAATGTATATATTCTATGGTCATAAACAAAGAGTTTTAAGGTTTTGTATTATGCATATCTACCCTAAGGTTTAGGGTCCTTAATATCTTTAGTCTCCTTTATGAATGTGGTCAAAGATTCAATAGCTAAACATATTATTTTCTGTTTGGGATATTTGATAGCCTCACCTTTAATACTAGAAAGTTATATCTAGAAAGATATACTTAGGCACATATATATAGTTATGATGGTTGGAATTAATAGAGATATGCTTATGTGATTTTCTATAGGGAAATATTTTTATAAAGTGTTATAGACATCAGATGATGGATCAATAGTATGAGATGGATATTATGTTTGATTTGAGATTTAGATTTGATAGCTTACCAAGATTTAATAGGAAGATGATTTATAACATATAATTATATTTCACAATCTTGGATCTCTAATTAAGGAATTCATTTCCTAGATATAATACTTATCCCTATCCATCATCATGGTTAGTATGATGGACTTACTTATTAAAATCTTCTTATTCATATATCATCCTTCTAAACTCATGGATGAATCCAATGAGTTTGATACAAAGGTACTTCATAGCTTTCTCATATCCTTGCTTGGTTGTATTTACTATTCTTCTATTGATAATCTTCCATCCAACCAGTAGTTCCTTCAAACTTTACTCCCAATCTTTCTTAATCCTCCATCACTAATCTTTCTCTAAAGTTGACTAACCTTTAAGATGAATAACACTACTTCTATAACTCTATGTTATACTAGCTTTAATTGAATCATCCTATATTCTCTTGACTCTAATGGCTCACACTTAAATCCCTGAATTAAATTTATGTGGGTTGTAATGACTACTCTAGGATAGCTTACCTATACTAGGGTTTCAATCATGTTTTATCCACCAATACCACTTATACATGACATAAATACTCAACCTTGGTCAATAAGGCTTGATCATTATAATCTTTTGATCCATTATGGTTTAGGTTTCCAGTTGGCTAAATAAGGCTCCATCAATACAACATTGCAGTTGTATGATAATTATCTTCTGTTTAGTTCTATCGGGTTAAGAGATATAATTCCTTAACTATACCTACTTGATCCAATAGGACTACACCTAGTATCTATCTCCAGACTTCATCCTTGTAATCTTCTTTTTTTCAAGGAAGAATTTAACTCCATCAACTATCTTATTAATTGGATTCTTTTCAATCATTCTTATCAAATAAATGACATCTGAAACTAGCATCACTATACACCTCTTCTTAGTTGTTTCTTTGTAGACACTTATTTGTAAGATGTGTTATGATCAAATACTTGATATGTTGGGAATGGATGAATCAATAGTTGATTTCTCAACATTTATTAACAACAAATATTGAAATATAACTCAATAGGGATGATAAGGATTGATATGGAAAGAAAGATATAGGTGAATGATCTAAACTCAGTTTCTTTCCTACTCAATCTTGCTTAAGAAGTAGGGTTAGACCTTACCATGATACTCAGGTATATGCATATGAGATTAAGATATAGTGGTTAAATTCATATTTGGTGTTATACCCTTAAATTGGTACTCATGAGTGATTATAATGGATACTATGATATGATCACCTAAAGATCAAATATAAATCATAATGTATTAGGTTATATCTTTTATTTCATTACCCTTAGGTTAAATCTCCCTTACCCAAAGTAAGGTTTTAACAAAGTCCTATTGAAACTTATCGCAGTCAACTTGATGATATACTTCTTATTTCATCAATTTAAGAGAAGCTTCAATCACCTTGACAAGTTTTGTTTAAAAACGCGAAATTTCTTCGGATTTTGTATGCATGAATGCAATGCACACATCTGGGTTCAGGTTATTTCTAAGCTCTAATGCTGGGATGTTACTGTCACATCCCAAGATTTTCCAAATCTTGTAATGTGAAAAATAAATGAATAAAATAAAACTTTGTTGATTTTCAGGGTGAGAAGAAACTTTTTGAATCCAATTGGAAACTTTCAAAACCTATTTGGATCAAATAAAAAATCCTAAAGGGATTTAGAAAAGATAAATAAACAATAAAGTTAAAAATATTTAAAATGAATATTTTTGGATCTTTTAATAAAATATTTGGTTTTCAAAAGAAAAGGTAGAAATATAAATAAGGATTATTTTATATAGCCAAATTAAACCTTGGCCAAGCTTTTGAAATAAAATATTTTGTTTTTATTAAAAGAGTAAAGGTTTATTTAAATAAAAATGAGTGTTTATTATAATTTGTTTTTGATATTATTTTAGATTTTCAAATGGAGTTTTTAAATAAATCAAACCCTATTTGATTTAATAACTAAGGTCCATTTTATTTAATTAATAAATGGATCCTAAAAAGATTAAAAATATTATTTTGTTTTGGGACTTGGGTTTGTGTTGATAAACAGAACCAAACTCAATGCAAAAGTTTGGTGGAAGTTTGGATTGTTTTGGTTGTTTGAATTGTTGTTTGAAATTAAAACAGAAAATAGAATTAGAAAAAGAAAAAGCAATCAGGAAGAAAAAAATAGAAATGGACACAGCCCAGCCGGCCAGCCCAACTAGGCCCAGCAAGCCCACCTAATTCCTCCTCCTGGAAACATTTTTCTCACTCACGAAACGACACACACAGACGCAGACATGTGGACCCCCGTTCCCTCTCTCTCTCACGCTGCCAAGCGGACCCCACCTGCCTCGTCAGCGTCTTCAACCGCGGACGCGTTCTTCCTCCTCGCTGCCCTTCTCTGTCAATCAATCCCCGAGTCAATTCACTTAATTGCAGTGTTGATTCCGCATCGTAACCTCGCTCACTTAAGCGCACACTCCCTCTCTCCATTTCCCCTCTCTCGCCCGGCTCTCTCGGCCACCAGGCTGCTCGGAATCATCTCCGAACTGCCCCTGTCTCCGACGAACTCCCTGACGAATTCCGGCGAACCACTGCCGCCCCTCACCTTCCCAACCACATGGGCACATTCCCCAGACCTAGGAGCTTCTGCCTGTGCCTTTCGTTCACCCGCGGGCGCCCTAGAGCGTCGACTTCGACAACTTCTGAGCGTCGCCGCGTCTGCTTCCCACTCCGGCGAACTCCACAGGTAAACTCCGTTCGCCCCAGCACTCCTTGATGATACTCCCACACTCGCCACACTCTCCTGCATCTGACCATGCTCCTGTCTTGCCTTAGGGCGATCTGCAACGTCGCCCCCGACAACGAACAGAACCAACTGACGCTGACGACGTCTCCGGCGAGCCATTAGTCCCACCCCAGTACGCCCCTCGCCTCCTCGCGACCACGTTGAGCATCGCCACGATCTCCTGAGCACGGTGAGCACTTTTCCCTCTCTCTTTGCTTCCTGCATCGCCAGTACCGCCACCGTCTGAGCATCACCGCCGTGTGCCGCCGCCAGCGCCGCCACTAGATGGCAAGCGTGTTGCGCGCCGTTAGATCTTAATCGTACGCACGCGATAGATTCTTAGCCGAAGGGGTACCGATCTATCTGTGCCGTGCGTTGTTAGTTTAATCCTACGGCCAGCATCACTCGGTCCACCTGAACCGGTACCGACGAATAGGAAAACGCCGCGTGTCACCAGTTCTGTTTAAAAACAAAGTTTGAATCAGATTTGTTTGCAAATTTGAAACCCTTGTAACTTTAGTTCCACACGTCCAAATTTTGCAAACTTTATATCAATGGAATCAGTGGAACAAGCACTAGCCAACCATGCCATTTGTTTAGTAAAAAGCTTCTGGAAAAATGTTTGTTTTTGCAGAAACATTTGTATGCTTGTCTAGGATGTAAAAATTATTCCAAAATGATTTTGGGGTTAAAATATTTTGCAAATGGTTTGTTGTGAACCTACTGACCCTAGGAACCAACTTATGGTTTTAAAAATGGATTTGGTGAAGATTAGGATTGAATAATTGAATTAGCCCATTTCTAGTCAAATAAAAATATTGACTTTGCTATGAAAATGATTTTTGAACAAAACCTTCGGAATTTTTTTTGTTTCAAACTCTCTGACCCTAAACACAAAGTTTTATGGTTTGAAAACATATTTTGTGAACCCTATAGATTAATGCCTTAGTAAAAACATTTCTACACCACATAAAATGATACCTTGTTTTGAAAATGATTTATGAAGTGAAACCTTTTGCAAATGACTTTGCCACTTTATAAAATGACCATTAGGTGTTTTCAAATGTTTATGACCCATTAGGAACCACTCTTTCAAATAAAACAAATCTTGGCATGCTTGCATGCATTACTTTGACTTTATCATTTTATGTGATGTTTGCTTGATTGGTAGATTGAGATTGTGCCTTGCTTGATTGAATTGTAGTGACTTGAAGAGTGTGATTGTTGCAAGGACAAGGAGTGAACTTATACCCTCTACCAAAAAGGCAAGTGATGCTCCATATTTTTGTCCCATTACTTTCACTATGCATTAGTGATTTTTCTAAGTAAAACTTGCATGAAATTTTTCTAGTGTAAACTATGCTAAGGGAAATCCTAGTAGATGAAACCTTAGTAGAAAATTTCCTAAGTTAAGATTCCTACTACTATCAAGCTTAGCTTAGCTAATAGAAAACAAGGGTGGAATATACATTCATACTATGGAAAAATTTCTAAGTCTGAGGACTTGTGTTTTGTTTAATAAAACAACTAAGTTAATGAATCACCTGGGTGGAATGGTAATTGCTTGGTGGTTTTTGGTTGAGTGGTTACACAAGGCCAGGGGACTGGTGAACCTTGTGTATCTCACTTGTGGAAGGCCACCCAAGAACAAAGAGATTTGAGATGTCAAATGTTGAGAAGCTTCAAGTGCAACCACTTGGCATTATGGGATCTGCCTGGATCACATAGGTTGCTAGAACTTAGCCATTTGGACAGTTGGTGGTAGGGTTTGATAGGTTGGAACGCGTCCACTTGGTCTAAGGAAAGGCTTCTGAAAGATCTTGTCTTGGTGAAACCAAGTCTTGTGGGGAAAGTGCACCACCTCTGCAGAGTATAAAATCTAAGTACTTAGCCATGTCCCTGGTAAAGGACAATTTGAGCATCAAGACATGGAAGCAATCAAGAATCTCATCATCCAAATTTCTAAGTTAAAAACTTGTGGTTGAACATGGGATTAATGGATCTTCAATCTTTGATTGGGAGATGCCTTGGGTAAGATTATTTTGTCAAACAAAAACCTAGTGTTTTCAAATGATAAGGAAAATCTATTTTGAGCAATGCAAGCCTAAGCTCCACTTAGCCAAATGCATATAGATGATAGACTCCACTATTCTACCATAGTATCACTTGCCAATACAATTCAAATGTATTGACCCTTGTGGCTGTAACTTGTTATGTTGCAGGTTTGATTGATTTCGTGAAGTGTGTTGATTAGGATTACAAAGTCTACAACCAACATGTTTGCCTGTGGCACTTTGAAGATGAAGGACCCCATGCTTATAGATATTCTGCTGCAATGTAATGTAATAGCCAAATGAGATATGTAAGATGTAATAAAATTATGTTATTCCTGGTTATAAAGTTGTATTATGACCTTTGTTTCTTGATATTACATCTTAACTGTGGATGCTAGCTATTGATCCAGGGACTAGCATTGTAAACACAGGAGAATCTACCTTATTAAAGGTTGGGAACCTTACAGATGGTATCAGAGCATTGTGTTGCCTATAGGATTTGTAACCCTAGGATTGGACAAAACCCCTTAGGAAAATAGGAGTTGTTTTTGTTCCAAAACTTATTTACAAACAATCTTGTAAACTCTTTCCTCAACCATTTTTGTTTTGACTCTACATCTCTTCTATTTCAAACTTGATGGATAAAACCTACCCCATGGCCAAAGACTTCACCATGTGCAAAGGACTTCTTCAACTCTAATGACTTCAACATCTTCAACTCTAATGACTTCAACATCTTCAGCATATTCACCAAGTACTTCAATCTTGGATCTCAAGTGAGACAAGAAATCTTGCTCAAGATTTGGAGACTAAGGAAAAACAACTTAGAAGGAGCCATCCTCACATTTGAAGTTTTTGTGACCAAGGATTTTTCCTAAGGAAACCATGATTTCATGCAAAAAGAATCAACCAAGAAGGATGGAAAGATCACAAGTGAACCATATAGATGGACTACCATATTTTAGTTAAGTCAAACACACCAACTTATGTGGTGTAACAAAAATATTTTTGGTTGCCTAAAAATGTGCTTGAACTTTGTTGCTTGAGTGAAGTGTTTGTTGTGTTTGCTTGCACATTGCTTGAGTGAATTGTGATGTGTGTGATTAGAACTATTTCCTTAGAAATATTTTGCCTATTCTAATCTCCATCCAACCCAAACAGATGACTACTCCAAGAGACTCCAACATCAAGGTTGATGACACCAACACCAACCAAGAGGACAACATGGAAAAACTCGTAGCAACCCAAAACCAGTTGAGCCAAGAGACAACTCAGCTTTTAGCCAACAACAATGCACTAGACCCAGCCATACAAAGGATTTTGAAACTTCAATCCCAAATGTTACAAGGATTGGTTACTCAAATGATCAACATGAGAGAAAACTTTTCCCAAAGAGCTAATGACAACAAGGATGAAAAAGATGCTATTCTAGAAGGAACCCAAGCTAGCAATACTTGTGGAGACAAGGATCATGCATCCAAGGAGCATGAAGATCAATGCCCCAAGAAGAGAGAAAGATTTCCCACCTTTGAGGTGAGATATGAAGAGCATGAACTAGAAGAACTCCTAGCTTTGGAGAGACCCAAGAAGAAGAAGAAATGCCCCAACCCTAACAAGAAGGATATTACTCAAGTGCAATGTTACAATTGCAAAGAGATGGGACACTATGCCAGTGAATGCCCAGAAAAGAAGAAGAGACAAGAAGACAAACAAAAGCTAGTGAAACCCAAGATGAGGAAGGATATTAGCCAAGTGATGTGCAAACACTGCAAAGAGTTAGGACATTATGCATCATATTGCCCAGAGAAGCCACCTCAAGACCTCAGCCTTATCACATGTTTCAAATGCAAGGAACTAGGCCACTATGCAAACTTCTGTCCAGGAAAGTTACATCAAGATCCCAAGCAAGTCAAGATGTAATTTAGATGGAAAATCTTTAAGGGTGGTAGTACCCTAGATGCTTTTGAGCCAACTTGTAACCCTAGCCTCCCCAAATCTCGGGGCGAGATTTATTTTAAGGGTGGTAGCCTGTCACATCCCAAGATTATCCAAATCTTGTAATGTGAAAAATAAATGAATAAAATAAAACTTTGTTGATTTTCAGGGTGAGAAGAAACTTTTTGAATCCAATTGGAAACTTTCAAAACCTATTTGGATCAAATAAAAAATCCTAAAGGGATTTAAAAAAGATAAATAAACAATAAAGTTAAAAATATTTAAAATGACTATTTTTGGATCTTTTAATAAAAGATTTGGTTTTCAAAAGAAAAGGTAGAAATATAAATAAGGATTATTTTATATAGCCAAATTAAACCTTGGCCAAGCTTTTGAAATAAAATATTTTGTTTTTATTAAAAGAGTAAAGGTTTATTTAAATAAAAATGAGTGTTTATTAATAAACCAAATTTAAAGTAAAGGCTTTTCCCATTTTAAATAAACACTAAAACTTATTAAATTATTTTAAATAAGTTTTACAAGTATTTTATATTCTCAAATAAAACCTACTGATTTGTTTTTGATATTATTTTAGATTTTCAAATGGAGTTTTTAAATAAATCTAACCCTATTTGATTTAATAACTAAGGTCCATTTTATTTAATTAATAAATGGATCCTAAAAAGATTAAAAATATTATTTTGTTTTGGGACTTGGGTTTGTGTTGATAAACAGAACCAAACTCAATGTAAAAGTTTGTTGGAAGTTTGGATTGTTTTGGTTTTTTGAATTGTTGTTTGAAATTCAAAACAGAAAATAGAATTAGAAAAAGAAAAAGCAATCAGGAAGAAAAATAAATAGAAATGGACACAGCCCAGCCGGCCAGCCCAACTAGGCCCAGCAAGCCCACCTAATTCCTCCTCCTGGAAACATTTTTATCACTCACGAAACGACACACACAGACGCAGACATGTGGACCCCCGTTCCCTCTCTCTCTCACGCTGCCAAGCGGACCCCACCTGCCTCGTCAGCGTCTTCAACCGCGGACGCGTTCTTCCTCCTCGCTGCCGTTCTCTGTCAATCAATCCCCGATTCAATTCACTTAATTGCAGCGTTGATTCCGCACGGTAACCTTGCTCACTTAAGCGCCCACTCCCTCTCTCCATTTCCCCTCTCTCGCCCGGCTCTCTCGGCCACCAGGCTGCTCGGAATCATCTCCGAACTGCCCCTGTCTCCGACGAAGTCCCTGACGAATTCCGGCGAACCACTGCCGCCCCTCACCTTCCCAACCACACGGGCACATTCCCCAGAACTAGGCGCTTCTGCCTGTGCCTTCGTTCACCCGCGGGCGCCCCAGAGCGTCGACTTCGACAACTTCTGAGCGCCGCCGCGTCTGCTTCCCACTCCGGCGAACTCCACAGGTAAACTCCGTTCGCCCTAGCACTCCTCGATGATACTCCCACACTCGCCACACTCTCCTACATCTGACCATGCTCCTGTCTTGCCTTAGGGCAATCTGCAACGTCGCCCCCGACAACGAACAGAACCAACTGACGCCGACGACGTCTCCGACGAGCGATTAGTCCCACCCCAGTACGCCCCTCGCCTCCTCGCGACCACGTTGAGCATCGCCACGATCCCCTGAGCACGGTGAGCACTTTCCCCTCTCTCTTTGCTTCCTGCATCGCCAGTACCTCCACCGTCTGAGCATCGCCGCCGTCTGCCGCCGCCAGCGCCGCCACTAGATGGCAAGCGTGCTGCGCGCCGTTAGATCTTAATCGTACGCACACGATAGATTCTTAGCCGAAGGGGTACCGATATATCTGTGTCGTGCGTTGTTAGTTTAATCCTACGGCCAGCATCACTCGATCCACCCGAACCGGTACCGACGAATAGGAAAACGCCGCGTGTCACCAGTTCTGTTTAAAAACAAAGTTTGAATTAGATTTGTTTGCAAATTTGAAACCCTTGTAACTTTAGTTCCACACGTCCAAATTTTGCAAACTTTATATCAATGGAATCAATGGAACAAGCACTAGCCAACCATGCCATTTGTTTAGTAAAAAGCTTCTGGAAAAATGTTTGTTTTTGCAGAAACATTTGTATGCTTGTCTAGGATGTAAAAATTATTCCAAAATGATTTTGGGGTTAAAATATTTTGCAAATGGTTTATTGTGAACCTACTGACCCTAGGAACCAACTTATGGTTTTAAAAATGGATTTGGTGAAGATTAGGATTGAATAATTGAATTAGCCCATTTCTAGTCAAATAAAAATATTGACTTTGCTATGAAAATGATTTTTGAACAAAACCTTCGGAATTTTTTTTGTTTCAAACTCTCTGACCCTAAACACAAAGTTTTATGGTTTGAAAACATATTTTGTGAACCCTATAGATTAATGCCTTAGTAAAAACATTTCTACACCACATAAAATGATACCTTGTTTTGAAAATGATTTATGAAGTGAAACCTTTTGCAAATGACTTTGCCACTTTATAAAATGACCATTAGGTTTTTTCAAATGTTTATGACCCATTAGGAACCACTCTTTCAAATAAAACAAAGCTTGGCATGCTTGCATGCATTACTTTGACTTTATCATTTTATGTGATGTTTGCTTGATCGGTAGATTGAGATTGTGCCTTGCTTGATTGAATTGTAGTGACTTGAAGAGTGTGATTGTTGCAAGGACAAGGAGTGAACTTATACCCTCTACCAAAAAGTCAAGTGATGCTCCATATTTTTGTCCCATTACTTTCACTATGCATTAGTGATTTTTCTAAGTAAAACTTGCATGGAATTTTGCTAGTGTAAACTATGCTAAGGGAAATCCTAGTAGATGAAACCTTAGTAGAAAATTTCCTAAGTTAAGATTCCTACTACTATCAAGCTTAGCTTAGCTAATAGAAAACAAGGGTGGAATATACATTCATACTATGGAAAAATTTCTAAGTCTGAGGACTTGTGTTTTGTTTAATAAAACAACTAAGTTAATGAATCACCTGGGTGGAATGGTAATTGCTTGGTGGTTTTTGGTTGAGTGGTTACACAAGGCCAGGGGACTGGTGAACCTTGTGTATCTCACTTGTGGAAGGCCACCCAAGAACAAAGAGATTTGAGATGTCAAATGTTGAGAAGCTTCAAGTGCAACCACTTGGCATTATGGGATCTGCCTGGATCACATAGGTTGCTAGAACTTAGCCATTTGGACAGTTGGTGGTAGGGTTTGATAGGTTGGAATGCGTCCACTTGGTCTAAGGAAAGGCTTCTGAAAGATCTTGTCTTGGTGAAACCAAGTCTTGTGGGGAAAGTGCACCACCTCTGCAGAGTATAAAATCTAAGTACTTAGCCATGTCCCTGGTAAAGGACAATTTGAGCATCAAGACATGGAAGCAATCAAGAATCTCATCATCCAAATTTCTAAGTTAAAAACTTGTGGTTGAACAAGGGATTAATGGATCTTCAATCTTTGATTGGGATATGCCTTGGGAAAGATTATTTTGTCAAACAAAAACCTAGTGTTTTCAAATGATAAGGAAAATCTATTTTGATCAATGCAAGCCTAAGCTCCACTTAGCCAAATGCATATAGATGATAGACTCCACTATTCTACCATAGTATCACTTGCCAATACAATTCAAATGTATTGACCCTTGTGGCCGTAACTTGTTATGTTGCAGGTTTGATTGATTTAGTGAAGTGTGTTGATTAGGATTACAAAGTCTACAACCAACATGTTTGCCTGTGGCACTTTGAAGATGAAGGACCCCATGCTTATAGATATTCTGCTGCAATGTAATGTAATAGCCAAATGAGCTATGTAAGATGTAATAAATTTATGTTATTCCTGGTTCTAAAGTTGTATTATGACATTTGTTTCTTGATATTACATCTTAACTGTGGATGCTAGCTATTGATCCAGGGACTAGCATTGTAAACACAGGGGACTCTACCTTATTAAAGGTTGGGAACCTTACAGTTACAGACTCTCCCCCTTAAAATAAACTTCGTCCTCGAAGTTCGCAAACTCTCATGTTTCGGAGTAAGAAATTCTTTTGTAGTGGTTCCTACATTCTCCCCTTCATGATGACCTTAAATGGAATTAATTGGAGTATTCCATAACCTGATTAGGTATCCTAATCCAATACTTCTTATGTCATCATTAAACTTTATACCTATTTTGAATACAGTTTAGAGGTTCTCACTAAAACAAGTTTTATGTTTCTATGAACCCATGGTAGTAGTCAAAAGACTACTCTTCTATTACTGTCGTAGTATAGTTGATCCTGGTACTCCATTCCAGATTGGATTTGAACTCAATTTGTCCCTACCCATTGATTTTTTTTATTATTGACACTTGCCCAATTAGGTATTCTAAATTACTTTAAGGGTTACTCAAAAGTTGTTTCTTCTAAAATTAGTCGGTTAGGATTAACCTTTTATCACCTTCAAGCTTATACCTTCTCAAGGTTTTAAAATAATTTTTCATTAGTACCTATAATACTTTCTTCAACTTTCATTTATAAGTTTTGCTCTCCCCCTTAGGCTTTACTAATAGTCTTTAATTTGTCTATATAATATTTATTGGCTTTATAACTAGAATGTTGGTTTCTGTTCAGTTTATACTTTACCTAATTAGGGTCTGATGAAAGATTGTATGGTGTATCCACATAATTGTGGATCTCCGAAGCAAATCTTTCAACGTTAAATGTCTACTTACTTTGGAACATTTTCTCTTGGATAAGTTTGACTTTGCGAAGCATCTCGATAGACGATCGCCCTTAAATTTTATACTTCTTTAGGTCTTACTAATCTTAGGCCAAATTTAATGCTCTTTATGCAACTTCTAAGAAAATCTAGGTAACTATGTTAACAAGATACCAACTGCGGACAAAACACTAAATGTGGATCAGAACACCGATTATGGATTAATTACTAGCTACATAAATTTACCAACTGCGAATCATCCTAGGTTGTATGATTTACCCTATGGTTTCTGACATACTACTGACATTCTCTCTGAATTGTTAGAATTTGAATATCATTTTGGGTTCTAAAACTTCTTTGCTCTTATTCATGATACTTCCATGAACTTATATAATCACTCTATTGACTTCATAGTAAAATTATCTACCTAGATTAAACTTTAGGTTCATCACTTCTTGTTGCGGATTAATAATGGTCAAATCTTGGTCCATCCTTCAACTGGTGTTACTACTTCTTATATCATGCTTCATCCTTCAAGTCAGTCTTCATTATGATCTTCAAAACTCGTCACTCCCTTACACGAATTCGTGTTTCTATCTAGGTCTATAACATCAAGTAATAACTAGGTGTTGCATCATGCATTTGCACACCTAATTAAACTTCATGTACAGATCTAGTCAATCAAGAATAATAATAAAAGATCCAAAAGTCGATAAACAACAAAACATATACCATGTATTACACATAGGTTTAAATAATTTACAAATGTACTAGATGTTCCAACGGTTTGCTCCATACCTATTTACACAACTATCTTACAAGAACTTCTTGCCCTTGTGGATATACCCTCACTTATTTCGGCAAACTCTTCCAACTACAATACACATTACCCTCTATATACATTATTCAAGCCCTCATCCCTTGGGATGTTGTTCTTTCCTTACTTTCATCTTCCTCTAGTGCTTCCTGGAGTTCCGTCCAGGATGACGTGAAGTCCTACGACTACCTTCTGGAGCATAAGAGCATCTAGGAGGTGCGTAATCTTGATTAGAAGTACCGAGACTAAGATTAGTCATTGAAAATTGACTAGAGTTGGTGTAATCTTCCACCGAATAGTTCGGATTTTCTGGCAACGCTTCCTCATAGTAAGTTGGTTCCTTAGATTTTTCCTGGATCCGGTCATATATATTGGTGTAGTAGCTATCGGAATACTCTTCTAAGTTGATTGGATTATTATTACCCCCGTATGGTCCATAAGGCTCTCTATGGGTATATTTGGGCTCTTCTTCAATACCTGTATCACAAGGTATAGGATTTCCTATGGTTTTACCTTGAGATTCTATTTCCCATCCATACTTGTTAGGATCAAGATTACTTGGAATAATTTTATTCACATTCCTGTTGTTCGGAGTTATATTTAGTCCATAGGTCTTCAGGTGGCTTGAAGTCATTTTGGTAATAGGCATATTTTTCTGAGTTTGGATCATCAAACTCAGTTTCCTCAAACACTTCTCCTGAAGGTATGTATTTGGGATGCCTAACTTCTTTATCTAGCTTCTTCCTACGAGCCATTGTTTTATTAGGATCAGTAAAATCCTCAATGACCGTATCCAGCTCTTGGACTAAGACTTGGTGAGTGTTATGATAAGTGTTTAGCAAAGACCGATAACGATCCATATACTCTACAGCTAGAGTAGGTTCAGCTTGGACTAAGGTAGAGTGATCTAACTCATGCTCTGAGTTTGAGGTTTCATGTGATATAATGGTATGAGTACTACCTTCTAGCGCTTGTGATTTCTGTTCTCGGATCATGGTTACGGCTGCTGCTACGGCAATCTGATATGCAGATGCCATGCACCTTGCCTCTCCTGATGGAATTTCTCCCTTAAGTCCTAACTTCTTGGGTAACATGATCATGACACGGTATTTAGCTAATACCTGACCATCATAGTAAGTGTAAATCTTGACCAGAAGTCTTGATTCACATTCCAAACTCCATAGAAGTTGTCGGAGATTATCTGTCCAATCCCCTCCGTAGTCATCCAACGTCATGTTCATCACTTGAACATTCCGGGGTGGATATCGAGGTGCCATGTGGAACTGTGGAGAAGAAATTATCATCAGTCACATAGAATTAAAACTCTTGGGTAATGATTGGAAATTGCAATCATATAAAAGAGTTATCGCACTAGTAACATAATAGGATTATTCTCAAGTGAATATCCCTCATATCACTAGAGAACTCTTTATTATTGCTAAGGTGTCTCCTACAAGTTCTACCCATTTACTAGGTTTCCAACCTAAGGTCAAAGCATATGCTCTGATACCAACTGCGGTGACCCAGCATACCACTGTATGATGTAGTATACTATAGTCGTTGACATAACACCAATGAAACACCGTTCACTAGTATTACATCCCTCAGAATGGCACAACAGAAACACAGCGGGTCCAATACATGGCTAAAGGTTACAACTCACTCTTTACATAAGATCCAGAGAACACTCTAGGTTAAAGAGAGAGAAAGAACTTCTTACGGAGAAGAATCAAAGATAAATAACGCAAGAATAATTATACTGTTAAGTCTAGTATTCTGGCTAAGAGGTTGGCATTGCTGCTATCGCAACGCACTACAGAAATAGGTTCTTTGGCTAGAGATTATGTTCCTATCTAATACCTAACTTCGTCTTCACTTGAGCTGAGGTATATGTTGTCTTCCTTGTCTTTATTGAAAAAGCTTCAGCTGAGCATGATAAGTCCTAGGGCATAACTTGATGTAGACGTCGTCTTAATGGCTTCAGAATCTAGCAAGGGTTAAGAAGATACTTTGAGTACGAGCGTACTCAGCAAGTCCACTAGAAAAGGAGTGTTTGATGCACTATAACTACAGCCACAGACTATAGGTCGTAGGTAATTGCAGGTTTTCGTAAACATTTTTTCAAAGGTTGCTTTTATTCTGAAAATCTATGTCCGTCAGCCTTCATGGGTTTACCAGAACTTTCATGGAGTTCCTTTCCCGCCGCGTTCGCAGCTCCTTCCCGGAACAGGGAGTAACAAGTTACAGTTCTTACACTCTGCAGAGGTGCGTCACTTTACCCATGAGAGATCTTAGCTTTGTTGCACATCCGAATTGCAGGTTCGTTCACACTTCCTTGGTGTGAGGCCTAGACTAAGATCCAAGCCAATCACTGCCTTCTCCGCGACCTCGCATGTCTCCTTGGTGTACGCCTGCCCACCTATTGAATTACGGCAATGGCAGTACAGACCGTTCAGATGCCAGAAATATCGTGGGACGTTGAGGGATCCCACCCATATGCTACATATCCTCTACAAATTACCATAAATAATATGCATGCTACGAGTGATAATAGCCACGACCCGCACATCCAGCTCCATGCGAGAGGGAAAAGATACAACTGACTTCTCCGTCCCATTCCAAATCTCATGGTCAACGCGTAATATACGGCGCAAGAATCACTGGCGACATTGGTTGTTAAGTCCTAGATAATATGTTCCTTTATCATCGGAACTCTTATAGTAGGTTATTACCTCATGGTAAATAACCTATAATCACATTATTATAAAAATAGTGTTTTCTGATCCTTTTTCAAATGCAGATGATGACAACACTGGATTTGTAAAATACTTTACAAAAAATAATCAAAGGACATGAGCAAGTGTGAACTTGACTTTTGTGATTGCAAGATTATGCACTCACGATCTTCGAGTTAGTATAAGATCCAAAATCTGAAATCAACATCATTGGTCCGGTAAGGACTAATGTTTAAAGAAGCAATATGCTTTGATGCATAAGTAATGCGATGCACGTTCTAAACGCAAATCCCGAAAATAACGTTGTTCTAGGGTTTGGATTTCTGAAATGGTTACTTTGGAATGTGTGGTTCTTGTAGATAAGTTTCACCTTTATGCTTCTATTAAAGTTTATGAGTGGTTGTGAACAACACATATGTAGTAGTAAAATATATATACTTATGACATACTAGTCAAGATTGCTAATACAAGAGTTCTTGTGTGAAGTGAGAAAAAGGATAACCTTCGAAGAAAAGGTTTCTCTTCTAAAGTCTAAACAAGCTTTGTGGTTAGTTAGTGGTGGTTGATGTCATTGGTTTGCTCAAATGGTTTGACTTGAGTTTCTTTATAACTTAACTACTTCAGACCAAAGTTAACTATAAAACATATAATAATGCTTATGGTGTTATATTAAGATTCTGTAGACTAAAGTTAACTTTAAAGTACAGATAGTTTTGAAAGTATAGTACTTATACATTGGTATCTTGTATATCTGAAATGTTTTCTTTAAGTTACTTAAGAATGTTTATTCTGTTACTTGGGTAATGGTTTCTTGATTTTTTAATAGAGTAATATCATTCATCTTTTATAAATAAGTAAGTATAGTTTATAAACCCAAACATAATGTTACTTAACTACTTATGGATTTATATAGTGTTGTAGTAGTTTTTGTAATTTGGTGATTAATATGGTTTATGAAATATTTGATTGTTTACAAGTTGTTCTTTAAGGATTTTATTATTAGTGGAATTCTTTTTAGAAGGTAATCTTCATTTAAGGTTGGAGATACTTCTAAAATAAGAACATTTATAATGTTTTAAACCATTATGGCATCATATTATTAATATTTAAGACTAATACTATTTATTAGACTTATTTGACTCATTTTAGGAATATTAATAAATTTTATTTATCTTTATATGAATTATTAATGAAGTAAATAAGTTTAAATTTGACTTATTAAAATATTTAATTTTTATTTACCTCAGAAGTAAAATATTAGATTTTTTTAACATTTTGATATTATTTTTGTGATCATTTTGGTGTATCACATTTATTTTTGTGATTTATAAATAAAAAGATATGATTTTTATAATCCTTATTACTTTATAATTACTTACTAAATAATAAATATTTAATGAAGTGAACTAAAGAGACATGATTATATTTTTAAATTAGAATTCTTATTTTTCTAAGATTTTTGGTATTTTACTTATATTATTAACATTTATCATTATAGGAATATGAATTATTAAAGTTTTATTACTTATAAAAACTTTATTAAATAACATTTATTTAAATAATCATCATAATAATATTTGATAATAAGCTTAAGTGGTAGATTTTATTTTTCTACAAATTTTCATATATTATACATATTTTTTTGAATTGTAAATCAAAAGTTATTAATTAAACAAGATTTAATCATTTATTAGATTTCTGGAATGTTATTAATTGAATTATAACATCTATTTATTTCTTAACAGAAAATACTTTTTACACCACACCTAGAGATAGCCCCAATCACTGACTAGTGGGCCATTGTCCACCTCAGCACGTTGTATAAAGAAAATCCTTTTATTACCGACCCTACCTTGACCCCCAGTCAATGACATATGGGCCCAAGGCCATGTCATCAACTACACGGGCAAAGACCGGTGAAACGAGATGACATGGCTCGATCATGAGGTAAGCATGACGCAACGATGGCGTCAACACCACCACCGCCGTCGGTGAGTGGTCACCTTCGACGATCTACGGTGCCCAAGCAAGCCAAATGGACCTAGTTCGAATCAGCGCAACCTACTGAACCTAAAAGTGGCGTCGCTGCTCGGAAATGGTCACCGGAGCCTCAGCTCCGACGAGCTCCGACAATGACCGACGGTGGCTTACGGTGAAATGGCGATTTACAACGAGATCAGGCGAAGTAAAGATGCTGGAAGGTTTAGGAACTTACCCTGATGATGTTAGAGTGGTCGACGAGGACAAGCACGGTCAGAAATGAGATCTCCGACGAGGATTCCGATGAACTGCTGCAAAGAAGAACGACAAAATTCACCCGCTCCGGTGCTCCCTTTGTTGCAAGATTCTATCCCGAGGATCTACGGAGGAAGGCGCTTCTCCATGGTTGCTCAAAATGTTGTGGGGATATGTGATTCGACGGTGAGGGGTGGCTTCGGTGAGTTAGGGTTTCGGTCCCATTCTCATCTGAGAGGATAAGGAGGAACTGGAGATAGGAATTGAGGCAGGGCATCATGGTGGCCTTCTTATCCCCTCCTGGCAACGACTATAGGGTTCGCAGCATAAAAAACAAAAATATTCCTACGATGGGAACTATGTACCAAGATCTATCTACTAGATACAAACAACGGGCGGATGTATATCCGTAGAGAAAATACCCTTGAAGACCGACAAAGCTTAACAAGTTCAACTCGTGGTTGATGTAGACGATCTCTTACCGATCTCAAGATCGAGAGGAAGTCCTAGCGCCGCAAAGCAGCAGCGCATACATGCTCGCACACACATACAAGACACCAGGAAACCTCCGCCTCCTCGCTCCAGCGATGCAGCGGAAGCACAACCCTTTCTTGCCGAATAGCCACCGGGAACATGTATCTCGCTAGTCCGAGACCATGGGGGATAAATTCTAGAGGGGGAGAGAGATCCTTCACGAGGAGGTGTGAGAGACAAGTGAGGAGGGGGGCTCCTTTTATAGGAGGAGGGGGGGCACCCAAGGGGGTGGCCACCGGCCATGGGGCTTCCCCCTCCCCTCCTTCATTCATGTGGGTGGACACTCCACTCACAAAAGTCCTTTAAATTCCCTCCACTCAAAAGTCCACTCAAATTCCCATTAAATTTCCACCAAATTTAATGCAAACTCTCATTAAATAAAACTCTTTTATTTTATTCAGAATTTTGTCAATTACTTTAATGACAAACATTCACAAATAACCCCTTGCTAGAATTACATTTCACATGCATAACCACTTTATGCAATTTCACCCGAAAACCTGTTTCGGTATCTAGTGAAATAAATTCCTGCGCTTGTTTATTCTTTCGGCATGAAACATTTGCTCCAACTGGATGCCAGTGTCCCTTAAGTGTGTCACCCTACGGTTCGCGAATAATGCGGACATGATCGAGACCCTTCTCCGATCAATAATCAGTAGCGGGACCTGGAGATCCATACTGACTCCCACACATTCAACGATGACTTTTCCTGTGATCGTCGGAACCTTTTACGCTTGTATCTTAATCCCTTTGTTTCACGATATATTACATGTCCTAGATTCGATCATCGGTATCTCCATACCTAGTTTGATCTCGTTACTGACATGCACTCTTTTCTCATTCCCGTTATATAACATTCTAGTGATCAAATCACTTGCTTGCAAGCTAACCAATGTGATATCACCGAGAGGGCCCAGAGCATATCTATCCGTCATCGGGATGAACAAATACCACTCTTGATCCATGATTCTCAACATAACACTTTAGTAGCTTTGAAGCCATCTTTATAATCACCCAGTTACGGAGTGACGTTTGATGTCAACAAGAAACTCTTCCGGTGTTAGTGATTGGCATGATCTCATGGTCTAAGGATTAGGATTACTTCGTGGTTTGTTTATAGCAATATAAACTCAATGACTTTGATCGTAATGCTATACTTCGGATGAATGTTCATCACACCATTACACTAATGTTGTGATCTCGTTATTAACAACATCCAATGTCTATGATCAGGAAACTATGATCATCTTGTTAATCAACGAACTAGTTTATGAGAGAGGCATAACTAGGAACTTTCTGTTTGTTTATTAAACACACATGTATTAACGTTTCCGTATTAATACAATTATAGCATGCAAAATAAACATCTATCATATACTTGGAATACACATAATAAACATTTTATTATTGCCTCCCAGGGCATATTCCCTTCAACGACGGCGTTGATCTTGGCGCAACGTCGACGATGACGGCATCGGGCGGCGGGAGCTCCGCCAGCGAGCTGTCTGTGTGCGTGACGATGAAGACGATGGCCGTTTTGCAGATAATCCCCTGACGATCTTTGCTTCTCAACCCGCAGTCGTTTGCTGTCCCCACTTGTCAGTCATAGAAGAAAAAGAATTAGGCTGGTTACTGGGCTGTTGTGGGATGCACAGGGGTGTCAGATAGGTGTAGGGGTGTTGGGCCATGGCCAGGTTGTGGTTTTCTTTGTTTTATCCTTTTTCTATTTTCTGTTTTCTTATTCAGATTTGAATTTAATTTATATTTTGAACTTTTCTTTGTAGGATTTCTTTGCTGGACTATTTCAATAATACTAAAACATAGTTAGTATTATTTGTGTATGTTTTATTGTATATAATCTTGCTATATTCCTTTTGTTTTCTTAATATATGAAGCCCTTTTAATATTTTGTAAAAGGTCTTCTTATCATTTTATTTTCCTCCTTTAGTTATGAATTTCTTAAATGATATATTCTTATTTGCTCATCAACTTAACTTTAGTTGGCACATATTTGGAATAGAAACTTTTATATGTGTAATGATCCTATACCATTATTTGATGCATGAAATATAAAAGACATTGATATAGTTATTACTACTTCCATTGATTTGGAACATGACAATGTATATATTCTATGGCCATAAACAAAGAGGTTTAAGGTTTTGTATTATGCATATCTACCCTAAGGTTTAGGGTCCTTAATATCTTTAGTCTCCTTTATGAATGTGGTCAAAGATTCAATAGATAAACATATTGTTTTCTGTTTGGGATATTTGATAGCCTCACCTTTAGTACTAGAAATTTATATTTAGAATATTTCATGGAAAGGAATTGATAAAGATATACTTAGGCACATATAGTTATGGTGGTTGGAATTAACAGAGATATGCCTATGTGATTTGCTATAGGGAAATAATTTTATAAAGTGTTATAGACATCAGATGATGGATCAATAGTATGAGATGGATATTATGTTTGATTTGAGATTTAGATTTGATAGCTTACCAAGATTTAATAGGAAGATGATTTATAACATATAATTATATTTCACAATCTTGGATATCTAATTAAGGAATTCCTTTCCTAGATATAATACTTCTCCCTATCCATCATCATGGTTAGTATGATGGATTTGCTTATTAAAATCTTCTTATTCATATATCATCCTTCTAAACTCATGGATGAATCCAATGAGTTTGATACAAATGTAATTCATAGATTTCTCATATCCTTGCTTGGTTGTATTTACTATTCTTCTGTTGATAATCTTCCATCCAACCAGTAGTTCCTTCAAACTTTACTCCCAGTCTTTTTTAATCCTCCATCACTAATCTTTCTCTAAAGTTGACTAACCTTTAAGATGAATAACACAACTTCTATAACTCTATGTTATACTAGCTTTAATTGAATCATCCTATATTCTCTTGACTCTAATGGCTCACACTTAAATCCCTGAATTAAATTTATGTGGGTAGTAATGACTACTCTAGGATATCTTACCTCTACTAGGGTTTCAATCATGTTTTATCCACCAATACGACTTATACATGACATAAATACTCAACCTTGGTGAATAAGGCTTGATCATTATAATATTTTGATCCATTATGGTTTAGGTTTCCAGTTGGCTAAACAAGGCTCCATCAATACAACATTGCAGTTGTATGATAATTATCTTCTGTTTAGTTCTATTGGGTTAAGAGATATAATTCCTTAACTATACCTACTTGATCCAATAGGACTATACCTAGTATCTATCTCCAGACTTCATCCTTGTAATCTTCTTTTTATCAAGGAAGAATTTAACTCCATCAACTATCTTATTAATTGGATTCTTTTCAATCATTCTTATCAAATAAATGACATCTGAAACTAGCATCACTATACACCTCTTCTTAGTTGTTTATTTGTAGACACTTATTTGTAAGCTGTGTTATGAACAAATACTTGATATGTTGGGAATGGATGAATCAATAGTTGATTTCTCAACATTGATTAACAATAGATATTGAAATATAACTCAATAGGGATGATAAGGATTGATATGGAAAGAAAGATATAGGTGAATGATCTAAACTCAGTTTCTTTCCTACTCAATCTTGCTTAATAAGTAGGGTTAGACCTTACCATGATACTCAGGTATATGCAGATGAGATTAAGATATAGTGGTTAAATTCATATTTGGTGTTATACCCTTAAATTGGTACTCATGAGTGATTATAATGGATACTATGATATGATCACATAAAGATCAAATATAAATCATAATGTATTAGGTTTTATCTTTTATTTCATTTGATCTACCCTTAGGTTAAATATCCCTTACCCAAAGTAAGGTTTTAACAAAGTCCTATTGAAACTTATCGCAGTCAACTTGATGATCTACTTCTTATTTCATCAAGTTAAGAGAAGCTTCAATAACCTTGACAAGTTTTGTTTAAAAACGTGAAATTTCTTCGGATTTTCTATGCATGAATACAATGCACACATCTGGGTTCAGCTTATTTCTAAGCTCTAATGCTGGGATGTTACAGATGTTTACTGTATGCTATGGTTCTTGTAAGCCTTGTATTGATTCTGATGTTGTTTGTTTGCATGTATGCTCGATAACGGTGATAGTTGCGATTGTGTGTCGTCGAGAAGAAGGAAGCCTCAGAGCATTATTATTGCTATCATTATTATTATCGGTATTCTGGTATTCTAAAGAAGTCATGGGACCTCTCGCTGGTCACAGGCAAGCTACCTTCTTGCTCATAAACCCCTGTCGTATTTTTATACTTATGCATGTTAATCAAATGGTTTACCTAAATTGCATAGTTTCCCTATTTATGTTTTATATGTCAGAATGTTTGGCTCCTCCAGACTATTACCACCTCGGTACCATTAGGTACGAACCCCTTTGATAACACCTATTTGTACCTAGTATGATAGATGGTGTGTAACACCATGCCCCCTTTTGAAACCCCATTTTAGCCAAAGCAAAACTATGGGATGGGAACACCCCAAAAAAGCGTACAAAAATGTTTCATTTGAAAACCTTGGTGAGGCTTGGCCTACCAAGTGAAGTGGAAAAATGAGAAGGTTTTGTTTTTACAAAAAGGTTGGAAAAATGTTTACGAAAACACATCGGGTTGTGTAGTTTACTATGCTAGAACAATTAACCTATGCAACCACATTACTCTGGAATGGGACGGGGCTGGGATGGAAGTTTGTCTAACCTGGTATAGGTTCCTCACACTACTACAGGGGCAAACAATCCCTGGAGGGTGTCCCTTCTCCGGCCAAACGTTCCATGCGTAGCGTCGAACGGGAGAAGGAACAAAGGGTCTCCGGGCCTCCACGCGTACTATGAGCCCCTCGTTGATGGCGCACACCCGTCGAGGTGCAAAACACACTCCGGTTGGCTAGTAACTATATAGGGCGTCCCTATTTTGAGGGGGTTAACCTCATAGGGTACGCACTTGTATTGGAGAGGGCATTCGAAAGGTCTTGACCGGTTATTCGACCCACGATCCGTGTAGATCAGGGACGGGTAATCGGATGGTGTGGGTACAGTGTACAACCTTGGCAGAGTGTAAATCTATTCGAATAGCCAAGTCCTCGGTCATGGAAGGTTGTGATGGCGGCTGTATGGTGGGTGATGGTTTTGATTTCAAAAAGGACTTCGGAAAAGCAATGGCTTAGAAATGCTTTGACCATGGGATGGTCGGAAAAAGGAGGAAGGAGTTTGGTCATGGGATGACCAGAAGGAAAAACAAATGGGCGATCCAATCCTGGGGAATTCTAAGAACTCCTCAAAAAGGTTTCCAAATGTTTTACCAAAGTTTTTCAACAAAGATATAGAGATATTCTATATCTACCAGAGAAACTAGTTTATAAAAGAACCTCTTATGGAGCCATCCTACCACATCCATATTGCATATCCTTTATTATTGTTCTCTTGAGGTGGTTTGCGAGTACATTCAAAGTACTCACCGGCTTTGTCCCTGGCTATTTACTTGGCCAGACTTTCAGAAGGAAGAGGAACGATGGAGATTGCTGACGTCTATGCGAGCTAGATAGTCTTCCCAGTTAGTCACCTGTAGGTTAACGCATGACATGGGCTCTGCGCTTGAAGACTTCCGCTACTGATGTTGAATCACCATAATGGCTCTTTTGTAGGTACTTGTACTTGGTACTCATGGATGTTGTAATGATACTCGTTGGTTATGCTCACGGCTCACTGATCATGGGAACGTGAATTACAGGCATAACGGGTATTCTCAGATCATAAATCCGGGGTGCCACAAACAAATACATATAATTGAAGGATTCATCTGAAACTGATTTTCGCTTCCTTTTTACCGAGTTTATGAAACACATAATATAGTGAAAATAAATTCTACGTTTTGAAAACTACCACAAGAATACTCTAATAGCAATACATGCAAAGAATAAAATTGCCAATGCAACATGAATGCAACTAGAATCAAGACACAAAACTAAGAAAGACACCTAGTAACTTTCGGGTTGCCTCCCGGGAAGCTCTCTCTTTAAAGCCGTAAGCCAGGCTAGGATGCTCCATATATTACCCACCAGGATCCCAAGGGATATCGACTCGAGGTGAGGTTGTACATACCTTCTTGGAGCATCTTAGAGTAGAGTTCAGTCGGAGTCGTACCCGCTTACAGTGCATCGGCATCATGTAGATGAACAAGTTCTCGCTTTCAAGCGAGTGTTGATGCACCAAGCTTGGTGAAAATGCCTCCATGTATAGACGCAATGAGAGGATTGAAGATTCATCTATAATTCTTAAATCTTTACTTTGGTTACCTTTGTAGGGGAACACTTCATAGCACTCTTCCTTCATAGCAGGGAGTTCAGGACCCTGCATGTTAATATAGCAAGGTTCTATCTCTAGTTCATTATTATTAATGCTCTCCATATGAGTGTATAGGCACAAGGCCTCCTCAAAAAGAATTATCAACAGTGTTAGCATCATAAAAATCACTACTAGAGTGAGAGGCATCACAAATAAAAGTTTTAGTGTGACTCTCTTTGTCAACCTCACCTTTTTGTTCCTCCTTTTCATCGACTAGTGTATTAATAGCAATGATAGAATCATAAGTAGGAGTTGAAGGTGTGAGCGGGTGATCAATCCGTTCTTCCTCCTATTCCTTGTGCTCCTTTTCCTCTCCGCTCTTTAGTGAGTCCTGAAAAAGGTTATCTTTATCCATGGCGGTTTTAGACCGCTTCAAATAATATAATACCAATGCATTATAACTTAAGTTATTTTTGCACAAGAGGAATATGAGGTATACTAAATTAAAAACTCCATCAAGTGCTTCATATTCAACATCAATACTTCCTAGTCTAAATACCATTTCAGATGCACCTTTGAAAAGAACGTATTCTAATACTTCCAAACTAGCATAGGATTTATCTCTATTATAATTTGCTAGAGTAGGATTGTTGGAATACTTACATTGAAAATTAAGGTGGTCATCAGTTTTACAATTTGTGCAATAAGATCCATCACTAACACGCAACCATAATGAATGCTCTTCCAATAGGTTTAGCATTTTCTCTATTAGATCATATCTAGCAACCAGGCTTGATAAATTTGAATCCTTTATCTCCTCCAATTATTGTATTATCAGTTTAACATAATTTATCTTGGAAGACATGATTAGTAGCAATAGTTTTTATAAATTTTTGGTTTTGTAATTTTTTATTGTTTTCAATATAAAAGAAATAAGTAAGATAATATCAACAAATGGAAATAAACTATGTGCGAGTACATAGGTAATAACCGAACGCTTTGCTCCCCGGCAACGGTGGCAATTTGATGACTGGGTTCCTGCACCAACAAGAGGGTTATTGTATTACTTGTAGGAGAAAATATTTAAAGAGTTTGTCCCGATGAGAGCTCGGCGAACGAAAACAACACGACCCCGCAGCCACGTTGCCAATGCGGACACATTCGCACCCAAACCATGGTTTGGAAATAGCCTATTCTATATGTTACTAGGATAAATGAATTTAATATGATTTGTAACAATTACTACTAGGACTAGAAGAAAACTAGAACAAAAGTAAAACTAGGAAAAGGTGAATGCAATGAGATGAAATATTAATGCTATGATTCCTTGAGTAATATTGTGTATACCGGTGTGTATGAAAAATGCTTATGGAATAGTTATTAACTATAATTGTGGTGGTCCCTCATATACCGTTGTGTCCAACCATTGTAAGTGGCAACCAGACAACTCAACTGTCTACACCCTCTTTTGATTTGGTAATCAAATAATGTATTAAGGCAAGAAGACTAGACAAAAGGCATTAAGTTTTATGGACAACCGTACTCCTAGGCAAATGTGCTCGTCACAAGATATCCCGAATGTCACTATGGGGTCAAACAATTTGCAACACTATACCTATCTATATCATGAGTGATCTTGGGGAATTTAATCTTAGTGGGCGGTGCATCCTAAGCTGCTATTGCCTCCATAGACCCACTAATAGCGAATAGCTTATTACTTCTACCCATGGAAGATCAAAGACTAATGATAAGTTTTGTGACAACACCGAGAATCCCTATCTAATTCCTCAACAATAGATCGGACGTCTCCAATCACTATAATAATATCATGAGTAGAACAATGTAAAGAGAAAGCAAAACATATTAATTAACAAGAACACACAACACTTCAATTACTCAAATCATCATAACATTAATAAAAGGGGGTTCAAGCCATATTACAACACATCACGAAGACCATGATGGGAGAATAAGATGGAGCAGCGGTGAGATGGATATGGTGATGGAGTGACAGCGGCGACTGCGGCACATGGAGGCGCCTCCTCCTCTTGGTCTTCTTCCCCGGCCTTCCTTCAAGGTCCAGATTCGATCTTGGTGGCTAGCTATGGCGGCAGGGCTCTGCCTTGGTGGTGGATGATGGAGATTGGATCTGGATTTGATAGATGAGTTGGTGGTGGGTTTGTAACACCCTTAGAATCGACCCTATGCAAGTTTTAGCGCTTCCTGCCAAACCCGCATAGAAACGATTCAAAGGTGCCCACCAGGCACTTGCGTGCGGGTGGAAAACGAAGTAATATCATTACACAATAGTCCTCGATGGAACCCACAAAACAGATATATACAACAATGACTCAAAGAGCCAAGAATACATAAATACAATACAAAGATCCAAATCACCTTTAAAACGATACAGCGTCCGAGTACGGACAAGATGCAAATTGAGCTAAGAGCCCTGAAGAATAACCAATGGCGTCCATAACCCTGCCCAGGCCAAGCCGGAAGGGTAACCCTGCTAACGACGTCGATCTCAAACCTGCTTAAACAAAAGGGGTGCCAACAAAGGGCAAAGGAAAAAGAGAGCGGTCAGTACTGAGGCCAGTACACGGCGAGACTAGAATTCGGCGGTCCTCGCCTACATAGGTATGGTGGACTAAAGCGGCAGCACAGCATGCACTAAACAACCTATATAGACTCAATACAACTGTCGGCTATCAGAGAGGGAAGTCAACCGAGGAACTCACATAGTTGGCAGTTTTATTTATTCAGTTATCGTTGCAGCAATTACTAGTCAGGTATAGATAGTCATCCTGATATAATAAGCAGTGGGCAATTTTAGTTAACCATTCCGTTGTAGTTGCAACACTTACTAGTCAGATACCATTAGCATGAGATACCCCAAACCCAGCAGTTGTTAGTACTTTTATTTAGCCATTCCGTTGTAGTGAAGCTGATTACTAGTCATATCGGATACAAGTCAAATTTTAACAGTAAACTTTAGTTATAGTTGTCTATGATCGAGAACTGTGCTCCAAGTCTTCCATAACCGCGGACACGGCTTCTCGAAAAGATTTGACCCTGGAGGGGTGCACAAAAGTTTCCACACGCACCTACACCCTTGTTGTCAGATCAGGTAGGTACAAGATCACAAAACATACACCCAACGGTATGTTGACGGGGTTTCGGACACGACGTTTCCCAGACCCAAAGCAAGCACATGGGGGCCACCCCACTAAGCTACCCGTAACGAAGTCGGCCGGTCTTCGAGACGGGCCCAGAGGTTTGTGACAATGGCTGTAAACGACTGGGAACCCGAAAGTGTGACTGGACTTGTCGATACCGCAAAAACATTCCACGTTGGTTCCAAAACAGTACAGGCGCTCCACGCGCAATCGTAAATAAAGCGGTAAATCATGGCATAAGTACAGGATAGTAATAAATCCCTAAACTACTTTGTGGCCCCCAGTATAGTACTTTGAAATCAGGTACTAATCGATGAGGGTGCCCACACACCCCACCTGTGGTTAGCGCGCTCGATCTCGGAACAGGTGTCAAGAACTCGGGGTCCTACGGGACACCAGTGAGCGGTTAAAAACCAAATATTGTCTATTACCCACCGGTGCCTCTGCATTTACCTACTTTCAATTTTAGTTATTAAACGGTAATTAAAGTTATAATCATCTCCAACATTAAACATAAGGCATTACTCCAACAACTGTGGAACATCAACGGCGCGACGCAACACCTGCGCAAGCAACTACGACTCGCAAGGCTGACTATCTACCAAGCAACAGGTAATAGGATGTGTCCAAGGCAATTAAATGGCTCCAAGGCATATCATGGGTACGAAAACTAGAGCATCGCATCACCTATAGCAATAGATCAACAGGAGGAAATAAAGACTATAAAAGTAAGATAGGTAGAAAGGGGGAGAATGCTCTCCTGAAAACACTGCCGAAGATTCATCCGAAGATCGGGTCGACACTCGCATCAACTCATCGGCCTAATCCGTGAAGAAGCAAAGCACTAGAACAAACACCGGATGCGCTATTTAATACTGCGGCAAAGATCAGACATGATGCATGTATGATGTATGACATGGCAAAGATGCGATGCAATTAGGAAATATTAAGCGGAACCGTGAGTCCCGACAATTAATTAAATAGTTCAAGTTATTTAGATACCCCGCAATTTTAAATGTTGTCTTATCATGGAAAAATATATCACCGGTTCGCTACCTAAATTTAATTGGGGCCAATATAACACTAGATAAGCCCGCATATGACCTCCATATTTAATTATGAGGTGAATCGATAGCAAACCCCCAAACAAATAAACATGTATGCGAGTATGACAATTCAATATGCACCAATTAAATATCATGTATTAAAAATATAGAGGTCTTAGATAGGGGTCACACATTGGGATATCGACGATCTTGGCGTTCCAGGGTTGGTCGACGAGTTCGGGGATCTCCGGATTGGTCTTCGGGGTTGGACCATCGAACACATGAGGGAGATCTTGGCGCGGCGCCGGGTACGGGATCGGTCTTTGAATTCCAAGTGGACGATCTTGGCTAACAGGGCTCTTCGGGTCTAGAAGAAAAACTTGTCGTCCTGCTTGTGAATCTTGTGCACCATCATATCTCGATACATCCAGATGGTCATCAGTTTGGTGCAAACCTTGCACATCACCACTATTGCACCAAGCATCCTCACATCAACGACACTACCACCACATTATCTCGTTTTATCAGCACAACATGGAGAGCCCGATGGGTGTGGAGCTGCAAGGCAGCGATGCTCCGGTGGCAAGACGCGGTTGGTGGGGTCGGTGTAGGTGTGGCCTAAGCCTAACCATGACGGGAGCCGAACAGCGACACGCTGGAGGCTCGTAGAGAACGCGGCCTGCAGGACGAGGAGGCGAGGGCGGGATGGCGACCAGATTCGCGCTTGGGGGAGACGTTGGGACGCTATGGGCAAGCGGGGTCATGGCGGCCTGCTTCCCTGGTGGCTGGGATGACCCAGGCAGCGGGGCTGGGCGGCCTCGCTAGCGGCAGAGCACAGAGAGGAAGCACGCGGGGCGGGGAAGCTCGCGGGGTCGCTGCCAGGGACGCGCGGGGTCCACGGGAACGAGCAGAGTAAAGGAGGCGAGGTGGAGGCGACATGGAGACCTTGGGCACCGGCAAGGAGGAACCGCAATGGCAGCGGTCGGACACAGAGGGGCGTCCGTAGCAGGCGACCGCAGAGCGCTCAGGAGGCGCAGAGAGCGGCACGAACGAGCGGATCCGGCTCGAGGAGGAGGGGCTCGAGCAGTTGTAGGGCCGGCGAGGTTGAGCGAAGGAGAACCGGTGGAGGACGTCGGACAGCAGCGTCCTGGGGCTGCGAGCGCGGGGACCTGCTGCAGTGGCGCTCGCGGACCAAACAGAGGGAGGAGACGCTGGCGGTGGTTCTCTGGGAGGAGGACGAGGCGCGGGGTGGGATGAGATGCGAGGGGATCGATCGGGGAGTGGTGGGGACAGGGAGAGCAGTTTTTTTTCGCGCCTAGCTGTTGACCAAGCGAGAGCGGGCAGGTGAGAAGGGAGTGGCGGCGGCAGAATGGAGGGATGGGGGGTATGGTTCTAGGGTTAGGGTTTCCTGGGAGGGATCAGATTAAGGGTAGGATTTAACCGGGGTGGTAGGCTGTTGGTTTGCTGGGCTTTTGGCCCGGCAGGCTGGCGGCCTCCCCTAGTAAAACATTTTTATTTATTTTATTTTATAAAACTATTTGCAAATAATTTTTAGACAAAACAAAATATCCGGATGAGCAGGGTTTTAATTTGAAATGAAGACAGGGGAAATATGTAGAAAAATAAAGAGGGGATTTCTAAAAATAGTTTTAGTTTAAAACATGTATGGTGATGTCATGATGATGCACATAATAAAAACAACTGCGATTTCCTAGTAGTGATTTTACCCGGGGTGCTACAATTCGACACCACTAACAATGGATCTCGCCCTCGAGATCCGCCTCATGGTACGGGAAAGAAGGCCGACGGTCTGAATCTTCTCGCTTCGTGTTGATCCTCACGACACCACTAACAAGGATTCTTTCTTCATCTTGAAATTAGCAACACAACAAACAAGAGGTAGTTGATCATGTTCGTCAAGGGAACGCTCCGGATAAATAACGGAGGAGTTAAAGGTAATGCCACCTCTAACTTCCAGGGAAGGAGTAGGAATTTCATTGATCCACCATTCAGTGTACAAAAGCGAATGATAAGAGTAGTGGTTTGGTCGCGACTCCATCCCGCACTCAAAGCATTACTCTGTACACGAATAGAAGACTGTGCAACCATCTCTCAGAATTCGGACTAAAGATCTTGTCAAACGAGGTTCGGGAGAAAAAGAGTGATGCTAACTCTTTGTCGGATCTGATGGAGATGAGGTCGTTGCGTTGATAAACACCAGAAGATACAAAGAAATTTTTTAGTGAATTTTTGATCCACTAGAAGATACAACAGATGAAGGATCTATCAGATAGCATGAAGACCGGATGTTGAAACACCGTTACAAGAGGATGGAAGCAAAACCCTGAAGGTACGAAAACCCAACCACGAGAATTCCTGGACTCAAAGAAAAGATAAGGGAGCAGAGTCAAAACACGTCGAGGTAAGAGGAGAATAGCAGAGGGGTAAGGAGTAAAACCAGACCTAATCAGATCTATCCAACCGTTTTTTTCAAAATAGTTTTGACACTCTACGACGTCCGTTAGCTAGGTCATCCTATAGACTGGACCAGTGGGGTATCGTAACTGCGAGGCTCTGATACCACTCTGTAACACCCTCAGAATCGACCCTATGCAAGTTTTAGCGCTTCCCGCCAAACCCGCATAGAAATGATTCAAAGGTGCCCACCAGGCACTTGCGTGCAGGTGGAAAACAAAGTAATATCATTACATAATAGTCCTCGATGGAACCCACAAAACAGATATATACAACAATGGCTCAAATATCCAAGAATACAGAAATACAATACAAAGATCCAAATCACCTTTAAAACGATACAGCGTCCGAGTACGGACAAGATGCAAATTGAGCTAAGAGCCCTGAAGAATAACCAATGGCGTCCATACCCTGCCTAGGCCAAGCCGGAAGGGTAACCCTACTAACGACGTCGATCTCAAACCTGCTTAAACAAAAGGGGTGCCGACAAAGGGCAAAGGAAAAAGAGAGCGGTCAGTACTGAGGCCAGTACACGGTGAGACTAGAATTCAGCGGTCCTCGCCTACATAGGTATGGTGGACTGAAGCGGCAGCGCAGCATGCACTAAACAACCTATAGAGACTCAATACAACTGTCGGCTATCAGAGAGGGATAAGAAAGATCTATTCGGAACCAACCTGATACTACCACCAAACATACCCATCCTGGTATTTCCCCCTCGAGACCAAACGAGGAAGTCAACCGAGGAACTCACATAGTTGGCAGTTTTATTTATTCAGTTATCGTTGCAGCAATTACTAGTCCGGTATAGATAGTCATCCTGATATAATAAGTAGTGGGTACTTTTAGTTAACCATTCCGTTGTAGTTGCAACACTTACTAGTCAGATACCATTAGCATGAGATACCCCAAACCCAGCAGTTGTTAGTACTTTTATTTAGCCATTCCGTTGTAGTGAAGCTGATTACTAGTCATATCGGATACAAGTCAAATTTTAACAGTAAACTTTAGTTATAGTTGTCTATGATCGAGAACTGTGCTCCAAGTCGTCCATAACCGCGGATACGGCTTCTCGAAAAGATTTAACCCTGCAGGGGTGCACCAAAGTTTCCACACGCACCTACACCCTTGTTGTCAGATCAGGTAGGTACAAGATCACAAAACATACACCCAACGGTATGTCGACGGGGTTTCGGACACGACGTTTCCCAGACCCAAAGCAAGCACATGGGGGCCACCCCACTAAGCTACCCGTAACGAAGTCGGCCAGTCTCCGAGACGGACCCAGAGGTTTGTGACAATGGCTGTAAACGACTGGGAACCCGAAAGTGTGACTGGGCTTGTCGATACCGAGAAAACATTCCACGTTGGTTCCAAAACAGTACAGGCGCTCCACGCGCAATCATAAATAAAGCGGTAAAGCATGGCATAAGTACATGATAGTAATAAAGACCTAAACTACTTTGTGGCCCCCGGTACAGTACTTTGAAATCAGGTACTAATCGATGGGGGTGCCCACACACCCCACCTGTGGTTAGCGCGCTCGATCTCGGAACAGGTGTCAAGAACTCGGGGTCCTACGGGACACCAGTGAGCGGTTAAAAACCAAATATTGTCTATTACCCACCGGTGCCTCTGCATTTACCTACTTTCAACTTTAGATATTAAACGGTAATTAAAGTTATAATCATCTCCAACATTAAACATAAGGCATTACTCCAACAACTGTGGAACATCGACGGCGCGACGCAACACCTGCGCAAACAACTACGACTCGCAAGGCTGACTATCTACCAAGCAACAGGTAATAGGATGTGTCCAAGGCAATTTAATGGCTCCAAGGGATATCACGGGTACGAAAACTAGAGCATCGCATCACAGATAGCAATAGATCAACAGGAGGAAATAAAGACTATAAAAGTAAGATAGGTAGAAAGGGGGAGAATGCTCGCCTGAAAACACTACCGAAGATTCATCCGAAGATCGGGTCGACACTCGCATCAACTCATCGGCCTAATCCGTGAAGAAGCAAAGCACTAGAACAAACACCGGATGCGCTATTTAATACTGCGGAAAAGATCGGGCATGATGCATGTATGATGTATGACATGGCAAAGATGCGATGCAATTAGGCAATATTAAGTGGAACCGGAGTCCCGACAATTAATTAAATAGTTCAAGTTATTTAGATACCCCGCAATTTTAAATGTTGTCTTATCATGGAAAAATATATCACCGGTTCGCTACCTAAATTTAATTGGGGCCAATATAACACTAGATAAGCCCGCATATGACCTCCATATTTAATTATGAGGTGAATCGATAGCAAACCCCCAAACAAATAAACATGTATGCGAGTATGACAATTCAATATGCACCAATTAAATATCATGTATTAAAAATATAGAGGTCTTAGATAGGGGTCACACATTGGGATATCGACGATCTTGGCGTTCCAGGGTTGGTCGACGGGTTCGGGGATCTCCGGATTGGTCTTCCGGGTTCGACCATCGAACACATGAGGGAGATCTTGGCGCGGCGCCGGGTACGGGATCGGTCTTTGAATTCCAAGTGGACAATCTTGGCTAACAGGGCTCTTCGGGTCTAGAAGAAAAACTTGGCGTCCTGCTTGTGAATCTTGTGCACCATCATATCTCGATACATCCAGATGGTCATCAGTTTGGTGCAAACCTTGCACATCACCACTATTGCACCAAGCATCCTCACATCAACGACACTACCACCACATCATCTCGTTTTATCAGCACAACATGGAGAGCCCGATGGGTGTGGAGCTGCAAGGCAGCGACGCTCCGGTGGCAAGACGCGGTTGGTTGGGTCGGGGTAGGTGTGGCCTGAGCCTAACCACGACGGGAGCCGAATGGCGACACGCTGCGGGCTCGCAGAGAACACGGCCTGCAGGACGAGGAGGCGAGGGCGGGATGGCGACCAGAGTCGCGCTTGGGGGAGACGTTGGGACGCTGTGGGAAAGCGGGGTCATGGCGGCCTGCTTCCCTGGTGGCTGGGCTGACCCAGGCAGCGGGGCTGGGCGGCAGAGCGCAGAGAGGAAGCACGCGGGGCGGGGAAGCTCGCGGGGTCGCTGCCGGGGACGCGCGGGGCCCACAGGAACAAGCAGAGTAGAGGAGGCGAGGTGGAGGCGCCATGGCGACCTTGGGCACCGGCAAGGAGGAACCGCAGCGGCAGCGGTCGGACACAGAGGGGCATCCGGAGCAGGCGACGGCAGGGCGGAGTCAGGCGACCGCAGAGCGCACAGGAGGCGCAGAGGGCGGCGCGACCGAGCGGATCCGGATCGAGGAGTAGGGGCTCGAGCGGTTGTAGGGCCGGAGAGGTTGAGCGAAGGAGAACCGGTGGAGGACGTCGGACGACAGCGTCCTGGGGCTGCGAGCGCGGGGACCGACTGCAGTGGCGCTCGCGGACCGAGCGGAGGGAGGAGACGCTGGCGGCGGTTCTCTGGGAGGAGGACGAGGCGTGGGGTGGGAGGAGACGCGAGGGGATCGATCGGGGAGTGGTGGGGCCAGGGAGAGAAGTTTTTTTTCGGGCCGGGCTGTTGACCAAGCGAGAGCGGGCAGGTGAGAAGGGAGTGGCGGCGGCAGAATGGAGGGATGGGGGGTATGGTTCTAGGGTTAGGGTTTCTGGGAGGGATCAGATTAAGGGTAGGATTTAACCGGGGTGGTAGGCTGTTGGTTTGCTGGGCTTTTGGCCCGGCAGGCTGGCAGCCTCCCCCAGTAAAACATTTTTATTTATTTTATTTTATAAAACTATTTGTAAATAATTTTTAGACAAAACAAAATATCCGGACAACCAGGGTTTTAATTTGAAATGAAGACAGGGGAAATATGTAGAAAAATAAAGAGGGGCTTTCTAAAAATAGTTTTAGTTTAAAACATGTATGGTGATGTCATGATGATGCACATAATAAAAACAACTGCGATTTCCTAGTAGTGATTTTACCCGGGGTGCTACAGTTTGTTCCTCTCCCTTGAATCCTCCCTCGTTTATATAGGCCTTGGGAGTGCCCTAGGATTCCCCCAATACCGTCATATGACTTAGGGAAGGTTCTAGAGCTTCTGGGGGGGATCCCATTGTTACCGACCCTTTTTGCAACTATATGGGCGCAACTATATGGCCGGAATAGTTGCTCCGGTCGTATAGTTTGTCGTTGAACTTTCAGACTCTTTAGTATTTTGGTCGCCATTTCTTCATACGAACTCTGTTTTGGGTGTTCTTGGGCCTGTTGGATTCGTCTCGATGAGGGATACAACACCATTGTCTTGGATATTCATTTTGAGAAAGTGAATTTTTTTGACATTTCCAACATCTCAAATGGCTAAGTCTGATGCATGTAGCTCCTCCATATTGCATCCTTATGACTTCCTTCACCGGGATTTATTCCTTTATTCTTCCTTAGACCTAAAAACAAACCAAAGACAAGGAAGACTAATAAAATACTAATAAACTACTAATTGTGTAAAGCTCATATTGAAATTAATGAAAACAAGTAATCATGCATATCATGCATGGCAATATTTAGATGGAGCATGATATGATAGGCAAATGACATAATTTATATAGATAAAAGTTGTTGTATTATCACAATCATCAGGCATGTAGTTACTTTTGTAGCTAAGAATGAATGAGACAGAAATTATAATGGCATCATGCGAGAACTTGAAGAGCAGAAACACAAAGCACGAATGAACTACACAGTAGAGGATAGTTATGTCGTTGCTTAGGATGAACCAGTACCGGATTAAAAATATAATGGCATCTCTTACAAACCTATAGAAGAGGACAAGCAAGCATTAGACAAGTGTTCCTACAATGAAATGAGCAATCAATCAAAGTGTTTCTTGGAAGTTCAGAAAATATAAACTGGCCAGGTCATTTCAACAAATATATATGGAAGCAGTCGTTTATCCTGGAATGCAGGAGACGTTGGGTGAGCCAGAATTTGCGGTGAGCTACACAATGGGCATGCATTTACTATCGTAGCTAGGAACCACATAGAAATTCTAAAGGCATCATAAGTGATGGGGATATGCCGACCAGGGTAAACCCAGCAGGACGTTTCCTACTGGCCTAAGATGCCAGCGAGTGGGCCTATAGGACGGCGACTGATCGAGACTAGGCAAGGACCCAGGCGACTGGAAGCCGGAGGCCCAGAAGCGTAGCTAGGCCCAGTCGGATTAGGTCAAGAACCCTCCAAATCCTTAACTAACTCGGTTGTAGATCTGTAAACCCTAGTGAGGTGAGCCTATATAAACCTCCCTAGGGTATGCATAGAGGACACGTCACATCATACACCCCAGCGACTCGCCGCCTAGTCGTCGAGCTCGCCCTTCTACTCTCTACATAATACAATCTAGCAGGAGTAGGTCTTTACCCTCCGGGGGCCGAACCTGGGTAAACCCTTGTGTCTCCGCCCTCATCTCGCACCGCAGATGGCTGGCCGCCCTTGCCCCTCGTTCTACTACTCGCCGCCGATTGCAGCATCTGCCATGGCCATTCCCACGACAGTGGCGCCCACCGTGGGGCCTAGCCGGCCAGGCCGGTGTTTTGTGGCGAGATCCAAACTTCCCATCAATGAGACGATCGCTACCGGCCGCATGATTGCGATCGGCGAGATCCTCCAGATCTTGTCGAGCAGCTACGTCCCGACGACACGCCTTGTCACGCACAGCGTGATCATCCCGGTCGGCACGATCAGCCTCTTCGTCGGCTTCACCGACGTCATCGTCTTAGAGGACTCGGCTCGCATCCGTGAGTCACCACCACACGACCGGCTCTCTGAGATTCAGGTCCGCACCATCCACCGCCTCGCCTCCGAGTATGACTTGTCCAACAGCAACGTGGCCGAAACCACCGTGGTCGTGAACGACGCGAACCTCAACGACGACGCCGACTCGGCGACCCCGACATCGGCCGCCGGATTCATCTTCACCGTGTCATCCGCGGGCTCCATCACCCAAGTCTCCAACATGGCAGACTTCAAGGACCCCTCCATTCTTGGGATCTTCGACTTCGACTCCGGGTCGGAGAACTCCGACGACCTCCACGTTTGATCTGTTCGCAACGTCGCGTCCTACATGGCGAACGGCGCGGACGCCCCGCCAGACCCCTTCTCCACGCTGATCCCGCCGACCGCGACGGCGACGGAGGTCGAGGAACTCTGCCTACGGTTGGAGGAGGCGGTCCGCAAGGAACAAGACGAGCGCGATTTTTTTTGCCTCGAGCAGGTGACGGCGTAGGAACTTTCGCGCTACCACCAACTCCGCATCAGGTCGCGCCTGAACCCCACCGTTCAGGGCCGCGCCCTGAACTTCGACGATGAAAACGACCCGGCCCGCATGGCCGAGCGCGCGATCTGTGAGAACGCGCCGTCAGGAGGGAGCTCCTGGCCACCACCAGGCGCGACGGACAATGGCTCCCCACCACCACCAGGCCGCATGCCCCCCCCTAGGACCAGCCAAGAATCCTGATCTCCTTGCGGGAGCGAGACGCGAATGGACTCCCGCTGTTCTCCACCCCGATAGACAACGTCGTCGCCAGCCGAGCCGCGGTCGACAACAACAACGTGACCGGGGAAGGCACCCTGCAGATCCAGTACGCCAAAGCTTTACTCGCCAAGGCCGTCGAGCAACAAAACACGGGAGCCGACTCACAGGGTCGCTTGTACTCGCGTTCATCAGGCAGCAGGAAGGCCTCGAGCGGCTGCCCAATGGTGGCAAACACCCTCAACTGCCCACCACCCGAGCGCCTGTAGCTCCAACACTGACCCGGACACGCGTCACTCTCCACCAACGACCCGCGACTGGCAAACAACTTCGTCGCTGCCAACGGGCAGCCAGTCAACGCGCGAACCCACATCATCAACAACCAGAGCTGGCGCGCACGCCAGCCCGACGATTTGAGGCATACCCTCACAATCACCGCGACGGTGAACCAAGGGGATCGCTAAGCCGAGTCAGACCCTAGTGCTTCGGACCGATGATCCGAGGAGAAAAATACCCGACAAACTTCAAGGCGCCGAAGGAGATTGAGAAGTACGACCCCTCGTACGACCCTTCCGTGTGGCTGGATACGTACCTCATGGCGATGGGAATCACCGGCCACACCGACCTGCTCGCCGCTCTCTACCTCCCCCCGATGATGGAGGGAGCGTGTCGGCAATGGATCAACACCCTCCCCGCGGACATCATTGATTCCTAGGAGAAAATGCGAGACGCCTTCGTCAGGCACTTCTAGGGCTCCTACACCCGCGCCACCACCATCGAGGACCTGGAGCGATGCGTCCAGGGACCCCATGAGTAGACCCGCAGCTGGGTCCAGTGGTGGCAAGACCTGTGGTACAACACGTCCAGAATCCACCCGGACACCGCGATCCACTGCTTCAAGACCTCGTGCCGCTACGAGCTCTTGGTCGCCAAACTCAAGCGGGTGTACAAAACACTCGACAACATACCGGACCTCCTCGAGATTGCCAAGCGGTACGCGGAGGATGACCCAAACCAAGAAACCGACGACGAGTCGGGAGGGAACCACCGCACGAGCGGCCACGACAACAGGAGATGACCCGAGCTACACTACAGCAATACTCGCCTCACCGGCAAGAGCCGCAGTGACGGGCGAGTCAACTTCGTCGCCAACGCCGTCTACACTCCACGCGAGCCCAAGAGCTTTCGCCGCGACGGAGGCCAGCGCCAAGACGACGGAAACTACAAGGCGAAGCCGCGGTTCGACCCCACGGCCCTCCTTAACCAGCCCTGTGTGTTCCACAGCAGGGAGGGGAAGCCCGTCACACACACGACCGCCAACTGCCACTCCCTGAGGGAGATCGAGAAGGCACGCCGCGCAAGGGAAGATCCCGACAACCACCCGCAAAACGGCAGAAAATTCGGCAACAACGCCGGCTCGCTTCACACCTTCACCGGCTTCAACATGAAGTGCGTGAAGAAGGTCATCGCCCGCGCTGTCGCCGTCAACACGGTGTCTCAGATTGACATCCCCCAGTTCCTCAACTAGTCCGAACAACAAATCACCTGGAGCCGCAAGGACCACTCACCACGGATCGAATATCCGGGTCGAGTCGCCTTGGTGGTCAAGCCCAAGGTGGGGGACTATTGGCTCCCCAAGACGCTGATGGACGGCGGTAGCTCCATCAACATCCTATACATGTACACGTTCAGGAAACTACGCCTCCCGCAGTTGATGATTGAGACGAGCTACACCACCTTCCACGACATCGTCCCCGGTCAGAAGGCGTACCCGATCGGCAAGGTGACGTTTCCAGTCACCTTCGACACACCAGCGAACTTCCACACCGAGCGGATCATCTTCGAGCTGGTGCCTTTCAACAGCCCCTACCACTACGTCCTGGGGCGTCAGGCATTCGCCAAATTCATGGCAGCGTCCCACTATGCGTACAACATGATGAAGCTTCCCAGGCCGTGTGGCATCATCACTGTCCATGGAGACCCCGACATGGCCGCAGAATGCGAGGCCAAAGGCGCCGAGCTCGCCAACGCCGTCTTAGCCACAGAGGCGAACCACGCAGAGGAGTTTGCCAAGTACACGAGCGGGGTCAACAATGACGACCCCGCCATACTCAAGAAGCCCAATTCGGAGGGCGGCGGCTCCACCGCATTCGAGGTGACGACGCACACTTGCACCGTCTAGATGGTCCCAGGCAACTCCAGCCAGACGGTGATGATCGGGACGGGCATGAGCCCAGCATAGGAAGGCGCGCTCATCGATTTACTACGTGAGAATCGCGACATCTTCGCATGGAAGCCATTCGACATGCCTGGTGTCCTGAGGGAACTCGCTGAGCACAAACTCAACGCCGACCCCAAAGCACGACCCGTCAAGCAGTCGCTGTGGCCCTTCAATGAAGAGCGCCGCCGAGCAATCGCCGAGGAGGTGCAGCGTCTACTCGCTGCAGGCTTCATTCGGCCAATCAAATACTCCAAGTGGCTGGCAAACCCAGTCCTGGTCGAGAAGAAAAAGGTACGTGGAGAATGTGTATTGACTACACAAACCTCAACAGCGCCTGCCCGAAGGAGAAATTCGTCCTCCCGCGGATTGAACAAATAATCGACTTGACCGCGGGTTCAGAGTCGCTATGCTTCCTTGACGCCTACTCTGGTTACAACCAGATCAAAATGGCAGTCAAGGACGAGGATAAGACGGTGTTCATCATCCCATTCGAAGCCTTCTGCTACACCGCCATGACCTTCATCCTCAAGAACGCCGGGGCGACCTACCAGAGGTGCATGCAGGAGTGCCTTGCGAGCCAAATTGGCCGCAACATCCATGTCTACATCGACGATGTGGTGGTCAAGTCCACTCGCCAGGGTGACCTACTCGCCGACCTGGCAGAAACCTTCGTAAACCTGCGGAGGTACAAGATAAAGCTGAACCCAGGAAAGTGCACCTTCAGTGTACCTACTGGACAGTTGCTTGGGTATGTTGTCTCCAAGCGTGGGATCAAGGCGAACCCCACCAAGCTGAACCCAGGAGCCCATGCTCGTCTACGTCGTGGCCTCCGAGCGAGTTTTCAGCGCCGTCATGGTCGTCGAACGACCAGAGGAGGGCAAGGAGCGCCCGATGCAGCGACCTGTATACTACATCAGCGAAGTCCTCACCGAGTCGCGCCAGCGCTACCCGCAATACCAAAAATTGGTATATGCGGTCTTCAGAGCCCAGCGGCGACTGCCGCACTACTTCCAGGAGAACCCAATCATGGCCGTCTCCTCAGCACCGTTGCAGGACATCATCCGCAACCGTGAGGCGACCGGGCGAGTCGCCAAGTGGGCCATCAAGATCGGAGTCCACAACATCAGGTATGAGCCGCGCAAGGCGATCAAGTCGCAGGCTCTCGCAGACTTTCTCGCTGGCTAGGAGGAGGCCTAAAAGCCAGAGAAACTGCCGTACCTCCACTACTGGTCCCTACACTTCGACAGCTCCAAGAATGCAGATGGTACAGGGGCAGGGATCGTCCTCACATCTCCAAAGTTCGACAAGTTACGCTACGTCCTGTACCTCGACTTTACCCCTGCACCAACAACATGGCCAAGTACGAGGCGCTCCTCCACGACATGCGAGTAGCCAAGGAGATGAACATCAATCGTCTGCGCTGCTACGGTGACTCCGACCGCGTCGCCGGGCAAGTCGCCGGCACTTGCGATGCAGTCTCCCCCACCATGGCGGCATACCGCCAAGAAGTGGACCAACTGGGAGGCCATTTCGCAGGCTACTCCACCGAGTGGATCGACCGGCGGAAGAACGAGGAGGCCGACGCACTTTCCCACATCGGCTCGGCTCGACTCGCGCCGCCCGTCGGCGTCTTCCTCAACACCATCACCAAGCCTTCCGTCTCTCCCTCGAGGGAGATCGACATCGCAATTCTGCTGCAACCGGACACGACCCTGTTTGCAATGATCTCCGAGCCAAGCGACTGGACCGCGCCATACATCGCCTACCTGGAGGGAGGCACCCTACCCGCTGACAAAACGAAGGCCAGGATGATAGAACACCGCTGCAAATCCTTCGTCATCATCAACGGCGAGCTCCACAAGCGCAGCGTGACCGGCGTGTTCCAGCGCTGCGTCCAACCCGCAAAAGGACGCAAGATACTCCAGGACATCCACGCTGGTGACTGCGGCCACCACGCTGGTGCCCGCTCGCTAGTTGCCAAGGCTATGCGACATTTCTTTTACTAGATCACCGCACACGCCGACGTGGTCAACATCGTCCAACGCTGCGTCAGGTGCCAGAAGTACGCCAACCAGACTCACGTACCGAGCTCGACGCTCAAGACCATCCCCATCACCTGGCCATTCGCCGTGTGGGGCATGGACATGGTAGGACCCTTCAAGAAGGCCTCCTCTGTCTTCACCCACCTCCTAGTCGTGGTCGACAAGTTCACAAAATGGGTGGAGGCCAAGCCAGTCCGCAAGTGCGATGGGAAGACCGCCACCAAATTCCTACGCGAGCTCATCTATCGCTACGGGTTCCCACACAGCATCATCACGGACAACGACACAAACTTCGCCAAAGGATCCATGGCTGAATTCTGCAAGGAGCACAACATACAATTCGACCTCGCCTCAGTCACCCACCCGGAGTCCAACGACCAGGCGGAATGCGCCAACTAGAGCATCCTCCATGGCCTGAAGCCGCGGCTGCAAGTTCCACTCGAGCGGACTCCTGGGTGTTGGGTCGAAGAGCTCCCCTCCGTCATCTGGGGCATCTGCACCTCCATCAACAGGTCGACATGATTCACCCCCTTCTTCATGGTGTACGGTGCCGAGGCTGTCATGCCAACCGACCTCAAGCACGACTCGCCTTGGATGGTCAACTAGGCGGAGGCAGACAACAAGCTCGCACGCCAAGACGGAGTCGACCAGATCGACGAAGCACGCGACCTAGCTCGCTCCTGCACCGCCATCTACCAGCAAGGGCTTCGCCGCTACCACAGCCGGCGAGTATGGACCCGCACCTCCCAGGAAGGCGACCTGGTACTGTGTCTGATCCAGGACAAGAAGGGCATGCACAAGCTCTCCCCCCTTGGGAGGGACCATTCGCCATCAGGCGAGTCCTGGGAAACGACACCTACTACCTCATCAACGTCCGAGGTGACGAAAAACTCGATGTTAAGCGGCCATGGAATGTAAACCTCCTATGGAAGTTCTACTCCTAGAACACCAGACATGTACCTCCTACCCGCTATGCAATAAAGAAGATCGATTAGCACAACTTGTGTCCACTCTCCGTACCTTGTTCCACTCACACTCGTAATAACAGCGCTATGCTACTCGCGGAAGTCAACCCTTGGTGACGCGACCGGCACGGCCAAGTAGTGCGATACGAGGGCACCGAAAAAATTTGGGCCTCGTATCGTCCACGAAAAAGCCAACCCGGAGCCCCATCGGAGTCGCCTCGCTCGACTGGATTTCTGAGCCAAGACAACCGCATTCGCTTCACACAGCGACCCAGTCCTCCACATCGTTGGCGCAGCGACTCAAACGTCAAAGTACCACGCTCGAGGACTCGGGTCCTACAGATCAGGTGGAGCGACGCGCCTAATACAGATCAGGTGGAGCGACGCGCCTAATACAACGCGCCCCGTCCTCACCTACCTCGGGCATGCGACTATAACCTCTAAGTACCACGCTCGGGGACTCGGCCACCCGACCCTATTCGCCCCGGGAAAACGGCTAAGTACAGAGCACCCCTGGGAGTCGCCATGCGACTGGCTTTCCAAGCCATGGCGAGTCGACCTTAAACTTACTAATAGTTCAAACAACACAAATAAAAACGAGGTCAACCCCATAAAAGGGAGGACGCGCTCGGGGACTCGCACAACCAACAATCAAATCGAAAAACATCGACAAACGCACCCTTGCATTCCTTCAAGCAGCAAAGTTTGTTCGCTTACAATGGCATTTACATATTTATTCTAATTAACGCCGATCCGCAAACTATTCTACTCCACAGGCTTCGACGACGAGGCGCCACCACTCCTGCAACGATGGATAAAAGGAACCCACGGGTTCGACGGGTACGTCGTGAGTTCACCCTCTATGGCCGCTCGAAACGGTTTGCTCCACCTTGAAGTCGTGGTGAGCCGGTTCGGGGTTGTTCGGGGCGACGACAGTTTCCTGGTAAGGAATGAGGTCGCCCATCGCCCACACCCGGTCGGCGTACACCGTAGCCCGCTCGGTTAGCTTCAGCACTTCGGTGATCTCGACTGCGCCCATTGATGAAGGGTACCCGCTCGTGACGTCGTCAAGGTCGAAGTCGTCAGGAAAGTGCGCGAGCCCAAGGCTCAACGCAGTCGCCGCACCATGACGAAAGGCCGATCGCATCATGAATTCAACCACCGCCGGGGCCTTCTCAAAGTAGCGCTAGACCTCGACGAGGTCGCTGGGGATCACCTCCGTCGCCGAGATTTCCTGCAGATACGCCCGGATGCAGGTCGCGGACAGCGTGGCGAATCAACCAGAGTGGTGACACATTGCCACGCGTCATACGACTGCGCCTCTTCGGCATCATCAGTAATCCTGCCTGCAACATACACACAAATAATAAGGGAGGCTCCAGCAAAACAATGTGACCCGCACATTCGGGGACTCTCCAAAGAAAAACTCACCAATCAAAGGGCGACAACGCTCTGTGATGAAGTCCTGAAGACCGGAGAGGTCGTCCTGTAGCCCGGCGACGAGCGCATCTGACATCTTCCGCTCCTCAGCAGTAGAAGCAATGGCTGCCTTGGCCCTCCCATCCGCCAAGGTCGCCTCCGCCTTTGCCTCCTTGAGCTCCCGCTCCAGGTCGACGATTCACTTCTCCGTGGCGCTCAATCACAACTGTGCAGCCGTCAGTTCACTCGCCAGGACCAGGCCCTGACGAGCCTTCTCCACCACGGATGCGCTATCCTCTGCATCAATAAAACTGTGAATATGAGAAGAATAAGGTCTACGACCAGTAAAAAGCACGACAACCACTCACCTACAGTCGCTCAAAGCCGCTCGTTCGTTTCCCGGACAACGAGGAGCTCCTTCTCCACATGCTCCCTGGTGGCAAGCTGCTCCACCGACTCACGCTGCAGGCCCTGCGTAATCATGGAAGCATTAGGAACGAAAATCCTAAGGGCTAGCCTCTGAAATTCAGTGACTATCCACTCGGGGACTGGACAACGAAAAATCCTAAGTGCCTAGCCGCTGAAATTCAACGACTAGCCACTCGGGGACTGGACAACGAAAAAAATCCTAAGTGCCTAGCCGCTAAAATTCAGCGACTAGACACTCGGCGACTGGACTCCAAAAACAATAAGAATCCAACCACTGAAATTCAGTGGCCCGATCCTCGGGGACAGGGCATACCTGGATGGCGGCGCCTAGCATGCCGTGAAGCTCCATTGCATCCACCGATGGGAGCACGAATGGAGTACGCCTGCGACGCTGCTCGACCTCCGTGCCGGTGACCTCGGGCAACTGGCTCGATGGCACTGATGCACTCGCCGCAGAGGCCCTTCGCTACAAAGCGAGGGAACGTCGCCACCGCGGCTCCTGCACCACTCGGGGGTGGGCTCGTCGCCCCAACCGTGGCCACGGGCTCCGCCCGCTGTGACTCCGTGTCCACCATGGCCTTCGGGGACGCATCCACTCCAATCGGAGCCTCGCTCGGGGTGACCACCGGCTCGTCCGAAATCGTGACGACCTCGTCGCCCTTTGCTTTCTTTGCGCCTTCAGCAGGCGCCTCGACCTCGTCGCCCTTCCTCTTCTTCGAAGGGTCGACTAATGCCTCTGCGACACCCAACGGAACCTTGGCCACCGAAGGGTGACCTATCTTCTTCACTCCAGTCCTGCAGAATAGTGCCATCAGTAAACTTGCCAGTCGGACATGAATCGAGTGGAAAAATGAAAAACTAAGAAACACTCACTTGGCGACTGGAATAAAACGTAGGCCAGTACGAATACTAGCCGGCTTCTCCAACTCCGGCCCCAGTTTCCGACCGAGGCCTGTCTCGAACACACTCTCTGTCCAAGACACCGTTGGCTTCTTCCAGGACGATGCCGCGGCAGGAGGATCAGCGGCGATCTTCGCGGGAGCTCCCCTCGGTGGCGAGGACCCCGCCGCTGGAGCGGCCGCGAGCCCGGTGACTGGGACAAAAGGCGGCGGAAGCAACGCCAACGGCATCTCGCCTTCCACAACGGCCGCGTCGGCCACCGCGGTCGCATGCGCTAGTGCATCGGCCCTAGTTTCCTTGGCCGCGCTGGTAGCATCAGAGCTACTCGTGGAATGAGGTGGTGACACCGGCTTAGCCGACTTCTTATTCTTCTTCTTCGACAACGGTGGTATGTTCTTTGATGGTGTAGCTTCGCGTCGCGAAGTGTGCTCGGGGAGCTCATCATCATCTTCGTCGTGAGCCTCGAGGCTCTTGCTAGCCTCGAGCTCGCGTTAACGCTGCCCGCGGGTCTTGCGAACCGTGGGTGCGGCGACCTCCACAGCCTCGTCGCCACCATCGTCATCGTCGTCATCATCATCGCCCCCATCACTTCTGGCATCGCCCTTGTCGGGCGAAGACTCGCTCTTGTCCTCGGCGGACGAGTTCGAGTTCTCGTCATCTGCGGGTGGAAGCCAAGCTTCCACCACTTGGAACAACTGCAACAACCAAGTGAAATTAGCACGACCGCGAATGCAAAACTGTGTCTGCGAGTGCACAGGAAATAAAAGAACTCACCGTTGGGGCTTGGCGCTTCGCGGTGTAAGGTGCGACACCGGCCTTCGCGTCAAGATACTCCGCCTAGGTGATCTTCTTCAAGGCCGAGGTGTAGTCGTTGAGTGTCCATTCGGCTTGGCAGGACTTCGTCGGGTCATCCTTACCCGTATACTCATACATGTAGTGGGCGCGACTGGCCAGAGGCACTAGCCACCGCCCGAACCAGCAATTGTACAAATTGATGGTTTGAAGGCCCTTCTTCTTCAAGTTGCAGATTGTCTGCAACATCTCGTCGACGACCATCTGTTGGTCCAACGGGAGCTTGGTGACCTGGAGCCGACGCGGCTCGGGCCGGTCGGCGAAGTACATTGGAAGCGCCACCTCGTCGGCCGGAGGCGATTCAGTCACATGAACCAACTCTTCTTCCATTCGTTTTCCGCCTTCTTCGGCAGCATCAGATCAAGAAAGGACACCTTCGACTCAACTGAAAGGTCAGGCCGCCTGCGGCCAGGATCGGGCCGCCTGCCTCTTCATGGTCGATCCTCCCGTGAAACAGATCTTGCCATAGGGGGAAATACGGCCGGCAACCCAGGTAGCACTCTCAAAACGCCATGAAGATGGCGAGCTGCTCGATGCTGTGCGGCCCTAGGTCCGACGGTTGGATGCCGTAGTAGGCGCAGAAGTGGCAGAAGAAGAGGGAAGTGGGGGAATCTGAGTCCCCGCTCCAAGTGGCTGGTGAAGCAGATGAACTCTCCCTCGCGTGGATCTGGGATCACCTCCCCAGCCGCGGGGATGCGTCATCTCCTGGTGTGGAGGATCCCCGCCTCCTAGAATGATTTCGACATCATTTTCGTGCACTTGGATCTGCCCCATGGTTCCGTCGGAGGCGCCATCGATTGGAGGATCTGTTGCTGTGAGTCGCTCTAGGTCGCTCTGGTGGATGCGTGAGATCAGAGGAAGTGTGGGAAATGTTCTCCCCTCACTCGTCACTCTCCTTATGTAGCGGTTGCTACCCGCCATCTTCGGGGAGCCGTTACCGCGTGGTAATTACGCCGATATTGCCGTTGGATTACCCAACGGCTAGTTTGACCAGCGCTGATGGTCCAACTTCATCTACTCGACTCGCTGTCTTCAGCGGCTTGATGATTCGCCGACCTGATCACCATAACAGTGACTCGACTACTTGCCGGTCCATTCGCCGAGCTGCGATTCGACTAGTCGCCGTTATTGCGACTAAAATGACTAGTTCTTTCCTTTATTCAGGGAGTCCACCACCGATTCGACTAGGCATCCGAATTGGACCCGCATACTCCGACTGCCAACGAACACCTGCGACGAATCAACGATGGCCTCGGGGACTACTAATGGGGATATCCCGACCGGGGTATACCCAGCAAGACGTTTCCTACTGGCCCAAGCTGCCAGCGAGTGGGCCTGCAGGACGGCGACTAGATCGAGACTTGGCAAGGACCCAGGCGACTGGAAGCCGAAGGCCCAGAAGCGTAGTTAGGCCCTGTCGGATTAGGTCAAGAACCCTCTGAATCCTTAACTAATTTGGTTGTAGATCTGTAAACCCTGGCGAAGTGAGCCTATATAAACCTCCCTAGGGTACGCATAGAGGACACGTTCCATCATACACCCCAGCGTCTCGAAGCCTAGTCGTCGAGCTGGCCCTTGTACTCTCTCCATAATACAATCTAGCAGGAGTAGGTCTTTACCCTCCGGGGGACGAACCTGGGTAAACCCTTGTGTCTCCGCCCTCATCTCGCACTGCATATGGCTGGCCGCCCTTGCCCCTCGTTCTACTACTCGCTGCCGATTGCAGCATCTGCCGTGGCCATTCCCATGACAATAAGAGAACTTGTAGAGAAATAATGCAAACTACGAATGAACTATATATATAGTAGAGGATAGCTATGTTGCTGCTTAGGAGGAACCATTAGATATGAAATATAATGACATTGCTTGTGAACTTGTAGAACAGGACAAGCAAGCATTACACAAGTGTGCCTACAAATGAATTGAGCAATCAAACAGAGTGTTTCCTAGAATTTCAACAAATATAAACTAGCCAGGTCATTTCAACAAGAGTAAAATGCACCGGAGGTCCTAAAAGTTTGGACAAAAATGTATGCAGCTCCTAAAAGTTTCACTTGTGCACCAGAGGTCCTAATTCTCAGATCCATCTAGACTATAGCATGGGCTGCAACTGAGAATTAGGACCTGTAGTGCACAATTAACTGAGAATTAGGACCTGCATTGCACAACTTAGTTAGTATTAGGACCTCCGGTACACAAGTTGAAACTTTTAGGACTTACATACAGTTTCGTCCAAACTTTTAGGACCTCCGGTGCATATTACTCTTTCAACAAATATATATGGAAGTAGTGGTATATCCTGGAATGCAAGAGACGTTGGGTGACTGACTCAGAATTTTCGGTGAGATACATAATGGGAATGCAGTTACTTTCGTAGCTAAAAAATGAACGAGACATAAATTATAATGGCATCATGCGATAACTTGGAGAGCAGGAGCGCAAAACACGAATGAACTACACAATAGAGGATAGTTATGTCGTTGCTTAGGATGAACCAGCACCAGATTAGAAATATAATAGCGTCTCTTGCGAACCTGTAAAAGAGGAAAAGCAAGCATCAGACAAATGTGCCTATAATGAAATGAGCAATGAATCAAAGTGTTTCTTAGAATTTTAGCAAATATAAACTGGCCAGGTCATTTCAACAAATATATATCGAAGAATTCGTTTATCCTGGAATGCCAGAGATGTTGGGTGACCCAGAATTTGCAATGAGCTACACAATAGGCATGCAGTTACTGTCATAACTAGGAACTACATAAAAATTATAAAGGCATCATAAGAGAACTTATAGAGCAAGAATACAAACTACGAATGAACTATATATATACAGTAGAGGATAGCTATGTCGCTGCTTAGGACGAACCATTAGATATTAAATATAATGGCATTGCTTGTGGACCTGTATAACAAGACAAGAAAATATTACACAAGTGTGCCTACAAATGAATTGAGCAATCGAACAGAGTGTTTCCTAGAATGTCAGCTAATATTAACTAGCTAGGTCGTTTCAACAAATATATATGGAAGCAACAGTATATCATGGAATGCAAGAGACGTTGGGGGATGATGACCCACAAGTATAGGGGGTGTATCGTAGTACTTTCGATAAATAGGAGTGTTGATACCAACGAGGAGCAAAAGGTGTTGACTAGTGGTATGGAGCAGGAAATCTCTGTAAATACTTAGCAAACGGACTTTAGGGGTTTTCTGATAAAGCAAGGAAATAAAGTGAAAGTAAATAAAACAGCAAACAATTGTAGAAAGTGGCCCAATCCTTTCTTATCAAAGGACAACCGGTGGAAATACTTATGAGGACCAAACGTTCTCGAGGACACATGGGAATACTGTCAAGTGCTTTTGTTTCATATAGCTGAGTAGCCTTCTTTGGTTTTATAAGTGTTGTGTGGGTGAACCTGTGCTAATGTACCAACCTTACTTGGACTAATACATACTTGTGATTAAACCCCTTGCAAGCATCCGCAACTACAAGAAAGTAATTAAGGTATAAACCTAACCAAAACCTTAAACTCTAAGATCCTACGCTCCCTTGTGCAATGGTTTCCTAATGGGGGTTCATGTTTCTGTCACTCCGGCAACCCAACAATTAGTATCCAAATACACAATGCATTCCCCTAGGACCATAAATGGTGAAGTATCATGTAGTCGACGTTCACATGACACCACTAGAATAATAGCACCACAACTTAAATATCAAACCATTGAATAATACCTCAACACAATTCCACTAATAACAACATGACTTCTCCCATGTCCTCAAGAACTAAATGAACTACTCACAAGACATCATATGGATCAAGATCAAATATGATATGGTGATGGATAACAATCTGAACATAAACAATAATCCAATGGTTCCACTCACATGCATCAACTACAATAGTAATCAACATCGGGAAAGTTTCCCCTAAGAACTATGCAAGATTCAACACAATTGTTACAGCGGGATGGAGTGGTGATGATGGTGCTGGTGGATATGATGGTGTGGATGGTGATGATGATCCCGACGAAGTCTAGCTTGAGGACGGTGTTGATGGCGACGATCTCCCCTCTCCGGGAAGGAATTTCCCCGGTAGAAATATGTCTACCGGAGAGCTCTTTCTCTCTCGGTGTTTTGCGCCCCGAAGAGGCGGCAAAATCTTTCTGTGGTCGCTCCCCGTGTATTAGGGTTTTGAGGAGAAGATATAGGCGAGAGGGCGAAGCCAGAGGTGGGCTAGGGTGGCCACACCCCTGTAGGCGTGGCCTAGGGTGGCCCGCGCCTAGGGGGGTGGGCCCCCTCTGTCCCAAGTCTGCCTCCCCTTATGGCATTCTTCGTCTTCTGGGAAAATAGGATTTTCCGTAGTTTTTCTGGTGTTTTCCTGATCTTCGCGAAATTGCATCAAAACAACGCTTTTTTCCATCAGAATCCTGACTCCGGCAGTCCATCCTCCAAGAATCATCCAACATGCAAAAATAGATGAAAAGACATAAGTAACACCTCTTAATATGAAATATATCAATGAATAGAGGCAAATTATGATATAGAATGGTGATGCAAATTGGACGTATCAACTCCCCCAAGCTTAGACCTTCGCTTGTCCCCAAGCGAAAACTAAGCTCAATAAACATGTCCGCAGGTGTATGGAGTGAAGTGTCGATAAAAGAATACGGACAAGAAGCATCACACTTACCAATACACAACTCATAGAAGAAAGCAACTCACCATTATATAACTTAGCTTGCAACAAGTATAGGATTCACAATAAAGATGCATAAAGATAAATCATAATTGGGATTGGCAAACTTTGTTCTTGGTCAGAGAACAGTTGGCAAACAGTTTTCAAACAAAGCTTTTGTAGAAGTTTTACAACAAGAGTACTCTTTGCTCAACCATAAAAGGCTTTTCACAATGATAGCTTTGAAAGTTATACTCATTAGGTAAGAGTCTTGTGCAAACAAGGAAGATAAAGAACATGATTGAATAAATAATCATATGAATGCTTGAAACACAACAACTCAAATGCTTGCTGGAGATAGGGAGGAATAGGTTTACTGACTCAACTTAAAAGTAGGAGAAAGGCCCTTCATAGAGGGAAGCAAGGATTTCAAGTTCATAAAGAGCTTTCAAAAGATTATGGTACTTACTAGCTTTGAGCTCTCATTGCCCCTGTCATAAGCATCTTGAGGTGACTAAGGTGAAAGTGAACAAAGATGGAGTATATGCTTAACTAAATATAAGTTGGCAATCTCATGTCCCTTGAGTGCGAGGGCCGCTCCTCATGCTACTCAACTTTAGTTACCGGTAAGTTCTTGTCATAGTAAGTACATGCGTATCATAGAGAACCGCCAACGGGGTACCCTTGCACATGATACATGAGCTATCTGTAACATCCAAAAAATATTTATCAAGGTTATCAAATTCCAATCACCAAAATTAGGGTTAACAAAAACTTTTGTTAATTAAAATCATATGAATGCATGTGTGTATGTGATGATTGTATGAATGCATGAATGGACTTGTGGGATTGATGTGAATAGAAAGGAATGGTTTAAATATCAAAATAACATCATCTAAATCAATTCCAAGCATAAACAAATCAAGAGAAATTCAAAAACAAACAAAACAAGCAAATGGTCATTTTTGCAAATCTTGCTCACTAGACCACTTTGAGTGTTTCTAGTCCAAGATTTCAAATAGAAACAATTCCATTTATTTTCACCCCTTGCTAGACCAATTAAAAGTGAACCCAAGCCCACCCTTCAAACTCACAAAAACATTTGGCAACTTGATTCAAATGACAATTCAAAATTAAATCTATTTCATATGGGAAGATCACCAATTCTCAAAAACCAACCAAACCAGTGCACCTTGACAAAACCAACTAACCAGAGACTACCGAGTATGTGACTAGTACACCCACCAAGTTTGAACCAAAAATTCAAATTCAAATTTATTTCGGCCATTTCATCAAACACCTTGCAAACACAAATAAAACAAAACATCAAACACTATAGTGAGCAGTGTTTGTGCATAACTTGTCTCCTCTCTAGATCACAACACTCTCTCAGTAGATGATCAAACTAATTTAACTATCCCTAGCTTGACATTGCCATCAATGGTGAGCATGCCGAGCACCAAATGGCCACCCCATTGTCGACAACAAACTAGGAGCATCTCTAGCCTCGTCAACCTTGTCTGGGACACAGACCACCGTCCATCGCCACCCCTTGTCCAACGCCAAAGCACTGCCAGCCCCTGGACCACCCTAGAACCGCCACACCCTATGCCTCTGTGCCATGCTCAGAGCGCGTTAGAGCGCCACACTCGACAAGCGCACAGACCGCGTGCCGCCCTTGCCGCTTGCGTGTGTGATCACCACCGCACCAGGAACCACCAGGACATGCCCGTTTGTCGCCGCGCGACCAGGAGAGCCCGTGCGCCATTAAAACCTCCGTCGGACCCGCCCAGAGCATCGCAACGTTCTGACCGCATTGCACCGCGCCACGCCTCGCCACCATGCCGTTGAGCACCGCCAGGGAACACAACATTGTCCTCTATCGTCGCCCATGCTGTTAGCTCACTATGACGATGACCATGACGAGCACCGCCCGCGCCCTTCGGTCCCCTCTTGGCACTATAAATAGAGGCCACCCCCATTCGATTTCAGCACACCATCTCATTCCCCTCTCTCTCAGAACCACCCCACCTCATCCCGGAGCATGGCGAGTAGCAGGTGGCCAGAATTTCGCCAGAGTCTACCGCGGAGGAGGAGAAGAGGAGCCGTCGATTGGAGCCGCCCCAGGAGGAGCCACCGATACCAGGAGGATCGTCGTCGTCGACTTTGTTGTTCGCCCCCATCACCGACCCTCGCCTGAGCCCCACTGAGCCTCACACGACCACCACTGGCCGCGCTAGGGTTCAGTCTTGCCGGCATTGCCCGACGGAGACGACAAGCCCCAGCCGTTGGATTAGATGTTGATCGTATGGTCTAGATTGCCCCATACCCCTTTGCACCCCCTGTCTCACTGACTGCTGGGGACAACCACTTAAACCCACCCCCGTGCACGCTGTGTGCAGTGGACCGGCCCAGTTACACTCCCATGCAACACAGTAATTCAAATTTAGGTTTATTAATTTAGTTTCAAACTTACTTCTGTCCCTAGATTCAAAAATCAATCCAGAGAGAATCACTAAACCAAATTGCATGAAACCAATTTTGCTAGAAAGGTACTGGAATTCTTAATCCAATCCTGTTGGATTCAAACCATTTAGATTTTTAGAGCACCTATAGTAAAAATAACAAGGTAGAGACTTTTCTACATTCAAACATTTTTCAAAATTCAACCACAAAAGCTTTTGAGTTGATTCCAACTCTCAAAAATCACATTTAATAAGACCTTTCTGAATATATAAAAATATCTAGGTTTACTTGCCGAAATAAAGGACAAGCAATAAAAGAATGCCCCATAGGCATTTATAGTCACTTTATTTAATAAAAAATAAAAAATGTTAAACCTTATTAAATTGTGACACCACTTTAAATCACATTCCCAAGTACTGAAATATGTGGTGATGACATGTGTCAACATGATCCCATATTTTAGTTGGAGAATATTAAATCTTAAGTAGTTTTTCAATGAGTAGAAATTACTTTTCTAAAATAAAATAAATAAAGCTATTGCCTTAATCCTTGTGATAATAGTGATGATGCTAGATCATCTAGTGTGAACCTTTGTGTGCTAAGTAGATTAGTTAAGAGTTGTTTGGTGATTGTGTACCTTGTATTTATTTATAGACGCTAGTATCGGACAAGGATATGAGGAGGAAGGAGAATACTACGAGGAAGAAGCCGAGGAGAACTTCAACCACTGCTCTGCACAAGGCAAGCTACTGATTATGCAAGCTATCCTAGCAAGCTTATACTTGCAATTATGCAAACATCACTATACAAGTTAACTTAGCAACCTACTATCTTAGCAAGCTAAGCTAAACCATGCAAGTTTTATTTGCAAGCTTACACCACTTGATACTCAATCCTAGTTTTATTTGCAAGCTTAGTTCCTTTTTTCTTTATCAAAGCTTTCTATTTTAGTTTACTTAGTGAATGGTAGATTTTAGAAAGATTATTAAAGGTAGCATAAAGAGCATAAAATTTGTCCTAAGTTATATAATCTTGATGTCATCCTGAGGCATGAGATCGAACTTAGATCATCCACACTTGTTTACCAACCCTCATTAGTGTTTACCCCCACTTGTAGATGCTAGTGTTAAGCATAAAACTTGATCAGTTTAGATGGGAATACTTGGTGAAAATGGTTATGAAAACCTTAGAATGATGAGTCATTCTAATGAAATGTTTTGACATGTGTTCTTGAATACCAGATGATTTTGATGATGAAAATGTTGAGGCATGAGCCTTAGCCCTTTATAAAACTGATGGTTGTCTCGATGCGATACCATTCCAATTTTACAGTACAACCACAATACCCAAAATTTGGGTAGGGCTTGGCTGGAAGTTTATATACCTTAGTATGGGTTCCCTTGCGGCCAAGGTTTGAGCTGACGCTACCTTGTGAAGATTGTCCACCTGTGCAGTTCCCAAGATGACAGTTGGTCATGGTTGGGAGGCCAAACTCACAGGAGAGGTGCCTATACTAGGGCGTGTAATTGAAAGGTTAGGATTGACTATCCGCATACTGAGTATGGTGAATCAGGATTGTTCCGGATAGATGTATCGAATATTGTGGTGAAATTGTACCACCTCTGCAGAGTGTCAAACTATTCGAATAGCCGCGTCCACGTTATGAACAGTTGGAGTGGCCATACTGTTCCGTCGTCAGATGTTTTACTTGTTAATTGAATCATGACTTTGACTTGACCACAACAGGGTTGTGATATGAAACTCAAGTTCCCACTTAGGTGTTATAAAACTTTCAAATAGCTTTCTTTGCTTCTTAACTCAGTAGTGATAAATCTAGATTTTTGCAAAACATCCTAGAGCTTAGTATTTCCTACTCAAAAACCACTTCACTTGTTAGCATTAGTTTGCGAGTACTTAAAGAGTACTCATTGCTTTGTCCCTGGCTATTCCCGTGGCTAGACTATGAAGAGGACTATCAGGAGGATGGACCGCAGGAAGGTTACGGCAACTAGGACATCTCCCATCGTCAACATTGTCTGTGAACATGAAGATGGAGCTTCGCCCATGCTACCGTTATTATTACGTTATTCCGTTGCTTGATTTGTATTAAGACTGGATCATGAGATCCTTTATTTGTTGTAAGACCTTATGTATGGTTTGTAATGGATGGTGTACTATGATATCCAATCTGTTATGTCTCGCAAAAATGGTAATCCTGGGATTGTGATGTATGGCATAACAGGCATCTGGGATTAAAAATCCGGGTGTTGACACTATCCCATAATCAAAATGACAAGGCAAGCAGACAGTGAGCATCTCAACAATCTCTTATTTACCATGGGAAAAATGGTGCTTTTTTCTCTTTTCTCTTTTCAATATGTCTCTTTTTTTATAAGAAGAAAGCTTCATAGATTGCTCACTATGGTGATGCTGCAAGTTTCCACCATGATTAGGCATGGCTTAGGCTAGCGGCTGTCGTGGTACTGCCGACGAGTACGCCATGGAGGGGTCCTCACATTGCGTGTTTAGAGATGTGGGGGAAGGAGGACGGTTGACGGGTATAAGGTTACACAGCTTACCCAGGTTTAAATCCCACAATGGTGGCGGAATCCTACTCCTGCTATAAATCACTATAATGGCAATACGCCGAGTTACAGGGATTGGTTCGCTGTGCACGAGCACGAGTTGTACGTCTAAAATTATGCCCTAAAGGCTCCCATAGGCCCGACTTATATAGTCGCCAGGTCCTAGGGTTACAGGGAAAAGTCCTAGCCGGACAGGTTACAGAGTCCTACACTTTATACAACTAGTCTAGCGTGTCTTGCACTCTAAGGCTCCGGGTACGTCGGTGACTCCTCCGTAGCCTCCCTTTATCCGGCATGGACCTCCCTTTTGGATCCATCTAACTGGGCCGCCCAGCAAGCCATGGGCCATGCTACCAACTGTAGGCCACCTGGGTTATCTAGATAGGAGACATGCTATGAGGATGCCCATATAGCATATCCCCAACAGTAGCCCCTGGAGAACTCCGAGATCTTGCACCGTCTTGCCTCTTCAGGTTGAATGCTCCGTCTAGATGAATGTTGGCAAATCGTCAAGCAATATCTTGTAGTCCCCCCAAGAACCCTGCAAGGTTTCTCCGTCTTCAACTTGTAAGTCGGAGAACTGCTGAATCTTCCATCATACTCTTCCCTAGCCGGACTGGATCCGTCCATGCTAGAATATTCCGATGTGATGGTTCACCTGCCAGTGACAGCTAGGACGACGTAGACATAGGTCAGCAATGCCTCGTAACTCACACATGCAGAGAACACAATCATGTCCGTTTTCCCACACGAGAGATACAAACCGTTGGCGGCGACGGTTTGGAACATGGCAAAATTTCCGCGCACGCGCCCGCACGCGTCGTCCACGCGCCGACCATTCGATCACCTTGCACGAATCTTGACGCCAGGGGTTATAAATTACAACTATGGTGGATTTTTACTTTTCACCTCATTCTCCTCCTGCATCATCTTCTTCCTCCAGCGAGCACCTCCTCGAGCCCTCCGCGCGCACACGAAAAACCCTAGCCTTCCAATCTTCCCAGTCACTACTCTCCCTTTCCAATGGCGAGCAGCAGCTCCGCTCCCTCCATGGCGGCGTCAGGCGATGCCGCTGCGAAGCCGACGGGCACCGTCCATGTACCCCCAGAGGGTCTGGTGCTACCCAAGTCTGCGGTGGTTAAATCCACCGGCGGCGACCACAATCCAGCGGTGCTAGAGCTGCTGGAAGAGGAGACCGACTCCCATAAGGGGGACTGGCGTGGCTTGGACATTACGAACAACGACATCAAGGAGTTGCTCGTTGAGGGCTACCTTCCTGCAATGGAGGGGCTCGCCTGGCGGGCGGCGCCAGCCGACGAGGTCACCCCTTCTCCCCAAGCCGGAGAGAAGGTGTACCTCAAGGCCCAATTGGTACGTGGCGTTTCCTTGCCCATCTCCATCTTCCTAGCTGTCCTTAGCCATTACCGAGTTTAGCCTCAGAACCTCTCCCCCAATAGCATCCTCACGCTTAGCAATTACGCGGCACTTTGCGAGGGTTACTTAGGGATTAGGCCTAGGCTAGATCTCTTTATTTACTTCTTCACTGTCAAGAGGGAAGCCGGAGCCGGCAAGGACGAGCTCGGGAACTATGGGACAATTAGTTTTAAGATCCGGCCTAGCCGGCGGTTCCCTGACATCGTCGGCCATGAGTCCTGCAAGAACTGGCAACAGACGTACTTCTACGGCCCAGATATCCCTCTGGCTAGCCGAGAAGAAACGTGTCTGTACTTCATCGATGGAGCTGCCGCTGAAGCCCCGACATGGAGATCCCAGGCCACCCTTCCCTCCAACAACGAAGCCTCCCGCGCCATAAGGCGGATAGAGTGGTTCATAGACACGAGTCTGACCGGGTTGGACCTAGCCATGTGCTGGTTCGTCAGGCGGATCCATCCTCTGCAGCACCGCACCAAGCTGATGCACGAGTACTCTAAGGAGAGGAAGGATAGCCTTCTCATCTTCGAGGACAACTTCTCGAGTGACTCCGTCAAGCTCCGTCTTAAGGACATCGTCAAGGTGAAGGACAGGAAGCGTGGCTTCACCATCACCTACGACATGTTCGAGGAGGGCAAGTGCCCAGAGGTACCTGTTTATTTTCCGTGTATGAAATATACTCCAGTTTTTCCGTTTATCCATTATCATCTCGTCTAACACTTTGGGATATCACTTAACAGCTTAATAGTCTAGAGGAAGATAGCATGGCTGTCCAAATCTACGACCCTAGGATGAAGGAAGTCACTGTCGTGTCTGATGACGATGTCCCACTGGTGCGAAAGCGGAAGAGCTCCACCTTTGACGCTGCTGACGGAGGCAATAAGAAGAAGACGAAGGGTGGAGCCTCCAAGAAGTCCACTGCCGCCCTGGAGGCAGAAAAAGAAGAGTTACCAGGATTCCTTTTACCAAAGCACCCCCTGTTGTGTAAGCCTCTTTCTCTCCAACATTGTCCATCGCTCGTATTATTCCTGTACTTATACTCTTTGCACGTTTCAGGAAGAAGGTCAGTATTAGTTTGAAGAAGACCTCCAAAACTTTAGGGGCTTCTAGAAACATTAAGGATATGCTACATCGTGATGTGTCCCACCACGCATCTCCTGCCATCACCCCCGTTACTCCTAGCGTCCAACCTACACCTGCTTCGACAAGCTCTCAGGCTAAGGATGCATCTGGCCCTTCCGCCATGGAAGTGGACTCAGCTGCCTCCATGGAGCTTGCCGTTGTCGGAAAATAGGCGACGCAAGAAAGCACCGCAACCCAAATGGCTGAAGCTCCGGCTAAGGATGCCATCGGTAGCGGCAAAGCGGTGGTGGCGGGTGGAACGTCTGCTGAAGGCGCTTACGCCGCTCTGGCTCCTGGTGCAGTGCTGACATCTCCAACCTGCGGTCTTGAGGAGCTTCTCCGACAAGTAGATATCTTGCAAGGAAACAGCCTTTCCTTCAACAAGTTATTTGCTGAGAGCGCTACCAACCTCAAGATCATCCCACTTGTAAGTTTATTTGCCTTGTACATTTCATACGAGTATCCCACTGTAACCCCCGAGGATTTAGATGGAAAACCATAGGTCTTTGCATCTGAATGCTCCAAGAGTGACTATAGTAGAAAACTTCACACTGTAGCCCCAAGTATTTAGTTTGAATGAATTATTCCGACTAGATACTTTCAGAGTAGCATACGCAGTGTTTGTAAATTTCAATACTGTAGCCCCCAAGCCTCTAGTTGTAACTGAATTAATTCCGACTAGATGCTTAAAGAAAGACTAACCATATGACTGATTTAAAAAACTTTATACTGTATCCCCCAAGCTTCTAGTAGAGAACTGAATCAGTTCCGACTAGATGCTTATAGAAAGACTAAAGCATACTGCCAAGTTTAAAAACTCTTACTGTAGCCCCCAGTCCTCTAGGTGGATAGTTATCCGGCTAGATTCTCCAAGTAGACTAAACAATCGTAAATCTTATTTTCACAGAATGAGAATGCTTGGAGAGGCGTGGCCAATGAGAAGTTCCAGAAGATGCGTGCGGATTTGGAAGCCAAAAAGGGTAAAACTGCCTTCTTGAAGGATCAAAACACCAAGAGCAAGAGTCTATTTTTCCTTTTGTTTTCGTACTCCGATTTGGTCTTGTGCCAACATTCTACGAGTACTCACTGTGTACTGTTTTTTTCTACGACTTGCAGAAGCCATTGCCAAGGCCAAGGACATTGTTGAGCAATCCAAGCACATCGAGTTGCTGGATAGCGAAAACAAGATCCTTAAGCAGGAGAGAAAGGATATGCAAAAGATGCACGAGGACTCCATGAAGGTCCTAAAGGAGTCCGCTAACACGGAGATGAACCACTTGAAGGAGGATATCACGATGCTGAAAGAGTAGAAGAAAGCTTCCGATGAGAAAAATCAGCGCAATCTTGAAGCATACAAGATCCTCCGACAAGAGTGGGACTCCATGGCGGATACACTCCAGAAGGCTGAGGCTAGCATCTTCAGTAAGTGATTCTACGTCTTGTACTTCTGTAAGTTAGATATTCTGAACTTTTGTGTTATTGAACTCATGCGCTCCCTTATCGGAATTGCAGATCCTATTTGATTGACCCAGTCGCCTCCTCCGCCAAAGGAATGCACGGTCCTTGCCGGCAACTTTATCAGCACCGCCATCAAGCAGGCCAAGGAGATAGCCAAGCCCCTCCAGATCAACATCAAAGTGTTGGATTCCGTGATTAAGTTCTCGGAGATCTTGCGCCAAGCCCCCGAGCGTATTATGAGCTGGAAAGCTTCATGTACCCGGGCTGGTGCAAGGATGGCGCTGTCAATGGTCAAGGCACACAACAAAAATGCCGACATCGACATGGTAGCCTCCGGTATTCCTGACGTAGACGACGATGACCAGAAAATAGATCACAAGGCTATCTGGGCGTTGCTCGCGGGTTTTGATACCAGGGTATTTGAGTTGGTCGACCACAACGTCTTCGTGCCTATGGAGATCATTGACGGTGACCACCAAAGCTCCTCCGAGTCCCTCAAAACCGCTGACTTCGAGGAAGATGGCTCGCCTGCTGCTGATGATGCTGCATCCAAGTCTCCTGTGCCATAGGAATGAAAAGACAATATGTATATTTCCTCAGGAATTTGTATGTGAAAAACTACTTGTTAACTTAAGGCGGAAAAACAATAGTTGTTATTTCCTGCTACTCAAGAACTGGTTCCAGCATGTATATATTTTTAGGCAAGTGTTGGATTACCTATTAGTCTGGTTTTTATGCTTGAATTTTCGTGAGTTGGAAGACTCGTTGTCGGAACCATGCGCTCAAGCGATGATACCCAATGGCACCGTCAAAAACATAAGCACAAAATCGCCGACTTCAAGTGGCAAAAGTCACTACTCTAGAATCCACATAAAAACAACAAAGAACGTGTAGACCAGAAAACTTAAGCTAACGCCCGTAGGCGGAATTTTCACAAGTGCAATCGCAAAGCTTGTGCATAAAGGTTTTATACGATTCAAAAATGAACACTGAAGGAGGTAAAAGACTCGGAAATACGAGTGAACCAGAGAGCTTTATTTCATTGATCATATAAGAGGTACACAATAGATAAAAAATACTAAGTGTAGAAAGGACGTAGTTGTGCTATGTTCCATGGCCGATCAAGCTCCGGGTAGTCATCATCAGGGTCACGTCGCTTACGCTTATGATCCTTGTTGGGTCTATCCTCACGTTCACAATTGTCCACGAGGTAGTAAGACCCATTGAGTAGGGCCTTGCTTATGATGAACGGTCCTTCCCATGGCAGGGATAATTTGTGTGACTTCTTCTGCTTAAGTCGGAGCACCAAGTCCTCCTCTTTAAATGAGCGATGCCGAACACAGCGACTAAGGTAGCTGCGTAGCTTCTGCTGGTAGATGGCGGATCTTTGGAATGCCAAAATGTGCTCCTCCTCGAGAAGGTCCACATCTAGGCGTCTGGATTCTTCAGCGCCATCTTCATCATAGGCTGCAACTCTTGGTGAATCGTGAAGGATGTCGGAAGGCAGGATGGCTTCTGCTCCATATACCATGAGATAGGGGGTGTAGCCGGTGGATCTGTTGGGTGTACTTCTTAAACTCCACAACACAGATGGTAATTCCTCCGCCCAGGCTCCAGCTGCTCTATGTAGCGGTGCCTCAATACGTGGCTTGATCCCTTTGCAGAATTAATCCATTGGCTCGCTCAACCGGACCATTGGAATGTGGATGTGCCACAGATGCAAGGTCAAGTCGGATGCCCTTCTCCCAACAATAAGCTTCCACTTCTCTAAGTGACAAGTTGCTACCGTTGTCGGTGATAATGCTATGTGGGAGACCAAATCTCACCACTAGATCCCGGACAAACCTGAGGGCAGTTGCCCCATCAAGCTTTCTAATGGGTTTAGCTTCTATCCATTTGGTGAATTTATCAACTGCTACTAGCATATGCGTAAACCCACATGGTGCCGTCTTCAACGGACCAACCATGTCCAGCCCCCAGACTGCAAACGACCAAGTTATTGGTCTTGTTCGCAATTCTTCAGCTGGAACATGTGGTTGGCGGGCGTACTACTAGCATCCCATGCATGTCTCAACCAGCTTGTCGGCGTCCGCCTTCGCGGTCAGCTAGTAGAATCCTTGCCGGAAGGCTTTAGCGACCAACGATCGGGGAGCGGCGTGATGCCCGCAATCTCCGAGATGGATTTCGCGGAGGATTTCAATACCTTCTTGCTGGGAAACATACTTAAGGTATACACCAGTGGTGTTTCTTTTGTAGAGCTGTCCATTGATTATGGTATAGCCCTTTGCTCGACATACTATTTGCCATCATTCGACTTTGTCGTCGGGCAAAGTTCCATGTACGAGATACTCCATGAACGGTTTTGTCCAAGCCGGAGGGACCTTTGTCACTGTGTGAACGAAAGAGTCAACTCTATCCGGGTTGTCGATGTCTGCTCCCTTCATGGATGGTGTCCGTAGATGCTCCAGAAAAACGCCAGGCGGAATTTGTTTGCGCCCTGATCCAATCTTTGACAGTAGATCAGCAGCCTCACTTTGCTCCCTTGGGACATACTTGACTTCATAGCCTAAGAATCTCTTGGCTATCTCATCCACTTCGTCATGATATGCCGCCATCATAGGGTTCCGCGCGTTCTAGGTGCCAGCCACCTGCTGGGCAACCAAGTCGGAATCTCCACAGCAAACTATGCGCTTGATGCCAATAACATTGGCTACGCGTAGTCCGTGAATGAGTGCTTCATACTCCACCATGTTGTTCGTAGCCTCGAAGTGGATCTGCAGAACATAGTGTAGCTTTTCCCCGGTTGGTGACTGTAGCAGTACACCAGCCCCCGAGCCATTGAGTAGCTTTGATCCGTCAAAATGCATCACCCAGTACTCTGGCTCTGGTATAGGGGTAGCATCAGGCATCTCCGTCCAATATGCGATAAAATCCGCCAAGGCTTGTGACTTGATAGCGTCGCGTCTCTTGTAGGTGATCTCGAAGGCGGCAAGTTCAATGCCCCACTTCGCGACCCTTCCTGTAGCGTCGCTGTTGTTGATGATGTCGGACAGTGGAGCTTTGCTCACAACTATGATGGGGTGCTCCTGGAATTAGTGCCTCAGCTTTCGAGAAGCGAGGAACACTCCATAAGCTAGCTTCTGGTAGTGTGGGTAACGCTGCTTGGACTCCTTCAATCCCTCGCTTACATAGTAAACTAGTCATTGAACTCCGTACTCATGCCCTGGTTCTTTCCGCTCTACCACGACAACGATGTTGATTACCCAGTTGGTGGCCGCCATGTAAATTAACATAGGCTCCATAGGCTCGGGTGCTGCAAGGATAGGCGCTGAGGAAAGTATCTCCTTGAGATGCTTCAATGTTGCATATTCCTCGTCCGTCCATGTGAATTTGTCCGCCTTCTTCAGCAACTTGTACAACGGTAGGGCCTTCTCTCCAAGTCGGCTGACGAACCGACTAACTGCTGCAACGCAACCTGTTAGCCGTTGTATGTCATTTAGGCATGTCAGACGGTTTATATTTAATATGGCCTTGATTTTCTCCGGGTTGACCTTCATTCCACGCTGGGAAACGATAAAGCCCAACAATTTGCCGGCTGGAACCCCGAAGACACACTTCTTAGGGTTAAGCATCATGTTGTATTTCCGGAGATTATCAAAGGTTTCTTTTAAGTCGGAGATTAAGTCGTTTGACTTTTTAGACATCACCGCTATGTTGTCCACATAGACGTGAACATTCCGACCAATTTGATCGTGTAGGCAATACTGCATTGTCGCTGGTACGTAGCACCTGCGTTTTTCAGCCCAAAGGGCATCATGACATAGCAAAACGTGTCGTAGGGTGTAGTGAACGAAGTGGTCAATTGGTCCGACTTACTCATCTTGATCTGGTGGTATCCTGAGTATGCATCGAGAAAACACAAAAGCTCCTAGCTAGCCATCAAGTCAATGACTTGGTCAATGCGAGGAAAAGCAAATAGATCTTTGGGACATGCTTTGTTCAAGACGGTGTAATCAACGCACATTCTTAATTCTTTGGTTCCCTTTTCGGGAACAAGTACAGGATTGGCCACCCATCGGGTGTGAAGGACTTCTCAGATAAAACTAGCCCTAAGTAACCTAGCTATCTCTTTACCTATGGCACGTCTCTTATCGTCTCTGAAGCGTCGTAGAGGTCGTTTCACTAGTTTACATTTTGGATCAATATTCAAGCTGTGCTCGGCAAGTTCCCTAGGTACACCTTTCATGTCAGCAGGTTGCCAGGCAAAGATGTCCCTGTTCTCACGGAGGAACTCGACGAGCGCGCTTTTCTATTTAGGGTCCAGGTTCGTCCCAATGGCGGTGGTCTTGGAGGCATCGCCTACCACAAGTTCCACCGGCTTGGTCTCGATGGCGACCTTGAATGCTAGGGCAGAGTCATAAATCTGTTTCTTCAACACGGGCATCTCCGAGGCATCGACCTTGCTCTGCATCTCCTTGAATTCTTCGCTGTAGAGGACAGCTTCCGCAAAGGCTACTTCTCCAATCTCGTAGTCCCTTGCCTTGGTAAAGCTTCCGGATACGGTGATGCAACCATTTGGTCCGGGTATCTTGAGCTTGTTGTAGACAAATCATGGCTTGGCCATGAAGGTGTGGAAGATGCTGCGTCCGAATGTGACGTGGTACACGCTCTTGAAGGGGACCACCTCAAAGGTCATGCGTTCTTGGCGGTAATTTTTGACATTGCCAAAAGCGACCTGAAGTGTGATGCACCCAAGGGACCAAGCCTCCCAACCAGAAACTACACCATGGAAGATGGTGCTATTCTGCCTTAGGTTTGCCTCCATCAAGTTCATCTTGTGCAGCGTATCCAGGTACATGATGTTGATGCTGCTTCCACTATCCACCATAAATTTGGTGAACTCGTTGCCGTCAATCAGGGGGTTGATGATCATGGCGTATTGGTTCTCCATAGGGATAAGGTCTGGGTGATCCTTCCTGTCCCAAGTAATTGGAATCTCTGACCAACGCAGGAACTAGGGGACTGGGGGTAGAGTAGCATCAGTATCCTCATGTAGGTTTTCTGTTGTCGGACATTGGGAGTGCCAAGGAAAGTGTGGAACACTGCCGCCTTCTTCTCGAAGGGGTTTTTGCCCTTGCCGTCGCTCTTGGCGGCGTGCTTGGGGTCAATGTCCTCTTCCATATCGCTTGAATCCTTGGACTCTTTCTCCTTATTCTTCCCCTTGCCCTTTCCTCGCTGTCTGTTCTTCTGACTTCGCTTGTAGCCGGACTTCGGGTCCTCCTTGAGATTGTTGACGAACTTGCAATGGCGATTGGTGTGTGTGGCCTTGCTGTTGGCGTTGAGGTGTACGAGGCACGGCATATCGCGGTATTGCTCGTAGGTTTTGGGAACACGGAGCGCTCCCGAGGTTGTTTCACTACCTCGCTGCTGCCCACGACCAGCCCCCCGTCCTCGGCCATGCTGTCTGCCATCACCTCGTCCTGCAAAAGTCATGGCGACCACGTCGAAGTTTTGCTTTTCTTCTGGCGGGCTCTTCAGCTTGGTGCTGCTGTTCCTCTGAGCCTGAGTTGGAACGGCCGTTGCCGGCAGGGAGCCGCAAGCGTCGTAGTCGGCAGTCGCGAACTCACTAGTCAGCTGGATCATCTGGTTGAGATCTAGCCGGTGGTTGTACTGCAGGCACTTCAACGTATGTCGGAGCAACGTACCTCTTTCCAACCCATCGATGAAGGCAGACATGGCGGTCTGGGAGTTCACTCCTGTGCAGGAATTCTTCATATCCATCCAGCGGGAGAGGTAGGCGCGAGATGATTCGTCTTTCTCCTGCACGCACCGCTGTAGGTCGCCAAAATTACAAGGACACATATACGTCCCCTCGAAGTTCTTGGTGAACGCTTCTTGCATGTCCAGCCAGTTGCAGATGGATTTCTCTGGCAAGTCATCGATCCATTGTTGGGCTATTCCTGCCAGCATCAATGGGAGGTACTTGATGGCGACGTTGGGGTTTCCCCCGGCGATCTCCACCACATTGCCATAATCCTGCAACCATGTAGCTGGCTTGGCGGTGCCATCGTAGGGCTTGATGGTCTTGTCAATCCGGGAAACCTTGGGGTAAGCTGCGGTCTGTATCACAGGTCCAAAGCAGTGTGGTCCCAGGTATGCTCCATCCCGTGCCTCGTGGATTTTGTCCAGACGTGATCATGCGTCGTATGGCTCCGGGCTTCTTTTCTTCTTTTTGCCATTAAGGGATGGGCTGCGTGAACGACGCAGGCCTCCTCTGCCATGGTGGCTGCTAGGGGGTGACGGAGGCGGAGGTGGCGGTGGGTTAGCCTTCTTGCTATTACCCTCCTGTGACGTCTCATGCTTATCACGGTTGTTTGTCGAACGTGGAGGGTCATGCCGCGACCTTCTCTTGTGTCCTTGGCTGCACTCCCCATCATGACGGGCCTCCTTCGTGTTGTCGCGGATGACAATACCATGTTGCTTGGGTGGGGGCATGTCCATGCGATGGTGAGCTTTGGGATCTTCACGATGTCGGGGAGATCGAGGCGGTGGAGATGGGCGATGAGGATGAGCTTTGGGGTCTTCGCGATGTCGGGGAGATCGAGGCAGTGGAGATGGGCGAAGAGGATGAGCTTTGCCTTCGTGGTTGGAGGATATGGGGATAGCGTCCTTCCTTTTGTGCGCATCCCTCCGTATTCGCTCTGATGAACCCGTCTGGGACCCGACATCCTGAGGAGATTGATCCCTTAGTGGCTTATGCTGACTAGACTGGCAAAACGCTGGGTCAGACTCAAGCCTCTAAGAGGTGGCCTTTTCCTGTTGTTTCACCGCCTTGGACACAAGGTCATAGACCTGCTCCACTACCGCGGGTGATCTATCCTGCTTTAGAAGGGTCTTGGCGACGGCGAGATTAAGAAGAGGAGTGGGCATCACCTGCCTGCCTCCGCTGTCAATGTATGGCTTTGCTTGTGGCGGCTTCGAGGGAGCCCATCCTAGGTTTCTCTGTACACCAGGATCGTTGATGACACGAGCCGGAGCTTTCTTAGCCTTCTGCTACTAGAGCAAAGTCTTGTACTCGGCCTCCATGGCTCTAGCTTTCTCTGTTGACTTCAACGCGTTGGCCAGATCTTGATCTAGCTTTGCGCCTTGCTCCGTGATGGCCTGCGCTTCCTCCAGCAGCTGCTGGCGCTTCTAGTCAAGCTGGACTACGCTCCGGATATGAGCTACAGTCATGGACTCGACGAGCAGGTTGCCGTACATCACTCTATCAGCCGGAGTAATTTGGACGGCAACAGACCTAGATGCCAGAGGCGACGAATTTGCGGTGTTATTGTTACTCGGACCGATATTGAGTTCCTGCGGCTGCTGCACTGGGTTAGGCGGAGGGGGCATGACCTTTGCACGATCCTTGTCGGCAGCAATAGGTGGTCCCTTCCCCTTGTCCAACGCTTTAGGCGGATCTTGTCTGGGTTGGTCTTCTTCCATCACGGTCCCAATGGTGATGAACACCTCTCGGGACGTGACATCGTGGTCGGCCTGCTCGTCGCATTGGAAATCTTCCTCCATCTCCTGCATGGCGGAGTCTAGCTCATCCGGGCTGAAGTCTATCTCCTCCGAGTAAGCGTTGATGTCGGTGTAGAGCGCGTCAAGCACGGAGTCGGAGGGCGCCGGGGCTTCCTCGACAATGGGCGGTGGCGGTGCGACAGCGGCAATGATGACTGGAGGTGGTGGTGCCACTTCAGCGATGACAACTGGAGGTGGTGGCGGTGGCGCAGCGACGACGACCGGAGGCGGTGGTGGTGGTGGCTGAGGGAGAGGTGCACCGTCAATAAGCGCAAGCGCAGTTTGGGCTGCTGTGGCATCCCGCAAAACCACTACTAGAAAATCGCGTTGTTTTTGTGCATTGCACCATCATGACCGCATGCTCATGTCATCATGCCACATTGCATTTGAGCATCGTCATCATCTTGCATTTGCTTGCATAAAACTATTTTCGGGAAAACCTAATTTGTTTTCTAAACGCCCCGTCTTTATTCAAACGCAAAACCCGGGTCTCCGGATTATTTTGTTTTGTCTGATATTGGTTTGCAAAAGCCTTGTTTTAAATAAATAAAAGATTTAATTATTTTTAGGGGGGCAGTCGAACGGGCCGATTCGACCCAGTCGACCACCCCCAATTCAAAATGGCCCAACCTAGAAACCTTTTCCTACCTAGTCCTAATCTACCCACCCCACCAGCCACATCACCCCCTCCTATCACGGCGCGACACATCACCCAGGCCCAACCCCCAACCCCCACCCACTCTCCCGCTGCCACCTCACCCCCAAACACCCCCTCTTCCCTCCACCTCACCCGCTCCTGGGTCCCACCCGCGCGGCCAGCAGCCTCCACACCCGGTCAACCCGCTCTCCGCCTGGGACCCACTCCCCCTTGCAGACCCGACCCCACCCTCCTGCCTCGCAGCCCCACCATCCCCCTCCTCCTCTCTCCTCTGTCCCGCACGGCCACCCACCCCGACGCTCCCTTCCGCCCGCTCCTCTCAGCTCCACCCCGCCGCCGTTCTCCTTCCTCCCTCTCCCGGAACCCCCGTCGTCTCCCCCTCTTCACCGCCCCGCCTCCCCTCTCCGGCGAGCCTGCGCCGCCGCCCTCCCTGGCGACCTCGCCCGCGTCCCACGTCTGCCTCCCGCCGGCCCAAGCTCCGCCCCGCCACCTCAGGTCCCCGCCAAGCTCCACCCCGCCCCGGCCGCGTGCTCGCCCGCAGGTCCCCGCCAGCCTCCTCCCCTCTCCTGGCCGCGCCGGCCTCGCCGCGGCGCCGCCCTGCACCCCCCCTCCGTGCGCGCCTCCCCGTCGTCGCCTCTGTCTGCCGGCCTCCTCGCCCGGCCGCGGCGCCCCGCCTCCTCCTCGCGACGGTCCGCCTCGCCTTCGGCCTCCTCCGGCGCCGCCTCCCCGGCCTCCGTCTCGCCTCCTCTGCCCCGCAGCCCCCCCCCGCCGGCCGCGGCCTCTCCTCCCCCGTGGCCTCCTCCACCCGACCGCGTCGTCGTCCTCTCCGGCCGGCCCCCTCACCGCCCCGCTCGGCCTCGGCCCCCTCCAGCGGCCGCCTCCACCCCGCCGCCCGTGGCCCTCCCTCTCCGACCCCGTCGCCCCGCCGTCCTCCTGCGCTCTGCGGCCGCGTCACCGCCGCCAGCAGGACCTCCACCGCCGCCTCTGCAAGCACAGCGTCACCGCTGTCGTGTCCCTGCCTGCGGCCGCTCGTCCTTGTCGAGCCACTGTCTTCCGCTCTACAGTACGTCCCCAACCCCAGGTCGTCCTCTGTTCCCTCGCCGGTTTGACCCCGACACGGCTGCGGCTCCTCAACGCCCGTCTCAACCTCCAACAAGTTTCCTTGTGCTTGTGTGGCATCCCGCAAAAACCACTACTAGAAAATCGCGTTGTTTTTGTGCATTGCATCATCATGACCGCATGCTCATGTTATCATGCCACCTTGCATTTGAGCATCGTCATCATCATGCATGTTATCTTGCCTAAAAACTATTTGCGAAAGTCTATGGTTTTCTGGGACTAGTCCTCCTTCTATTTCAAATTAAACCCCCGGCTGCTTCCGGGTATTTTGTTTGTCTAAAAACTAGTTACAAAATGTATTGCAAATTAAATAAGATGTTATATTATTTTTTTTAGTGGCGCAGTCGAACGGGCCGGATAGACCCGAACGACCGCCCCAGGATTTAAATCGGACCACCTAACCTGCCCTTCTAAATCCTACAGCTACCCACCTATCTACCCACACACCCCCTCCACCTCACCCCAGCCTATCACCTCTCGCCACCTCACCCTCACCCTCATCCCCACCCAACCGGGCGCCACCACTTGGCACACTCCCTCTCTCTCTCATCTCCCTCTCTCCACCTGCCCACACAACCCACTCCACGCGCACACACGCGCCCAACCGCCCTGGCCACCTGGACCCAGTCCACCCCCTCACCTGCCCGCGGGACCCATCCACCGGTCCCACCCTGACCCGCCTGCTCCCTCCCCTCTTCCTCCTCCCGCAACCCCCTCTTCCCGAGGCGCGCATCACCCACCCCGCCGGACCTTCCCCCCACGCGAGCCCCCACCTCGCCGCCAACCTCCGCTGCGGCAGGCGCGCCGGCCGCGCCGCCCGTGCTCGCCGCGCCGCCAGGTCCCCGCGCCCCGCCGTCTGCGTCCTCGCCTCCCGCGCCCGCGGCCACCCCCGAGCCCGCCTCCTCCGGCTCCCCTCAGCCCCGCCCCCTCCAGTACCTCCTCCACCCCGTCGCCACCGCCGCTCTCCACCCCCCTCCGTCTCCCGGCGCCCGCGCGACGCCGGCGGCAGGCAGCGCCGCTCCGCCCCGCCTCACGCCGGCTCTCCTCCGTCCCCGCCCGAGCTCTGCCACCGCCAAGCCGTCGCCATCGTCCCCGTCGCCGGCCTCGCCGCGCCCCAGACCACGTCTTCTGGCCGCCAGCAGCCGCTGCGGGCGCTCCTGCAGTACGGACGCCGGGGCCCTCTTGCTGTCAGTCGCACGTTCCCTGTCTCAGATGTATGCGTGTATGTACCTGTGAGTGCATGTGCTCTTAACGATATTCAGATGGTGTGGCGACGATGGTTGTCAAGATGGATTGGTGGTGATGTAGTTGTGCTACTCCTCCGACTCAAGACCAGAAGCTAGACCGGGCCCTTCTCAAGATCGACGGATATCAAGACCGCTACACCAAGTACAACTGCACAGGAAGACCGTTGGTGCCTACCCAAGCTGTCATCGGTACCAAAGCCAGAACCACAAGACCTTCACGGAAACCGAACCTGTCGGCACGTCATGATCTTCCTCGTGGAGGCCGACCTCGTTGACCCCGAAGACCGATCCTGGCGTCCGAGACCCCGAGACCGCCCCGGTGTTTGAGACCGAACCCCCGGACGCCAAGACCGACTCGATGGTGCGGTATCGACAAGACCCTCGCAACGGTAAGATCGACCCCGTGGGACCCGACAAGATCGGCACGACGACAAGAACGACACCGTCCAGGGTTAAACCGATGCGCCCCGACGCCACGACAAGTTCTTCTACCCGGACCGGAGACCGAGAACCCGGACATGCCGAATTCTTCGACCCGAAGGCCACAGATGCGACAAGTTCTCCTTCCCGGACACCAAGTTCGCCGAGAACCCGGAAGCCGAGGTCTCCATCCCGGTACGACAAGCACTTCGCCACGGAACGCCAAGTTCTGCATCCCGAACGCCATGACCGTCGACATGACCCGCAGACCACGGATGCGCCACGATCTACTCCGCTATCCGAGAACGTTTCCGTCGAACCCCGAACCCCAGATCCGTCGAGCCCTGAGACCGACCCCGAACCCCGGAGCCCCAAGATCTGCCGAACCCTAATGTGTGAACCCCTTCCCGGAACCCTATTTTATAATATAATAAACTTGTTGTATATTAACCATTCATCTCGCATGCATATCATTGGGTTGGGGGCCTTATGCCGATTCACCTTATAATTAAATATGGGTCCCATATGCGGGCAAATCTAGTCTCATATTGGCCTCATTTAAATCTTGTGTAGCGAACCGGTGCTATCTTTTGCCATGTTAAAACAACATTTGAATTGCGGAGGTTCTAAACAACTCGAACCATATCTTTAATTGTCGGGACCCCGGTTTCGCTTAATATGACCTAATTGCACCGCACCTTTGCCATGTCCTACATCATACATGCATCATGCCGATCTTCTGCAGTTGTATTAAATATTGCATCCGGTGTTTCTTTTAGTGTTTTGCTTCTTCGCGGATAAGGCCGTTGAGTCGATGCGAGTGTCGACCCGATCTTTGGTCGAACCTTCGGCAATGTTTTCAGGCGAGCATCTCCCCCTTTCTACATATCTTACTTTTATAGTATTTATTCCCTCCTGTTGATCTATTGCTATCTGTGTTGCGATGCTCTAGTTTCTGTACCCGTGAAATCCCTTGCAGCCCTATATTGCCTTGGACACATCCTATTACCTGATGTTTGGTAGATAGTTGGACTTGCGCGTCGTAGTCGCTTGCTATTGCTGTTGCATGTCGTCAAGTGCCACAGCTATTGGAGAATTGCCGCCCGTTCAATGTTGGAGATGATCATGGCTTTACTTATTGCTCACTTTAACTACTGTATAACAACTAAAATTGAAGTAAGTAAGCAGAGGCATCGGTGGGTGATAGATAATATTTGGTTTCCGACCGCCCACTTGTGTCCCGTAGGACCCCGAGTACTTGATACCTGTTCCTTGATTTATCGCGCTATCCACATACGGGGAGTATGGGCCCCCCTTAGCCAGAGCTTGATTCAGTCTTATTTCTTGGGGCCACAAACTAGTTTGAGGTTTTATTTACGATCCTGTACTTATGCCATGCTTTACTGCTTTATTACGATTGTGCGATGGATAGCACACTGTACTGTTTAGGTAAGCGGAATGTTTTCGCGGTATCGACAAGCCCCGTTTGGGGTTCCCAGTCGTTTACAGCCATTGACGCAAACCTTGAGGCCGTCTCGGATCTAGCTTAATTCGTTGCGGTTCTACTCAATGGGGTGGCCCCCTGAAATATTTCTGAATCCTGTGATTGCTTTGTCGTGAAAGCCTCGTTGGGTTTTGATTTGGTTTTTCCGAGGTCGATCGTGTGTGTGTTGCTATTTGTGCACCCCGGCCGGGTTAAAACTGTCTGAAAGCCATGTCCGCAGTTATGGACGACTTGGAGCACAGTATCTCGACCATAGACAAGCATAACTAAAGTTTATTGCTATAAATTTGACTTTATAATGACTAGTAATCAGCTTCACTATAATGGAATGGCTAATAAATACTGCCCACAATTGCTTGTTGGAGTGTCGCTTGTGACCATTGTACCTGACTAGTAAATATGACAACTACAACGGAATGACTAAATAAAAGTACCAACAACTGCTGGGTTTTTGGGTTATCTCATGCTAATTGTATCTGATTAGTAATTGTTGCAACTACAACGGAATGATTAACTAAAAGTGCCCACCGCTTATTTTTAACAGGAGGATTATCCAAATCTGACTAGTAATTGCTGCAACGATAACTGAATTAATAAAACTGCCAACTGTGTGAGTTCCTCGGTTGACTTCCTCGTTTGGTCTCGAGGGGGAAACACCAGGATGGGTTTGTTTGGTGTTAGCTTCAGGTTGGATCCGAATAGGTCCTCCTCCCCCTCTCTGATAGCCGCCAGTAGTATCGAGTCTCTATAGGTTGTGTAGTGCATGCTGCCGCTGCCGCTCAGTCCACCATACCTTTGTAGGCGAGGACCGCCGAATTCTAGTCTCGCCGTGTACTGGCCTCAGTACTGACGCTCCTCTTTTTCCTTTGCCCTTTGTCGGCACCCCTTTTGTTAAAGCAGGTTTTGAGATCGACGTCGTTAGCAGGGTTACCCTTCCGGCTTGGCCTGGGCAGGGTTATGGACGCCATTGGTTCTTCTTCAGGGCTCTTAGCCCCATTTGCATCTTGTCCGTAGTCGGACGCTCCATCGTTTTCGAGGTGATTTCGATCTTTGTACCGTATATATTTGTATTCTTGACTCATTGAGTCGCTGTTATATATATATCTGTTCTGTGGGTCCCATCGAGGACTGTTGTGTAATGTTATTACTTCGTTTTCCACCCGCACGAAAGTGCCTGGTGGGCACCTTTGAATCGTTTCTATGCGGGTTTGGCGGATTTCGCTAAAACTTACATAGGTCCGATTCTGAGGGTGTTACAGAGTGGTATCAGAGCTCAGAAGTTGCGATACCCCACAAGTCCAGCCTGTAGGATAACCTAGCTAACGGCCGAAGTAGAGTGTCAAAACTATTTTTGCAAAATCGGTTGGATAGTTCTGATTAGGTCTGATTTTACTCCTTACCCCTCTGATGTTCTCCTCTTACCTCTACGTGTTTTGAATCCGCTCTCGTCCCTTTCTTCGAGTCCAGGAATTCTCGTGGTTGGGTTTCCGTCGTACCTTTAGGGTTTCGCTTCCTCCTTTGATAACGGTGTTCTACCATCCGGTGTTCATGCTGCCTGAGGAATCCGTCTGCTGTGGTACCATTCTTTGTCCCTTGTTTGCGCCTTTCGGTGTTTTCCGACGCGACGACATCATCTACGCCAGATCCGATGCAGAGTCTGCATCACTCCTTTGCTTCTGAACCTCGTTTGTCGAGATCTTCAGTCTGAATTCCGAGAATGGTTGCACTCTTTTCTACTGATTGTGCAGAGTAATAGTTTGGGTGCGTGATGGATTGGCCCCCATGCCGACTACCCCTTCTATTCGCTTTTGCACATTGAAGTGGACGAGAATGCATCGGTTCTCTCTTTCCATCGAAGCTAGAGGTTGCTTTATTTGTTGATACCTCTACCTTCGACCTTTTGTTCCCGGAGTGTTCCCTCGACGATCACGGGCAACGACCTCTTGTTAGTGGTGTCGCGATGTACTACACGAAGCGAGAAGACGCAGATCGCCGACCCTTCCTTCCGGTACCATGAGGCGGATCTCGAGGGCGAGATCCATTGTTAGTGGTGTCGAATTGTGGCATCCCGCAAAAACCACTACTAGAAAATCGCGTTGTTTTTGTGCATTGCATCATCATGACCGCATGCTCATGTCATCATGCCACCTTGCATTTGAGCATCGTCATCATCATGCATGTTATCTTGCCTAAAAACTATTTGCGAAAGTCTATGGTTTTCTGGGACTAGTCCTCCTTCTATTTCAAATTAAACCCCCGGCTGCTTCCGGGTATTTTGTTTGTCTAAAAACTAGTTACAAAATGTATTGCAAATTAAATAAGATGTTATATTATTTTTTTTAGTGGGGCAGTCGAACGGGCCGGATAGACCCGAACGACCGCCCCAGGATTTAAATCGGACCACCTAACCCGCCCTTCTAAATCCTACAGCTACCCACCTATCTACCCACACACCCCCTCCACCTCACCCCAGCCTATCACCTCTCGCCACCTCACCCTCACCCTCATCCCCACCCAACCGGGCGCCGCCACTTGGCACACTCCCTCTCTCTCTCACCTCCCTCTCTCCACCTGCCCACACAACCCACTCCACGCGCACACACGCGCCCAACCGCCCTGGCCACCTGGACCCAGTCCACCCCCTCACCTGCCCGCGGGACCCACCCACCGGTCCCACCCTGACCCGCCTGCTCCCTCCCCTCTTCCTCCTCCCGCAACCCCCTCTCCCCGAGGCGTGCATCACCCACCCCGCCGGACCTTCCCCCCACGCGAGCCCCCACCTCGCCGCCAACCTCCACTGCGGCAGGCGCGCCGGCCGCGCCGCCCGTGCTCGCCGCGCCGCCAGGTCCCCGCGCCCCGCCGTCTGCGTCCTCGCCTCCCGCGCCCGCGGCCACCCCCGAGCCCGCCTCCTCCGGCTCCCCTCAGCCCCGACCCCTCCAGTACCTCCTCCACCCCGTCGCCACCGCCGCTCTCCACCCCCCTCCGTCTCCCGGCGCCCGCGCGACGCCGGCGGCAGGCAGCGCCGCTCCGCCCCGCCTCACGCCGGCTCTCCTCTGTCCCCGCCCGAGCTCTGCCACCGCCAAGTCGTCGCCATCGTCCCCGTCGCTGGCCTCGCCGCGCCCCAGACCCCGTCTTCTGGCCGCCAGCAGCCGCTGCGGGCGCTCCTGCAGTACGGACGCCGGGGCCCTCTTGCTGTCAGTCGCACGTTCCCTGTCTCAGATGTATGCGTGTATGTACCTGTGAGTGCATGTGCTCTTAACGATATTCAGATGGTGTGGCGACGATGGTTGTCAAGATGGATTGGTGGTGATGTAGTTGTGCTACTCCTCCGACTCAAGACCAGAAGCTAGACCGGGCCCTTCTCAAGATCGACAGATATCAAGACCGCTACACCAAGTACAACTGCACAGGAAGACCGTTGGTGCCTACCCAAGTTGTCATCGGTACCAAAGCCAGAACCACAAGACCTTCACGGAAACCGAACCCGTCGGCACGTCATGATCTTCCTCGTGGAGGCCGACCTCGTTGACCCCGAAGACCGATCCTGGCGTCCGAGACCCCGAGACCGCCCCGGTGTTTGAGACCGAACCCCCGGACGCCAAGACCGACTCGATGGTGCGGTATCGACAAGACCCTCGCAACGGTAAGATCGACCCCGTGGGACCCGACAAGATCGGCACGACGACAAGAACGACACCGTCCAGGGTTAAACCGATGCGCCCCGACGCCACGACAAGTTCTTCTACCCGGACCGGAGACCGAGAACCCGGACATGCCGAATTCTTCGACCCGAAGGCCATAGATGCGACAAGTTCTCCTTCCCGGACACCAAGTTCGCCGAGAACCCGGACGCCGAGGTCTCCATCCCGGTACGACAAGCACTTCGCCACGGAACGCCAAGTTCTGCATCCCGAACGCCATGACCGTCGACATGACCCGCAGACCACGGATGCGCCACGATCTACTCCGCCATCCGAGAACGTTTCCGTCGAACCCCGAACCCCAGATCCGTCGAGCCCTGAGACCGACCCCGAACCCCGGAGCCCCAAGATCTGCCGAACCCTAATGTGTGAACCCCTTCCCGGAACCCTATTTTATAATATAATAAACTTGTTGCATATTAACCATTCATCTCGCATGCATATCATTGGGTTGGGGGCCTTATGCCGATTCACCTTATAATTAAATATGGGTCCCATATGCGGGCAAATCTAGTCTCATATTGGCCTCATTTAAATCTTGTGTAGCGAACCGGTGCTATCTTTTGCCATGTTAAAACAACATTTGAATTGCGGGGGTTCTTAACAACTCGAACCATATCTTTAATTGTCGGGACCCCGGTTCCGCTTAATATGACCTAATTGCACCGCACCTTTGCCATGTCCTACATCATACATGCATCATACCGATCTTCTGCAGTTGTATTAAATATTGCATCCGGTGTTTCTTTTAGTGTTTTGCTTCTTCGCGGATAAGGCCGTTGAGTCGATGCGAGTGTCGACCCGATCTTCGGTCGAACCTTCGGCAATGTTTTCAGGCGAGCATCTCCCCCTTTCTACCTATCTTACTTTTATAGTATTTATTCCCTCATGTTGATCTATTGCTATCTGTGTTGCGATGCTCTAGTTTCTGTACCCGTGAAATCCCTTGCAGCCCTATATTGCCTTGGACACATCCTATTACCTGATGTTTGGTAGATAGTTGGACTTGCGCGTCGTAGTCGCTTGCTATTGCTGTTGCGTGTCGTCAAGTGCCACAGCTGTTGGAGAATTGCCGCCCGTTCAATGTTGGAGATGATCATGGCTTTACTTATTGCTCACTTTAACTACTGTATAACAACTAAAATTGAAGTAAGTAAGCAGAGGCATCGGTGGGTGATAGATAATATTTGGTTTCCGACCGCCCACTTGTGTCCCGTAGGACCCCGAGTACTTGATACCTGTTCCTTGATTTATCGCGCTATCCACATACGGGGAGTATGGGCCCCCCTTAGCCAGAGCTTGATTCAGTCTTATTTCTTGGGGGCACAAACTAGTTTGAGGTTTTATTTACGATCCTGTACTTATGCCATGCTTTACTGCTTTATTACGATTGTGCGATGGATAGCACACTGTACTGTTTAGGTAAGCGGAATGTTTTCGCGGTATCGACAAGCCCCGTTTGGGGTTCCCAGTCGTTTACAGCCATTGACGCAAACCTTCAGTCCGTCTCGGATCTAGCTTACTTCGTTGCGGTTCTACTCAATGGGGTGGCCCCCTGAAATATTTCTGAATCCTGTGATTGCTTTGTCGTGAAAGCCTCGTTGGGTTTTGATTTGGTTTTTCCGAGGTCGATCGTGTGTGTGTTGCTATTTGTGCACCCCGGCCGGGTTAAAACTGTCTGAAAGCCATGTCCGTGGTTATGGACGACTTGGAGCACAGTATCTCGACCATAGACAAGCATAACTAAAGTTTATTGCTATAAATTTGACTTTATAATGACTAGTAATCAGCTTCACTATAATGGAATGGCTAATAAATACTGCCCACAATTGCTTGTTGGAGTGTCGCTTGCGACCATTGTACCTGACTAGTAAATATGACAACTACAACGGAATGACTAAATAAAAGTACCAACAACTGCTGGGTTTTTGGGTTATCTCATGCTAATTGTATCTGATTAGTAATTGTTGCAACTACAACGGAATGATTAACTAAAAGTGCCCACCGCTTATTTTTAACAGGAGGATTATCCAAATCTGACTAGTAATTGCTGCAACGATAACTGAATTAATAAAACTGCCAACTGTGTGAGTTCCTCGGTTGACTTCCTCGTTTGGTCTCGAGGGGGAAACACCAGGATGGGTTTGTTTGGTGTTAGCTTCAGGTTGGATCCGAATAGGTCCTCCTCCCCCTCTCTGATAGCCGCCAGTAGTATCGAGTCTCTATAGGTTGTGTAGTGCATGCTGCCGCTGCCGCTCAGTCCACCATACCTTTGTAGGCGAGGACCGCCGAATTCTAGTCTCGCCGTGTACTGGCCTCAGTACTGACGCTCCTCTTTTTCCTTTGCCCTTTGTCGGCACCCCTTTTGTTAAAGCAGGTTTTGAGATCGACGTCGTTAGCAGGGTTACCCTTCCGGCTTGGCCTGGGCAGGGTTATGGACGCCATTGGTTCTTCTTCAGGGCTCTTAGCCCCATTTGCATCTTGTCCGTAGTCGGACGCTCCATCGTTTTCGAGGTGATTTCGATCTTTGTACCGTATATATTTGTATTCTTGACTCATTGAGTCGCTGTTATATATATATCTGTTCTGTGGGTCCCATCGAGGACTGTTGTGTAATGTTATTACTTCGTTTTCCACCCGCACGAAAGTGCCTGGTGGGCACCTTTGAATCGTTTCTATGCGGGTTTGGCGGATTTCGCTAAAACTTACATAGGTCCGATTCTGAGGGTGTTACAGAGTGGTATCAGAGCTCAGAAGTTGCGATACCCCACAAGTCCAGCCTGTAGGATAACCTAGCTAACGGCCGAAGTAGAGTGTCAAAACTATTTTTGCAAAATCGGTTGGATAGTTCTGATTAGGTCTGATTTTACTCCTTACCCCTCTGATGTTCTCCTCTTACCTCTACGTGTTTTGAATCCGCTCTCGTCCCTTTCTTCGAGTCCAGGAATTCTCGTGGTTGGGTTTCCGTCGTACCTTTAGGGTTTCGCTTCCTCCTTTGATAACGGTGTTCTACCATCCGGTGTTCATGCTGCCTGAGGAATCCGTCTGCTGTGGTACCATTCTTTGTCCCTTGTTTGCGCCTTTCGGTGTTTTCCGACGCGACGACATCATCTACGCCAGATCCGATGCAGAGTCTGCATCACTCCTTTGCTTCTGAACCTCGTTTGTCGAGATCTTCAGTCTGAATTCCGAGAATGGTTGCACTCTTTTCTACTGATTGTGCAGAGTAATAGTTTGGGTGCGTGATGGATTGGCCCCCATGCCGACTACCCCTTCTATTCGCTTTTGCACATTGAAGTGGACGAGAATGCATCGGTTCTCTCTTTCCATCGAAGCTAGAGGTTGCTTTATTTGTTGATACCTCTACCTTCGACCTTTTGTTCCCGGAGTGTTCCCTCGACGATCACGGGCAACGACCTCTTGTTAGTGGTGTCGCGATGTACTACACGAAGCGAGAAGACGCAGATCGCCGACCCTTCCTTCCGGTACCATGAGGCGGATCTCGAGGGCGAGATCCATTGTTAGTGGTGTCGAATTGTGGCATCCCGCAAAAACCACTACTAGAAAATCGCGTTGTTTTTGTGCATTGCATCATCATGACCGCATGCTCATGTCATCATGCCACCTTGCATTTGAGCATCGTCATCATCATGCATGTTATCTTGCCTAAAAACTATTTGCGAAAGTCTATGGTTTTCTGGGACTAGTCCTCCTTCTATTTCAAATTAAACCCCCGGCTGCTTCCGGGTATTTTGTTTGTCTAAAAACTAGTTACAAAATGTATTGCAAATTAAATAAGATGTTATATTATTTTTTTTAGTGGGGCAGTCGAACGGGCCGGATAGACCCGAACGACCGCCCCAGGATTTAAATCGGACCACCTAACCCGCCCTTCTAAATCCTACAGCTACCCACCTATCTACCCACACACCCCCTCCACCTCACCCCAGCCTATCACCTCTCGCCACCTCACCCTCACCCTCATCCCCACCCAACCGGGCGCCGCCACTTGGCACACTCCCTCTCTCTCTCACCTCCCTCTCTCCACCTGCCCACACAACCCACTCCACGCGCACACACGCGCCCAACCGCCCTGGCCACCTGGACCCAGTCCACCCCCTCACCTGCCCGCGGGACCCACCCACCGGTCCCACCCTGACCCGCCTGCTCCCTCCCCTCTTCCTCCTCCCGCAACCCCCTCTCCCCGAGGCGTGCATCACCCACCCCGCCGGACCTTCCCCCCACGCGAGCCCCCACCTCGCCGCCAACCTCCACTGCGGCAGGCGCGCCGGCCGCGCCGCCCGTGCTCGCCGCGCCGCCAGGTCCCCGCGCCCCGCCGTCTGCGTCCTCGCCTCCCGCGCCCGCGGCCACCCCCGAGCCCGCCTCCTCCGGCTCCCCTCAGCCCCGACCCCTCCAGTACCTCCTCCACCCCGTCGCCACCGCCGCTCTCCACCCCCCTCCGTCTCCCGGCGCCCGCGCGACGCCGGCGGCAGGCAGCGCCGCTCCGCCCCGCCTCACGCCGGCTCTCCTCTGTCCCCGCCCGAGCTCTGCCACCGCCAAGTCGTCGCCATCGTCCCCGTCGCTGGCCTCGCCGCGCCCCAGACCCCGTCTTCTGGCCGCCAGCAGCCGCTGCGGGCGCTCCTGCAGTACGGACGCCGGGGCCCTCTTGCTGTCAGTCGCACGTTCCCTGTCTCAGATGTATGCGTGTATGTACCTGTGAGTGCATGTGCTCTTAACGATATTCAGATGGTGTGGCGACGATGGTTGTCAAGATGGATTGGTGGTGATGTAGTTGTGCTACTCCTCCGACTCAAGACCAGAAGCTAGACCGGGCCCTTCTCAAGATCGACAGATATCAAGACCGCTACACCAAGTACAACTGCACAGGAAGACCGTTGGTGCCTACCCAAGTTGTCATCGGTACCAAAGCCAGAACCACAAGACCTTCACGGAAACCGAACCCGTCGGCACGTCATGATCTTCCTCGTGGAGGCCGACCTCGTTGACCCCGAAGACCGATCCTGGCGTCCGAGACCCCGAGACCGCCCCGGTGTTTGAGACCGAACCCCCGGACGCCAAGACCGACTCGATGGTGCGGTATCGACAAGACCCTCGCAACGGTAAGATCGACCCCGTGGGACCCGACAAGATCGGCACGACGACAAGAACGACACCGTCCAGGGTTAAACCGATGCGCCCCGACGCCACGACAAGTTCTTCTACCCGGACCGGAGACCGAGAACCCGGACATGCCGAATTCTTCGACCCGAAGGCCATAGATGCGACAAGTTCTCCTTCCCGGACACCAAGTTCGCCGAGAACCCGGACGCCGAGGTCTCCATCCCGGTACGACAAGCACTTCGCCACGGAACGCCAAGTTCTGCATCCCGAACGCCATGACCGTCGACATGACCCGCAGACCACGGATGCGCCACGATCTACTCCGCCATCCGAGAACGTTTCCGTCGAACCCCGAACCCCAGATCCGTCGAGCCCTGAGACCGACCCCGAACCCCGGAGCCCCAAGATCTGCCGAACCCTAATGTGTGAACCCCTTCCCGGAACCCTATTTTATAATATAATAAACTTGTTGCATATTAACCATTCATCTCGCATGCATATCATTGGGTTGGGGGCCTTATGCCGATTCACCTTATAATTAAATATGGGTCCCATATGCGGGCAAATCTAGTCTCATATTGGCCTCATTTAAATCTTGTGTAGCGAACCGGTGCTATCTTTTGCCATGTTAAAACAACATTTGAATTGCGGGGGTTCTTAACAACTCGAACCATATCTTTAATTGTCGGGACCCCGGTTCCGCTTAATATGACCTAATTGCACCGCACCTTTGCCATGTCCTACATCATACATGCATCATACCGATCTTCTGCAGTTGTATTAAATATTGCATCCGGTGTTTCTTTTAGTGTTTTGCTTCTTCGCGGATAAGGCCGTTGAGTCGATGCGAGTGTCGACCCGATCTTCGGTCGAACCTTCGGCAATGTTTTCAGGCGAGCATCTCCCCCTTTCTACCTATCTTACTTTTATAGTATTTATTCCCTCCTGTTGATCTATTGCTATCTGTGTTGCGATGCTCTAGTTTCTGTACCCGTGAAATCCCTTGCAGCCCTATATTGCCTTGGACACATCCTATTACCTGATGTTTGGTAGATAGTTGGACTTGCGCGTCGTAGTCGCTTGCTATTGCTGTTGCGTGTCGTCAAGTGCCACAGCTGTTGGAGAATTGCCGCCCGTTCAATGTTGGAGATGATCATGGCTTTACTTATTGCTCACTTTAACTACTGTATAACAACTAAAATTGAAGTAAGTAAGCAGAGGCATCGGTGGGTGATAGATAATATTTGGTTTCCGACCGCCCACTTGTGTCCCGTAGGACCCCGAGTACTTGATACCTGTTCCTTGATTTATCGCGCTATCCACATACGGGGAGTATGGGCCCCCCTTAGCCAGAGCTTGATTCAGTCTTATTTCTTGGGGGCACAAACTAGTTTGAGGTTTTATTTACGATCCTGTACTTATGCCATGCTTTACTGCTTTATTACGATTGTGCGATGGATAGCACACTGTACTGTTTAGGTAAGCGGAATGTTTTCGCGGTATCGACAAGCCCCGTTTGGGGTTCCCAGTCGTTTACAGCCATTGACGCAAACCTTCAGTCCGTCTCGGATCTAGCTTACTTCGTTGCGGTTCTACTCAATGGGGTGGCCCCCTGAAATATTTCTGAATCCTGTGATTGCTTTGTCGTGAAAGCCTCGTTGGGTTTTGATTTGGTTTTTCCGAGGTCGATCGTGTGTGTGTTGCTATTTGTGCACCCCGGCCGGGTTAAAACTGTCTGAAAGCCATGTCCGTGGTTATGGACGACTTGGAGCACAGTATCTCGACCATAGACAAGCATAACTAAAGTTTATTGCTATAAATTTGACTTTATAATGACTAGTAATCAGCTTCACTATAATGGAATGGCTAATAAATACTGCCCACAATTGCTTGTTGGAGTGTCGCTTGCGACCATTGTACCTGACTAGTAAATATGACAACTACAACGGAATGACTAAATAAAAGTACCAACAACTGCTGGGTTTTTGGGTTATCTCATGCTAATTGTATCTGATTAGTAATTGTTGCAACTACAACGGAATGATTAACTAAAAGTGCCCACCGCTTATTTTTAACAGGAGGATTATCCAAATCTGACTAGTAATTGCTGCAACGATAACTGAATTAATAAAACTGCCAACTGTGTGAGTTCCTCGGTTGACTTCCTCGTTTGGTCTCGAGGGGGAAACACCAGGATGGGTTTGTTTGGTGTTAGCTTCAGGTTGGATCCGAATAGGTCCTCCTCCCCCTCTCTGATAGCCGCTAGTAGTATCGAGTCTCTATAGGTTGTGTAGTGCATGCTGCCGCTGCCGCTCAGTCCACCATACCTTTGTAGGCGAGGACCGCCGAATTCTAGTCTCGCCGTGTACTGGCCCCAGTACTGACGCTCCTCTTTTTCCTTTGCCCTTTGTCGGCACCCCTTTTGTTAAAGCAGGTTTTGAGATCGACGTCGTTAGCAGGGTTACCCTTCCGGCTTAGCCTGGGCAGGGTTATGGACGCCATTGGTTCTTCTTCAGGGCTCTTAGCCCCATTTGCATCTTGTCCGTAGTCGGACGCTCCATCGTTTTCGAGGTGATTTGGATCTTTGTACCGTATATATTTGTATTCTTGACTCATTGAGTCGCTGTTATATATATATCTGTTCTGTGGGTCCCATCGAGGACTGTTGTGTAATGTTATTACTTCGTTTTCCACCCGCACGAAAGTGCCTGGTGGGCACCTTTGAATCGTTTCTATGCGGGTTTGGCGGATTTCGCTAAAACTTGCATAGGTCCGATTCTGAGGGTGTTACAGCTTGTCTCCTGACGCAAGGGCCAGGACACGATGTCGAAGATACGATGACAGACCGGGAACACTACAAGAACTTCATGGAAACCTAAACATCTCTCCGTAGACCAGAAGACCGAACCCGGAGATCTCCAACACGGACGACAAGGTCTTCTCGGACCCGAAGACCGGACCGACCCGCCAAGTTCCTCAACCGGATCCGAGAACGACGAGCACCCCGGTGTGACAAGTACCCCTTCCCGGACGCCAAGATCACCGACACGGATACGCCAAGTTCTTCACCCCGTATGCCAAGACCGACTCGATGGCGCGGATCCGACAAGGTCTTCGCGACGACAAGATCGGCACCGATCTGGGTGGAGCCGAAGACCGCCAAGTACTTCTTCCCGGAACGCCAGATCTACTCCGTCATCCGATCCCGCTGATCCCGTCGAACCCTGAGACCGAACCCCGAACCCCGGAACCAAGATCGTCGAACCCCAATGTGTGACCCCTTTTCCCGAGCCCTATTTTATAAATGTGATAACAAAATGGTTGCATATTGAATTGTCATACTCGCATGCATCTTATCATGTGGTTTGGGGGCCTTATGCCGATTCACCTAATAATTAAATATGGGGCCCATATGCGGGCAAATCTAGTCTTATATTGGCCTCATTTAAATTTGTGCATCGAACCGGTACTATCTTTTGCCATGTTCAAACAACATTTAATTTGCGGGGTAGATAAACAACTTGAACCATATAATCATTTGTCGGGACCCCTGGTTCCACTTAATATGACCTAATTGCATCGCATCTTTGCCATGTCATACACCATGCATGCATCATGCCGGTCTTCTGTCGTAGTATTAAATATTGCATCCGGTGTTTATTCTAGTGTTTTGCTTCTTCGCGGATAAGGCCGTTGAGTTGATGCGAGTGTCGACCCGATCTTCGGTTGAACCTTCGGCGATGTTTTCAGGCGAGCACCTCCCCCTTTCTACCTATCTTACTTTTATAGTATTTATTCCCTCCTGTTGATCTATTGCTATCTGTGTTGCGATGCTCTAGTTCCCGTACCCGTGAAATCCCTTGCAGCCGTATATTGCCTTGGACACATCCTATTACCTGTTGTTTGGTAGATAGTTGGACTTGCGCGTCGTAGTCGCTTGCTCAAGTGTTGTTGCGTGTGGTCAAGTACCACAGTTGTTGGAGAATTGCCGCCTGTTTAATGTTGGAGATGATCATGGCTTTATTTATTGTTCACTTTAATTATTGTTTAACAACTAAAATTGAAGTAGGTAAGCAGAGGCACAGGTGGGCAATAGATGTTATTTGGTTGTTAACCGTCCACTTGTGTCCCGTAGGACCCCGAGTACTTGATACCTGTTCCTTGAATATTCGCGCTATCCACATACGGGGAATTATGGGCCCCCCTTAGCCAGAGCTTGATTCAGTCTTATTTCTTGGGGCCACAAACTAGTTTTAGGTTTTATTTACGATCCTGTACCTATGCCATGCTTTACTGCTTTATTTACGATTGTGCGAGGAGCACACTGTACTGTTTAGGTAAGCGGAATGTTTTCGCGGTATCGACAATCCCAGTTTTGGGTTCCCAGTCGTTTACAGCCATTGTCGCAAACCTTGAGTCCGTCTCGGAGTCAGCTAGCTTCGTTGCGGGTCTACTCAATTGGGTGGCCCCCTGAAATATTTCTGAATCCTGTGATTGCTTTGTCGTGAAAGCCTCGTTGGGTTTTGATTTGGTTTTTCCGAGGTCGATCGTGTGTGTGTTGCTATTGGTGCACCCCGGCCGGGTAAAACTTTCTGAAAGCCGTGTCCGCGGTTATGGACGACTTGGAGCACAGTATCTCGATCATAGACAACTATAACTAAAGTAGTGCTATAAATTTGACTTTATAATGACTAGTAAGCAGCTTCACTATAATGGAATGGCTAAATAAAACTGCCAACAATTGCTTGTTTGAGTTGTCGCTTGCGACAATTGTGTCTGACTAGTAAGTATTGCAACTATAACGGAATGGCTAAATAAAAGTACCAACAACTGCTGGGTTTTGGGTTATCTCATGCTAATTGTATCTGACTAGTAAGTGTCGCAACTACAACGGAATGGTTAACTAAAACGGCCCACTGCTTATTTTATCAGGATGATTATCTATAATTGACTAGTAATTGCTGCAACGAGAACTGAATAAATAAAATTGCCAACTGTGTGAGTTCCTCGGTTGACTTCCTCGTTTGGTCTCGAGGGGGAAACACCAGGATGGGTTTGTTTGGTGTTAGCTTCAGGTTGTATCCGGATAGGCCATTCTTATCCCTCTCTGATAACCGCCAGTTGTATCGAGTCTCTATAGGTTGTTTAGTGCATGTTGCCGCTGCCGCTCAGTCCACCATACCTATGTAGGCGAGGACCGCCGAATTCTAGTCTCGCCGTGTACTGGCCTCAGTACTGACGCTCCTCTTTTCCCTTTGCCCTTTGTCGGCACCCCTTTTGTTTAAGCAGGTTTTGAGATCGACGTTGTTAGCAGGGTTACCCTTCCGGCTTGGCCTGGGCAGGGTTATGGACGCCATTGGTTATTCTTCAGGGCTCTTAGCCCCATTTGCATCTTGTCCGTAGTCGGACGCTATATCAATTTCAAGGTGATTTGGATCTTTGTATATTATATCTGTATTCTTGACTCAAGGAGTCGTGTTGTATATATATCTGTTCTGTGGGTCCCATCGAGGACTGTTGTGTAATGTTATTACTTCGTTTTCCACCCGCACGAAAGTGCCTGGTGGGCACCTTTGAATCGTTTCTATGCGAGTTTGGCGGGAATCGCTGAAACTTGCATAGGTCCGATTTTGAGGGTGTTACAGAGTGGTATCAGAGCTCAGCAGTTGCGATACCCCACAAGTCCAGCCTGTGGGATAACCTAGCTAACGGCCGAAGTAGAGTGTCAAAACTATTTTTGAAAAATCGGTTGGATAGCTCTGGTTAGGTCTGCTTTTATTCATTACCCCTCTGCTATTCTCCTCTCACCTCTGCGTGTTTTGAATCCGCTCTCGTCTTTTCTTCGAGTCCAGGATTTCTCGTGGTTGGGATTCCGTCGTACCTTCAGGGTTTCGCTTCCTTCTTTGATAACGGTGTTCTACCATCCGGTGTTCTTGCTATCCGAGGAATCCTTCGTCTGGTGGACTTCTCTTTGATCCTTCTCGTGCCTTCCGGTGTTTTCCGACGCGACGACATCATCTACGCCCGATCCGATGCAGAGTCTGCATCACTCCCTTGTTTCTGAACCTCGCTTGTCGAGATCTTCAGTCTAATTCTAAGGGTTGGTTGCATAATTTATCTGTTCGTATACAGAGTAATGCTTTGAGAGCGGGATGGAGTAGCTACCATACCACTACTCTTATCATTCGCTCTTGTACATTGAATTGGTGAATTAATGTGATTTTACTCCTTCCGTGAAAGTTAGAGATGACCTTACCTTTAACTTCGTCCGTTGTTTATCCGGAGTGCTCTCTTGACGAACAGGATCAACGCCCCTTTGTTGGTGGTGTCGCCGATTTCAAGATGGAGGATGAACCCTTGTTAGTGGTGTCGCGAGGATCTACACGAAGCGAGAAGACGCAGATCGCTGACCTCCTTTCCGGTACCATGAGGCGGATCTCGAGGGCGAGATCCATTGTTAGTGGTGTCGAATTGTGGCATCCCGCAAAACCACTACTAGAAAATCGCGTTGTTTTTGTGCATTGCACCATCATGACCGCATGCTCATGTCATCATGCCACATTGCATTTGAGCATCGTCATCATCTTGCATTTGCTTTCATAAAACTATTTTCGGGAAACCCTAATTTGTTTTCTAAACGCCCCGTCTTTATTCAAACGCAAAACCCGGGTCTCCGGATTATTTTGTTTTGTCTGATATCGGTTTGCAAAAGCCTTGTTTTAAATAAATAAAATATTTAATTATTTTTAGGGGGGCAGTCGAACGGGCCGATTCGACCCAGTCGACCACCCCCAATTCAAAACGGCCCAACCTAGAAACCTTTTCCTACCTAGTCCTAATCTACCCACCCCACCAGCCACATCACCCCCTCCTATCACGGCGCGACACATCACCCAGGCCCAACCCCCACCCACTCTCCCGCTGCCACCTCACCCCCAAACACCCCCTCTTCCCTCCACCTCACCCGCTCCTGGGTCCCACCCGCGCGGCCCGCAGCCTCCACACCCGGTCAACCCGCTCCCCTCCTGGGACCCACTCCCCCCTGCAGACCCGACCCAACCCTCCTGCCTCGCAGCCCCACCATCCCCCTCCTCCTCTCTCCTCTGTCCCGCACGGCCACCCACCCCGACGCTCCCTTCCGCCCGCTCCTCTCAGCTCCACCCCGCCGCCGTTCTCCTTCCTCCCTCTCCCGGAACCCCCGTCGTCCCCCCCTCTTCACCGCCCCGCCTCCCCTCTCCGGCGAGCCTGCGCCGCCGCCCTCCCTGGCGACCTCGCCCGCGTCCCACGTCTGCCTCCCGCCGGCCCGAGCTCCGCCCCGCCACCTCAGGTCCCCGCCAAGCTCCACCCCGCCCCGGCCGCGTGCTCACCCGCAGGTCCCCGCCGGCCTCCTCCCCTCTCCTGGCCACGCCGGCCTCGCCGCGGCGCCGCCCTGCACCCCCCCTCCGTGCGCGCCTCCCCGTCGTCACCTCTGTCTGCCGGCCTCCTCGCCCGGCCGCGGCGCCCCGCCTCCTCCTCGCGACGGTCCGCCTCGCCTTCGGCCTCCTCCGGCGCCGCCTCCCCGGCCTCCGCCTCGCCTCCTCTGCCCCGTAGCCCCCCCCCCCCCCGTCGGCCGCGGCCTCTCCTCCCCCGTGGCCTCCTCCACCCGACCGCGCCGTCGCCCTCTCCGGCCGGCCCCCTCACCGCCCCGCTCGGCCTCGGCCCCCTCCAGCGGCCGCCTCCACCCCGCCGCCCGTGGCCCTCCCTCTCCGACCCCGTCGCCCCGCCGTCCTCCTGCGCTCTGCGGCCGCGTCACCGCCGCCAGCAGGACCTCCACCGCCGCCTCTGCAAGCACAGCGTCACCGCTGTCGTGTCCCTGCCTACGGCCGCTCGTCCTTGTCGAGCCGCTGTCTTCCGCTCTACAGTACGTCCCCAACCCCAGGTCGTCCTCTGTTCCCTCGCCGGTTTGACCCCGACACGGCTGCGGCTCCTCAACGCCCGTCTCAACCTCCAACAAGTTTCCTTGTGCTTGTCTCCTGACGCAAGGGCCAGGACACGATGTCGAAGATACGATGACAGACCGGGAACACTACAAGAACTTCATGGAAACCTAAACATCTCTCCGTAGACCAGAAGACCGAACCCGGAGATCTCCAACACGGACGACAAGGTCTTCTCGGACCCGAAGACCGGACCGACCCGCCAAGTTCCTCAACCGGATCCGAGAACGACGAGCACCCCGGTGTGACAAGTACCCCTTCCCGGACGCCAAGATCACCGACACGGATACGCCAAGTTCTTCACCCCGTATGCCAAGACCGACTCGATGGCGCGGATCCGACAAGGTCTTCGCGACGACAAGATCGGCACCGATCTGGGTGGAGCCGAAGACCGCCAAGTACTTCTTCCCGGAACGCCAGATCTACTCCGTCATCCGATCCCGCTGATCCCGTCGAACCCTGAGACCGAACCCCGAACCCCGGAACCAAGATCGTCGAACCCCAATGTGTGACCCCTTTTCCCGAGCCCTATTTTATAAATGTGATAACAAAATGGTTGCATATTGAATTGTCATACTCGCATGCATCTTATCATGTGGTTTGGGGGCCTTATGCCGATTCACCTAATAATTAAATATGGGGCCCATATGCGGGCAAATCTAGTCTTATATTGGCCTCATTTAAATTTGTGCATCGAACCGGTACTATCTTTTGCCATGTTCAAACAACATTTAATTTGCGGGGTAGATAAACAACTTGAACCATATAATCATTTGTCGGGACCCCTGGTTCCACTTAATATGACCTAATTGCATCGCATCTTTGCCATGTCATACACCATGCATGCATCATGCCGGTCTTCTGTCGTAGTATTAAATATTGCATCCGGTGTTTATTCTAGTGTTTTGCTTCTTCGCGGATAAGGCCGTTGAGTTGATGCGAGTGTCGACCCGATCTTCGGTTGAACCTTCGGCGATGTTTTCAGGCGAGCACCTCCCCCTTTCTACCTATCTTACTTTTATAGTATTTATTCCCTCCTGTTGATCTATTGCTATCTGTGTTGCGATGCTCTAGTTCCCGTACCCGTGAAATCCCTTGCAGCCGTATATTGCCTTGGACACATCCTATTACCTGTTGTTTGGTAGATAGTTGGACTTGCGCGTCGTAGTCGCTTGCTCAAGTGCTGTTGCGTGTGGTCAAGTACCACAGTTGTTGGAGAATTGCCGCCTGTTTAATGTTGGAGATGATCATGGCTTTATTTATTGTTCACTTTAATTATTGTTTAACAACTAAAATTGAAGTAGGTAAGCAGAGGCACAGGTGGGCAATAGATGTTATTTGGTTGTTAACCGTCCACTTGTGTCCCGTAGGACCCCGAGTACTTGATACCTGTTCCTTGAATATTCGCGCTATCCACATACGGGGAATTATGGGCCCCCCTTAGCCAGAGCTTGATTCGGTCTTATTTCTTGGGGCCACAAACTAGTTTGAGGTTTTATTTACGATCATGTACCTATGCCATGCTTTACTGCTTTATTTACGATTGTGCGAGGAGCACACTGTACTGTTTAGGTAAGCGGAATGTTTTCGCGGTATCGACAATCCCAGTTTTGGGTTCCCAGTCGTTTACAGCCATTGTCGCAAACCTTGAGTCCGTCTCGGAGTCAGCTAGCTTCGTTGCGGGTCTACTCAATGGGGTGGCCCCCTGAAATATTTCTGAATCCTGTGATTGCTTTGTCGTGAAAGCCTCGTTGGGTTTTGATTAGGTTTTTCCGAGGTCGATCGTGTGTGTGTTGCTATTGGTGCACCCCGGCCGGGTAAAACTTTCTGAAAGCCGTGTCCGCGGTTATGGACGACTTGGAGCACAGTATCTCGATCATAGACAACTATAACTAAAGTAGTGCTATAAATTTGACTTTATAATGACTAGTAAGCAGCTTCACTATAATGGAATGGCTAAATAAAACTGCCAACAATTGCTTGTTTGAGTTGTCGCTTGCGACAATTGTGTCTGACTAGTAAGTATTGCAACTATAACGAAATGGCTAAATAAAAGTACCAACAACTGCTGGGTTTTGGGTTATCTCATGCTAATTGTATCTGACTAGTAAGTGTCGCAACTACAACGGAATGGTTAACTAAAACGGCCCACTGCTTATTTTATCAGGATGATTATCTATAATTGACTAGTAATTGCTGCAACGAGAACTGAATAAATAAAATTGCCAACTGTGTGAGTTCCTCGGTTGACTTCCTCGTTTGGTCTCGAGGGGGAAACACCAGGATGGGTTTGTTTGGTGTTAGCTTCAGGTTGTATCCGGATAGGTCATTCTTATCCCTCTCTGATAACCGCCAGTTGTATCGAGTCTCTATAGGTTGTTTAGTGCATGTTGCCGCTGCCGCTCAGTCCACCATACCTATGTAGGCGAGGACCGCCGAATTCTAGTCTTGCCGTGTACTGGCCTCAGTACTGACGCTCCTCTTTTCCCTTTGCCCTTTGTCGGCACCCCTTTTGTTTAAGCAGGTTTTGAGATCGACGTCGTTAGCAGGGTTACCCTTCCGGCTTGGCCTGGGCAGGGTTATGGACGCCATTGGTTATTCTTCAGGGCTCTTAGCCCCATTTGCATCTTGTCCGTAGTCGGACGCTATATCAATTTCAAGGTGATTTGGATCTTTGTATATTATATCTGTATTCTTGACTCAAGGAGTCGTGTTGTATATATATCTGTTCTGTGGGTCCCATCGAGGACTGTTGTGTAATGTTATTACTTCGTTTTCCACCCGCACGAAAGTGCCTGGTGGGCACCTTTGAATCGTTTCTATGCGAGTTTGGCGGGAATCGCTGAAACTTGCATAGGTCCGATTCTGAGGGTGTTACAGCTGCCTCTTCAGCCTCTGTGTAGTTGTTGATGGTGTGCACCATGTCTTCAAAGGTGAGGCGTCCTGTAGCCTGTTGCCGCCTTAGCGAATGTCGGAGAAGTGTTCCTTGGTCAAGTCCTTCCACAAAGTGATACATGGCATCATCATTGGGGTAATGTGCCAGGTCGGCCCGTATACGGAGCCACCTGGCAAGGTAACCGCCGGGGGTTTCTCCCTCTCTCTGAACGCAACGCGCCAGATCGAAGATAGTAACCACGCCGACGAACTTGAATCTCTGTTGTCCGGATGCAGAGGCGAAGCCGGCGGACTTGCAACGATCTTCCACCGTTATATCCTGCACAGGGGCGGTTTGGGTGGGCCTTGAATTTTTTCGATCTTTGCCGACAAACTCCAAAGAGAGATCCAACATCGATCCTTCCACGAACGTGTCCTGCCCGTAGGCGGTCCGTGCGGGTTTTGACGTTCCTCCGACTCCCAGGGAACTAGTGCCCGAGTCGGTTTTACCGATGAAGAGGTGGATGTCTCCAATGGGGACGATCGAGCATCGTGTAGGGTTCGTCTTCGCCGGGATCCAGAACTCGTCAGGGGGACGATCGGAACGTTGCCGGAGAAGAGAACGCGACCGATGTCTACGGTCTCGCCGATTCCCGTGAAGATTTTGGTCCTCGCCCGCTGAAGAGCCTGAAGCGCCTCTTGCCCCACGGTGGGCGCCAACTGTCATGGTATTGCCAATGAGTATGCGATGGAGGGATCCTCACAGTGCGTTTTTAAAGACGTGGGGGAAGGCGGACGGTTGACGAGTACGAGGTTACACAGCTTACCCAGGTTCAGATCCCACAATGGTGGCAGAATCCTACTCCTGCTATAAATCACTATAATGGCAATACGCCGAGTTACAGGGATTGGTTCGTTGTGCGTGAGCACGAGTTGTACGTCTAAAATTATGCCCTAAAGGCTCCCATAGGCCCAATTTATATAGTCGCCAGGTCCTAGGGTTACAGGGAAAAGTCCTAGCAGGACATGTTATAGAGTCCTACACTGCATACAACTAGTCTAGCGTGTCTTGCACTCCAAGGCTCCAGGTACGTCGGTGACTCCTCCGTAGCCTCCCTTTATCTGGCATGGGCCTCCCTTCTGGATCCATCTAACTGGGCTGCCCAGAAGGCCATGGGCCATGCTACCAACTGTGGGCCACCCGGGCTATCCGGATAGGAGACATGCTATGAGGATACCCATATAGCATATCGCCAACTGCGGCCCAGACGTTTCTCTAACACACATACATAACTCCATGGACTAACAAGCTCCACTTTTATTTCACACCGACGACATTCGCAAACAAAAGAGCATGATATCAACTTGGTATGTATTTACAGGTGTTGAAAGCGTTCCACGTGACAGCACAGTTCTGCTAATCCCAATGTATAGATGCAAGCATATACAACTTTGATGACACAATGGTTCAAGTTTATTAAGGGAAAGAAAATAAGGTGTGTCATCCAGTTCATGAGAGCTTTAATAACTAGTTTTCACATAACAAAATAATTTTTAATTCAAAAGATAGTGAAGCTTGAGAATTTTCTTGGAATAGCAATAATACTAATAGGTAGATATGGTGGACACAAATAGCACAGGTTTTGGTTCAAAGGGGTTGGATGCATGAGAAGTATGACTTCTCAAAACAGGTTTTTGGCTAGCAAGGCTGGGTAGCAAGCAAAAGAGTTGAAGGAAACAAGCAAACCTACAAGTGATAAATCCAAACATGCAATCTTCCTTGAAGACACAAAAGATCTTAAATAAAGAATACTAAGCTTATGAGCCAATCAAGAAAGAAAATAAATGGTACAAAATACCTGTAAGATTTTTCTTTTTTTCCTTTCAAACCTCAAAAAGTGTTGCTACTGACCAGAGATCGGTTTGCCAAAACCAATTTAGATCTACTTGATGCTCCCAAAGTGATACCAATACTGATCAACAAGATCAATCATATAATAGAGATTGCAAACTAAAATAAGAAGTGCAAAAAGTAAAAGATGAGGCTTCTCATTAATATTCCATAAAGGCACTCACACTAAGGGATACATAGATAACCAACTAAAGGAGAGATACTTCCATAATGCAAACCAACCTATAAGATAACTTCTCTACCCAAGATATGAATCTACTAAAAAGGTAAAAGATAATGATGTGATACCACGGCACTCCCCCAAGCTTGGAACAAGCCAAAGGGATGCCAAACCTGATGACGAATTACTCCTTCGGTGGTGGTGGTGGTGTTCTCTTGATAAGATCTTCAATCAGTTCCCTCAAATCCTCAATATCGAAGGTTAGAGTACGAATCAACTCCAAATTATGCTCAATGCGGTTCATGATCATATCGGACCGAGAATCCCAGTCCTTGTTATTCTTTCCCCACTCTTCCTTCTTAGAGTGTTCCTTTCCTGCATGGTTAGAACGAGACAGATCCCAAACAGAGGGCAAACTCCCTTGGGGCACCTTTTGGTATTGTTTCTCAATTAAGAGAGTATTGAAGGGGGTACGTGGAGGAAGTGATCGTGGAGCGAGGATATGATGCGGAGTTTTCCCTCCTGTAGACATCTATGCTGTCCTCCTAAGCTTGATAGGGTTTGCCACCACTCCAATGCTTGCAATGGTAGCGCGGGTGTCCGAATGCTGTTCCTCGTTCATGTATTCTTCATCCCCAACCAAGATATCCTACTCCTTGGGGTTTTGAGGATCATCTTCCACGGGCTTCTTGCATTTGTCATTAGCAGAGACCATGGTGCTCTAAACTTGAGAAGATTTCCTGACAGAAACAGATCGAAACGAAAACACGATGAGAACACAATATACGAACCTCGAGGCATCCGGGGGGTTATATATTACGAAGTTTCAATGCATAAGGAAGGTACTGTGCAAAAACGAGGCAGAGACGGACTCCAGGGGGCTCACACCCCCTGTAGGCGTGGCCAGCTAGGGCCTGCGCCTAGGGTGGGTGTGGCCCACTTGGCCTCTATTTCGTCTCGTAACCTTCCGTATGTAATAAAAACATCAAAATATAAAGAAAAAGGTTTTTGCAAACCTTCAGTTTGCAGCAATTTTACCTACTCAAAGACGGACTCTACAGATTCCTTTTCTCCATCTCCTGAAAATTCTTTTCATATAAGGCCTTACACAAAACCTCAATGGCAACATTAGTGTATGCAAAAACAATGAACCTTTAGGTACACATTTCAACTGAAATCCATCAAAACAAAAGCTACTGTAGAAACTCCTTTCCAAAAGCCCAAAAATAATCTGAAAGGGAATCAATATAAGAGGCAAATGCAAATGATGGCAGAAATCTGTCAAAACATGCCAGCAGGTAAAGATTGATTATTTCGAAAAACTTTTGTTGCTCAAATAAAAAAGTGCAAATCTAATGTAATTTGGATAACAACTTGGAGAATATGCACAGAAAAATCCAGCTCCATCCGATGTACTGAGCTCCTTCACAATTTTTTACAACGCGGCACAAAAATCTGTCCCAGGACAACCACTTCTCACAACTCCTCTACTTCTCAAAAGTAGTTGATCTTGCCACAAAAACCAAAACAAAAAGGATAAGGAGCGGTTATTACTAAGGTAATAACTTCCGAGGCTCAACAAAACTATTTGGTTATCTCCCAAGCAGTACTTTTCTTTAATGCCTTTAAGTTAGGCTTGATCATTTCAAAGATGCTCACATAGGAGATATAGATTTGTAGTGAAAGAGAGCACCAAGAAGCAAATATCCAACACATTTGAGTCTAACCCACTTCCTATGCAAGGGAGTATCATGAGAAAACAAATTGTTAAAGGAAAAGGACACTAGAATAGGAAGACAAAATAAATGCAACTTCAAAGCTTTCAACATAAAACGGGGAAACTTAATATCATTGAGATGCATAAAACCATGTTTCCATCTCTCATAATAACTTTCAGTAGCACTTTGAACAAAGTTGAAAATATAACTATCACAAGAAACAACTTCATCATCAGAATGAGCATACATACAATCATCAAAAAGAGGTCCAAGGTCATAAATTGGATCAATAGAAGCAAGTTGTTCACCCCTGAAATCTTCATTAGGCAAACTATTTTCATAAGGAGCATTAGCAAATTTGGAAAAGTTAAACTCATAAGAATATCCATCAAACTTAGTTAAAACTTTATTCTTTTTACAATCTATAATAGATTCACAAGTATTTAAGAAAGGTCTACCAAAGATAATAGAACACGTTTTATTAGCTTCAGAACCAAGCACTAGAAAATTAGCAGGATATTTAATCTTACTACAAAGGACTTCCACATCACTTACAATACCAATTGGACAAATTGTCTCTATTAGCAAGGTAAATAACCACATCAATGTCCTCAAGTTCACAAGGACCAATTTCATGCATAATTTTCCTGTAAATCTCATAAGGAATAGCACTAGAACTAGCACCAATGTCACATAAACCATAATAGAAATGATCACCAATTTTAACAAAAAGCACATAGACACTAGTTTTCCTAAATTTTCTAGGATGAGAGACAATATTAGAAGTGTCTTCACAGAAGACAATGTGCTCATCCTCTATATTTTTAGTGACAAGATCTTTCACAATAGCTATCACATGTTCAATGTTTATTTGCTCATCGGGTTTCACAACTTTCTTTGTACCTTTGTTTTTCACACTAATTATCACTAGTCGTCAACCCGTGCTTCCGCACGGCTTTGCATTAAAAGTTGAATGCTAAATAATAATTAATGACATTTGTATTACAAAAACTTATAATCATTTGAGGCCTAAATATGAGAATACTTGCACTTAAGAATTTTTCATTTCTTATCCATGGGCAAAATAGAATCACATGATTACTAATATGTTTTATCCATAAGACGCCAAAACAACCAGATATTAGCATATGCAAACCCAGTGCACTTGCATCAGCTAGCTATTTTCGTAGAATTTCTCATTAATATTATAAATATGAAACTTGTCAAAGACAATTATGTAATGTGTTGCTATCCAAAATATATTATGTTTTTACTTGTTTTCCCAAAAGATGTTATATATAGTAATATACATTTAGTCAATCCTCATAAGTTGAGTGTTTTACCTCAACATTTTTTGTGTCAGGACTGTCACATTTTCAAAAGGCTCCGGCTTTGTTAATTAGAAAATGTTTTATATTTATTTTGCATCATATTGATATAAATCTGAGCACCAAGTCAAATATATATATATATATATATATATATATATATATATATATAAATCTGAGCACAATAATAAGATATACTCTTGCATTAAAGAGGTGGGATCACGTCAACTATTAGTTTTCATCCGAATATGTAACACAAAAGTTATATGATGTTTTGAATATATTATGAACAAAAAGGTTCTATGTTATTCGATCAATGCATGACTTAGACTGATGCTTGTATACTCCATCTAGGAAATATTGGAGCTTTTATCACTAAAAGATTCCTTAATTAATTAACATTATTTACTTAAGTAGATGACCATATATTAAGTAGATGACCATATAGTAACATAAATTATGCTCATGTATGTATGTCATATTCGTAGATCTTGCAAATATACCGTGCATGCAGGGAAAGACACGGCCCAAATTATGTAGAATATGTTCACCACATTTTATCGATAGCTCAAGTTTTATGCTTGTAAATCGTTGCTAGCGGCATGCAGGGAATCGTACCAGAGCGTACATGTCACTATTTTAGGATCAAGTGCCTATGCACTATGGATAAAAGTAGACGTGTATTCATAGGCATCGATCATGCACTTCAGCTTTAGGAAATGCGTGTTGCATTTTGTATAGTCTAATGAGATACTCGCTCCATATTAAAATAGATGTCGAAAATTTCTCAAAATTTTGATATATGTATAGATTAAATAGTGTCTAAATTGATCTAAATCAAACCGGCGACATCTACTTTTGGAGGGAATGCATTGCATGTTACCCATAAAAAAGAGATCGATCAGACCAAACATCTGATGCATGGAAGCTTGGTAAAAAAGGTTGTAGAGGAAAGAATATGTCTGTACTGTTGAACGACGTGCATGTAGCAATCTCGTTTTTTCTAACGAAATCCACCGTCAAAACCCTCCAAAATTAATTTTCTTGTAGCAGCCTCTCCTTTCCTGTAGATCCTGCCTTCGGTTCATAGTCAAGGTTGCAGTCCATGTCCGGCCACTCCTTGCAGCCACACGTGGATGATTAGAACTTCCTGTGTATAGGCATGATTCATCAGCAGATAAGAAAGAGGTTATGTTCAGCTCATGATCGAGACATGCCATGTGGAGAAGTGGTATATCCAAGCGCACGTTTGATGCATGCCTGAACAACGCACCGCCAGATGGATTTCTGAACCTTGACATACAAAGGCGTCCCTCGCTGTGGCCTGTCACCCTGCCGCATAGAGCTTAGTACGTTGCCGGCGGGGATGCATATCTGGATGGCTTGACACCCTGCTGCATCAGGCTTAGGAAGTTGCCGACGACTGCGCGTCTCTAGATGAATTAGTATGCGCATGCATCAACGTCCTTTCTGATGCATCATAACGAACATGGCAGAGATTGATCGGATAAGCCTCCAAAGTTGTTAAGATTCTAGTTTTTATTAATATGGGGGACGTAGTGCACGAAGAGAAGTACCTCTAGACTATGGTGCCTTACGCTTCTAGGACTCTATATAAAACTTGACGGTTCATATGTAATCGTGAGCGTAGAATTTAGATCGGAAAGTTATTATTCAGTGATTCTGAGGATTAACGTGGAGGCCCGAATGGTGCCTCCAATTAGTAAATATAAGATATAAGATAGAATACTTCTTTACCTTAGCTGGAAAAGGTGTTTTCTCAACATAAGTTTCATGCAAAATATGATCAATAGTACAAACTTCAGTATTTCTAGTAGAAACATGATTAACAATATCTTTATAAGGTGCATGGTACTTATTCCACTTCTTTTTTAGGAATTTCAATGTAAGAGGCAAAAGGATTAAAATAATTGGCAATACTTTGAGAATCAAGACTATACTTAGTACTAATATCACGAAAGTCATCAGTTCCCATAAAAGATTTAATGTATTCATAATCATAGTTTATACCTGATTTTCTTCCTTTGTCATTCTCCCATGCTTCAGTGTTCTCTTGAATACGGTCTAGGAGATCCCATTTAGCTTCTTCCTTCATACGTGTGAATGATCTAACACAAGAAGCATATAGTAAATATTTATCATGAAGAGAAAGCCTTGCATAAAAGTTATTGATAATAATATTGTTAGAGAGTTCATGAATATGACATTTAAGCATTAGTAACTTCAATCTCCCCTAAGCTTGAGTTGTACTCTCTCCATCACGAGGCCAAAAGTTATATATCAGATTCCTATCCTTATGAATCTCACTGGGAGGATAGAATTTAGAATAAAAGAGAGGTACTATTTCCTCCCATTCCATGGATTGTCCATTCTTCATTAGCTTATACCATTCTTCAGCTCTTCCTTTCAATGATATAGAAAGAAACTTCTTCTTTACCTGTTCAGTTGTGATACCTGCACACTTAAACAACCCGCATAATTCGTGGATAAAAAGCAAGTGATCACCAGGGTGGACAGTTCCATCCCCTAAATAATAATTATCCATAACACAATCAACAATACTTGTAGGTATCTTAAAAGGATCTATCTCAACAGGCGGTGGTTCATCTACTACCCTAACAATGGTAGTAGTTTTCCCAAACAGAAAACTAAGAGGGTTATCCATATTGGAAACAATGTAACAAACAGAAATAAAAACAATAATCACAGTAGAAGCTTCTTTTACCAGTTCCACTCTTCAATAGCGCTTCACTCCCCGGCAACGACACCGAAAAATATTCTTGATGACCCATAATTATAGGGGGTGTATCGTAGTACTTTTGATAAATAGGAGTGTCAATCCCAACGAGGAGCAGAAGGTGTTGACTAGTGGTATGGAGCAGGGAATCTCTGTAAATACTTAGCAAACGGATTTTTAGGGGTTTTCTGATAAAGCATAGAAATAAAGTGCAAGTAAATAAAACAGCAGACAATTGTAGCAAGTGGCACAATCCTTCCTTAGCAAAGGACAAGCCGGTGGAAATACTTATGAGGACCAAACGTTCTCGAGGACACATGGGAATACTGTAAAGTGCTTTCGTTTCATATAGCTGAGTAGTCTTCTTTGGTTTTTTAAGTGTTGTGTGGGTGAACCTATGCTAATGTACCAACCTTACTTGGACTAATACATACTTGTGATTAAACCCCTAAGCATCCGCAACTACAAGAAAGTAACTAAGGTATAAACCTAACCACAGCCTCAAACTCTGAGATCTACACTCCCTTGTGCAATGGTTTCTTAACGGGGGTTCAGGTTTCTATCACTCCGGCAACCCCACAATTAGTAGCCAAATACACAATGCATTCTCCTAGGCCCATAAATGGTGAAGTATCATGTAGTCGATGTTAACATGACACCACTAGAAGAATAGCACCACAACTTAAATATCAAACCATTGAATAATACCTTAACACAATTCCACTACTAACAACATGACTTCTCCCATGTCCTCAAGAACTAAACGAACTACTCACAAGACATCATATGGATCAAGATCAAATATGATATGGTGATGGATAACAATCTGAACATAAACAATAATCCAATGATTCCACTCACAAGCATCAACTATAATAGTAATCAACACTAGGAAAGTTTTGTTGGAGATATGCCCTAGAGGCAATAATAAATGTAGTTATTATTATATCTTTGTGTTTATGATAAATGTTTACATTCATGCTATAACAGTATTAACCAGAAACATTAATACTTGTGTGATTTGTAAACTAAATTAGAGTCCCTAGTAAAGCCTATTTATAATACTAGCTTGTTGATTAATAGATGATCATGGTTTCTTGATCATGAACATTTGAGATGTTGTTAATAACAAGGTCATATCATTAGGAGAATGATACGATGGACATAATCCTATAGATAAGCGTAGCATAAAGTTCAAGTCAGTTTAATAGTTCAATTGCTATAAGCTTTCTGATACATAGTAACCTAATTCCTTCGACCATGAGATCATGCTTATCACCATCACCAAAAGGATGCTTTGATGACATCAAACACCACACTTTAACTGGGTGGCTATAAAGATGGCATTGAGTGTTCATAAAGTATGGGTTGAGACACATGGATCAAGAGTGGGATTTGTCCATCCATATGACGGATAGATATAATCTGGGCCCTCTCGGTGGAATGTCATACAATTAGCTTGCAAGCATGTGACTGGCTCATAAGGGATCACATATCACGGGAACGAGAAAAGAGTACTTATCGGTAACGAGGTTGAACTAGGTATGCAGAGATACCGACGATCAAAATCTTGGATAAGTAAACTATCGTGAGACAAAGGGAAATTGGTATCATATGTAAGTGGTTCATTCGATCGCAAAGTAATCGTCGAAATATGTGGGAGCCATATGAATTTCCAGATTCCTCTATTGGTTATTGATCGGAGAGGTGTCTCGATCATGTCCGCATAATTCACGAACCGTAGGGAGACACACTTAAGGATTCGATGTTGTTGAGTAGTTATGGAATGATGAGAGAGACCGAATGTTGTTCGGAGTATCGGATGGGATCCAGTATATCACGAGGAGATCCCGAATGGTCCGGAGAATAAGATTCATATAAGGAAAGTCTTGTTTCGGAGTTGGGGAATGATTCCGGTGTTTTCATCGGGAATGTTCTAGAAGGGTCCGGAAGGTCCGACACTCCGGAGGGGAAGGGTACATGAATGTCATGACAATGTGGAATGGTTGCATCATGTACTAGGTCACATGGCTGGGAAAAATAAAGGAAGAAATCAAATCCTAGTTTGAAAGTCAAACGCCAATTTGAAAGAGTCAAACGGCAAGTTTGCTTGGTGGAGGGAGAGTAGGAAACCTACTTGGGGAGGAGTTCCTCTCCCTCCACCCGCCGGCCAAGGAGGCCGAGTTGGGGGAGGAATCCCTCCTCCTAACTGGAACCCTCCCACCTATATAAGGAGGGGCAGGGCTACCCCTCTTCCCTACACCCAACACCACCCAAAACCCTAGCCCTAGCCGCCGGCCTCCTCCAAGTCGCCGCCGCCCCTAGGGTTTCTCCAAGTCGCCGACTTGGGGCTTCCCCAAGCCCTAGCCGCCGGCCAAGCTCCCCCCTTGGTGCCTCTAAACCCTAGATCACCAAGGCCTCTCTCATAGTCCACCATACTCGCTCCGGCTTAAGGCGAAGCCCTGCGAGATCTCCCCTCTACTTCCGGTACCACGTCGTCGTGCTGCCGGAATCGCGAGGAGAGTGCTACAATCTCCGCTTCCTGCTGGAACAAGGGAGAGGAAGGTCTTCATCGAGTACCGAATGTGTGACCGACTGCGGAAGCGCTGCCGGAACGCAGCGCTAGAAGGATCGTCTACGCGATCTTGAGATCGGCAAGAGTACGACTACATCACCCACGAGAATTTGCTCTCGTTAACCGCTTTGGAATCTTCGAGGGTGAGTTTCTCTATCTACTCGTTGCTACAATCTAGTAGATAGATCTTGGCTTGTTTGTTTGTATGCGGTAGAAATTTTTTGTTTTCCATGCCACGAACCCCAATAGTGGTATCAGAGCCGTGTCTATATGTAGATCTGTTGCACGAGTAGAACACAATGGTCATTATGGGCGGTGGTGCTTTTATTATCAATTGATTTTTGTGTACTTTGCATCTTGCGGTATGATGGGATGAAGCGGCCCGGGCTAACCTTACATGACATCGTTCATGAGACTTGCTCCACGCTCAACATGCAACTTGTATTGCATAAGTGGCTTTGCGGGTGCCTGTCTCTCCCATCATAGTATGATCCAATTTACAACGGGCACTTGATAGTTCAAACATCAACGTTGTGGTTCTTGTTCGTAAGTTATATCGACACTTATTGAAAGCCCCAAACCACGTAAAATATGCAAAGAAAATTAGAGGCGTCTAACATTGTTTTGCAGGGGTGTGCTGTGATGTGATATGGCCATGATTGTGATTATATTTGATGTATGCAATGTTCCTTATTGTAAGTTGGCAACCGGCAGGAGCCATATGGTTGTCTTTAAATTCTGTTAAGACCCGCATGTCTATTCAAAGTAGTTGTAATAGTTGAAGCTGGTGGACGACAATCATGAAACGACGCCATTGACCTTGACGCTATGCCGGAGATCATGTTCGTGCTTGAAGATGGAGATCGGAAGCACAAGAAGAAAGGCCATATCATATCACATATTATGAATTGCATGTGATGTTAATCCTTTATGCATCTTGTATTGCTTAGTTAATGACGGTAGCATTATAAGATGATCCCTCAAGCACACAAATTTCAAGTTTTAAAGTGTTCATCCTTAGTAAGCACCGTTGCTAAAGCTCGTTGTTTCGAAGCACCACGTGATGATCGGGTGTGTTAGATTCTGCGAGTGTATACAACGTGAGCAAGCCAGATTTTCTCATGCGGAAGCTAAGGTTTGATCTTGACGAGCCTAGCATGTACAGACATGGTCTCAGAACACGGATCACCAAAAGGTAAAGCATGAGTCATATAGTAGATATGATGAACATGTTGATTGTTCGCCATTGAAGCTACATCAACTCTCGTGATGATCGGTTTTGATGTGGTGGATTTGGTTTGTGTGATCACTAAAACAATGTGAGGGATATTGTTTTGAGTGGGAGTTCACCTAGATTAATTTAACTATTAATTAGAACTCAATTTGTCATAAACTTAGTCTAAACTATTGCAAATATGTTGTAGATCAATGGCGGCCCCTACCATCAATTTTAATGCGTTCCTAGAGAAAGAAAAGTAGAAAAACAATGGAAGCAACTTCGCAGATTGGTTCCGCAATTTGAGGATTGTCCTCAATGCTGGTAATTTGACCTATATGTTGGATGCACCGCTGGGTGACCCGCCTGCAGCTGATGCTACCGATGAAGTAAAGAATGTTTACCTCACTTGAAAGAATCAGTACTCCACAGTTCAGTGTGCTATCTTGTATGGTTTGGAATCGGAGCTTCAGGAAAGGTTTGAGAACCATGACCCACATGATATTGTTCGTGAACTCAAAATGATATTTGAGGCTCACGCGGCAGTTGAGAGTTATGAGGCTTCTGAAAAGTTCTTCAACTGCAAGATGGAAGAGGGCAGCTCCGTCAGTGAGTACGTGCTTAAGATGTCTAGGCACGCAAACAAACTCCAAAGCTTGGGTATAGTGATTCCTAATGCTTTGGGGATTTACCGTGTCCTCCAATCACTGCCACCAAGTTACAAGAACTTTGTGATGAACTACAATATGCAAAACATGAACAAGACGTTGCCAGAACTCTTCTCCATGTTGAAATATGCAGAAGTGGAGATCAAGAAAGAGCATCAAGTGTTGTTGGTCAATAAGACCACTAAATTCAAGAAAGGCAAGTCTAAGCAAAAGGGAAACTTCAAGAAGGGTGGTAAGAAAGTTGCCGCACCGGCGAAGAAGACCAAGGCTGGACCTAAGTCTGATACTGAGTGCTTTTACTGCAAGGGAGAGGGTCACTGGAAGCGGAATTGCCCAAAGTACATGGCGGATTTGAAGAACGGCAACATCAAGAAGAAAGGTATATCCGATATACATGTTATTGATGTGTATCTCACTAGTACTCGTAGTAGTGCCTGGGTATTTGATACTGGTTCGGTTGCTCATATTTGTAACTCGAAACAGGTGCTGCAGAATAAACGGAAGCTAGCGAAGAACAAGGTGACGATGCACGTTGGAAATGGATCAAAGGTTGATGTGATCGCGGTCGGAACGCTACCTCTTCATCTACCATCGGGATTAGTTTTATACTTAAATAATTGTTATTTGGTGCCTGCGTTGAGCATGAACATTATATCGGGATCATGTTTATTGCGAGACGGTTACTTGTTTAAGTCCGAGAATAATGGTTGTTCGATTTATATGAGTAATATGTTTTATGCACAAGCACCTTTGGTAGATGGTCTATTCTTATTGAATATCGATAGTGGAAATACACATATTAATAACATTGAAGCTAAACGTTTGAAATTGAGCGATAACTCGACCTATATGTGGCACTGTCGTCTTGGTCACATTGGAGTGAAGCGTATGAAGAAACTCCATTCTGATGGACTTCTTGAATCACTTGATTTCGAATCACTTGAAAGATGCGAAGCATGTCTGATGGGTAAAATGACTAAGACTCCATTTTTTGGTATGATGGAGCGAGCTACGGACTTGTTGGAAATCATACATACCGATGTGTGTGGTCCGATGAGTGTAGCATCGCACGGTGGTTATCGTTATGTTCTTACCTTCACGGATGACTTGAGTAGATATGGGTATATCTATTTCATGAAACGTAAGTCCGAAACTTTCGAGAAGTTTAAGGAATTTCAAAGTGAGGTAGAGAATCAACGTAACAAGAAGGTTAAATTTCTAAGTTCTGATCGTGGAGGTGAATATCTAAGTTACGAGTTTGGCGAGCATTTAAAGAAATGCGGAATACTTTCACAATTGACACCGCCGGGAACACCACAGCGTAATGGTGTGTCCGAACGTCGTAACCGAACTCTCTTAGATATGGTTCGTTCTATGATGTCACTTACAGATTTACCGCTATCGTTTTCAGGTTATGCATTAGAAACAACCGCATTCACTTTAAATAGGGCACCATCCAAATCCGTTGAAAAGACACCTTATGAATTATGGTTTGGGAAGAAACCTAAATTGTCGTTCCTTAAAGTTTGGGGTTGCGAAGCCTATGTAACGAAGTTACAGCCGGACAAGCTTGAACCCAAAGCGGAAAAATGCGTCTTCATAGGATACCCGAAGGAAACTATTGGGTATACCTTCTATCATAGATCCGAGGGCAAAATCTTCGTTGCAAAGAATGGATCCTTTCTAGAGAAAGAATTTCTCTCGAAAGAAGTGACTGGAAGGAAAGTAGAACTCGACGAGGTTGTCGAACCTTCTCTCGAACATGCGAGTAGCGCAGCACCGAAAGTAGTTACAGTGGCGCCTACACCAATAAGAGAGGAAGCTAATGATGATGATCATGAAACTTCGGTTGAAGTTGCTACAGAACCTCGCAGGTCAACGAGAACTCGTACCACTCCTGATTGGTATGATCCCGTTATGAGTGTCGTGTTGGTGGAGAACACCGATGACCCTGCGACATATGAGGAAGTGATGATGAGCCCAGATTCCAATAAATGGCAAGACGCCATGAAATCCGAAATTGGATCCATGTACGAAAACCAAGTATGGACTTTGGTGGACTTACCGGATGGCTGGAAGGCTGTCGAGAACAAATGGATTTTCAAGAAGAAAACAAATGCTGATGGTAATGTTACTGTCTATAAAGCTCGACTTGTCGCAAATGGTTTTCGACAAATTCAGGAGTTGACTACAATGAGGCTTTCTCACCAGTAGCGAAGCTAAATTCTGTGAGGATTATGTTAGCAATCGCTGCATATTATTATTATGAGATATGGCAGATGGATGTTAAAACAGCGTTCCTCATTGGAGACATTGATGAAGAGTTGTATATGATGCAACCTAAAGGTTTTGTCGATCCTAAAGATGCTAACAAGGTATGCAAACTTCAACGGTCCATATATGGATTGAAGCAAGCATCCCAAAGTTGGAATCAACGTTTTGATAAAGTAATCAAAAGTTTTGGTTTTATACAAACTTATGGAGAAGCTTGTATTTACAAGAAAGTGAGTGGGAGCTCTGCAGCATTCTTAATACTATATGTAGATGACATATTGTTGATTGGGAATGATGTAGACCTTCTTAATAGTGTCAAGGAATATTTGAATAATAGTTTTTCAATGAAAGATCTTGGCGAAGCAGCTTACATATTAGGCATAAAGATTTATAGAGATAGATTGAGACGCCTAATATCATTGTCACAAAGTACATATTTGGACAAAGTTCTGAAGAGGTTTGGAATGGAAGATAGCAAGAAAGGGTTCTTGCCCATGTTGCCCAATACGACCTTGAGTAAAACTCAAAGTCCTGCAACGGCAGAAGATAGAGAAAGGATGAGTAAGACTCCATATGCCTCAGCCATAGGATCTCTAATGTATGCCATGCTATATACTAGACCTGACATTGCATATGCTGTTAGTTTGACTAGCAGATATCAAAGTGATCCAGGAGTGGATCATTGGACAGCGGTCAAAAACATCCTTAAGTACTTGAGAAGAACTAAGGATATGGTTCTTTCTTATGGAGGTGATGAACAGCTTGTTGTTAATGGTTACACCGATGCTAGTTGGAACACCGATCCAGACGATTCTAAATCTCAATCTGTATACGTATTTACTTTGAATGGTGCAGTAGTTAGCTGGAGGAGTGCAAAGCAAAGTGTTGTGGCTAGATCTTCAACTGAATCGGAATACATAGCTGCTTTGGAGGATTCACAAGAAGCGATATGGATGAAGGAGTTCATTACAGAGCTCGGTGTGGTTCCAAGTGCGCTGTACCCAATGTCTATCTACTGTGATAACATGGGAGCCATAGCCAATGCGCAAGAACCAAGGTCACACAAGAAGCTGAAGCACATCAAGCTACGTTTTCACGCTATTCGAGAACATGTCCAAGATAGTGACATAAAGATTTGCAAAGTACACATAGATCTGAATGTGGCGGATCCGTTGACTAAACCTCTCCCGAGGGAAAAACATGACCAACACCAAACTGCCATGGGTGTTCGGTATATTACCATGTAATCTAGATTAGTTGACTCTAGTGCAAGTGGGAGACTGTTGAGAGATATGCCCTAGAGCCAATAATAAATGTAGTTATTATTATATATTTGTGTTTATGATAAATGTTTACATTCATGCTATAACAGTATTAACCAGAAACATTAATACTTGTGTGATTTGTAAACTAAATTAGAGTCCGTAGTAAAGCCTCTTTATAATACTAGCTTGTTGATTAATAGATGATCATGGTTTCTTGATCATGAACATTTGAGATGTTGTTAATAACAAGGTCATATCATTAGGAGAATGATATGATGGACATACTCCTATAGATAAGCGTAGCATAAAGATCAAGTCATTTTAATAGTTCAATTGCTATAAGCTTTCTGATACATAGTAACCTAATTCCTTCGACCATGAGATCATGCTTATCACCATCACCGGAAGGATTCTTTGATGACATCAAACACCACACCGTAACTGGGTGGCTATAAAGATGGCATTGAGTGTTCGGAAAGTATGGGTTGAGACACATGGATCAAGAGTGGGATTTGTCCATCCATATGACGGATAGATATACTCTGGGCCCTCTCGGTGGAATGTCATCCAATTAGCTTGCAAGCATGTGACTGGCTCACAAGGGATCACATATCACGGGAACGAGAAAAGAGTACTTATCGGTAACGAGGTTGAACTAGGTATGCAGAGATACCGACGATCAAAACCTCGGATAAGTAAACTATCGTGAGACAAAGGGAAATTGGTATCATATGTAAGTGGTTCATTCGATCGCAAAGTAATCGTAGAAATATGTGGGAGTCATATGAATTTCCAGATTCCTCTATTGGTTATTGATCGGAGAGGTGTCTCGATCATGTCCGCACAATTCACGAACTGTAGGGAGACACACTTAAGGATTCGATGTTGTTGAGTAGTTATGGTATGATGAGAGAGAGACCGAATGTTGTTCGGAGTCTCGGATGGGATCCAGGAGATCCGGAATGGTCCGAAGAATAAGATTCATATAAGGAAAGTCATGTTTCGGAGTTGGGGAATGATTCCGGTGTTTTCATTGGGAATGTTCTAGAAGGGTCCGGAAGGTCTGGCACTCCGGAGAGGAAGGGTACATGAATGTGTCATGACAATGTGGAATGGTTGCATCATGTACTAGGTCACATGGCTAGGCAAAATAAAGGAAGAAATCAAATCCTAGTTTGAAAGTCAAACGCCAATTTGAAAAAGTCAAACGACAAGTTTGCTTGGTGGAGGGAGAGTAGGAAACCTACTTGGGGAGGAGTTCCTCTCCCTCCACCCGTCGGCCAAGGAGGCCGAGTTGGGGGAGGACTCCCTCCTCCCAACCAGCGCCCTCCCACCTATATAAGGAGGGGCAGGGCTGCCCCTCTTCCCTACACCCAACACCACCCAAAACCCTAGCCCTAGCCGCCGGCCTCCTCCAAGTCGCCGGCACCCCTAGGGTTTCTCCAAGTCACCGACTTGGGGCTTCCCCAAGCCCTAGCCGCCGGCCAAGCTCCCCCTCTTGGTGCCTCTAAACCCTAGATCACCAAGGCCTCTCTCATAGTCCACCATACTCGCTCCGGCTTAAGGCGAAGCCCTACGAGATCTCCCCTCTACTTCCGGTACCACGCCGTCGTGCTGACGGAATCACGAGGAGAGTGCTACAACCTCCGCTGCCTGCTGGAACAAGGGAGAGGAAGGTCTTCATCGAGTACCGAACGTGTGACCGACTGCAGAAGCGCTGCCGGAACGCAGCGCCGGAAGGATCGTCTACGCGATCTTGAGATCGGCAAGAGTATGACTACATCACCCATGAGAATCTGCTCTCGTTAACCGCTTTAGAATCTTCGAGGGTGAGTTTCTCTATCAACTTGTTGCTACAATCTAGTAGATAGATCTTGGCTTGTTTGTTTGCATGCGGTAGAAATTTTTTGTTTTCCATGCTACGAACCCCCAACAAGTTTCCCCTAAGAACTATGCAAGATTCAACACAATTGTTACAGCAGGATGGAGTGGTGATGATGGTGCTGGTGGATGATGATGATGATCCCGATGAAGTCTAGCTTGATGACGGTGTTGATGGCGACGATCTCCCCTCTCCGGGAAGGAATTTCCCCGGCAGAAATCTGTCTGCCGGAGAGCTCTTTCTCTCTCAGTGTTTTCCGCCCCGCAGAGGCGGCAGAATCTTTCTATGGTTGCTCCCCGTGTATTAGGGTTTAGAGGAGAAGATATAGGCGAGAGGGCAGAGCCAGAGGTGGGCCACCCCCTGTAGGCGCGGCCTAGGGTGGCCCGTGCCTGGGGGTGTGGCCGCCCTGTGGCCCAACTCCGCCTCCCCTTCGGGCATTCATCGTCTTCTCGGAAAATAGGATTTTCCTCTGGTATTTTTCCGATCTTCATGAAATTGCATCAAAACACCGTTTTTTCCATCTGAATCCTGACACCGGCAGTCCATCCTCAAGAATCATCCAACATGCAAAAATAGATGAAAAGACATAAGTAACACCTCTTAATATGAAATATATCAATGAATAGAGGAAAATTATGATATGGAATGGTGATGCAAATTGGACGTATCAGGTGACTGACTCAGAATTTGCGGTGAGCTACACAATGGGCATGCAGTTACTTTTGTAGCTAATAATGAACGAGACAGAAATTTTATGGCATCATGCAAGAACTTGCAGAGCGGGAACGCAAACAACGAATGAACTACACAGTAGATGATAGTTATGTCGTTGCTTATGATGAACCAACACCAGATAAGAGAACAGTGACATTGCGCTTGTGAACCTGTAGAAGAGGCTGTGCAAACCAACATGTTCAGTGTTCTTTTTTAAGCTCTATGCAAAGAAAAAACAAATAGTCAGTGTTGCTGAAGGAAATATGCCCTAGAGGCAATCATAGAGATGATTATATTTCTTATGTATCCATGAGTTATTGTAATGTTCCTTGAATATCCATATCAGGCAGCTTGTATTGATTGTCAATTATGTGAATTGTTTGTGAAACTCTTTACTTCTATGGTTATATAATAGTTGTCCCTAGTCGGAGTTCATGTGAGGACACACATGTGAGAATGGCAATTAGACTTGCATATCTCTCTACACATCGTGTACATTTTGTCCTTAGACCTGAGATTGTCGCATGTACTTGAGATGTGGATCGACCTACTTTGGGTTTATCAGACGTTACTCCGTAATTGGGTAGTTATAAAGGTAGCTTTCGGGTTTTTCCTGAAGCATGCTGCAAGGCATGGTCAATCAAGATGGAATTTTCCCCTCTCTACTTGAGAGAGATATCTCTGGGCCCCTCGAGTGATCGGATCCAGAAATGCATGGCAGTGCTACATATGGTTAAGAGTTAACCTAGTAAAGGGATTTTGAATCAGTATCGAGAAAGGGAGGTTAGCTTGGAGCTAGACCAAATATCGTGAGGCAAAGGGAAAGACATGTACTAAACCTTGTGATGGTTCGTTCAATATGATCTTTGTATGTGTTTAGGAGTTGTCACGTCTTTCTAGAAGCCGCTACCAACTATTGACAGAATAAGTGTATTTGTGTCATGTATATACGTATATGAACCTATAGGGTCACACTTAAGGGGCTGGAAGCCTAATGAGGATTAGATCCGAAATAGACCAGGCTTAGGCTACTAATGGGCTGCTAATGTAGAAGCCCACTGGGGACACCTATATAAGAGAGGGTGGAGCGAGCTGACCAGGGCTAGACCATTCCACCCAGTCGCCACTCCTCACGCATGTGTTGCATATGCGGACCTAGCAGTCCGGCGTCTGACGCTTCCACCCTGTACGTGTCGATACCTCGGAGGTGCTGCAGCAATAGCACTTGGACGATCCGCGCAAAGGGGATCTGCTCGTGGGGAGAGGACAAGGAGGAGACGTAGAACGTCTACACTTCCTCGACACGCTTCATCAAGTTCCACAACTGTGCGTCTAGTGGTAATCCCGAGATCTATGACAACAGTTATCCTGGTTACGCGGTAGAAAATTTTGATTTGCGCTAGAGTAGCCTACCCATATCTTTTCAGTTGCATCTTTTAAAGATCCAGATAGCAACAACAAAATTATAATTGAAATAGTACGATGAGTTTAAACGGGTACTACAGGATAGCGAAACGATGCCAGGGAGGAAATAATAGTAGAAACTTAGCTCGGGACGAACCAGATAGATTCAGTAACTGAGGAGCAGGGAATCCAGACTAATATTTTCCACTGTCTTTACATTTTGCAAGAACTACATAATAGCAGGCAATTACTATTGTAGATAGTAGCTAAGAGAATGTACATGACAAAATAACAAACATGTGCATGACTTAAAATTTCTAGAGCAGCGAATACAAACCAACTTGTCCAGTGACCTTGTATGTAGCACAAAGAACAGGCATGCCCAGTGACTTGTGTGTACTAGCACAATTACAAAAAAGCAGTTCACTGCGACAAGCTTTAACCTGCTATACTGCTGAGAAAACAAAAAGGGGTTGGAGATTTGGTTACCTTGGTCGGAGAGGCGTCTAAGCATCGTCGTTAACGTGCAGGTGACGTCCAGGTAACCGAGGGTGTTGTTGTTGTGGGGAAGAAGATTTGGGCGGTCGCGGAAGCAGATCTTGGGCGGTCGATGCCGGCTTGAGCACGGTGGACGAGAGCATCGCTGAGGCAGATGTGGTGCATCAAACAGTGATGCCCGTGCAGCTGGTCTGGAGCGGTGGACAGAGAACTCGTTGAACTAGATCCCATATGGTGGAAACCAGTGAAGTGGCTCCGGTACGGTTGGGTAGATTTCGGCGGCAGGGAAGCAGGTCGACGACGCAATTGGCGCGGTCGGCGAGACCGCAGCTCCGGTGCAGTGGCAGAAAGACCCGCTGAACTAGATCTGATGGGGTCGGCGTTAGTGAAGCGGCTCCGCCGCGGTGCACGAGACCACAGCTCAAGCGGCTCAGGCCGCCGTGGAATTGCCGCCACCCGGTACACACGATGGGCATGGAGATGAGGGTGCGGGGGAGGAGCCTGGGATTTTTGGGAGGGGCAGCGGGAAAAACCGCGCGAATTAGGGATAATGGAGGTGAAAAGAAAAATAATTACGATCGTGCCCCCAAGCTATGGACTATAGCTTTCCCATAGGGCGTCTGCACAATGGGTAGCATGGTAATTTTGAAACCAAAAGTTTTTGAAACGGAGGGGCACGAAATGCTTCAAGGTCGGTGTGTGATTTTGCTGCCCGATTGAGATTTTGAATTTGGCTAGCGTCCATCTACTAATAGAAATAATGTAGTAGACCGTATGCTATATGTCCAGGAATTCAAGGCAGAGAGTCACATCAACTGATCATCCATATCCATATTTTTGCATAGAAACTTGGATACCTTTGATTCGCACGGCGTAGGCGGTAAATTTTGACGCCTGACTGGAATTTTGAATTTGTCTAGCATCCAAGTAAAAATAGAAAAATGGTACTACCTGAGTGGGAGATTTTTCCTACAAATGTTTGAAACCGAGAGGCGCAAAATGTTTTGGGGTCGGTGGGTTATTTTGCCGCTTGATTACGATTTTGAATTTGGCTGCCGACCAAGGTTTAATAGGAAAAAGGTTGTGTACAAAGTACGCCATCTACTTAGGAATTTAAGGCGCGAGTCACGTCCACTGATGCCTCCGATTCAAACGGGATAGGCGGTAGGTTTTGGCGGCTGACTGTGATTTTGAATTTGAAGATTGTCCAAATAATAATTTTAAAAAATAGGTTGTTCTCTCTCTTTCAGGAATATAAGTCGAGGCAACAAATATATGTCTGAAGTAGCTTAGGTTCAAGAATAAAAAGACAAGGTCTACTAATAATTTAGGTGTCGACATAGACTTTTCTACAGGAAGCACTAATCAAATGATAGTACTAATTCAGATCAAATAAAAAGCCTGATGCAAAACAAATACTACCGCATACTATCAAAACACAAACACCAGCTACACAAGTATATGTAGATCACATAAAACAAGGTTTCATCACGCATACAATACTATATAGAGAGAGAAACAATGTTTCATCTGACACGCATAGGCCCCCAAAACGAACATACAACTCTAACATTCCATCCCCTGCAGCTTCGTGACTGCAGCACAAACAAAAATGTCGCCACTGTTCCATTAGCTACCAAAACAAACAAACATTAGACTGCAGATCCAAATAACACAACATGGGCTAACACATGGTTTCCCAAACAAGCCTTTCTTGTTCATCCGAGTGTTATTTTCATCTCCTTGATGTTGCAGTCTAAATCAGCTAGGTTGGTGACAGGACTTCCTTTTCGTTTCTTTGATTTAGCACTCCGAATCACGTCGGTTGCTAAAGGAAGTGAACAAAATGATTAGTAAAATCATAGGTGTACAAAGATGCAAGGGTTGCACATGAATGACTGCACTATCCAGATGTCATTAAGTAGGGATGTAAAGTACACCAACATTTAAGAGATCTGAACTTCTTACACTTCAGGCTGCTGAGATCTAATTCCAATACTCCCTCCTTCACCCATATAACCACCATTTCTCTATCCTCAAATGCTCATAGTAACCTTACTAAATCTTTCCCATCAGATGCCCATGATTTCTCAAGGCCAAGGAGAGTATCCAACTCAACCTTTATATGAGGAACCTAACCTTCCCATTTCCTTGTTGATGATCTTGCACTGAACCACGTGCATAGAGTGAAATCTATTATAACTGCAAGGGCAACATCTCCATTATTCCCCTTAGCAATGACAAAATTGCGTCTAGAAATATCATGTGCCTCATGTGGGCACTCAATATAACACAATTTTGTTGTCACATTGTCAAAGGCAATTATATATCTGGACTTCATTGTTGGCTAGTACAAAATGCCCCCTATGAGAGTTGCCAGCCTATGATCAGTCCTAGACAGCATCTTAGCACGTTCAATCCAGTCCTCCCATTTTCCAAACTCTCATGAGTACCTCTGGACCAGTGCTTGGTTACCAATGGTTATTATCCAAACAACCCAGAAATTTCTATAACAGTATGAATACAATTGCGCATGGTTTCTTGCACATAGAATTATCCTGTTGTCATACTCACGTTTCCGCCAAATTGGTGGTTCTATTATCACTGTTTCACTTCCACTGATTGGATCCCATGCCATTATCATGTTAGACCCTTGCGCACAATGAAGTAGCACCCTACCATTGCGAAATCCGAGTACATATGGTTTGAAGGCTTTATGTACTTTCACTAGGCTGTTCACCTTCTGGAAGATGGCTTGGTCAAGATTATGATCTGTTATGAATTGAGTGTCCTCGGAGCTGTTGGTGAAAAATTCAAGTAACTGCATTCCTCTATTGTGTGACAGGGTTAGCCTTTTGAAATCTTTTCTTCCCATGAAGTCCATCCAATGTTTTGGGCGACTGATGCCCTCAGTATGCAGGATGGGTGCGGAGGAAGCCCGACAAGAATCTGACCAACTACATATCTTAGCAAGTCGTTGATTGTTGCATATGTTCTTTCACTGAAGCTGGTAGGATGATGCAAATAACACAAGTGCATCATCCGAATCAAGTAAACTGCAAAAGGCATAGTGCACAACCCTAAAAAATAATTAAGTAAACACCACAATGCATCATATAATTTGCAGGAAAATTTATCATCGAAATTTCAGAAACTGCATGTGTCTGAAAAACTACCTAAATAGCATAGTCTATCAACAAAATACCTAAACAGCACAAGGAATCAACTAGAATAGTACAAAATAAGCAAAATGCTTCACCATGTCGGAACAGGGTAAAGGGAATGGAGAACTTTTTTTTCATAGGTCATCGGAGAGGACAGAAAGGCCCCCACCCAAATTTTCTTGTTTTATCATAAAGAAGGGGAGAAAAAATGGACACAACTTTAGTGACTTGGTGAACCCAGGTCTCACGGTGACTTTCCCCAAGATCCACCTTCCCTGTTAGATTCAAGGTATGACAGTATCTCAGATTTGAAATTACAAATTAAAACTATTCAAAAAAATTGACAAAAAATCAGTAAATCGTAGGTGCCTAGGTTTGAATCCTGTGAAAGTTTCATCCCATTCGGATCGCTAGTTTGTGATTAAATAACTTTTATTTTTCTAGTACTAGTAGTTTAAACCAATATCCACTGCTTCCAGAAAAAACCCCGGAGCGGAATACATAAAAGAGGGAGGGAGTCACGGAGACAACATCCAACACAGAACTTACAAAGGGGTCGATGAGTTCTGAGCAGATGGAGTAGGCACCACCGACGAATGATGAGCCACAGCCGCTGATGCTGAAGAAGCACGACCATGAGCTGACGCTGAAGAAGCACGACCACGAGCTGACGCATTCCTAGCATCCCACACAACCGTCTCTTTAGCAGCAGCAGCCAACATAGATGAATGTGATCCAGCAGCACCAGACGAGGATCTCGACTGCGCCTCCACTACTTTCCAAGCATCACTCAACACTACCCAATATTCCGATGCAGTATAAGCATTGGTCTCCGCATCCGCTTCACATGTATCCGCTGGTGCTGATTCCGCATCCACCTCTGCTTTACAATCATCAGCCGATGCAGCAAAAGCATCCGCCGACGTCGATTGCATTTCCTGAAAAATCCAGCAGCTTGTTTACTTCGGAATTTCCAAAATAGATATATTCTATCCATCAGAAAGCATGTAATCGCTGGAGGTTGGGGACATACGTACCAGCGAACGGTGGTGCGATGGTGCTCAATGGTGGAGTGGCGGGGACGGTCCGGTCGAGGGAGAGTGGCCAGGCGGAGGAGATGTCTCAATGTGGTTGAGGGAGGGCTTCCTCGAAACTAACTTTTGTCCCGCTATATATATTATTTTTTTGTGAACCCCGCTTTATTTTTGTGGAAAAAACCTCGCTGTATTAATAAAAGCAACCACACGAGGCCCGGTTATTTTGGAGCTTTTGGATAGCTTAAGCATCCGTAATGTATAAGGTGAAGTTTTGCCATAAGGTAGGACCCACATGACTTATGGAAAATGTCACAATGTATAAGGTAATAATTGCCACAAGATAGGACCCACATAACTTGTCACATTGCTTCATGCAAGAGAGAGTAGAGAGGGAAAATTATTTTTCTATTCCTTATACACAACCCACAAGCTTGAGGTGCACCTTAGGCTTAAAGACATGCTTATTTTATCCACAATGTATAAGGTGAACCTTAGAGAATGCCACATATTCCTTAAGGTGTGCTTTTTTGCACATTGCAGATGACCATCTTAAGCCAAAAAGAACTCGATCTTAAGACGTTTCTCGTGATAGCAAGCCGGGGTACCCAGCTTCCCACAGCTTCCCATCTTGCGGTGATCACCTACCCGCAAGTTTTGTACTGTATTCGTATGATACAATGAATTGCTTGGTATAAAATGTTCCAGGTGGTAGAAGCCTGCCGTTTTAAATGACATCAAGTTCTAGAGTTCAAACATCGACCTGAAATTCCACAATCTAGAAATAAAAGTTTTGGTTTACTACCAGATACATGCTTAGAGAAAGTCCAGCAGCGCCCCTATATTTTCCCCCTATATATGTATGTAGGGGCCTCCCCTAAAAACATTCTTCCCTTAAGTTTTGCTTACTTGGAGCAGCTACCCTAAATTATCTCCCCTATATCATAAAGAATATATTTTAATAGAGGAGGTCCCACTTTATCATATTTTTTACCCAACAACTCACTCATCCACATAGAACCAACATATCGTCAGTGTGAGTTTCCAACTATCGGGAAAGAACATTCTCAACATCCTGAGTAATGATAAGATTGTCCTTTTTCGTAAAGAAAGTCCGAAGAATATGAATCTGAATGCCACAAGTCAAGATTCCAGACATATTAAGTGGACCAACATGTTTTACTTATGATTCCTATGTTAAATTTTATGAGTTCTCAAACTTCGTCCTAGCTAACTCTGCCCACTTGAATGACTTTATGCCGACTTATCGAAATTAGGTCAAATTTGAACTACAAGAAAATTGTAGGTTTGGTTTGGAAGTTTTGCGATTTTTTGAGGTAATCATTAGGGGAGGGGCATTTAATATATCACAAACCACCACCGAGAGTTTTGATAGCAGGTTCAACTTCTTGCTAAAATTTTGCATCCTGACAATTTAACGAAATTAGGTCAAACTCGAGCTACAGTAAGCGCGATAGATTTCTCTTGAATTACTAGTTGTCTTTTTGAAGGTAGATGGGTGCATCTACTTTCTAGTAAACAATGCCATCGGTGTGAGTATCCAACTATCAGGAAAGAACATTCTTAATTTTCTGAGTAGTGACGATGACGATATTATTCTTTCCGTAAAGAAAGTCTGAAGAATATGGATCCGAATGCCACAAGGAGACCTTTCAAAACTTTATAGTGGACCGACATGTTGTACTTACGATTCCCGTGTTTTATGATATTTCAAACTTTGTCCTAGCTAACTCAGCCCACTTTAATGAATTTATGTCGATTTATTGAAATTAGGTCAATTTTGAACTAAAGGAAAATTGTAGGTTGCTTTCAAAGTTCTGTGATTTTCTTGAGGTAACCGTCGGGGGTGGGTCATTTAATATATCACGAACCACCACCGAGAGTTTTGAAAAAAGGTTCAACTTCTTACTAAGATTTTTCATCTCTACAACTCAACAAAATTGATCAAACGGGAGGTATGAGTAAGCGCGATAGATTGCTAGTGAATTAATTGTATTTTCGAAGGTAGACGGGTGCATCTTATTTTAGTAAACAATGCCGTCGGTGTGAGTTTCCAACTGTCAGGAAAGAACATTCTTGATTTTCTGAGTGATGACAAGATCGTTTCTTTCCGTGAAGAAGGTCTGAAGAATATGGATTCGAATTCCATAAGCAGACCTTTCAAATATTTATACTGGACCGACATGTTGTACTTACGATTCCCATGTTTTATGTTTTTTCAAACTTTGGCCTTACTAACTCTGCCCACTTGAATGACTTTATATCGATTTACCGAAATTAGGTCAATATTGAACTACAGGAAAATTGTAAGTTGTTTTGAAAGTTGTGTGATTTTTTGAGGTAACCATCGGTTGGGGGGTCATTTAATATATCACGAACCACCACCGAGAGTTTTGAAAACAGGTTGAACGTCTTGCTAAGATTTTTCATCTTGACAACTTAACGAAATTAGGTCAAATAACTTGAGGTACGAGTAAGCGTGATGGATTTCTCTTGAATTAATTTTATTTTCGGAGGTAGATGGGTGCATCTTCTTTTAGTAAACAATGTCATCGGTGTGTGATTTTCCAACTTTCAGGAAAGAACATTCTCAGTTTTCTGAGTGATGATGAGATTGTTCATTTCTACAAAGGAAGTCCGAAGAAGATTGGATCTGAATATGCCACAAACCAAGCTTTCATAAAAAAGTATTGGACCAACCTATTGTACTACTTATGATTTCCATGTTTCATGAGTTCTCAAACTTCGTCCTTGGTAACTCTGCCAACTTGAATGACTTTATGCCGACTTATCGAAATTAGGTCAAATTTGAACTACAGGAAAACCGTAGGTTGCTTTGAAATTTTTGTGTTTTTTTGGATGTAACCATCGGGGGATCATTTAATATATCACAAACCACCACTAAGAGTTTTGAAAACAGGTTCAACTTCTTACTAAGATTTTACATCTTGACAATTTAAAGAAATTAGGTCAAACTTGAGCTACCAGTAAGCGCGATAGATTGCTCTCGAATTAAATAACATTTTAGAGGTAGATGGTGGCATGCAAATTCTTGGATATGGGATCATCATCGACATAAAGCATGATGTACATATGGTCATGACAGTGGTCTCGTTCGGCTCGAAATCTAAAAAATTTCATACTCATTGACAACTAAGCTTAAATTCGTTTAGATTTTACCACTTACTTTTAGGTTAAAATTTTACACGAGCGGTGTGAGTACATTATACATCAAGGGCCTAAAAAATAGAAAATTACATCGAGGTCCTTATATTTACCACAAAGGGACGTAAAAAAGGGAAAATTACATCGAGATCCATAATACTATAGCATGAAGCAACATATAATTAAGCAAGGAAAACAGTCGGGTTGGTTCTTCTCGAGAAAGCACCTCATCGAGCCATACTCTTCATATTACTTATCCTTCGATTATTTTCAAAATATGGACAAATTAATTTGGCGACATGAAAATTCTTGTATGTGGGATCGTCATCGACATAAAGTATGATGCACATATGGCCATGACCTTGGTCGTTCGACTTGAAATCTAAAAATGATTATACTCATTGACAACTAAGCTTAAATTTATTTAGATTTTACAACTGACTTTTAGGTTAAAGTTTTACACGGGCGGTGGGAGTAAATTTTACATCAAGGCCCTAAAAAACTTTACATCGAGGTTCATACATTTACCACAAAGGGACTTAAAAGGGAAAATTACATCAAAGTTCATACATCTAGCACTAAGCACCATAAAATTAAGCAAGGAAAATAGTTGGGTTGGCTCCTTCTCAAGAGAGAGTAGCTCATCGAGCCATACTCTTCATACTACTTCCCTTTCGATTGTTTTCAAAATATGGACAAATTTGGCGGCATGAAAATTCTTAGATATGGGATCATCATTAATGAGTGCATATTTGCATCATGTTTTATATTATTATTTTGCATTGTAGTGGTAGGATCTTGGTATTTTACGGTGTTCGCACGCACCTCTTATGTTTATTTTTACCAGGATCAGGATAGATGATGGATCCGATGGACATAATTCTTGGACCAGTTATATTGGAGTGAAAAGGAGACAAAAAAACATAAATCGCTTATTTGGGAAATATTAATAACACTAGAGGAATACCTAAAGCGATTGGAGGATACAGAAGGGTTAAAGACCAAATATATGCCGGGAGTATTTTCTCTGACCGTATAGTTCCCGCCATATAGTTGGCGCCGACACCGCCTCCTCAAATAGTTTCACCCCGTGCAATTGGATCGGGATACGACATACAGAACACCTAGAAATCGCCAAAACCTCACCACTAAAAGGCATTTAGAGGGGGAACAAATCCACCAGGTGACGAGGTTTGAACTCATCAATGCCCATTGTTATGAGCCTGGGTTTTGGATAAGGTGGAGGTGCTGGAGATCACGGAACGGTTAACAGACAAGAAACCAGGGGAAACGAGATTTACCCAGGTTCAGGCCACCGGAGGGAAAACCCTACTCCTGCTTGTCTTCTCTTGATTACGGCGGAACCGAAAAGTACACGGATGCGCAGATGCAATCTGGCGTGGCGGTGTGTATGCGGTAAAAATATGCCCTCCCCGTCATGTCCTCCTAGCCTTTATATAGAGATAGGCAGGTCTCGAGCACAGATCGAGTCGGTTACAACTTAGGGTTTTCCCCTTTGAATATTCTATCCGCTCTAGTCTTGCTCTCCAAGGATCTAAAAACACCATGGGCTTGGGCCACCCGAAAATCTTCACAAGCCGCATATATTCTTGTGGGCCTTCCTTGGGTTGGACCAGGTATACTAATGTCGTGTACCCGCAGGGTATAACCATGTCACCAGGGATCCATCTTTGCCCTACGCAGATCTAGGAGGCTAAGGCATCGATCTTCATCATCAACCGCTGCATCACCACCATCTCCATCCATCCCATCTACATCTCGTCTAGATCTTGTTGTAATTTTGGTACTTGTTGTGGATTATAAAAGTACTATTCATCTATGATAGATTCCATTGTCTTTGCCATGATGTTGATTGCCTCCATTTCTGAGTAGATCATTAGTTCTTAGGGAGATGGATAAACTCTAGTATGCTATTGAAATAAGATAAAGTCTATTATGATATTCATCGCTGTGACCATGTGTTAGATTGTCTTCATCTTGATGTTGGGATAAGTCGACTTCTCAATATTTGCCTCTTGTGGGGACTTGATGGAGGGAACTACTTGTTGGTAGACGGAGGTGTGCTAGCACTTACAGTGACTATACAGTTGTTGACACTCCTTATGTATCAACTTAGGAAACGAGGAAACTCACGAGACACTATCCATGCCATGGGATACCTCCTGCGGGATTAAGTCCCTTAATAGTGCAGTAATTCAATTTATGTTGATTGATGTCTGTTGTGGTTATGAGGATGATGTGAGCAGTGGTTGCTGCCTATTTGTCCAAATACGGAGTTCCTCCCACACATACATAGTTAAGAATGTTCATGATAATAATCTTTACCTTAGCCCTTTATAATGCTAGTGGTGTATCCTAATCCCTGAGAACGCTTTTCCCCACTGGAGTTTCAAATCTCTTTTACACACGCAATACTTAATTTCTGTATTCAGTTTGTTTTACTTTACTCATTGTTCTCGTATACCAAAAACCCAAAATCACCTTTTTTACACAATACTCGCATTTTATCTTGTTGCTTAAAACTTTATTTAAGCATTTCTATTTTATTATTTAATTCAATAATTCTTAGACTTCAGACTCCTGCTCCCTGTGGGATTGATATCTTTATTTAAAAACTAGATACAAACAATCTGTGCACTTACAGTCATCATGCTATTTTCTGGCGTCGTTGCCGGGAAGCTAAGCGCTGTAGGTCTTTTAGTTTTTGCTTATTTATTTTAGTCTTGCTAAGTTTTGTTTTGAGTTACAGGTTTCCACCAACACGATGGAGTTTGAGCATATGACTAGTGCTAACCCACTCAGCCACTTTGGGAAGCTCTATGATATTTATAAAAGAGACAACTCCGATGAGAAGACAAGGGGGTTTGAAATAAATCCTCTACTACTTGGTATTCTACACAAGAAAAAATTTACTGAAGATGAAGAAGATCCTGATCCATATGAGCATATTGCATGTTTCAAAGATATATATGGCACTTTTGAACTACCGGGGTATACCGCCAATGAGGTAAGGGTTAAACTTTTTAGTCAGACTTTGACTAGCACAACTCTCTCATGGTATAGATCTTTACCCTCGGAAGCCACTACTACCTGGGATAATTTAGGTTGTGAATTTCTATCCAAATATTATCCATTATCAAAATCTTTTGGAATCAGGCATCTTATAATGACTTGGAGGAACCGTCCTAATAAGGGACTACTAAGGGCTTATATAAGATTTAAAGATTTACTTAATCAATGTCCTCATCATGATTTGCCTGAATGGTATTTATTGCATATCTTTTATGGCGGTTTAATTGAACCTAATAAAATTGGACTAGACTCTTCTCGAGATGAGCTTTTATGGATTTACCATAACTAAAGCTTGGGATTTACTTAATAGAATTTGCGATCATAGAGTTTCATGGAATTTTGGTCTAGGAAGTGAAGGAGGCGCAGAAATAGATTATGATTGTATTCATGACTATAATAAGAAGGACCATGTTAATGAATTATCTAAAGGGCTTTATTTAGATTCAGATCTCGTGTTGCAAGTTGTTAAATCTTTTACAGAACACATCAAAGATCCAAAAGAGGGTTCGGCCAAGTATGATCCACCAACTGAACCTGAGAAGAAAAGAGAAGTTAAAGCAACATTGGCCTCCCTAGAACCAATGTATGAGATACCTTTCCCTAACACTACACAGAAGCATATTTTGGAATATGAACGGGTTAAAGCAGTACATGAGAAGAAAAAAGAGGAAAGTGTGCCAAAAGTTGAAGAACATCTGGATGAAACCAAAGATGAAGAGGTAACCAAGGAAGCAATTATGGCTATGTATGCACATTGTAATATAGTTGAACTTGATGAAGAGACTTTAGTATTGGTTGAAGGTAAAACTAAGGTAAAAGATTTGGGTAAGCCTATTATTCCCTACATATTTAAAGAAACCTTGTATTATGGTTTATGTGATCTTGGCACCAAAGTTAATGTTATATCTTATGATTTTTATTTATAAATAAAATAAGAGATAGCACCGGCTACAATAGAAAATACTGATATGACAATCATGTTAGCCAATAAAAATCTTAGAATTCCAATGGGAGTAGTTGAAGATGCAACTGTCACAATTGGCAATAAAAATTTCCCTATCGATTTTGTAGTTGTTGATATGATAGCTGACACTCTTTGCCCAATTATATTTGGAAGAAACTTTTTGAGCGACGTAGGTGCCACTGTTGACTTCAAAAAGGAGGTTGTATCACTTAGGCTTGAGAAAGCGGAAAAATAATTCCACTTTTCCAAATTTAAAGAAAAACCTCTACTTATACAAGAAGAAGAGAAAGAGAAAACTATTGAGGAGATGGCAGCTCTTTTCTTAAGTAATGAAGAAGAAGAAATAAATGAAGACTCAAATTGTGAAGAAATAATTATGGAGGACAGCTCTTTAGAAGAACTAGAAAGTGAATTTGATTCACTTCCCATCTTAGAACCTCCAATTGATGAAGCTTTTGAAGAGCCAGAAAAGAGGGGTGAAGAATTACCACCCCCGGAATTAAAAACTTTACCAGATAATCTTAAATATAGATTCTTGGATAATATTAATAAATTCCCTGTTATTATTAGTGCTAAACTTTCAGGAGCATCACAAGGCCTTTGGATATTCAATGGATGACTTGAAGGGCATTAGTCCCATGATAACCGTCCATCGAATATTTATGGATAAAGGTGCTAAACCAGTTGCAGAATTCAATAGACGGTTGAAGCCTGAAATGAAGGAAGTGGTAAGAAAAAAAAAGTACGCCTACTGGATGCAGGTATAATTTATCCTGTAAAATAAAGTGAATGGGTAAGTCATGTTCATTGTGTTCCTAAGAAGGATGGTTTTACTGTTGTTCCTAGCGAAAATAATGAATTGATACCTACTAGAACTGCTGTTGGACATAGGATGTGCATAGGTTTCAGAAAATTAAATAAAAAAACTAGGAAGGATCACTATCCTTTACCTTTCATAGATAAAACTTTAGAGAGGTTAGCAAATCACACTCATTTTTGCTACTTGGATGGATACTCTGGTTTTTCTCAAATATCTTTTCATCCTGATGACCAACTTAAAACAACTTTCATTAGTCCTTATGGTTTACATGCTTACCGACGCATGACTTTTGGTTTATGTAATGCTCGAGCTACTTTTCAAAGATGCATGACTGCTATTTTTGCGGATTTTATAGAACTGATGATGAAAGTATTTATGGATGATTTTTCTCTGTATGGAACTTTTTTACTAGTTGTTTGGACAATCTCAAAAGAGTTTTGCAGCATAGTGAAGAAACTAATCTTGTTCTAAACTGGGAGAAGTGCCATTTCATGGTCAAAGAAGGCATAGTCCTTGGACATAAAGTATTAGGTAAGGGTATTGAAGTAGATAGGGCTAAAGTTGAAGTAATAGAGAGAGTGCCACAACGAAGGGACATAAAAGGTATAAGAAGTTTTCTTGGTCATGTGGGTTTTTATAGAAGGTTCATTCAGAATTTCTCTGTAATTTCTAAACCTTTAACTAATTTGTTGGAAAAGGGAGTAAGATTTAATTTTGATGATAAATGCCTTATTGCCTTTGACAAAATAAAATATTCTTTATCTCATGCCCCTATCATTAAACCACCTATTTGGGATATGAATTCTGATTTAATATGTGAAGCTAGTGATGATGATGTAGGAGTAACTCTGGGACAACACATAGGTCGCAGATTTAATATTATACATCATGCTAGTAGAACTCTCAATAGTGCTCAAAAGAATTATCCTAAGGAAGAAAGAGAACTCTTCGCTGTATTTTTCTCTTGCGATAAATTTCGTTGTTATATAGTTGATGCAAAAGTAAGAGTACATGCAGATTGTGATGGTTTAAAAGAACTCCTCAAGAGGAAGATTCATAAGCCAAGAATGATCTTTTGGATCCTTTTACTACAAGAATTTGAGTTGTAGATTTTGCAGAGACAAGAAGCAAAGGTAGTGCATGCAACATCTATATTTGCCCAGCAAGACACCAATCCTATTGAGAGGAGCTTTAGTCCTGGTGATTTTTGTTTTCAAGAATTATTAGATGAACTAAGGTCAATTCCTCCCAAAACGAAGGATTCCTTGTTGTTGGAAGATCTTGTCACTCCCGACTAAATAAACGGTAAGTGAAAGGTAAGTGTTATTACTCTAATAAGTGCTTTGTCTTAAAGATTTTACTTCTAAGAATTTCTACCTTTGAATTCCTCTTATTTTTCTAAAGTTTTTTAGGGGGTTTTGTAACTATACGGGCGCAAATCTCCGGCCATATAGTTGGTCGTTAAAGATACTGTAACCCCTTACGAAATATTTTTCGATGTCTAGTATCTATACGGGCGCAACTATACGGCCAGAGAAAAATCTCCCGCCATATAGTTGTTCGTTAAATCTTCTGTATCATCGACCCTTTTTCGTTCTTATTTTATTCATCTAAAAAAACTATTTGTTGGTTCCTAGTCGGTAATCTAACCGACCTGGACTCGAGATATTTGGAATTATATTCCCGGAACCAACTATAAGGCCGGAGCTATACGGGCCATGACCGTATATTTTGTCATTACGCGGCAGGACTCCTCCAAAATCGTGATTTCTTTTCCTATTCTATTAGGATTCTTTTCTTGGGAGTGGATTTGGTGTTTCTCACGAGTTTTACCATCCTATGACCCCTCTTATATACTGCCATTGTGCCTCTCTCTAGTCATAATCACCAAGAACCAATCTACCTCTCGTTCATACAAGAGGACACACCACGGAGAGAAACTCAAATCCGAGAAGCAAAGGAGAGGAGTTCCTATGGAGATCATAAGAAATAGCGAGAAGGGCGAGGAAATCAAGGCCCTCCCTATGGATTTTCTTGACACTGACAGAGAACGTCGGAAGAAGGAGTTGAAGGACCTTGAGCTGAAGATCACAGAGATGGACAAGGAGGCATCGGGACACCAAGGAATGTTTGGTGGTTGCGATTTTATCCTGATAAACTCGATGAGGATATCAAGCAGACCACCGAAGCAGGTTTTTCTATGAGTCTTAAGGCGATATAAACCCTCCAAAATAACAATGAGGTCATTAAAGAACAGGTGAAAGTGATGAAGAAGAATAATCTCATCTACAAGCTGCACATTAAAGAACTAGAAGACGTCAATCAATCCCTCTGTCTCCGGCTGGCCCATGAAGAGAATATACCATGCTCCATGGCTCCATAGTGATCTACAGTAATCACGGTATCAAATAATCACAAGGGATTATTTGATCCCGCCTAGCTTGATTCCAAGCTTGGGGAGATCTTTAAGACCTTGTAATCTGTCTTATAAGTTTTTATTATTATTCTAGTTTTGCATTAGTTCGAGCTCGTAATTAAAGTTTGCATCATTAGAATTCCCTTTAGGAATAGTTGATCTTTTTTATGAAATTCTTAGTTTATTATAATATATGGAGCATTATTGAGTTTGAGTTTGTCTTATTGGATATATGAATGGCTTGAATATAATTTTACTTGCACTCGATGATAGCAATAGAAGTCTTCCACCCCATTGGTATTAACGGAACATACAAAGATAATTTGATCAATATGTTGTAGGTCAATGGTTTGATTTACAAAGAGGAGAAATTATCTAATTAGTTAAGTTGAAAAAGAAAAACTTTGAACAAAGGAGAAATCAAAAGTGCTATCAAATAGAGTGAGAACAAGTTGAGGTACAATATTCAAGTTATAAAGATGCTTCATATATATATATATTTGGAATTTGGTAATTGAGATCGTTAAACTTTGGACTCCTACATGAAGTGGAATGTATGGTTAGCTCCTTTGCACAGCACTTAAACAAAAGTGATTGTAGTAAGACAAAGAGATGTTTGAGATTTTGAATCCCAAATGAATATGTTAATCCTAAAACACTTTGGACTACCTCACTAACTCATTTGATCGAACCGAATTCTTTTACATCATGTTGAGAGTAATCTTTTGTGAACTGTTAATTGCTAAGGTGTGGAAGCCTAAGGTACTATTCATAAACTTATTTATATGTGCTGCAACTGCCTTATTTATTTTATCGACTCAGCTTCATGAATATGAGGATCACATCCATTGAGCTAAACTTGCTCGGGACGAGCAAGAGTCTAAGCTTGGGGAAGTTGATGAGTGCATATTTGCATCATATTTTATATTATTATTTTTCATTGCAGTGGTAGGATCTTGGTATTTTACGGTGTTCGCACACACCTTTTATGTTTATTTTCACCAGGATCAGGACAGACGATGGATCCGATGAACACAATTCTTGGACTAGTTATATTGGAGTGAAAAGGAGCCAAAAACAACATAAATCGCTTATTTGGGAAATATTAATAACACCAGAAGAAAACCCGGAGAGATTGGAGGATATAGAAGGGTTAACGACCAACTATATGGCGGGAGTATTTTCTCCGGCCGTATAGTTCGCGCCAACACCGCCTACTCAAATAGTTTCACCCCGTGCAATTGGATCGGAGAGACGACATACATAACGCCCAGAAAACGCCGAACCTCACCTCCGGAAGGCATCTGAATAAGAAAATCATCCACCAGGGATCCATCTTTGCCCTATGTAGATCCAAGAGGCTAAGGCATCGATCTTCATCATCAACCGCTACATTACCACCATCTCCATCCATCCCATCTTCATCTTATTGTAATTTCCGTACTCATTGTGGATTTATACAAGTACTATTCATCTATGATAGATTCCATTGTCTTTGCCATGATGTTGATTTCCTCCATGTATGAGTAGATGATTAGTTATTGGGGAGATGGAGAAACCCTAGTATGAGATTCAAATAAGATATAGTTTATTATGATATTCATCGTTGTGACCATGTATTAGATTGTCTTCATATTGATGTTGGGAGAAGTTGACCTCTCAATAGTTGCCTCTTGTGGGGACTTGATGGAGGGATCTACTTGTTGGTAGGAAGAGGTGTGCTAGCACTTATAGTGACTATAAAGATGTTGGCACTCCTTACGTATCAACTTGGGAACCGAGGAAACTCACGATACATTATCCATGCCATGGGACACCTCCTGCGGGATTAATTCCCTTAATAGCCCAGTAATTCAATTGATGTTTATTGCCGTCTACTATGGTTATGAGGATGATGTGAGCAGTGGTTGCTGCCTATTTTTCCAAATACAGAGTTCCTCCCACACATACATAGTTAAGAATGTTCATGATAATAATATTTACCTTAGCCCTTTATAATGCTAGTGGTGTATCCGCTAATCCTGGGAACGCTTTTACTCATTGAAGTTTCAAATCTCTTTTACACATGTGATAGTTACTTTTTGTATTCAGTTTGTTTTACTTCAATCATTGTTTTCTTCTACCAAAAACCCCAAAACACCTTTTTACACAATACTTGCATTTTATCTTGTTGCTTAGAGCTTTATTTCAGCATTTCTATTTTAGTATTTAATTCAATATTCTTAGACTTCAGACTCCTGCTCCCTATAGGATCGCTATCTTTATTTCGAAACTAGATACAAACGATCTGTGCACTTGCAGTCATCAATCACCGACGTAAAGTATGATGTACATATGGCCATGACCTTGGTCGTTTGGCTCGAAATCCAAAAATTGTCATACTCGTTGACAACTAAGCTTAAATCCGTTTAGATTTTACCACTTACTTTTAGGTTAAAAATTTACACAGGCGGTGTGAGTACATTTTACATCAAGGGCCTAAAAGGGGAAAAATTACATCGAGGTACTCCATTTACCACAAAGGGACCTAAAAAGGGAAAATTACCCTGAGGTCCATAATACTATAGCACGAAGCACCATAAAATTAAGCAAGGAAAACTGTCGGGTCAGCTCCTTCTCCAGAAAGCACCTCATTGAGCCATAATCTTCATACTCATTCCTCTTTGATTGTTTTCAAAATATGGACAAATTAATTTGGCGGCATGAGAATTCTTGGATACGGGGTCGACATCGACATAAAGTATGATGTACATATGGCCATGACCTTTGTCGTTCGGCTCGAAATCCAAAAATGTCCATACTCATTAACAATAAAGATTATATTCATTTACATTTTACCACTTACTTTTAGGTTAAAATTTAACACGGGCACTCGGAGTATATTTTGCACCAAGGACCTAAAAAAGGGAAAATTACATCGAGGTCCATACATTTTCCACAAAGGGATCTAAAAAGGGGAAAATTACATCGAGGTCCATACATCTAGTACGAGGGACCATAAAATTAAAAAATGGTAAACAATCGGGTTGGCTCCTTCTCGAGAAAGCACCTCATCAAGCCATAGTCTTTATACTACATCCGCTTTGATTGTTTTCGAAATATGGACAAATTTGGCGGCACGCAAATTTTTGGAAATGGGATAGTCATCGACATAAAGTATGATGTACATATGGCCATGACAATGGTCATTCTGCCCGAAATCCTAAAATATTCATATTCGTTGACAACTAAGCTTAAATTCGTTTAGATTTTACCACTTACTTTTAGGTTAAAATTTTACACGGACGGTTTGTGCACATTTTACATCAAGGGCCTAAAAAGGGGGAAATTACATCGAGGTCCTTACATTTACCACAAAAGGACCTAAAAAGGGAAATTACACCGAGATCCATAATACTATAGCATGAATCACCATAAAATTATGCATGGAAAATAGTCGGGTCAGCTCCTTCTCGAGAGAGAGTAGCTGATCGAGCCATACTCTTCATACTACTACTTCCCTTTCGATAGTTTTCAAAATATAGACAAATTTGGCGGCATCCAAATTCTTAGATATGGGATCATCATCGACATAAAGTATGATGTACATATGGCCATGACCTTGGTCGTTCAGCTCGAAATCCAAAAAAATCCATACTCGTTGACAACTAAGCTTAAATCCGTTTAGATTTTACCACTTAGTTTTAGGTTAAAACTTTATGGCGGTGTGAGTAAATTTTACATCAAGGGCCCAAAAAGGGAAAATTTCATCGAGGTCCTTACATTTACCACAAAGGGACCTAAAAAGGGTAAAATTACACAAAGGTCCATAATACTATAGCACGAAGCACCATAAAATTAAGTAAGGAAAACAGTTGGGTCGGTTCTTCTCGAGAAAGCACCTCATCGACCCATACTCTTCATACTAATTTTCCTTCCATTGTTTTCAAAATATGGCCAAATTTGGCGGAATGAAAATTCTTGTATATGGGATCGTTATCGACGTAAAGTATGATGCTCATATGGCCATGACCTTGGTCGTTCGGCTCGAAAATCCAAAAAATTTCATACTTGATGACACTAAGCTTAAACTCGTTTTGATTTTACCACTTACTTTTAGGTTAAAATTTTACACGGGCGGTGGGAGGACATTTTACATCAAGGGCCTAAAAGGGGAAAATTACATCGAGGTCCATACGTTTACCACAAAGGGACCTAAAAAAGCGAAAATTACACTGAGGTCCATAATATTATAGCATGAAGCACCATAAAATTAAGCAATGAAAACAGTCAGGTTAGCTCCTTCTCAAGAAAGCCCCTCATTGATCCATATTCTTCATACTCATTCCTCTTAAAAATATGGACAAATTAATTTGGTGGCATGCAATTCTTGGATATGGGGTAAACATTGACATAAATTATGATGTACATATGGCCATGATCTTGGTCGTTCGGCTCGAAATCCAAAAATGTCCATACTCATTGACAATTAAGATTAAATTTGTTTAGATTTTACCACTTACTTTTAGGTTAAAATTTTACACGGGCGCTGGGAGTACATTTTGCACCAAGGACATAAAAAAGGAAAATTACGTCGAGATGCATACATTTGCCACAAAGGGACCTAAAGAAAGGGAAAATTATATCGAGGTCCATACATCTAGCACAAGGCACCATCAAATTAGGCAAGGAAAATAGTCGGGCCGGCTCCTTCTAGAGAAAGCACCTTATCAAGTCGTAGTCTTCATACCACTTCCTCTTCGATTATTTTCAAAATATTGACAAATTTGGCGGCACGCAAATATTTTGAAATAGGATCGTCATCTACATAAAGTATGATGTACATATGGCCATGACCTTGGTCGTTCTGCTCGAAATCCAAAAATGTTCATACTCGTTGACAACTAAGGTTAAATTCATTTAGATTTTACCACTTAATTTTAGGTTAAAATTTTACACGGGCGGTGGGAGTAAATTTTACATCAAGGGCCTAAAAAGGGAAAATTGAATCTTTCAAAAATCTCGTTGGTTTTCGGTACAGTGATTGCCTGGTGGCTACCGTCAAAATATAGTTGTAGAACTTTAAGAGCAATGTTCCACTTACTATTAGTTCAAATTTTACATAATAATGACAAATTGGCTTAAATTCTTTCGGAAGGAGGGAGTACTACTTTCTTCATGAAAAAAGGAGCACTCCTCAGTTTCGAACCAGCTTGCTGTAGCCTGCGGGTGTGCTTTGTGCTTCCTTTTCATGTGAAAGGGAACAGATGGAGGTGGAGAAGTTGGGACTAGGAAGGCTGGCCAGAACTAGTCTCCCACAAAAAAAGGAACATAAATGGTATGCATCCAATGCGATGGGATGTAGAGTGATCAACCCATTCCTTGTCCACCACTTATTAAAAGTAGGAGTAGTACTAGCACCGCGAATGGCGATCTTTTGGATAATATCCTCCCCCCTAAAGTTTACTACTACTCACTGTACCCTATACCTTGTGTCAGAAACTCATCGCATATTTTCTCTAACATCGCACTGCCTTCGAATCGTCCTCTTCGCCGCCTCCTCTATGCTCTTGATCCCTTCTCCCTCCTAGTTTATTTTAATCAAAGAGAAACTCCTAGTGGCAATATTGTTTACCATGACATGATTTTACCACCACTTAATTTAAGATTAAAATCTTACACGGGTGGTGGGAGTACATTTTACACCAAGGACCTAAAAAAGGTAAAATTACATCGAGGTCCATACATCTACCAAAAAGGGCCCTAAAAGGGAAAATTACATTGATGTCCATATACATCTATCATGAGGCACCATAAAATTAAGCAAGGAAAACAATCGGGTCGGCTCCTTCTCGAGAAAGCACCTCATCAAGCTATAGTCTTCATACTACTTCCTATTCGAATGTTTTCAAAATATGGAAAAAAATTACATGGGGGTGGGAGTACATTTTACACCAAGGACCTAAAAAAGGTAAAATTAAATCCTGGTCCATACATTTACACATCGGGCCCTAAAAAGGGAAATTACATCGAGGTCCATATACATATAGCACGAAGCACCATAAAATTAACCAAGGAAAACAGTCGGGTCGGCTCCTTCTTGGGAAAGCACCTCATCGAGCCATACTCTTCATACTACTTCCTCTTTGATTGTTTTCAAAATATGGCCAAATTCGGAGGCATGCAAATTCTTGGATATGGGATCACCATACATAGAAAATATGATTTACATATGGCCATGACCTTGGTCGTTTTTCTTGAAATCCAAAAATGTTCATACTCGTTGACAACTAAGATTAAATTCGTTTAGATTTAACCATTCACTTTTAGGTTAAATTTTACTCGGGCGGTGGGAGTATATTTTACATCAAGGACCTAAAAGGGAAAATTGCATCACGGTCCATACATATGGCACAAAGTACCATAAAATTAAGCAAGGAAACAGACTGGTCGGCTCCTTCTCGAAGAAGCAGCTCATCGAGCCATACTCGTCATACTACTTCCTCTTTGATTGTTTTCAAAATATGGACAAATTTGGCATCATGCAAATTCTTGGATATGGGATTATCATCGACATAAAGTATGATGTACATATGACAATGACCTTGGTCGTTCGGCTTGAAATCCAAAAATGTTCAAACTCGTTGACAACTAAGCTTAAATACGTTTAGATTTTGCCACTTAATTTTAGGTTAAAATCTTACACGGGCGATGGTAGTAAATTTTACACCAAGGACCTAAAAATGGAAAATTACATTGAGGTCCATACATCTACCGAAAAGGTCCATAAAAGGGGAAAATTACATAGAGGTACATATACATCTAGCACGAGGCACCATAAAATTATGCAAGTAAAACAGTCGGGTCGACTCCTCTAGAAAGCACGTCATCAAGCCATAGTCTTCATACTACTTCTTCTTTGATTGTTTTTAAAATATGGCCTACACGGGTAATGGGAGTACATTTTACAACGATGACCCAAAAAGGGAAAATTAAATTGAGGTCCATACATTTACACATAGGGCCCTAAAAAGGGAAATTACGTTGAGATCCATATACATCTACCATGAAGTACCATAAAATTAACCAAGGAAAATAGTCGGGTTGACTCCTTCTCGGGAAAGCACATCATCGAGCCATACTTTTCATACTACTTCCTATTTGATTGTTTACAAAATATGGCCAAATTCAGCGGCAATGTAAATTCTTGGATATGGGATCATCATCGACAGAAAATATGATTTACATCTGGCCATGACCTTGGTCGTTTGGCTTGAAATCCTAAAATATTCATACTCGTTGACAACTAAGATTAAATTCGTTTAGATTTTACCACTCACTTTTAGGTTAAAGTTTTACATGGACCGAGTGAGTATATTTTACATCAAGGAACTAAAAAAGGGAAAATTCATCGACGTCCATACATCTAGCATGAAGCACCATAAAATGAAAAAGCAAAGAAAACAGATGGGTCGGCTCATTCTTCAAAAAGCACCTTATCGAGCCATACTCATGATACTACTTCCTCTTTGATTATTTCCAAAATATGGCTCAATTTGGCGTCATGCAATTCTTGGATATGGGATTGTCATCAACATAAATTATGATGTACATATGGCCATGACCTCGGTCGTTCGGCTCGAAATCTAAACATGTTCATACTCGTTGATAACTAAGCTTAAATTCTTTTAGATTTTACCACTTACTTTAAGGATAAAATTTTAAATGGCGGTGGTAGTACATTTTACACCAAGGACGTAAAAAAGGGAAAATTACATCTTGGTCCATACATCTACCAAAAAGGGCGCTAAAAAGGTAAAATTACATTGAGGTACATATACATCTAGCATGAGGCACCAAAAAATTAAGCAAGAAAAACAGTCGGGTTGGCTCATTCTCGAGAAAGCACCTCATCAAGCCATACTCTTCATACTACTTCCTCTTCGATTGTTTTAAAAGTATGGCCAAACTTTACACGGGAGGTGGGAGTATATTTTACACCGAGGACCTAAAAAACTGAAAATTAAATCGAGGTCCGTACATTTACACATAATGTCCTACAAAGGGGAAAATTACATCAAGGTCCATATACATATAGCACGAAGCACCATAAAATTAACCAAGGAAAATATTCAGGTCGGCTCCTTCCTGAGAAAGCACCTCATCGAACCATACTCTTCATACTACTTCCTCTTCGATTGTGTTCAAATATGGCCAAATTCGGCGTCATGAAAATTCTTGGATATAGGATCATCATCGAACGAAAATATGATTTACATATGGCCATGACCTTGGTCGTTCGGTTTAAAATCCTAAAATGTTCATACTCGTTGACAACTAGGATTAAATTCGTTTAGATTTTACCACTCACTTTTAGGTTAAAAATTTACACGGACCGGGTGAGTATATTTTACATCAAGGACCTAAAAATGGAAAAATGCATCGACGTCCACATCTAGCATGAAGCACCATAAAATTAAGCAAGGAAAATAGACGGGTTGGCTCCTTCTTGAAAAAGAACCTCATCTAGCCATACTCGTCATACTACTTCCTCTTCGATTATTTTCAACATATGGCTCAAGTCGGTGTCTTTCTAGATATGGCATCATTATCTACATAAATTATGATATACACATGGTCATGACCTCGGTCGTTCGGCTCGAAATCCAAAAAAAATCATACTCATTGACAACTTAGATTAAATTCGTTTAGATTTTACCACTTACTTTTAGGTTAAAATTTTACATGGGCGGTGGGAATATATTTTACATCAAGGACCTAAAAATGGTAAAATTGCATCGAGCTCCATACATTTAGTACAAATGGCACTAAAGATTTGGTCAAACTTTTCATCGCTTGACTTTAAAAAAAGGCCTTAAGCCTTGGGACCGAGGGAGTACTAATAAAGGGGATAGAGGGTTACCCTATCCTCCAACCATACCCTCTCTCTATCACATTCCCACACTCACATATCAACTCTGAGTCATTAACCCAAGTTGCTATGATGAAACCAATGTCAAAACCTTTGTCTGTGGTGGAGATGGGGTCCTGATTAAGCTAAGCTTCGGATCTGCAGGTGACTTGTTCAATTCCTCTAGCCGCAACACCTTTTCTGAAGCGTCCTTCGCCTTTCGCATGTGTGTGGGTCATGCACAAGGTGAGGTGTCCATCTCCCTTAGGGTTTCGTCCAACCGTGCCGGAACCCTCATTGCCCGCTGAGCGATCGTCTAAGCTTACGGTGCCGACTGCGTCAGGCCCGAATGCTCGTGCGGCGGCGGACGCATTCTTGTCGTCTGCATGCTGTACTCTCGTTTCCAAAGTTCCAAATTTTAGAGTGTACATGGCGAAACCCCTATCGTTGGCTCCCCTTCATCCGCGATTGTCTGTGCTTCTTCGGTGTAAGTGGCCGGTTCTTCGTCAGTGACGCCCTGTTCATATGCTCTACCTATCGACCCCTGTGTAGCAAGTTCACCCCCCCACTACAATGGGGTTAGATTTGGAGGATTGGGGCTTTAACCCAAATGCGAAATGCATCTAGGCAGATTTTGGCAATGTCTACTATAGGCCCCTTGCTGAACTGCTTAGTTATATGTTATATTGTTGATAATTGTCTTTTGTGTTGTTGTTTATATGTCATATTCTTGATAATCATCTTTTGTGATGTTCTGCTTAGTTATGATATATTCTTAATGATGATGATGATGCAGGGTTCTGTTTTGGTACTTAGATGATGCTTTGTACTGTTTAGGAATTTTCCATGACGCGTTGTGCTATTTTGTATTTTTTATGATGCATTGTGTCATGTCTCCTCATTGTGTCGTTTCGTCCATTTTGATCTGTGTTTTGTTGTTTAAGATTAAATGATATGCCTTCTAGCTATTCACATTATTTCAATGACCCATCAGTTTAGGTAATTTTGGTTATGCTGACACTGTTTATTAAATTTAATTACATGATGCCTTGTGCTGTTTTGGTATTTCTGATGATGCATTGCATATATACTGTTTTGTCTATCCAGATAATTCATTGTGCTGTTTTATCCATATAGATTATTCATTGTGCTGCTTAATCAATCTAATTAAATGGTACGCCTTATAGATGTTTAATCATTGTTGTTTTGGTACTTTTGATGATGCATTGCATATATGTTGTTTTGTCTATCCAGACAATTCATTGTTTTTTTATTCATACAAATTATTCACTATGTTGCTTAATCAATCAAATTAAATGATATGCCTTCTAGTTGTTTAATCAGTCTAATTTTGAGGACCCACCGGGTAAGGTGATTCTGATGATGCATCGTGTTGTTTAAGCAATTTAATTTACCTGATACCTTGTGATGTTTAGGTAATTTTGATGGTGCATTGGCGCATTATGATCTTTAGTCAATTTATATGATGCATTATGGTGTTTTGGTAATTAAAAAAGTATGACGCAATGGTAATTTTCATATAGGACGATCCAGCTATAATGCCGGAATTAGACTACATTCTTTATCGGACTGCTCCTACTCCAGGTGGCTATGAAGATTCTCTCCCCATCATACAAAGGGAGTTGAAGCTGCCATGCAGGAGTGGAGGCCTTGGCAAGGACGAGTGTTGCAAGGTTGGTCGCTAGTTCTGCCAAACCAAGAGGACGCCCTAGGTCGGTCGGACACCATGCCACTCATTGTCCTAGACTCTTCTACATCCACTTAGTCCAGCATGAATTGTATATGCTTATCATCTCGACTTACTTCAAGCCTTACTTGAAGGGACACCCCTACCCACAGCTAGTAGTGGTCCAAGCATGCGAGAAATGCGAGTGGGTTTTCCATGCCAACCGCAACAAAGACCAAATCGTCCTGGATAAAGGGTGGACTACCTTTGCTGTTTTCCAAGAGTTGAAGGAGGCTAAATGCCTTATGTTCAAGGTCACTGCAGACGGGTTAAAGATGAAAATCTATAACCACATCACCTCCTGTCGTAAGGTGTTCGTCTGTCATGAGCACACTCATCTTAATTAAGGGCCTCTTTGGATCGAATGATTTTCAAAGGAATTTTGGAGGAATTCAACCCATAGGATTTTTTCCATAAGGAAGCCATTTGGATGAAAGAAATGATGCCTCCCAAATTCATATGGATTGCATTCCTACACCCCAATCCCATCGGAATCTCAACATCCAGTTTTTTACACTGATTTTTGTAGGATTGAGGCACTTTTCCTATGTGTTCCGTGTGTTTCAAGCCTGCAGATTTGCTTTGTTTTGCAATCTTATGTTTTGTATATGCTATCCTGTTAAATTCCTGTGTTTTGAAATCTTGTGATCTAAAGAAGCCCTAAGTTCTCTTTAAATTTTTCATTCGATATTTTGGCGAGTGTTTGTGATGATTAGGCATCAAGCCCTAAGTATATTTAATTTAATGTGACTACTACTACTAGTACTGTACTACTATTACTACTCTACATTGGATAGTTGTACGGAGTACTAGTACTAGTATCTTTTGCATGTGGCGGTACGGGAGATTGTAGAAGCCTGGTCACAAAAAAAACATTGTAGAAGCCTCCGGGTTACGTAATTCCTCTCTAGTTTTTCGTTGCTCGGATGGAATCTTGTTCACTACTTTGACAATACATTACTACAGACTTTTGGTGGGTCGTAAAAACATTTACAACTACTTGTTCGATCGCTAGCATGGTGGCCTACCCATATTTTACTCTGAGAGACCTACGTTTTCCTTCCTACTGCGGCAGAGCATTCATCCTGCCCACTGGGTCTTTGGATGGACCGACGAGATTGCTCAAAGGGCGGCAACGAGACCCAGACATTGACTTCTTGCTTCCACTATTCACTCTCTTCCTACAAGTACTACCTCGCTCCGCCTTTGAAGAAACCTTTTTCTTCCCCACTTCTCGTCTCTTGATTCATTACTTCTTCATCCAGCGATGTCACAAAATAACTTGTCTCGTCGGAAGAACAGCAAGATGGCGGTGGAGAAACCCCACCAGCAGGGGGACTTGCAGGATCGGACCGAGAAACGGGACCAGCAATGGGGCAAAGGCTCCTTCTCGTGCATGTATCCAAAGAGAAACTATCACCAGGACCAAGAGTCCAGGTAGGTGTTTGTACTTCCGTTGATTCCTGGGCTATCTGCTCCTACTATTGAACCGCCTTTATACATCTTCTAGGCCAGGCAGCTCGAGCGTCGAATTTTCCACCCCATGGGTCGATAGCACGACGAATATCTCTACGATAACACCATGCCCTTTCTCCCTCGAAAAAAGAGGTAGGCACTATACATGTAGTGGCATTTTTATGTTCTTATCTGCATGCATGCCATGCATGCTCTCTTACTGATGATGGATTTTCCATGCAGGAAGTCATGGTGATAATCTCGGCCAAAGTAGATGAAATCAACAGCCATAACATCAAAATTCTGCAGAAAAACTTCGAGCTCAACCTAGAGTGTGATCGCCTCCGATCCGATCTGGCTTTTCAAAAGAGGCTTGGATATACAGAAAATACGCCATGAAAAGATAGAAAAAAAGAAAATACCTCCAAGAAGAGGACAAAAACCTAACTATACAGACACTAACCAGCAATATAAAGCTACTATATGCTTCCTATCCAGGCCATGAAATCATAATGACGCTTTCTCTTTATCCTATGCCAAGAAAGGATAAATCATGAATGAAGTTTCTCTTCCATCCAGCAAAGGTTGGACTTTCATTCTAGAAGATCCTCCCATTCCTTTGCTTCCAAATATGCCAACAGGCCATATTAACAACCTCCATGAAAAAAGGTTTAGCAAAATCTCTCCTAGCCTCCACCATTACAGTTTGTATGTCTTTCCCAAGAGAATAATCAATTTGCAGATAATTCCATATTCACTGACTGAAATTGCATGAGAAGAATAGGTGCATTTTGTCTTCATAAGCTCTAGTCGGGCATAGTACACAGTGTGTGTCCTTAGTGACATTCCAGTGACGCCGCTACAGCAAATCTCTTGTATTTACCCGATCATTCAAAAGGAGCCATGAAAATAATTTTACACTCATGATACAACACGATCTCTGGATCCATTTGAAAACTCCCATAACCTGAATATGTGAAAACAGATTTTTATAATAGCTAGCAGCTGAGTAAGTAGGTCCCCATTGGTAAACCCAACTATCTGCGTCCAAAGAAAGATGATCCAGCTTCATTTGCTCTCGGAGTATCTGTAACTCATCATACGCCTGTACTGAAAGAGGTAAATGAAACAGGGATGGCATGCTCTCCATATTGTACACTTTGTTATATGTTGATCCAAATTCTACAAAGTATAGGCCAACTTCTGACGAGTGGAGCGAGGCCCGTCGCCGGGAGGCTTGGGCCGAGTGTAAGACAACTTCTACAAAGTATAGGCCAACTTCAGACTCGTTACACTCGGCACCGTGCCCAACGAGGACGCCTGTGGGGGGTGCGAGGGGCGACAGCCCCCGCGGTACGGTACGGATCGTCGAAGACCTAGGTTTCCACCGATATATAAACCCCTTGTAAGCCGCCGGTTGGGAGAGTTGCATCTGTGAAATCCCCGGCGTTTGTAAACACTCCTCGATATAGTGAAGTTTCGCTGGCTGGCGCCCGTGGTTTTTTCCTCTCTTTGTTGGAGAGGTTTTCCACGTTAAATCTGTGTCTCCTTGCTGTGTTTTTCGTTTTCGTTCTTCGTTATCTTCTTGTCGCGATTGTAACAAGTGGTATCAGAGCCCCAGGTTCTAATCTAGGGTTTGCGACATGTCGTCATTGAAGTTCGATCTACCACAGCTGGACTACACCACAAGATTCTCCTTGTGGCAGGTGAAGATGCGGGCGATTCTCGCCCAAACTTCTGATCTGGATGAAGCGCTGGATGGATTCGGTGAAAAGGATGCTAAGACCTGGTCCGCTGAAGAGAAGCGGAAGGACCGTAAGGCTTTGTCTTTGATTCAACTTCATCTGTCCAATAATATTTTGCAGGAAGTACTAGAGATGAAATCTGCTGCTGCCCTATGGGAAAAACTGGAAACGATCTGCATGTCAAAGGATCTAACCAGTAAGATGCATGTGAAGATGAAGTTGTTCTCGCATAGATTGCAGGAAGGTGGATCGGTAATGAATCACTTATCTCTTTTTAGAGAGATTATTTCTGATTTGCAATCTATGGAAGTAAAATATGATGATGAGGATCTAGCCCTATTACTCTTATGCTCGCTGCCTAGTTCTTATACACACTTTCGTGATACAATGTTGTTGAGCCGTGAGAAGATAACCCTTGATGAAGTGCAAGATGCCCTCAAACAGAGGGAAAAGATGAAATCTATGGTGCAGGCAGATGGGGCGTCCTCCAAGGCTGAAGCTCTGCAGGTTCGTGGCAGGACCGAGCAGAGATTTAACAACCATGGCAACCGAGATAAGAGCAAAGACGGCAGAGGTCGTTCGAAGTCCAAGGGAAAGGACAAGTTCTGCAGGTATTGTAAGAAATCTAATCATGTTATTGATGATTGCTGGAAGCTGCAGAATAAGGAGAAAAGGAACGGTACTTACCAACCGAAAGATAAGGATCAAGGCAATGGTAAGGCTGCTGTTGTTTCTGATAGTTCTGATGGTGAATGCTTAGCTGTTTTTGCTGCTTGTGCTTCTCGTGATGATGAATGGATACTTGATACTGCATGTTCGTTTCATATTTGCTGTAACAAAGATTGGTTCAGTTCATATGAGTCTGTGCAGACTGGAGATTTTGTGCGTGTGGGGAATGACAACCCATGCCATATCGTTGGTGTTGGATCTGTTAAGATTAGGACACATGATGGCGTGACACGCACGTTGAGTGAGGTGAAGCACATACCAAGCATGGCCAGAAATTTGATCTCCCTGAGTACCATGGACGTTGATGGATACAAGTATGCCGGTGGGCATCGAGTTCTGAAGGTATCAAAAGGTTCTCTTATTCACATGATAGGTGATATGAATTCTGCTAAATTATATGTTCTTAGAGGTAGCACTTTGCCTGGTATTGCTGCTGCTGTTACTTCTAATGATTCTGATGATTGTGGTAAAACACATCTATGGCATATGCGTCTTGGGCATATGAGCGAACAAGGCATGGCAGAGTTGGTCAAGAGAGAGCTGATTGATGGTTGCAACTTGAGTAAGTTTGAGTTCTGTGAGCACTGCATCTTTGGTAAGCATAAAAGAGTTAAATTCAATGCTTCCGTTCATACCACCAAAGGCATATTAGATTATGTGCATGCTGATGTATGGGGTCCGTCCCGTAAGACTTCTATTGGTGGTGCTAATTATATGCTTACTATTATTGATGATTACTCAAGAAAGGTCTGGCCTTATTTTCTAAAGCATAAATCTGATGTTTTTGATGCTTTTAAGAAGTGGAAAGTTATGGTTGAAAAACAGACTGAGAAGAAGGTAAAGGTACTACGTACTGACAATGGTATGGAATTCTGTTCTAATGAGTTTGAGGAGTTTTGCAGTAACGATGGCATGATCAGGCATCACACCATCCCATATACTCCTCAGCAGAATGGCGTGGCAGAACGCATGAACAGAACCATCATCTCGAGGGCTCGTTGTATGTTGTCTAATGCAGGTATGCATAGGCGTTTCTGGGCTGAAGCAGCCAACACAGCGTGTTACCTCATCAACAGGTCACCTTCTATTCCACTTGAGAAGAAAACTCCTATTGAGGTATGGTCAGGTTCACCTGCTGATTATTCACAGTTGAGAGTTTTTGGTTGCACTGCTTATGCTCATGTTGATAATGGAAAGTTAGAGCCTAGAGCTGTCAAGTGCATATTCCTTGGTTATGGTTCAGGAGTTAAGGCATATAAACTATGGAACCCTGAAACAAAAAGGATTTTGTTGAGTAGGAACGTTGTTTTCAATGAATCCGTTATGTATCATGACAGCTTGCCATCAGATCCCTCTCTTGTTGCTATTGGAGAGGAGGGAGTTCGTGTGCAGGTGGAGCACCTGCAGAAAACTGTTGATAATAATGCTGTTGTTGATGATACTCATGAGGAAAATATTGATGATGATGTTGTTCAGCACTCACCTACTGTTTTGCAGCAGCCACAGGAATCTATTGCTGCTGATAGACCGAGACGTAACATAGTTCCACCTCGTCGTTTAATTGAAGAGTGTAATCTTGTACATTATGCTTTGAGTTGTGCTGAACAGGTGGAGAACGATTCTGAACCTGCTACATATAATGAAGCCATTGCATCCGTTGACCGCGAGAAGTGGGTATCTGCTATGCAAGAAGAGATGCAATCGCTTGAGAAAAATGGCACATGGGATGTTGTGCGCTTGCCTAAACAAAATAAGGCGGTCCGCTGCAAGTGGATCTTCAAGAAAAAGGAAGGTCTATCTCCCAAAGAGCCTTCAAGGTACAAGGCAAGGTTAGTAGCAAAAGGGTTCAGCCAGATTCCAGGTATTGATTACAATGATGTGTTATCTCCAGTTGTGAAGCATAGTTCCATTCGTACTTTCTTTAGTATTGTGGCTATGCGTGATCTTGAGCTTGAGCAGTTAGATGTCAAGACTGCTTTTCTGCATGGAGAGCTTGATGAGGAAATATACATGGACCAACCAGAAGGGTTCATAGTGCCTGGTAAAGAGGATTTTGTGTGCAAATTAAAGAAGTCTCTTTATGGCTTAAAGCAATCTCCAAGACAGTGGTATAAAAGGTTTGATTCATTTATGATCTCACATGGTTTTGAGAGGTCTAAATATGATAGTTGTGTTTATATCAAGTTTGTTGATGGGTCACCTATATACTTGCTGCTATATGTTGATGATATGTTAATTGCTGCCAAGGGCATGAAAGAAATCACTACTTTGAAGGCACACCTAAGTAGTGAGTTTGAGATGAAGGATCTTGGTGCTGCTAAGAAGATCTTAGGTATGGAAATTACCCGAGATAGAAAATCTGGTTTGTTATTTCTTAGTCAGCAAAGTTACATTAAGAAAGTTCTTCATCGTTTTAATATGGATGGTTCCAACTCAGTTAGTACTCCTATTGCTCCTCACTTTAAATTGTCAGTTTCTCAATGTCCTACTACTGATGAAGAGTTTGAGTACATGTCAAAGGTGCCGTATTCTAGTGCTGTTGGTTCTTTGATGTATGCCATGGTTTGTTCTCGTCCTGATTTATCATATGCTATGAGTTTGATAAGTAGATACATGGCTAATCCTGGTAAAGAACATTGGAAGGCTGTTCAGTGGGTTTTCAGGTACCTTCTTGGCACTTCCAATGCTTGTTTGAAGTTTGGCAGGACCGGTGAGGGACTCGTTGGCTATGTGGATTCAGATTTTGCTGCCGATTTGGATAAGAGAAGATCCCTCACAGGTTATGTGTTTAATGTTGGAGGTTGTGCTGTTAGCTGGAAGGCTACATTGCAGGCTGTTGTTGCACAATCTACTACTGAAGCTGAATACATGGCTATTGCTGAAGCTTGCAAAGAATCTGTTTGGTTGAAAGGTTTGTTTGCTGAGCTTTGTGGAGATGATTCTTGCATTAATTTGTTTTGTGACAGTCAAAGTGCCATATACCTTACAAAAGATCAGATGTTCCATGAGAGAACTAAGCACATTGATGTCAAGTACCATTTTGTTAGAGACATTGTTTCTCAAGGTAAATTAAAGGTATGCAAGATCAGCACTCATGATAATCCTGCTGATATGATGACTAAACCTGTTCCTGTTGCTAAGTTTGAGCTTTGCTCGAACTTAGTTGGTTTAACTGATTAGCCCAAGTGGCTATTGGCGCCGAAAGTATTTGCTTTGTTTGTTCAGGGAGATGGTTGCTGTTGATGCTACAAGGAGGAATTTGTCTCAAGGTGGAGTTTGTTATATGTTGATCCAAATTCTACAAAGTATAGGCCAACTTCAGACTCGTTACACTCGGCACCGTGCCCAACGAGGACGCCTGTGGGGGGTGCGGGGGGCGACAGCCCCCGCGGTACGGTACGGATCGTCGAAGACCTAGGTTTCCACCGATATATAAACCCCTTGTAAGCCGCCGGTTGGGAGAGTTGCATCTGTGAAATCCCCGGCGTTTGTAAACACTCCTCGATATAGTGAAGTTTCGCTGGCTGGCGCCCGTGGTTTTTTCCTCTCTTTGTTGGAGAGGTTTTCCACGTTAAATCTGTGTCTCCTTGCTGTGTTTTTCGTTTTCGTTCTTCGTTATCTTCTTGTCGCGATTGTAACACACTTCAGTAGCCATTAATCTAGGATCAAGCACGTAGGAGAATAATCTAGGATATCGTTCAGAGATTGGCTGGTTACTCCATGAAAATAACCATTTGTCCGACCAGAACAAAAAGGTGTCACCTTTCCCTGGCAATACCGAAGCCACAACCCTATATTCTTCAGTTAACTTACAGATATCCTTCCACCAGAACGACCCCAACAGTTTCTCAGCATGTGGAACAGAATTACAATAATAAGTGTGCCAAATCAGCTTCACCCATGGAACATCTACTTTCTTATAAAATTTATCCAAGTGTTTAATCAATAAAGCCTCATTTCTTTTCTTCAGATCAACTATCCTAACTCCACCCTTATCTTTTGGCTTGATGAGCATCTCCTATGCTGCTAAAGATTGCTTGGGTGTATCCAGATTATCTCTCCACAAGCATTGCCTTAGAATTATATCAATGGGTTTGATGATGCCAAGGGGAACCTCCAGTGAACATAGAAAATAAATAGGCATGGAAGACAAAGCAGAGTCCACAAGCTGCAATCTTGCCCCCTAAGACAGAAAACTAGAGATGGAAGTGAGTTTCCTTTCCAACCTAGTCACCAAAGGCATAATACCCTGGCTTTTTGGCTTTGTAGTCCCCAAAGGTAAACCCAGATAAGTCAATGGTAAGGTATCAATTTGACAATCAAAATCCTCTACAAGTTGTACAATCACCTCATCCTTAACATTTATTGGGATCATAATTGACTTATTGTAATTAACTTTAAGACCAGTGGACAGAAAGAAATCATGTAGCAGCCCTTTCAAAGCCATCAACTGGTTCATATCAGTAGGTAAAATTGTTGGAGATATTCCCTAGAGGCAATAATAAAAGTGGTTATTATTATATCTTTGTGTTTATGATAAATATTTACATTCATGCTATAATAGTATTAACCGAAAACATTAATACTTGTGTGATTTTTAAACTAAATTAGAGTCTTGGTAAAGCCTTTTTATAATACTAGCTTCTTGGTTAATAGATGATCATGGTTTCTCGATCATGAACATTGAGAAGTTGTTAACAACAAGATCATATCATTAGGAGAATGGTATGATGGAGATACTCCTATAGATAAGTGTAGCATAAAGATCAAGTCATCTCAATAGTTCATTTGCTATAAGCTTTCTGATACATAGTAACCTAATTCCTTCGACCATGAGATCATGCTAATCACCATCACCGGAAGGATGCTTTGATGACATCAAACACCACACCGTAACTGGGTGGCTATAAAGATGGCATTGAGTGTTTGGAAAGTATGTGTTGAGGCACATGGATCAAGAGTGGGATTTGTCCATCCATATGAAGGATAGATATACTCTGGGCCCTCTCAGTGGAATGTCATCCAATTAGCTTGCAAGCATGTGACTGGCTCACAAGAGACATATCACGGGAACGAGAAAATAGTACTTATTGGTAACGAGGTTGAACTAGGTATGCAGAGATACCGACGATCAGACCTCGAATAAGTAAACTATCGCGAGACAAAGGGAAATTGGTATCGTATGTAAGTGGTTCATTCGATCGCAAAGTAATCGTAGAAATATGTGGGAGCCATATGAATTTCCAGATTCCTCTATTGGTTATTGATTGGAGAAGTGTCTCGGTCATGTCCGCATAATTCACGAACCGTAGGGAGACACACTTAAGGATTCGATGTTTTTTAGTAGATATGGAATATAAGTAGGGAGACCGAATGTTGTTCGGAGTCTCGGATGGGATCCGGGATATCACGAGGAGATCTGGAATGGTCCGGAGAATAAGATTCATATAAGGAAAGTCTGATTCCGGAGTTCGGGAATGATTCCGATGTTTTCATCGGAGAGGTTCTAGAAGGGTCTAGAAGGTTCATCGAACCGGAAGGGGAATGGTTCATGAATGTGTCATGGTTAAGTGGAATGATTGGATCATGTCCTAGGTCACTTGGTTGGGCATTTGCGAGAGAGAAATAAAGCTCTAAATTGAAAGTCAAAAGGCAGGTTTGAAAAGTCAAACTAAAACAATGGTTTTCTAGTGGAAGAAGGAAAGAGTCCTTCTTTCTCTCCAACTTGGGTTTGGGGAAGGATTCAAACTCCCCTCTCCCAAGCTGCCCTCACTCTCATAAATAGAGGGGAGGGGCTTCCCCAAAGAACCACAACCAGCCCTCCCCACCTTGTCGTGGGAATGACCACGACAGATGCTACAATCGGTAGCGAGTAGTAGAACGTGGGGCAAGGGCGGCCAGCCATCTGCGGTGCGAGATGAGGGCAGACAGATAAGGATTTACCCAGGTTTGGCCCCCCGGAGGGTAAAGACCTACTCCTGCTAGATTGTATTAATAAGAGAGTACAAAGGGTGAGCTCGGCGACTAGGCGGCGAGGCGCAGGGGGTGTATGATGGAACGTCTCCTCTATGCGTACCCTAGGGAGGTTTATATAGGCTCACCTCGCTAGGTTTACAAATCTACAACCGAATTAGTTAAGGATTCAGAGGGTACTTGACCTAATCTGACTGGGCCTAGCTACGCTTCTGGGCCTCCAGTTTACAGTCGCCTGGCTCCTTGTTAAGTCTTGATCCAGTCGTTCTCCTGTAGGCCCACTCGCTGGCAGCTTGGGCCAGTAGGAAACATCCTGCTGGGTATACCCCACTCTGCATATCCCCATCACTAGTCCCTAAGGCCATCGTGGATTCGTCGCAGGTGTTTATTGGCAGTCGGAGTATATGAGTCCAATCTAGACGCCCAGTCAAATTGACGGTGGACTCCCTGAATGAAAGAGGGAACTTGTTATCTTAGTCGCAATAACAGCGACCAGTCGAATCGCAACACGGCGAATGGGTCGACGAGTAATCGAATCACTGCTATGGTGATCAGGTCGGCAAGTTGTCGAACCACTGAAGCCAGCTAGTTGAGTGGACGAAGTTGGACCGTCAGCGCTGGTCAAACTAGCCGTTGGGTAATCCAACGGTAATATCGGTGTAATCACCGCGCGGTAACGGCTCCCCAAAGATGGCGGGTAACAACCACTATATAAGGAGAGTGACGGGTGAAGGACGATCATTTCCCTCACTTCATCCGATCTTGCACACTCCCAGTCTTCCGCTCCTTCGCAGCGATCAGAGCGACCCACAGCCCTAGATCCTCCAATTGATGGCGCCCTCGACGGAGCCATGGGGAAGATCCAAGTGCATGAAAGTTCAGCTAAAATCATTCGAGGAGGCAGGGATCCTTCGTGCCGGGAGATGGCGCATCCCCGCGGCCGGAGAAGTGGTACCAGATCCACGCGAGGGAGAGTTCATATGCTTCACCAGCCACCTGGAGAGGGGGATCGGGTTCCCCACCTCCCTCTTCTTTCGCCGCTTCTGTGCCTACTACGACATACAGCCGTTGGACCTCGGACCGCACATCATCAAGCAACTCGCCATCTTTGTGGCATTTTGCGAGTGCCACCTAGGCTGCCAGCCATATTTCCCCCTATGGAAAGATCTGTTTCATGGGAGGATCGGTCGCGAAGAGGCAGGCGGCCCGATGCTGGCCGCGGGCGGCCTAACCTTTCAGTTGAAGTCGAAGGCGTCCTTCTTCGATCTGATGCTGCCGAAGAAGGCGACAAACGAGTGGAAGAAGAGTTGGTTCTATGTGACCGAGTCGCAGCCGGACGGCGAGGCGGCGGTTCCGATGTACTCCACCGACCGGCCCGAGCTGTGTCAGCTCCAAATCACCAAACTCCCGCTAGACCAGCGGATGGTAGTCGACGAAATGTTGCAGATGATCCGCAATTTGAAGAAGAAGGGCCTCCAAACCATCAACCTGTACAATTGCTGGTTTGGGCGGCGGCTAGTGCCTATGGCAAACCGTTCCCACTACATGTACAAGTACACGGGCAAGGACGATCCGACGAAGTCCTGCCATGCCGAGTGGAGGCTCAACAATTACACCTTGGCCTTGAAGAAGATCAACAAGGCGAAGTACCTCGACGCAAAGGCCGGAGTCGCCCCTTACACCGCGAAACGCAAGGCCCCGATGGTAAGTCCTTTCTTTCCTGTACACTTCGCAGTCGCAGATTTGCAGTCACGGTTCGTGCTAATCGCATCTTATCATTGCAGTTGTTCCAAGTGGTGGAAGGTTGGCTTCCACCCGCAGACGATGAAAACTCGAACGAGCCGGCCGAGGATGATAGCGAGTCTTCGTCCGGAAAGGGCGATGTCAGAAGTGACGGGGGCGACGATCATGACAACAATGACGACGATGGCGACGAGGCCGTGGAAGTCGCCGCACCCACGGTCCACAAGACCCGTGGGCAGCATCAACGCGAGCTCGAGGTCAGCAGGAGCCTCGAGGCTCACGACGAGGACGATGACGAGCTCCCCGAACACACCTTGCAGCGAGAGGCTACGCCATCGAAGAAGAAGCCACCACCGAGGAAGAAGAAGGGGCCGACCAAGCCGGCGTCACCCCCTTAGTCCACGAGTAGCTCCGAAGCTACCGGCGCGACAGAGGAAGCTGGGGCCAGTGCGCCAGTGCAAGCGACAGCGGCAGCTGGCGCGGCCGTGGTTAAGGGTGAGATGCCATTGGCGTCACTGCCGCCCCCCTTCGCCGCAGTCACCGGGCTCGGGGCCGCTCCAGCCACGGGGGCCTCACCACCAAGGGTAGCACCCGCGGCAATCGCCTCTGATCCTCTTGATGTGGCTTCATCCTCGAAGAAGCCCTCGGTGTCTTGGGAACAGAGCGTGTTCAAGATGGGCCTCAGTCGGAAACTGAGGCCAGAGTTGGAGAAGCCAGCCAGGATTCGTACTGGCTTGTGTTTTCTCCCGGTTGCCAAGTGAGTGTCCCTTAAGTTTTTGTTTGTCCAATCGATTTATATCTGACTGGCGATTTTGCTGATGGCATTGTTTTGTACGACTAGGGTGAAGAAAATAGGTCACCCTTCGGTGGCCAAAGTTCCGTTGGGTGCCACGGAGGCGCAAGTCGACCCTTCGAAGAAGAGGAAGGGCGACAAGGTCGAGAAGCCCGTTGAAGGAACAAAGAAGGCAAAGGGCGACAAGGTCGTCACGATTTCGGATGAATCGGCAGTCGCCCCGAGCGAAGCTCCGATTGGAGCGAATGCGGCCTCGAAGGCCACGGTGGATACGGAGTCGTGGCGGGTGGAAGCCGTGGCGTCAATTGGGGCAACGGGACCGACCTCGCGTGACGTGGGGGCTGCAGTAGTGACGTTCCCTCGCTTTGTAGCGAAGGCCTCCATGGCAAGCGCGTCAGCGCCATCGAGCCAGGTGCCTGAGGTTGTCGGCACGGAGGTCGGGAAACGTCGCGGGTGCACTCCGTTCGTGCTCCCGTTGGTGGATGGAATGGATCTTCACGACATTCTAGGTGCCGCCATCCAGGTATGTCCTGTCCCCGAGAATCGGGCCACTGAATTTCAGTGGTCAGATCCTTATTGATTTTGAGGTCCAGTCCCCGAGTATCTAGTCGCTGAATTTCAGTGGCTGGGCACTTAGGAATTTTCGCTGTCTAGTCCCTGAGTGGCTAGTCGCTGAATTTCAACGGCTAGGCACTTAGGAATTCCTTCTCTAATGCTTCCATGATTGTGCAGGGCCTGCAGCGCGAGTCAGCGGAGCGACTTGCCACCAGGGAGCATCTGGAGAGGGAGCTCCTCGTTGTCCAAGGAATGAACGAGCAGCTTCAGGCGACTATCGGTGAGTGGTCGTTGTGCTTGTTATTGGTCGTATTGCTTTCTCTCTTCGTATTCATGGTTTTGTTGACGCAGACAATCATACGACCACGGCGGAGAAGGATCGTCAAGGCATGGTCCCGGCTAGTGAGCTGACTGCTGTGCAGTCATCCTTGAGCGCCGCGGAGAAGCGAATCACCGACTTGGAGTGGGAGCTCAAGGAGTCAAAGGCGGAGGCGACCTCAGCGGATGAGAGGGCCAAGGCAGCCATTGCTGCTGCTGCTGAGGAGCGGAAAATGTCAGATGCGCTCGTCGCCGGGCTGCAGGATGACCTCTCCGGTCTTCGGGATTTCATCACGGAGCGCTGTCGCCCGTTGATTGGTGAGTTCTTTGTTTTTTGGCGAGTCCCCGAGCGTGTAGGTCGCTTGTTTTGCGGGATCATTCCTTACTATTTGCTTGTGTGTTGTAGGCAGGATTACTGATGATGCTGACGAGGCACAGTCGTATGACGCGCGGCAATGCGTCACCACGCTGGTTGATTCTGCCGCTCTGTCAGCGACCTGTATTCGGGCATACCTTCAGGAGATCTCGCCCACGGAGGTGATCCCCAGCGACCTCGTCGAAGTCTGGCGCTACCTGGAAAAGGCCCCGGCTGTGGTTGACTTCATGTCACGGTCGGCCTTTCGTCGTGGTGCTGCGACTGCGCTGAGCCTTGGGCTCGTGCACTTCCCCGATGACTTCGACCTCGACGATCTCACCAGTGGGTACCCTTCGTCGACAGGCGCGGTCGAGATCGCTGAAGTGTTGAAGCTGACCAAGCGGGCTGCGGTGTACTTCGACCGGGTGTGGGCGATGTGTGATCTTATCCCATACCAGAAGACGGTCGTCGCCCCAAACGATCCTGAGCGGTGCACCGCGACTTCAAGGTGGAGCAGCCGTTCCGAGCGGCCATGGCGGGTGCTCTCATGACGTACCCCTTGCACCGGTGCGTTCCCTTTATCCATCATCGCAGGAGTGGTGGCGCCTTGTCGTCGAAGCCTGCGGAGTAGATTAGTTTGTCGAGTGGCGTTAAGTATAACAGATATGTAACTGCCCTTGCAAGCGAACGAATTTGATGCCTTAAGGAATGCAAAGATGCTTTTGTCAATGTTTTGATTTGATTGTTGGTTGTGCGAGTCCCCGAGCGCGTCCGCCCTTTTATGGGGTTTACCTCGTTTTTGTGTATATGTGTGTTGTTTAAACTGTTAGTAAGTTGCGGTCGACTCGCCATGGCCTGGAAAGCCAGTCACATGGCGAATCCAGGGGGTGCTCTGTACTTAGTTGTTTTCCCGGGTGCGAACGGGGTCGGGTGGCCGAGTCCCCGAGCGTGGTACTTGGCTATTCTATTCGCATGCCCGAGGTAGGTGTGGACGGGGCGCGTTGTATTAGGCGCGTCGCTCCACCTGATCTGTCGGACCAGTCGCACGGCAAGTCTAGGGCGCGCTCTCATACTTGGGCGTTTTCCCTGGTCGCTCGAGTTTGGACTGGCGTCAGTCCCCGAGCGTGGTACTTAACCGTTCGAGTCGCTGCGCCAAGGATGTGGAGGACTGGGTCGCTGTGAGAAGCGAATGCGGTTGTCTTGGCTTGGAAAGCTAGTCGAGCGAGGCAACTCTGACGGGGCTCCGGGTTGGCTTTTTTCCTGGACTATACAAGGCTCGAAATTTTTCGGTGCAATCGTACCACACTACTTGGCCGTGCCGTTTGCGTGACCAAGGGTTGACGTCCGCGAGTAGCATAGCGCTGTTATTACGAGTGAGAATGGCACAAGGCATGGAGAGTGGACACAATTTGTGCGAATCGATCTTCTTTATTTCATAGTGGCTAGGAGGTACATGTCTAGAGTTCTAGGAGTAGAACTTCCGTAGGAGGTTTACATTCCATGGACGCTTGACATCGAGTTTTCCATCACCTCGAACGTCAATGAGGTAGTAGGCGTCGTTGCCCAGGACTCGCCCAATGGCGAATGGTCCCTCCCAAGGGGGAGAAAGCTTGTGCATGCCCTTCTTGTCCTGGATCAGACGCAGTACCAGGTCGCCTTCTTGGAAGGTGCGGGTCCGTACTCGCCGACTGTGGTAGCGGCGAAGTCCTTGCTGGTAGATGGCGGTGCGGGAGCGAGCTAGATCGTGTGCTTCATCGAGTTGGTCGCCTCCATCCTGGCGTGCGAGATCGTTGTCGGCCTCCGCGTAGTTGGCCAACCGTGGCGAGTCATGCTCAAGGTCGGTAGGCATGAAGGCCTCGGCACCGTACACCATGAAGAAGGGGGTGAACCCTGTCGACCTGTTGATGGAGGTGCGGATGCCCCAGATGACGGGGGGAGCTCTTCGACCCAGCACCCAGGAGTGCGCTTGAGGGGGACTTGCAGTCGTGGCTTCAGGTCGTGGAGGATGCTCTGGTTGGCGCGTTCTGCCTGGCCATTGGACTCCAGGTGTGGTTGTCCGTGATGATGGCGTGCGGGAACCCGTAGCGATGGATGAGATCGCGTAGGAACTTGGTGGCGGTCTTCCCGTCGAACTTGTGGACTAGCTTGGCCTCCACCCACTTTGTGAATTTGTCGACTGCGACTAGGAGGTGGGTGAAGCCAGAAGGGGCCTTCTTGAAGGGGCCTGCCATGTCCATGCCCCACACAGCGAATGGCCAGGTGATGGGGATGGCCTTGAGCACCGAGCTTGGGACATGGGTCTGGTTGGCGTACATCTGGCATCCGACGCAGCGTTGGAAGATGTCGACCGCGTCGGCGTGCGCGGTGAGCCAGTAGAAGCTGTGTCGAATGGCCTTGGCGACCAGGGAGCGAGCGCCAGTGTGGTGGCCGCAATCGCCAGCATGGATCTCTTGGAGGATTTTGCGACCTTCTGCGGGTTGGACGCAGCGTTTGAACACGCCGGTCACGTTGCGTGATAACGAAGGATTTGCAGCGGCGTACTATCATCCGGGCCTCCGTCTCGTCAGCGGGTAAGGTCCCTCCCTCTAGGTAGGCGACGTATGGCGCGGTCCAGTCACTTGACTTGGTGAGCATGGCGACCAGGGCTGCTTCTGGTTGCAGCAGAATCCCGATGTCGATCTCGCTTAGGGGAGAGACGGAAGGCTTGGTGATGGTGTCGAGGAAGATGCCGGCGGGTGGCGCGAGGCGAGCTGACCCGATGCGGGAGAGGGCATCGGCTTCCTCATTCTTGCACCGATCGATCCACTCGATGGAGTAGCCAGCGAAGTGGCCTCCCAGCTGGTCCACGGCTTGGCGGTATGCCTCCATGGTGGGGGAGACTGCGTCACAAGTGCCAGCGACTTGCCCGGCGACGAGGTTGGAGTCGCCGTAGTAGCGCAGGCGATTGATGTTCATTTCCTTGGCTGCTCGCATGCCGTGGAGGAGTGCCTCATACTCGGCCATGTTGTTGATGCAAGGAGTGAAGTCGAGGTACAGGACGTAGCACAGCTTGTCGCCCTTTGGAGATGTGAGGACGATCCCTGCCCCTGTGCCATCTGTGTTCTTGGAGCCGTCAAAATGTAGCGACCAGTAGTGGAGGTACGGCAATTTCTCTGGCTGTTGGGCCTCCTCCCAGTCGGCGAGAAAGTCTACCAGGGCCTGCGACTTGATTGCCTTGCGCGGCTCGTACCTAATGTTGTGGACTCCGATCTCGACGGCCCAATTAGCGACTCGCCCAGTCGCCTCGCGGTTGCGGATGATGTCCTGCAACGGTGCTAAGGAGACGACCATGATTGGGTGCTCCTAGAAGTAGTGCGGCAGTCGCCGGTAGGCTCTAAAGACCGCGTACACCAATTTCTGGTATTGCGGGTAGCGCTGGCACGATTCGGTGAGGACTTCGATGATGTAGTAGACAGGTCGCTGTACCTGGCACTCCTTGCCCTCTTCTGGTCGTTCGACGACCATGATGGCGCTAACGACTCGCTCGGAGGCTGCAACGTAGACGAGCATGGGTTCCTTGTGGACGGGGCCAGCGAGTAGCGGGGCCGCGAGTAGCATCTCCTTGAGTGCGTGGAGTGTGTCGCCTGCCTCCTTGTCCCACTGGAACGTGGGGTTCTTGCGCATTAGCCGGTAGAGGGGCATCGCCTTCTCGCCTAGCCAGGGGATGAAGTGACTGAGAGCCACGACTCGCCCGGCCAACTTCTGGACATCATTCAGGCACTCAGGTGTGCCGAGCCGGGCGATCGTGTTGATCTTGGTGGGGTTCGCCTTGATTCCTCGTTTAGAGACGACGTACCCAAGCAATTGTCCAATAGGTACACCAAAGGTGCACTTTCCTAGGTTTAGTTTGATCTTTTACCTCCACAGGTTTGCGAAGGTTTCTGCCAGGTCGGCGAGTAGATCGCCCTGGCGAGTGGACTTTACCACCACGTCATCGATGTAGACGTGGATGTTGCGGCCAATTTGGCTTGCAAGGCACTCATGCATGCACCTCTGGTAGGTTGCCCCGGCGTTCTTGAGGCCGAAGGTCATGGCGGTGTAGCAGAAGGCTCCGAATGGCATGATGAACGCCGTCTTCTCCTCGTCCTCGATTGACATTTTGATCTGGTTGTAGCTAGAGTAGGCGTCAAGGAAGCACAGCCACTCCGAGCCTGCCTTCGAGTCGATGATTTGATCAATCCGCGGGAGGACAAACTGCTCCTTTGGGCAGGCGCTGTTTAGGTTTGTGTAATCGATACACATTCTCTAGGTCCCATTTTTCTTCTCGACCAGGACTGGGCTTGCCAGCCACTTGGATTATTTGATTGGACGAATGAAGCCTGCGGCGAGTAGACGTTGCACCTCCTCGGCGATTGCTCGGCGGCACTCTTCATAGAAGGGCCGCAGCCACTGCTTGACGGGTCGCGCTTTGGGGTCGGCGTTGATTTTGTGCTCAGCGAGTTCCCTCGGGACACCAGGCATGTCGGATGGCTTCCATGCGAAGATGTCGCGATTCTCACGTAGGAACTCGATGAGCGCGCTTTCCTATGCTAGGATCATGCCCGTCCCGATCGTCACCGTCTGGCTGGAGTCACCTGGGACCAGCTCGACGGTGCGAGTGTGTGTCGTTTCCTCGAAGGCGGTGGAGCCGCCGCCCTCCGAGTTGGGCTTCTTGAGTATTGTGGGGTCGTCATTGTTGACCCTGCTCGCGTACTTGGCGAGCTCCTCCGCGTGGTTGGCTTGTGCCGCTATGACGGTATCGGCGAGTTCGACGCCTTTGTCCTCGCACTCGGCGTCCATGTCGGGGTCGCCGTGGACGGTGATGATGCCGCACGGCCGAGGGAGCTTCATCGCGTTGTACGCGTAGTGGGGCGCCGCCATGAATTTTGCGAACGCCTGCCGCCCCAAGACACAGTGGTAGGGGCTGTTGAAGGGCACCAGCTTGAAGACAATCCGCTCGGTGTGGAAGTTTGCTGGGGTGCCGAAGGTGACTAGCAGCATCACCTTGCCGATCGGGTATGCCTTCTGGCTAGGGACGATGCCGTGGAAGGTGGTGTAGGTCGTCTCAGTCATCGATTGCAGGAGCCACAGTCACCTGAACGTGTCCAGGTAGTGAATGTTGATGGAGCTCCCACCGTCCATCGGCACCTTGGGGAGCCAGTAGTCTCCCACCTTGGGCTTGACCACCAAGGCGGCTCGCCCCGGATATTCGATCCGTGGCGAGTGACCTTCACGACTCCAGGTGATCCGTTGCTCGGACCAGTTGAGGAAGCACGGGACGTCGACCTAGGACACCGTGTTGACGGCGACGGCGCGGGCGATGACCTTCTTCTCGCCTTGGTGCTGAATCCAGTGAATGTGTGGAGTGATCCCACGTTGTTGCCGAATGCCCCGCCAATAGGCGGGTGGTTTTGGGGGTCCTCCCGTGTGCGCAGAGCCGTCTCGATCTCCCTCAGCGAGTGGCAGTCGGCGGTCATGTGTGTGGCGGGCTTCCCCTCCCTGCTATGGAATACATAGGGCTGGTAGAGGAGAGCCGCGGGGTCGAACCTCGGCTTTGCCTTGTAGTTGCCGCCATCGCGACGCTGGACTCCATCGCGGCGGAAGCTCTTGGGCTCGCGCGGAGCGTAGCCGATGTTGGCGACGAAGTTGACTTGCCCATCATCGAGGCGCTTGCCGGTGAGGCGAGTGTTGCTGTAGTGCAGCTCGGGTCGCCTCCCGTTGTCTTGGTCGCTTGTACGGCGGTTTCCTCCCGACTCGTCGTCGGTTTCTTGGTTCGGGTCTTCCTCCGTGTACCATTTGGCGATCTCGAGGAGGTCCGGTATGTTGTCGAGTGTTCTGTACACCCTCTTGAGCTTGGCGACCAAGGGCTTGTAGCGGCACGAGGTCTTGAAGCAGTGAATCGTGGTGTCCGGGTGGATGTCGGTCGCGTTGTACCACAGGTCCTGCCACCGCTGGACCCAGCTGTGGGTCGACTCGCGGGTCCCTGGACGCATCGCTCCAGGTCCTCGATGGTGGTGGCGCGGGTGTAGGAGCCCTCGAAGTGCCTGACGAAGGCGTCGCACATTTCCTCCCAAGAGTTGATGTTGTCTGTGGGGAGGGTGTTGATCCATTGTTGGCACGCTCCCTCCATCATCAGGGGGAGGTAGTGGGCGGCGAGTAGGTCGGTGCGGCCGGCGATTCCCATCGCCATAAGGTACGTGTCCAGCCACACGGAGGGGTTGTATGAGGGGTCGTACTTATGAATCTCCTTTGGCGCTTTGAAGTTCGCCGGGTACTTTTCGCCTCGGATCATTGGTCCGAAGCACTGGGGGATGACTCGGCTGAGCGACCCCCTCGGTTCGCAGTCGCGGCGATTGGTGAGGGTGTGCCTTAGATCGTCAGGCTAGCGTGCGCGTCAGCTCTGTTTGTTGATGATGTGGGTCCGCGCGTCAACTGGCTGCCCGTTGGCAGCGACCATGTTGTTCGTCGGGCGCGGGTCGCTAGTGGATAGTGCCGCGTTCGCGGGTCGCGGTTAGAGCTGCAGGGGCTCGGGGGGCGGGCAATTGAGGGTGTTTACCATCGACGGGCGGCCGCTCGAGGCTGCCCTGCTCTGCCCCCGTAGCTTGTTGCTCGACAGCCTTGGTGAGTAGGGCCCTGGCGAACTTGATCTGCAGGGCGCCTTCCCCAGTCATGTTGATGTTGTCGACCGCGGCTCGACTCGCGATGACGTTGTCCATCAGAGTACAAAACAGCGGGAGGCCATTCGTGTCCTGCTCCTTCGCGGAGATCATGATCCGCGGTTGGTTTGGAGGGGGTGTGTGGCCGGGCGGTGGTGGGGGAGCGCCGTTTGCTGATGCGCCTGGTGGTGGTAGAGCGCTTCCTCCTGGCGGTGCATTCTCGCAAATCACGCGATCGGCCGTGCGGGCCGGAACGGTCTCGTCGTCGAAGTTCAGGGCGTGGCCCTGAACGGTGGGGTTCAGGCGCGACCTGATGCGGAGCTGGTGGTAGCGCGAGAGCTCTTGCGCCGTCACCTGCTTGAGGAGAAATTTTTCGCGCTCGGCCTATTCCTTGCGGACTGCCTCCTCCAGTCGCAGGCAGAGTTCCTCGACCTTCGTCGTTGTCGCGGTCGGTGGGATCAGCGTGGAGAAGGGGTCTGGCGGGGCATCTGCGCCGCTTGCCATATAGGTCGCGATGTTGCGATCGGATCCGGCATGGAAGTCGCCAGAGTTCTTAGATCTGGAGTCGGAGTCAAAGATCCCAAGGATGGAGGGGTCCTCGAAGTCCCCCATGTTGGAGACCTGGGTGATGGAGCCCGCGGATGACGCGGTGACGATGGATCTGGCGACTGACGCCGGGGTCGCCGAGTCTGCGTCGTTGTTGAGGGTCGCGCCGTCCGCGGCCACGGTGGTTTCGGCCATGTTGCTGTTGGCCAAGTCGTACTCGGAAGCGAGGCAGTGGATGGTGCGGACCTCACTCTCGGAGAGCCGGTCGCACGATGGCGACTCGCGGATGCGAGCCGAGTCCTCCGAGACGATGGTGTCGGTGAAGCCAACAAAGAGGTTGATCGTGCCGACCGGCATGATCACGCTGTGCGTGACGGGGCGTGCCGCCTGGACGTAGCTACTCGGCAAGATATGGAGAATCTCGCCTATCGTGATCATGCGGCCGGTGGAAATCATATCGTTGATGGGCAGATTGGATCTCGCCGTAGAACACCGGCCTGACCGGCCAGGCCCCACGGTGGGCGTCACTGTCATGGGAATGGCCACGGCAGATGCTGCAATTGGCAGCGAGTAGTAAAACAAGGGGCAAGGGCGGCCAGCCATCGGCGGTGCGAGATGAGGGCGGAGACACAAGGATTTACCCAGGTTCGGCCCCCCGGAGGGTAAAGACCTACTCCTGCTAGATTGTATTGATGAGAGAGTACAAAGGGCGAGCTCGGCGACTAGGCGGCGAGTCGTAGGGGGTGTATCATGGAACATCTCCTCTATGCGTACCCTAGGGAGGTTTATATAGTCTCACCTCGCTAGGGTTTACAGATCTACAACCGAATTAGTTAAGGATTCAGAGGGTACTTGACCTAATCCGACTGGTCCTAGCTACGCTTCTGGGCCTCTAGTTTCCAGTCGCCTGGCTCCTTGTTAAGTCTTGATCCAGTCGTCGTTCTGCTGGCCCACTCGCTGGCAGCTTGGGCTAGTAGGAAACGTCCTGCTGGGTATACCCGACTCGGCATATCCCCATCACACCTTGCGCCGCCGCCGCCCAATGCTGCCACCGGCTCATCGCCGTCTCCCTAGCCGCCGCCGACTCCACCACCTCCTCTCCGGCCTTCTAAACCTATATCACCGGAAACCCTAGATCCACCATAACCAGCACCAGCTTAGGCGAAGCCCTGCGGGATCTTCCCTCTACTTCCGACACCACGCCGTCGTGCTGCCGGAATCGCGAGGAGAGAACTACAACCTTAGCTGCCTGCTGGAAAAAGGGAGAGGAAGGTCTTCATCGAGCACCGAAGGTGTGACCGACTGCGGAAGCACTGCCGGAACGCAGCGCCGGAAGGATCGTCTATGCGATCTTGAGATCGGCTAGTGTACGACTACATCACCCACGAGAATCTTCTCTCGTTAACCGCTTTGGAATCTTCGAGGGTGAGTACTCTAATCGACTCGTTGCTACAATCTAGTAGATAGATCTTAGCTTGTTTGTGTGCATGCGGTAGAATTTTTTTGTTTTCCATGCTATGAACCCCTTCAGTGGTATCAGAGTCGTGTCTATATGTAGATCTGTTGCACGAGTAGAACACAATGGTCATTGTCGGCGGTGGTGATTTTATTATCAATTGCTTTTTGTGTACTTTGCATCTTGCGGTATGATGGGATGAAGCGGCCCAGGCTAACCTTACATGAAATCGTTCATGAGACTTGCTCCACGCTCAACATGCAACTTGTATTGCATAAGTGGCTTTGCGGGTGTCTGTCTCTCCCATCATAGTATAGATTCAATTTACAACGGGCACTTGATAGTTCAAGCATCAACGTTGTGGTTCTTGTTCGTAAGTTAGATCGATACTTACTGAAAGCCCCAAACCACGTAAAATATGCAAAGAAAATTAGAGGCGTCTAACTTTGTTTTGCAGGGGTGTGCTATGATGTGATATGGCCATGATTGTGATTATATATGGTGTATGCAATGTTCCTTATTGTAAGTTGGCAACCGGCAGGAGCCATATGGTTGTCTTTTAATTTCGTTAAGACTTGCGTGTCTATTATTAAAAGTAGTTGTAATAGTTGATGTTGGTGGAAGACAACCATGGAGCGGCGCCATTGACCTTGACACAATGTCGGTGATGATGGAGATCATGTTCGTGCTTGAAGATGGAGATCGGAAGCACAAGAAGAAAGTCCATATCATATCACATATTATGAATTGCATGTGATGTTAATCTTTTTATGCATCTTGTATTGCTTAGTTTGTGATGGTAGCATTATAAGATGATCCCTCTCACAAAATTTCAAGTTATAAAGTGTTCATCCTTAGCAGGCACCATTGCTAAAGCTCGTTGTTTCGAAGCACCACGTGATGATTGGGTGTGTTAGATTCTGCGAGTGTATACAATGGGAGCAAGCCAGATTTGCTCATGTGGAAGCTAAGGTTTGATCTTGACGAGCCTAGCATGTATAGGCATGGTTTCGGAACACGGATCACCGAAAGGTAAAGCATATGTCATATAGTAGATATGATGAACATGTTGATTATTCACCATTGAAGCTACATCAACTCTCGTGATGATCGGTTTTGATGTAGTGGATTTGGTTCGTGTGATCACTAAAACAATGTGAGGGATATTTTTTTGAGTGGGAGTTCACCAAAATTAATTTAACTATTAATTAGAACTCAATTTGTCATAAACTTAGTCTAAACTATTGCAAATATGTTGTAGATCAATGGCAGCCCCTACCATCAATTTTAATGTGTTCCTAGAGAAAGAAAAGTTGAAAAACAATGGAAGGAACTTCGCGGATTGGCTCCGCAATTTGAGTATTGTCCTCAATGCTAGTAATTTGACCTATGTGTTGGATGCACCGCTAGGTGACCCACCTGCAGCCGATGCTACCGATGAGGTGAAAATGTTTTCCTCACTCGGAAGAATCAGTACTCCACAGTTCAGTGTGCTATCTTGTATGGTTTGGAATTGGAGCTTCAGAAAAGGTTTGAGAACCATGACCCACATGATATTGTCCGTGAACTCAAAATGATATTTGAGGCTCACGCGGCAGTTGAGAGTTATGAGGCTTCTGAAAAGTTCTTTAACTGCAAGATGGAAGAGGGCAGCTCCATTACTGAGCACGTGCTTAAGATGTCTGGGCACGCAAGCAAGCTTCAAAGATTAGGTATAGTGATTCCTAATGCTTTGGGGATTCACCATGTCCTTCAATCACTACCACCAAGTTACAAGAACTTTGTGATGAACTAAAATATGCAAAACATGGACAACTCGTTGCCCGAACTCTTCTCCATGTTAAAGTCTACGGAAGTGGAGATCAAAAAAAATCACCAAGTGTTGATGGTCAATAAGACCACCAAATTCAAGAAGCAAGGCAAGTCTAAGAAAAAGGGAAAATTCAAGAAGGGCGGTAAGAAAGTTACCGCACCGGCGAAGAAGACCAAGGCTGGGCCTAAGCCTGATACTGAGTTCTTTTACTGCAAGGGAGAAGGTCAATGGAAGCGGAATTGCCCTAAATACTTGGTGGATTTGAAGAACGGGAACATCAAGAACAAAGGTATATCCGATATACATGTTATTGATGTATATCTCACTAGTAGTCATAGTACTGCCTGGGTATTTGATACTGGTTTAGTTGCTCATATCTGAAACTCGAAACAGGTGCTGCAGAATAGACGGAAACTAGCGAAGAACAATGTGACGATGGCGTTGGAAATGGATTAAAGGTTGATGTGATCGCGGTCGGCACGCTACCTCTTCATCTACCATCAGGATTAGTTTTATACTTAAATAATTGTTATTTGGTGCCTGCGATGAGCATGAACATTATATCCGGATCATGTTTATTGCGAGATGGTTACTTGTTTAAGTCCGATAATAATGGTTGTTTGATTTATATGAGTAATATGTTTTATGCACATGCACCTTTGATAGATGGTATATTCTTATTGAATCTCTATTGTATTAGTACACATATTAATAACATTGATGCTAAACGTTTGAAATTGAGTGATAACTCGACCTATATGTGGCACTGTCGTCTTGGTCACATTGGAGTGAAGCGTATGAAGAAACTCCATTCCGATGGACTTCTTGAATCACTTGATTTCGAATCACTTGAAAGATGCAAAGCATGTTTGATGGAAAAAAATGACTAAGACTCCATTTTCTAGTATGATGGAGTGATCTACGGACTTATTGGAAATCATACATACCGATGTGTGTAGCATCGCGCGGTGGTTATCGGTATGTTCTTACCTTCAGGGATGACTTGAGTAGATATGGGAATATCTATTTCATGAAACATAAGTCCGAAACTTTCAAGAAGTTTAAGGAATTTCAAAGTGAAGTAGAGAATCAACGTAACAAGAAGATTAAATTTCTACGATCTGAACGTGGAGGTCAGTATCTAAGTTACGAGTTTGGTGAGCATTTGAAGAAATGCGGAATACTTTCACAATTGACACTGCCGAGAACACCACAACGTAATGGTGTGTCCAAACATAGTAATCGAACTCTCTTAGATATGGTTCATTCTATGATGTCACTTACAGATTTACCACTATCATTTTGGGGTTATGCATTAGAAACAGCCGCATTCACTTTAAATAGGGCACCATCTAAATCCATTGAAACGACACCGTATGAATTATGGTTTGGGAAGAAACCTAAATTGTTGTTCCTTAAAGTTTGGGGTTGCGAAGCTTATGTAAAGAAGTTACATCCCAACAAGCTTGAACCCAAAGCGGAAAAATGCATCTTCATAGGATACCCGAAGGAAACTATTGGGTATACCTTCTATCATAGATCCGAGGGCAAAATCTTCGTTGCCAATAATGGATCCTTTCTAGAGAAGGAGTTTCTCTTGAAAGAAGTGACTGGACGGAAAGTAGAATGATGGCGCCTTGTTGACGAGGGATCTTCTCTCTTTATTCCCCGACAACGACGCCAGAAAGTCTTGATGATTCTCGATGTGGCACTTCGTTGGTAACCCCAAGCGCAGGGTGTGAAGAGCAAGCAGCAAGTTTTCCCTCAGTTGAGACAGAGATTATCGAACCAGATGGAGGAAGGAAACATCACACAGGTGTTGCAAGCAACACGGAGACCTGCACAACACAAACTCAATACTTTTCCCCAACGAATCAGTGAGGTTGTCAAGCTCACCGGTTTGCTGTAACAAAGGATCAAACATATGGTGTGGAAGGTAATGGTTTGCAGTAAGTAATCAAGGAAAAGTGGAAGATGTATCAATGGTAAATATTGGACCGGGGTCCATAGTTCACTAGAGGTGCTCTCCTTAGATAAACAACATAGCATGAAGGGTAAACAAATTACAGCAGGGCAATTGACAAGAACTAAGCAAGGCATAACAATGCAATTACTAGTCAGAATGATCCTATGAGATTCAATTGGGCAATACAACAAGATACATAGACCGCCATCCAACTGCATTTATGACTAGAAGTCCACCTTCAGGTTATCATCCGAACCCCTCCAGTATTAAGTTGCAAGCAACATGCCACTGCTTTAAGCAAAGTGTGTAAGGTAAACAGTCCACATGTTCCATGAACAAGAGACCGTTGTTTTCTCCCTAGTAGCAACATCACATCTACAACCGAAGAGATTATTGTCACTTCCCTTGGAAACTAGAGGCATGAACCCACTATCGAGCATAAATACCCCCTCTTGGAGTCACTAGCAACTACTTGGCCAAGATAGCTACTAACAATGGAGAGCATGCAAGATCACAAACAACATAGACATGATAGAATCATTAAGGACAAAACCATTAATCAAACCAACATAATAATCTCAATATCCATCGGATCCCCGCAAACACAACGTGCATGATTACAAATAGATTAGATCTTGATCATGAACGGAGCTCACAAGATCTATACATGAAAGCACAAAGGAGTACATACGACCATCTAGCTACTACATGGCCCCATAGTCCAAGGTGGAACTACTCACACATCATACCGGAAAGAAGTCCTCCGGGATGATCTCCCCTCCGATAGGGTGCCGGGAAGAACTTCAAACACTCCCCCGATCTAGGGACGATGGTGGTGGCGGCTACAGATGGTTTCGTGGATATTTGATCGGGTGCTTAGGGTTTCTGCATCGGGAGATTTTTTATAGGCGAAGGGGGAGGCCGAGGAGGCGACTAGGGGGGTCAAACCCAACCCAGGCGCGGGCCCACCCCTGGTCGCGCCTGGGGGAGTTTGGCTGCCCTGGTTCGTTTCCTCGTCTCCCCTCTGGACTTCTTGTTCCCCACGGAAAGTAAGTGACTTTGACGTTTGTCCTGTCCAATTCCGAGAATATTTATTTACTAACTTTTCTGAAACCAAAAACAGCAGAAAATAGGCATCTGACACTGTTGCAACTTGTTAATAGGTTAGTACCAGAAAACATGTAAAAGCACCTCAAAGTGTAGAGAAGTAAAGGAAAGTAGATACTAACAAGCATGGAGCATCAAAAATTATAGATACGTTTCCGACGTATCAACATCCCCAAGCCTAACTCCTGCTCATGCTCGAGTAGGTAAGTGATAAAAAGAATATTTTTTCAGGTGACATGCACCCTCACAATAAAGATCCAACCATTTGCAAGCATTGAAAGCTGGGATCAAAGAACTCTAAACATGTGCATGAAATAATGGAGTTCTAACAATAGGACATAGTTACTATGCATGCAACATGAAAGGCTACAAACAAAGATCATGAATAACATGCATTGAAAAACGTTTGTTTGTTTCACATACAGAAAACATAGCATAATGGCAATCAGCTTGTCCCTCATAGAGTAGCAATATAGATGCATAGGACACCTTCAAAGTTCACAAGGGTGACTAGAAACAAATAGCACAAGAACAAGTAATATCACAATATGCATCAATCAATAAGGTTTGGAACACTGCACACAGAATGACAACTATGCTCTCTTAAAGGTGCCTAAAGGTAGAAGGTGGAGACTCAATAGTGGTGGAAGAAAAGCCTTTTTGTAAAGGAAGCAGGGATTACATGTTTCAGAAAGAGCTTCCAAAAATTATGGTACTTGTTAGCTTTCAGCCCTCATTGCCCCTATCATAAGCATCTTGAAGTGATTAAGGTTAAAGTGGCAAAGATGGAGTATATGTTTGATGAAGTATAAGTTGGCAATCTCAAGTCCCTTGAATACGAGGGCCACACATCATGCATACTCAACTTCAGTCATAGGTAAGTTCTTGTCATTGTAAGTATTTGCATATCATTGAGAATCACCAACGGGGTACCCCTTGCAGATGGTACAGGAGCTTTCCCATAACCAAAATGACAAGGCAAGCAGACAATGAGCATCTCAGCGATCTTTTTATTTACTATATGCATAGCTTTTTATTGAGGATGATTCATAGATAGCTCACTATGGTGATGCTATAAGTTTCCACCATGATTAGGCATGGCTTAGGCTAGCGGCCCAGGCGTTTCTCTAACACAGAATACAAACTCCATGGACTTACAAGTTCCCTCTTTATTTCACACCGATGACATCCATAGACAAAAGAGCACGATATCAACTGAGTACAAAGTACAAGTGCAATAATGAAAAAGTTCCCCGTGACAGCACGGTTCTGCTAATTCCAACGTATAAGTGCAAGCATATACAACATAGTTGTCACAATGGTTCCAGTTTATTAGGGGAAAAGAAAATAAAGTGTGCCATCAAGTTCGTGAGGGCTTTAATCACTAAGTTTTCACTTAACAAAATAGTTTTTAATTCGAAGATAAATGAAAACAAGAATATATTTGGAATGGTGTAACACACCATGCATAGGAGTTTATAGTGGACACTTTTGAATAACTTGGTTTATTGGGAGTTGGAAGCATGAGTAGAACTTACTCATACAAGTGAAGGCTAGCAAAAGACTGGGAGCAACCAACTAAGAGAGCATAATGGCCATAATCATGCAGAGCAACAAAGCATTACTAATCAAAGCATAGAGTGGTACTACAAGTCAAGGACTAAATGATCATAGAGGCTAATGGTGACTTGTGAGAGTCATAACATGGTGTGAGCATATGCCAAGTCAACCCAAGCAAAGCATCAACGGAGAATACCATAATACTGTGTTTTTGCATGCTAAAACAACGCATAATTTCTTCAAGGCACACTAAGCCATCCCAATGACTTGGAGAAAGCCATTCTACACAAATAATTACTAGGCATAAAGTCAAAACAACACCTAGCATGTCATGCTAAAGTCTAAGCCACAGTCAATGCAAGCTCCTCTTGCACTTCAAGCAAGAACTTACTACTCCTTTCCAACAACAAGAAACTTATTTGCAAAACAACACAGAGAGAACGGAGGTCCAAACTACTTTAGCAAACTAAACAAGTAAGCAAAGCAAAAGAAAACTAAGACACTCCAAGAACAACACAACTGTGTACGAAACAATAAAAACGAAGTGTCTAGGCAGACCTGAGCTTTTTATTGATGAAGAAGGGGATGCCTCGGGCATCCCCAAGCTTTGACGCTTGTACCTCTTGGATATTTCTTGGAGTGACACCATGGTGGCATCCCCAAGCTTGAGCTTTTGTACATTCTTCATCTCATTGCATCATTCTCTCTCTACACCTTAAACTTTTCCTTCATACAAAACTTCACACAATCTTCATTAGCAACATTAGTTTATTCAAAAGATATTAGACCTCTGGAAAAGCTTTGGAACAGCAAGGCTTTCACTAAAAACACAAGCTACCAAAGTAACTCCTTCAAAAATATCAATTCCCCAAAAGAGAACTCAAAAAGGAATCAATAAGAAGCAAATGCAAATAATGGCAGAAATCTGTGAAAATAGACCAGTAGGCAGAAATCGATTTGTTCGAACATCTTCTGTTGCTCAAATCAAAAAGTGTTGAACTAACGAAAGTTAGCTAACATACTAGGGGATTTATTCGTAAATGTTGAATTCAATCCGAGTTACGGAGACTCCTCACGAATTTTTATGGTGGAGGACAGAAATCAGTTTCAGGACAGCAACTCCACAAATCTTACTTCCCTCTCATTAGAGGTCATTCTTGGCAAAAAAAAATCAAACAAAAAGGATAAGGAGAGGTCATTACTGAAGTAATAACTTCCAAGACTCAATTAAACTCTTGGGTTATCTCCCAACAAGTACTTTTCTTTAACGCCTTTAAGTTAGGCACAAGAAGCAAGAAGAATCAAGTATTTTCAAATGAGGAAGCATTAACATCAATACTTGCAAAGTCTTCAACTATGAAAGCTATCTCATCCAAATGGGTTTTGGAGGATCCCTTCTCATCTCTCTTTGGTCTACTACTTTCATCAAAAAGATTTTCAGGAGCAATCCAATCAAAATTCTTTTCAAAGGCTTCATGCATTCCAACAAGCTTAAAGGGTATGGGTATCTTAAATTATTCTCTAGGCTTAGTTTTATCAGAAATACCCACAACATCTACACTTGAGCCTAGCATATTGAAACGCTCAAAGACCTTTTTGGCTTCCCTAGCAACATCATGGAATTCATTTAATAAAGTTTCAAGGATGAATTCCCTCTTTTCAGCATTCTTTTCTTCTTTTAGTTTTAGGAATAAGAATTGTATGAAGGTGTTAAGGCTAACAAACCTAGCCTCCAACATATGAACTAAATAATTTGCAGCAATCTCATCATTAGGAGTAAGCTCTGCTATAGATTTATCCTCAATATCTTCATGCTTGCTAACATGATTAAAGAATTCTTCAATATTATATTTACCAATTATGGAGCCACTACCTATTGCAAGATCTTTCAGGGTGAACTTGTGGAACAACATGGTGAGCTAGAGCAAGAACTAATTTTTTGTGTTTTTGAATAAAGCAAGCAAACCAAACTAGACTAATTTTTTTGGGTTTTTTGAAAAGAGGCAAACAAAACCAAGAAAATGAAACAAAGAAAACTAAAAACAAAGTAAAGAGAAAGGAAGTGAAGGACTCCCCTTGTGAAGACGTCCTTGGCCTCCCCGACAATGGTGCCAGAAAACTTGTTGATGGCGCCTTGTTGACGAGGGAGCTTCTTTCTTTATTCCCCGGCAACGGTGCCATAAATTCTTGATGATGCTCGATGTGGCACTTCGTTGGTAACCCCAAGCGCAGGGCGTGAAGAGCAAGCAGCAAGTTTTCCCTCAGTTGAGACCGAGGTTATCGAACCAGATGGAGGAAGGAAATGTCACGCAGGTGTTGCAAGCAACGCGGATACCTCCACAACACAAACTCAAGACTTTGCCCCAACGAATCAGTGAGGTTGTCAAGCTCACCGATTTGCTATAACAAAGGATTAAATGTATGGTGTGGAAGGTAATGGTTTGTAGCAAGTAAACAAGTAACAGCGGAAGATGTATCAATGGTAAAGATTGGACCGGGGTCCATAGTTCACTAGAGGTGCTCTCCTTAGATAAACTACATAGCATGAAGGGTAAACAAATTACAGCAGGGCAATTGACAGGAACTAAGCAAGGCATAACAATGAAATTACTAGTGAGAAAGATCCTATGAGATTCGATTGGGCAATACAACAAGATACATAGACCGCCATCCAACTGCATCTATGGCTAGAAGTCCACCTTCAGGTTATCATTCGAACCCCCTACAGTATTAAGTTGCAAGCAACAGAAAACTACTTTAAGCAAAGTGTGTAAGGTAAACAGTCCACATGTTCCATGAATAAGAGACCGTTGTTTTATCCCTAGTATCAATAGAACATCTACAACCGAAGAGATTATTTTCACTTCCCTTGGAAACTAGAGGCATGAACCCATTATCGAGCATAAATACCCCCTCTTGGAGTCCCTAGCAACTACTTGGCCAAGATAGCTACTAACAACGGAGAGCATGCAAGATCACAAACAACACAGACATGATAGAATCATAAAGAAAAAACCATTAATCAAACCACCATAATAATCTCAATATCCATCTGATCCCCGCAAAGACAACATGCATGATTACAAATAGATTAGATCTTGATCATGAACAGAGCTCACAAGATCTATACATGAAAGCACAAAGGAGGAGATACAACCATCTAGCTACTACATGGACCCATAGTCCAAGGTGGAACTACTCACGCATCATACCGGAGAGAAGGCCTCCGGGATGATCTCCCCTCCGGCAGGGTGCCAGGAAGAACTTCAGATCCCCCCCCCCCGATATAGGGACGATGGTGGCGGCGGCTACAGACAGTTTCGTGGATAGTTGATCGGGTGCTTAGGGTTTCTGCATCGGGGGCTTCTTATAGGCGAAGGGGGAGGCCGACGAGGCGACCAGGGGGGTCAAACCCTACCGAGGCGCGGCCCACCCCTAGCCGCGCCTGGGGGTGGCCGCCCTGGCACGCTTCCTCGTCTCCCCTCTGGACTTCTTGTTCCCCACGGAAAGTAATTGACTTTGACGTTTGTCCCGTCCAATTCCGAGAATATTTCTTTACTAGCTTTTCTAAAACCAAAAACAGCAGAAAACAGGAAACTGGCACTGTGGCAACTTGTTAATAGGTTAGTACCAGAAAACATCTAAAAAGCACCTCAAAGTGTAGACAAATAAAAGCAAAGTAGATACTAACAAGCATGGAACATCAAAAATTATAGATACGTTTTCGAAGTATCATAGAACTCGACGAGGTTGTTGAACCTTCTCTCGGACTTGAGAGTAGCGCAGCACCGGAAGTAGTTCTTGTGGCGCCTACACCAATAAGAGAGGAAGCTAATGATGTTGATCATGAAACTTCGGTTGAAGTCACTGCGGAACCTCGCAGGTCAACGAGAACTCATACCACTCCTGATTGGTATGATCCCGTTCTGAGTGTCATGTTGGTGGACAACATCGATGATCCTGCGACATATGAGGAAGCGATGATGAGCCTAGATTCCAATAAATGGCAAGAAGCCATGAAATCCGAGATTGGATCCATGTACGAAAACCAAGTATGGACTTTGTTGGACTTACCGGATGGCCGGAAGGCTGTCGAGAACAAATGGATTTTCAAGAAGAAAACAGATGTTGATGGTAATATTACTGTCTATAAAGCTCAACTTGTTGCAAAAAGGTTTCGATAAATTCAAGGAGTTGGCTACGATGAGACTTTCTCACCAGTAGTGAAGCTAAAGTCGGTGAGGATTTTATTAGCAATCGCTGCATATTATGATTATGAGATATGGTAGATGGATGTCAAAACGGCGTTCCTCAATGGAGACATTGATGAAGAGTTGTATATGGTACAACCCAAAGGTTTTGTCGATCCTAAATATGCTAACAAGGTATGCAAACTTCAACGGTCCACTTATGGATTGAAGCAAGCATCCCGGAGTTGGAATCAACGTTTTGATAAGGTAATCAAAAGTTTTGGTTTTATACAAACTTATGGAGAAGCTTGTATTTACAAGAAAGTGAGTGGGACCTCTGTAGCATTCTTAATACTATATGTAGATGACATATTGTTGATTGGGAATGATGTAGACCTTCTTAATAGTGTCAAGGATTATTTGAATAATAGTTTTCAATGAAAGATCTTGGCAAAGCAGCTTACATATTAGGCATAAAGATTTATAGAGATAGATCGAGATGCCTAATATCATTGTCACAGAGTACATATTTGGACAAAGTTCTAAAGAGGTTTAGAATGGAAGATAGCAAGAAAGGGTTCTTGCCCATGTTACCCAATACGACCTTGAGTAAAACTCAAAGTCCTGCAACGGCAGAAGATAGAGAAAGAATGAGTAAAACTACCTATGCCTCAGCCATAGGATCTCTTATGTATGCCATGCTATGTACTAGACCCGACGTTGCATATGCTGTTAGTTTGACTAGCAGATATCAAAGTGATCCAGGAGTGGATCATTGGACAGCGGTCAAAAATATCCTTAAATACTTGAGAAGAACTAAGGATATGGTTCTTTCTTATGGAGGTGATGAACAGCTCGTTGTTAATGGTTACACCGATGCTAGTTGGAACACCGATCCGGATGATTCTAAATCTCAATCTGGATACATATTTACTTTGAATGGTGCAGCAGTTAGCTGGAGGAGTGCAAATCAAAGCGTTGTGGCGAGATCGTCAACTGAATCAGAATACATAGCTGCTTCGGAGGCTTCACAAGAGGCGATATGGATGAAGGAGTTCATTACAGAGCTCGGTGTGGTTCCAAGTGTGCTGGACCCAATGTCTATCTATTGTGATAACATGGGCGCCATAGCCAATGCGCAAGGACCAAGGTCACACAAGAAGCTGAAGCATATCAAGCTGTGTTTTCACGCTATTCGAGAGCATGTCCAAGATGGTGACATAAAGATTTGCAAAGTACACACAGATCTAAATGTGGCGGATCCGTTGACTAAACGTCTCCCGAGGGCAAAACATGACCAGCACCAAACCGCCATGGGTGTTTGGTATATTACCATGTAATCTAGATTAGTTGACTCTAGTGCAAGTGGGAGACTGTTGGAGATATGCCATAGAGGCAATAATAAAGTGGTTATTATTATATCTTTGTGTTTATGATAAATGTTTACATTCATGCTATAATAGTATTAACCGGAAACATTAATACTTGTGTGATTTTTAAACTAAATTAGAGTCCCTGGTAAAGCCTCTTTATAATACTATCTTGTTGGTTAATAGATGATCATGGTTTCTTGATCATGAACATTGAGATGTTATTAACAACAAGATCATATCATTAGGAGAATGGTATGATGGACATACTCCTATAGATAAGCGTAGCATAAAGATCAAGTCATTTCAATAGTTCATTTGCTATAAGATTTCTGATACATAGTAACCTAATTCCTTTGACCATGAGATCATGCTAATCACCATCACCGGAAGAATGCTTTGATGTCATCAAACACCACACCGTAACTGGGTGGCTATAAAGATGGCATTGAGTGTTCGAAAAGTATGTGTTGAGGCACATGAATCAAGAGTGGGATTTGTGTAATACCCCATAATTTGATTCTTATGAATTGTGCTTATTTATTTATTTTTAAATAAAATAATACTATGATGCTATTTAAGTGTGATCGGTAAGAGGAAACTAGGACACAAGAGGCAAAAGAATGAAAGAAAAAGAAAGGGAATTAGTTTGAGTGCCACGTCTTAAGCTCTAGACCTATCGTAGGAAATAAAAAGTACGTTAACCTGTGTTGTGTTGTTAGTGTACTAGCAATCTACTGCTATGTAGCCTGGATAATCATGAGAAGAAAAGAATTACCGGGCTGGGCTGGGCTTCTTTAGCCGAGCTGGACTCATGTAATCCAGTAGTCATGGCTATTTAGTAGAGTCGAGGGAGGATTCCGCCGCCGTTTCCCTGCCCTAATCCTTTTCCACCGCCAGTAAACCAGTCCGTCGCTGCAGCGTGTCGCCGGCCGTGTCCGTATCTGTCAGGTCAGGGTGTGTCTGCAGTGTGTATGCTCGTCCAGATTGAAGGGGTTGTCGGGTATGCATCCTTTCCTCTGCTTTGTTGCTTAGGTAGATCGTTGCCTTTTTATTCTATTCAAATAGATGCTACCATTAACGAGAACTCCCTTTGCCATATTTGGTTTTGGCTACTTCTTGTCCTATTAATTGGTCATGCTTAGTAAATCAAATAGGAATCAATTGCATCTGCTAGTGAACTGGATTACGATGGGTTCAGATGTATTCTTTTTTAGATCGGCAAAAAAATCTATGGACTTGGGGTCCTAATCTGTTAGAGCATTGTTCCTGTACAGTCTATTCTGGTTACCTTATTAATTTGCTGGGTATAGTTATTGGCCAGGACATCTACCTATTGGACTAATTCTAGTGCCTAGATTTCTATAGAGCATTTAAAATCTAGAAGTGGCCTGTAGTTATAATTGTTGAATATGGTGAACAAGTGCAACCTGTCAGTCTTTGCATAATTGTTTAAATCCTTCCTAATCCAGCTAGGTGCCTACAGTGAGATACTTTCTTTTCCTGGATTGTACATAATAACAGATCTGTTTTTGTTGCCTAAAAACAGTTGTGAGTCGGCTGCATAACTTTTTATTTTTTTCTCATACATGCTACCATTGTTAAATTATAGATAAAGAAAATAAAATTGGCTTTGATCTGGTCTTAACTGGCGGCTAGTTTATTGGTGTTCAAAAACCCTTTTGTAGTATTTTAGGTGTTATTCCATGTTATACTTTTGAAAGTCCGGGACAGTCTTGTGCGTAGGAGCGACACGATAGTTAGCTTGTATATTCTTGAAATGATGAATCTTATTGAGTGTGATGGATGTTTCCTTAACAGGTGTGTTGGTACTTCCGGTCCAGAGTCTTACAATTCATAATTTGTGCCCCGCGGTTGAGGCAAGTTCATGACGAATATGGAATTTTACATATCTCTCTTCACTCAGTTATATTTAATGCTTATGATATGTTGATGATGACAATGAAAAATATGATGATGGCATATGCATATTATGCTTTTGCATACCATGATGATAATGTGATCTACGTCGGTAGGCACAATGAGACTTCCATTGATGGGTTGCGACCCACTTTGGAGGCATCCTCCACGAGTTGGAGCGAGTGGATGCCGACGGGTATCCACTCGAGCGATACCGGTATCCGTGATGAGATGAGATGAGCATATAGGCATGTAGGACATAACTTTATGTTCTAATGGATGAACGATATTTAATGATGTCCTGGTGTTTTGATTTATGTAAAGTTACTATTTATTTGTGAACTTGTTGAGTCTTTGTACTCACCCTTGTCGCTTTCATGCTTTTAGGTAACCCTTGAGGACGTCATGCATGGGGAGTTTTAGGAGTAGCACCTTCACAATTATCACCTCACGTTTCACACAATCCTCACCAATATTTTGGAACTCTGATTCTGATCGATAGGAATCATTCTTGTCATAAATGGTTTTGGAGTATGCGGAAGTTTATCACTTAGACTTTGTTGGTTTTTCCTACTAGACATTATTACCAGTACTATGTTTGGATGGTAGTTTGTTTTATAGTTGTGGTATTGGAGGTTTATATGGTTGAATGTTTGTCTATATTTTATTGAGTTTTATCCTTGTACTCTTGTGTTTATATTATTGCATGTCGTGGATGTCCCAAAAATAAAGGAGATTCTGTCGAATTTTCCTAAAAATTCTTAGTTAGTTTTGTATGTGTAATGTATGTGGTAACATCTCAAGTGCTTATTTGGCTTGGGGTGTTACAGTTGGTATCAGAGCGGGCATAAGGTCCGTGGTATGAGCAAGAACTTAAAAAATAACCTTAAAATTGACACACTGGTGCACAGTAGGATGGGTTGGGTCATGCATTGCATTTATGCTTCTGCTATCTTATTGTGGATTTCTTTGATCTTTATTGTGTTGGAATGCCTATGGGATGGCTGTTACGCCGAGAGGCTTGCAGATCTGACTTTAGATACCATTTTATCTTTGTTGTTCGTAATTGACTAGAGAGAGATGCGAGAATCTTCTTGGTTGATGAATTCATTAATGGAAGGGAAATAGTTGATCTTTATGCTAGTTTAGCAAACGCTTGTATAATGTGATAAAGGTATTGGATTGTTAGATCTAGATATTTACTTTGTTGAAATCATGAGGAGAGATATCTAAAGGGTTTGGTTTTGGCATCAAAGTTTGAGTTTAATATAATGTTAGGGTGGATGATTAAAGTTTTGTTTTCTGGATGTCTAAAGATTTGATATCAGAGGACTTTGTGAGAATAGTTTGATAATCTTGATCATACGATGGATAAGATGATTTGTTTTCAAAATAATAAAGCTATATTTTATAACCTAGCTGGTGTAGAAGTGGAGTAGATAATATAATGCTATGAAGACTTACCTAGATCCAAATCAGTATGATAAGCACTTCCCTCTACCAATGTCTCATAAACCACAAGTTTCACTTGTATTTCATATTCCCATTCACCCATCTTTTCTAGTGCATTACATGCTTTTGTTTTCGTCTAAGGATCTTCATCTTGTATCGGTTTATTGTCTAAGGATGATGAGATATTGTCAACCATTTATTTCAAATGTCCTTCCCATTGAATATTAGTCTTCAAGAATTAACATCTTCTATTTTTCTTATTCTATGTATGGTTTATTCTACTTTGAACTTCATTTTTCCCTTCTCCCATAGCTGAGTACAAAGACTAGTGAATCCAATATTATCCTTCGAGGCAACCTATTTGTTATTTCCAAAATAAATAAATAATCGTTTTGTTTCTAGAACCATTTCCTTGGTTACTTATATGTGAGAAGCTTATCCTTCCTATATCCTCTATAATTGTTAGTTTCCTCGGTTAGTCCATAATCCATGAAGAGACTCTTCGTTCGTTCAAAAGTGTTTCTGGTTCGTTCAATAGTGTTTCTTGTTCATTCAACGATGCGTGTTTTTGAAAGATCGATAGTTTAGATTTTTTTGTAGTGTCTTTGCACAAACAATAGATGTGAGTCGACCGCGAACCTTGGTTTGTGCCCATTAATTTGTTTGAAATGCGAGTGAGGAGCCCCGAGTGATAGCGTTGCTTGATTCACTATTTCAATTACATAATTCATAGTTTGGGTGCAGGATGGATTGGCCCCCATACTAATTACCATTACTATTTTCTCTTGTACGTTGAAGTGGTGAATCATTGTTCTCTTTGTCCTTTCATTAGTTGAGATACGGCTTTGTACAACTTGAACCATAGAATGTATAGTGTTCCACATATAGAGAGGCAACCTATGCCAAGCGTAGGAGTTGTGGTAAGGCTAAACCTTCATTGTTTTTATGGTACCATATAAGAAATAGACCACCATGAGAGTGTTAGTTATGTTTTGTGGTGTTATATAGTTGTGTTTCAAATTTTAGGAAATATGATTATTTAATTGACATGTGAAATCTTTATTCTACATAAATATTTCATGTTTTAGTAAGAGACACAAGTGTGTATGTCCTAGATAGCATCCTTGTTTACAAATTTTCAAGAGAGGGGCTTGTAGTTTCTCTTGGATCTTATTCCCGGTACTAGACCTACCTTCGTGTCTCTTTACCATTTGATATGACCATTTCTAGAATAATTGAAGAAGCGATTGGACGACATGCAATCCAAAGTTTTTTGGATAGTATCCAAAGTTTTTTAGTGTCTCACCTAGGGGAGTGTTGGGTAGTCGAGAAAGGTTTGTGGATTATCATACTCTTAGCATGGTAACCATCAAACAAATATAATTTGTATCGTGGTGAGGACTTGTTTGAACAGCGGAATGGATCGAATTCCATCTCGAAGATTAATCTCCAACCTATCTTTAATCAAATGCATGCCCTGAAATGATGAAGACTGCCTTCTCCACTTAGTATGGGTGTTGTGAATATAAAGTTATTTCTCTTAGACTAAGCAATGCCCAAACATTGAACAACTTTCTACATAGGTTCCTTGATAACATTGTCGTAGTGTTGATTGATGATATCCTCATAAATTCCATGACAAAGAAGAGCATGAGCGCCATTTTAGGCTTATTCTGGAGACTTTGAGGAAGCATACGTTTTTTTGCAAGCTAAAGGAATTTTGGTTTTGGCTTTCTGAAGAATCTATTCTAGGTCGTGTGCTCAAGCAAGATTGAAAGTGTATTGCTTATTCTTCTAGGAAATTGAAAAAAACATGAGCATGACTAGCCTACTCGACCATGATCTAGAACTTGCACTTGTGGTATTTGCACTTAAGATTTGGAGGCATCATATATGAAGAATCGGGTGTGTTTTTTTAACTCGCCATAAGAGTCTTAAATATCTCTTCACACTAAATAGGTTGCATTTGAGGCAATTATGGTGGCTAGAATTAATAAAGTACTATCACCTATCTATCATGTAAACCCTAGGCAAGGAAAATGAAGCTCTTAGTCTACACCATGTGAAGATTCATAGTTCATCCTTCCGTTGGAAATCCCAGAAAGGCGCATCAAGATGATTAATTGTTACACCATTGCAAGAGCACATTCATGTGGGTATGACTAGAGTTCATTATAGACCGAATCAGGTTTATTTAGATTTGTGACCATCTTTGTGTGCCACATAAGTCTTAGGCGAGGGAGTACACTCTGAGGGATCCATATCGTACCACATACACCTTTCGTTCTGGTAAGTAAACTATGTATCATGACTTGAGTTAGACTTATTGATGGAGAATGAAAGTTGGTGTGTAAATGTAGGTTTCATCTTTTAGGTTTTGTTAGAAAATAAAGGCTGACTATAAGAGGCCAGCGGCATCAGAAATTGGTTAAAATCACCATGGATTTGGTTGGTGGTGACCTCGTTCATGAAGAGGGAAGGATGCAATTAGGTTGGTCATCTACGGACTCAGGAAGGTTGCTTAGTTATCTTCATATCCTATCTGCACCTTATAGTGTGTAAATGACTTGGCACCGATATGTGAGGATGATAGAGTATGGTTACACTGGTTACTAAATAACTACTTGTGATAAGGATGCTAAGTTTGTATCAATGTTTTGGGAGGGCTTAGTGCCTTCTATTTGGAACTGAGAATTAGTATGGTATTTCATCGTTAGTCAAATCGCTAGTTAGAGCATGCAAACTAAAATCTAGAGGATATGGTGATGTATTGTGTCCAATTTTGGCAAGGGGCTATGAAGATCGCTTGTCGCTTGTGGATTTTTTTCTTACAATATCAGGTTAGCATATGGAGGACACCTTACCAGGCTTGTATGGCAGCAAGTTTAGATCTCCACTTTGTTGGAATACGGTGGTGAGAAGGCATTGTTTGGTTCATATTGGGTTAGCAAACCATAGAGAGGGTAGTTGAGATTAGACAACACATGATGGTTTCATACAGAAGAAAAAGGTATTGTGTTGAGTACAATAATTTTGAATTTTAAGAATGCGAGTAGGTGTAATCTTAAGAGAGTCGGTTACAATTGAAGAAGATTTATCCTTTAAGGTCATCCTAAGAGGATATTGGTATTCTTGGAGAGTGGTAACGTGTAGGATGCCCAAGTGTATGAATATATTTGTTGGGTTGCAATAATATGAATGTGAGGTGGCTAGGAAGTATCCAGAAATTGTTCCCGCCAGATATGTGATGCAGAGTTATGTGTGTGACCGATTTGTCGAGCCTTGTGAGTAGTAAAGGAAGTAAGAATTCGGGGTCGAATTCTGTTTAAGGGGTTAAGAATGTAATACCCCATGTTTTGATTCTTATGAATTGTGCTTATTTATTTATTTTTAAATAAAATAATACTATGATGCTATTTAAGTGTGATCGGTAAGAGGAAACTAGGACACGAGAGGCAAAAGAATGAAAGAAAAAGAAAGGAAATTAATTTGAGTGCCACGTCTTAAGCTCTAGACCTATCATAGGAAATAAAAAGTACGTTAACCTGTGTTGTGTTGTTAGTGTACTAGCAATCTACTGCTATGTAGCCTGGATAATCATGAGAAGAAAAAAATTACCGGTCTGGGCTGGGCTTCTTTAGCCGAGCTGGACTCATATAATCCAGTAGTCATGGCTATTTAGTAGAGTCGAGGGAGGATGCTGCCGCCGTCTCCCTGCCCTAATCCTTTTCCACCGCCAGTAAACCAGTCCGTCTCTGCAGCGTGTCGCCGGCCGTGTCCGTATCTGACATGTCAGGTCAGGGTGTGTCTGCAGTGTGTATGCTCGTCCATATTGAAGGGGTTGTCGGGTATGCATCCTTTCCTCTGCTTTGTTGCTTAGGTAGATCGTTGCCTTTTTATTCTATTCAAATAGATGTTGCCATTAACGAGAACTCCCTTTGCCATATTTGGTTTTGGCTACTTCTTGTCCTATTAATTGGCCGTGCTTAGTAAATCAAATAGGAATCAATTGCATCTGCTAGTGAACTGGGTTACGATGGGTTCAGATGTATTCTTTTTTAGATCGGCAAAAAAATCTATGGACTTGGGTCCTAATCTGTTAGAGCATTGTTCCTGTACAGTCTATTCTAGTTACCTTATTAATTTGCTGGGTATAGTTATTGGTCAGGACATCTACCTATTGGACTGATTCTAGTGCCTAGATTTCTATAGTGCATTTAAAATCTAGAAGTGGCATGTAGTTATAATTGTTGAATACAGTGAACAAGTGCAACCTGTCAGTCTTTGCATAATTGTTTAAATCCTTCCTAATCCAGCTAGGTGCCTCCAGTGAGATACTTTCTTTTCCTGGATTGTACATAATAACAGATCTGTTTTTGTTGCCTAAAAACAGTTGTGAGTCGGCTGCATAACTTTTTATTTTTGTTCTCATACATGCTACCATTGTTAAATTATAGATAAAGAAACTAAAATTGGCTTTGATCTGGTCTTAACTCGGCTAGTTTATTGGTGTTCAAAAACCCTTTTGTAGTATTTTAGGTGTTATTCCATGTTATACTATTGAAAGTCCGGGACAGTCTTGTGCGTAGGAGCGACACGATAGTTAGCTTGTATATTCTTGAAATGATGAATCTTATTGAGTGTGATGAATGTTTCCTTAACAGGTGTGTTGGTACTTCCGGTCCAGAGTCTTACAATTCATAATTTGTGCCCCGCGGTTGAGGCAAGTTCATGACGAATATGGAATTTTACATATCTCTCTTCACTCAGTTATATTTAATGCTTATGATATGTTGATGATGACAATGAAAAATATGATGATGGCATATGCATATTATGCTTTTGCATACCATGATGATAATGTGATCTACGTTGGTAGGCACAATGAGACTTCCATTGATGGGTTGCGACCCACTTTGGAGGCATCCTCCACGAGTTGGAGCGAGTGGATGCCGACGGGTATCCACTCGAGCGATACTGGTATCCGTGATGAGATGAGATGAGCATATAGGCATGTAGGACATAACTTTATGTTCTAATGGATGAACGATATTTAATGATGTCCTGGTGTTTTGATTTATGTAAATTTACTATTTATTTGTGAACTTGTTGAGTCTTTGTACTCACCCTTGTTGCTTTCATGCTTTTAGGTAACCCTTGAGGACGTCATGCATGGGGAGTTTTAGGAGTAGCACCTTCACAATTATCACCTCACGTTTCACACAATCCTCACCAATATTTTGGAACTCTGATTCTGATCGATAGGAATCATTCTTGTCATAAATGGTTTTGGAGTATGCGGAAGTTTATCACTTAGACTTTGTTAGTTTTTCCTACTAGACATTATTACCAGTACTATGTTTGGATGGTAGTTTGTTTTATAGTTGTGGTATTGGAGGTTTATATGGTTGAATGTTTGTCTATATTTTATTGAGTTTTATCCTTGTACTCTTGTGTTTATATTATTGCATGTTGTGGATGTCCCAAAAATAAAGGAGACTCTGCCGAACTTTCCTAAAAATTCTTAGTTAGTTTTGTATGTGTAATGTATGTGGTAACATCTCAAGTGTTTCTTTGTCTTGGGGTGTTACAATTTGTCCATCCATATGACGGATAGATATACTCTGGGCACTCTCGGTGGAATGTCATCCAACTAGCTTGCAAGCATGTGGCTGGCTCACAAGGGACATATCACGGAAACAAGAAAAGAGTACTTATCGGTAACGAGGTTGAACTAGGTATGCAGAGATACCGACGATCAGACCTCGGATAAGTAAACTATCACGAGACAAAGGGAAATTGGTATTGTATGTAAGTGGTTCATTCGATTGCAAAATAATCGTAGAAATATGTGGGAGCCATATGAATTTCTAGATTCCTCTATTGGTTATTGATTGGAGAAGTGTCTCGGTCATGTCCGCATAATTCACAAACCGTAGGGAGACACACTTAAGGATTCGATGTTGTTTAGTAGATATGGAATATAAGTAGGGAGACCGAATGTTGTTCGGAGTCTCGGATGGGATCCGGGATATCACGAGGAGATCCGGAATGGTCCGGAGAATAATATTCATATAAGAAAAGTCCGATTCCGGAGTTCGGAAATGATTCCGATGTTTTCATCGGAGAGGTTCTAGAATGGTCTAGAAGGTTCACCGGACCGGAAGGGGAATGGTTTATGAATGTGTCATTGTTAAGTGGAATGATTGGATCATGTCCTAGGTCACTTGGTTGGGCATTTGCGAGAGAGAAATAAAGCTCTAAATTAAAAGTTAAAAGGGAGGTTTGAAAAGTCAAACTGGAACAATGGTTTCCTAGTGGAAGAAGAAGAGAGTCCTTCTTTCTCTCCAACTTGGGTTTGGGGAAGGATTCAAACTCCCCTCTCCCAAGATGCCCTCCCTCTCATAAATAGAGGGGAGGGGCTGCCCCAAAGAACCACAACCATCCCTCCCCACCTTGCGCCGCCGCCGCCATCGCCGCTGACAGCCGCCACCGCCTCGCGCCTCTGCTGGCTCGTCGCCGTCGCCATAGCCGCCACCGACTCCACCTCCTCCTCTCCGGCCTTCTAAACCTAGATCGCCGGAAACCCTAGATCCACCATAACCCGCACCAGCTTAGGCGAAGCCCTGCGGGATCTTCCCTCTACTTCCGACACCACGCCGTCGTGCTGCTGGAATTGCGAGGAGAGAACTACAACCTCTGTTGCCTGCTGGAACAAGGGAGAGGAAGGTCTTCATCAAGTACCGAACGTGTGACCGACTACGGAAGCTCTGCCGGATCGCAGCGCCGGGAGGATCGTCTACGCGATCTTGAGATCGGCAAGTGTACGACTACATCACCCACGAGAATCTGCTCTCGTTAACCGCTTTGGAATCTTCGAGGGTGAGTACTCTAATCGACTCATTGCTACAATCTAGTAGATAGATCTTAGCTTGTTCGTGTGCATGCGGTAGAATTTTTTTGTTTTCCATGCTACGAACCCCTTCAAAAATTAACAAAGTGTCATCAACATACTGGATAATGGGAAAATATGGATCCCATGTAGGAGTGGGCAGAAAAACCGATGACCGAAAATCGAATCCGAAAAAACCGACACTGAAACCGAAAGGACCAACACCGAAAAGACCGATTAAAAGTTTGGGTAGAAATATTTAAAAACCGAATTTAGTACGGTCAAATCGGTCTGCATGTCAAAAAGACCGATCCAACCGAAAAGCCTGATAATATGTATAAGCGGCCCAGTCGCATACTCCCTCTCCCATCGGCGGCTAGTCTTAACTGAGCAATTAAGCACCGATACTGTACGTCTTCCCGAGACGACTGCTAATCTCCCTCCCCCATCGGCGGAGCTTCCCAAGTTCCCATGCCAAATTCCCAGTCCCCGCTCCGGTCCTCCGATTCCCCTCCCTCCCCACAGACCCCGGCTCCCCCTGCTCCACCATATATGCCTAGAATCCAGCTCCACCGCGGCGCCGCCCAGTGCCCACGAACTTCCGCGCTCCGCCAGACGCCCAGGCCGCCGCCAGACGCCCAGGCCGCCGCCAGACGCCCAGGCCGCCGCCATTAGCTCCGGCCTTCGGGTCTTGAAGTTGCAGGTCGGCAACTCTGCGAGGTTGCTTGGAGTCTTGGACTCTACGACCTGCTTGGACTCTGAGGGCAAAGAATTTGCTTGGGCTCTGGCGCTCTGCGACTCTGCTTGGACTCTGCGAGGTGAGTGGAAAACTGGAAATAGTCTGCTACCTCTCCTCTGCTTGGAATCTGCGTGTAGCTCCTCTGCTTGGAATCTGCGTGTAGCTCCTTTCGTAATATGAGCATATGTGAAATAGTCTGCTGCCTCTCCTCTGATTTAATAGTATGAGTACTCTACGACTCTGATTTAATGTCCAGAAATTGATCTTACTAGTCCTGACTCATATTGTTATTTAACTTTCATATAGATCAATAAATTATTAATTCATAAGTCAAGTATTGAATGGGATTTGTTTTGTTTATTAATTACTAAGCCCTTGTTCTTTTTTGTTAGATGGCTGAACATGAAGAAACTGCTACTATGTCCACTTAAGTTAGCCAATTTGCTAGGAAAGAGGATGAGATTGTACACATTGAAGATGACAAAGATGGAGAAAATAAAGAAGGCACCGGGAATAAGGTAGGGAGAAAGCAAATGGATCCAAGATCAGAAGTGTGGCAGTATTTCAGCAAGAACTTTAGTGACCAGAATATTCTCTTATCGGGCACGTGCAACTATTGCAATCGTAGCATCATGGCCAAATCAAAAAAGAATGGCACAAGTGCCATGATTAGGCACTTGACTACTTGCAAGCATAATCCACACAGGAATGCCAAAGATCCCTCTCAAAGTACTTTGCAAATGACTCTTGATGGCCCTGGTATCTCGAAGTTTGATCCTGAAGAGCTGAGGGAGGCTTTTGCTGAAATGGTGATAGAAGATGAGCAGCCTTTTTCAATGGGTGAGAAGCCTGGGTTTAGAAAGTTCATGGCAAAGGCTTGCCCACGCTTCACCATGCCATCAAGAAGAACATGTACGAGAGGTGTTGTTCGTAAGTATTTTGAGGAGAAAGCAAAGCTGAAACAGTTCTTTAAAAAACATGGCGAAAGAGTTTGCTTGACAACTGATTGTTGGACATCAAGAAAGCAAGAAGGTTACATGGCTGTCACTGCTAATTTCATTGATGACGAGTGGCAGCTACATAAGAAGATCATAAGCTTTTTCAAGGTGAAAGGCCACAAGGGAGAAGATATAGGAAAAAATTTGCAGCGAGTCATGAATGAATGGGGTATGCAGAAAGTAATGACAGTGACAGTTGACAATGCTATCTCGAACGATGGTGGTCTCAATTACTTGAGAAAGCTAATGTCAAATGCAAAAACCTGCATAGCAAATGGAAAGTACCTCCACATGAGATGTGCAGCACATATTGTGAACCTTATTGTTACAAATGGCCTTAAGGAAGTGGACCCCTCTGTACAACGTGTGCGGGCTGCTGTACGATACATAAGAAATGGCACAACTAGGTTGGATAAATTTAAGGAGATTGTAGATGAAGAGAAGATAGAGAGTGATGCTTTCTTGAATCTAGACATATGCACTAGATGGAACTCCACATACCTTATGTTAAAAGCTGCACTTGTTTATGAGAAGGTGTTCCTACGACTTGCCGACGAAGATGCAACCTATGTGGCCGACTTGGCTGCTAATGGTGGGGTTGGGCATCCCGATGAAGATGATTGGCATAAGGTGAGGAATATTGCAGAATTCCTAAAGCATTTCTATGATTTGACTGTGCGCATTTCTTCATCTCTCCATGTTACTGCCAATTCTTTCTTTATTGAGATTGGGGAAGTTCATATCTTGGTGAATAAGTGGTTGGATAGTGAAGATGATTTACAGAAAGAAATGGGGAAGAGAATGAAAGATAAGTATAATAAGTATTGGGGACAGTGGCATGAGAACACTAAGCAACATGACAAGGAGAAAGACAAGGGAAAAGGTAAGGAAAAGGAGAACATTAACCTGCTCATATTTATTGCTACAGCTGTTGATCCAAGATACAAGTTATCCGAGGACTTGGAGCTAGTGATTGAAGAGATATTTGGTGAGGAGAATGGACATAAAGTATGGGCTGCTGTTAATAACTGCTTGCGTGAACTGTTTGAGGAGTATATGAAACTCTATGCTCCTCCAAGTGATGCCACACCACAAACTAGTAATTCTCAGGAAAATAAAGATGGTGCTAGTGCCGGAGGTAGTATGATGAAGGAACTGATTGCTAAAAAGAGGAAGTTGAATAACAATGGAAATAATAGAATTAGTAATCACAGATCTGAACTTGACAAATACCTTGCTGAAGATTGTGAAGATCCCGACAAAAAACTTGATGTGCTTACTTGGTGGAAGCTTAATGCTACCAGATATCCAATAATATCACACTTGGCACGTGATGTTCTAGCCATTCCTATCTCTACAGTAGCTTCAGAGTCAGCATTCAGCACAGGTGGACGAATCCTAGATGATTTTAGAACATCTCTTACTCCTTTCATGTTGGAATCAATAGTTTGTACACAATATTGGCTTCGACGGTCCACTCCTATCAATGTTGAAGAGAACTATGAGGAACTAGCCAAGCTGGAGAAAGGTAAACTAAAATCAGTAAATCTTTTTTGTTATATTGATTTTAGACTTTGTACACATGATATTCTGTTTGCATTGTACACATGATCAGTAAGTTGGCCCGTGATTGTTTGCATTGTTTTCAGAGTTGATTGAAGAATATGCCAATGGAAAAGCCAAATGTACAAAGAAGGGGGACGAAAAGGAGAAGGCTTCTCAACAAGCTTCAACTTCTAAATCTCAAACAGGCTCTACAAAAAATAGTTAGCAGGTTAGTTATCTTTGTTCACTAGAAAATTTGTTCACTACAAAAAACAGTTAGCATGATCTAAAACATTCTTTCCTGTCATGTTTTAATTTGCGGAAGTGTCATATTGTTGCAGATTGCAAGTCGTTGGTGCCTTGGACCTTGGTGATGAGAAGTTGAGAACAAGCCGTAGGTGGTTGGCTGGTTGAAATTTGCAAACATGTTGTGCGTCTCTACCTGATGCATGTTACTGCTCTTCTCCCGTTATTACTTCATTGTCACTGTGTGATCTAGGTTGATGTAAATTTTATATTTTAAGGCGTGTGTTCTGAATTCTGAATATGGGCATGTCCCCTCGTTGAATGGCTGATTAGAAGTTATGACTGCAATGTATTGATATTATGTTGGAAGTATAGTCAAAATCCTGTAAACAGTAGTTTTTTTTGAGGTATTAGCATGTATTCGAAAATCGGTCATGACCGAAATAAAAGATCGAAATGTCGGGTACCCGAAATTGTCGGTTATCAAAAAATGTGAGTCTCATTCGGTTCTCAAATTTGGGAGACCGAATTCAAAAAAGACCGAAGTTCAGAAACCGAAATTTCGGTCTAGACCGAACGCCCACCCCTAATCCCATGTCTAAATAGGTAAGGATAACCGGCCTTGCCTCAAGTACATAGAGTGTTGCTGAAAGGGGATCTCCCTGTATCACCCCTCTCTTGCAATGAAATTGTTTCCCAGGAATTCCATTTAGTAGAATTGAAGAGGTTCTAGAAGACAGAATATTTTTAATCCATTGAATAAAGATGTGATCAAAATGTTTATGCTTTAGCATTTGGATAATGACTTCATGCTCAATAGTGTCAAAAGATTTTTGCAAAATCCAGCTTCAGAATGATGATAGGATTCTTGGATTGATGGCACTGATATAGATACTCAAAGGACCATGCAATACAATCCTGAATGGATCTATCTTTGAGAAAGCCATATTGATTCTTATGGATACATCTCAAAATTTTCTTTTGGAATCTATTAGCGACTAACTTAGTCAAAAATTTGAGACACACATTAGTGTGTGAAATTGGCCTAAAATCATTTACTCCATCTGGTGCCTAAACCTTAGGTACCAGAGTAATATAGGAACCATTGATGTTTTACAACTTAATGGTGCCTGCATGAAAGTCTTGAGCAAGATCATAGAATTCTTTCTGCACAATGTGCCAATATTTTTTCAAGAACAACCCATTAAAACCATCAGGTCTAGGGGACTTATCAGGAGGCATTTCCTTCACCACCAGGTCCATCATTTCCTTCAAAAAAGGCATTGTCAAATTGATGACTGGGTTACTGCACCAATGACAGGGGTTATTGCAGTACTTGTAGCAGCAAATATTTAAAGAGTTTGTCCCGATGGGAGCTCGGTGAACATGACACCGCAGTCATGTTGTCAATGGGGCCACGTTCGCACCCAAACCGTGGTTTGGAAATAGCCTATTCTATAAGTTTCTAGGATAAATGACTTATATCATTAGACAAGTGTGCCTAAAATGAAATGAGCAATCAATCAAAGTGTTTCTTAGAATTTCAGCAAATATAAACTAGCCAGGTCATTTCAACAAATATATATGGAAGCATTCGTTTATCCTGGAATGCAAGAGACGTTGGGTGATCTAGAATTTGCGGTGAGCTACACAATGGGCATGCAGTTACTGTCGTAGCTATGAAGCGAATATAAATTATAATGGCATCATAAGAGAACTTATAGAGTAAGAATGCAAACCACGAATGAACTATATATAGAGGATAGCTATGTTGCTGCTTATGATAAACCATTAGATATGAAATATAATGGAATTTCTTGTGAACCTATAGAATAGGACAAGCAAGCATTACACAAGTGTGCCTACAAATGAATTGAGTAATCAAACAGAATGTTTCCTAGAATTTCAGCAAATATAAACTAGCCAAGTCATTTCAACAAATATATATGGAAGTGGTAGTATATCTTGGAATGCAAGAGGTTGACTCAGAATTTGCGGTGAGCTACATAATGGGCATTGATGACTGGGTTCCTGCACCAACAACAGGCTTATTGCAGTACTTGTAGGAGCAAATATATAAAGAGTTTGTCCCGATGAGAGCTCGACGAACGAAAACAACACGCCCCCGCAGCCACGTAGCCAATGCAGCCACGTTTGCACCCAAACTGTGGTTTGGAAATATCCTATTCTATAAGTTACTAGGATAAATGAATTTAAGATGATTTGTAACAACTACTACTAGGACTGAAAGAAAACTAGAACAAAAGTAAAAATAGAAAGGGGTGAATGCAATGAGATGAAATATTAATGCTATGATTTCTCAAGTAATGTTGTGTAAACTAGTGTGTATGATAAATGCTTATAGAATATATGTTAACTATAATTGTGGCGGTCCCTCATATACCGTTGTCTCCAATCATTGTTAGTGGCAACCAGACAACTCAACTGTCTACATCCTCTTTTGATTTGGTAGTAAAATGGTGTACTAAGGCAATAAGACCAGACAAAAGGCATTAAGATCTATGGACAACCATACTCCTAAGCAAGTGTGCTAGTCACAAGATATCCTGTCTGTCACTTTGGGGTCAAGCAATTCGCAACACAATACCTATCTATATCATGAGTGATCTTGGGGAAACTCTGGGCGGTGCATCCTAAGCTGCTATTGCCTCCGCAAATCACTTATAGCAAATATCCTATTAGTTTTACCCATGGAAGAGCAGAGACTAATGATAAATTTTATGACACTCTGTGAATCCCTAGTAAATTCCTCAACAATGCCTCGGGTCACATATTATCTTTGCATGAGTTAATAGGTCATCCTATTCAGTCTAGACCCTTGGATCAAAATGAATGAACAACCTTAAACAATTATGAGCATGCTAAATTTTATCTTTGAATAAACGACTATTTCAATTTTTTCACTTTATTAATATGGGTATGCTTACTTGGTGCTTAAGAGGTATACATGGATACATTGTAATGCATGAGTTATGTCTTGGGTTTACTTATAACGGTATTGTCTCACAATTGGTATTGTCTCACAACTTCTGTAGTAAATTATATAAAAAAAATAATATGACTATGTGCATCATCCCATATAGAACTAAAATACAAACATCAATGCTCTATCAAGTGAGGCTAATTGGTAGTACTAGTTCATAGCATGCGCTAGATTTGGTGACGCAAAAGAACAAAAAAGGTACAGTAGGGCGGCGTGCTGGACAGGCTCCCGATCTCAAATGGGCACAACCTTTGTGGCCCAAATAATTATGCCAGCGCATGGATCTATCTTTCAAGTACTGCGAAATGAGGTGGGTTCGGTCTATCTAGTTGTGCAACAATTGACTGCTATTTATATACGCCAGAGCGAGCACTTGCGTATATATGCGCAATCAAGAGAGACAAGCTGCTGAAAACCAATGACTTTGTATCTAGCTCTACAAGCAAAGTTTGTTTCTTTTGTTCAAATATATATAGGTGTACAAATGCAAATTTTGTTTATTTTGTTTATAAAATGGGATGAAAGTTCTCTTACATAACCTATTGAGAGAGAGAGAGGCCTACTTGTTTATAAAAGGTAATTTTTTATAAAAGGTAACCTAGAGATAGAGATGAAAGTTCTTTTTTGTTTATATAAAAAGTAATTTTGTTTCCCTTAAAAACCCTTACTACTTCAGTAGGAGAACGGCGCCTACTTGTTCTCATGCTTCATGTCTCTAGACAAGACATATGTGCGTACGACGTCGTTGTCTCTAAAGGAGAAGGAAAAAGTCTCAGAAAGAACAAAAGTAGCTTTTGCGCCATAGATATGACGACATTTTCTTAATCGTTTTTCAGGTCGACGATCGACGATAGCCCAACATTACAAAATCAATATGTGACGCCGTCGACATCGAGCAATAAATTGACCTGTCGGGGATTCTAGCGAGCGATCCATCAGTAGGCAGCGGGTCTAGCCATGAGAATAAACTTGTTTGCTCTCAAGTTGATCGATGATCAATTAGCCTAATGACGATCTTTAATTAGCGACACAGGAGATTATTGAATGATATGGTGCCTACTTAATTACAGAATTTACAGTCCTGTCTCAATTGTTAATGGTAAGATCACTGATAGCGTATCTCCCTGTAAATGATATCAAGGCTCATTTTCTTCTTATTTTGGTCACTTCGATCTCCAACATCTTCTCAATCATATCTATGATATCACCTAGATGAGACTTTCTTGCTTCCCTTTAAGGCTACACATTACTTTCTAGATTGGGCGTGTTTGTCTTCGGATCGGCTTACGTCAATTACTTGTACATACATAATCATTTCACTCTAGTTTTTTTTGAGAGTTCACACCCCTTATATTAATCTGCGACAATCAAACTTACAAGAATGTTTACACCAAAGGGTGGTTCTCACAACCACACATGTCTTCCCACTGGCATAGAAGAAGCTAAACGAGCTAAAGCATGTGCTTCTTCATTGGCTTCCCCGAATTCCTGAACAAAAGCAACATTGCCTCTAGCCTTCATCCACGCCTGCATCTCCATCAAAACACTCCCAAAATTGCTCAAGGGTGCTCCGCTTAGACCTTTAACAACCTGGAGACAAAGCGACATGGATTGCTCCCAGGCTTAGATCATCCACCAGGTTTAGCGCCTCGTAACATGCCAAAGCTTCCAGGCAATCTGGTTGTGTCAACCCATCGAAAATCATGGCAGAGGCTTCCTGGAATATCCCATCAGCTGAGCGACAGACCGCACCAACCGCTCTTCATCTGGCTGTCTTAGCAACAGCAACGTCGACGTTAACTTTCATCTTCCCTATAGGTGGAGCAATCCAACTCTTCTTCCTTGGACGTGTAGGGTTTCTTTGCTGCTGCGCAGGGGGTATAATGCTAGCAGTCTCCAAATCCTCCAAGAATCTATCCACGAACATCTTGGTTGCCATGGGACTTTGGTCGATCTCTTCGCGGACTGCTCTCCTCTTCGCATGCCAAATAGCCCATAAAGTGACAAGCATACGAATAAGATCGGCCTTCCTAATTGACTCAATCATCGAGAAAATCCATTGGCGGGCTGCTGGCTCGGCCGACATTGCCATATGCTCTGTAATTTCCTCATCAGCCAGAGCCCAAACGCACCTCGCCGTATTACAATCTATCAAATAATAGCACCAAGAATCTCCATGGCCACAGATCGAGAACGCAGCAGAAGACGCCATGTTTCTGTGATGCCGAAGATTAGCTGTCGGTAATAACTGTCTCGCCAACCTCCAGAGAAAGACGTGGATATTGGCCGGGACATCGACCTTCCATAGCTTCATCCATGTCTTTCCTTCCTCTAGAGTAGAAGAGGAGCCTGGTCTTGCATCAAACCAGTCTTATCTTACTCTCCTAGTATCAACGAGTGCACGATAGCATGAACGAACCGAGAAGACCCCAGTGCGTTCAAAATTCCATGCCCAGAAATCCTCTTGTGCACAAAGGTATATTGCATATATCTTCTACATCCATGGGCTAGAAGTATTCATTCGTTTTACCTAGATTCCATTTCTCTTCTGAGTTGTCAATGTAGTCACTAGCCTTAACAGGAGGGTCATCTTGCCTTGGAGCCACGGGTCGGAGCCTTTCATTTCATGGAAGCCAATTCTGCTCCCATGCATCCGTCGTCCTGCCATTACCGATCCGACGAATGAGGCCAACTTTTAAAGTGTCCCTACCTTCTAGCAAAGATCTCCATACCTGCGATGGATGGGATCCCAAATTTGTTGTAAGAATATCATCACTTGGAAAATATATAGCCTTGAACATCCTCACACTCAGAGAACCAGGTTCTTGGAGAATGCGCCACACTTTTCTAGCAAGTAAAGCCAAGTTGAATAACTCGATATACCTGAAACCCAACCCACCCATGTATTTTGGTTGTGTCATTGTTTCACAGGACACCCAACAAGTCTTCCGCTTACCATTTTTACTTCCCCACCAGAAGTTTCATAGCATGGAGTTGATATGCTCACATAAACCCCGTGGTAATTTGATACATGACATTGAGAAGGTTGGTACTGCTTGGGCTACATATTTAATTAGCACCTCCTTTCCACCCATTGACAGCAATTGCTCTAGCCATCCCAACACCTTCTTCCACACTTTATCCCTCAGATACTTGAAAGAGCCGCTCTTGGATCTCCCCACATAGGAGGGCATACCAAGATATCATTCAGGGCCTCACATTGTACCTCAAGTACCTTCTTGACCTCCTCCCGTACCAATTTTGGGCATCTGCTACGTCCAAAACGTATCTACTTTCCCGAACACTTTTGCTATTGTTTCTCCTCTAAACTTGTGTGATTTGGATACAACTAACATGGACCGACGCTGTTTTCAGCAGAATTACCTTGGTGTCTAGTTTTTGTGCAGAAAATCAACTATCAGGAAAAATCCCGTAAAATATGCCAAAAATCCTATTTCACCAGAAGATCCACGGAGCCAGAATACTAGACGGGGTGGAGCCCTAGGGGGACCACACCCCCTGCCGCGTGGGTGGGCCTAGCCCGCGCCTGGAGGGGGTGTGGCTGCCCCAGGCACCCCCTCGGGCTCCCTCTTCGCCTACAAGATGCCTCTTAACCTAAAAACTGAGGGGGGTTCGATGTTTTTCCAGAAAGAGTTCCGCTGCTCCGCCACCACCAGAAATCGTGATTCGGAACCAGAAACTCTGTTCTGGCACCCTGCCGGGACGGGGAATTTGGAGAGGATCATCGCCATCGTTATCAACAACGCCTCTCCATCAACCATCCATGTTTCCCTCATCCATGAGTGAGTAATCCCCCGCTGTAGGCCATGGGGATGGTAGGGATTAGATGAGTTCTATCATGTAATCGAATAAGATTGTTAGAGCATGGTGCCTAGTATCTCTATTAGTGCTATTTGACTTTGTTGCAACTTGTTGTGCTTAATGCTTGTCACTAGGGCCCGAGTGCCATGATCTCATATCTGAACTTATTATTGAATCTTTATGATAGTATTGTTTGTGATCTTATCTGCAAGTTGTGTACACATATCATTGTCCGGATCCAAAGGCCCCGAAGAAATTGGGACAACCTGAGGGGATGGCTATGATGTGAGGATCACATGTATTCCCGGAGTGTTAATGCTTTGCTCCGGTGCTCTATTAAAAGGAGCACCTTAATTTCCAGTAGTTCCCTTGAGGCCCTGCTGCAACGGGATGGCAGGACAAAAGATGTTGTGCAAGTTATCATTGCGAGCACGCATGACTATATATGGATCACATGCCTATGATTGTTTAGTACTTGGATGCTTATTCTTATTTATCTGCAATTGACCTAGATCTTGAAGTTACATGTTTAGACTCGTCCATGCAACGCCCGTCCATCCATCCCTATGCCTACCGCACTCATATCCTACTGTTTGCTACTACTGTTACTATTGCTCTTGTTTTACTACTGATATTACTTTGTTGTTGCTACTATAAACTGTTGCTACTAATAAAATTCTGTGAGCAATAACTATTTCCAGGTGCAGATGAATTGACAACTCAGTTGTTAAGGCTTGCAAGTATTCTTTGGCTCCCCTTGTGTCAAATCAATAAATTGGGTAATACTACCCTCGAAGACTGTTGCGATCACCTATACTTGTGGGTCATCAAGACTATTTTCTGGCGCCGTTGCCGGGGAGCATAGCTTTATTTGTAAGTTCACTTGGATATACTATTGTTCACTTCTACTCCTTTCATCATGGGTAAGTCTCATGATGGAAATTTTCCTATTTTACTATACACTACAAGAAGAGGTACAGTCCTAAACACCGATGCTGCTCTTGATTCACCGTCTGTTATAAGTAAGCTTATTACACCACCACCACATACACGTGCTACACACACTGCTACTACTGCTGAGTCTGAAACTATTTCTGATACTCATGATATTACTTCTACTATGCTTGTTGCGAGTGGTTCATTAGGTCCTTTCCTAGATGCTACTATGGCTAGTCTAGGAAATACTGAAACTCCTAGTGAAGACACTGTTACACCTGTTAGCTCACCTGAGTCTAGAGAGAGATATGATATTAATGATGGTTACATTGATTTTACTGATGAATTTATTGAGGAGTGCCGAAACACACATGGTGCTAGTGCTATTAAGAGTCTCCTTGAGAGACGTACCATTATTCCTAAACTGTCCTCTGATCCTAAGTTTGCCACCTCTCCCATAGATGTTAAATATAAAGATTATGATTTCTCTCTTGATTTGTCCTATTTAGACATTTTTGAGAAAGAACCTTTTTGTGGGACTGAAAATGAGAGTGTTGTAGCTCACATGAATGAGCTCTCCACTATGAGTGCTTTATTCTCTGATGATTTTAAGATGCGCAAGTACTTTGTTACTAAGATCTTCTCTTTTTTACTAAAAGGAGAAGCTAAAGCTTGAATTAATATATTACCTCCTGGTTCCATTGATAGTCTTGATTGTTTGGTTGCTTCTTTCTTCCAGAAATATTTTCCTCCCAGTGCTAGACATGCTGCTTTGCAGAAACTTTTTTATTTTAAACAGGGATAAGAAGAGAAATTGCCTGAGTCATGGACAAGGTTATGTGCATTGATTCATGCACATCCTGGATGTCCATTACCTAAAAATGAGCTTCTTGATATTTATTATAATGGACTAACTGATGATTCTAGGACATACCTAGACAACTTTGTTGATTGTGTTTTCAGGAAAAGAACTCCTACAGATGCTAAAGAATTAATGGCTAAAATAAGCAAGAATTATGATGATTGGACTTCAACAGAGCTAAATACACCTGAGCCTATTACTTCTGAACCAGTTGTGCATGAACCAGTTCTAACACCAACACCAAAGAAGAGGGGAATGATTGCATTAAATGATGAAGTGATGAAAGAAGCTAGGAAATGTCTTAAGGAGAAAGGTATTAGAGCTGAAGATGTGAAGAATCTACCTCCTATAGAAGAATTATGTAAGCCAATTCCCCACTCATCTACTTTTGAGGTACACTCTCTCCATTTTGATGAAGGTGATATTCCTTATGGTAAGCCTCCTGATCAATGCTTAGAGGAACTTGACACATTTATTGTTAAACAAGGTAATTTCAATAAACAAGTTCAAAATCATTTATTGGAAAGCTCTAGAGCTATTAATGAGTTGTAAGATATTGTGGAAAGAACTGCTAATAATATTAAAATGCTTTGTAAAGTCTTTCAAATGGTTCAAGCCCAAATTGATCAACTTTCTAAGGTACAAAATGATATGCTAGTTAATGCCTCAGGAGATAAACATGCTTATGGAATTAGAACTAGGAGTGGTATAGCTACTCAAGATCCTTTATATCCTGAAGGACACCCTAAAAGAATTGAGCAGGATTCTCAACAAGGTGAAAGTAGTGGTAGTCCTCGTAAGAGAAAGAAAAAGAAACATAAAATAGTTGAGGAACCACTTGAACCTGTTGTAGATCCTAATAGTATATATGTCTCTGATGCTGAAACTGAGAGTGGTAATGATAAAAATGATGCTCCTGATAAGGAGGAAGTTGAGGAAGAACCTGAGAAGCACACTAAGAACACTAGGTACACTAAGGAAAATTTTATTGCTAATAAACATGGTAAAGAGAGAGAACCTTGGGTTCAGAAACCTATGCCTTTTCCAAACAAGAAACACAAGTCAAAGGAGGAAGAACACTACAACAAGTTTTGTGAGTGGAGGAAACCTTAATTTTTGCAAATTCCTTTGACGGATGCTATTAAGTTGCCTCCTTATTCAAAGTATATGAAAGATATTGTCTCTAATAAAAGGAAGATTCCTAATGAGAAAATTTCTACTTTGCTTGCTAATTATTCCTTCAATGATAAGGTTCCAAAGAAACTTGGTGATCCAGGTATACCAACTATTCCTTGCTCTATTAAGAACAATTATGTTAGAACTGCTTTATGTGATTTGGGAGCTGGAGTTAGTGTTATGCCCTTTTCTCTCTACAAAAGACTCCAGCTAGAAAAGTTGATACCAACTGATATATCTTTGCAAATGGCTGATAAGTCAACTACTATTCCTGTTGGTATTTGTGAGGATGTTCCTGTTCAAGTGGCTCATAATTGCCTGGTTTTAACTGATTTTGTTGTGCTTGAAATGCCTGAAGATGATAATATGTCCATTATTCTTGGGAGACCTTTTCTTAACACTGCAGGTGCTGCCATCAACTATAATCAAGGAAAAGTAACATTTAATATTAATGACAAAGAGCATACTATTTATTTCCCCAAGAAGGTTGCTAAGATATTTTGTCTAAACTCCATTGAAAATATTGAGAGCGTCAAGGTTGGAGAAATATATTGTCCCATTCCACAAGAAAGTTTTGAAACTATTATGATTGGGACCATTGCTATCAAGTTTGAGGTAACATAATCACTTTGTGGAATGCAAATTTTTGTTTCATATAAGATTGTTTTGGTAACAAGACCTGATCAACCTTGTTAACAAAAGGATTTTAATGAACAAAATAATGTTTTCACTGTGGTTATACTTGCTCACTTTTACTTTTCTCCTTCCTAGTCTTTTCTTTTCCTCTTGTTAGCTTTAGTTTTGCTAGTTGTTTGCTTATAAGAGTGTCTTAAAACTTCTGTAGTTTTGGTTCTTGTTTACTTTTGCTTCTTCTAAAAAAATCTTTTCTGCGAGAAAATCAATTTTCATACCCTGAAAATTGGCCAAAAATAAAGTATCCCAAAAATCCCAGAAAATTCATAATAAATTTTTCCTCGAAAAAATAGGCAGAGGGACACCTGGAGTGGTCCAGGGAGGCCCTAGGCCAGCGCACCCCCTGGTGGCGCGGCCAGCCCAAGGGGCGCGCCTGGCCTAGGTGGGACCCACCTGAGGCCCTCCAAGATACCTCCTCCCAGCCACCTTCTTTCTCTCTCCCGAAAAACACCGAAAAACTTCCTCAAGCTCGAGTTCTTGCTGTTCTTGCTCCCGATTTTCAATCTCCTTGCTCAGCACATCTTTGCTGCTGGTTTTTGGAGGGATTGCTCCTTGGTATGTGCCTCCTCCGCTTGTCCAATTAGATTTGTGATTGTTATATTGTATCTTGAGTATTTTTCTTCTATAGGTGTCAGGTTGTGTGAGTTTGCATGCTTGTTCTATGCTTAGAGATTTCATTTTGATGCATGTTTAGCCCTCTAGCAAGTTCCTATAGTAGTTTCTCATCATTTATCAACTTGGAAATCACTTGGTTTGATGTTTGTCTAAAAATTTCAGAAAAAAGGGGTCATGGACAACCACACTTATGGTGAAATATTTGAGAGTGATGCACCTAGAAGGACAAGGCCTTCAAGATCATCCTCCCGAGCTAGGCCCTCATACAATGAGGATCTCATTACGTCGTGATTTGGCGACGAGGGAGATGAGGGGGATGCGCACCCTTCTACCTTTCCTTGTCCTACCTTCTTGCGGGATGCTGGGATTCTCAATGATTTCTTAACCTTGGTTCGGAGGGTTGGACTAACGAGTTATATGCAGAATGAGAGTGTGTAGTATGCTACGCTCACTAAAACCTTTGTGGAGAGTTTCTCTTTTTCTAACAGCCCGTTCAAACCAGATGTGTCTTTCAAAATCTATAACAGGCCTTACTCCATGAAATTGAAGAAATTTTGTGAGATCCTGGGTATTGGTACGGTCGGGACGGTGAAGAAGATTCTAGCTCAACCCACTGATTTATTGGATCTCTACTGCGGGATAACTAATGATGATGACTGTAGAGCCCAGCGTGGAAAGATAAGAAATATTCAACTCCCAGCTATCAGGTATTTTGCTTATTATCTTTCCACTAGTGTTCTTGGTAGGGAGAACACTAGAAATATTTCCAACTATCATTTGGACTTCCTAGCTACTACGCTCAACAATGAAACCAGGTACAATCTTGGTTCTCTCATTGCTCGTCGCTTAGCTGCTAAGGGACCCATTTATGGGGGTATTATTGCTGCTCGTGTTGTTGCTGCCTTAGACCTTTATGTTGATCCAAATGATACAGTTTTGGCTCCTTAGAGGCTTGACTTAGCTTCCATTAAAGCGCATCACTTTGTCACTGCTGGCTCTACCCTTGAGAGTCTGGTTTATAGAATGTTGGTTACTGACGGGGAAGAGAGGGAGATTCCTCTGCCCCAAACCACTTTGTTTAGTATTTCCCAGGGACCATTGTCACGCTCCAAGGAGGAGATGGACGAGAAGATGTGCATTCTTGGCTTCCATGGACACTATCAGGGGGACGTGCCCTCATACGACCCCTCTATGCACTACACAGGGGAGTCCTTGAGCTCGTACCAGGACGAAGGGGCCTCCTCGTTGTATTGCGGAGCTGCACCTTCTTGGTCACCATGGAGTTGAGCCCCACTTAGGCCAAAAGCCTAAGCATGGGGGAGGTATACCGACATCACACTCATTTATATATCATGTTTCATCGGTTCTTTGTATATCCATTGTTTCACTTTGTTTTTGGTTTTTGTTTCTGCTTTATCAAAACACAAAAATACCAAAAATATTTTTGTTGTTTCTCTTGTTTTGTTTCTTGGTTTTCTAGCTTTGGTTTGCCTAAAAAATCCAAAAAGATTTTTGCTTTGTTTGCCTGTTTTAAAAAATTGAAAACACCAAAAATATTTGTTCTTCTTCTTGGTTTTGTGAGTTCTTTGCAGGGTTCATGTCATTATTCAAGCCACACAAGTGAAGAGCAATAATGAAGATTAAGACAACTTGAGGTGTGGCAAGAGGCTGGTAAAGAACTCTATTTGTTTGCATTTTTTGTACATATACTCATCATGGTGAGCATGCCTAGTCTGTTCATGTAAGGTGTATGTTATTATGGATGCTTAGTAGTTCTTGCTTTCTTGTGATTAGCTCCAGCTTGCTAATAGTTTGTAGCATGACATATGAATGTTTGCTTGCATTCTTTTATTCATAACTTGGTATGATATTGTGGTATCCTCCTCTGAATGTTTCATGTGAATCAACTTGGCACATGCTCACGCATGCATATGACTAAACAATAGTCAATAATCCTTGATGATTTATTTTGCCTCGGAGTTCTTGTATCACTTTCATGCCATAATTAGTCCTGTTTTGCTGCAAGCATGATTATGTCAGTTATTGCTCTCTTGGTTGTCGCTCCCTCTCTATTGCTAGCCTTCACTTGCACTGAGTATGAGCTCTACTTGTGCATCGAACCCCCAAAACCAATATTGCCAACAGTGTCCACCATACCTACCTACTAGCATCATTTGCCAGTTAGTGCATATTCATTGTGCCTCGTTTTCTTCCAAATAAAATGTTTGCTTGTTTTGAGAAAGTTAGTTTGTAAAGCTCTCACGAACTTGATGGCACACTTTATTCCTTGCACTTAATAAACCTGAACCATTGTGATTGTCCATGAAAGTTATATGCTTGCAAATTATAGGTTGTGAATTATCAGAACCGTGCTGTCACGGGGAACGCTTTCAACACTTATGGATACATATCCATTTGATATCATGCTCTTTTGTTTGAGGATGTCGTCGGTGTGAAATAAAAGGGGAGCTTGTGAGTTCATGGAGTTATATATATGTGTTAGAGAAACGCCTGGGCCGCTAGCCTAAGCCATGCCTAATCATGGTGGAAACTTGTAGCATAACCATAATGAGCAATCTGTGAAGCATCCTCAATAAAAACCTATGCAAACAACAATTTGTGAGATGCTCATTGTCTGCTTGCCTTGTCATTTTGATTATGGGATAGCTCATGTATCTTGTGCAATGGGTACCCCTTTGGCGGTTCTCTATGATATGCATGTATTTACAATGACAAGAACTTACAGGTAACTAAAGTTGAGTAGCATGAGGAGCGTCCCTCGTACTCAAGGGACATGGGATTTCTAGTTTATGGTCTATCAAGCATATAAATCATATTGGACCTCACTTTCACCATTAACCATATAAAGATTCCTATGATAGGGGCAATGAGAGCTCAAAGCTAATGTGTACCTTACTTTCAGCATTTGGAAGCCTTTCAAACTTTTCAAAACCTTTTCACTTCCTTGTTGAGTCACCACTTATTCTATGAGAACCTTCTTGAGAGCATAATTTTCATTCTTAGTGTAATGTGCTTGTCTCAAAACTTGGTTAATTATGTCATGACTTCGATGCATGTACCTCTGATATCTTTACTTCTAGTCTTCACTTGAACTTCAGAGGTGCCTTGGCATTTATATTGTGCTCTACAAACAAAGGCAAGCGAGATACCACTCTATCATACCTTTTTATGAGCATTGCAATGTTGCTTATGTTTATGTTTCATGCTACTTATTATTATTGAGTTGGTTTCTCTTCATAGCTTGCAATGACTATTGAGTAGACTTAGTTGATTACTTCTTATCATGAATGGTTTAAGTATCTACTCCTGTGTTGAGAATATATACATCATATGAAGCAAATGTTTTCGTGAAAGTTATTTTATCGCACTCTGTTTTCAACTGAATTGCTTGAGGACAAGCAATAAGCTAAGCTTGGGGGAGTTGATGCGTCCAAAATGTATCTACTTTCCCAAACACTTTTGCTATTGTTTCTCCTCTAAACTTGTGTGATTTGGATACAACTAACATGGACTGACGCTGTTTTCAACAGAATTACCTTGGTGTCTAGTTTTTGTGCGGAAAATCAACTATTAGGATAAATCCCGGAAAATATGCCAAAAATCCTATTTCACCAGAAGATCCACGGAGCCAGAATACGAGACAGAGTGGAGCCCTGGGGGCCCATACCCCTGCCACGCGGGTGGGTCCAACCCGCGCCTGGAGGGGGTGTGGCTGCCCCAGGCACCCCCTCGGTATCCCTCTTCGCCTATAAGATGCCTCTTGACCTAAAACTGAGGGGGGTTCGACGTTTTTACAGAAAGAGTTCCACTGCTCCGCCACCACCAGAAACCGCGATTCGGAACCAGAAACTCCGTTCTGGCACCCTGCCGGGACGGGGAATTTGGAGAGGATCATCGCCATCATCATCAACAACGCCTCTCCATCAACCATCCATGTTTCCCTCATCCATGAGTGAGTAATCCCCTGTTGTAGGCCATGGGGATGGTAGGGATTGGATGAGTTCTATCATGTAATCGAATAAGATTGTTAGGGCATGGTGCCTAGTATCTCTATTTCTGCTATTTGACTTTGTTGCAACTTGTTGTGCTTAATGCTTGTCACTAGGTCCTGAGTGCCATGATCTCAGATCTAAACTTATTATTGAATCTTTATGATAGTATTGTTTGTGATCTTATCTGCAAGTTGTGTACACATATCATTGTCCGGATCCAAAGGCCTTGAAGTGACAGAAATTGGGACAACCTGAGGGGATGGCTGTGATGTGAGGATCACATGTATTCATGGAGTGTTAATGCTTTGCTCCGGTGCTCTATTAAAAGGAGCACCTTAATTGCCAGTATTTCCCTTGAGGCCCCGCTGAAACGGGCTGGCTGGACAAAAGATGTTGTGCAAGTTCTCATTGCGAGCACGCACGACTATATATGGAGCACATGCCTATGATTGTTTAGTACTTGGATGCTTATTCTTATTTATCTGCAATTTCCCTAGATGTTGAAGTTACATGTTTAGACTCGTCCATGCAACGCCCGTCCATCCCTATGCCTACCGCACTCATATCCTACTGTTTGCTACTACTGTTAGTCTGTTACTATTGCTCTTGTTTTACTGCTGCTGTTACTTTGATGTTGCTACTATAAACTGTTGCTACTGATAAACTTCTCTGAGCTAGAACTATTTTCAGGTGCAGCTGAATTAACAACTCAGTTGTTAAGGCTTGCAAGTATTCTTTGGCTCCCCTTGTGTCAAATCAATAAATTGGGTAATACTACCCTCGAAGACTGTTGCGATCCCCTATACTTGTGGGTCATCAGCATCCTTTGATTAATAAAATGGATGATTTTTCCATGTTGATACGCTGACCTGACGCATTATAGTATGTTGTTAACACATCCTTAATTGCCAAGGCATTGTCACCATTTTGTTTGAACAGCAGGCTATCATCTGCGAAGAGGAGGTGGAGTATGACAATGAGGACGATGAGGAGGACAAGGACGAGGAGTGATCCCTTGGGGTTCTGGCACCGCTCTTCTTTCTTTTTAGCGTTTCGATGCCAAAGGGAGAGAAGTAGTTCTATTCGGATGTCACGAATTTGCATCGGTCGGGCACAACCATTTTCCATCTTTGTCGTTTTCTTTATCATTGCTTATGCCCATTTAGTGTTGAACTTTTAAATTTTCTATTTGGTTTGTGCTTGTTTGAGACTATGTGGTTTGTGTAAACCTTTGGATGTATCCCGGTTATTCTTGGAATTATCTCTATGGAATTATGGATCCATTCCTATGGTATGGAGTTTCTGTATTATCGTTATGGATGCACCACAATGGTATTATTCTTGGAAGTCTCAATAAGTGATCATTATAGTGTCTATCTCTATAGTATTGAGGACTTCACTTTCTGATGGTATGATAATTTTCTAAATCACGATTTGATCTTAGTTTCCAACTCATAAAAAGTCTTGTACCTTTTTGTATGCATTTGCATTCAAACGCAAACTTGTTGTATGTACATTTAGGGGGAGTCTTTTTATTCTTTAAATGATGTTGTCAGTAGGGCGTTATTGTAAATCCTAGTATTATCATCTAACACCAAATAGGGGGAGATTGAAAGAGCATTTCATGATCTCTAGTGTTTTATGTGTTAGATAACAATACCAAGGATTATTTCATGTGTGTTGAGTGCTGGAGATAAATGTCCACTCAAAAAGCAGCCAAACAGTGTTTGGGGGGCAGATTATCCGCCCCTGCCAAGGGCCAGATTATCCGCCCTTGGCTCGATCGACAAAGGTGGAAAAGGCGCGTCACACGGTATGGGGGCATAATTTCCCACGGATTGTCTGGCTAGGGCCGGAGTTTTTGCCCGGGCCAGATAATCCGCCCCTCAAGGGGGGGGATAATCCATCCCCCGGGATTTTTCCAAAGGCAGCCAAGGCGCGTCACGCGGTATAGGGGCGGATTTTTTCCCAGAAAATAAGATTTCGGGCTACAGTTTTGCCCTGGCCGGATAATCCGGCCCCAATTTTATCCAACGGCTGAGTTTTGACAGGGGTATAAATACCCCAATTGCTCCTCTTGTCATATCCCTTGATTCATTGGAAAAAGTGATGTATTGTTCATCAAGATCTCCACATTCGTCCACTCGAAGGCTCCGATCTTTGGGGAATCAAAGGAGGATGCTTCGATCTTCATCGGCACCAATCAAGCTCTTCAATTCCCCTCCATTCACTTGGAGGATTCTTGATCTAGTATTTTTTGCAAATATCTAGATCTCTATTCTGGTTGTTGATTAAACGTGTCATTGTGGCAGCTTGTTGTCATCACGGGAGCATCCAATTAAGTTGTGGATATGTGCCCCGCTAGTGTTGTAAAGGAACCGGTTCCCGCCTCGAAGGGTAACCAATAGTGGAAAGGTGGATCAAGCCTTTAGTGGAAAGATCCATCGAAGAATAGGGTAAAGCCTATTGTGGCATGGTGGTCTAAGTACCGCCCACCCCTCCAACGCAGACATACTTCCCTTAACAAGGAAGGAAATACGTACAAACAAATCATGTGTCTCCGCATGCTCCACTACGGTTACATTGTTCCTCGCTTTTACTCGCTTAGTAGATAGGTTTGCATATAGGAAAATTCTCTGTAGCACTCAGGGAGAATTTTCCTTTGTGTTAAGCCTAAAATTGAAAAAGTATTAAAATTTGGAGTAGCACCTATTCACCCCCCCCTCTAGGTGTCCATACGATCCATTTTAGTTCTAAGACGCTTGATCTTTCTCTCTAGTTGATTTTCAACTTCAGCCTTATAAATTATAATGTGGCCTAAAGCCTCACCTTTAGTTTGCAACAAATAAACATAGCATAATGTAGTAGCCATCTATCAACATTATGAAATATCTCTTTTCACCCTTTTCAACACACCATTCATCTCGCATAGACTAGAATGTATGAGTACTAGAGGTGTCAAGTTTCTCTCCTCGGCTGCCTTGTAAGGCTTTTGAGGTTTATTTGATTGCACACAATTATGGCACTTAGAACGTTTGGAATAGTGAAATTCAGAATTAAAGTCATACTAGACATCCGAGACATTAAACCAAAATTAATGTGACATAAAAGAGAATTTCAAGCACTAGGATAATCATTAACACCACCACAAATATGATTCACGTATTTATTAGAAAACTCTAAAAGAGAGAAATGGAACAAGCCTCGAAACTCATAACCTTTACCAATAAATTATCCATGTTTCGAAACAACGACCTTATTAGACTCTAAATAACCTTAAAGCGATCTCTGCATAGAAGGGATTTGCTAACAAGATTCTTGTTCATAGTAGGAACATGTTGCACGTTTTTTAGCTGCACGATCTTTCTAAAAGTGAACTTTAGATTCACCGTGCTAACACCATGAACAAAAGCATGTGATCCATTCCTCATTAGGACAGAAGAATCCCGAGCAACCTGATAAGAAGTAAACATAGAGATGTCAGCACACACATGAACATTAGCACCCGTATCAATCCACCAACATGGTGATTGAAACACCAAAAGAATAGTAAATAAATTACAATACCTATCAGTGTTACTAGCGGTCATGACGTCGATATTCTTCCCACTTTTTCCTCCACGATCTACATGTTCTAGGCAGTCCTTGGAAAAGTGTTTGAGCTCTCCACAGGTATAGCAACCTAGCTCAACCTTGTTCGGCTTTTTATTGTTCTTGAAGGTTGTATTCTTTACATGCTTGTTGAATGAGGGATTGTTGTTCCCTTTGTTCTTGTCGAAGGTTTTCTTCTGTACCGTATTGGTGCTAGACAGACCCTCCCTCCTTTCTCAGCAGTGTACTTAGACCGAGCATTCTCCTCAACATTAAGAGATGCTATCAATTTTTTAACCGATATCTCATGTCTCTTGTGTTTGATAGTTGTGGCGAAGTTCCTCCATGTATAAGGCAACTTTGCTATAATACACCAAGCCACAAACTTGTCGGGTAAGACACACTTAAAGAGTTTGAACCCCTTGTTGTAGCACTGTATCTTATGAGCTTGTTTCACCATAAAACGGTTGTTAACCATCGTGTAATCATGGAAGCTCTACATGATAAATAGCTGATGCGTGCACCCACAGTTGACGTGGGACACTTCGTTGGAACCCCAAGAGCAAGGTGTGATGAGCACAGCAGCAAATTTCCCTCAGTAGAGACTGAGGTTATCAAACCTGAAGGAGGAAGGAAATCTCAAAGGTGTTGCAAGCAACATGGAGACCTGTACAACACAAACTCAAGACTTTGTCTCAACGAATCAATGAGGTTGTCAAGATCACCAGTTTGTTGTAACAAAGGATTAAACGTATGGTGTGGAAGGTAACGGTTTGCAGCAATTAAACAAATAACAGTGGAAGATGTATCAATCATAAAGATTGGACCGGCGTCCATAGTTCACTAGAGGTGCTCTCCTTAGATAAACAACATGGCATGAAGGTAAACAAATTATAGTAGGGCAATTGACAGGAACTGAGCAAGGGATAACAATGCAATTATTAGTCAGAAATATCCTATGAGATTCGATTGGGCAATACAACAAGATACATAGACCGCCATCCAACTGCATCTCTGACTAGAAGTCCACCTTCAGGTTATCATCCGAACCCCCTCCGGTATTAAGTTGCAAGCAACAGACAACTGCTTTAAGCAAAGTGTGTACGGTGAACAGTCCACATGTTCCAAGAACAAGAGACCGTTGTTTTCTCCCTAGTAGCAACAGCACATCTACAACCGAAGATATTATTGTCACTTCCCTTGGAAACTAGAGGCATGAACCCACTATCAAGCATAAATACCCCTCTTGGAGTCACTAGCAACTACTTGGCCAAGATAGCTACTAACAACGGAGAGCATGCAAGATCACAAACAACACAAACATGATAGAATCATAAAGACAAAACCATTAATCAAACCAACATAATAATCTCAATATCCATCGGATCCCAGCAAACACAACATGCATGATTACAAATAGATTAGATCTTGATCATGAATGGAGCTCACAAGATCTATACATGAAAGCACAAAGGAGGAGATACAACCATATAGCTACTACATGGACCCATAGTCCAAGGTGGAACTACTCACGCATCATACCGGAGAGAAGGCCTCCGGGATGATCTCCCCTCTAGCAGGGTGCCGGGAAGAACTTCAGATCCCCCCCGATCTAGGGACGATGGTGGTGGTGGCTACAGACGGTTTCGTGGAGATTTGATTGGGTACTTAGGGTTTCTGCATCGGGGGCTTCTTATAGGCGAAGGGAGGCCAAGGAGGCGACCAGGGGGGTCAAAGCCTACCCAGGAGTGGGCCCACCCCTTGTCGCGCCTAGGGGGGTTGGCCGCCCTGGCATGCTTCCTCGTCTCCCCTCTGGACTTCTTGTTCTCCACGGAAAGTAATTGACTTTGGCGTTTGTCCCGTCCAATTCCGAGAATATTTCTTTACTAACTTTTCTAAAACCAAAAACAGCAGAAAACAGGCTTCTGGCACTGTTGCAACTTGTTAGTAGGTTAGTACCAGAAAACATGTAAAAAGCACCTCAAAGTGTAGACAAAGCAAAGCAAAGTAGATACTAAACAAGCATGGAGCATCAAAAATTATAGATACGTTTCCAACGTATCAGCATCCCCAAGCTTAACTCTTGCTCGTCCTCGAGTAGGTAAGTGATAAAAGAATAATTTTTGAGGTGACATGCACCCTCACAATAAAGATCCAACCATTTGCAAGCATTGAAAGCTGGGATCAAAGAACTCTAAACATGTGCATGAAAGATGGAGTTCTAACAATAGGACATAGTAACTATGCATGCGACATGTCAAGCTACAAACAAAGATCATGAATAATATGCAATGAAAAACGTTTGTTTGTTTCACATACAGAAAACATAGCATAGTGGCAATCAGCTTGTCCCTCATAGAGTAGCAATATAGATGCATAGGACACTTTCAAAGTTCACAAGGGTGACTAGAAACAAATAGCACAAGAACAAGTAATATTACAATATGCATCAATCAATAAGCTTTGGAACACTACACAGAATGACAACTATGCTCTCTTAATGGTGCCAAAAGGTAGAAGGTGGAGACTCAATAGTGGTGGAAGAAAGGCCGTTTTTCTATAAAAAAGCAGGGATTATAAGTTTCAAAAATAGCTTCCAAAAATTATGTTACTTGTTAGCTTTCAGCTCTCATTTCCCCTATCATAAGCATTTTGAAGTGGTTAAGGTTAAAGTGGCAAAGGTGGAGTATATGCTTGACGAAGTATAAGTTGGAAATCTCAATTCCCTTGAATACGAGGGCCACACCTCATGCATACTCAACTTTGGGCCCAGGTAAGTTCTTGTCATTGTAAGTATTTGCATATCATTGAGAACCGCCAACGGGGTACCCCTTGCACATGGTACAGGAGCTTTCCCATAACCAAAATGACAAGGCAATCAGACAATGAGCATCTCAGCAATCTTTTTATTTACCATATGCATAGCTTTTTATTGAGGATTCTTCATAGATAGCTCATTATGGTGATGCTGCAAGTTTCCACCATGATTATGCATGGCTTAGGCTAGCGGCCCAGGCGTTTCTCTAACACATGATACAAACTCCATGGACTTACAAGTTCCCTCTTTATTTCACACCGGTGACATCCATAGACAAAAGAGCATGATATCAACTGAGTACAAAGTACAAGTGCAATGTTGAAAACGTTCCCCGTGACAGCACGGTTCTGTTAATTCCAACTTATAAGTGCAAGCATATACAACAAAGTTGTCACAATGGTTCAAGTTTATTAGGGGCAAAGAATATAAAGTGTGCCATCAAGTTCGTGAGGGCTTTAATCACTAAGTTTTCACATAACAAAATAGTTTTTAATTGGAAGATAGTTGAAAACAAGAATATACTTGGAATGGTGTAACACACCATGCATAGGAGTTTATAGTGGACACTTTGGAATAACTTGGTTTCTTGGGAGTTGGAAGCATGAGTAGAGATTACTCATACAAGTAGAGGTTAGCAAAAGACTGGGAGCAACCAACTAAGAGAGCATAATGGCCATAATCATGCAGAGCAACAAAGCATACTAATCAAAGCAAAGAGTGGTACCACAAGTCAAGGACTAAATGATCATAGAGTCTAATGGTGACTTGTCATATTCATAACATGGTGTGAGCATGTGCCAAGTTAATCCAAGCAAATCATCAAAGGAGAATACCACAATACTATGCTTTTGCATGCTAAAACAACGCATAATTTCTTCAAGGCACACTAAGCAATCCCAATTGTTTGGAACAAGACATGCTACAGCAATAATCACCAAGCATAAGGTCAAAACAACACCTAGCATGTCATGCTAAAGTCTAAGTCACAGTCAATGCAAGCTCCTCTTGCACTTTCAAGCAAGAACTTACTACCTTCCAACACCAAGCAACTTATTTGCAAAACAACACAGCGAGAATGGGGGTCCAAACTTATTTATTCAAGCAAACTAAACAACCTAAGGAAAGCAAACAAAAACTAAGATTCTCCAAGAACAACACAATTGAGCATGAAACAATAAAAACAAAGTGTCTAGACAGACCTGAGCTTTTTATTGATGAAGAAGGGGATGCCTTGGGCATCCCCAAGCTTTGACGCTTGTACCTCTTGGATATTTCTTGGGGTGACACCATGGTGGCATCCCCAAGCTTGAGCTTTTGTCCATTCTTCATCTCATTGCATCATTCTCTCTCTACACTTGAAATTTTTCCTTCATACAAAACTTCACACAATCTTCATTATCAACATTAGTTTATTCAAAAGATATTAGACCTTTGGAAAAGCTTTGGAACAGCAAGGCTTTTCACTAAAAACACAAGATACTGTAGTAACTCCTTCAAACAGCTCAATTCACCTAAAGAGAACCCAAAAAGGAATCAATAAGAAGCAAATGCAAGTAATGGCAGAAATCTGTCGAAACAGACCAGCAGGTAGAAACCGATTTTTTTGAACATCTTCTGTTGCTCAAATCAAAAAGTGTTGATCTAACGAAAGTTAGCTAACATACTGGGGGATTTATTCATAAATTTTGAGATCAATCCGACTTATAGATACTCCTCACTATTTTTTGTGGAGGATAAAAATCTGTTTCGGGACAGCAACTCCCCAAATCTTACTTCCCTCTCATTAGAGGTCATTCTTGGCACAAAAAGCAAACAAAAAGGATAAGGAGAGGTCATTACTGAAGTAATAACTTCCAATACTCAAGGAAACTCTTGGGTTATCTCCCAACAATTACTTTTCTTTAACGCCTTTAAGCTAGGCACAAGAAGCAAGGAGAATCAAGTATTTTCAAATGAAGAAGCATTAACATCAAACCTTGCTTTCAAAGGAGGAGCAAAAAGCAACTTCTCTCTCCTCATAGGGAAGTGTTCAATACCTTTCTTGAATGGAAAATGATATTTAATGGTGTCTTCTTTCATATCAATAATGGCACCAACTGTTCTAAGAAAAGGTCTTCCCAAGGTAATAAGGCAAGAAGCATTGTATTCAACATCCAAAACATAGAAATCCACAGGGACATAAGCATTATTAACCATAATGAGAACATCATTAATACTCCCCATGAGTTTCTTCTTAGCATTATCATTGAGTGGGACATATAAATAACAATCTTATAATGGTGGCAAATCAAGCATTTCAGAAATCTTCCTAGGCATAATAGAGACACTAAAACCAAAATCACATGAAGCTTTGAGATCAAAGTCATTCACTTGCATATTAATAATGGGTTCCCAACTATGTTCTACTTTCCTAGGAATAGAAGCTTTGTGTTTTAGCTTCTCTTCCTTAATCTTAACAAGAGAATCTGTAATGTGTTTAGTGAAAGCAACATGCATATCACTAGCATCAGGACTTCTAGCAAGCTTTTGCACGAACATAATCACTTCAGAAACATTGCAACCATCAATATCAAAGTCAAACTTAGCATCACTAGTAGTAGGCTCAATAGGCTTAGTCATAGTAGGAGGAGGAATAGGGACTACTTGTGGTTTAGTGGTGATGGTGCACACACTATTGTTTCTATCAATTTCAGCTTCCCTTTCCCACTTAGCATGAAGTTGAGCTAACAGCCTAACATTTTCATCAATAGTAACTTGTATTGCATGAGCAATAGCAAAAGTGTTTTCCATAGTTTCAGGTTTAGTAGCCATTTTATTAATCAAGGAAGACTGAGCTTCAGACAAAGAGGATATATTTTTCTCAGCACTCAAAATTTTTGACTGTAAACTAGGAATTTCTCTATTCAGATTCTCAAGCTGATGGATAATGTTTTTCAAGATGATAGACTGTTCCTTCATAGTTTTAGTGAAAATCTTATTTTGCTCATATTGCATCTGCATAAAATTCTTAGTGGATCTCTCTACTTCTAGAATCCTTTCTTCACTAGGCATTCCAGATCTACCATGATAAACATTTCCACTAGGAGTATGAGGCCTATAATTATCATAAGTATTGTTGCCAAAATTGTTGTTTCTAATGAAGTTCACATCAACTTGCTCTTCTTGAGCAACCAAAGAGGCTAAGGGAACACTATTAGGATCTAGAGGAGCTTTCCCATTAACAAGCATAGCCATAATAACATCAATCTTTTCACTCAAAGAGGAAGTTTCCTCAACAGAATTTACCTTCTTACCATGTGGAGCTCTCTCAACATGCCACTCAGAGTAGTTAACCATCATATTATCAAGGATCCTTGTTACAACACCCAAAGTGAGGCCCATAAAGGTTCCTCCAGCAGCTGAATCCAACAGATTTCTTGAGGAGAAGTTCAAACCTGCATAAAAAGTCTGGATAATCATCCAAGCAGTGAGTCCATGAGTAGGGAAATTTTTAACCAAAGATTTCATTCTTTCCCAAGATGGAGCAACATGTTCACTATCAATTTGTTTAAATTTCATAATGTCACTTCTCATAGATATAATCTTAGTAGGAGGATAGTACTTTCCAATAAAAGCATCTTTGCACTTAGTCCAAGAATCAATACTATTTTTAGGCAAAGAAAGCAACCATTCTTTATCTTTTCGCCTCAAGGAGAAAGGAAAAAGCTTGAGCTTAATAATATCTCCATCTACATCCTTATACTTTTGCATCTCACAAAGTTCGAAAGCTATTGAGATGGGCAGCAGGATCATCAGAACTAGCACCAAAAAATTGCTCTCTCATCACAAGATTCAACAAAGCAGGCTTAATTTCATAAAAGGTAGCATCAAGAGCAGGTGGAGCAATAGGAATGCTTAGGAAATCATTGTTGTTAGTGCTAGTGAAGTCACACAACTTGGTGTTCTCAGTAGAGTTCATTTTGGCAAAGGTGGGCAAGCCAAAAACAGCAGCAGCAGCTAGAGCAGGAACTAATTTTTTTGTGTTATTGAATAAAGAAAGCAAACCAAACTAGACTAATTTTTTGGGTTTTTTGAAAATAGGCAAACAAAACCAAGCAAAAGAAACAAAGCAAACTAAAAACAAAGTAAAGAGAAAGGAAGTGAAGGACTCCCCTTGTGAAGACGTCCTTAGCCTCCCCGGCAACGACGCCAGAAATCTTGATGCGTGCACCCAGTGTTGACGTGGAACACTTTGTTGGAACCCCAAGAGCAAGGTGTGATGAGCATAGCAGCAAGTTTCCCTCTGTAGAGACCGAGGTTATCGAACCTGAAGGAGGAAGAAAACGTCTCAAAGGTGTTGCAAGCAACGTGGAGACCTGCACAACACAAACTCAAGACTTTGTCTCAACGAATCAGTGAGGCTGTCAAGCTCACCGGTTTGTTGTAACAAAGTATTCAACGTATGGTGTGGAAGGTAATGGTTTGTAGCAAGTAAAAAAGTAACAGTGGAAGATGTATCAATGATAAAGATTGGACTGGGGTCCATAGTTCACTAGAGGTGCTCTCCTTAGATAAACAACATCGCATGAAGGGTAAACAAATTACAGCAGGGCAATTGACAGGAACTGAGCAAGGCATAACAATGCAATTACTAGTCAGAAATATCCTATGAGATTCGATTGGGCAATACAACAAGATACATAGACCGCCATCCAACTGCATCTCTGACTAGAAGTCCACCTTCAGGTTATCATCCGAACCCCCTCCGGTATTAAGTTGCAAGCAACAGACAACTGCTTTAAGCAAAGTGTGTACGGTAAACAGTCCACATGTTCCAAGAACAAGAGACCGTTGTTTTCTCCCTAGTAGCAACATCACATCTACAACCGAAGATATTATTGTCACTTCCCTTGGAAACTAGAGGCATGAACCCACTATCGAGCATAAATACTCCCTCTTGGAGTCACTAGCAACTACTTGGACAAGATAGCTTCTAACAACGGAGAGCATGCAAGATCACAAACAACACATACATGATAGAATCATAAAGATAAAACCATTAATCAAACCAACATAATAATCTCAATATCCATCGGATCCCCACAAACACAACATGCATGATTACAAATAGATTAGATCTTGTTCATGAATGGAGCTCACAAGATCTATACATGAAAGCACAAAGGAGGAGATACAACCATCTAGCTACTACATGGACCCATAGTCCAAGGTGGAACTAATCACACATCATACCGGAGAGAAGGACTCCGGGATGATCTCCCCTCCGACAGGGTGCCGGAAAGAACTTCAGATCCCCTCCGATCTAGGGACGATGGTGGTGGCGGCTACATACGTTTTCATGGAGATTTGATTGGGTATTTAGGGGTTTTGCATCGGGGGCTTCTTATAGGCGAAGGGGGAGGCCGAGGAGGCGACCAGGGTGGTCAAACCCTACCTAGGCGTGGGCCCATCCCTGGTCACGCCTAGGGGGGTTGGCCGCCCTGGCACGCTTCCTCGTCTCCCCTCTATACTTCTTGTTCCCCACGGAAAGTAATTGACTTTGACGTTTGTCCTTTCCAATTCCGAGAATATTTCTTTAGTAACTTTTATAAAACCAAAAATAGCAAAAAACAGGCATCTGGCACTGTTGCAACTTGTTAGTAGGTGAAAGAACATGTTGGGCCCCCATGTGTGGTTTTGGTAATTAATGACAATCTTTATGGACTAATGTGTGTATTAAGTTATACTTGTAGGATTTGTCCATTGGCATCGCTTGGAGCATGTGTTGGCTTCAAGGTCGATGAAATGCAAAGAAGATATGTTGGGCAAGCTCAATATGCGAGGTCGATGATGAGGAATCAAGAAAGGCGTTCCATCTTGAGAAGGGCAAGATCGTCTACATCGAGCTCAAGTGGAATGCTCAAGGCAAAGGTATAATCTTGATAGGTTTTTCCTTTTGCCGGTCTCACGTTGTGTGTGTGAGACTGGGTTTAGGATAGATAACCGTACTATCAAGAGGGGCTCTCGTATGAGTAATTTGGTCACATCGTTCGGAGAGAGCTCAAACCTTTGCATACTTGCATCATCGTATTTGGTTGTTATTTGGTATTATCCATGTGAGGATATAGAGCTTGTGGTAATCTCCATAACAAGCTCTTGTTCATCAAAATCGGATCTTCCATTTGTATCTTGTTGTGATTTTGATTTATGCGGCTTTTCGGTTTCTCACAAAGTGAGGTATATCACATTATTCTACTTGATACTTTCTCACTTGGTTATAACCAATATTTTCACCTTTCATAGGGTAGCCCATGTCGTCCTTTTTCCAACGCAATTGGAATCGGGTCGATCGGAGTTACCAATCAAAAGTTATAGAGGTTTGAATTTTCCTAGGTACCAAAATGCGGTAGTACCGCATTTTAGTACCTGGCGCGGCAGTAGGTTTTGTAAAGTTGCCAAATGCCACTGCCCTCCTAGGTACCAAAATGCGGTAGTACCGCATTTTAGTACCTAGCACGGCAGAAGGTTTTTGACAAGTTTCCAAAAGCCACTGCCGGGCTAGGTACCAAAAAGCGGTAGTACCGCTTTTTCGTACCTAGCGCGGTAGAAGGTTTTTTAATTCGTCATTTGGATCTATTCTCCCTTGCTGGACTATGATGTTTCTTTGCATGATCTTATAGAGGTTGTTGTCCTCTTCGAAATGAGCCCAAGATCATCGAAATCGGAGTCCGGATGCAAAAGTTATGGCTGTTTTCGTTCTGTGATGACCGGTAGTACCGGACCAGGATCCGGTAGTACCGGGGTCCGGTAGTACCGCTTTTTGGTACCGGGGAGCGCAGAGAGAAAATGCGTTTGGAGTCCCAGGAACCCCAGGAAATGTCCGGTAGTGCCGGGAAAGTCCGGTAGTACCGGAAAAAGTCCGGTAGTACCGGGAATCGCATTTTTTGGGCTGCAACGGTTGGATTTTGGAGGGACCTATATAAGGGGCCTTCTTCCCCAATGGTTCCTCAACCCTTCTTGCAAGTTTTCCCCTCCATTGTTGACCTTCTTGAGCTTGCTTTCTCTCAATACCTCCAATGATTCTTGCATATTCTTGAGGGATTTGAAAGAGGAGATCTAGATCTACAATCCCACCAATCAATCTCTCCTCTAAGTGAGGGGAACATATTGGGATCTAGATCTTGGAGTCTTTTGTGGATTTCCTCCATTGTTCTTCCTCTCTTATTCCCCCATAAGCTTTTGTAGCTTTGGTGTAATTTGGGAGAGAAGGATTTGAACACCTTTGTGGTTTTCTTGCCATTTGCATTTGGTGCATCGGTTTGAGTTCTCCTCGGAGGATTTGGTTTGAGTTGCTCATTGGAGCTTGTCCCTCTTGGGTTCTTGGAATCCTAGACGGTTTTGTGGCCTTGGTGGCACTGTGTCCTTGGTGGCATTTGTTGAGGCCTTTTGTGGCATTTGTTGGGAGCCTCCAATTAAGTTGTGGAGTTGTGCCCCAACCTTGTGAGAGGTTCCGGTTGCCACCGACAAGTGCACCGATAGTGGAAGCGTGGATCGATCCCATTGGGGTGAGATTCACCGGAGAATAAGGGAGGCCTTTTGTGGCGTTGGTGGTTTGATACCACCCCCTCTCCAAACGAGACGTACTCCATGTTGGGAGGAACTCGATAAAATATCGGTGTCCCCGCGTGCCTCGGTTATCTCTATACCCGAGCTCTTTACTTATGCACTTTACACTGTGATAGCCTCCGTGCTTGAAGTAATATATATCTTGCTATCACTTTGTTGCTGTATTGCTTAGCATAAGTTGTTGGTGCACATAGGTGAACCTTAGTTGTTCTAGGTTGTGCTTAACAAAGTAAACACTAGTTTTATTCCGCCTTTGTTGAGCCTCTCTAGGAAAAGTTTTAATCGCCTATTCACCCCCCCCTCTAGGCGACATCCGTATCCTTTCAATTGGTATCAGAGCCCGGTCTCTCATTTTAGGCTTCACCGCCTTGAGAGTAAAGATGTCGGCTAGGGGATTAGTGCACAAGGACACGCTCACATTCGATGGCACAAATTATGATGTTTGGAAAATTCGCATGCTTAATTTATTTCGGGAAATTCACCCAATTATCGAGGGCTATCTATATGTGGGTTTCTCTTCTCCTATGGATACCCAAAACGAATCTTTAGAGGAGAAGTTGAACTCTCATATAGATGCTCTAGCTACTAAAATTCTTTTGCATGTTGTGAGCAATATAGTTCTTTCGTCTATCATGCCTTATTCAAGCGCTCGTGAGATATGGACCAAGCTTCAAGATAAATATAGCAAGTCCAACATTATTGAGGATGATTGTGTTGCTTCCACTTCCGGTCGAGATGAGTTCTCATCCTCTACCACTTCACCAACATGTGACTTTTCACAAGGTAATGATATGGTGAGTGGTGATAGAAATTGCAATATGGATAGTGTGTTCACTATTTGTAATCCCTCATATCTATCTAGTTGCAATGATCTATCTTTGGACCTTAACACTTCTAGCACTCAAAATTCCTCACATGCTTGTGTTAATAGTCCTTGCATATCATGTAGAAATGACTTAAATAAATCTCATGATGATATGCTCATGTTGTCTTGTTGCCATGATAAAAATGCTTCTATTTCCTCTAGTGCTTGTGTTTCTAACCATGTAGAGGAAAATGAAGATTCTATGGGCCAATACAAGGTCTTGAAGAGAGCTACAAGTGCAATCTCATCATCACCTTCTTCCGGTTCTCACATGTGCCTTATGGCTAAGGGAACAAAGGTAACCTCTTTGGATCCCATTGTATCTCATGATGATGATGAGGTTGAGAATGATAATGATGATTATAGAGGTAAGTATGATATTACCTCTATTAAGAAAATGGGAGAGGTTGTCTATAGTGCTCTCTACAAAAATAAACTTGCTTCCTCCAACCTTCTTGAAATCTTGAATTATGCTATAGAAGGCAATGATCTTATTGAGGAGCAAGAAAACATAATTGATGAAAAGTTTGCACTTGAGCGTGAATATGCTAATGAACTTGCTCAAGTAAAGCACTCTCTTGAAGAAGAACAAACCACCAAAGAATCTCTTGAGGAGACTTTTACTCTAGAATTATCTAGAGTAAAGGAATACCATGATAGAGAACTTGCGGTGGCTAACTCCTTCAAGATTAAAAATGATGAACTTGAAGTTTCTTATGCTAAACTTGTTGAGGATTTTGAGCACCTCAAAAATGGCTCTAGGGTCATAAAGGGTGAGCTCATCAAACTCACCGAGTCACATGAGCAACTTAAAGCCTCATATTCAAAAGAGCTTGACAAGTTGCCCTCACCTCTTGCTAATAGTAATGATGCTTGTGCTACTAACTCTATTTCTTGTGAAGCATATATTTTGAAGGAGAATGTTGAGCTAAAGGCTCAACTTGCTTTGCTAACTAGCAACTATGGGAAATTAGAAGAAAGCCATGATAAGCTCTCAAGCTCGCATGAGGATCTCCTAGTCTCCCATGGTAGGCTAAAGTTGGCTCATGAGGCCATCATGTCAAAGGTAACATCTAGTGGGCCTCATGTGGACATTAGCACTATATCTACTCCAAATGTTATATTGCCATGTGCTAGTCCTTGTAATTCATCCTCTCACAACCATGCTATATCTCGTGATGAATTACATTCCATGCTTTGTTGCTCTAACAATGTAGCATCTACTTCCTCTAGTACTTGTATTGAAACTAACCATGTAGAGGAAATCAAAGAGCTCAAGGCTCAAGTCACTTCTTTGAAGAATGACTTGAAAAGGGGTCAACAAGGGAAGGTCACACTCAACAAAATTTTGAGTGTGCAAAAATCCCCCAATGACAAGAGTGGGCTTGGATTCAACTCCAATGTCAAGAATAAGTCCACTATCAAGTTGAAGCACAAAGACAACAAGAAGAATGGCCAAGATCAAGTCAAGAATCCGGCCAACATTGTTTGCTTCAAGTGCAAGGAAGAAGGGCACCACGTTAGATCTTGTCCATTGAAGAAAAAGTCTCTTAGTGTGAAGCAACAAGGGAAGCGGCCTCAAGCTCCACCTCAAGTCACTAATGGGCCCCTTCCTAAGAGGACTACTCGAGCTATCCCTCGAGTTGTGGCTTCACCTAAGAAGAAAGATGGCAAGAGTAGAACTTGCTACATATGCCGTGAGAAGGGGCATATTTCTTCCTCATGCACTATCGGTATCTCCTCATCCAACCCTATCATTATTGATGATGCTTATTCTCTTTGTAAGGATGAGGTTGGCAATGTGTTTGCCAAATTTGTTGGTGCTCAACGTGGATTCAAGAAAAGAACCATTTGGGTTGCCAAGCCTATTGTGACTGACCTCTTAGGACCCAACTTGGTTGGGGACCAACAAGCCAAAACTTAATCAATAGGTATTATTGGAGGGCATTGGAGTCTTGGCTACATTATGAAGAATTGAGGGATCTTCATCAATTATTATTGTCAAGCCAAGCCATTTGGATTATCATGATTATATTATATTTCCAATGTTCCTCCTTGCGGTAACATATGCTAAACTCTTTACATTGAAAGTTACTCGCCCCCTTGTGCATGTGTTGGTTTTGTATCTTCCATGCTTTTGTACATGTTGTGCTTTCCACTTAATTATCTTGAGGTATCAAGCATATTTGTGTATGATTAGGTGGCACACCATGTATGTGTGTTTCTTGTATTGGAGCCTTACTTGGTTATATTTGGTATCTTATGTGGCTCTTGTGAGAGATTAATGGACTATCCCATTTTGGGGGAGTGTTATGCTTAGGCATTCCACAAACCTAAAAATGTGTGTACATGAGGAATACCACCTAGTATTTATATTGGAAGATTATATAGTCTCTTTGTGGTATGTTTCTCATGAGAAATTTAATTTTATAATGTCCATTAATTATCTCTATTTGTATCATTTTGCCTCGTGTTGGTTTTATGGTAGTATCACATTATGGGGGAGTCATATGCTTAGTGCATACTACAATCCTAGAAAATGTGAATATTCGAGGTTGTGTCACTTAGAATTGATATTGATAATTATCTAGCACCTATGTGACACATTTTCTCATACAAGTTCCAATTTGATTAAATGGCTTTATTGATCTTATTTTGGATCTTGTGTATGAGAGTGGTTCTTGGTATGTGTTTCCTCATGTTTAGATATTTATTTTCGGATGGAAACCATTTGCTTCAAGTTACTCTAATCACTAGTGATTGTGTGACTATTGGAAGCTACCAAGAGTCTTGTTTGAAGTATCATGCTCAATTCCTATATTTAGTTATATGCTTCTTGTTGTGTGTATATGATCTTGGATATCCGTATGAACTACCTAGGGAAAATTATTCCCAATATTTCTTGTCCTTGGACAATGAGTACTCAATTTAAGGTAGAATTTATTGATCATATTCACTTTGGCCTTGCTTATTTTTATTCTATCTTTGGCCAAGAAAATGTTTTGTGTTGTCTCCCAAGCCTTCCTTGCTTCTTGTGGATCTTCTTATTTTATTGATATCCTCTTGTGTTTTACTTATTGTAGGTGCAAGTGATGATCCCAATTGTGTGCATTTTGAATTTAAAAGGAAAATCCTACATAATGCACTATCTATGGGGGAGCTCTCCTATATTATTTAGAACACTCATATTTATGCTTCATTGTTTGATCCATATCGGGTTTTATGTGCTCGGAAGCCCAATCCTTTTGTTTTGGTATTTTGTGCCATCATGAGAAGTTTGGGGAGTTTGGTTTCTTGTTGGAACATTTCTCCTTTTGGGAGTTGGTTTTGTCTCATTCCTTGCTTCTTGATTTGACCATTTTAGAATGAGATAAATCCTTGAGCATTTTTATTTCTATCTATTTTTGCTCTTTTGGCCTTAGCCTAGTTCATTTGTTGAACTTGTGATTGTTCATGTGTTGAATTGGTTCTTTGATACAATTTGGACACCGCTTGTCTTGTCACACTCTTGTGTGTGCCATCTCGGTTTACTTGGTGTTTTTTGTTCAAATTGTATCTCCTTTTTGGTTCTTGAAAGCTTTATGCATGCATATTTACTATATGTTTATATTAAGGCATGTTTGCTTTCTTTGATCCAATATATAAGGGAAACTCCACCAATTCCCATCGGCTAAGTTGTGCATGAAATTCAATTTCATATCAATGTGCACATAATTATGTGGAGTCTCTCCTATGTATTGTAGTTTCTCTAACTGCTTTGGACCCAATAATTTGGGGACCATTTTGTACTTAAATGTGTTTTAGGTACATTGGAGATATATTGGACGCTTGTCTCTCAATTTTGAAGAAGTGATGCTTAGAAGAAAATTTGAGGCAAGCTATAGGATGATCAAAGAATTCAATACTCTAGATCCTACCAATTATATCTCAGTAACAAGTATCTCTTTCTCATGCTCATATATCTTGATTCCAACTGGTTGCCGGTTGCCTTCTAGCATGAATTCATGTATTTGTAATTGTTGTAGTTCTAGCCATGGTTTTAATAGAACTCTCTATTGTAAATGTGTATAAGTTGAGATGAGTACATATAATTGGGACTATACAAAATCATGCATATGATCCTCCAATCCCAAATATGTCAATCTAGCAATTTTATTGCCTATCATTTCATCAACTTCTCTCATATGCAATAGTGAGATTTTTGCTAGTCTATTCTATCTTATGATACTTGTTGCCTTTCTCCATATATTCCAACTTTCTCCTTTTCCCTTGGTGATAGTTGTAATATATGTAGTATTTTGGTGTTTGAAGCTCATTAATGTACAATAAGATATATGTGAGCCTTTGGCCATGCTTTGAAGCAAAAATCTTATTGATATATGTTATGACTTCATTTTTGCCTTTCATGTGCTTTCTTGTATAATCTCTTTTATGTGTGCATATTTATTCTTTGGCATATGGCTTTGTGATGTTTTCCAATTAGAGACATATGTACATATGAGGAGATAATTTTAGTTGATTTTTAATCCTTGGAGACCACCTTTCTATTTCTTTTGATTCTTCGGTGGCTTCTAAATTTAATTGCCTATGAGTGCTTGTTCCTCTTGTTTGCATCTTTGGGCACTCATAGTTATTCTCTCATGCCTTGTATTGTTAAATGAACTTGGATGAGTGAGGATTCCATGATTATGCACCTTGAGCCCAAATACAATTATCATAATTGGTGCATTATCTTTGGGGAGCTCATCTAATTCATCTAATAATGCACATTTGTCTTCTTTCTCGTTTGTTGTGTTTTAAATACTTATGGGGGAGCGAGGATTCCATATTTGTGCAATATGTATTCTAATGCATTTATGTTGAATAGTGCACAAATCTTGGGGAGCTTCTCTATTTGTTATTTAAAGCACTCTCTTGATCATATCATAATATCTTGTAGGTTCCATTTGAACTCATTTGTTGTTTTCAATTGGTTTGTTGGACCATGTAGTTGCTTGCATCATTTGACTTTATTTTGGCAACCTTCGGGTCCTCAATATAGTTCTACTCCCTCCCAAGTATTCATCATTGGATATGTGCGAAAGTACACCTTTGGAGGAACTATAACTATATTTGCCTTCTAGAACTTGTCACCCATTTGGGCAATCGATGCCAATGGGGGAGAAGTTTTAGAGGGTTTAAGGGAAGTTGGTTTATGCATTGAGTTTGTTCTTGTGCATTTGCTTCTCATGCTCTTGCATCTTTGTTGTTGCTTACCATGTGGTATATATAGAGTAAACTCCACCAATGATAATGATTAACAATATATGCAATGAAATTCAAGTTCATCACACATGCATAGATTGTGGGGGAGTTTGCTCTATATATGATGGTGGTACCAATATCACATACTTTTGTAGTATTTGATATTGGTATTACCATTTTATTCATTAAAATTCCTTATATAAACCCTCTTAAAGGGATTGTCATCAATTACCAAAATGGGGGAGATTGAAAGAACATGTTGGGCCCCCATGTGTGGTTTTGGTAATTAATGACAATCTTTATGGACTAATGTGTGTATTAAGTTATACTTGTAGGATTTGTCCATTGGCATCGCTTGGAGCATGTGTTGGCTTCAAGGTCGATGAAATGCAAAGAAGATATGTTGGGCAAGCTCAATATGCGAGGTCGATGATGAGGAATCAAGAAAGGCGTTCCATCTTGAGAAGGGCAAGATCGTCTACATCGAGCTCAAGTGGAATGCTCAAGGCAAAGGTATAATCTTGATAGGTTTTTCCTTTTGCCGGTCTCACGTTGTGTGTGTGAGACTGGGTTTAGGATAGATAACCGTACTATCAAGAGGGGCTCTCGTATGAGTAATTTGGTCACATCGTTCGGAGAGAGCTCAAACCTTTGCATACTTGCATCATCGTATTTGGTTGTTATTTGGTATTATCCATGTGAGGATATAGAGCTTGTGGTAATCTCCATAACAAGCTCTTGTTCATCAAAATCGGATCTTCCATTTGTATCTTGTTGTGATTTTGATTTATGCGGCTTTTCGGTTTCTCACAAAGTGAGGTATATCACATTATTCTACTTGATACTTTCTCACTTGGTGATAACCAATATTTTCACCTTTCATAGGGTAGCCCATGTCATCCTTTTTCCAACGCAATTGGAATCGGGTCGATCGGAGTTACCAATCAAAAGTTATAGAGGTTTGAATTTTCCTAGGTACCAAAATGCGGTAGTACCGCATTTTAGTACCTGGCGCGGCAGTAGGTTTTGTAAAGTTGCCAAATGCCACTGCCCTCCTAGGTACCAAAATGCGGTAGTACCGCATTTTAGTACCTAGCACGGCAGAAGGTTTTTGACAAGTTTCCAAAAGCCACTGCCGGGCTAGGTACCAAAAAGCGGTAGTACCGCTTTTTCGTACCTAGCGCGGTAGAAGGTTTTTTAATTCGTCATTTGGATCTATTCTCCCTTGCTGGACTATGATGTTTCTTTGCATGATCTTATAGAGGTTGTTGTCCTCTTCGAAATGAGCCCAAGATCATCGAAATCGGAGTCCGGATGCAAAAGTTATGGCTGTTTTCGTTCTGTGATGACCGGTAGTACCGGACCAGGATCCGGTAGTACCGGGGTCCGGTAGTACCGCTTTTTGGTACCGGGGAGCGCAGAGAGAAAATGCGTTTGGAGTCCCAGGAACCCCAGGAAATGTCCGGTAGTGCCGAGAAAGTCCGGTAGTACCGGAAAAAGTCCGGTAGTACCGGGAATCGCATTTTTTGGGCTGCAACGGTTGGATTTTGGAGGGACCTATATAAGGGGCCTTCTTCCCCAATGGTTCCTCAACCCTTCTTGCAAGTTTTCCCCTCCATTGTTGACCTTCTTGAGCTTGCTTTCTCTCAATACCTCCAATGATTCTTGCATATTCTTGAGGGATTTGAAAGAGGAGATCTAGATCTACAATCCCACCAATCAATCTCTCCTCTAAGTGAGGGGAACATATTGGGATCTAGATCTTGGAGTCTTTTGTGGATTTCCTCCATTGTTCTTCCTCTCTTATTCCCCCATAAGCTTTTGTAGCTTTGGTGTAATTTGGGAGAGAAGGATTTGAACACCTTTGTGGTTTTCTTGCCATTTGCATTTGGTGCATCGGTTTGAGTTCTCCTCGGAGGATTTGGTTTGAGTTGCTCATTGGAGCTTGTCCCTCTTGGGTTCTTGGAATCCTAGACGGTTTTGTGGCCTTGGTGGCATTGTGTCCTTGGTGGCATTTGTTGAGGCCTTTTGTGGCATTTGTTGGGAGCCTCCAATTAAGTTGTGGAGTTGTGCCCCAACCTTGTGAGAGGTTCCGGTTGCCACCGACAAGTGCACCGATAGTGGAAGCGTGGATCGATCCCATTGGGGTGAGATTCACCGGAGAATAAGGGAGGCCTTTTGTGGCGTTGGTGGTTTGATACCACCCCCTCTCCAAACGAGACGTACTCCATGTTGGGAGGAACTCGGTAAAATATCGGTGTCCCCGCGTGCCTCGGTTATCTCTATACCCGAGCTCTTTACTTATGCACTTTACACTGTGATAGCCTTCGTGCTTGAAGTAATATATATCTTGCTATCACTTTGTTGCTTGTATTGCTTAGCATAAGTTGTTGGTGCACATAGGTGAACCTTAGTTGTTCTAGGTTGTGCTTAACAAAGTAAACACTAGTTTTATTCCGCCTTTGTTGAGCCTCTCTAGGAAAAGTTTTAATCGCCTATTCACCCCCCCCCCCTCTAGGCGACATCCGTATCCTTTCAGTAGTTAGTAGCAGAAAACATGTAAAAAGCACCTCAAAGTGTAGACAAAGCAAAGCAAAGTAGATACTAAACAAGCATGGAGCATAAAAAATTATATACGTTTACAACGTATCAGCAGCTCACTGTCAGCATTTGTTACACCAAACTTAGCATCCAATGCCTTTCGGAGCTCTTTTCCATCTTTGATGTACATGTACACATCAAACAATTTATTGTCAAGAACACTCAAACGCATCCCTCAAAGGCAAGATTGGTTTTCTTGAACTTGTTCGCAACCTCGTCGGATATAGTTCCTCCAGGTAAACCCTCACTGGCCTTGAATACTTGCAGAGCTTCCAGCCATATCGGTGGTCTTATAATGTCACCTCTTAAAATGAACACCGGTAAATTTATCCGGCTTCGTTGCATCGGCTAAGTGTCCCATGTTTAACTAAGAAAATTTCCTATAATAAGGTTCTTGGATTGTTGGATTATTGGGCATAATTTCCACAATTAATTCCTAAAACATGAAAAGAGACAAACCTAAAACAATAGTTGGTGGAGTGTCTCACTTTGTCGGACAATAGTATCAAACACGAACACCACTTTGTCTCAACATAGATCGAAAGAGACAAACCTAAAACAATAGTAACAAACACGAAAAGCGACCAAATCCTTGGAAATCCATCGGACACATGAGTCCACGCGCCATCCGCTGGCACTAGACGCATGACCGGAGCGCGGATAGGGAAAGGACCTTAATATGATGTCGAGATGTTGCTGTAGCTTTGCCTTCGCGAAGAAGACATTGAAAAAACTAAAGCAAAACGAAACCATCATGTCGGCGGCCGGCCGAGATCCTCCACACGTCAAATGCATGAAAGGCCATCGGAGGCAGGGCAAACCGGCAGCAGAGTCGCCGTAGGGGATGGAAACCCTAGAGGCCGCTTGGGGATTGCCTCCCCTATCCTCTCGTATCAGGATTACGAAAATATTTGTTGTCATTTGATAATGCAGCGGTAAATAAAGATGCAATCAAGTAGTCTACGCATGTTTTTAAAGTGTAGCCTATGTAGGTTGGCAATTAATCTTTCCTTCGATTTCATGTCACTTTTTTGTGCGCGCGGGGGGGGGGGGGGGGGGGTTGTTGGTGGTGGGGGTTGGACAATTTTGGTTATGTATGTACATATATGAGTTATTGTAATTGGCACTAGTACAAAATGACACAAAAGACATGAGTGGAAGCTCTCATCGGCCACAAAGAAGTGGCAAGTTGCTAGAATCATGCCAATGATGAGGGGGACACACAGGCAATAGAGGCTCGACCGCTTCTGACATAGCACTACAAGAGTGCTGGTCGTGGTAATAAAGTGTGGTATTGCAACAACCATATTTCAAGTTGTTATATTTTTCCGTGGCTTGCACTTAAGATTATAATTTGGTTTGTGGAAATACCTTAATGCAACAGATAATGAAATGTGACAATTACTGGTTGGAAACTTTGATGATGAAATTAATGATCAAAATACGAACTTTGATTTCATAAAAATAATACAGTTGGAAACTTCTTTCAAATATGAATCCAACGTTATACTTTCTGTGACATGTAACTTACATTATATTTATAAAATTCATGATCAAACTTAGGGTAAAAACTCCAAAAAGACTTGCAAACCTAAAGGATGGGAGTAGTGCCAAAACCCACGGAGATGGCTAGTTTTTTTTTCGAGAGTACGCAAAGCATACCTTAACGATGGCTAGTTTCTTAGAAAGTGTGAAAATGGGCGACGATGCGATGCTAGTCGACACATCGTACGGCAGTACTGCATCGAAATGAAGGACCAAAATTTCTCCTTTAGTTTTTCTCTAAAATTCTATATATCGGTCGATGAGTGAACAGCTAGCTGGTACTATGACTGATCACTGATGGCAGAGCTAGCTAGCTAGCCATGCATGGCGTTGTGGACTCCTTGCAGTGGAAGATGTCCTTACGTCGAGGTCGGCATGAAGGATATTGGAATCCTACTGTGTGCCAGTCAGCTGCGGTATCAGCACACATCACGTCTCGCTCGACAATTAAATACGACCCCTTTTTTTGATGCCTATTCGTTGTGCCAGTCGTCGATCGCTTTTTGCTGTTGTCGTTGAAACCGCGGGCGATAATTATAGAAAATCACTTTAGAACTCACGCGACATGAAGCCCTTTATTTTTCAGTATTTGAAAACAAGATTTCAAATTTTAATAAGTTTTGAAAATGAATTCTAGACGTAGATAGTGATGTACTCTACCAGCACACAAAGTCTCAACCCGAAATATCACGTATTCTGGGCTAAACAAAAACAACAATATCTAGCAGAATTTGGTGGTTTTAAAACTTTGCACTGTTCACTAGTTTGGGTATTAGATTTTATCATTTTTGTGCGGCCAAAATACTGGGTATTTTGAGTTGAGATTTTTTCAGGTTGGCACGTTACATTGCTACTTCTAGAATTTTTTATCGGACTTCTTTTAAAGCTTCAAACTGCGTGTTTGGAATTGCTCAATAAACGAGGTTCGTGTCACCCGAGCTCCAATGTCCGACGTCCGATAATTATACTACTACTAGACGATAAAACTTTAACAGTGTTTTTCTAGACTGTAGCAATTAACTGGACGAGATGACACAACTCTATGGAAGAAGAAGGGGGAAAAGGAAAACCAGACACCAGGAGGACGGCAATATGCAGTCAGTTCGCCAAGGCGAGCTGCAGCATTTGCTGGTCCATCAGAGGTTGCAAGTTGGGTCTCTTGCTGCATTCAGCGGTCCAGCCCAACCAACTTAAAGAGTTACGGGCTTTCTAATTCTTCATGTCCGCGAGAGCTTATAGCCCATAGAACCTAATCGCATGCAGCATATAGCAAGTGTTCTTTTGCTAAAGAAAACAAGCAACTGTTCTAATTATCAAAACACAACAACAAAAATCAATAAGGATATGGATGCCATCCATCCTAACCTTCCTCCCATCTTGCCAAAGCGAGACAAGGGCCGAGCAATCCGTTTGCACAATAACCTGAGAACAATTTCGCCTGGCTGCAGACCATCCCTACACTAATGAAGGGGTCATCCACAGATTGATGTCGAATGCAACCCTCTTCAGAACCATGGCTGTCTCGTATCACATAACCTAACCAGATCCAGCAACTCTGCGATTGACATCCAAAGTGTTGGAATTTAGTGAGTTTTGGGATGTTGGCCCATTAGACAAATTCTGAAATTCTCTTTGGCCCACTTGTAAATGGTAGCATATGGCTGTGCTAGTGGTGCTAAAGTTTAGTCTCACATTGCTAGTTGAAGGGGAGTTGGACTACCTTATATAGTAGAGTGTTGCACCACTCACTAAGGTGTGACAAGAAGAGTAGCCCTCGCGCACTTCTCCTCCGACGCCGCCTCGCCTCGCCTCGACGCGGGTTGCGGGAATCTCGCCGAGCCGAGCTTTATTAATTACAGCCGTTTCCAGTTTTTATGGACGTGGCTCCTTTTCAATAAAGTTTTCCTCTTAATCCGCAATATCTTGATTGCAATATTGGTTCTTACTTGTTCTCGATTTCAGATAGGAATTAAGACCCTCGCTGGTCAGGCTGATCGTGTTCCCGCAGGATCGGTAACCTCCAGGAGATTGGCCTAGCGATTGCATTGGCGCTCGTGCTCGCACGTGTAGTCGGATCGTCAAGCCCGAACTCCACCAAATCGACTATCTCCATCTCATCGAAAGATCGGACACCTTTGCCCTATCAAATGCGTCCACACACGCGCCTATCTCCAGAACCTTGCGCCGCCGCTTTCGTCTTCCCCATCCCGGCTTGCGGCGTGCACCGCAGATCGGGACAGTAGGCCTCCGGAACCCCGCCTCTCGTGAACCTGTACGGGTGAGGGGCGATCAGGTTTTGGGGAGCGCTCAAGCGCGACTACTGGCAACCACGTCGTCGTTCGACGACGACTTTTTCCCGGACGTCAGCGACCTCTTCGACAACCACAACATGGGCGACGCTGTTGCGACCGCTGCGGCTGCTATTCAGCCTACACTGTACGTGATCCTCAATTGTCTTTTCCGGATTATGCTAGAGTTCTTTGTTCTAGCGTTTAGTGTAGATGTGATAGGTTTATCTCCTATAGATGTAATCAGTTCATCTACTTTGTTGATCTGCATAATTGGTTCTAGTACCGTTTGTATGATCATGCTTTATCGATTTATTATTCGGATTAAATCATATGGATTATTGCTTATATTTCCAACAATCCAAAAACCTAATTATAGGCAACTGAATTGCACTGGTGTAGCCGCGGCTACTAGGTCGCCTCCTTTTGATGGCATGCACTATAAGAGATGGCGCAAGAGAGCAGTTCTTTGGTTTGAAAACCTAAACTGCTATAGCGCCACTCTTGGCAAGCCTGAAGGAGATCTTTCTGCTGAGCAGGAAGCGAACTTTAAGAAAGCCGATACCATGTTTATGGCGGCTTTGTTCAGTGTTTTGGGGGACAACATTGTTGACCCTTATATGTCATTTGATAATGGCAAGGACGCGTGGGAAGCGCTCGAGGCCAAGTTTGGGGTCTCGGACGCTGGCACTGAGTTGTATGTCATGGAGCAATTCTATGACTACAGGATGGTTGATGAGCGCTCCGTCGTTGAGCAAGCTCATGAGATACAATCACTTGCCAAAGAACTTGAGCAGTTCAAGTGTTCCTTACCGGACAAATTTGTGGCTGGTGGCATTATTGCCAAGCTTCCTCCTTCGTGGAGGAACTTTGCTACTTCTCTGAAACATAAGAGACAAGAGTTTTCCGTTACGGATATCATTGGATCTCTTCATGTGGAAGAGAAGGCGAGAGCAAAGGACAAAACCGCTCGAGGACTTGAGGGAAGTTCTACTGCCAATTTAGTGCAGAGGAAAAACTTCCAATCCCACAAGTTCAAGAATAAGAACGAAACTGAAGGAAAGGGAAAGTTTGATGGAAAGAACAAGGCCACGCACTCAACCAACTTCAAAAAGAAAAATGATAAGAGGAAAGGCTCTTACCACGTCTGTGGTGATCCTGGTCATTGGGCTCCTAGCTGCCCTAATCGCTTTGACAAGCGTCAACATGGGAACAACGGCAATTCCGCTAATGTTGTTATTAGCGATACTGAGATGAAGGATGCTGGGTACGGTATTTTACCTACTATCCTTTCAGTATGTCATTCTCCTGATTGGTGGATAGACACGGGTGCTAATACACATGTGTGTTCTAATATTTCCATGTTCTCCTCTTATCAGGTCTCAAGGACTTCTTCCGTGCTGATGGGAAACGGCTCATGTGCTTCTGTTCATGGTGTTGGTACGGTAAATCTGAAGTTTACTTCGGGGAAGACCGTACAGCTGAAGAACGTGCAGCATGTTCCCTCCATCAATAAGAATCTCGTCAGCGGATCGCTTTTATGTCGAGATGGCTTTAAGTTGGTTTTTGAGTCCAATAAAGTTGTAATTTCTAAGTATGTACAATTTGTTGGAAAAGGTTATGAGTGCGGAGGTCTGTTCCGCTTGTCTCTGTCAGACTCATGTACTAAAGTTATTAATCATGTTTGCAATGATAATGAGTCCAATGTTTGGCATTCACGACTCTGTCATATTAACTTTGGTTGCATGACGCGGCTAGCCAATATGAGTTTAATTCCGAAATTTACCACCGTCAAAGGTTCTAAGTGCCAAGTTTGTCTGCAAGCAAAGCAACCCCGCAAGTCTCATACGGCTGCGGAACCGAGAAACTTAGCACCGCTAGAACTTATACATTCAGATCTTTGTGAGATGAATGGTATGTTGACAAAAGGTGAAAAAAGATACTTTATGACGTTGATTGATGACTCCACTAGATACTGCTATGTTTATCTTCTGAAATCTAAAGATGAATCTTTGAACTACTTTAAAATCTATAAAGCTGAGGCAGAAAACCAACTTGATCTTAAAATCAAGCGGCTAAGGTCAGATCGTGGTGGAGAGTACTTTTCAAATGAATTTGATTTATTCTGTACGGAACACGGTATTATACATGAGAGGACGCCTCCCTACTCACCTCAGTCAAATGGGGTGGCCGAAAGAAAGAACCACACTCTAACTGATTTGGTTAACGCCATGTTAGATACATCGGGTCTTTCCAAGGAATGGTGGGGGAGGCGCTAATGACCGTGTGTCATGTCCTAAACCGTGTTCCTGTAAAGGATAAAACCATGACTCCATTTGAGGAATGGGAAAAGAAAAGGCTTAAACTCTCTTACTTACGAACTTGGGGTTGTTTGGCGAAAGTCAATATTCCAATACCCAAGAAGCGAAAGCTTGGACCAAAAACCGTTGATTGTGTTTTTCTGGGATATGCTTTTCATAGCATTGGCTATAGATTTTTGATAATAAAATCTGAGGTATTCGACATGCATGTTGGTACAATTATGGAGTCGAATGATGCGACTTTCTTTGAGGACATCTTTCCTATGAAAGGTATGTCTAGCTCATCAAATCAGGAGATGACTAGTTCATCTAGTCAGGAATTTTCTATAATTCCTGAACACACTATGTCGATAGAATACTCTGATGATCCTGTGGAGGATGACAATGAAGCTCCCAAAAGGAGCAAGAGACAAAGGACTGCAAAGTCATTTGGTGATGATTTCATTGTGTATCTTGTGGATGATACTCCCACTTCCATTTCAGAAGATTATGCATCTCAAGATGCTGACTACTGGAAGGAAGCTGTCCGAAGCGAGATGGACTCCATCTTAGCTAATGGTACTTGGGAAATCACTGATCGTCCTTATGGGTGCAAACCTGTAGGATGTAAGTGGGTGTTCAAGAAAAAGCTTAGACCTGATGGTACTATTGAAAAGTACAAGGCACGTCTTGTGGCTAAGGGTTATACCCAAAAGGAAGGTGAAGACTTCTTCGATACCTACTCACCTGTAGCCAGATTGACCACTATTCGAGTACTAATTTCCTTGGCTGCCTCACATGGTCTTCTCGTTCATCAAATGGACGTTAAGACGGCTTTTCTAAATGGAGAGCTAGATGAGGAAATTTATATGGAGCAGCCTGACGGATTTGTAGTAGATGGTCAAGAAGCAAAGGTGTGTAAGTTAGTGAAGTCTTTATATGGTCTTAAGCAAGCTCCTAAACAGTGGCACGAGAAGTTTGAAAAAACTTTAACTGCTGAAGGCTTTGTTGTAAATGAAGCTGATAAATGTGTGTACTATCGCCATGGTGGGGGCGAGGGAGTTATTATGTGTCTCTATGTTGATGACATATTGATATTCGGGACCAACCTTGCTGTTATCGAGGAGGTTAAAGAGTTCCTATCTCGCTGCTTTGAGATGAAGGACTTGGGAGTGGCTGATGTAATCTTAAACATCAAGCTACTAAAGGATGACAATGGTGGGATTACATTGCTTCAGTCTCACTATGTGGAAAAGATATTGAGTCACTTCGGGTATAGCGACTGCAATTCTTCTCCAACGCCTTATGATCCGAGTGTGCTACTTCGAAAGAATCGAAGGACTGCTAAAGATCAATTGAGATATTCTCAAATTATTGGCTCGCTCATGTATTTAGTCAGCGCTACTAGACCTAACATCTCCTTTTGCTGTAAGCAAACTGAGTCGATTTGTGTAAAATCCTGGAGATGATCATTGGCATGCTCTTGAAAGAGTTTTGCGCTATTTGAAAGGCACTTCGAGTTATGGTATTCACTATACTGGGTATCCACGGGTACTTGAAGGTTATAGTGATTCAAACTGGATATCTGATGCTGATGAGATGAAGGCCACAAGTGGTTATTTGTTTACACTTGGTGGTGGCGATGTTTCCTGGAAGTCTTGCAAGCAGACCATCTTAACGAGGTCAACAATGGAAGCAGAACTCACAGCATTAGACACAGCCACTGTTGAAGCAGAGTGGCTTCGTGAGCTCTTGATGGACTTACCTGTGGTTGAGAAAACAATACCCGCCATCCCGATGAACTGTGATAATCAAACTGTGATCGTCAAAGTAAACAGTTCTAAGGATAATATGAAGTCATCAAGGCATGTGAAGAGGAGATTGAAATTTGTCAAGAAACTGAGAAAATCCGGAGTTATTGCGTTGGATTATATCCAAACATCTAAGAATCTGGCAGATCCCTTCACAAAGGGTTTATCACGCAATGTGATAAATAATGCATCGAGGGAGATGGGTTTGAGACCCACGCTATAAGTTGATCCCAGTGGCAACCCACTCTATGTGATCGGAGATCCCGTGAATTAGAGCTGGGAGACAAGCTGTTGGTCAGCTGAGAGGAGAGTATCCCCATATTATATTTACATCTCCATTAAGATGCAATACTCTCTTAATCTGCATGGCAGGTTGATATTTATCTTAATGTGTTCCAAGTGGCTTTTATCAGCGGAGATGTTGTCCTGCAGAACATTTCTTGAGGAACACACCTATATGAGTCTGACTGTCAAACGTCGCAGTCCGTGAGAGTTGGGTGCTCTCTAATAAACTCATGAAAGGCCCTGGAGTATGACGCATAAGCTCCAAACCGCGGGGAAGCCGACAGTAGCCCTGTACCGGTCTAGATTTTGTGTGAAACTAGCACGCAGAAAACTTTTAGTTCAAGGCATAGTCCACTATTCAAGTTGCTAGCTAGTGTAGCATAAAGTTTAACGTGGAAGTTCAACTTAACAGTCTCCACTACATACTGGTATATAAAACAATGTTCTGGAAGGAAAGTGATGTGATGTGCCAATGAGACTTTGTGAGGGATTGTTGGAATTTGGTGAGTTTTAGGCTGTTGGCCCATTAGACAAATTCTGAAATTCTCTTTGGCCCACTTGTATATGGCAGCATATGGCTGTGCTAGTGGTGCTAAAGTTTAGTCCCACATTGCTAGTTGAAGGGGAGTTGGACCACCTTATATAGTAGAGTGTTGCACCACTCACTAAGGTGTGACAAGAAGAGTAACCCTCGCGCACTCCTCCTCCGACGCCGCCCGCCTCGCCACGCCTCGTCACGACGCGCGCGCGCCGCGGGTTGCAGGAATCTCGCCGAGCCGAGCTTTATTTTGCTTGTTGGGAAAACTGATTATGAGTCATTAACGGACGCGTTAATTACAGTCGTTTCCAGTTTTTATGGACGTGGCTGTTACCGACTCGGACGTGGGCTGAGCCCACGATCCTCCTAACCTGCACTATATAAGTGTCCGGGCTAAACCTAATCGGCAACCGTATCAATCCACACACGCGCCTACGTCCAGAACCTTGCGCCGCCGCTTTCGTCTTCCCATCCCGGCTTGCGGCGTGCACCGCAGATCGGGACAGTAGGCCTCCGGAACCTCGCCTCGTGAACCTGTACGGGTGAGGGGCGATCAGGTTTTTGGGGAGCGCTCAAGCGCGACTACTGGCAACCACGTCGTCGTCCGACGACGAGTTCCCGAACGACGACTTCTTCCCGGACGTCAGCGACCTCTTCGACAACCACAACATGGGCGATGCTGCTGCGACCGCTGCGGCTGCTATTCAGCCTACACTGTACGTGATCCTCAATTGTCTTTTTCGGATTATGCTAGAGTTCTTTGTTCTAGCGTTTAGTGTAGATGTGATAGGTTTATCTCCTATAGATGTAATCTGTTCATCTACTTTGTTGATCTGCATAATTGATTTTAGTATCGTTTGTATGATCATGTTTTATCAATTTATTATTTGAATTAAACCATATGGATTATTGCTTATATTTCCAACACAGAGGGTCATCTGTATTGAGAGTAATCCATCCAGCAACTCTGCGATTGACATGCTGGATACCTGGATCCCTCCTCCTATCGTGGTCTTTGACGGGATCACCGACCCTGGAAACATGCAGAGAAGCTTGGGCTTTGGCGGATGATCCTGAACATTCGGGCTGCCCGGAAGTTATTCAGAATTTAGTTAGATTTGCTTCCTCTATTTATTTTCATGTTTTGTTTTCACAAACCACCTGACGGTCTAAACATTTCTGTGAACATTGCTTTTTAATGCAGGGTATGAAGCTCTATTAAATATATATATCAATTGTTCGTCTAAGACAAGAGTGGAAAAGGAACGCGTACGTACAGTTTGATTCAGCTTTAATTTCCAGCCCAACCAATTTATGGGTTTACATTCAGTCTGATTCATTTTTCCAGCTGAAATTCCAGTCCGCATTCAGTTTTCTACCGTAGAGACAAAATGAGTATATATGGAAAACATAGTTATTGTTACTGATAGTACAAGAGAACATGATATATAGGCGATACATCAAAACGAAACTTGACCACTGAATCCTCATCAACCCTAATCGTCACAAGAGCGCATCACACACCCAACAATTGAAACTACTCGTGCTAGCTAATCAACTCTAATAGCCACATCAATTACGAAACCTACTAATAGCAGATGGATCTGCTCAAATAAAACCGGCGGCAAGCACCAACGCTGCGGCTGGTACGACGACGGCGCGAGCGAGCGCCGGCACGAACGTGGCAGATGAATACTCCATCGACGGCGATGGTCCCCCTGGACCCGGAGAGAACGAGGACGACGATGGCTGCGGAGGCGATGGCGCCATCGGGGCTTGCGCTGGCGCCAATCGTGATGACGGGGCCGGTGGCTCGGAGGCGAGGATGTTGATCATGAGCCTCTGGCCGTCGTTGCAGTGGCCAACGTCGGCGCTGGCGAAGTAGGCGAAGCCCGGCGCGTCGAGGAGGAAGAGAGTGCTGCCGTCCTTGGGCACGGGGCCCGAGCCGACCCCCGCAGTCTCGTTGCAGTGGTAGTACCCCGCCTTGCTCACCTTGATCACCGTGTCGTTCTTGTACACGAACTCTGCATGCACGTCAGAAAGACAGTTATGCCGGCTTATCCTCTACCTGGCAAAAAAATCAATCAAGAAAACGCTCGCCGCGCGCTCGTGCAGCAGATGGATTACCGATGGAGTCCTCGACGAAGAAGGTGATGGGCGACGCCCACTTGACGTAGAACATCTCCTTGTCCACTGGCGGCGGCACGCGCCACCCTTCGGGGCCGCCGACCCTGTACCGCTTCCCCAGCGGCGGCGGCGCGGACGACGACGGGCGGCAGAGGACGAGGAATGCGACGAGGAGCGCCAAGAGGCGGATCACCGGAGACGCCTTCGCGGCCATGAGAAGATCCAGCTAGCAGCACGCCGAGATGATCCCTCGACAAGAAGAGCAAGTTCTGATGTGTGTGTACTATCTGTACTAGCGCGCGGTTTGATCGATCGATCGCAGCGAGGAGAACTGATGAGTAGTGGGAGGAACTTATAGAGAGAGAGGTGTTCTGGTCTTGACGGATCGTGTAGTGGCGCAAAGTCGTAACCGGTAGGGTTGGGGAGCGTGCATGCATGGCGAACTCAACCGATTGCTGACTGGTGGTTAGGTCAACTCGGCGTCACTCGCGCGCAGGGGGGAGTGGAGAACGTGGCGTTGGACTCTCACCGGGCAATTGGCCATGCATGGTATGACAATCCGTGGGTACGTGCAGCGATCGACGAGCCATACCTACAGGCCCGTGAGCTTAATGGGCTCTACCGGACACATTTCAACGCCCTTTCATGGGAGCGGCCGGCGGCACACGCTTCTCTCTTGTTTGAGACACGGAATATTTATTATCTTTACTAGCACATATGCTCGTGCGTTCCATGCGTCACGTTCAAGTGCACCTCCACAGCTTCTTTGCCTGTCGACTCAGCCAGGCCACCAAATAGACATGCTTGAGCCATTCACCGTTATCACCACCTCACCCCATTGTGCTTAGGCCTTCGCCTCCCTCGGGTCAAAGAGTAGAGGAAGCTTGGGGAGGAGTCGGGACGCAGATGTGCGACGCTCGATCATCCTCGCCCTCCAACCTCGAAGAGACCAATGCATTTAACACAACCTTTCAATATAGGTATATTGCAATTACTTGAATTATGCACATTCCTAGTCTTCCAATATCCTAGGAAGGTACTACTTTTTCATAATTTCTAGAGTGCAAAAGTTAATTACTTATAGGTCCATTTTTTGATAGAAATGCATCTGTCTTTTAAGTCAGTATAGCCAACTATGATATGATGAAAATTAATCTTTCTGATAGCAGTATTCATCTGTTGAGAGCACTGGGTAAGGACAAGCGGTTTTCATTTGCGATGAAGCAGGATGCATGGCATTTGGAATCTTTTTTTTCGAAAAGGGGATTACCCCGGCCTCTGTATCGATAGATACATACGGCCTTTTTATTACTTTATTGCAATGTCGTTACAAATTATTACATCACGGGTCACACAATGTCTCGACATGGATCAACCAAAGGAAAATAGAAGATCGAATGGGATGCATCTATATCAATAAGCTAAGCGAAGATCAGAATGCCAACTGAATTGGTTGTATATATCCCGTGCAACCGATTCCAACCGGCAGCATCCAATATCCAAAGCCCGGCGCTTCTCCGTTGGTTGTAGGTATGACCATATACGGATCCAATGTGTTGCTAATGGAATAACCTGCATAAATGAAAAAGTTTTTGCATTATTAAATATATAATTATTTCGCACCTTCCATATGGCCCAAAGTACAGCACATACGCCTACGCGAATCTGCACTTTCTCTTGCTTAAGAACTCCCCTTAGCCAATTCCCAAAAAGGTTTGATATATTTGTTGGGGGTGTAATATTGAAGGCCATATGTATAATACGCCACACTACCTTCGCAAGAGAACAATCAATAAATAAATGTTGTATTGTTTCCTCATTATCACAAAAACAACATTTCTTATTACCCTGCCAATTTCTTTTGACCAGATTGTCCTTAGTAAGAAGAACCCGACGATGCAAGAACCACATAAAAATCTTGATTTTAAGAGGGACTTTCATTTTCCAAATATATTTGCGAAGGAATCTAGTGTGATCATTCGTTAAATCCAAATAGTAAGATTTAGCCGTGAATTCCCCTGAGTCCGTTAGCTTCCAAACGAAGTCGTCAGGCTGATTCGTTAATTGGACATTCATGAGGCGCTCGACTAGATGTAGCCACCTTATCCATTTATTACCGGTTAATGACCGTCTAAAACTGATATTCAAGGGCGTAGTAGACAAGACATCGGCAACGGAGGCTTGTTTCCGTTGGGCAATGTTGTAGAGAGAAGGATAATGTTGGGATAAAGGCTCGCTTCCCAACCACGTATCCTCCCAAAAACGAGTGGTCTCTCCATTCCCAATTTTAAAGAAACACCGCTGAAAGAAATCATCTTTAATTTTCATAAGTCCCTTCCAAAAAGGTGAGTCATTCGGTTTTACCTTGACTTGTGACAAAGATTTGGAGTGCAAATACTTATTCTGAACCAATTCATACCAAACACCCTCTCCGGATAAAAGCTTGAAAAGCCATTTACTTAACAAACATTTGTTTTTGAGTTCCAGCACTTCCACTCCCAACCCCCCTTGATCCTTAGGCCTACAAATTATGTTCCATTTGGTTAGCCTATATTTCTTTTTATGCCCATCGCTTTGCCAAAAGAATCTGGATCTGAAAAAATCTAGTCTTTTTCGTACCCCTATAGGTACTTCAAAGAAAGATAACATAAACATGGGTAGGCTGGTTAAAACAGAATTGATCAAAACTAGCTTATCTATCCAGCTAGAAAGCTTTTTTTTAAATCGATCTTCTACTGGTTTCCACTCCCCATTCTTTAATTTACGATAATGTATACCCAAATATTTGAAAGGGAAAGATCCAGATTCACAACCAAAAAGGTTCCTATATTCTGCCTCCGCCTCTTTGGCTCGACCAAAACAGAATATCTCGCTTTTATGAAAGTTTATTTTAAGACCAGATAGTTGCTCAAAAATACATAGGATTAGTTTCATGTTTAATGCCTTTTGCATATCATGTTCCATAAATAGAATTGTATCATCTGCGTACTGAAGTATGGACACCCCCCTTCAACTAAATGGGGGTATTAGACCAGCAACTTGTCCATCCTCCTTGGCTCTAGCTATCAAAATAGCTAACATATCCGCAACTATATTAAAAAGAATAGGTGAAAGTGGATCACCTTGCCGTAAACCCTTTTTTGTTTGAAAATAATGACCTATATCATCATTAACCCTAGTCCCAACACTACCATGACTCACAAAATCTTGTATCCATCTACACCATGTTGGATCAAAACCCTTCATTCTTAGCACTTGTTGTAAAAATGGCCATTGAACCTTGTCATATGCTTTTTCAAAGTCTATTTTGAGTAGCACACCATCAAGTTTCTTTCTATGGAGTTCATGAATTGTTTCATGTAAAATTAGAACACCCTCGAGAATATGTCGTCCTGGCATAAAAGCCGTTTGGGTCGGTTGAATCACCTTATGTGCAACCTCTGTTACCCGATTAGTTCCTACTTTGGTAAAGATTTTGAAAATAACATTTAGTAGGCAAATGGGACGATATTGCTGAATTTGAATGGCATTTTCTTTTTTTGGTAGTAATATTATTGTACCATAGTTTAAATAGAATAATGGTAGCTCCCCACGTTGAAATGCAGCAAACATATTCATGATGTCTACTTTCAATATTTCCCAAAATTTCTGATAAAATTCTGACGGGAACCCATCAGGTCCAGGTGCTTTGTTTTTCTCCATTTGCATAATAGCTTCGTGTACTTCCTCTTCTACAAAATCAGCAGTAAGAATATCATTTTCTTCACGGAAAATTTGAGGAATATCATCTATTTGATTTTCTAAGAGGGTGAGATTATTTATGGCCTCTGCAGCAAATAGTTTCTTATAAAACTCGGTGATATAAGTTTTGAGATTTTCTTGTCCCAAAATAGTACCTTCATCTTGTTCGAGTTGAAAAATTCTTTTACGCCTATGCTTTCCATTAGCTATTAAATGGAAATACTTTGTGTTATTGCCCCCTTCCTGGACATGCTTAACTTTTGCACGTTGCGCCCATTTAGATTCTTCATCTCTTCTGAGCGACGCTAATTTTTCATTCGCTTATCTCATCTCCACTCTCTCTACATTGGTTAAAGGAGTAGTTTCTGCCTTCACGTCTAAGGATTAGGGTTAAAGGAGTAGTTTCTGCCTTCTGAGCGACGCTAATTTGGAATCTTGCTGGTTAAATTGTGTACAAGCAGTGAACATGTCATTAAATCCCAACTGAACTACATACGGAGAATCGTCGGTCCTGTAGTTACATGAACAACGGCAAACACAGAGCAATCTTTATATTTACTCTATGTTTCTTCAGCTCAAACGGTACAATGAATGTTCGAATTTGGTGCATATTGGACCGTTGGCCCATTAGACAAATTCTGACATTAGACAAATTCTGAAATTCTCTTTGGTCCACTTGTATATGGCTGTATATAGTTGTGCTAGTGGTGCTAAAGTTTAGTCCCACATTGCTAGTGAAAGGGGAGTTGGACCATCTTATATAGTAGAGTGTTGCACCACTCACTAAGGTGTAACAAGGAGAGAAGCCCTCGCGCACTTCTCCAACGTCGCCCGCCTCACCACACCACGCGCGCGCGCCGCAGGTTGCGGGAATCTCGCCGAGCCGAGCTTTATTTTGCTGATCAGTTTTTATGGACGTCCCTAACCTGCATTATATAAGCGTCTGCGCTAAACCTAATCGGTGAATCAACGATCGGGTTTTTGGGAAGCGCTCAAGCATGACTACTGGCAACCACGATGTCGTCCGACGACGAGTTTCCAAACGACGACTTCTTTCAGGTTGTCACCAATATCTTCGACAACCTTAACATGGGCGACAACGCCGCCGCCGCTGCTATTCAGCATACACTGTATGTGATCCTCAACTGTCTTTTTTAGATTATGCTAGAGTTCTTTGTTCTAGCGTTTGGTGTAGATGTGATAGGTTTATCTTCTATAGATGTAATCTGTTTATCTACTTTGTTGATCTGCATAATTGGTTTTAGTACCGTTTGTATGATCATGCTTTATCAGTTTATTATTCGGATTAAATCATATGGAATATTGCTTATATTTTCAATAATCCAAAAACCTGATTATAGGTAACTGAATTACACTGGTGTAGTCGCGGCTACTAGACCGCCTCCTTTTGATGGCATGCACTATAAGAGATGGCGCAAGAGAGCAGTTTCTGGTTTGAAAACCTAAAATTCTATAGCGCCACTCTTGGCAAGCCTGAAGGAGATCTTTCTGCTGAGCGGGAAGCAACCTTTAAGAAAGCCGATACCATGTTTATGGAGGCTTTGTTCAGTGTTCTTGGGGACAACATTGTTGACCCGTATATGTCATTTGATAATGGCAAGGACGCGTGGGAAGCGCTCGAGGCCAAGTTTGGGGTCTCGGACGCTGGCACTGAGTTGTATGTCATGGAGCAATTCTATGACTACAAGATGGTTGATGAGCGCTCCGTCGTTGAGCAGGCTCATAAGATACTATCACTTGCCAAAGAACTTGAGAGTTCAAGTGTTCCTTACCGGAAAAATTTGTGGCTGGTGGCATTATTGTCAAGCTTCCTCTCTCGTGGAGGAACTTTGCTACTTCTCTGAACCATAAGAGACAAGAGTTTTCTGTTACAGACCTCATTGGTTCTCTTCATGTGGAAGATAAGGCGAGATCAAAGGACAAAAATGCTCGAGGATTTGAGGGAGGTTCTATTGCAATTTAGTGCAGAGGAAAAACTTTCAATCCCACAAGTTCAGGAATAAGAACAAAAATGAAGAAAAAGGGGAAGTTTGATGGCAAGAACAAGGCCACACACTCAACCAACTTCAAGAAGAAAATGATAAGAGGAAAGGCTCTTGCCACGTCTGTGTGATCCTGATCATTAGGCTCCTAGCTGTCGTAATCGCTTTGACAAGCGTCAACATGGGAACAGCGGCAAGGCCGCTAATGTTGTTATTAGCGATACTGAGATGAACGATGTTGGGTACGGTATTTTACCTACTATCCTTTTAGTATGTCATTCTCCTGATTGGTGGATAGACATGGGTGCTAATACACATGTATGTTATGATATTTCCATGTTTTCCTCTTATCAGGTCTCAAGAACTTCTTCCGTGCTGATAGGAAACGGCTCACGTGCTTCTGTTCATGGTGTTGGTATGGTAAATCTGAAGTTTACTTCGGGGAATACCGTACAGCTGAAGAATGTGCAGCACATTCCCTCCATCAATAAGATTCTCGTCAGTGGATCGCTTTTATGTCGAGATGGTTTTAAGTTAGTTTTTGAGTCCAATAAAGTTGTAATTTCTAAGTATGTACAATTTGTTGGAAAGGGTTATGAGTGCGGAGGTCTGTTCCGCTTGTCTTTATCAGACTCATGTACTAAAGTTATTAATCATGTTTGCAATGATAATGAGTCCAATGTTTTGCATTCACGACTCTGTCATATTAACTTTGGTTGCATGACGTGGCTAGCCAATATGCATTTAATTATAAAATTTACCACTGTCAAAGGTTCTAAGTGACAAGTTTGTGTGCAACAAAAGCAACCCCGCAAGTCTCATACGGCTGCGAAACCGAGAAAACTTAGCACCGCTAGAACTTATACATTCAGATCTTTGTGAGATGAATGGTGTGTTGACAAAAGGTGGAAAAGATACTTTATGACGTTGATTGATGACTTTATTAGATAATGCTATGTTTATCTTCTGAAATCTAAAGATGAAGCTTTGAACTACTTCAAAATCTATAAAGCTGAGGCAGAAAACCAACTTGATTTTAAAATCAAGCGGCTAAGGTCGGATCGTGGTGGAGAGTACTTTTCAAACGAATTTTATTTATTCTATATGGAACATGGTATTATACATGAGAGGACGCCTCCCTACTCACCTCAGTCAAATGGGGTGGCCGAAAGGAAGAACCGCACTATAACTGATTTGGTTAACGCCATGTTAGATACATCGGGTCTTTCCAAAGAATGGTGGGGGTAGGCGCTAATGACTGCGTGTCATGTCCTAAACCGTGTTCCTGTAAAGGATAAAACCATGAATCCATTTGAGGAATGGGAAAATAAAAGGCTTAAACTCTCTTACTTACAAACTTGGGGTTGTTTGGTGAAAGTCAATGTTCCAATACCCAAGAAGCAAAAGCTTGGACCAAAAACCGTTGATTGTGTTTTTCTGGGATATGCTTTTCATAGCATTGGCTATAGATTTTTGATAGTAAAATCTGAGGTATCTGACATGCATGTTGGTATAATTATGGAGTCGAATGATGCGACTTTCTTTGAGGACATCTTTCCTATGAAAGGTATGTCTAGCTCATCAAATCAGGAGATGACTAGTTCATCTAGTCAGGAATTTTCTATAATTCCTGAACCCACTATGATGATAGAACACTCTGATGATCCTGTGGAGGATGACAATTGAGCTCCCAAAAGGAGCAAGAGACAAAGGACTACAAATTCATTTGGTGATGATTTCATTGTGGACCTTGTGGATGATACTCCCACTTCTATTTCAGAAGCCTATGCATCTCAAGAGGTTGACTACTGGAAAGAAGTTATCCGAAGCGAGATGGAATCCATCTTAGCTAATGGTACTTGGGAAGTCACTGATCGTCCTTATGGGTGCAAACATGTAGGATGTAAGTGGGTGTTCAAGAAAAATCTTAGACCTGATGGTACTATTGAAAAGTACAAGGCACGTCTTGTAGCTAAGGGTTATACCCAAAAGAAAGGTGAAGACTTCTTTGATACCTACTCACATGTAGCCAGATTGACCACTATTCGAGTACTACTTTCCTTGGCTGTCTCACATGGTCTTCTCGTTCATGAAATGGATGTTAAGACAGTTGACGAGGTTTCTACTCGTCAATGCCCATTGTTATGGACTTGGGTTTGGAGAAGATGGGGATGCTAGAGATCGCTGAACGGTTAGCAAACAAGCAACGCGGGGACACGATGTTTACCCAGGTTCAGGCCCCCGGAGGGAAAACCCTACTCCTGCTTGTCTGCTCTTGATTACGGCGGAACTGAAGGTTACAAGGGTGCGCAGATGCAATCTGACGTGAGGTGCGTATGAGGTGAGTTGAGGCCCTCCTCGCTGTGCCCTCCTGGCCTTTATATAGATAGGCAGGTCTCGGGCATAGGTCGAGTCGGTTACAGATTAGGGTTTGTCCCCTTTAAAATTCTATCTACTCTAGTCTTGTTCTCCAAGGATCCGAAAGCGTCATGGGCTTGGGCCACCCGAAATCTCCACAGGCCGCATATCTTGTCGTGGGCCTTCCTTGGGCTAAACTAGGTATGCCAATATTGTGTACCCGTGGGGTATAACCATGTTAGTATCCCCTGAGTGCTCAGTCGAATCGTAGATTCGGCTGAGGACTCTTCGATCTTTCGGGTGCAGTTGGACCTGTTTTTAAAAAGAAATGATTTAGTTCATAGGGATTGTTGATGAGTGTGCCTGACTCTCCCGATGGATCAGGGTCAGTTAACTGTCATAGGACAAAACAACACGATCTTCTTCAGACTCGCATCCCTGGACTCAAATCCGGAACAGATGCTGGCGTAATTCGACTCAGGCCATTGAGGTCTTATAGGAGCTGAATCCCAGTGGTTTTCAAGTGATGTACCCAACGCGTCCGTCAGAATTTTCATCATGTCTGTTGACACGGTATTTTACTGCCAGAGCGTAGTTAGGTGCGTTACCAGACCATCAGATGATATCTGTAGGTCTTGTCCTTGCGTCGTAGACAGAACATCTGAAATGTTATCACCGTGGAGGTGTTTTGGGTGGACAAGGAGAATGTCTCTCACTTAGCGTTTGTTTGGGAAAAGTTGCCAGAAAAAGTTTGTATTTTGATCCGAAGGATCACAGTCGAAGAATTCATAGGGTGCGCGGCCAGCGCTCCCTATTGGAGTAGCCTCCGAGTGTCTGTTCGAGTCGTAGACTCGAGCAGAGACTTTGGTTGAGTCGTTTTCATCTTAGGTCCAAAGGACACAATTTTTTCAGATGCTTGACCAATCCTTCCTATGGGAGTAGCCCCTGAGTCCTTAGTGGAGTCATAGACTCGACGTGGGACTCGAAGATTGTTGAGAAGTGTAGTACCTTAATCATGTCTCGGGTGCGCGGCCAGCGCTCCTGATAGGAGTAGCCCCGAGTAGTTGTTCGAATCGTAGATTCGAGTAAGTACTTGATTCATCAGCTGAAGATTTCCAACCATTGCTAGATTGGTCTTGATAACGTCAGTGCTGACGATCGGTGATCTCAACCGTCTGCGACACCAGAGATGACGCGACATGACGAACGTGGGTCCCACTTCCTGACTTGGAGTTGACTAGTCATACGCGACGTGGCGAGAATTACGGTGTGTAACATCCTAGGATTTTAGAATTTTGGATTTAAAAAAAATTGGCATTTCATTCATCATTGCATCTCATGAAAAATCTTGATTAAAAACCTTGTGTCAAGACCCTATTTTGCTTTTTCAAATATTGCCATATAAAGCATTATATGCAAACGGCATATTGAAACCTTGTCACTAGTCAAAATTGTCCTCTCTACATGTGTTTTGATTTTACAAAAAATCAGAAATTGGAGTCACTCCATTTGGAGTTATAGAACAAAATCTAGAAAATAAATTAAAATTAGAAAGGAATAAAAAGAAACAGGAAAAAAACTAAACTAAACCTTACCCCGCTGAGCCCCCTGCGGCCCAGCCCGACCTACCACGCGTGCACACGCAGCTCAGCAGCTGCCCGGCAGTAGCCCACCCGGATACAGCCCATAGTGCCCCTCTCTCCTCCCCTTGTTTTTTCCCGTGGCCACTGACCAAAGGGCCCCACCAACCTCCTTCTTCCTTGCAGCAAGGCGATCGTGCTCACCACGATCCGATCGCGAATTCCTTCAAATTCGCGCGAGTTAGTTCGGATTTCTACACCCTATGCATGAAGAAAACTCCTATAAAGCATCCTCCCCCTCTTTTTTTTGTTCTAATTGAACCCTAGCACCCCACCGTCGAGATCCAATTTCCTCCGCCGCAAAGCTGCCAGACGCTCTCACCGTCGAAGTTCCTGACCACCCCCTTTCTCTTCCCCCCCCCATCGTCTTCGAATCATTCCGCCTCCTCGCCCTGACCCCATCCTTGCTTCCGCAGGAGCCCTAGAACACGCAGGAGGCGCCACCGGAGCTGCACCTCGCGGTACCGCCTCCACGCACATCGCTCCGTTGCCCGAGGGATCCCCAGACGACGCTAGGACCACCATCGTGACAATCATCGCATGCCGCATCTCGTCGGCCACCTCACCTCTGCCAGGGACCGCCGTATCGCGTGCCATCACCACTGTCTGCACCGCCGCGCCACCGACCATCGTCGTCGCCACTGTTTTCCAGCCAACGCTGGCTCATCATCTTCAACCAGTGCCCTCCGATCTAACACTGACGGTCCAGATTGAAACGAGTCGAGTCCAGCCGAAGCTCAAGCCTAGCCGTGGCTCAAGCCAAGCTGTGGATCGAGCCGCATCTCCACGCCGTCAGATCTCAATCCAGTGGCCCAAAACGATTTGCTTTAGCGAAGAGGTACCGACCAGTGAGATCTCGCCATGTCGCCGTCTAACCGTGTAATTCGAATTATTAATATTTAAAGAACTTGTAAAATTCATATAAAATTGAATACATGTCCAAAAATTATAAATAATATATGATTGGATTCATAAAATTTTGAAGAACAATAATACGCGATTAGATATAATTTTTACAGTATATATTTACTGTAATATTTTAAATAGTTTAATGGACACTTTAGACTCAATAAATTATAGTAAATTATCTGTAGATCATAAAAATACAAATAACATGTCTATAGATTCGTAATTTCATATACAATATTATATGCTGTTAGATATAACTTTTGTTGTGTATAATTACTGTAGTAATTTAAATAGTTTTAATGGACTTATAGAGTATTAAATCCATAGTAAATAATTTATAGATCAAAAAAATATAAATAATATGTCCCTGGAATCACATCGTCTAGATTACAGATATGGTTTTAGTTCTAATTATAGACAAGGTAAACTATTTAAGTGAATTAAATTCTATTAAACACTGTTTAAATCATAAGAAAAGATTTATAACTCTGATTAAAGTGAATCCAATTGCTACTTGTTCGTGTTAATGTACTCTATCCAGTAAACCCCAGAACAAAATTTAATTTGACAATGAGAACAGGAGTTATGACAGAACTATTAAAACCCCTATACTGGCAATCAAGAATTAATAATAAATACCTTATTGCATTCAATGATCTCCTGCATGCATCATGTATCCTAATATTGTTCAGAGAACTAATTACAACCATTGTGACATATTAAATCGTCATGCATGCATTTGTTCATCATTGTTTTGTTGTATTGTGCATAATTGCATTGTTTTGAATGGTGTGTTTGTTTTGCACTTGTTTTAATCGATAGATTGCGAGGAGTGCAACGTTTGTGATTGTGACGAGTGCAACAATTTCAATTGTGAGGATTGTTTGAATGAACACATCAACAAAAGGCAAGTGGCACTATCATAAATGTCCTATTATTATTTTCGTATGCATTGTAGTTGTTTTTTGTAGAAGTGCATGTGTAGGAATATTTTACACTATGTGCTATGCTATGCTATGCTATGTCCTATTTAGGATATCTTTTGTATCTTGCTTAGTGGAAACATCGTAGTAGTAGTATGCTTAGCCCTGCTATAGATTCGGGGTGGAATATCATGTCATGAGTATTATGAGGTATTGGAAAAGCTATGTTTTATATAATAAAACAAGTACTTAATGAATCACCTGGGTGGAATATTGTTGTTAAGTTTGGAAGAAGTGGCAATGAAGGGGACCGTATCTTTGGCTACCTCTCTCGTGTGTGCACTAGAAGAAGACCACCTAGGCATCATAGAGATTGACATGTTTCTTGTACAGTAGCTTCCGTGGATAGCCACATGCTAATATGGGTTCTGGCTTAGTTAATTACATAGCGGAAGACCCTTTGCATTGGTATATCTTCAGGTTAACTAGAATTGTGTATTGGAGGTTATATCCGTGCATTGGTGCCTGTTAGACGTGCTATCATTGTGTATTGGGAGGACTTCTATGGAAAGACTTCGTCATATTCTTGATCTGCCGGTATACCAATTGATGTGTACTAAACCAGCGGCCACTAATGGAGTCAAGACGAGATTGTGTCGTGTGGGTAAAGTGTACAACTTCTGCAGAAGATATAATCTAATCGATTAGTCGTGTCCCCGGTTATGGACAATATTGAGCAACTAAGGCTTGAAGCTTATGTATGATCTCGAAATTCCAATTTCTTAATAAAATTTTATGGTTTGAGCACTTGCTGTTGGCCAATGTGTTCATACAATTTTCAGAAAGATCAAAACTATTTGTAAATGTTAGGATAAAACTATTGCTTTATGCAAATCAGCCTGAAACTCCACTTAACCAGATATGCATGTAATTGATAGGTTCCATTTGATATCCACATACTAGTGACACTTGCCAATACATTCAAAGTATTGACCATTCGTGGTTGCAACCTTTCATGTTGCAGGTTTTATCGTTTATGAGTGATCATTATAGGTGCGAGACTCCACTCAACGATTGTTCGCCTGTGGCACATTTGAAGAATGGAGATCTACCTTGTTATTGTTTCTGATGTGTAATTGTGTAATATAATGTAAATTCTGGATCATATTCGTTGTATTTATGATGCACAGTTATATTTGGTATCATTTTGTACTGTGTGTGCCAGTGAAACAATCCAGGGATTGGTACTATACACATGAACTCATCCTTATCAGGCGAGGGTGTTACACGACGTCTCCTCGGTTTCCATGCATAGTGATAGCGTTCTAGTGATGGTTCGTTGTTGTGCTGACACGTGTAGGTTAGATTTTGCTTGCGTGCAGGGATTCTAGATCGATAGCTCTTGTTTATCGTCCTCGTATTTTATAACCGTGGGAAACAGTGATTCTATGTCACCCCTTTCCATTTGCTTTCGCCATTGCCTCCATTTTCACGAGCTCTGCCTCTCTTGCGCGCACTACAAGTTCTCCGGTTGTTTCCTTCTTCATTTTTCCGCGCTCATCACCGTCCTCGACGCCGCGCAATGGGAAAATCGAAGAAGACCACTGCCGGAGCGGGCTCGAGCGCCACCGCCGGTGGCAAGAAGGTACTGACGGCAGGTGGAGGCGCACGGAGGCGCGCGATGCAGGGTTAATCCCGCAGAACAAGGAGGATGTGAAGCTTCCTGGCGATGAGGTAATCCCCCGTCCACCCGTAGGGTTTGGGTGATGTTCGTTGCCTTCGTTCTTCGTGGCATTTCGCTCCCTGTCCATGATTTTCTTCGTGGACTCCTTTTCTTTTATGGCATCCAACTTCATCATCTTTCTCCCAATTTTCTCCTCCATATCGCCTGCTTTATCTCTTTCTGCGAGTGTTGGATCGGTATTGAGCCGCACTTTGGCCTCTTCTGGAAGCTCTATTCCCTGAAGAGGCAGTAGGGCACCGGTGGGGTCTATCTGCTCGGTGGCTGCATCACCTCCATCCGATCTTCTGTTCTTTTCTTTTCCTTTTCCATGTGCGAGTCCGTCCAATACTGGCGGAAGAAGTGGTTTTATATCCGTGACTGCACGGTGGACGGACAAGATTTTGGCCTCGCTCCCTTCGACTCCTCCCAGGAAATCGTTCCGAACAGATCCTGGAAGAACCACATCCTGGAGGGCGAGGTAGCAGAAGTGGTGGAGCTCCACCATCGGGTGGAGGCGCTCCAGATGGTTGCTGAGAAAGAGGTCAATGGTGTGGACATCATCCGCACCTTCCTCAAACGTTGGGTGCAGCCGCTCTAAGCGAGGCCGCATCCGATGTTTCTTTACACTGGCCGCAACGACCCGACAAGGGTCTCAGCCGAGGAGCTGTCCAGGGCGACCTTGATAGAGCCCTTCAGCCTCTACTCAAGTTCAAGGCTGATGAGGATCTTCCGAGGAAGTCCTTGACCGCCCCCTTCAGCGCTGCGAATGCGGTCACTCAGGTGTAGAATTGCGTCATGCGCGTTGCGCCTTTTTTCGAGTGCTGTTTTACTTATGATTATTGTTACTAATCATGATCTTTGACATCTTTGGTGTGCAGGAGATCAAGGTAGCTGGCATGATGCCCCCGCTGCCTGAGAAATTTCTGATTGCACCGAACAATGAGTTTGTGGATTCTGAGTCCGAACTTCCTCCGGCGCAATCTCTAACCGAAGAAGCCCCCGAGCCGAGCGAGGGGAAACCTGAAAGCACTCCTGGAGCGAGTCTTTGGATGCATCGACTCTGCCGACTCCTCGGGGTCCTTCCTTGTTGGAGCGGCATGGTGAGGATGAAGGTTCTTCTTCTGCGCCTTTCCCTGTTGTGCCGCTTCGGGTGATGGAGCCATAGCCGCCGGCCAAGAAGAAGAAGAAGAAGAAGAAGAAGAAGAAGAATAATAAGAAGAAGAAGAAGAAGGAGAAGGCGGCGCCTCTCTTCAACTTGTCAGATATTGACTCATAAGTTGCTCCATCTGTGCTTTGTTCTGTCAATTGTGTGTGTAATGTAGCATCTCGTCTTTATCAATATTTTCCTTGCAGCCACTCCTCGGAGGGTTCTCTTAGTGAGGGCACTCAAGAGGCTGTAGGGGAGTCGAAGCCAACGACTCCTCCCTCGCAGGTGGTGGCCAACTCTGAGGACGATGAGCTGAACCTCTCCAAGCGAGAGGCTCGGGTAGTTGTGACTCAGAAGACCGCACGTGGAACTTCGGAGTCCCCGCCTGAGCACGTAAGTAGTTTTGCACCTTTACCTTGTAGGGGGATGAAAGAACATGTGGTCCCCCATGTGTGGTTTTGGTAATTAATGACAATCTCTATGGACTAATGCTTGTATCAAGTTGTACTTGTAGGAATTGTCCATAGGCAATGCTTGAACCATATGTTGGCTTCAAGGTTTGGAGAAGAAGGAAGTGAAGAGGATCATGTGGTGACCAAGGTGTTCAAAGAATGATCCACAGATTGGTCATGTGAGAGTTAAACCTATGGCAAGTATGTCTTGAAGAATAAGATGGAGTAATATCTCTAGTGTACCTTCAAGGCATCAACATAATGAAGAAAAGAAGAAATGATGTGCAAGCTAAAGATGTGCAATATCTAGAAGATCTCATGCTTAAAGCTTGCCATCCTCGGTGATCGTGGATCGATGAAGACAAGGTCAAAGTACAGGTTTCCCCATGTTGTATGGGGGAGTTACTTGCAAGTCTTCATCAAGCAAGTGCATACAAGAGCAATCAAGAAAGGTGTTCCATCTTAAGAAGGACAAGATCGTATACATCAAGATCAGGTGGAATATGCGCAAGGCAAAGGTATGATATTGATAGGGTTTCTTTCTTATCGGTCTCGTGGTATTAGTTGGGGAGACCGGTTTATAGGATAGACAACCGTACTATCAAGAGGGGCTCTCAAGTGAGTAACTCGATCATATCGTTTAGAGATCTCAAACCTTTGCATGCTTAGCATCATCCTTTCTTGGTTGTTATTTGGATCTTATCCATGTGAGGTTCTAGAGCTTGTGGTAATATTCATAACAAGCTCTAGTTCATCAAAAACGGATTTCCCTTTTATATCATATTGCATTTTTTATCTTTGAGGTTTTACGGTTTCTCACCAAGAGAGGTATCTCACAATATAATACATGAAATGTTCTCTCTTGGTGGGTAGCCCTTGTTGTCCTCTTTCCAACAAAATTGGTTTCGGGTCAATCGGAGTTTGCAAACTATAGATATCGCCATTTGAAGTTTTCCTCTTATTTGGTCCTGACCGGAGTCTCTGGTCTGTGTGGACCAGAGTCTCTGGAGTAGTTCGGAGTTTCCTGATGTGTCTCCGGTGGTGACTTCAAAATCAGGGCTGGGACATACTGTATGGGGGTCCGGAGCCAGGTCCGGAGGCTACCCCGGAGTCTCCGGTGTTTCCTCAGTCCGGAGTCTCCGGTCTTGTTGGGTCTTGGATGGCCCAGGTCATTCAGATGGGCGGTCCGGAGGCTGGTCCGGAGGTTGGTACGGAATCTCCGGTGTAGACCAGAGTCTATGGTCTGACTTTTCCCCAACGGGCAGAAAATGGTCAGAAATCGGTGGGCCTATAAAAAGGGGCCCTTCTTCCCCAATGCATCTGCTCGAGTTTTACAGGCTTTCTCCTCCATTCTTGACCCTCTTGAGCTTGCTCCCCCTTCAATCCCTCCCTTGATTCTTGCATATACTTTAGGGATTTGAAAGAGGAGATCTAGATCTACAATCCCACCAATCCATCTCTCCTCTAAGTGAGGGGAACATCTTGGGATCTAGATCTTGGAGTCTTTTATGGATTTCCTCCATTGTTCTTCCTCTCTTATTCCCCCACAAGATTTTGTAGCTTTGGTGGAATTTGGGAGAGAAGGATTTGAGCACTACTTGTGTTCTTGCCATTTGCATTTGGTGCATCGGTTTGAGTTCTCCCCGGAGGATTTGGTGAGTGAAAGTTGAGAAGCTTTTTACTCTTGGGTTCTTGGAACCCTAGACGGTTTGTTGGTGTTGCAGGTTGTGGCCTTGGTGGCGTTTGTTGGGAGCCTCCAATTAAGTTGTGGAGAAGTGCCCCAACCTTGTGAGAGGTTCCGGTTGCCACCGACAAGTGCACCGATAGTGGAAGCGTGGATCAATACCGTTGGGGTGAGATTCACCGGAGAATAAGGGAGGCCTTTTGTGGCGTTGGTGGTTTGATACCACCCCCTCTCCAAACAAGACATACTCCATGTTGGGAGGAACTCGGTAAAATATCGGTGTCCCCGCGTGCCTCGGTTATCTCTATACCCGAGCTCTTTACTTATGCACTTTACATTGTGATAGCCTTCGTGCTTAAAGTAATAGATATCTTGCTATCACTTTGTTGCTTGTATTGCTTAGCATAAGTTATTGGTGCACATAGGTGAACCTTAGTTGTTCTAGGTTGTGCTTAACATAGTAAACACTAGTTTTATTACGCCTTTGTTGAGCCACTCTAGGAAAAGTTTTAATCGCCTATTCACCCCCCTCTAGGCGACATTCGTATCCTTTCAGGGGAGCCCACGATCCCTTTTTTGGATGACCTGTTGGTTGATTTTGCTCTTGTGGGGCCTAGCCCCCGACCCCTTTTTGATGTCTACTTGATTGTTTGCTTCTGTTTCTTCTTGTAGCCCTTTGTGCATAGAGCTAACCTTCTTATCAGCAGCATCTAGCGCTGGAGGCCAGCATGCAGCAGCTTCGAGGTACACACATTTCCCATTCTTGTTTAATTTGTATGTCACATGGGCGACATTTGTGCTGCTCATATGTTTCTTGGTGTTTGCAGATGAAAATAATGCTGCTCTTCGTCGGATAGACGCTCTCGAAAAGAGCCTCGGCCGAGCGGAGAAGAAAGTTGCGGATGCTGCAGAGGCAAAGGAGCATCTGCAGAAGGAGGTAGCCGACGCTGCTGAGGCCCAGGAGCACCTGCAGAAGCACGCTGCAGATCGCGAGGCACAGCTCGCTGCTGCGGCGACCACTCGCGAGAAGGAGATGGTGGAAAGGCTGATGGCTGTTGCCAAAGCCTTCTCTGGTGAGTTTCCTTTACTTGTATTTTTTTGACTACTTGTTGTCTTATCTTTTTCGGTTGCTCCCTGTATTATTCTTATTTGGGTCGTTTTCTTATTTTTCTCAGATGTGTCGGGCATCGCGTTTGATCGCGGTGCGCTGGAGCATGGAGATGCTCTAGATGATGCCACCAAAGCGGTCGAAGATTGCTGTGGTACTGCTGCTGGCTCCTTGGCGAAGGCCAAGGAAGTTCTCCGACGCTTCTACAGGGAGGTCGTCCCCAAGGGCACTGCTCTTGAGGATGTCGACGCTCTGGCGGATGCTCTGGTGGAGGACTCTCCGGCTGCATACAAGCGCAAGCAGAAGGGCATTGGCGCCTCCATGGGGTTGGCGATGGCGATGGCATCCGGAGCGGAGCTGGACCTGCCGCACATTACCTCCCAGATGCCTACGGATGTAGACGGCTCAGAGGTATCATTCGCCCTCTTTGCCTCTCGTTGTAAGCATTACAGGCCAAAACTTATTGATCTGCTAGCGGAGTATGCGACGAAGCAGCAGGAGGAGGCCAAGAGCAGGCAGTCTGGCTCTAAGGCCACTCCGGATGTTGGTGCCTAGGCTCTAGTGTTGTAGTTAGGATAGTTTATCCTCTTCCTTTTGTAATGTAAGATTTTGTTGATGAACAATATCTCCTTATGCCACGCGGTGGCCTTTGATGTATATAAATTATGTTTCGAGCTATCGCCAGGGGTGTATGTGATGTTCATATCCTTACTTGTTTGTCTTTAGGGTCCTACGGGTGAAATTCCCGTGGATACTTCGACTGTCCCTGAGCCATTACCATCTCTAGATGATGCGTCGCAGCTTGTTTTTCTTTGCGACCGCGTCCGCATCTTGGAGAAGGATATCCTTGGGATTCGAGGCCACGCGGACGTGTGGAAGTCGAAAGCTGAGCGAGCTACTATCAGGGAAGAGTTTTTGATGGGGGAGTTGTGTCAGATGAGCGAGCAACTACAATGTGAGTCATCGCGAACTGTTGTTATTTTCGGATACACTTTCTTATGTGTCATTTTGTTCTTGTTTTTGGTGCAGGCGTCAATCTCGTTCCGAGGGAAGAGAAGGAGCGCGTGGCGGTTCGGATGAATTGCCTGACCCAATAGGACTTAGAGGCTGGCGGCTTCTTCTGGATGTACCGTGATCGGGTCATCATCCTTGCGACGATCCAAGATCGCGTGCACCAGGTTTATCGCGTGCTGAGGCAGGCGAGGATTTCCCTGGAGTCCACTTGGGCCATCATGTTTCCCTTGGATGAGGCACCTTCCAACCTTTGGGGCCTGCTGGCAAAGTTTCGAGATGGTGGGCCATGTCAAGGAGTTGGTGCGGCGTCAGCTAGTCGCTGGGGTGAAGGCCGCTCTTTCGCTTGTTTGGCTGCATCGCCGTGATGTCGATCTCGCGGCGGTGGCGACTGGTCCACCCCTTCGACCAGATGGTAGTCTTTGGGATATGTGCCCGCATTATGCGGCTGTGAGGCAATATGCCAAAGAGATCGTTGATCTGTTTGAGCAACGAGCGAGTGTGATACTCCAAAATAGTAGGTCCTGTAAAGAAAACAAATTGATGTAAAATTTGTATGTATTCGAGTAGACTTGTTGTGCCCTTTGTAAAGTTTATTTGTATTAGCACGTTGTGCTTTGTTATGTGCATGTCCTTTTCATTAGCCTGACGTGGTTAGCTACTCAGGTTATATGCATTGTTCTTAGTCGACGAAGTCATGAGGTGAGGCGTAGCCCCCGAGCGTGTTATGGCGAAAAGTAATGCGAGAAAAAAGTAATTTTGGCCGAGGGACTTAGCTTTTATTCATAGTGTAACGAGGAGATACATTGTTCGATTAAGTAGCCTTGGCTGAGTAGCCTTATTGAAAGTAAAGAGGTAGCTAGGGGTAGAAGCATCGCAGCTATGCGACTTTCCATGGGTTGGAGTATTCGACTCCTGACTTGACGTCCATGAGGCGGTAGGCGCCACCTGGGATGACTTCGATGACGATGTAGGGTCCTTACCAGGGTGACTCGAGCTTTTTCGGCCGCTCTTGCTTGAGTCATAGGACGAGGTCTCCTTCGACGAAGGACCTTGGGTGAAGCCGACGGCTGTGGTAATTGCGGAGGCTCTGCTGGTAGACAGCTGAGCGGGCCGCGGCGATGTCACGTGCTTCGTCGAGTGTGTCGACGGCATCTTAGAGTGCGGCCATTGATTCGGCTTCGCTGTAGGCGACGGCCCGTGGGGCCTTGTGGCGTACCTCTGCAGGCAGTACGGCTTTGGATCCGTGCACCATGAAGAAAGGTGTACAGCCAGTTGAACTGTTCGGCGTTGTACGTAGACTCCAGAGTACGGAGGGTAGCTCCTCCACCCAGGATCCTGCGAGCCTTTCGAGTGGGCATAGCAGGCGTTTCTTGATGCTACTCCCTATGAGGCCGTTGGCCTTTTCGACCTGTTCGTTGGTCTACGGGTGCGCCAAAGAGGCGTATGATATGTTGATGCCGAGGCCTTCATAGAAGTCCTAGAATTCCTTTGATATGAAGTTTGAGCCGTTGTCCGTAATGATGCTATGCGGCACACCAAATCTGTACACGATGGACTCGAAGAATTTGATGGCATTTTTGCCGCTCTGGTTTGTGATGGGCATGGCCTCAATCCGCTTGGTGAATTTGTCGACTACGACCAGGAGGTAGACATGGCTTCCTTTCGATGATTTGGGCAGTTTGTCGATCATGTCGAGGCCCCATTGGGCGAAGGGCCAGGCCAGTGGTATGGGCCTTAGCTCTGATCCTGGTGCATGTGGCTTGTTCGCATACCTTTGGCAGGCGTTGCATCTTCAGATGATGTCCTTGGCATCGTTCATGGCCGTCGGCCAATAGAATCCAGCTCGCAGAGCTTTGGCGACTAGAGCGCGGCTGCCTGCATGATGTCCACAGATGCCCTCATGGATGTCTTGAAGGATGCTTTTGCCGTCACCGATGGTGACGCACCTTTGGAGTACACCCGAAATTCTGCGCTTGTACATCTCGCCATTGATGATGGTGAAGGCCTTGGACCTGCGAGATATGCGTCAGGCATCTGTCGGGTCATCAGGCAGTTCTTTGTTTATCAGGTACCGAATGTACGGTTGTGTCCATGTCTCTTCAAACGCCATGACCTGCATCAGGCTGGCCAGCTCGGCCTCGGTGTCGAGCTTTTCGGGTCCTTCATGTCCTTCGGGTGGCGCAACCCCCGAGTGTTCCGCTTCTTTAGGTGATTCCTTGGGGAATTTCCTTTTGTTAGAGGGTACACAAATTTGTTCGAGGAACACACCTGGTGGCACTCGTGCGTAGGTTGAGCCGATGTTGGCGAGTCTATCGGCTTCGTCATTGCTTTCCCTTCCGACGTGTCGAAGCTCGCAGCCATCAAAGTCACCTTCGAGTGAGTTGTAGAGCGCGCGATACGCGATCATGTTGGCGCTGTGAGCGTTGCACTCGTTCATCGTCTGCTGGACGACAAGGTTCGAGTTACCGTAGATGGCTAGGCGCATTGCGCCGCAGATCTTGGCCATCCTCATGCCCTGGATGAGGGCCTCATATTCGGCCTCTTTGTTGGAGGCGTGAAATTTCATCCGAAGGACGTGTTACATCTTGTCGCCTTGAGGGGACGTCAGTATGACGCAGCTCCTGCACCAGCCTCACGCTTGGAGCCGTCGAAGTGCATTGTCCATGATTGTGTCATGTCCGGAGTGTCCGACAGCTGGAGTTCCATCCAGTGGATGAGGAAGTTAGGTAGGACCTGAGATTTGATGGCTTTGCATTTCTCATAGACTATGTCTAGAGGGGATATCTCGATGCCCCACAGGGCTACGCATCCCGTGGCTTCGGGGTTGTTCAGGATGTTGGACAATGGACCCTTTTTGACAACCATTATCTGGGGCTCCTAGAAGTAGTGGCTCAGTCGACGAGTCGTCATGAATACGCTGTAGGCGATCTTATGGTAATGAGGGTACCTCTGCTTTGTTGGTGTTAGTACCTCGCTGAGGTAGTAGATTGGGCGTTGGACCCCATGGGTATTGCCATCTTCGGGTCGTTCGACCACAAGGACGGTGCTTACCACCTGGTGCGTAGCTGCGATGTATAGCAGCAGAGGCTCTCGCTCGTTTGGTGTGACCAGAACAGGCGAGGTAGAGAGCAGCCGCTTGAGGTCCTCGAATGCGTCATCTGCTTCGGGTGTCCACTCGAATTTGTCAGCTTTGCGCAGTAGCTGGTAGAAAGGAAGGTCCTTCTCACCCATCCGACTGATGAACCTGCTCAGCGCCGTGATACGCCCAGCTAGCTGCTAGACACCTCTGAGGTTCTTCGGCTTCTCCATGGACAGTATGGCCCTGATTTTCTTTGGATTCACCTCAATCCCCCACTAGGAGATGAAGTTGCCGAGTAGCTAGCCAGATGGGACGCCGAAGGCGCACTTTTCTGGATTTAGCTTGATCTTATAATGATCAAGGTTATCAAACGTCTCGCGGAGATCGTCGATCAATGTCTTGGCTTCCCTGGTCTTGATGACTATGTGGTCGACGTAGACTTGGATGTTGCGACTGATCTAGTTTTTTAGACACGCCTGCATGCACCTCTGGTACATGGCGCCTGCGTTTTTTAGCCCGAAGGGCATGGTGTTGTAGCAGAACACTCCGAACGGTGTGATGAACGTCGTTTTCTTCTAATCTTTGACCTTTAGCCGAATTTGGTTATAGCCTGAGTAGGCGTCAAGGAAGGAGAGTTTCTCGCATCCTGCAGTTGAATCGATGATATTATCGATCCGCGGTAGAGGGTAATGGTCCTTGGGACAATACTTGTTGAGCGATGTAAAATCTATGCACATCCGCAGGATGTCTGTGTCCTTCTTAGGGACCAACACAGTATTAGCCAGCCATTTGCTCTCTTTGATTTCTCGGATGAAGTTGGCATCGAGCAGTCTGTTGACTTCAATTCCAACAGCTTCAGCTCTTGGTTTGGACAGTCGTCGGATCGGCTGCTTGACTGGCTTTTTGTCGGGGAACACATTGAGTGCATGCTCGGCGAATTCCCTAGGAACTCCTGGCATGTCCGCAGGACACCAGGCGAAGATTTCCCAGCGCTCACGAAGGAATTCAACGAGCACGCTTTCCTATGCGGGGCTGAGGTCGTTTGCAATCAATGTCGTCTTGGAGGCATCCGTTGGGTGGACCTACACCTTTTTCGTGTTGAATGTGGAGTCAAACGACATGTCAAGTGAGTTTTTCCTCGAGACTGGGGGTGCCACGTTGTCTGTGTTGGATATATGCCCAAGAGGCAATAATAAAGTGGTTATTATCATATCTTCATACTTATGATAAATGTTTACATACCATTCTATAATTGTATTAACATGAAACATTAATACTTGTGTGATTTGTAAACATAAAAGAGTCCCTAGTAAAGCCTCTTGTTAAACTAGCTTGTTGGTTAATATATGATCATGGTTTCCTGATCATGAACATAGAGATGTTATTAACAACAGGGTCATATCATTAGGAGAATGATGTGATGGACATACTCCTATAGTTAAGCATAGCATAAAGATCAAGTCATTTAATATAGTTCATTTGCTATAAGCTTTCTGATACATAGTAACCTAATTCCTTCGACCATGAGATCATGTTAATCACCATCACCGGAAGGATGCTTTGATGACATCAAACACCACACCGTAACTGGGTGGCTATAAAGGTGGCATTGAGTGTTCAGAAAGTATGGTTGAGACACATGGATTAAGAGTGGGATTTGTCCATCTGTATGACGGATAGATATACTCTGGGCCCTCTCGGTGGAATGTCATCCAATTATCTTGCAAGCATGTGACTGGCTCACAAGGGATCACATATCATGGGAACAAGAAAAGAGTACTTATCGGTAACGAGGTTGAACTAGGTATGCAGAGATACCGACGATCAAAACCTCGGATAAGTAAACTATCGCGAGACAAAGGGAAATTGGTATCGTATGTAAGTGGTTCATTCGATCGCAAAGTAATCGTAGAAATATGTGGGATCCATATGAATTTCCAGATTCCTCTATTGGTTATTGATCAGAGAAGTGTCTCGATCATGTCCGCATAATTCACGAACCGTAGGGAGAAACACTTAAGGATTCGATGTTGTTGAGTAGTTATGGAATGATGAGTAAGAGATCGAATGTTGTTCGGAGTCTCGGATGGGATCCGGGATATCACGAGGAGAACCGGAATGGTCCGGAGAATAAGATTCATATAAGGAAAGACCTGTTTCGGAGAAGGGGAATGATTCCGGTGTTTTCATCAGGAATGTTCTAGAAGGGTCCAGAAGGTCCGGCACTCCGGAGGGGAAGGGTAAATGAATGTGTCATGACAATATGGAATGGTTGCATCATGTACTAGGTCACTTGGCTGGGCAAAATAAAGAGAGAAATCAAATCCAAGTTTGAAAGTCAAATGCCAATTTGAAAAAGTCAAACGGCAAGTTTGCTTGGTGGAGGGAGAGTAGGAAACCTACTTGGGGAGGAAGTCCCCTCCCTCCACCCGCCGGCCGAGGAGGCCGAGTTGGGGGAGGACTCCCTCCTCCCAACCGGCCACCCTCCACCTATATAAGGAGGGGTAGGGCGCCCCTACCCCTCACACCCAAAACCCTAGCCCCAAGCCGCCGGCGCCACCACCCCCTTGTGCTGCCGCCTAGGGCACCTCCAACTCGGCGAGTTGGGGTTTCCCCAAACCCTAGCCGTCGGCCAAGCCCTCCCCTTGGTTCCCTCTAAACCCTATATCACCAAGGCCTCTCTCATACTCCACCATACTCGCTCCGGCTTAAGGAGAAGCCCTGCGAGATCTCCCCTCTACTTCCGACACCACGCCGTCGTGCTGCTGGAATCGCGAGGAGAGTGCTACAACCTCCGCTGCCTGCTGGAACAAGGGAGAGGAAGGTCTTCATCAAGTACCGAACGTGTGACCGACTGCGGAAGCGCTGCCGGAATGCATCGCCGGAAGGATCGTCTACGCAATCTTGCGATCGGCAAGAGTACGACTACATCACCCACGAGAATCTGCTCTCGTTAACCGCTTTGGAATCTTCGAGGGTGAGTTCCTCTATCGACTCGTTGCTACAATCTAGTAGATAGATCTTGGCTTGTTTGTTTGCATGCGGTAGAATTTTTTTGTTTTCCATGCTACGAACCCCAACAGTCTGTCACCTCTCGGAGCCTCGTGAGTTCTTCCTGCATGCCGAACGACTGGGAGATTCTGTTGAAGTCTCTGTCATAGTGATCAAACCGGGTGAAGCTTCCCTGGACGGTGATGACGCCCCTGGGTCCTGGCATCTTGAGTAGAAGGTACACATAGTGTGATACTGCCAGGAATCTTGTGAATGCCACGCGCCCGAGGATGGCGTGGTACTATGATGGCCAGTCCACTACTTCGAACTACAGCCGCTCATGCCTGAAGTTTTAGGGCTGGCCGAAGATGACGTCGAGCCATATATTTCCCAGGGGATATATGCCCTCCCCTGGGACTATGCCGTGGAACATCATGTCGGATTGTTCCAAGCTGCACAGCGGGATCCGCATCGCTGCGAGGGTGCTGGCAAACATCAGGTTGATGCCGCTTCCACCATCCATGAAGACGTGGCTCATCTCGAATCCTCCGATCTGCGCCTCGAGCACCAGGGCAGCATTACCTGGGCAAGGGATCTGGCGGGGGTGATCCGAACAATCGAACGTGATGCAGGACTCCGATCCGCTGAGGTACTCAGGGATGGCAGGTGGAGTGGTCACGGCCAGGCTGACCTGTCGGGTGATATTCTTTTGCACCCTGTTGGTAGGGCGTCCCTTCTGGATCATCAGGGACCCTTTTGGCAGTGGATATCCTCCTGTGTTGTTGTTTGGTGCAGGTGCGATCGCTGGATTTGACAGTCCAACGGGTGGTGGTGGAGGAGCTCCGTGGGCGATATCACCTGGTGCAGGTGCGGGCCCAAACCTAGGGTTCACGATCTGACGTCGCATTTGGGTGAGACCCTCACTTAGTTTCTGGAACTCGCGATATTCCTTTAGCATGTGGCTGGCCTTCTTTTTACCATCTTGCTTGTCGATGTAGAAGTGGATGGTGCATGGGCCAGTCAACTTGTCGTATGCCGAGGGCTCGTCGTCACGGCTGTGACGCTGCCATGTTTGTGTAGGGAGCCCTTCATCGCGGAAGTTGCCTCCGTAGTATCCGATGCTACGGTTGTCGTCGTTGCGTCGGTCGGCGTAGCCAGCCGCAACCATGTCGACTCCGTCGCGATCGTTGTAGACGTGCGATCTTCGTTTGTTGCGGCATTCGCGTCTACGGCCATAGTCGTCCTCGTCATCCGAATGCATTCCGTGGAGGGAATCTTCGCCATCTGCCCACCTGTTGGCGATGTCCATGAGGTTGTCAAGCGTCTTGGGCTTGATGCGCCCAAGCTCTTCCTTGAAGTCCAGGCGCTTGTCACCGTCCTTGAAGGCATCATCGTACTTTCCTCGGAGATGTGTGCGACGGAGTTCTTGATGTGGGACCAGCGTAGGATGTACGAGCGAATGGATTCGCCGGTGCGTTGGGTGCAGTCCTGCAGTTCCTCGATCGAGGCTGGCCTCTTGCTGGTGCCCTTGAAGTTTTGGATGAAACTATACGCCAGCTCCTCCCAGCTTCGAATGGAGCCTGAGGATAGGCTGCTGAGCCAGATTCGAGCTGCGCCTGTCAGCGGCAGCTGAAGGCATTATAGGGCGGCATTTCTGTTACCACCATGCAGCTTGACAGATGAGAGGTGGTCGCTGAGCCAGGCCTTCAGGTCCTGCATGCCATCAAACTTCGAAGTGTCCGAAGGGTGCTTGAAATTTTTCGGCATCCGTGTGCGCCGAACAGATCTGCTGAAGCATCTGGCTCCGCAAAGCTCTCCGTCATCATCCTCGTTCGATTCGGTTGAACACGCGTGTTTGGCGCGTGCCTTGTCGACCTTGCACTGGGCGAGATCGTTTCGAGCGTCGTAGTCGTTGTTGCGACGCCTTGGGCTCTTGCGATGTCAAGGCAGATCGTGCTCGTCCTCGTCAGATGAGGGTGTAGGGCTACGGGTGAACTTGACCGCAGCTTTTTTCTTCAGCTCCGCAGTTGATTCGTCGTGGAGTGCAGCTCCAACGAGTCCAAGTCCGGCTAGCACGGACTTGTGCATGGCGCTCTTCGGGTCACCCACCGGAGGTGGATGGGACGCGAGGTACGCGGTGGCTTCCATGATCGCAGCCTGCGGCGTCTTCGATATGACGTTGTCGTTCACGTCCATTGACATGAAAGACGTGTTGAGGGTCCTTGTGATGTCGCGGCGTGCAGCGGGGTCCATGTGCTCTGTGCGGGAGCGATGCTTGTTGGCGTTGTTGATGTTGAGCTGGAGACACCAGCGGCAGAGAGCGCAGCTCGCCGCGCGCTAGACTCCGAGGCTGCCTTCTTGCATTTATCGAGATCCTCCATCAGCTTCACCTGTGGGTTATGCTCGCCGATGAGAAGGAGGTGGTATGCCATCAGCAGATCCTGTGAAGTATTCACAGGTAGGATGATGTTTCCCTCCACGGCTTCGCGTGCATGGCGCCATCCGTCCTTGTTGAGGTTGATTTTCTGGTAGGCGTTGGTGTCGCCTCCATTGGGCCTGAGAGGTGGATCTCCCCCGTTTCCTCCGTTCCCAGCTTGCGGGTTGAGGGGTGGGTTTGGAGGAGGATTTGGTGCACTCGAATCTGGTGGCGGTTCTACTAACTTTGTATGACCACGACGCATTGGTAGCGTCCGCGGGTTGGATCGCTGCTGCCGCAGCTTTCGGATCCGGAACCGTAGGTTCCTTCGTCTAATGGAGGTCCGCACAGATCTCAGTTGCAGCTGCTGCTGTCATATGACTCATCTATCAGCGTCGACGTGCGTAACACGCCGATGGGTAGGACCCATGAAGCGGGCCTGATGGAAGGTGGTGGCACCTTCTCTGGGAGGCGGAGGGTGCCGGTCTGCCCCACCTGGAAGCAGAAGCTCCCGAACAGAATCTCGAGCCCGTCGCCTATGGGCTCGAAATCCCTTATGGTGGCTGGCGATTGGGCGGTGAAGTCGAAAGTGCCGAAGAGGATATGACACTTCGTCGCGGATGAGTTGTAGATTGCTCCGGATGGGACCGTCACGATTGCACAATCAGCGCCCCCAGTTCCCATAGACGGCGCTAATTGACGAGGTTTCGACTCGTCAATGCCCATTGTTATGGACTTGGGTTTACCACAGATGGGGATGCTGGAGATCGCGGAACGGTTAGCAAACAAGCAACACGAGGACACGGTGTTTACCCAGGTTCAAGCCCCCAGAGGGAAAACCCTCCTCCTGCTTGTCTGCTCTTGATAACGGCGGAACCGAAGGTTACAGGGGTGCGCAGATGCAATCTGGCGTGAGGTGCGTATGAGGTGAGTTGAGTCCCTCCTCGCCGTGCCCTCCTGGCCTTTATATATATAGGCAGGTCTCGGGAATAGGTCGAGTCGGTTACAGATTAGGGTTTGTCCCCTTTAAAATTCTATCTACTCTAGTCTTGTTCTCCAAGGATCCGAAAGCGTCATGGTCTTGGGCCACCTGAAATTTCCATAGGCCACATATCTTGTCGTGGGCCTTCCTTGGGCTGAACTAGGTATGCCAATGTTCTGTACCCGTGGGGTATAACCATGTCAACAACTTTTCTAAATGGAGAGCTAGATGAGGAAATTTATATGGAGCAGCCTGACGGATTTGTAGTAGATGGTCAAGAAGGAAATGTGTGTAAGTTAGTGAATTCTTTGTATGGTCTTAAGCAATCTCCTAAGTAGTGGCACGAGAAGTTTGAAAGAACTTTAACTGCTGAAGGCTTTGTTGTAAATGAAGCTGACAAATGTGTGTATTATCGCCATGGTGGGGGCGAGGGAGTTATTATGTGTCTCTATGTCGATACATATTGATATCTGGGACCAACCTCGCTATTATCGAGGAGGTCAAAGATTTCCTATCTCGCTGCTTTGAGATGAAGGACTTGGGAGTGGCTGATGTAATTTTAAATATCAAGTTATTAAAGGATGACAATGGTGGGATTACGCTGCTTCAGTCTCACTATGTGGAAAATATATTGAGTCGCTTTGGGTATAGCGGCTGCAAGTCTTCTCCAACACCTTATGATCCGAGTGTGCTACTTCGAAAGAATCGAAGGATTGCTAAAGATCAATTGAGATATTCTCAAATTATTGGCTCGCTCATGTATTTAGCTAGTGCTACTAGACCTGAAATCTCCTTTGCTGTAAGCAAACTGAGTCGATTTGTGTCAAATCTTGGAGATGATCATTGGCATGCTCTTGAAAGAGTTTTGCGCTATTTGAAAGGCACTGCGAGTTATGGTATTCACTATACTGGGTATCCACGGGTACTTGAGGGTTATAGTGATTCAAACTGGATATATGATGCTGATGAGATTAAGGCCACAAGTGGTTATTTGTTTACACTTGGTGGTGGTGATGTTTCCTAGAAGTCTTGCAAGCAGACCATCTTAACGAGGTCAACAATGGAAGCAGAACTCACAGCATTAGACACAGCCATTGTTGAAGCAGAGTGGCTTCGTGAGCTCTTGATGGACTTACCTGTGGTTGAAAAACCAATGCCCGCCATCCCAATGAACTGTGATAATCAAACTGTGATCGTCAAAGTAAACAGTGTAGGGGTTCGTAGCATGGAAAACAAACAAATTCTACCGCATGCACACAAACAAGCCAAGATCTATCTACAAGATTGTAGCAACGAGTCGATAGAAGCACTCACCCTCGAAGATTCCAAAGTGGTTAACGAGAGCAGATTCTCGTGGGTGATGTAGTCGTACACTTGTCGATCTCAAGATCGCGTAGACGATCCTTCCAGCGCTGCGTTCCGGCAGCACTTCCGCAGTCGGTCACACGTTCGGTACTCGATGAAGACCTTCCTCTCCCTTGTTCCAGTAGGCAGCGGAGGTTGTAGTTCTCCCCTCGCGATTCCGGCAGCACGACGACGTGGTGTCGGAAGTAGAGGGAAGATCCCGCAGGGCTTCGCCTAAGCCGGTGCGAGTTATGGTGGATTAGGGTTTCCCGGAGATCTAGGGTTTAGATGACCGGGAGGAGGAGGTGTCGGCGGCGGCTAGGGCAGCGGCGACGAACCTGCGGCGGCGGCGCGGGGAGGTGGCGCGGCGGCGGCGAGCGACGGCGGCGGCGGCTTGTGTGCGAGGAGAGGGGCTAGGGATTGTGTGCTTTGGGGCAGCCCTCCCCCTCTATTTATGAGAGGGGGGCAGCCTTGGGAGGGGTGAGTTTGAATCCAAACCCAAACCCAAGTTGGATTGAGAGAAGGACTTCTTTCTTCTCCCACTAGGAAACAATTGTTCCAGTTTGACTTTTCAAACTCCCGTTTGACTTTCAATTTAGAGCTTTGATTCTCTCTTGCAAATGCACACACCAAGTGACCTAGGATATGATCCAATCATTCCACTTACCCATGACACATTCATGGACCATTCTCCTTCCAGACCGGTGAACCTTCTAGACCCTTCTAGAACCTCTCCGATGAAAACATCGGAAACTTTCCCGAACTCCGAAATAGGACTTTCCTTATATGAATCTTATTCTCCGGACCATTTCGGATCTCCCCGTGATATCCCGGATCCCATCCGAGACTCCAAACAACATTCAGTATCCCTACTAACATTCCATATCTACTTAAACAACATTGAATCCTTAAGTGTGTCTCCCTACGGTTCGTGAATTATGCGGACATGATCGAGACACTTCTCCGATCAATAACCAATAGAGGAATCTGGAAATTCATATGGCTCCCACATATTTCTACGATTACTTTGCAATCAAATGAACCACTTACATACGATACCAATTTCCCTTTGTCTCACGATAGTTTACTTATCCGAGATTTTGATTGTCGGTATCTCTGCATACCTAGTTCAACCTCGTTATCGATAAGTACTATTTTCTCGCTCCCGTGATATGTGATACCTTGTGAGCCAGTCACATGCTTGCAAGCTAACTGGATGACATTCCACCGAGAGGGCCCCGAGTATATCTATCCGTCATATGGATGGACAAGTCCCACTCTTGATCCATGTGCCTCAACCCATACTTTCCGAACACTCAATGCCACCTTTATAGCCACCCAGTTATGGTGTGGTGTTTGATGTCATCAAAGCATTCCTTCTGGTGATGGTGATTAGCATGATCTCATGGTCGAAGGAATTAGGTTACTATGTATCAGAAAGCTTATAGAAAACGAACTATTAAAATGACTTGATCTTAATGCTACGCTTATCTATAGGAGTATGTCCATCATACCATTCTCCTAATGATATGATCTTGTTATTAACAACATCTCAATGTTCATGATCGAGAAACCACGATCATCTATTAATCAACAAGCTAGTATTATAAAGAGGCTTTACTAGGGACTCTAATTTAGTTTACAAATCACACAAGTATTAATGTTTCCGTTTAATACTATTATAGCATGAATGTAAACATTTATCATAAACACAAAGATATAATAATAACCACTTTTATTATTGCCTCTAGGGCATATCTCCAACAAACAGCTCTAAGGATAATATGAAGTCATCAAGGCATGTGAAGAGGAGATTCAAATCTGTCAGGAAACTGAGAAAATCCGGAGTTATTGCATTGGATTATATCCAAACATCTAAGAATCTGGCAGATCCTTTCACAAAGGGATTATCACGTAATGTGATAGATAATGCATCGAGGGAGATGGGTTTGAGACCCACGCTATGAGTTGATCCCAGTGGCAACCCACTCTATATGATCGGAGATCCCGTGATTTAGAGTTGGGAGACAAGCTGTTGGTTAGCTGACAGGAGAGTATTACCATATTATATTTACATCTCCATAAAGACGCAATACTCTCTTAATCTGCATGGCAGGTTGATATTTATCTTAATGTGTTCCAAGTGGCTTTTATAAGCAGAGATGTTGTCCTGTAGAACATCTCTTGAGGAACACACCTATATGAGTCTAACTGTCAAATGTCGCAGTCCATGAGAGTTGGGTGTTCTCTAATAAACTCATGAAAGGCCCTGGAGTATGATGCATAAGCTCCAAACCGCGGGGAAGCCGACGGCAGCCCTGTACTGGTCTAGATTTTGTGTGAAACTAGCGCGCAGAAAACTTGTAGTTCAAGGCATAGTCCACTATTCAAGTTGCTAGCTAGTGTAGCATAAATTTTAACTTGTAAGTTCAACTTAACAGTCTCCACTACACACCGGTATATAAAAAAATGTTCTGGAAGAAAAGTGATATGATGTGCCAATGAGACTTTGTGGGGGATTGTTGTAATTTGGTGTATATTGGGTTGTTGGCCCATTAGACAAATTCTGAAATTCTCTTTGTCCCACTTGTATATGGCCGCATATGGCTATGCTAGTGGTTCTAAAGTTTTGTCAACACCCGGATTTTTCAATCCTAGATGCCTGTTATGCCATATATCGCAATCCCAGGATTACCATTTTTGCGAGACATGACAGAATTGGATACCATAGTACTTCATCCATTACCAACGATACATAGGTTCTTACACAAATAGGGATCTCATGATCCAGAAAATTTTCTGTTAGGTTTTGAAAGTTTGAGACAGCCAAAGTAGGCATGGGAGTTAAATTGGTCAAAATGACCATTCACTTAATATATTTGTTTTGATTTACTTCTCTTTAGGAAAAGTATGGGAAATGTTTTAGATGATGTTCATTTCACCTAAGAAACATTTTACAAGCAATGGATCACACAAAAAAGGTGGTTTTTAAGGAAATTCAAAATCCATGCATACACATATACATGCATTCATGATTTTATTTAGAAAAGTTTTTGTTAACCCTAATCTTGATGATTAGTGTTTGTTGATCTAAGTTTGGTATTTTTGGGATGTTACAAACCTTCCCCCCTTAAACAAAATCTCGTCCCGAGATTTGAAAAAAGGACGAAAAGATTACCTAGGATTTGAAGAGATCTAGAAACTCCGTTTGGATGTGATCTTCGCGTTCCCAGGTAGCTTCCTCTTCTGTGTGATTGCTCCATTCAATCTTGAGAAATTTGATGCTTCGGGTTCTGGTAGTTCGAAAGGCTTCTTCAAAAATACGGATGGGTACTTCAGGATAGGTTAGGTCATCGTTGATCTCTATGGTCCGGTGATCGATATTCTTGAACACTTCGGTCTTCTCGGGGACTTCGAGACATTTGCGAAGTAACGAGATATGGAATACATTGTGCACAGCTGACATCTCTTCAGGTAGCTCCAGTTGATACGATACTTCTCCTCGACGGTTCAAAATTTTGAAAGGTCCGATATATCTGGGGGCTAACTTTCCTTTGAGTTGGAAACGCTGCATTCCCTTCAATGGCGACACTTTCAGATAAACAAAATCTCCGATGTTGAAGGCGAGGTCTCGACGTCTCTTGTCGGCGTAACTCTTCTGTCGGGATTGGGCTGTCTTGAGGTGCTCGCAAATCTTGTGAACCTTCTCTTCTGCTTCTCGTAGGATGTCGGGTCCGAAAATCTGACTCTCTCCTACTTCCGACCAGTTCAAAGGGGTGCAGCACTTTCTTCCGTACATAAATTCAAACGGGGCCATTTGCAAACTGGCTTGGTAACTATTGTTGTAGGAAAATTCTGCAAACGATAGACAGTCTTCCCACTTGGATCCATATTCTAGCACACATGCTCTAAGCATATCTTCGAGTATTTGATTTACTCGCTCCGTTTGTCCATCGGTCGGAGGGTGATACGCGGTACTGAAATCTAGGCGGGTTCCTAAACCTTCTTGGACTTTCTTCCAGAATCTCGAGGTAAACTGAGTTCCTCGATCCGATACGATGTTCTTGGGGACTCCGTGCAAACTAACGATCCTAGCGATATACAACTCTGCTAGCTTCGAACTCTGATAGGTAGTTTTAACGGGCAAGAAATGGGCGACTTTGGACAATCTGTCCACTATGACCCAAATAGAGTCATTTCCCTACTAGAAGTAGGTAGTCCAGTGATAAAGTCCATTCCTACAGAATCCCATTTCCATTCCGGAATCTGCAAAGGTTGCAACAATCCAGCGGGTCTTTGATGTCCTGCCTTGACTCGCTGACATATATCACACTTGGCGATATAGCTTCCGATTTCTCTCTTCATCTTATGCCACCAAAATTGCTCTTTCAAATCTTGATACATCTTAGTTCCTCCGGGATGGATAGAATAAATAGTATCATGAGCCTCTTTCAAGATAACTTCTTTTAACTCAGAATCTTCTGGTACACAAAGGCGTCCTTTGTACCACAGAACTCCTTCTTCGTCCTCGGTGAATCCGGGTACTTTGCCTGTACCGATACTAGCATTTCCTTTCTGCGCCTCTTTAATCTGACTGATCAAAGTGGGCTGAAGTTCTATGCTAGCCAAAAATCCTTCACTTACTAATTCCATTCGAAAATCTTCCATCTCTTTGTGCAAACTTGGTTGCTCCTTCAAAATCATGGAGTTCAAGCGGCACGGCAATCTGCTAAGGGCATCGGCTACCACATTGGCTTTACCAGGGTGATAGTGAATGTCCTGGTCGTAATCCTTGATTAGCTCAATCCATCTTCTCTGCCTCATATTCAGCTCCTTCTGAGTGAATATATACTTTAGGCTCTTGTGATCCGAATAAATCTCACAACGGTTTCCCAACAGGTAATGTCTCCATGTCTTCAGGGCTAGAACTACGGCTGCGAGTTCGAGGTCATGGGTTGGGTAATTTTGTTCATGTTGCTTCAATTGTCGCGATAGATAAGATATAACTTTGCCTTCTTGCATTAGCACACATCCGAGACCAATCTTGGATGCGTCACAATACACGTCGAAGGGCTTCGTGATATCCGGGCATAATCAAGATTGGGGCTGAAATCAATCTCCTCTTGAGTTCTTGAAAACTCGCTTCACACTTGTCGGTCCATTCAAACTTCTTGTCCTTCTTCAGCAATTGGGTCATGGGTCTGGCGATACTAGAGAATCCTTCTACAAATTTGCGGTAATATCCCGCCAATCCGAGAAAAGCACGAACTTGGGTTTGAGTGGCTGGGGCTTGCCAATCTTCTACATCTTTCACTTTGGCAGGGTCAACGGCAATTCCTCCGGCTGATACAATGTGACCGAGGAATCCTACCTCCTGTAACCAGAATTCACATTTGCTAAATTTTGCATACAGCTGATGCTCTCTAAAGGTTCCAAGAATGGTCCTTAGGTGTAGCTCATGTTCTTCTTCTGATTTGGAATAAATCAGTATGTCATCGATGAAAACAACGACAAACTTATCCAGGAAGTCCATAAAAATCTTATTCATGAGGTTCATGAAATAAGCGGGGGCATTGGTTAATCCAAAAGACATGACTGTATACTCATACAATCCATATCTGGTGGTAAAGGCAGTCTTTGGGATATCCTCTGCACGAATCTTGAGTTGATGATAGCCAGTTCTAAGATCAATCTTAGAAAACACCTGGGCTCCGGTCAACTGATCAAACAAATCTTCTATCTTAGGCAAGGGGTACTTGTTCTTGATGGTGACATCATTCAACTTTCGATAATCCGTACACAAACGGTTACCTCCATCCTTCTTGTCCACAAACAAGACAGGTGACCTCAATGGGGACGCACTTGGTTGAATCAATCCGATTTCCAACATGGAATCCAGTTGCTTCTTCAGTTCTTCTAGTTCTGACGGGTTCATACTATAGGGTCTCTGGGCTATGGGTCCGGTTCCGGGGATTAGTTCGATGATAAACTCGATATCCCGATCTGGGGGCATACAGGGCAAAATATCTAGAAATACATCGGGGTATTCGCAAACTATCCGAACTTGGTCAATGGTAGGTTGGGCTATACTCTTGTTACACTTGAATTGGCGAGGTAAGGTTTCAGATATATGCTCGACTGATATTCCGGTGGTACTGGTCATGGTAATGGCTTTCTTGGCACAGTCAATCAATCCTTTATGTTTGGACATCCAATCCATTCCTAGTACTACTTCCAAACCTTTAGTTCCGAGTACTATTAGATTAGCATAAAAATCTATGCCATGGATTCGGATAGGGACGGTCTTGCAAATTTGCCTAGCCTTGGTGGTTGATCCGGGAATTTGTACAATCATCACATGCTTCAATTTGGTTGGTTGAATTTTACTAGTACAAGCAAATTCTTCGGTGACAAATGAATGCGATGCACCAGAATCAAACAACACTCTTGCAAGTACTGAATTAACAGAAAACATACCCAGAACGACGTATGGCGCTTCCTGAGCTTCTTCAGCATGCATGAGAAAAAGACGGCCATTGCGGTTGAGTGAATTCCCTAGGGCAAATCTTCTCCCTGGCTGGACACGACACTGCTGCTGAGCTGGGACATTGGTATTAGGGGTTGTAGCATTCTTCTTGTTGGGGCACTCGTTGGAATAGTGGCCTTTATTTCCACAGTCATAACAGGTCACTTGTGACTTGTCCTTGGCTGCGACAGGCACAACATTGCTTCCAGTCCTCGGGGCGGTGTTGGGGTTGGCGGTAGCATTGTTGGTGTTGAACTTGGGTGGGGCGCGGGTGAAATTGCTAGAGTTGCCGGGGTTGTTGTGATTTCCTCCGGGTCTAGAGTTTCCACGGTTGGGGTAGGTCGGACGGGTCATAGGGGGTCTGTTGGTTCTTGGGGCAAATCCTAGAGATGGGTTGGGGCGATACTTTGGGGTCTGATGGGTTCCTGGTTGATGCATCATGCGACGCTTGCGGTTCTCATTGGCCTGGTTGATCTTTCCTTCCATCTGGATAGCAGAGTCGACAAGGGCTTCAATATCAACAAAGGGGATATTGACTAACACTGTCTACATCTCGTCATGCAGACCATTCAGGAATCTTTCTTTCTTCTTGGCTTCGGTGTCTATCTCGTCAGGGGCATACCTAGCTAATGACAAAAATTTGTCACGGTATTCTACTACAGTCATCCTTCCTTGCTTCAACTCCCTGAACTCGTCTCTCATTCTCTTGATCAAACCTGGTGGCACATGGGTTCTGCTAAACTTGACCTTGAATTCCTCCCAGGTCATCATTTGGCCTCCGGTCATTGCACGCACACTGTTCCACCATGCCCTGGCATCTCCGGCTAGATAATGGGTGGCGAACAAGACTTTCTCGTTGGCTTCCACTCCTGCTACTTCTAAATTATTTTCCATGGTTTGCAGCCAATCATCGGCGTCTAGGGGTTCTTCTGACTTGGTGAAAACGGGTGGGTTGGTATTCTGGAAATTCTTGAGCTTAGATCCATGGTTGTCCTGATTTCCATGGCCTTGGTTGTTGTGGGCTAGCTGGGCTATCTGTTGCAGAGTGGCTAGGTTGGCTTGACGTTCCGCTCTTTCAGCTTCGCGGTCAGAAGTCAACATTTGCAGGATCTGCAACATCGGGTCCGGGGCTGAACCACTTCCTCCACGTGGCATCTGAAGATTGATATAGATCATGAGAAAAGAGGGAAATTTCTAAGGTTTTGGGTCTTTGAAAAGTTTTTAGAGTTTGACTCAAGTTTTCTAGCAACTTGCTTTTTCATTCATTCACTCATAGCACACAGTACAACACACACCACAACAAGGAAAAACAGATGGTTTTAAGAACCATTCTGGAAACTACGATACAGTGGGACCGACTACTACTCACTACGCTAGTGCTCAGTGCTACTACTCCTCGGAGACTGTGGCTTCATCATCTTCCGCATCATCGATGAAGGCGAAATCATCCTCATCGGTGAAGAAGTACATGGCCTGATCCTCCAGAAAATCATCGTCATCGTTGAGATAGGAGTAAGGGTCTCCACGAAGATCTTCTCCGGCATTCTCCCTTTCCTCCAACTGCATGTCTCTCTCGTGGATGGTCTCCTCAAGAGATGATATGCGATGGCGAAGACGGGCAATAATGCGCTCCTTCTTGTCGAGCTGACGGCGGCGAGACTTGCGATCCTTTGCTAGCATGGCGATGGTCTGGTCCTTCATCTTGATGATGGCAGACTTGTGGTTGCAATAGTCACGGCAGTTGTCCAACTCCTGCTGAAGATCATACATCATGAAGCTAAGGTGGTCCAATTGAGTCTTCAGCTCGGGGTGGTATGGGGCTTCCAGTGGTTGGCCATTTGCATCACGCCTTGGGCAAAACTCAAAGCGAGTACCCTTGATCTGATTGATGCTCTGCCCACACAGACGGGAAAGAGCTTCCTGCATTGCTCTGGCCAGTCCATCGAGCCAGTTGTTTTCCCTCAAGGTAAACTGAATTCCCTCCGCAGTGGGAGGTTCAATCTTTCCTCGGAGACTTGCAACAATTAGCCACTGCAGATCTTCTCCTCCTTGATCATTGAGCTGAGCTCCGAAGAACTCGGGATGCGGACGCTCCAGAAGTTCCGAAAGCTGATCCAGATCCCTCTCAAAGATAAGGTCTCCTCCATTCCCAAGTTGGTAAAACTTGCTGTACTTCACGTTCATCTATAAAAATAGAGGATGAGTAGATTAGCAGAGTGATCAAGTGTGTCAAAATTTTATCTATTTCGCAAGAGTTTTTGAGGAACATGAATTTTTATGAAAGAATTAAAGAGGTAAGAATGAGAATAAGTTTTCGTAAATATTTGTTTTCTTTGGTTTTGAAACTAAGTTTTTGGTTCAACGTACAATCTAACTAGGGTCTCCTATGGTCAGGATGGCTCTGATACCAACTTGTCAACACCCGGATTTTTCAATCCTAGATGCATGTTATGCCATACATCGCAATCCCAGGATTACCATTTTTGCGAGACATAATAGAATTGGATACCATAGTACTTCATCCATTACCAACGATACATAGGTTCTTACACAAATAGGGATCTCATGATCCAGAAAAGTTTCTGTTAGGTTTTGAAAGTTTGAGACAGCCAAAGTAGGCATGGGAGTTAAATTGGTCAAAATGACCATTCACTTAATATATTTGTTTTGATTTACTTGTCTTTAGGAAAAGTGTGGGAAATGTTTTAGATGATGTTCATTTCACCTAAGAAACATTTTACAAGCAATGGATCACACAAACAAGGTGGTTTTTAAGGAAATTCAAAATCCATGCATACACATATACATGCATTCATGATTTTATTTAGAAAAGTTTTTGTTAACCCTAATCTTGATGATTAGTGTTTGTTGATCTAAGTTTGGTATTTTTGGGATGTTACAAGTTTAGTCCCACATTGCTAGTGGAAGGGGAGTTGGACCACCTTATATAGTAGAGTGTTGGACCACTCACTAAGGTGTGACAAGGAGAGAAGCCCTCGTGCACTCCTCCTCCGACGCCGCCCGCCTCGCGTCGCCTCGACACGACGCGTGCGCCATGGGCTGCGGGAATCTTGCCGAGCCGAGCTTTATTTTGCTGGTTGGGAAAACTAATTATGAGTCATTAACTGACGCGTTAATTACAGTTGTTAGTAGTTTTTATGGACGTGGGCTATTACCGACTCAGACATGGGGTGTGTCCCACGATCTCCCTAACCTGCATTATATAAGCGTCTGCGCTAAACCTAATCGGTGAATCAATCCACAACACGCACCTACCTCCAGAAACCTTCGTCTTCCCCATCCCGGCTTGTGGCGTGCACCGCAGATCGGGACAGTAGGCCTCCAGAACCCCGCCTCTCGTGAACCTATACGGGTGAGGGGCGATCAGGTTTTTGGGGAGTGCTCAAGCATGACTACTGGCAACCACGACGTCGTCCGACGTCGAGTTTCCGAACGACGACTTCTTTCCAGACGTCACCAATCTCGTCGACAACCTCAACATGGGCGACAACGCCGTTGCGGCTGCCATTTAGCCTACATTGTATGTGATCCTCAACTGTCTTTTTCAGATTATGATAGAGTTATTTGTTCTAGCGTTTGGTGTAGATGTGATAGGTTTATCTCCTATAGATGTAATCTTTTCATCTAGTTTGTTGATCTGCATAATTGGTTTTAGTACTGTTTGTATGATCATGCTTTATCAGTTTATTATTCGGATTAAATCATATGGAATATTGCTTATATTTCCAAAAATCCAAAAACCTGATTATAGGCAACTGAATTCCACTGGTGTAGCCACGGCTACTAGGCCGCCTCCTTTTGATGGCATGCACTATAAGAGATGGAGCAAGAGAGCAGTTCTTTGGTTTGAAAACCTAAACTATTATTCCATGGCTCCCGACAACATCGGCCATGTCCTATCCTGAACTCCCACACCACCTCCTTGCTCATTGCATCATCCAGCCCCGAGCCCCGTCATGGTGCGCCACCCCGGTGCCCAACCCACTGCACCGCCGCGGCCACCCTCCGCATTGCGCCGCAAGACAACCCCCACATCCACTGCGCGCTTCCGGGAGACCCCAACTTCTGCTCCGACCTCCTACGGGACACCACGTTCATAGCTCTCCACCCCTACTACTCCTTGTGCGGCCTCCGCCAGCCTCCTCTCGCGAGGCCGACTCCAACCGCATGCCCTTCGTCTGCCTCGAATCTGGCACCATCGGCCATTCCCCTGTTGTCTATACTCCGGCGCCACTCGCGGCATGCTGGCCATCCCCATGCGGCGCCCAGCCTCCTGCCACCTTTGGCCAGAGACGTTGCACCCCCAGTGTCTCCTCCTGCATGATTTGTTCCTCTTTCCAATGCCACGGTCAGACCATGGGTGAGTTAGACGGAATAGATTAGGGGATTGGGGTAACGTACCTTGGGGGAGATGTTGAGATGGTAGACGAAGCCACCTTCTTGGCGATCTCCTTGCCAGCGTGTAACATCCCAGGATTAGCACCTAGAAATAAAGAGGACACAGGGTTGTGTATTGCATTCATGCATAAGAAAATCCGGGGAATTTTCGCGCAAAACTACAAGAGCTGTAGAGGGATCAAGATCTCTCTTGTTCTGATGGAAACTTCGGAGCAAGTGCGCTAGATTTTGACATGACCTTTATAGAATTCCTTGTTTATGGGAGAGTTGCTCAAGCATGTATTTGAATTTCAAATATGAAATTCAAATGAATTTATAAAATTCACAAATAGAAATTACAAACACTTAATAACTTGAATTGAAGTGATTACAAAAGAAAATGATATAAAAAGATTTCTTTATTAATATATATACATATAGTATTACATCGATCTTTTACAATAAATGAATAAAAATAAAGTATCAGGAATTAAATAAGCAGAAAAAGAAAATACATTACTGAAATAAATAAAAGAGCTCTTTATTACAGCAAAATAAATATGACATTGTCTTTACAAAGGAATTGTAAAAGAAAAAGGAAATAATTAAACTTTATTAAATAAGATACAAATCCTTACAAGTTTCAACTAACAAAGAGAAAAATGAACTTTAATACACTAATAAAAGAATACAATATTATTTATAATATTTAAGAATCAAATAAAGTTGTAAAAGAATAAAACAAGTAAACTTTAGTGAAAGTAATACAATAATACAATGTCTTTAAAGTATTCAACAAGAAAAGGAATTACAATAATATAAAAAAGAAAACCTAAACTATCTTCTTAATTAGTCCTATGTCTTCTGTTTTTCAATTCTCCTTATTCTTCACCCTGCAAAACAAAACAAAACAAAACAAAACAAAAAGACAAGGAAGAAACATAATTGGGACTTGGTTAAATCTTTGCTCTCAGTCTGACAGTGAAATGCACTGTTGGACACATCATTGAGCTTTTAAATTGAAGGGGCAAGTTTCACCAATGTGTGTATCTGATGTTATCATAAAAAGAGGCTTCAGGCTTAGCATCATAAGCCAGGGGGCAAGTTTCACCTTGGTTTTATATAATAAACAGATAAGAAGTAAAAAACCATCCAGAAATATCAAGGAAGTACTTGATCTGATCCATGAGTCACAGCAAGCAAGCAAGCTTCTCACACAACCATGCATATGGGTGTGTTGTCAACACAGCAGCAGCCCAGGAAGGAGACAAGAAAGCCAACTTATGTACACAAAGGGGTGAACCAGCCGTAGCAGCAAGCTACCATTTCCCCTCCACACTTCAGAGCACATTCCCCATCTCATCCTCTCATCATCAAACCAATAATACTTAGATCATCCCACCAAATCCACCACCTAATCAGTCTCTGGTTGCTCCCTGGAGCCATCCAAGCGCTAGAACAAGGGGAAAGTAAAGGTCAGGCAGCAGCCCCAGGAAAAGAAGGCCAGACCAGCAATGGCAAGGAGTAGCTGATCATACACAAGTATGAAGTGGAAGAAGTAGATCAAGATCTAGAAACATATGACCATGAAGGACAAGCATCAGGTTGACCACCCATACCCATCAATAATATTTGTTCTTACCAATTCCATTAAAAAAGATTTTGGGAGTGTTGCTATTGTTCTCAGATAGGCATAGAGATGTTATGCTTGTCTCATCATTGAACTTGTAGGCATCAGTAGTAATTGTCTATCTTATTTCTAAATATGTGCCTCAGCCCTTGCATCCTTGGTAGTCATATCTTGATTCTTAGCCAAACTGTTTAAAACAGCAGATTGAGCTATCCAAGTATGCCATTATAGCTTCAGACTTTTGCATCACTAGCTATAAGCCATATCTCCCTATTATACCACTCAGGTTACATCATAGTGGTATTTTCAGCAGCAGTTTTATGCTAATTAAGATTCACCACTGTGCACACTCAAAATTGAGGCACCACAGTGACATCTACCCTAACACAAGCCACTACTTTATCTTGCCACATCATTTTCCTAACAGATGTTCTAGGAATCAGGTATGTATATTGTTTCATTGTAGAAAATTTCTATGAAACAGATCCTTTCTTTAAACATCAAGCATGAATCCATTCATGATTTGCTTCTACAAAGCTTAAGCCTCAAATTATGACTTCATTGGCTAGGGAAAGTCCAAACTTCTAACCAGTAATATTATAGCATGGATATATATGTGATCTAGTTCATGTGCATCCTCCAAGGAGGTACCACATCAGCCAAAACAGTTGCTTAAAGCCCTGTATTGCATAAATGCAGCATCCAGGAGACCAAAGAGGCACCACTAGTCTAGATGACAGCAAATCTTACACATGATAGATTGTGGTGTACTATCTAGAGAGAGGCATCACAACAACAAGTTACAATCAGCATCAAGCTAGGATGCTTAAAAGATATATATACCTCTGGTAACATATCCAGTTCAGAAAATGATCACCAACACAGAAAAAAATTATAAATAGGACAAATAGAGTATATCTATCTACCTTTATAATATACACTTCTGGCAATCAACATTTAGTTTATTAGCACAAATAAAAACTGATACAAGAAATTACTATCAAGTATGAAGGACAGAATAAGGATTTGATAATACAAAACACATAGTAATCACACAAATTCATACTGCCAGAACTTGACGGTAATAAAACCAACACCATCATCCAGTAGCACATTTTGATTATCAACATTATAGATCAAATTATAGGAGCATATATATATAGTTACAATAAAAGAACAATAGTAGATGTACCAAAACCAAGTTAAGCCACTAACACTCATTCCCATCATGAACAAAATCTCATCACTAAACCACCAAGTTGAATTAACATTAGTTCCAGAATAAAATATTACTGAAACCTAATTCAGACCAAAGGTTTGAATTTAAATATTCATTTACTTATTACCTCTTAGCTATCAGCAATAACCACCAGAATAATACTAAGCCCAGTTATGAATCAAGTCACAACAGCACATGCTCTATTTTTACAAACAACAATAGTACATGTCTCAAATCAAGTGAGACATTAAGCACTTAATCAACAAAATCAACTACACTACCAAACCTACTACTCTAATCAGTTGGACTTTGCTCAAGAGCTCAATTTTTATTTCCTGAACATGGTCAATCACAAGGTACTGAGAGGATTCAGAGAGGGAGAAGGCAAAGAAGACCAGAGAGTGAAAAGGGGGACAACATACTTGTGGTCCTCGCTAGGGTATGAAGAGGAAGCAGTGGCCGGCGTCGAGGATGAACACGGTGGCACGGGGAGCACCCAGAGGGCGCTGCAACCCGCGCCAAGCCGCGTTCTTAGAGCTCACAGGGAGGAAGACGGCACCATCTCCTCACCATAGAACCAGGGTGATGCCAGAGGAGCGTCGGAGCACCACATCCTCGGCAGCAGCACAAACCCTAGCCATCAGAAAGAGAGAAGCGCGGCTAGGAGAGGGCTCGAGCATCAAATCGAGATGGGTCTAGGGATGTAGCGTCATCCGCAGCGTCATTTCCCACCACAATGGCGGCCGTGGTGGCCGGAGCCGGCCATGATCAAGGAACGGCGGCGGCACCAAGGAATCGCCTAGAGAGAGAGGGATTCGAGCAAGGGAAGGGACGCGCTGGACCGAGTGGGTCGGTTTGACCGTGTGGCATCCCGCAAAAACCACTACTAGAAAATCGCGTTGATTTGTGCATTGCATCATCATGACCGCATGCTCATGTCATCATGCCACATTGCATTTGAGCATCGTCATCATCTTGCATTTGCTTGCATAAAACTAATTGCAGAAAAACCTATTTTTGTTTTCTAAAACGCCCCGTCTTTATTCAAACGCAAAGCCCGGTTCTCCGGAATATTTTTGTTTGGCTCACCACGGGTTGCAAACGGTCCGTTTAAAACAAATAAATATTAAATTATTTTTAGTGGGGGCAGTCGAACGGGCCGATTCGACCCGAACGACCACCCCCAGGAATTAAAACGGTCCACCTAATTCCTAAACCTACCAGTCCTATTCTACCCACCCCTCCTCCACCTCACCCCGGCCAATCCCCACCCGACACGTCACCTCTCCCCTCCCTCTAACCTATCCCACACCGCCACCTCACCCCCCAACTCTCTCTCCCTCCACCCTGGACTCCCACACCGACCCACCAGCCCTACCCACGCGGTCAACCCCCCTATGACGCGCGGGACCCACCTAACCCACCAACCCCCACCAGCACCCACGCTCCCACGCGCAGCCCCACCCCCTGGCCCGTCGTCCCCATCCTCCCACCTCCCGCACGGCCGACTCTCTCCTTCCCCGACCGCACCTCCCCGTCTCTCCCCGACCCCGTGCGTCGCTCCGGCCGCCATCCCCGCGCCCGCGGCCGCTCCCCGTCGCCGGCAAGCTCTCCGCCACCCTCGGCCGCGTCAGCCCGCTGCATCGGCGCCGCCGCCTGCAGGGCCGCGTCCCCCTCCTCGACCTCAGCCCGCTGCCGGCCGCCGCTCCATCCTCGCCCCGCCGCCGTGCCTAGCTCCAAGCCCCGTCGAGCCGCCGCCGTCCACCCCCTCTGCCGGCGCCCCCTCTGCCCCGCCCACCGAGCCCGCCGTCTGTCGCCAGCGCCAGCCTCCGCGCCGCCTGCGCCTCCCGCGAGCCGGCCCCGCTGTTTTCCCCTGCGGGCGCCCTAGCGCGTGGGCCTCTGCCCGGCGACCGGCGGCCTCGCCATGGAGCCTTCGACCGCCACCCTCCGGCCTCCTCTGCGACGGACGTCTCCGCCGCTCCGGCTCTTCCCTGCAGGCTCCCACCACCAGGGACGCCACCGCCTTCGTCCTCCGGTGCTAGATCCTCGGTCAGCCGTCGACCCGTGCGGCCGGGTGTCCTCTGCCAGTTTTCTGCAACCTCCAGCGTTTCCGGAGGCTAGGCTTGCCTCCGTTTTCTTTTGGTGTCCTGAGTTGTCCACAAGCTTCAGTGGGCGACTGTAGGTGGTGCTGTCCTAGGACCATATCCCGTGCGAGTTTAAGGTGCCTAGGCTGAACCTCAACACCGACCCGAACGAAACCAATAACCACCGACGCCACATTCCAAGATCTTCGACACGAATTCTACACATTCCAGCAAGGAACTCCGAGAACTCCTTCCCGGACCCGAAGACCATCGGCCAAGTTCACCGCCGACAAGAGACGGACGACAAGTTCTACTTCACGGGCACCGAGCGTCAAGATCGCCTTCACGGGGAAGACCGCGAGACATACTTCCCGGGATTTGCAGGCCGAACCCTCGGCACGCCAAGCTCTCCTTCATGGGACGCCAGGACGCAGGTCGAACCCCAGATCCGAAGACCCCGGTGCGACAAGTACTCCATCCCGGACACCAAGATCCCGAACGCCAAGATCGACCGGTACGCGGTACCGACAAGAGCCTCGCAACGACAAGAACGACACCGACCAGGGCGGGTCCGATGCGCCCCGACGCCACACCAAGCCCTTCATCCCGGCTGCGCCAAGATCTACCCCGTTATCCGAGAACGGTCCCGGAGTCCGAGGACGCCCCCGTCGAACCCTGAACCCTGAGACCGACCTCGAACCCCGGAACCCCAAGTTCGTCGAGACCCCCTAATGTGTGAACCCCTTCCCGAAAACCCTATTTTATAATACAATACAACTTGTTGCATATTAATTGTTCATGCATGCATATTGCCTGTGGTTTGGGGGTCTTATGCCGATTCACCTAATAATTAAATATGGGGCCCATATGCGGACAAATCTAGCCTTATATTGGCCTCATTTAAACTTTTGTAGCGAACCGGTGCGATCTTTTGCCATGTTATAACAACATTTAAATTGCGGGGTAGATAAATAACATGAACCACCTAATTAATTGTCGGGACCCCGGTTCCACTTAATATTGACCTAATTGCATCGCATCTTTACCATGCCATACATCATACATGCATCATGCCGATCTTTTGCCGTAGTATTAAATAGCGCATCCGGTGTTTCTTCTAGTGCTTTGCTTCTTCGCGGATAAGGCCGTTGAGTTGATGCGAGAGTCGACCCGATCTTCGGTTGAACCTTCAACGATGTTTTCAGGCGAGCATCTCCCCCTTTCTTCCTATCTTACTTTTCTAGTATTTATTCCCTCCTGTTGATCTTTGCTATCTGTGTTGCGATGCTCTAGTTTTCGTACCCGTGATACCCCTTGCAGCCATATATAGCCTTGGACACATCCTATTACCTGCTGTTTGGTAGATAGTTGGACTTGCGCGTCGTAGTCGCTTGCTCATATGCTGTTGTGTGTCGTCAAGTACCACAGTTGTTGGAGTATCGCCGCATGTTCAACATCGGAGATGATCATGGTTTTACTTATTGTTCACTTTAATTATTGTTTAATAACTAAAATTGAAGTAGGTAAGCAGAGGCACCGGTGGGTGATAGATAATATTTGGTTTCCGACCGCCCACTTGTGTCCCGTAGGACCCCGAGTTCTTGACACCTGTTCCGAGATCGAGCGCGCTAACCACATGTGGGGAGATATGGGCCCCCCATCGATTTATTACCTGATTTCAAAGTATTATACTGGGGGCCACAAGTAGTTTGGGGCTTTATTTACTATCCTGTAACTATGCCATGTTTTACTGCTTTATTTACGATTGTGTGAGGAGCACGCTGTACTGTTTTGGAAGCGGAGTGTTTTCGCGGTATCGACAGTCCCAGTTTTGGGATTTGCTGTCGTTTACAGCCACTGTCGCAAACCCTGAGTCCGTCTCGGAGACCGGCCGACTTCGTTGCGGGTGTACTTAGTGGGGTGGCCCCCCATGCTTGCTTTGGGTCTGGGAAACGTCATGACTTAGGCCCCGCCGACATACCGATGGGTGTATGTTAATTGATCTGGCAAAAAGGGTCGAAGTGCGTGTGGATACTTTGGTGCACCCCTGCAGGGTTTAATCTTTTCGAGAAGCCGTGTCCGCGGTTATGGACGACTTGGAGCACAGTGCTTGATCATAGACAACTATAACTAAAGTTTACTGTTATAATTTGACTTGTATCTGATATGATTAGTAATCAGCTTCACTGCAATGGAATGGCTAAATAAAAGTACCAACAACTGCTGGGTTTTTCTGGAATATCTCACGTTAATTGTATCTGACTAGTAAGTGCTGCAACTACAACGGAATGATTAACTAAAACGGCCCACTGCTTATTTTATCAGGATGATTATCTATACTTGACTAGTAATTGCCGCAACGAGAACTGAATAAATAAAATTGCCAACTGTGTGAGTTCCTCGGTTGACTTCCTCGTTTGGTCTCGAGGGGGAAACACCAGGATGGGTTTGTTTGGTGGTAGTATCAGGATGGTACCGAATAGGTCATTCTTATCCCTCTCTGATAACCGCCAGTTGTGTCGAGTCTCTATAGGTTGTTTAGTGCATGCTGCCGCTGCCGCTCAGTCCACCATACCTATGTAGGCGAGGACCGCCGAATTCTAGTCTCGCCGTGTACTGGCCTCAGTACTGACGCTCCTCTTTTTCCTTTGCCCTTTGTCGGCACCCCTTTTGTTTAAGCAGGTTTTGAGATCGACGTCGTTAGCCGGGTTACCCTTCCGGCTTGGCCTGGGCAGGGTTATGGACGCCATTGGTTATTCTTCAGGGCTCTTAGCCCCATTTGCATCTTGTCCGTAGCCGGACGCTCTGTCGTTTTCCAGGTGATTTGGATCTTTGTATATTACATCTGTATTCTTGACTCATTGAGTCGCTGTTGTATATATATATATCTGTTCTGTGGGTCCCATCGAGGACTGTTGTGTAATGTTATTACTTCGTTTTCCACCCGCACGAAAGTGCCTGGTGGGCACCTTCGAATCGTTTCTATGCGGGTTTGGCGGGTTTCGCTAAAACTTGCATAGGGCCGATTCTGAGGGTGTTACAGAGTGGTATCAGAGCTCAGCAGTTGCGATACCCCACAAGTCCAGCCTGTAGGATAACCTAGCTAACGGCCGAAGTAGAGTGTCAAAAGTATTTTTGAAAATCGGTTGGATAGATCTGATTAGGTCTGCTTTTACTCCTTACCCCTCTGCTATTCTCCTCTTACCTCTACGTGTTTTGAATCCGCTCTCTTCCCTCTCTTCGAGTCCAGGATTTCTCGTGGTCGGGTTTCCGTCGTACCTTCAGGGTTTCGCTTCCTTCTTTGATAACGGTGTTGCTTCATCTGGTCTTCATGCTATCCGGGGAATCCTTCGTCTGTGGTACCATTCTTTGTTCCTTGTTTGTGCCTTCCGGTGTTATCCGACGCGACGACATCATCTCCGCCAGATCCGATGCAGAGTCTGCATCACTCCTTTGTTTCCGAACCTCGCTTGTCGAGATCTTCAGTCTGGATCCTGAGGGTTGGTTGCATAATCTATTTATTCGTGTACATAGTAATGCTTTGGGTGCGGGATGGAGTCGCGACCATACCACTACTCTTATCATTTGCTCTGTATATTGAATAGTGGATCGATGCAATTTTACTCCTTCCATGGAAGTTAGAGGTGGCCTTACCTTTAACTTCGTCCGTTGTTTCCGGAGTGTTCTCTTGAGGAACAGGATCAACGACCTCTTGTTAGTGGTGTCGTGAGGATCTACACGAAGCGAGAAGACGCAGATCGCCGACCTTCTTTCCGGTACCATGAGGCGGATCTCGAGGGCGAGATCCATTGTTAGTGGTGTCGAATTGTGGCATCCCGCAAAACCACTACTAGAAAATCGCGTTGATTTGTGCATTGCATCATCATGACCGCATGCTCATGTCATCATGCCACATTGCATTTGAGCATCGTCATCATCTTGCATTTGCTTGCATAAAACTAATTGCAGAAAAACCTATTTTTGTTTTCTAAAACGCCCCGTCTTTATTCAAACGCAAAGCCCGGTTCTCCGGAATATTTTTGTTTGGCTCACCACGGGTTGCAAACGGTCCGTTTAAAACAAATAAAATATTAAATTATTTTTAGTGGGGGCAGTCGAACGGGCCGATTCGACCCGAACGACCACCCCCAGGAATTAAAACGGTCCACCTAATTCCTAAACCTACCAGTCCTATTCTACCCACCCCTCCTCCACCTCACCCCGGCCAATCCCCACCCGACACGTCACCTCTCCCCTCCCTCTAACCTATCCCACACCGCCACCTCACCCCCCAACTCTCTCTCTCCCTCCACCCTGGACTCCCACACCGACCCACCAGCCCTACCCACGCGGTCAACCCCCCTATGACACGCGGGACCCACCTAACCCACCAACCCCCACCAGCACCCACGCTCCCACGCGCAGCCCCACCCCCTGGCCCGTCGTCCCCATCCTCCCACCTCCCGCACGGCCGACTCTCTCCTTCCCCGACCGCACCTCCCCGTCTCTCCCCGACCCCGTGCGTCGCTCTGGCCGCCATCCCCGCGCCCGCGGCCGCTCCCCGTCGCCGGCAAGCTCTCCGCCACCCTCGGCCGCGTCAGCCCGCTGCATCGGCGCCGCCGCCTGCAGGGCTGCGTCCCCCTCCTCGACCTCAGCCCGCTGCCGGCCGCCGCTCCATCCTCGCCCCGCCGCCGTGCCTAGCTCCAAGCCCCGTCGAGCCGCCGCCGTCCACCCCCTCTGCCGGCGCCCCCTCTGCCCCGCCCACCGAGCCCGCCGTCTGTCGCCAGCGCCAGCCTCCGTGCCGCCTGCGCCTCCCGCGAGCCGGCCCCGCTGTTTTCCCCTGCGGGCGCCCTAGCGCGTGGGCCTCTGCCCGGCGACCGGCGGCCTCGCCATGGCGCCTTCGACCGCCACCCTCCGGCCTCCTCTGCGACGGACGTCTCCGCCGCTCCGGCTCTTCCCTGCAGGCTCCCACCACCAGGGACGCCACCGCCTTCGTCCTCCGGTGCTAGATCCTCGGTCGGCCGTCGACCCGTGCGGCCGGGTGTCCTCTGCCAGTTTTCTGCAACCTCCAGCGTTTCCGGAGGCTAGGCTTGCCTCCGTTTTCTTTTGGTGTCCTGAGTTGTCCACAAGCTTCAGTGGGCGACTGTAGGTGGTGCTGTCCTAGGACCATATCCCGTGCGAGTTTAAGGTGCCTAGGCTGAACCTCAACACCGACCCGAACGAAACCAATAACCACCGACGCCACATTCCAAGATCTTCGACACGAATTCTACACATTCCAGCAAGGAACTTCGAGAACTCCTTCCCGGACCCGAAGACCATCGGCCAAGTTAACCGCCGACAAGAGACGGACGACAAGTTCTACTTCACGGGCACCGAGCGTCAAGATTGCCTTCACGGGGAAGACCGCGAGACATCCTTCCCGGGATTTGCAGGCCGAACCCTCGGCACGCCAAGCTCTCCTTCATGGGACGCCAGGACGCAGGTCGAACCCCATATCCGAAGACTCCGGTGCGACAAGTACTCCGTCCCGGACACCAAGATCCCGAACGCCAAGACCGACCGGTACGCGGTACCGACAAGAGCCTCGCAACGACAAGAACGACACCGACCAGGGCGGGTCCGATGCGCCCCGACGCCACACCAAGCCCTTCATCCCGGCTGCGCCAAGATCTGCCCCGTTATCCGAGAAAGGTCCCGGAGTCCGAGGACGCCCCCGTCGAACCCTGAACCCTGAGACCGACCTCGAAACCCGGAACCCCAAGTTCGTCGAGACCCCCTAATGTGTGAACCCCTTCCCGAAAACCCTATTTTATAATACAATACAACTTGTTGCATATTAATTGTTCATGCATGCATATTGCCTGTGGTTTGGGGGTCTTATGCCGATTCACCTAATAATTAAATATGGGGCCCATATGCGGACAAATCTAGCCTTATATTGGCCTCATTTAAACTTGTGTAGCGAACCGGTGCGATCTTTTGCCATGTTATAACAACAGTTAAATTGCGGGGTAGATAAATAACATGAACCACCTAATTAATTGTCGGGACCCCGGTTCCACTTAATATTGACCTAATTGCATCGCATCTTTACCATGCCATACATCATACATGCATCATGCCGATCTTTTGCCGTAGTATTAAATAGCGCATCCGGTGTTTCTTCTAGTGCTTTGCTTCTTCGCGGATAAGGCCGTTGAGTTGATGCGAGAGTCGACCCGATCTTCGGTTGAACCTTCGACGATGTTTTCAGGCGAGCATCTCCCCCTTTCTTCCTATCTTACTTTTCTAGTATTTATTCCCTCCTGTTGATCTTTGCTATCTGTGTTGCGATGCTCTAGTTTTCGTACCCGTGATACCCCTTGCAGCCATATATAGCCTTGGACACATCCTATTACCTGTTGTTTGGTAGATAGTTGGACTTGCGCGTCGTAGTCGCTTGCTCATATGCTGTTGCGTGTCGTCAAGTACCACAGTTGTTGGAGTATCGCCGCATGTTCAACGTCGGAGATGATCATGGTTTTACTTATTGTTCACTTTAATTATTGTTTAATAACTAAAATTGAAGTAGGTAAGCAGAGGCACCGGTGGGTGATAGATAATATTTGGTTTCCGACCGCCCACTTGTGTCCCGTAGGACCCCGAGTTCTTGACACCTGTTCCGAGATCGAGCGCGCTAACCACATGTGGGGAGATATGGGCCCCCCATCGATTTAGTACCTGATTTCAAAGTATTGTACTGGGGGCCACAAGTAGTTTGGGGCTTTATTTACTATCCTGTACCTATGCCATGTTTTACTGCTTTATTTACGATTGTGTGAGGAGCACGCTGTACTGTTTTGGAAGCGGAGTGTTTTTGCGGTATCGACAGTCCCAGTTTTGGGATTTGCTGTCGTTTACAGCCACTGTCGCAAACCCTGAGTCCGTCTCGGAGACCGGCCGACTTCGTTGCGGGTGTACTTAGTGGGGTGGCCCCCCGTGCTTGCTTTGGGTCTGGGAAACGTCATGACTTAGGCCCCGCCGACATACCGATGGGTGTATGTTAATTGATCTGGCAAAAAGGGTCGAAGTGCGTGTGGATACTTTGGTGCACCCCTGCAGGGTTTAATCTTTTCGAGAAGCCGTGTCCGCGGTTATGGACGACTTGGAGCACAGTGCTTGATCATAGACAACTATAACTAAAGTTTACTGTTATAATTTGACTTGTATCTGATATGATTAGTAATCAGCTTCACTGCAACGGAATGGCTAAATAAAAGTACCAACAACTGCTGGGTTTTTCTGGAATATCTCACGTTAATTGTATCTGACTAGTAAGTGCTGCAACTACAACGGAATGATTAACTAAAACGGCCCACAGCTTATTTTATCAGGATGATTATCTATACTTGACTAGTAATTGCCGCAACGAGAACTGAATAAATAAAATTGCCAACTGTGTGAGTTCCTCGGTTGACTTCCTCGTTTGGTCTCGAGGGGGAAACACCAGGATGGGTTTGTTTGGTGGTAGTATCAGGATGGTACCGAATAGGTCATTCTTATCCCTCTCTGATAATCGCCAGTTGTGTCGAGTCTCTATAGGTTGTTTAGTGCATGATGCCGCTGCCGCTCAGTCCACCATACCTATGTAGGCGAGGACCGCCGAATTCTAGTCTCGCCGTGTACTGGCCTCAGTACTGACGCTCCTCTTTTTCCTTTGCCCTTTGTCGGCACCCCTTTTGTTTAAGCAGGTTTTGAGATCGACGTCGTTAGCCGGGTTACCCTTCCGGCTTGGCCTGGGCAGGGTTATGGACGCCATTGGTTATTCTTCAGGGCTCTTAGCCCCATTTGCATCTTGTCCGTAGCCGGACGCTCTGTCGTTTTCAAGGTGATTTGGATCTTTGTATATTACATCTGTATTCTTGACTCATTGAGTCGCTGTTGTATATATATATCTGTTCTGTGGGTCCCATCGAGGACTGTTGTATAATGTTATTACTTCGTTTTCCACCCGCACGAAAGTGCCTGGTGGGCACCTTCGAATCGTTTCTATGCGGGTTTGGCGAGTTTCGCTAAAACTTGCATAGGGCCGATTCTGAGGGTGTTACAGACCGGCTTGGTCCACCACTCGGGTTGGTCTAACCCAACCATGGGACAAACTGACCAGTGGGTCCAGGGTCTAATCTAAAATAAAAATTACCAAAACACCCAAAAGATTGTTTCACCTCTAGAAAAATATAGAAAAATCCTAAAAATACATATGATATGTCAAAATAACCACAAAAATAATATCTACCTAGTAAAAATATAATATTACTTGTTCAAGATAGAAAAAATATAAATAAATATTAACAACATTACATCCTAAGTGAAATGTCATAAAATCAGGAAAAATCCTAAAAATGAATAAAAATAATTTTTGTGTATAAAAATAAATATACTATTTTATAAAAATACTAACTTAACTCTTTATAAATAAAATTTGAATAAATATTTAAAGACATTTAATCCTTATAAAAATATAAAATTAATACTTAAAAAAAATCATTTTCAAAGTCTTGAGTAAATATATTACACTAGAAAAATACTAAATATATTAGTAGGCAAGTTTTTAATATTTTAAAATGATAAATCCTTATCCATTATATATTTTTGATAATTCTTTAAGAACATTTTTTAAGTAAGGAATAATTATATTTCTTCAAGAAATATTAATACCCTAAAAAAATCAAATTACTAAAGTTCTAAACCAGAACTAAGATTTATAATAAAACTTAAATGTAAATTATTAACTGATTAATATATTTTGAAACCTTAAATAAAGATTTAAAACCACAACCTTCAAAATAACTTTATAAGCATTCACTTAAATATAAAGTGAATAATTCCACACCTTAGTTATACCTATCATAAATCTAAAACTTGGGAATAATTAAAATATATTACATCTTAAGTTTACTTAACCTTTTAAAGTTAACTTTAGTCCCAAAGCTTATAAACATCATGTCTAATACACTACTTATGTTTTTATAGTTAACTTTGGTCTATTTCAATTAAGACATAATGCATCTCAAGTCCAAACTAATCAATCAAATACCAGAAGGCATTGATCGCATTTTATTAACAATGAAGATTGCTTAAAAATTATAAAGGAAATCTTTTCTTCAAATGTTATTCTTTTTGCCACTTCAAATAACAATCTTATAATAAATTCTTCAACTCTTAACAACTCAATCCCAAGGACTTTTATCATAGTCACCACATGACAATTCACCATAATCACATCATATTATACTTTACTTACATATTTTGGATCGTTAACACTTAGGTTCCTTATAAAGGTCATTACTTGTAAAGTAAAATTTGAAGATAAACCAACTCTGAAAAGAATCACTTGAATTCACTTCACTTACAGTATTAGGGATTCACTTTGGGAATTTTTCAAAATGCATATCATTCCTTATGCATAATAACATCTTGCTTCTTTAAACATTAGTCCTTACCGGACCGATGATGCTGATTTCAGATATTGGATCTTATGTTGTCTCGAAGACCGTGAGTGCATAATCTTGCAATCACAAAAGGCAAGTTCACACTTGCTCATGTCCTTTGATTATTTTCTATAAAGTGTTTTGCAAATCCAGTGTTGTCATCACCTGCATTTGAAAAAGGTCCGAAAATACTATTTTCATAATAATATGATTATAGGTTATTTACCATGAGGTAATAACCTACTATGAAAGTTCCGGTGGTAAAGGAACATATTATCTAGGATTTAACAACCAATGTCGCCAGTGATTCTTGCACCGTATATCACATGTTAACCATGAGATTTGGAATGGGACAAAGAAGTCAGTTGTATCTTCTTCCTCTCACATGTAGCCGGATGTGTAGGTCGTGGATGTTATCACTCGTAGCGTGCATATTAATTGGTAATTCGTAGAGGATATGCATCATATGGGTGGGAACCCTCAACGTCCCACGATAGTTCTGGCATCTAACAGTCTATACAAACCATTGCCGTAATTCAATATGTGGGCATGGTGTACACCAAGGAGGCATGCGGGGTCGCGAAGGGGGCAGTGATTGGCTTGGATCTTAGACTGGGCCCCATACCAAGGAAGTATGGACAAGTTCATGACTTGGTTGTGCAACAAGGCTAAGGTCTCTCATGGGTAAAGTAACGCACCTCTGCAGAGTGTAAGAACTGTAACTTGTTACTCCCTGTTCCGGGAAGGATATGCGAACGCGGCGGGAAAGGAAATCCATGAAAGTTCTGGTAAACCCGTGAAGGCTGGCGGACATAGCTTTTCAGAATAAAAGCAACCTTTGAAGAAATGTTTACAAAAACCTGCATTGCCTATGACCTATGGTTTGTGGCTATAGATATAGTGCATCAAACACTCCTTTTCTAGTGAACTTGCTGAGTACGCTCGTACTCAAAGTATCTTCATAACCCTTGCTAGGTTCTAAAGCCAGCACATACGATGACTACATCAAGCCATGCTCCAGGAATCATCATCAAAAGCTAAAGCTCTTCAATGAAGTCAAGAAAGTCAACATATACATCAACTCAAGTGAAGACGAAGTTGCTGATTAGATAAGAACAAAATCTCTAGCCATAGAACCTATTTCTGTAGTGTATTGCAATAGCAGCAATGCTAGACAATTAGTTAAGATATTAGTCTTAATAGTATTATAATTTTGGAGTTGTTTATTTCTGATTCTTCTTTGTAAGAAGTTTCTTTCTCTCTCTTTAACCTAGAGTGTTCTCAGGATCTTGTGTAAAGAGTTGAGTTGTAACCTATAGTCATGTCTTGGACCTGATGTGTTTCTGGTGTACCACTCTGAGGGATGTAATACTAGTGAACGGTGTTTCATTGGTGCTATATCAACGACTATAGTGTACTACATCATGCAGTGGTATGCTGGGTCACTGCACAACGTCAGTGGCGGGGTGGATGCTCATCTTCTCGAGGAGTCTGTGGCCGCCTGCGGGGTCGGGTCAGAGTCGGGTTTTTTCCCCAAAGAAATCTGTTCGGTTTGACTATGTGGTAGCAAAACCTATAGTATCTCAGAAATGCCAGGGGCAAAAGTTTCCAAAAACGTACCAAACCAAAGAAACTGTTTTGCTTTTATTAGTAGGTATATATAAAAAACAGGACGACCTTCTAAAGGTTCCCCCCTGCACGCTCATGTCTCGTCAAGTGTTAGCTTCTCCTTCCGGCTGGTGTCGTCGCTGGGAAGGGCATCGGGTTGGCCTAGAACACAAAGGTCGTCTTTCAAGGGAAACTAAGTTGTGAGTCAGAAGAGACCGGGTATTTTTTCTCATCTTTCTCATGGTATAGATCTCTACCCTCAGAAGTCACTACTATTTGGGATAATTTAGCTTGCGGATTCCTATCTAAATATTACCCATTATCAAAATACTTTAGAATCAGACGTCTTATAATGACTTGGAGGAATCGTTCTAATGAAGGACTAGTAAGAGCTTATATAAGATTTAAAAATTTACTTAGTCAATGTGATCACCATGATTTGCTTGAATGGTATTTATTGCATATCTTTTATGGCGGTTTAATCGAACCTAATAAAATTGAACTAGACTCTTGCGCGATAGGAGCTTTTATGGATTTACCTATAACCAAATCTTGGGCTTTACTTAATAGAATTCACGATCATAAAGTTTCATAGAATTTTGGTCTAGAAAGTGAAAGAGGCACGGAAATAGATCATGAATGTATTCACGACTATAATAAAAAAAGGCCATGTTAATGAACTATCTAAAAAGCTTTATTTAGACCTGGATCTTGTGTTGCAAGTTGTTAAGGCTTTTACAGAACACATCAAATCTCCAAAAGAGGGTTCGGCCAAGTATGATCCACCATCTGAACCAGAGAAGAAAAGAGAAGTTAAAGCAACATTGGCCTCCCTAGAACCAATGTATGAGATACCTTTCCCTAACAATGCACAAAAGCATATTTTGAAATATGAACAGGTCAAGGCGGTGCAGGAGGAGAAAGAAGAGGAAAGTGTGCCAATAATTGAAGAACATCTAAATGAAACCAAAGATGAAAAGGTAACCAAGGAAGCAATCATGGCTATGTATACACATTGTAACATAGTTGAAATTTATGAAGAGACTTCTATATTGGTTGAAGGTAAAAGATGTGAGTAAGCCTATTCTTCCATGTATATTTAAAGAAACCTCGTATTACGGTTTATGTGATCTTGGCACCAAAGTTAATGTTATATCCTATGACTTTTTTTTTGAAATAAAAGAAGAGATAGCACCGGCTACAATAGAAAATACTGATATGACAATCATGTTAGCCAATAAAAATCTTAGAATTCCAATAGGAGTAGTTGAAGATGCAACTGTCACAATTGACATAAAATTTCCTTATTTATTTTGTAGTTGTTGATATGCCAATTGACACTTTTTGCCCAATCATATTTGGAACAAACTTTTTGAGTGATATAGGTGCCACAGTTGACTTCAAAAAGTAGATTGTATTCCTTAAGCTTGGGAAAGCGGAAAAAGAATTCCACTTCTCCAAATTTAAAGACAAACCTCTATGTATACAAGAAGAAGAGAAAGAGAATACTATCGAGGAGATGGCAGCTCTCTTCTTAAATAATCAAGATAAAAAATGAAGACCCAAATTGTGGAGATACAATTATGGAGGATAAAACTCTAGAAGAATTAGAAAGTGAATTTGATTCATTTCCCAATGAAGAACCCCCAACTGATGAAGCTTTTGAAGAGACAGAAAAAAGAGGGGATAAATAATTGCCACCCCCAGAATTAAAAACTCTACCAGATAATCTTAAGTATAGATTCTTCGATAATACTAATAAATTCCCTGTTATTATTAGTGTTAAACTTTCAGGGGAAGAAGAAAAAGAACTCATGAAGCTACTAAAGGAGCACCGCAAGGCCTTTGGGTACTCGATGGACGACTTGAAGGGTATTAGTCCCATGATAGCTTTCCATCGAATATTCATGGAGGAAGGTGATAAACCAGTTGCGGAATTTAATAGAAGATTAAAGTCTACAATGAAGGAAGTGGTAACAAAAGAAATAGTACACCTACTTGATGCAGGTAAAATATATCATGTAAAAGAAAGTGAATGGGTAAGTCTTGTTCATTGTGTTCCTAAGAAAGGCAGCTCTACTATTGTTCCTAATTAAAATAATGAATTGATAACTACTAGAACTGTTGTTGGACATAGGATGTGCATAGATTTCAGGAAATTGAATAAGGAAACAAGGAAAGATCACTATTCTTTACCGTTCATAGATCAAACTTTAGAGAGGTTAGCAAACTACACTCATTTTTGCTACTTGGACAGATATTTTGTTTTTTCCCAAATAGTTGTTCATCCTGGTGACCAACTTAAAACAACTTTCATTAGTCCTTATGGTTTACATGCTTATCGACGTATGCCTTTTGGTTTATGTAATGCTCTAGCTACTTTTCAAAGATGCATGACTGCTATATTTGCAGATTTTATAGAACTAATAATGGAAGTATTTATGGATGATTTTTCTATCTATGGAATTTTCTTTACTAGTTGCTTGGATAATCTCAATAGAATTTTGCAGCGTTGTGAAGAGACCAATCTTGTTCTAAACTGGGAGAAGTGTCACTTTATGGTCAAAGAAGGCATAGTCCTTGGATACAAAGTATCAGGTAAGGGTATTGAAGTAGATAGGGATAAAGTAGAAGCAATAGAGAGAATGCCACAACCAAGGGACATAAAAGGTATAAGAAGTTTTCTTGGTCATGTAGGCTTTTATAGAAGGTTCATTAGGAAAAAAATTCAAATTTTTAAATCTTTGACTAATCTGTTGCAAAAGGGATTAAGATTCAATTTTGATGATAAGTGCCTTATTGCCTTTGATAAACTTAAATATGCTTTATTTTGTTTTCCCATCATTAAACCACATATATGGGATATGACTTTTGATTTAATATGTGAAGCTAGTGATGATGATGTAGGAGTAACTCTGGGACAACACATAGGTCGCAGATTTAATATTATACATCATGCTAGTAGAACTCTCAACAGTGCTCAAAAGAATTATCCTATGGAAGAAAGAGAACTCTTTGCTGTATTTTTCTCTTGTGATAAGTTTTGTTCTAATATTTTTGATGCTAAAGTAAGAGTTCATACAGATCGTGATGGTTTAAAAGAACTCCTCAAAAGTAACATTCATAAGCCAAGACTGATCCGTTGGATCCTTTTACTTCAAGAATTTGAGTTGCAGATTATGCAGAGACAAGAAACAAAGGTAGTGAAAGCAGCATCTATATTTGCCCAGCAAGACATCGATCTTATTGAGAGGAGCTTTAGTCCTGGTGATATTTGTTTTCAAGAATTACTATATGAGCTAAGGTCAAATCCTCCCAAGAAGAAGAAGTCCTTGTTGTGGGAGGATATTGTCACTCTAGACTAAATAAAATGGTAAGAGGAATGTAAGTTTTCTAACTCTAATAAGTCTTTTATTTTCATATTTTCTACTTCTAATTTTTTTTGCCTTTGTTTTCCTCTTGTTTTTCTGAAGTTTTTGAGGGGTTTCTATAACTATACGGTCGCAACTATACGGCCGAAGAAAAATCTCCTGCCGTATAGTTAGTCGTTAAACGTTCTGTATCCCCCTCGCGAAATAAATTTCAGGATTCAGTAACTATACGGTCGCAGCTATATGGCCGGAGAAATATCTCCCACCGTATAGTTGGTCGTCAAAGCTTCTGTATCTCCTCGCAAAATATTTTCAGGGTGTGGTAACTATACGTCCGCAACTATACGGCCGAAGAAAACTCTCCCGTTGTATAGTTGGTCGTCAAAGATTCAGTACCTTTGACCCGTTTTCGTTATTAATCGTTTCAAAAAAAACTCTTTGTCGGTTCCTAGTCGGTCATCTAACCGACCTGGGCTCGAGATATTTGGAAATATCTGCCCGGAACCAACTATACGGCTGGAACTATATGGGCCGCGACCGTATAGTTGGTCGTTATGGCGCAAGACTCCTTCAAATCCGCGATTTCTTTTTCTTGTCGGTTTGGATTGTTTTCTTGGACGAGAATTTGGTGTTTCTCGCAAGTTTTATCGACCTCTGGCCCCTCTTATATACTGCCCTTGTGTCTCTCTCTAATCACAAATCACCAGGAACAAATACAGCTATGCGGTTATCCCGTCCCAGGCCGTGGAAAACATATGGGGCTCATTGCTCCTAGGGACCTTTCTAGCAGCCCTTCGATGGAGGATGGAGATGAGGAGGTGGAGAGGTTTAGCCCGGGGTACAAAGAGTCCGTCAAGCCAAGCTTCTACAACAGTGACCCTGATGAAGGCTGGTGCGACGTTTACATCTGCCGCCACGTCTATGACCCCCGGAGGTCGATTGGGCGGCGATGAAAAGAACTCAAAAAGAGAGAGAAGGTCACAAGCCGCACGGAAAAGGACGCGTGGAGATGGTAAAATTCGTCAATATAGATCCAAGACCGCATAAGCGTAAGGAAATACCTAACATTGGTGCAGGTGCTAGCAAGGGACCGGCGTTGCCCCGCTTGTGGCCTACCACTGGCGCTCGTCTGAGGGTGAAGCCTCAAGAGGAGTGGAGGAGCAGCTTATACATTCCCGATCCATTAATAATGGATGAGGAAGAAGAAGTTGTCCCCAGGACAAAAGATCGTGTGCGGGCGCTGGAGATATATCAGAAGCAGGAGCTACTCCATCGCGTTGAAGTCCGTCACCGCCTTAAGGAGATAGAGGAGAAGGATGATCTTCTCCCGATGATGACTAAGCTCGCAGATGTTGGAGATATGCCCAAGAGGCAATAATAAAGTGGTTATTATCATATCTTCACACTTATGATAATGTTTACATACCATGCTATAATTGTATTAACAGGAAACATTAATACTTGTGTGATTTGTAAACATAAAATAAGAGTCCCTAGTAAAGCCTCTTGTTAAACTAGCTTGTTGGTTAATATATGATCATGGTTTCCTGATCATGAACATAGAGATGTTATTAACAACAGGATCATATCATTAGGAGAATGATGTGATGGACATACTCCTATAGATAAGCGTAGCATAAAGATCAAGTCATTTCAAATAGTTCAATTGCTATATGCTTTCTGATACATAGTAACCTAATTCCTTCGACCATGAGATCATGCATATCACCTTTACCGGATGGATGCTTTGATGACATCAAACACCACATCGTAACTGGGTGGCTATAAAGGTGGCATTGAGTATTCAGAAAGTATTGGTTGAAACACATGGATCAAGAGTGGGATTTGTCCATCCATATGACGGATAGATATACTCTGGGCCCTCTCGGTGGAATGTCATCCAATTAGCTTGCAAGCATGTGACTGGCTCACAAGGGATCACATATCACGGGAACGAGAAAAGAGTACTTATCGGTAACGAGGTTGAACTAGGTATGCAGAGATACCGACGATCATAACCTCGGATAAGTAAACTATCGTGAGACAAAGGGAAATTGGTATCGTATGTAAGTGGTTCATTCGATCGCAAAGTAATCGTAGAAATATGTGGGAGCCATATGAATTTCCAGATTCCTCTATTGGTTATTGTTCGGAGAAGTGTCTCGATCATGTCCGCATAATTCACGAACCGTAGGGAGACACACTTAAGGATTCGACGTTGTTTGAGTAGTTATGGTATTATGAGGAAGAGACCGAATGTTGTTCGGAGTCTCGGATGGGATCCGGGATATCACGAGGTGATCCGGAATGGTCTGGAGAATAAGATTCATATAAGGAAAGTCCCGTTTCGGAGTTCGGGAATGATTCCGGTGTTTTCATCGGGTATGTTCTAGAAGGTTCCGGATTGTCCGGCACTCCGGGGGGGGAGGGTACATGAATGTGTCATTGAATGATTGCATCATGTACTAAGTGTTCTTGCTGTTCCAAAAACATGAAAGTCAAATTGCCAGTTTGAAAGTCAAACGGCTAAAACAGGAAACTGTGGAAAACAGGAAACTGTGGGAAACAGGAAACTGTGGAAAACAAGCAAGAGGAGGTTGAAACCAACTTGGAGGAGGAGTTCCTCTCCTCCAAGCCGGCGCCCAGCCCTAGGCCGAGTTGGGGAGGGACTCCCTCCCTCCCTGGAGCGCCTAGCCCCTCCACCTATAAAAGGAGGGGCAGGGCTCCTCCTTGACACACACAAGTTTCTACCTCTAATCTCCGGTTTAGAGCCGTTCTGGTTTAGAGCTTCTAATTGCTTTAGCCTGCGGTTTAGAGCCTTCTAATTGGTGTGTCTAATCTCTAGACCACTAATAGCCCTCTCTCATAATCCACCATACTCGCTCCGGCTTAAGGCGAAGCCCTGCGGGATTTCCCCTCTACTTCCGGTACCACGCCGTTGTGCTGCCGGAATCTCGAGGAGAGTGCTACAACCTCCGCTGCCTGCTGGAACAAGGGAGAGGAAGGTCTTCGTCGAGTACCGAACGTGTGACCGACTGCGGAAGCGCTGCCGGAACACAGCGCCGGAAGGATCGTCTACACGATCTTGAGATCGGAAGTGTACGACTACATCACCCACGAGAATCTGCTCTCGTTAACCGCTTTGGAATCTTCGAGGGTAAGTTATTCCATCAACTCGTTGCTACAATCTAGTAGATAGATCTTGGCTTGTTTGTTTGTATGCGATAGAAAATTTTTGTTTTCCATGCTACGAACCCCTACAGTGGTATCAGAGCCGTGTCTATATGTAGATCTGTTGCACGAGTAGAACACAATGGTCATTGTGGGCGTTGATGCTTTTATTGCCGATTGCTTCTTGTGTACTTTGCATCTTGCGGTATGTTGGGATGAAGCGGCCCGGGCTAACCTTACATGACATCGTTCATGAGACTTGCTCCACGCTTGACATGCAACTTGTATTGCATAAGTGGCTTTGCGGGTGCCTGTTTCTCCTAGCATAGTTAAGATCCAATTTACAACGGGTGATTGACAATACTAGTATCAATGTTGTGGTTCTTGTTCGTAAGTTAGAACGACACTTATTGAAAGCCCCAAACCACGTAAAATATGCAAATAAAGTAGAGGCGTCTAACTTTGTTTTGCAGGGGTGTGCAGTGATGTGATATGGCCATGATTGTGATTATATTTGATGTATGCAATGTTCCTTATTGTAAGTTGGCAACCGGCAGGAGCCATATGGTTGTCTTTAATTTATGTTAAGACCCGCGTGTCTATTCAAAGTAGTTGTAATAGTTGAAGCCGGTGGACGACAACCATGGAGCAGCGTCATTGACCTTGATGCAATGCCGGTAATGATGGAGATCATGTTAGTGCTTGAAGATGGAGATCGGAAGCACAAAGAAGAAAGGCCATATCATATCACATATTATGAATTGCATGTGATGTTAATCCTTTATGCATCTTGTATTGCTTAGTAGACGACGGTAGCATTATAAGATGATCCCTCATGCACATGAATTTCAAGTCATAAAGTGTTCACCCTTAGTTAGCACCGTTGCTAAAGCTTGTTGTTTCGAAGCACCACGTGATGATCGGGTGTGTTAGATTCTGCAAGTGTATACAACGTGAGCAAGCCAGATTTGCTCATGCAGAAACTAAGGTTTGATCTTGACGAGCCTAGCATGTACAGACATGGCCTCAGGAACACGGATTACCGAAAGGTAGAGCATGAGTCATATAGTAGATATGATGAACATGTTGATTGTTCGCCATTGAAGCTATATCAACTCTCGTGATGATCGGTTTTGATGTGGTGGATTTGGTTCGTGTGATCACTAAAACAATGTGAGGGATATTGTTTTGAGTGGGAGTTCACCTAGATTAATTTAATTATTAATTAGAACTCAATTTATCATAAACTAAATCAAAGTGAATTTGCATAGTTGTTGTAGTCATTGGCATCCGTTTACCACCTTGCGCTTAGTTATAATTGAGATGATAGAACTATAGAATTCTGGTTAGTTACTTTACGAACTGGTATCGTATTGTTTTGAAGTGTTGATCTAAAGTTTAAAAGTCCTATTGCAAACTTTCAGTAAGTTCCGGTTACTCAATGAAGTTTAATAATTAGTATTAAATCAAGAGTAACAATTCCAAGTGTTAGTATATAAGTATCATGTTTGTCTCCATGATTCTTGATATTCAAAGGATTCTCCTAATATCAAGGTTATCTAAGGATCTGAAAGAGTTGTTTCAGAAACCATGATTTGTGGAAGATATTGTGATATCTGAAACGAAGTTTTGGTTGCAACATGATAGAGTATAATATGGCTAAAGTCATGTTCTCATATTTGATGAGAATTTGCAAAAGGTTGGAGACACTAGTTGTCCTAAACCTCCAAAAGGTTTTGGGAGAGCAACATTATACTCACGATTCACCATTACAAGCTAATAGTAGCTTGATCATGGATAATTCCATGATAAGGGTGAATATTTGATGTAGGTAAAATATTTACTACACCAAGAGATTACTAAAGAAAGGAATTTGAAAGAACACCAAACATTTGATGATGGTGATCTACTTCAAGGTGCAAGTCCAAAGACATTGGTATTTAACTATACACGCTTTGGACTATGTGTCATATGAATGACTCCACTAATTGATTTTGATAGATTCTTTCAAACAGAAAAGGAAATACTGAAAGAGAATCTCATAAGTATATGGCAGAAAAGAAAAGACTAGAATTGTTCAGTTTAAGTATATAGATGATATACATGTTATGGCTATATTATTTGCTTATTAAACAATGTGGTTCTTAAGTATTTGATACTGAATTTGTTGGTGTGAATCGTCATACGAAACAACACAATTCATGAACTACAATGGCCTAAGTAACTAGCAAAAGAATATGTGATGATGTTCATCGAGAACAAAATAAAGGGTTATTGTGTTGCTCGTTAAACATCAAAGCTTGCCTTCAAGATTTGTTTTATCAGGTATTATGAGAACAAAAGGGTTGTTCAAATAATTGCCGTAATCTATAAAAGATGGATGATTTTCAAATCTCGTTGGAGATATCACATCCATAAAACTAGTGCTAAAGATGTCGAAAGACAAATTGATTGAAAGATCACTTAGGAAGTGACATCGCCGTTTAAATTATATTGGAAAGAAAACATGAAGAAAATCCATATGGATGGAATTTTGGAGTCTATTTGATTTTGATCAAATGACGCTTGTGAAACTTTCCTAGAGATAATTAAAACTTCGTTCATAGGCCAAAAGGGAACGATAGACTAGCTTATTGGAACTTGTACATATTGTTGTATGAAGTCCATTATGTATAGTCAAGAGCGATGGATTTCAACTTCATGTGCTTTCTCCGAAAATTTGAGTGAATATATGAATATTTACTTAATAAGGATGAAGTGTGAAATATTTGGAAAAGTTCAAAGACTTTCAAGATGAAGTGCAAAATCATTGTAACAAGAATATGAATAGTTTATGATAAGATCATAAAGGAAGATATTTAAGTTACAAGTTTAGCATAATACCTAAGATTTAAGGAATCGTTCCGTGGATTTGCATTTCCGAAACACCATAAGAGTATGGAACGTTCGAGATATGTAATTAAACCTTGTTGGACATGGTTAGATCAAAGGTATAATTCATAAAACTGCCATTATATTTTAAAGATTAAAAGCTTTAGAGATTACCGTTTTTCCACTGAAAAGAGCTCCATCATAATCCGTTGAAATGACACCATATCAAGTTATGGTTTGGGATAAAACCCAAGTTGTCCTTTCTTAAACATTGGTATGCTATGCATAAGAAAGATGTTTGCAACCAAAGTCGGATGAACCTGTCTTTGTTAAGTATTCCTCCATAACACCGGAGACAAAAGTGTTTGTCACTTAGAATGTCAAGTTTCTTTTAGAAGGAATTTTTTTGTGAAAAGTAAAGTGGGAGGACAATAGAACTTTGATAAGGTTAAAAGAACCTTAGCTATATGTGCAAAGTTGCGCAGCACCGAAAAGTGTTCCGGAGGCAGCAACAATGCTCATGGCTCACGTGCCTCAAAGGTTGTGGTCACGGAGATCTAAGTTCCTATTGAAACAAGTAGATCGGGTAAACAATCAAATACCAAGATTTGAGGGTTGAATCATTATTTGAGAATAATGAACCGACTACATGCAAAGAAGCGATGATGGGCCCTGACTCCGTCAAATGGCTTGAAGCCATAAAATCCGTGATAGTTCCATACACGAGAAATCAAGTTTTGAACTTGAAGGACCCTCGAGAAAGGTGTAAGACCTTACAGTTGTGTTTGGATCTATAAATAAATAGACATGGATGTTGCACATCTATGAAATAGTCGACATGTTGGGAAAGAGTTCACAAAATGTTCAAAGGTTGACTATGACAAGATTTGATCTTTCATAGTGATATTTAGTCTAGACGGATTAATGTAGCAACCACTACATATAATTTGTTATATGGTAGTTGAATAAACAAAACAAGTTCTTCTAATAGAATCGTTACCTAGGACATGTGCATAACACGGTCCATAGGGTTTTGTTAATTCAAAAGGATGCTAAAAGCATATGCAAACTTCAATGGTTAAAGTGAGCATCGCAGAATTGGAATCTTCACTGTGATGAAACTGTTAAAGGAGTTTAAAAGTTCATCAGAGACGATGGAGATGCTTGCATTTGCAAGAAATTAAGTGGGAGCGCTAAGACATGTTTCTAATACATTATGTGGAAGACATATTGTTGATTGGAAATAATGTATCTTTTATTAACACATATTAAGAATTTCATCCCGATGAAAGACTTAGGCAAAACCCAAATATTTGGCATCAATAGACGCTAATATGGTTGTGCCAGAAGTGCATAGACAAGATATTGAATGAGTTCAATATAGAAACTACAAGAGAGGTTCTTGTCGCACAGAAAGGATTGAATGAGTTCAATGTTGATGATATATATTCAAGTGTATTGACATTTAGTAAAGTGAAACAAATAATCAAGTATAGATTGATACTTGATGTATGAAATCACAAAGAGTATTTATATCAATCATACTGTGATATGTACAAATCCAGATATGTCCTATGCTCTAAATGTTGTGAGCATATACCAGAATGATTCGTAAGATGATCATTGGACAATAGTAAGGATATTCTTATGATCTTTTGGAAGAACTAAGAGTATATTATTTGTAGAAGTGACAAATAGATGGTTAGTTCATTGTAAAAGTACTACATTGATACTAGCTTTGTCACAAAGTACAAATTAAGTTTATCTCAATCTAAACTAAGGGTGGCACAATATAATGGAAAGTGAGTTCCATAATGGATTTGGATGAGTTCCAAAGTTAAGACATTGTGACAGATACTACAACAAAAGGCTAAAGTATATGACTGCTATTTTAGCAGCAAAAGAGGGCATTTGTGTCAAGTAGTTTGTTATCAAACTAGGTGTAGTTCACAGTGGGATAATACTATGAAGATATATTGTGCGACAATATTATCAACATGTTTTAACCCCAAAGAACTAAAGGTCACACCGAAAGACCAAATTTATACAAAGCCATCTCATTAGAGAATGAGTGATGCGTAAAGACGCAAAGACATGCAATTACACACGGACCTGGAAGTGTCAGATCCGGAGATCAGTTGACCACTAGCAATCGTGTACATACAACACCGGAAAGCCATAGGTGTTGAATACACAAAGGTTTGAAACTAGATTATTGACTCTAGTGCAAGTGGGATACTGTTGGAGATATGCCCAAGAGGCAATAATAAAGTGGTTATTATCATATCTTCACACTTATGATAAATGTTTACATACCATGCTATAATTGTATTAACAGGAAACATTAATACTTGTGTGATTTGTAAACATAAAATAAGAGTCCCTAGTAAAGCCTCTTGTTAAACTAGCTTGTTGGTTAATATATGATCATGGTTTCCTGATCATGAACATAGAGATGTTATTAACAACAGGATCATATCATTAGGAGAATGATGTGATGGACATACTCCTATAGATAAGCGTAGCATAAAGATCAAGTCATTTCAAATAGTTCAATTGCTATATGCTTTCTGATACATAGTAACCTAATTCCTTCGACCATGAGATCATGCATATCACCTTTGCCGGATGGATGCTTTGATGACATCAAACACCACATCGTAACTGGGTGGCTATAAAGGTGGCATTGAGTATTCAGAAAGTATTGGTTGAAACACATGGATCAAGAGTGGGATTTGTCCATCCATATGACGGATAGATATACTCTGGGCCCTCTCGGTGGAATGTCATCCAATTAGCTTGCAAGCATGTGACTGGATCACAAGGGATCACATATCACGGGAACGAGAAAAGAGTACTTATCGGTAACGAGGTTGAACTAGGTATGCAGAGATACCGACGATCATAACCTCGGATAAGTAAACTATCGTGAGACAAAGGGAAATTGGTATCGTATGTAAGTGGTTCATTCGATCGCAAAGTAATCGTAGAAATATGTGGGAGCCATATGAATTTCCAGATTCCTCTATTGGTTATTGTTCGGAGAAGTGTCTCGATCATGTCCGCATAATTCACGAACCGTAGGGAGACACACTTAAGGATTCGACGTTGTTTGAGTAGTTATGGTATTATGAGAAAGAGACCGAATGTTGTTCGGAGTCTCGGATGGGATCCGGGATATCACGAGGTGATCCGGAATGGTCCGGAGAATAAGATTCATATAAGGAAAGTCTCGTTTCGGAGTTCGGGAATGATTCCGGTGTTTTCATCGGGTATGTTCTAGAAGGTTCCGGATTGTCCGGCACTCCGGGGGGGGAGGGTACATGAATGTGTCATTGAATGATTGCATCATGTACTAAGTGTTCTTGCTGTTCCAAAAACATGAAAGTCAAATTGCCAGTTTGAAAGTCAAACGGCTAAAACAGGAAACTGTGGAAAACAGGAAACTGTGGGAAACAGGAAACTGTGGAAAACAAGCAAGAGGAGGTTGAAACCAACTTGGAGGAGGAGTTCCTCTCCTCCAAGCCGGCGCCCAGCCCTAGGCCGAGTTGGGGAGGGACTCCCTCCCTCCCTGGCGTGCCTAGCCCCTCCACCTATAAAAGGAGGGGCAGGGCTCCTCCTTGACACACACAAGTTTCTACCTCTAATCTCCGGTTTAGAGCCGTTCTGGTTTAGAGCTTCTAATTGCTTTAGCCTGCGGTTTAGAGCCTTCTAATTGGTGTGTCTAATCTCTAGACCACTAATAGCCCTCTCTCATAATCCACCATACTCGCTCCGGCTTAAGGCGAAGCCCTGCGGGATTTCCCCTCTACTTCCGGTACCACGCCGTTGTGCTGCCGGAATCTCGAGGAGAGTGCTACAACCTCCGCTGCCTGCTGGAACAAGGGAGAGGAAGGTCTTCGTCGAGTACCGAACGTGTGACCGACTGCGGAAGCGCTGCCGGAACACAGCGCCGGAAGGATCGTCTACACGATCTTGAGATCGGAAGTGTACGACTACATCACCCACGAGAATCTGCTCTCGTTAACCGCTTTGGAATCTTCGAGGGTAAGTTATTCCATCAACTCGTTGCTACAATCTAGTAGATAGATCTTGGCTTGTTTGTTTGTATGCGATAGAAAATTTTTGTTTTCCATGCTACGAACCCCTACAGCAGATAGGATGGATACTCTGCAATCTGATTTGCGCAGGTGCTATAGCCGCATCACCGCTCTGGAGGACAACAACAAGAAGCTACGCACCGCGGTTATACATGCTATGGCACCACGGTGACCTTTAAATAAACACGATATCAAATAATCACGAGGAATTATTTGATTTCGCATGGCTTGATTTCAAGCTTGGAGAGATCTTTAAGAACTTGTAATCTATCTTACAAGTTTTTATTTCTATTCTAGGTTTGCATTAGTTCGAGCTCATAAATAAAGTTTGCATCATTAGAATTCCCTTCAGGAATAGTTGATCCCTCTTATGAAATTTTGAGTTTATTATAATATATGGAGCATTATTGAGTTTGAGTTTGTCTTATTGGATATATGAATGACTTGAGTATGATTTTACTTGCACTTGACGATAGCAATAGGAGTCTTCCACGCCATTGGTATTAATGGAACATATAGAGATAGTTTGATCAATATGTTGTAGGTCAATGGTTTCATTTACAAAAAGGAGAAACTATCTAACTAATTAAGATAGAAAAGAAAAACCTTGAACAAAGGAGAAATTATAAAGTGCTATCAAATAGAGCGAGAACAAGTTTGAGGTATAATGCTCAAGTTATAAAGATGATTCATATATATTTGAATTTGATAATTGAGATCGTTAAACTTTTAAATTCCTACATGAAGTGGAATATATGGCTAACTCCTTTGCACAACACTTAAACAAAAGTGTGAGCATAAATATATATATAGAAAAAGAAGAAAAAGAAAGATGAAGAAAAAGAGCGAATGTGCAAAGAGCAAATAGGCATATACCACTATATTATAGTAAGACAAAGAGACTTTTAAGATTTTGAATCCCAAGTGAATATGTTAATTCTAAAAACACTTGGGACTACCTCACTAACTCATTCGGTTGACTTCGGTTCATGTTGAGAATCATCTTTTGTGAACTATTAATTACTAAGGTGTGAAAGTCTGCTAATATTATTCTGATGGTTCGAGTAAGGTACTATTCATGAACTCATTTATATGTATCCTTTATGATAAACACATGTTGCAACTGCCTCATTTATTTTATCGACTCGGCTTCATGAATATGAGGATCACATCCATTAAGCTAAACTTGCTCGGGACGAGCAAGAGTCTAAGCTTGGGGGAGTTGATGAGTACATATTTGCGTCATGTCTTAGATTATTATTTTGCATTGTAGATGTAGGATTTTGGTATTTTACGACGTTCTCATGCACTTTTATATTTATTTTCACCAGGATCAGATCATATGATGGATCCAATGGACACAATTCTTGGAGCAGTTGTACTGGAGAGAAAAGGAGCCAAAAACTACATAAATCGCTTATTTGGAGAATATTAATAATACCAGAAGAAAACCTGAAGCGAGCAAAGGAGGCAGAAGAGTTGACGACCAACTATACGGGTCGTCGTCGTATAGTTTCGGCCGTATAGTTGGCGCCGCCTTCGCCTCCTCAAATAGTTTCACCCCGTGCAACTGGTTCGGAGAGACGACATACAGAACACCCAGAAATCATCGAAACCTAACCTTCGGAAGGCATCTGGAGGGGGAATTTGCCCTAGGGATCCATCTTCGCCCTAAGCATATCTAGGAGGCAAAGGCGTCGATCTCCATATTTATCAACCACCATCATCTCCATCCATCCCATCTAGATCTAGTTGTAATTCTTGCACTAGTTGCGGATTTATACAAGTATTATTCATCGATAATCGTTTCCATTACCATTGCCATGATGCTGTTTGCCTCCATGTCTGAGTAGATCATTAGTTCTTGGGGAGATGGAGAAACCCTAGCATGAGAATGAAATAAGATAAAGTTTATTATGATATTTATCGTCGTGATCATATGTTAGATTGTCTACATCTTGATGTTGGGAGAAGTCGACCTCTCAAAATTTGCCTCTTGTGGAGACTTGATGTATGGAACTACTTGTTGGTACATGAAGGGATGTTAGCACTTACAGTGACTATAAAGATGTTAGAACCCCTTACGTATCAACTTGAGAATCGAGAAAACTCACAAAATACTATCCATGCCATGGATACGTCCTGCAGGATTATGTCCCTTAATAGCGTTGTAATTCAATTGATGTTGATTTCTACCTGTTGCGGTTATGAGGATGATTTGAGCAGTGATTGCTGCCTCTTTGTCCAAATACGGAGTTTCTTCCATACATACATAGTTGAGAATGTTCATGATGATAATCTTTACCTTAGCCCTTTATAATGCTAGTGGTGTATCCGCTAATTCCTGAGAACGTTTTTTCCCACTGAAGTTTTGAATCTCTTTTAATACTTAATTTATGTATTTAGTTTTATTTACTTTACTCATTGTTCTCTTAACCCCTCCCCCCCCCCCCCCCCAAACACCTTTTTACGCAATACTCGCATTTGGACATAACCCGTGGCCTCTTAACTCTGGTTTCTTAAAATCTGGAGGTAAAAAAACATATTGATATTTAGATTTGGACATATTTTTATAAATAAGAAAGAAGATGTCCACAATCTAAAATTCTTCTTCATATGTTAACAAACATATATAGACCTTTGATTTGGATAGATACCACAAGTATGTGCTCCTAGAGATGATAAGTATGTGTTCCCGCAGATGAGAAGGGAACTGGACGTATGTGGTCCGCAGGTTGAAAATTAATCGAACATAGCTAAAGAAATATCTCACTCGTGTTGCAAAAGTTACAAAAAAGCAAAAAAGAAGAAGAATACTACAAAGCCCATACATATAAAGTATAAAAGAGATGGCATACGTTTTAGGCTGCAATAAGTATAAAAGAGATGACATGCAAAATCAGAAAGATTGAAGTTCATGGATCAACTCCTTCAGTAAAAACATCAGAACTCAATGGTAATGAAAACACCCATTTTCAAACAAAAAAAGTAAAAACATCAGAATCAAATAGGCCGTCCAAATCATGTCCCCAATTGGGCCGTCAAACTCCTACCATCATTTACTTTTTTTCACGCCTTGCGTTACACGGGTTGTAGACCCCCGTAGGACAAGTAGAGTCCATCAAAGTTAATTGCTATGTATCAAAGAGAAAAATTAGACTAATGCAAGTTGTTAGATTGTGAGAAAAATTAGACTAGTGCAAGCTGCTAGAATATGTTTGGTGGGCCTGATCATGTGATTTTAGCAGGTCCATATATTTTTTGTTAGGTACGTTTAGCGAAGTTTTTCGCTCCTTTATTAGTAGAGATGAGATAGAAATGAACTAATAAAGCACAATTCCTTGAAACTGAAAGTGCACATGTCCTTGAAAGTGCACAGGGCGTATGGTTTGACTGGTGCTTCTAAGCTTAGCTGGTCATAGGAAGTGTAACTTCACTAGTAACTAAAAATCCAAGTCAACATTTTTACTTACGTGGCAATGATTTAATGAAAAGAGAGATAAATTGAGTAACTAGCTATGTTACTGTAACATCACACATACCAAGGCAAAGTGTATCTATAATCTAATTAATATAGCATTGCATGTTACCACACTAAGTTATTTTCCACTATGAGGATAGTAACTTAGACTAATAACATATATATGTTACTACTTTAAGTTACTTTCTACTATGACCAGCCTTAGAGAGCCAAAAATAAGCACAACCAATAAACCATAGGGTCAGAATACAGTTCGGTGTAACATATGCTATCAGTTTATTCTTATTCATATATAAAATGACCCAGTTTTGAAGAACTTGTCACATATAAAAAATAGCAAAAACAATTAATATATAAGCGTTCAGGTCAAACAATATTGCATATTTTTGTTTATAAAAACATAAAACCCGGAATGAACAGCCCTTCTTTGCTTCCTTGTGAGACCAACACATGTCATGTGGGAGCACTCACGGGCAAATGGTTCCCAGATTTTAACATTTTCAGTCTCCTTTTTCCTTAAAAAGACGTGCTTCCATTTTTTTTATGAAGTTATTTCCTTGGATGTTTAATAAGAGATATAAACCAAACAATATAACTTAACCACCTACGGTCTCTCACAACAATTTCATATTCCCCGCCGTTAGATCCAGCTCTTTGACGCTCCGAAACACCGTTGGAACCAGTTCTCACCAACAACTCCGTCGAACAGGCCAGGCCACATTACAGGGCTTCTACTCCATGGGCCGAATTCGGCGTCCTATGGTTAATCGGGCTAAGGGAACTATGGAATCGTTAGATAGGCTCACCATCACGATCAAATGTGTGACGAAGGCCCAATCCCGAGCAATCCATGCGTCTGCATGTCTTCTCTCCTCCACTCGCATCTCTCCACCCTCACGACCACGCCATCCTCTGTAATCCCCTCCGGAGATGCGAGGTGGCAGTAGGCTGCGGGAACCCTCGTGTGCCGTCAAACACTACATCAAGGGGAGGTGCCCACGGCGACAAGAACTTGTCCAGCAGCGGCACCATCTGAACCGGTGTTTAATGGCACGGTGCTGTCCAAGATGAACAGCTGCCGTGCCTCTGCGTTCCCTCAATGCCGGCTGTGCTTTTTCCTTGCAGGTACCTGTCACCACTGATCCATCAGGATAGCAGCAATAGCTGCCGAGAATTGCCATGGAGATGATCAATCCACAATTTAACATACAATACACATTAAACAGACAACACACATTAAGAGAAGAAGAGTTGAAGATGCAGCAGCCCGATCAGTCCAACTAGTGTCTGAAATTGAAAAATGCTGGCTTATATAAACTTAGGATTAGTATATGGGACGATCTCTACAGAGAAGAAAATGGAAAACAAATACACCGTCTTGAGAATGTAGCAATGTAGCATGAGGATGGAGCCATGGTCTCATGGACCATTGACTAGAAGATGTTTTTATCATATAAGTTCAGTTCTTCTAGAACTCGGCAAGAAATGAACTCAACTTCAGCCATGGATCTATGGAACAAAGTTGGCAATGATAAGCTTGCAATGATCCATTCAGATAACTAGTACACAAATAAATGCAGTGTTTCTTCACCAGAACTTATATTTTCTGTTCTGAACTGGATGACTGTGTGCTGAGCATTCCTCCTGTATAAATACCAGACCAGATGTTTTAACTACCCTTGACAAACTGCCAAGTGAGCCAGACTGTTTCATGTTAGCATATCCGAATCAATTTGCTCAAGATTTGGAAATATTTTCTTCAATGTGGATGAATAGTTTGGAGTTTTTGCCTGCAAAAAGGAAAGGCACAAACAATAATGACTCAGTTTAGCATGATCTCTGAAGATTGATAATCTCAAGGGACATTCATCAATTCGCTGTAGTAGGCTAGACCACAAAATATACTGTACAGTACGTATATACAGTAATTAACATCACTAGAGACAATCAACCCAAAAAACGAAGAAAGAATCATTAGAGACATCTCTTCCAAAATCAACCTCCATTCTCAATAGTATCAGAATATTAGTACACAAAGTTCCCACTATCAATGACATCTTAGACTAGTTGTTATCTTTGTACTTTAATGAATATATACATTATTAGTTGTGAAATTTCCAGATTTTACAACACTTGATAAAGATTTATAACTATCACAATAAGTAGCATCAGATACATGAAAAACCAACTATGAATCAGTCGGCAGCTGCCACTAAGAATCAGTGCAAGTGGTTCAAAATTTGGAAGATACTGAATTGTTGAAGAAAAGCATGACATCCGCTTAGGTCATAAAGGGTACTGAATGTCAAACATGGAACAGCAAAACACCCAGAGTGCTCACTCAAGAGTAATAGAACAACAGTTGAAACCATGCAGTAAATTATAAACGGTTTGTCCACTTTGCATGTCACCAGACTTCCCTACTTGATCCATGTAGAGTTTAACAATACGCACAAACTTCAGCTAAAAGAGGGGTGGAGATTACTGCTCTAGTATTGTCATAATGACGCTAAAAAGGAATTAATAACTCTTATGATAATATAACGGTAAAAACAAGTACATCAGCAATGGATGAGGTTATGAAAGTAACAAGCCATAACTAAATGAAGACAATGGTTATGAAGTGCGTACACAAGGATTTCTCTCAAGATATATGGTTGTTAGCGTCTCCCGTGAACCAGACAAAGCAGATTCTATCCCATCCAGTGATGGTATTTGGTTATCATTCAACCACAAGTCCTCTAACCTGCCAAAACAAATAAGTATAGTCAAAGAAGAGCCATAACAAAGAATTTATCAAGCTGATATGTCTTTAGATATTTGGATCTTGTTGCGCACTAAGGTGGATAACAAGCATTTATGTAGTATCATGTTACCTGGTTAATGTTTCTATATCTTCCACAGCGGTTAGCTTGTTAGATGAAACATCCAAAACACGAAGGTTCTGCAGGGTAGAGAGACCTTCCATCTTTTGGATTCCATTATGGCTGAGGTACAGTTCCTCTAACGCAACACATTCCTGAGTAAGAACAACACATACATTACCAAGGAAGACTCACATTAGAAAAAGCAAGGGAGCTAGTGAAGTGATGATATGTTACTTGTAACCCATTCATTGCAGTCAGCCTGTTACTTTGTAAACTTATTTTCTTGATTGATTTCAAACCACATAAGTTGATTGTACGGATTCGGTTTCTTCCAAGCCATAACTCTTGTAGATTTGTCAAGGTTTCCAGATTTTCCATCACCTGAAATATAGTGGAACATGTGAGAGCATGGGGGGCTATAGGGTCTTGGTTCTATCGAATTTTTCTACTATAGCATGCACCGTGATGTGTGAAGAAACGACTACATGCTTACCCTTAATCTGTTGCTACCAAGTTCAAGCATTTCTAATGCATGGAAATGTTCAAGCTCTTCCATCTTCGCAACTTCATTCTTTGAAACATAGAGTTCTTTCACTGTGCTGGAAACTTTAGATAATCCATTTAAGGACGATATCTCATTGAAAGAAACATCAAAGACTAGAAGACTCTTGAAGATGCTGGCATCAGGGATCTTTGTAAGCTTGTTATCTCTAAGGACTAACTCCTGAAAATAGAAATGATGTTAAATAGCATTGTCGGAGCACTTCGCTTTCTGCAGTACGGGAAAAGACAAAACATTGTACAGAAAATTATTTGTCAGAAGGCGTGAAATAATGAAAGCACGGGAAATTGGATGAGTAGCAGAACTGAAGAGTAAAACATAGATTGCAGTTTCAAGCCTGTGTGCAAAGTATTCAGGTTGACCTGAAGCTCACTCAAGGGTAAAGCCAAAAACAGCTGTCACTGTCACAACTAAGATCATGGCAGCCACTGTCACAACGATGATCATTGTAGCCCCTTAGCCATCTCTCCAAAAGACCTTCTCTACAAGCAAATTTATCAGGACACCATGCTGGTTATACTACAGGCGAAGTGCTACCCTGTCTCTCCAACTTATATGCAAACAAAAGTTGTGTAACAGCCTTTATGTAAATTTCATGAAATGCCCTGCACCAAATTTGTTTAGGTGGAATCGAATTTCATGTTTAAGTTATATTCTGGTTACACTATTGGTAATAACCAAAGCTGGAACATAAACAAATCAATCACCTTAGAATTTTCATAATTCTGCAACAGAGTACAAGGACCAACGTCTGGAATGGGAACAATCACACTAGAGTTGAACATTTTTAACCACCTCTATGGCTTTTACTCACACGTGTTATCTACAGAAAAGGTATGTGCACAAAATAACATCTGATATCATTTCAAACTCTCTCTCCCTACACCTTGTTGTTCATAATACCAAGGTACCACCTAAGTCGTTCCTTATTGTAAACGGTTGCTTGGAAGGGGACTAAAATCCCGGGTGTTGAATCTGTCGATAGTATAGGTCCTGATGTAGTTCTAGGAACAAAATGCTATGAAAGAAATTGTAGAAATAATTCACAATCGAACACATGCATATTAACAAAAGAGACAATAACAATAATAAGATCACACATCTCCTATTCATCAGGCTCTGGGTTTCTCAACGGATAGAACAATGACCTGTAAGCCAGCGATGGCATCCCAGGTGGAGAGGGGCGCGACGGCGTCGTCCTCGAGGAGATTCTGGCGGAAGGAGAGCTTGCGGAGGGCGGTGAGGTGGCCGATACGGGGGTCTACCGCGGCGAGGCGGTTCGCCGTAAGGTCTAGCTCCTCCAGGGTGGACGGGATCTCCACCTCACTCAGATCGTGCAGCTGGCAACTCGTGAGGTCGAGGCACAGCTCCGCCTCCTGCACCTCCATCTCCGCCTCGCGGCCGGACGCTGCGATCTTCAGGTCTCCGGTGCTCTCGCCGGAGGCCATGGGGATCGCGGGGCTTGGGGTCTGGACTTTCGCAAGCTTTTTTTTTTTTTTTGAGGCAAGCTTTCGCAAGCTTCTGGAAGAAGCGGTGGAACAAAGGGAGAGAAGAATGCCGAAGGGGACCTAGAAGCGGACGAGAGTGATTGCATGCGGCCGGGCCTCAGGTGTGGGCTGGTGGGCTCCATATATTTCATTTTGACTGGTTGGAAATATCCCAATAAGGCCCATGCACATCGACTTGCTCAAATCGCAAGGTCCAAAACCCTAAAAACATTCGCCCTTCCCCTCCCCTTTGCCCCCCTCCCTTAGCTCCCTCCTTGCCGGCCATGGCTTCGCGGCTTCGCTCCTTCTCCCGCCCCGTTGCAGCCGCCTTCCTCCGCTCCGCCGCCGCCCGGAGCCCGGCCGCCTCCCTCCCCCGCTCCCTCGCTTCAGTCCCCAGGTAAGCCACCGCCCTCTCTTCTACGTTTCCCATCTCGGATTTTTTTCTCCAAGTTAGCCTTGAACTGGGGGTTTGTGGGATGCAGGTCCAGTTCCCTGGGGCGGCAGATCGCGCTGGCACGGTCCCTGCAGCCTCTGCACAGCGCAATCTCGGCGGCGAGGCTGACTTCGCGGCTGGGGGCGGAGGTGGCCCGGGCCGTGTCGCAGGGTACGCTCTGCAGCTCCTACCCGGGAGTCTGAGTCTGATATGATCTAATCTTTGCATCGTACCTGTGAGTTGTGACTGCCCAGTTGCCTGCTTATTCCAGTTCATGTGTAGCTTGACACACTCCACACACAGTAAATGCATGAAATTCAGATTCATTTGGTGCTATTCATCGACTGATTGAACTGTTGTTTTCTTTTCCTATCCATCGATGTGACTGGGGGAGGAGTTGTCTATAGGTTTATGCCATCGAGGACAAATATTTAACAGAAAATGCTCATGATACTTTGTAACAAATTGTTAAGTTTTTATGTACGAGCAATATATACAATAGGAAAACCTGTAGTAAACCGTATGCAGAGGAACACGGAATGTAACTAACGATATGCTCATCAATGTTGAATGTAACCTGTTGATAGTTAACAGGTCAGTGCAACTTGGTGCATTGCCTAAAGGTAACCACCTTGCCTTTAGCAGCCAGATGCCAGGCACTGTCTCTCAATAACAGGTTTTAAGATAGCAAAACTGAGAAGAAACTAAGAATCAAAACGCGTATGGACCTAACATGGCCCAATAAGACTCTAGGGTAGCTGCAGCGTGGTTGTAACTATTTGGTGTGTTCTCAATGACCATTTAGGAGTTGACAGTTGAAAATTACCTTTTATTTCCAGTATATATAGTAAAAGGTTACTTGTCTGCTTCCCTGGTTGTTGTGCTGTGCATGTTTAAATTGTTTTGATGCATGCAGTTTGTGCATTCTTCTGAATGATACCATAATCCATCAAAAAGTCAATGGTATGTATCATATATATAGGATTGAAATGTAACAAGATTTGCAAAGTAAATAGTTCACGTGTTTCTGCCCTATAGGTACCTAAATGGTTGAAAGTGATATATGATGCTTGCTAGACAATTTTGAATACTCAAGTTCAATGTATATCAGTCGATTTTCTCTGTGGTGCCAAATCATTCTTAATTTTTAGAACATTAACCTGTGAAGCAGCTTTACTTGCCATTTAGGTTATTGCTATATCTTCTATTGCTAGTTATGTCGAAGCCTCAAAAGAGGAACCAGAAGTCCACAATTATATAGTGCCCCTTGTTGTTAGGATTTTTTGAACTGTTTACCAGATTTTTTAATACAACATTCAATTGTTGACCTTTCCATAAAGTAGAAATGGTGAACTTCGTTTGAATAGGACATGCTTGTCTTAGTTCTGCTGCAGTTTTAACAACTATTCGACGGCCGTAATAATCATTGGATGACCAATGGGCATCTGCATGATACTTTCTTGTAAATTTGAAACTCAAATTGCTGTTTCCCATGTGCATGTATTACAATGAAGTTTTGCCTGTTAGAAGCGTATACTTCTCTGGAACTCATATTGCATCAGGCATTCAGACCCAAAATGTGCATCGGTGCAAAATGCTCGCTTCATGAACTCTGCTTCTAAACTGAGGTTCACAAAAACATCAATCAATCAAGAATTATTTAAATTCCTGTTAACCCTAACTACCAGTCTGTTGGATAGTTCAAATTCGGTAGTCCGATCATGGAGTATTCTTATTTTCTTTTGTCATAATTGGTTTCCAAACTTAATAGTAATGTGGTTTTGTGTTCAGACTTGCTATTAATGGCTAACTTGCTTTCACATTAGGAAGTTATCAAATTATTTGCTGCCAATTTTCTTCGTGTTGCTGTTTTGATAGTAGCACCACATCTGTTGTGTTCCAGGATTTACGTAGCTGCTTTTGCTGCACGACAAATTGAATTTCATGATCTCCCTGCTGCCTTGCAGAGACCGGTCTCAGTGTGCCTCGATAATGAAAGAAACCGCTCTGGGAGACTGCAGCGGATTTGGAAGAATCTGTTCCCTTCAATAATGGGTTTTGTTTTTTTGGATAGTTCTTCAGGGCATTAATATGCTATATACTCTAATGACCTTGTATCGTACACGGAACCAATTACTTTGTGCATTTCAGTTAAGCTCGATCCTTAACTGAACATATATGCATTTTGTTAATGATCTAGTTAGTGGATGGATGAACTGCTGCTCTTGCTCGTCCTTCTTATGTTTGTGCATCACCTTATCTTTATTATAATCAAAATTTAGTACTTCCTCCTACTCCCTCACGGTTTGCAGGGCGCTCTACAAAAATCTCACGGACCTAGGCGTGAACGTATTGGCTAAAAATTAGGCCTATTAATGAGCGGTTAAGGCGCATGCATTGGTGGAAGACCGTTGCATGCATAGAAAGTTGGAAGAAAAGGTGCCACATTAATTAACAATTAATTCTTATGCGCCTAGAAACATTGTAGTTTTGGAAAAACCCAAATTTGATTAGGCGCCCTGCAAACCGTGAAGGAGGTAGTATTCATAATAAGTATTGTTGATTTAGTATAAAGTTGTATTAAATGAGCGACACTTATGATGGACCGGAGAGAGTAATATATGTATAACCCAATTCTTATTTTATGCTACCAGACACACCTATTTCAATTTTCAAACCAAAAAAGGATTCTTGTTATTGTTGTGTATGTTGTCTACAAATATCCACCCTCTCGTGCAGTTGTGGTTGCATTCTTTTAGGAAACGCATTACGCACTGATACACAAGCGCATTATAGACAAGATCAAAGGATAGTACTCCATTAAGGTAGACTGGGGTTTGTAACACCCTTTTAACCCATGTAAAAGAGGCAAACAAAACCCCGAAACAAAGCACTAAGCACGAAGGCATGGAGAGAGATACTCCATAAGAAGCCCAATGCAACCAAAGGTTGGAAAGGGCAAAAACCATGCCTAAGCTCTTTTAGAGGGTCCGCCTATAGTTAAGGACACTAGTTAGCTAGTTCCTTGATCACCGCATGATCGTCGGCTCGTCGCATACACCGGCGATGGCCTTTCACGCAGCCGGTGGTGCTGCCTTTTCCGCCATCGCCTGTCTACGGCTCTTGGACTTGGGTGGTGATCCAGGGCCAGAGAGCTTCCTCAGGATGCCTTTCACGGCGTCGGCCTGGAAGAGCGCTGGGTGTGTCCTCCCGAAGCCGTTGAACCGCCTGCACACGCTCATGTGCACCATGAGCGCCGCCTCGATCCCATGGCCGCTCTTCCAGGCCTCCTCTGCGACTGCTTCGGCGCACAAGCCACACACCCACCGCCCAGAGAACTTTTGGCGAACCTTGCTGATGTACGCGAGGGTGCACTCCTCCGACATGCCGCAGCACTCGCACTTGGCGTCCTCCACCTCCTGAATGGAGCCGGTGGATGGCAGCAGCTCCATCTCTTCGGTGTGGCTGTGGAGCTCCTGCCACGATGGTGTTCTCTGCCAAGCGCTGCCAAGGTTGCCGATGATAGTTGTCAACAAGGGTGCCATGGAGGTGACCGCCACGGTAGCTTCTCCGTTGGGAGCCATGGGGAATTAGGGACTCTGGGTGATTGTTACGAGGTTGCTTGGTGTTGCTTGGTAGTATCGTTACCTCTCTGCGAGTGTCTATGAAGTTGGCTACTATAAGCCACGTGAGGTATTTATAGATCATTGTGTGTGCGTGGTTGCTTATGGTAGGAGGGCTTTGTTTTGCGCAGGACACCTAGCATGTACAAGGACATGTGATCACGTGAGTAGCAAGATCTTTGATCTCGTGATCAAATTTAAGGTGGAGATCGGATAAGCACGGTGTCAAGGGCGCATCTAAAGCCCTAGATTTGATATGATACGATACGAGCAAAAGCGTGTGGCTGGGGTGGATGGTGCATATGCTTATCAGCTCACCAATGATGGCGTGTAGTGTAACCTCATGATTGGTCGCACGCACACGTGTGAGGCCGCGTATCTTTTGTGCGGGTTTAGGTTTTGATCTCACGTACGTACGTGGTGACGTACATGTAGTAGCTACATGTAAAAGGTCGTTTCCTGAGGCTCCATGGCTGCCATTGGTTACAAATTCGTAACTTTTCTGGTTCATCCACTAATTATAAAAGATGGTGTTGTTTGAAGAAAAAAGGTTATTGCTCGATCAAATGTCATGGGGAAGACATGCTTATTAACCGAACATAGGATTTCAGCTTGCTCGTTTATATACAGAAACGTACCGTGATAAGATGACCATACCATCATCTAAAGTTATGCATAAGAGCGGCAGGTGATCGCAATTGCGTTAGCAATGATCTTATCACCGTAGCCCTTCTACCTTTCTCATGACTTATCACGTAACCTTTATGTGTAGTACAGGATGATGGGTTGATTTTTGCTACTAGCAATCTCAAAGCATAGAAGTGAAGTGAGGCCCTTTAATTATGTCACATGGAGTGTATTCTGGACCAGGCGAATCAGCTGTTTCCTTGATTATAGCTAAACCTACGACGTTATTGATTTCTTGATCCCCGATGACAGAGACACATTCAGTGTCCTGCATCACAGGTAACCATTCAAAAGGAGGAAAGATGGAAAACAACAGCAGAGGATACAGAGAATTCTGGAGAAGGTTCATCAGGTGACTAACTGTGTGATAAGCGATCAGCTGAGATCCTCACAATTAATACACCATCGGCCTTATCAATCAGCTCCTCGATCCTCTCAGTCTTGTCGACTCTTAATCTAGTACAGGTGGCACTGTAAAGTAGTAGTATTCTCTACAGATCATGCCAAAATAAAGATGCCCGGACCACGGGCGCTTCATTAGAGGCGAGCGATCGAGCTTCTGATGGCTGGCCGTGTATGCCTATACTGGCCGGCCGCGGCCGGTATGCGTCGCCATCTCTGCTCATGCTGTCGACTTGCCAAGCATGGGCCCGATCTCGGCACCAGTTTAGGGGCGAGCATTGGCAGCCACCTCAGGTTTCTTCGACTGATCATGTCTTTTTTGCTGCCTTCATGGTGGCTGGTTGGTCGCCTAGAATCATACCGCTGCTATGGAGGAAGGTGTTAGATTATATATCTGTATATTGTATTTCCTCCATATGTTAGGGACTTCCTATATATTTGCCATATATCTGTACTATATATTGTGGCCTTTGACCCCAGAGGAATATAACTTTGTCTATTCCTAATATGGTATCAGAGCCGGTTTTAGAGTTTCTGTGTCCACCGGTCCTCTGCCTGTGACCGCCGCTGCCGTCAGCTCGTCCCGGCCTTCGCCGGTTCCCGTTCTAGCCGCATCGGATCGGATATGTCTGGTATCAGGCGGCAACTTACGACGCCACGTCTGCCCAGCCCGTCGCCCGCCTCCTCCACGCGCGGGCTTGCTCCTGCCTGGCCGTGCTCGGCCGGCCGCCAGCTGCTCTTCCTCCTGACGCCCGCCTCCCACCGGTCCTCCTGCACGCGCGGGACCGCGCGGGATCAGCCCGTCGCCCGCCTCCTGCATGCTCCTGCTTGCTCCTGCATGGTCCCGCTCGGCCGGCCGCCAGCTCTGCCCGCCGACGCTCGCCGGCGAGCCCTCCCCGGCTTCCCAGTCACCTCCGCCCGCTCGGCTCCCCTGCGCCGTTCCTGTGCCTCCCTGAGAAGCATCCAGCTGTTGGGCCTCCCGGCGACCCTCCCTGCTCCCTGCTTCGATCTGCCAACTGCCAGATCTGTTCGAGAGAAAAAAAAAACACAAAAAAAAAATTGAGAGAGATGTCTTCTGCATCGGGCTATGTTGCGATTCCTCGTTGCCCGGTGATTTTCGATGGCGCGAATTATCCTGATTTCGCTGCCTTTATGCGCGTTCACATGCGCGGTCTCCGCCTTTGGGGTGTGCTCTCCGGCGAGGTCTCCTGTCCGCCGTGCCCCCTGCTCCTGTGGCTCCTCTTCCGCCGACGCCGATTGTTCTCGGCGTTGATGCTTCTCAGGAGGCCAAGGATGCTGCTCAGAGTGCTGATGATAGTGTTGTTGTTGCTTATGACCTGAAGCTCAAGCAGTACACCGCTGATCTTGAGTCCTATCGCCACGCTCTGACTGCCTACACTCAGTGGATCGATGAGGATGCTCGTGCTACTGCTGTTCTCACCTCCAGTGTTCTGCCCCAGTATGCTGCAGAGTTCATGAGTCTCCCTACAGTTGCCGCTCAGTGGGCACATCTTCGTCAGCGTTATCAGCCGTCTGGGGATGCTCTTTACCTGTCTGTGGTTCGCTAGGAGCATGCTCTTCAGCAGGGTGATTTTACTATTGATGAGTTCTATACTCAGAGCGCTGCTATTTGGCGTCAGCTTGATTCTCTCTGTACTACTGTTTGTGGCACATGCCCGTGCTGTCAGATTGTGCGCTCAGATTTGGAGTTTCACCGCATCTATGAGTTTTTGTCTCGGCCCCGCCAGGAGTTTGAGCCCCGGCGTGCTCAGCTCAATGCTCGTGGTCGTGTTCCGCTCTCTGAGGTGTTGTCTGAGCTTCGGGCTGAGGAGACCCGTCTCCGTGGTGCTGGTCTTTTTGCGGTTCCGTCTGTGCTTGCTACTTGTGGTCCTCCTATGCCGTCTGCTCCCTCGACTCAGCCGCGGTCCTCTGTGTCGCCGCCGATACTTCCCACTCCTCCAGGACAGGGTCAGCTTCCGCAGTCTCAGGGTCCGAGTCAGCACCCGCAGCCTCAGGGTCAGAGTCAGCACAAGCAGGCTCGTGGTCAGGGTCGCCGTGGTTCTCTTCGTCACTGCTCTTACTGCAACAGGGATGGCCACACTTGGGCCACCTGTTATACACGGGACCCCAGTTTACGTCAGCAGCACCAGGCTTGTGGGCAGTCGGCTCCTTCCGGATCTTCAGCAGTTACTCTCTCTGATCAGGACATTATCAGGAGTCTTCGCGGTCTGCTTGCTGCTATAGGCTCTTCTTCGACGGGCACTGCTGGTTCTATGACTGACTCTTCAGGCACTGTGAGACCACCACCTTCCACACAGTCAGGTACGTCTCCGTGGTATCTGGATTCTGGAGCTTCCTTTCATATGACCTCTGAGTCTTCTTTTCTGTCCGCTCTTCGTTCTCTCCCTTCTCATGTTCGTGTTTTTACGGCTGATGGTACCTCTCTTCCTGTTTCTAGTCGGGGCACCATTTCTACTTCTTCTTTTTTTGTTCCTGATATTTCTCATGTCCCTCTTCTTAAGATGAATCTGTTCTCTGCTAGCCAGCTTACTAACTCTGGTTGTCGCGTCATTCTTGATGCTGATTCTTGTGTTGTCCAGGACCGTCGCACCCAGGCCCTGGTTGGAGCTAGCCCTCGCAGCCGTGACTCTTCAGGACTTTGGGAGTTAGATTGGCTTCGTGTTCCTTCCGCTGCCACTTCATCTGCCAGTTCTTCTCCGGTTGCCGCCTCTACTACCAGCTCCTTTCAGCAGTGGCATCATCGTCTTGGTCACCTCTGTGACTCTCGCCTGTCATCATTAGTTCATCGTGGTCTTCTGGGGTCTGTCTCAGGAGATGGGTCTTTGCATTGTCAGGGCTGTAGGTTGGGTAAACAGATTCAACTTCCATATCCTACTAGCGCATATGTATCTCAGCGACCTTTTGATTTAGTTCATTCCGATGTTTGGGGTCCGGCTCCTTTCGCTTTGAAAGGGGGCCATCGCTACTATATTTTATTCATCGATGATTTTTCTCGGTACACTTGGTTGTATTTTATACGCTCTCGCAGTGAAGTGCTTTCCATATATCAGCGTTTTGCGGCCATGGTCCGTACTCAGTATTCTACCCCCATCCGTGTTTTTCGTGTTGATTCTGCTGGTGATTATATCTCACAGATGTTGCGAGGTGTTCTTGCTGAGCAGGGCACCCTTGCTCAGTTCTCCTGTCCTGGCGCGCATGCCCAGAATGGCGTTGCTAAGCGTAAGCATCACCATCTTCTTGAGACCACTCGTGCTATGATGATTGCTTCTTCTCTCCCGCCGCATTTCTGGGCTGAGGCTGTCGCTACGTCGGCTTACCTCATCAATATTCAGCCTTCTGCCGCCTTGCAGGGTGGTATCCCTCTTGAGCGCCTATCTGGATAGTCTCCAGACTACTCCATGCTTCGCTTGTTTGGTTGTGTTTGCTATGTTCTCCTTGCTCCTCGCGAACGCACCAAACTGACCGCTCAGTCTGTTGAGTGTGTCTTCGTCAGATACAGTGATGAGCATAAGGGCTATCGCTGTTGGGACCCTGTTGGTCGTCGGATGCATATCTCTCGTGATGTTACTTTTGATGAGACGCGTCCTTTCTATCCTCGTCCCACCGCTGGTACTTACCCGGTGGAAGATATCTCTTTCCTTCTCTTTCCTGACACACCTCCTTCTACCCCTATTGTGTCTTCTTCAGGATCTCCTCCTCCTGATGTCTCTTCTTCGCCATCGTCCTCCTCTGCTCCGTCTAGTTCTCCGGAGTCTTCCTCTACTATTCCCTCTTCTTCATTGTCGTCTCCTGCGCCGTCTTCCTCTGATGATCTTCCCTCTCCTCATCCTGTTCGTCAGCGTCGTGCCCCCAACAGTTACTCTCCTAGTCAGTATGGTCTTTCTGTTGCCTCCGAGCCGACTTCTTATCGGGATGCTGAGCATCATCCTGAATGGCTGAGGAGATTGCTGCGCTTGAGCGCACTGGCACCTGGGATCTTGTTTCTCCCCCTCCCGGTGTTCGTCCTATCACGTGTAAGTGAGTCTATAAGATTAAGACTCGCTCTGATGGATCTCTTGAGCGCTATAAAGCGCGTCTTGTGGCTCGTGGTTTTCAGCAGGAGCATGGTCGTGACTATGATGAGACCTTTGCTCCTGTGGCTCATATGACCACTGTGCGTACTCTTCTTGATGTTGCTTCTGTTCGTCACTGGTCTGTGTCCCAGCTTGATGTTCAGAACGCCTTTCTCAAAGGTGAGTTGAGTGAGGAGGTTTATATGAAGCCTCCTCCTGGGTATTCTGTTCCCGAGGGGATGGTTTGTCGTCTTCGACGTTCTCTTTATGGCCTTAAACAGGCCCCTCGTGCCTGTTTTGAGCGCTTTGCTTCTGTAGTGACTGTTGCTGGTTTCTCCCCTAGTGCTCATGATCCAACGTTGTTTGTTCACACTTCTCCTCGTGGACGCACTCTTCTTCTTCTCTATGTTGATGATATGATCATTACCGGTGATGATCCTGAGTATATCGCCTTTGTTAAGGCTCGTCTTCGTGATCAGTTTCTTATGACTGATCTTGGTCCTCTTCGATACTTTCTTGGGATTGAGGTTTCCTCCACTTTTGATGGCTTTTACATCTCTCAGGAAAAGTATATTCAGGATCTTCTTGCTCGTACTGCTCTTGGGGATGAGCGCACTGTTGAGACACCTATGGAGCTTAATGTTAAGCTTCAACTTACTGATGGTGATCATCTTTCTGATCCGACGCGTTATCGTCATCTTGTTGGGAGTCTTGTTTATCTTGCTGTCACTCGTCCTGACATCTCTTATCATGTTTATATTCTGAGTTAGTTTGTTTCTGCTCCTACCACTGTTCACTATAGTCATCTTTTCCGTGTTCTTCGTTATCTTCGTGGTACGATCACTCGTCGTCTTTTCTTTCCTTGTTCCAGCTTCCTCCAGCTCCAGTGCTATTCAGACGCTACGTGGGCGAGTGATCCTTCGGATCGCCGTTCACTTTCTGCTTACTGTGTGTTTCTTGGTGGTTTGCTCATTGCTTGGAAGACGAAGAAACAGACAGCGGTTTTCCGTTCGAGTGTTGAGGCTGAGTTGCGTGCTATTGAAGGGATACGGGTATGCTACACTAGCGCAAACCAAAAAATTTCTACCGCGTATACCAGGATTACTGTTGTCATAGATCACGGGATTACCACTAGATGCGCAGTTGCGGAATCGATGAAGTGCGTCGAGGCAGTGCAGACGTTCCACGTCTCCTCCTTGTCCTCGTCCTACGAGAAGCTTCCCTTGCACGACTCGTCCAAGCGCTACAGATGCAGCGCCTCCGAGGTATCCACACGTACAGGGTGGAAGCGTCAGACGCCGGACTGCTAGGTCCGCGCGCGCGACACAGGCGTGAGGAGTGGCGGCTGGGAATGATCTGAGGTCTCAGGTCTAACCCTGGTCAGCTCGCCCCACCCTCTCTTATATAGGCGTCCCTAGTGGGCTTCTACATTAGCAGCCCATTAGTACCCTAAGCCTGGTCTAATTCGGATCCAACCCTCATTAGGCTTCCAGCCCCTTAAGTGTGTGACCCTATAGGTTCATATGCGTATAGACATGACACGAATACACTTATTCTGTCAATAGTTGGTAGCGGCCTCTAGCAAGACGTGCCAACTCCTAAACGCATACAAAGATCATATCGGACGAACCATCACAAGGTTTAGTACATGTCTTTCCCTTTGCCTCACGATATTTGGTCTAGCTCCAAGCTGATCTCCCTTTCTCGATACAGTGATTCGGAATCCCTTTACTAGGTTAACTCTTAACCATATGTAGCACAGCCATGCATTTCTGGATCTGGTCACTCGAGGGGCCCAGAGATATCTCTCTCAAGTAGAGAGAGGCAAATCCCATCTTGATTGACCATGCCTTGCAGCATGCTTCAGGACAAACCCGAAAGCTACCTTTATAACTACCCAGTTATGGTGCAGCGTTTGATAGCCCCAAAGTAGGTCGATCCACATCCCAAGTACACGCAACAATCTCAGGTCTAAGGACAAAACGTACATGATGTGTAGAGAGAGAACTGCAACTAATTGCTAGTCTCAGGTTGGGTCAGTCCAACCCCATGTTCATAACATATGTCCACGTCATTGGTTTGACATCTCCATGTTTATGACTTGCGAAACATAGTCATCAACCAATCGATGTGCTAGTCTAATACTCACGTGTGTCCTCACATGAACTCCGACTAGGGACAACCCTTAAATAACCATACAAGTATAGAGTTTCACAAACAATTCACGTAATTGCCAATCAATACAAGTTGCCTGATATGGATATTCAAGGAACATTACAATAACTCATGGATACATATGAAATATCATCATCTCTATGATTGCCTCTAGGGCATATTTCCTTCAGTCTCCCACTTGCACTAGAGTCAATCTAAAATGTATATAATACCAATTGCTCTTGTGTGCGCTTCATGCGCGGGCTGCGGGAGAGGCTTAGTCAAGGGATCAGCAACATTTGAGTCCGTATGTATTTTGCATATCATGACACTACCATCCTCAACGAACTCTCGAATCTGATGGTAACGCATGCGAATATGTTTGTTCTTCTAGTGCTGTCTAGGTTCCTTGGCCTGTGCAATAGCACCATTGTTATCACAATAAACGTCCAAGGGATTGGACGCGCCCTGAACCACACCGAGAGCGATCAGGAAATTCCTAATCCAAACAGCTTCCTTTACAGCCTCCGAGGCAGCATTATATTCAGCTTCTGTTGAAGAGGAGGTCACCGTATCTTGCTTGGAACTTTTCCAGCTCACAGCACCACCATTCATGACAAACACATAACCTGATTGTGATTTCGAATCATCTGAGTCGTTAAGGTAACTCGCATCTGTGTAAACCCTTACACTGAGTTCATCCTCACCTCCATAAACTAGGAACACATCTTTAGTCCTTTTCAAGTACTTAAGGATGTTCTTTACCGCTGTCCAGTGACCTTCACCTGGATCAGCCTGGTATCTGCTCGTAACACTTAGAGCATAGGAAATATCTGGGCGAGTACATATCATTGCATACATGACGGATCCAATAGCCGAAGCATATGGAACCCTACTCATGCGCTCACGCTCATCAGTAGTCGAAGGACACTGAGTCTTGCTGAGTTTTATGCCGTGAGACATGGGCAAGAACCCCTTCTTAGCCTCTTCCATGCTGAACCGTTTCAACACTTTGTCAATGTATGTACTCTGGCTTAATCCAATTAGCCTCCTTGATCTATATCTATAGATCTTAATGCCCAGAATATATGCCGCTTATCCTAAGTCCTTCATTGAAAAACTATTTTTCAATGAGGTCTTAACAGACTCGAGCATAGGAATGTCATTTCCAATCAGCAATATGTCATCTACATATAAGATTAGAAATACCAGCGCTCTCCCACTTTCCTTCTTGTAAACACAAGGTTCTTGTTCGTTTTTGATGAAGCCAAACTCCTTTACAACTTCATCAAATCGAATGTTCCAACTCCGAAATGCTTGCTTCGGCCCATAAATGGATTTCAGAAGTTTGCATACCTTTCCAGCATTGTTTGGATAGACAAAACCTTCGGGCTGCATCATATACACGTCCTCAGTTAGGATTCCATTTAGGAAAGCCGTCTTGACATCCATCTGCCATATTTCATAGTCGAAATGTGCAGCAATAGTTAGAATTATCCGTATAGATTTAAGCATCGCTACGGGCGAGAAAGTCTCGTCGTAGTCAACTCCTTGAACTTGTCTAAAACCTTTTGCAACAAGTCGAGCTCTATGTATGTGAACATTTCCATCCATATCAATCTTCTTCTTATAGATCCATTTGCACTCGATGGCTTTAAAACCATCAGGCAGGTCAACCAAGTTCCAAACTTGATTGTCTCCCATGGACTCTATCTCGGATCTCATGGCGATCAGCCATTTCTCAGAGTCTGGGTCCACCATCGCTTCTGCATAGGTCGCAGGCTCATCATTGTCTAACAATAATAATTTCCGCTCTTCGTGGAGCCTCGCCGACCTTCGTGGTTGTGGTGCTTCTGTTGCCACGGGTTCCTAAACTTGTTCTGCTACAATAGCATCACTCGTAGAAGCATCCCCAACTGGCTCATCTTGAACTTCTTCAAGTCGCACCGACCTTCCACTTGTTCCCTTTGTGAGAAACTCTTTCTCTAGGAAAACACCGCTACGAGCGACAAACACTTTGCCCTCCTCTCGGTTGTAGAAGTAATATCCTAAGGTTTCCCTCGGATATCCCACGAAAATGCACTTATCCGATTTGGGTGTTAGCTTGTCTGACTGAAGTCTCTTGAAAAATGCATCACAACCCCAAATCTTTAGAAAAGACAAACTGGGATTCTTTCCAGTCCACATCTCATATGGTGTCTTAACTACGGATTTAGATGGTACCCTATTAAGTGTGAAAGCTGTCGTTTCTAGAGCGTAACCCCAAAATGATAATGGTAAATCCGACTGGCTCATCATAGATCGAACCATGTCCAACAAAGTTCGATTACGCCGTTCGGAGACCCCGTTTCTTTGAGGCGTTTCGGGCGGCGTAAGTTGTGGAACAATTCCGCAACTCTTAAGATGATCGCTAAATTCGTGACTCAAATATTCACCTTCACGATCAGATCGCAAGGCCTTTATTTTCTTGCCACGTTGATTCTCTACTTCACTCTGAAACTCCTTGAACTTTTCGAAAGTTTCAGACTTATGCCTCATCAAGTAGACATAGCCATATCTACTGAAATCATCAGTAAAAGTAATGAAGTAGTGATATCCTCCTCTGGTTGTCGTGCTCATTGGCCCACATATATCAGTATGTATGAGTTCCAACAAGTCTGTCGCTCTCTCGGGTAAACCCGAAAAAGGTGACTTGGTCATCTTTACAAGTAAACAAGCCTGACATGTCTCGTATGATTCAAAATCAAACGAATTTAGAAGACCATCACCATGGAGCTTCTTCATGCGCTTTTCACTTATATGCCCCAAACGACAATGCCATAAATAGGTAGGACTCAAATCATTAGGCCGAAGCCTTTTAGCACTAACATTGTAAACAGATGCATCATCAAGATTTAAAATAAATAACCCATTCACAATGGGAGCATTAGCCATAAACATATCATTCTTAGAGATTACACAACCATTGCTTGCACTCGCGAATGAATAACCATCCCTCATCAAACATGAAGGTGATAAAATGTTTCGACCCAGACTTGGAATGTAATAACAATTATTCAACTCCATAATAAATCCTGAAGGAAGGTGAAGTTGCATGACGCCGACGAACAATGCAGCAACCCTTGCTTTATTTCCGACGCGAAAATCCACTTCGCCTTTCTGCACTTCTCTAGTCCTTATTAGCCCCTGCATCGAATTACAAATATGAGCAACCGATCCGGTATCAAATACCCAAGAGTTAACATAGGAATCAGCGAGAAGAATGTCCACAACATTTACAACAAGCGTACCTGAGTTGGAAGTACTCTTACTTCCACTCTTCTTTAAAGAAGCCTGGTACTTGCTGCAGTTTCTCTTCCAGTGGCCATGTTCATGACAAAATAAGCACTCAGTGTCTTATACAGGTCCAGCCTTTTGCTTGGGTGCAGACTTAGGGATCGTATCCTTAGCCTTGCCCTTCTTCTTCCAAGAAGTACCCTTTTTCTTGAAGCTAGGCTTGTTCTGCACAGCCATCACATGGCTATGCCCTGCACACTTCTTCATGTCACTTTCTGCTGTTTTAAGCATCCCACATAATTCATTAAGGCCCTTCTCCACCCCATGCATATGGTAGTTCGAAATGAACTGCCCATAGCTGGATGGAAGAGACGCCAAAATGAAGTCAGTGGCCAACTCTTGGCCTAGTGGAAAACCAAGCTTTTCCAAAGTCTGTCTGTAACCAACCATTTTGATCACATGGGGGCCTACAGCTGCTCCCTCTACTAGCTTGCATTCGACAAAGGACTTGGCAACATTGTACCTCTCAGTCCTTGCCTGATCTTGGAACATGTCCTTAAGCGCAACGATCATATCGTAGGCATCCTAATCCTCAAACTTCTTTTGGAGTTCAGGTTCCATGCATGCAAGCATAAGGCAGCTAACCTCAAGAGAATCATCACATGCTCTCTTGTAGGCGTTCTTTAGGGCAGCAGATGCATTATCAGCAAGTTCATCGGGGATTGGGGTATCCAGAACCGTTTCCTTTTTATCAGACCTGAGAACAATTCTCAGGTTACGGACCCAGTCCGAATAGTTTGTTCCATTTAGTTTATCTTTGTCAAGAATCGAAAGCAAAGAGAAAGGTGATGTAGTGTTCGGTGCCATTGATCTACAACAGAAAACATGCAAAATACTAAGCCATGTAACCATGAAAGAGTAAAACATATTAAACAATTTAATAGCATATACTCCCACTTAAATCAATATCCCTCTATTGATACTAAGTGATTCAAGATCCACAATCAACAAGTCGACTAGTGAGCTTTAGCATCACTGCTAGAAGACAAGGTAAATCGGTAAGCAACACTTGCTAATCATATCACATATGACTCTTGTTGTTGGGTGACATCTCTATGTCAAAACTAGGCGCCCAACCTTTATGCCCCAAGGTCCTTAACTGTTAAGATGACCTTGTCAAGTTCACAAACCCTTATGCGTGTAGGTATCCGATACAAACCCATCCAGCCAAGGAAAACCGCGGCACCCTAATTTCATAGGCCCACCAACGATTGTACAGGGTATAGGATGGTGCAAGGTTTGGTTGTGAGGGAATGGTTTACCTTAAACTTTGTGGTTCTACTTCTATCATCTAAGCATGCATAGTAGTAAAACGCATAAGAATAACATTCACATAGATGTGACACAGTATGGCCCATTTTCTCATGGTGATCTCCATCGCCATAGAACCTGTCCACCATGATGATCTCCATCTTCATGTTCCATGTGAGCCATCCTCCAAGTGATGAGTCCTCCAAGAACTAATACAAGCTATTACTCCTAACAGCTAGTAATCAAAATTACATAGTATTGGGATCATCACAAGTTGGCACGCATGCCATTACAATAAATGACAACACACATGGCTCCAGCCGTGTTTCCCTACTCACGACACGCAGGTCATGCTAATTTTCATACATGCATCACATACATATATGGGCCATACTGATCACATACATCCTGCAAAAACAAGTTATGCATAGAATCGCATTCTACTGGATCATGTGACATCGCAACACCTAGTTACCTTAACGAGATACAAAAGGGTCTACGATTAAGGGGGGTCTGGGGGGTCTCCCCCTGCGAGGTTTGAAGGGGCAGCGCCCCTCGCGGTATCTCTGGGCGTCCGGAAAACCGTGAAAATGAGAGATCGAATCTTCACAATTTTCTTTAAGGATTTTGATCGGCAAATCAAATTTACCATAAACCGACTCCTGTCCCAATTCAATCAAACTCCTTTGATCACGGTACATCAATTGTAGATCTAGGTTCCGATTCGATCAATCATATTGATCTTCGTGTGATTCAACAGGATTTATGTGTCACTGTCTACCCCGATGGCGGAAGCCGACCGGTAGGGGTAAGTCGTTCGACAACCTCAGATCACGATCACGGAAAGCAAGATCATAGATCAATCCTAAACCACCGCCATATAAACGATCACATCATTCATATCAATCTGCATATCACCATATGCAACCATCCCGAACCTATAACTGAACAGCATCGGCTCTGATACCACTGAAGGGATACGGGTAGGCTACACTAGCGCAAACCAAAAAAATTCTACCGCGTATACCAGGATTACTGTTATCATAGATCACGGGATTACCACTAGACGCGCAGTTACGGAATCGATGAAGTGCGTCGAGGCAGTGCAGACGTTCCACGTCTCCTCCTTATCCTCGTCCTACGAGAAGCTTCCCTTGCACAACTCGTCCAAGCGCTACAGATGCAGCGCCTCCGAGGTATCCACACGTACAGGGTGGAAGCGTCAGACGCCGGACTGCTAGGTCCGCGCGCGCGACACAGGCGTGAGGAGTGGCGGCTGGGAATGATCTGAGGTCTCAGGTCTAACCCTGGTCAGCTCGCCCCACCCTCTCTTATATAGGCGTCCCTAGTGGGCTTCTACATTAGCAGCCCATTAGTATCCTAAGCCTGGTCTAATTCGGATCCAATCCTCATTAGGCTTCCAGCCCCTTAAGTGTGTGACCCTATAGGTTCATATGCGTATAGACATGACACGAATACACTTATTCTGTCAATAGTTGGTAGCGGCCTCTAGCAAGACGTGCCAACTCCTAAACGTATACAAAGATCATATCGGACGAACCATCACAAGGTTTATTACATGTCTTTCCCTTTGCCTCACGATATTTGGTCTAGCTCCAAGCTGACCTCCCTTTCTCGATACCGTGATTCGGAATCCCTTTACTAGGTTAACTCTTAACCATATGTAGCACGGCCATGCATTTCTAGATCCGATCACTCGAGGGGCCCAGAGATATCTCTCTCAAGTAGAGAGGGGCAAATCCCATCTTGATTGACCATGCCTTGCAGCATGCTTCAGGACAAACCCGAAAGCTACCTTTATAACTACCCAGTTACGGTGCAGCATTTGATAGCCCCAAAGTAGGTCGATCCACATCTCAAGTACACGCGACAATCTCAGGTCTAAGGACAAAACGTACACGATGTGTAGAGAGATAACTGCAACTAATTGCTAGTCTCAGGTTGGGTCAGTCCAACCCCATGTTCATAACATGTGTCCACGTCATTGGTTTGACATCTCCATGTCTATGACTTGCGAAACATAGTCATCAACCAATCGATGTGCTAGTCTAATACTCACGTGTGTCCTCACATGAACTCTGACTAGGGATAACCCTTAAATAACCATACAAGTATAGAGTTTCACAAACAATTCACGTAGTTGCCAATCAATACAAGTTGCCTGATATGGATATTCAAGGAACATTACAATAACTTATGGATACATATGAAATATCATCATCTCTATGATTGCCTCTAGGGCATATTTCCTTCAGCTATGGCCTTGTTGACTGCTGAGGTGACCTGGTTATGGTGGTTACTTGCGGATTTTGGGGTCTCTATTACCACACCCAGTCCGGTTTTGTCTGACAGTACAGGTGCTATTAGTGTTGCACGTGATCCGGTCAAGCATGAGCTTACCAAACATATTGGTGTTGATGATTTCTATACACGTGCTCAGGTGCAGGCTCAGGTTGTTGCGCTTCAGTATGTGCCTTCAGATTTACAGTTGGCGGATTTTTTTACGAAGACACAGACCAGAGCGCAGCATGATTTCTTACTCTCCAAACTCAGTGTTGTGGATCCACCATGAGTTTGAGGGGGGTGTAGATGTATATATCTGTATATTGTATTTCCCCCATATGTTAGGGGGCTTCCTGCATATTTGCCATGTACCTGTACTATATATTATGGCCTTTGGCCCCCAGAGAAATATAACTTTGTCTATTCCTAACAGAAGGGCTGGCTTTGATGTGTGAGCTCTGTGTTATTAACAACTGGCTTCCCTAAACCAGTGAGCACCATATCCACGTTTTCCCTTGTAAAAAGTTTGAGTGGTCAAAGAAGTACATATGGTTAAGTTAGACCCATGGTTTTATTTTTCGTGCGTCTCGCCAAACCGTGCGGGATTTCGAAGCTATGTCATTTAAAAAAATCATGCTTGTGTATTCGAGGCGGATTGAGAAATTTTATGTATAACAATCGAAGCAACTTTTATTGTTGCCGACCTATTGACACATAGTATTACTGCATAGTTGCAGTGTAGTTGTTTATGAAGATGATATGCATAACCTTTTGAATTTGAAGACAATTACATGAAAAAAAATGCTTGAACCAATTAAAATGTCAAATAGGTAGCTCAATTAGCACATTCTGAAGATCAAAGTTAGTTATATTTATTTCGTTCAAAGCTGATCTTGCTAGTAATTTTAAATTCATAAGAGCAACTCGGTTAGATATTGAAGTAGTAGTTTTTCACTTTTAGAAGAGTCTTGTGCAAGTGGCAAGTCCATTTATGCCAGAGAATTCTTGCTGGAGATAATCTTTATATGAATAACCATGATCACTTTTGTTGCTAGCATTTATTAGGATGGAAGTATTTTATTTTATCCAATATGACATCAACCAAGCTTAACAGCAAGTTTAGATAACTTATCTCTTCCTATCTGCTATTAGTCTGAGTGTGCATGTTCTCCATTTTATCATATAAGTGAGTATGTACTGTGTAAACTAGGAAGACTAAATATTGTTATTGTATTTGTGGTAGATATGGTTTTATTTACCTATTTGTAGTGTTGCACCCAGACCAAATATTTTTTTCTAAAATTACAGCTATGTGCTTATTTAAATATATCATTAACAGACCCCTGTGTCTATTTGATTGTTCATTAGAATCTCCCTCGTTTCTTGACTTCATATTCTTGCAAACAGGGCATTGGTGGTGGACATGATGGATCTGAACTTCTGCAAAATGCATAATATGATTTGTTCAGATAGACATGCTATGGTGATGTATTGATTGAGCCGGTAACTATCATTTTAGTGGTAGCAGCATGAAAAAAATTCCCTTTCCTTCCCTTCAAGGGTAATTTTAATTTATTTTTACTGATTACTACATTGCGTTTCATTTTTTTCTGTGGTTCAAGTTTGAGAACGATTTTTCTATCGTTCCCATAATGCAAATAATTGATAACTAACAACACATGAGCATTTGGCTTCAAACTTTCACTATTAATATGAGCTTAGCATTTCACTTCATTGCATTTCTAGGGAAAAACCTTTCACTTCATTGCTCATTTAGGATCGTTGTAACATCTAGTATTGTAGAACTATGAGCATTAGGATGTTGGCTTAAATATTTTTTTCTTTGTATCTCTATTTTTCGGTCTAACTTACATAACCTCTAATACAGTTTGTGATCCAAACTACATTTTGGCTGTTGTTATGGGGTATTCCTTCGATTTTTGTGACTATAGATGTTTAATAATTTGTACCGAACATTGATAAAAACGGCATGCATAGATTCATGTTGAACACTGCTATCTTTCACGAGTAGTTTCCAGTGTTCATTTTTCATAGTGTGGATAATAAAGAAATGATGCGCGATCCTTACTTGAGGCTTCTACTGCATGCATTTGATTAAATTCGATTGTTAGTGACTATCTAACTTGTACATTTGTAGAAAGTATGCCCATGAGATAGAAATCAGATTGTTCTATAGATCTGATAAAAAAATCATCCATTGGAATTATTTGAATCACTACTTCGAAATGTGCTAACAGTAGGAGTTGAAGGTGTGGCACTACAAGTTAATGGTCTTCCTTTTGCTGTTCTCTTTTTCTAATGTTTGTCTTGCCCAATAATGCTTGGATGATTTAATCCTTGAGATTTTGGCACTAGTTTCACAATTTCAAGCTATGTACTCCCTCTGTTCTGAAATAACTGATTTGGTTTTATCTAGATTCAAATGTATTTAGACCTATTTTAGTGTATAGATACATTTCAATCTAGTCAAACCCAAGTCAGTTATTTCTAAATGGAGGGAGTACTAGTTGAATCATACAAAAATTGTGTTGATTTGATGGCTTTTCTATGAATGAATACTATAATTTGTTGGTGCAGCCCGAGGCTGCACCCTCTTCTTCCCTGCCTCTCGCAGCTCACGGACTTAAGGTAGAAGAAGACATAAGGTTTTCTAGCCGGCAACGAACGCCGCCACGGGCGCTCGAACACCCTAATCCTTTTCACTTTCAGCTGGCTCGATTGGCTTACAAGCAGTACAGAGAGAGCTTTAAGGCAGAGCAACACACACGACGCGCTTGTCCTCGCACATGACGCGCTCTAACGCATCCACGATCCGCTCGTTCCGGCCGCACGCACAATGCGCACATACGCGTTTGAAGCGGCAACACCAACAACTCTAAACAGCCCTGACTACTGCATGCTACTAACCAAAACTAACTCACGTGACACACACGACCTGACCCGGAACACATCCAGAACAAGATTATTCCTAACACAATTCTGTTTTAACCGATGGCCTTTATAGCTGTGCAGGTATCAAGAATTAGATTTTGGCGGCTGAAATGCTGAAATGAACTGTTAGCTATAGATCCTTCTATTCTCCTTTTTTTGAGCTGGGGTCCTTCTATTCTCTATGATGTACATGGGGCCTGTGACCGTAAAGATGTGCTCCACATGGAAATTGACCCTAGCCAATGTGATGTGAACTCGTAGGGATTGACATGCTCTGGTCAACTATAACGGGGAACTAATCTTGTTTGCTGCGAAACTTCTGATTTCTGTAGGCAATATGGGAACTGAGGTGAAGAGAAATTAAGTTTCATTGGTTAATACCATTGCACTAGGCCTGTCACTGAATCTTGCCGTGCATTTGCTTTGCATTGCATGTATTCGTGTGCGCATATTTTTTCTGCAACATTGTTTGCTCACGTCCCACAAAATCTATGCTTTCTCATGACAAATCTTCCTTTTGTATGTTTTGAACTTGAATTTCAAGGAAATACACTTTATGAGTTGAGTTAACTGCATCTATATATTGCCTAGCACTGCCGCTCACACATGGTGAAGACTTCGCTGAATTGGTGAATATCAAAATTTTAAGTCTTCTGTATAACACTTCTTAGAGCATCTCTAATGGAGCCCGTAAAAGCCTGACCTTTAAATCACGATTACAGGCCGTGGAAAAAGTGTTTACGAGTCAGAAAAGTGCCGGCGCGGAACGGAGCCCTCAAATGCAGCCTATAAACATTTAAATGCTGCATTTGAGGGCTCCGTTCCGTGCCGGCACTTTTCTAACCCGTAAAACATAGGGTTTTGCCTACTTTTTAAATGTGAAATGAAAATACAAACAAACACAAATCAGCAAATCAAGCATGAATATTACAATAAATAATTGTTTTTGAGAACACAACTTGATAATCTTCGTCATTGGGAGCTCGAAGATATGTTGGACTGAACAACTTGATAATCATTTTGTCGAACTTGCGCATGGACTCGGTGATCGTATCTTCCCTGATGCGAATATACTCATCGCTGTAGTCCGCGGGGACGTCATACACAAGCACTCTCATGGTAGTCGATATTTTTTGATATGCGCTAAATACTAGCTGATGGCAGGCGTTTCTACGTTGCTTGAAATAGATCGAGTTAGCCTCGACAGCTTCAACAATTTTCACAAACAAAGCTGCGACGCATTCGGTACCTCCTATGGAAGAGATGCGGCGGATATGCTGGTATCTCTAAAAAGTAGTCCGTCATTAGGGTGGCGTGGCCGAGGAAGCGGTTCTGCTCGATGAACATGCGGCCCTTCACCGAGCCGTGCCTACGAGTGAGGGCTCGCGTATAGGCCGGGTTGCGAACCCTCGAATGTAGAGGCCGGAGAAGGGTTTTCGCGTCGGCCCTCAATTTGTTTGACGGATAACATGATTTAAGGTTACATTCTGGGCCGCATTTCCCCCAATCCACAGAAAAGCGAATGAATCTTTTTTTTTTGAGAAACTATTTATTTATTTTTGAGAAAAAATGGATTGTATAACTAAATGTGTGGCAGCTATACACAAACTCTTTTTTTTTTCAAAATACGACGGTTCGCAACTCATTCGCTTCATGCTCTAAAATCCGAACATTCGCTCCTTTGTATAAATTCCTTCTTTTTCTTAAGAACACGCCGAGTGGCAGGGTAGTACACTACCTTTCAGAGCTGTTCAGGTCCTATGTGTTAGATAATCACGTGTCCTATACATATTGGAATTGCAGTCCGAATAGGTGTAGGTGTCTAGGTACTATACGTATATGTATTAGACTAGGTTTAGCTACCGAGTCGGTTGTCTAGTCTTGGCATATATATATGCGTGTATTCTGGCCTTGTAATCTCACCGGACAACACCGTGAGTTGAGCAATACAAGAAAGAAAGCAAGGCTCGACAAGAGCCTTTGGCGATCAAAGTTGTTTTGCGTGTGCGTGCGTGAGTATACTAGTTAGATCAAAAGAATCGATCGGCTAGCAGCACGTGCATCTCGGCGGAAGTTATCAGGTACGTACGTGTCGTCTCGTCGGAATTTCCTCGTCGGTGTCGTCGGAAAGTACTCGGCGGCAGGGTCTGAGCTAACAATTGGTATCAGAGCCAAGGTCGTCGTTCGTGATCTGCTGAAAGTACTAGGAGGTCATGGCGACGGTGAAGTTTGACGAGAGATCGACATCGGCATCAGCGTTTGAGACGGTGGGCGTGGAGTTGTATCCGCGTCTGGATCGCAAGCACTACGGCCTATGGGCGTTTGTGATGCAGTGCGCCATGGAAGGTCAACAGATTTGGGAGGCCATCGATCCCGGTGGCGATGAGTACGTCAAGGGAGGTGCGAAGTACCGAGAGGGTAGTCAAGCATTGATGGCGCTCTACTCGGTTATGCCGACGGACATGCTACAACACCTCGTCGGAAAGAAATCGGCGAAGGATATGTGGGGAGCGATCAAGGTAGTATGCGCAGGTGTCGACGACACTAGTGTTCACGTGGGGCAGCAGGAGACTGTCCTGAACGACGAGATGACATTGGTAGAACCGGAAGTGACCCCGGTTGGTTCGTCAAGTGTGGCGACGCCAAGTACGAATACCAAGGCGTCAAAAGAAGTCGGCGTGAACACGGATACATCTGAGAAGGAGGAGTTCGCCTCAAGCTCGGAAGCGCAACCGGAGAGTACTCGGACTACCGACGTCGCTAGACACGACGTCCAGGATCGAGAAGACGTGGCGTTGCATGATGAAGGCAATGGCACGGCAGGATGGCCACCAGCAACAGTAGGCAGACGTGGCACATGTATTCTGCTCGGCATCCCAGGAGGAGGAGCTTCACGTGTGAAGCCCGGGCCAAGGGAAGGTCCAGGGCTGGCGGCCCAGAAACGCCAGAAAGAGGCGGTCCAAAAGTATATGATCCGCCGATAGGGGCTTCATACGAAGACCCTGGAAATAGATCGGAGGATGGTCTAAGGGCTGGCGACCCAGAAACGCCAGAAGGAGGCGGGCTAAAAGGAAAAGTCCTGCCTGAAGGAGCTCCGTCAGGAGGTTCAGGGACATCCATCCCAGAAATTGGAGCAGAAAAAGAAAACGGTCGGGCGGAATCTGGTGATCCAGGAAGGATCCCACAATGGGTTTTGCGCAGCCTAGAAATTGGGCCGGAGGAAGAGCGGTCAAGGGAATCCCTGGCTCGGGGTGTACCAGACGTGTTGGGAGTAGACATCCTAGCAAAAAATACAAAAGAGCATGGCAAGCATAAGGCTAATCGATCAAGTCCAGAATTAATCGGCCTAGCTAAACATGAGCTAGCTTGTACGTCGGTGCATAGAGGCCAAAAGTATCGGCCGGAGTTGCATCTATCAGGAAAGGAGCTAGCCAATTTTGCCATTCATGTTCATGTGAATCCCGGCGAGAAAGTACTTCGGCGTGATGTCGCAGGCGAGTCGCGAGAGAGTGATATGGTACCTAAGCCAATAAAAGGAGGATTCATAACTAAAGGAACAAACGCTATGTCGGGCGCGAAAGAGTATGTCGTGCCTCCTCCAAGAGTACAGGAGCCGAGACGACTACAACCGACACGAGCACGCATGTGAGGCGTGTTGGATTACTACCCGAAGGAGATACTTCGGATGGTAAAAAACTCAGTGACGACAAACTACAAAAGGCAATGGTTGTTCATCAAGGAACCGATGAAGACTGAAGATGCGTACATCAAGGACGCGGACAAGGATTGTCGGCGTGAAGCCATTGAGAAGCCGACAAAAGCAAAGTCGGTGACATGGGTGCTGAGGAAGGGAGCGACAAAAGTAATGTCGTGGATGGCGCCCGCGAGGAGTAGCTGGCGTATTTGGGACCCAGGTCGATGTAAAGAAGCGCATCATGATTAAGGGGTGATTGTTAGATAATCACGTGTCCTATACGTATTGGAATTGCAGTCCGAATAGCTGTAGGTGTCTAGGTACTATACGTATATGTATTAGACTAGGTTTAGCTACCGAGTCGGTTGTCTAGTCTTGGCATATATATATGCGTGTATCCTGGTCTTGTAATCTCACCGGACAACACCGTGAGTTGAGCAATACAAGAAAAAAAGCAAGGCTCGACAAGAGACTTTGGCGATCAAAGTTGTTTTGCGTGTGCGTGCGTGAGTATACTAGTTAGATCAAAAGAATCGATCGGCTAGCAGCACGTGCATCTCGGCGGAAGTTATCGTGTACGTACGTATAGTCTCGTCGGAATTTTCTCGTCGGTGTCGTCGGAAAGTACTTGGCGGCAGGGGTTGTGCTAACACTATGTGCACTACATACAAGGCCGGAGGCACACGCATTTGGAAGTATCATGCATAAATATCAGGTTGCTGCCTTGCTGGGCTCATTCTGGAGACTGGATGGAAGATCCTGTGCAACTTTTCTTTCTCTCTTTTGGGCTTCTGCACGGTGGCCTGGACGTCCACGTCGTGTCCTCCGTCGATGTGGGCCCGCGTAGCTCCACGTTGAACATACACGTGTTCGATTCACGGCTGGAGTTTGGCCAATTTGTCACGGGCTCATCGTGTGCGCCTACAAAAGGGCACCGGCTCACTCGCAGCAAGCATGCAGCAACCGAAGCAAACTGATCATCTAGCTTGCTACCAGCTTCCATCTGTAGCTGTAGCTCGAGCGACCAGCTTCCGTACGTGGTTCACTTGTGAGATCAGTAATGGCGACCATGGTGGCATTGAGTTCTTTCGCGGCCGGTTCCTGTGCGCCGCGCGTGCGTGCCGCCGTTGGCCTGCAGCATGGCGCCCGTGCCGGATTTGTTGCCCGCTCTCCGCCGGTGGCTGGGAAGACGGCGTTGCGCCAACGCGCCCTCGCCATGAGGGCGCAGAATGATCAGAAGCCCATGACCAAGGTATGTAGTACTCCGTATGCATGTACACACGACGTACATATGTACGTATCAGTATTCTGCGACCTTGCAATGGTTAACTTCGTGACATAGTGAATTTATATATACCGTGGCAGGCGAGCAGACAGTTCTGGGACGTGCTGTCGTTCAGCGGCCCGGCGCCGGAGCGCATCAACGGGCGGCTGGCGATGCTGGGCTTCGTGGCGGCGCTCTCCGTCGAGGCGTCCCGCGGCGTCGGGCTCCTCTCGCAGGCCGAGAGCGGCGCCGGGCTGGCGTGGTTCGCGGCCACGGCGACAGTCTTCTCCGTGGCGTCTCTCGTGCCGCTGCTCAAGGGAGAGAGCGCCGAGGAGAGGGCTGGTCCCATCATGAGCGCCGACGCCGAGCTATGGAACGGCCGTTTCGCCATGCTCGGCCTCGTCGCGCTCGCCGCCACGGAGTACCTCACCGGCGCACCGTTCGTCAACGTCTAGATATAACTCGTGTAGTTACTTCCGCACGTACGTAGTACTAGCCGGCTGTATGATGCTAGTGGGGAGCGAGCTTCCGTAGATGTACAGGTAATAAAGGTACTTCGTGCTGCCTTTATTATGAAATAATAAACACGGAACATGTTTATGCTTTGTGCCCAGGGGACACGGCCTTCAAAACATACTCCCTCGGTTGCAAAATGATGGTGTTTCTTGAGATTTAACTTATGACCAATGAGAAATGGGTTATGTGCAGTTAAAACTGCAATGCCATTTGAAACTTCTTTGGAATATAAATCTATTTACTCCCTTCGGTTAATATTAATGTTCTCAATTTTATCTAGATTCGTATATATCTAATTAAACATTTAGACTAGATGCATTCATCGTATTTAGACAAAATTGAGAGCACTAATATGGACCAGAGTTCGCCTCGGAATCGGGACTATATAGATTTTAGCATTCCTGCCAAAGTCTTTATATAAATGATTCAAGATGTTTACCAAGCACTTATATGCGGTAAAAAAGTAGTTACATCACAACATTTTATAATAAAACCTACAAAAACATATATATACACAACAACGACTCGCCGAGGTAGGAGCGATGACGGAGGGGTGCCTTCGACTTGCTCGAGTGCTTGTAGTCCTTGCTAGGTGGCCGACAGACCTGTTTGTAATTTTATTACTTTTAGGTAATTTCCTTGTGCTATTGTTGAAGATTATAAATAAAATGGTGGACTTTTTGAAAAAACAAATTTTATAACATAAATTATGTATTATTGGACTAGTTCTTCATCAAGGTTATATTCTAAAAGTGTGTCTCAAATTATGTAAGACATAGGAAAATTCTATTGCCAAATCCCAGGTTGTTGTGCCTCTAGTACACTCTACACATGAATTAAACACTAGGTCGTACGCCATGTGTGTCTCATAAACATGGAGTATTCTTTCGGTAGGAGTCCATGTTTTCATCAACAACGGACCTCCGTGCGGTGACTTTGTCAAAATTTAAGCTTGTTGATTCCGGTTTTCAGTAAATATTGTGTAAGTATGTGTGGGGGGATATGCATGTGTATGTATGTCTATATGTTTTCAATGTTTCTTAAAAAATGTTGCAAAAATAATGGAGGTGGAATAAGAAAGTGTCACTCGTTATGTGTCTTATCTATAAAAATTATGAATCTATTTAAATATCGGGCACTATAGGAAACAATGCAGACGCCGACGGCCCGCTCCTTTTGGCTTAGCGGTTTGCGTAGGCTACGCTGACGGTTGCCGTCGGCGTCTTGTCCCATAGGCATAGTCCTTTTGGCCGTCGGTGTATGGGAGACCATTGGCGTAGCGCCTACGGGGCCCACATTGGCGGTTGACGGCAGTTTGGTCTCGTGATGGCTACGCCGACAACATTATTGTTAGCCTAATTTTTTTTTAAAAAAAACTCATTTTTTTAAATATTTTTTGAATTATTTGACTCATTAATCTCACTAGCGTCTTTTTTAATTGTTTGACTTATTCATCTTACAAGCATCTTTTTTAACTCTAAATATGATTAATCTTTGATTAAACTATACCCATAGTCAAAATTTCTGGTCGATCATCCATCCTAACACTACTTAATCCCCAACATGCTTAACTTTTCTGTTCTTTCCGCGTGAACTTCCGATAAGTAAATTACACCTTATTGATAATACTATCATATCAATCCTCTTAATCCTTGGACCATGGTATCACACGCCTTTATTTTTTTAATTTCAAACAATTATTTAAGTAAACAAAAATGAATAAGTAATAATAATCCTGAATTCAAATAACAATAAAATGAATATTTTTTCCCTTTTCTATTTAATATGGAATAATTTATATCTTTAAATATGTAAAGAGGAATTTAAAAAATAATATGTCTAAATTGATCATAAAAATGAGAAGAATCCAAACATGACACCCCTATCACCTTTTTAATCATGCATAATTTATTTTAAAATAAAATTCATTTAATAGTGTTCAAATCTTCAAAAAATCATGTCAAAATTTCCCTTTTAAATTTGAGGTTTGTACAAAATCCTTAGCTCAGGGCCAAGCCTCGCTAAACTTGTAGTGGATATCTGGTGAAATATCATATTGTGAATCTAAAAATGATTTTTAAAAAAAAATGAGCATCTTATAATGTACATGTAGTTTAAATCTGACCCACTTTTTACCGATTTGGCAGGAAATTGTCTTTTTCACGAGGGATGGACGAAAAGGTTTAAGATATCCCGGTTGGAAAATTGTCCATGTAGTGTGGCCTAGTATTTTTGAAAAATGGGGTGGTGCCATTTTGAATCTTTCATTTGGTGGTTGCTTCATAGAACACCAGTTTTTGACACTCGAAAAATGGAAAATTCTTTTTAGTGCGACGAAAAGGAAAAATCTTTGTCCTGCAATATTGTTCTCCATCCCTGATGCACATGTGTGCATAATATGTGCACATTATCACAAACTATTCTATGATTCTAGTCATAAAATTGGTTGTTTGGCCTGATAACCATGACACCTCGAATATGATAGATTATTTCTAAGAAGGTTTGAGATGCAATTAATATACCAAGTTTGATGTTTTTTCTTGCAACTATGACACATAATATGACACCACGTGAAGGTTTTACATTGTTTCTATCGTTTTTGAATCTCTTATGTTCGTTTCAAACTATGGTCAAAACGGCGGTCATGACGATTCTTAGCTCAGGGATGAGCCTCACTAAATTTGCAGTGGATCTCTAATAAAATAGCACATTATAAACCTAAAAATGATTTTTCCAAAAAATCATGAGCATCAGATCATGTACCTGTAGTTGAAATCTGACCCACTTCCTACCGATTCAGTAAGAATTTGTCTTTTTTAAGAGGTATGGATGAAAAGGTTTAAGATACCCTTATCGGAACATTGTCCATCCAAGATGACCTACTATTTTTAAAAAATAGGGTGGTACCATTTTGAATCTTTCATTTGGTGGTTCCTTCACAAAACACCCCGTTTTGGCACTCGGAAAATGAAAAATACGTTATACGAAAGTATATGTAATGTTTTTATATTTTATTCAACAAAAATATGTAATATTGGAGTTTATATAGATAGACCTTATTTTTCTGTAAAATTTGATATATTATAAGTATTTTTTTGAATTAGAATGATTTAGTTATGATTTTTCTAGGATTAATGTAGCAAAAAGGGAAAATAGCCATGCCGGCGGCTTGCGTAGCCTTGACGCCGCCGCATCGCTGTCATGTACAATCCACTACATCGATGGTCCGGTCTACACCGATGGCTGCTGTCGGGCTATCCCATCCTACGCCGACGGGCGGTTTTCTTGGCTGCCCGCCTCGGGGTCTACGCCGATGGCTCCAACATATAGCCGTGGGCGTCTTGATTTGTTCCTATAGTGGGATGTTGTGCAAGCTATATGGGCAACCTCCCTAGAGATGGTGGCAGTGAGTTGCAATCTTCATTTAGAAAACGCTATCCGGCAGTTTAATGCTTGAGATTACTGTTAAATGTGGACGATTCGTTATATTTTCTTTGACCTTGAATATGCGGTTGAAAATTGATGGAACAATCATAATGGCAAAAGAAGTAACACAATGAAAACTAACCAGATCAACCTTTGAATGTTATTCAAACGACATATCGGCAAAAAATACCGAAATTTCCAAGACAGAAGTAGTGACTATAATTTTGGGGTCGCCTATATGTGGCCCAGTTTGAGGCCATTAAACAAAATCACAATATTATATGAGCTGGCACTAGTCAAGTAAACTGACAATAAGTTGTAGTCATGTCAAGAAATTGAAATTGACAAGCTATCTAGAATAATGCAATTGATGGAGGAAGCAAATGTTAGACAAGCTGCTACGACCATTAAGGGTAGAAAATTCATGATACTACTAAGAAACAACGAGAAATTTTACAGAGAACTCTGTCTGAAGTTTACAAGAAAAATCACGAGGAGCAAAACGGTTCCTAGGACAGAGCGATGCTACACTCGAGCAATGGCCTGTTTGCTTGTGCTCGTTTGTTGGGAAGTTTGGAAAGATATGAATGTCACGGTTTAGGGGCATCATGTATCTCGAACACATAATCTTTGCAAAGATCAAAGAAGAATCATAAATGTGGAGATTCGCTTGAGCGAAGTTCTCAAGTAATGTAGTTCCGAGAGAGCAGGCTTTAGTCCTTTGCAAACCCCTGGACTTGTGCTAGGCGCTTGTTCTTTGAATTCTTCTTTATCAATGAAAATGGTACTAATTCTTTTGCCAATTTTTTTTATAAAAAAACCCGGTGCAACAACATGACCTTCCAAAATGCTTTTGCCTTCGTAATTTAATGACGCGGGAGTAGGCTTTTGTATATTCAGACTCTTGGACCTTATTTGTCTTGTACTCTTCTTTCTTAATTAATTGATCAGAGTAAAGTAAAGCTTTTGCCCTCGTTTCAAAAAAAAAAAAATGCTGCACCAGACAAGAAACCGTGATAACTGACGGACAGTATCACCCTACACACGGCTCGAATCGTACTGTCGATTTGCATTGTTCCCTGGTCAGCCCGTCCAAGTCCAAGTCCAAAGTCCAAACGTACGAACCGAGTACTCAATGTGAAAAACAGTGCGGCGGCATGGGCTTGGAAGCTCGAAATTAAAGTGCTGAAGGAGGCAAGGGACAGTGGAAACCGACAGGGCTTGGGTCACTCACAGTCTCACCCATGATAGCATGCATATCTACAGATGAGAAATGTTACAGCAAGCCAGGCAGGAGGCACTGTAAAAAAGAACGGTCAAGACAAGAGGCAACAACCAGTGGAGTAGACACAGTGAAAACTCTGGTCAGCCCGTGCGAGTGCAAAGTCCAAGCCCGCATGTCATGCATGCCACGGACCTGCTGCAACTTTCTCGGTCGCAACTTTCAGAGATGGGGAGGTAGTTGGTACCTGCAAATCGCTGGCGACTTTCTTTCCGGGACGATAGGGGGGCTTTCGCGTGCTGGTACCGCGCGCACGGACTTGGACTCGGCCTAGTGCTAGTGGTGGCGCCAATCGCCATACGCATCGCCCACCACCACCTCACCTGTCACCTGACTGCAGGCTGCAGCCGCGCCACGCCGCTACAGAGCATGGAACACGTCGCTTGGCATTGACCGAGCCCTCGCGGCCACTCGATCGGGAAGGGAAGCCTATGCTGGGTAAGTACACCTGACAGTCCTAGTTTACTCGCTAAGCATTGCCTGCTCCAAGGTTTAAGCGAGGATCAGGCGTTGCCGCGTACGTGCTGCTTGGTTTTGGGGTGGGGACTGGATAGCCTGCACACTGCAGCGTTTGTGACACTTGCGCCTAAACATATACTAGTCAGGTCGTGGAATTAGCCCTGCATGCGTTCCCATCAGTCCATCGCTGTGGAGGAAGCTGTGTCCGCCGTGGTCCTGTCCTGGATCGGTCGGCTCCGGAAAGGGAAGCAGGGCGCTCTTCCCTTCAACAAATTTCAAAGCACACTGCCAAGTCCCAGCTGATAATTTGACCCGGCACTCCGGCAGCCCGCAGGCATTCATGGCACCGGCCGGCCGGCCGGCCGCGACCTGGACTTCCCAGCATCACGAATAGGATTTCCATGGTAAGCCAATCAATGCGCTGCGTCTGCGAATGAGCAGGCCGCCTGATCTGCGACGACCTGTGCCGGCTACGGGTTTCTGCATGTACTACTCTCTCTGTTTGGGATTATAGGTCCTACACGCATATCTAGGTTGTTAATTTGACCAATAAAATATAACTTATATATCATAAAAGTTATACCATTAGAAAATATAACCTCTAAAGTTTCTAATGATATAATTTTTATGTTATATTATTTATATTTTATTGTTTAAATTGGCAACCTAGTTATCCGCACGAGACTTATAATCCTAAACGGAGGGAGTACTTCGGTTCACAGCCAACTTGTCGTATTGTCGCCTTGCGTGCCTGTGTGTAGCTGTTCGCATACCAACCGTGGAGCTGGGAAGTATCTCCACTCGCCGACGTTTTTTTTTGGCTGATGGTCATACGGCGAGGCGACGGCGCCCAGCCACTCATCCCATACACCTCTCTATATAATTTTTTATGTAAGTATACGGAGATAAAATAAATCAAATTAAACATAAAATTCAATATAATAATTTATTACAAGTTTACCAAATCAAACAAATAATTTAAAAAATTTAATACAGTCCCTAAAGTTTTTAATAATTTATGAATAACAATTTCAAACACACGAATTAACTATTTGGCAGCTTTGAGCCTCCACAAATGCTCCACCAAATCATCTTACAGTTAGTGATGAGTACTGGTGTCTCAAAATTCTTGACGCCTAGCGAGTAAAGAAGCAAATATCGGTGGCACCTGGTGATCAACACTTGCAAGAGGACCCTGGCGATAATACAGTTCAATGTCAAGCACTAGGGTCTCCTGCTCGCTCTCAATGATCATGTTGTGCAAGATTACACATGCAGTCATGACCTTGCACATCTGATCTTCCGCGACCATGTAAGAGCTGGGTACTGGACAACGACGAATCAAGCTTGCAGTACACCAAATGCTCATTCCACATCCTTCCCACAAGCTTACTGGCACGTTCCAAACCAAGCTACACAAGGTTTGAGATTATATTGACAAATGTTGAATTCTCGTAGAGTCTTCTCGATCGTCTCTCAGGAGGCATAGACTTTGAGTGGTACTCTCGACTGCCCCGAGGCCGTTCCGGTGGTATCTTACTTGGTGTAAGGTCAGATACTATGGAAGTTTTAGCTTGATCGGATGATGAGTTTCACATTAAACTTCATATCCGTAACAAAGCTGACAATTTTATATAGACCCTTATAGCCGTGTATGGGACTAGGATGTTTTTAAGGTTGATTTCGTTCTAGAATTGGTCAACCTAGCAAAGGATAGTCTGCATCCTATTTTTATAGGTGGTGATTATAATTTGTTTTGTTTTCATCTGAGAAGAGTAAAGGATGGTTTGATGATCACTGGCCCTTTTTACAATGTTGACATAGACAGTCTGGATTTAAAGGAGGTTATAATGAGTGGAAGACAATTTATTTGAAAAAATAGCCTTCCAGAATCTACGTATGAAAAATTAGATCGTATACTGATGGACTTTGATTAGGAAGAACATTTTACTTTAGTCTCTGTACGTGCTCTAGAATGTATTGAGACACCATCAGACCATGTTCACACTCTATTAACTACTGCCTTCCTAAGAATACAATGTAAACGTTAGTTCAAGTTTAAACTTGAATGGTTACATCATGAAGGCTTTTAGGATATGGTCAAAACAGTCTCGAAAAGACCTGTCGTGGGGTCTACGTAATCTAGACGTGGAATAATAAAGTGTGTGCAATACGCAAACACCTTGGTGGTTGGGCAAGACACGCAATATGTATTCTAAAAAAAAAGAAAAACAATATTTCTCGTCGGTTATTGATGAACTCGAACCATTAGCAGAAGCTCGACCACTCTATGTACATGAGATTGAGCTCAAGAGCCAGTCAAATGCAGAGTTGGCAAAGCTTCCGCGTGAGGAGAAATTTAAATGGTATCAGCATTCCAAAGCATAATTTATTTTAAATGTGGAATCGAATATTAGTTACTTCCCTAGTGTTAAAAATGGCAGAAAATATTACATTACCAATTACTATAAAGGCTTGTTTGGGGCATCAGAAAAAGGTAACTTCTCTTTGGATGAGTCTTGAACTGAGGACATTCCCCAAGTGTCTATTGAGGAAAATAACCTTTTAACTGCTCCTTATCCCGAGGAGGAGGTGAAAAAGGATGTTTTCTAGATGGACCATAATAAGGCACCTGGCCCTGATGGATTCGCAGCAGAGCTTTACCAAAAAATTTGGGATGTAATCAAGAATGATCTGCTGGAGATGTTCAGCTTTTTACATGATGGACAACTTTCTTTGTTTCGTCTGAACTTTGGTGAGATTGTTTTATTACCTAAGGTTAATGAGGCCGAGCGGATCCAACAATATAGACTGATTTGCCTTCTTAATGTTAGTTTTAATTTTTTTATGAAAGTTGCTACAATTAGACTAAATTCAGTGGCCGATCATGCGGTTCATTCTTCTCTGACCGCCTTCATGCAAGGTGATAACATACTTGATGGTGTGATTACCTTACATGAAATAGTACATGAACTACATAGGAAGAAACTAAATGGGTTTATTCTGAAAATTGATTTTGAGAAAGCCTATGATAAAGTTAAGTGGACTTTCCTCCAGCGGACCCTCATAATAAAAGTTTTTTCTCTGAGTGGAATTCTTTAATCAATAGCTTTGTGTCGGGAGGTTGTGTCACCATGAAAGTTAATGACCATGTGGGCAAATACTTCTAGATCAAAAAGGGACTAAGACAGGATGACCCTCTATCACCAATGTTATTCAATATAGTGGCTGATATGTTAGCTATCATGATTGAACAGACTAAGACTGATGGTGAGATTGAAGGTGTGATTCCTCATCTTGTGGATGTAGGTCTATCTATCCTTCAATATGCCAATTATACAATTATGTTTACAGAACATGATCTCGGAAAAGCTAAAAATATGAAACTGATTCTTTTAGCATTTGAGCAACTTTTTGGATTGAAAATTAATTTTCATAAGAGTAAATTGTTCTGCTTTGGTGAGGCTAAAGAAGCGGCCAACTTATATGCTGATGTTTTTGGCTGTTGCTAGGGCCAATTCCCAATTAGGTATTTGGGAAATACAGTTCATTACCGAAGGCTTACAAATGCCGAGTGGAAGTTAGTCGAGGAAAAATTACAACTAAGAGTGTGCAGTTGGAAAGGAAAATTGATATCTCTGGGAGAAAGACTGGTACTCATTAATTCGGTACTAAGTAATATGATATTGCACATGGTATCATTCTTCCAATTGCCAAAAGGAGTCTTACAAAGATTGGATTATTTTCGATCAAGATTCTTTTGGTAGGGAGATAATGAGAAAAAAAAGTATAGACTGAGTGTGCTATGCTGTCCCAAATTCCAGGGAGGGTTTGGTATTCATGATCTAGAAATCAAGAATACCTCTCTTCTAGGAAAATGGCTCTTCAAGTTATTAACTAAAGATGGTGTATGGCCAACTTTGAGGAGAAAGTACATTGATTCGAAAGTGTTGTCCCAGGTTGTTTGGAAACCTAATGATTCTCACTTTTGGGCTAATCTAATGCCAACAAACAAAATTTTCTTTCTCTTTGGATCTTTCTCTATCAAGTATGGTTCTCAGATACGTTTCTGGGAGGACAAATGGCTTGGTAATGCTACCCTCTGGGAATAGTCTCCTTTGTTGAATTCTATTGCTCGTCACAAGGATGATGTAGTTACCATCATGATGGAATCTTTCCCTCCTAATGTGACTTTCAAGATAGATTTGTTTGGACCTAGGCTAGACTCTTGGATTGCTCTGTTTCAACGTTTGGAAGAGGTCCAATCGTCTTCAAGGCCGGATGAATTCCGATGGAACTTGAACAAGAACGGAATGTTCAGTTAGTTCTCTATACATTGCGTTAGTCCAGCCAGTTATACCTTTTATATAATAGAAAAATCTGGAAGATAAAGATGCCTCTCAAAAATAAAATCTTTGCTTGATATATTTGCCGGGGGATTATCCTCACAAAAGATAATTTAATTAGGCAGAATTGGCATGGGAGTCCTACATGTGTATTTTGTCATCACAATAAGACAATTAAGCACATGTTTTTCTAATGCAATTTTGTTCGGTCTATATGGTCAGTAACCCAAGCATCTTTAGGTTTGTATCCTCCGTGTAGCATTGTCAATATTTTTGGGAATTAGTTATATGGTATATATCACAAGTACATGATTCTACTTAGGGTAGGAACGATTGCCATTATATGGTTGCTATGGCTATGTAGGAATGATAAAGTGTTTAGTGATAAAATTTATTATCTTCTACAGGTTATTTATCAGTGTATCAACGGCCTACGCTTATGGTCATCCCTACAGCATGTGGAGTTTCACGACCTCGTTTCATAGGTGTGTACGCGACTGGAGGATATGTGGCATGATTTATTTACCCGACATGGATGGCAGCATAATCTTTGGATCAGCCCTTCATCTCCATCTTCATCTTAGGCATTCTTATAATTTGTCAATATGATATGTAATTCTCCTTTTTGCTATTTGTTCTGAAACTTGGACTATTGTCAGCTGTGTGCATATTGATATGAAGAGGCCGGGTGTAATGCTTAAAACTTTTAAGTAATAAAGCGTCCTTTATTGGAAAAAATGTTAACCATCTTGGTAGATGTCATCTACAAGTAGTAGCCCTTATCATACTGGTGGTCATTGATCTCAAACTGCACTGGAGGAGCAGTGCCTTCAACAACCTTGGAGAACACATTGGAGCACTGCAGGACATTGATGTCATTGTGTGATCCTACCATACCGAAGAATGCATTCCAAATCTAGAGATCATGATCTGCCACTGTCTCAAGCACCACACTACATGATCCTTTGTGACATTTCTACATGAATTGGTGCGCAAAAGGACAGTTCTTCCATGCCCAGTGCATACAGTCGATGCTTTCAAGCATCCCTGAAAACCCTCTTTCTGCGTTCTTTACCAGGATCCGAGCTGGGTCTTCTACATTGGGTGTGCGCAAGTACTTATTTCTGAACACCACCATAATTTCCCTACAGAACATGTACATGCAATCAATGGCTATGGACTCGTTCATGCGTAGGTAGTCGTCTTGTATATCTCCAAGCATTCCATATGCAAGCATCCAGAGGGAAACTGTGCATTTCTAAATTATGGAGAAACCAAGTAGGCCGACAACATCTCTCTTCAATTTGATGTCAAATGCCCTCAAATCCTCGACGATCTTAGGGAAAAGCTTCCGGCTCATCCTGAAATGGCGTTGAAATATCATATGGACATGCAATGGATCATCGGCGAAATAGTATACATATAGAATGCAATAGCCTTCCATTACCTGCCTTGGCTTGCTCTTGCGTCGCCCTGGCACCGACCCTTCAATGGTCAGTTGTTCTTCCTCGATTATCATGGCCAGGAGGGCAGTGAGGATCGTCATATGTTCCTTGTCACCGACAGAGTCGCATGTGGCAGCCAAAGCAGCGACTTCCTCATCCATCAGAGCGGCAAGGATCTCCTCGTCGTCCAAATCCATCACCTTGTAAAACGACCAAACACCTCGCGTACAAGGTGGACGTGGGGTGGGAACGCAGCTTCTTGGGAGGTGCTAGACTACGACAAGTCGGGGCGGGACTAGGGGCACATGGTGAGGGAACGTATTCTTCGGTAGGGTATTTTCAGCGGGTAAATGGCCTACGAGAGGAGAGGGGCGGTTGTGGTAGAGATCTGGGGTGGAGTGGCTATCGCTCGGTGCAATAGTGAGATGGAGGTGGAATTTTTGTTTCACTCGCCGACAAGGCTGGCCCACGGCATTTTCTTGTCCATCCGGCGCCCCCGCAAGACCCCCTGGGTGGGGTTAGTCCTAGGAGCGTTGGATAACTAGTTGAGATGCTTTTAGGGTGGGCGTCCATTTTCGCGCTGACATCCCCCATAGCCCTTTGGGGGCCTTTAGGGTTGGGGAGTGGAGATGCTTTTAAACGTTCGGTAGACTCTAATGGGTGGGTGGGTGTGTATAACTGCACAATGCTAACCATAAAAACAAATAACCATATGTATTTTATTTACATAATACACTTATAGTAGGTAATTCACATGATGTTTTCCTACAAAAATAAAAATATGTAGAATATACTATGGTACAAGGTACTCGCCTACATCCTATTTATACAGAGACCAGGTGTAGTACTTAAACCTTCTAAATAATAAAGCTTCCATTATCATACAAAAATGTTTTTTTGAGTAACCAACACTAATTACTTGCAGGCTTCCTGAAAATTGGTTGCTATAGTGGACGCTCTTTATTAACTGCAAACATATTCAGCACCCTGACTATATTCATGGGCAGATCTCCCATTAGGGAAAGTTAGGTCGGATGCCCTACCTTGATTTTTGGTGAAAATATTCAGATGCACATGTTTTTTCTAAATAATTTGAGTGGTCATTGATATGTCGGAAACGTATCTATAATTTTTGATATTCTATGCTTGTTTATTATCTATTTTGCTTTGCTTTATCCACACTTTGAGGTGTTTTTCATATATTTTCTGGTACTAACCTATTAACAAGTTGCTACAGTGCCAGTTGCCTGTTTTCTGCTGTTTTTGGTTCTAGAAAAGCTAGTAAGGAAATATTCTCGGAATTGGACGGCACAAAAGCCAAAGTCAATATTTCACCGAGGAAAATACGGAGTCCAGAGGAGACACTGAGGGGCACCACAAGGCGACTGCACCCCCCAGGTGCGGGCCCACCCTAGGCCGTGCCTAGGCAGGGTGTGGGCCTCCTGGCTGCCTCCCAGACTCGCCTCTTCACCTATAATAAGCCCCTGATGCCTAAACCCTAAGAATCTGATCAATGTTCCACGAAACCTTCTGTAGCCGCCGCCACCATCATCCCTAGATTGGGGGATCTGAAGCTCTTCCTGGCACCCTATTGGAGGGGAGATCATCCCGAAGGCCTTCTTCTTCATCATGCCAGCCTCCGGTATGAAGCGTGAGTAGTTCCACCTTGGAATACGGGTCCATGTAGTAGCTAGATGGTTGTATCTCCTCCTTGTGCTTTCATGTCTAGATCTTCTGAGTTCCGTTCATAATCAAGATCTCATCTATTTGTAATCATGCATGTTGTGTTTGCAGGGATCCAATGGATATTGGGATTACTATGTCATATTGATTAATGGTTTTGTTTTATTAATTCTATCATGTCTGTGTTGTTTGTGATCTTACATGCTCTCCGTTGTTAGTAGCTATCTTGTCCAAGTAGTTGCTAGTGACTCCAAGAGGGGGTATTTATGCTTGATAGTGGGTTCATGTCTCTATTTAATCAAGGGAAGTGACAGAAATCTCTAAGGTTGTAGATGTGCTATTGCCACTAGGGAGAAAACAACGGTCTCTTGTTCATGGAACAAGTGGATTGTTTACCTTACATACTTTGATTAAAGTAGTTGTCTGTTGCTTGCAACTTAATACCAGAGGGGTTTCGGATGCTAACCCAAAGGTGGACTTCTAGTCATAGATGCAGTTGGATGGCGGTCTATGTATCTTGTTGTGTTGCCCAATCGAATCTCATAGGATCTTTATGTCTAGTATTACATTGTTATGCCTTGCTCTGTCCTGTCAATTGCCCTGCTGTAATTTGTTTACCCAGCATGCCATGTTTGTTTATCTAAGGAGAACACCACTAGTGAACTATGGACCCCGATCCAATCTTTACCATTAATACATCTTCCACTGTTACTGTTTACTTGCTGCAAACCATCATCACCTTCCACACCATACAGTTAATCCTTTGTTACAGCAACCGGTGAGATTGACAACCTCACTGTTAGTTGGGGCAAAGTCTTGAGTTTGTGTTGTGCAGGTTTTCACGTTGCTTGCAACATCTTTGAGACGTTTCCTTCTTCCTACTGGTTCCGATAACCTCAGTTTCTAACTGAGGGAAGACTTGCTGCTGTGCTGCATCATACCTTGCTCTTGGCATTTCCCGACGAAGCGTTCCACGTTGACGCAACGCCATCAAGATTTTCTGGCGCCGTTGCCCGGGACTATATGGCCTTTATTCTCTTCCTCCCTGTCAAGCCAGATTTTCTGGCGCTATAGCCTGGGAGGCTAAGGATGTCTTCACAAGGGGAGTCCTCCTCAACCTTTCTCTTTTTACTTTTTTTGGTTTTCTTAGTTTCTTTTGCTTGGTTTTGTTTGCCTCTTTTTATCAAAAACTCCAAAAAAATAGTTTAGTTTGGTTTGCTTTCTCTTATCAAAAACACAAAAAATTAGTTCGTACTCTAGTTTCCACCTTGCTCTAGCTCACCATGTTGTTCCCCAAGTTCGCCCTGAAGGACCTTTCGATAGGAAGTGGCTCTTTAATTGGAAAAGAAAATATTGAAGAATTCTTTAATCATGTTAGCAAGCATGAGGATAGATCTATAGAATAACTTGCTCCTAATTATGAAATTGCTGCAGCTTCTTTAGTTCATATGTTGGAGGCTAGGTTTGTTAGCCTTAACCCCATGATGAAAATTTTGTTCCTAAAACTAAAAGAAGAAAATAATGCTGAAAAGAGAGAATTTATTCTCGAAACTTTACTAAAAGAGTTCCATGATGTTGCTAAGGAATCCAAAAAGGTCTTTGAGCATTTTAATATGCTAGTCTCATGTGTAGATGTTGTGGGTACTTCAGATAAAACCAAACATATAGAGGAATTTAAGATACCCATACCCTTTAAGCTTGTTGGGATGCCTGAATGGATTGTTCCTGAAAATCCTTTTGATGAAAGTAGTGAACCAAAGAGAGATGAGAAGGGATCCTCCAAAACTAATTTGGATGAGATACCTTTCATAGTTGAAGACTTTGCAAGTATTGATGTTAATGCTTCTTCATTTGAAAATACTTGATTTCTTGCTTCTTGTGCCTAACTTAAAGACGTTAAAGAAAATTACTTGTTGGAAGATAAACCAAGAGTTTTCTTGAGTCTTGGAAGTTATTACTTCAGTAATGACCTCTCCTAATCCTTTTTGTTTGCTTTTTGTGCCAAGAATGACCTCTAATGAGAGGGAAGTAAGATTCGGGGAGTTGCTGTCCCGAAACAGATTTCTATCCTCCACCATAAAAATTCGTGAGGAGTCTCTGTAAGTCGGATTGATCTGAAAATGTATGAATAAATCCCCAAGTATGTTATATAACTTTAGTTAGTTTAGCACTTTTTGATTTGAGCAACAGGAGGTTTTTGAAAAAATTGGTTTCTACATGCTGGTCTATTTTGACAGATTTCTACCATTATTTGCATTTGCTTCTTATTAATTCCTTTTTGGGTTCTTTTTGGGAAATTGAGCTTTTTGAAGGAGTTGCTACAGTAACTTGTGTTTTTAGTGAAAGTTTTGCTGTTCTAAAGCTAAACCCAAGGGTCTATTATCTTTTGAATACACTAATGTTGCTAATGAAGATTGTGTGAAGTTTTGTATGAAGGAAAAATTTCAGGTGTAGAGAAAGAATGATGTAATGAGATGAAGAATGGACAAAAGCTCAAGCTTGGGTATGCCACCCCGGTGTCACCCCAAGAAATATCCAAGAGGTACAAGCGCCAAAGCTTGGGGATGCCCAAGGCATCCCCTTCTTCATCAATAAAAAGCTCAAGTCTTTCTAGACACTTCGTTTTTATTGTTTCATGCACTGTTGTGTTGTTCTTGGAGCGTCTTAGTTTTCATTTGCTTTGCTTAGTTGTTTAGTTTGCTTGAATAAAGTAGTTTGGACCCCTGTTCTCGCTTTGTTTCTTCAAATAAGTTGATTGGTGTTGGAAAGGAGTAGAAAGTTCTTGCTTGAAAGTGCAAGAGGAGCTTGCATTGACTATGACTTAGACTTTAGCATATCATGCTAGGTGTTGTTTTGACCTTATGCTTAGTGATTATTGCTGTAGCATGACTTGTACCAAACAATTGGGATTGCTTAGTGTGCCTTGAAGGAATCATGCGTTGTTTTAGCATGCAAAAGCATAGTATTGTGGTATTCTCCTTTGATGTTTTGTTTGGATTGACTTGGCACATGCTCACACCATGTTATGACTATGAACAAGTCACCATAGCCTCTTTGATCATTTAGTCTTTGCCTTGTAGTACCACTCTATGCTTTTATTAGTAATGTTTGGTCACTCTGCATGATTATGGACATTATTGCTCTTTTAGTTGGTTGATTCCAGTCTGTTGCTAGCCTCCACTTGTACGATTAAGCTCTACTCATGCTTCCAACTCCCAAGAAACCAAGTTATTCCAAAGTGTCCACTATAAATTCCTATGCATGGTGTGTTACACCATTGCAAGTATATTCTTGTTTTCATCTATCTTCCAATTAAAAAGTATTTTGTTATATGAAAATTTAGTGATTAAAGCTCTCCCGAACTTGATGGCACACTTTATATTTCTTGCCCCTAATAAACTTGAACCATTGTGTTATCTATGTTGTATATGCTTGTACTTATACGTTGGAATTAGCAGAACCATGTTGTCATGGGGAACGTTTTCAACATTGCACTTGTACTTTGTACACAGTTGATATCATGCTCTTTTGTCTATGGATGTCGCCGGTGTGAAATAAAAAGGGATCTTGTAAGTCCATGGAGTTATGTATTTTGTGTTAGAGAAACGCCCGAGCCGCTAGTCTAAGTCATGCCTAATCATGGTGGAAACTTGCAGCATCACCATAATGAGCAATCTATGAAGCATCCTCAATAAAAACCTATGCAAATAGCAAATAAAAAGATCGTTGAGATGCTCATTGTCTGCTTGCCTTGTCATTTTGGTTATGGGATAGCTCCTGTACCATGTGCAAGGGGTACCCCGTTGACGGTTCTCTATGATACACATGTACTTACTATGACAAGAACTTACAGGTGACTAAAGTTGAGTAGCATGAGGTGCGGCCCTCGTATTCAAGGGACATGAGATTGCAAACTTATACTTTGTCAAGCATATACTCCATAGTTTGTTCACTTTAACCTTAATAACTTCAAGATGCTTATGATAGGGGCAATGAGGGCTGAAAGCTAACAAGTACCATAATTTTTGGAAGCTCTTTTTGAAACTTGAAATCCCTGCTTTCCTTTATGAAGGGCCTTTCTTCCACTATTATATTGAGTCTCCACCTTCTACCTTTAGGCACCAGCTAAGAGAGCATAGTTGTCATTCTTAGTTCTTGTTGCAGTGTCCCAAAACTTATTGATTGATGCATATTGTTGATATTGCTTGTTCTTGTGGTATTTGTATCTATACACTCTTATGAACTTTGAAGGTGTCCTATGCATCTATTTGCTACTCCATGAGGGACAAGCTGAATGCCACTATGCCATGTTTTCTGTATGTGAAACAAACAAACGTTTTTCAATGCATGTTATTCATGATCTTTATTTTTAGCCTTTCATGTTGCATGCATAGTTACTTTGTATTATTGTTAGAACTCCATATTTCATGCACATGTTTAGAGTTCTTTGATCCCAGCTTTCAATGCTTGCAAATGGTTTGTTCTTAGTTTTGATGGTGCATGTCACCTCAAAAATTATTCTTTTATCACTTACCTACTCGAGGACGAGCAGGAGTTAAGATTGGGGATGCTTGATACGTCAGAAATGTATCTATAATTTTTGATGTTCCATGCTTGTTTAGTATCTACTTTTCTTTGCTTTGCTTTGTCCACACTTTGAGGTGCTTTTCATATGTTTTCTGGTACTAACCTATTAACAAGTTGCCACCGTGCCAGTTGCCTGTTTTCTGCTGTTTTTGGTTCCAGAAAAGCTAGTAAGGAAATATTCTCGGAATTGGACGGGACAAAAGCCAAAGTCAATATTTCACCAAGGAGAACACGGAGTCTAGAGGAGGGACGGAGGGGCGCCACAGGGCGGCTGCACCCCCCAGGCGCGAGCCCATCCTAGGCTGCGCCTGGGCAGGGTGTGGCCCCCCTGGTCGCCTCCCAGCCTTGCCTCTTCTCCTATAAGAAGCCCCCTGATGCCTAAACCCTAAGCACCCGATCAATATTCCACGAAACCGTTTGTAGCCGCCGCCACCATCATCCCTAGATCGGGGGGATCTGGAGCTCTTCCCAGTACCCTGCCGGAGGGGAGATCATCCCTCTATTCAACATTACACTTTTACTTTGTACACAGTTGATATCTGATACGTCGGAAACGTATCTATAATTTTTTATGTTCCATGCTTGTTTAGTATCTACTTTGCTTTGCTTTGTCTACACTTTGAGGTGCTTTTTACATGTTTTCTGGTACTAACCTATTAACAAGTTGCCACAGTGCCAGTTGCCTGTTTTCTGCTGTTTTTGGTTCCAGAAAAGCTAGTAAGGAAATATTCTCGGAATTGGACGGGACAAACGTCAAAGTAAATAACTTTCCATGGGGAACAAGAAGTCTAGAGGGGAGACAGAGAGGCGTGCCAGGGTAGCCACACCCCACTAGGCGCGGGTGGGCCCTGCCCCGCGCCTTGGCAGGGTGTGGGGCCCCTAGCCACCGCCTCAGCCTCCCCCTTCGCCTATAAGAAGCCCCCGATGCAGAAACCCTAAGTACCCGATCAATATTCCACGAAACCTTCTGTAGACGCCGCCACCATCGTCCCTAGGCGGGGGGATCTGAAGTTCTTCCCGGCACCCTGCCGGGGGGGAGATCATCCCGGAGGCCTTCTCTCCGGTATGATGCATGAGTAGTTCCACCTTGGACTATGGGTCCATGTAGTAGCTAGATGGTTGTATCTCCTCCTTGTGCTTTCATATATAGATCTTGTGAGCTCCGTTTATGATCAAGATCTAATCTATTTGTAATCATGCATGTTGTGTTTGCGGGGATCCGATAGATATTGAGATTATTATGTTGGTTTGATTAATGGTTTTGTCTTTATGATTCTATCATGTCTGTGTTGTTTGTGATCTTGCATCCTCTCCGTTGTTAGTAGCTATCTTGGCCAGGTAGTTGCTAGTGACTCCAAGAGGGGGTCTTTATGCTCGATAGTGGTTTCATGCCTCTAGTTTCCAAGGGAAGTGACAGAAATCTCTTCAGTTGTAGATATGCTGTCGCTACTAGGGAGAAAACAACGGTCTCTTATTCATGGAATAAGTGGATTGTTTACCTTACACACTTTGCTTAAAGCAGTCGTCTGTTGCTTGCAACTTAATACTAGAGGGGGTTCGGATGATAACCCAAAGGTGGACTTCTAGTCATAGATGCAGTTGGATGGCGGTCTATGTATCTTGTTGTATTGCTCAATCGAATCTCATAAGATCTTTATGTCTAGTATTGTATTGTTATGCCTTGCTCAGTCCTGTCAATTGCCCTGCTATAATTTGTATACCCTACATGCCATGTTTGTTTATCTAAGGAGAACACCTCTAGTGAACTATGGACCCCGGTCCAATATTTACCATTGATACATGTTTCACTGTTATTGTTTACTTGCTGCAAACCATCATCACCTTCCACACCATACAGTTAATCCTTTGTTATAGCAACCAGTGAGATTGACAACCCCACAGTTAGTTGGGGCAAAGTCTTGAGTTTGTGTTGTGCAGGTTTCCACATTGCTTGCAACACCTTTGAGACGTTTCCTTCCTCCTACTGGTTCGATAACCTCGGTTTCTTACTGAGGAAAGACTTGCTGCTGTGCTGCATCATACCTTTCTCTTGGGGTTTTCCGACGAAGCGATCCATGTTGACGCAACGCCATCAGTCATACATCAAAAACGGATTCCGTATGAGAAAGTTATACTTATTTTGCTGAACACTGCACAAAACTGATTTTGAACTTCTAGTCCGTAACCAACTCTCTCTCTCTCTCTCATCGCAACAACTAATTCTAAATTTGACAAAACTCGACTCTAAACATTGTCCTCGGTGGGGTATAAGGAGGAATTGAGGGTGTTTTTTCCATATTATGGGGTGGTCCAAACCAACTCTAGATATGCAATGTATTATGTATTATGGTTCTACTTTGGCTATGTATATTTTATTGGTCTAAAATTTTAATTGTGTAAGTTCAGTGAGTGTCTTTGGTTATTGATATAAGGACATGTTTTCTCATTTTGGAGAAATGATTATTGAGAACCCCTCTTAGAAGATGTCAATTTGCGACATCACAAACCCAAGCATGTATTTAATAAAATGGAGAAATTGAAGAAAGGGAGACATAATTAACTACCATAATAGTTGAAAGGGATTTCTTGGCGAGAAAGATCATCAAGCCGGAGCTGCGCAATAACTTATCCATTGTGCTTCTTGATGTCTTGGTGGCGTGCTACATTAAGTAAGAGATTTTCAAAAAAAAATGGTAGAGCTTTGCCATTGCAAATAATCTCTATACATCATTAGAGCTTCATCATTGTATGTTTAACTTATGTTTAAATATGTTTTTATTATTTTGTAATAAGTGTTATATTAGAATCATTGTGCACTAGTAATATCTTGGGGACTATTTTCCATCACTTCTTTGAGTTCGCCCTACCTCTATTTCTTTTCGTCCTCTCCTACTGACTATATTGTAGGTTTATCTGAGCTTTTACCGGACAAGTGGGATAAAAAGAAATTTTATTGAGCGAATGTTAATATTTTAATCTCCCGAAACGAAAACACTCTGGACCATTGGATCTTATAGTGTATGGTGAATGGCAACTCCATTTTTCCTTTTCCACGTGGCAAATTTGTTAGGACCCTCAAAGGAAATACCCTATCAATTTTCCCTCTAAGACACGTGCTACATATAGGGTTGACCGCTTGAGAGGATATGCAAATTTCATATGAAATGTCAATGAGAAAATTCCTACAAACAATTACTATGAGATTCAATCAAACAAAACAATCAAAACACACAGGAAAAAGTGTGCGATGGAAATGTCAAGCCCATTTGATTCCTACGTGATTATATTTTTCACCAAAGTTTCCTTGATTGCACAACATGTAAATAAAGGATCATATGACTTATGAGGGTGTTTGAGTGGATGCAATTTGTCTTATGAAATGTAGTGCAAGTGCGTCCATCAAAAAAATTACTTCATAATTCAATCCTATTATAATTTAAACAACCAACTCATAAAAATGCAAGGTTGCAATATCGCACCTACTTGATCCATTACTTCATAAAAAATCAGATCAAAAAAGGATCTTTCAACAGGTTTGAGTGAATGCAAAATTCTATACCAATCCGAATTACTTCATACAAAATCCTACTGTATTAAATCCTATAAATCAAACAATCCATAAAGATAACATGTGAACTTGAATTGGATGCCCACCCTTGTACCATTGCAAGAGGCGATTAGTGTTTTATCCAGAAAAACTGGTGAGTTGAATGAAATGGAATTCTAAGTGCCTGGAAGCATCAGTCCCGACAAGAAACAGGGAACGAACCAATAGATCCTACAGCAAATTAACCACACACCATTGCAAGATATACTCATTAAAAGTTCAAACCAACTAAATTCTAGCTAAGGTTGCGAGTCCCAGTGGTCAACAAAAGTTCCAACCATAAAGTATGACGAGTTCTGCGAATACTGTTGTACCATCCGACACACCCAACCAACATGCTAAAGCCAGCAGTACTGCTAGTGTACTATACAAAATTCCTGGAAGATTATCCAGTTCTACATTTCTTTCTTCCTTGTTTGTTTAATCTTCCACTACATCTGCCAGGTGCTTTATGTAGCACTACTAGCTCGGTAATACTCCAAATCTAGATGGGTAGTTTTTTTCAGTTATATTCTTACAGTTTACATAGTCCAAACTTACAGATTGAAGGATTCATTGAAGCATGTAACGAATCAAGGACTGCTTAAGCAAGATCCTAGCTAGAAAATATGCAGGTAAGACAGCAAAATCTCTCTCCATTATCAGAACGAAAGCAGATCAAAGCGATTAAACATAAACATGTAGTGGTGTACAAGGACAGACTCATGCATGCGGCATGCCTAGATCTTCTTGCCGGCCGGGCGACCGCTGGCCGCCTCGCGCTCCTCTAAGCCCAAGACTTGCATCAAGCGATGCCAGCGGCGACCGGCCGTGGGGAATGCCCGGCGGTGTACGAGCCGGCGGCGTAGCCGTAGCTGTCCGGCGTGGCGGCGCGGCTCTTCTGCGCGCGCAGCTGCTCGTAGAACCTCCTGATGAACTCGTCGGCCTTCCTGTCCACCTGCTGCTGCTCCCCCGCCGAGTCGCTGTCCGTCGCCCCGAACGGCGAGTCGGTGACGCACTGCTGCCTTCTTGAACTCCACGGCGCGGGAGAGGGAGTCGTGGTGGCCGACGCCAGCGCCACGAGCGCGTCGTCGTCGTCGAAGAGGTGCCCGTTGTCGTTGAGCATCTCGAACACCTTGGCGACGTCGGCCGCGTCGTAGTAGTTGTTGTCGTAGTACCAGCTGGCGGCCTCGTCGACGTCCCGGTGGTGGTGGTGGCGGCTCTTGGCGGCGGCGGAGAAGGGGGTGTTGCTGCAGCTGAACTCGACCTCGCGGCGGCTGCGCGAGGGCTCGTGCACCGCGAGCGCCGGGTCGAGCGCGCGGCAGGAGGAGAAGGACGACCTCGCCGACGAGGAGAGGCCGCCGCCCCCGCTGTGGTGGTGGTGGTGGTGGAAGCTGACGAGGCCGCCGAGGGCCTTGCCGGCGATCTTGCCGCGGCGGAGGAGGAGGCTGAGGTCCATGGCCAGCTTGCGGCCGGACGGCAGCACGCCGCGGCGCAGCATGTAGAGCACGGCGCGCACCACGCGCCACAGCCGCCGCGCCACGCTCTTGGGCCGGGTGGTGGTGGCCATGGCGGCGACGTCCTTGATACCGGCCATTTTCTTTTCGGTGGAGGGAGGGAAGTGAGTGAGACGGACGGAGAGATCGAGGAGCGTGATGTGCTGAGCAAGGTGGGGCTAGCTGCAGCTTCGCTCACTGTCTATCTCGCTCGCTTGCTCTTCTTGGTGGTTGGAGGAGGGTGGGAGGGCGCAGGTATTTGAAGGGGGCTAGCCAGCAGAGGGTAGCGAGCAGTAGTTTTCAGTCGCTGCCTTTGCCTGCCGTTGTTTGGGTCCAAGAGGATGGGTGGCATGGAATGGAAGGCGGCTTGCATTATTGGCTCGGGAAACCTTTTCAGGTTTCAAGCCCTTGCTCAGTACTACTAGCTAGCTTGGGTGATTGGCTTGTTTGGTTACTTGGACTCTTGGTTTCGCAAATTCAGATTGGCTAGATATTTGAGATTTTCACGCAAAGAAACATGCAATCGTGTCGTGTCGTGTCGCATGGTGGAGTTTCAGCAGATTTAAGCTGAAGAATGCGCGCAGTTGGGTCAAGTATGTCTGTTACTGTATGCCAAGGACGGAAACAGGTGCAACCGCCAGGGTTTAAATTGTCGGAAAGGTTTGACGTACACGTGAAAAACAATCAGAGCGAGATGCATCAAGCACATGCATGCTTAATTGGTGCACCTTTAACTACAGTACATGCATGTCTCTGCAGTCAACACACAAAACATCTACCCGAGATAGTTTCTGTGCAGCTGGACCCATATATAGGACATAGGTTCGTGAAAAGAAATTCAGAAGTACCTGTGGATGTACAATTGTACATACGGTCTTTGACAATGCATGAAGATACGAAATATGGGTGAAAAATATGACTCTCCTTCTTCGAAAAAAAGAAAAGCATGACTCTCCAGGGCCTAATCCTTAAATGGTTGTTTTGTAAATACAAAAATGTTTTTCCAAGATTAGATCGATCAATATGGCATGCACAATTATGTTATCTTAGCAATGTCATGTATAATAGATTGCTGAGTTGGAGGAGAGAGACAGAAAACATAATCATCTTCTCTTAGCTAACTACTCTTGGGGCTAGGGAACTAGTATCTACATCCGAGGCCACAGGCAGTTGTTCCTGCTGTGGGTCTAGAATTGATATAATCTCTTTGTACAAAGGATAAGACAATTCTCTCCTATTAAATGTCTTATCTTAGCCACATATCTTATTCATTTTTACAATTATGCCATTATTTTAGGAACATGTAAATAATAGTTGTTCAAGTAATGCTAAGAGACAATCAATTGTATAACATATTCTTGTGTTTTCTCTAAATTACATGCACTCTCAAATATAATGATGTCTTATCAAACATTATACATGACATTCGTCGCCCTCCTTCTATTTCTCCTATCTCTGGTAACTGCAATGTCTCCTGGCCATTCGGCCTCATTGCACCTTGTTATATAACACTGATAGATGCCAACACCATATGTATTGATGTATGTGGTTAGTAGGTTTATCGAACCATCACAACCCCATCCATGTTCTCGCAATCCACTCTCCATGGTTTAACAGAATATATGGGGTTGAAGCTACCGGATGAAATGAGACGGAAATATTTGGTTAGAGGTCCATTTTGGCCACAACCTGGTTTTAAGTATCCACAGAGGAGCATAGGAGATCTCCAACTCCGGTTTAGTACTAAGTGGTATAGAAAATATGAAGGGATAGAGTACAGTGTGAAGAAGGATGCTGCATTTTCTTATATTGATACTTGTTCAAAGGTTGTATTGAAGGACAAGGGGGGATGATGCATTTGCAGTTGAGGGTTTTAATTGTTGGAACAAGGGTGACCGATCGACTAAAAGCCCATGTGGGTAAATCTCCTAATAGTTTTCATAACATGGAAGTCAAAAGATGTAATGATTTGCTAAAATATGGCCAGTCGGTTGTTGTTTCCCTAGAAAAACAAAGTAAATTCAGTCAAGAGGAGTGATTGAATAATTCCATAACTGATGTCTGATACTTACTACATCAAGGTTTAGCATTTCATGGAAATGACGAGTCTAAAGAGTCTAAGAACAAAGGAATGGATCTAAGTAAAATACTACTATGCCAAGACATGATGAGACACACACATCCCCCACCCCCACCCCCACCACGGTGAACCTTCAACCCCGGCGATCTCTCTCTCTGGCGGCCATCTGATCCTTCTGATCCGGTCAGTTTGATCTCCTTCCCCTGCTTGTCAAGATGGACTGTCTCTTGCATTGGGACTTTTCGCCAGGATTGGCTTTGGCAGATCAGGTGCATCGTCGATTTGGAACTTCTATGCACTTCTCCCCCTCTTCTCCTGTGAAGGAATTCTTTCTGGTGGTCTTGTTCTCCTCAGCATCGTTTGCCCTCATGGAGGAATCTGTAGGATTGGCTCTACAATGTTGCATTGGTGGTGATCAAAAGGGTTTCAAAGTTTTTAAATTGAGTGATCGCTGGTTCCGGTTTTCTGTTGTCTCCAACAAGGTTGGTCATTTCATTTATGGTCTTAAGGATCGTTTCTAGCCAGATTTTATTTGCCATTTCTCCCTCTATAGAGGTGTTGGTCCTGATGGGGTTCATCCAGATCGTTTGCATCAACTAGATTGGTTTTGCTCAAAGGAAAATGTTGAGGTGGCTCAACGCAGTCCCACACGATATCTCTACAAACTTGAATTTTCTTCTTGAAAGCTCAAAATATGATCATTCTAATGGATCAAGGTTGGCTTTATCAAAGTTTGGGTTATTTAATGATTTCATCGGTAAGGGATCTTCAGATGCTACGAATAAGGTTGATCATTGTGATTCTTATGGTCCAGACAATTCTCTCAATTTTGGAAGCTTCACTGATCTGATTATTGTGGATCCAGAGGGAATTCAAATTTTCAAATATCCAGGTAAAACCTACCTCCGGAATTTATGTGACCAGTTGCCGAACTCTGTTCTAGCTAAGATTATTGATTTAAGGTATGTAAAGTTTTCGGATCAAGATATTAGGCATACTTTAGATATCCCGTTTGCTCCACCTAATGACCTTATTTTTGAATTCTTGGGCCAATGTACCAAGTGTGGGCTTTTTGATCATATGGCTATGAATTGTCCTGGTTTTTGTCTGTCCTGTAGAAGGTTGGGCCTGACGTGCCCAAGCTGTTTTCGTTTTTACCCTGAACTGGCCTGTACCAAGTGCTTGGGTCTTGGGCATCTTTCTGGTAATTGTGAGTTTGGCTGGCGATGTAAATCTTGTAAGCAGCTGGACCATTGGGCCAGGGATTTTCTGCTTTGGTCTTCTACTCAAAATCAGGCTGAAAGCAAAATCTGGAAACAAAAATATCCTAACCATTTTGGCCAGAGTAGTTTTTCTTTTCAAAAGGATATGAATTGTCAGCGGGAGAAGGTTTGGCGGGTAAAGGAATGCCCTGATCCCTTGGGACCGACACATTTATGAGGTAGGAAAATCTGGGTGGTTAAAAACAAAGATTTATCTGTTAGAGACGCTGCCCCTTCTTTTGGTACTGTTGCTGCCTCTCCAACTTCTTTGTCTCCATCCCCTGCTCCTGCTCTAGCCGCCGCCATGGCCAACTTTGCTGTCAACCCTCTTGCTTTCATCCCTAACGACATGACTACTGATCCTGGGCCAGCAGATAGGAAGGTTCGTGCTGATCTAGTTGTCAGCCCCACTGCTCCTCTTCTCAATGACACTCTGATCATTGCTAAGACAAACAGGTATGTGCCAATCTAGTTGAGGCAAGAGATGAGAGAAACGGCCAGAGATTTGATTGAGGAGGTTGGGCAAGTAGTGCGTTCCTTCGATGATCATCCTTTTGGGCTAGGTTCTTATAGAATGTTGGATTCTCTGGCTGCTGATGTGGTTAAGGATCTGACTATTGAAGTTGATGAAATCACCACTGTTACTTTTGTTAAGCATGATGCTGCAAGAAATAGTAGACTCGCCTCTTTTGGTAGAGAACAATGGATTATGTTCTTAGGGTTCCCTGTTGATTATCAAACTAGCTTTTACATAAATAGAGCTTGTGATGATTTTGGTCTGATGTCTGTATGGAATAATCCTAGAGGAAATGATAAAGTGGTGATGGTTAAAGTTTGGCTTGTGCATCCTAAATTTGTGCCTAAAATCTTAGTCATGAGGCAGCTTGGAGGGGCTAGAAAATGTTGGGGCATCCATGTTATTATGTTGAGGAGCTCGGACTGGAATGCTCACATTCATGACATTCCTCCACCTCCTGAAGATCCTAAACCTAATAATGGAAACCCTCATCCCATGTATGGTGATTTTCAGACTGCTGAAGATATGTATCAACAACAGTTGGCAATTTGGCTGCAGCATAATCAGAATCATAACATGAATGTTCAACAAAACAACCAAGGACATCAACATCATGGCCATAATGTGTAGGAACGGGTGGAAGTAGACAATGATGAACAGATTCAGGCTCAACAGGACCAAATGGAGGAATATACACCTTTGTTCAATTTTCAGGCAGTGTTGGCTGCTGAAGGTTATGATGGGCTGGATTTTCATGTTGGGGTGGATCCTCCAGCCAATAATATTACAGATAGTCCAATACAAGCATGGAATGATAGTATTACCAACTCTAGAGATAGTGAAGTGCCTGAGAGAGAGGAAATCAGTGAGTCTTCTGCTATTACCTTGAATAGGGTATCATTTTCTGACAATTATTTGTTTTATGGGAATGCCATGGCTTGTGGAAAATGGACTGTGACTAAGAAGTTATTTGATACTGTGTTCAAGCCTTCTTTATTCTTGGATAATGCTTTCTTTTTTTATATTACTGTCAAGCTATCCCAGAGCATGATGTTTGAGCTTTTTGGGGAACACTTTATTTACCTCCAGATAAAGAAAGCCAGGAAAGTGATGCCTTTTAGCATCCCCAGTAGCAGTTCTGTTACTATTACTGAGCTCCCCTCAGAGTGTCTTGTTGTGCCTGATGATAACATTGCTCATGAGATAGATGTTTTTTCTGGAGATCCTGTCAACAATATGTTTGCTAAGCTGTTAGAACTTGAGAACAATGTTGTGCTCTTTGAGGAATGTGACATGGTTATACCCTACGGGTACGTAACTTCAGCATACCTAGTCCATCCCAAGGAAGGCCCACGGCAGACATACGCTGGCCCATGAAGATTTTCGGGTGGCCAAGGCCCATGACGTCTTCGGATCCTTGGAGAGAAAGACTAGAGGAGATAGGAAATTCAAAGGGGTAAAACCCTAGAACTTGTAACCGACTAGGACTACGCCCGGGACCTGCCTAAGTCTATATAAAGGCCAGGAGGGCACGTCCTAGGACAACTCGACTCATACTTTCGCACACGCATCCACGCCAGATCGAATCTGCGCACCCTGTAACCTTCGGTTCCGCCGTAATCAAGAGCAGACAAACAGGAGTAGGGTTTTCCCTCCGGGGCCTGAACCTGGGTAAATCTCGTGTCCCCTGGTTGCTTGTCTGTTAACCGTGCCACGATCTCCAGCATCCCCATCTTCTCCAAAACCCAAGTCCATAACAATGGGCATTGACGAGATTAAACCTCGTCAATTGGCGCCGTCCGTGGGAACTGGGGCTGCTGATTGTGCGGTCGTGACGGTTCCGACCCGATCGATCTACAACTCCGCGGCGACGGAGAATCACCTCCTCTTCGGTGCTTTCGACTTCACCGCCCACTCGCCGGATACCATGAAGGATTTCGAGCCCGTAGGCGACGGACTCGAAATCTTGTTCGGGAGCTTCTGCTTCCGGGTGGGACAAACTGGCACCCTCCGCCTTCTTGAGCGGGTGCCCGTGCCGTCAATCAGGCCCGCTTCATGGGCTCCACACCCCGTGCTACGCACGTCACCATCAACAGATGAGTTCTACAGCAGCAGCAGCTGCAACTCCGATCTGTGCGATCCACCTTCGGATGAAGGGACCTACGGTTCCGGATCCGAAAGCTGCGGCAGCAGCCAACCAATCTGCAGGCGCTATCTGTGCGCCGCAGTCATCCAAACCGAAGAAGAAACGCCTAACCCGCCGCCCAACCCCAACCCGCAGGACAGAAACGGCAAAAACGGTGGAAACGGCGAAAACGGGGAAAACAGTGGCCACCTCATCCAACTTAGCAAAGAAGGATGGGTCGAAGCACGCCGCGCCGTCGCAGGCGAAATAGTCCTACCTCTGGACTCCCCACGTGATCTGCTGAGGGCATACCACTACCTCCTCATCGAGGAGCACAAGAAGCAAGTGAAGATGCAGGAGACGCTCGACAAACGCAAGCAAGCAGCCTCTGAGTCCAGTGCGCGACGAGCTGCGCTCTCCGCCATGGGACCCGGCTCTAGCACAAACGGAAATCAGGGAAACAAGCACCGCTCTCGGGTGGAAAACATGGAACCCAAGGAGAGGCGTGACGTGACCCGAACTCTCCATACATCGTTCATGGATATGGACGCTGACGGCAACATCATCCCGAAGACGCCACAAGCTGCGATCATGGCAGCCACTGCGTATCTCGCGGTTCACCCACCTCCGGAGGGGGACCCGAAAAGGGCCATGCATAGGTCCGCACTCACCGGACTAGGACTAATTGGAGCTGCGCTCCACGAAGACGCTCCTACGGAACCAAAGAAGAAAGCTCCGGCCAGGCGCGACCGGAGTCCCACCCCCTCATCCGAAGAGGAAGAGGAGCACGATCTTCCTCGAAGGAAGAAGAGCTCGCACCGCCATAAAAGCGACTACGACGCCAGAGACAAGATTACACAGCGCAAGATCGATAAAGCACGCGCTAAACGCGCATGCTCGTCTGAATCTGAGATGGATGAAGACTAAGGAGAACTCTGCGGGGCTCGATGCTTCAGCAGATCCGTCCGGCGAACACAGATGCCACGCAACTTCAAGCTTCATTCGGATACTCCGAAGTTCAACGGCACGCAAGATCCAAAGTCCTGGATCAGTGACCATCTGTCATCCGTCAAGCTTCACGGAGGCAACAAAGAAACCGCCATGCAATGCCTTCAGCTGCAGCTAACAGGCGCAGCGCGGGTCTGGCTTAGCAGCCTATCATCAGGATCCATCCGAAGCTGGGAGGAGCTCGCTTACAGCTTCATCCGAAACTTCAAAGGCACCAGCAAGAGGCCCGCCTCAATTGAAGAATTGCGAGCCTGCACTCAGAGAACGGGTGAATCTATTCGCTCGTACATACTACGCTGGTCTACAACCAAGAACTCCGCAGCACACATCTCCGAAGAGCGGGCCATCGACGCCTTCAGGGACGGCGTCAAACGCCCAGACTTCAAGGAGAAACTTGGACGTGTAAAGCCCAAGACACTCGACCAGCTCATGGAAATCGCCAACAGTTGGGCAGACGGCGAAGATTGCGTCCAGCGGGCGCAATCAGATGAAGAGGACGACTACGGCCGAAGACGCGAACGCCACAGCAAGAGGAGATCGCGCGTCTACGAGGACCGCGACGGACCCAACATGGTCGCAGCCGGCTACGTCGACCGCCGTAATGACAACAGCCGCAATAGCGGAGGATACCGCAGCGGAAACTTCCGCAACAACGGACGACCAACGCAGTCGTGGCAACGCCGCGACCGCGAGAACGGACCCTCAGCATTCGACAAACTTTTAGGTCCATGCACCATCCACTTCTACATCGACAAACAAGATGGCAAAAAGAAAGCTAGCCACATGCTCAAGGACTGCCGCGAGTTCCAGAAACTCAGCGAAGGCATGGTGCAGATGAGGCAACAAGCTCCAATCCCTGCGTTCGGAAACACACCTGCGCCAGGTGAAATAGCACACGGAGCTCCTCCACCGCCGCCTATTGGAGGCCCAAATCAACCAGTCGCACCAGCGCAAAACAACGCCGGGGTCGCATACCCCCCACCAAAAGGAGAACTCAATATGATACAGAAGGGACGCCCCACAAATAGGGTGCAGAAGAAAATCACCTGACAAATCAACTTGGCCGTGGCAACTCCGCCTGCAATCCCTGAGTACCTCAGCGGATCGGAGTCCTGCATCACATTCACTCGCGCGGATCACCCTTGCCAGATCCCTCTCCCAGGTCATGCTGCCCTGGTGCTGGAGGCGCAGATCGGAGGCTTCGAGATGAGTCGCGTCTTCATGGACGGCGGCAGCGGCATCAACCTAATGTTCGCAAGCACTCTAGCAGCTATGCGGATCCCGCAATGCAGCCTGGAACAATCAGACACAACGTTCCACGGCATTGTCCCAGGGAAGGGCATCTTCCCCCTGGGCAAAATAGGGCTCGACGTCATCTTCGGGAAGCCGGACAACTTTCGGCAGGAGCGCCTAGAATTCGAAGTGGTGGACTGGTCGTCGCAATACCATGCCATCCTGGGACGTGTAGCATTCGCAAGGTTCCTGGCCGTCCCACACTACGCATACCTACTACTCAAGATGCCAGGACCAAGGGGCGTCATCACAGTCCACGGGAGCTTCACCAGATCGGACCAATGCGACAGGGATTTCAACAAAATCTCCCAGTCCTTCGGCATGCAAGACGAGCTCGTAAGGCTCCGCGAGGTGACGGACAATGGGCTACCCCTAGTCACAAGGCAGAACACAACCGACATGTCCTTCGACTCCACCGTCAACACCAAGAAAGTGCAGGTCCATCCGACAGACGCCTCCAAGACGGCGCTGATCGCCAACGACCTCAGCACCACATAGGAAGGCGCGCTCGTCGAATTCCTCCGTGAGCACTGGGAAATATTCGCCTGGTGTCCTGCGGACATGCCAGGAGTTCCCAGGGAATTCGCCGAGCACGCACTCAATGTCTTCCCAGACACCAAGCCAGTCAAGCAGTCTATCCGAAGACTATCGGAGCCACGAGCCGAAGCTATCGGCAAGGAGATCAACAGATTACTCGCAACAGACTTCATCCAGGAAATCAAGGAATGCGAGTAGCTGGCAAATACGGTGATGGTACCGAAGAAGGACACGGACATCCTGCGGATGTGCGTGGACTTCACGTCACTAAATAAACACTGCCCAAAGGACCACTTCCCTCTACCTCGGATCGACCAGATCATCGATTCGACTGCAGGTTGTGAGAAGCTCTCCTTCCTCGACGCCTACTCAGGCTATAACCAGATTCGACTCAAGGTCGAAGATCAAGAGAAAACGGCGTTCATCACACCGTTCGGAGTATTCTGCTACAACACAATGCCCTTCGGGCTAAAGAACGCGGGTGCCACGTACCAGCGATGCATGCAGGCCTGCCTCAAGGACCAGATCGGTCGCAACGTCCAAGTCTATGTCGACGACATAGTCATAAAAACCAAGGAGGCAAGAACACTTATCGACGATCTCCGCGAGACGTTCGACAACCTTGATCGCTATAGGATCAAGCTCAATCCAGAAAAGTGCGCCTTCGGCGTCCCCTCGGGTCAGCTGCTCGGGTACTTCATCTCTCAACGAGGGATCGAAGCGAACCCGAAGAAAATCAAAGCTATCATGACAATGGAGAAGCCGAAAAACCTCAAGGGCGTTCAGCAGCTCGCAGGGCGAGTAGCGGCACTAAGCAGGTTCATCAGCCGCATGGGCGAGAAGGCCCTACCATTTTACCAGCTGCTGCGCAAGGCAGACAAGTTCGAGTGGACACCAGAAGCCAACGACGCATTCGAAATCCTCAAGCGGCTCCTCTCCACCTCTCCCGTTTTGGTCACGCCAAAAGAGCGCGAGCCCCTGTTGCTATACATAGCAGCCACACACCAGGTGGTTAGCACGGTACTCGTGGTCGAACGACCCGAAGAAGGCAAGACCCACGGGGTATAACGCCCAATTTACTACCTTAGCGAGGTTCTCACTCCAACAAAACAGCGGTACCCGCACTACTAGAAGCTGGCCTACGGCGTGTTCATGACGGCTCGACGACTGAGCCACTACTTCCAGGAGCATCAGGTGATGGTCGTCAACGAGGCACCCCTAAACAGCATCCTGAATAACCCGGAGGCCACATGACGCGTGGCCCTGTGGGGCATTGAACTATCACCCCTGGACATCATCTACGAGAAGCGACACACAATCAAATCTCAAGTCCTTCCGGACTTCCTAGTGCACTGGATGGAGCTGCAGCTGCCTGACATCCCAGACATGTCGCAGTCCTGGACAATGCATTTTGACGGCTCCAAACGCGAAGCCGGAGCAGGGGCAGGAGTCATACTGACCTCCCCGCAAGGTGACAAGATGAAGTACATTCTTCGGATGAAATTCAGAGCGTCCAACAACGAGGCCGAATACGAAGCCCTCATCCATGGCATGAAGATGGCAAAAATATGTGGCGCAACGCGCCTGGTCATCTACGGTGACTCCAACCTTGTCGTACAACAGACGATGAATGAATGCGACGCACACGCCGAAAACATGATCGCGTACCACGCGCTATACAACGCACTCGAAGGAGAATTCAACGGCTGCGAACTTCGGCACGTTGGAAGAGAGAGCAACAAGGAGGCCGATAGACTCGCCAACATTGGCTCCACTTGTGCAAAGGTACCACCAGGTGTGTTCCTCGAACAGATCTGCGTGCCATCCATCAAGCGGAAATTCCCCAAGGGATCACCCGAAGAAGCAGAACACTCGGGGGCTACGCTACCCGAAGGTCATGAAGGACCCGAAAAGTTGGATACCGAAGTTGCCATGGTCAACCTGATGCAGGTCATGGCAGTTGAAGAAACTTGGACACGTCCATACCTCCAGTTCCTGACAAACGGAGAATTGCCTGACAGCCCGACAGATGCCCGGCGCATATCTCGTCGATAGAAAGCCTTCACCATCATCAACGGCGAGTTGTACAAACGTAGCATTACGGGTGTATTGCAACGGTGCGTCACCATCAACGACGGCAAGGCCATACTCCAAGATATCCATGAAGGCATCTGCGGCCACCATGCAGGCAGTCGCTCCCTCGTCGCCAAAGCTCTGCGAGCAGGATTCTACTGGCCAACGGCCATGAGCGACGCGAAGGACATCGTCCGAAGATGCAACGGGTGCCAACGGTTCGCCGACAAACCGCACGCACCTGGGTCCGAACTTCGACCCATACCCATAGCCTGTCCTTTTGCCCAATGGGGCCTCGACATGATCGGCAAACTGCCAAAATCTTCGAAAGGAGGACACGTCTTCCTCCTGGTCGCAGTCGACAAATTCACCAAGTGGATCGAGGCCATGCCAGTCACCAACCAGAAGGGCAAAACCGCCGTCAAGTTCTTCGAATCCATTGTCTACAGGTTTGGCGTACCGCACAGCATCATCACCGACAACGGATCGAACTTCATCTCCGAAGAATTCCAGGACTTCTGCGAAGGCCTCGGGATCAATATCACGTATGCCTCAGTGGCACACCCGCAAACAAACAGGCAAGTGGAAAAGGCCAACGGCCTAATCGGCACCGGCATCAAGAAGCGCCTCATGAGCTCACTCGATCACAAAGATGGAAACTGGACGAAAGAGCTACCGTCTGTCCTGTGGAGCTTACGAACTACGCCAAACAGCTCCACCGGCTACACACCGTTCTTCATGGTACACGGAGCCGAGGCAGTGCTACCAGCCGAAGTACGCCATCAGGCTCCACGAGTCGTCGCGTACAGCGAAGGCGAATCCACGGCTGCACTCGAAGACGCCGTCGACACACTCGATGAAGCGCGGGATATAGCAGCCGCTCGATCAGCGGTGTACCGACAGAGTCTCCGCAACTATCACAGCCGCCGGCTGCGCCCAAGGTCCTTCGTCGAAGGAGACCTCGTCTTGCGACTCAAGCAAAAGCGACCGAACAAACTTGATTCACCATGGGAAGGACCCTACGCCATCACCGAGGTCATCCTAGGTGGCGCCTATCGCCTCAAGCACGTGGAGTCTGGAGTCGCATACTCCAACCCGTGGAACGTCTCGCACCTGCGACGATTCTACCCGTAGCAACCTACCCCCTTTTTACTTTCAATAAGGCTTTCAGCCAAGGCTACTCAGCCGAACCATGTACCTCCTCCATTACGATATAAATAAAGCTAAGTACCTCGCCCCCAACCCTCGGTTGACTATTTTCTGCAACTTTACTACATGCTACATACGCACTCGGGGGCTCCCCCCACCTCACAATTTCATCGACTGAGGACAAAACGTGTACACCTGAGTAGCTGACCACGTTAGGCAAACGAAAAGGACACGTACTAAATCAAAGCACTGCGTGCTCGCAAACAAGCAAACCTTTACAACAAAGGGCACATACACGCCCAGCCACAATATACAAATTTTACATCTATCTGTTTATTTTCAGGTCCTACCTATTCTGAAGAATAACCTGAGCACGCTGCTCAAACAAATCTACAATCTGTTCGGCATACTGCCTTATAGCCGCGTAATGCGGACGCATATTCCACTCGCCACCATCTGGTCGAGGAGGTAGCCCAGTCACCACAGCAGCCAAATCTACGTCAGGGCGGTGCACCCTCACAAGAGACAAGGCAACCTTCACCCCTGCGACGAGCTGCTGCCGCACCAGCTCCTTGACATTGCTGGCACTCCGAAACTTCGTCAGAAGACCTGCAAGGGTCGTTGGCACGGCATCCAACGGAAACATGACGTGCAGCACCGAGGAAAGTGATGTCTGCACCTGGCGGAGTACCCGCGAAACCTGGTAGACACGATCCTGCACCGTCGCCAGAACTATGGCGCGATCACGATCCATCCAGAAGAAGCCGCCGGCCTCCATGTCCTGTTGAGTCAAGCAATTGACTCGAACATCAATACGCTCCTTTTCTTCCCTCGGAGCAAGATTGGCACCTACGACAACCGCACAAAACAAGAGTAAGGCCAGCAGGCTAACCCGAAGAACTGAGCTACAGCCCGAAAGAAGGATCAACTTACATTGCAGCTGCTCGGACAGCCGACCCAGCTCCGCCATCAAATACTCCTCTCTGGCTGCACCACGGTCTGCTTTGGAATTCCAAACGTCAGCGCGACCGCGTAACCCAAGCAAATCTCTCTCCAAGCTGTGCACGCGATCTCGAATAAAAGCGAGCTGCGAGGAATCATCCAATGATGCTCGCAAGGGCCTTTCGGATGAAGTGTCAACTGGGTCAGCACCCGAAGGAACCTATAGCAGCAGAAAAAAGAAGGCACACAGACATTCAGCCAAGGATAGAGCACAACTCGGAGGAATTCATTAAAATATATAAGGCCACTACGTGTCACAAGGATGGTACTACAAAAGATATTTACAACAAAAATAGACTACAAACTACCCTACGTCTACTATGCCTAAGGCGGAGGGCACTGAGTCGCCTCAGAACCAGACTGCTTAGCTTTGGCCTCGCCCTGCTGCCGCAATGCGTACTCAGACAGCAAGTCAATGAGCTTGGGCCCATATCGTCTGCAGCGAGCGGAGTAGGCGGCGAAGGCTACCTCGGATCCATCTGCAGCCGTCGGCATCCGAGAAGTAATCTGGGGCAGGTCCAGCTCTGCCCCAGCCGCCATGGCCATCGCCAGCCCGACGGACGCGCCGATGCCCTTTTGCTTGCGCTTGTACGCTGCAGGCGCTTCGGCCGACAGAGCCTCTGCCAGGGCATCCACATCTTCAAGGGATGCGCCCTTCGGGAAAAGCTCCTGGTAGAAGCGACCAAGGACCTCTTTCGCCTTGGCAAGAGAGTTGACGAAGGTGCTGCAGCGGTCTTCGACCGCCACAGTGGCATCATCTAGAGCACTCCCGTGCTCCAGAGCACCGCGGTCGAACTCGATGCCTGCGGCATCTGAGACAAAAACGAAGAAAAATATGAAGAAAGTCAGCATAGAAGAAGATCCGTAGAAAAAGAAACAAGTCCAAAAGCTTGTACTCACCCGAAATAGCCTTGGCAGCAGCCATGAGCTTATCCGCCACCCCTTTTTCACGAGCAACCGCAACGGTGGCCAGCTGCTCCTCACGATCTGCGGCCTCCTGCTGCAGACGCTCTTTCGCTTCGGCTGCCTTCGCCATCTCCAGCTCAAGGCGCTCTCTCGCACCAGCGGCAGCTTCGGCCTTCTGCTCCGATTGGCCAAGGCTCTTCTTCAGAGCATCGACCTCACGGAGAGAGTCGTTATGCTCCTCTTCATTTACAACAAGCAAGTGTCAAATAAAAGGACCAGGATAAGCAAGAGAAGTACTACAAGGCAGACGAATACCTTGAAGCTGCCGCAGTTTCGCCTCCAGCGACAGGCGTTCCTCCACTAGCTGCTTGGCCTCTTGGACAAAAGGCTGTAGCAACAGGCAATAGTAGTAAGAGCAGGACTTGGGGGCTACGCCCAACACAAAGAAGCATAAACAACATCAGCATACGAAGACACTCGGGGGCTCCCCCCGTAACATCAAGCAGAAAAACTTACGTGCTCCGAAGGCGAACCCGCAGGCCCGCCTGCGAAATTCTGAGGCACAACCACCAGCCTCTCCTGCACAGGAGGAACTGGCGCAGCGTCACCAGAAGTCGCCACTGTCTGAGGAGGAGGCGACGCAATGTTCGACTCCCCCATCATCTCGCGCGCACCATCACTAGAGCCGTCGGAGGATTGCCTGCATACGAACCAATCAACACAGGTGCAAAAATAACAAGGGAACAAAGGACAACAGTGGCAACAAGAAAACTTACGAGCCCAACGCGCTCAGGTCGAAGATAGGAGAAGCCCTTCGGGCCCTCTTCTCCTCCTTCTTTTCTTCCTTCTTCTCCTCCTTCTTTTCTTCCTTCTTCCGCTTTGCTGGCGGGTGCGGAGCAACAGCCCACCCAGGAATGGCAGGAAGGGGAGAGGAAGAACCCCCATGAACATCATCATGACGCTCAAGGCCCAGAGGATTTCTGGGAATCGGAGGAGTCGGGGCATCTGACGACTCGCTAGAGCTCCGTGATCGCTTGCGCGAATGGTCCTCACTCGATTCGTCGGCATCCTCCGCTGGGGATCGCGCTGACGGTAGCTCGGACACGGAATCCACCACTTCATTATCCGGGGCATCCGGATACCTCTCGGGCAACGGTGGTGCCATGCCCGTCACTTTGAAGCTCTGCAAAAGGAAAAGGAACTTTGTTAGCAAACAAAGGAAAAAGTACACAGCTGACAAAAACAAAAGGGGAGCACTACGTGCGCAAATCTACACCTTGGTACGACCAACGTCGAAGAAAAGGGAGGAGTCAGCGACTTCCCCGGGATTTCTTCGTCGGCCTTGAACTTCAACAACGCGCGAAGAGCCTTGTCAAGTTCCACCTCGGAGATTTTCTCACTCGAAACCCTCGTCGGATCACGACGCCCAGAGTAAAGAAACATTGGGTGCGCCCTCGCTTGGAGGGGCTGCACCCGACGCTCAAGAAACGCCCGGATGATGTCGACACCGTTCACCTCCTTCTCAGGAATCAATTGGAGATCCTCCACCCGACGGTACAGGGCCTCTATCTCCGCCATTTCACCGTCTAAGATTTGGTTTTTCCAGGATCTTTTCTTCTCAATCAATTGGGAGGGGTCAAAAGGAACGAGACCAAAATCTTGCCCAGGCAGTACGGAGTCACGGATGTAAAACCATTTCCTCCGCCAGTACTGGACAGATTCGGACATGGAAAAGGAAAAGAATTGCACATTGGGACTGAGGGAGATGATGAAACCCCCAATGGGATACACACCATCCGAACCAGACTGCCTCTTCACGGAATAAAGCTTCCGGAAGAGGCCAAAGTGCGGCTCAATGCCAAGCCAACACTTGCAAAGCGTGATAAAACACGCAATGTGGAGAAGGGAGTTGGGAGACAGATGATGGAGTTGCACCCCATAGAAAAAGAGTAGTCCACGGAGGAAGTCATGGACTGGAAAAGAAAACCCGCGAATCACGAAGGCATCAAACATAACCCGGTACCCAGATGGGGGACGGGGGATTACCTCATTGCCGGGGAGTCTCATGGCCGTCGTGTCTTGCGGGATCAGGCTCCGCTCGCGCAGTTTGCGGAGATCGCTCTCCCGCGTTTCTGATCGCCGCCAGCCACCGTCGGTGACGCGAGCAGTGGCGGTGCCCTTCTTGCCTCCGGCGGCGCTGGTCCCAACTGCAGATGAGGACTTCTTTGTTTTCCCCATGGCGCTACGGCGGTGGTGGCGTTGCCAACGAAGAAAGACAAAGGAAATGTGGAGGAAACTCTCAGCGCGCAGCAAGAATAGCTCAAGAACGAGGGGGCAGTGAATAGATGAACTGCTGCGGTGAAAAACAAACCACGATTTCACCAGGGATTATAACAGCGAAGACGACGCACGCTGGCCGTCCATCGAGAAGACCTAACGCCAACGGTAGATCTGGCCGTACACGTGTCAGCACCAAAATGAACCGTCGATACCACGCCGTCCACTACGTGCAGAAATCGAGGAGACGCCGTAATCATCTCCACGCCCCGCGTGACCGGTCAATTCAAAGTCAGCAAGTGGGACCCACGCTTCGTCCAGTCAAGTCATCTCTGGCGTAGCAGACGCTTGAGGTCATCGATCGTAAGCACTGACGTCATCAAAAGCTATACTAGCACCACTTCGGCTCCACAGCTAAAAGTACTCACTCGAATCTACGATTCGACTAAATACTTGGGGGCTACTCCTATCAGGAGCGCTGGCCGCGCACCCGACAGACAAATGAGGACAAAATTATTTCTCTGAGTCCTACGTCGAGTTTACGACTCCACTACGGACTCGGGGGCTACTCCCATAGGGAGAATGGATTTAAGCATCCGAAAATTTTCGAGTCCTGCGGACCTAATGATTGAAACAATGCTTGAACTAAAAGTCTCCGTTCGAGTCTACGACTCGAACAGACACTTGGGGGCTACTCCCATAGGGAGCGCTGGTCGCGCACCCTATGAAATCTTCAACTGCGATCTTTCAGATCAGCACGCAAAAACTTTTTGGCAACTCTGCCCCAACAAAACACTGAGTGAGCGACAATCTCCTTGGCCACCCGAAGCACCTCCGAGGTGATAAATGTTCGGATGTTGTGTCTGCGACGCAAAGATAAGACCTACAGATATCATCTGATGGCCTGGCAACGCACCTGACTGCGCTCTGCTAGTATGAATCCGTACCAGCAGGTACGATGAAAAATCCTGACGGACGCGTTGGGTACACCAATTAAAATCACTGGAATTCCACTCCTATAAGTCCTCCGCAGCCTGAGTTGAATTACGCCAGCATATGTTCCAGGCCCGGGTTAGGGGACCCGAACCTGAAGAAGATCGTGTTGTTTCGTCCTAAGACAGTTAACTGACCCTGATCCGTCGGGTGAGTCAGGCACACGCATCAACAATCCCTACACACATATACTATTAACATATAGCTGCTCCCGAAGGATGGAAGAGTCCTCAGCCGAATCTACGATTCGACTGATCACTCGGGGGCTACTGACATGGTTATACCCTACGGGTACGTAACTTCAGCATACCTAGTCCAGCCCAAGGAAGGCCCACGACAGACATACGCTGGCCCATGAAGATTTTCGGGTGGCCAAGGCCCATGACGTCTTCGGATCCTTGGAGAGCAAGACTAGAGGAGATAGGAAATTCAAAGGGGTAAAACCCTAGAACTTGTAACCGACTAGGACTACGCCCGGGACCTGCCTAAGTCTATATAAAGGCCAGGAGGGCACGTCCTAGGGCAACTCGACTCATACTTTCGCACACGCATCCACGCCAGATCGAATCTGCGCACCCTGTAACCTTCGGTTCCGCCGTAATCAAGAGCAGACAAGCAGGAGTAGGGTTTTCCCTCCGGGGGCCTAAACCTGGGTAAATCTCGTGTCCCCTGGTTGCTTGTCTGTTAACCGTGCCACGATCTCCAGCATCCCCATCTTATCCAAAACCCAAGTCCATAACAATGGGCATTGACGAGATTAAACCTCGTCAGAAGGAGCTACAGTTGGTGACAAAAGGAAGATTGAGCTACCTTCTTGTGCTAATCAAGTGAGGAGAAGCTCAAGGAAGAACATTTATAAAGGGTTTAGAGTGCCCTCACAAAAGGAGACAAGAGGAAACAAGTCCAAGGTCAAGCCATTTCTTCTGCCTGCTATTTGTGACAAAATAGAGTGGACAAAGATGTTGTTGCACCTCAGATGGATACTGACAGTGATGCACCTGTGATGGATGACAGAATGAAACCTACCCCCATGCCAGTGCTGCAGGCTATTGGAGTCAACTTATGTGGTGTGGATCCTACTATTCTATCTCCTAACCAGCTGATGTCATCTCCTCAGGAAGATGGTGGAATCCAAGAGCTGGAGAACAAGGAGGACTAGTTGCTCTCTTGTCATCCTCATTTATATTTATTATGCATAATTTAAAAAAGTGGTTTGTATTATGTTGGAACATTCATGGCCTAAATGAAAAACCTAAACAATTAGATCTTCGAAATGCAATCCACAGTAGTGGATGTGCAGTGGTGTGTTTACAAGAAACTAAGAAGGATTATTTTGATTTGGAGTTCATCAGGGCATGTTGTCCCAGTTCTTTTGATGATTTTGCTTATGTACCTTCTAATGGTGCCTCTGGGGGCTTAATTATTATTTGGCAAAGTTCTGTATTTTCTGGTATGATGATGCACTGTATAAAGTTTGCTCTGTCTGTCCATTTTACTTCCAAGCAATCTACTCAAGCTTGGACTTTGATTAATATTTATGGCCCTTGTGATGGTGTTGATAGAGATGATTTCATTGAGTGGCTTTATGATCTTAAACATTCCTAATGATGAGGACTGGTTATTATTTGGGGATTTTAACTTCATTAGATCTCCTTATAACAGAAATAAACTTGGTGGAAATACAAATGATATGTTCCGTTTTAATGACATTATAAGAGCTCAACACTTGACTGAAATTCCTATCAAAGGAAGAGCTTACACCTGGAGCAATATGCAGACCAACCCTTTGCTAGAGCAGCTTGACTGGTTTTTTACCTCCATTCATTGGACTTTGGCTTATCTAGATACTTCTGTGACACCGCAAGGGAAACCAACATCTGACCACACACCTCTAGTTGTGTCCATACAAACTAAAATTCTTGCTAGCAAAATTTTTCAGATTTGAGAATTATTGGGCCTCTCACCCAGGTTTCCTAGAGGTTGTGAGTCAAAGCTGGTCCAAGCCAACCTTTAAGGTGAACAGTGCTGCAAATTTAAATGCCAAGTTTAAGAGGCTGAGATATGATTTGAAAAAATGGAGTAAATCCATTTCCAAATTGACTGTTTGCATTGAGAATACTAATAAAACTCTTCTGGAGATGGATAATTTGGAGGATCTGAGAGGTCTCACTATTCCCGAAGCCAATTTTAGGAAAATATTAAAGAAACACTTGTTAACCCTGCTGGAATATAAAAATCAATATTGGAAGAAAAGATGTACTATCAGATGGACTAAGTTTGGGGATGAGAACAGCAAATTCTTTTAGGCTTTTGCTACTATAAGGAACAGAAGGAACTCTATTGCTATGCTTAAATTACCTGATGGGGCTGAGGTTACTGATCATGCTTCTAAGGAGATAATTATCTATGATACTTTTAAGAGAATATTAGGGACATGTAATTCCCCTGAAATGTAATTTGATTTGCCATATTTGACTCATCCTGTTCAGGGTCTTGAGGATTTATCTGTGACATTTACCAAAGGTGAAATTGATGCTGTGATTAAGGAGATGCCTGCAGATAAGGCTCCTGGACCTGATGGATTCAATGGACAATCTCTGAAGAGCTCCTGGAATATAATAAAGGAGGACATTTATCAATTGTGTTTCTAGTTTCATGCTGGTACCTTGGATCTTGAGAGCATCAATATGGGATATATTACCCTCATTCCAAATGTTGCAGTACCTATCACTGTTAATGATTTCAGACCAATTACTTTGCTTAACTGCTGTTTGAAAATTATCACTAAATTATTGGCAAACATGCTTCAGAAGGTTGTGCTAAAAATTGTGCATAAAAATTAGTATGGATTTCTTAGAGGGAGGAGTATTCAAGATTGCTTAGCATGGGCTTTTGAATTTCTTTATCAGTATGAATGTTCCAAAAAGGAAATTATGCTTCTGAAACTTGATTTTGCTAAAGCTTTTGATACAATTGACCATGGGGCTATGCTCAAAATTATGAGATAGATGGGGTTTGATGACAAATGGTTGAGTTGGATTAATATGATCTTTAGATCTGGTAAATCTGTTGTTCTTCTCAATGGTCAACATGGGAAGCAATTCCATTGTAAGAGAGGGGTGAGGCAGGGTGATCCACTCTCTCCTCTCATCTTTGTTTTGGCTGCAGATCTGTTACAGTCAGCAATCAACAAGGCTTTCAGAGAACAACTCATTTCAGCCCCTTTCTCTCTAGATTTTGACATGGATTATCCTGTTATACAATATGCTGATGACACATTGATTGTGATGCCAGCTTGTCAGCAACAACTTGACATTATGAATGAGATCCTACAGAAATATGCTCACTCAACTGGTCTGAAGATAAATTACAGTAAATCAATGCTAGTTCCCATCAATTTGAACCATGAGTCTTCTTATTTACTTGCAAACAGTTTAGGATGCATTGTTGGTAAAATGCCATTCACTTATTTAGGACTGCCTCTTGGGACTACCAAGCCTACTGTTATGGATTTAATGCCATTAGTTGATAGAATTGAGAGAAAAATGTCTGCATCCTTCATGATGATGGCATACAGTGGGAGAGTTACTGTGATTAATTCACTGTTAACATCAATTGCTATGTTTCATATGTGCTCACTTAATATTCCTCTGAAGATTCTGGAACACATTGAAAAAATTAGAAGGCATTGTTTATGGAACAAAAAAACTGAAGAGGGAGAGAAATGCAATTCACTCATTGCTTGGGATAGAGTGTTGATACGTCGGAAACGTATCTATAATTTTTGATGTTCCATGCTTGTTTAGTATCTACTTTGCTTTGCTTTATCCACACTTTGAGGTGCTTTTCTTATGTTTTCTGGTACTAACCTATTAACAAGTTGCCATAGTGCTAGTTGCCTGTTTTCTACTGTTTTTGGTTCCAGAAAAGCTAGTAAGGAAATATTCTCGGAATTGGATGGGACAAAAGCCAAAGTCAATATTTCACTCAGGAGAACACGAAGTCCAGAGGAGAGACGGAGGGGCGCCATAGGGTGGCCACACCGCCTAGGCGCGGCCTAGGGTGGGACCGCGCCTGGGCAGGGTGTGGGACCCCTGGCCGCCTCCCAGCCTCGCCTCTTCGCCTATAAGAAGCCCCTGATGCCTAAACCCTAAGGACCCGATCAAAAATTCCACAAAACCGTCTGTAGCCGACGCCACCATCGTCCCTAGATCGGGGGATCTGAAGATTATCTCGGAGTCCTTCTTCTTAATCATGCCAGCCTCCGGTATGAAGCGTGAGTAGTTCCACCTTGGACTACGGGTCCATGTAGTAGCTAGATGGTTGTATCTCCTTGTGCTTTCATGTCTAGATATTGTGAGCTCCGTTCATGATCAAGATATGATCTATTTGTAATCATGCATGTTGTGTTTGCGGGGATCCGATGGATATTGAGATTACTATGTCAGATTGATTCTATCATGTCTGTGTTGTTTGTGATCTTGCATGCTCTCCGTTGTTTGTAGCTATCGTGGCCAAGTAGTTGCCAGTGACTCCAAGAGGGGGTATTTATGCTCGATAGTGGGTTCATGCCTCTACTTAATCAAGGGAAGTGACAGAAATCTCTACGGTTGTAGATGTGCTGTTGCCACTAGGGAGAAAACAAAGGTCTCTTGTTCATGGAACAAGTGGATTATTTACCTTACACACTTTGCTTAAAGCAGTTGTGTGTTGCTTGCAACTTAATACTAGAGGGGGTTCGGATGATAACCTGAATATGGACTTCTAGTCATAGATGCAGTTGAATGGCGGTCTATGTATATTGCTGTATTGCCAAATCGAATCTCACAGGATCTTTTTGTCTAGTATTGCATTGTTATGCCTTGCCGAGTCCTATCAATTGCCCTGCTGTAATTTGTTTACCTAGCATGCCATGTTTGTTTATCTAAGGAGAACACCTCTAGTGAACTATGGACCCCGGTCCAATCTTTACCATTGATACATCTTCCACTGTTACTGTTTGCTTGCTGCAAACCATCATCACCTTCCACACCATACAGTTAATCATTTGTTACAGCAATTGGTGAGATTCACAACCTCACTGTTAGTTGGGGCAAAGTATTGAGTTTGTGTTGTGCAGGTTTCCACGTTGCTTGCAACACCTTTGGGATGTTTACTTCCTCCTACTGGTTCGATAACCTTGGTTGCTTACTGAGGGAAAACTTGTTGTTGTACCGCGTCATACCTTCCTCTTGGGGTCTCCCAACGAAGTGCTGCTGCACGCATCAAGTGTGTCAACCAAAAGATAAAGGAGGGGTTGGAGTATTAAATCTTAAAATTCAGAATGAGGCCCTTCTGCTGAAATTCCTTCATAAATTCTATAACAAGTATGACACTCCATGGGTTACTCTGCTTTGGAAAGCTTATTATCTAGAAAAAGTTCCACATGCTATTGACCCTTGTGGATCCTTTTGGTGGAAGTCCATTATGAAATTGTGTCCCATCTACATAGGCATTGCAACCTGCTCTGTTGGCTTGGGCTCGACTGCACTGTTCTGGAAGGATTCTTGGCTTGAGGAGACCTTTGAAAAATCATACCCAAGAATGTTTTCTTTATCAATTACAGAAGATACCTCGGTTAAAGATTTCCTGACTTCTACTAGACTTGCAGTTAATTTCTTCCTACCTCTGTCACCAGAGGCTATGACTGAAGCTAGAAAGTTGCAATGTGCTACTAGAGATAGTACTCAGCTCAGATCAGCAGGATGTTTGGACTTATGTGTGGGGGGCTTCTGAGTATTCTTCAAAACAATACTACAATTTTTGTTTTAGAAACATTGCTCCTCATGCTTCTTTCAGTTGGATCTGGAAGTCGAAGTGCACTCCCAAAATAAAATTCTTCTACTGGCCGCTTTTCTCTGACAGACTGAATACTAGGAACATGCTGAAACATAGAAGGCAGCATCTTGGGTCTGGATATAATTGCATGTTGTGTAGTCATAACACTGAGTAAACCTTGGAACACCTATTTTTTCATTCTCCTTTTAGTAAGGAATGTTGGGATGCACTAAATATCCACTGGCCGATGCAAGGGGGAAGACTTGATATTGTCTCTGCTGCTAAATCCCAATGGAATGGTAAGATTTTCATGGAGGTTTTCATGACTGGTGCTTGGAGTATCTAGAAGGAGAGGAACAACTTATTGTTCAGATAAATGACGCCAACATTATCCTCGTGGAGAGATAGATTTTGTTCTGATCTTAGCTTGCTGGTTCATAGGACCAATCATGAGCTGCATTCTATTATTCATGGCTTAGCTAGCTCTTTGTAATCTCTAACCTTTCTTACCCCCTCCCCTAACATTGTAAATATGTAAAACACTCTTTCGTTATTAATACTAAGAGATAGTAAAACCTTTACTGTCATAAATTCTCAAAAAAGAACAAAGGAAATTTTCGAGAGTTGGCACACACTTTGGCGGAGCAAAATGAGGATACAAAGAGAATTGTGTTGATCGATCCTCCTAAAAATAATCAAATGGTTACTCTGGAAATTCAAAGGGACATTGCTAAGTGTTATGCCGAGGTAGTAAATTCTTGATTTTTTCATTTACATTCGTTTCTTATTTACAACTTGCAAATGGCATGAGTTCTATGGTTATAAAAATATTTTTTGTGTACGGATCATAGTTAAATATATTATGGATGAAATTGGAGGTGGTGTGTTCTGTTTGTTGGTTGATGAATCTACTGATGTTTTTGACAACGAACAGATGGCATTAGCTCTGTGGTGTGCCGACAAGTTTGGAGCAATCAAAGAGAGACTTATTGGTGTTGTTCATGTGAATGAGACGTCTGCTTTATGTCTCAAATGTAATATTGATTACTTGTTTGGTAAGTATGGACCGAGCATGAACATGAGAAGCGAGTTCAATGGCTTGAGAGCTTTGATCATGAGGATAAATAGCTTAGCATATTATGCCCATTGCTTCGATTATCAACTTCAATTAGTCATTGTGGCAGTAGATAAAAAGAATGATGATGTTAGCGACTTTTTTTGACATGGTAGCTCTTCTGATGAATGTGGTCGGAGCTTCTTGTAAGTGAAAATACATGATAAGAGAGAGCCAACAGGAGATATTGAAGAAATCCATTGGATGTGGACAACTTAGCACTAGTACAGGATTAAATCAAGAGTAATCTCTTCAAAGAGTAGGAGACACTCGTTGGTGATCTCACTATAAAACTCTTCAAAGCATAAACAACTTGTTCCTAGGTGTTATTGATGTGCTCAAATATGTTGATAAATATGGAGCAAGTGATGCAAAAAAACACCAAGCTCGTGGTCTCTTAGATTATGTAAATGATTTTGACTTCGTGTTTCATCTACACTTGATGTTCGTAATATTAGCACATGTAAATGCTTTCTCTCTATCTTTATAGAGGAAATATACAGACATCTTGGAGGCTATGCAAGAGGTGAAGTTAACAAAGATTTTTTTTAGCAAATTAGAGACGATGGCTGGGATTCTTTATTGGAAAAAACTTACTTGTTTTATGCGGAGTATGGTATTCCGAAGTTGGATATGGAAGACTAGTATACTTACCGGCATAGACCAAGGAATAAGACCAACCACACTAACTATGAGCACTATAAATTTGATTCCTTGACGCTATTATTGACTTGCATCTTGGAGAGTTTAATGATTGTTTTACTAACGTAAACTCAACTCTTCTTACCCAGATGGCTGCATTTAGTCCCAAGGACTCCTTTGATGCTTTCAAAGTTGAGACCTTAGTGGAATTAGCTAAGTCATATCCATATGATTTTGATTACATCTAATTGAACAATCTTGCCGACGAGCTTCCATTCTGCATTGATAATGTGTAAATAGATGGAAGATTTGTCGATCTAAAAACTATTTCTAAACTGATGATTAGTATAAGCAAGCATTTCACATTTCCTTTGGTATATCAATAGTTGGGAAACGCAAAGATAAAAAAATCCCTGCGAGGTGATCCCAAGATCTAGCGAAGGTAGAAGGCAACAAGAATTACCACTAGACTCACGATTGCGAATTACTGATAAAGCACATCGGTTGAATGCAGTGCATCCCTCACGATCCGATCCAATCCACAACTGTCAAAGTGTTGATCGTACAACACCTCTACCAGTAACACGTACGAGGAGGAGCACTGGCGGTGGACTGGTAGGTCTGGTACAACGGCTGGACTGGAATGGAGTTAGGGTTTCGAACGCATGGAATCACATAAGCATGCCCTATGGGTATCCGTGCCCCAGTGTATATAGGGAGTGAAAGTGGGATCCACTCACTTGTGCCCCATTCACTAAAGCCTATATTAGTCACTATGAGTATGACTCACTAACTAAGTCCATATCCGGTTTGGGTTAGACTTGCTCCCGCTCTTAAGTGTGTGACCCCGCAGGCTCATGGCAACTTGGACACTATTGGAGTATGACTCGCAATCGATCAATCGTTAGTGGCTCCTAGAAAAAGTGTTAGCTCTTAAGTACCAAAGAATCATGATAACTATGTCTGCAAGTGCACAGATCGTTTATAGCTAGTTTCGAAATAAAGATATCGGTCCCACAGGAAGCAGGAGTCTGAAGTCTAATAACTCTTGAAATAAATACTAAAATAGAAATACTAAATAAAGTTCTAAGTAACAAGATAAAATGCATGTTTTGTGTAAAAAGGTGTTTTTGGATTTTTAGTATAAGATAACAATGAGTAAAGTAAACAAAACTGAATACAGAAAGTAAGTATTGCGTATGTAGAAGAGATTTGAAACTTCAGTGGGGAAAAGCGTTCTCAGGGAGTAGTGGATACACCTCTAGTATTTATAAAGGGCTAAGGTAAATATTATTATCATGAACATTCTCAACTATGTATGTGTGGGAGGAACTCCATATTTGGACAAATAGACAACAACCATTGCTCACATCATCCTCATAACCATAGGAGACAACAATCAACATCAATTAAATTACCGTGCTATTAAGGGACTTGATCCCGTAGGACGTATCCTATGGCATGGATAGTGTTTTGTGAATTTCTAGATTCCTAAGTTGATACGTAAGAAGTGCCAACAACTTTGTAGTTTTGTAAGTGCTAACACACCTCTGGCTACCAACAAGTTCCCTCCATCAAGTCCCCAAAAGAGGCAAATATTGAGAGGTCGGCTTCTCCCAACATCAAGATGAAGACAATCTAATACATGGTCACAGTGATGAATATCATAATAAACTTTATCTTATTTCAATCTTATGCGAGGGTTTCTCCATCTCCTCAAGAACTAATGATCTACTAAGACATGGAGGCAAACAACATTATGGCAAAGACAAAGGAATCTATCATAGATGAATAAGGATGGCAATTTTACCCATAGGTATGGGTACCCGCGGGTACCGTACCCGCATGAGTAGGGTATGGGCACACTTTTATACCCATGGGTAATACCCATACCCTACCCGTTAAGTCACGGGTACGGGCACGGGTATAGACTTGTACCCATGGGTATGCCCATACCCTGCCCGTTTAAACTGACATGTCAAACTTATCTATAGATTTTGAACCTATGAGGCCGAGAAGCCTTGGGACGAGTATGAGATTGCGACTTCTAAACTTTAATTTGATACTTCATGTACGCATCTACTATTAGTAAGTAGAGATTATTATCTTTTTTTATATATGCTATTGATGAAAGTAAAATTTTGAATAACTTGTATACTATTGGATATACCCACGGGATACCCAATGGTTACGGGTACCCGCCGAGTATGGGTATGGGTAAAGTTTTATACCCACGGGTACGGGTATGGGTAAGTTTTTGTATCCATTGGCTACACGGGTATGGGTATGGTATTGCTCTACCCTACCCATACCCTGCCTATTGCCATCCTTATAGATGAATAGTACTTGTAAAAATCCACAACAAGTACGGAAATTACAACAAGATCTATACAAGATGTAGATGGGATGGATGGAGATGGTGGTGATGCGGCGGTTGATGATGAAGATCGATGCCTTAGCCTCCTGGATCTGCGTAGGGCGAAGATGGATCCCCGGTGGATGAGTTCTCCCTCCAGATGCCTTTTGGAGGTGAGATTTCGTTGATTTCTGGGTGTTCTGTATGTCGTCTCTCCTATCCAGTTGAACGTGGTGAAACTATTTGAGGAGGCGGTGTCGGCTAACTATACAGCGGGAACTATACGGCCGGAAAAAGTATTCACGTCATATAGTTGGTTGTTAAACCTTCTGTATCCTCCAATTGCTTCGGGTTTTATTCTGATGTTATTAATATTTTCCAAATAAGCAATTTACGTTGTTTTTAGCTCCTTTTCACTCCAATATAACTGGTCCAAGAATTGTGTCCATCGTATCCATCATCTGACCCGATCCTAGTGAAAATAAACATAAAAGATACGTGCGAACGCTGTAAAATACCAAGATCCTACCACTACAATGCAATAATAATAATATAAAACATGATGCAAATATGCACTCATCAACTTCCCTAAGCTTAGACTCTTGCTCGTACCGAGCAAGTTTAGCTTAATGGATGTGATCCTCATATTCATGAAGCTGAGTCGATAAAATAAATGAGGCAGATGCAACATGTGTTTATCATATATGATACATAGGAATAAGTTCATGAATAATACCTTACTCGAACCATCTGAATAATATTAGCAGGATTCCACACCTTAGCAATTAACAGTTCATAAAAGGTTACTCTCAATCATGATGTAAAAGTATTCGGTTTGACCGAATGAGTTAGTAAGGAAGTTCCAAGTGTTTTAGGATTAACATATTCACTTGGGATTCAAAATCTCAAACGTCTTTTTGTCTTACTACAATATAGTGGTATATGCCTATTTGCTCTTTGCACATTCGCTCTTTTTCTTTCTCTTTCTTTATATATATTTGTGCTCACACTTTTGTTTTAGTGTTGTGCAAAGGAGCTAGCCATACATTCCACTTCATGCAGGAGGTCAAAGTTTAACAATCTCAATTACCAAATTCCAAAAATATATGGAGCATCTTTATAACTTGAATATTCTACCTCAACTTGTTCTCACTCTATTTGATAGCACTTTTGATTTCTCCTTTGTTCAAGGTTTTTCTTTTTTCAACTTAACTAATTAGATAATTTATCCTTTTTGTAAATCAAACCATTGACCTACAACATATTGATCAAATTATCTTTGTATTTCCCGTTAATACCAATGGTGTGGAAGACTCCTATTGCTATCATCAAGTGCAAGTAAAATTATACTCTAGCCATTCATATATCTAATAAGACAAACTCAAACTCAATAATGATCCATATATCATAATAAACTCAGAATTTCATAAAAGGGATCGACTATTCCTGAAGGGAATTCTAATGATGCAAACTTTATTTATGAGCTCGAACTAATGCAAAACTAGAATAGTAATAACAACTTACAAGATAGATTACAAGGTCTTAAAGATCTCCCCAAACTTGGAATCAAGCCAGGCAGGATCAAATAATCCCTCGTGATTATTTGATACCGTGGTTTATTGTAGGTCACTGTGGCGCCATGGCATGTAGCACTGCGGTGTGTAGCTTCTTGTTGGTATCCTCCAGAGCAGTGATGCGGCTGTAACACCTGCGCAAATCAGATTGCAAAGTATCCACCCTATCTGCGAGTTTAGTCACAAATGGGAGAAGATCGTCCTTCTTCTCTATCTCCTTGAGGCAGTGATGGACTTCAACGCAATGGAGTAGCTCCTGCTTATGATATATCTCCAGTGCCCGTACGAGATCCTTTGTCCTGGGGACAACTTCTTATTCCTCATCCATTATTGATGGATCGGGGAAGTAGAAACTGTTCCTCCACTCTTCTTGAGGCTTCACCATCATACGAGTGCCAGTGGTAGGCCTCGAGCGGGGCAACGCCGGTTCCTTGCTAGCACCTGCACCAATGTTAGGTATTTCCTTACGCTTGTGCGGCCTATGGTACGTAGTGATGAACTTGACCGTCTCCACACGCCCTTTTCCATGCGGCTTGTGGCCTTCTCTCTCTTCTTGAGTTCTCTTCATCGCTGCCCAGTCGATCTCTAGGGGATCATAGACGTCACGGCTGATGTAAACGTCGCTCCAGCCTTCATCGGGATTGCTTTTGTAGAAGCTTGGCTCGACATAATCTTTGTACCCCGGGCTAAATCTCTCCACCTCCTCATCGCCGTCCTCCATAGACGGGGTGCTATAAAGGTCTCTAGGAGCAATGATCCCAAGGGGTTTTCCACGGCCTAGGACGGGATAAAGCATGGCTAGATTTGTTCCTGGTGATTGTGATTAGAGAGAGGCACAATGGCAGTATATAAGAGGGGTCAGAGGTCGGTAAAAATCGCGAGAAACAACAAATTCACGCCCAAGAAAAGAATCCTAACAGAATAGGAAAAGAAATCAAGATTTTGGAGGAGTCCTGCCACGTAACGATCAACTAGCCCGTATAGTTCCGGCCGTATAGCCAGTTTTGGGTCAGATATTTCCAAATATCTCAAGTCCAGGTCGGTTACGTTACCAACTAGGAACTGCAAAACTTTTTTGAGATGAATAAATAAGAACGAAAAAAGGATCGATGGTACAGAAGCTTTAACGACCAACTATACGGCGGGAATTTTTTCTCCGGCCGTATAGTTGCGCCCATATAGATACTAGACATCGAAAAATATTTCGCAAGGGGGGTACAGTACTGATGGCTATAAGTGCACATATCGTTTGTAGCTAGTTTTGAAGTTAAGATGTCGATCCAACAGTGAGCCCAAAGGTAAGTGTTTATTGGTGAAGTCTCTATCACATCCGAAGTTATCACACGTCTTCGAGTGAGCGTTGAAATAAGAATAGATTTTGGATTAAAGGATTGTATTTAAATAAAACTAAAATGTAAACTTCATAACTAAAAAGCATAAAAGTAAATAACGATTTGTTTGTTATTTTCTGCAGATGACAAAGTAGGCGCGAGGAGTTTCAGTTCATGGTGATAGTGAATGTGTCGAGTGGATGAGTGATAAGTGTAATAATTATATTTTTATAAGTATGTGTATAGGCGAGCAACCCATAATTAGCCAGAACTCCTCTTGGTAGATTTTATCCCAACTTTAATAATCCTACTAGCCTGTTTACCACAACCATGGCCAGTCACTAGACGATTAAGATCCTCAGGTTTCTTAGCAATTAAGCTCCTTGGATCGGACTAATGCAATAAGCTCGGTGGCTTCTCATAATCCTCGAGTCAAACTAGTTTCTCATTGATATCCCCGTGTCACTCAGGGGTTGCCGGTCTGCTAGCAAACAAGATTCTATCTATGTAAAAAAAGCATCATGTTGTTTGGGCCCTTAATTAGACAACCGGCATTAAGCATCCCATAGATAGTCAAGAATACACAGTATAGTAATTAAAATCAACCACAAACTTAATGGAAATTATATAGGCACATCACATCTCACCAATCCCCTACGTCTCCCACGCCCAAGGGAAATTACTTGCACATGAGAGAAGAAAGCATCATCGATATAATTAAATAAAGGGAGTCTTCTTGATATTACCATGGAAATCCACAATACGAAATAAAAATAAATCCAACACAATTCAGGATGGGAAGAACAATCTCAAACCCTAGTCTTGCAAGGTGGAGATCTCTCTCTCAAGTACAACTAATGGCTATGGAGGTGTGGTGGCTAGGAGATCGAAGATCGTGGATCGAGATGAAGAATGTCTTCCCCTTCTTCTCCAGATGGGATGGCGGCTTGTGTGTTCTGTTTCGTCCTCTGGCTTTTGACGAAAGTTGTCCCTTTTAATAAGATGAAGGAGATGGCAGCTATATGGCGGGAACTATATGGCCGGAAAAATATTCCTGCCATATAGTTGCTCGATAAAGCTTCTGTAAACTCCCCTCGATTGCTTCCAAAAAGAGACTTGCTTGTTAAATCCCTCTGTTGATGCTCAGGACCTAAAACACACTTTAAAGACCAAGTTTTCTTTTCTACCGAAGTATTAGCATTAGGTAAAGCTAGAAAACCATCAAATCCAAACGAAAACCATCGATAGAAACCATAAAAAATGTATTGAATCTCATAGCTATCAAGTACCTTTAACGACCAACTATACGGCGTGAGATTTTTCTCCGGCCGTATAGTTGCGCCCTTATAGTTACAAAACCCCCTCAAAAACTTCAGAAAAACAAGAGGAATTCAAAGGTAAAAAATTTAGAAGTAAAACTGTGAAGACAAAGCAACTTATTAGAGGAAGAGAACTTACCTTCCACTTACCGTTTATTTAGTCGTGAGTGACAAGCTCTTCCAACAAAAAAGACTTCCTCTTTTTGAGAGTAATTGACCTTAGTTCATCTAATAATTCTCGAAAACGAAAATCACCAAGACTAAAGTTCCTCTCAATAAGATTTGTGTCTTACTAGGCACATATATATGCTGCATCCACTATCTTTTCTTATTGCCTCTGCATAATCTGCAACTCAAATTCTTGAAGTAAAAGGATCCAACGGATCAGTCTTGGCTTATGATTTTTCCTATCAAGTAGTTCTTTTAAGCCATTACTATCCATATGAACTATTACTTTTGCATCAACTATATAAGAACAAAATTTATCACAGGAGAAAAATGCAGCAAATAGTTCTCTTTATTCCTTAGGATAATTCTTTTGAGCACTATTGGGAGTTCTACTAGCATGATGTATAATATTAAATATGTGACCTATGTGTTATACCAGAGTTACTCCTACAACATCATCACTAGCTTCACATATTAAATCAAAAGTCATATCCCATATAGGTGGTTTAATAATAGGGGCATGTGAAAAGCATATTTGAGTTTATCAAAGGCAATAAGGCATTTATCATCGAAATTAAATCTTACTCCTTTTTGCAACAAATTAGTTAAAGTTTTGGAAATTCTAGAGAAATTCCTAATGAACCTTCTATAAAAACCCACATGACCAAGAAAACTTCTTATACCTTTTATGTCCCTTGGTTGTGGCATTCTCTCTATTGCTTCAACTTTAGCCCTATCTACTTCAATACCCTTACCTGATACCTTATGTCCAAGGACTATGCCTTCTTTGACCATAAAATGGCACTTCTCCCAGTTTAGAACAAGATTGGTTTCTTTGCAACGCTGCAAAATTCTTTTGAGATTATCCAAGCAACTAGTAAATGAAGTTCCATAGACATAAAAATCATCCATAAATACTTCGATTATCAGGTCTATAAAATCTATGAAAATATCAGTCATGCATCTTTGAAAAGTAGCTGGAGCATTATAACCAAAAGGCATGCGTCAGTAAGCATGTAAACCATAAGGACTAATGAAAGTTGTTTTATGTTGGTCATCAGGATGACCAGCTATTTGGGAAAAACCAGAGTATCCGTCCAAGTAATAAAAAAGAGTGTGGTTTGCTAACCTCTCTAAAGTTTGATCTATGAATGGTAAAGGATAGTGATCTTTCCTAGTTTCCTTATTCAATTTCCTAAAATCTATGCACATCCTATGTCCAACAATAATTCTAGTAGGTATCAACTCATTGTTTTCATTAGGAACACTGGTAAAGTCGCCTTTCTTAGGAACACAATGAACAAGACTTGCCCATTCACTTTATTTTACAGGATAAATTATACCTGTATCCAGTAGGCATACTATTTCTTTTCTTACCACTTTCTTCATTTCAGGCTTCATCCTTCTATTAAATTCTGCAACTGGTTTAGCACCTTCCTCCATGAATATTCGATGCACGGTTATCATGGGACTAATTTCCCTTCAAATCATCCATTGAGTACCCAAAGGCCTTGCGATGCTCCTTAAGTACCTTCATGAGTTCTTCTTCTTCATCCCTTGAAAGTTTAGCACTAATAATAATAGGTAATTTATTAGTATTATCCAAAAATCTATATTTAAGATTATCTGGCAAAGTTTTTTACTTCTGGGAGTGGTAATTCTTAATCCCCTTTCTTTTCTGGCTCTTCAAAAGCCTCATCAATTGGAGGTCCTAAAATGGGAAGTGAATCAAATTCACTTTCTAATTATTCTAGAGACTTGTCCTCCATAATTATTTCTTCACAATTCGAGTCTTCATTTATTTCGTCTTCTTGATTACTAAAGAAGAGAGCCGCCATCTCCTCAATAGTTTTCTCTTTCTCTTCTTCTTGTATAAGTAGAGGTTTGTCTTTTAAATTTGGAAAAGTGTAATTCTTTTTCCGCTTTCCCAAGCTTAAGAGATACAATATCCTTTTTGAAGTCGACTGTGGCACCTACATCGCTCATAAAGTTCCTTCCAAATATAATTGGGCAAAGAGTGCCAGCTAGCATACCAACAACAAAATAATCGATAGGAAATTTTTTATTGCCAATTGTGATAGTTGCATCTTCAACTACTCCCATTAGAATTCTAAGATTTTAATTGGCTAATAAGATTGACATATCAGTATTTTCTATTGTAGCCAGTGCTATCTCTTCTTTTATTTCTAAATAAAAATCATAAGTTATAACATTAACTGTGGTGCCAAGATCACATAGACCATAATGCGAGGTTTCTTTAAATATGCAGGAAGAATAGGCTTACCTACATATTTTACCTTAGTTTTACCTTCAACCAATATAGAAGTATCTTCATCAAGCTCAACTATGTTACAATGTGCATACATAGGCATAATTTCTTCCTTGGTTACCTCTTCATCTTTAGTTTCATCCAGATGTTCTTCAATTTCTGGCACACTTTCCTCTTCCTTCTTCTCTTGTACTGCTTTGACCTGTTCATACTCGAAAATATGCTTCTGTGTAGTGTTAGGGAAAGGTATCTCATATATTGGTTCTAGGGAGGCCAATATTGCTTTAACTTCTCTTTTCTTTTCAGATTCGGGTGGTGGATCATTCTTGACCGAACCCTCTTTTGGAGCTTTGATGTGTTTTGTAAAAGCTTTAACAACTTGCAGCACAAGATCTAAATCTAAATAAAGTTCTTTAGATAATTCATTAACATGGCCCTTCTTATTATAGTCATGAATACAATAATAATCTATTTCTATGCCTCTTTAACTTCCTAGACCAAAATTCCATGAAACTCTATGATCACGAATTCTATTAAGTAAATCCCAAGCTTTAGTTATGGTTAAATCCATAAAAGCTCCTCTCGCACAAGAGTCTAGTTCAATTTTATTAGGTTTAATTAAACCGCCATAAAAGATATGCAATAAATACCATTCAGGCAAATCATGATGAGGACATTGATTTAGTAAATCTTCAAATCTTATATAAGCTCTTACTAGTCCTTCATTAGGACGGTTCCTCCAAGTCATTATAAGACGCCTTATTCCAAAAGGATTTGATAATTGATAATATTTGGATAAAAATTCAGAAGCTAAATTATCCCAGGTAGTAGTGGCTTCTGTGGGTAAAGGTCTATACCATGAGAGAGTTGTACTTGTCAAGGTTTGAATAAAGAGTTTCAGCCTTACCTCATTAGCAGTATACCCCTGTAATTGGAAAGTGCCATATATGTCTTTAAAACATGCAATATACTCATATGGGTCAGGATCTTCTTCATCTCCAGTAAATTGCTTCTTGTGTAGAATACCAAGTAGTAGAGAATTTATTTCAAAATCCCTTGTCTTCTTGTTGGAGTTGTATATTTTATTAATGGCATAGGGCTTCCCAAAGTGGCTGAGTGGGTTAGCACAAGTCATATGCTGAAACTCCATCATGTTGGTGGAAACTTGTAAATCAAAACAAAACTTAACAAAAGTAAAGTAAATAAGCAAAAACTAAAAGACCTACAACGCTTAGCTCCCCGGCAACGACGCCAGAAAATAGCTTGATGACTGCAAGTGCATAGATCGTTTGTAGCTAGTTTCAAAATAAAGATATCGATCCCACAGGGAGTAGGAGTCTGAAGTCTAATAATTCTTGAAATAAATACAAAAATATAAATGCTAAATAAAGTTCTAAGTAACAAGATAAAATGCGAGTGTTGTGTAAAAAGGTATTTTGGGTTTTGGTATAAGATAACAATGAGCAAAGTAAACAAAACTGAATACAGAAAGTAAGTATCGCGTATGTTAAAGAGATTTGAAACTTCAGTGGGGAAAAGCATTCTCAGGGAGTAGCGGATACACCTCTAGCATTTATAAAGGGCTAAGGTAAAGATTATTATCATGAACATTTTCAACTATGTATGTGTAGGAGGAACTCCGTATTTGGACAAATAGGCAGCAACCACTGCTCACATCATCCTCATAACCACAATAGACAACAATCAACATCAATTGAATTACCACGCTATTAAGGGACTTGATCCCGTAGGACGTATCCCATGGCATGGATAGTGTTTTGTGAGTTTCCTAGATTCCCAAGTTGATACGTAAGGAGTTCCTGTAAGTGTTAACACACCTCCGTCTACCAACAAGTAGTTCCCTCCATCAAGTCTCCAAAAGAGGCAAATATTGAGAGGTCGACTTCTCCCAACATCAATATGAAGACAATCTAACACATGGTCACAACAATGAATATCATAATAAACTTTATCTTATTTCAGTCTCATGCTAGAGTTTATCCATCTCCCCAAGAACTAATGATCTACTTAGACATGGAGGCAATCAACATCATGGCAAAGGAAATGAAATCTATCATACATGAATAGTACTTGTATAAATCCACAATGAGTATGGAAATTACAACAAGATCTAGACAAGATGTAGATGGCATGGATGGAGATGGTGGTGATGCAGCGGTTGATGATGAATATTGATGCCTTAGCTTTCTGTATCTACGTAGGGCGAAGATGGGTCACCTGTGGATGAGTCCCTCCTCCAGATGCCTTCCGGAGGTGAGGTTTCAGTGATTTTTGGGTGTTCTGTATGTCGTCTCTCCTATCCAGTTGCACGGGGTGAAACTAATTTAGGAGGCGGTGTTGGCACCAACTATACGGCGGGAACTATACGCCCGAAAAAGGTATTCCCGCCGTATAATTGGTCGCTAAACCTTCTGTATCCTCCAAGTGCTTTGGGTTTTCTTCTGGTGTTATTAATATTTCCCAAATAAGTAATTTACATTATTTTTTTCTCCTTTTCACTCCAATATAACTGCTCCAAGAATTGTATCCATCGTATCAATTATCTGACCCGATCCTGGTGAAAATAAACATAAAAGCTGGGTGTGAACGCCATAAAATACCAAGATCCTACCATTACAATGCAATAATAATAATATAAAACATGATGCAAATATGCACTCATCAATAATATGCCTTCCAATGCGACTTAAGTCCGAGTACCTTTTGTCTCACGATATACCTTGTCGAACTATAGGAGAATAACCCTTATCCCTTAAATAGTCTGACTCTCTTCTCGATCCGTGATATGTGATCCATCCAACTAACTCTTAATCGACCGCCTTGGGTAACACTTAACCGATTTATGCATGGCCATGCTTGAAGCATACCACAAGAGAGGGCCCAGAGAATATATCTTGAGTTGGAGGGGCAAAATATCATCTTGGTTATCCACATAACGCAGCTTGATTCTCAGTCGACCCGAACTCTGCCTTTATAACTGCCCTGTGACGAAATAAAGTTTGATAGAATCTAAGTCGGTGATCCACAACTCGGATTGTGCAACAACCTCAGGTCTAAGGATTAATTTTATTAAGACATACAATGCCGACTTGTTCGTTGTATCTCAATATGGGTCAATCCGACTCGCTAAACTCTTTAGCCGAATCCGTATAAGTCAGAATAGCATCAACATGCCCATGACAAGTGGAACTGAGTCATCAGCGGACTTTCACATTAGTCTAAGTTGTGTGTCCAACACAACCTCAATGACCAAGTATATTTAGCATGAACAACATAAATGTATAGTTCCACAACTAAATCATATATTCAATGGTATACATCACATGCTCATACAAGGACAACTTAATAAATTTATGAATATATTGGGAATTACATCATATATGATTGCCTCTAGGGCATATTCCCAACATCAACTGCTTAAGCTTGTTCTAGTTTTGTCCGTTGCCGCTGATATTGAGAGGTGTTTTTCAGCGATGAAATAGTGAAGACAGTGCAACGTAATCGTTTTGGTGATGATTTCATGAACCACTGCAACATTTGCTTTTTTGGAGCAAAGACTTGTATATTTAACTCTGTGTAAAGTTGTGATAGACTGCTTTCTAAATATTGGAGATCATAGAGGCCAAAAGAAATAGAGAGGTATTTAGTTTTTTAGTCGAACTTTATTTTGAGTTTGCTACAATATACACTGTAGAATTTCTAATTGATATACTAGTCGTGGATCTCGCCATACGAGCTATGTGCATATATATTAGTGGTAGATTTTATGGGCATACTATTTTTCTGTGTTGACCCCGGCGACCTTGTTTTTTGGATTTTCCCCTGGGTAGAGGAATACCATAGCCATATCGTTATAAACCGTGGGCAAATATATTCTACCTTTTCCCCTTGCGTACGGGTAAAACTTAACACACACCCATACCCGTTGGGTATCCTTACTCATATGGTACTCATACTGTAGATTAGTAGTGCACAATTTTTCAAAGTAGTTCAAGAATACATTACATATACCACATAAGTTTTTAAGTTGCAAAAAATGGCATAACGGTTCATGCCTTATCAGCTACCACCTGAGATTTGTAGTGATTGTGCTACAACATCCATGTATACTCTATTCATACCCCTCTATCGTGTGCATCTACACCATTATCGTGCTCCCCCACTCGATGTCAGCGCTCGTTGACTGCCTTCCTTTCGTCTCCTACCCGCCCGGCCTGCGAGGATGAAGGAATAGAGAACAAGGGAGTGAATCTAGAGGGGGAGATGGAGGGTAAGGGCACTGTTGCTGACTCCATGCCTTGTAGCGGCAACACGATAAGGAAGGCCAGATGATCGAGGACTCGAGGAAGATCAGATTTTGTTATTTTAGGATTTGGGAGTAGTCGAGGAGATGAGTCACGAGATGCTCATCCTCGGATGCACACTTATGTTTTCATGTTGGGTTGCTCGACTTGGGTTGTTCTTCTCGAGATTAAACTATTGCGAGCTTCACGGTTGCCCAAGTCAGGTCAAAATAGGTATTTTCTTCGTTTCATAAAGCTAAAACATCTTATATTATGAAATGAAGGGGGTAAGATTTAGGTATATCCAGTAGCATATGACTATACCCTTGCCCTAGCCCTGGTCAGGACTTCAAAGATAAGATATGGTACTACCCATGTGTTATGGGTACAAAAATATGTCCATGTCCTGCACATACACACGAGGACCCGCACCATGGGTAAAATTTCCATGTCCGCCACCCCTTCAACAATGCATGTGTCTTGGAAGAACAAGTTCAGTATGGTAAATAATCCCTATGCTAAACTCTTAACCCATTCTAGGTCACCGGCCCTTTTGAATCCCGTTGCTGCTGCCGTAGTGGAGAAACATGAATCGTATGGAAAACCAGGCAGTCGCACGTCATGAATTTAAACCGCAAGAATGACTTCTAATGACACGCTAAATAAAAATGATGGATACTGAAAATAGATTTGTAAATGTGTTAACCCTTTTACTGAGGTATGCTGTAACATCCCAAAAATACTAAGCTTGGATCATCAAATTCTAATCATCAAAATTAGGATTAACAAAAACTTTTCTAAATGAAATCATGAATGCATGCATATGTGTATGCATGGATTTTGAAATCCTTTAAAACCACCTTGTTTGTTTGTTTGTTCCATTGCTTGTAAAATATTTCTTAGGTGAAATAAACATCATCTAAAACATTTTCCACACTTCTCCTAAAGACAAGTAAATCAAAACACATATATGAAATGAATGGTCATTTTGGCCAATTTAACTCCCATGCCTACTTTGGCTGTCTCAAACTGTCAGAACCTAACAGAAACTTTTCTGGATCTTTGCACCCCTTGAATGTACTCATAACAAGGTATCAAGGCCCACTTTGTGATCATCTAGAAACTTTCAAATGCATAGTTTAAATGACAATTCAAAATTGAATCTTTAGCATATGGGAAGATCCCACTTTTTCAAAAACCACTCAAACAAGCTCAACTTTCAAAACCCAAGCATCTGCAGACTCACCAGCACCAATCTAGCAAACCCACCAAAAATCATTTCAAAATTCAAAACTTGATTTCATGCGGCCATTTCATCAAACAGGTTGTAGACACAAATCAAACACTATTGTGAGCAGTGATTCTTGCCTAACTGGTTCCCCATTTAGCTCACACACAACTCAGTAGATCATCTAGGAAGATTAGCCAGGCACTAGCACCACTGTGAGCTTTCCATTGTCATCAATGGTGAATAGCCGAGCACCCTCTTGCCACCCCATAGTCGACAGCAAGCTAGGAGCAGCAGCAAGCCTAGCCAGCATGTCTGGGAGGCAGCCCACCGTCCACCGCCACTCACTATCCCAGCCGCGAGCGTTGCCAAGCCCTGGACCACGCGCACAAGCCGCGCCCAGACCATGCCGAGCGTGCGCCAGAGCGCCACCCTCGACCATCACCCACAGACCGCGCACCGCCCTCGCCGCGTGCATACACAATCCCCACTGACCCAGGAGACCGCCAGACATCCCCGTTTGCCGCCCCGTGCCGCACAACCACCGCCCGCCGTCGAAGACGCCGCCTCTGCCGCGCAGAGCACCGCTCGTTCCAGACCAAACCACACCGCCCCATGCCTCGAGACTATGTCGTTGAGCATCTCCACGAGACACCGCACCGTCCCCTACCCTTGCCCATGCCTTTAGCCGCCTGTAACCTCGCCCCCGACGAGCTCACCGTGCGCCCCGACGGTCCCCTCGCTCGACTATAAATAGAGGCCACCCCCGCACGATTTCTTCACACCATCTCACTCCCCTCTCCTCACTGATCGTGCCACACCATTTTCAGAGCAAGGAGAGCACCACCTCACCGGAATTTCACTGGAGCCTGCCACTGCCGGAGAAGAAGGGAGCCAGCGATTGGAGCCGCCCCAGGAGCTGCCGCGACCACCCCTGAGTTCGCCGTCGTCGACTTCGTCGTTCGCCCGCCTCGCCGACCCTCGCCAGCACCCCGGTGAGCCCCCAGCGACCCTCACTGGCCGCGCTAGGTTTCGTTCTCACCGGAGTTGTCTCGCATCGACGATGACTCCCAGCCGTTAGATTAGAACTAGATCGAACGATCCACGTCGCCCCATACCGCTTCGCCCAGGCCCGTGTCGCTGACGAGTGGGGACACCCACTTAAGCAGCCCGCGGGAGCACTGCGCTTAGCAGGCCGGCCCAGTAACTTTTCCCGCGCAGCCCAATTATTCAAATTAAACCTTTTTCTATTTCAATTCAAACACACTTCTGTACCCAACTTCAAAAATCAACCCAGATCGATTCATTGCACCAAATTGAATGAAACCAATTTTGTTGGAAAGGTCTATGAATGCTGAATCCAAGACCGTTGGATTCAAGTCATTTGGATCTATAGATCACCCATGGTAAAAATAACAAGGCAGAAGCTTTTCTGCATTCAAACATTTTTCAAATTTAAACCATAATAGCTTTTGAGTTGATTCCAACTCTCAAAAATCACATTTAACCATACCTTTCAGAATATATAAAAATATATAGGTTTAATTGCAGAAATAATGTTCAAGTAATAAAAGAATGCTACATAAGCATTTCTAGCCACTTTAATTAATTAAAATAAAAGGGTAAAACCTTATGAAATTGTGACACCACTTTAAATCACATTTCCATGTACTACAATATGTGGTGATGACATGTGTCAACATGACCCCATGTTGGGTTTGGAGAATATAAAATCTTAAGTAGTTTTTCAATGAGTAGACATTACTTTTCTAAAAATAAAAAGATTTAAACCAAGCCTTAACCTTGTAATGTTAGGGATGATGCTAGATCATCCATAGGACCCTTGTGTGTGATGATTGCAAGTAGTTAAGTATTGTTTGGTGATTGTGTACCTTGTATTTATTCATAGACGCTAGTACCGACCAAGGATACGAGGAGGAAGGAGGATACTACGAAGAAGAAGCCGAGGAGAACTTCAACCACTGCTCTGCACAAGGCAAGCCTAATACTACTAGTTGAATATGCAAGCTAAAACTTGCAAGACACTCTACTTTAGCAAGATTATACTGATATTGATTCAAGCTGATACTATACCTACGCAAGCCTTACCAACCAAGTTGACCTATGCAAGCTAACCCTTGCAAGATACCCTACTGATGCAACAAACCCATACTTGTTCTATGACTACTATATGCCTTAATCATATGTGATCATACCCACTTGATAAACCAATCCTAGTTTTATGTGCAAGCTCCTTACGCTATTTCTTTATCAAAGCTTACTTAGAGTTTACTTAAGTGACTGGTAGATTTTGGAAAGATGCTGAAGGTTGCATAAAGAGCATAAAATTTGGCCTAAGTTAGAAACCTTGACATCAGCCTGAGACATGAGGTTGTACTTAGTTGAAACTCCACTAGTTTACCACCCCTCATCTTTACTACCCCCACCTGTAGATGCTAGTGCTAAGCATAAAACTTGATCAATTTTTAGATGGGAATACTTGGTGGAAAAATGGTTATGAAAACCTTGGAATGATGGATCATTCTATTGAAATGTTTTAGACATGTGTTTCCAAACACTTGAGAATTTTGGTGATAAAAATGTTGAGGCATGATGCTTACCCCTTTATAAAACTGATGGTTGTCTGGATGCGATACCATTCCAATTTTATCGTACAACCACAATACCCGAATATTGGGTAGGGCTTGACTGGAAACTTATGTACCTTAGTATTAGTTCCCTCACGGCCAAGGTCTGAGATGAGGCTACCTTGTGAAGATTGTCCACCTGTGTAGTACCCAAGATGACAGTTGGTCATGGTTGGGAGGCCAAACTCACAGGAGAGGTGCTTATACTAGGGCGTGTAATCGAAAGGTTAGGATTGATTATCCGCATACTGAGTATGGTGAATTCAGGATTTGTTCCTGACGGATGTATTGAATGTTGTGGTGAAAGTGTACAATCTCTGCAGAGTGTCAAACTATTCAAATAGCCGCGTCCGCAGTTATGGACAGTTGGAGTGGCCATACTGTTCTCCCGTCAGACTTTTCAAAATGACCCGTGAGATGAATTGAGACTTTGACTTGACCATAACAGAGTCGTGATATGAAATACAAGTTCCCGCTTAGGATTTATAAAATTGTGACTAGCTTTGGAGCTTAGTAGAGATAAATCTGGATTTTGCAAAACAACCCTAGAGCCTAGTGTCCTATTATCCAAAAACCCCCTTTACCTATTAGTATTAGTTTGCGAGTACTTAAAGAGTACTCATGGCTTTGTCCCTGGCTATTCCCATGGCCAGACTATGAAGAGGAGTACCTGGAAGATGGACCCCAGGAAGGATACAACAACTAGGATCATCTCCCATCGTCAGCATTGCCTGTGACCTCGAAGATGGAGCTTCGCCTACGCTACCGTTATTATTACGTATTCCGCTGCTTGATGTTGTATTAAGAACTGGATCATGAGATCCCTATTTGTGTAAGAACTTATGTATCATTTGTAATGGATGATGTACTATGGTATCCAATTCTGTTATGTCTCGCAAAAATGGTAATCCTGGGATTGCGATGTATGGCATAACAGGCATCTAGGATTGAAAAATCCGGGTGTTGACAAGTTGGTATCAGAGCCATCCTGACCATAGGAGACCCTAGTTAGACTGGACGTTTGAATCAAAAACTTTGTTTCAAAACCAAAGAAAAAAATATTTACAAAAACTTATTCTCATTCTTATCTCTTTTATTCTTTCATAAAAATTCATGTTCCTCAAAAACTCTTGCAAAATACATAAAATTTTGACACACTTGATAAATCTGCTAATCTACTCATCCTCTATTTTTATAGATGGACGTGAAGTACAGCAAGTTTTACCAACTTGGGAATGGGGGAGACC